>CM066727.1:100360183-102866433 GCA_033961575.1 Aselliscus stoliczkanus | reverse complement strand
GCCTTTCAGACAGGACTCTCCTCACAGTAGATGCCTCAGTCAATACTGGGATAATAATAGCTGAACTGGGAGGTCAGGGTACAGGGCTGCTCTGACTTCATATAAACTGAGGACTACATTCTTTGGTGCTTATCATGGTTTCTGGCATTTGTTATATGCATTTGTTGAAAGAATGAACAACAGGAAGTGTGCAGATCCATTCCAGATCTTGTGAGAAAAGGAACCCTGGAATTTTTTTTTTAATTAAAGTTTTTTGGGTGGCAATGGTTAGTAAAGTTACATAGGTTTCAGGTGTACAATTCTGTAATACATCATCTATATATCACTTCGTGCATTCACCACCCAGAGTCAATTCTTCTTCCATCGCCATATATTTGACCCCCTTTACTCTCATCTACCACTCCCCTCCCCCCTTACCCTCTGGTAACCACTAAACTATTGTCTGTATCTGTGAGTTTTTGTTTCTTTATTTGTTTGTCATGTTCCTTAGTTGCTTTCAGTTTTATATCCCACATATCAGTGAAATCATATGGTTCTCAACTTTTTCTGTCTGACTTATTTTGCTTAGCATAATGATTTCAAGATCCATCCAATTGTCGCAAATGGCACTATTTCATCTTTTTTTATGGCAGGATAGTATGCCATTGTGTATATGTACACCGAATCTTCTTTATCCAATTATCTATCAAAGGACACTTTGGGCCACCCTATTGCCCTTTCCTGCATGAAGTTTGTCCCGGGTTCTTTTTGTCCAGCTTCCTCAAGGTTACAGAGTGTGTTTGGGGGTGTTGTGGTCAAGGTGTGAAACCCTCCACCCTCGCACTCATCACCCTGGGTCTGCTGGCATGTCTTCCTCAGGCTGGGAGTCCCCTGGACTCCCTCCCAGTTAACTCTCCAGCATCTTGGAGAGCACCTGCCTTGCAGAAAGCTTCGAACAAATGTTTTCTCAATGAATGAATGATGGCTCCATAACTTCAGCCGCCTGCTATCCAGTCCCAATCCCAGACTTCTGTGGCCAGGTCTCTGCTCTGGAGAGATGAGCTCTCTGATGTCACAGATGGGTAGAGCAGTCCCCTCCACTTTCTGCCCAGCTGTCTGCTCATCCTCTCAATGTCACACATTGGCCCTCTCAAAATGTTTCCTGCCCCTCACTTATGGCTAGCGCAGCTGAGCACTGGACCGTCAGGCTCCCTACTCCGTCACAGCTTGGACACTTCCCTCCTGTTGTGACAGGGGGCTGTCTCTGGCCAAACTGGCTAGAATCTTCCCTCCAGCTCCATGGACTGCCCTGGGGTCAGTGTGTGGGAGAGTACTTTTTGGCTGGATGAAGCTGCCTTTAAGAAGAAGCGGCATGGTATGGGGACTGTAAGTAAAGAAATGAGGTTTTAGCCATACTCTTCCATGTACCTGGTGGGAGACCATGGCCAAATCATTTCATGTCTCTTGGTTTCTGCCTCCCCAGCTGAAAAACGGCAGGACCAGGGAGCCAGAAAGTGGGACTAGCCTAAGTATTCTCCAAATAATGATGTCCGCTGCCCCTTTCCCTCTTTCCTGAGGAAGGGAGGAGTTTGGTGTGCTTTGGGGGCAGGAAGGAGACAGGAGGTGGGGGGAAGCAGCTGGAACACATGGGAATGCCCCCAGGTAGGCCCAAATTAGTCCCACCATCACACTGATGAGTTCTCAGAGTGGTTCTTGGGCACATGTTCAAGCAAACACCAGGCCCTGATGGTTCCTTCTCCAAATAGATCTCTCCAAGATGCTGGAGAGAAATATGAGTCTCCAGGGGACTCCCAGCCTAGGGAAGACATACCAGCAGACCTAGTGTGATGGGTGCGAGAGCAGAGGGGTTCACACTTTCCATCTCCACAGCACAGACCACCACATTTTGTAAGTGGATGACTGCAACCACTTCCTGGTTCATTCATTGATTCATTCATCAATGCAGTGGGCTCCTACTGTGTCACTGTCCCAGCACTGTGTGTACACGTCTATAAGACAGACTCCTACCTTCACCCAGCTGCAGTTGAAGGGCACAAATAAACATCTAACTAACTTTGTGAGAAGTACAAGAAAGAAGAGAATATAATGCCAAAGAAAAAGCGGAGAGGGGAAAAGGAGCATTTTAGACAGGGCTGTTAGCATTGGCCTCTGCTAGAAGATGACTTTGTTGAGACTTGAAGGATTTGCAGAAAGTGACCAGGAGAAAAGTCAGGAAGGGTGTTCCAGGCAGAGGGAACAGCATGTTCAGGGCCAGGAGGTGGGAAAGAGCACTGTGGGTCTGAGACTGAGGGAGGAGGCTGGTGTGAGCAGAGTGAGTGAGTGTGGGGAGCATGGAAGCCATGGAGATGAGATGGGCTTTAGTCGAGAGGATGGAGAAGGCAGACCTTGGAGGCCCCAGGAGGGAGTTTAGAGTTCAGTGGTCATAAAATTCTGGGAAGCATTTTAAGGGAGGTGTCATTTGAATGACAGGTGTCTTAGTCACACTGCTTCTGCTTGGGAAATGGAAACGAGGAGAATGATGACACTGAATGATCCGAGAGAGAGGCCGGCGGTAGAGGAGAGGGAGAATGAGGAATGGTTCAGTGTCTATTTAGGAGGTAGAAATGGCGGGCTTGATGATGAGTTAGACATGGGGACTAAAATGGAAAGCTGGCTGGTGTTTTCTGGCTGGAGCAGCTGGTCAATGGGTGGTAGTGCCTTTTCTTGAGATGGGAAGCCTGGTTGTGGGGGCCTGGGGCCCAAGGGAGAGGTGAGGCCCCTCTAAGCCATCCGTCCTCCCTGTTCCCTCCCCTCCTCAGATTCCCTTGTCCAGCTTGGTTCCTTCCAATGTGCCAGGCAGTGTTCAGAACTGCATCTCACCCCCAACAACACCCTTAGCAGCCTGTGATTTTTCCCCCCATAGTGTCTATCACCATCTATAAGAAATAAATAGCCAAGAACTCATTTTTTTGTGTTTGTTGTTTCTTGTCCATCTCCCACTAGAAGGGGAGTCCCAGGAAGGCAGGAGATGTCCGTCTTTTTCACTATTGTAACCAGAGCACCCAGAGCAACACCTGCCATTTGGCCTCAGAGGTCAAATGAATGGCTCACTTTGGAATTTGGTGACTTTTAAAGCCAGAGGACTGGAAAGAGTGTAGAGGAAGGAGGAAAATCCAGGACCAGAAAAAGGGATGTCAGGAGAGGAGGGCCAGCTGAAGACCTGGGGAAGGGCAGCTTACCGGGATGAGACACCATGAGCATGTATCCTCATGGAGGCTCAGCTAGAGTGGTCTTTCCATGTTCTCTCTGCTGCTGTCCTTTGTCAGCCTGACTCCCATTGTGGCTTCTTTCTCATTGGCCTCAGGTAATGCCCACCTCCTTCACATGTCATCAAACTTATCTCTCTAGCTCCCGCTCACCAACCCACTGCACCCTGGGTCACTAGAGCATTTTTTGGCCTTCCCTCATGCTACACTATTTGTCATTTACTGAAAGTGCCAACCTCTTCTCTTGGCCCTCTGGACATTTTCACCCTGTTTCCTCATCCTGGAACACCCCCACCCTGTCCATCCAAGACCCTTCCTTTGGCTGACTCCTAACCCCTTCCAGAGCTCAGCTGAGAGGAGACTTCCTCCAGCAAAACTGGCCCCTGAGCTCTAAGAGTGGGCTAAGGACTCCTTCCAGCGTGCGTGCACATGTATGTGCGTGCAAACACATGCGTGCACACGCCCTGTTCGTCCCCCACCATAGCACTTTGTAAAATAGCTTATTAACTTAACAAGGAGCCAGGCGTTATGCTAAATGTTTTACCATATTAACCCATTTAATGATTCCTATAACTTTCTGAGGGAGGTGAGACAGCATTCCTCATTTTACAGATAAAGAGGAGGCAGCATGAAGTTCAATCAGTGGCTGAAGTCACCCAGCTAGCAAGTGGTGGGGCAGGGGTGGAGCCAGGTGGGCTGACGGGGTCCACACTCTTATCCCTTATCAGTGCCTCACATCACCTGCCCATTTTCTGCACTAAGTGGTTCTTGACTGGAGGTGATTTTGCACCCAAGGGGCATTTGGCAATGTCTGGATACATTTGTTATTGTCACATCTTGAGATGGAGGTGTGACTGACATCTAGTGAGCAGAGGCTAGGGATGCTGCTGAACATCCTACAATGCACAAAGACTCGCCCAGAAGGTCAGGAGTCCTGAGGGTGAGAAACCCTGCTCCACCGAGACTGCAAATTCCATAAGCTTCCTGGCCTGCCTCATGGGCCTTTGTCTTCTTCCTCTGTCCACTCTCAGCACTGACGTGTTCCAGCCCAGTCCTCGGTCCTCTTCTTTTCTCTAGCTCATTCAGTCCAGGGCTTCCTGATGACGCTCACACTGATGTTTTATATGCCTACAGCCAATCAGGGGATCTGCTCAGCCTCCAAAATTCCTGAGTTCACTGCTTCTCACCACCCCCATAGCCAGCGCTGACCAAGCCTCCAGCAGCTCCTTCTGGAATTACCAAAACAGCCTCCCACCTGTGTCCCCCAGCCACTGTCCATTCTCTGCCTTGCAGCCAGAGCCAGCTCTCTACAGTATAATCCTGGCCTGGCATGTCACTCACCTGCTTAAACTCTTCAATAGCTTCCCATTCCGCAGGTGTGAACTTCAGACTCCTACTGTGGCCCTACTATACCTGTGTCTAGGATCACAACTGGTCCCTCCCTCTGGGGCACTGGTCTCCTTTCTGTCTCTTTAAGTCTCCATGCTCTTCATGTTTGATCCTTCCCCATGGCCGTGTCTTTCTCATCATTCAGGTCTTAGCTCAAATATCTTCTCTTCAGACTCCTGAGGTAAGTCTGCAGCCCAACCTCCCCTGCATGGCTCTGTCTCTCTTTTTCTCTATGGTTCGTCTTCCCTGTGTGCTCATGTTCATGGCTGTCTGCTCTCCCTGAACATAAGCTGCTTGAGGGCAAGACTCTGCCTCTCCTGTTTTCTGCTGAATACTCAGCATTCTATGCAGTGCTCAGCAAACAAGTGTTCATAAATGTTTTTAGAATGCAGTTGAATTGGAAAGTGTGGCAAGAGGGAGTCAGTCCTTGTGAACAGCAAAGATCCCTTCTTGTACCAGCTTCCTCTCATCCCAGATTGCCCCCACCCCTTTTGTTCTTCCATCCTTTCATTTCTGCCAACAAAGCATTGTGTACATATGTCAATTGCCTATTAACATCTACACTTGGGTGTCTCATAGCCCACTTCAACATAATATGACCAAAATGGAACCCTTGGATGATCCCCCATCCTTCTCATCCTGACCTAGTCCCCCCACCACCCTCGCCAAGTCTTTTCTGTCTCAGTAAATGACAGGACCATACATCTAGCTCTCAGACTAAAAATCTACCAGTCACCCAGGATTCTGCTCCCATCCTCACATCCAATCCACCAGCAAGTGTTGGTTTTACCCTCCAAGCTTATCCTGATCACCACACTTCACCACCTTCACAGCTACCATCCTAGTCCAAGCCACCATGAGCTCTTCTCATGATTACTGTCATGGCCCCACAACTGGCCTCTCTGCTTCAAATCTAGTTTCCTTGCACTCTGTTCTCCTCAGAGCAGCCTTTTAGAACTATAAATCAGATGATTTCTCTCCCCAACAAATAGTTATTACTCTAATAGCTTTACTCTTAGAATAAAATCTTAACTCCTTACCCTGCCCTTAAGACTCCTTATAATATAACCTCTACTTACTTCTCCACCCCAGCGGGAGCCCCTCTTTGCCCCTTGCCTCCATCCAGATTGGCCTTTTTTTTCTACCTTACACTTCTGAAATCTTTCCCTGCCCCGGGGCCTTTGCACATGCTGGGCCTTCTGTGTAGAATGCCTTTCTTTCAGCTCTTACCACCTTTATCTCCTCAATATTCAAGTTTCTAACTGGACATTCCTTCTCAGAGAAGGCTTCTTTAATCACTCTACCAAAAATGGCTCTTCCACAACTCCCAAACTATAACTTACCCATTTCCTTTTGCACTCTAGAACCATCTTGGTTATTTATGTACTTTAGGGGTTTCTTTCCCCCACTAGTGTGAAAGCAGTGACCCTTTTCTCTTTTGGTCATTGCCATACCTCTTAGAACCACTGATCTGGTCCATCGAAGGAATGCAATAAATCATGCTGGATGAATGAATGTGGGTTGAGAAGGCTTTAGGGCTGAGGTACAGCTCCTGGCAGCAGTGTTTGCCTTTTTATGAGGATGTTTGAAGAACTTTTTCATTAAAGAGACTGAAGTTATTAAAACTCCCCTGAAGACTGTTTACGAAACCCTTACACATGGTTTCCTACGTGACAATGACTTACTCATTTAATAAATAGTCATCGTGCTTCTTCTATGTGCCAGTCACTTGACAAAGGGATGCATGTGAGATAGGCCCTCACTGCTCATCATCCCCTGGGCCATTGCCTGGATTCCTCAGAGTGGGCTCCTGAGGCCTGTCGTTTTCTAGAATGTGGTACCAGCCTCAGAACTAAGGACCCATTTGTATCCTGACTGCTATTCCATGTTGCTTCGCTTCTCTGAACTGAAGCTCATGTAGAAAGTAGAGATAATAATTTTATATTGGGCTGGCCGAGTGGTGCGGTGGTTAAGCGCTGGCTTGGGAAGCCAGCGGCCCTGGTTCGGTCCCACATATGAGGGCCAGTGACACTGCCCTCAAAAAAAAAAGAATAATAATAATTTTATAATAATGATCTTGAAGGATTAAGTCTGTCCTTCAGCCCCTTTCTCCTCCTCCAGTGTCCAACATCCACTCTTCCACCAATCCTGGATTCTCCTGACCTCTCAGGACAATCTCCGGTGCCCTGTCCCCCTGCAGCCCCAGTGAAACATCCACAGGGAAACTCAGTTCTAAGAGACTGCCTTCCTGTGGGCAGGTGCTCATACAGTGGGCTCATTTCCAGAAACCTGTCAATGCTAGCTGTTCCGGCTAAATTGTAATCCTGCCAAAATGTTTGCATTTATGGAGTCAGGGCTTTAACTTGAAAGAGGAGGTCTTTCATGGACAATCCTAGCTCTACAGCTGGACGATGAGAGAGAACTTTCTGGGTAAGGTGAAGGGGCCCTTTGCTGTGACCCCCAGATCACCCCAGGTGGGGAATTGATTCTTAATCCAGGTTTGTATCTGTAAGAACTTTCTAGGCAACAAGCATGAGGTGATGGTGTGACACCTGCTGAAGTGCAGTGGTCTCCCCTGACTACTCTTGCCTTGCTCACATCAATTTTCCATACTCCAGCCATGGTGAGTTCCTCAAAACACAAATCTGATTGAGTCAACCCTCTGCTTCAATGGGTTCCATTGCTCTTAAAACAAAACCCCAAGGCCTTAATCCAACCAACCAGGTTCAGCACTAGGCCCCTGCCTGCCCCTCCAATCTTACCTCTCCAGAAACCGGCCCTGCGTTTTGCATCCCCATCCCTGGGCCTTCTCTCAGTGCCTGGAGAGGGCCTTGTGCCTTCTTACCACAGGCCCTTTGCATGGCCTTCTCTTTCCATCACTTCCCTCCACACCTTGATCTTTGCCTAGTTACCTCATCTTTAAGATCTCAGGTTCTGGGCCAGCTGAGTAGTGCATTGGTTAAGAGTTGGCTTGGGACACCAGCTCTGAGCAATAGGGTCAGGGTTCAGGTCCCATATGAGGGCCAGTGACGCTGCACCCTCTACAGCTGATGGTGAACAACAGCTCAACCTGGAGCTGGGCTGTTGTGAGTCACCAGCGACTTCATAGGCTGCAGGCCCTGCTGCAGTGGGGCTGGCCATGAGCTACTGGCATGAGCTGCCGTGAGCCGCTGTGAGCAACAACCAATGGCCAGCAAGTGACTGCCTCACCCGGGAAGAGTGCAGTGATAATACCAACATGGGCCAGTGAAGCGACATCCTCCACAACTAGACTGAAGGACAGCAACTTGTTTGCTCCCCTTCCCCAATTCCCCAACACTGTTCCCCTCCCCCAAATCTCCAATAAAATCTTTTTTAAAAAAAGGTCTCCAGTTCCTCCCAGTTTTAGTCTGATTTTTCTCTTCTGATTTCCTCATCTGATTATGGCTTTTCCTCCAGTTGGTAGTGATTTGCTTCAAGTCTTTCTCCCCCTTTCAAGTGTCAGCTTCATAAAACAGAGTAGTCTTGCCCACCATTATCTGATACAAGTTAGTGCTAAAAGAATATTTGTTGAATGAGCAAATGCACATACGAGCACAGAAGGAAAGGTCTGTGTCATCCGGGAGCTCAGAAGAGGCATCAGGGGCTCAGTGGCTGCCCTGACTGTCCACCTCACCTTTGTCTGGCTGTACCTGGCCACTCTAGGAAAAGGCAGGGCTTAGCATGGCCACAGTCCCAGGGAGGCAGCTCAGGATGGCCTTTTACGCTGAGGCAGCCCTGTAAGAGTTCCCACATCTAACAAAGGAGTTGATTCCATGCACAGGAGTTTTCTTTGCATGAGGAAGGGTCTGAACACATAATGGATGTATTAGTTTGCTAGGGCTGCCATAATAAAATTACCTCAGATTGGGGGCTTAAACAACAGAAATTTATTTTCTCATAGTTCTGGAAGTTGAAAGTCCAAGATCAAAGTAGTTTGGTTTCCCCTGAGGCCTCTTTCCTTGCCTTGCAGAAAACCACCCTCTTGCTGTGCCTTTCACATGGTGTTTTTCTTTGGGGTCCTTCTTATAAGGACACCAATCAGATTGAATCAGGGCCCACCCTAATGGCCTCATTTTAAGTTACTCATCATCTCTTTCAAGGCCTCATCTCTAAGTACAGTCACATTCTGAAGTACTGGAGATTAGGGCTTCAACATATGGATTTGGGGGGTGGAGGGGACACAATTGAGCCTATAACCGTGGGTCATGGAAGTGCACCATGATCAGATCCCTAAGTGTAACAGGAGACATATAGACTAGAAGGCAGGCCCAGACATGACCTAAGTTATTTTTTAATAAGACTGTACAACATTTTCAGCTCCAGGACTAAACTCCTAACAAAAAAGTACAGCAATATGACCAGGGACCATGTCATCAATTTCACTCCTTGTCCCTGCCCGAAAGTGCCTCAGTTCAGATCCCATTTCCATTGTCTGTAGTTCACTGGGAAGCCGTTCTCCTGGTAGCCCGCCTCCCCTGACTCCCTCGGGTAATAGCGAGGGGTCAGGTACACCCCGGTTTGTTCTTTTTCCCTCCATTTATCCAGCTCACACCCAGCAAGCACCGAGGCCAACAGACACACATGTACATGGGTGTTAGAATCGGATCTCCTTTTCTAGGGAAGAAATCCTCAGGGCTGGCTTCCGACAGTGGGTGCCTCAGAGAGGTAGGTTTGAGACACATGAGCACATCGAGTACAATGCGCTGTGATCAGAGGCCAGCCAAGCACCCGGCAGGGACAACGTGCTTGATTCATTTATTGGAAGAACACGGCAATGCTGTGTGGACAGAAGAACAGAGGGGTGGAACCGTGGAAATGGACAGGGCTGATTCCACCTGGGAAGGCTTTCCAATGGAGGCTGAGGAGGAGTTCTCCAAGTTGGGAGCAGGAGAGACAGAACACCTCAGGAGAAAGAGAGAGCGTTTGCCAAGGCAGGGGGCAGCCAGGGGTATGGGGGCCAAACACACACCTGGTTAGGGTGCGGGGTCTGCACGCATAGACATGCTCTGCCCACCTTCTGACGGTGGTGACGTCTTACTTCAGCCTCCTATTGGTACTTCAGGCCCCATGCGTTCCAAACCTAATTGGGCATGCCGGCCTGGGCGTCCTTTATGGTGTGCAAGACCCTGTCAGGCACCCAAAGACGTGTGACTGAGAATTTGCTACTAAGCTGTATTATTGAGTTCACAAACTCAACTTGCTGAAATTTAACCAAACAAGGGATTTGCAAAACAGTTTCAAACAGAGCAGACCCACTACATTTCCCATGACAATCAGCTTGTTTACCACCCCAAGGTACACTCTAACCGCTGTTGACATGCTCATTTGCATGCCAATACCCAGAATGCTTTTCCATCCCTACTGAGCTTGGGTGCTGCCAGGGAGCTGAAAGGTTTATTTACACATACAATACATGACAACTTCATTTTCTGAAGCATCTTTCATACAAACCGTATCCCCAAAATGCCTTAAGTTGAAAGAATTTCAAAATCCTTTTAGAATTTAAAGCCTTCTTTCTGGGCCAAAGGGGAGTTGAGCTAACTTGTTGTGTGTGCTCAAATTACCATTTTAATTAAAAGATAACTTGAGGGAAATGGCACTTCTTTTTTTATTCAGCAATGTGTCATATTGTGCTTGCTACATTGAGGCAAGGTTGTGAAGAAAAATCATAGGGCCACAGCTGGGTTAGTGGTTGCTCCTGCTCACATTGGACCAAACTAGAATCACAGAGGGGCTTTTAACTGTCTTACGGCTGGAATTCCTTTGCATGGTGGCCCATGAGATGACATTAATATAGGAGCATCAGGCATAAGGCGCGGTGATAGAAACACAAATAGCAACACGCAATTTTCCACTTTTAAGAGTGTAACAGAAAGCAATGACGTGAATTGGTAATCCTGTGAGCTTTTGGGACCAGGTGAGCTGGGCTTTGAGAGTGGTTTCATCGGGAATGGGGAGAAAGAAATGTAAGAGTTATTTAGGAAAGCCAAGTTTGAAGGTGTTATGTAGGAAATAGCCAGGGTTTGTGTCAAATGCAACTTTTCAAATGGTTTGCTGTTGTATTTTTTGAATCACTTTTGCAGCCACCAGGTTTGGATATTAGGGTGGGTAAGAGAGGGAGGCCACCATGTGAGACCTCCTGATTATTAGAAATGGTTATGGGTAGCTGGGCTGTTACCTTGAATGGAAAACAAATTATCAGCCTCCAAAGCCAACTCAAAGAGAGGAGGAAGCATTTTGAAGAGGTGAAGGAGGCGAGTTTTGCAGTCAGACTCTCGGGTCTGAATGTCAGTATCTTTGTAGGCTAGCAGTATGATCCCAGGGAGCCATTTAATCTCTCTGTGCCTCAGTTTCTTCATCTGTGGAATGGGGTTATAATAATTCCTGCCTCATGGCATTGTTATGAGGATTGAGCGGGCCAATACATGTCTGTTGGTAAGCATTCAGTAAATACTGAGTTATCCACTAATTACTGGCTGCTAATATTTTAAACACACTAAATAGCCCTTCTCAAATGTTTTAATTTTGGGACCTCTTTACATTCTTCAGAAGTATGGAGGACTATTGGGCCAGCCGAGTGGCGCTGTGGTTAAGCACTGGCTTGGGAAGCCAGCGGCCCCCGTTGGTCCCACATGTGAGGGTCAGTGACACAGCCCTCAAAAAAAAAAAAAAAAAAAGTATGGAGGACTCCAAAAAGCTTTTGCTTACATGGGCTATATCTACTAAGATACTACTGTATTAGAAATTAAAACAGGAAATTTAACAATATTTATTTATTTATTTTAAACTACAATAACAAACCCATTCCTAAATGTTTATAATAAAACCCATTCTTGAAATTTTTATATAGAATTTATATAAAAATAGCTATAATTTCCAAAACAAAAATAGAGTGAGAAGGGTGACATTACTTTCTATTTTGGCAAATCTCTCTCTCATTTTTTTGATTAGTTTCAGGTATGCAAAACAATGTAATAATTAGACATTTACACCCCTCACAAAGTGATAACCCCCCTCCCCCAACCGTATATAGCTGTTACAATTCCATTGACTCTATTCCCTATGCTGTACTCCACATCCTGTGACCACATACGTGTATATATATATATATATATATATATATATATATATATATATATATATATAAAATTACAGTTGACATTCCATATTATTCAGCTTCAGCTTCAGGTGTATAGTGCGGTGGTCAGGCATTTCCAAAGTCCATGAAGTGGTCTCCCTAATAAGACAAGTGCCCATCTGACACCCTACAAAATCTTTACAACATTATTGATTATATTTCTCAAACTGTATTTCATATTCCCATGGCTGTACTGTGATTACTAATTTGTACTTTCTAATCTCCTTACTTTCTCCCCCATTCCCACACACCCTCCTACCTAGCAACCCTGTTTTTTTCCCTATATCTCTGAGTCTATTTCTGTTCTGTTTGTTCATTTATTTTATTTTTTTTTAATTCCACATATAAGTGAGATGATATGGTATTTGTCTTTCTCCGTTGGCAAATCTCTTTAATGTCTGGCTTTAGAGAAGACAGATTAATAATTTTTTTCACCCAGCCCTCCAACCCCCATCCCTGACAACCATCAATTTGTTCTCTGTATCTATGAGTTTGTTTCTGTTTTATTTGATTGTTTATTTTGTGTTTCAGATCCCACATATAAGTGAGATCATATGATATTTATCTTTCTGAAGATAGATGAACTTTTATAACTCCTTCTGCATTCAATCTTTTGTGATATGTTGTTTTGCTTGAACTACATCAAGAAAATCAGCCTCACAGAGATATGTAATTAAAAAATGGAGGGGTGTTTTATAGCCTTTTCAGATAATTGTAGATAGTTCTCTCACTAAAACACCAAAACTTGAAAAGTGGTAGTTTCTTGAATGTTAATTAGAATGTGGAATCTGAAATCATATCAATAAAATTTTTGCTCTGTTATATTGAAATCTGCTGGTCTGCTTTGCACTTGAAATGGATCTCTTACCCATGTCTGATTTTGTAGCAACACACATTGGTCATCCGGAAAATATTGATTCTCTGAGTTAATGAAAGTCATGCATATGCTGACACATTTCACTATATAACATTTTAAAAATTTGTGTTTGTCAATGTCATCATCTCACCAGAAAATCCAAATATTGAAAAGTTGTCAAGTTCACAGCGATGGAGTCATATTCCAACATTTCAGGCTTTGCTTGAAACCTCAAATTTTATCATCGACAACAAATATGTCAGTTGTTTCTCTTCAAATAACAGGCTCATTTTTTTTTTAATGACTGTCAAATACCCATGTCGGAATGACCGGTTTGTCTGTCAGTCCTTCTTTCGAGTAAAATTGTTTTCCATGAAAAATGCAGCTAGTTGGGCCAGCCGAGTGGCGCGGTGGTTAAGCGTTGGCTTGGGAAGCCAGCGGCCCCGATTCGGGTCCCACATATGAGGGCCAATGACACTGCCCTCAAAAAAAAAAAATGCAGCTAGTTCAGTGGGCCACTCGACCAATCACTGAGTGTTTCCTCTGGAGACAGTTACTGTTGAACATGGCTTCAAAGTTGAGCTTTAATAGGATTATTATTTTAACCCTTTATCAAGAACATTCTTAGGTGTGACTAGCTTTTTGTGTACCCCGGTTGTGTGGAGATCAAGAATACAGTGACCACTGCTTAGATTGGCCTCAAGTGCCAGCAGTTTTGCCCACCACTGCTTCTGCACCACCAGTGCAAAAGTCACACAGTAGAAAAGGCAGATCATGTCTTAGTATAATTATGAAAATAACTTGGACCTCATGGACCCCTGGCGGGTCTCAGAGAAGCCTGGGGGCCCCAGTGCACACTTTGTGAACCACTGCATGAGGCAGTAATTGGGGCCCAGCCTGGACATCTGTAGTTTTGTCTCCTTAGTAGCCCTTCTTACTTCCAGAGACCCCAGCCTCCACTTCCTGAGTTCTACTGAGGCCTCTAATCAGAGTATCCACCCGACTGCCGCCTCAGGATTGGCATGTGACCAGGCAGAGTCACCAGATCTGTGATAAGAATGGTTATACCTTGGACAACCTCTGCCACCACTCGGGCTGCTGCCATCTGCCACTTGCCATCACTATAGGGCTTTGGGAAAGAGGGAGATGCTCGTGCTTTTGTCGGGAACACTTAGCTGGGATGATGGAAGCCTGGAGCTGATTGTGGCTCTCTCCCCTTTTTGCCTGCCCCCTTGTCCCCACACTCCCACCCTGCAAGGAGAAAGCCTGTCCACAGCATGAAAGAATGAGGCCAACACACAGAGTGGAACAAAGCCCAGGGATGGGGAAAGAGGGAGAAATATCTCACCTCATATTTACATCCCTGGAACTCCTGAGGACACTTTCTCCTGGAACTTAATTGGTTCTGTGAGTTAACAGACACCTTTTAGCTTAAAGTAATTTGAATTCAGTTTGTAGCATTCTGGAAGAGCTACCAAACACTTCTAGGACAGTCTTAGTTACCATGGAGAATCTTAGAGATAGAAGAGAATTTCAGAGTGTGTCCTCCCTGTGGGAAAGAGCAGAGGGTCACAGATTGAGATTTTCCATGACTGCGTGTACAGGGGCAACAGCCCCTTCAGAGGGTCATGGCTGTCACACGGGCAGGGAGGACAGACAGATGTGTCCTGAGTCTCTGTGCAGGTCTGAGCCTGGCTTTCCTGCAGGTGTGGGAAATGGGAGGAAGCACCATTTCTGCTGTCCCCAGGAAGCCCATTCTTGCTCCAGGACAAGGCCTGCTGCGACTCAGTCTAGGCTCCAGCTGAGACTCATGCTGAAACAACCGGATGATGAGTTCTGAAAGCACCCACCCAAATCTACATGCCCCACTGTATCCAAAGGGAATGCATGGGTGACAACCTAAAAGGGGAATTCTATTTAAGTAACACTGATCACCTGGTTAGAACTGATACTCAGCTCCAGGGACAGAACAGTCATACTTGTCCCAGGTCTGTGCACAATCCTGGGCAGGATCTAAGTAGCACACATATGGTCTGAATTACTGCATCACTCGAAGTTCTTGGTTGCAGAGAATGGGAATGAATTCTGGCTATGTAAGCAGAGAAGGGACTGGATGGAGGGTCCTCTGATGATTCACAGAATCAATGGGAAAGCTGGTGAAATGACTGGGAGACCAGGCAGGCAGGGGGGGATGGTAGAGCCAGGGTCTCCACACTGGGCAGGCTAGTAAGATGCTACCTCTGGGGCTCCATCCCTGGACAATACCTTCCACCACTGTCATAGGTCATCTGCCATCACTCAGAGGCTCTTAGCTTCATGGCCATGGGAAACAATTTCTAACAGCCATGCATCCCTCTAGATTCAGACTTCTGGGGGAAATGTTGGGTTTAGGTCCTGTGCCTATGTTTGATCTACTGGGGAAGGCAGCAGCAGTGAATATCTAGTCCCTTTAGAATCTCACAGTGGAAAGGGGGACCCTGGTGGTAGAGAATTCCCACAATATGCAAATGTCTACCTCAGTGGATGCCTGCTTTTTCCCAGAACTTAACTTACATTTGACGAAACAAAAATCTAAATGTTGATCAGAAAGAGGGGGAATGGATGTTGGTCAGGAAAACAAACAAACAAACAGAAAAACAAACAAACCCACTGATGTCAGTTATACTCTTCTGTCTTTAGAGAAGGGGAAGTGAGATACAAGAAGATCATGATTTTTCCAAAGTTATAGGAATTCGTTAGTGGCATAATTGGGGCTGGACTTCACTCAGGTTCTTGACTCCCAGCCCTGGGCCCTTTCCTCTACAATCTTTTTATGTTCTTACAACACCATGGAGGGGTCCAGAGAACACTCACCCAGATCAGAATTTGTATCAGCCTGCTGGGTTGCCATACAAAATACCGAACGCTGGTGGTCTTAAACAACAGAAGTTCATTTTCTCTCAGTCATGGAAGCTAACGGTCCCAGATCAAGATGTGGGCAGGTAAATTTTTTCTGAGGCCTCTCTCCTTGGCTTGCAGATGGCACCTTCTCTCTGTGTCCTCAAGTGGTTGTCCCTTTGTGTGCACTTATGTCTGGTGTGTCTTCCTCTTCTTATAAAAGACACCAGTCATATTGGATTAAGGTCCACCCATATGACTTCATGGCACCTTAATTGCCTCTTAAAATACCATATTTCCAAATACAGTTACATTCTGAAGACCTGGGGGTTAGGGCTTCAACATATAAATTTGGGTGGCACACAGCTCAGCCCATAACAAAGCAACTCCAGGAATTCACAACATCATGGAATCAAGGAGACGCATTGCTTCTCTCTGGCACCTCTCTTTGAACAGTGAGCCAATGGAGGTAGCCCCTGCCCTCAGGGACCCAACAGCCTGAAGCCCAGCCTGCCCAGTGGAGAGGCGCCTCACTGCAGGCTCATGGCCAGTCTGATCAGTTATCCTCTGACCGTGGTGACACAGGGCATGACTCCTGACTGCGCACCTTCCTTACTCCTGCCTGACATGGATGCTGGGTCACATGCCCCCCACCATGCCATGGGCACTCCCTCCTTTGAACTGGAAATACCCACCACAGACAGATGAGCAGGAAGGCATCAGGCAGAAGGCCTTGAATTTCTTTTATGGTTTCAAAGGAGGCTGCTAGAACCAGGGCTTGGATTTGTACTGACAAGATAACCTAAAGTAGGGCAGTCAACTTCAGGATAACCTGGTTCTCCCCCTAGACTTACCAACGTTTTATACCTTGCTTTTATTTCAGCCTCTCCAACACATACACACACACACACACCCCTCTATTAGTATATCAGTATTAGAAACTCTCCTGTTGATTACCATATACAAGACTGGGGAAACCTTGGGTACATGAGGTTATTGCCTCATTGGGGTCAGCTTACTTCTGACTTGGTGGGAGAGTCCAGTTCTGCAGTGAGTAGTCTAGTGAACATCCTCACTCACCCTCATAGTTCAGGGTCCAGCCGATGGCCCCGGGCAACACTGACCCAAGCCTGTGAGAATTCAAGGCCCCTCCTCTTCTCCCTCCCCCTGCTCCTTTTCTTGCCCTTGTATCTCTTCAGCCCATCAGTCTTCAGGGACCTCCTACTCCTTTGTCTTTCCAGAGTCCTCTCTTGGAAAATATGAATGATGTGCTCAATGGTTACTCCCAGGGGTACTTATGTTTAAACCACACATGGGAAGCCCTAGTCAGAAAGAATTGATTTCTAGTTTCAGACTTTCACGCATTGACAAAACAGACCAGGCTGTGCTCCAGGAAGAACCATAATATGGGTGGTGAGTGTGGTGCTTGTGTGTGTGTGTGTGTGTGTGTGTGTGTGTGTGTGTGTGTGTGTGTGTCAGTGGGACTGGGAAGGATAACAGTTCAAGTTCCTAATATTCCTCTCCCCCAAAAGGTGGTCTTGTGGGTACCCATGGACATGATTGAACAAGAAGCCCAGTTGTCTACAGGTCTTCAGACAAATGGATAGAAAATTCTTGGACTGGTGGCTCTGTATACTCTGCTCAGCAAGCTTCTGGCTGGTTCACCCCTTCAGCCCAAACGCCCAAGCTGTACAGACCAGCTGGCATGCTCTCACCATGCAGGCATCTTTGGTATCTTCCTGAGTGTCCCCTCCACTTTTTCTTTCTCCTTCCTCCTCTCATAGCCCACCTCAGTGCATAGTCCAGTACCCTGGATGTAGAAGGCACAAGTACTCAAAGCAGGATAACTGAAGGAAAGGTAGAAAGGTGAGCTCAGAGCTAGGCTACCAAATCCTGGACACTGTGGGCTGGCAAGCAGCCGCAGACAGTATACGGGCCTAGATCAATGGTTCTCAACCTGAAGTGATTTTGCCCTCAGGGGACATTTGACAAAGTCTGGAGACATTTTTGGTTGTTACAACTGGGGGGAGGGGTGTTATTCTTGCACCTAGTGGGCTGAACACCCTACTGTGCACAGGCCAGCCCCCATAAGGAAGAATGATTTGCTCCCAAATTGCAGTAGTGTGGAGGTTGAGGAAGTGGTCTAAATGAAGGTAGAAAGAGGATCCCTGTTTGGACTTCAGTGGTTCTGAGTGCCTGGGCAGTGCTTTGCAGAGGGAGCCATTACTTATTCTCTGAAGAACTAACTCTAGGGAGCCCTGAAAATGTTGGCATTTGTGTGTGTTCTCCAGGCCCTTGGTGGTGGGTTCCAGCCTTTACCTCTGTGTGAGTGGTCACTTTTCAGCATTCAGTGAATAACTGAGCATCAACTATGCCCAGGGCAGAGCTATAGGCACAAGTAACAATGAAAGCAATTACTCCATTGGTTAACATTTATTGAAACTTGGCAGGCATTGTGCTGGACACTTTATGTGCTATCTATCCTTTAATATAGAATAATAATATCCTTTAATTGCACAACCACCCTGCAAAGCAACTATTAACGTAATTTATATTTACAGATGAAGAAATGGAGGCCCAGGAAGGACCAGTGGCTTGCCCAGGATCCCCCAGCTTCTAAGAACTGGTAGAAATAAACCGCAAACCCAGGCACTTGAGTACAAACTTCTAGCCACTAAGCTGCACAGAGAAACTAAAGATATTGTCCCTGGTAGGGGACCTGTAGGTGGATTAGCTACACTAAGTGATAATTTCCAGGAAATTTCACACTGATAACCTAGTTTCTTTTTAATTCCACTATTTGCTTTGCAAGCCCCAAATTCTAGCTCAAAACAGCATGGGCTGAAAGACCAGCTGCTGTCTCCTCCAATGAGAAGTTCCATTTTCAGGTAGCTCCTCACCGCAGGCGCGCCCTTGTCCCATCTCAGGCAGCGGAGGAGCGACTTCGGTCGAGACCGAGGCCCAGACAGAAAGAAAGAGGGAGAAGGCTGGGTGAGGAGTGTTTGAGCCAAGCTTGTTGGAACTCCAAAGCTCGTAGTCGCCCCTCCAGGAAACGGCTGGATGCCGAGAACCCCTGCGAGCCGCCGCAGCCGCCTCCAAGCTCCCCAGAGCCGCGCTCCAGTCACAGCCTTGGTAACCACTGGGGCCGCCGCAAGGAGGCTACGTTTCCCCTCACTGCTCCCAGGGAAGCCCACCAGAGAGCGAAAAGGCTGGTCTTCTGGGAGCAGGACGGGGAAATTAAACTTTGGGTAGAGAAAGCTGAGAGGAAGAAAAGCACGCTCTTGGGAAAACTGGGCCCGCGTGGACCCAGCGAGCAGCAGTGGATCTGCGGCTTCTTGGAACAGGAAGGTGGCAAAACTGAAGAATTCTGGGTGAAGGGGTTCAGCCTCTTCACATCTCTCCAAGCTCCGTTTCCATCTCTCCCCATCCCCAACCCCACCCCACACCTAACCCAGCTACCCGGCCAGTCCATCTCTGAAACAGCATTTCTTGTCTGCGGGTCTGTCATAGACAGCCGGCGAGAGCCGGTCCTGGGGTCACCTAGCGACCTCCCCTCCCCCCGGTAATCCAGAAAAGAAGATGGTCAGAGAGTCCTTGGACGCACCACGGACCTGTCCCCTGGGGGTGAAAGGCAGGGTGGTGGGTTGCGCTGGAGCTAAAGGATGCGGAAGTTCACTCACCGAAGGGCCCCTAGAACAGCGTTCCCCCCGCGCAATACTCAGAAAGCGTCAGAATCATTGATAATAAAATTAGTTAGGATTCTATTCACAGTATGCCTTAAAACACTTGGGCTTCGTTTAGGTTGGCACAATGCCCCCTCCTGGGATGACGCAGAACTGGTCCCAGGGTTTCAGACTGATGCAGATGGGGGGAGAGTGCCGGGAGGGTGGTGGGACCACTCTTCTGTCTCGGGCACAGCCGGGAGGGCGTCTTGCTCCCGTAAGAACCTGGAGTGACCTCTCCCTAGGGAGCCAGATCGCGTATTTATTCTAGGAGAACTGGAGAGAGAGCCCCACACTTGACTTGATCTGAAGGAGACTGAAGGTTTTAGAAATGAACCCAACATGTGTTGAACAACCCCAACAGGAGGAGCGCCTTTTCTCCCGAAAGTGACGCGCGTGTTTGCTTCGCCTAGATCGCGGAATCCGGTCTCCCAGGGTGGGTGGGGTTTCTGGCAGGAAAAAAAATGTGACCCAGGTCTCCGGACTCGGAGCAGGAGGTTTCTTTGTGTGTGTATATATGTGTGTATGTGTGTTTAGTTGGGGGGGGGGGACGCGGGGCGGAGGGAGTCATGAGAATCCAGACCCGCTGTTGCTCGTATTGTATTTCCTGAGAAGCAGAAATACCTCCCTCGAGTGGCCAGGCGCTCCGCATCTCTGCTGAATCCCCGCACTTCTTCTCCTGGTCCCATAGCGCGTAAACAAACAAACAAACAAACAAACAAACAAACAGTACATCTCTACACAGGGAGGGCTGTGGTGTGGATTGTAAGTCGCAGGGGCTATGGGACGGTAACAGAAATCCATGAGAACATAAGGTCCCGGAGCCGCAGGATCCGGCTACACCAGGGCCCTCGTGGGGACACCGGACAGGGTCGCTCTGGGTCCTCGACCCCGCGGCCTTGCGTGGTCCCCGCTAAGAGAATTTGTCTGTCAAAGCAAAATGAGGAGCCTTTCTGAGAGGATGCCACACCATCCCGCTGGGGATTTGTGACAAATCGTCATCAGTCAGAACTCAGGGAAAGACGGAGTTCTTGGGCCGGCGCGGAATGGTCTCTGCCCTTGGAAATGGCGGTTGGGACCGCAAAACCCACGGGGCTGAGGGTAGGGACGGATCCCAGGCGGGAGGGACGGAGGGGGGTGTATATTACAGGTGTCACGACCTGAGGCACAGCACCGGGACGCCCCCCTCCTTCCCTTGGGGTTCGGCTGTCTGCCCTCCCAGGAGCGTGTGCACCAGCCCTGAGCTGGACCAGAGACTGGGGAGGGCTGGATGCTGGAGCGGAAGGTATAGTCTCCGCAGGGCTTAGGCTGCAGAGAGGTGAGGAGCAGAGGCGGACTCGCCGCCCTATCCCCGCCCGGTCCCAGCAGGAAGCCCTAACCCAGGCTGGCGCCAGTTCAGTCCACAGCGGAGGACTCCGGGTCCAGAGCAACGTGGATTTCTAAGAAACAAAAAAAAAAACCCGTTTATTTAAAATTTTGTACATAAATAAATAAATAAATATCTTCTGGTATTACAGAAACCGTGCAGTTACACAGCTAGGCCAGGGTGGGGCCGGGGTCTCGGATCTGGGGAAAGAGAGGGGTCTCCAGAGGCTTCTGGGGGAAGAAGAGCGTTTCCAAAACGAACTAAAAGGGTTTCCCCGACCCGGATCCACGGACGACATTTCCTGGAAAAGGAGGGGTGTGGGGGAGGACATCAAGGCCTGGTTGAGGGGCAAGCAGGCCCACTGAGTTGGTGGAGGCTCCTCCAGGAGGGGAAGGGAAAAGAAAAGGAAAAAAAACAACAAAACAACCCTCAAAAACAGGAGTTCATGAGTGTGTGTGTGTGTGTGTGTGTGTGTGTGTGTGTGTGTGTTTTGGATAAACGACCATAGGAAAAAAGTGGGGAAGGGGAGAGAGAGAGAGAGAGAGAGAGAGAGAGAGAGAGAGAGAGAGAGACAGGCGAAGGGAAAGGAAGGGAAGGGAAGGGAAGGGAAGGGAAGAGAAGGGAGAGGGAAAGGAAGAAAAGCGAACGGGCACCCGAGGAGTGAAAGGCCGCGCTTGACCTAGGGTGGGGGAGAGTAGAGGAAGTGGGGACACCTGAACCAGTCCAGAAAGAACGGGCGAGGAGGCGCCGGTCACCAGCAAGGCGCTGGGGCGGGCCGGCATGCTCGCGGGGGCCTCTGTGTGCGTGGCTAAGAAGGACTTGAGTGCTTGCAGTGTTCACAGCTTGGAGTCCGCTTTGGACGGCCGCGGGCCCTGGGGTAGGGTTACGAGTGTCAGGTCTCTGCCAAGCTCCTGGCGCTGCGCAAGGCCGGGAGCTCCCCAAAGCTGTGCCAAATCCGTTCGTGGCCGCCGTTCGGCAGCCGGTGCCTGGGAACCAGCTTTGCATCCCAGGACCAGTCTGTGAGGCGAGGCGCAGGGAGGGCTTGGACTGGGCGACCTGGGGCGGCATGCGCCTAAGGGGTGACAGTGAGAGCCCGGTCATCCTTCCCCGAGGAGGACGGGGACATGGGCAAATCGTCGTCATCCTCCAGGCACTTGGCTGAGGACAACGACGCGCACTTGCAGCTTTGCGGTGCGCCCGCGCCGGCACCCGCGTTCCCGCCGCCGCCGCCGCCACCGCCGCCGCGGTGGTTGCTGCCTTTACCCTCCTTCTTGTGCTTCACCCGGCGGTTCTGGAACCAGATCTTCACCTGCTTCTCAGACAGATTCAGGTAAGTCGCGATCTCGATGCGGCGCAGGCGGGACAGGTACATGTTAGAGGCGAACTCGCGCTCCAGCTCTAGCAGCTGCGTGCTGGTGAAGGCGGTGCGCATCCTCTTGCTACTGGGCAGCTGGTTCGAGCTGCTGTCTGGAGGCAGTGGGGGTGCAGAGAGGGAAATGATCAGACTCCTGGGTTGTGGGCCTGATCCTCTGGTAGGCGGCCGTTAGAATCCCGAGGCTCTGGTCTGTCACTCACCTCTTGCCCGGAACACGATGCATAGCAGCGTGACCGCGGGCTCCTCCTTGTCAAGCCATGGGACCCTGATCCTCCCCGAGTCACGCGGCCCTGGCACTCCTTTATGGAGAGCGCTGAATTCCAGCCCTTGATTTCCCCCCCTGGGCGTCCCCCCTCCAGAACCCGGACCTGCTGCTTTCACCCACCCTCCCGGTGTCCTGTCCCGGTCCTCCATCCGAACATCACTCTAGGTGACCCCCTCAGAGCACCGACGTGACCCTCATTGTCCTTCTAACGCTCAGGGTCCCTCATCTCCCATCCCTCACTCTTTGCCTTTCGTCAGGCCACCTATGCCCTGTGCCCCCCGCGGCGGCCCAGCTTACCCACTGAGATGCAGTGGAACTGCCTAGGGTCGGGCAGCGGATAGGAGGTCTGGTAGAGGGCGGCGGCTGCAGCAGCGGCGGTAGGGCCGTGAGCGACCCCGGGCGACACGGCAGAGTGCTGGCGGCCCAGGGGAGCATGGCAGTACTGCGAGCCGAAGGGCGGGAAGGACGCCTTGAGCAAAGGCAGCGCCGGCGGCCCGGGAGGCCCGTGCAACTGCGAGGCGGTGACGCACAGCGGGCACACGCACAGCAGCCCGGCCTTGCGCGCGTGGCAGGCGCCGGGCGAGAGGCCGTGCAGCGCGTGCGGTGGAGGCACTGCGTAGGGAAAGAGTGGCGGCGGGCTGCCCTCCGGCGCCTTCTTCTCGGCCGCCTCGCGTAGCACCAGCGAGTCTACCAGAAAGGAGCGCGGCATGGCCCCAGTGCGCGGTTGCCCCGCCACCAACCCGCTCCCTGCGCCGGGTGGACCTCGGGGCTCTTCACGCGCTTCCCCGGGCGGCGGCCGCGCGCAGCTGCCTCTTCCTAGGAGGCTGAACGCTGGGCTGAGGTCGAGGCTGAACGCTGGGCTGAGGCCGAGGCTGAAGCTGCAGCCGCTGCAGCAGCGGGCGCCGCCTAAAGAGCGCGGGGTGCTGGCCAGCGCTAGTGGTGCTGAAAGGCGCCGGCAGCGCCGCTTAAATAGGACTATTGCCATGTGATGGGCTACGCCAGGAGCGGCCCGGGCCTCTCAATAGGGTTTTTGTGCCTTTTCTCTTGGCATTCACTCTGCACGCTTCCTCATTATTTCACTTGTTAACTAAATGAACTGCATAATGTACTCTATTCTTGTCAACCCCACCCACGCCGTAACAGGCACCCTCGCCCCCTCCTCTCCCTTTTGCGGGTTTATTTTCTCATTCCCCTGCGATTTAATATTCTTTTCTTTCTCTTTATTCCTTACTCCTCTTTGGCTTTGTATTGGCAATCGGCCCGTTTATCTTATTGATTTTGCACCCCCCGCTGTCTCACTTCTACAGATCCGAATGGGCGCGCACCCCTATCTTCCCTGCGCACTTGGTCTCCGTCCTCTTTCTTCTCACATCTCCCCCTGCCCCTCAAGATCATGTGCCTCCACTCAGTTCGCTCAGTTCAGCGCTGTGCACCCCGCGCTGAGCGTCCCTACAGCCGGCCTCTGATTTCCACCTGTGGAATCCTTTCCGCTCTCCTTGTGACTGAAGCAGGAGGACCTAGGCTTCTGGGGAGGACCGGGACGCCTCTGGGGAGAGAGAAGGACTCGGTATTCTTTACCCAGCACTAGCTCCAACGCTGTCCCTCTGTTTTCCCTGAACTTCTCAGCCAGCCTTAACTTTGATGCTGCCTATAATGTCCAGTCTTTGTTCGGTAGATGCTAGTCCATCCGCCCTTTCCTGCAATGTAAAGAGGAAATCAGCTGCTGAGAGTCACGGCCAGAGACGGGGTGGGAATGAGAACCTAGATCTCGAAAACCGAGATCTCGCAGCCCACCAGACATGGCTAATGTAGACGCTCTCCGCCGGCGCCCTCTCCACTCGTGCACACCCCAATAGACTCGCGGGTGCAGTTGGGAGACCATGGCCTTCCTGAAGTTCTCTGGGCGGGAGAGGCGTGAGGCGCAGTTCTATTCTCAGCTTCTGCTGCCCTCACCCACCCCACCGAGCTCCCCTCTCTTCCAGACTTTCTCCTGCCGCGTCACTCTCTTCTTTCTGGTCACACAATGGTTAAACAACTTCAAACGCCTGGCGCTGTGTACACAGCTTCAGCTTTTTAAACCGTCAGCGGGCTCAAAGCTGCTTTGCCCAGGAACCTTTTCCATACAATGGAAAATTAGCATAAATATTTCGAATTTACAACCCAGGACTTTTCACGGAAGACGTTTACTTTCGATTTTATTGGAACTAAATCGCTGCAGTCACCTGCTCCCAGCCCTGAATGGAACTGTGAGAAATGGGGGGAGGAGGGTCGGTGCAAGGGAAGAAGACTGCCCTCAATCGAGGCGCTACATGGGTTCACTTCATTGATGACATCTTTGCAATAACCACAGCAACAAATTATAACTGATTAAAAAACAAAGTGAATTGGTTTGTGAGAAAATGACTGATTCTAGAAAAGGGAGAGGGGCGGTGTGGAAAATAATCTGAGTGTCATCTAGCAGGAAGAGTAAGGATTTAAAGCCTCCTTGATTGTGTGGCATGGGCCTGTGGCGAGGGATCGTCGTTGCCCCAACGCCGTGGCTACCTCCCCGAGGCTCCCAGCTCAGGATGGTGCTTGCAAACCAGACCGAGTGCTTCAGGGCAGCCTTCTGCCCGTTCTAATTGCTCTCGGTGCAATTTGGGCTGAGACTGAGCTGAAAGCCGGTATCTGGGCGGGGAGAGGGGTTCCCTGCTGGGCAGAGGAGGGTGGGAGAGGCGTGGGGTTCCGGCGGACCCTGTAGAGTGAAAAAGGGGCTGCGGCCGCTCCGGGAGCCGGGAGCCTGTGAAGGGCCAGTGCCCGGTTCTCCTTCGAGGCGCCGCCCGCGCCCAGGGAGGAAGGGGTTAAGAGGCCCTGAATGCGAGCAAGGCCAAAGCTACTGGGAAAGAATATGGGGCGGGGGTGGCGGGGGAGGGGGGGACGAGTGAGGAATAACCAGTTTTTTTTTTCCCCTCCAGCCTCTGGACCTTATTGAATGTCATTGAAGAAAGTTTTGAATGCCAGATAAAGAGAGGCGAATTAAAGTGTGTGACAGCGGAGGATAAGCACACACAAAGAGAACTCTGTCACACTTTGGGGCAAAATCCGTGGGCTTTTTACCAAGTCTCTTCGCTATGATTGAATTAAGTAATAGGAAAACATTTTCTTTCAGTTTAGAGCCATTAGACAAAAACTTCAAAGCGAATAACACTTTTTAATGTGCGGTCCACAATGGATAGGGTTTTGTGCTGAAATGTTTAAATGGTTTGTTGTGCAACTCGGCGCGGGAGAGACCCGGGCCCAGAAAAACAGCGTCCCTGGGCGTGTTGTCGGGAGGCCTGGAAAGGACGCGCACTTAATCCGTCGTCTCCAAGCCCGGCGGGCTGCGGCTGAAGGGGGCTCCCTGCTCGGCGGTCCCGGGCCGCCGGGCGCGCCCCGGGAATTTGGTGATTTCAGAAAAGAAAGTTCTGCGCCTGCCGAGAAGGCCGGCTCCGCGGGCCGCCGGGGATTGGGTGCCGCCCCGCTGGGGGCGCGACCTTGCTCCGGTGCCCAGCGCCTGGGCTCCGCGTTCCAGCCCCGCTGCTTCTGTCCTCTGCCCAGTTTCCGGCCGCCGCCCTCGGAGCCCAGGGTGGGGTGCGGGGACTCTCCTTGGGTACACTTGGGAGGCTGCGCTGCTGTAGTGTTTAAAGCTCCTCCTGGGCCGGCTTCAGGAGGGTTTGAACTTTACCCACCCCAGCAAACGCCCCCTACAGTGGGGCGGGGTGGGAGGAGGCGGCGGGATTAGTCTGACAGCCCGAGAGAGGGGCCCTGGGGAGCCTCTTGGGCCCTGCTCTGCGTCCGGAGCTGGTTTTCAAGTGTCCATCAGGGAGAGTTCAACACGGAATAATTCTCTCGTCCCGGTCTTTTCTTCTCTTTTCATACTGCCCCCTTTCCTGTTGGTGGAGAGAACGACCGTGCTGTTTTTCTCCTGGAAATGTAGCTTTGACATACTTGCAGCAAAAACTGCACAAATGGGTGGGTGAGAGGAGGACAGGGGTGTCCTTTCTCCCTTACCTCCTGCATGTATTTTTTCAAAGGTCATTTCCCTTTTCAGAAAGGCCAACATCCCTATTTAAAAATATCACTCCTCTTCCCTCACACTTCCCAGTCTTATTCCTTGCTTTATAAATACCTGGGAACTTTCGATGTCTTTTACTGATTGATTTTTCTGTTCCTCACCCCCACATCCTCCTACACACTTAAATATATGCTCCACTGAGGACTGGCGCATTCTTCTCTCTTGTGCATTACTCTACCCCACCTCAGAAAAGTTCCAGGCACATAGTAGTGCTTGGTATATATTTGCTGGATAAATAAATGAATGAAAGAGATCTGACTGAGGAGGTGGTGTGAATAAGAGGGCTTCCTAGTTTGCTTGCTTAATACACCTAGACACTTAGGAAGGAGCTCTGCATGAGGCAGTTGACCTGCAGGGACTGTTGGACTCTCTCCCCAGTGCCTGAATCACCACTGGAGCTCAGTGTGTGTTGAGTAAATGGCAGATCTGTAAGTATCCCAACCCTCTGCGGAAGTTACTCTGGCTCCTTTTTAGAGGCAAGATGGTCCTGTTCAAGGCAGTTCCAGTGTCCCCCTTCAGGAGATGGATGAACCCATTGGTAGCTCAGGGCTAGGGGTTGTCATCTAGGTCTTTTCAGGGTATACAGGAAAAAGAGGAGATGTGACATATGTCCTGGAATTATCAGTGACCATTTCTGCTCTTTCTGGCTTAAGGCAATGGACTGGGAATTCTCATTGTAAAGAAAGGGACTGCCCTGACCAGGCCAATGGTGACTCAGATAACTTTCCCCAGAAAGAGCAGTCCGGTCAACTGCATAGAGAGGCAGGTGAGCACCTGGTCTGCCAGAGAAGAGGACTGCAGCTGGGAGCCACTCCTTAAAAAATGGCTCATTATAAGCTGCCTGTTAACAAGTGTTATTCACTTTGAAGTTTTGTCTAATGGCTCTAAACTAAAAGAATTATTTTCCTATTACTTAAGAGGTATGATAAAAAAAATACAGTGAATGCTGCTGCGGCGTGCCATCGAACAGAAAGGCAGGGATCTTCAACATGGGAAAAGGTGCATCGAACCTTAGTAACAATGTGTGACAAGTTTCAACTTGTTCGGTACAGTCAGTCGGGTGTGAACTACAGTTGAGAGAAGGTGTTTTAAAATGTGCCCTAAATCATCCTCCATCATGACAATGCTTCGTGTCACACATCACTTCTGGTACAGCAATTTCTGTTAAATAAAAACATTATGCTGGCTTGAAAAGCCAGCGGCCCTGGTTCGGGTCCCCCATATGAGGGACAGTTTACACTGCCCTCAAAAAAAAACATTATGGTGTGTCCTCATCCACCTTATTCACTCGATATGACACTGTGCGACTTCTGGCTCTTCCCCAAAGTCAAAATGATTCAGAACATCGAGGCAACCACAATAGCGCAACTAAAGACACTCACGAAAGACACTCACCAGAACTGCTTCATGCTTCAGAAAGTGGCAAGAACAATGGGATAAGTGTGTTTGAGTGAGGGGGAGTATTTTGAGTGGGATTAATGACAATGTGTCTTTTACCATAATAAATATTTTTACTTAAACATTCACTGTATTGTTTGATCACACCTTGTAATTCAATCATAGTGAAGAAACTTGGTAAAAATCCCATGGATTTTGCTCCAAAATATGACGGAGTTTTCTGTGTGCACTATCCTCTGCTGTCAAGACCTATCTCCCAGACCTGAGAGTGGAGGGTGCCTGTGGTGGGGGGTGGGGGAGACATGGCTAGACATGGGTGTGAGCAAGAAGTGAAGGTCAGGTCATGAAGGGCCATGCTAAGAGGTTTGTGCTTCATCCTATTCAGAGATTTTAAAACAAAGATAGTAAGAGTCAGACTCTGAACTTGAGAAACATAATTGGAAGCAGTAGAAGGTTCTACTGAGGGGGCAGAGAGAGGCCAGGGCAGCGTCCAACATAGTCAGCTTACAAATGAATGTTTATTGAACTATTGAATGAACAAAGCTAGGGAAACAAGCAAGGAGAAGATTGTATTAGTTCAAGTGATGGGTAATGACCACCTGAGAAAGGGTGGGGGCATGAGGATCAGAAGAGGGAAATATATGAGAGAATTTGAAGGGGGAGTGGGTATGACCAGTAAGGTGTGTGTGTGTGTGTGTGTGTGTGTGTGTGTGTGTGTGTGTGTTGGAGGGGAAGGGCATGAAAGAGAGGGAGTAAAACGTACCAGTTGCTTATTTGAGGGAATGGGTGGGTGTTGATACCAAAGGCAGAGACAGGGAACTCAAGAGCAGGGCCCGCTTCTGCTTGTGGAGGTGCCACATTATGTCATATTTGCACATGCTACACTCTAATCCTTAACCTCAGAGTCTTCTGCTGATGTCCCACAATGAAACTGTGTCTTTAGGTGGAGTAAGAAGATTAGAGATAGAGAGACTTGGAATTTATGTGTATAAAAATGGTAGCCTTATGGCGCGGCCAGTTAGCTCAGTTGGTTAGAACACAGTGCTCATAACACCAAGGTTGCCAATTTGATCCCCACGCCCTCCACAACTAGATTGAAAGAACTACTTGATTTGGAGCTGATAGGTCCTGGAAAAAGGCACTGTTCCCCAATAAAATAAAATTAAAAAAAAATGGTAGCTTTAGTCTTAGTATGGGTGAACTTGGGGGAGTGCAGAGGAAAAAACAGGATTATAGGTATGTCCCTGGGAACAACCAGATTTAAAGAAATGAGTGGAGGGAGGGATCCTTGCAAGTCAGAGAAGCATTTTCAGTCCCAATCTTGCATCATTAGATAATCTTTAAGACAGAAGCTTCATGCTGGGAAGAACAGAGCAGAAAAATGGGAGGAACCTAAGAAAAATGGACCCCTAAGATCAAGGAATTGCCTACCTATTTTATGTGAGTGGAAGATAAATATTTATCTTTTTAATTATTAATTGGGTTTTCTGTTACATGCAGCTGTATCTAATCATAATGAATATGGTCCCCAGATCATAAGAATCACGTCAAATGAAGGCATCAAGGATAATCATTTCATAGCTGCTGGGATAGCCTCTTGTTCTTTCCCAACTAGATTACAAGCGCTCAAGGTCAGGGATAAAGACTTACTCATACTGGTGTCACCAACCTTGCTCAAAGCACTTTGCACATTGTATATATTTACTAAATGTTTAATGTTAGTGCTCATGGCCGTAAGGGAGTTATCCTTTCTTTGAGCCTAGTCAAACATCACAGCTGCATCTTGATAAGCATCGCGAAATTTCATAAGCTCTCAGCACTCGAACTTTCCTGTAGTCACCTCCCTTGTAAAGATTAAAGATAATGTTCATGTAACCTTAAGACCACCAGATTTTCTGGTTAATGCGTACACGTGAAGGCAATTAATATCAACAACCTAGAGTTTCTATGTGAACTTTGCAGACCTCTGACCTCACTTGTAAAATGCCTTCCTTTCCCATCTGGTCTCCTAGAACTCCTTCATGGGCTGCCTTACAGGAACCCACAGGCCATTTTGCTAGCTGTCACCCACCATGACACCCACCATGTGCTTCCTCTCCAAGGAGCTTTCTCCTTATCTTTGTGCTCAGCCTGGATAGACCTGCTGTCTCCTTTCACATTTGCTCCAGGACCACTGTTTATCCCTTGTGAATTCATGAAGCCCTAAGCTGGTTTCTTTCCTGGGTGACAGGATGCAGGAAAGTTGGTGAGTCCCTCTCTTGGCATGGATAGTCCAGCTCGAAACCTTTTCCTTTTCTCTTCCACCTAAAATCACTGGACGCAACGATGATTTCTGCAGGGATGAAGGCGTTCTCCTACTCAGAGACCTTGAAGGTGAGTGTGGAACGTTTACAAAGAATTTCAGTAGGAAGTACTTATGTATTTAAAGAAGAAAACATGGTGGGTTGGAAACAGCCATTCTCACCTCCAGTAGTTTTCCAATGATGAACGAATACCTGCCCTTTAAGCCTGGCCTTTAGAATTAGTCTATGTGCCCCTTACGGATGACGGTGACTCTTGGGTCACGAGGCTGGACTGCATTGCCTGTAGCCTAAGGTGAGATTCCTATCAGGAGACTTGGTTTTGAAGCCTTCCAGTGTAAATGTTCCCGTCTTGTCTGTTTTCCTTTTTCTGTCAACAGGGGCCTTCAGCTCGATCAGCCAGGTGGCAGCATAAAGCAATAAACCTGCAGATGGTGAGGCCTCTTAGGCCTCTTCGTCCTCTCCATACACACATCTCTTTCCCCATGTTTATCAGGGCAGACCCAGGACATGTCCCCTCCCCCAACCTTCGGTTTTCTGAAAGCCTTGGCTCAAAAACACCCAAGAAAACAAAGCAAAGCCCCTGAAAGAGGAAAGCAGAGGACTTGTTTAAAGCTGAAATTCTGTAATATGCCATACAGAGCAGACCAGATTGGTTTAAAAAGTCCTGAAGATTCTATGATCATCATTTTCACTCTGACCCCAACCAACACAGCCAAGCTCCAGTTTTGTTCAGCAAAGTTCTTGGGTTAGCAATTTCTCAGAGCCCCAGTGAACAGGTGATTGGTGATGGCTGAGTCCTCATTACATTCCAGAAGAGAGGAAGGGGCAAGAGGAAGGGAGGCATTCCCAGAGAAGGCTGCTGCCAAAAGACCTTGATTCTTGCAGGAGTTGCTCTGGGATTTTCTTAGGATGCTCTTGGCCCTGGAAGGGAGCTGAGTATTTCTGTCCTAGTTGGCATAGAGTAGCTGATAAAGAAACAACAGATTTTGGGGCCATGTCATCTTGCAGTCATGGAATTGTTTTCCTTATTTGGTTAGTGCCCCTTGTCAATAACCCTGGTTCTTAATTCTTATGAAAGCACGGCATCTGTCATCATTACTTTAATAATTATAACTGCACAGATACCTGTCTCATTTTGGAGTACCAGGTGAATATCTCCAGGATAGCAGATCCTTGTAAAAAGGAAAGAAAATGGAACAGCTGGAATCCACAGAGAATGGTTTATTAGTGGGTCTACTCTGAGTAAGCCCTAGGCCTCGGACAGAAGTCCTATTTCCAGCGAACAATGGAGAGTTAGTCAATAAACTGAATCCCTAAGAAAAGTCACTTTCTTCTATTTCTCTAGTTATGAAGTGAAAGCTAACACCACGTGACAGTTCATATCAGCTGAAGCCTGAGAGCTAAGTTTAGCTAGCTCTATCCTGGACATATCACTCTTATCATATCCCTCCTATCTTGTCTCATTTGTACAGCAGACACAAACACTTTCCTAAGCTTTCATTACTCATTAAGATCAAAGCACAACTTGGGAACAACCTGAGAGGTCTCTCCAACTTCCAGTCTTGTCTTAGGACCTCCTGGTAAGTCTGCTGATGCTGCAGGAACTTCACTACCATGACTGCACTCTGGCAAGTGGCCCCTGGACAGGGTGCAGACACTGCCTACGTCGTCCCCACCCCAACCTCAGACACCATCAATGGGAAAGAGTCTAAGATTATCCACCTCAACTTTCCAGTCCTCTTTCCTGATTCTGTGATGGGTGCAAAAGTTTGTCCCACACTTAGCCCAAGCAGGGCTGAATTCTGTGGCAAGTGACTTCGTCATGCAGGCTTCCTTCAGAGACAGGGGCTCGTCTGTTGATTTGATTTACACAAGAACTTCTGGAAGATGATGCTGGGAACAGGTGCTCCCCTATGAATATTTCTTTAGGTGGCAACTGGTTGATGAGAGAATAATTTCTAAAATATTTAAAAATCAAGTCAAGTAGATTATTAACCAAAAATGATCTCAAACTATAATATGTGACTGATGAAATATAGATTTTATATTCCTAACCAGTTGTTCATTTTATTGTTAAAAATGTTGTAATTCTGTTTTATGACAGAGAGTCTGAAGGGTGGAGATTTCTCTGAGGTTTCTCGATTCTTTGCTGAGAGAGAATTGCAGAATAGCATTTGGTTTAATTAAATCAGTTGGCCAGAAATTAGTATTTGTTATGTGCCAGGCACCTGTACCAACTTATTTAATCCCCATAATCAGTAGAATAAGCTGCAAGTTAGAAATTTAAAAATATGTATTTTATTGGTCAGATATCATAGTTTTGGACTATTTTTGGTTAGTAATAGACTTGGATGGAAGTCCATAGACTGAGGAACATACGAGATAGGTACTATTATTATCCCTATTTCACAGAAGTGGAAACAGAGACATAGAGAAGTGGGCAAATGGGCAGAAGCTCAGCTAAAAATCTTGGCTGATGATGATGGTGGTTGTTACTAACATGAAAAGAAGAGTGGGCAATGGGGGAAATCAGCAACTTCTGCCACGCTTGTTCTAAACCATTGAACAAATATTTACTGAATTCATTTGAGTGGGATAACAGTTGTTAAGAGAGGGGCTTCTGAAGGCAGCCTGGCTGTGATCTTGAGCAAGTTGCTTAATTCTCTAATCCTCAATTGCCACATCTGTAAAATATGGAGTTTGATAAGGCCCGCTTTATAGCATTGAAATGACTTAAAAGACCTGAACACTTAGTACCGTGTCTGTCACATAGGAAGTACTCAATGAACGTTAACTATTATTATATGCACACACCGTATAAAAAGGAAATTCTGTGGCAATCCCAGAGCCCAGCCACCTGCCTTGAACAGGAAGGGTGAATTCCCGGGCCAGACCCTGAGAAAAGTTCCAGAATAGCAAAGGGCAGCACAGTGGAGTGGACAAGTCAGAGGGCAGTTCTGAGAGAAGCACTTCCAGAAGGTACTTCTCAGGACTGGGATGAACACTCTGATCACCATTAGGGGGCAGAATAGGATGGAGGGTCCCAGGCACTCTGAACAAAAGCTTGTAGGGAATGGTTCCATAGCTGGACCCCCATTCCAGGAAGAACCCCTAGACCATGTTTCTTTCATTTCCATTCCCTGTGAGATGTTGTGGCAAGTATGAAAACAACTCTGTGACTGGGGAACATTCCACTGAGATCAGACTTTTCCCTGATCCAGCCAAGATTGTGACCAGCTTATGTGTGAACAGCTGAGAAACTCTCTTGTGTCACAAAGAAATTAGAAGGAAATATAAACAAAACAAACAAGAGCTCTAGTTGGTAATGCTGAGGTACTAGTAATGAGTGTATATGCTTTTCTTTTCAATAATTGCAGTAGATAGAAATTCAGAAGAGCCTTTCTCTTTGGAGAATATGTGACATTTTGTTGGGGAAAGAAGAAGAAAAATAATAATATTTTCCCCTTCTTATTTCTCTTTTTCTTTACTCCTCCTTTCTTCACTCTTTTCCTTATTATGCTGTCTAGTTATCATAATCCTCCTCCTCCTCCTCATCATCATCACCATCATCATCACTATCTTTACCATCATCAGAACTTTCTGTGAGTGGAAGGCACTCAAATTTTGGGGAACAGTGAGGCTTAGTTGCTACTTATATTAGTCACTTCAGGAAACAGAAAGCACTCCTGCTATTTTAAGCAGTAGAGGAAGGATTTCATACAGGAAATTCAGAGTTGACAGAACTCTTGGAAGGGATAGAGACGGATACTCTAGGCTGGATCTTTAGGAAGTTCAGTAACACCCAACTAGCCTGCCACAATCAAGAAAGATGAAAGTCAGGAGGCCACCACAGGTACAGTTGACCTTAAAAATCACAGTCATAGCTGTGATGTGAAATTAGGGATTTTCTGTTTGTATAGTTTCCTTTTTGACTCTATGAAGCTATGAAGTGACTGGACATGGGAATGCTGCTTTAGAAAACCCCAAATCTCCACAGCCATCCTTACCAGAAACAATAGCTGGCAGCAGGGATATGGTCTTGTTGGGAGACAATTTTCTGCAGGTCTCTTGTGTCTGCACAACTTTCAGATGTACTGACTGCTTTGTTCTAGAGACTATCTTTTCAAGGATGCTTGCATAGCGAGTTGCCTTGGAGGCAGTGATAGAATCTCCCTCTAGAGGAAGGGGTGGGTATGCCTACTATCTATTATAAAAGATTTGGGTTCTCTAAGCTCAGGGTTCCTCTCCTTTAATTTAACCCACTGTGTGTGCAGGTGTCACCTGGCCCTCTTCATATTGCCCTGTGAGAACTGGGTTTTGAGGAAACAGCACAAGAAAATGTACATATTCTGACTACTGTTATTGTGAGTAATTAAGTCCTTTGTCTCTGACTCAGTGGTCTTATATCTTCTACCAGTGCTTATGACACTGTGGCAGAGTAATGTGTTAGCTTGCATGTGGAGTAAAACCTCAGACCCTTCATGGTTCTTTACATATCTTCCTTCACTTCTGTCTTCTGAATATTGAACAAGTGTATCTAATTGTTGGAACCTTATGAGTAACCTGAACCTTAGCTGCAAGGGAGTCTGAGAACATAAATTTAATTTTCCATATGCTGCTGTAGAGAAAAGCACCATATTCACCACACTTCCCTCTAGGGACATTTATTTGGGACTTATAACAATTGCAACCACATATTGGGCTCCCACATCATCTGGACCTGTAATAGGTGGGTTACATAAGTTACTGTGAATGCTGACAACAGCCCTACAAGATAGATATTATTTCACTCCTCTTCTTTATGGAAAAACTTCCACAAGGATCCAGTGATTACCCAGGGCCATCCAGCTCCAAGTTTCTTCATCGGATTTAGACTTGGGTCTGCCTGACTCCACTCCTTGGCTCTATCTCCCCCTTGAGGCTGCTGTCGCAGTGTAGCACAAAGTAGTATGTACCATGCAATCTTGGTGAGAGTTTTATTTCCAGAAGCATTCCTAGAAGGGCTCTTGAGGCCCTGGGGCAGGGAGGAAATGCCCCCTGAGGAGGGGAGGCTTAATGCAGTCATTTAGGAAGGATAGGACTTCGATTAATGGGATGCAAATAGATGGATGAGATGGAGAAGAGAGAGGAGCTGGAAAGATAGTGTGAAAAGATGCACAATAGTATGTGTTGTGAATATAAAAAAATTTGTGGGGAGTAGAGGGATAATGTAGAAGGGAGAGCCTGTTGCAAAGGCCCAGGGTGTAAAGAGTGTTGAATTTCAGAATAAGACCTGATCCTACAGATAGTGGTAGGAATACCAAATTGCCATTACATGTCCCCCATTACCTTCTTTTTTCCCACTGACTTGTTTTTCAACCCTGATAATCCCTGGGAAAAAGAGCAGTTCATCACTTCTCTAGGCCAGGGAATCCTGGGAGGGGAAAATGGCTGTTGGTTCAGCTACTCCCTGCAGCCTGTCTATGAAGGCCAGCAAGACAGCCTCATCCCCACATTCTCCAGTGCAGGACCAGGAAAGACCGCGTTAGCATAAAATGGAGGCAAGCATGGAATGTAGCTCACATTAGCAGACAATATTGCTTTGATTGCAGACAACACACATGAATTGAATTGATAAAGGAATCTTCCCATCAAAGCCAGAAATGAGTGGAAATTAACTTTAACAAAGTAAGCAACTGTGCTCAAGAGACAGATAGAAGAAACCCACGCATACTTGGTGCGTGTCAGAGACACAGAGGAGCAAAGTGTTCAGGCCCATCAGTGAGTGTGAGAGCGATTAATAAACACTTATGTGGACATTCATTCGACAGGCGACTGACAAAGCCCCACAATGATGGGGAGAAGGGGCATTTCTTCTTGATAGATGTATGTGAAATGCTCATTTACTCTTTTTTGATGGATTTAAATGTCCAGGTATTCTCTGTCCATAGAAATTGATTCTGAAATGGTGCTGGGTTAAAAATAAGGGCTAGAGATTTAACTACATCGATGTGACAGAAAGTGTATTCATCCTAGTCATCAATGCGTAGATTGCAATGTGCTGTAGATTAACGGAGGTCTGTGGGGGGTGGTGGTGGTGGTGGTATTACTTATTCTTTTTAAAGTATATGGTAAGGTAAACGGTTACAAAAATCACTCTGTCTGAAATTCTGTAGATAGTGTTAGAGACTAAATACCAGCCTTTTCTTCCTTGGCCTGAAACAGTTTAAAAATTACCTATTGAAAACCAGTTCTCAAAAAATAGACTCAAGGGCTGGCCAAGTGGCCTGGTGCTTAAGCGTTGGCTTGGAAAGCCAGCGGCCCCGGTTTGGATCCCACAGATGAGGGCCAGTAACACTGCCCTCAAAAAAGAAAAAAAAAAATAGACTCAAGTTTGGACTTACTAAGATTTACACTGGGTCTGAATTTTCCAACTAAAGAGGTATGAATGTGGCCACAGAAGACAGATTAACATGGTCCTCAGAGGCAGGAAGCTCATTCATTCAGGCCCCCATGCACTCTCTTCTTCTCAAAGGACAAGGCAGGGTTTGGTTTGTCAGAGTTAATTGTCCAAGGTTGATCCCCCAGCTCCTTCTCTTGCCCGAGAAGCCCAGCCCCCGGCATTCCATCTGGAACTCTCCTGGGCCTACTCAGGTGGACCCTAGGGAAGTGTTGTCTGGAGGGAGTACTGTGGGGCTATTGTGCCATTTCCTACCACACCAGTGGTGTGATGGTACAAAAGGTACTCCCAGGTACAAATCTCCCTGAGCAACAAGATGTGTCTACATCAGTTTCTGTTTAAGGCAAGAGAAACCTGGCCTCCATGGGCTCTAAATAGTACAATTGCAGTCGACCCCCTCATTGCCATTCCCAGAGACTAAGATACCGTAAATGGTCTCATGAATCTTACAGGAAAATATCAGAGGCACTCTTAGGGGTCTGAAGACTATTTTATGGAACGTATACCAGGGCACCAAAGCACAATTCATGGGCCCTGCCAGCCCCCTTTGTTCCTATACGGGCTGAACAGCATGTGGTGAGCGAGGCAGCCTTCCTTTAGGCTTTCCTACCTGAAAGAGTCAAAGGAATAATAAATTCACGAATGCTCTACAGTGCTCTAGAGGGTGACACTGTAAGTATTAGTAATTCTCCTAGCTTCAAATAGCAAAATCTAACAGTTTAAACACATAGGTAATGTTTTTTCTCTAAAAACAATGTGTGGTACAGCTATGCAGCAACACTCTTAAAGGACCCAGGCTTTCCGTATGTGCCCTCTCTGGCATTCTTAGTCTATTGTCTTTTGTCTTCACGTGGGGCTCCTCATGATGGGCAGATGAGATGACTGCTGCATGCTAAACCATGTTCCAGGCAGGGGACAGTAGGAAGCAGATGGACAAAGGGTGGGCCACTGGCTTTTCATCAGGAACTAGCGCTTCTTGGGAGCTCCACCTTGTGGATTTCTTACAAGAAGAGAGCCAGGAGAAGGGCATTGAGGGTGGGGATTGGGCCAGCCAGCCGATTGTGTCTACCACAAGCACTCATAGCAATGACTGCACAGAGAATGAGGGACATGTTTGGGATGGAAACTGATCAGGTTTGTCTTGGACAGCTGGAGCTGCTATGACAAATACCAGGGGACTTCAACAACACACATTTACTTTCTCATGGCTCTGGAGGCTGGAAGTCCAAGATCAGGGTGCCAGCATGGTTGGGTTCTTACTGAGAACCCTCTTCCTGGTTTGCAGACTGCTGTCTTCTTGTTCTGTCTTCACACAGCATGTCTCTCACTTGAGGGGAGAGAGAGAGAGAGAGAGAGAGAGAGAGAGAGAGAGAGAGAGAGAGAGAGAGAGAGAGAGAGAGAGAGAGAGAAGGCAAGCTATTCAGGGATCTTTTCTTGGAAAATCCTACCAGGAGGGCTCTACCCTCATAACCTAATCATTTCCCAAAGCCCACTTCCTAATACCATCACACTTGAAGTTAAGGTTTCAACCATGAACTTTTGGGAAGGTACAAATATTTAGTCCATAGAAGGGTGATGGAAATTTTAGGGTAGGTTTTTATGTGAGGTTGACTCAGGATTTGCCACTTTTAGGGTCCTGACACCCTGCTTGCCAGGCTCACCTTTTCTTTCTTTCTTTTTTTTTAACTGAGCCATCCTGCTACCTGTTGGCAGCTCAACAGCAACTCAGCTCGGGATGGCATCAAACCGCCGTTGCTCAGAGCTCAGCTCGCACTCTTGAGTGAGCTCTTAACCAACTGAGCCACTCGGCCGGACCAGCTCACTTTTTCTTTTAATAGTTGATTCAAATAGCTTGTCTCCCCACCCCATCCCAGAAACCATGTGAAATCCAATGCCCTCCCGAGATTTCTGGGGGCCCTTATAGCCTGATTTCATGGAAGCCCTTATCCGCTTCCCATAGAAACTTCCCTTGTGCTTGTCCCTCCTCCTTCATTTCTCCAAAGCATCGTAACACTGGGCTTTGACATACCATGGAGTTTTCTTTTCAACTCATCGAAAAACGAGGAGTCCACTCAGATCTTTCATTCATTTTAGTTAGCTAGTAATTACTTTCATCACCTTCTTGGCTAAGGAATAAGATAGTATTTAGGACCAAATCTTTCTCAGAATGGTGAATCTGTATTTTAAAGAACATTTCCTAGGGTGGGCCAAAAGGCTCAGTTGGTTAAGAGCTAGCTCAAGAATGCGAGCTGAGCTCTGAGCAGCAGCAGTTCAATGCCCAGCCGGAGCTGAGCTGCCGTTGAGCTGCCAACAGGTGGCAGGATGGCTCAGCTAAAAAAAAAAAAAAAAGAAAGAAAGAACATTTCTTGAAGGATGATTCACTTTTTTTTAAATCTGTCACCTAATTCTCAAGGGCTTTTCAGAGTAGACTCTTCTTTTTCCATTTCAGATAAGTTTTTCTTTCCTTATAGAATTTTTTTAGGCTGATACATTTTTTATTGTGAACTAAATACAGCGGGCACTAATTAGTCTCACCTATTTTAATGGGTTTTAAGGTCATTTGTTTCCTAAGACCCAAGAGTCATATTTCTTTAACAGAGAGAGAGAGAACAAAAAAAACTTAAGATTTTTTTTTTGCCATCCATTACAAATATGAAAATGAACCATTTCTATTTTCTTTACTAATAGCTCAGGGCAAAGACAATGAATTAACCTCCCTCCATTCGGTGCAATCAATAGAGATTTGAAGTTTTAGCCCCTAGTCTAGACTCCTGTTTGAGAACAAATGTTAGAATGAGGCACATTTCCTGCAAAGGCCCAAGGACAAAAGGACCTGCTGATCATGGCCCATGTGACTCGGAGGAGTGGCAGGCCTGGAACTCAGGTTTTGGACCTTCACATGGCAGGAGGCAGTGATGGATGGAGTTGCCATTTGAAGGTCTGAGCTGCCATGAATGAGACAGTCCTGCTGTGCCTGCCGGAGGCTGAGTTTTCTCAACAGTCACTAACAGCTCCCGTAAACCCTGTGCTGTTCCTTTGACAGGCAGAGCTGGGAGCTGCCGTTGACTCAGCGTGTTGGGTGAGCACAGGCCACTACATCTGAGCATGCTGCATTGGTGGGGGCCAGGCTCAGAGGACATTCAGGATCAGGCCATGGGGGATTTGATAAGGAATGAAGAGGGGACATAGAGCTGCTTCCCTTTGGGGCAGAGTTCCTCCAAGGCAACTGGGGACTTGTGTTGGGCAGTTGGAAATACCACCCTGAATACTGTCATTTCCATGTACTCCAGTGCAGCCCTGGCTTCAGCTGAGGCCTTTCAAAGAGGGAACTTGAAGTTGAAAGTATGAAGCTGCCCCTGGGGGACTAAAATGTTTTTAATTTCTAGGCTAAATCACCCAAATCCAAATCATTCAAGACTAGTCATAGGGTAGCTGGGTAGGGCTCAGTTGCTTAGAGTGCGTGCTCTTAACAACAAGGTTGTCAGTTTGATTCCTGCATGGGATGGTGGGCTGAGCCCCCCGCAACTAGATTGAAAAAAATAGTGACTGGACTTGGAGCTGAGCTGCACCCTCCACAACTAGATTGAAGGACAATGACTTGACTTGCAGCTGTTGGGTCCTGGAAAAAACACACTGTTACCCAATTAAAAAAAAAAACTGGGGTGGCACTGGGGAGGTGTCCTGTAGCCCCAGGAGCCATAAAGAGGCAAGTGCTTCTCCCAAGAGACTGTGGGTGCAGGTGCTTGGGACTCACTGGAAAGAGAGAGGGCTGGGGAGATTGGGGAATCAGGATGGCACCTTGGACCAGAAGGCACAGGTTCACAAGCCATTGTGTTCCTCATTCATTCACCCATTTAACAGCCAGTTGCTGACAATGTGCTAGAAGCTGAGGTCACATAGAGATGATTAAGATACCATCTCTGCTGACATGCAGCCTGGCCCACATGTGAGAAAAAAAAGGCAGGAAGTGCCTACATGGAACAGAGGATGTGGGAGTTTGTCAGGGGAGGTGATTCTTGAGCTGAGGTTGGAGCAATGAGGATGTTGTTCCGTTGGAGAGTGGGGAAAATCACCCTGGGTAAAGGGGGCACCTGAGTGAGGGCACAGAGCAGAGGCAGCCTGGACTTGGGACGATGCCTGGAGTTCTGTAGGACTGGAGTAACAGGGTGAGGCCAGGGGAAAGGCGAGGCCAGAGAGATAAATGAGTTTTGACCAGTACTGCCCAACTGAAATATTATGTGGGCCACATATATAATTTTAAATTTTACAGTACTAGGGCTGGCCAAGTGGCTCCGTTGGTTAAGAGCTCACTCAAGAGTACGAGCTGAGCTCTGAACAACAGCAGTTCAATGCCCAGCCTGAGTTGAGCTGCCACTGAGCTACCAACAGGTGGCAGGATGTCTCAGCTAAATAAATAAATAAATACATAGATACATACATACATATATACATACATACATTTTACAGTACTAATTTTAAAAAGTAAAAAAGCAGTTGAAATTAATTTTAATAATATACACTTTTAGATTCAAAGTGTTATCATTTCAACATGTGTCAGTGTACAAATTACTAATATTTTGTATTATTTGCCTAAGTCACACAAATCTGGTGGGTATTTTGCACTTGGAAGTGCTGCATAACCACACATGTACAGGATAGCGCACATCTACACAGATGGCTTGTCAGATACACTGGGGACTGGAGGCTATTCTGAGAGCAAAGAGGCGGTCATTGGAGAGCTTCAAAGAAGGTAGTGGCGTGGTCAATTCTGTGTTCTAGAAAGATCTTTGGCTGGGGTGGGAAGAGAAACAAAGGGTACAGAATTGCAATAGGCCAAGCAGAAAGGACTGCCCTAAAATAGAACAGTGTGTGCGTGTGTGTGTGTAAGTGTGAGAGAGGGAAGAGCTGTGTTCACCTTTCTCCGGAAATGCACTGCATAGCAGGATAAGAAAGCAAAATTTCCCATAAGAAAAGTGGATGATTTAACCACATTGCACGCTCTTTGGCTTTCCACGCAGATGAGACTCTAAGGCTGCTGTGGCAGAGCTACCTCCCCGCCTCTCAAGCCAGGCAGAGGGCTCTCTGGTCTCAGCATTGTCATGCCAATGCTACCCTTCTGGAGAAGAGCAGCCCTGGAGGGGGTACCAGGCCTGGGGTCCCATGAGTCCCCATGCCGCCTGATTTGAGGCCTGCCCCGACCACAGAGAGCCTTGGCCCTGATGCCCTCTCCTATGGTAGGGTAATGAGTGGGCTGGGCTTGAGCTCCCAGGCCTGCTGGTGAGGGGCTCTGAGGTGGGGCCAGCCTGGGCAGACAGGAGGTTCACAGTGCACCCCCATTTTCCCCAGAACACAGGGAAGACCCCAGAATCTCAGGATGGGTACAGTTGTGTTTTCCAACCATGAATGCATTGCCCTGAGCAATTTCTCTGAGTCTTGGTTCCCTTATCTCAAAAAGGTAATCATAGCTTACCCAGTAGGACTGTTTTGTGGAGCACATGGGACAATATAGGACAACAGCCTGGGACAGAGCCCTGCCAGTGGGCAGCACTCAGTGGGATCTCTTCCCAACACCTGGGGGCTGTGCAGGTCTCATTCTGTCCTAGGCTCCCACACAGACCCCACCCTGGCCTGTTGTGTCTGGCAACATGGGTGCCCCTTCTCCTTTTAACCAAGGTGTAGTGGCTGGGAGGTAACAAAGGGACCGCTGCATGGACACTATGCATGTGTTGGCAGTCTCCAGAAGTGGGAACGCACTCCCTTCCCTTCCTTCCCCTGTCCTTCCCTCCCCTCCCTTTCCCTTCCTTTCCTTTTTTTTCTTTCCTTTCCTTCCCTTTCCTTCCCTTTCCTTCCCTTTCCTTCCCTTTCCTTTCCTTTCCTTTCCTTTCCTTTCCTTTCCTTTCCTTTCCTTTCCTTTCCTTTCCTTTCCTTTCCTTCCCCAGTATTCTGACTCTCTGCCCTTTCTCCTCCTTTCCAGAACCCATACCTCTGTCCCTGGCTTTCAATGTAGGCCAGCCTCAGTTTTGTCCTCTGCAAATGAGCATAATCACAATCACTTCCTGTAGGGCTACTGAGACCCTCATAAGGTCAGGCCCATGACAGCTCTTTGTTGTTTGCAAATCACCAGGGAAAATCTCTCTGGGGCTGTCCAGCCCCGGAAGGACATCCAGGGGATGGCACTGTTTTGTCTCGGCAGGGCTGGGGTTGCCAAGGGGTGGGGGATTTAGATGAAGCTGGGCAGGCTGCAGGTCTGAGGGAGAGAGAAAGGGGGTGGGAGCGGTAAACGCAGTGGGTCTGTCACTTGTGCATTTATGGGCGTTAGTGTGTTAAGGATGGCGGGAAGCTGCTTTGGTATGTGTGAGGCTTTTCCTTTGTTCTCGCCTTGGGTTGGGTGGAATCAGTGATCATTACTGTGCTTGTTGAAAGCATTGTTCTAGTCGGCTCTTGGTGCCACTTGGTGCCCCCAGGCACTCCAGGTAAATGAGAGCCTGAAGAAGCCTTCCTGAATACAAAATTCTGTCCGAAGGAAGTCTGGGAGGTGATCTGCGCACAGTCATTCCCGTGGGTACAGGAAAGAAGCAGAGCCCGTCTTCCACACCAGTTGGGGCTGCAGGCAGAGCCCTTGGCAAAGCTGGGTCCTGTTGTGTCCTCTGTGGGCACCTGTGGCCATGCGAGTGCTGACCTACTGATACCGGACACCGTTCTGTGAGCCCGTCTGGCATGAGCAGCAGCTCTGTGTGGGAAGAAGCCTGGGGCTTGCAGTCCTTCAGGGCTGGGTCAGGTGCAGGCTCAGCACTTAAAAGGAGTGTGACCTTGAGCAAGTAAATTTACCTTCTTCAAGCCCAAGCATTCTGAACTGCAAAGCAAAGCTGAAAATACTTACCTGCTTTTCTATATGGGAGAAGTGCAAAACTCAAATGAGAGGATGTGAAAATGCTTACTAAACAGAATCCCTGGACTAACGTGAGGTACTATCAATATTATCTGGTCTGTGAGTGACTGTTCAAAATGCACTGTAGGGCCCCTCGTGCGGAAGCCTGAGAGTTTCGTGAGAGTGTCATCTGAGGGCTGGGCCTCTGCAGGGACTACCAGTGCCCAGAGAACACTGCATCTCAGCCCAGCTGCTGACATACCTGCCACTGGTTGATGATTAGGCATCAGTCTCAAGCCTCCTGAGACATCTGGGGGCAGAATTAGTGAGCAGGCATTCTAGCACTATGTATCAGCGTGTTGTGGGAAGGTGAGTCAGAACTCCTGAGTTGAATAAACTCTGAAGGAAAAGAAAAGTTCTGCTCCCACAAGACGAACACCAGCCCCCTGTCCCTGGTAGGCTTGCCTTGGGGGACCATCACCTGGTGAGAGTTGGTCAATCTTCGCATCTTGACTTTTTACTTTCACTCACCAGCCTGAGCCCTTTGGAGACATCCAGCAGTGGGTCAAGACTAAGTTCTCCAGTCCGTCAGGTTTGGAGCAAGATGGCCACTGGCAGCTGGAGATCCTGGGTGCAGGACTTTGCCCCCCACAAGAGCTAATTAACTGGGGCAGGGGGCAGTCAGGCCAACAGATGGGTCAGACCCCAGCAGCGGCAGAACCACTTGACTCTGTCCATAAAGCAAGGCAGAATCCTGGTCCTCACGACTGAGCAGGCCTAGGCAGATGGTGAGAGGAGGGAGGTGCAGACAATAGGGTCTTGGTTCCTTCTGTTTGTCCCCAGGTCTCGCCAGTTATGGAGAGAGCAGGCAAGCCAACCCGAGATGCCACATGCAGGTGGGGACCAGTTGGGTTGGTTCATGTACTGGGAGAAGTGGCCCCTGCATGTGGGTGGGCCTGATACCCTCAGCCAGGTGGCACCAAGACTAATTGAAAAAGTTTGGAGAGCAGGTGATGTCGGCAAACAGAATGAGAAGCAATGCTAGTCTTGTGGACCAACTAAAACTGTTCTGATGTGTTTGGTCAAAAATGTGTGCCAGGTCAAAGTGAGACCAGGCCTGCTATGATCTCCCTGCCCTAGGCTCACTTCTAGCAGCTTGCTTTGGGAACAGGTCTGTGGAATCCTTCCCAAGTCCATGAACCACCACGTGTCACTTTTACCCTCATCACCCTTTCAAAGCTTCCATGAGAAGGAAGTGGTTACAAGCCCTGGATTCTGAGAAGACCACGTTTGAATCCCAGCTCTGCCACCTGCTGGCTGTGGGACTCTGTGCAAATGAGTTCAGTTCTAAGCCGCCTCAGGTTCATCACCAACCAAAAGGGGGCAATCATTTGTACCTCAGGGGTTTGTCATGAGGATTAAATGCCAGTGCCTGGAGTGGACAGACTCTCAGCCAATATTTGTTGGCTAATAAGTGAGATAATGCCTGTAAGAGCCTAAGGCAGTGACTGACATACAGTAAATATTCAATAATAAGAAATGGTATGAATGTTCTCATTTGCAGGACTGCAGAGCTCAAGACCCAGCCATGTGGGTTAGCTGAGGCTGTACACACAGCCATGGAGAGAAGTGGGCAGCATCCTATAGTCCCTGGTCACAGTAGAACACTAACTCATACAACCAGAAAGCAATTTAAAATGTGGATGGTTTGTTTAAAGTGCTCCTGGCCACCAGGAACCCCCTTCCCACCTCCCCTTTGTCTGGGCATGAAGGTCCATGTTAGAGCACATACTCTTGATTCATTTCTCCCATGCAGCCTGGCAGCTGCCAGCCAGCATCTGCCTTTGCTCCCTCACAGAAGGGGCAAGAAAGGGAGCCCACATTGTTTCTTCCTGTGGCTCACAGGGTAGAAACACACTCCCTTCTCTCAGCGTTGCTCAGACAGCCTGGGAGCTTGTCAGTCATTTCATGTCCCACTGAGGCCTTGTCTCTTCTAGGAACTGACGTGCATGGAGCCCACACAAGAGTTCCCAAGGTAAGATGGAAGGCCGCCACTTGCCGTGGAGTTAAGTCTAAACAGGTCCCTCCACTCCAGCCTGGGGGTGGGGGAGCCTCAGTCTTGCCTTCATGTGACCCAAGTCCCTACCACACCCTCAAATAGCCTGAGAACTAGGAGGACTGAGACAGATGCATGCAGCTCTGGGGCTTGAAGGGCCTGTGAGATGGAGAGGAAGAGCGCCATCTCTGTCTACCTCACATCCCAGCTCTCTGTCGTGCCAGCCTCCTCTGACTGGCTAGACTTCCTGTGGGGATAGGGTTACAGGGCCAGGGCTATGGCCATGGCCTAGAAGTCATGGGTCTCTGAAGGCTACTTGGTCCTGATCCTGGTGGAAATCCGTGGCAAGTTCAGAGCTCACTGGCCTTACCCCATGGTGTTGCACAGTAAGGAGAGTTTTGGAGATGATTTCCTGTTACTAAGCAACCTTCTTACAGTGTTTTAGACTAGAAATTTGAGAAAACCCACATTTGACACCAGCTATCCAAAAGAGATGACATGTTATCGAAGGGGAGCTCAGACAGGGTTTTATCTGCTCCACCCCCACTCCCACCTTCTGGCCTAATGGAGTCAGGGGTATGACTGAAAATAGTTTAGAAAAAAATCATTAAAAGAGTCAACTTGTCATCAAGCGGGACGCCAGATAGGTCCTAAGATCATGATTACTTTGAAATGGCCAGCAAATACATGGTTTCTGCCTCAGGGAGGGGGTGAGAGCCCTAAAATTATTTAATCTTAATTATTTTCTCAACTGTTTTGTCAGTTGAATCATTCATTTTTGCCCAGGAGACCACATTTCTCAGATGTGGTCTTGCAAAGGAGGCTGGAAGGAGTCATCACTCCCTTCTTGACCTCTGTGCCAGATCAATACTAACTCCGTTCAAGACCTATGTCATCGTCACTTACCCCAACAGCACTCATAGCACCAGTGAGTATTCTGTGTGGTCTCAAAACACTCCTACAGTCAGCACTGTTCTTCCCATTTCACATAGAAGGAGACAGGTTCAAGGCTTTTCATCACCATCTAAGGCCTCCTGATTGCCCCTTTTGTCCTTAGTTCCCGTTTATGAAAATACTGCTCCAAGGGGAACGAACAGGACATGACTCCTTTCTCTTTAAGCTCTGCACTCCCTAGTCTTCTTTCTCTTGCTTTCAAAAACAGGCATCATGTACCTTCTGGATGTCAGATACGGTCCTAGGCCCTGGGGATTCACAGATGAATAAGACTGCCTCTGGCTGTCAGTAGCTCATTATCCCTTAGCTATCACTCTAACAGAAAGTCATAGATGCTAGAATACATATGTACTTGGTGTTCCACAGGGCAGAGGATAAATTGAATTTTTTAGAAATATTTTTAAGCGGGTAGAAGTTATAAATAGGATAGAAAAATATTATTCTATAGCTAGGGAATTAGAATGTAAAGATAAGAGAAAGAGCATATACATTACCCATACGTCTTTCCTTCAAAATATTTTCAAACAAAAGTAGGATCATACTGTATTGATTTTTTTGTTTCTTGAATTGACTCAATAATTTTAATAATAGATTCATGAAATGTATTCTTATTATTGTAGAAAAGCTAAGATAATGAAGATAAAGTTACATTTGACTGCCACCTCCAATCTCTGCTTTTATTCTCAGGGGAAACCACTGTTAAAAATTTTATTTGGGGCCAGCCGAGTGGCATGGTGGTTAAGCGCTGGCTTAGGAAGCCAGCGGCCCCGGTTTGGGTCCCACATATGAGGGCCAATGACACTGCCCTCAAAAAAAAATAAAAAAAAAATATTTGTATCCTTTTAGCCTTTCTGCATTCCCTCTCTTGTCTTATTTTTTAACATCTCACATCTTATTTTCTTAACCTCATTCCATACAAATGGATATGCTTTTACAACACTTAATGTCTGAAAAATATTTCATTATATGATATATCATAAATGGTTTAACGAATTCCCTGTTGTGTGGCAAGTAGTTTGTTGACAGTATTTTATTGACATTTTATAAACTAAAAAGTATAACTATAAGAAAATACAGGAATGTGGAACATAGGCAGTGAAAGTCCCCTATGTGGAAGGATAGAGTTGTAGTGTTCTTTTCACCTCCTTTTCCCCTTTTTGTCCTTATGTAAAGTCATAGTAATTTTAGTGTAACTATCAAAGTTATGCTGTGAGGAGTGGTCAGTTTTAACAGATCTGGAGTGCAGATGAGAACAAGTTTGAGTTGCCAGAACTGGGATGGGTAGCAGGATGGAAAGGGGCAGGGGAACTTGGCGGAGGAGTTCAGAAATAGAGGGTGAGATAAACTCCATAGGGACTGAAGGAAAACACAAAGATGTGATTCACACCACCCTCTGTTTTGATGAGCTGACAGCAAACTTGTTTTCTCTCTAATGGCTCTCTGTGCTCTTACAAACATGGCAGGTTCACCTACTTCCTAGACTAAAGTGCTGTTAATGGTTGTGACAAGCTGAATAGTACTGCCCCCTGACCCAGCCCACCACACACACACACACACACACACACACACACACACACACACACAAAGATGTCCATGTCCTATTGCCCTGAACCTGTGAATGTGTTAACTTATATGGTAAAAGGGACTTTGCAAATGTTATTATGAACCTTGAGAGAGGGAGACTATTCTGGATTATTCAAACAGGCCCAATGTAATTGCAAGGGTTTTTATAACAGTAAGAGTCAGGAGTCGGAGAAGTGATGATGGAAACAAGAGGTTGGAGTGATGGGAAGAAGGGGCCAAGGAATGCAGGTGACCTCTAGAAGCTTGAAAAGATAAATGGATTTTCCCCTAGTGTCTCTAGAAGGAACTAGTCCTACCGACACCTTGATAAAGTCAAGGGAGACTGGTTTCAGACTTCTGACTTCCAGAACTAAAAGAGAGTAAATCCATGTTGTTTTAAGCCACTACGTCTATGGAGAGGGGAAAATTTGATAGGAAAAGAATCCAGAAATCTTCAAGTATTCAGGAGAATATTGATCGATGTATGCATGTAAAGAAGAGTACATGAAGTTGGGGAAAGGGTAAGGGGAGGTAGTGCCCAGTGCCTACACAGGGCTGGGAATAGCCAGGCTGGAAACCCCCATAAACCTCCAGGCACTGGTGGTTTATTTGGAAGGGTCTTGCCCCATAGTTGGAAATAATTACATCCAGACTAAACATGACTATGGTTCTGTCTAACAAACCTTATAAGCAAAACTCAGAAAGATCAAACTGTTTCCAAGACCTTAACTGCATCCCAGAACAATGCTCAAGAATACTTACAGCAACACAAATATATCCAGCACATAACAAGGAAAAAATGGCTATCTCTAGCATCCAGTTAAAGATTACCAGGCACATAGACAAGCAAAAAGATATGACCAATAATGAGAAAGAAAACCAATTAATACGAACTTACCCATAATTGACACAAATATTACAATTAACAGAAAAGAATATTAAAAGTTATTATGATTGTTTAATTTCCCAAAATTTAGTTATGTTCGTAAGTGATGTTTTGGAATATGATGCCTAGGTTCACATAATCAAAGTCATGTATCCCATTACCCTACACTTGGGGAAAAAAAATACGCACATTATCTTAGAAGGATACTGTCTTACTGGTTTGACAGGTTTTAAAAGGACATTTTTACCATCCCACCTAATTCTTCATATTGCATTAAAATCCATTTATAGGGTCATAGGATCATAGAATATCAGGTTTGAAAGGGGTCCTAGGGATACTGGGAGTGCTTTGTGGCAGATCATTGAGATGTATTTTCTCACTGAACCCTCATAGTGAGAGGGAGGGGGGGCTACTAGAATTCACATTCTACAGATGCTAAAAATTAAGCACAATTAAAATATCAGTGGTATTTTCAAGCTTCATGTCTTCGCATTCCTGTTTTCCTCCCCTGAGAACTTCATGCCTATAAAAAATTAAAAACTGTCCTTCAAGCCCCCCTTGGTATTCTAAATGATTTTATTTGTTTTAGCCTTTTTGCCATGTGCTCTAACTCTTCAAATTTTTACTCTGTATCTTTCAGGTTTTCTCTATTTCTTCATAGCTTATTTTATTTGAAACGCCCAAGCACAGGTGGTCACTACTCTCATAAATCCCTGATAGCCTTTAGAAGGTGATACCTTTGTTTATATATCTGAGTGATTTGTTGTATTATAATTTGGGGTTATCACTCAGATATTCTGGAAGAGAAGATTAATTGAACATTTACTCTAATTCCAATCCCTGTCAAAACTCTAAAAATGACAACCACAATGTGTAAAATTATAAGGATGGGGAGGGAATATGGGAGAGAAGGTAAAGCAATTTAATTTGATGATCTAGAAATCAAAAGAATGAGTGGTGGGCCAGCCGAGTGGCGCGGTGGTTAGGCGCTGGCTTGGGAAGCCAGTGGCCCCGGTTCGGGTCCCACATATGAGGGTCAGTGACACTGCCCTCCAAAAAAAAAAAAAAAAACAGAATGCGTGGTAAAATGGCTTAGCAAGTAGAAGAAATTTAAAGCTGAAGCTATTAATTGGGGGAAACCAAGATATAACCCAGTGTACATTGCCAAATCCCCAAGTCACAGAAACTGGGAATGAGGATAAAGAGGGAGCTAAACAGACAAGGATTTCCTGAAAACTGTTTGCAAAGCACTTGATCCCCTTTGTCACTCTAAGATCCAGAGGACTTACCCTGCCAATCCTGGCAGAGGCTGCAGACTTATTATCTGGAGCACATCCAGACTGGAGAGAGCAGGTTCACCCAAAGTTATGAGTACTGTACTGAAAACAAAGAGATGCAATGCCAAAATACTTATGGCCAGGATTCGATCTTCCAGGAGAATATTTGAAGAATATTTTCTGGGGACTCTGACCAGCACTAAGACATAATGATATTAACATTAGTGGCCCCACAAACAAAACAGCCCAACACAGGACACTGAGACTTGGACATAGGACAACCCTCGACCTTATGCTGAGAGGTGCTAATCTGCTTTAAAATCTCTACTCTTAAATATAAACAAATAAACAACCAGAATGCTGAGGAAAGGTCTCTAACATAAAAGATAGATGCCAAAGCCACAAACAGAAAAAAATAAAATCAACAAAACTTGGATACATAGGAATTGTGCAGGGAGCTAAAAACTTCCAAAATACAATTAATATCCTCAGAGAAACTATAGGAAATGCTGTAAGCATGAAACAAGACCAGAATGCAAACAACAACAAAGCTTTCAGAAAGAAAAAAAATATATAACATGATGAAAAACTAGAGAAAAAGATTAGAAGATAAACTTGAGGAAACGTCTAAGAAAATAGAGCAAAAAGTAAAGGACATGAAAAATAAAAGTAAAATATTGGGAAATTAGAGGCTCAGTCCAGGAGACCCTATATCCAAGCAACAGATATTACACAAAGAGAGAACAGAAAAAAGAGAGGAAATAAACTCATGAACTAAAAGATGAGATTATGAATTGAAAGGACACACTCAATGTTAATGCAAAAAAAAAAAAGACCCAGACCAAGGAAAAACAACAAGAAATTTTAGCACACTGGAGACAGAGACAAAGACAAAGTCCCATAACTCTCATGTAAAGGATAAAGAATTAGAATGGCTTTGAACTATCACTGGAAGCTAAAAGATCAATGAGGTGATGACTTTAAATTCTGAAGGAAAAGTATTTCCAATCTAGAGTTCTATACCCAACCAAATTCTCAATCAAGTATGAGGACAGAATAAAGACATTTTCAGATATGCTCAGTCTCAAATTTTACTTCTTATGCAGCCTTTCTTGGGCAGTTATAGGAGAATGTGTTCCACCAAAACGAGAGAATAAATCAAGTAAGAGGAACATAAGGAGAGACAGGAACAAGAGATCTAATATAAGAAAAAAGGGAAGGGACTCCTCAGGTAAGCAATGGAAAGAGAGACCCAGGAAGACAGCTACCCACCAGGCCTGGAGAGCAGCCACTCCTCAGAGCAGGACAAAAGGCTCTAGCGGGAAGTATCTCCAGAAGAAGAAATTTGTAAACTACTTAGGCAACTGAACTAGAAGAGATTTAAACAAGGGGTGAAGAGTTTGGGGTTGAATTAATAACAACTACATAGGATATTCTAGGCAAAAAAGAAAAAGAAAATTACTAATACCAGGAAAACTGAAAGTTGTGCAGAAAGAAATGTAATTATGATTTACTACTGGCTTAGCTCTAAGTAGAGCATCGTGTCATAATATCATTCATTAAGCTTCTTGGGTGGATAGATTAATGTTTTTCATCAGATTTAGGAAATTTTAATCCTCATTTATTCAAAAACATTTTTTCCCCTTTCTCTCTCTTCTCCCCTTCTGTAACTCCATGCAAATATTACACTTGATGGTGTCCCACAGGTCTCCGAGGTTCTGTTCAATTTATTTCCCCCTGTTTTTCAGATTCTACAATTTTTATTGATTTATCTTCAAATTCACTGAATCCTTCTGTTGCCCTCTCAGATTTTCTGTTGAGGCTTTCATTTCCTAGTAACAGTTTTCCACTTTTCAACTCCAGATTTTCCATTTCTTTCTTTTTATATAAGTTCTGGCTCTATATTGGTATCTTTCTTGGATGAGTCATCATCATCATACTTTTCTTTAAGTCTTTTTTTTTTAACATTTAAAAAAAATTTTTATTGGGGAACAGCCATGGTCATTGGTTACACATTGCTTTCATGCTACAATGGCATAATTGACTTTTTTAGGGAGGGCATAGCTCACAGTGGCCCTTGTGGGGATTGAACTGGCAAACTTGGTGTTATTAGCACCACGCTGTAACCATCTGAGCTAACGGGTCACCTCTCTTTAACTCTTTAAACGTGATTTCCTTTAATTATTTGAACATATTTATAATAACTGCTTTGACGTCTTTGTCTGTGAAGTTTAACATCTGAAACTCTCAGAGATCGTTTCTGTTGGTTGCTTTTTTCCCCTCCACCAAAAAAAAGTCTTTTAATATTTTGTTGAAAACTAGATATTTCAGATAATATATTGTAGCAACTCTAGATGCAGACTTCATCCCCTACCCTCTTCAGAAGTTGTTGCTGTTACTGAGTTTTTGTTCATTTTTTCATTTAGTGACTTGCCTGGACTAATTTCAAGGAGCCTGTTTTCCTTGCAATCCACAGCTGCTGATGTCTCTTGGCAGTTTTACTAAATTTTTGTTTTTATTTTTAACCCTGGCTTCCTAGGAGTCATCTCTGTGTCTGTGTCACTTAGTAGTTCACCAATGATTGATCAGAGGTTGTGCTGAAACACCTTAAGATAGTAAGAATTCCATCCTTGGCTGATAGCTCTAGGGGGTTGCGGGACACTCTCAAATCAGGTCATTTACAAGTTTTCCTTGGATTTTGCTTTTCACCAGCTCTCAATGTGTCTCTGTGTGTGTGTGTGTGTGGGGAGGCCTGGTGTTCAGCCACGATACGTGGCTTGCTAAGGCCCTCTCTGGTCTCTCCTGTGTGTGCATACAGCCTTGCAAATGTGTGTAGCAGCTTTCTAGGTTGCCAAATATGTCAGAGATTATTGAGGCCATTGTAACTGTCTCCTCCCACGGATCTTTCTATTACATTTCCGGCTAGTCAGCCTGTTATTTGTCGCAACCTCAGGCTAGTTGTGATGTTGTCCTTTCCCATTTGTTTGAAACTGGGATCACTAGCATTTCTGACAATGCCCAGGGCGTGGGGGTTTTCTACCCTTTGCTCTTAATCAAGTCAGCTCCCTATGCTGCTGGTTTTCATGGCCTGCTCTGCAAGGATGGCGCTACCATATGGGAGCTGGGAGAGAAGGTGGTGGGTAGATCAACTCCAGGCTAAACTGTCCAAGTCCCATGGTTTTTACCTAAGCTTCAATAGTCTTTCTTGAATAATCATTTCTCTAGTTTTGCATGCTTTGGATTGATTTCCAGCATCCTGAGGTTGTCGTTTTTAACCATTTTGACCAGTTGTGTTATTGTATTTTAAGGAGAGGATTTGCCAGATTCCTCACTCTGTTATTCTGCCTTGTTATCACAATGTAAACATAAATTTTGTAGCCGAAGTGTTTAAAAACACTACACTAGGGCCGGCTGAGTGGCGTGGTGGTTAAGCGCTGGCTTGGGACGCCAGCGGCCCCAGTTCGGGTCCCACATATGAGGGCCAGTGATACTGCCCTCAAAAAAAAAAAAAAAAAAATCCCAAAAAAACACTACGCTAGGAGGATAGAAGGAAAGAGAGCCACATCTTTAGATTTTCAAGTGGGAAGTGAATTGATAACTCCTAAAACTGAGAAATCAGGAAGTAGCAATATCATCATTCTATTTAATAATAGGAATATACATATAAAATAAATCAGCTAAAAGCATTAAAAATTGGTACATTCAAGAAAGGGGAAATGGGAAGGATGGACACAGGGTATGTCTTTAGCTTTGCAAAAATATGTTGATTCATTAAACTGTATCTATATATACTTTTGATAAAAATAAAAAAAAAATTTCAAAGCTAATAGGGACAAAAGATTTAAAGAAAATTAAGCCTTTAAGGTCAGTCAGACCTGAGTTTGAATCTTGGCTCCAGAAGTTACAAGCTGTGTTATTTTTGTCACAAAGCTTAATATCAAGTCTCAGTTTAGTCTTCTATGAAATGCAGATGATGGCTGCTTCAAAGGGTTATTCATAATAATAGCACATACTATATGCCAGGAAGGAAAAATCACCAAGTAGAGAACAGACTCTCTCACCTCTCTCCGAAAGGATCCATCACCCTTCTCACCAGCCCCAGACTCCTGAGAATGGATTTTTCTATCACCTCTAGCTAATGGTTAATGAAGCCCATGTGTGTGAAGCACTGTCTTAATGGTCAGCCTGGTTATACCCCCTTTGTCTCTCTCTAGAATGTAATCTCCAGGAGGGCAACGGCTGGTCTGTCTTCTTTCAGAGTGACTGATCATTTGTAGGTGACCAAGAAAATTTGTCAAACGAATCAATGAACTCAGGCAATCTGCCAGAGGACTGCCCGTTAGAGTCTTCAAGTCACAGTGCCTTTATGACCATAGCACAGGCTGCTTTCAACTCCTGCAGAAATGTCACATTTTGAAAATGGAGAGGATGGGCCCAACAGCTGGATTTGTGCCACATGTGCAAAAACATACCATATCTTAAAGGCAACATGCCTCCCAGGGAACGTCAGGAGCATTATCCACCCAAGTATAGGATGCTGGCCTCAGCTGTTTTATCTCCTTGTTACTTAATATAACTCTATTACCTTTTCCTCAAAGCTCTTAGTTTCTGTCCCTGAGGCAGTTTTTTGTTTGTTTGTTTGTTTTTTTAATTTCCACGAACTCCATTCTAATACTTTATATTGCTGTTATGGGTTCGAATCCAGAGTTGAACTCCACAACTAACAAATACCTTGTGTTTTATTTAGCTGAAACCTGATATACTAAAATCCAAGTTTATAAAATACATAAATAGGGGAGGCCGGATGGCTCAGTTGGTTAGAGCTCGTGTTCTGAGCAATGGGGTTGTTGGTTCGATTCCCACATGGGCCAGTGAGCTGCGCCCTCTGCAACTAGATTGAAGACAACAACTTGAGCTGAGCTGCTGGTGGGCAGCCAGATGGCACAATTGAGCAGATTGAAAATGGCTACTGGACTTGGATCTGAGCTGCGCCCTCCACAACTAAGATTGAAGGACAAGAACTTGACTTGGAGCTGATGGGTCCTGGAAAAAACACATTGTTCCCCGAAAAAGCACCTGTTCCCCAATAAAGTTTAAACAAAAACAAAAAAACCCACCCATAAATATAGGCAAGCTTATGAATACCTCAAAATGTCCTGAACTTGCAAAAGGAATCATCTCTGAGTTTTGGTAAAAAGCCAACCCCTTGGTATACTTAACATGTTATTCAGCTTGCAAAATCTTGACTTACAATCACCTGAGTATATCTACCATGAAGGCATGCAAAGTGGGAATCTCTCACATGAATATTTGATGTGACTGTTAGTGAACCAGCATGGCCACATTACCCTATGTCAGCATCTATTATGATACCACACTGAAATTGCCATTTTAACTTTCAGCAGTATCTTTTGGGTTAAAGAAAGGGAGAGTGAAAAGAATACAAGATGAATGGTTTGGATTCAAGTTGGCTCTTTCCAGGCCAGAGTTTATTATTTGCATGAAAAACCCTTCATGTAGGCCAAGAGTCCTCAAAGACAACTGCCAGGCTGCCGGCGCCATCCAAGGAATTACCTCTGAAGAAAGCCAAAGAAAGCAAGCAGGATTCCTTCATGGCCCTCTGGCTGCGCTTCACAGGGCACGAGCAGATGAAAACCTGGCTCGGGTGATTAATCCTCACCTGTGCCAGCATCTTGAAAGGGCACAAAACATTTCTGACTTGCTACTGGGTCACATCTGTTGGCAAAGAGCCACCTACCTTGTCCCATTGTCTATAATTTGATGGCTCCTGGCTGGGTAATCATGGAACAGGGCAAAATTTATTGGCCTGGGGGGTGGAGGGAAGCAGTGCATACCATTCAGTCTTCTTCACACCTCCACCCCAGAGGTATCATCACATGCAGACCAGATCCATGTAGAACCCCTGACACTTGCTCCATCCATCTGCCATGTCATGGTCCTGCCACATCCATCAGGTAGCCTCCTCTGACCCCAAGACTCTAAGAGAATGACTTAGCTTCTCAGTTCATCTGTCCCCCTCTGGCACTAGAGGTAATAATGCCACCGTCTTCTGAGGTCGTTCCAGACGTTGACAGTCATGCAGGTAGCAGAGAGGCAGAAACTGCTGGGGGAGGCCACATCTGGGCAGGGCTGCGCTGTGACTTTCATGGGCCCGAGGCCCTTTTGCCTTCGTGTCTCTTCCTCCATAAAGTCTTTCCTAAAATTATATTTTATGGCTGTGTTGGCATAAAGGTGAATATATTAATATATGTTAAAACATTTTTCAACCTAAAAGCTGTTTTTTTCTTCTGATTTTAAAAGTAATGAAAATATTTTCATGGACCCCTAAAAGCACTATGGGACCCAACACAGTGTCTGCTGTGTCCCATGGAGAAGTTGTATCTGCTGACAAAGTGACCCTAGGCCGTGATGTTCCTTTTACTACACACATTGCAGAGTAGCAGTTAAGAGTCGGGGTTTGGGAGTTCGATCTAGATCTGATTTGTGGTTCCATGCTGTACCAGCTGTGGTATCTTGGAAAGTTGCTTAACTTCTCTGAGTCTCGCTTTTGTCATCTGTAAAATGGGGGACACAGTATTTTCTCAATAGCTTTGTTTTAAAGATTAAATCCTTAACATGGTGCTTGTCATTGAGGAACCACTCAGTAAGTGGAATACTAGCAATGCTAAAACACCCCAGGGAGTGCTATTCTTTGAAGTGTAACTCACCTGGCATCCTGTCTGCTCCCTATACCCAGAGCCCGGGGTCTGGAGGCGGAACTCATCCATCACTGAGGGGGATTAAGGAGTTATAGCAGAATCTGTGAGAAAGTGGAGAGCAAGCAGTGGAAAACTTATAAAAGTAGGACTTCCTCTCATTCTTCATCTTGCTAAATGCCACCAAAGAAGTGGTTCACGTGAGGCCCAACTGGTTATTGGGGGACTTTTTATCTGGTTCAGGCAAGGATGGAGTGAGGCAAGATGGACACAGAATGCCCTAGGTCTAGTTCTATATTTCCAGGGATCAAGTGCAAAGCACTTGCTTTATGTCACCAGGTTGCTTTGTCCAAGGCAGGGCCTGGCATAGCATTGGGCATGAGACCATGAGAATAAAGATGCAGGCCCAATGGCTCTAAGCCAGTGAAGTGATTATAAATGAGAAGACCTGACCTTTTATATGACAGGTTCCAAGTTGTTTATGTGGTAAACAAACCAACAAACAAAATTCTCTGCTTCTCTAGCTTGAAATGCATGGAAATAGAGATTCAGCAGAACATCCTTTAAAATGCATATAGCTATAGAATGTTTATGGGGCTATCAATCATTCACACTTTAGAGTGAATTAGTTCAGTGGGCCTGGTTTTTCCTCAATATTTAACTGAGATTTGCCTTGCTGCAAATTTGGATGGGAGGAGGAGAAAGAGGGAGAATAGATTCTGGGCCATGGGGTACATGGTGGAAAGAGAGCTGGAGATTATCTGGCCTGGGGATCTTCCAGTGACCAGGAAATACCAGGTAGTATTGGGACCTTGGAGGGGAGGTCGGCATGGGGTGAATAGTAGGGCATAGGGAGAAGGGAACATAGAGAGAGATGGGGAAACCTTCCAACCTGGAATTTAAGCAAAATGGTGAAATCAGGGTCTTTAAGTTATTTATAAAAGTATTAGTTGTTATCCCCTTGGATGCAATTTCCCCATCAGCCACAGCTCTGAAAATGTCAGAAAGCAGCCTTTTTCTCATTTCCCCATCAAATTATTTTTGTGCCTTTTTTTTTTTTTTTTTTTTTAAGCTGAGCCATACTTCCACCTGTTGGCAGCTCAGCGGCTGCTCAGCTCGGGCCGGGAATCCAACTGGCAACCCTGTTGCTCAGAGCTCGCACTCTTGAGCAAGCTCTTAACCAACTGAGCCACTCGGCCAGCCTTATTTTTAATAAGTTAGTTTGAAAATATTATACTTCTTAATTGCTTGGTAGAATTTCAGCAGGGTCTGTATGAAATATCTATGCTGTCCTCCTAATCCCCTACAGGAAAACATCTTTGGGAGTTCCTTATTTGATTACTTTCATTTTGGGTAGCTACTTATTTTGACACCAAAAAGTCATCCCCAGTTCTACCCAGTTTGAAAGAAAATTCCTACACTGGCCCAGGGAATTGAGACTGAGAAACTCCCTGGGAAATTAATATGAGTCAAGCCCAGAAACCATGTTCTTTCCCCAGATCATTAAGATAAATTGTCTTGAGTATTTATTCTCCTTTCACAAGGGCAGCAGAGTCACTGCCCAGCCCAGCTAAGGTTGGGGTTAGAGAAAAGGCACCCATTCGATGATTACTGAAACAGCAAGTCCATGGGTTGCTAGTCATTCTCTCTTGCTGCCTCTATCACATAAGGGAATTGTCTAAGCTTCTTGGTATGAAAGTGCCTACACTTGGTGACAATCTTGATGAAGTGTTCCAAAGTCTCCTTAACCCCAAGATTGATGCATTAGTGTCTTCTCTTTGTCACTGCACTGATCCTATATTTTTGCTGCCCTGTCTCAGGATAGCTAGGCAAATTCATCACAGCCACAAATAGACAATGTCTCCCTACTGAGTGTTTTTATTTAAGATCTAAACTAGCCATGTCCTTAAGCTCTAAATCCCTTAAACTGTGACCCTGAAGAGCATTATAGTTAAAAAGACAACAAAACAATGCTTTATCTTGCACTTTCCACTATACAGTGTTAGGAATCTAAAGACATAGTTGTGCTTGAAATGTTTTTATTTGGTCTTATCCTGCCAGATAAAAGAAGACTAATGTGTATGATTTGGACATACTTTATGTTTACTTTGCAGTGCTTGGCAGCTGAGTCAGCCTCATCGTCTCATATATGATGGGAAGGTGTGGGCTTTGACGTCAGGGTGACCCGGGTTCAAATCCCAGCTCTGCTACTCCTATCTAGTGCCTCTGAATCTAGTTTCTTTAAGTCTCAGTGTTTTGTTTTGTTTTTAACTTGTAATGGAGAAACAACAACAAAAATACCCAACTACAAGATTGCTGTGGAGATGTGAATCATAGAGTTCACATTTGAAGGTGCTCAAAAATATTAGCTTCCTACTCTTGCTCAGATGTTGTTGGATAAAAGCTTCTTTGTGCTCATTTAAGCTTGAGAGGGATAACAACAACACAACAACAAAAACCTTTATAAGTTCTGAAAAACCTTTTACCAGGCATAAATTCGAAAAGCTCCTAGTTGACTTAGAATTCATGTGTACAGTTTCATTTGAGTTACAATGGAAAAAAAAAATCATACTCTTTACCCCAGACTTAAAAAGAATCCTCTATTGGTGCTTCTCTAAGTCTAAGATACAGAGGAGTCACCTGGAGTCTTATGAATGCAGATTTAAATTTGGTAGGACTGGGGAGAGGCCCAAGAGCCTGCTTTGCTAAGAAGCTTCTAGAGGCTGTGTGTTGATAGTCATTCTGTCTTGCTCATTGGGTGCTGTCAATTCACAAACCACATTTTGAAGAGCAAAGTAGACCATGGACCAGCTGGTGCTGGACCTAGGAATAATAACCTTGACTCGTTTAATGCACAAGACAATTGCACAGTATTTACTATGGTGCCTGGTATACAGACAGCCTCTCTATTATTGCTTTATTATCTGTGTAGGATAAACTGGAAAATGTATCCTCGATACACTGTTGTTTCATATAATCAAAACTGAGATAAAGTTGATCCTTGCTGTCAAGGACATGGTAAGTGACAGCTCTCATGGATCCAATGTAGGGACAGTGGTCACTTCAGAGTCAGCCTATAGCACCTGGTAATCATCTCCCACAGGCTTGGTAGTGACGGGTGATCAGATGAGTGAGGGTAATAGAGCCATGGCCTGGCCAGCTGACTCATGGGTATAGGCTTGCTTATGGGGATCGTGGGACAAACGGAGGCCTGGACTGTAGCCCTGAAGCCTCAGGCCTGGCCCCACATTCCCACTGGGGGTATAGCAATACCCAGTGGAAACGGAGAAAGGCATTGAGGGGCCTCCATTCTTTCTTCTAATGAACATATCTTCTGTTTATATCAGTCAGCATGAATGGCCTGTGACAGGTGGCCTCAAAGAGATGTCCCCATAGGATGTCCTCGATGTCCTGTGCATGGTGCCCATGGTTCATGGTTATATTTGTTTGAGGGACATTACTGCCCAACATTTTAATCAGACATAGAAAATGTGTGGTATATGTGGTGTGGAGGAGACAGGAAAGAATGTAGACTCTGGCATAAGTGGGAAGCTGCTGCCACCCTCAGCTCCGTGGCTGCAGGCAACACTGCAGCTCTCTGAGCCTCAGTTCTCTGATCTGTGAAATGGACCTGCTGACGCATAACTTACAGGGTCACTGTGAGGAATGAAGGAGACGGTGTGTTGTCAGATGGCACCTTTATAAAACGGCACCTTTAATTTTATGGGTTCTGGCTAGTTTCTGGAAGGCAGCTTCCACTCAGTTAGATGGTGAGGCAGGTAAGCTCACGTGGGTTGCCTTCCTCCATCACAATATCTGAAATCATCCAGCAGAGGTTATCTTGAGTTTCACACCTGATGCGGCATGGCATTGCAGCCCACAGGAAGGTGGCCTGTCCCAGTCAGCCCTTTTCTCTTGCCGAAGTCAACACCTGGCACCCTCCTTTGCTTCTGTACAATTACAAGCCTTCTGGGATTTGCTGGGCATCTGTAGATGAGTGAATTTGACAGCTGTCTGCACAGTCCCAAAGGGACGGTTACTCTCCTTCAGCAGTGACTCCACTCACCCCCTCCTATTGTCCAACAGAAGAGGAAACAAATGTCACCAAAAGCCAGGGAAATCTCGAGCCAACCTACAAAATGACCAACCTGCTGAGTTATTACACAGAACCTAAGAGAAAACGGAATGCAGGAAAAGATTATAATGGAAATTGTTAAATATTATAACACTTAGCACAGATCTCGTGATCAAAAGATCAAGGTAGTTTTGCAGACCGGTAAAGCATTGCAGCAGGTCCAGTGTTGTTTATTTGTTTAAATTAATGTTTTCTGGGCGGCTGGTGGTCTCTGGTGTGCATCCAAGGACAGCAATCCATTTGTCACATAGAAATCCACACACACCCAGTAGACTAAATGCTAACCAGAATCTATAAAAATCTTCAGGCTTTACTGTCATATAAAAAAATCACTCATCATCCAAATTATTCATTATATTTGATTTCAAAGCTGTCTCCTGGCTACACCCCCACAGGGTCAGAGAAATAGAGTTTTCACTAGACTTTTTTATTTGGAGGGATAATAAGAGAGTCACAAATAATAATGACTCTTCCTCCTCTCTTGAATTTCCTCTCCTCTCCTCTCATTCTCATTTTCCAGGATCAACATCTCTCCTGTGCGGGGAATCAGCGTGGACCTTCTGCGGGCGTTGTGTCAGGCAAAAACGGACGGAGGGTGACCAGGTCCTGAGGCATCCCAGCCTCACTAGTGAGCGACTCACGCCGCGGTGTGCAAACGTACACATCATAAACCGGTGAAGACCGCACAGCAACTCTAGCCTGCTGTCATGATATGTTGTCATAGGTGGGTAAGGGATATAGACAGGGGGACACTGCCCTTCCGGTGTTTTGTGAAAGAGGAGATCCAAGAGATGTGATCCGGAAAACCGTGCCTAGGTAAGAAAGCTTTGCGCCCGCCTGTGAGCTGTGGCTGGTTTCAGTACCTGCAGATGTGGGGCTCGTCCGGACCAAAAAGCTTCTCACAGACCCTGGCTTTCCAGCAACCACAGAACTGACGTTAGGAATTCCTCCCACGCTCACCTACCTCTTCCTGCCCCCAGCGCCCCTGTGCATTTGGTGACTGGGGGGTGGCGTGGGAGGTGGGGAGAGGGCATTGGAAGGAGCCGAACTTGTGAAATCAACATTTTTGGGAAACCTCCAGCTCGATTCAGAATCAGCAGGACACATGAGCCAGCCACAATAGATTCACTTTCATGTGGATGCTGCAGCAGGCAAGACTTCCAAGTAAAAACTCTGAATGTGAATTTAGCTAGTTTTGGATAAAGACGCCTTTCAGCGTCAATAAACACCATGAATGCAGCGGCGGTGGAGTTACAACTTAATGAGATGAGGGGAAGTGCACCGGGTCAGGCCTCATCTCCCAGCCTCTGTCATGCTAATCAGCTGGGCAGCCGGCAGCTGAAAAACTGCTGGAATTTTTATTTGCATTTCATTTACTTGGAAGGAAATTGACCCAGATGGTCCACAAAGGCCCTAGAAGGCTGGCAAGCAGTGTAGGGCTGCACACGTCTCAGAGGGCCTGCACTTGTCTGCCCATCCTTCTTTGAGCCTGAGGCATAAAAGATTAAAACAGCGTAAGGGAATTGATTTCATGATTTTTAGATAATTTCCCCAAGATTTCAGAAAGGACCTCAAAAAACTAATTTAATCAGCCAGGAGCTCAATAGTAATTAAGGGGAAGAAAAGCTGAGATAATGAAAGAGGTGGTGAGGATTTTCGCTGTTGCTGGTGGGAACCTTTCTTAATTAGGAAAAGTCTAAAAACGAAATGATGGTCATAGAGACAGGCATAGGCACAGAGAGCCAGCGGCTGGCGCCACAGTCAGCCCATGATGGATTGCCCACGCAGTTCATCTCCAAAAAGAGCCCAAACAATTGTCCACGGAGGTGCCCTGCTTGGCATTTCCATAGGGCTTTGCCTGAAGCTTGAAGGTTGGGCCCTCCTGGGGAGTCCAGGGTTTGTCCTCACCTAGTCCGTTCCAATGGAGGGTTCTTTCTCATCCAGGTGACACTCAACTCACACCTCATCATGACCCTTGGATAACGTAGAATTGGAGAGCGCAGGCTGCAGCGTCCGGCGTCCAGATCCAGGCTCTGTCAACTACTAATCATGTGACCTTAAGTGAGTTAGCCTTACACTTCAGTGTCCTTGGATGTAAGATCAGGATAATAATACTACCCTCCCTCTAGGCAACTTGTGCATCTCCGAAACGAGGTAAGGCACAGAAAGCGCTTAGCACAGGCCCAGGAACATAAGTAGGGCCAAATAAATGCCAGCTGTTATTATTGCTACATGGACATTCTTTTCCAGTCTTTTAAGTAAAAATACCTCCCGAATTAATGAAAAATGGATTGGTATAAAAATAATTGGTGTTCTTCCCATCTTATTTTGATGCCCACAGATACCTGGCACATTGTAGACATCCAATGGCTATAGCGTTGGATGAATAATGCATAAAACACCAAGTGTCAAAGAATAAGTGTATGATTGGACTGGACAACAGGGAAGGGGGAATGAGCCAAGGGCTTGCTTCATGGAGCCAGGCCCTCAGAGTCCACCTATGAGCTCAGGCCTCTCCTTGGCCCAGCCCCAGGCAGAACTCGCCTCCAGTCACAGGAGTTCTCCTTTCCCCACACCTGCTTCTAGTCGCTGGCTCAAATGGATTGACTGAGGCTTACTCGTGCTCTGATCTGATTTTCTGACTTGAAAGCAAGTAGGAAAAAGATAGATAAACAATTCATGTCTTTGAGGATGTTGAGTGCATGCACTGAAGTCGAGCTTCTGCTGCACTTGTTTTGTTGACTCTACTTCAGACCCTTGCCCACTCAGGGTTCTGATAGCTCTTTGGCCTTGGAACTCACCACCTTCCCTCTGATTCTTGCCTTTCCTGATCTGCCCTATCCCACACTTCCTCACCTCCACTCTAGCTCCAGACCTGGAGCTGAGGGTGAGTCTGTTTTGCTTGCCAACTTCATCCCAGAATTTCACTTCTAGCTTCTTCTTTTCTATTTCCACCTAAAAGGGCAAGAGAGAGCACCAAGCCTCAGCTCTCATGAAACATTTCCTGATTTATGTCTAAACCTTTATTTTACATGTATATATACGGATCTCTTGACAGTGGCAGTGTGAAACGTTTACTCCACATGAGTGCCAAGAAATGGCTCTCTTCTCTATGACATCTCTACATTGGCATTCAGCGTCAAACACTATCCCATTGTCTTTCAAATATAAACCAACTTAAACTGTGTTATGCAAAACATGAGCATTTATTGTAAAGATCCAGGAATGGGCCAGGGACAGAGACAAGGATGCATTCTGGGTTTGGGAATGTTCTGGGAGCTGTAATTTGAATTGGAGGCCTCTCTCTGCCACTCACCCCTGCTCTTTTCTATGTAGTTCTTCATTTTTCTTGTGCTGTCAGCACACTGGCTTCCCCTGTTGTTTTGGGGTCAAGAATAGAAAACATGGCCTCCAATGGCTGTAGTTTTGATATGTTATAGGTCCAGGTGCCCAAAGAGAATCTGAATTTCTTGATTCTAATTCCAAATCCATGGGAAGGGACTCTTGAGTGGCTCATTTGGGGCGCGCACTCATCTCATCATCTAGGGGAGGGGTGAGGCTAATGTGGCTGCCAGAGTTAATGAGTTAATGTTTGTAAAGCACCCTTTCTTCACACATAATGAACATTATAATGAATTGAAAATAAAGGTTCAATTGATTTTTAAGGAAGAGAGAAAAGGAAATATTGCTTCTCACTCTTTACCTTTCACTCCTCAAGAATGAATGGGGCAGGGAAAGGGTCCAGGCAGACCCTAGAGACCTGGGAGCCAGCTTCCTTTGGGACTGTCACTGGGCATTGGTGCTTTTCACTGAATGCCAATGGAGAAAAGAAAAGAAAAAAAAACACAGGGAAAGACCCCAAATTACTCTCCATAACCTCTTGTGTTCCCCAAGTAACCCAGCATTCTAGATAACCAGGCAGGATGAGGCTGCAGTGAGCCCAGGGGATCTGTATTTGTCATGTGGGGATGGAGGAATTTCCATCCTGGAAGGTGGGGTGGGGGTGGAAAATTCAGGTGCATGCACTCTTGGAAGAGAGCCTGACCAATGATTAAGCTAATTCCACTGGGGACATCTGAGTTCCCCAGGAAGGGGCTGTACGTCATGGAGCACACAGGGCAGTGATGGAGAGAGGAAGCATGGTCAGGAGCTTGTCCCAACAAGAGTAGTGTTGAAAGTACCACAGTGGGGACAGGCTTTGCAACAGAGATCTTAATTTCTCAGGAAATCCAGCTCAAACGCAGGGAGAGAGCTGAGAGGATGAGTACCCTAGGGCAGTGGTTCTCCATCAGGAATGATTTTGCCAGTCTACCACTCCCGGGCTCCCCAGGAACAATTTAGCAAAGTCTGGGGATATTTTTGTTTGTCGCAGCTGGGGTGAGAGATGCTACCAATGTTGTGGGTAGAGGCCAAGAATGCTGCCAAACCTCCTACACACAGGACAGGCCCTACACACAGGACAGGACAGACTTATCCAGCCCAAAGTATAAACAGTGCTGCGTGTCAGGAGAATGTGGTATAGGGAAAGTCTTTTGTGCTCTTGAAACAGTTGTTGGCACTGATTGTAGAGGTGGCTAGTGGTGGTGTTGGCAAATGATGCTGACAAAGATGGTGGAGTTTGCATTGATTGAGGGGGTGGCCAAAGTGGGTGGTTGACTTCTGAAGGCAGAGGAATGTCCCACAGCCATGTTCACTGTACAGACTTTGTAGCCACCAGGATTTGAATCGCACTGTCATCAATCAATAGCTGATGACCTTGGGAAAATTATTTAACCTGTCTGAGCATCAGTTCTCTTTTCTATAAAATGAGAACAGTAGTATTACTGCCTGATGGGGTTATTGTGAAGAGTAAGTGATGTAGTGCATGGGTGAGTGATCAACACTCAACAGAAGCCCCACCTCTGCTAAATCTGAAGCAAGCTTTCCTTCCAGGAAGCAATGCTACGTGGTAGAGCCACCGGGAGTTGGAACAGAAACTGGGAGTGTAGGGGGTGAAGTGAACTTGACTTTGAGGAAGGGATGATTGAGATACATTCTTTTCCTTGGTGGTTTGCAAAACAAGAAATGTCAGGGTGGCGAGATGACTCAGCCATTGCCCCAAAAGACCAAAGAGTCACTGTTGTGATGGACATCAAAGCTGGTCAGGGAAAATGTCTTTGTGAGGTAGGGACTCATCCAGATATCAGTCCAGGAATAAGAAGGGACCATTGATAGCACTTTACAATCTCCTCTGTCTGTCTTCTCCCAAGGAAATTTGAGTTACCTCTTTGGAGCAGAAATCCCTCATGGATTGGCCTCACGTCCACCTAGTGAGTCCTAGATGGCGTCTGAAGGAGGGTGAAGACACTTCCTAGCCACGCTGTGGTGATGCGGCTGGAGCCCCGCCTCAAAGTAGGAAGGAATGTTGGAAGGACTTTTAGAACCATGGAAAGAACCCATTTCTTAGTCCCAGCTGCATCAGACACCAAGTTCTGCATGTGCAAACAAGTGTGGTACAAGTTTTTCCAGCCATGAGTTGTGGAAATATCCCAAAGATGTTAGTTTTGAAAGGACCCTTGTAGAACTTTGTAAGAATCTTCACATAGCAAGTGGCTAAAGAAAGTGGGACTTTTCTTCAAATAGGAAGAGAGGGTCTGCTCAGGCTGGTCATGTTGCTGGCAGGCCCGGCCCAGCTCCTGCAGCAATTGCAGAGGCCTTTGGGACAGGGGAGCAAAGGGCCATCCACTCGGTAGAGGTCCCCAACTCTTGGGGAAAGACATGAAGGATCAAAGCATGAGGTTCTTTTTCCAGAGGTGCAAGGCCAGCTCCCAGGGAGGAGGACCTGAACTGTGGCTGAAGCACACTGCTGCATCAGGGAACGTTATAAAGTCCCAAGTCATCTGTGGTTCAACATCACCAGTGACCAACAGCTTCAACAAGGTATATGGCAATGTGGAAAGATGCAGAGACTTTCATATTATACTTATGAAAATGCATCCAAACCCTTCAGAAAAATACTGTGGCAAGCACGCTGGGGTTTAGGAGCTGCTGACATCAGTGAGGCAGATGTTTAAAGGTGCGAGCCTGGCAAAATAGGCCCAGATGGAGCAAGTGGCAGCAGGGGGCATTTACAGAGAAAGGTTGTTGTGGGACTTGGGCCACATGGAGAACAAGGAGACCTCTTGAATTCTTGCAATCAGTCAAGCCAATTCTGAAGAAGGAGGAGAAGAAGGAGACATAGTTCTACAAGCTTGTAAAAAAACTGTAAGGCTGCTGAATTAGAACTGGATCCCTGTATCTGGCTTTGGTGGAAGATGCCACCACACTGAGACAGCATCCACTGGCCTTTAGAGATTGGAAGTGGCCAAGCCACATCCCCCACACTGTGTGTCTGTCAGCCAAAGCTGCAGGGTCCAGCAAAGCACACTTACCTAGAATTTTCTCTGTACTGGAAGAGGGGCTGGGACACCAAGGAAGCACATCCAGTCCTTAAAAACCAACAATTTGCATAAGGAAAGTTGGGAAATGACCCATCTTGTCTTTGGAGGAATCTATTCCACTTAGGTGGGCAATCTGATTCTCTTTCCCTGGAGCAGTAATGGCGCCAGACCATGTGGAGATCCATGTGGAAGGATGGGCATGCTTTGTGGTCATAAGAGATGAGAAGATACCACTAAAATGGAATCCAGTATTTCTATGGTCATCACTTGTTCTACTTGTAAATTCAGGACCTGGAAAGGCCAGTCCTCTGGAGTATGGATGTCTCCCCTAGTTCTGCTGTGTGTGGAACATGTGCTGTAACCAGTAGAGCTCCTTGCCAGGACAGTATGAGTGATGGGTGAGTGTGTTCTGATCTAGTAGAAATAATAGAGGTGGTGGCCCTCGTAAGGTCTGATCCTCGCTTCTTCCAGGTTCTGTCCCTTTATTGCTGGTAGAAGGCTGGCTAGAACTAGCTTGTTCACCAGGATCCTCATTCGATTGTTCTAGAGAGGGGAAAAGCAAACAAACTCCAGCTTACTTCTTTCTTCCAGTGCTTTATTGTAAAGAACTCCACTGACTGAGCCCTAATAGCTTTTATTGACAGAATCCTCACTGCCTAAGAAGTGGAAGAGTTTGAAGGAGAGGCCAATGGTACACATTTTTGTGCTCTGTTTTCTTTACACATGTGGGATGTTGTATTTGTTGATGGCATCATCCTTGAGTCTCTTTGTCCTTATGCTTCTCAATTATTGTATTTAGAGAAAAAATCCAGATAGAATCCAAATGTGTATGGATTTACATTTAGCTAGACTAAGACTGAGTAGGGACACAGTGGTATAGGAGTCCTTGTCCTGGGTTACTGACATATAAGGGTCAGTGTTTCAGGGTATTAAATCTACTGCATCTTACCTGGTAGCAATAGGCAATAGGGATAAAGAAAAAAAATCAAGTTTTGTCTGCTTGTTTTATCAGCTAAGAAGGATACCTCAGTTACCCCATGAGATGGGTGCATTTCAAAGTGTATTTAGAGACCAGGGTGCACTAGAGGGTCTTGTGTACCAAGATACTAGATGAGCAGCAGGTGTGGTTAAAGTCCCAAACCTACCGGATGGATGGGTGTCAGGTGCCCCCCCACCCCGACAGCTGGTGATGCTGATGGGGCTCTACTGCTCCGTTCCACAAAGAACATCCAGCATCAAGGATCTCAGAAGGAAATAATCACATATCTCAAAAAGAATAAGGGATATGTTCTTAATCATTCACATTTTCTTTTAGCATTCTGATGTGTGTTATATCTATCATTCCCCTTACAAGAGATTTTTTTTTTTTGGGTGGGGGTGGAGGATGTTATTAGCAGATGAGGAGCATTACATTTTCACCAACTGGCCACCACCATCACACTCTGTGGGGCTAATACCATTTCCTCTTAAATAGAGCTGGTAAACTGATCAATAAGGGGATACCTCTGATGTAAACGTGCAGGTTTCAGCAGAGGCACTAGTGATGTTTTTAAAGACAGGATGACTGGATAACAATTGTACTGCCAGGCAAATCCACAGCTGCATGACCAACTGTCTCCAAAGAGCATTAATTAATGGATCCATTCATTCATAATTATTCATGGATGAATGCTGTATTAGTCAGAATTCTTTGCTTGAGACATAGAGAAACTTACTATGGCTAACTTAGCAGAAGAAGAATTTATTGGACAGCTACTGGGACACTCACAGAATTAAAAAAAAAGAATTGGAAAATCAGACCTCAGGTTTAGAAAGAAACCAGGAGAGTGCCAGGGATCTTGTAGCAGGAGCTAAATGGTTGTGTCTTCAGCGGTCTGTCAAGGAAATGACTCCGCTTTAACCATTTTCCATTCTGTATCACCACTCAAGATTCAAATTCCCCAGGAAAATGTCTTAGTTACCATGCTCAGATTGGAAGGTGGCAGGGGAAGTTTGTGATTAACATAGAGGACCACATGAAATGGGAAAGGATAAGAAAATGTGATACTGTTAGCAAAAGAAGGATCTAAAGAATGTTAGATAGGTGAGCACAACAAAGTCCACTTGGAAGGAGGCTTCTGGTGACAAATCATAAGCACTGCCATTGACCATGACCTGTTGAACACTTTTACTCATGGTCTTGGATGGAGACACTAGTGGTGGACCTAGAAAACTAGTACATGACCCAAAGTTGAAGGGTGAGCTAATGATATGAATGAACGGCTGAGCTGTAAAAGTTATTATATTATAGGCCATGACATATGGAAAAGGCCTAGATCACAGTTAAATAATTATTACATACTTTCTCAGACCTCCATCAAAATATCCCATATGGTGAAACACTAGAGGAATTCCAATTAAAATAAAAAATATCAAGCAAGGGCATATTGTTATTTAACACGGTTCTGAAATTTCTAGCCAACACAATTGGAAAATTGGGAACTGCCAATCCACTACATTGCACAACTCCAAGGAATATGATTCATATAAGTCTGTGTGAATGGTATACTTGGAATTGTGCAATATGCTTGTTTGTCTGTTCATGGCAGCCTTGGAAACCAAAATATAATTATCAAAAAGGAGAAAAAATTATCATTATATGTAGATAATGCAATTTTCACTTAGAAAATGCAATAATGGAAAAACTATCAAAACTAATAAAATAATTTCATTTTAAAAATTAATTAATTAATTAAATTAGTTTCAGGTGTACAACACAGTGCAATATTATATTTTTTATCCCTCAGAGTGACAACCTCCCTCCCCCAATCTGCCATCCCACTCCCCCACATATCATACATATCTATTACAATTCCATTGAAATTACAAATTGAAAAAAATAAAAATAAAAATAAATGTATATTTCAACTTGTAGTTTCAATGCAGGTTGACATTTCAAAAAAAAAACCTAATAAAATAATTCAGCTAGGTGACATAAGATAAACATAAAAAACAAATAGTGTTTTATATCAAAAATAATCAACTAGGGCATATAATGGGGAAAAAGCCCCTTTATGTTAGAAATACCTTTTCTTCAACACACACACACCCCTTAGGTATAATCTTAACAATAAATAAATGTGTAGGATTTATATGGAAAAATAATAAATTGACAAATCTTTATTGAGAGATGTAAGAAACAATATGAGCAAATGTTGAGATATTAGTGTTTCCCCCCAAACTATATGTTAGAACCAATTTCCCCAATGTGAGCGTATTTGAAGGTAAAGATTTGGGAGGTGATCCAGCCTTGTGACTGGAGCCCTCATGAATTAGTACCCTTATAAGAGACCCCAGATGCTCTCTCCCCACTTCCACCGTGTGGGGTTACAATGAGAAGATGGTTGTCTATCAACCAGAAAACTGGCTCTCACCAGAAACTAAATCTACTGGCACCCTGATCTTGGATTTTTCCAGTCTCCAAAACTGTGAGAAATAAATTTCTATTGTTTACAAGCCACTCAGTTTATAGTATTTCTGCTTTAGCAGCTCAAGCAGACTAAGACATGAGACATACTGAGCTAAGACATGAGACATGCTATGTCACTGAATGGGAAAAATGTATTATGTAAACAAGCATTCTTTTCAAATTACTAATGTATAAGTTCAATGTTATTCCAGTCAAAATCACACTGAGATTATCTTTCCTTTGGAACAAAAAAAAATTTCAAAGTTTAGATAAAATAATAAATGTGAAAAAACTAAGAAGTTTCTGAAAAAGGAAGCTAATGAAGGCTGTCTCTATGGCAAGTTATACATTATAAAATTACTATAATAGAAGTGTTTTCTAATATAAAAATAAACAAAAAGATTAATGGAACAAGATAAGTGTCTCAGATATAGATCCTAGTATACATAAAAACTCAACATGTGGATAAATTAAATATAAAAAGTCAACAAGGAAGACATGACTTATTTAATAATTTGTATAAAAAAATTGGAAAAGAAATTATTTGGACCTTCACATCAAACATAAAAGTAAATTTCAGATGAATTAAAGAGTTACATTAAACATGAAAGCATAATAAACTAGAATAAAATGTATTTAATTTCTAGACGGGAGACGGCATTCTCATCCCTATTGTAATCATATTTGTTGAACCATTATACTATGTGGTGGGCACTGCTCTAAGGACCTTACAAATAGTAACAATTTTCACCTTATTTTCCACATGAATAAAATGAGGCATGGAGAGATGAAGTAAATTCTTCAATGTCCCATAGACAATGGAACATCTATAGTTCAAACCCAGCAACGCTGGCAGTAGAGCCCACAAACTTAATCACTGAGCATCCAAGGAAACCTGGGAGGGGCAACCCAAGAACTGAGAGTTGGCAGTCATGACACAGACCTAGCAGAACTCTAATCACAGGAAGTATAACTGGCCAAGGGCCCCAGCTGCTACTCTCTGCCATGGTCACTGCTCCCAGCCAATGACAAAGCACAGCAGGGACACTAAAGCAGATTCATGCCTGGGGACATGGGAATCCTCTGACAGCCAAATTTTTTTTCCCCTCTTAACCAATCCCTCCTTCTCCTCCTCCTCCTCCTTCTTCTTTTCATGTTTGTAGTATTTTTTTAGTTGAGGTAACATTGGTTTATAGCATTATTCTTTTTTTAAATTGGGGTGACACTCACATAACATTAATGACTTTAACAATCCCATGGCTATTGGTACATTCTCAGTGTTGTACAACCATCACCTCGATCTAGTTCCAAAATGTTTTCATCACCCCATATCCATTAAGCAGTTGCCCTCCATTCTTTCCCCATAGCCCCTGGAAGCTACTAGTCTGCTTTTTGTCTCTATGGATTTACTTATTCAGGATATTTCATATCAATGGAATCGTCCAATATGTAACCTTTTGTGTCTGGTTTCTTTCACTTAGCATAGCATTTTCATGGTTCATCCATATTGTAGCACATGTCCGTACTTCATTCCATTATATGTATATACCACAGTTTGTTCATCCCTTATCTGTTGGTGAGAATCTAGACTGTTTCTCCTTTTTAGCTGCTATGAACATATGTGTCCATGTATTTATTTGAGTCCCTGTTTTCAATCCTTTGGGATATATATACCTAGGAATAGAATTGCTGAGTCATATGGTAATGATATATTTAGCTTTTTGAGAAACCACCAACTTTTCCCATAGCAGCTGAACCATTTACATTCCCACTATGATGTACCAGCATTCCAGTTTCCCCACATCCCCATCAACACTTGCTATTTTCCATTTTTTTAAATTGCAGCCATCCTAGTGAGTGTGAAGTGGTAGCTCACTGTAGTTTTGATTTCACTTCTCTAATGACTAATGATATTGAGCATCTTTTCATGTGCTTGTTGGCTATGTGTATATCTTTTTTGAAGAAATGTCTATTGGAATCCTTTGCCCAAGTTTTAATCAGGTTGTTTTTTATTGCTAATCTGTAAGAGTTTTTACATATTCTGGATACTAGTCCTTCAGCAGATATAGAACTTGTAAATATTTTCTCCCATTATGTAAGCTGTTTTTTCAGTTTCAGAAAGCACAGAAGTTTTTAACTTTGATGAAGTCCAATTAATCTATTTTCTCTTTTGTTGCATGTTGTATCTAAGAATTCATTGTCAAATCCAAGGCCATGAAGATTTACCCCTATGGTTTCTTCTGAGAGTGAGAGCTGACTTGGACTGGAGGACTCCATGACGGCTTTTTCAAACCTTCCTTAGACTCCAAAGCAGTCTGGGATGCTTTCGTCGTACCTTTCCTTTCTCTCTCCTTCACTTAGGGTCCGATTTGCATCATGGTCTGACAGCCCTCCCAGCCTTCCCTGGCTGACTCCCTAGTTTCTCGCATTTCCCTTAATAATATTCTTGCATATTTAATCCTGTCTTGGTACTTGCTTCTCAAGGGATCCAGACTAAGAGAAGATGGAAAGATTTGTCCATTTAAATACTGGGAAATATTTCAAATTTTGTCAGTATTTCCCAAGAGTATTATTAACTCCATTTCTACAACTTGTCTTCTGAAAAACAGGTAGTCAGAAATGCAGACAACATTTGAGCTTATGTAAAGGTTGTTTCAAATCCTCCTAAATTGGGGTTTAGGGTCTGGCATTCTTCTGGACATCTAGATGATGTCGGGACCCTTCCACATATGTTTCACCCAAGCTGATGTGGTGAGAACAGGTAATGACTCTTGGAGGTTTGGGTGCTTAGCTGGCTGGACCAGAGGCTGATGACAAGGAATATGGAGGAACATATGCTCTCCCTGTCTTCATGGAATGTGTGGCCCTGGTGTCACTCACAGCAACAGACACACAGAGAGCACGAAAACATTGTGCCTTTGGCAGAGGTCAGCTTTTCCTAGGGGACACCAGCAGCAGTAGTCATGCTGGAGACCCTCACTTAAAGGACTTGTGAGTAAACAGACACTCATCAGGAAGACAAAAAAGGTAAAAAATGTGCTGATTCCCCAAGCACGTGTAAATCACCCCCTGGAGTCGCCCAGGAGAAGATTTTGAAGTTCAAGTTTGAGGACCAGCTGAGGGGGGCTGTTGAGCTTCCAGAGTGAGGTCACTCTATTAGTTAGGGTACTTCGGGCTGCAACTAACAGAAAGCCTGTTCTCAGCTGGCTTGACATTAAGGAGTTTTATTATTTCGCTCACAGAGGTCTAGAGGTGGAGCAGCTCCTCATGTGGCCCTACAAGGCTTCACCTTGGCTTCTCCACCATTCACCCGGCTCTGCCTTCCTTTCTGTGCTTTCCCGGCTCTGGCTTGAAGCTGAAGGCCCAAAAAAAGATGGGTTTTCCTTTTCTTGATGTTGTCATGCCCTGGATAAAAAAAAAAAAAAAGACACTCTTTTTTCTAAGAGTAAGAAGTCTTTCCCAGAAGCCCCAGATGATGTGCCCCCACATTTTCTTAGCCAAAAACTATACCTCAAGGGACAGCCCTACTCTTTGGTGTGCTTAGGGTCTACTCTTAAGTGGAGGGTGGGTTTTTCTTCCACTTAATCACAAAAGGGAGGACTGTTGAATAAAAACAGATCTATTAGATCAAGGGAAAAATGGATTTGCAGTGGATTGTCAGTAGAGTTCATTAATACTGGCCTTAATGTTTCCTATTTTGGGGCTTGCAAATATGGGTTGCATTCATGATAGCCAAACATCCAACATAGCCTAAATGTACCCTAGGATGATTGCAATAGCTTCCCTAAGGTGGCCTCTGTCTCCCACTTTTGCATCCCTATCATCTATTTATCCTCCACAAAGTAACCAGAGTTATTCTCATAAAACATAAAGGAGATCCCATCCCTCCACTGCTCAAGACCTCCCAATGGCTTTCCATTCATTGGGAATCACATCACTATTAAAACAGTACAGATTATAATAGCTCACAAACCCTGCCCACTGGTCCTACATCACCTGGCTCCAGCGTCCTCTCTGACCTACACTGCCCCCCACCCTCAAAGGTCTTTTTGCTGTTCTCTGAAAATATCAAGCTCATTTCCACCTCAGAGTGTTTGTAGCTGCTGTTCTCTCTGCCTGGAATGCCACTCCTACCCAAGTTGCTTTGCGTTGCTTGAGCCTTCATTCCATTCCAGTCTCTGCTCAATTGTCACTCCCTCAGAGAAGCCTTCTTTAACCACCGTATCTCAAATAGCCCCTTCTCCATCAGGCTTCCAACCCCTGCCCCTACTTATTTCTCTCTTTAAGTGTTTTTAATTGAGAAATATATTACACCCATGGGAGTGTATACATGTTCATTTGCAATTAAAACAACATTGAGTACCAATGTGCTCTTCACCCAGATTAAGGAATAGATAATTGCCCATACCTTGTGCTCTTTTCCAGTAGCCTGCTTCCCTCTCCTTCCCAGAGTTATCCATATCTTGACTTTTAGGTTAATCATTCCCTTGCTTGTCTGATGTGTTAATGACTGTGTATGTATCCCCAATTGCATGTTGGTTTAGTTTTGAAAACTAAGTAGCAAACACAAAATTGTGTAAGGAAAGGGCAATATTGTTACTGTTAGATGAAGGTTCCAAGAAGCAAAGAGGGTGTCAGCATCCCTGTGAATTTACAAGAGCCCAGTGCTTCCTACATGGCACCTGCCAGGGCTATAGTATGGACCAGGCACTGGGTGTCCAATGGGAAATGGTGATAGGAACTGGGCTGCTCTGTAGTTTGTCCTTCTAAGTTCACCATGGCGTACCTCCACCTTACAAAGGTAGATTGATGTCCTCAGCTGATCCAGACAGCAGGGCGTGGAAAGGCAGAGAAGGAAGAATGAGAATTCCCCAAATTTTGCCTCTAGTCTAGACTTCTCCCTTATACTCCAGACTCATCCATCCATTTGCCTCATGACATTTCTACCTGAATGTGTAGTAGGCATATCAAATTCCATAGGTACCAAACCATATTCCAGCTTTCTTTCTTCTTTGGGAGTCATCCACAACTCAACATTAATCTCTCTCTTTCATGTTCTACATCTAACTTATCAGCAAATCCTACTAGCCCCATCCTAACATTATGGCCAGAATCTGACCTCCTTTCCCCAAATTCTTTGCCTCTACCCTGCCCAGCCTGCCAGTAATCCATCCAGGATTATTTTAATGGCCTTTTAACATATACACTTCACAAGGGTAAGGGTTTTGTCAGTTTTGTTTACTATTTTATCCTCAGATAAATTGGTAGAATTCCTCTTAGTTCTTGGTCTCTGTTATATTCCAAATGACTTTCCTATTTGGGGGGTTGTCAGGTGTCTGTTAATCCTTAATGTCTGCTAATGATTTAGAATTGTATCTATGAAGCTGTTGGGAAGCTCCGGTTGTAATGAGTGGGCTAATTCACTTTGAGTTTCACTGTATAGAGGTCTGGCTGGGTTTACTGTTAAGGAACCTGCAGTGTCAATGTCTTTACTTTTTTCTCTTGGGCTGAAAGATTTCCCAATCTCCTGCCAGGATGGTAAGAGTCTGGCCACTCCTGGGAACCAGGTGGGAGACTGTAACTGATAAGGGGGTGGGGGGAGTGGAGCAGGGGCCCATTCAGCATCTGACATGCACCAAACCATGATTACCTAACCCTCTTGTTCTTTGAAGGGCACTGTCTCATGTGTGCTTGTTCAAAGATCCTCTTCAGAGAACAAACCTCCAGTCTTGTGGTGGGACAGGGGAAATGTCCAGTGGAGCGGAATGTGTGTGGGGTCTTGGGATGGAGATTTTTCCCCAATATTCCATGCTCTGTCCTCCAGGCCCACCATGGTGGTAGCCTGACCTCTCTGGAACTGAGGATGAAACAGCCACGGCCCTGGGTTTTTTTAATTAATAATTCATAATAATAATAAAAGAATGGTCACAAATCCAAAGATTCCATCTGTATTTTCGATCAGCTACAGGAAGGAAAAAAAGTGCCTTTTTAACACGAGGTCATATGCCTACCATGGAGGGCAACAAACTAAGACCCAAAGGTCTCTAAGTTTTTCTCATCTCCAAATGATGGATATTGAGCTCAAAACTCCGTTCCAGGAAAAAATGTGATGTGTGGAAAAAATATAAAGGCAGTAACTTTCCAGGGATGTTAAGTATCAATAGAGGTTTTGTCCTAAGAGGGTTATGATGAAGAGACGACAATCGTCAGGTCAGCAGAGCTAAACAGAGTAGGGGGTGTGGCATGGTGGCTGTGGTCAGGTCCCTCCTGGCAATCTTTCCACCCCTCATCTCAGTCTTGAGGAGGGGAGACAGCGTGAGGAAGGGGCATAATACACAGGTAGGATTTCCGTGGGGGTGAGCATAGAGTTAACAGTTTACCTTCTTGGCCTATCCTCATGACTTCTATCAATATTTACATCTTTCCCAGTGGATGTATTTTTATTCTATTTTAAAAGATAGCCTCAGGAAAATATCTCTTATCTTACAGCAATAACCCCTACACCTTGCTTACCAATACGAAATTTAACATGTTCTTTCAAACCTCTCAGCCAAATTCACAGATTCATAGCAACTGGTGATGGGGAGGAATTTACAATTTCCCCCAGAGCATGGGCTTTGTGAGCACACAGATCCCAGTTCTAGTCCGCTATCTATTTGCTATGTGAGCTTGGAAAGTTACTTGACCTTTGAGTGTCAATTTCCTCATTTATAAATAAGGATAATAGTATCTCCGTCAAAATGACACTGTCTGTAATAGAACCTAGCAACAATTGGGAGAGAGCTTTCTGGACTCAGAGATAGTTCTCCATGACTTTCAGGAACACTGTCCTAGAAGTTGTGAGGTTTCTACGAGTATATTCACTCCCTGGGCTTTTTGCAGCCTTCTCAGTTTGACATACAGCTTCCCTCAGTTCTGCCTTTCTCAAGGAACCTCATTTCCTCCAGGTTCAGACTCCATAACCACAATATAGTGGCATCTTCTCTCCTGGCCCAATTGTATTGATAGAATTAGTTGGGGGAAAAAATCTTCAGAACTGTGGTATTTAGTAAGTAGCACCAAAGTTTGATTTCTGCTGTCTTTCTACAAAGAAATGAATGGATGGTCTTTCTACTCTTTTTAACTGCAAAATATAGGAGAATGATAAAGGGTAATAATGGGAGAGAGAGAAAAAAAAATAGCAGGCTAAGATGGGATTGTAGCTGACGGGCATTTTTCTGGCTCCTTATTGGCAATTCCTCGTCTTCCCTTGCCTCCCCTCACATTAAATGAGCACAGTTTGTGATCATTTTTGTCATAAAAATACACTCACCAAAGAAAAGATGGGCTTTTCAGAAAATGCTGACATTCCCCAATACGTTTAAAAAAAAAATTGAAGCTCATTTCAAATTCAAAGTGCATACTGACTAAAAGAGTGATAATTCACTCTCAGACAGTCCTGAGCGGGAGCAGTTACCCCTGGGTAGGGCACTGGGGCAGCCCCGTGAGGCTGCTATAGAAGGAGGAGAAAACTTCTTCAGGAAGAAAATCAAGTTCAAGATAACAGCTTCCTTCAACCTTAGCATTTGTTGCATCCTTGCATAAAATTAAAAACAAACCCAAACTTTTCTTTAAAAAAAAAACTTGTTTAGCTGCAAGCCAGACTTCAAACAGCCCTAAAATGTCCTTTGCCTCCACACCAGATAGTTCAAGGGAGCCGAAAAGTGCCCAGGAGAAGACTTTGTATGGGAACTTTAACTTCCCATTCCATTTGACTTTTGGTCTTTAAAATACAGGTCAAATCAATGAATTTAATGAAGGCCGTTTAACACAATGGCTTTGCCTTGCATTTTGACCCATAAAAAGGGGAGGCAGTCCAGGTCACAAAGCTTTAGCAGAACTTTAAGTGGTTAGTACACAAATGTGACAGAACGTTTAGAATCTCAGAGACTTGCAAGACCTATTGACAAGCAGTTAAAAGTATTTGAAATAGCTGCATGAATGAACTTTGATAAGGTAGCACTATTGTCTTCCATTGTCTCTTTCTCTTCATACGAAAACTCCCCCAAAAGAACAAGAGTCAATGAATGTGAAATGTAGTGTCAGTTTTACTGGACTCCGGACGCCTTTCAGCACTGTGGACTTTTTGTGGTGAGTTCATGCTACTTAAAAGTATTCTTCCCTCTCAGTTTCAACGCTTGCAAATGGCAACTTTTCAGTCTGCTCCACACCCAAGTCTATTCCAATTGCTTTCATGCAGTGAATAGGTCTTTAAGTTAAAAGAAGTGAAGATTAATTTCAGTATTTTTGCTTCTTCGTGACACTTGGATTTTTTGAGAGGGAATGAAATGCACCATCCCTTGCTCTTTGGCTCAGTGGAGCGGGTGGTGGAGTGACTATGCCATGAGGAGAAATGAGCCATGTTCTTCTGAGGCCTAAAAATGGTGCCCTCACACTAAAGGCATGGCAGGAAACTCCATTCCAGAAAACTGCCAATCACCTTCAAATCTGGGAGAGATGAGGAGACTCAAATGGAATCTGACTAAATGTCATATTTTAAAGAAATGTGTAGGGAAATGGGGGAGGGAAGGAGAGTCTTTTCAACCTAAACCACCCACCGTTTTAGGAATTTGTGTGGGTCAGTCCCCTTGATTCCAAGACAGGCTTGTTACCAAGGCTTGTCATCCATACCTGCCTTTATATATATATTTTATCAGCAAAGCTGTTAAAATATCCAAGCTGTGTTTAAAATATCAGTTTTCAGGGGGGCTCTGCCAATTGTTTGAAAACATCCTCAGCCCTTTGGTAAGTTGCGTGAAAACAGTGGTGGGATTGGAAAAGTCTACAAAGACCCCGTCTAAAGAGCCATGTGTTGGTTTCACAGGGTTTCATAGTTCTAAGATTTGCTAAATATGCTTTGGGGGGTTTTCTCAGTAAATCTCTATAGATAGATTTTTATTGTATTTTACCCTTTTGTCTGTTTTTTTGTGTGTGTGTGTTTGAAATTTCTCCCTTATTCATTGACCAGTAACTTTCTGTCACCCATCTTTGACTTTTCTCCTTACATCTGCATTTAAGCTGTCATTTACTTCTGCTGTTCCCCCCTCTCAATATCTGACAGCCAAAGCCTTCATGAGCTTTATCCCTTTGTGTTTGCATTATGACATAACCTGTGCAAAGTGGCCCAGCTCCCCAATTCTTGTGTGTAAAATTTGCAACATTTTTTGAGACGGGTCAGTGCCCATTTTTGGGATCCTTTTCTTTATCTGAGTACCGTGTTAAAACTTTTTGCAGATGTGGCCTATTCAGGAGCAGGCTGCGGCTGCATGCAGAGATGGGGAAAAGAAGAAAAGGCCTTCCTATTTTGTGATTGCCATAGTAACTCAAACATTGCCAGTGTGTTTGCTGGTCCCGGCCGCAGCCTGTGAGCTTGATTTCCTGTGCAATCAAGCCCTCTACTGGAGATCGTGGCTCGTATGACACAGGGTACAGAGAAGACAGTGTGCTTGTTAGGTCTGAAATTAAGCATTTCACTTTAAAATAATACCCATTTGTATCCATTTTGTTCAACATAACAACAGCTGCTGTCCCTGGAATGACAGACTTGCCTTTTTAACCAAAGCTTCATATGACATTTATGAATGAGGCCGGTTCCATTCATTTGCAGTTTGAATTCACAGTAGTTATTTTTACCGGTTTTTTTTTTTTCCTTCCTCAGCATATGGGTGAAATTCAACATGATTCAAGTAATTATATACACAGTTCATGAGGAGGAAAAAGCCTGCTTTGTTTGTATCATCTCTTTTAAACTAGTTAGTGGGCTTTAGTTCTTTTTATTTTTATTTTTTTTAAGAAAGCAAAATATAGAAGATGAATTGATGGTAACTTTAAAAATGTTGATTGCCTCGAAATAGCAAGCATAATAAAAGAAGAGGCAATGTTGTCACCATGTTTTATTCATTCATTTTTGGACAAACAACTAGAAACATCAATCCAAGTTTCTCAGTGGGGAAGGGGCAGAGAGATCCTAGGCAGAACCCTCTGGCTGAAGTCATTAAAAAACTACAGCTTTGAGTTCTTGTTTTGCTTGCCAAGTGCTCAGGGCCCAAAAAAATGAATAAAACTGCAAGGCATTACGCAGGTGAAAATGCCCTATTTGGCACAAAAGACCAAATGGCAGTCCTTCCGAATACTCTGCAGTTTCACAATGTTGCTAGTTTTAAGGAAAATAATCAATGTTGTCACCATATTAACCAATAAAAGCAGTGTGATGGTGACACGTGAATAGCAGCGACACTAGTAGTTCTTTTCTTCCATCTCCTCCTTTCTCCTTCTTCTTCTCCCTCTTCTTCTTTTAAAAAGTTTTATAAAATTTATTGGGTTGACATTGGTTAATAAGATTATATAGGCTTTAAGTATACAATTCTATAATGTATCATCCGTATATTGCATTGTGTGTTCACTACCCAAAGTCAAGTCTCCTTCCATCACCGTATATATGACCTTTACCCTCTTCTACCTGCCCCCTAATACTCCCCTTTCCCTCTGGTAACCACCATACTGTTGTGTGTCTGAGTTTTTTGTGTTTGTTTGTCTCATTTGTTCATTTGTTACTTTCAGTTTTATATCCAACATATGAGTGAAATTATATGTGGTTCTTGTCTTGTTTCATTTGATTTATTTTGTTTAGCACGATATTCTTGAGATCCATCTGTGTTGTCGCAAATGGAGGTATTTCATCTTTTCTGATGGCTGAGTAGTATACCATTGTGTATATATGCCACATCTTCTTTATCCAATCATCTATTGAAGGCCACTTTGGTTGTTTCCATGTCTTGACAACTGTAAATGAAACTGCAGGGAACATTGGAGCACATATATCTTTACGGATAAATGTTTTCAGATTTTTGGGGTAGATACTCAGAAGTCCCTTGTCTTCTTCTTGCTTATCATCATCATCTCATCCTTATCAGATTTACTAAACTCTGGCAGAAAATACCACTTTTCATATCATCATGTCACCAAAAGTTTTCTATCCCAAGATTGGAAAAGCAATAAGAAATCAATCTATTTGAACCTAATTGCCAATTTGAAATCATTCAGCTAGCAACAAGAATTTGACCCTGTGAAACTCAATGTCTCTTAACAATGCTTACCTAATCTGAAAATAAAAAGAACCTGAAAGGATGATTTTCATAATCTAAAAGTTTCCATTTCTCTCAATATGTAAAAACATTTAGAAAACTAAAACATTTGTCTTTAGTCATGAATTTTGGACAAGTTCTTCTATCCTTCCTCCCTTACCCCAATTTGCAGAAAATAAGAATGAAAAGTAGCATTAGTGGGATCAATGTCAATGGAACCTATCTTTCTTTGAGACCTACAGCATTTGTTTTCCAACTCTTTCAAAGTTATCTATTTTGTAGAAAATTTATATCAGCACAAGCTACAAATTTAGGCTGGACAACTTCTTTTTATTATTATTATTTTTATTATTATTAATAGTTACTGATGTACAAAGCTATGCAATAGTTATCTTTTTCACTCCTTACAAAGTGACGACCCCCTTCCCCCTCCCCAATCCCCCTACCCCTGATATCATACATATCTATTACAATTCCACTGACTACATCCCCACACTATATTCACATCCCATAACTATATATGTGTTAAATTATAGTCAACATCTAATATTAATCAGCGGCAGCTTCAGATGTACAGTGCCCTGGTCAGGCCACTGCACCATCCATAAAGTGGTTTCCCTGACCATCTGGTCCCCTAAAAAAATATTTACAACATTATTGATTATATTCCCTAAACTGTCTCTTCTGTCTCTGCGGTAGTATTGTAGTTACCAGTTTATGATGCCTCGTCCCTTCCCCTTCTCCCTCATGCCCACCCCTGTCCCATCTAGCCCTCATCAGTTTTTCCTCTGTGTCTCTAAGACTATTCCTGTTTATTTTGCTAATTTATTCAGTTCTTTAGATTTCACATATAAGTGAAATCATATGGTATTTGTCTTTCTCTGACTGACTTATTTCACTTAGCATACTGTTCTCTAGGTCCATCCATATCGTTGCAAATGGTACGATTTCTTTCTTCCTTATAGCTGCATAATACTCCATTGTGTAAATGTACCACAGTTTCTTAATCCAGTCGTCTACCGATAGCATTTTGATTGTTTCCAAGTCTTGGCTATTGTAAATAGCGCTGCAATGAACATAGGGGTGCATATATTTTTTTGAATTAGTGTCTTGGGTTTTTCAGGATAAATACCTAGGAGTGGAATTGCTGGATCAACAGGTAGTTCCATTTCCAGTTTTTTTGAGATACCTCCATACTGATTTCCATAGTGGCTGCACCAATCTGCAATCCCACCAACAGTGCAGCAGGGTCCCCTTTTCCCCACAGCCCCGCCATAGGCTGGACAACTTCTTAAGCGCACTTGATGGTTTTGATTTTTATAAGAAATTGGTTAGGTATATTAATACGTTTAAACAACAATACATAAACAAGATTTCACTCATCAGAAGGTGCGTGTGTGTGTGTGTGTGTGTGTGTGTGTGTGTGTGTGTATTCACACATATAATATATCCAGGCTATTGTCAGGTGTAAAGTCTGGAGCAGAAAACATTTGATATCTACAGTTCTTAGCAATGAGCAGGGCACATGCAAGCACCAAAATGTGCTAGTGACTTTTATTATCCTAGTAATTCTGTCCATTCATTTATTCAAAGTTCATTTGAAACCAACATGGGACTTGTGAAAAGTAAATTCTCCAATAACTCATTTACTTAAGAACCAGTGGGATTCTTAAATCAACTCTTAACTATACACACATTAATGAATATATTTCTTTCTTTTTTTTTTTTTTTTTAAAAGATTTTATTGGGGAATTGGCGGAGGGGAACAGCGTTGGGGAATCGGGGAAGGGGAACAGACAAGTTGCTGTCTTTTCGTTCTTCAGTCTAGTTGCAGAGGACGTCGCTTCACTGTTGGTATCGTCATTGCGCTCTTCCCGGATGAGGCAGATCGGTCGCAGCCTCTGGATGTCGCTCATCGCGGCTATTGGCAGCTCACGCTTGGCTGCCAGCCGCTCACGCTGGCTGTGGGCCACTCACTGTAGCCTATGGCAGCCCACTGCAGCAGGGGCTGCAGCCCACACCATCACCGGGGTTCGCACAGCCCAGCTCCAGGTGGTGCTGTTGTTAGCTGTAGAGGGCAGTGTCACTGGCCCTCATGTGGGATCCGAACCGGGGCTGCTGGCATCCCAAAACCAGCGCTTAACCAATGCGCCACTCGGCCGGCCCATGAATATATTTCTTCATTCACTCATTCATGTATTCTGAAACTTATAGGCTCTCTCTCTCTCTCTCTCTCTCTCTCTCTCTCTATATATATATATATATATATATATATATATATATATATATAATTCTATATAATAGTAACTATATATAATTATATATAATTATGTATATTATAATACTTATATATATAATATATATATATCAAGCACAGTATGAAGCACTGGGGCCAAAAGGTAAAAGTAGCCCTGAGACTCACCGAACATACATTGAGTGGGTAGACAGCTAAACAAGAAGACCCTTCACAGCTATGTGACACAATGAGTGGAGCGTGTTCAAGGTGTAGGTAGAGGAACTGCCTGACTGAAGACAGGAAGGACATTGCTCAGCTGAAACCAGAGGATGACTGCACTTTGGAACTCGGTCGCTGGGGAGGAAGAGAGGACAGGAATGATGATGTATTCTAGGAAAATGAAACCAAATCTACAGAAGCATGGAGGTATGAGAGAATAGGAGGTTTTCTGCACATAGAAAAGTCAGGATAGTTGAAGTATTCCTTAGTTTCCCCCCCAAATCTCCTAAGTAAAGCATTTGTTTAATTTATCCAGCAAAGATTTATTGCATTCCTATTACTGTAAGCAAGTTACTTTATAAGTAGAATAGAAAATGAATCACAGGGCTGGCTGAGTGGCGCAGTGGTTGAGCGCTGCCTTGGGAAGCCAACGGCCCAGGTTCGGGTCCCACATATGAGGGCCAGTGACACTGCCCTCAAAAAAAAAAATGAATCACAGTCTCTGCCTTCAAAAAGACTCCCAATCCACCATTTGAAGTCTAATAAGGTAAAAAATGCATTCTGAAACTAGGTAGACATGGTCTTTGGGATTTCTGTACCCTGGTTTTCCTGCACTCATTTAAGAGACTGAGGATTAACTATAGTCACTCCTAACTACCGCCAATCTTTTGCTACCTGCAATTTGAAAGTGTGTCATGTCCCCTGGGAGCTGTCCGGTCTGTGACTTGTGCATCCTCTGTGAGTGTGGGGGCATCTAGAGCCTCGTGGAAGAGCCATGGGCAGGACGGCATTTCTGCCATCTGGGGAAGGCGTGGGAACAGCAGAGGAACAAAGCGGTGCCACAGTCCACAGCCAGGCCCGAGGAGAAGAGCAGCACAAAGTGGGGAGCTGAACCCAGCCTTCCCTCTCCAGTTAATGCTTTCCTCTCTGTCTGCACTCCTCATGTGTTCTGTCCTCCCAGCTCCCCACCCCAACACACACACACACACACACACACACGCCCCTCCCCCTCCATTTCTCAACACAAAACCTCTTTAGTACCCAAGTATTTAGGACAAGCAGTATACTCCCAATTTGTTGGTGTGTTGTTTTGTGATTGCTGTTAGTTCAAATTCATCTGGTTAGCCTAGCTACATCAGTGTTACTCTGAAGGGCTCTGGCAGAAGATATTATTTCTACACACTCTTAATATATCATCAAAAGCCTTCTCTCCCAACCTGAGAATTGAAGAAGCAATAAGAAATCAACCTGTGTGAGCATAATTCTCAACTTGTAAATTCACTTCAGCTAAACAACAAGAATTTGACCCCATGAATTCAATGTCAAATAACAAATCCCACTCTGTGCTCAGACTGAGTCCAGGCTATGGGATGGAAGGCTGGACAGGGACTCAGAGTGGTGGAGACACAACTGTATGACATACTTCTACAACACCCTGCATAGCACTCACAGAAATTGTTTAATTTAACTAATGATTTGGAGAATTGCTTGTATCATCTCTGTGTCCCTCGCTAGCATGTAAGCCCCATGAGGGAAGGTTTGTTCTTTGCTGTATCTCCAGGGCTGAGCGAAGTGCTAATAAGACAGTAGTCACTCAACAAATATTTGTTGAATGAAAGTGAATTCATCCAGCACACTGCCTTTCAGACTCTTGGATCCTTCCAGCAGCCACATGGCCACCTCTTATCCCCACTGAGATTGTCTCTGGACATAACAGGTATCCACCCAGTTCTTTCCTGTGCCTCCCACAGTGCCTGCTGTAAAGGAAACACCCATTTCTTAGTTAAATCAGAAAGACACATGGTTTTCCTCACTTGGCATACTCTGTATACCCCCTGCAACTTTTTTCTCAGCTGTCCTAAATTGTGACAGGCCAGTGGCTATGACATCTAAGATGAAAGCACTCTATAGATTTGGACAGTTCTTACTCATCTGCTTTATCTCTAGACCAGTGGTTCTGAGCCCTGGAAGCACCTTAAAATCCACTGGGGCAGCTGTAACATACCTTGGATACCCAGCTTGCACCCAGGCCAATCAAATCAGAATCTCTGGAGGCTGGACCCAGGACTCCATATTTTTTTATGTTCTCTAGATAATTCCAACACATAGCCAGGGTTGACAATATCTTATGTGGAGGGTTGTCAAAAACTCTCCCTACTGGGTTTGGAGTTCTATGAATTCCATGGTCAGAAGCCATCCCTGAATTGGGATGCGAGAGGTCATTCGGTTTGTGCCTTCCCTCTTCATAACCTCTCCAAAGACGCATGATTGGGCCTTTGCTCTCTGACCCGGATTGACTTTGGGGAGCAAATGCTTGTCTCTATAAAGCCTGAAGCCACCTCTTTGGGACAGCACCTGGAGGTTTCCAAGACCGTGGTGCGGGGAGAAGCCAATGAGGAAGGTGGATGCAGAGGGTAAATTTTGGGGGTGGGGGATATAGCCAGAGAGGCAACAAGATGTGCAGCCACAGAGAAACGCTGCCTAGGAGACCAGGACTCAGACCTCGGGCTTGTTTAGTCTGGTTAACCCGAGGCAGCTATAATTAAACAAAACTTACCTGGGTTACTCAGTCTGTGGTACAAATGAGGTCCCTGGAAGAAGAAATAGTGGAAAAGGCTCACTGCCTCTACCTGCTGACAGGAGTGTCTGGGCATCAAGGGTGGGACTGTCTCACAGGTAACCCCTTCTTTCTGGGGCACCTGCCCCATCAGGTACACCTATTTCTCGCCCACCATGCTACATACCCACCACGGCGCCCTCACCAATATGCTGACCCTTTAGGTGTCAGAGCTGAAGGTGATCACAGCAAAAGTTTGGGTGGGGACCTTAGCAGAAGGAAACCTTGAGCAGGGAGAGCCCCAGTGTCCAATAACCGAAAGCATCTCGGCTTCTGTGATCTTATCTGTCAGGGTTTGTGTTAGATCTCACATTTACAAAGTCTTCTGCTAAACACAGGTATGCAATCCTCAGGTGCTCACTCCACTCAAGACACAGACCCTTAGTGTGGTTTTTGAGGAAGGCCCCTCGACTTCCCAAATTCTAGTTTTTGTCTCTATGGATTTGACTACTCTAGGTACCTCGTATAAGTAGAATCGTACAGTACTTGTTCTTTTGTGACTGGCTCACTTCACTTAGTGTAATGTCCTCAAGGTTTATCCATGTTGTAACATGTGTCAGAACTTCCTTCCTTTTTTTTTTCTCTTTTTTTTTGAGGGCAGTGTCACTGGCCCTCATATGTGGGACCCGAACCAGGGCCGCCAGCTTCCCAAGCCAACTACTGTGCCACTCGGTCGGCCCAGAACTTCCTTCCTTTTTAAGGCTGAATAATATTCCATTATATGTGTGTCACATTTGTTTATCTGTTGGTAGACATTTGGGCTGTTTCCACTTTTTGGTTATTGTGAATAATGCTGCTTTGAACATGGTTGCAGAGATACTTACTGTTTAAGTAGATTTCTACAGTGGCCATGGCCCCTTCCTCATCCTGCTGAGTCTTTTCTGCCAGTCTGCTCTTGGTGCACTGTGCTCTTTCTCTCCCAGTCTGTGAGGGCAGAAAGAGGACCTTGAGCTGATGCAGCTCTCCCCTGGCTTCTCCCAGGCCAGGCTCAGCACTGCCTCCTCTCCTGCCTTGCTCCCAGTGCACCAGGTGATGGGCCGTCACACATGGCCCCTGCTCCCCTTGGGGTGCCCTGTTCAGTGCAGAAAGACAGCAGCATTTGTTCTGGCCTGACTACCCGGATGGGAGGGTCCCATAAAATTCACATGTAGAAACAGAGTTAAAAAAAAAATTAACGCTAAAATCATCACAACTAGATGAGGAAATGGGAGTAATTCTGTCCCCAACTCTCCCCCCTTTCTTTTCTTTCTCATCTTTGCTTCTGCAAAAAGCCACAAAAGGGTTAAATACTTTGCCACGAAGTGGGATAAACTTCTCCAGTCTGTGGTGGCCTGATTGTCCCCAGGCCTGCACTGTGTGAGGGATGCCCCCGCTCCTTTGTTGATTATAATGGTACATCTTCATTATTGTTCTAATACTCCTTTAAAAAAACACCCTAATCTTTCTCTGGTGCCAATGACTGCTACAATGCAGGATGCTTTATTTCTGTCCCCTCTGTCCTTCCCTTAACCCCCCATTGTTGCCATAGTCACGATGGAGCGATAGCCCGTTTCTGTACTGTACCGCCCCGAGGTTATTGTTTAAATCTGTATTATTCCACTGTTCTGCAGATTTACATTTTTAATGGCTCATTTATGTAATCCCATAAATAAAGTAGCAAAAAAAGCATCCCACACAAATGAGTGAATCAGAGTTTGAAAAAGGCTCCTGAGGCAGGTCAGCGAGGGTCTCAGCTGCGGAGCCTTGATTGGGGTGGCCAGTGTAGCCAGGGTGGCAGTGGGCTTAGGACCACCCAGTCAGCGCCCAAATGGGGCATTACCAAGGAATAGCGGGATGGTGCTGGAGTTCAATCTCCCCTATTTATCAGAGAACACAGTTCTACTCAAAATCCATTTTAGTCTGAGACTCATTTACCTTATTGCTTTGACAGCTGCACCTCTCTCTCTGGCAGAGAAGTTTCTACGATTAGCTTTTTCCCTCCTAGCAGCTGATGCAGCGTGCTTCCCCACCCCCCTCCTTTCTTCTTCTTAACCAATATATTCCTGGGGCTGCTAAATTCTCTCTAAAGAGCCTGTGAATTCAAGCACCTGCCTAAAGAATGTATTTGACACACTGAACAGACATATAGTTGGAACAATTCACTGTTAGGCTTCCCTCCACCAGTTTCTTGCCTCCACCGCGAATGAAAAGCCTTAGTGAACCTTAGCTCCTTTGGGGAAGTTTGGACTAATTAGGCACAAATGAAGAAAGTGGCTAAAATGGAACTGAACAATCTTTCCGGGTCCCTGCCCGGCTTAGATGCAAAACCATAAGTCACTGTCCTCCAGCTTAGTGAACATCTCGACTCCCAAATACTTGTTCAGCATTCACTATTTATTTAATGATGTCACTTGAAACAGTTTTGCTTTTGGACATTATAGCAAAGCCTGACCATGGGTCCGAGTCCTTTGTCTTTCTCTGCCTCTGGGGCATCTCTGCAGTGGCCTCTGCACAGACCCGGACCTCTTGCACATTTGTCTATCAGAAATGTAAGTGATGGTTTGGAAGTGATTTCGGACCAACAAAAGCAGAGGATTGAAAGTGCTCTAAATGCACACAAATATCATAATCTGGTAAAATTTAGTCCAAATTTAATTGATTAAAATAGTAACCCCAAAGCAAGAAAGCATTCAGATCCCAATTTTCCTATTTCCTTACCACGGAAAAATGACTTCTATATTTAGCAAAATGAGGATTTCCATCTGTAATACCCATCTCGGGGGTTTGTGTGAAAAAGGCATTTTTCTCTCCCACCTACACAGAGGGAAAATCCCTGTGCAAGTCCAAGGAGAATCAGAGGGTTTCTTGTCTGGTTTTCCAGAGAAAGACAGGGAGGCAGCGGAGGAGCCCTGGGGCCGACCAGCGAGTCCTCAACCTGAAGAGTGCAGGTCCTGAAAAATCAGGGGGAATTTTTCTCTCTGTTCACTGCTCCACCCTCACCATGCAAAAGGATGCCTAGCATGTGACGTGTGATGCATGACATGTGATAGTCACACAGATTGACTGAATGGTGGAAGAAACTATCTGAGCCTTACCTTAGTCATTTGCTAAGCCTGTCTCTGAGAGTGGTCACGGAAACCACCCACACCTGAAGGACTACCTAAATGTGAGTTATTGTTTACAGTGATGAAAGCCTCCAGTTAGCCTCAAGGAGGCTAACCTTTTCATTAGACTTTTTGTCTTTAATGATATTTCTAATGGGAAACGTTAAACGTCACTAATGAAGTTATTATTGTCCCTTAAAAGAGAGAAGGAAATTTCATAATGTTCTGCCCTTCATATACACAGGTGATGCTAATCTTTTGGGGTTTTTTTAAATCTTCATTATTGGGGATGGATTTGCTGTGAATCAACTATTAATATAAGTCCTGTTGGTCCTCTTTGTTGACCATTGTCCTATGGTACATTGAGATAATTGTGGTTAAAAGAAGAGTTTCAGATCAAGCCATGCAGTTGTGTCACTTTTAAAAATCTCATATTCATGGAGATTGAATTCATGGTCGTGATCTCCTTACAGTAAGTTCTGACTAGTAGAGCTAAAATACCCAACCAGTCTATACAAAATTAGCATAAACTAAACTTTAAATTTAATTATTCTAGATATTTATCTCTTTGATTAATCATGATGAAAGTAAGCCACGCATTTCTTGAAGATTCTGTATTGCCAAGGCCACAGGTGACTTCACTTTCAGTTCTTGACCTCTCCACAAAGTGTTCTTGGACTAATCAAATCTATGCCAGCTTTACTCCACCTAAAGTAAAACCTCCAGAGGCATGGTCGTGCCTCAGGCTCCCAACACAGCTGCCTGGGCTGCAAAAGAGGCCCCCTGTCCCCTGCACAAGAGATCAGGTGCCCCAAGCCTTTATATCATCTCCTGCTGGGGCTACTCAATTGGATGCTGATGATGTCACATGAATTTAGGCCCAGGTGAAAGACAGGTCCTGGCAAGACCACTAGAGCCTGGGACTTTAGGACTCAGTTTTGCTTACAGATCAAAGGCATTAGTCCCATTATGCCTCACTTCCCTTCATCTTTACAAGCTAACCAGGTCATGCATCACCATAAAGATTCTTATTCCCATAGAGCTCTATAGTCACCTAATGCCATGGCTTTCAAGCCATTTTCACTCCAACTTACAGTAAGGAATGAATTTTATGTCTATATCTAGGGTGCAAGCACACACACTCTCATACACAAAAGAATTACAAAATAATGTTCATCTAAAGTTTATCAGATATGCTCTTATATATTTTTTCTATTCTAATATATATATCCTCTTTCCATTTTTTTAAAGCTCCAAATTGATTCATAACCTACTAAGTTACTTTCTTGCTGTAACTGAAACCTGGCTTTCCCCTAAGGACACCATTTCCACTCCATTTCTCTTGGAGAGTTTCCTGCCCCCTCTCCATGCATCACAGGCTCCTATTGGACCCTGCCAGGCTCTTTTTTCCATCTTCCTTCTGACTTCACAGCTCCTTTGACTTGCATTCCAACAGCCTTTGTCATCGGCCACCCCTCCTTGTTATTGTCATCTACCAATCTCTGCATATCTTCTCCTCATTTATTAAATGTTTTGGCCCCCGGAACACTGTTTTTCTCTTCAAAAGGACTTTTGCATCATTCTGAGTCATTTCGACATCCAAGTAGATTATCCCTTCAACACTGATCTTTCAGTCCATTGATGTCTTCACGTCCGGTGAGCTTTCCTTGTCCTCACCAAGAATTGTACCAATTGCTAAATCTTGTTTTCTAATTCCTACTCCTCCACTCCACCCTCCAGCTGGTCATTTACTCTCATACCTCTCCACCCCACACCAACATTTTCAGCTCCAGCAGGACCTTAATAGGTTAATACATTTTGTCAGTCACTCCTGTAAGTCATCTTTCAGAGCAGATTCTGTGGTATGGCCCCTTGACTTCCTTCTCCTCCATTAGAATAGCTCATATAATAGGGCAGGGGGAAGCAAACTCTCCTTAGCTCCAGATTTCTGCCTTCTTTGGATTGGCATCTTAGCAGATGAATGTGACTTTAAGAATGCACACACCATGAAGGCAGTTTTCACTTTAAATTTACTACCACAAATGGCACTGTCCAGCCATCTCACTCCATGTCTTTATCAAGTTAGATTAAATTTCACACATTTCTTTTTTGTCTCAGACCTCTAGTCCTACACACATGTCAACACAGATATTGACCTAGCTCCACATTTCCATTATTTTATTGAAAAATAGTAGCTGATAGAAAACATACTTCATCTTCCCACAACCAAATCTCTCAGCATATGAGGTATGACAATTAAGTTCACAAACTTGTTGCAACGATGTTGCTAGCCTTTTTTGATATCACAGGAATTATTTGTTATGAATTTGTACCAACTGGACAAACAGTTAACCAACTTTACTATTTGGAAGTGCTGAAAAGGCTGCCTGAACAAGTTAGACGACCTGAACTTTTCTCCAACAATTCATGGCTCTTGCATCACGACAATGAACCAGCTCACACGACACTGTCTGTGAGGGAGTTTTTAGCTAGTAAATAAATAACTGTATTGGAACACCCTCACTACTCACCTGATGTGGCCCCCAATTACTTCTTTCTTTACCCAAAGATAAAGTAAGTGTTGAAAGGAAGACATTTGGATGACATTCAGAACATTAAGGGTAGTACAATGATAGCTCTGATGGCCATTCCAGAAAAAGAGTTCCAAAATTGCTTTGAAGGGTGGACTCAGTGCTGGTGCATAGTTTCCCAAGGGGAGTACTTTGAAGGTGACCATAGTGATATTCAACAATGAGGTATATAGCACTTTCTCTAGCATGAGTTCATGTGCTTAATTATCTGACCTCATTTGCTGCCTTTCCTCTACTCCTAAAGCCAACACCTCCGCTTGTACCAGAATTCCAATCCTTCTCGCCTTTTTGGTTGTTGGCTCTCAAACTTCCCTCTTTTTCTCTGGCATCATCAATTTCTCTTTCTCTACTGGGCCATTCCCTTTAACATACAAATATGCTATAATATCTTCCACGTAAAAAAAAGTACTTGACTCCATGGTTCTTCCAATATAACCCAATATTGGTTTTTCTTCTTAGAAGACCTCAAGCTACTAGACTCACTGTCTTTACTTCATTATTTCCTATTTTCTCTTTACTCCAGTTAGGCTTTTATCTTTACCTTTCCCCTGACACTATTTTGTCAAAGTTATCAATGACCTGTCTTACCCAAATCAATGGTGTATTCTCTATCCTCTCAGGAATAGGTTTGTCACATAGTAGGTACTCAATAAATAGTTGTTGAATGAATGAATATAATTCCCATCCTATTTGTTTATTGAATTCACCATTGGGCATTATAAAAATAGATGAAATTCAATTTTTACACCAGGCTAGTGTATTTACATGTACTTTTTCACATCTTTTTTTTAAAGATTTTATTGGGGAATTGGGGGAAGGGAACAGCATTGGGGAATGGGGGAAAAGGGACAGACAAGCTGCTCTCCTTTGGTTCTTCAGTCTAGTTGTGGAGGATGTCGCTTCACTGGCCCATGTTGGTATTATCATTGTGCTCTTCCCGGGTGAGGCAGTCGGTTGCCAGCCAGTGGATAGTCGCTCACAGTGGCTCTTGGCAGCTCAAGAAAGCTCACGCCTGCTACCAGCTAGCCCCCTGCAGCCTACACCGTCACCGGTGACTTACAGCAGCCCAGCTCCAGGTCGAGCTGTTGTTCACCATCTTAACTGTGGAGGATGCAGCGTCACTGTCCCTCATGTGGGATACGAACCGGGCCCTGCTGCCCAGAGCTGGCATCCCAAGCCAACTCCTAACCAACGAGCCACTCAGTCAGCCCTTACTTTTTCACTTCTTATAAGGTTTTGTGTATAATTTAGCCATGTCAGCTTTTTCCATGTAAATTTCTAGAGCTGTAATTTTCCACCTTGAAAAATTTAAAAATATGTTTTCTTTTTAACTTAAATGCTAAATGTTTAAGATAAAGGAGTACTGATTAAACATATATATTCACATGTAATTTTTACATTGGACCTTAGATACACAGAATTGGATTAATCATAATACAGAGTTCAAGATACTCTCATTATCCATGCATGTCCTGCTTTAATTAATTAATAAATCAGGTTTTAATAATGTAGCAATGATTCATGAACCCACCCTCCAACATGAAGGTTATGGCATGCTAATTTGACATATAAATTGGTCCAGTCATGGATTATAAGAGGGAAAAAAGGAAATTAATATTGTCTTTGTACCAGAGTCAATGTTACATAGTTTAATTACATAGTTACATACATTTAATCCTTACAGTAACTCTGAGAAGTAAGCAGCATTATTCTCATTTTCCAGATGAGAAAACTGGCTTGGGAAGATCATTTGTCCAAGTTCTCACAGGAAATACTAAAGCTGGAATTCAGATCTAGGTTTGTCCAGCTTCAAAGCACAGGCTCTCTCTCCATGTGGAAAGGCAGCGATATGCAGAAGACTGTGGACCTGCCATGATGGGGACACAACCTGTTCCATACCGATAGCTTTACTGGGATTTAGACATCTTAACTCCAAAAAACCCAGAATATTTTAAAAAGCATTCTTTTATAAGATATGACATATAATACAGTACCTAAATGTAGGAAATGAATGAGTTTTAAAAGTACATGCCTCTTAGAAATATTTTTTCTTTTAAAGATTTTATTGGGGAATCGGGCAAGGGGAACAGACAAGTTGCTGTCCTTTTGTTCTTCAGTCTAGTTGTGGAGTCTAGTCTGGCCCATGTTGGTATCATCATTGCGCTCTTCTCAGGTGAGGCAGATCAGTCGCCGGGCTAACAGGACCGCTCACAGCAGCTCTTGGCAGCTCACACTGGCTGCTAGCTACTCATGCTGGCTGCCAGTCACTCACTATGGCAGCCCACTGCAGCAGGGGCTGCAGCTATGCTGTCCCAGGGACTCATAGCAGCCCAGCTCCAGGTGGAGCTGTTGTTCACCATCTTAGTTGTAGAGGGCTCAGTGTCACTGGCCCTCATATGTGGGATCCGAACTGGGGCTGCTGGTGTGCCAAGCCAGCTCTTAACCGACGCACTACTCAGCCGGCCCAGAAATCTTTTATGTTTTCATCAATTATTTGAAGAAGTATCAAATGTTTAGCATCATTCAAAAGCATTTGGGGATATCTGAAAGTGAAAAAAATTTTAAGCAAACCTCCTGTTTTCAGTGCCATAAAACCCAACAACACATTTTGCATATCAATTTTCCAAAATACCAAAAATCTGCAAGGCACACTCATTTTCTTTAAAATGTCCACTGAAAGAGTTTGATGCAGTAAAAAAAAAACAACAAAAAAAAACACCCTAAAAACTACATATGACACCTTTTATTATGAGACGGTGTTTGTTGATCCCACATAGTGTGGTAACCTCACTCCACTCCACAATTGACTGTCACAGCATCCATAGGGCTGGTGGAGGGGTGGGTGATTGGGTGGCTCCTTGGAAAATGCCTCTGGTGTCCCCTCCCCTGTGTATCTATATTTTTTACTCCCCTGCTTAACCTGTGTATTGGAGAATCTCTTGTTCAATAGCCCATGATATTTTCTATGAAACTCACAGTTTTTCACTACACAAAATTACCTCTGACCAAAATCATTTTTGTGCTGCCCTTTCTAATCTGTATACCCCTTTGTTTGTATTCCATGGGTTGGGTCACCGTAACATCATAAACTGGCATTGTAGGCAAGCCTCTGTTTCCCACTACAAAGGGCAGATGATAATTTCCACAATGAATTGTATTTAGTCGTCATGTCGATTTGGTGTCTTTCATTGGGAACTCGTCTAGCTGATCTTTGTCTTTCATGACACTTTTGAAGAGTAGCTATTGAGAGGCCAGCTATTTTGTCTAATGTTCCCCAGTTTGGGATTTTCTGATGTTTCTTCATGATCAGGTTCAGGTTACACACATGGTAAGACAGAGGTGCTGCGTCCTTGGGTGTGTGTCCTTGGGTGTGTGTCCTTGGAGGCACACTGTGTTGCTTTGTTCCCTGACTGTTAATGTGAAGTTTGACCTTTGGTTAAGGTGGTGAGGCCAGGTTTCTCCACTGTAAATTGAACTATTTCCCCTTTTCTAATTAACAAGTGTCTTATGGGGAGATATTTGGAGATGATGGAGACATCCCTTTTTTCATGTTACTTTTGCCCATGAATTTGAAAATCAGTTGATGACTCAACTATAATAGAATAGCTATTGCCAGATTTCTAATTTCATCATTCTGTCTATATCCTGACATTTTCCAAACAAAGCAGCATCAAAAAATGTTTTAATCCAATTTTTAAATGACAGAGTTCATCAACTATTGAATTCCTCCTGAATATATCTGAGTACATCCAGCTCTACCAGCCCCTTAGACACCATAGCACTTGTGAATCAACTCACCAATTAATGGGCTAGGCGAGCCCAAGTAGGAAGCACCTCACCCAGTATCCCCATTGTTGTTGGATATTGTTGTCATTGTTTGGAGTCGGAGGGATTAGAGTTGAACAGAAATTACCAGATTAAAGGAAGAGTCAAACCTAATTTCATGTAAACCAAGTTTTAATCTTTCTGTAGTTGAAGTATTAAACTTAGCCAAAGAATGAATTCATCACAAAGAATAAACTTAATAGAGTAGAAGAATTTATGAAAGCGATAGAACTTGGTATAGATTTTTCTCCCAACTAAATAACTTATTTATATTTATATTGCAAAGTCATTGATTTAATATTAACTAATAAGTCATTAGGTAGATGTCATTAATAATTTTAATAGATGTTTTGTTCTCTAAGTTTGTCCTGTTCTTTTCCTCTTTATTTCATGCAGAGATAATTGCAAATACAATGTTGAAGCAAATTACAAACAATGAACAAAATCTACCTTTTCTTGCGTGTTTAAAAAAAACCACAACTGTATGTTTGACACATTTTCATTCAGATTCCAGACATTTCTCGTTTGTTAAACAAACACTTCTTAAAAGATTTGTGCTGAGAAGTGGCTATTTAGTCTCCACTATTTAAAATAGCCAGCCTACTACAGCCATTATTTAGCTGACCATGTAGTGAAGTCATTTGAATGATTACTGTAAAACAGGATTTAAGAGGAAAATAAATGAAAGGGGAAAAGTAATTTTGTGATCATTTCAAAGCTCTAAACACATGGGGCTGGGTGCCATGACAATTATTCTCTCTTGCCTTTAGACACAGGAAAAGTGGATGGATTTACTTTGAAAAAGGAGCTCCTTTTAAATCAACAGTCAGTGGTCACAGTAAACACTCAGTTGAAGACTATGTTTGAGAAACTGCTTACAACTACTTGGAAGGCGTTAACAAAGCCAGGAGCTGGGGTGCAAATGCAATGGAAGGCATGAACGAGTGTGCTGAAACGCATCCATCCTGCACGTTAGGCCAATGTCCAGAATCCAGACTTCCGCAAGGATGTCCCACATCCTATGTATTTTGTGCTTCTCCTGAAAAATAATTATTAGGAGCTACTCTAATGGAATAAAATAAGCAATGTGGTCAGTAACTAGCTTGCAGACAAACACAAAAAAACCAGATTCTGTTTGTTGGGAGAAATGCAACCCCCTCCTGCTACATTATTCCATTGATGGAAAACATTTACATCTTCTTTGTTAACTAGTTTTCTGTAGATATTTTATAATCGCTGGGCAACTCTATTTCACTGCTCTCTTAGAAGCAACTCTGAGTGGCTAGACCCATGTTTTTATTCCATGGCCAAAGAGAAAAAATCTTTTTCTGGCTTTTTTTTTTTTTTTTTGAAACTTTAGTCTATCATACATCAAACCTGTCAAGCTTTTTCATTAAAGTTCATGGTTTTTAAGTTCATTGTAAATAACTCAAATTGATTTTACAAAAGAGAAAAAAAAAAGTCTTGCCCCGATGTTGGCCATTACAAACTGTAATAATATCCCTTGTCAAATGGGATTTCTCAAGAGGCTTTCTGAAGAGGGGAAAAAAGGATTTAGCTAAATAAAAATATTTTGAGATTAAAATCAATGTTACACTTTGATTGTGGGTTGACTACTTTCATTTTCTTAAAAGTCAAGACTTTTTTGAAAATATTAAAAGAAAACCCAGTTGCTGTTCGTGAAGAGAGATGTGTTAGATTTCACAGTTTGCGGTCCTTGAGAGTTACTTTGTGGGAGAAAGTCCCAACAATAAGAAAGATTCATTTACGCTCTGTGATTTTTTTAAAGTAAGCAATCTCTTGGATTTTTCTTCTCCCAAGTAATGAAAAAGAAATACCCCTTTGGAATCAGACAGGGTTGTCGCAGAAAGCCACACTGCATCACTCAGGATTCTATCCTGGAAGCAGAACCCTGACGAGTGATAATGAATAAGAGAATTGATAGGCATTTGACTTTTCACAGTTATGAGCTGGTGAAGACGTCCATGGAAAACCCTTGTTGTTTGGTGGTTGGCATAAAGTTGCTGTAGGTCAGCAGGGCTGGCTGTAAGGAAAAAACCCAGATGTGAAACAGTATAGAGCAAGAAACAAGAACCCACAATGACAAACTGGACCCATCTTGTCTCCCACCACCTCTAACCTGGACTGCATGGGCAACCAATAGAAGCTGCCATTCTCCTTGAGCTGCCTCTGTGCCTGGCCCAGAGGAACTCAGAGGAGTGGACGGAGAAGGTCCAGTGAGAGCCGGATGAGCTGCAGGCCCAGATGCAGCCTGACACACGCAGGAGGTTGGCATGTCAGCAACCCTGTGCCTGAGCTGGGGTGGTACCCATACCTTGCAACAACCTTGAGCACAATGGATGTGGCTTCACTTTCACCTTTCAAGTGATGCACAAATTTTCCCACTGCCCAGCCCTAACTTGGAATCATACAGGAAGGGAATTCTGAGCAGCACAACTCCAGCTTTGCTAAGTTGATCCATTTTCTTCCACTCTTGCCAATCCCCTATTAGCCTTCTTCTCCTTTTTCACTGAGAAGTTCCTGATGGTGCTTCTTTGTTGGGTTGTTAAGGGCAGCTCAAAGTTAGTACAACTGAGGAAATCATCTTGCCATTGTTCTTAGGATAAGATTATCAGGACGGGCCTCAAATTTTAGGTATTTCTCAGTTTGGAAGAGTACATGGTTAACCTTGTTTGTGCTTCCATTGTAAACGTTTGAAAAAGCTTTAATTCAAACCCCAGACCAAATATTGATTCCTTTCATGAAACTCTTCCTACTCCCCAGCTGACCATGACCCTTCCCTCTTCTGTACATGGAAACATTTTCTGGCACTTCGCTTATTCTGCCTTACATAGAGTTGTTTCTGAACTTGTCTCCTCAAATGTAGGGCTTTGGGAGTGGGGCCTTGTCTAGTTCATTTTTGCTTCCCTCTTCACTGTCCCTCTGCTCACGCCTATCTCTACACTTGGTACATGCCTTGCACATAGAAGACACTCAACAAAAGTTTGCTTAGCACATTACTTAATTAAATGTTGTGACTTACCTTTCTTGTTATATGCCTTACTTTCATGGTGGACCCTACGAGGCCAAAGATTATCTTCATCGTGAACATGTGGCTTCCTTTCATAGGATTCCTTTGTTTTCACAGGTCATCCCCAAAATGCCTACCTTTATCTTGCGCTGGGAATTCTGTTTTTTTGTTGTTGTTGTTGAAAGAGATTAAACCTTTTCTGTCATTTTTGGAGTCCATTAATGATGAACAAATCATTGCTAATAAATTATGGTAAGTGTAAAAGACAAGACACCTTTCAATGTAGGATGTCATTGCAGCTATTTAAAAGAGCTGGGGTAGGATTAATAATGGCGTTAAAAAATACCCCGATTAGGGCCGGCCGAGTGGCATGGTGGTTAAGTGCTGGCTTGGGAAGCCATTGGCCCCAGTTCAGGTCCCACATATGAGGGCCAGTGACACTGCCCTCAAAAAAAAACCAAAAAAAAAACCCCAATCAGGCTGGCAAATTGGCTCAGTTGGTTTTAAGAGTTGGCTTAGAGCATGAGCTCTGAGCAATAGGGCCACTGGTTCAATTCCCACATGGGGCAGTGATGCTTCGCCCCAGCTGAGCTGTCACTGAGCTGCCAACAGGTGGCAGGATGGCTCAGCTGGTGTAACAACAAGATTGCCTGTTTGATGGTGGGCTATGCCCACCCGCAACTAAGACTGAACTCGGCACCTTGAGCTGAGCTGCCGCCAGGATGGCTCAGAGGATAGAGCGTGCGCTCTTAACAACAAGGCTGTTGGTCTGACTCCCGCATGGGATGGTGGCTACGCCCACTTGCAACTAAGATGAAACACAGCACCTTGGGCTTAGAGGCCACGAGCTGCCGACGGGAAGCCAGATGGCGACTGGCGCCCTCCACAACAAAGGTTGAAGAACAGTAACTTGGCTGGTCCCCATCTCCAATTCCCCAACACTGTTACCCTCCCTCAATTTCCCAATAAAATCTTAAGAAAGAAAAAAAATACCCCGATCATAATCTTGGAATGTGGGAAGATGTGATTAAGTAAAGGATTTAAAAAAAAATTTTATTGGGGAATAGCGTGTTTTTCCAGGACCCATCAGCTCCAAGTCAAGTAATTGTTTCAATCTAGTTGTGGAGGGTGCAATTCAGTGGCCCATGTGGGGATCGAACCGGCAACCTTGGTGTTATGAGCACTGTATTCCAACCACCTGAGCTAACCGGCCGCCCCAAGTTAAGGATCCTGAGAGGGGGAATTTAGCCTGTATTATCCAGGTGGGCTCTAAATGTAATCATGAGAATCCTTCTAAGAGGAAAGGCAGGAGGGGAGCTGACTACAGAAAAGAAGGTGATCTGATGATGGGAGCAGGGATTAGGGAGATGTGTTTCTTTTAGAAGATCAAGAAAATTGAGAAAGTTCTAGCCCAGACTATTTAGGAAAAAAGAGAAGAGATATAAATTGCCAATATAAAGAATGAGAGAAGTGATAAATTACAGCTATGAAAAGTATAATCGGATTATAAACAACCTATACCAATAAATTCAACAAATTAGCAAAGCTCACTCAAGAAGAAATAGGTAACTTGAATGTCTCTACATTTATTAAATCAAATTCTTAGTTTAAAAAATGCCCACAGGGAAAACTCTAGGTTGAAGTAGCTTCATTGATACATTCCTTAAAGAAGAAATAATACCAAGTTCTATACAAATTCTTCCAGAAAATTTAAAAAGAGGGGCTATTTTTCTACTCATTCTATGATTCTAGCATTACCCTATTACTAAAACCAGACAAAAACATTACAAGAAAATAAAACTACAGACCAATAGCCACCATGAACATAGATTTAAACTATCTAACAAAATGTTAGCAAATCCAATCCAATCATATATACCAGGGTGAAGTATCAAGACCAAGCGAGGTTTATCTCAGATTATACATGGTTGGTTTAACATGCAACAATCAATCTATTTTATTCACAATATTAACAAACCAAAAAAGAAAAGCCATATAGTTATTTCAATAATTGCAGAAAAAGCATTTGACAAAATCTAATACCCATTCCAAGTTTTAAGAACTCTAAGCAACCTATAGATAGAAAAGAACTTCCTCAAACTGATAAAAGGCACCTACCAAAAAAAAGTATAGCTAACATCACACTTCCTGGTGAAATTATGAACGCTTTTCTAGTTTAAGAACAAAAAAGCATCTCAGTTCTCATCCCTCTATTCAACATTACACTGGAGGTTCTAGCCAGTTCAACAGGGCAAGAATAAGAAATGAAAGACATTAACGTTGGAAAGAAAGATTAAAACTGTATTTTTTTTTCCAGATCATGTGAACATCTATATAGAAAATCCTATGGAATATACCAAAACAAAAGAAAACAAAACCAAAACCCAACCGTACAAAAGACGAAAACTCTACTTGAACAAGTGAGTGAGTTTATTTTAGTAAGGTTTCAGGATACAATATTAATATACAAAAATCAATTGTATTTCTATAGTCTAGGAATATAGAATCTCATGGCTCTGTCTGGGTTCCCCCTCCCTGCCAAGCAGCCTAGAAACTTTATCCATATAGGGTTCACCTTTTTTTTATTTCTTTCACTCAGAAATCGTCATCCTTTGTTGCCTGCTGTCCAATATATTGAGAACAGTTCTTTCACATATATTTTTTAGCTGTTTCATGTGGCAGGGTAAATCTGGTCCCTGTAACTCCATCATGGTCAGAAGCAGATGTTCACCTCAACTTTTTTTTTTTAATTTAAGATTTTATTGGGGAATTGAGGGAGGGGAACAGTGTTGGGGAATTGGGGAAGAGGACCGGCCAAGTTGTTGTTCTTCAATCTTCATTGTGGAGGGCACCAGTCACCATCTGGCTTCCTGTCGGCAGCGCATGGCCTCTAAGCTCAAGGTGCTGTGTTCAATCTTAGTTGCAGGTGGGCGTAGCCACCATCCCATGTGGGAGTTGAACCAGCAGCCTTGTTGTTAAGAGCACATGCCCTATCCACTGAGCCATCCTGGTGGCAGCTCAGCTCAAGGTGCCGAGTTCAGTCTTAGTTGCGGGTGGGCATAGCCCACCATCAAACAGGCAATCTTGTTGTTACACCAGCTGAGCCATCCTGCCACCTGTTGGCAGCTCAGTGACAGCTCAGCTTGGGCGCAGCATCATTGCTCCATGTGGGAATTGAACCAGCGGTCCTGTTGCTCAGAGCTCGCACTCTAAGCCACCTCTTAACTAACTGAGCCCTTCGCCTCAATTTTTAATACATTAATTTCACGTGTTCTCTTTTCCTATGAGCACAACTCAAGATTTCCATGCCATCTTTCCACAAGTAAAGCAACTCACACGTACATAGAGTTACAATGTAAGTTTGAAAAGCAATTCAAGTGTATATTTTTGAAAATAGGGGGAATGATAGTAAACCAGATAAAATGTATACTTGCAAAGAAAGGGAATGACAATACTCTTTCAGCGTTTTTAGTTTTTAGAATATCTGATATGTTTCCCTCATCATTCTTCCCTTCTCCACAGATATATAACCCCACACCACTAGACATACATATTCATGGAGTATAATGATGCCTTTCCAAGGATTGTAATTGCTCATCCTCCATGTATTTACCACTAGGAGGTAAATAGGGTGAATGGAAGGGAAGCAAGATCTTACAAGGCAGCCACAAACTTCAACTGTAAGAGACTTAGGCACCATATGGTTAATATTAGTCAAGCGATTTCCCAGTTCATACAAGTAGTCCTGAGGTTGTTGGTCCCACATCTCCATGCAGTTTTTCAAAACATAATGGTAATTTTGACTCATAGATGCCACTAGCTACCCCCCTTTACTCTTCACACACAAAGGCTGCATTTGCCTTCCTGCAGGAGAAAGCCTTGAGCCAAGGAGAGAATAGGCAGAGTACCACAAAACCTTGGACATAACCCACTCACTATGTAACATGATGGTTTGTACCCCTTACCACTAAGAAACCAAAATGCTTGGTGGGCTTCTTGGAATCTTGGAGGCAAGATATATTTAAAGTGACTCATTTGCCTGGAACAGTCCAAATTTGTGCTTGTTCTCTTGATGTAATTTTAAATAGCACCCCTTTCACTTAAAAGTGCCTAGGCTTGCACAATGCATTAAGTCGTGCCCTGCTCTACTGTATTTGAGTGTGCTTCTCTACCCATTTACTGAGAAATCTGTGAAGCTGGCCGGTCTAAGTGGTACCAAGAGCAGGAGAATGCTTTCTTAGTAGTTCAGGCTGCAGTGTGGCTACCATCCTCAGGCCGTATGATGGAGCAGAGCCAATGGAACTCCATGTGTCCGCAGCAAACGGAGGTGCTCCCTGGAGCCAGGAGCAAACTCAAACGGGAGAATTACAGTTCAGGTCATGGTATTTAGGAGGAGACCCTGGGCAAATTGCTAATCTTCTATTAAGAAAAGGCTCAGTATTGCTACCGGGTCTGGGTAGAGCCTAAACACATGATCATGGACACCAAGTGGCAACATGACCTGAACTGCCCGTTACGAACCAGATGGCATCCAAAAGCCACACACTTGGGCATGTGAAGCAGCACTTCCATTTCAAATGAAGTGTTAATAGCATATCAGGCCCTAGCAGGTGCTTAAGGCACAAGAGTCATAACAAGTGGCTTGACTACCAATGCCCCTTTGAGCCACCCCTCTGGCCTCATTACAAGTTTGCTCTGTTGGTGGTTGGGATGGCTGCAGCACTATCAGTCCCACTCATGGCTGGCCCTGAAGGGCACTGGGGAAGGAATCTTCCAGTGGGCAGAACTTCTAGCAGCACATGCGGTTGTCTAACTTAAATGGGAGAAGGTCAGAGGAACATATCTACACTGATTCATAGGCCATGGCTAATGGTTTGGTCAGATGGTCAGAGATACGGCAGGACAAGATCAGAGAATTAGAGACAAGGCCGTCTTGGTAAGGGGGTATCTAGATAAATCTCTTAGAATGCACACAGCGTAAGAAATTGGTGTCCTGTGTGAATGCTCACCAGAGGGAGCCCATGGCAGAAGCTCTCGATAACCAGGTAGACAAGGTGATTCATTTTGTGGAGCATATCTCCTCTACCTCTCCGTGAGCTTGGGTACAAAGTGAACATGGTGGTAGAGACAGAGCTTAGGCATGAGCTCCACAAGGACCTTGCCAACAAGGCTGGTCTGGCTACCACCACTGCTGACTGTCCATACCTGCCAACTGAGGAGGTCACTGCTGACCCCCATTGAGCACGATGCCCTGAAGGGACTAGCCAACCTCCTAGTGGCTGGGTAATTGCATGGGACACCTTCCTTAATGGAGAGGGCAGTAGTTTGAAACACTTATTCTGGATATAGATTTTCTTTTCCTGTCCACCATGCTTCCAGTATCTTCATTCCTGGACTTACTGCATGTCTTAATACCATTATGTATTCCTTACAATTTTGCTCTGACAAAGATTTATTTTATAGCAAAGTGAGACAATATGCCCAAGAGATTCACTGTTCTTACAACAAGCCCGATCGGCTAAAAGCAGTTTCTTCTAGAATGGTGGAATGTCCTTTTGCATACTCAGGTATGATACCAGCTGGGAGATGACACTTTGTGAAGTTAGGGTGTTGCTATTAGAAAAATAGCCAACATAGGGTGCAAATGAAGGCAAAATTCAGCTGGCACTCAGCTGGCCAACACATAAAGCCACAGACTGCAGCAAGTGAGTGAACAAAGTGAATACCTTGCTTTCATTCATATAAAGGCATTGTATGAACAAGGTGTGACTCTGGGCCACGTGGCCATGCCTATTTGAAGCTTTAGTAGTCTTCTACTAACCTTTATTCCTGAGCACGATTGCTCACAGTGGTGTATCAGGATTCCTGTAAAGCGTCCTCCAGTTCCCAAGATGGAGTGTCAATTCTCTTTTCATATTCGTGGTCAAACTCCCAGTTCAGCAGTGAGATTTATCAGGAGGCTGAACTTGCCATAGGGTAGTTGTAAATGCAGTGGGGCCACTACCCCAGGTAGCATTCTTTCTCCATGAGGTACTGAACCTGACCTGCAGAGCTCAGAGTTTTGGAGATAGAAATGTGTTTGAGAATAAATCATTAATTTAAACTTTGAGATTTGCCACACCCTCTTCTTGGTTTCCAGACCTGGTATGTTCTGGCTGTAGGAGAAAAAGAACAGTTTCTTGGTCACTAACTCAGAGAAGATACTGCATACTGTAAAAGACCACCCCAACCTAAAAATGTGTGGTCAGGACTACAAAGGATTGTGAGAAAATGAACGTACTTAACATGTAAGAAAAGAGGTCTGTGATTTATTTACATTTTTACATTGATATTATTGCTAGGTTTATTCATACAGTCCTAAAGCAGAATCATTAAAACAAGGGCAAGAAGGAAAAGTGAAATAATTGAGGAGAGATAGTTTTTGTGCGCATTTAGATAAGGATATATACTAAATTGAACACAAAACATTTGAGACTCTTGGAAGCGGGGTTTCTTTGTTAACGAAGAGAACATTTTAGGGAGTCCTAGCAATATCGAGCCATTTCTTCTTGTTGCTAAGTTTTTCGAGAGTATTTGTATCACCACACTTTCATGAGCAGAATTACAAAATATAACTGCTAATTTGAAAGGTGAAAAAAAACACTTCAATTTGCATTTTTTTGGTTACTGGTGAAAATGAATATTTTTTTCATATGCTTATTGAACATTCATATTTTCTTTTGCCATTTTTAAAAATTGTGCTCTAGTGTGTTTCTAATAGTTTTTTATGAACTGGCTATATATTATATGTTGCCTCTGTGTTGGTTATTTTGAAATTCACATATACGTCTTGAAGATTCACTCATATATACATATTTTTAGAACTCATACAAATGAAAAATTTGACTTTAAATACAAATGGAAATGAAAGCATCTGTACTGATGACCAATCACCAACTGCTTACCAAATGTGGACAATTGGACTACATGCAGGCAGGGTCAAAAATTTTTAATGAGCAAATATTGTGCTGCACAAATGCTCTACAGCTTTAAATTGAAAGACACAGACATGGTAAGAAGATGGTGGGGGCAGGAGCGAGACTGCTCAAGTGCAGGCCTAACATGTGCTTATCGTATGTGCTTGGTTCTCTGAGTGTTCCCTGAATGAGTGGGTAATAAGTGGTTTATGCATCATGTAGGACATAGGATTAAAAGCCAGTCTTGCAGTTTTTCCTTTGTAAATTAGCATCAAGCTTTGAAAGACTATCCATCAGACTGATGGGTCTGTAATTTGGAGTAAATGGAGGCTTGTAATTGGATAGTACATACTCCTTTATCTTGAACACCTGAGGAATTAATGAGAAAAGACAATTTAGGAAGGACAGGGACCACTGCTGAGGGCAGGCCACACATTTATCTGGTAGAGAAATATCTCTACCAGAGATATTTAGGCCCGCAGGCATTTTTAAAGTTATGTTATATCTGGAGTTTGTCGCATGTAGAAAACTATCATAAGAACCAAAAGCGAAAATTACAAGGCTAGAGGGGAGAAATCGCTCATCTTATTAACCATAAATGATGTTCCCAAATCTATGTTTATTATTGGCTTTTCCATGATAATGTCCAGGGCCTTTATTGAGATTTACAGCATGGTAACACAGATAAAAATTATTTATTTATAAAATTCCTCTGAATTCTGCTTATGATGTTTTCTTGCCAGTTTAATGTAGATTAATTTCCTTACTTCTTTGTGTTCCTGTGCATGCTTCTTGGCATTCCATTCCAAATGGAGACGAGTGTCCATCTGGCAACCTAGCCTTCTCATCGTCTAGACTCAGATGAGCTATAGGTCAGGGCTCTGCCTATGATCTGCTGACCCACCTTTCCCAGACACGAAAGGGAGGGGTCGTACACTTTCCTTGGATGGTAGGATATTATTTATAGTACCAGGGGCCGCCTTAACTCTAATACTTATTAACTCCCAAATCTTGCAGTTCTTGTGGATGAAAAAAAGGAGACGTTAAACATGAAGTAACCTAAAATACCTGCATCACAGGAGAGAGTTTAGTTCCCCTAGATATTTCCGATATTTCCATCGGCTGCCATTTCACCATGCAACAAAGAACGGTAAGGGTTTTTCTCTTGGATTCACATGGCCCTGATGGGGAAACACTCCCCCAATGGACGCGGCGTCTGCGTTTAGATCTCCAGGATTAAATTTCAACCAATAAAATGCACTGGTTATAGAGGTTCTTAAGGTTCTTAAGTTGGGCATCCTTGGGCCATATATACACTGAGACATGCCAGGCCTGTGTTCTGAGGAAGAATTTGGACCAAGTTTGGCCAAGAGTTGAGGGAAGAATGAGGTATTTGACTCAGACCATCCTGGCTTCTCATAGCATTTCTGCCACTTCCGAGCTCTGTGACCTTGGGCGAACTTTTTAACCCATCCTCAGTTTCCTCATTTGTGGGAACAATAGGACCGTGTTCCCAGGATTGTGAAGTGACCATATAGACACAGGTAAAAGGCCTCTTGTAAATTTGTAATTTTACAAATTTTGTGAAATTGCAATTTTTTAAAAATTTGTAAAAATTGTAAATTTGTGTGTGCTCTCACCACACTCACAAATGGTAACTATGAGGTAATGGGTGTGTTAACGTACCGTATTGTGGTAACCATTTTGCAATATACAGAGGGTGCCCCAAAAATGGATACACATTTTAAGAAAGGAAAAATCTATGAAAATTATAATACTCAATATATATCAAGAACAAAAGATGAATACAAGTCACGTTTGACTTCTGCAATTACGAGAGGTGCTCAAAGTGGTTACCATCAGTGTCCAGACACTTCTGATTATGGCGAACTACTGCTTGAGCAACGTTGACCAAAGTGTCCACTTGTGTACATTTTTTTGGCACCCCCGGTATACTTATATCAAACCATCACACTGTACCCTTTAAACTTCCACAAAGTTATATGTCAAACATATCCCAGTAAAGCTGGGGAAAAAAGGCCTAACAGTATTTGGCCCAGAGGTGACAGACAGTATTATTGTCCACACAGGTTCAGTACATCCCACCTTGTGGGGAGACTGGTTACGGGTTTACCGCTCCTGAGGGAAGTGGGGAGGCTTCTCTTCACAGGAATTTACCTCCTGTAATGTCTACGGAACAAGCACAGATTACCTGCCAGATACTCCTTATGATCCAAAGACAATGGCAGGACCTCTAGGAGGGACAGATATTTTTATTAATTATAAAAATATAAGTGCCGTGCTAAGCCACATCAATAATCAATGAAAGAATGATAAAGTCTACCTAGATTTCAGGCAGACCTACTGATCCCTGCCCCCCTCCAAGAAAAAAGAAAATCACAGACAAATTCAAAACTCCGTGGTCATCATCTAGAGTCAGACTGAGGACATGGTCTTTACGGGTCAGCCGACTCTATGTAAAACTATCTACCCTGGGCCCTCCCCCATTATGCATGGGCTGTTCAGAAAGCCAGCCACTCACAAGTGACTGGATATGGCCGAGATCACAGTTTTCATTTGCATTTCTTGAGAATAGGTTTTCAAAAATGAGATAAAACCGAAAATGAATTCTGCAAAGTTGCATTTGTGTCTACGTCCTGTTGCTTTCTAGTGAAAGCACGAAAAGCAGTTTCTAAAATTTAGGGCTAGGTCTGGCCGAGTGGCTCAGTTGGTTAAGAGCTCGCTCAAGAGTACGAGCTGAGCTCTGAACTGAGCAACAGCAGTTCGATGCCCTGCCTGAGCTGAGCTGCCATTGAGCTGCCAAGAGGTGGCAGGATGGCTCAGCTTAAAATAAAATAAAAAAATAAAACTTAGGGCTAACATGTTGCACTTTTGTCTCTACTTATTTCAACACTAGAGACTCAGTTCAAACATCTTAGTTATGGATAAGGAAGATGCTGTCCAGAAAAGTGATCCAGATAAGGTCCTGCAGGCAGCCGATAATGGAGGCAGGGCTAAGGTTCAACCTCTAAGTTCCATCCTGTGCTTTGTGGTCTCTATTAGAGAGCGGATAGTCACACTGAGAAAAAGCTCTCAGCCAGGCCAGTGTGTTAACCACAGGACGAGGAGGTAGCTGGTGCGTATGCATATATCTTAGGACCAATCTCTCCCTAACATGTACTGTAGAGATATGGAATAAAAATGGATAATTTGCTCTTGACATTTACATATAGGAGACCATGGCTACCCTGATGAAAGTTTTAAAGACTAATGAAATTTTCAGAAGTGGAACAGGTTTTAAAAGGGAAAATAATTTTGTTGAACACTCATGTTTGAACGCAATTATATAAGAAAGGTCAACATGATTAGTAAAGAGCTTCCTTTACTTTTGAGTGTAAGAATATGCTCATTAAAACCATCCCCTTTTAGGTCCGGCCGAATAGCGCGGTTGTTAGGAGCTCGCTTGGGAAGCCAGCGGCCCCGGTTTGGTCCCACATATGAGGGCCAGTGACACTGCCCTCAAAAAAACACAACAAAAAAACAACACCATCCCCTCTTGAAGAACAATGATCTTGCCAGTTTGCTCTAGGGTGCATAGACACAATTCAACTTTATTTTACTTAATTATAACAAGAATTTAAGAAATCTTTACTACTCTATGCCATTCCTAATAAATATTTAAACACAAAACAATTCAAATTTAGCACAAATAATATAAGCTAATGCTTAACTAGATTTGGATAAAGTCACCTGAACCAAGTTATTAATTTTGTGTTTGAAAGTGACAGGATGAGACCCTGGGGTCTTGGGTGGGAGAAGGGGTGGATTGTGTGAGAATGCCCTGGGTTTGTCACTCCCTGGGTTTGTCACCCCTTGGGTTTGTCACTCCCTGGGTTTGTCACTCCTGTGCCTGTGTCTCCACACAGACTGAGGGTGTGGCAGAGCGGCTTGGTGGGGGCAGCGATACACTCTATTTTGGTTTCTCTATAAACACTCCAATGCGAACTTTTCGGATGTGCTCCTTTCTAGTTTTTAGAAAGGGCTTTTCTTGGCTGCCAGGAAGCAGAGAGCAGGACTGCGGCAGAGTGATTATCTGGGAGCAGCCAGGCATAAGCGTGGCGCTTTGGAAAACTGGGGAGGGGGCACAGAGCGACAGATTCTTCTTCCTTTTGTGGACCAGGAAGGGTGCTGGGTGACATTTTCCTGAGTATGAAAGGAAGAACACAGTTTGAAAAGTTTGTAATTGTATGTTAAAACAGAGTCATGCTGAGATTGAAAACAAAAAACCAAAAAAGGCATTGTAAACACATTTTTATTTAAAATGAAGATTTTTCAAACAATTATACTAAGAGTGGTATCGTAGGTCTTTAGCTAAATAAGACATAGCATTAAAATAATTATGTTCATTTTAACTTTTGGGGGTTCTTTTGAAAGCACCACTTAAAACTTACATATTCAAAAAAATTAAGTATAGAAAAATTTGTTCTAACTCAGGAACGAGTTTGAGAATGCACAAGGGATAAGAGAGTCAATTTTTAACCTCTGCTCACTGACATGGAGCACTAAATTCCAAGCCATTTTGAGCATTTCCTGTATTGTTCACTGGAAAAAAAACACAGGCAGAGTTATGAAAGAGTTTCTTGGTGCATCGCTAGCCCTTGGAAGGCTATGACTTTTCTGAAATATGATTACTGGCCAGGCGACTGCTAAATTTTAAGTCTGTCACCCAAAAATGTAAAGTATAGGATTTACAAGTATTTCATTTTTTGAGAAATTTTGGGAAATGACCACACGTGCAGCACACCAAAAAAACTGCAACTAGTTTTAACAATCTCTGAAAACCTTTGCATTCTACACGTATTTTGAAACCCAACTTCTAAACAAGATAAAACAGAAATAAGATCTATGTATACCGCACTGCCAAAACAGCTGAAACCTGCCAACACAGCTTCAAGCAGCTCCCTTTGTACTGATTTCCCTGGGGAGTTTCTAGGTCATTTTCTGCAGGTTTCACAACAACAAAAGACCTACTGTAAAAATCACTCTTAGGTGTTTGCTCTGCCGTCTCAAGAAGGCCTGTCCTCGATAACCCTCTCTGCACAGCCCCAGTCCCAGAGGTAACAACACTTGTGGCTGGGGACAGTCTTGCTCTTTCTCTGTCCCACCTCATCGCTTGTGGGACCGCTTCTCGTACTTGTCCTGGCTGCTCCGCTTCCTGGGTGGAGAATGACGGGCTGTGCCTCGGGCTCGGAAGCTGTGCTTGTAAGGGTGGGCTCTGTGCTTCTTCCCGCTCTCTTCTTTCTGGTTCTGGCTTTTCGCAGGTTCCTTATCGTCCTCTTTTTGTTCATGGTCTTGCTCTTTATGGGAGGGCAGGGTGTTCTTAATTGTGTTAATTAGAAATCTTTTATTTGTGCCAGCAAGAGGACACTTCATCCTGAGGGGGAAAGAAAACAATCACAAATCAAACAGCAGACCCAGAGCTGCCCCTGTGAGCACGGCTGCTGCCAAAGAATTCCACGTCCAGTCCATAGCACCAAGTTTCTGAACTGGGTCAGCTTCCCTTGCATGCCACCTAGTGTAAGCTGTGAGTACAGGGGGAAAAGCAAGACACTTGGAATTCCTGCGGTGGGCTGGCTGGATCTTATCTGAACACTTTTACCCTTTCTTCCTCATTGGGATTAACTTTTCTACTGCTCTCTATGTACGGGTATTGACCACAACACATTAGCTGAGTCATCTGACATTTTTTCCTTAAACAAGGAACGCCTGACTTGACTATAATCTGCATTTCAAGTGAAACGTATGGTAGTTTGCTTTTAATTACAGAAGAGTGAAAATAAGTCCCTCTCCCAGACACAAAAAAGAATATCCTGCTACATCTTGAATACTGGAGCTAAATGACCTACTCTAGAAATAAAAATTCTCTAAAGAATCTATAAAAATACCATAATCACCTTCTACCTTTCAAAATCCCTCCCACTTTCTGTTCCAGAGCCCCAGTCTGTGCCCTGCTGGGGAGCACTGGCACGCGTCCCCCTCGGGGTGAGTTTCTGTGCAGTGTGTATGTAAGCAGTTTCATGATCCAACCGGGAGGATGCAACTTATTAAATGTTAATTAGCATTTTGAGTTGTACTTATGTACCACAATATTTGTCTGATTTTTCAAGTGTAGCAAATCTTTCATTTTGGAAAAGAAAACTGTGCACAAATGAAAACCTGTGTATTTTCTTTGGTCTTGAGCAATCTGCCATAAGATGGGCTAGTTTTAGGTGGATATTAGTCCCCCAGATCATGTTATTCAAGCTGGCTGGTAGTAAACAAAACAGATGTAGGATTCTATAATCTTCATCTCTATATTAAACTTTGATTCAAAGAGAGCCCCGCAAATACTCCCAGATTACCCCACTAGCACCCCACGATAGTATTTTGCAGTCTGGGACAGTGGAAGTGAAAGGTGAGCATTCATCAGCCTAGGTCACCTATGTGGAGATCAGACCACCTCAGGCAACCAGAATGGCATTGAGTCTGGAAGAAATGGAGGAGAAAAAAAAAGAAAATGTCTCCCGTGGCAAACAAGCAGCTCCTGAGCCTGCACAGGCAGAGACAACTGAGACGAGCCAACATGGTGTACACGCCCAGGGTGCTAGGCGCACTCGTGCCAGGCCAGGAAAAGAGACGGGAGTGAGCAGGAACCAGGAGGAAGAGGATGCAGAGAAAGGGCAGCGTGAACATTTAGAGGTGGTGATGGCACTGGGGTTTTGGGGGGTCTTGTTTGTGTGTTTTCAGCACCTGAGTGTAGAGGCCACAGTGAATGAGGTAAGAAGCAAAGGAGACAGACAACAATGAAGAACAGAAAAACAGACCTGCCCATACTGAGAGGACAGAAGTACACCAGCGTCACGCTCCCTCAGTCTCCCCAAGGTGAAGGGAAGCCATGTGGACCTCCGGGAAGTGCCTCAGCCCAGGAGAGGGCGCGAAAGAGGACAGGCGGGGCTCCTACTTCATTGGCTTTGTAGGGCATTCCTGGGTTCAGGCACCGCTTTGCTGAATACACCTGAACCTCGGCAGTTGCAAACTCAGCACAGATTGCAGACGAGTACACCCCAGCGGCGTGGCAGGCAGCACGGCTCTGCCGCCTGCAAGAAAATGTAAGACGCCCAAGTGCCCCCTCTGCCCGTGGTGGCGCTGCTTACTGAAGGAGCAAAGTTGTCTGTATGAATCAGTGGACCACATACATCTCCTGGATATAGAAGGCTAGGAACAGCTGGTGAAAAACAGGCAGCTACAGGAGAATTAAGGGGTACAGTAATACCTTGGTTTGTGAGTATAATTCATTCCGGAAACAAACTACGTATTGTAAGACATTGTTGGTATACCATGTTAAAATGTATTAGAAATGTTTGCTTGTCTTGCATAACACTTTCAAACCACGTTACTCGCAATCCAAGATTTTACTATATTTTCATTGGAGTGGGCCATTCCAGTGCTGGTAACGCCAGTCAGTTCTTCTCTGGATTAAACAAACAAGGAAAAGGGATTATTGCCAGATGGGACAATAAACTAGGATTTTAAAACAAAGCCTTTATAACTGCTGATGATTCCTACTATTTTGCATGCCACCTAGTGTAAACTGTGAGTACAGAGGGGAATCTCCCAGGTGAGGGCATTTTAACACCACTTGCTTAGCGGAGAACAAAGCTGTTCTGTTGATGCTGACAGTGAGGCTGTGTCAGAGGACATGCTTCCTGGTCTCAGCAGTGGCCAAAAGAGCCAGAGAATGAGATGGTTTTCCTGGACAGCATTTGCATCTGTTTTTCATATCAAAGATGGGATGTGTAATGTCGGCTGTGCCTAGCATTCTATTCAAGGCGAACAGTCAAGATTGCTCGGAGAGAGCTAGTTTACTTGAGGGGGGAAATGGGGAGGCTTCGCAAGCGACTTCTCCCAAACATGTCAAAACACATTTTAGAAATGATGACAAGTGCTCACTCATAGGCTGTTAACAAATGAGGCAGGGCAATGAAATAAGGCGGGTGGTCGCAAGCAGATGTGAAGGTATTGTAGTAAATGATTCTGCATGAAGAGAAATTATAAAATCTGCACGGAATATGTCAGAATATAAAGAGAGTAACATCAATGCTGATGCTGGAGGAAGTCCATGGGGAGAGGGCAGCTCTGGCCTTCAAAGTGGTAATGGATTTTGCTGCCTCTCACAGCTACGAACGTGTACAACACAGTGTACAGGCGGAGCACACATGGCCTGGGACACACCATCAGAATGAATGTGAGCCATGTTACACAACCTCTCTGTTGCTGCTTATCAGTTAAATGGGGATAATAATAGTGATTCTCTTAAAGGGCTGCATGCAGATCAAATGAGAACATGTAAAGTGCTTAGAATATTACCTAATATGTAATAAGCACTTAGTAAATGTTAGCTTTGGTGCATAGCCTAGTCCTACTGCGTAATTAGCTGTGTGACCATGGGCAACTTACTCAACTCCTCTGAGCATCAGTAAACAGGGGCCAGACGCTCTTCCCATTTGTAAATGGGAGTCATAGAAATATTTACATTATCAAGTTATTATGAGGATTTAATGAGATAATGCAGAAAGCATTTCGCACAGTCCTGACATATAGTAAATCTTCAATAAATGTTACCTATGGGTCTAGTTTCTTTTCCATAATTCCAAAACTGAAAACCGAGTGCTCTTTATGACACTACAACTTATCTGGCAGCAAAAATCTGACCTAACCCGACACTTGGGCTATTTATATCTAGTCTTTGTCCAATTTAGAGCAGGCACTCGCATGTCTTGCTGAAGAAATGCTAATGTGTTGAGCAAGGGCCATTGGGGTACTTGGGGTGCACACCACATTGCTACAGCTCTTATCTGAAGTGTGAAAATGTCTAAATTTAGAAGCACATCTGTACCCAAGGGTTTTAAAGAGGAAACTATGGGCCTCGTATATTATTATTATTATTATTCACTCCTTATTCATGAAAAAGAATACATATAGCACTCAAGTAAGTTAATAAATACACCAGGGATTTTTCCATGATGGCAAACTTAAGAGAACACCCCAGGGTCTCAAATCACCCTGGATAAGAAACTAATCAAGAGCAGAGTAGAATATCTGATGTTTCTCAATGAATATTAAAAAAAGAAAATATTAAATAAAAATTTTTAAAAAAGAAAAAACACAGGCCAGCCAAGTAGCGTGCTGCTTAAGCGCTGGCTTGGGAAGCCAGCGGCTCTGGTTCAGGTCCCACATATGAGGGCCAGTGACACTACCCTCAAAAAGAAAAAAAAAAAAAAAGAAAAAAAAAAAGAAAAAACTTGTGCCATCAAGAAAAAGTTCATGAGACATTTTATAGAAATTTTCATAAGAATGGTTAAAATTAAAAAGTTTTGGTACTTAAAACGGTTAGACTTCTATTCTGGAACTTTCATTTTTCAGGCTAAGTTCCAGGACATCAGAGTCAATGGAAACTGGGTATTACCTCTGAGCTTGTAACTTGCATTTTTGTAAACTCTGTGCATAGGTGGTCCTCAGGGATAAAACTAAAGGTTGAAGTCTGTAGGCGGTTTCCAAGGTCCCTTTCAGGTTTAGCACATGTTCTGTATGTCAACCCTTCAGAAAATTACTCTTTTCTCATTCATCATGTTAGGATATTACTTCATTTCATTTATCTCTCTGTTGTCTTGTTTCTCTTGGTACCACTTTTCTGTATTTGAGATGACAGGACAAGCTAGCATCAGATGCTCAACCGTTTGATAGCCTTTTTCACACCAGCACTGAGGTAAAACCCTGAGCCTGTGGTCAGGGCACAGGCTTGATGTGTCTGCTCTGCCTTGGTCATTGGCTGTGCCAAAAGGTGAGCTGGGGAGGTGGCCGGAGTGGGCCAGGGCCAAAAAGGACAGGCCAGTTGCTTTCTAGTCTGTAGCTCTGACCCAAACAAGGTCGACTTTTTCACCCTGCTGTTTATTTTTATTTTTGGTTTATTTCTCTTTTTAGGAAGTTATACTAGCTCATGTGGGAAGAGTCAGATTTAAGGTGCTAACTATATAAACGTATATAAAACTCTAAATATAATGAGACTGGTTCAAATTGCTTTTGAAAGTACCCACAACAGGCAGAGGAACTGAACAGACATTTGTCCAAAGATGACATACAGATGGCCAACAGACATATGAAAAGATGTTCAATGCTACTAATCATCAGAGGAATGCAAATTAAAACCACAATGAGATACCACCTCACTTCAGTCGGAATGGCTATCATCAATAACTCAACAAACAAGTGTTGGTGAAGATGTGGAGAAAAGGGAACCCTTGTGCACTGTTGGTGGGATGGCAAATGGGTGCAGCCACTATGGAAAACGGTATGGAGGTTCCTCAAAAAAATTTAAAATAGAACTACCTCCTGACCCAGCAATTCCATTCCTTGATATTTATCTAAAAACATCCAAAATGCGAATTCGAAAAGATATATGCACCTCTGTGTTCACTGCAACTCTAGTCAAAATAGCCAAGATATGGAAACAACAGAAATGCCCATCAATAGATGACTGGATAAAGAAATTTATACAATGGAGTATTACTCTGCCATGAAAAAGAATGAAATCTCACCATTTGCGATAACATGGATGGACTTAGAGGGTACTATGCTAAGTGAAATAAGTCAGACTGAGAAAGACAAATACCATATGATCTCACTTATATGTGGAATCAAGAACAAAATAAATGAAAAACAACAAAAGAGTACACAGTTATGATTCCATTTATATATAATTCTAAAAAAAAAGAAAACTAATCTATAGTGACAGAAGGAAAGTCAGTGGTCACTGGGGGGTGGGAGAAAGGGCTAATTGGTGCTATAAGGAGAGCGGTAGTGGTGATGAATATGCTCATTATCTCGTGTTACTGGTTTCATGAGTGTGTGTGTGTGTGTGTGTGTGTGTATATATATATATATATATATATATCAAAACTTATCAAATTGTACACCTAAAATGTGCAGCTCATATTTTGTCATTTATACCTCAATAAAGCTTTTAAAAAGAAGAAAGTGCCCACGGCAGCACTGAAGATCCAGCATTCTATGTATGTTAACACTTAAAAGTGAAGCAATTCCCTTCACTTACAAAGCTTCCAGCCCAGAAGCTGTGCTAAAGAGTTCTGTACACCCTAGGAAAGGCGGATTTCTAGAGAATCTGCCATTGGAGATACTAAGGCTGATCAAAGAGAGGTTTGTAAGCTTTTCATTTTTTTTTTTTTTTTGAGTAGGCACACTGTATAACATAATTTGCAAAAATAAGGCATTTTCTCCTTGCAGTTATCATACTCGACTTATGAAAAACAGTAAGCTGGAAAACAAACCTAGAGAACAAAAGGGGAAGACATATTTTAATACTTTTGTCTTTCTGCTGAAGGGTGGAGTTAGTAATATCTCGCATTCTACAGGTTTAGACCTCCCAATTCTGGTTTCTAAAATAGTCTCACGAATATGGAATAGTGACACATGACCACCAGCCAATAAGAATGATAGGGTGGATGGATGGGTGAAAAGGAGAAGGGGAATGTAGTTAATAATATTGTGATGAGTTTGCACAGTGACAGATATTACTAGAATTAGTGGGGTGATCACATTGTAGGGTATAAAAATGTTGAATCACTATATTATACACCTGAAACTAATAAAAGCAATGTAAGATTGTATACCAACTATACTTAAATAAAAAAAGCAAAAAAAACAAACAAACAATGAGGACACTAATTAACACTTATGAAGCAATCACCCAGTGCCATTACATGACCAACATCACCTTTCTCCTTTCTCCAACTGTCATCTGTTTTACAGATGGACAAATGAGGAAGAGCAACTAATCTAAGGTCCCAAGCTGGTAGGACGCGGAGCTGGGGTAGGAACCAGGGGGTGTGACTCCAGAGCCCCCTCCCCCCCAGCACTACCCGATGGGCAGGAGGAGCAGAAGGCAGATACGCTGCAGTCTAACCAGATGCCAGTTTCCAAAGCAGTTAGGGAAAGAACCCAGGTGGATAGCCTGCCAGCACACGTGGAGCCGAGGCCAGGACAGGCACCAAGTAGCAGGTTTGCATGGAGTGCAGAGAACAGCTGGCTACTCACAAGCCCAAGGACAAGGACAAAGGCAGAGAACTCCCCAAACACACTTGACTTGACTTTGAGATTTGGGAAGCACAAGAGGAAGCGGGAAATTATGGCTATTTTTATGGTCAGTGAAACAGAGGCCCTGGGATCATCAAAGCAAGGTTCTGTATTCCAAGTCATTCCTTGATTCTACAGCCCTGCCCAGCCCCGCCCCAGAGGACAGGGTTTTCTCTTCCATTCTGGGCTGTGCACTCATGGATATAAGGCTAAAACACCCAAGGAGAGAAGTGCAGCTACACTCCAGCGCTCCATGAAACGAGGCTGCTGCTTTAAATCCTGAGGCCATGGTTGACTACAGCTCACTTTGCTGTTTGGAGCCGCCTCAACTACCATAACCACCCATGCTGCTATGGTGTATAATCTGGCAGTCAGACACCTCACCATTTATAGCGTTGCGATCCCTATTGCTACACAGCGGATCCTTACTTTGCACACAACAGTCCTGAGGCCCATGGCAGGTTTCCAATGCACTGTCTGTAACACTCCACCTAAACAGAATTTTTACAAAACTGAGAACCCTTCATATGTGAGGTATTATGCTAGGTCCTGAGCACAGGTAAATACCAGACTCTCTGCTTCTGCATTCATGCCGTTTAGGAGGCTTCCAGGAGGAATGGAGGTGTGGGAAGACGAAGTTGACCCGCAGATATGTGCGCAGTGGTGTAGTGGGATAGATGACGGGCTGTATGCCTGGCTTCCTGCTCCCTCAGTGGCACAGAGCATTTGCACAGCAATATGATCCAACAGTGACACCTTCCGGGCTCTCCCAGGCACTTTCCGAACTGGATATGGAAAAAGTGTGGGGAGCAAGGGCAGGAAGCATCGGTGATTTTCTGTGTGCTAACACAACAATCCACAGAAGGGAGGCAGTATATAGTGTGAGCATTAAGCTAGAGATAAGGAAGTGGCATTGGCTAGCCAGGCCTTCGGGAACCTCGTGGGCCCCAGGTTTATAAACTAGAAAGCAAAGGCTTTGGATCTCTGTGCCCTGAAATGCTGCCAAGAGCCTCGTACATGCGTCACTCTGAAATCTGAGCCCTTCTTGCCCTTCCCGCTGGTTATAGCCGACACACTGTGCTCACCTGCTCACTGGTCCCTTTCCAACTTTCACGGCCAGGAGGGTGTCTTCCTTACTGCTACCTGTCCCTGGCCTCTTAACTACCTACTGGTGCTCAGCGAATATGTGGATGAGTAAAAAAACTCATGCCTGGATAAAGACTTGAGAAATTATTTGCTTTTCAACAATCAAAAGCTGATGACATAAAATAGGAGAACAATGTAGGTGATAGATAGCCCCCTTATCACCAGATTGACCCCATGCCAAAACAAAAGAGCAGCCCAAAACGTCATTCCCCTTAAAACAATTAGGTTAAGGAAACTGAAGAATCGTTTTCTGTCAAATTCATTCTTCGGAACTTTTTGTACCAAAAGACAAGCCTTTCCAAGTATGAGGCTGAAGTCCTGAAGGCACTAGGCTCAAAAATTACACTGGGCTATAGGTAAACTGAGATGAATGCGGCCAGAACAAAAACAGCTTTGTGGACAGTGAAGCTGAGTACATTTCTGAAGTTTGTGTTTATACATTCCTTTATGTTGACGAAAAGAAGTCCTGTGAGCCAATATTTCAGCTACTCTGAAGCCTCTGTCAAGAATATTTCTAGGGGAGTTCCGGTAAGATGGCGGAATAGACGGACGCTTTCCGAACTGCCTCCCAGGATCACATCAAAATTACAAATAATTTATACAACATTTAACCTCGGAAGTCCCCTGAACATTAGATGAACAGAACCACTAAAAGAAGGACCCAAAGAGGAGGCCATGTCAAGTCTGGTAGGAGGGGCACAGACGAGAAAGGGCGAACCCCATGAGGGACGCCCCAGCTGTGTGGGGAGGCTTCTCCGGTTGGGGGAGAGACCCTCTGGCCCCACACCGAGCTCACCAGCCCAGAGTTCCTTTGCCAGGAAGAGGAGTTCTACAATAGAGGGCAGCAGAAATCAGTGAGGACTCTCTTTGCTCAGCTCGGTGAGGCTGAGGGCAGCTGGAGAACCAGTGGGGCCGGCGCCCGGGCTTGCTCGCTGGTGAGCACTCACCCGGTTCCTGGTGGAGGGAGTGGCTGTGTGAGCCGGGCCCAGGAGCCTGTGGGGAAGGACTGAACTGAGCGCCTTTGGGGAAGAAGCTGGAGGTTTGGGGACGATTGTTCCCCTGGTGTGGAGCTTGCACATGAGCAGTGTACAGGAGGGCGCCATTTTTTTCAGGGTTGGACCTTCCCACAGAGGGTGAGATCTGGGATCTGATTGGTCTGGTGAACTTGGTGCAGGAGTGAGTGCGTGCACATGCGACCTTGGATTCCCACCCTTCGCCCTGCTTGTGCTGCGTTGCCAGGAAAACGGCTGGCGGGTGCACTCTGGCTCCATCAGGCTGCTCACTGAGACGCAGGAGTGCGGGAGCCACCTTGGGTCCCCACCCTCCGCCCTGCTTGTGCTGCGTTGCCAGGGAAACGCAGGGCGGGTGATCTTCAGCTGCATCGGTCTGTTCACTGAGACTCAGGAGTGCAGGAGCCACCTTAGGTCCCCGATCTCTGCACTGTTTGTGCAGAGCAGGGAGCAGTGCACCTGTGTGATCCGATAGAGGCTTTCCTGGCGAGTTTGTGTGGACTGATTGCTAGTGCAGAGTGCACGCTGCTCTGACTTGGTGGGGGCCACTGACCACATCAAGCGGTGCCTTGGGGGCCTGCCCCACCCACCTAGAGCTGTGTTGCCAGAGGCACCCCGAGATCCCAGTGCCTGGACCACATCTTGACAGACTACAGAGCGTTTTGTTTTGCAGTAGCGGACAACCTGCAACAACCTGGGAAGATTTTTTTCTTTTTTTTTTTTGGGTAGTGAGCATGGTTCCAGAGCACACAGCAGCTAATTGTGGAAAGCTCACTGCAAGCCTGAGCAAGTGGTCTTCAGATTAAAGAGGATGGAGAGGCCTCCCACCAATTTTTCTTTTCTCTTTTTTTCTTTTCTCTTCTTTCTAGGTGATCTATCTAATACATCGAAGCATTCACAGAACGACAGCCAGAATGAAAAAACAAGGAAACATGTCCCAAGTAAAAGATCAGAAGAAAACTCTAGAAATGGAACTAAATGAAACAGAGGGATCCAAACTTTCAGAGACAGAGTTTAGAACACTAATGATAAGAATGTTTAAGGAACTTAGTGAGGACATAAAGAGGGATAGGGAAACCATAAAAAACAACCATTAGAACTAAAGAATACAATAACTGAAATAAAGAACACACTCGAAGGAATCACCAGTAGAACAGATGAAGCAGAGGAGCGGATCAGCGAATTAGAAGACAAAATAGCAGAAATCACCCAGCAGGAGCAACAAATAGAAAAAAGAATAAAGAAGAATGAAAATAGTTTAAGAGACCTCTGGGACAACATGAAACGCAACAACCTTCAAGTCATAGGAATACCAGAAGGAGAAGAGAAGAAGGGATTGAGAATGTATTTAAAGAAATAATGACTGAAAACTTCCCTACCCTGGTGAAGGAAATTGACATACAAGCCCAGGAAGTGCAGAGAGTTCCAAACAGGCTGAACCCAAACAGGCCCACACCAAGACACATTATAGTTAAAATGGCAAAGCTTAAAGACAAAGACAGAATCCTAAAAGCAGCAAGAGAAAGACAGCAGGTTACACACAAAGGAATTCCTATAAGACTAACAACTGACTTTTCTTCAGAAACTCTGTAGGCCAGAAGGGAATGGCAGGAGATATTCAAAGTGACACAAAATAAAGGTCTACAACCAAGATTGCTCTACCCAGCACGGCTATCATTTAAAATAGAAGGACAGATAAAGAGCTTCTCAGAAAAGAATAAGCTTAAGGAGTTCATTACCACCAAGCCAGCATTGCAGAAAATGTTAAAAGGGCTTTTTTAAACAGAAGAAAGGGGAAAACAAGCTAACCCAGGAAGACCAGAAATACAAATAACAAAATGGCAATAAATATGCACCTATCAGCAATTACTTTAAATGTGAATGGGCTAAATGCTCCAATCAAAACACACAGAGTGGCTGAGTGGATAAGAAAACACGACCCATGCATATGCTGTCTACAAGAGACTCATCTCAGATCAAAAGACACACACAGACTGAAAGTAAAGGGATGGAATAAGATATTTCATGCAAATGGAAATGAGAAAAAAGCTGGAGTAGCAATACTTATTTCGCACAAAATAGACTCTAAAATGAAGACTACAATAAAAGACAAAGAAGGGCACTACATAATAATAAAGGGATCAATTCAACAAGGGGACATAACCCTAGTAAACATCTATGCACCCAATATAGGAGCTCCTAAATATAGAAAACAGATTCTGACAGATATAAAGGCAGAGATCAAAAGTAACACTAACATAGTAGGGGACTTCAACACCCCACTGTCACCAATGGACAGATCTTCCAGACAGAAAATCAACATGGACATAGTGGCCTTAAATGACACTTTAGACCAGCTAGATTTAATTGAAATTTTTAGAGCATTTCACCCCAAAGCTACAGAACATACATTCTTCTCAAGTGCACATGGAACATTTCCCAAGATAGACTACATGTTAGGCCACAAAACAATTCTCAATAAATTTAAGAAGATTGAAATCATATCTAGTGTCTTCTCTGACCACAATGCTATGAAACTAGAAATCAATTACAAGAAGAAATCCGGAAAGCTTACAAATACATGGAGGCTAAATAACATGCTACCAAATAGTGAGTGGGTCAAAAATGAGATCAAGGAGGAAATCAAAAGATACCTCGAGACAAACGTAAATGAAAACAGCACGACCCAAAATCTCTGGGATGCAGCGAAAGCAGTCCTAAGAGGGAAGTTCATAGCAGTGCAGACCTACCTAAAGGAAGAAAAATCTCAAATCAACAGACTATCTTGACACCTAAGGGAACTCAAAAAAGAACAGCAAAACAAGCCTATAGGGAGTATAAGGAAGGAAATAATAAAGACAAGAGGAGAAATAAATGAAATAGAGAACAAAAAAACAATACAAAAGATCAATGAAACCAAGAGTTGTTTTTCTGAAAAGATAAGCAAAATTGACAAACCCTTGGCCAGACTCAGCAACAAAGAGAGAGGACCCAAGTTAATAAAATCAGAAATGAAAGAGGAAAAGTGACAACAGATACCACAGAAATACAGAAAATTTTAAGAAAATACTATGAGCAACTATATGCTAACAAATTCGACAATCTGGAAGAAATGGATAAATTTCTAGAAGCATACAATCTACCAAGTCTGAACCAAAAAGAAACAGAAACTCTGAACAGACTGATCACTGCCAAAGAAATTGAATCAGTAATCAACAATCTTCCAACAAACAAAAGTACTGGACCAGATGGCTTCACAGATGAATTTTACAAAACATTCAAAAAAGAATCAATACCTATTGTCCTCAAACTATTCCAAAAAATACAGGAGGGAAGGTTCCCAAACTCTTTCTATGAAGCCCTATCACCCTGATTCTAAAGTTAGACAAAGATATTACAAAAAAGGAAAACTACAGGCCGATATCCCTAATGAACATAGATGTAAAAATTCTCAACAAAATACTAGCAAACCGAATTCAGCATCACATTAAAAAGATCATACACCACGATCAAGTGAGATTCATTCCTGGTATGCAAGATTGGTTCAATATCCGCAAATCAATTAACATAATACATCACATTAATAAAATGAAAAATAAAAATTGTATGATCATATCAATAGATGCAGAAAAAGCATTTGACAAAATCCAGCAGCCATTTATGATAAAAACTCTTAGCTAAGTGGGACTAGTGGGATCATATCTCAACATAATAAAGGCCCTAAATGATAAGCCCACAGCAAACATTGTACTCAATGGGGAAAAGCTAAAAGCTTTCCCCTTAAGATCAGGAATGAGACAAGGCTGCCCACTTTCACCACTTCTATTTAACATAGTTCTGGAAGTTCTAGCCACAGCAATTAGACAAGAAAATGAAATAAAAGGCATCCAAATTGGAAAAGAGGAAGTAACATTGTCATTATATGCAGATGACATGATACTATATATAGAGAATCCCAAAGACTCTACCAAAAAACTGCTAGAACTGATAAACGAATCTGGTAAGGTAGCAGGATACAAAATTAATATTCAGAAATCAGTTGCATTTGTATACACCAATAATAAACTATCAGAAGAAGAAATCAGGAAATCAATCCCTTTTACAATTGCTTCAAAAACAATAAAATATCTAGGAATCAATATAACTAAAGAAGTAAAAGACCTGTACTCAGAAAATCATGAGACACTGAAGAGAGAAATCTAAGAAAATACAAATAAATGGAAATACATAACATGCTCATGGATAGAATGAATTAATATAGTTAAAATGTCAATACTACCCAAGGCAATATATAGATTCAATGCAATTCAAATCAAACTATCAAGGACATTTTTCTCAGAAATAGAACGTTGAATCCTAAAATTTATATGGAACCACAAAAGACCCCAAATAGCCATGACAATCTTGAGAAATAAGAACAAAGTGGGAGGCATCACACTACCTGAAATCAAAACATACTACAAAGCTACAGTAATCAAAACAGTATGGTACTGGCATAAAAACAGACACAAAAAACAGGCCAATGGAATAGAGAAACCAGGAATAAACCCATCCATATACGGTCATTTAATCTATGACAATGGAAGCAAGAATTTACACGGGAGTAAAGATAGTCTATTTAATAAATGGTGCTAGGGGGCCGGCCGAGTGGCGCATTGGTTAAGCGCTGGTTTTGGGATGCCAGCGGCCCCGGTTCGGATCCCACGTATGAGGGCCAGTGGCACTGCCCTCTACAGCTGACGGCAGCTCCACCTGGAGCTGGGCTGTGCGGCCCTGGTGATGGTGTGGGCTGCAGCCCCTGCTGCGGTGGGCTGCCATGGGCTGCAGTGAGTGGCCCGCAGCCAGCGTGGGCGGCTGGCAGCCAAGCGTGGGCTGTCAATGGCCGCGGTGAGCGACATCCAGAGGCCGGTGACCGATCTGCCTCATCCGGGAGGAACGCAATGGCGATGCCAACAGTGGGGCGGCATCCTCCGCAACTAAACTGAAGAACAAGGGGACAGCAACTTGTCTGTTCCCCTTCCCCGATTCCCCAACGCTGTTCCCCTCCACCAATTCCCCAATAAAATCTTAAAAAAAAAATAAAAAATAAAAAATAAATGGTGCTAGGAAAATTGGACTGACACGTGCAAAAAAATGAAAATGGACCACCTACTTACATCATATACGACAACAAACTCAAAATGGATGAAAGACTTAAATGTAAGATCTGAAACCATAAAACTCCCTAGAAGAAAACATAGGGAGTACATTTGCAGACATTACCCTGAGTAATATTTTTATTGATATATCCCCTCAGGCAATGGAAATAAAATAAAAAATGAACATATGGGATTACATCAAACTTAAAAGTTTTTTCACAGCAAAGGAAATCATCCATAAAACAAAATGAAAGCCTACTGAATGGAAGAAGACATTTGCCAACGATATATCTCATAAGTGGTTAATATCCAAAATTTATAAAACACTCATGAAACTCAACACTGAAAAAACAAACAACCCAATTAAAAAATGGGCTGAGGAACTGAATAGACATTTGTCTAAAGAGGACATACAGATGGCCAACAGGCATATGAAAAAATGTTCAACCTCACTGATCATTAGGGAAATGCAAATAAAAACCACAATGAGATACCACCTTACCCTGGTCAGAATGGCTATCATCAATAAATCAACGAACAACAATTGCTGGCGAGGCTGTGGAGAAAAGGGAACCCTGGTGCACTGTTGGTGGGACTGCAGATTGGTGCAGCCATTATGGAAATCAGTATGGAGATATCTCAAAAAACTGGAAATGGAACTACTGTATGAACCAGCAATTCCACTCTTGGGTATCTACCCAGAAGAATCCAAAATGCTAATTTGTAAAAAGATGTATGCACTCCTATGTTTATTGCAGTGCTATTTACAATAGCCAAGACTTGGAAACAACTGAAATGCCCATTGGTAGATGACTGGATTAAGAAACTGTGAGGGCCGGCCGAGTGGCTCAGTTGGTTAAGAGCTCGCTCAAGAGTGCGGAGCTGAGCTCTGAGCAACAGCAGTTCTATGCCCAGCCTGAGCTGAGCAGCCGCTGAGCTGCCAAAAGATAGGATGGCTCAGCTAAAAAAAAAACAAATAAAAACTGGTACATTTATACAATGGAGTATTACTCCACTATAAAGAAGAATGAAATCGTACCATTTGCAATGATATGGATGGACCTAGAGACTATTATGTTAAGTGAAATAAGTCAGTCAGAGAAAGACAAATACCATATGATCTCACTTATATGTGGAATCTGAAAAACTGAATGAACGAGCAAAGTAAACAGAAACAGTCTCATAGATATAGAGGAAAAACTGATGGTTGCTAGTTGGGAGGGGGGTAGGGATGAGGAAGAAGGGGAAGGGATTAGACAGCATAAAGAGGTAACTACAATGTTGCCACAGGGATATGAAACACAGTTCAGGGAATATAATAATGTTGTAAATATTTTGTGGGGTGTCAGATGGTCTCATGTCTTGTTAGGGAGACCACCTCATGGATGAAGTAGAGGCTTGATCACTGCACTGTATACCTGAAACTGATGTTGTATAATATTGTATGCCAACTGTAACTGAATATATAGATAGTCACAGGATGTGGATTATACTGTGGAAGGGAGTCAAAGGAATTGTAAACAGATATGTATGATATGGGGGGGAGGAGTGGGGTGGCGAACTGGGTGTCACTTCGAGGGGTAAAAAGTATAACTATTGTACTGTGTTGTACAACTGAAACAAATTTTAAAAAAATGTTTATTTCACAATAAAAGAATTAAAAAAAATAAAATTATGATAATCTCAATTCTATAATCCCTCAATCGTTAATAGTTGTGATCCTATAAGGAATTTTTCTGTTATCAATTATTTTGTAAGCTTGTGGTATAATTTGTCCAGGGAACAGGATAAATGTGATTCTTCTTCACTACTATTTACCAGTTTTATGAATGAGGATTTGGTTCCCTAGCGTCACCGAAGAAGGGACCACCGAGTCCCTAGTTGTGATTATCATTATGACCTTATGGAGTTTCATATTTTACGTATCTCAATAATTATAGCTTTATTCTTTTTCATGATCAAATTATCCCATCTTTGACTAGTGGGAGGTCTTTTAAATTGGTTCCTGAGTCTTTCAACACAATGACAATAGTCTTCGACAATTTACTTTCTGGCATAACAAGATTTTTCTGCCTATGTAGTAAACAGTTGGGTCTTGCCCACAGAGAGGTCTGGCCTTTGCCCTCAGCTTCTGGGAGGTTATCTCAATTCTGGGAGGCAATGTCACACCTGATAGAAATGTCTTTGTTAGGCATGGATCTTAGAGTGGGGCTGGCTACATTTAATAGTTTCAGACAGAGGGTTGGCCATGCCAGACAGACCAACATGTGATGCAGAGTAGGAGCTTTGGGTCATGTGGTCAATGTGGAGACTGAGCTCAGCCATGTGAGTTATCAATCAATCAATCATGCCTAGGTAATGATCCCAATAAAAACTGAACACTGAGGTTGGCAATATGCTAAGTGAACTGTCTCACACCAATGCGGGGAAGGTCCACAGGGAGAGGACAATGGAAGCTTCGTGTTTGGAACCTTCCCAGACTACCACGTTTGTATCTCTTATTTTGGCTGATTTTAATCTGTATCCTTTACCTGCAATAAACTCTAACTATTAAGTATAACAGTTTTCTATGAATTGTATAAGTTCTTCTTACACATTACTGAAGCTGAGGGTAGCTTTGGGAACCCCCTGAACTTGCAGACACTGTAAGAAGAGGGCAGTCCTGGAGACTGTGACCTCTAACTTGAAAATCTTGGTATCTATTTACAAATATATACTTATTTGCATTATCCTACTATGTAGTATTTTCAGGATAACAATATCAATATTATTACTAACAATATGATGACAAAACAATTTAAGATTTTTTTTTTTTTGTAGTTCTTTTTTTGTTTTTTGGAAACATAGTCAAATTTCAGTTCACCTGAAATAGTTCTTCTCTGTTTGCCTAAGCCATTCACTAAATGGCTTATTTGGGTCCATTTGTTTTATTTTGCTTGATTTTTAGGGATTGCCTTTTCCCTCTATTTATTTAACTTTGGTTAAACTGCTTTATATAAACCATGTGCATGGTTCTAAGAGTTAAATCTACAGAATGAGGCATATTCAGTTTAGCTTCTACTCCAATCCTATTTTTATATTTTACTTTTTTATGGCCTACAGTACTCCACTGTAGTAAAATTTAAGTTATAGATAAGAGATCAAAAATCAGAATACTTATTGAATGTGAATGCTAATGTTAAATAAAGTAATGCTTAAAAGAGTAGGCTTGATTCTTAAATCAAGGGTTAAATCTTCCTTTGTTTATATTACTAAGTTTGGTGTGTTTTTTTAAATTTTATTGGGGAACAGTGTGTTTTTCTGGGACCCATCAGCTCCAAGTCAAGTAGTTGTTTCAATCTAGTTGTGGAGGGTGCAGCTCAGTGACCCATGTGGGACTTGAACTGTCAACTTTCATGTTATGAGCACTGTGCTCCAACCAAGTGAGCCAATCAGCTGCCCCTATATTACTAAGTTTTAACTATAGCTACTTTGTATAGAAACTGCAAAGGTAAACTTTAGTTCTACATGGCTGTATTGTCACATAATCAAAATACATACAATTCAATATTTAAAAAAAAAATTTAACTTACTAATGACTATAATTAAAACAGAATTCTTAAACAATGAACACTGATACAACATTATTCTCACACAGGTGTTTTTAGGTACAGTGGTATCTAAATATCCCTTGAGGATTTGTGAACCAAAGGGATGATGAAGCTATGTCAGATATTTTCCATACGCACCCACTGCCCATTACTTCATGTTATTAGAGTTCTTCAGCCTTCAGTTCTCAGCAGCATTCTTCTCTACCACTTGTCTCGGGTGATTTCCTCTACACTCATGGCTTTACATCCCCTCTATCAGCTAAAGAAGACTTTTCTTTTTAATATATTACTCTTAAATTTTAGGGAAGGTTACTCAAGTACTTACCAACCCATAGGTCCCATTGTTTCTGCTCTTGTTTTCCCACGTTTTGCCTCTTTAAGCAGTTCTTCTATTGCTTTCCTGATGGGAAAAAGGAAGAAGTTTGAGAGGTAGTCACTCCACTAAATTCTGAAAACCAATTCATTCCACATGTGATCTTGGGAAAGGAACAGCTTTTGAAACAAAATTTCAAGAGGGCGAGAAATTTTTAAAAATTAAAAAAAATGGTTGATAGTTTTAAACACATAAAAATTAAATTAAAAAGAAACTTTTTATATGAAGAAATAACACTGGAAAGAAAACTAAAGACAAAATATATACATATTAAAAACGTTCAAATGCACCATTATTCTAAGAAATATTGATTCACTCACCCAACAATGATGAACGTATTTTTGCTCAACAGTTGGTGAGAGGGTAGAGAAATGGATTTTTTTTTTCTCTACTAATGGGGACTGAAGCTGATATTTTGACAACATGATAAAGATCCTTAAAAATAATGCATACTTGTTGACCTAAAACTTCCACTTTATCCTAAGAAAATGTTAAAATAAGTATACAAAACTACATGTATAAGCATACTCATTAAACAATTTGTTTACAACTAGAGAAAAAGAATAAAAATCTTAAATGTTTACTAAAAAAGAACTGGTTAATATCCACATAGCAGATTAGGCAGTCATTAAAAATGAAGACAAATGAATACGTAGCACAGAAAGACATTCACAACATATTTAGTATATAAAGCTGGGTACAAAACAGTGTGTATAGGATAATTTTACTTTAAATTTATATACATGTATATATTGTGTAGGAAAACATTTGGAGGGATGTTATCAAAATGGTGAGATGAGCTTTTGGGTAATTTTTATTTTTTAGTTTGCTTCTCTGAATTGTCTATTTTTTCTAAAGTAAATCTGTATTGTTCGTGTAATTTTTAAAAAGAGACTTTAAAACAAAGAAAACTTATTTATCAACCATATTCTGAGACTTTACTATGTCTGAGATGCTGTGCAAGGTGATATGGACAAGGTGCTCTGACTTTAATGCTACTTTTGACATAAATAATAAGGCTAAGAAAAAAGAGGTATAAAGGTACAAACAAATATAGCCCAAAAACAGAACTATGAATCTAATCAGAATGTTTTGAAACCAGGTAACTATATATTGATTCTATATAAAAACATTTAATTATACTGTTATAGTATAATTCTCAAAAGATATTAACATTCCGTTAGTTTATAAGAAAGTTTAATTTTGTGCTGATTTTTATTTTATCAAACCACAGACATAGCTTAAAAAGACAAATATTATTTCAAAGTTTATAATACAGCTGACTTCCCTATAATAAAAGCATCACCCTTCCCTACCCACCAAAAACCAATTTTCAACTCTTTTATCTATTTCTCCTGGAATTACTTCCGTATTTCTAAAAGTATGCATTCAAACTACCATATTTTGCCATGCACAGTGCATACTTTTTTTGCCCAAATTTGTGAGGGAAAAACAAGGATGCACATTATACATGGTAGTATTAATTCCATATCTATATAAATGTTTTACTTTATTTATGCTTATAAGTTAAAAATGTAACCCTAGAAATCAATAATGATACCCATGTGCAAAATTATACCCTGGAATACGATAATCGGTTTTGTTGAACTTACGACAAAATTGCAACAACAAAGAGGCCTTCTATGATGCACAAATATCATAAATTTGTTACCGGTACAAAGAATTGCTTGTACCTTGTATTTGTTCTTGTGTTTTGTAATTATTTGTTACATAAAACTTTTTGTACCATAGTATGTTAAAAAATAACTGCTAAAATTCCTTTATAATACAAAAAATAAGTACCTAAACAAATAAATATTTGAATTAAAAAATTAAAACAAAAAGATTTTTTCACCTGAAAGTTTACGCCAAAAATATGCGAGTGCATTATACACACAACAAAATGCAGTATTTCATCACCCTTTTAATCTTCAACAAACATATCTGGCTATTTTTGTATAACTTACATATTTTTTTATAAACTCTTATTAATTGGGAGATCTTTAAAAAATGTCTTTTCAGCTAACTCAGCAGCCTGAACCTTTCGGATCCCTCCTGGGCAGAAACCCTGAGTAGCCTGAGCTTCCCCACTCCCCACAACTTGCTCAATCAGATTATGTTTCCCAGCCTGGACTCAGGGTATCATAAATAGATAAGCACACACCATTACCACCGTTCTTCCACCTCTTTAAAATAGTAATACATCCTCTATTGATGTGATCTGAGGGCTTTGTCTCAAATATTATTTCATGAAAAATTTATCGTATCCAGCTCCAAAACAGAGATCCTTTTTCACCCTTTTGTTCTTTGTAAGTGCAAAAAAACCCAAAGGGTAAAAATATTCCAAATACACTTCCTGTCCATTCCCATCAATTGGTGTGATGGTTTCCAAATAAGTACAGGTAATCAATCATACTTGAATCTACCAATGTACTCTCTCTCCTCCTGACAACAGAAACAGTTAAAATATCATCCAGGGAAATCTTGTTTGGGCAGGTCCCCAAAATGAACAAACTACGTATCAGTGACAAATAAACTAGAATGCATTTCCCCATCAAAACAGTGTAAAAATGCTTGGCTACTTTCCAGATCAGCCTACAAAAGCCAGTTTGTGTCCTCAGTTGAAATGTTGTACATCTGTAGGAAACCTGACCACATATTCAGGTACCATCAGGAGCTATGGAGGTTGACACTGATTCTTGTGCAGTTCTGATTTCACTTCAAACTATTTCCAGCACAATTACTTTCAAGTGCCACAATTAAGGAGACCTTCAACTACAAGGAAGAGATTAAAAGGTTGAGAAAGGCTGCCTGGGGGGAAACAAATTCACCATTGTTGAAAGATGGCCAAAGGTGAGGCTCAGACTGGGTGGGGATGGCAGCTGGGTCTTCTCACTGGTTAAATCTACTGCAAAATGGGAAGCAGAGCCTCATACTGATGGTTGGGGTTGGACCCAAGCTGTGGATTTGTAATCGATTTGACTAACTTGCCCAAGGTAATCTTGCTAATGATCAGAAGAGGAACAAAAACAAAAGGACGCATGTTTATGGCTACAGATCTTCTGATCTTTCTATTGTGCTTCCCATTATACTTCTATATGTATAATATTTCTATTATATTTCCTATCTCCCCCAGAAGCATGTCCTGGAGAAGACCTTCTCTCTTTACCATTGAAGGGCAAAAATAAAATAAATGCAAAAACAAAAAGGCCTAACAGAGCTGCCACTCATTCAAAGAGAACTGGGCCACACGCTGACCCTAAGGGGCCATAGGAATGAAGACTGCTTACTTACTGTTCTGTCCTAAGAATGGAGAGCGTTTGCTGCCTCCCATGCCTCCCCAAGTTCTCCTGCTTAGGCTCCTTCTGCCTGGCTTTACCTCCAAATAGGAAATCAACAATTCCCATCAGTCAAGTATTCTCTCCTTGAAACAACAACATCAACTTCAAAATTGAGGGAGGGCTGGCTGAGTGGCTCAGATGGTTAAGAGCTCGCTTAAGGGTGCGAGCTGAGCTCTGAGCAACAGCAGTTCGATGCCCAGCCTCAGCTGAGCTGCCGCTAAGCTGCCAACAGGTGGCAGGATGGCTCAGCTAAAAAAAAAAAAAAAAAAAAAAAAATTAAGGGAAAAAAATAGAAAAGTCAGGTAGTTTTCCTTACTACTGTAGCCTGGAACTCTCCTAATGAATTCTTGGGTAAGGAGACAGTAAATCCAGTTTTTATTGCACATTATGACAGAGACTAAATACTTAAATTAGTAAGGTTACAAAGCATCAACATCATGAAACAAGATGGTTTTTAATGGGATGATGAAACAGAAGTGCAAACTAAAATGAAAGTATAGGAAAAGCAAACAGGAGAATATAATAAGAACTAAGAATGCTTAAATATTATGAGATATAAATTTAGTTTTAGATACAGAAAGTTTTACAGTTAGATTCTTTAAACATCTTGAAGGTTTCTTTGTAAAACAAATTCATTATACTAGAATATAAAGTTCAATGCAAACAAAAAGTTCAAGAAAGCCAGATCATTAAGCAGACATTTTTCTGGGCACAGGAATAAATTACAATCAATTTTCAATGAACCATGTGTGTATCATCTTTGGCCAATTTTCCATCCTCGCCAGGCTTCCTGAGGCCTGCCTATTCATTCCACTAGCCAGCTGGTACATGTTCAAGGAATGTAAATGGATCATAAAAGCAACTTAAAACTCAGTGGGAAGGCAAATCTGGTGCAAAAGTATCTTAAAATCCAAAGTCAAACAAATTAGTTTCAAGTTATCTGGCTCTGTGTTTTTTATTCACATAACTCAACTGAGAGTTAACTATTGGGCTGTCGGAAAAGTCATGAGGTATTTTTGCAATGAAAAACAGGAAAAATATGCCATGACTTTCCCGACAACTCAATATATCAGTATAGAGAAAGGGTAACAGGAAATTTAAGGCAACTAAAGTGAAACAACAGAAATTGAAAGACAAATAAAATAATGAACATAGGAAATTAAGATCTGTAAAGAAATAAAATCAGAGAAGTATCAAGTAATTGCCAAAAAAAGACAGAGCGTTAGATGGATCTATATATACTTTCTTGAGAAATGATGAAGGGAAGTGTTATGTACTGAATGTTTGTGTCCCCCCCCAAATTTATATATTGAAACCCTAACCCCCAATATGATAGTACTAGGAGGCGGGGACCTCTGAAAGGTGATTAGATCATGAGGATGGAGACCTCATGAATGGGATTAGTGCCCTTTTAAGAGATCCCGGACAGCTCCCTGGCTCTTTTGGTCATGTGAGGACACAGTGAGAAGACAGCTGTCCGTGAACCAGGAAACTGGCGGTCACCACACGCCAAATCTGCTGACATCTTGGTCTCAGACTTCTAGGCTCCCGAACTGTCAGAAACTAATGTTTGTTGTTTAAACCCACCCAGTTTATGGCACCTGTCTAGCAGCCTGGATGGACTATGACAGAGAGCTAGGAACATAAGACTGAACATTAGATGCTGTCCACATTTTTTGCTTCCCTCAGTCTTTAAAAAGTCATTTTATCAACTAACATGTATGTGTCACATGATGGATGGAAGAAGAGGTTCAAATAAGCATTGAGTCGTATGAGGCTACTCTGAAGGTCTTGATGTGCTCAAACAAGCATGACTCGGTGACAAGCACACACACACTGAGAACACCAGCACAAACAGTGCAGCACCACTGGCCACTGGGGGCTGGGAAGGCGTCTGCCCGATCCAGCGCATCACCAATGCTGAAGCCACAGGTTTACATCCATGTCGCCCACGTACATTAACCATCAAGGCACTGGGTAGAATTTAAGAGAAACTTTACTATGGCAATCTAAATTTCTTCCCAGAATGGAGTGATAAGGCCTGGAGAGAGAAACAGAACTGGCTTGATCTTCAGTAAGGATTTGATGTCAGACCACAGGACATTCAGATGAAAAACTATGGACAGATGACTCAGACAGCTGCTGGCATCTGCAAACAGCTGTCCAGAGGCTCACGGCCAGCCAGCAGTATTAGTAGCTGTGATCATGGGGAGGGCAGAAACCACAGGACACATCTGGGTGCTAGATTGCTTAGTCATTCAAGGATAGGTGCAGATGAAGAATTCAGGCCATCCTTATTTAATTCCAGAAAATGTCAAATTGTCTGGAACACCTATTAGCTATCAAGAAAGGTAAGAAAATCCAAATTGTGAGAAAGGTTTTTGAAGACAGGTAAGACACATAAGAACACTGAGATCATTTGGGAAAAGAAAAGAATTATTAATAGATAAAAGATGGAGGTACAAGAAGTTAATTCTTAAATTATGTTAAATGTTTATCGAGCACTGCTCTGTAAGATACGATGACTTATACAGGGCCCTTCCCTGAAGAGGTCACTATTAGGGATTGTATATGTCAAATAAAGACCTATATATGTGCTCTAAAAACAAATACTGTGTTACCGGGGGAAAGTGGGAGTCTGCTATTTCTCCATTTATGAGATAACAAACAGGGGAATTAGGAGAAAAGTTGCTTATTTTTTATTAAAAAACAACTTATGCCAATAAAACACTGGAGGACAATGGAGGATCATGAATTTGGGTGGAGGATTAAAGAGACTTTTTGATTTCATGCCAACAAGGATCAAAGAGAAAGAAGAAAGTGATATTTTAAGCAAAGCTGGAAAAATCAGTCAAAGACGTGACTTGTTTTTTATTATGATGATAATAACCTCACAGGGTTATGAGGATAAAATATCTGTTTGGATCCAAGCATTCTGTATTTTATAAGAAGCACTAGAAATATGATAGGTATTTTTCACTTGACTAAACTGCAAAGGTCAGAAACTTGTCTCTTTCATCTTAGTTTTCCTTCTGCCTGACACATGGCAGGTACCAAATGAAGATCTTAAGGAGTGAACGGGTTCTGGGTGTGAGTGCGACATGACAAAAATGCAAGGACTCAAAAATAAAAATGCTGTAGCCAGAAGAGGAGATGATGGGGCAGATGGAAGAGGTGAGGCAAGGAGGTGAAGACAAAGGAGAAAAATTGTAAGGTCATGTGTCACTGGACAAAGAAACGTCATAGAGGAAGTGACGGCCACAGGTTCTTTGCATGGTCTCCTGCAGTGGCCAGACTGGAATAGGAGCACGACAATCCCACATGGCCTCAGAAGCACCCAATATTGGGTATCAGCGGGACACTGCAGACACTGCCTAAAGACACTGACGGAATGAGGCAGAGCTGGAATGCTTCCTGTCAGGATCGAGATCTTTAATCTCCTAGGGCTGCTTGAAATCTGTAGCAAGATTTCATAAATAGAAAATATTTTTTCCTTAGTGTGCTACCAATCAGAGATGAATGGCCTTTGTTTAGCTTTGAAATATCATTCTTTAGCTTCATCATGCAAATGGGTAAAAGCCCACTTCATTCCCGTATGTTCACATTCTCTAAACTCCCTCTTAGTGAAGATGCTAACTGTGCTTTGAAATGAAAGCGCTTCAGTGTTGGAGTGGAAGGATGCTAATACAGAGGCCTGGCGATATCACAGTGGGGCCACTGGCCTGTCCCCACAAAACCTCAGCAGACGTCATATGCCCTGTGGATCACCACATTCCCGGGCCTTACAAGCCATTTGGCTAGGACACCCAGCCCCACCACAGCCCCAAAGCTGCCTTTGCAGGCATGGTGGAACTTGGCTTAGGCTACACTCTCCATCCGAATAGCTGTCCCTGCAGCCACATCCTTCTCACTGGACAGAGATCAGACACCACCTGCTCTACAAGCCTTTCCTGATCTCCCTATTTGTTCCACATCAACAGACATAACTGCTCCTTTCTTTCAGGCCCCCAAGGGGCAAATAAAGTCCCACATACCACAGTTTTGAGTATTTTTAAAGTTATAAGATAGGCTAAAAAATGTTAAATAAAATATATTCCTTTCTCCTACCATAACAAATATAGCTTCATTACAACAAAAATTAGAAATGTGTAATGATTAAAAAATCAACAAAACATCAAGGACGACAATTAACGTGCTGTGCACTTTGATTATTTTAACGATTGGTAATATTTGGATGAATACAGAAATAAAGACACACATAATTCATATATATTCCATAAAACTTATTCTCTTACCTTGATTTCAGCAAAATCACCGATTACATTGTTATAATCAAGATTTTCACATGAATTATGATCTATGGATTATAATAACCTAAAGCATTAAAAAAATGTATTCAATGTGGACAAAATTTTAATATATTTGTCTAAATGTAAATTACCTTAAATTTAAAAAATTGAAAATCTAATTTTATGTTTTAAAATTTCCTTGCAAAATAATAAAATGATTAATGAATCAGTATCAAACTTTTTTTTTTTTTTAAGGTTTTATTGGGGAATTGGGGAAGGGGACCAGCCACGTTGTTCTTTTTTTTTTTTGAGGGCAGTGTCACTGGCCCTCATATGTGGGACCGAACCGGGGAAGCCAGCGCTTAACCACTGTGCCACTGGGCCGGCCCATGTTCTTCCATCTTCATTGTGGAGGGCACCAGTCGCCATCTGGCTTCTCATGGGCAGCTCGTGGCTTCTAAGCTCAAGGTGCTATGTTCAATCTTAGTTGCTGGTGGGCGTACCCACCATCCCATGTGGGAGTCGAACCAGCAGCCTTGTTAAGAGCGCAGGCTCTATCCACTGAGCCATCCAGGCGGCATCTCAGCTAAAGGTACTGTGTTCAGTCTTAGCTGCGGGTGGTCATAGCCACGATGCCATGTGGGAGTCAAACCCGGCAGCCTTGTTGTTAAGAACCCACGCCCTATTGACTGAGCCATCCAGGCAGCAGCTCAGCTCAAGGTACCAAGTTCAGTCTTAGTTGCGGGTGGGCATAGCCCACCATTGAACAGGCAATCTTGTTGTTACACCAGCTGAGTCATCCTGCCACCTGTTGGCAGCTCAGTGACAGCTCAGCTAGGGCGCGGCATTCACTGGCCCATGTGGGAATCAAACCGGCGGCCCTGTTGCTCAGAGCTAGCGCTCTAAGCCAGCTCGTAACCAACTGAGCCACGCGGCTGACTCGAGTATCAAGCTTCTTATCCCTCCTATATAGACCTAGATACGGACAAATATATGAATAATATGATTTAACACTGCAAATGTTACTTGGCTTCCAAATACAACTATTCCTAATATTGTACTAAGTCATGAGAACCCCCCGAACCATGAAATGAACTCCTAAGACAAACAAGAAAATGGAAGCTTAGCACTACCGGGAAACAGTAGTTTCTTATGGGACAATCTACTACATTCATGCAAGAAGATTTTGGCTAGTTAATGTGTCTTCGCTCTTCTAAATACTTCTGTGGCTCAAATCCTTCCTGTACTCCTAAGCAGTATCCGCTCCAAAGTCAACAGTGGTACAACCCACCAATCTCCACGTATTCAAGTTTCCTTCCATTCAATGATGCAGGTCAAAACATGAGGAGGGTGTTTCCTGGGTTATGAATTGCACTGAGTGCCAGAGCCCTAGTGACAGAGAAATCTATTTGTTTGTGATCTGTGTTTACTCGTGTTTATATACCTGTGGCTGCCCCCCTTGCCCAGGTTCAAGGCAGTTATCCTTTGAATATTGATATAATAAGCACTTAATATGCATCACTAGGACTATGGTGAAAAATAATAATGCAACGGTGCCTATATTCCATGTATCCCACACTTAATCTTCACAACTCCTCTATATAACTAGTATTTCACAGATAAAGAGATAAGGAGAAAACAAGAAAAAGTCAAGAAATTTACGAAGGCCACAATAGTCATTAAGTGATGGGGCTGGGATGTGAATCCAGGGGTCGACTCTAGGGCCCCAGGATCTTAATTAACCCTGTGGATGGAAAAGGAGCCACAAGTTAAACCTGACAAGCTCAGGAGACTGAAAATAACCACAGAGGATGGTGTGAACATAAAAATTCCTAACTAAGGTGGGCCATTGCAGGAAGTCACATCTCATTAAGTTAATCTGTGCCTTTTCAGTGGGCCTGTTCTTCATCTTTTTGTATCTAAGATAATATCTTTAAGCCTTTTTCCAGACCAAAGCTGGAGACTGCAGAATTCCTCAGTATTATGCTTGTCTCCTGATTACCATCTCTGTGTGCTGTAAAAAGCTAACTGTTAGCTATCCTGCACCCACCTGTATGGGAGGAGTGCCTGTCTCTCCAATTTACTTTTATCCAATCCCAGAGATTCCCCTGCCTCCCTGCTTTGCTTTCTCCCATCCCCTTAAATCTAACACCAATGATTTCACGTAACCTTACTCCTTTGATTTTATGTATAAAATAAGCTGTAAAACTTCCATTCTTCAGGGCACTTTCTTTATCTGTTGAGAGTTTGCTTCCCGGCAATGGTTGACAGTTTGGCTCAAATAAACTCTTATTTGTTTTCTCTTAGGCTGGATATTTTTCGTCAACAACCCTTACATTACAGCTGTATTAAAAGGCATGATCCCAACCTTCCAGAAGCTCAGTCTAGTGAGAGAGGCAAGTAAAAGGATGGCAGCAATATTTTACTGTGCTTGTTTGTATTCATGACAAGAATTGTGTGGTGAAGATAATACTCTAAGTCCCTTCATCTAGACATTGACATTATCAAATGTCCACAGCTACCCTTTCTACGTGACCTCTGAGGGTGGGTTTGTTTTACAGAGAGATGACTTTTTCAATTAGTAGGTAATTTGTGGGCTGTTTCTTACTAGTTTGGTCCTTAGAAGGAAGCTTTATTTCTCAATTCTTAAGACACCTCATTGTAGGAATGACCGCATATGAAATGTCCTCATGTTGAAGGTAGTAAGTATTTTTACAAACATTTACTATTAAATCCTAATTAAGAAGCCGCACACAGAAAATACAGCTCATATTTTCAGTTCATATTATAAGATCTCATGAAACGTACCATGGTAAATTGTTTTTTTTTTTTTTTTAGCTGAGCCATCCTGCCACCTGTTGGCAGCTCAGTGGCTGCTCAGCTCCGGCAGGGCATCCAACCGACATCCCTGTTGCTCAGAGCTCGCACTTTTGAGCAAGCTCTTAACCAATACCATGGTAAATTTTATATAAATTATGAAGAAACACATCTCTAAACTAGCTTCATGGAGGTTGGGTGGCGATGGTAGGGAATTAACTCAGAAATAGTGAAATCTGAATAGAAAAGCCTGTAAATTACACCATACCAGGAACAGCATTATCTATATGGCAGGTCAACTGTAAAGTTGAAAAACAAACAAACAAATGAATAATAAATCCTACTGAAATATTAGTTGGGAGAAATAAACCCAAAGAATATAAGGTCAAAATAATTACTGAGTTCTTTCACTCAATGAAAGCATTTTGTGATCTATTTAAAAGAACAGATGCTTTGAAGAACAAAATTGAAGAAAACTGCAAAGCAAAAAGGGGTTTAAAGTCTAGAAAGTAGGGTGTGGAAGGAAGCCAATATCAGAGCAGAGAAAAGCTAATATGGCGGCTGCTCGAATTTAGTAAAAGGCAGGAAAATACGATAGAAGGCCAAAAGAGCAGAAATATAAAATAAATCAAACTCTCACCAAACAGCCACTCAAAACTCAAAAAGGAAAAACCACCCACAATTGTACCAAAGAAAGTAATACAATATGAAGCCTCTAAGTTTGCCTCTACAGCTTTCTTTAATGAGGGTTGCAGTTTGGCATCCTGTCCTTTGGTAAACACACCACATACCAGAAAAACCACCATACCAAAAGCATGGTCTGTAAACCACTCCCTTACTCCTAAGAGTTTTGTTTCATACAAATGATCTGCATTTCTCTGCAGACTGTCCTAAACAATGCTTCAGAGTTCTTGGATCTCAGCCCTGAGAACGGCCTATTCAGCACCAAGCCCCGTCAGCTTGCTGAAGCTATGTCCTTCAGTTGCGTCAGCACTGCAGTAATCCGCTAGAAGACAAGCTGTCCACAAATGATTATAAAATATACTTGGAACTAAGAGCCAAGGAATGGAAAAAATGAAGATAGAATGTTCCAGAATGTGTAGGACTTCCTAATCAATTCATGCTCTTTAAAAAGTGTTTTCATTTTAAAACAAGCACAGAAACTAGTCTCTTGAAGGTGCTATTTCAAGATAAATAATTTACCTGTCATCCCCTGAATTCAGCAATTTTTAATTCATGAAGAAAAGCATACTGATACTTCTGATTTTTTAGAAGCCCAGCAATACACAATGAGAGCGGAGGAAGAGAGAGCCTGCACCCACAGCCACTAGAACAGCTCCAGTGACCCAGGGGCTCAGGAGGCGAGAGGACCAGAGCTGGTGAAACACAGGGAACGAGCCCCTCGGAGCAGCGTGCACTTTCCTGCCCTGTGGACGGCCAGCCCCTGGCCACCTTGACCACCAGCTGTTTTCTCTTCCACACTCTGGGTTTCAGAGTCCTCTGAGAGATATGGTAGTTTCCTCTACAAAACTAACTGGGAGAGTTTCTGAAAAAATAGTACATCCACACAGACAATACTTTCTACATCACTAACATCAGTAATTAAGGGCAAGAATCTACTATAAAAAATAATTTATTGAACTCAATCAGTGAAAGCTTGACTCTTTATAGACCCACCAGTGTCAAGTTTCAAGTTGTTTTTTGGGGGTAATTTATATAAGAATGAATTTAAGTAGCATAAGGCAATTTTCTTCCCTATTTAACAATTAAAAAAAATCTTAGTTCATAGACATACAAGTGTCTTGGGAAAAAATTCTTCATTTCTATAATGTAGTAGTTAATGGAATTAAGTGTTAAATATACACACAAAACTGACTTTGGGAGTGCGGTCCTGTGGGGAAAATGTTTACAAAAGTTTAAAGTATTGAACTTAGATGGTTTATTGAACAAGTCAGAGAAAACTGCACAATGGTGCAAATAAGGTTTCACATTTACTTGTAAAGACCCCAGAGAGGCCTCCCTTGCAGCTGTCAGAGGTCGTACAGCTTGGTGCAGTGAAACACATTCGCACAGATGTGGAACTCACGGGCACAGGTGGGACCACTTGGGAGGCTACAGAGATAACCAAAAGGAAGGAACCAGCACATAGGAACTACGGGAGAAAAGCCCAAATCATGGAAAGTCCATTACTGATTAATCCAACCTGTAAGTATGTATCACAGCATTCAAACACTTAACAACTGCCAAAAGAAACCACAGAGAGTAATATGAATGGTGATTTGGCATCAGAAACCAGACGCAAGACAGCCAAGATCCAGCAAACTCTGAGGCAGCACTTTATCATTCAGGGATTTATAAATTACTTACGTGTGATGATATAACCAAGAGGGGAAATATAAAAGCGTGTTGTGGAGCAAATGTTTCACGATTCATTTTACATCATATCAAAAACCTTAAACAGTCTTGTCCTGTCTTTGTATTACTGCTATTCTTTAAGTCACTGCATACGTTAGAAACATGTCGCTTCCTGCTGAAACACAACCCATCCTCAGGGCTGGAATGGCAGCTGCGGCAATGCTAATGAGAGCTTAGAACTGTGTTAAAAACAGAACAGGAACCCAACGGAGACTGCAGGGGGACATTCTGGGAGAGACAGCTCAGACTGATTATCCAAACAGCATACGTGAACTTGCTCCCACAGTCTGACATACTCTTAGGCTTCCAAACAGGGTACTGAGTTAATACAAATGTTTGGGGCCATACTTTCATAACTCATTTGAAATATCAAGCCCCTAAACTCAGAATTCTCCCGTAACATTTGCTTGATAGAAACTGGGTCATATACAAGACTCTTTTTACTATAATATGCAAGGAAAGAAGCCAAAATGCATAGTAATTAACAGTATGATATAATTATCTCATTGACCCTCAGAAAAACCTTAGAAGTTATTGTTCCTTTTTTGTTAGGCAGCTAAGGCTTAGGGAGGTTGAACTCGTCCAAGGTCAACCAGGAAGTGCTACACCTGATTCTAACATCTGACTCCGGATCCTGGGTCCTTCCAACAGACGCCCTTATTTTATTCTATCCATGAATGTATTTTCTAACATTTTGAGAATGACAAAGTGCTGCTTTGGTACAATACAGGAAGTTAAAATTTATGTAAACATAATGCCAATGAAGTTTAATAATACGAAAACTGCTATCTTTATGAACCAAATATGAGTAAACCCATATCTGGGTTCTTAGCCAGATACTCTCTAACTCATTGACTCTTTTCATAGTTAAAATGTACAAAAAGCAGCCCCATTTCCAAAACGGTTCAGCCTGAACTTAGATATATCTAACAAGAATTACTGGTCAACTGTTTGGTCTCTCAAACAGCTCTTTGGAGCATACGCTCTGGCAAAGCTGTGATCTGTTCACAGGTACCTGAGGCAGGTAACAGGCAACACGGTGGACATTAAAAGCTGAGCCTGTGGAGTCAGGCCCTCGGGTTTGTGTCTCATATGCTGTATAACCTTCGGCTTGTTACCTAACTTCTGCAGACCTCCCTCAATTTCCTCTCCTGTAAATTGGAGAAACACTACCTTGAAGGAGCATTAAACTGGTTTTCCCACTTGGCGAGGCAAATCAGTCTTATTTTACAGTCACAGCTATGTACGTGTCTGTTAGGCCATCTGCTTTCAGCTAAGAATAAGCCCAGTTGGCTTCCTCATGTCCTGGCTTGTTCAGAAGCAATGTTCTCAGATGGGGACTAACTTATCAGAACAAGAAAATAGAAAGGGAGCTCTTGGATGGCTTGCTACAAGTCTGGGCAGCAGGCAGGGACACACCTGCAGTCTGACACTTCTCAAGAGAGACATTTTCGGCTGAAGAGTTCCTAAACATAAGGCCCTAGAATCACCTATTTTCCCCATCCATTTAAGGACAAAGTGCAATCTTTGCCATGTAAGCAAATAAACAAAAAAAACAGGAAAAAACCTGTAGAGCCAAGTCTGGAAGGCTTTGATTACAAGGTCTGATGCAGAACAAAATCCAATGCATTTACCTTCACAAAGAACATGATAATTATACGCTTTATTCTTCATCTTCAGCGAATGAAATGGTAATTGACGCTAACATCCCCCATTTTATATTAATGACTTTTGAATAAAAATCCTGTGAAGTATTCCAAGGACTAGAGTTTATGCTTAAGTATGCAGGACAGCCAGTCAGCCAGAGTAAGCCAGGAACCCAGGATCTGAAGGAACTGTAGGCGAGGAATCTCAGTGGCGTCTGATCCTAACTTGAAATCTGAGTCCCAATTAAAAGTTATTCTGAGATCCCATATAACTTACTTAATATGGCAGTAAGAAATTAAGAGTTGTGGGCCAAATGCTCAAAAGGATCCAAGGGAAAACTGGAAGAAATTGATTACAGTGATAAAGGTGTCATTTGTTCTATTAATGGCAACTTTTGGAAAGCCCCGGGGTAAACCTAAGTATGGGACTGGTTGCCAGGGGAACCAACCAGGTGATTGGCCGAGTTGAAGCTTTCAGTCCTACCCCCTGACCTGCAATGCAGGGAGGGTCGAGGAGCTGGGGATTGAGTTCAATCACTTGCTGCCCAAGATTTAATCAGGCATGCCTATGTAATGAAGCCTCCAAAAAAAACCCCATAGGACAGGGTGCGGAAAGCTTCCGGGTTGGTGAATGCATGGAGATTCAGGGAGAGAGGGCATGAAAACCACACGCCACGCCCCACATTCCCTGCACTATGCACCTCTTCATCTGACCATCTGTATCCTTTATAATAAACTGATAAACCTAAGTAAATGTTCTCAAATTCCGTGAGCAGCTCTAGCAAATCAACTGAACTCAAAGATGGGGTTGTGGGAGCCTGCAATTTACAGCCAGCTGGTCAGAAGCACAGGTAACAACCTGGACTTGAAATTGGCATCTGAAGGGGGGGGCAAGAGGGGTGTGCAGTGCACATCCTGTGGGACTGAACCCACAGCCTGTGATTTGTCTGCATTGTCTCCAGGTAGATAGTCATGGATTGTGGTGGTGAACACACACTGGAGGCCTTCATGTGCTATCAGACCACATAAAGAAGGATTTCTGACAATTTTCCACCAGAGCAAGGGAAAGTCCATTTTCAAAGGCAAAATAAAGCATAAGACACCGCACATCAGTTCATCCTATTACACTTTATTTTTTGCAGTATTATAGGTCTGTGACTTCCCCAAATGTGAAACCAGGCAGTACGTACATAAAGTAGGGCAGGTGGCTGCCTTGGGGATCAGTTCTCTCTAATGTGAGATGTACTCACGTGCAGCCAAATTTGGCTTTCCAGATCCAAAGTCCTGACCTCTTAGAAGCATATAAACAACATGCCTCACTGTTGTTAGCTCAGGTGACCTCTTTGGGCTCACCTACCACCTGGCAGGTCCATGTGGAAGCTCCGCTCGGTTCCCACTGTGCCGGCTACTCAGCTGGGGCTCTATCTTTGCCTCCTCTGGTTATTAACCACCTTTTGCCTAAATGAACTCCTAAGTTTGTCTCCTCTCTGACAGTCCCAGCCTGTTGTCATCTACATGTGACAGTCTATGGAGCTAATGGCATACAACCGCAAACTTGTGGTCTTCAACTCTGAAGCTTATAGAATGGTTATTTCAGCCTCTCAAATTCAAATCCAGCTCTTATGATAACCAATGAAAAAAATAACCAATGAGAGTCCATCTTCTATTCATTCATTGATAAGTATTTATTGAGTGTCTACTATGGGTCAGGCACTACTCCTCCAGGGGCTGTAGATACAACAAGGTAAAGGTGTCAGGGGAACGGCTACAATTTTAAACAAGGTGGAAGCGTTAGAAGAAATGACACCTTTCCTTCAGGAGTTCAATAATACACAGCTCTTTGGTCCAACCTGGTTGCAAACTCTGCAAAGGAAGGAACCCAATTAGATTCATCTTTGCATGCCTAGTACCTGGAAAATAGCAAGTACAAAATAGCTGCTTAAAAAAAAAAAAAGTACATATTCTGTATTTTTCCAAAGCAATGCTACTTGTAATAAATGGCATCAATTTATCAGAAGCTGGTCAGGAGATGAATGTATTATTTGGCACTGATAAGACAGCAAACTTTAAAATCAAATTCTTTGAATACCACTTCATGGTACCCAAAAAGATAACCCTACAACTTTTGCCCCACTGGAAATCTGTAGGGATGGATCCCAAAGATGCTCAGTACCACCATTTCATATGGCTGCTGCTACAAAACAAAAATGTCCTTTTCTCAACTTCAAGGGGGAGCTATGCTACCTTTTATTTTAGACCAATAGGAGCACAGGTAGTAAATGTAGCACGGGATAAAAGAGATAAGAGATGGCAGTATCAAAGGCTCCTTAGGGGCTAGAGTGAAGACAACAATGGATTACAAAGTCTAACTGCCTTTACTGAGGCTCTCCAGATGCTTATCACCTCTGCTTCTCCCACTGAAGCCACAGCAGAGGCACGCTTCCTTGCCTCACTCAAGAAATGTCTTCTCCTCTTGAAGCTTGTTATTGAGGTGGCTGAGTATGCAAGTGTCAGCTGATGAGTGTACAAAATAATATCATTACACATCATCAGTCCTTCTCTGCAGTTTGTCCTCCCTTGGCAGTCATACCCAGACACTGACATTCAGTCATGCACGCATGCATTCATCATTCATGGAATAAATACTAATGAAACCCTACTCTGTGCCTGGCAGTTTTAAGTGCTGGGTGCACTCAGGCAAACAAGGACAAAGCCCTTGCCCTCAGGGAACCTATATTTAAATGGAGTCAGACAAAAAACAGATAAACACATGATATCATGTTGGTTAGTAAGTATTCTACAAGAATGAAGCAAGGTCCGGGATAGAAAATGATGGGTTTGTATGTAGGTGTACATGCTGTTTGGAGAAGGCAGTTGTGATCAGCGCCCCCAAACGGTCTGAAGGATTCCCTCCTCCTAGTATTTGCACCCTTGTAAAAGCTGGACTTACTGACTCACTTCTAACAAACAGAATAGGGCAGAAGTGATGGGATGTCCTCCTGAGATTAGGGTATAAAAAGACTGTGGATTCCATCTTCGCTCTTTCCTGGATCCTTGATCTGGGGGAGGCCAGATGCTGTGGTATGAAGCAGTCCCACATGAGTGACTTTGGAGGTGAATTATTCCCTATTCAAGCCCTGAGATTGTTACCGGCCAACTGAGCAGCAATAACTCCACCACTGAAAAACTTTAATGTTTTCTTTTCTATAGAAATGTTAAGTATAAAAATGTTAAGTCTCCTCCCTAGTTCTTCAGTTTCTTAGCTCTTGGGCTTTGATTGCTCTTTTAACCAGTTTGTGAATCTTGGACTGAAGATCCCCCTTGCTTCTTAATTGCTTTGTAAATCAGTTCCTGAATCTGAAACAATAGAAGTCTCCTACTCTTGCTTCAGATAACTATTTGAAAGCCTGAGACTTCCTAATATCCCCCAGGCCAGGAAGCTAAATGTCAAGCCAATTCTGTGTCCAGACAACTGATGGCACCTGAGTGATGGACTGAATAACCACACGTTTCATAAGAACTAACAGATTTATATTTTTGTCCTCATTCAGGAGCCTTGAGGATGCAGGGGATACCCCAGCAAGATTGCCAGTCACAACCAAAGAAGCCAACGCTGTCTTCCAGGTGGAGCTTGCGACCCCTTCTTCTCATCTGAGATCAGCTAGGGTGAGAGTTCTGTGAACCCCAACAGGCAGGGACAGCTCTACGCCCCTGCCCAGCAGGAAGCAGATACAGAAGAGACCTCCTGTCCTTCAGCTTCCCATAGAGATTTTATGGGGATCACGTCTCTCAAGGAAAAACGAGGCAGGCAGTTAGAGGCAGGCATTGGGTCTCTGCATTCCTACACGTCCAACAAAGTGTGACCACTTGGGGGACATCCCCTCTTCACCCAAAACTCCCCTTTGTATTGTAATTACCTACCCCTGCATGAAGAGCAAATGGGCACAAAATATCCAACTAGATCAGACCAGTCACTTGCACCTACGCAGTACCTCTTGTTAATCACAGGTGCCAATCAAGTGGTCCTATGCCCAGAAAGAAGAGCCCATTCTAGAGAAAAAGGATAAAAACCCCAAGTCCTGGGAAGGAAGTGCGCGGCTGCTACTGCTACTGCTGCTGCTGCTTCCCTGCTCCTTTTGACCGCTTCTTCCCTTTGAGCCTCGCCTTTGCACGTGGCCCACTCCACACTCTTTGGAATGTAACTTCTAGTGATGGGCCATTGAGCCAGCCTCTAGTACTCAGGTCTACTTTTACTTCTACATGTATTATCTTTTCTAATAAACTACTTATTCTACTGCTTTACTCTGGTATCTCGTTCAATTCTTTGCTTGAGTTGCCAAGGACCTGGACTTTGCACCGAGAAAGGCCCACTCTCCGACAACAAGATGACTGCAGCTCAGATGACACCTCAGTTGCAGGCTTGTGAAAGACCTTGAGTCACAATCATCCAGTTAAGCTTCAACCAGATTTCTGACCCACAGAAACTGTGAAAAATGGCTTTTGTTTTGTTTTTACCAGCCACTGAGTTTTAGGACAATTTGTTATGCAGCAATGGATAACTAATACAGTGGTCATGGATGGTCTCTGAGTAATGATCTTGGAAAGAGACAAACCATGTGAAGATGTAGTGAAGTCTAGGGTAAAAGCCAAGACTCTAAAATGGGAAGAAGCCAGGTATATATGAAAGTGAGAAGGCCAGTGTGGCAGACAGTCACAGGTGATGAAGTGGACAGACAGACAGACACCAGTTGGAGCGAGCCAGCTTTGAGGGACTGCCACGGATAATGAGGCATAACCAGTACTATGAAGGCCACTCTCCCAACCACCACTAATTGGCTTAAACAACAACTAATATAACAAGAATCATAGTAATGGCTAACATTTGCGTATTTAAGTGTAAAGTATCAGGAACTGTGCTAAGTGCTTTATTTCATTCATTCTTCACAATAACCCTATAAAGTAGGTGTTATTATTAGTCCAGTTTTACAGATAAGGAAACTGAGGCTCAGAAAGTCTGTCACTCTCCCACAAGTTAGGAAGCGGTGGACCTGAGATTTAAACCAGTCTAACTCTTCACCTTTACACAATACTGACTTGAAAGAGAGACCCTTAGGAAGAAAACCTCTTTCAACCCTTGAAAATGAAAAAGAAAAAAAACCAAAAACCCAACCATGAATGCTGTTTAACCCTACGTCGGACGCAACTTATCTCACAGATTGTTTCGAATTTCTGTTGATTTTTATACAGAATTTACGTAATAAACATATATTGTTTTTACTTTGTGGCAAATTAAAATTTCATTCTGAATAAATAATAAGCATGCTTATACATCATTTTCAATTTAAATCAATAAAGGTCATACACGCATCTAGTAGATGCACTGCACCCGACAAAGGGTTAAGCCAGCTGGTCCAGTCCCTGTCTGATTAGATGCTCCAGGCAGTTTGGTTTCTCTCGGAGCCCTTTTAATAGAATTGGTTGAGGAGCTATCTACAATTTTTTTTTTTTTTGAGGTTTGGCCCAAGTCAGCATAGTAAATTCAGAAAAACAAACAAGCAGCTTTTCTTTTTGACATATATTAAGTACCTTGTATAACAAATATGGAATGTACTGAGGATTAGTATGATTAGATAAAATATCAATATATTCTATCTTATGCAATTTTATGCTTCGCTGACATAGCTTGAACCCCACCTCCCTATCAAAATTCAGATATCTGGCACTAAACCAGGTACCCATCTACTACACAACTTGCTTTTCCTTCCTGCTTAACCTTGGTCTTGAAGCTTGGGGAAGATTATGAATGTTCCATCAGAATTGTACTTTCTTTGTGGAAAAAAAACCACAATCCATTTATTTTTCATTTTTATCTATATTTTATTTATAGGAATGCTATTTTAAACTACCTTTCTTAAAAGCAATGGCCTTGGAATACAGACAACAAACATTCCATACTGAGGTTCACAAATTCATATTAGTGTTGCTCGGGCAAGAGGAGACCAAAAAAAAAAAAGAGTTACTAAGGTTTTTTGTTTTGAAGTTTTCACATAAAAGAAAATGAACAAAACCAGCTTGTTCAACACAATCATTGATATCATAATAATGTTAATAGCAAACACTGATTGACAGCACGCTAGGGGGGCCAGATAATACTCTAAGCACTTTGAATATATTATCTAGATTGTTTATAACATCCCTATATGGTAGGCATTATTGTTATCCCAATTTTACCCAAGAAGAAACTGAGGCACAAAGAGGTCAAACAGCTTGTTCGAGGTCACATACCTAAAAAGTCTAGAACCAAGGCCCAGGCAGTGTGATTCCAACAATGCAACCTCTTAGCTCCTACGCTATAATGCCTGTTATTTAGCTTGAAAACGTGCAGAATCTCTACCACATCAACTTCTGCTTCTAAGTAAAATATACTTTTCTCAAAACAGAAAAGCCCTATTAAAAGCAACTCAACTCCCCTCATACATACATTAACTCCTACAATACCCTACTGTCCCACACAATAACTCAATATTCTTTATTGAGTACCATAATTATTAGGTAAATACATATACAGATTAAAGGTAAGTGATGTAAGTTTAGGTACTAATAAAAATCACACATACATGACGCTGAAAGTTTATTCCTTTAAACAGGTTCATAATTTTGCTTTTTCATTGCTGAATAATATGAGTTCATCTTTTAGAAAATCCTGGGCATATTCTCATTTACCCTTGGTCTGTCTTTTTTTTTTTCTGCACAATGCCATCTCTTCACGAAGGCCTCTTTACTCAATTTCTCAGTGCCCTCTCACCCCCATCATTCTTTCACTTCCCATTTATACTGCTTCCTTAAATTACCTTATATATTTATGTGTTTATTTTCTATCTGTCATTAGAAAATAAACTGCATGTGGGCATCTTGTTCTTTGTTGTATCCCTAAATGTGCCTGAAAAAGAACTATGTTCTCGATAATATTTATGGAATGGATGAATGAATGAATGAACAAATGAGTGAAATGTTCCTTTTCAGGAGAGCAACGTGGCGAAGGCAGACAGCAGCAAAAGCCAGTCAGCTTATTGTCCTGACCTCCTCTCCCCATCTCCAATTTTTACATTTGTAACCCTGGATTCACATCCTTGTTTAACATGCGAATTCTTCTGACATGGGCGGAGGAAGGAGCCAAGGCTGGGTGCACCCACTGGCTCAGAGATGGTAAATCCTGCCATACTGGTTTTGGTCATGAGGGAGCAGTAGGAAAACAAAAGGGTAGAAGACATGGGTACGGGGCCATTTTCAACCCTTCTGCTACCTTTATCCCACACAGAATCTGTCTCCAAGTCATTTTAATTCTTTTTAATTTTTTTGGTATTCATACTATTTCCTCCATTTCTATAACCCAGCCTCCTTACATTACACCTGGACTGTTATAAATGCCCCTTAACTCACTGCTGTCGTCCATGTTTACTTCCACTCATCCATTCTGCACAGGCATGGGATGAAAAACAACAAAACTTTTATGGCATTCCCTAGCTCATGAATCTTTAATGGCTCCTTTACATTGGGAAAGGGCAAACGATTTATCCTGGAACACTAGATCTGTTTTACAGTCTGTCAACGCTGAGTGCTCCACAAGTTACTGGGAGGCAGACTATGCCGCCTTGTGTGCTATCTCCAGTGCCTAGGGCGGTGTCTGGCAGAGGGGGTACTCAAACGACCATTGCGTCAACAGTGTCTCTCACTGATTCCATTCTGTGTTCACCACTTAACGCTCTACACTGAACATGAGGGAACTTCATGGTAAGTACAATTTGTGTTCGTTTTCATGGGTACAACTCTCTCCTCTCAGAAACCTACAGGACAGACCCCGTAACTATATTCTCTTATCTCCACCATCTCTCAGGACTGTGCCACTACTAGGTACATACTTCCTGTATGGAGATCCAACAATCTAGGTTTGGAAGAATTTCACTATGGAAAGAAAATGCAGACCCCATAACCGTATTGAGATAAAAAGTTTCAAATGGCGAAAGAAAAACCATTTGGAATTTGAGCTCTAAAAGGACAGATTTGGGATCTTTATTAAGTACTTGCAAGCAGACTGGTGTATTTGGGTGAATTTTCTAGCAACTCAGTTGGAGGGTATTAACAAAGTTAGTCTCTGACTCTAAAATTATGCTAACTAAAAATGATGAATTTTATTTAGTGATCTGGAGATTATCTACTATCTTAACATGTTTGAGGCAAACAAAAACAAGGATGGGGAATGGTGGGCCATAGAATTTGATATGCTTTCATATTTCCTGAGATTCAAGACACTCTTTGGGTCAAAATGGTACTGAATGGGCTTTTTACGTAGATACCTTTTCATCTTTACAGATTATGCAGGCACCTGTTGTTATACCAACTAATTACGACACTTAGATGTTACAGCTATATGCAATTTATAATTAGTTTGTAAAGTACTTTGAAAATGGAAAGTGCTAGGTAAGCACTCAAATTACTATTAAAAACCTTTGATATGCAATCGTTTTATTTAATAACTGGCTCTTAAAAGGCATAGTCTTTTACAGTTAAACAGAATTTCTGACCTTGAAGACAGGAATGCTCTCAGAGATACTCACCAAGTTATTTTCAGTTTATATGAAGGAATACTATTCATATCTATCTCCCTTACCCTTTTATAGGCCAATTCAACTTTCCCTCAAGTTCCTGCAGACTATGCAAAGATTCCTTCCACGAGTACATGACTCCTGGTTATTCTGTGTGCTGTAGCTTCAGTTTGCCTTTCACCCATCTGCCTCTGAAAAGTGTTTTGTATGAATCTGTGAGTTTATGACTACCCTAAACATATTCAAGACAGCATGCCACATGATCAGTGATGACAAATCCTTTTAGGAGCAATGAAGCCATGAGATGCAGCAAATGGTCACCACTAGGCACCAGCACATTTCCCACATACTGTTTGTTATTAATCACTTCAGTCTACTATCATTCTACACCTCTGTCCACTAATTGAACTTCGCTTCCATCTCCAGGCAGGTCTTGGTTAAGAGGTATTCAACTCCACGCAAATGCTATTTATCATCCCCACAGGACTATTCATAGGCAAAATTTTAGAAAAGGCACAGAAGGTTTTGATCTTTTCCCACTTACTCCTTTAGGACTTCCTTACATCTTCAAGAGCTAATCTCTTTACACTGACATTGACTTTCCATAATCTATTCCTATTACCCTAGGGGAATACTCTCTATTCTTGCCCTATGACTCGAATCTTCTTTCATCCCCACTGCCACTTAAATTTAGCTCTCCGAAGTCTTCCAGTATATTTTCCTTATTGGAAAACCCAAACGAAGCCATTCTTCTGTATGGTGAATATCAATGTCTAGTCTCCTTAGGAACTAAACTGATGTCACTGAAACTGACCACCATTAACTCGTCAACATTTTCCCATCCTCACATTCAACTCATTTGACATCACTCTTCCTCTTTGAAAGCCTCCGCTTCCACAGCTCTGACTTTCTACAGACTTGCGTACCACCTGACTGGTTGCTTCTTTTTTACTGGGACTTTAAATACTAAGCTTGCCCAGGATTTGGTCTTGGGCCCACTTTCTCACACTCACTTTTATGGATTTACATCACCTTTATGGCAAGAACTCAGTTGCTCTCTATTTTAGTTAGATCTTTCATGGCATACAACTCACATATCTACTGTTTCCGTTCAATACAGCACTTCTAATTCCAGTCACCTTCTCGACCTCCCAACCTATTTTCCCTCTTAAGTTTCCCACTTCAGTAATTTGGCCCCACACCTAGGTAGGAGTCATCTTTCAGTTTCCTCACCTTCAACTTCCAATTCTTGTCTACGAACTGTATACAAATTTGGTTAAAAAGTATATCTTAAATGCACCTCTTTTCTCCATCATTAGCTTACTGCCCCTCCAGGCCACTACAAGTCTTGCGTTTTACCGCTTCTACTCTGGCCTCACTACAATTCGTTTCCCCACACTGTAAGCAAAGTATTCAGGTGTCATTTCCATTGTACTTAAGATCCACCACCTTATCACCCCAGCTCTTCTTCCCATTGAATCAGGATAGGTTCTTGCTCTCCTCCTTGCTTACCATGCCACAGATATGTAAATCTCCTATCATATATATATATATATATATACACTTAACTCCTCAAACCCTCAGTTTTCTGCTTCAGGACCTTTGCACATACTATTCCCTTAGAATGCTTGTTTTTCTTTTTTTCACAGCTAGCTCCTTCTCTTCCTATAATCTCTGGAAGATCTTTCCTGACTTCCATACCTAAAGCAGATTCCACTCTCATGTTTTCTATCTTAACTCTCTCTCTACATTTTCCCCACTTTAAATTTTTTCACTCTTATTATAATGTATGCTTCATGAGAATAAGGCTGTGTCTTATCCACTAGCATATTTATCCCAGGGCCTGGTATATACCAGGTGCTCAATACAGAATATTTATCTAAAGAAATTGACTGAGCGAATGAAATGCAGGCTCTGTGGCAGGCCAGCAGGAGAGGTCTGCTGTAAGTGAATAAAAGGCTACATGCACGGTTTAATCTGGTATTTACTAACAATCCACTCAGTACCTATCAGGCTTTGTGTTGCAGGTTAGTATAGTGGGTAGAAGACATAAGCACACCAACCATCACATACTAATCCAAGATCAGGAAACAGAGTATAATGAAAGAGCATACTCAAACTAGGGTGGGGAGTTTAACATGTAAGTTCTTAGAATAGAGTATGGTGGAAGTAAGAGTGCTCAGGGAAGAGGAACTAGCATAAACCAGGGCTCCAAAGCAGAGCACTGGGGTGGGGGGGTGGTACTCAGCTTCAAAGGTTGACAGATATTTAGGGTGAATTAAACAGTCAAGATGGGGCAGGATAGGGATGAGACAAGGTTGAAGAGGTAAATAGGACAGCTCTTAGATGTGATTCACTTAATTTCACTTAGATGTGAAGATTTTAGTATTTTAAAGTCCCGTCCCCACCCCCGCCAAATCATTTTCCCAACATGGAATTTTCCTTCCCCTGTCCTTACTTTCTCTCAAAAATTGCTTCTTTTATGAAACTTTGGGCTATACTTAGATAACTACCTAAGGACTGAAAATGTTATCTAGTCATCCTAGTTATCTACCTCTATAATATAATTAAACTCTCCTGACCTACTTAGGTAATTTCTGATTATTTTATGGGTGTTCTGAAAACTAAAGCAGTAAACTGGTATCTAGCCTATAAATAATACCACAAAGATAGAGCCTGATATAAAAGTCTCATGTGAAAACAGAATTCTCACCAATTCTTTTAAATTATTCCTACCCTTGCTCCATCTAACAATCACAGCAAAGGATGAATTCTCTCATGAATTACTAAAAAACATCCATCAAGTCCTCCCCCCAACTCCCACCTTTCTTTCCTTCTTTCTTTTTAAACCAACCAGTCTACCTGGAGCGACACTCTACTGCACCTCTCCTCTCCCCCAGTCATAGCCATGAATGCATATTCCTTTTAATTCCCTTGATAAAAATGCTTGTCTAGGTCCCTGACTTTCTCAATTTCCTCACTTTCCATGCTGACTCAATTAAAAATTAAAAAAGCCCTGAAACAGTCAACCTTGAGGACCAAGGAACAGAAACCACTCAAATTAGTTTAAAGAGGGAATTTATTAGAAGAATACAAAGGTTCTTGTGGGGATTCCAACAGCTATAACGGGTTAATGGCTAGAATCACACCTTTCTGAAGGACAGATCATGTTTTAATCACAAACTTCTACTTCTGGGTTTTGCAAGATCACATAGAGAATATCCTAGAAGACATTCCTTCCTGTATAGTGATAAGGGACTAGAGTGTGGATTCATTTCTGCATGCTTTCTGGTCCTTATATTCCTTTATGCTGGCCTCAAACTTGTCAAGCACATGTTGGCAGACATTCATGAGCTCATTCAGGCCTCTCTGAAATGGTTCAACAGCTGGAAGAGCACCTCGAGTCTGAATGCGTAAATTAATTTTATTCTCTGAAGGATGGGTTGTAGTGTAACCACAAAATTCCACTTCCGGATTCTTCATGATCATGTAACGAAGAGAATTTCCTAGGGTATGGTCCTCCTCGTGTAGTACAAATGTTACACAGTGTCTATCTGTTCCAGCTGCCTGGACCATTTCCAGGGCTGTCTTCCTCTCGCCTTCGGCCATTGAAGTCTTCAATCCAGATAATTTTCTACACACATATTTTTTATAAAAATGAGATCATACTGAATATGGTTTTGTAACTAGCTTTTCATTTACTATTTCACAACTGCAACACTTCTAATGCACTTCCAATTACATAGAACTATTAGCACTAGCCTCTTATTCTCCTGCCTCTACACATTCTATCAATAAGTGTTTAATTTATTGCCTGCAGTTTCTCCCTACTCCATTTGATGGTCCACATGGCGGGGTGTGGGTGGGGAGTGGTATCCTTACAACAGAAACTTGAATGTTTGCTAAAATGTTCTTTTGGTAGAAGCCAAAGAAAGGATAGTTAGAATAGGCACTGCTAGAGGATGAAAAGGGAGTTGAAAGGCGTAGAAAAACACAGATTATAATAAAAACAGAGACTACAGATGATCACGTGCAGGCCCAACTGCAGCTTCCATTTGCAGGAGCTAAGGAAACTAGAACGGAAAGTCTGAGAAGAGTCGATCAAGCAGGAGGAAGGAAGGGAATCAGCGCATAGAGTGGCTTTATCAGCAGTCTGCACCGAGGAGGGGCTTGGGCCAGCTACAGGAACTTAGGCCTGACTGAACACACCAATGCCGTCACTCGAGGTCAGTGGCCTGGTGCCTGATTGTACACGTTAGCTTTACTCCTGCTGTTCTAATCGGGGATGGGCAGTTTGGGGACTTAACTCTGGTCTCACAACTAATCTTCCTTCCTTGGTATCTAATGTCCTGAGAGACTCTATTCAAACGCAACCTTGTCTCCTTCCCTCTTTTCCCAGTCGGGGCCCCCTTTCCGCCCAGGCGCCCACTTCTCTCTCGTGCCCTGCCCTCCCAGTTAGGCCCTGCATGCCAGGCCCGACCGCGGAGGCCGAGGCCCCAGCCGGCCGCGGGCCCCGCGGCTACCGGCTCCGGGGCAGGGCGCGGCCCGCTCCTTCCGCCCGCCCGCCCGCCCGCTTCCTCGGCCGTTACCTCTCCAGCTCCTGGTCCTCTTCCATCGCTAGGGCAGCTTCCGGGATCCTCAGGTGGTGCTGGCGGACGAGAGACTCGGCCCCATATCGCGAAACGTGCGAACTAAGCAGGAAGGAAGGGACTACCGACGGAAGGAGCCGAGGGCGGAAGGAGGAAGGCGGAGCCGCAGCGGCGCCGCAAGGCCCATCCCCTGGGCGGGGCGTGTAGGCTCCGCCCGGAGGCCCCGCCCACAGACTCCGCCCCCTGCGCGAGGAGGGCTGTGGCGAGGCCTGAGCAGCTCACCTGGCACTCCCGGAGCAAGATCGCTTGCAGAGCTAGCGGGTAGATGTGGGGTCGGGCTCCAGCCCCAGCCCGAGACCCAGACGGGCCTGTGGGCGCCTGAACTCGGCTCTTGGCACCTTACCTCGACCAGGTGGTGGAGAAGGGGGCGGGGCCTACCTGCCTCTCTAAATCGCCCTTCTTAGAGCAATAATTGTACCTCTTGACCTGCTGCTAGGCCCATGGGGAACGATGCTATTTCCAGGAGGGACCCCAACCTTCGGGGGCTTTTATGGGACGACAGGCTTAGACTGAAGTTGAATTTCGCAACTGAATAGGATGGGTTTGAGACGATACTTGTCTCATCGGGGATCTTTGCACATGTCAGCTGGGTCAAAGGACAAACATTTGTCTTTAACTTTTGCGGGAGGAGTGAGAGTTTGGAAGGAAACTTTTCCCTCACATCCTTCCTCTGCTAGGATCTTTTCTATCCCCAGAGTACGTCCTCCCTCGATTTGGACTTCCTTTTCCCTTTACCTTTTTGGCTTCTTCAACCTACTCACCTGCGAAACTTCCCTCTCACCTTTGTTCTCAGGTGTCCCTGCCCCTGCCCCCGCCTCCGCAACCTTTCCACCCAGACTCGCTCTCCGCCCCCTTCTTCCTTCGTACCTCTACTCTCTCCGTCTTCTTGGGTATTCTTCGCTAACAGCCCCTTCTCCCTTCCTCGTTCCCCTGCTCCCCTCACCCCAGTCAACCCCTGTTCCTACCATCCTACCCTGACTGTCCTGTCGCCCAGCACACCTACATTTCTGCTTTCCTGCCACCTGTTCTCGCCCGATTCCCCTAGATGTTTACTGACTCCCCTCTGTTCCACGCTCTTGGCGCGCGTCGGCGGGGAGCCCAGAGACACTTCTGGAGCCTGTTTTCCGAGGGGTAATCTAGCGAGCCCAGCGGAGACCGGGTGGGGGAGGGCAGGCGGCGCAGGGTGGAGTGGGCTCACTCTAACCCGGGAGTGACGGCCCCGGCCAGGCCCGCCTCCTGAGCCCTCGGATAGGCGTAGCCGCTCTCTGACACGCCCCCTCCCCGCCCTGTGCCGCCTCCGATTGGCCCAGGTGTGTGTCGGGTTGGGCGGCTGGGCTCTAGCTCTCGCCCCCGGGAAGGCAGCAGGAGCGGTTGAGAAGTGAAGTCTTGGCCAGAGTTTGCTTCTTGCCAGGAAATCGCGGCGGCGGCGGCGATTCCCGGCGGAGCAGAGGCCGCCTCGCTCGCGGCTCCCTCAGCGGGCCGCAGAGAGCGGAGCTGGTGCTGGGCTGCAGCGCCGGGAGCCACTGCACGCCCCGGGCAGCCTTTCTTTCCTGGTGAGTAACTTTGTCTGGACCGCCTCGCTCCGCGCCTTGCCGCGGGATCCGGGGCAGCCGCCTCAGGTGCGGGCGTCGGTGGGGTGTGGGGCAGCGACGAGCCCGGGGGGCGGCGGGAGCTGCGCCGCAGCCTTGCTCCGCGTCCCTCCTCCTTGCTTGTTGGCGCTGCGGGGGAACGTAGACCCAGGGTGTGGTGGGGCCGGCCGCGCTTGTCCGGGGAGGAAGGGACCCGCTGCCCTGCGCCCAGTGCTCGCCGCCCGGCAGGCGCCTGGGAGAGGCGGGCGGCCCCGACTGTTCCATTTGGTGGTTCAGGCGGCGGTGTTGCTGATCTTTGCATCGTTTGATATTTTTTGGGAAGCGAGAGGTGGGGATGAGTTGTTTTTAATTTCCTGTGTGTATGTTGTCTGAGAGTGCCAATAGCTGTCTTACATTGGATCTTGTTCCCCTGGAAAAGAATGGGAACAGATCATACCCTTCATCCCAGCCTGTTGCCTGTAAATCTCACCTTTCCCTTAAGGCTAGAGAGGGTGGGAGAGAGAGTTGACTTTTTAGGGGGTGGGGATTTAAAACATGGAGTTTGATTTGGAAGCAGTTGCACACAAAGCACCGTTCAGGAAATACATCACTCGCTTTGCGAAGCTTTATGTCATATTTTAGGCGAAGGACTTTTGGCTTATATGTGGTGTTTTTTTTTCTGATATTTCAGTTTTACATCTTAGGCTATGAATCAAGACGTCTGTATCTGCCAGGAGCTGCAGTACACTCACACACGGGCTTAACTGTATAGATGTTTCTGTACAGATATTTTTAAATCACAGGAACCAGAAACAAAGTTGAGTGAAAAACAGTGGCAGTGCAGGAGGAGACAGTTGTGAGCTCCAATTTATTGGAACTGTCTTCACTGTAAGAACTTTCCATTCTTGCAGCAGTAGTACCTACCAGGTGTGATTGAAAAATATAGTGAATGCTTAAATAAAAAAAAATTATTACAGTAAAAGACACATCACCATTAATCCCCCTCAAAATACTCCCTTTTGCTTTGAACACATTTAGCCCATCGTTCTTGCCACTTCCTGAAGCAGTTCTGGAAGTCCTCTTTTGTGAGTGTCTTTAGTTGTGCTGTTGTGGCTGCCTCTATGTCCTGAATCGATTTAAAATGTTTACCTTGCATGGTCATTTTGATTTTGGGGAAGAGCCAGAAGTTGCAGAGTGCCAGATCCAGTGAATAAGGTGGATTGAGGATGCACCATAATGTTTTCATTTGACAGAAATTGCCATACCAAAAGTGATGTCACAGAGCACTGTCATGATGGAGGATAAAGACACTCATGAAAGAGGGTTTCCAGAAAGTGTCAAGAATGATGGAATAAGTGTGTTTGAAGCAAGGGAGAGTATTTTGAGGGGGATTAATGGCAATGTATCTTTTACTGTAATAGGTTTTCTTAAACATCCATTGCATCTTTTGATCACATCACGTATTTGTAAATTAGCCATCATCCCAGGACAGGTCTTTTTTTGTTTTGTTTTGTTTTTTCTTGCACTGTACTATGACAGCACTGATGAAGTTGGATCTCAGTAGATCAATTTTATTTATTTTGATAGATTTGATTCCCATTTCCACCCCCATTTGGAAAATGGACTTTGATCTAATGTCCTTTTTGGCCTGTCAAAGCTTTCTTGAGCCATGAATAACAAAGTTTTGCCTTTTTAGTTTGTCCAAGTTACACATGTGAGTTTTCCCATAGGGGTAAAATGTAGGGCAAATCGGAACCAAGGTAGAATAACACTACTTTTAATTTGGCCCCCTTGTGCGTTAACATTCCTAATTCTGTATCTCATTCCTGTCCTTTTCTCATCAGGTTAAACATTTTTCATTCTTTATTCATTCAGCAAATGGTAGAGAGCCTACTACATGCCAGGCATTTTTGGCAGGAGTCAGCTCTTGCCCTGAGTTATCATACCCTCAACTGGAAGCTGATCCATGCCTCTGTTCCACTGGCTATGGCTACTTGAAAGTAACTTGAATAAAGTGCTGTGGGAACTTAAGAGAGGGAGCATTTCTGCCAGGAGTGTGTTAGGAAAGGCCTCACACAGGCACTGACTCCTCAAATTGGTGTTGGATTTTGCCAGATATATTCTGAGGAGAGGGACTAGCATGTAGGGTGTTGCTTTATGAGATCTGCATAGAATTACTCCGGCTGAAGTACACAGTGTCTGGGGAAATAGGGGCTGCTGTATTATTCATCTTAGAGCACTTCCACTTTGCCTTGCTTATAGTAGACACTCGAATATTTATTGAATTGACTTGAACAGAAGCATAAAGGATTTTGTAATGCCAAATTAAGAAAATTGGACTTTATTCAGCCAGTGATACAGAGCTGCTAATTTTAATCAGGAGAATGTCATGATAACGTTTGCATTCCAGAAAGTATCTGCAGCAGCCTAAGGATGGGGGGCGGGGGTGTCTGGATGGGAAGTAGGGAGACACATAGGCGCTGTTATACTGTAGGGGTTAAGTGCCAGGCTTCTCAATTCACCTTGTTTGGGTCTGAATCTGGTTCTGTCACTCACTATGTAACTTCTTTTTTCCTTAGGTTCTTCATTACATAACGTTTGGGGAATAAAATTTGGAAAAACATGTTTTTACTTAGCATAGTGCCTGGCACATAGTAAGGACTTAGTATTTTGTGAGTTGTTATTCTTTGTGAAGGCAGTGGAAGTAGAAATGACGTGGCATTGAGGAGCATAATTGGTTGGGCTCAGTAAGTGACTAGATATGATTAATGGGAGACTCATGATTCCAGGTTTTTGACTGGAGGCATTGGAGTGTGCTGGTTAAGCTTGCTGTGGGGTCAGATCGGGGGTTGAATTCCATCACTTACCCTTAGAATTGCTATCCTGACTGAGCTTTGGCTTCCTAATGTTTAGAAAATGAGCACAGTACCTGTCTAGTAGGGTTTGAGGATCAGATGAAATCAGGCACATAATACCCTTGGCAGAGTTCCTAGCACGTTACAAGTGCTCAATAAATATTAGTTGTTCCCTTTAGTGATGACGACATTAAGGAGCTAAAGGAATGTTAGAAGATATGAGAAGGGGCAGTTGAAAACAATTGATGGTAGGAATGGGGAAGGGAAGATAATTAGTTTAGTTTTGGACCAACCCAGCAAGGCCTAATGGATGGTTGAGATGTCTGTGATGAAGTTGTTGGACAGATGTGTCCAACAAGGAGCTGGGGAAAGAATGAAAAAGAAAAAAAAAAATTCACCTAGCACTTTTGTGTGTGTGGTAAATTTTATGGAAGATTTGGAGAACGGGAGGCAGAGGAGAGGCTTATGCTGTAGCAGTGCCAGGGGTGTTGCTGCTGAATATTAGGCATCTCTGTCTTTAAATTGCATTTTGGCCACCATCACAGGGGAAGTCCAGGCTCATATAACCTGGCTGGTTCTGTGCCCTTCTCCCTCTCCTTGTTCTTTTCTTACTGATTGCCACCCCCCTCCCCCAATGCCCTGAAATCCAGATAATTTTAAATTTTATTATGCAGAGCCATTTAACTCTTCCTGCTTAAGGGGCTAAAGTTCACTCCAGGTCCATCTTCCTATATCAGAATCCAACAAAGTTTCTAGAAGAGACAGAGGTCTCATTTCCTAGGTTCCACTCTACTTAGGAAACAGTGTTGGTTGGAAGAAAAAACATGGATATGTATGTATAGTTCTGCATGTTAGACATATGTATATGTATGTGTATATACGCATATGTGTTTATATACACACACATATATATCTTGCATGTAGAATTATAGTTGTGGAAGACTTGGCCAGGCCTAAAATGACACAGTTTTGGGGCCTGGGATTTTTACCAAATAAATAAATCCCTTTTAGCATTCCTCTCACATGTCTCTTTCCCTTAGAAAGTACACAACAGTGGTTGTGTTAAGTTTTTGGTTGATTGGAATTAGAAGAAATGGCTATTTCGTGTATTAGCCTAATGAAAAGTTATTAAGAGGAATTTTTTAAAAGGCAAGTGCTCATGGTATACAGTATGAGAATTGTCATCTAGTTAGTATGCTTTTAAATAAAGAGACTTTTAAAGGTATGGTAAGTTCTGTACTTTAGAATGTATGCTTTGTAAGAGCAGGGCTCATATCTGTTTTGCTCACTGAAGGACCCCCAAGTACTTAGAACTATAAATATTGATAAATGCACGAACGAATGAATTGGATCCATTGGCTTTGATCTGTGTTGGCCCATGGACTGTTCCAAATCTTTGGAACAGTCTATGTGTCAAAGAGAAGACAAGACAATTGAACCAGCAAGGACGCGCAGAATGTTAATATACCTATAGGAAGTTACGGAAGCTGTAATGGAATGGATGACTATTATGATTCAGTGATTTCAGTGCCACCTGTTGTAATTATTTGCATGATTCCTTCCTTTCTCACATTTTACTGTGATAGTTGTGGGGTGTGGTAGTTAGGGACAGACTTGGGTAGGGATAGTGCTTCGTGCTGAGTTAAACTAACAAGAGCCATGTTATAACTTTGTCCCCTCTTGGTTATTAGCCCAACTCCAGCCCAGAGTCCCTGAAGTCTTGATTAAAAAAAAGCTGAAAAGATAGGGGCGGAAGTTTTGTGGGCAGAGAGGGTTTAAGCATATTCAACACCTTTATCTTCCCAGACTCGAGATTAGGGCTATTACTTCTGACAATTAGAATTCCTCAAGGGAGAATAAAAGTATAACTATATACAACACATACTCAAGTATACTATAGTATATATAGTATATACAGAAGGTGCCCCAAAAAATGTATATACACTTTAAGGAAGGTAAACTGTATTAAAATTGTAATACTCCTTATATATCGATAACAAAAGCTGAGTACAAGTCACGTTTGACCTCTGCAATTACAAGAGGTACTCAAAGTGGTTACCTTCAGGATCCAGACACTTCTGATTACGGAGAACTACCACTTAAGCAACGTTGACCAAAGTGTCCACTTGCATACATTTTTTTGGCACCCAAGTTTATGTGCTTGTATGTATGTATATCCTAAACAACCATGTGTCCACTTAAAAGCACTCCACCTTCATATGTAAAACATGAGGTTTTAATTTTTTCTTAATTGAAAGGGTGATCTTAGAGTTCTTTTAAATAAAAAATTGCCCCGCAGTATATAACAGGGGCCATTGTAAAAATGTTTATAACCAAGTTATGAGGACCTATATCTTACATGAAATAAGGTGTACTTGGCTGTGATAAAGCTTCCAAAGACTCTGTTGGCCATTATTTTGTTTCATAGGTAAAAGTAAAGTCTGGGAAATATTTCCACCTCTTCTTTACCCCCCCCCCCCATTGGGATTTTGGCTACCAATCTTAAAAATTAACCCTTTATCAGTATTCTTAATACTGTTCAGGGAAACTGCATGAATAATTATTGAACAAATCAATTGGAGTTCTTCACTGATACCTTACCTAATTCATTATTTTATTATGACCGTTGCCGCTTTTCTTTTACATGATTTTTAATGTTTGAACTTTGACTTTCAACTTATTTATATTCAATGAGTACCTAAGCATTCGGGATGTGATCAGCACCAGGCTGTGTGGAACACAAAAGATTGTCCTTGTGGAACTTAAAATCTTAAAAGACATTCAGTCTAGGAGTTAATCATTTGCAGCAGGGTGACTGATACCCGTTGTTTTTTTTTTTTTTTTAAAGATTTTATTGGGGAATTGGGGGAGGGGAACAGCGTTGGGGAATTGGGGGAGGGGGAACAGACAAGTTGCTGTCTTTTTGTTCTTCAGTCTAGTTGCGGAGGACGTTGCTTCACTGGCCCATGTTGGTATCGTCATTGCGCTCTTCCCGGATGAAGCAGATCGGTCGCCGGCCTCTGGCTGGTCGCTCACCTCGGCTATTGGCAGCTCCCGCTGGCTGCCGGCCACTCACTGTAGCCTATGGCAGCCACTGCAGCAGGGGCTGCATCCTACACCGTTGCAGGGGCTCACACAGCCCAGCTCCAAGTGGAGCTGTTGTTAGCTGTAGAGGGCAGTGTCACTGGCCCTCATATGTAGGATCTGACCTGGGCCGCTGGCATCCCAAGCCAGCTCTTAACCAATGCGCCACTCGGCCGGCCCCAGGGTGACTGATACCCTTGACTTCTCATATATTAGCTCCTCAACTCCAGTGACCTTCACCTCACTATAGTTTAACATGACCCTGCGTTCTCCACAATAGAAATCTTAAATTTATATATCCTGTTCTCTAACCACAGCCTCCTGTCCTTCCAGCTCCCTCAAACCCACACTGTAGATTTCAACAACCTTCCTCTTGACACAGACACCTTACCAATCCTTTTGTTCCATCCTTCCTCCCATTCCCGGTTGGATTAACATTTACTGGCCTTGAGGTCTTCCCTGTCCAATTTGGAATCCATCAAGCACTTTCACTGGCACCTTTGATTCTCTTGACCTTGTTTTTGTGCTGTGCCTGCCAGAAAACATCCCCATGAACTCTACCTCTCTCCCTGAGTTGCTTTGGTAATACCATTAAAAGGCCGGCCCTCAGTACGGGTAATTGTCTCTCCAACAACCCTCTCCCCACCCCCACTCAGTCAACTACTAAATGTTTATTTGGCATCTACTGGGTGCTCTGGCCCAGAGCTAAGAATAGTAACGTATCCCCATAGCGCTTACAATCTAGAGGAGATAGACATTCATCAAATAGTAGCGCCCATTATAGTTGGAAAATATGGTTAGTGCTTTGAAGAAATAGTGTAGGGCTGTGTTGTCCAGCACTAGCGACTAGCCCACGGCAGTGTGGCTAGTCCTCATGGAGATGTGCTGTAAGTGACACACCAGATTTTGAAGACTTAGTACCCCCCACAGGTAAAATATCTCACTAATAATTTTTATGTTGAGTATATATTGAAATGAAAATATTCTGGATATATTGGGTTAAATAAACTAGTCATATATTAATATATAATATAATAAATAAACTATTCACTAGGTTCCTTTTATTTTTTTGAATATGGCTACTAGAACATTTAAAATGCCACATGTGGCTCCCACTCTGTTTCTGTGGGACACGCTGGCGTAGGGTGCCGTCTGGGGGACGAGCCTCGTCTCTGGGGAGCGGGTGGCGCTGAGCCTTTCCTGAGGAAGTTGGCTTTGAACAGATGCCTGGCTGGGCAGGTGTTCCCAGGTGAGCCCTCCTCAGAGGAGGCAGTCAGAGGTGGATGGCACTTGGAGGGAGGGCGAGAAGGTGGTGGGAGAGGGAGACAGACTGGGCCAGATCCCGTAGGCCCTGGTGGTCCTCATCGGGCTTTGTTCCTCATTCCTCATGTATTATTCCACACATCACTTACAGACCCTTTTATCCAACCCTCACTTCTGCTACAGTCTGCAGAGAATCTGGTTACTTCCTGATGGCCGGGTTTGAGTTCTCAGATCTCTGTGCCTCTCCTCCTCAACTTCCCTGCATCGGTCTCAGATCTGCTGAAAGCTAACTTTCCCACATGTGCCCCTGATCTCATCCTCCAAAGTGGCTTTCAGGAGAGGGTAGTTAACTAGCTTCCCTCAGTATTCAACCCCATTCTTCCTACTGGCTTTTTCACACCAGCCTTTTTTTTTTAGCTGAGCCATCCTGCTACCTGTTCGCAGCTCAGCAGCTGCTCAGCTCGGGCTAGGCATCGAACTGCTGTTGCTCACCAGTCTTAAACCTTACGCAACAAAGCCTCATGGACCCATGTCCCCCTCAAGTTATTGTTCTTGAAGCATATCAAAACACTTTTTGACTTAACGTTCTATTTTATTTAGAGCAATATATTAAAAATGTATCAATATCTAGTCAATATAAAATTATTAATAAGATATTTGACATTTTTCATATTAAATGTTTGAAATCTGGTTACATTTTATACTTACAGTATATGTCAGTGCAGATGCTAAATTTTCAGTGCTTAAAGTAAAAAGAATGTTATCAACCTAATAATTTAACAAAAATATTTTACCCTGCTTGTTTTTTTTTAACTGTGGCAAAAACATAAAATGTACCATCTTAACCATTATCTAGTGCACAATTTAGTGGTGTTAAGTGAATTCACATTGTTATGCAACCAACCTCCACAACTTTTTCTTCCTGCAAAGCTACACCCTACACCCGTTAAACAACAGCTCTTTACTTCCCTCTCCCCACAGCCTCTAGCAACCACTATTCTACTTTCTGTTTTTATGGATTTGATTACTTCAGATACCTCATACAAGTGAAGTCACACAGAGTTTGTCTTTTTATGACTGCCTTGTTTCACTTTGCATAATGGCTTCAAGGTTCATCCATGTTGTATAGCATGTGACAGGATTTCCTTTTTATGGCTGAATAATATTCCAGTGTACGTCTATACCACATTTTTTTTATCCATTCATCCCTTGATGGATGTTTGGGTTGCTTCTACCTCTTGACCCTTGTAAATGGTGCTGCAGTGAACACAGGTGTGCAAATCTCTTTGGAACCCTGCTTTATTTATTTATTTATTTATTTATTTATTTATTTATTTATTTATTTTATTTTTTTAGCTGAGCCATCCTGCCAAGAGTTCTGGCTGGGCATCAAACTGCTGTTGCTCGGAGCTGAGCTCATACTCTTGAGCGAGTTCTTAACCAGCTGAGCCACTATGCCGGCCCAAGGAACCCTGCTTTAAATTCTTTTGATTATGTAGCCAGAAGTGGGGTTGCTGTATCATATGGTGTTCTAGTTTTAATTTCTTGAGAACCCCTATACTGTTTTCCACTGTAGCTATACTGTGTCATAATCTCACCAATGTTACACAAGCACTCCAGTTTCTCCACATCCTCATTAATGCCTTTTATTTTCTGTTTTGTTTTATTTTGGGGGGTTTTGTTTTGTTTTGTTTTGTTTTACAGCTAGCCATCCTAACAGGTATGAGGTAACATCACATTGTGGTTTTGATTTGCATTTCTCTGATGATTAGTGAAGTTGAGCATCTTTTCATTGTACTTGTTGGCCATTTGTATATCATCTCTGGAGAATGTCAAGTCATTGGCCTGTTCTGAAATTGGGTTATTTGACATTTGTTGTTGATTTGTAGCTCTTTATATATTGTGGATATGAACCCCTAATCAGATATATTATTTGCAAAAATTTTCTCCCATTCCATATGTTGCCTTTGCACCTTGTTGACTATGTCCCTTTGATGGTGTAGAGGTTTTTAAGTTTGATATAATCCTATTTATCTATTTTTTCTTTTGTGTCCAGTGCTTTTGGTGTCATATCCAAGAAGTCTTTGCCAAATCCACTATCATGAAGCTTTTCCCCTATATTCTAAGAGTTTCGTAACTTCAGGTCCTATGTTTAGGTCTTTAATCCATTTTGGGTCAGATTTTGAATATAGTGTAAGAAAAGGGTACAAACAAAATATTTTGAATATATTCTTGAGACCTTATGGAAAGAAGAGGGAAAGGTCTGAAATATAGGGAATCATTTTAGTTTGGAGGGATTGATGATAGTTATTAGGCTAGGACGCAGTTCTCAAATGGTGCTTAATAGTATATTCTAGTGTGAATTTTTCCGACCTTTTTGTTTCTTATAGTTGAGAGACACCAATGTGGAAACAATCAATAGTCTAGTGGTAGTTGAAGCTAAAAATAAAACGGGAAGAAGCCAGGTATGAGTGCATGTGAGTCATCCTGTGCCTCTATACTAAGTATTTAAACCACATGGTCAGACTTGCCGAACATGCCTTTTAAGCCCTTCCTGCCAGTGCCATTTAGTAAGATTTCAGAAGTATCCATAGCAATTAGATCTCATATGAAATATTTATTAACCTCATTAATTTCTCCTATTTTAGGCTTTGAGCTTTCATTACAAATGAGATACATTAATTGCTACTTCAATAGACTAATTTCAGAATTTGTTAAAAATAGATATGTTTCTGACCTATTCTTTTTCCAGGTGTATGGAGTACCTTTGTCAGCACATTTGAATGATTTTTCTGCCTTTGACAGTATATAATAAATAACATTGAGAAACTTTTCAGGATTTATTCTATGAGTCTGGATTTTTTTTAAATGATATGATAGCTATTTACAGAAAGATCTATCACTTTTTTAATGAATCCATTTTGCAGGATTTAGAAAGATGATAAAATCTTGGGTTTGCCAGAGGCAGCAAATCAAACTTGGTGCTGGAAGAAAGCAAAATGGACAATTAAGTAGTGCTTAAAATGTTTATTCATAGTGCAGTATTCTTTATGTTTTCATAAAGAATTACTCTTTTGTTTACTTGAAACTTTTGAAAAGAAAATTGTTCTGTTAATAAAAAAACAAATTATTCTCTAAGTATATGCTAGGATTTATGGAAGGATATCATTCTAGAAGATAACACATCCTAAAGATATCATTCTTTAAAATAACACATTTAATTCAATCTTAAAATAATTAATATCTGTATTTTAATTAATATTTTTCTATTTGATAACTCCTGAGAAGTAACACATCTGTTTGTTTTACTTTATTACATATATTACCAAGTATTTGGGGACATAAGGGTACATGTGGTTTTCTTTTTTGTATATAACATTGTATTTTTTTTTAATTATAGAAGTAATCCATGCTAACCATAGAACATTTAGGAAGTCCTAAACTATGCAAAAAAATAAAAATTGCTAATAATCTCACCAGTTGTAATTCTTTTAAAATAATTCATTTGTTCAACAAATATATGACTACTCTGTACTGTGTATCATTCTAGATATTTGAGATATGAAAGTGAGTTATAGAAGTTCTTGTTCTTAGAAATTGAAACTAGTCAGATTCCAGTTTCATTACAATTACTATATTTGGATACAAATATGATATTTAAGTGGTAGAACTTAAGCATAGAGAGTCTTGTGGCAAGGTAAAAGTTATTAATTATTATTCTTATAAATTGCAGGTAAAGAATAGTCTCAGGTGAAAACAAACCAGCATTTTTGTGATTGTGCAGAACCTGAGATAGGTAAGTACATGAATATGTATCTTTTTTCCCCCACTGGATGTTTATTGATTCCCTACATCATGCTGGGCACTCTTCTACATGGTGAGAATATTGCAGCAATGAACTAGACGAGAGGGACCCCTGCTCTTAGGGAGTTGACATGCTGCAAGGCAGGAAGAGAGATAAACAATAAACAGGTAAGCAAATCAATAAAAAGTCTAATGACCAACGCTAGGAAGAAAAGAAGATGATGTGGTCAGATCGCAAGCCTGTTAGACTGGTGATTAGATTTACAGCTGGTCCCCAGGTTTCCTTTCAGCTATCAGCTTGTCTTCCCCAGGAAAACGTTTAACTAATGCTGCCAAAAAGAAACAAGCAATGTCATCTTTGTTTCTTGCCCTTTTGTACTTTCTCTTGGAGACTTCTTCAAGAGAAATGGCTAAATAGCAAAAGTAAGAAGGAATTAAGAGAAGCAAGGCACATGGAAAATCCTTTCGGCTTTTCACCAAGTTGGGAGTTTGCTGAGTTTGTGTCAACTTGAATTTGTACTTACTATTATCTCAGAAGTGCTTACTATTCGTATGTTCTGAATTAAGAAAAATAAAACTCTACCAATTATTAGGAGAGGGAATAAGCGGAAATAATTTTATCAATCCTTGTGGAATTTGCAGTTTTATTTTAAAGTTTCTCATGTCTCTGAAAAACGATCATCGATGTCACCTTATAAAGAGCTCCTGACTCGTAGCTGATTTGACGGTCTTTACAACTGATGTGTACGATTTGTGTCCTGCTTTCTTCAGTACATAAGAATTTGGAGTGTGACCCGTGACTCATCAGTTGACACTACAGAGCATTTTTAGAAACAAAGAGTGCAATAGCAGATTTCCCTTATGCAGCAGTGGTGGAGGTAGATAGAAGAAGGCACAGCTGTCCATACCTGTGCAGCTGTATGTTAGACTGATTCTTAGAGCTGTGTTACAACACTGAACATTTCAAGAAGTTTGAATAGAGTAGGTATAAACTATGTGCGTGTTGTGCAAAAAGATCCTTATTGTGCAGCAGTAACTGCGTTTCTCCCGTTTTTATGATACAAAGTCACTGCCGATCAATGCAATATTTAGGTTTGTATTTTACTTAATCAGTTTTGAAACACAGAGATGAAGCAATGAAGAAAAAGCATTTTCTTAGGCATACTTCTTCATTTTTAGTGCTCTATAAATTGTTTCTATTTTTGATGTAGACTCCTTGTTTGCTTTGACTTCTAATTTTAGTCATATACATAAGAACCAAACTTGGCTGCTTTCTACTTCCTACTTTATTTTCTTTTGTCCATGCTCCTGCCATGATAGACTCTCATATACAGAGCCAACCTGTACAATACATACTTAATGAAAAACAAGTCTCACTTCCACCCCTTTACCACAGCCACCCAGTTCCTCCAGTATTGACTGCTGTTAGGAGTTTTTTGTATATATCCTAGACATATTTTGTGCATATAAACTCATGCGTATACCTATATAGAGAGATATTTTTAAACACATCCTATTTTGGAACTTGAATTAGCTCAAAATTTGTTTAATTTGCTAGTCTTTTTGATATTTAACTTAGTCACCTTTTTTGTTTGCTGATCTTACCTGAATTATATTACCTTAAAAAAAAGTTTATCTCTTGAAAAACATGTAAACATTACCATGTAGAGGATTTTCTCTGCTGGATATGACTATGGATAAAATGATTATGTGCACTTTTTAAAAAAAAACTATAAATCATGGCCCTGTTACTTATTTCTTTTTAAACAAAATGCTAAACATAATAAAAATGAATTTAGTCATCTTTATGATTACTTAAGAGAAAATGGAACATTTACTAGGTTCCTTTGATCTAACAAATATAGTACCACCATGGAAGAATATCTGTTTAGTACACTTTAAATTTTGCTAAAAAGCTTGGTTATTAGGGAATATTATAGTACAAATTGTGCTGAATTAAAAATTGCTTGTTTAACAAGTCCACTTACTAAGTGGAAAAGTCTTGGTGTATTTTACAATGTTCATCAGTTATGTAGATTGTACTTTCACAGTATTAATGTTTGTAGTGGGCACTCAGATTGTCTTTCACTTTGAGAAGTGTTGAGTGCATCCATTTTATTGTAAAGCGTGGAGGGGAAAGGCAGTCTTTTCCTTGAATTCAATTAGAGTATGTTAGATGTGGAGGGGGGGAAGTAAATTGTTTTCACTAATTTACAAATATCACCCTGGAAGGAATTAACATTTTCACTGTTATACTACCTTCCTTAGGTTGTGAAATGTAAATGGGCAGAATTGTAGAACTGCCAATATGAATCATCATAATAACTACCATTTGAGTGACCACTCCATGGCTGTCACTCTGCTAGGAGCTTCAAGTTTCATTTCGCAATTAATTGTCACAGTAATCCTGTGAGGTCAGTATTTTGCATTTAAGGAAACTGGAGTTCAAAAAGTTTCAGAGGTAATATACAGTTTGGACAAGGTACAGTAATTACCTATGATTGGAAATCAGACCTATTTGATCTAAAAGTTGTTTCTATGAAAAGATAAAGTTCTGATAGAATCATAATTATTTTCTTTCTTCTTCCTGAAAAGGACTTTAAAGACCATTTTAGTTTAAACCACACAGTTGACCAACAGAGAGGTAGGTTTCTTATAAAAGGCAATGATTGTCTAGGACTCATAGTGAAATAATTTAAAAAAAAAAAAAAGATCAGCGGGATTGTTTTGTTATAATGCAGTTGAATGATTTTACAGAAACCATGGTGTAAAGGGAAAAGCTGATTCATGCCGTATCTGTCCCTTTGCCTGCCTACCTACCATCCACCCTCCATGATCTGTCTGTCTGTTACACCTGGAGGAAGGAGTAGTTTTATTCTTTATACCCTTCTTCAACTTCTCGTATGTTTAATTTCGGTTAGTAGTCTTAGAGCTTAAATTGTGGAAGGCTTGAAAGGGTAAAAGGATTTAAGAGTAATTGCTTCTTTGTTGCAGAGATGGCACCTGAAAAGGTATATGTGCCTTGACTTTCTCAAGGGCTATCAGCAAGGCTCTGATTTTGTTACATTAAACCCTTCTTGTAATGACACTACTTAGTGAGATGTTTACCTGCATGGTTCTGCATATTTATCTTTATGGTGTTTTCAGACAAGATAGGGCCTTGTCTGAAACCCATTAAAGTTTGATTAAAAGGTGGCAATTTAGGAGCAAGCATAAGAAAATGGGTTGCTGGGGGCCAACCGAGTGGCTCAGTTTAAGAGCACAAGCTCTGAGCAACAGGGCTGCCTGTTGGATTCCCACATGTGCCAGTGATGCTGCACCTGAGCTGAGCTGCCAACAGGTGACAGAATGGCTCAACTGGTGAGAGCATGTGCTCCTAACAACAAGACTGCCTGTTCCATGGTGGGCTATGCCCGCCTGCAACTAAGACTAAACTTGGGCACCTTGAGCTGAGCTACCGCCTGAATGTCATTGGATAGAAGGTGTGCTCTTAACAAGGCTGCTGGTTCAACTCCCGCATGGGATGGTGGCTACGCCCACCTGCAACTAAGATTGAACACATAGCACCTTGGGCTTAGAAGCCACGAACTGCCACATGGCGACTGGTGCCCTCCACAACGAAGATTGAAGGACAACAACTTGGCTGGTCCCCTTCCCCAATTCCCCAACATTGTTCCCCTCCCCCAATTAATAATAAATAGATAAATAATTTTTATAAAGAAAATGGGTTGCTGTAAAAAAGATAACATCTTCTTAGCTGAAGTGTTCTTCCTATGGACTCTGAGCCTTTGGTTGTTTTTTCTTAAAATTTTTCTTTGTGGAATAATAGAAGTTCCAGTTTTATATTATGAAAATAGTTAAGCAGTAAACACTTGATAATAGATATTCATAGAAAAGCTGGAAAATAGACAAGGAGTAAGACAAAAATATGGAATCGCTTTTTCACACGGACCCCACGTCTTCACCCATAGTTCCTGCTCCCGTTCAGAAGTGTTGGACGACGGCCTAGCCTGCAGTGAAACTGATGGTCAGTGAAATTGATTCCTTTTATAGTGTTGGAGGACTTCCTGTAATCTCTCTTCACTCTGGTTTCTTTTTTTTTTTCTTTAAGATTTTATTGGGGAATTGGGGGAGGGGAACAGACAAGTTGCTATCCTTTTGTTCTTTAGTCTAGTTGCGGAGGACGTTGCTTCACTGGCCCATGTTATCATCACTGCGCTCTTCCCGGATAAGGCAGATCGGTCGCCGGCCTCTGGATGTTGCTCACAGCGGCTATTGGCAGCTCATGCTGGCTGCCGGCCACTCACTGTAGCCTATGGCAGCCCACTGCAGCAGGGGCTGCAGCCTACACCATCGCCGGGGCTTGCACAGCCCAACTCCAGGTGGAGCTGTTGTTAGCTGTAGAGAGCAGTGTCACTGGCCCTCATATGTGGGATCCAAACCCGGGCCGCTGGCATCCCAAAACCAGCTCTTAACCAGTGCGCCACTCGGCCGGCCCCTGGTTTCTTACTCGTTATCCCATTTCCTCGCAGGTACCGCAGCCTGCACAGTAAAGCTTCAATTCACGTTTGGGAGCTACTTATTTTTTTTCAGCACTATTACATGCACAACTTCTGTAGTCATACGGATTGTTACCAGAACAGGGAATAAAGGGCCGAAAGCGAGACTGAAGTCAAGAAAACAGCTCATTTTGCGGAACACGTTCCGATTGGGGTGGCCCTGGCGAGCATGCGCTTCGTGTGCTGCTGCCTGCGCCCAGTGCAGCTCCCCAGGTTTCGCTTGCAGTCCTCATCGGGGGTACCAGCGCATAGCATGTGGAGGACAGGTGTTAACTATGATTTTTTTAAAATGTAAATACACTATTATTTTTAGTAAGAAAATCATTTCAGAAAATGTAAGAAAAATAAATTAGTGCTTTGAAGAGTGGTACTAATAAGTGTGTGTTGAAATCGCAGTCAGGAATCCACCCTTTGGAGGGGGGGGTACCATTAGTTGCAGTCGTTTCACTGAATTAAAGTTTGTCACTAAAGTGTAGTGACATTAGGCTAAGCAGGAAACATTTCTTAGAACTTCGTGCCCCATCGCTGGCATTTGTGGACTACGACAATTTAAAATAGCTGTGTAGGCTCTGGCTGGCTCTTGGTGTATATGAGCACATAAGGGACAGGCTTGAGTGCAGCTGCTCACCTGTTCAAGGGCTGCTGCTGGGTTTGGGGGCTGCTATTGTTAGTGTTTCTTTGTCATCAGCAGATAAATGGCGGTTTACTAATTTGGATAATCACCTGCTGAGTTGTGTAATGGCATTGATGACCTAGGCACACCCTACTGGAAATGGTGACAGCATTTGCAAACTGCGATGTGCTCTAGTCGCTGGGGCAGTTGCTCTACTTGCACAGGCTAACTCATATATTGCAGTTGTACCAAGGTGTGATTTTGTTTTTGTTTTAAGGGATGGTGTCTGTTGTTATTCCTGTTCCCCTAGAACTTAGCTGAAAGACACTAACTACAATTCCAAAGCAGAATTATGTCCGGGAAGGGGAAGAAATTATTTTGCCATAGAAAACAGGAATTATATTTTAAAGGGAAACTTTGACAGTATTCTGTTTAACAAATGCTCAGTTCATATTATTTATTGATTCCAAATTATGGATTGTTAAGTGAGCCATAAATTGTCAATGTTACCAAGTAGTAAGAGATGAACAGAAAGAAAAGTTAGTATTTTGACAACAGTTTCTTAAGTAACAGTGGTAATATTTGCTAGCATAATTGTTTCATAAGACACTAAATGAAAGTATGGTTTCAACCATGTGACTTCTAAAAAGTAGAAAAAAGTTTATATAAAAGTTATATATATAATTTATTTACAGTATTGTAATTTTTCTTAATACTGTCCTGTATTTTATGTACCTTTCAGTTGTTGTGCCAGAATAATCTTATAAATAGTTGCATCTCAAAAGTAATTAAAATGTTAATTGATCACCTGTAACACAATGGCTAAAATTAAAAATACTGACAACATCAAATGTTAGGGAGGATGTAGAGCATCCAGAACTCGTATATTCTTGGTGGGAAAATAAACTGGTACAACCACTTTGGGAAAGGCCTGACACTTTTTTATAAAACTAATTAAGTTCATATCTATCCTGTGGCTCAACTTTTCCACTCTTGGGTATTTCCTTAAGAGAAGTGAAAACATACGTTCATAGAAAGGCATGTAGAACAATGTTCATAGAAACTTTTATTCATAATCACCGAGAGCTGGAAACAGCCCAGTTGCCATCAGTATCCCATCAGTAATGGGATACTGCTGAGCAATGGGCAGAAATAGACTGCTAATAAACACGCAGAATGGACGAATCCTTACTCAAATGAGTACACGCTCTTTGTTTCCATTTATATGATATTTTAGAATAAGCAAAACTAATCTGTGTTGGAAAAAAATCAGAACAATGGTTGGAGGGGATGCAAGGGAATTTTCTGGGTGATGATTATGTTCTATGTCTTAATAGAGATTTGTGTTACATAGGTGTATGCATTTGTCAAAAACTCAAAGAATGTACACCTAAGATTTGTGCATTTTTTTGTATTTGAATTTTGCCTCAAAAGAAAAATGTAAACAAATATTGAACTATAGTTAATGATTTGCATGCTGTAATATTTAAAGAAAAGTGTACTGATTATGCAGTATACCTTGTAGTGCCTGAAAAGACAAGATGGAGGGAAGGATAGGTAGATATGTGATAAAGCAAGTGTTGTATTTCAGATGTTAATGGTAGACATGTAAGATACAAGAATTCACTGTAAAAATGCAAAACTTTGAAAATTTTCATAATAAGTTGTTGCAAACTGTTCATTGATAATAGAGCTTCGTATGGCTTGCCTGTTCATGCATGATTTATTATCTTCTAAACTTTGTTTTTCTTTGCTTCAGTGATCTTTATCTTGATTTCACATAGGAACTTGTGACTGTCTGAGAATTTTTGAGAATTTATCTTTACTGTTCATTATACTAAATCACAGCCTTATTTGAGAAGTCAGAGTGCAGAGAAGTATCATTCTAGCTCATTAGTACACTTGTCTTACTTTGCATTGTCATCACAGTTTTTACTTATTTTTTTTTACTAAGAGTAGGAGTGAATGGCAGTGTCTTCAGACAGATTGTTGAAAATTGTGTGGTTTCTCTGGGATTGTATTGCATGTTGCTTGTAATAATGCCTGTTGTGTTTTTTCTTTAATGATGGGAAAGAGGGAGGGAATGGTGGAAATTTCCCTATTTCAGGTACCACTGAATATGGACTTTGAAACAAGCGGAGCAGACTTTGACTCCCATCTTAGTCACGTACAGCCTACAGTTTTAACCCCTCTGAGCCTCATTTTCCTCATCTATAAAATGGTGATGGTAACTACTTCATAGGGTTTGTTGGAAAGATTAAATGAAATAATACTTGTAAAGCAATTAGTGTAGTGTCTCACATATAGTAATAGTGGGTAAGTAAAATTGGGAGAGAATCGTTAGATCATTGGAAATGAACTTTAAGACTGTTCCAGTTTATGTGAGGAGGGAGTAAAGCAGTAAGGTAACATCCATAGGTGAAAATAATCTACATGTGTGACTGACTCGGACTGGCCACTTAGGACTAGGGATGCCTTCGGATTCCTCCCTGCAGACATGGAATCAGTAGGCTGCTACAAAATGACCACTGCAATAATGGCTAGCACTCAGAGTGGTGCTCGGGAATGAGAAGAAATGAAAGTAGTAGACATTCTGGTTGGGGTGCCCCAGCAACCATTCACCCCACTCCCAGCCCCTAATTTCCTTTTTAGGGGAATGCGCTTTTTCTCTACTTTTGTCTCTGTGCTTCTGGGGAAGTTGACTTAAGTAACCCAGGATATGGCCCTGGCTGGTGATCGGTTCAGGATGGGTACGTGACCTAAGTCAAGTCATCAGAGCTAGGAAGATGTAGTTCTGGGGCTCTTGTTGGCATTATTGTGGGAGCTGAACAAGGGCTATCACTATGTGACCCCATGACTGCTCGGGACCGGCTGCCACTTACAGCCTGAGCATGAGCCCAGTCCAGAGAAAGCAGAGGTGGGAGAGAGAATCTGGAGTCCAGTCACCCCTGTCTTGTTTTTCACTTAAGCAAGTGTCAGGCAGGCTTTCTATCACTTGCAGCTGGTAGAATCCTACGCCAAGATACCGATAGATATGTATCTATCAGTATCATTGGTTAAGGGCCTCGTTACTTACTGAGTGATTCCACAGTTTTAGCTTATGCCTCTATGTCACATATATTTTGCTTGTATAATGGTCGTTGTATCTGCTGGTTAGGTTGTAAGTTCTTTGTGAGAAGGGACTATCTTATTCTTGTTAAGTACACTTTTCCTCTTCATATAGATGTAGATATCAGTACCTGTGCTGTCCAGTGCAGTAGCCACGGGCGTTATGTGGTTTTAGAGCGTTTGAAATGTGGCTAGTCCCAGCTGAGGTATTCTGTAAGTGTAAGTTAAACACTGACTTCCAAGACTTAGTATGAAACAAAGAATGTGAGATACCACATTAATAATTTCTAAAATACTGATTACATGGTGAGATATGAATTTTGGATATATTGGATTGAATAAAATATTTAAGTTAATATTACTAGTTTCTTTTTTCTTAATGTGGCATCTGGAAGTTTTAAATGATACGCTGCATGTTATATTTCCCTTGGACAGTGCTAATCTAGACCCTTGATCCCTCCCTTTTGTCTCCTTGTCAACCAGGCCCCTCTTGCCCCAACTTAGAGAGGCAGTCAGTGTGACATAGGGCTTAGAGTCAGAGTCCTGGCCTAAATTCTTTCCCTCCTTTATATATGCTGAGTAGTTTATCAGTAATTAAGAATGGAGGATTTATTTAAAAATATTATCTATCATCCCCTGCGTGATAGCCAGTGTGCTTGGTGCTAAGGCTGTGATGCTGAGGAGAGCATAGGCCAGCGCTCACCCAGCTTCCAGTCTGGTGGGGGAGATGGATATTAACTAATCATGTAAGTAAATAATTGAGGTGAGAAGTACTAAGAGGGAAACACAGGGTGTTCTAAGTCCATATAACAAGGACCTGCCCTAGTCCTGGGTGCTATTACAGAAGGTTTCTTTGTTTTGTTTTTTGTTTTTTAAGCCATCCTGCCACCTGTTGGCAGCTTAGTGGCAGCTCAGCTCGGGCTGGGCATTGAACTGCTGTTGCTTAGAGCTCAGCTCGCACTCTTGAGCGAGCTCTTAACCAACTGAGCCATTCGGCCAGCTCGGAAGGTGATTTTTTTAAAGCAATCATAATTTGAAAAATGAGAAAAAGTTATCAAGAGGCTAGTGGGAAAGAGTATTACGGGCAGATGGAATATTTGCAAAGGTCTTGAGTCAAAATAGGGCGTGACACTTTCAAGGAAGCAATAGAAAACCTGTGGAGTGGAGAAACGAAAGCATGAGGACTGTGGGTAAGAAATAAAACTTGCAACATTGAGTCAGAACAGAAGTATGCAGAATAAATTGGGTAGGACTTCGTAATAGATTAGATATGGGAGGTGAGGAAGAGAGCTGTGCAAACAATTACTTCTCAGTGTCTGGCTTATGCCCCCATATTGCGGTACTAGCGATCCAGTCACCAGACAAGGACCACGTTTTGGTAGAAATCACCTTGGGTTTGAGTTTTGACATGTTGTAGTAGTATCTTTGAAACAACCAGGTATGTATTTTGTCTTATCAGGTGATGAAGGAAGACCCCCATTCTCCCCCACATAGCTTCACATTTGTGGCTGTTTTCTATTTTCTCAATCTTATAAGTATAATATAATTTAGGAATCTCTGGTCTTTATTTGCCGAATAATCATTCTGCTCCTGTTTCTATAGCAAAAGATTCAGATGGGCAAGTTTAAGATCAAGATAAATAGTACTCTTATAGGTTACTCCTGCTGTATTTAAAAAGCCACACTGAATGTTTATGGTTACAAAAATACATCCTAGAATGTTACTAAAATACACCCACCCCTCCTTTGACTGTTCCTAGTCATTACCTTAGTTCAAGTGCTCATTACCATTCACCTTGACCACTGCAATGCCTTCCTTCATTATTGCTGTACCCCCCTTACCTATGCCAGACGTCCTGTCAGAGTGACCTCTGGCAGACCTACTCACATCGCTTCTTGACTCAGACTCTGTGGTGACGTAGCCCATCCCGCCAGCCTGTCAGTACCACAGTCCGTCCCTCAGACCCTCTCTCTGTCCATCTGTCCCATGCATCCACCCATAGACGGTGCATCAACTTTTCTCAGAACACTGTCTTTTTAACCATTTTGAGTTGATCAAAGAAGCTCCCTTGACTGTTTAGGCTCTTTATTGGGATGGAGAAGATCAAAATAGCACCCTTCAGTCTTCGGGACTTCCTCCAGAGGAATTCCACAGGCTGGTGAGTCCCCATCCTGTAATGAAATTAGATACACCTCAGAGGACTCCTTTTGCACTAATCTTAGGTACTTGGCCTAATTCTGGACCTCCATAGTTGTCTATCCTGGGGAGGCATGGAAGAATATGTCGGGGTCGGATTCACATGCTTGCTGCATTGGGATGGTGTGCTCTGAGTGGGTGACTTCGGGACAGATCATTCCTCAGACCCCTTCTCTTTTCTACTTATATTCCCCCACTCCCCTTTGGTGACCTGTGGTTTTCCGTACCGTCTACACACTGATGCTTCCTAAGTGTGTATCATCAGCCAGTCCTCTCCCTTGACCTGCACTTGTGCATTTAACAGTGTACTTGGAGGTTAATAGGCGTTTCAAATTTAACACTGTCAAACCTGAGCATACCCATTCAACTTACACACTTTTGCATCTCAATTATACTAATTCCATCTTTCCAGTTCAGGCCCAAAACCTTGGATCCGTCCTTGACTTACTTCTCCCCCTATCATCAGCCCATACACACATTTTATTCATCAGCAAATCATATTGGTTTGTCTTCAAAATATATCTAGAATTGAGTGTCTTTTCCTGTCTCAGCTATGTCTGCCTGGTTAATCTGCCATCACCTCCTGCTTGAAATACTTTGATAGGCTCCTCTTTCTGCTTTTAGCCCCTTAGATTATTCTCAACATAGCAGCCAGAATGACCCTGTTAAGATTCTTCCTCAGAGTAAAAGCCAAAGTTCTCAGAGGCCCTACAAGACTTAGCCCCAGTTACAACTCTCATCCGTTCTCTCTGCATTGTTCATTTCATTCATACTGGCCTCCTGACTATTCATTAGAGTACCACCCATATTCTCACCTCAGGGCCTTTCTGCTTGTCATTTCATTTGTCTGTAACAAATGTTTTTACACCAGAGCCTGTGTGGCTTTCTAGTTACTTTCTTTTGGCTTTAACGCAAGTGCCACTTTCACTGTAAGCCGTCCTTCTCCCAAGCACCCTGTCTTCCCTCCCTGCTCTCTTGTCCTTCTAGTACTTTTTGCCATCTGAAATTCGTTTTCTTGTTTTGTCTATCCTGGCTTCCACCCCCACCCAGAATGTCAGCTTCACGAGGACAGGGCTCGTTGTCTCTGTTCACTGCTGAACAACTAGCCCTAGAACAATGCCTGGCACATAGGACATTCCCAGTAGCACCTGGATGGATGGATGGATGGATGGATGGATGGATGGATGGATGGATGGATGGATGGCATGCAGGCAGACACATGGATGGGTGGAAAGGAGGGAGGATTGAGGATGAATAGGAGGTCAGGTTTGAAGGTTAGGAAGAAGAATAATTAGTTTGCTTTTAAATATGTTTTGTTTGTAAAAGTTCCCTAGTGGAGATGTCAAAAAAGGCAGGTAGTAACTACATAACATGCAAAACCTGGGATTTTGTTTGGATCAGTTTCTGAAATAATATACTTTGGAGGGCATTGTTGACCATCCTAATGATTTAATATATTTCTGGCTTTACAATACAATTATTTCCAATCATGTAACACCAGGGATTTATATTTTGAAGGGCTATTTTATCTGTGCTGTATTGGAATCTGGGTAATGAGTTACAGTATAATGAGGATTTTCTTTGAATTTTTCTCAGTATTAGAACTATGTGTAACTCAAACAACTCATTTTTAATAAATTAGAAGGATTCTTGGCAGACCATGAGAATCATTCTGGATGACAAGGCTTCAGTGCCCCTGACGCCACTGAGCTTTTAGACTAATGTGGAGAAAACACAGATCCGGCTACTCAGTGACTTTCTTTTGAGGTCTGGCCCAAAGTCATGTTTGATCTGATCATTTATATATATATATATATATGATATATATATATATATATATATATATATATATATATATATATATATCATATATATATATATATGAGAGAGAGAGAGACAAAAAAAATGTATACACATTTTAAGAAAAGAAAACTGTAAACTGTATTAAGATTGTAATATTCTGTATACTGATAACAAAAGATGAATAAAAGTCACATTTGACTTCTGCAATTACAAGAGGTGCTCAAAGTGGTTAACATCAGTGTAATTTTAATACAGTTTTTTCCTTTCTTAAAATGTGTATACATTTTTGACACCCTTTGTATGTATGTGTGTATATATGTATACACATACACACACATGCGCCACACACGAGTTATAACTGAAACAAATTGAGCATCTTAAATAATACCTGTTCTTTTAATTATTGGTGTCACAGATTAGCTTGGAAAGCTGCAGCATTTAAATTTCTTCTATCTTGCCCATAGTTAAGATAACGAAGCCTGGGAATCTTAATTATTAGTAATACCACCAGCATAAAACCTGTCCTGACTGTGGGTTCGCTCTGCTTCATTTATTTTATTGTGTAGATTTGATCACAGATTAGCAATGTCCTGCAGATATCTTTGCATTTATCGAGGGAAATAAGATGAAAAGTTTGTTCTTCTTATATAGCTTTAGATTTTTTAAAAAAAAAGAAAAATGTAAGATTGACTATGGAACAAAATCTGCCAACTAAAGCCATCCATTTATACTACTAACAGTTATCTGTGCTTGCCTTAAAAATAGAAAAAAGCAAACAAACTAACCATATTAGTCTTTCAGATCAATACAGCAACATCCCAAAAGGACATCTCATCAGTAAAGAAAGTTGTTTTTGTCTGAAAACATTGTAGTATTTCATGTCATATTACCATAATGAAAATACAGAGATGTCCAATTAGATATCTAGCTCTGCTCTGTTGCACAAACACTTGTCTGCAAAAACAGCAGAATTTCAGGTTGGGATATTTAGAGTGCCCAGTACTGTGAAGGTCAAACAAAAACAAAAAATAAAGGTTCACACAAAACCCTCCTGATATACTTTGGATTTAGATCATTTTTATAGTAATCACAGTGCTGGATAGTAGTGAAGAAAAGAATGTTTGTTTGGTGCGTTGTTTGTTTGTTTTTGATGGGTGGGAATGGTGTGCTCAAAGCATGTTTCTAGAATCATGGAATTAGGGATCTGTAAGGAACTTCTGAGTTGATCTAGTTTGGCATATATATATATATATGTATATATATATATATATATATATATATATATATACATATATATATATATATATACATATATATATATATATACACATACATATACATATATATAAAGAAAGTGGAACCCCAGGGAGGTGACGTGCTGAGCCATGTGGCCTGGTTTTTAGTCGCACAGCTAAGAACCTCTTCCAGGCCTCCTGATGACCAGGCTGGTGGGAGGAGCCTGGCCCTCCAGCAGTCCAGCCCTGCCATTCTTACATACATCCCAATTTACAGTCTTTCATCTTGTCTCACGAAGCTTTGTGGCTTGTAAAAGGTTTCTCTGGTGGTGTAACCTTTTAAGCTTCACGGTAATCCTACCATTTCTCTTTTACACACGAGAAAGCTGATATTTATAGATGTTTAAGTGCCATGCCACAATATGACGTCACTTTGCTAGTGAGTGAGTGGCAGAGCCAAATTTTGAACCCAGGTCTCTGACCACAGTCAGTGCTCTTTCGAGGCTCTTGCCTGCCTTGGATAACTGAGAGGCAGTGCCGTAATTGGGACTCACAATTTTAGAAATCAGAGATTGAAAAGACCTTGAGGGCTGGCCGAGTGGCTCGTTGGTTAAGAACTGGCTTGGGACGCCAGCTCTGAGCAGCAGGGCCCCCGTTCGGATCCCACATATGAGGGCCAGTGACACTGCCCTCTACAGCTAACAACAGCTCCACCTGGAGCTGGGCTGTGCAAGCCCCGGTGACAGTGTAGGCTGCAGCCCCTGCTGCAGTGGGCTGCCATAGGCTACAGTCAGTGGTCGGCAGCCAGTGTGAGCCGCCAGCAGCCAGCATGAGCTGCCAGCAGCCAGCATGAGCTGCCAACAGCCACTGTCCAGAGGCTGGCGACTGATCTACCTTACCCAAGAGGAGCGCAATGACGATACCAACATGTGCCAGTGAAGCAATGTCCTCTGCAACTAGACTGAAGAACAAAAGGACAGCAACTTGTCTATTCCCCTTCCCCGATGCTGTTCCTCTCCCCCAATTCCCCAATAAAATCTTTAAAAAAAAAAAAAGACCTTGAAAATAAGAATTGATCTATCGCTGGAAAATAGATGTTTTCTAAATTGTGCAAGAAGTTAAACATTTGAAAGATTTCATCCTTTAGAATAAAATGGATAAATTTATTAAAATCAGAACCCTTGCCTTTGAATGTCATATAAAGACATTTCAAAATGTTATCCAGCATATAAACATCACATGCATAAAACCAAACCAATGGAAAGTGTAATTCCCCTCACCACCCACACCCACTCCTTTATGGATTATGCAGCACGTATTACTGTGTGACGCTCTCTGACACATCAAAAATCGCCCCAGCCAGGGGCTGGTGAGGGGCACTGCCGAGAAGATGCCTCGTGTTGCAGGAGGGTCTTTCCCGGAATAAAGGTCCTTCCTTTATCCTAAAGGAATGGAGGTCTGTTCTCATCAGCCGAGGCGTGTCTGCATATTTAACTATATAGAAATGTTCAGCATTCCATATGGCATATTTTCTTTATGAAGTTTTATATCAATTCTGTATTTAAATTATTCTTAGGTAACATAATTTAGTATAATTTTTAAAGGTGCAACTTCAGTATAACTATCTGAGCCTGCAGGAACTAGACAGGTTTAGTTTTTGTCTTTATCTTTTTGCAAAAAAAGCTCTTCATCATAGTTTAATGGTTCAAAATTAGAACTAAAGGTAGAAGGACATTTGAAATTTGTAAGTTCTCTACTAGCTACAATTTCATTTCCTTTTTATAGAATATGTAAGAGATTATTAAAATTATCAAAAACAGCAGCTAACAGATACTGGGACTAAAAGGTAAATATGACATATCAGTTAAGTATTTTGTTGTATATAAAAATACGTAGAATTATGAGAATTTTAGAGGTAGATTTAAGCTGTGTGTGTGTGTGTGTGTGTGTGTGTGTGTGTGTGTGTGTGTGTTCTCCTTCAATTGTTATGATCAAAGCTGACAGTTCATAGACAGGAACTGAAGGCACCAGGTTACATATAATATACTCGACCGTAGTAGACGTTGGATAAACGTGGTGAAAGAAAGCAGTGTGTAATGACCTAGTTACCTGGCTGGCAGAGAGCTCAGAGCCTCAGTTGCTTAGCTTCTGGCGTTTTTTTGCTTAATTAACTAATTTCCTAGGTTATTAAATAGAATACATCTAACTACAAATACTATCTGAGAATTTAAAAATGGTTTTTCAAATATTTCTATTTACTAAAATGCGATAGGAGACAAATAGCTAAGTGTGCTGAATTCTAATTCTAGTAGAAAATGAGACTTATAAATGTGGAATTGTTGGAAACTGATATTCGATAGTCTTCCTAGAGACATGCAGTGGGAAGTGGTTTTGATCAAAAACTGAATTTCTGTAAGGATCTCATGTAATACAGTGAAACGTCCAGACCTGCTTCTCCCATCAGGAAAGCGCTCCGGAGAAAGAATGGTACTCCAGGAAATACACACTCCGCCAGAATGGGCTCAGCTCAACCGTTTGCCTGCTTCCGTTTTGTCTTTGTAAAATGTAGTGTTGGTTATGAGAGAAGGGTTTTAGGACACTTGAGTGCTCTGCCCCAGCTGTTCTCAGATGTGACCCCAGACCCCCTCTTCTCTTTCATTGGGTCCACAAGGTCAAAACTATTTTCCTAGATGTTGTCTGTGTTTTTCACTCTCCTTCCCTCATGAGCGTCCAAGTAGAGTTTTTGGAGGATACTTGACATGCGATCACACACAACAGATTGAAAACAGAAACAGGTTTGAGACTCCAGATTTGCTAAAATGTAAAACAGTGCTTCTCTTCTCGCTATATTTTTTATTTAACAGTTATTTTTCATAAAAATGTGAACATGGGTGTATAGTGTTATTAATGAATATTTAAAACATTTAAATTAATTTAATTAATTGCATTGTCATTTCAAGAATGTTACACAAACAGAATATTATAGTGTGCATCCTTTTAGAATTGCCTTTTTTTCACTCAGCAGAATTCTCTGGAGATTCATTTGTGCTGGTTGTTGTATGTATGTATCCATCGGTCATTCCTTTTTATTGCTGAGTAGCAGTCCATGGTATGAGTGTACCATAGTTTTTTTTAACCGTTTACCTGTTGAAGGACATCTGGGTTGTTTCTAGTTTGGGTCATTACAAAGAAAGCTGTCCAGGCTTTTGTATGAACACGTTTAATTTCTCTGGAGTCCATGCTTAGGAGTTTGGTTGCGGGTTGCATGGTAGTTGCAAGTTACTGTTTAAGAAACTGCCGAGCATGTCCAGGGTGGACAAAGGGATCCTTACTTAGTTGTAAAAGTTTAATCACCACTGCTTCATGCAAAGGCAGCTATCAAAGCTGATTTGCAACATATAATAAAAATGTTCTTGTGTTGATACCATCAAGTAAAAAAAGAAAGAAACTTTGTTTTCAGACTTTTGAAGATTAGAGGGAGTGATATGTTATTCTTTGTAATCATAGGGCAGGGTCCAATATGTTGATTGCTTGGCAGTGCCACAAATAAACGTGCTTGCTTTTCTCTTATATATTTATGTAGTTATATTATACAGTTCAGAATTCTGCATTTCAGGCTCAAGTATGAGCCTGAGAACAAATTTTTTTTTTTAGTGCATAATGTGCCAAGAACTGGGACTATGAGAGAGAAAGATGACGTTGTTTTTACCCTCCAAGAGGTGAGAAGATAGCAAGGAAGCATGCGCATGTAATTGCTGCAGTGTAGTTGTGTGCAGAGAGCAGCCAGAGCCTGAGGGAAGGGAGGTGGCCCTGGAAGTACGAAGTGGCAGGTAAGATTGGACAGAGGAGGGAGAATTTGAGCTGAGACTCCAGGAGTGAGGAGGAGTTTGCCCAGAGGACACGAGGAGAGGGTATTCCTAGACTCATGGCATTGAGACAACAAAGGATGTTTCCCACCTACCCATGCTTGGTGATAATTCTTAGCTCACCATCTTTGTTCCCTGCGTTAGATCCCCGAGGTCAGGGCCAGTGAGGACTCTTCAATCTGAATCAAAAATAACATCAAGAATAATGATCTGAATAATATATGGTTTTGGAGTGGGCAAATTGTGACAACTGTAATTCTTGCTGAGAGTCTCTCACGTACTAGGATATTGTAAACCAGGATAGCAAGCATGTTAATCATAACTGGAGTTAGGTAGTAAAACCATGTCTTGTGACTCCCTTTCCACTCCACTGCACTGGCTCTTTTACAGGATCTTATTTAAAATGTGTTATAATATTGCCAACCAATTAAATAGTTTCCATCTCTACTATTCCTGGAATATTAGCTACACAGATAATGTAGTTGTAAAGATACACACTATGCTACATTTTATATTTTGGAAAATATTGAGGACTGTTATATATTTAAGTTGTATTGTAACATTTCAAACTGTGCTCAGAATATCTGAAATCAAAATGATTTAACCATGGGCATATCCTCCCATTTATACAGATGTATTTTAGTCGCCTAAACTTACTGGAGTGATCAAACATAGTGTCACCCATTTGGCCATGCAGCATTTATTGAGCTTCTCCCCTCTGAGACATCCATCTCTCAGAGAGCTCATAGTTCAGTGAGGGACGGGAGTGTGAGAAGTGGTGTGAGGTGTTACAGAGGACTGTGCACAAAGGGGAAATAAACTCACCTGCCTGGGTTGGGAATAGAGGCGTGGGATTGGGGATTGGAAACACACGGCCAGGCTACCTCTGTCCTAACGAAACTTGCACCCAAGGTTTTGATGAAATCCCTTACCTCTGCCCTATGATTACTTAATTTACTATTGGCTTAGTTTGAAGCCGGAAAGAACTGATTTATCTTCCTTTTCTCTTACTAAGTAATTAAAAGTTGTATGGCTTTGGGCAAATCAAAATCTGTCCAAACTCTTGTTTATCTTTGATAATAGTAATAATAGCTAACACTTATTTATAGCACCGGTTATGTGTCAGGCACTGTTTTAAACTGTATGTGCGCGCGTGTGCGCATGCACATACACACACACTCTCTCTCTCTCTCATTCTTTATATCAACCCTTTGAGATGGGCACTGAGTTAACTCCCATTTCATGTAAGAGAAGGAAGCTCATTCAGTAAGGCCACAAAGTCAGTAAGTGACAGAGCACGGACAGGAACCCTCACAGCCGGCTCCAGGTGTGGCCTCGCACTTCTTTAATCAGCGTTAATATGCACATGTTAGCGATCTGCCCATGGTAAGTTTTCATCTTTCATGTTTCATGTAGCATAGAGATATTTTGGGGCTGGAGATAATGCAGTTGTTATTTGGTCTTTTAAATGGGAACATGTTGTTTTTCCTCTTGAAAAGATTTTGTGACTAAAATGAAAATAAAGCACTAAGAGTTATTTAGAGATTTAGAAAACAGCTAAAACATAGTAATCTTCAGAGAAATGCTTTCTTAGTCATTATGTGGGAGGCTAGAATTGCAGTTTATTTTCTTGAGGAATGGAAAAATTAGGATAACCACTGTCATAAAGAAGAGCCAAGGATGTGTGCGTTTTCTTGCTGAGCGGAAAACAAGCCTCTGTAAACATTGTGTTAAGATGCATGGGCTGAAGCAGCATTTGCCTGTGACACGTGGTGTTTCTCCTTAATCTCACACACCTTGCACTGCCCTCCAAAAGGTTCCAGTGCTCAGAGGGAGAAGACCAAGACCCAGGAGTTACAAAATACGAGGAATGTTTGCTCTTACTGTCGGTACTGATAGGAGTCTAGATCACAGGCTGCTCTTACTGTCATTTTATTAAGTAGTTTTAAAAACACACAGCTTGTTTGTGGTCAGCCATCCCATCTGAATCCTATAATTCATGGCCGTTTTTATTAAATCTGTTGCAATGTTAATGTCGTTTTTCTAAGAAATACACCAAATAAATAAAAGAGCAAATATGTATATGTGATTGGAGGAGAATTTTATTGCTGAAACAAACACCAGTAGCGTTAACGTGGCGTCAGCTCTTTCTTTCCTTGGGTCAGGGCATTCCCCCTGCCCCAAGTACAGTTTCTTCTCTTCCATGTCCTGACCTGCTCCATGATCCCTGACTGTGCGTGCACGCTCAGGCCCCTGGGACTTAGCATTCACATGCCCTTCTCTATTTTTCTCCCTGGCCAGTGCTTCCTGCCACAGCTCAGCAGTCCATATTTTTCCCCTTTTGAAAGTATTTCCGGCCACAAAGCCAAACTGAATTAGATGCCAGTTCTCCGCATCTTGCTCTGTGTTCACACAGCATCCTAGGGTAACTTACTCAGAGTACTCATTACACTGCATTTTAATAATGGGTTTTCTTCACCATCCTCTCCTTCCCTCTCCTCTATCCTTGTTCGATGTTTGGCACAGACTAGACACTGTAAATATTTACGGGACAATGAATACAGATAGCTGCTGCCTTCAGAGTTGACTTCTTAACCCCTGGGGCTGCAGCCGCAGGAATATGGAAACCCTTATCTGAGGGGAGCATTCCTTGGTAGGTCTGCACTAAACCGGGGTGGGATGTGGTAAGAGTCTTGTGTTGGAAAGGACACACACACACACACACACACACACGGCTGCTCTGAGTGAGCCAGAACAAATGGAAGTGTGAAATAATATGATGTGGAATTGAGATTTATAGCATGTCTTATCTGTTTAATTGATGTACAGTAGTTTTTTTCTTTTAATTGCATAAAATAGTATTATATTTTATGGAATTTGCATAATGTTATTTATATATATTATATGTATTTCTCTTTCTATAATCTGTTATATTGAGAGAATATTCATATCATACATATTTGGAAATCTGTTTCTCCCCAGACGTAGTGCACAGCAAAGGCCATTTTTTTAACAGACCCCAAAGTATCCTTGAGACTACATATCGAAGAAACAATCTTTGGTTTATTCCTATTGATGTGTAAATTCAGTCAGAAGCAAAGAACAATGACTGGGATTGCTGATGCAAATGTATTGGGTTGTCGGAAAAGTCATGACATATTTTTTCTGTTTTTCGTTGCAAAAATGCCGACAACCCAATATTAGGTACTGTACCTCAAATTGCATTATTAGCATACTGTGTAGATTAATTGGCTATAAACAATCATTGAGCAGTGAACTATTTGCAGATTTCAGTCAGTAAAACAAATTGGTTGTTTCTTATGTCACGCCATATACTACATGCCATCTTTCTTTTTAATCGCAATTTATTTTTTTTACCATGAACTTGGCAGTGTATGTCATTCTTAGCCAACTAGCAAATTATTATAGTTACTTTCATTTTTATGTTTTTATGACTAATTTATTACCTAATCTAAATTTTAATTAAAAGGAAGTTCACTGGTCATGTTATATTGACACGTTTAGCCTATCTTGAGGACACTAATTACTTTTTTTGGGGGGGGGTTTGTTTTGTTTATCTAGAAAAGCCTTGGTTTTTATCAAGTGCATCACTGTCTATTAAAGGAAACCAAACTGCAGTGGAAGTCTAACGTATGACCATACAGAAACGGCTTCCGTTGATTCAAAATGGGAACAACAGGTGATGAGATGGTGTCTGTGGAACACACCTCCTCCTCCTCCTTCAACCCTTTGTGTTTCGAATGTGGCCAGCAGCACTGGACGAGAGAAAACCACTTGTACAATTACCAGGACGACGTGGACGATGACCTGGTCTGCCACATTTGCCTTCAGCCTCTGCTGCAGCCGCTCGACACCCCCTGTGGACACACGTTCTGCTGCAAGTGCCTCAGAAACTTCCTGCAGGAGAAAGATTTCTGTCCGTTGGACCGCAAAAGACTTCACTTCAAGTTGTGTAAGAAGTCTAGTATTCTAGTTCATAAACTGCTGGACAAATTATTAGTGTCATGTCCGTTTTCTTCCATGTGCCAAGATGTAATGCAACGCTGTGATCTGGAGGCACATCTTAAAAACAGGTAAGCAAAGACTTTGAAAGGAACAGGCGTAACTGGGTTTATGAAAAGGTGTTCAAACATTCCTGGAAGTTTGCACTGCATTTAGACATTAATACATTTGTTATTTTATGTGATTCTACCTACTTATGACATGAGATGTATTTTAACCCTTCCTTTTTTGTTAACCCTTCCAATTTGTTGATATACAACAAATAACTAAGCTGCATGGGATAGTAGTTATGAATCAAAAAACATGAATGCAGAAACATGAGTAGCAGGATATAATGATAGACTTTGCGAGGCAGTTTGGCAGTTTGTTTTAAAAGCTATAAATGCAAAACTAGCCTTTTATCTAGCTTATTATCCTAAGAAAATAATCCAAAAAGGAAAAATTGTATATAAAGATGTGCATTGCAACATACTTCAGTACATTGGAGTCAATCAAATTAACAGTAGGGCAAGAGTAAAATATATGATATCAACTCAATGGGTTATTTTCCAGCCAATAAAAATAACAATTTTGTTATAACATGGAAAATTAGTGTATATGATTTTATTTGCTAAGATCTTAGAAAGATTCTGTGTTCAGGGACTAAACTAAACAAGAACAATGGGTTGGAAACTTTGAAACATTTAATGGTTATTTTCATTCTGATAAAAGCATTTTAAAAGCTTAAGTAATTTGGTTTGCTGATTGTTCAGTGAGTTTTGTAATTTGACTTTGGTGAAATTCCTGATCTTTAAAATTATTGATACCCTTAGGAAGGGTTAAAATACATCTCATGTCATAAGTAGGTAGAATCACATAAAATAACAGAAATAAATGTAATAATGTCTAAATTTCAAGTAAAGCCAGCTATACAGTGCAAACTTCCAGGAATTTTGCTTATGTTATCAGGTTGGCTCAAATAAGCTCTTATAAAAATTCTACTTAAAAAAGCTGCAGCAATTTTGATTGCTGTGAAATAATGCACAGTATAATATATTGGGTTTAGAAATAACACTAACTTTATTATACTTGAATATATTAATGACAAGGTGTAGAACAGCTTGTCATTATACTCATAGAATTAGAGCAGATTAATCTAATCCCCTCACTTTACAAACCAGGAAACTGAATCACAAAGATTTAGAGCTAGTTAATGGTATAGTTAAACTTCAGTATTCTTATTTAGTATTCTAATATAACATGCTGACTTTACCACAGATTGGATTACATTCTGCACTGCTATGTGGTAGTGTCATATACACATGAGTGTACATGTTATAACACTAGTAGTGTTATAAAATGAGTCTACTCATTAGAAATAACTAAGATGTGAGAAAGAACAAGATGCTAAAAAAGTATGAGAAACATGAAGATTTACAGAGAAGTTGCTTAAATCTAAGGTGTATTGTCTAAGAAGAAGAGCTAAGAAAAAATGTAGGGTAGCTATATAGACTTTTGAAAATGCATGTAGCCTTAGATTTTTGTGCATCCTCAGTCACCAGCAGGTGTAGAATCTGAACATGGCAGCAAAGACCTCCTGGAAATTGACAGCAAACGTTTGAGTATGCTGGTCTGATCAGGCATAGTTACATGAGATTGAAGAATATTTTAGGCTTCTCTTATTTCTCTCAGGAGAGCTATTCTATTCTTTGTAGGGGATAGGTTTCTTTTGTGACTCTTTTATAAACATCAGTTATGGGACATTAAAGAAACTGTGATAGCAGTGAGATAAAACTCTCACAAATTTTTAGGAATATTCACTTAACTAAAATGCATACAAGAATTTAATAAGGCACACCTCATTTTGTTCGTTTTGTTTTAGTGTGCTTCACAGATGTTTTGTTTTTCGTTTTCATTTTGTTTTTGTTTTTATAAATTGAAGGCAAGACTCTGCATCAGCAAAAAGATTACAACTTGCTTTATAGTGAGACTCGCTTTATTGCAGTGGTCTAGACCCAAACCCACAACATCTATGAGTTCTGCCTGTGTGTAGTTGAAGTATCAGTGCTTTCCATCAGATATTTATGTTGATGATGTACAAACTTGGGAATTGCAAACCATCATTTCCTTATAGGTCGATAAAGGCTAAGCAGTTATGTCTATTTGGAAGATCCATTTTCCAAATGTGCTTATTAATATTTGAACTACTAATTTAATAATTTCCAAAGTGTCCTAGGCCTAGATTGTGAAAGATACATTGAAAACTGTGAATGATTTGAAAAGATGGATGACTTGATTGATACAAACAGCTAAGAATAACTACTGATTCATAAAAATGAAAAGGTAGATGACAAAACAGAATTTTTATGTCCCATTCGAACAGATGTATAATGAACAGCCTGACCTTTCTCTAGTCTCTCAATTAAAAATGTTGAAATTCAGGTAGAAATGCTTATTACCCAACACTCAGCCCTAAATAATATGTAGTTCATTTGGTAATTGTACTTATCTACTACGTGCCTGATACCGTTCTAGTTGTCAGGCACTCTGCAAGCTGATAGCACCTTAGAATCTGCGGCTGGGTTGTAAATTCCTTTAGGGCTAAACTGCGTATTTACCCGTCTTTGAGTTCTCTTGCCCACAGTTGACACTCAGCTAATGTTTGTTCAATTAAGTTGTTAACCTATGTCCTGGTTATCCATTGCTGAGAAACTAACCATCCCAAATATAGTGACATAAAACAATCATTTGATTCTGTTCATGGATCCTGTGAGTCCGGGATTCATACAGGGCACACAGCAGGGATGACTTGTCTCTGTTAGGTGACATCTGGGCCACAGCTCGGAAGACCCAAAACTCAGGGACTGCAGCAGTCAGAATTGGAGAAGCTGCTTCTTAAATGGCGTCTTTATTCACATGTCTGGCGACTTGATGGAGAAAACGAGAGGTGTGGACTCAGCTGGGACTTGGGCCGGAGAGCCTAAAGGTGGTCTCTCTGGCATGGTGGCCTCAGGGTATTTAAGGCTCTTCCATGTCACTCAGTGTCCCTGTGACTAGGGCAGAAACTGCATGGCTGTGTATGATCTAGCCTTGATGGCACGCAGCATGCCTTATGCGATTACTCTCTGTGAAGCTGTCCACCCAGAGTCAGGGAGAGGGACAAAGGCTTCACTTTTTCATGGGAGGAGGTTAAAATATTCGCCGCCATGTTTAAAACCAACAGCAACAAAGGTGATGTCATGAGACACAAACTATGGTTATTAAAATTGTGTAATCTCACTCACCTGTTAGAAATTGGTACGTTTCATTGAATTCATAGAATTTCAGCACCAGCAACAGTGATTCAATGTATAAAAGTAATATGACTGGTGTGCCTTTGTTCTTGAATTTTTAGGATTTGGAAATCCTATACACTATTAGTAGAAATACAGCATTAGGAGTAGTTTGCATAAATCTGGTAATTCTGAGTTTAAAATTACCTCCCCTATTTGAATGAAATTCTACTCTTAAGAAACCTGCTTCAGTTTGAGAACAGCTGACATTTTCTCCTGCAGCTAGACATGGAAATTTATGAAAGATGAGTGTGTTCTTAAATAAAATTACTAGTTATTAACTAATTATATATTAGTAAAACAATGAAGAGTTTCAAAAGACATGGGAAAGGGCCCATCTTTGAAAGAAGAAGTAAAGCTTTTAAGAAATAGTCTATTGGACTTCCAGTAAAATGGCGGAATAGACAGACGCTGTGATAACTGCCTCCCAGGATCACACCAAAATTACAAATAATTTCTAAAACATTCAACCCTGGAGGTCCCCGGAACACTAGATGAACAGAACCTCTAAATGAAGAACTTAAAAGAGGAGGCCATGTTGGGTCTGGTAGGATGGGCGGAGACAAGAGAGGGCGAACACCGTGAGGGAGGTCCCAGCTGTGGGGAGGCTTCTCCAGTTGGGGGAGATATCCTCCGGCCACACACCCAGCTCACCAGCCCAGAGTGCCTTTGCCGGGAAGAGAAGTTCTAATATAGCCAGCAGTAAATTAGTGAGGACTCTTTGCTCAGCTTGCTGAGGCTGAGAGCGGCTGGAGAATCAGTGGGGCCGGCACCCGGGCTTGCTCGCCGGTGAGCACTTACCTGGTTACTGGTGGAGGGAGTAGCTGTGTGAACCAGACCCCGGAGCCTGCAGGGAAGGACTGAACTGAGCATCTTTGGTGCAAACGCTGGAGGATTTGGGACCATTGTTCCCCTGTTGAGGAGCTTCCACACAAGTGGTGTACAGGAGGGCGCCATTTTGTCAGGCCTCGGTCCTCCCACAGAGGGTCAGGTCCGGGACCACATTGGTCTGGTGGAATTGATGCACGAGTGTGTGTGCGCACGCTCGCATGTAGCCTTGATCCCCACCCTCTGCTCAGTTTGTGCTGCGTTGCCAGGGAAATGCCTTGGGCACACTCCAGCTCCAACAGGCTGCTCACTGAGATGCCCGAGTGCGAGCTGCCTCAGGTCCCGGCTCTCCGCACTGCGCATGCAGAATTGCCACGCTGGTGATTGGTTGTCGGGCTGCTCAGCCTGATCTATGAGAGGCTGACTGGGACAGACTGAGGATGGGAGTTTTCCTGGGAGTGTTGGGCCGTGAGCTGTGTGCCTGCATGACCCAGCCGGAGCTCTCCTGGTGATCTATCAAATACATCAAAGCAATCCCAGAGCGACAGCCAGCACGAGTAAACAAAGAAACATGTCACAAGTAAAAGATCAGAAGAATCCTCTAGAATGGAACTAAATGAAACAGAGAGATCCAACCTTTCAGAGACATAGTTTAGAACACTGATGATAAAAATGTTTAACAAACTTAGTGAGGACATAAGGAAGGGTAGAGAAATCATAAAAAACAACCAGTTAGAACAAAAGAATACAATAACTGAAATGAAGAATACACTCGAAGGAATCACCAGTAGAGTAGATGAAGCAGAGAACCGGGTCAGCGATTTGGAAGGCAAAATAACAGAAATCACCCAGTGGGCACAACAAAAAGACCAAAGAATAAAAAAACAATGAAAATAGTTTAAGAGCCCTATGGGACAAGATGATTCGCAACAACTGTTGAATCATAGGAATACCAGAAGGAGAAGAGAAGAAGCAAGGGATCGAGAATGTATTTGAAAAAATAAATGACTGAAAACTTCCCTACCCTGGTGAAGGAAATCAACATACATGCCCAGGAAGTGCAGAGGGTTCCAAACAAGCTGAACCCAAACAGGTCCACACCAAGACACATCATAGTTAAAATGGCAAAGGTTAAAGACAGAGACAGAATCATAGAGGCTGCAAGAGAAAGACAACAGGTTACACAAAGGAACTCCTGTTAGACTAACAGCTGACTTGTCTACAGAAATTCTGCAGGCCAGAAGGGACTGGCAGGAGATATTCAAAGTGACACAAAATAAAGGCCTACAACCGAGATTGCTCTACCCAGCACGGCTATCACTTAAAATTGAAGGAGAAATAAAGAGCTCCTCAGAAAAGAATAAGCTTAAGGAATTCATTACCACCAAGCCAGCACTGCAAGAAATGTTAAAAGGGCTTTTTTAAACAAAAGAAAAGGGTAACAAGCTAACCTAGGAACACCAGGAATACAAATAACAAAATGGCAATACATATGCACCTATCAATAATCATTTTAAATGTGAATGGGCTAAATGCTCCAATCAAAAGACAGAGAGTGGCTGAATGGATAAGAAAATAAGACCCAAGTATATGTTGTTTACAGATGGAATAAGATATTTCATGCAGATGGAAATGAGAAAAAAAGCTGGAGTAGCAGTACTTATTTTGGACAAAATACCGAACCGGGGCCACCGGCTTCCCAAGCCAGCGCTTAACCACTGCGCCACTCGGCCGGCCCTGGACAAAATAGACTTTAAAATGAAGACTACAATAAAAGACAAAGAAGGGCACTATAACCCTAATAAACATCTATGCATCCAACATAGGAGCTCCTAATTATAACAGATTTTGACAGACATAAAGACAGATCAACAGTAACATTATCATAGTAGGTGACTTCAACACCCCATTGTCACCAATGGACAGATCCTCTAGACAGAAAATCAACATGGAAAGAGTGGCCTTAAATGACACTTTAGACTAGCTGGACTTCGTCGATATTTTTAGAGCATTTCACCCTGAAACAACAGAATATACATTCTTCACAAGTGCACATGGGACATTTTCCAAGATAGACCACATGTTAGGCCACAAAACAAGTGTCAGTAAATTTAAGAAGATTGAAATCATATCAAGCAGATACAAAGGAAAAACTGATGGTTGCTGGCTGGGAGGGAGTGGGGATGAGGGAGAAGGGGAAGGTTTTGGACAGCTTAGGTGAGTGACTACAATGTTGCCACAGGGATATGGGGGGCAGTTCTGGGAATGTAATTGATAATGCTGTGAAGAGACTTATGTTAAGTGAAATAAGTCAGTCAAGAAAGACAAATACCATATGATCTCACTTATATGTGGAATCTGAAAAACTGAATGAATGAACAAAGTAAACAGAAACAGTCTCAGAGATGTACAGGAAAAACTGAGGGTTGCTAGGGGGGTGGGAGGGGGGTGGGGATATGGGAAAAGGGGAAGGGATTACAATATTGCCACAGGGATATGAAACACAGTTCAGGGAATATAATAATGTTGTAAATATTTTGTGGGGTGTCAGATGGTCACATGTCTTGTTAGGGAGACCACTTCATGGATGGAGTAGAGGCTTGATCATTGCACTGTACACCTGAAGCTGATGTTGTATAATATTGTATGCCAACTGTAATTGAATATATAGATAGTCAGGGAATGTGGATTATATTGTGGAAGGGAGTCAAAGGAATTGTAATAGATACGTATGATATGGGGGGGAGGAGTGGGGTGGCGAACTGGGGGAGGGGAGTTGTCACTTTGAGGGGTAAAAAGTGTAACTATTGCACTGTGTTGTACACCTGAAACTAATTTTAAAAAAATGTTTATTTCACAATAAAAGAATTATAAAAAAAAAAAGAAGAAGAAGAAATAGTCTATATGTTGTACTAAGCATATAACATTTTAGTAATTACTTCGTGAAATTCTACCAAGCACCATCTAATGTCAAGCATCCCTGCTCTGGCCCTCATCCCTGCCTCACCCTCAACAATTTATCGTTTAAAACTTAGGGAATTGTAAATGTTTTTGTTGTTGTTAAATTGAACATTTGTTTCTCAGCTTATCTATGGCAAGGTTCAAAGTCATTTTTCTCTTCCCCTAAAAACCTTACAGTTTAGCAGTATTGTAAAATGTTTGTACAATATAGAGAAAACCTTTAGAGAAGTCATTTTCATGCTGAGAGTTTTTCTAGTTCATCAAATGGTTTTGAAGCCTTCAGGGGCCAGGGCAGGCTGAGGCAAGGCTGCTTTTTGAAATGGGTATTTTAACTTGGAGGGCAGTGTGTGTTTGACACATTCTTACCAGCTTTCTTTTCTCATATATAATGTAAAAAGAGATATATATGTGCAATTGATGGATCTGATAGCAATCTAGTATCTGGAATATATACAGAATTCTTATAACTCAATAAAAAGTCAAGTAGTACAATTTTAAGTGGGCAGAGGATTGGAATAATTTCTCCATAGAAGATATTGAAATGGCCAATGAACACGTGAACAGATGCTCAACCTCACTAGTCCATTTTTATAATGGATTTTATAAGTGGTGAACATCCTATATACATTCTGCATACCAGACCTTTATTAAATATATGACTTGCAAATATTTTCTCTCATTTTATATGTTGTCTTTGCACTTTCCTATGTCCTTTTGAAGGGCAAACAAGTTGAATGTCTATGAGGTCCAGTTTATCTATTTTTTCGTTGGTTGCTTCTGCTTTTGGTGTCATATCTAAGAAACCATTGCCTAATTCAAAGTCATGAAGATTTACACCTCTGTTTTCTTCTAAGACTTATAGGTTTAGCTCTTACATTTGGGTCTTTTATCCATTTTTAATTAATTGTGATTGGAGAGCATGCTTTGTATGACTCAGTCCTTTCAGTTTTATTGAGGCTTTTTTTATGGCCTAGCACATGGTTTGTCCTGGAAAATGCTTCATGTGCACTTGAGAACATGTGTCATCTGCTGTTGATGGGGGGGAGAGAGTGCTCTATAGATGTCTGCTAGGTCTAGTTCACCTACAGTGTAGTTAAGTCTCTTCTTGTTCTTACGTCTAGTTGTTCTATCCATTATTGAAGTCTTCCACTACTATTGTTGAATTGTCTATTTTTCCCTTTAATTCTGTAATTTTTGTTTTGTGTACTTCAAGGGTGTGTTATTTTTGTATTTATGTTTATAATTATTACAGCTCCTTGACAGATCGAACCTTTCCTCATTGTAAAATGTTCTTCTTTGTCACTAGAAACAGTTTTTGTCCTAAAGTCTGTTGTGTCTGAAGTTAGTACACCCACTTAGCAATCTTGAAGTTACTATTTATATGGTATATTGCCTCTCCTTTTACTGTTGACTTATTTGTGTCTTTGAACCTGAAGTGTGTTTCTTACAGACAGCATATAGTTGGATCATGTTTTCTTTTTTTTTTTTAAAGGTTTTATTGGGGAATTCGGGGAGGGGAACAGTGTTGGGGAATCAGGGAAGGGAAACAGCCAAGTTGCTGTCCTTTTGTTCTTCAGTCTAGTTGTGGAGGATGTTGCTTCACTGGCCTATGTTGGTATCGTCATGGCGCTCTTCCTGGGTGAGGCAGATCGGTCGCCGGCCTCTGGACAGCCGCTCACCGCAGCTCTTGGCAGCTCACACCAGCTGCCAGCTGCTCACGCTGGCTGCCAGACACTCATTGTAGCCTATGGCAGCCCACTGCAGCAGGGGCTGCAGCTATGCCATCCCGGGGACTCATGGCAGCCCAGCTCCAGGTGGAGCTGTTGTTCACCATCTTAGCTGTAGAGAGCAGTGTCACTGGCCCTCATATATGGGATCTGAAACAGGGCCCTACTGCTCAGAGCCAGCGTCCCAAGCCAGCTCTTAACCAACGCGCCATTCTGCCGGCCCTCATTATACTTTTTACATCCAGAATTTCCATTTGGTTCTTTATTTCTTTCTTGATAATTTTATTTGGTAAAACATCATTCTTGTAGTTTCCTTTAGTTCTTTAGACATGGTTTCCTGTTTCTTGAACACATTTATAGTATCTGATTTTAGTCATTGTCCGGTGGTAAGGCCAATGTCTGGGCTTCCTCAGGGACAGTTTCTGTTGACTGTTGTTTTTCCTGTGTACGGGACATACTCACTTGTTTCTTTGCATGTTTTTAAATTTCGTACTGAACACTGGACATTTTAAATAATGTGGCAACTCTGGAAATCAGATTCTTCTCCCTCTCCAGGATTTGTTATTGCTATCTGTTGTTGTTTGTTCAGTGACATTCATTTCTAAACTAATTCTGCAGAATTTCTGCTCAGATTATAGGTCAGGTAATGACTGGACAGAGAATTCCTTCAATGCCTGTAAGCAATAAATTTCCCAGTCTTCCCAAGGGGCTCTGTGTGCCTGTCGGGGCACACCTTCAACATACTGGCAGCTGGTAGTTCCTCCTTAGCTTTCACCTCCTGTTTTCACGGAGTGTCAGTGTTAGCCAGAAGTGAGAACTCAGTGCCTTCTCAGTGGTTCCCTGTGCATGCACACAGCCTGGACATATCAGAACCCCTATGGACATTTCTTTCCCTAGCTTTTCCTTTTAAGCTTTTTGGTTAGCCTTTTATTTATTTGCCCACCTCAGGCAGCCATAATCTTAAACAGTTGCCTCTGATTTTTTTTTTTTTTCAACAAATGACCCCAGTGAATAGGCTGTTTACACTAGGTGCTCTCCAAGTCAAGTTAGACAAAGACATCCTTGTGAGTGGGGTCTTCCAGGGAACCAACGGGTCAATTAATGACAATGCTCTAGGCTTGGGGCGGTGAAGGTGCTGCAGTCTACCCCTCCAATGGTGGCCAGATTAGTTTCCCCTGAATTGATTCAAAACGTTTACCTTTCATGGTCATTTTGACTTTGGTGAAGAGCCAGAAGTCGCATGGTGCCAGAACCAGTGAATAAGGTGGATGAGGACACACCAGAATGTTTTTATTGACAGAAATTTCCGTACCAGAAGCAATGTGTGACACGGAGACTTTCGTTGTGATCACAAAATACGATGAATGCTGCTGCCAAGTGCCATCCAATGGAAGGCCAGGGATCTTCTATATGGGAAGAGGCATGTCAAACCTTAGTAACAGTGTGTGACAAATGTCAACTTGTTCAGTGCAGTCAGTTGGGTGTGAGCTACAGTTGAGAGAAAGTGTGTTTTAAAGTGTGCCATAAATTATCCTCCATGATGACAACGTTCTGTGTCACACATCGCTTCTAGTACGGCAATTTCTGTCAAATAAAAACATTACGGTGTGTCCTCATCCACCTTATTCACCAGGTCTGGCCCCGTGTGACTTCTGGCTCTTCCCCAAAGTCAAAATGATTCAGGACATCAAGGCAGCCATGACAGCACAACTAAAGACACTCACGAAAGAGAACTTCCAGAACTGCTTCAGAAAGTGGCAAGAATGATGGGATGAGTGTGTTTGAAGTGAAGAGAAGTATTTTGAGGGGAATTAATGGCAATGTGTCTTTTACTGTAATAAATGTTTTTTTCATTTAAACATTCACTGTATTGTTTGGTCTCATCTGGTATGTTTCCTAATGTGAACCATTGTTGTAGCAGGGAATGATGCCAAAGTATTATAAATTCAGTTAGTCCACATGTAATTATTCCTCCATAAGGACAGCCAGAATAGTGGGAGTGGAAGTATAACCTTCAGCAGGAAAGGAAAAGTCCTTTGGTTTGGCTCTGGCTGCTGCAAGAGCCTTTGGTTTTAGTTAAGAAAATTAAACACACCTCTTATAGAGGTCCTTCCCCAGGGAGGAACAGCCCTCCGCCTGTGACAGGTCACACTGCCTCCAATGTCCTTTTCAAGGGCAGCCACTGTCCCAGCTTCCCGTTCCCCTGTACTGTCTGGGCGCTTGCTTACCCTGATAGACTTACACATTGTGTGCATTTCTTTTCTGCTATTATTCATTTTTAATGTTCTCTACATGGGCCTCCTGCCACACAGAGTTAACTGCTTGAATAATCCAAGTTATATCCCCTGATGCCAACTGTGGTTTGTGTTATTGTTAAATATGCCATTTAATAAATGTGTAGGGTTTTGTTGTTTGTGATTTCGATCATTCAGGCCTTTCTCATTCAAATATTCTATGATTGTGTTTCTAGGTACGTGTTTCTGGAATAAATTCAATTTATGGTTTTCTAAGGCCTAGAAAAAGAACTCCATAAGAATGTATTTAGTATGACACAATGGAAAGAATAGACATCTGAAATCAGATCTGAGTTTGTTTGGACTCTGGCTCTGCAATGTAGCAGCTACGTGATGTCATCTTAGTTAAGTTTCAAGTTTCCCATTTGTAAAATGGGAATAATAGGGTGGTTGTGAGGATTCAGTGAAATACTGTATGTAAAGGTTTTTACACAGTGAGTGGCACAAAGTAGACACTCAACAAATGTTGGTTTCTTCCCTTTTCTTTCAGTTCCAAGTGTTTACAAACTTGAGCAGTGGCGGCTTTGAGCAGTCTGGTCATGAGTTTTTCTCTGCCCAAGCCTGCTCTGATCTACTCATTTCCTGTAGTCTTTTTTTTTTTTAATAGATTTTTGAGATATATTTTACCTACCATAAAATTCACCTATTTTTAAAGTGTACAAGTTTGTGAATTTTTAGTATATTCACAGAAATGTGCAACCATTACTACAATCTAATTTTTAGAACATTTTCAACAACTCAAAGGAAACTCCATCCATCCCCGTTGCAGTCATTTCCCATAACCAGATGCACTGGCTTTGAATGGTCTTTCTCAATCCTCTTTTTCCCTTACTTAAGCCCTGTGATTTTTAGTGCAGTTTTTGTCAATGCTTATGTTGTGTTAGCAGAAATGCTGGTACTAGTCAGGCTTATGCCCTCATCACCAAAAGTGTTCTTTCTAAAATCACCATGACCTTTTCATTGCCTAGTCAAAGTAATGCTTTTTGGTCCTTATCATATTTGCCCCTTGTGTGTCATTTGCATTATTGGCTGCTTTTTTTTTGGTGACACTCTTGTCTCCCTGGGTTACTTTGAAGTCTTTCTTTTATCATCTGCTCTTGTCTGGTTGTTCTGTCTCAGTCTACTCAGCTGGTCCATCTTGTTTAAATATGGGCGTTTCCGAAGGTTCTCGCTATAACCTTCCTCTAATGCTGCCTAAGATCATTCTTTCATATTTTCGCATATCATTTAAAAATATCTTTGTTTCGTTCCTGTTACCAACTTGTTGGCCTGTTGGGAATTTACATGTACCTGTTTCTTTACCTCTCTAACAGCTTTAGGTTTTTTCAAAATTTATTTTTGCACATTTAACAATTACAAGACAGGCTTATTTGGTTTGTAGGATTTTTCAGTTGGTAGCTAGGCTGGTTCCCAGGTGTTCATAGTCTGTTTGTATTTCCTCTTCATTTCCTGTTTCCAGTCCATGTTTTCTATTGCAGACTAGGTATCGCCCATGTAGATATTTGTGTGTGCTATATATTTGGGGAATCAAATCTTTACTTACAAGTTCAGTCACAGATATTTTTTATGATCCAGTTATGTCTCACTTTTTATTGGATAAAATATTTTTAAAACATTCTAATGAAACCCACTTACCTGACAAAAGTAATTTTTTCAGTGATAGAATTTTCAAAATTAATTGTCAGATCTTTGTAGGAATATCCCCTGGAGTGCTATAGAAAGGAAAGTCAGTTGTCCCCTTCTTCACAAGAGGAAGAGAAAACAAGTAGTGAGAGAAAGTTGAATAAAGGAACTTCATGACAGTCCTTTTCAAGAGCATGAAATCCTGAACTTGAATCTTTAGTTCAATGAGGGAACATTTGTTACTCTTATAATTAAGGGATAGCTTTCCATTCTAGTTGAACATAATCCTATACTTAATTTTTATTGAAATTGTACGTTGAATGAAGATCTGTAACCCTCGACATGAGACTGTCGCCCACCCTGCCCAGCCTTTCTGTCCCTTCTTAACCCATCTTGAAAAGTGCGTGGTCTGAGCTGCATTGGGCTCTAGGAATGTGTGTCTGCCGCTCCTTTCCTAATCCCCTTCTCCTCCCCCGCTCGCCCAGCAAACTGTGCATTAGTCACATTGTCCAGTCAAAGTGTCAGAGGGAAAAGAGCTGGTCCCTTGATATCATTTCTAATATGTGTATAAAAACTTTATTTAAATGTTTAAACAAACACCTATCTGCTCTTTTTGTTTGCTTCAATAAGTAAAAATAAGCAAGTTAACAGTTTTTATTTCTTGGTGCTTCTGTAAGTTTCCCAAGTACTTGGAATATATTCTTCAATCTACGTAACATACCTGTAATTCTCTATTAACAATTCTAAGCTTCAAGTGTATTGCTCTCCACTAATGAATAAATGTGTAACATTGGCCATGACAGTGTAGAGGCAGAGTGTCACTTAAGGTCTAAGTCAGGACCCCAGGGCTTGTCCAGGAAGAAGACTGCTGAGTTCCACTCCTGTGGTTAAGCCATTCAACTTGTAAAAAGAGTTATATAATCAGGATTTCAGATTAATTCTTGCAGGATAAAGACAACTCTTCTGGTGTGCTTACTAGTGTATGTTTCTGGTACTAGTACATACCGAATACAGTTTTTATTGAAGTGTTCTTTGAGATATGTACCCACCCATTGTCTGTGACGATGCCTTGTTTTAAATTTGTTGTGTCGAGTGGGAAGAACTTATTTCAAGTAGAGAGTAACGTCAGAATTATGTACTGCTTGTGGGTACCTCTAGGTACTTTTTGCATAGAAGCCATTGCCATTCTTTTGTTGTGGTATGAGCTATGAGTCACTTTCTTTTCCTTTCACATCACCTGGAAACCACTGGATGCTCACTTTCTAGATGTCCCGGAGCTTCTCAGCGGAGAGCTGCCCTAGAGAAGAGGACAAGTAGTAAAACTCAGACCGAGCTTGAGAGTGAAAATGGAACCACCATAATAGATCTTCCCGGTACATTATCACCAGAAACGGACTGTTCGGGGACAGGTACAGCGCCCCCGGAGCGGAGCTTGACCCCGGCATCTCTTCCCGCATGGACTGAGGAGCCTGGCCTGGACAACCCTGCCTTCGAGGAGAGCGCCGTGGCCGACGGTATGTCCTTCTTTTGTTTGTCATCTCTGTTACTCCGTACTAGTTTCCCAACATGCAGTTTTTCCTCTTTGAAGAAGTAACTTTATTGAGATATAGCCCACACCGCCTAATACACCCTTTTAAGTGTCCGATCCTAACAGTTTAGAAACAGAACAGGAATCTTACCCCAGAGGAAGGCGATCCTCCCCAACCCCTCTTCTGTTGTAGTTCATGAATTTTTAGTCATTAACATGCATCTTGGTTGCTCATGTGTTCAGAAGCTTGTTGCTTCTTAACTAAGAAATCAGTATCAAGAACAACAAAAATAATACCTCAGATTAACTACTTACTCTGTGTCAGGCGCTGTGCCAAGCACGTTACATATATTAACTGATTAAATACTTGTAACGCTATTCTGAGATTTTTTTTTTAATGGTGATAAAACTGAGTCTTGAGAGATTAATTGCTAATTCTTGTACAGCCAGGGAATGGCTGAGTATATATCTGTTGCACCACGCTTCTGGCTGTTGCGCTCCTCTGGTTGCAGCCCCTAGTCTGATGGTGCAATCCACCAGGAACAAACAGAAAGCCTGTATTCCTAGATCTTGGACATATCTTGATAGTTGGCCTTAGGTATTACTTTTAAATATGATTTCTTTTAGAAATTCCAAATTTTACTACAAATTTCAAATTTTTCCTGCCACGGCTATAGCGTTTTTCATCTCCTAAGGCTGAAGACCCACCTGTTCTTAGAGCTTGATGTGATTAGTCATTCAATACCTATAGTGATTACATACCAGAGTTAGTCTTTTCTTTATACAGCCTCGCACTGTTGACAGTTGCTTCGTGGTTCAGACTTTCTCTTATCAGGACAAGATGACATTCTCTTAATATTTCTTTTTATTTTTGGAGAGCAGTGTCACTGGCCCTCATATGTGGGACCCGAACCAGGGCCACTGGCTTCCCAAGCCAGTGCTTAACCACCACGCCACTCAGCCAGCCCTCTCTTAATATTTCTTTATCAGGTCATCGGGTTGTTCCCAGTGGTCTGATACATAGTAGCTATTTGTTGGTCATCTACTGATCACCTTTGGAAGAGGAACTATTTAGATCATCTTAACATACAGATATTTTTTGACATTCAGTTTTTCTTATCCAGTGATATTGCTTATTTACACATCAAAACATAAAACATTGATTTTCTTTCCATCTATTTTTCTCTCGGCAGCCACACAGCAGCCACCCAGTTTACCAGAAGGTGAAATTACCACAATTGAAATTCACCGTTCTAACCCTTACATTCAGTTAGGAATCAGCATTGTGGGTGGCAATGAAACGCCTCTGATTAACATCGTTATCCAGGAAGTCTATCGGGATGGGATAATCGCCAGAGATGGAAGACTCCTTGCTGGAGACCAGATTCTTCAGGTATCAGTTTTAATTATTCTGTTCATTTGAACCCTCTTGTTTTTATTCATAAGTTTACCACTTAGAAAATTGTGGTACTTTGGAACCCGAGTTATATAAAGGTAAGTTTTGCTGCTTTTATATGCAGAGCAAATCAGAATTTATCTTGAATTTATCTTTAGTTTCCCCATGCACATAGAATGTACTTCTTTCCTCCCTAACTTCATTTCAGTCCCACATATGACTCAGCACACAGTGCTTGGGCTCGTTGGGCCACCTAGACTCTTCCTGTCCTGGACTCAATGGTTGGCCATTTTTAGGGCCGTGCTGAAGTTCTCTTATCCCATTGACTTTATGCCTAGTCCAGTTTTACCATCTGTCTATCACTTTCATTGTCTGATTTATCCTTCTCTACACTGATTACTAAAATCTAGAAAAAGCAACCATGCAGCACTAGTTACTTACAATTTATACCATAGAATTTAAGGTAAAATTCAGAAATCATAGCCATCTCTTGATCGCTCTCTAATACACTCTCTTCCACAGTCTCACTCTTCATTAACCCTTGATATACCCTCACTTTCTTCTCTTTCAGAATATAATCTTTAAGAAGAAATAGCTATTTCCAAAAAAGAACTAGCTTGGGACTAGATGCTACTTTATTCTTTATTAGAGGGCATGTTGAGACAGGAGATGAGAATGATAAGAACTCTACTGTATAGGACTGGAGTTTATGTGAATACTGGCCTAGATATTTGACTCATACAAGGGTAGATGATAGTTGAAGCTAGAAGAGTAGATAACTTCTAGAAGAAGAGAGAAGAAATATTTGTGAATTTTAAAAAATGTCTTTTAGGCTGACCGAGTGACACGTTGGTTAAGAGCTGGCTTGGGATGCCAGCAGCCCTGGTTTGGATCCCACATATGAGGGCCAGTGACACTGCCCTCTACAGCTAAGATGGTGAACAACAGCTCCACCTGGAGCTGGGCTGTGAGTCCCTGGGACGGCATAGCTGCATCCTCTGCTGCAGTGGGCTGCCATAGGCTATAGTGCGTGGCCGGCAGCCAGCGTGAGCAGCCGGCAGCTGGTGTGAGCTGCCGAGAGCCACTGTGAGCAGCCTTCCAGAGGCCGGCGACCGATTCTGCCTCACCCTAGATGAGAGCACAATGACGATACCAAGATGGGCCAGTGAAGCAACGTCCTTCACAACTAGACTAAGAACAAAAGGACAGCAACTTGTCTGTTCCCCTTCCCCAGTTCCTCAACGCTGTTCCCCTCCCCCAATTCCCCAATAAAATCTTTAAAAAAAAAAAAAAAGAAAATGTCTTTTAGGAACTCAAATGTGGAGAAGTATTTTTGGTCATTAAAAAGTCAACACTTCGGCCAGCCGAGTGGCACGGTGGTTAAGCGCTGGCTTGGGAAGCTAGCGGCCCCGGTTCAGGTCCCACATATGAGGGCCAGTGACACTGCCCTCAAAAAAAAAAAAAAAAGTCAACACCTGAGGGGCCGGCCAAGTGGCTCAGTTGGTTAAGAGCTCGCTCAAGAGTGCAAGCTGAGCTCTGAGCAACAGCAGTTCGATGCCCAGCCCGAGCTGAGCTGCCGTTGAGTTGCCAACAGGTGGCAGGATGGCTCAACTAAAAAGAAAAAAAAGTCAACACTTGAAAAGAAGTCTGCTTGGTACCTAATTATCTTCAACTTTGTATAAGCTGCCTCAATAATACAGTGAGCCAATTTGAAAATATCTAAGAGCCCTTAACCCTCCGTCCGGCGGCGCAACTGATCTCACAGATAGTTTTGAATTTCTGTTGATTTTTATACTGAATTTATGTAAAAAACATTGTTTTTACTTTGTGGCAAATTAAAATTTCATTCAGAATAAATAATAAGCATGCTTACATGTTATTTTCATTCATTTTCAATTTAAATAAGTAAATGTCATGCATGCATCTAGTAGATGCATTGCGCCCGAACTGGTAACATTGTGTCTGATGGAGGGTTAAGATGGTTTATTTAACCCAAAGAGCTAGCTAACCTATGCTTTTATTTTACCAAACCATGTACAGTAACAGTGTGTGGCTTTGCCTTTCCCACATCTTCATATAGTATATACATGTGTATGTAGGGGGGGGCTTATATATGTATATATGTATATATCTACATCTGTACCTCTCTCTCTCTCTCTCTCTCTCTCTATATATATATATATATATATATACACACACACACATATATACATGGTGTGTGTGTATACACATTCATATATATATACACACATATATATATATATGTGTGTATATTCTCTTAAGTAGCCTCTTTGAAAAGGAGACCATATACCCAAGGCCTTTTGCTTTGCACTCTTTTGAGCAGTTGAAAGAAAAAAAAAATACTGCTGTTATAAATTACATCAATATCATTATTAGAAATAACAATAAAACTTTTAGAACATTATTAAGAGTAAGTATTTTAAGTTTGATATGAGTCATCAATGATTTAGGCATTTTGGCTTTGAAAGAAAATAATTACAGTCATGTGTTGATTGCATTGGTACAAAACTTATTTAGCCAAAAATGTGATAGAGTTAGCTGGTGTTACTTTTACAAAATCTAGAAACAGTATTTTATTTGGTCACTGCTTTCTCTGAATTTCACTGGCAACCACGCATTCATGAAGGAAAAATCTATTTCTAACTGTGGAATATTCCACAACCTACTTCACGCAGATGCCGAGAGGCTACGGTATTTTCACTTGGCTGCTGGATTTCAGCCAGACGTTTTGCAGTCATTTGTGATATTTTTTAATTAGAGATGGAAATATGTGAACCTAGAGATAGGTAGCTCTTTAGCTAAATAGCCATAAATGATGATTTTTAACTAATGAACTCACATCAGGCCCAATTTTTAAGAAGCTGCCTTGAAGTTCCATTCTTGATTCTGTATTATTTTAACATTTTATCAAGGACTTGATTGGCTACCAAGTGCACAGAGGAGCAAGTTTGTGTGTGACATCTATGAATTTGATGACTGAATTTTAAAAAACGTCAACAGGCCAAAATCAATAAAATTCAAGTTAGTAGTGTTCAAAACTATCAACCCTAGATAAATAGGAAGGGAAAGGCCTTGCTTAACAAAGATTCATGTGAAAAAAAATGTATGGATTTTAGATGATCACAGACACCTAACCCAGAGCCTGTCACATAACCTACATGCAGAGAATGCTGCTTTGTCCCTTGCTTTCATCTGTCGGATTAGAAGAAGAGTCCTAATTGTGATAAATACTGAGAATTGTGCTAATCTCTTCTGCTAACTAGGTGAATAACTGAATCTGGGTATGTTTTTTTGGTGATGTTGCATGTCCAAGGGTCCCTCACCATACTTATTTCAAGGTTGTAAAGCTTAGTAAATAAATGTTCTGTGACTATTAAATTACGTTTATTGTATTAGATACATATTACACTTATGGCTAAAGAGTTAGAGTGAAATTATGAGAATCTGCTTTTGTTTAAAGTAGAAGTCGCTGATCTAAAGGGTCTACCTGAAATATGCCACCTTCCTCAAAAGAAAACTGAGTTTATTTCCTCTAGCTTAAGTATTTCAGTTGGGAAAGCCCATCTGTAATCTGGCGGAACTGCAGCTTCTGTTTATGAAAACGAAGATTTCATTAGCACTCCCACAGGCTGATGTCTGTCCATCTCTTCCTGATCCTATGAAATAGGTAGTAACACACTTGACACATGAGGAAACATACTCAACAGCTTCCGTCATTTGCCCGAAGTCATTCAGCTACTAGGTTGCTGCAAACGTAATTGCGGTTTTTGCAAAGATGCTCATTGGAGACTGTCATTACAGCCTGTGCTCCTAATTACTGTTCACTGCATAAGGCCAGTCATTGTCAGTTAATTTTAGGAACCCTGTATTTTAAAATGTCTTCATCATTTTTATGATATGTGTTTACATCGATGTTAATTTCCTTGGGAATGTTATGTAAACATTTCTAGAAACAGGGAAAATAAAAGACTGTCACACTTCAGTTATAATTCTTTTATCCAAGGTCAACAACTACGATATCAGCAACGTGCCCCACAACTATGCCAGAGCCGTGCTCTCACAGCCCTGCAGCACCCTCCTTCTCACTGTGCTTCGTGAGAGGCGCTTTGGTAACCGCGCGCACAACCCCTCTGACGGCACCTCCCTGCGAGAAGACGTTTTCCACGTGGCGCTTCATAAACGCGACTCTGGTGAACAGCTCGGCATTAAGCTCGTGCGAAGGACGGATGAGCCGGGAGTTTTTATTCTTGACCTGTTGGAAGGGGGGCTGGCAGCGCAGGATGGGAGGCTCAGCAGCAGTGACCGCGTGCTCGCCATCAATGGGCACGACCTGAAACATGGGACTCCGGAGCTGGCCGCGCAGATCATCCAGGTGACCGCACTCCACAGGCTCAGCCTTCCTGCCCACGTATCCGTATTTGTTTCCATTGGCCGATAACATAAGAAGCCAGGGCATACTTGGCATTTTGCTGGGAAATCACGCATGGCTATCTAAATTCTTCAAAGTCCACAGTGGTGTAATCGCATTATAGGTAGAATCTTTCCAAAGTTCACGGGGATACGTGAGCTTTGAGGCTGGCTGTTTATGGGGTAAAGGCTGTACAGCTTTCCATGCATTTCTCGTTTGCTCCCTGGGCTCCATTTCTTACCAGACATAATAGGTGCTGGAGTCCACATTTAACAAGTGAGAAAAGTGAGGCTCAAAGGAGCCGAGGTGACCAACGCTGTGATGTACTGGATCTCTTAACTTTCCTTCTTCACTTCGGGATCCATAATAATAGAGAGAAGTTCCTTTTTTAATCAAGAGGCACTCTTATCTCTACAGTGCCCTTTTTTTTTCTTTTAAGGAATTCAGAGCATTTCAAACATATCATAACATCTGCCCTGCCAGTGTCCCTGTGAAATAAGTAAGGATAGTTATTAGAGAAAACCATGTTTTCAGAAGAGCATTAAAACAGAGAAATTAGAAAAACATCCAGAGAAGATGGTCAGGTTCTTCAGTATGCCATGGCAGGTAACCCAACCTAGGTATATCCCACAGCGATCAGGGCAAATCAAAAATGTCCTTTTCTTTAAGTAAGCACAACAAACCACTATAAAGGAGCCAAGCATTAATATGATCAAGCATCAGGAATTTAAGTAGGTTTATGGTCACTAAAAAATGTGTATACTGCACAGAATCAAATAATGAAAACAAGGTTATAAGAAAACCCAAGTCTCAATCCTCTTTAACTTTTTTTTTTTTTTTTTTTAAGTTTTTGGTTCAACGTAGCCTTAAGAAAACACACACGCGCTCGCGCATGCGCACACACACAGTCATGTTGCATTGAGAGGACATTCGGTTATTGGTTTATAGACTTGAGGTTTAAAGAAATTGGATGCCTCAAAATTCCTTGAAACCAGAGGCAGCACTCAGATCTTTATCTGTGGACACCAGCCAGCTGCTGCACCAGTAAAAACAAGTTCATCCTGTTAGAGTCGGGATTTGTGGGAGGGGCAGGGGGGAAAAAAGATAGTTAACCTGGTTACGGGATTTGTTAAAGGAAACAGGAGAGTTGAGATGTGAGGTCAGTGAGACAGAATTAGATAGACTACATATTAGACAACATTAAAATACTGTTTCCTAAATAGATGATCCTTACCAAATTTCTAACTAAAATGTAGAAAATACAGATAAATAACACAGATAGAAAATACGTTCAAAATTTTTCATGATAATATATTGTATGTTTGAATTTTTATAATCCAAATAGTTAAATAATTGCATCATTTTTTGTGCTGTAATTTCCCCCAAATTATGGAAAACAAGTTGCTCAATTTAAGTTTCTTTGTGAAAAACAATAAAAGTCTTAACTGCTTTGGGATTATAAAAATAACACATACTCCGTGTCTAAAAATGAGAATCATGAAGACGGAATCGACTTGCCACCTCGTACCATGCGATCTAATAATCTGTAGTGTCACAATTGTAAATATCGCATTTTGAATATTCTGCTCTGAAATTTACCCTTTAGATCAAGTCCCCACACATAGCTTTGGAAGCCTGGTCTTATATGAACTGTTGTTCTTTCAGTTATTTTAAAGAACTTGTCTGAAACTATTTAGTTTAATAAAAATGCTTGAATAACCAAATGATTGTCATCAGGGCCTTAAAATTGGTTATCACTTATTTCCAATTTAAGAACTAAAATTAGAATGATTTCTTAACATTGATTACAATTACGGAGGAGGTCCTGTCTTTCTACCACAATTCCTTGAAAGTAGGCTGTCATATTTTCCCATAGGAATAATAATAAAATTCGGAATAGTGGTCATACCAACAGAATCAGCATCAAATACACTAGGCCTGTACATTAAAAGCAAAGATAAAATAACTTAAAATAAATATTAAATAAGATAAATTATTTTTAAAATACACTAGATGTGAATCAATGTCTAAAATATATATGGATAATGGACCTCTGAATTTAAAATGATAGTCGTAAACCTCTAAATAATTTACTGTAACACTTAAGGACATGTGTGTGACACACACACGCAGTTATGTATATGTATAAACATCTCATTACGTAGGATCTCTATAATCATTCTTTTCAGGACTGTTGAAGCTGATGTCCTATTTTGGCTCAAACCTACCAAAAGCAGAAACAAAGCTGTGCATAGTTTCATTGATTGTTACTTCCAAAGTAGCCACCGTGAAATTTATTTCAAAAGTCACAGTGGTCGCAAGCGGCCCCGTTTTGGGTCCCACATATGAGGGCCAGTGACACTGCCCTCAAAAGAAAAAAAAAAAGTCACAATGGATCTTAATCAAGTTTTGAATTTTTTCTTCCTTTGTGCTTCCTTTCCTTTGCTCTGTCCCTCGCAATACCAAGGCCAACTTTGAAGGGGCAAAAAGGTATTAAAGGACGTCACCCTTCAAGAATTCATGGGGGCTGAGCACATGGGTAGCCGGACTGCTTTGGGTTGGTTATATGGAGGTGGGGTTGGGGAAGGCATGTCCCAGAGCCGTACCCGTGCATGTTTCAGCTGCAGAAGTTTGAAAGGATTATCTCAAGAAATGAGCTCTGTTCCTGCCACCACTCGCTGCTCCCGGGCACTGCTCCTGCGAGACTCTGGTACAATAAGTGGGTTGGAAATTGCACTGCCTGCGAGTTCCACACTGAGGAGTACCGTTGGTGACCGTGCTAATTAATGTATGTGTTTTCTCCAGGCTAGTGGAGAAAAGGTGAATTTAACAATTGCTAGACCTGGGAAACCCCCACTGGGAAACGCTATCCGAGAGGCAGGAACCCAGAGCAGCAGCCAGCAGCCCGCACAGCCGCTGTGTTACAGCAGACCCAGCTCACACAAGGTGAGGCATTTTGTTTGCGTTTTTAACTCAACCCTCCCACAAAGGGTCACGATTATAAGCTGGTAAAATTTAGATGAGGGCGGTGTATTCTGTTGGAGAAGGCCAGCATAGGAGTTTGGGATGTGAAATGTGTGCGTTTTGCTGCATTGGAGAGGGAGTGATTACCTCAGTTTCTCAGCCAATGGGGCTGGTCTCTCAGCCAGGTGATTCACGAGAAGTGTTTGATCTTCCAGAAGAATCTTCTATTTGTTTAGTCCTGCTTGAAAGTGGGATTTGTCTTGGGTTGCTCTTTGAAAGGCAGCGGTTGGTTACATGATTGAAAAAGCTTAAGGAAGGCAGTGATTGGCAAGTCTGTGCTTAGCAACTGGGCACATTGCCTACAAGAACAGAATTAGATATGTGATATTAAACATATAAATCACAGATTTTGACACGTACTTGTATGGCATATTTCTTTTTATATTGTAGCTTGTAGGAATACAACCCTAAATCATTTAAAATCCCCATGTGTTGAGCTTTTTTAGTTTCTTCAATATTTCACTGGTTTTATAAGATATTCCGAGGTCATTTATCTGTGCTGAGAATGTTGATATGGTCTAACTTTAGTTGCAGGAATTTTAAAAGGGTATTACTTGACTGCATTCCTTATTATTTACTTCATTTGATCCTTCACTTGAATTCAACTTCTGGTAGGCCAGGCATTTTTAAACAATGATGTTTACCCAACTATGTGAAAATAGAAGCGAAATGTGAGCTTCCAAAGTCATTCTCCTTAAGTAAAATTAAATTGCTTTACTAAGCAAAAACTTACATATTGGTTTCCTTAAAAACTATGTGCTAGGGCCAGCCGAGTGGCACGGTGGTTAAGTGCTGGCTTGGGAAGCCAGCAGCCCCTGTTCGGGTCCCACATATGAGGGCCAGTGACAATGCCCTCAAAAACAAACAAACACCTGAGACTGATGTTGAATAGTATTGTATGCCAACTGTAACTGAATATGTGGATGGTCACGGGATGTGGAGGATACTGTGGAGGGGAGTCAGGGGAGCTGTGATAGATATGTATGATATGGCGGGGGGGGTGGCAAACTGGGGGAAGGGGGTTGTCACTTTGGGAGGTAAAGAGTATAACTATTGCATTGTGTTGTACACCTGAAACTAATAAAAATTAATAAAAACAAACAAACAAACAATGTGCTAAAATGGCTTCTTAATGTAAGTACAGGATTTGAGAAAGTAATTATCTTTGGAATGTCACAGGTACCCTGAGAAAGCATTGCTTAAAGACACAGCATTTTGGGCCCATCAGGTTTATCTAGTTTTCTGAGCTTAAGTACAGACTTGTTACTGGTCTTCGGTTTAGTTGATACTTATAAGAAATTATAACCACAGACTTTGTTCTCATTTCTGAACAAAACCCAAAAAGTATGAACGAAATCTATAATTTTGCCTTTATAATGATGACTATAAAAAAGAAGTGTTTTGAATAGAAATTTTGTTGTTCTTTTTTTTTTTTTTTGAGGGCAGTGTCACTGGCCCTCATATGTGGGACCGAACTGGTGCCGCCGGCTTCCCAAGCCAGCACTTAAACACCGTGCCACTCGGCCGGCCCTTGAATAGGAATTTTGAATAGGAGTTCTTTCATATAGCCCATCCTTGCTTTGCAATATATATATATACTACAATTCCTAAAGAATTGTAGTATAAGGCAAAAGTTGATGTTGAATCTTTTTGTAAGTGAATTATATAATAATTTGAGATACGACATTAGAATTTTAAGACAGTTTTTATAAACTGTACTTAATCATTTCAATATTCATATAGAGAACTCTACTTATTTCATTTTTTGTTTTGGGCACATATATTTTTCTCTCAACTGCTAATTATTGAATTATTAATATCCAATTATTAATTATTAACACCAATTATTACTATCAATAAGTATCGATTCAATGTTATTGAATTATTCTTATTAACACATTTTTTGCGGGAAACAAGTAAACTCGTCATATAGCTCAAATGCCCGCTTACAAAGTGTTAATGAATTAATGTAATTCATATATTTCTATTGTTGATATTGTTAATAATGTTAATAATGTTAATATAATTATCTTGTTATCTACAACATTCTCTTATAGTTTATAAGTGTTAGAAACTTTTTGAGACATTAGTTGCCACTGTTAAACTTAATGGGTAAGTACCCGTGTGGTGTGGGTATATATAAACAATAGATGTACAGGGGCCGGCTGAGTGGCGCGGTGGTTAAGCGCTGGCTTGGGAAGCCAGCGGCCCCGGTTCGGTCCCACATGTGAGGGCCAATGACACTGCCCTCAAAAAAAAAAAAAATATATACATAATGCATCATACTCTATGTACATATACAAAACATATATATGTGTGTATGTATGTTGTTTATTTTTAACTCTCATGAGTTCAAATCTCACTTATAGTTGTATGATTTGGGGCAAGTTGCATGACCTCTCTAAAATTGTTCCCTCCTCCGTAAATGGGACCAATGATAGTATTTACTCTTAGGAACATCTTGAAGATGAAAAATAATACACGTAAAGCCATTAGCTTTGCACATAGTAAGCCCTCAGTAGATGTTAGTTACTGTTATTTTAGTATTACTGCATATATACATTGTTTTTGTACTGAATCCTAATTCAGAAGAAACGTGATGTTTCAAATTCTTATTTTCTTCCTTCCAGGAGTGTCTCAGTAATAAATAGCAGTAATAAATGCAGTAAAAAATCGCTTTGCCCTGAGAATATAATTTTGTGGGAATTTATTTCCCTGTCATTAACTTCTTCAAAAATTCCATTACTTCATATCATTCTAGCCCTTCATGAAGGGTTTGAAGGTAGGTTTGCACCCGCTTCATAACTGAGCATTCTGATGGTCCTTGTTTGTAAGAATCAGAAGATAGGTTTGTAGCTTTTTTAGTGGTTAGCAAAATCCACGTTTTACTTTTGTACTACTCTGTCAACTTTTCTTTCAAAACATGGGGGGAAAGATAGAAGAAAAATCACGTGGCTCATCTTCAGAATCTTAAAACTCAAATGCATTATTTACTTTTATAGAATCAATTATTCTTAGAGCTCAAGGTAGTTCTACAACTGATGTGTTTATTTTACTTTGACCTCCACATGTCAACAGCCCTGAGTTGTTTCAGTTTCATAGTCATATGAAAATGCAGTCGTCCAAAGTTTGGCATTGTGACCCACAGTGCTCAGTGTTGTGTTTGCACCTGTGAGGAACGAACGTGTGTTACTTTCAGTGGTTCAAACAGTGACTTCTAATTGCCACAGAAGCTTTCACTTTAAGCTGTCTTCACCGTGTATTATTCATTCCAGTGGATACATCCTATACATTTTTCCTCTCATGATTTAGGATCTCACCCAGTGTGTTACATGCCAAGAAAAAAACATTATTGTAAAGAAGGAACCACACGAGTCCCTTGGAATGACAGTAGCTGGGGGCCGGGGAAGTAAGAGTGGTGAGCTGCCCATCTTTGTGACCAGTGTGCCACCCCATGGCTGCCTTGCACGCGATGGCAGAATCAAGAGAGGTAAGACAGGCTCCTGAACAATGTCACCGCATTTTCTCCCTGAATTCAGCTCACATCTTTTAAAATAAAGAGTATGTACAGAGTTTTCTGTGGAATCTGATTTTTTTCTAATCCTTTAAAATGTGCCTTGCATATGTGAGCATAAAGCTTCTTTATAAGCTTAGAAAAGTGTCTAATGTAAAGGAAAATTGCTGAAGCTTGGCATTTTCTGACAGTTTTTTAGACTGTTGGATTATTTTATGATGGAAAAGACACTAAGAAAATTATGCTTCCCACATTATAGATTCTCTGAATGAACATCTCTAAAGAACAGTTGTTGCTTATAATAAAGTGTCTGTGTGGGAGGGAGCTCAGCTCACAGAGGAGGTGGAGTAGAAGACAAACGTATAAGGTAGTAGGCTTAGGAATTAACTTATTTACAATTTCACATTCCCCATCAGTACTATATAATTTGTATGCATGGGAGTGGTAAAAACAGCGTTCTCCTTACACTTGGTTTGTTCATATGGAAAAGTGTGTCTTAAAAGCTGTTTTTCCAAGAATGAAGTTGGATCCCTACCTCACACCACAAAGAAAAATTAACTTAATATGGATCCAGGACCTAAATGTAAGATCCAAAACTTTCAGAAAAAATACAAGTGTAAATACTCATCACCTTGAAGTAGGTAATGGTTTTCTTAGATATGACACCAAAAACAGTCAACAACAACAAAATAAACTGGACTTCATCAAAATTACAAATTTAATGAAGGACACCACCAAGAAAGTAAAGAGATAACCCACAGAATGGGAGAAAATATTTGTAAATCATATATCTGATAAAGGGTTTGTATCAAGAGTCCATAAAGAATTCTTATAGCTCAATAATAAAAAAGACAAATAACTCAATTTAAAAAATGGACAAAGGATCCAAATAAACTTTTCTCCAAAGAAGATATATAAATGACCAATAATCACAGGAAAAGATGCTCAGTGTCATTAATTAGTAGGGGGATACAAATCAAAATCATTCACACCCACAAGGATGAGTATAATAAAAAAGACAGATAATAACAGACATTAGCAAGGATATAAAGAAATTGAAACTCCCATACATGGCCAGTGGAAATGTAAAATGGTACAACTGTTTTTGGAAAACAGTTTAGCAGCTCCTCAGAAATTAAGTGTAGAGTTACCATATTATCTAGCAATTCTATTCCTGGAGAAATGAAAACATATGGCCACACAAAAACTTATACATGAAGGTCCATAGCAATATTTTTCATAATAGCCAGAAAGCAGAAATAACCCAAAAGTCCATCAGCTAATGAATGAATCATGCTGTGGAATATTATTTGGCCATAAAAAGGAATGAAGTACTGACACAGCTACAATATAGCTGGACCTTGAAAACATTATGCCTAAGGAAAGAAGCCAGTCACAAAAAACCCATGTATGGTTCCATTTGTATGAAATACCCAAAATAGGCCTATTTATAGAGACAGAAAGTAGATCAGTGACTGCTTAGGGACTGGGAGAAGGAAAGTGACTGCTGATGGGTACAGAGTTTTTTGGGGGTGATCTAAAAATGAGGTGTAATGATTGCACACCCTGTGACTATACTAAAAACCATAAAATTGTAACTTTAAATGAGTGAGTTGAATGTTATATTTATTATATCTTAAGAAGGCTGCTTTTTTTTTTTTAAGTTATTTGTCCAGGTGTAGAATTGGGGGTAATTTTATTTCCTTCTTATTTATTTTGTTTTCTAAGTTTTCTGCAATGAGAATGCTTTAATAATCTGAAAAATGAATGCTAAATTAGGAGAGGAGGATTTTCTGTAGGTTTTCTTGGTACAGGTGTGTGTTTCTTCTAAAAGTAATCCTTTCCTTCCTAACCTTTTATTTAATCCTCATTGCCCTTTTTTATTACATTACCTGACAGAGGAACAAACACTCTTTCTTCCTCAAGCAAGAAAAGATGTTGAAATCACAAGTTTCATTTCTTTATGTAGGCCCAAGGATATCTTCTCTTTATATATTCTGATATGTTTGCATTGAGTGAACTATGTAGGGCTGTCTTTATGTATAAAACTGTGTAAATATGAAACAGTATATTAAAGATTCATTTCCAGGAGCAAAGGATCAAATAATTTTTGAATTAGAGAGAACAGTAGAAATCATTGAAGCTCAAAGAAAGAGAAATGAACTTGCCAGGGCCTGACCCAGCTAAACGAGTGCTAATGAAATTCCAGATGAATAGCAGGGCCTCAAGCCACACTTTTTCCTATACACTATGAAATTATTTTAAAGTTTTGAACTGATTTGGAATGTTTTTCATGAGTTGGATTTTTTTTCTCAGTACTATAAAAATTACAAAGAAGTAAAAAATGGCCTTTTACCTTGTCTGAGTCATTGGAACTAACTTTTGTTGATTGGTTTAGAAATAGCTGAATTTACAGAGAAATAATCACTTGGTTGCTCAGCTCATGTTTCTTGTCTTGTCATTTGAACAGGTGATGTACTGTTGAATATCAATGGCATTGATTTGACCAACCTGAGTCACAGCGAGGCTGTGGCTATGCTGAAAGCCAGTGCTGCGTCCCCCACGGTTGACCTCAGGGCACTTGAGGTCCAGGTGGCTGAGGAGGCCACCCAGGCCACGGATGGGCTGCCAAGCACATTCAGTGAGAATGAGTATGATGCCAGTTGGTCCCCATCATGGGTCATGTGGCTGGGACTTCCAAGGTACTGACAGCTTTTCCGTGGTTTTATGAAATAATCGTCATGTCATCCCTTTTACTGCATAATTTACTGCATAACCCAGTAAATTCACTCACTGAGGGGAAAAAAGGGCTTTTGTTCGATCAAAGTAGCAACATCAAATTAAGTAACAAAAGAAAATTGGTAATTTTTCTTAAGTTATTATATTTAAAAGGTAAATTTAATAATAAGAACCAAGCTAAAAAGGCATATCTGTTTATAAAAATGAATAAAGCCACTTGTGCATTTCTGGGAAGGCCCGAAAGTAGAAGAGCCTGAGATTGCATGCTCAGCCTCTTCTCAGGAAAGCTGCCACTTACAGCGTCCATTCTGCTACGTGTCCAGGGAGGTCACGGCATGGGGCCTTGTCCTGTCTCAGAAGCCTTTCTAAAAGCCCTTTTTTCTTAATCCTTTTAACTCTCCTAAAAAGGCAGGGTGGACATACGGGTCTTTAAGCCAAACCATTGGCGTTCAGGAGTAGCTGCTCCTAACCTCTTTCTTTATCTTTTCTTTTCTTTTCTTTTCTTTTCTTTTCTTTTCTTTTCTTTTCTTTTCTTTTCTTTTCTTTTCTTTTCTTTTCTTTCCTTTCCTTTCCTTTCCTTTCCTTTCCTTTCAGGTATACAACACAGTGCAGTCACTTTTTACCCCTCAAAGTGACAACTCCCCTCCCCCCGTTCGCCACCCCACTCTCCCCCCATATCATACATATCTATTACAATTCCATTGACTCCCTTCCACAGTATACTCCACATTCCGTGACTATCTATGTATTCAATTATAGTTGACATACAATATTATACAACATAAGCTTCAGGTGTACAGTGCAGTGATCAAGACTCTACCCCACTAACCACTTCTGAAGGTCGCTGCTTCATGACTGACCGGCTGGCCAGGCATCCTGAGCTGGTCGCTGTCCCATCAGGAGAGCATTGGACCTCCACATAGTCATTACATTATCTGATATCACAGTGGAAAGAATATGTGTCACTGTCTTTGTTTCCAGATCAGTTTGGGTTCGTAATATATAAAAGAATCCTAAAACTGAACTATGATGAAATATCCTGACTCTTAATTCTTTAAAATGAAAAGAGCCTTCTTGCTTCATTTGGACTACATTTGTAATAACCACTAGAATTTGTATAGTGCTGGATAGTTTATAAAGTGCTTTCACAAAGAATAACAGAAGAAGCAAGGATATTATTGGATTATCCAGTTGGATTGTTTGTTGATAATTAACTTGCTGATTTGTCCTCTCAGTTTAAAAAAACCAAAAAGGCCTAAAGCTAATAGAATTCATGTCTCAGAGACCTCTCAGGACCTCACATGTGTATATGACCTTGTGTAGAAAGATTTTTTTTATGACAAAGATGATTTAACTACTTCATATCTGTCTATTCCGTGCACCAAAACTGACTGATTTTTTTTTTTTATCTCTGAAAAATGAGCATAGGCTTAAGTGGCTGCTATTACACTTCTTTAGACATGTCTGAATTGTGGAGTTGTAGCCATCAGCAGGAACCTTGCTGATCTTGTTAAATACTCAGCCCAATGCTATGACCTATCGGTTTAAACCTAGAATGTCTGGTAGGCTCCTTCAGACACTAGGGGGTGAAATGTCATCTCCGCCTGCCTTGCTGAGCTGGGCAGGTCCCACCACTGCTGATGGAAGACAGCCCAGTGATGTCCCAGTGATGTCTCGCTCTGGGGCTGCCTTTGGTTTTCCTTATCTGCTATTCCAGTCTAGTTTGGGGGTCAGCATCTTTACCCCTTGTGTTCAGAGCATTTTTCAGTTTGCCAGGAAGAATCACAATGGTTTTAGATGAGAAATACACAGTTTAGTAAAATCTATTTTTGAGCCCCTCTATGGAAAGAATACCTGTCAATGAAAGGTCACTATTCAGAGGTCTTTATTGTGTGCAAACCTGTGTTGAACAACCAGGTGTCACAAGGGCAGCTGCTCTATGGGTGCAGGAGGCCCTTGAAGCCGGCTTCGCACCACATAGGCCACCAGCTCTGCTTTCTTGGAAAGGGAGGTTCTTCCGTTTTTTGTTTGTTTGCTTGCTAGGGGTACCAGACCCCTTTGGTTTGGTTTGGTTTGGTTTGGTTTTCTTTTGCAGAAGATTTGAATACTGAAAATAATCTACACTTTCCCTAAAACCCCAGGCCGATGCCTGACTCCCTGCTCCCTCCCAGGAGCCCCTTTAAAGGCTTTTCTTATCAGCAAGCTAAGAGACCAGACCAGAAGCTCTAGCATACTGTGTGTCACTGCCTGGAGCTGGCTTTAGTAACAGATCTAGAGTATAAACAGGAAACCTTGCCTTCCATGCCTCTTTATCCAATCTCACCTAAAACTGAAAGCTATTTCTCATAAAGAGATAATTTTTCTGCATCATTCGTGTTTTTTTTGTTGTTCTTTCTATTTTTACTTGTTCTTTTAAGTTTTTACTCACTGCTTGTTCCCAAATCCATAGAGCTATGGATGTGTAAACAGAATTTTTTTCTCCCTCACTAGACAGCATCCTCCAAACTGGCAGTTGCATTTTAACTGTAGCATCTCAGTGTCCTTTATATTAAAAGTGGGGAGATAGATTTTTTTTGTTAGTGTTTTCCAGATTGAGTTCCCTATTTTGTCAATTGGAGTCTCCTTTTAAATGAAAGCATTTTAAGTGAAAAAGGAAAGAAGAAATTTTAACTCCTTGCATAGAGAGAGTGATCTTACTTGCTTTGGCAGCTGCCATACTGCTCATTTTCTTCTTTCATCTGAATGCTGAGGTCAGCAGTACCCCTTCATACCACTTTTTTGTAGGTGCAGATTTTTTTTTAAATTACTGTCAGGTGTACAAAACAACATAATGATTAGACATTTACATGCCTTACAAAGTGATCACCCCAATAAAGCTATTACCCATATGACCCTGTACATAGTTATTACATTATTGACTATCTTCTGTATGCTGGACTTGATATCCCTGTGACTTTTTAAAATTATAGTTGACATTCAGTATTTTATATTAGTTTCAGGTATACAGTATAATGGTTAGATGTTTATATAATTTATGAAGTGATCCCCTTGATAAGTGTTTTGTAGGTGCAAATTTTGAAGTTACAAAGTTTGAGGCTACAAGCACATATCAGAATGTGCAGTGAACAAATATATGAATTGTTGACAGTGCGGTGAACAAACATAGATCCAGAACCACTTTATACAAATTTCAGAGGTGTGACTTATCACCAAGTTTAAGCTGTGTGTGTGCACATGGATGCACTTGGAAAGAGAAGACTAAACAACGGTAAAGAGCTTGGTTGGAGTCTCCCTAGGACTGCATCTGTGCTAGTAAATGGGTCATCAGAACAATACATTCAGAAGGCAATAAAAGTAGCCCTTTTTCTTTTTCCAATGGTGGTGAGTATAACATGGGATGGAGTTATAACAAAGATGAACTGACTGAAAAAGCCTCCACATTAATTGTTTCTGATTTTTGTGTTTGTTTATAGTTCCCTTCATAGCTGCCATGATATAGTTTTACGAAGAAGTCACTTGGGAAGTTGGGGCTTTAGTATTGTTGGTGGATATGAAGAGAACCACACCAACCAGCCTTTCTTCATTAAAACCATTGTCCTGGGAACTCCTGCTTATTATGATGGAAGACTAAAGTGAGTCTTGGTACATTTACTGCTGTGATTCATGCTTGTGAGGGACACACCCTAGATGGAAAGTCAACTCCAAATTCAGCCTGTTGTCTGCTCCTGTTCATAAAGTTTTATTGGAACATGGCCATGCTCCCTCGTTTACATGTTGTCCGAGGCTACTTCTGAGCTCTAGTGGCCGAGTTCTGTGACCGAGACCAGATGAGGCACTAAGACTAAAATATTTATTTACCATCTTGCCCTTTATGGACAATATTTTGCCAACCCTAATCTAGATGGAAGCATCACCTTTACCACCATGCCACTGATGGCTTTATTTTGCTAATCTAATGACAGGAGTGAACCTGAGCCATCAGATTGGATACACATCATGATGTGACAAGCTCGGAGCAGTGTTCCACACTGCCCACTCAGCTCCAGTCCTGTCATTAGATGACCCTGCTTTATTATTCTCCGTAGCACTCATGTCTACCTAACATTGTATTTATGCCAGGCCCACGTGGGAGGGCTTTTGTTGCATTTATTGTTATGCCCCTGGCAGCCGGAACAGGGCATTGCATATATATTGAGAGCTCAATAAATGTTTGACGGTGAATGTGTGGTAGTTTGCACTGTGCCAAGCACAGTGTGATATGCTTGTAATTGTATTATTGAATCTTCTTAACAACCTCATGAGGTGTTCTTGGTGGTGTTATTCCTGGCTTATAAACGACATAACTAAGGCTTAGAAAGGTTAAGAAACTTGCCCACAATCAGATAGCTGGGAGTGGTTGACTGCCATTCACACCCAGAGCTACCTGGCTCCATAGCCTTCCCCATTATGCCTCTGCCAGTGGTCACCACTGGGCAGAAAGTCCTCACTGAGCCTACGTGCAGTCTCTCTCCTTTTTCAAAGCTCAGGCACCGGGAGAAGGAAAGAGGTGTTTATAGCAAGAGTTTCTACAGAGAGGAGACAGGTGATTGTAAGTTCTTAGTGCCTAGTTTTTTATGAAAGAACCAGTTCTTTCATCATGTTGACTTCCTAGACAGACGGCTGCACAAACGAAGAGTTGACTTTTTTTTCCAAACAGGGTTAGTAAGCTCCAGATCGGTCTTTTTTTTTTTTTTTTTTAAGATTTTATTGGGGAATTGGGGGAGAGGAACAGCACTGGGGAATCTGGGAAGGGGAACAGACAAGTCGCTGTCCTTCCGTTCTTCAGTCTAGTTGCGGAGGACATTGCTTCACTGGCCCATGTTGGCATGGTCATTGCACTCTTCCCAGATGAGGCAGATCGGTCGCCAGCCTCTGGATGGTCGCTCACCGCGGCTCTTGGCAGCTCACGCTGGCTGCCAGCTGCTCATGCTGGCTGCCCACCACTCACTGTAGCCTATGTCAGCCCACTGCAGCAGGGGCTGCAGCCTACACCATCGCTGGGGCTCGCACAGCCCAGCTCCAGGTGGAGCTGTTGTTAGCTGTAGAGGGCAGTGTCACTGGCCCTCATATGTGGGATCCAAACCCGGGCCGCTGGCATCCCAAAATCAGCTCTTAACCAATGCGCCACTCGGCCGGCCCAGATTGGTCTTTTATCAGATTATTTAATAAGATGGAAAGCACTGTTTTACAAGGAAAGAGTAGAGGGAAATGAATTAACTGTTCTCTTAGCTACATTACTCGGTCAGTTTGGGTCTCGGTTAATTAGTTTATAATTTGCATTCCACCTATTTCCAAAAAGAAATTGAGGTAGCTAGCAGTAAAATAGCATATTCATATTACAAACCAAAAACCAAAAATCATAAAAGATAGACAGGTCTTCAGGTCCGTTTTCCATTTGTGATAATCCTGCTCAGAGGACAGTGAGTGTCAATGGCTGACTGAAGAGGAGGTGTAGGTCTTGTTCTCAGTTTCACTGAGTCCTCAACTGTGTGAGCTCTAAGAGTGAAAAGAGAACTAACAGTCAAAATAGTAAGCAATCCCCCCCAATTCCCCAAGTGCATTATCTGGTGTTTTTAAAAGAGGCAGCAGGGCCGGCCGAGTGGCTCAGTTGGTTAAGAGTTGGCTTAGAGAGCGTGCTCTGAGCAACAGGGCCGCCGGTTCGATTCCCACATGGACCAGTGAATGCTGCACCTGAGCTGGGCTATTGCTGATCTGCCAAAGGTGGCAGGATGGCTCAGCTGGTGTAACAACAAGATTGCCTGTTCAGTGGTGGGCTACACCCACCCGCAACTAACATTGAACTCAGCACTTGAGCTGAGCTGCCACCCAGATGGCTCAGTGGATCGAGTGTGCACTCTTAACAAGGCTGCTGGTTCAACTCCCGCATGGAATGGTGGCTGCGCCAACCCACCACTAAGATTGAACACAGCACCTTGGGCTTAGAGGCCATGAGCTGCCGATGGGAAGCCAGATGGCGACTGGCGCCCTCCACAATGAAGATTGAACAACAACAACTTGTTGGAATTGGCTGGTCTCCCCCAATTCCCCCAACACTGTTCCCCTCCCCCAATAAAATCTTTTAAAATAATAATAAAAATAAAAGTAAAAGAGGCAGCAGATTTCCTCGCCTAACCCTATTTTGCTTAAGCTTATATGAAAATTATTCTGCTGGCCCTTGAAATCATCCACCAATTACAGGAGAGGTTGGCACAGGGGTGTCCTTGATTGGCCGATACAGCCTTAAAAAATCACCGCAGAGGTTCCCCCAAAGTCAGTGACAGTTGGTAGTTAAGTAACACTCCGATTTCATGCTGAACAAATCTCAGGATACTGTTTTTGATACCATGAAAATAGTGACAGCCTGTGTGTTTCTGTCTGTCTTTGTCCAGATGTGGAGACATGATCGTGGCCGTGAACGGCCTGTCAACTGTGGGCATGAGCCATTCCGCGTTAGTCCCCATGCTGAAGGAGCAGAGGAACAAGGTCACTCTGACGGTCATTTGCTGGCCTGGCAGCCTCGTGTAGATTTTGAAACTGGTTTTGAGTCCAACATCTTCCTTTTTCAGGTTCTTCAAAGAAAAGCCTTTAGTTGTCTAGTGTTTCTGGTTGTTAGGAGCTGGTGTATACAGGGCCCAAAACCACTAAGATTGTCCCTTTGTTGTTATTTAAGTGGTTTTCCGCAAGCGAGCCACATTTCTTTCAGCTGGGAAACAGTCTTCCACTAACCCTGTGAGCTCATATTTTCAGAATGTGACCTATAATCATGAATGAAGTCTGCCCGAACTGTGACCCAGCCAGCTGGGCTCGAGGGCTGCTGGTGGCTGTTTGTTTTCACGGACTGAGTCATAACATGAGTTACACATGCCCAGGAGCAGGACCAGTGACTACAGTTGTAGCATTTGACGTTTCGGTTGCCACCAGCGTCATGAGTGGATATATATTAAATTTGGATGGTAACCCTTTCCCGTTTTTTGTATCGGTGCCAACATTTCAAAACATCATGCTGTTTGTAAGGTGATTTTTCTGGCTTATTTTATTTCTAGTTTAATCTCTCAGTACCTATAAATGATGAAGACATGAGTTTTACACTACTAAAGAGATGTATAAAAAATAATGTACCGTTAGAATAGCAGAGAATAAACGATAATGTTATCCAGTGACGCAGGAATTTGGGAGATAATTATAGTTTAGTGCTGGAGATGGTAAAAGCTGCGTTTACTTGAACAAGTCCAAAAGCATTAAAGGTTCTTTTCCAAAGGAATGTTTTGTTATATAGGAAAATTTTGAAGCAAGTTTTGCTAAAAATCATTTTCTAGAGTTTGTAATATCCTTCTATTAGCAAACTTGGCTGGAAATGTTTTTATGATTTATGCAATTAAACTAGATGGTAAAGACAAAACCATATTACTATTAAATACACACTCATATAAAGCTAAGTAGAAGAAGGTAGACCTTTTTTATTTTATTCTAATAAGACTCTTGAGTGTTTTAGAAACTCTTATTTTTCCTATTATTTCTTTAATTATGAACTTAATTATTTCAAGAAGAAGTCTGAAAAGTTCTATGTGTGTGTGTGGTTTTGGTTTCATTTGTTTGTTTGTTTGTTTTTATCTGAAACAGTAGGTTTTAGATATCTTTCAGTTAGTTTTTGGTCAGTAGACTATTTCATATTTTTTGAAATGTTTTGGAAACTATGACCAGCCCACTTTCTTTGTCCTTTATTCAACATTGTTGCCCTTTGGAAGAACATATAAGGAAGTGAATAAGATAGAAGTATCCTTACCTTATTAATGTTGTGCATACTTGAAAAAAAGTTTCATTAGAAACCTACTTCAGAATCTGAGCTAATTTACATATGACCTCTGTAATAAATGGTATTGATGATCAAAGAGTATATTTCAAAGTACTACAGTATATTATGAAGCATGACCACTTTATTTTTAAACTTAGCAATTTCATTGCTGGGGTGTATTGTATCTGCAGCATGTCACTGATTATTCCAGTTAGTTTTATAATGATATTTTAAAAACATATCTCTTTTGAATAAATAAGAAATGGCAACAATAATTGTTGCTAACTTATTTAGTCCCATAGCCGCACTGTATGGTCAACAGATAACCAATATACAGTGGAATGCCCCATACAGTATATTACTGTTGCGTAATGATTGGTATTAGAAGCAATTTGATACTGAAATGCTTTGATATGCTAATTGACGTGGAACAAGTTTTTTTCCTGCTCCCCAAATAGAATTTTGTAACCTACTTTGCTATTTTTAAAAACATTTTGTAAGAATGCGTCATTTTGGGGGGAGTGGCCATCCATGAACAAATATCATAACTGCTACTTTGTTATAGAGTATATAAAATACTTTCATTGAATTCGGTGTATAATGAGCATCTTGAAAGAAATTTTTGTCAATATTATTTTTATCATGGAAATCTTGAAATCAAATTAAGCTAATTCAGTTTTATTACAAAGGACTCTAGCTTTTGGTCAGAATGATATTTGGTGATGGAAACTTGTTCATAATTTATTGTTACTGTTGAAATATTTGAATTTTGTCATTTGAAGCTCAAATAGTGAAATCTTTCCATTTGTTCTGTGCTTTCAGTTTAAATTATTTCAGGATTTTTCAGGTATTTTAAACAATGGTGTGATAATCATTCTGAATGGAAATAAAAGTCATCCTTTCCATAACAGCGGCATTGTCTCTTTTCTGGAGCGGCAGATGTTGACTCAGTGTGTGATCCTTTTGTTTATGGCACCACTGCCTTCCTTACAGTATCCCGGCTTGACCCCTCAGGGTCACAGGTCCACCTTCTAGTTCTTATTCCTGTAGGCAGAGTACATATGGTCCCTGCTGACTCTCGGGGTTTTGCCCAGGTGTGGGAAGTGAGGACCTGAAATGTGACCAGTGCTATGTGTTGAAATGAGAATTCCTAGGATACATTGGATTATATAAAATAGATTATTGAAATTAATTTCTTGTATTTCTGTTGAACAGCGGTGCTGCTCTCCTCACCTTTTCATTGTCACAGCACTTACCAGGCCAGGCAGTCCTGACGTGGTTTCTATTCTTCTAGAGCTTTGATCATTCCCTGCATTTTTTTTTTTCTTGGAGGACAGTGTCACTGGCCCTCATAGGTGGGACCCGAACCAGGGCCGCTGGCCTTCCAAGCCAGCCCTTAACCACCATGCCACTCGGCTGGCCCCGCCTGCATTTTTTTAAATTGTTTTTAATTAGAAGAAAATTCCCTCTTCATTAACTAGTAAATCAAGCTCAAACTAAGGCCTCTATGCCTGCCCCCCAGTCTGGTTTTCCAGAGTCCCGTTTCCCCCTCATACCCTAGCAGGCTCCCTCCCCCCAGGTGCTGCCCCACACATGCTTACGGTGTTGCTTCCCCTCCCCATAATGCTCTCCCTCTGAGCATGTCATATGGACCCCTATTTGGAGGTATAACTTGAACACAGCCCCGTTTGCTCCCTCCTGCCTCCACTCCCCACTTTCAAGAGAATGACCCTCCTTGAATGCACCTCAGCCAGCCTTTATATTTGTGTTTATTGTGGCTCTCAACACTTCCTACCTAATTACTGTCACAGTTTTAAGTACCATCTTTGATGGCCACCTTGCGATGTTGAGTAGCACTGATACCCTAAGTCTGTAGCTCCCATAGTTGGTATACTGGGTAGCTTATTGCTTTAAGGTACCTAATCCCAGTCCCCCAGAGTGAAACTGTGTGTCCCCAAGCATTGGCCTAATTCCACTCTATCTTCCAATCCAAACTCTTATCAGAGTAACTTTTCAAAACCCTAACTTTGATCATCGCTTTCATCATATCCTTGCCTGGTTTAAAATTCTTCAGTAGTTCTCCGCTGTCCACAGGAAGATGTCAGGATGTCTTGGCACAGCATGAAAGGCCCTTCGTGACATGGCCCCTGCCTGATCTCTCCGCGGACCTGCCACCCTTCCCTACCTCAGATCTAACCCCCCACCCTGCCCTCCCGTGTCTACAGGAGCTGACTTGACTTAAGTGACATCACCCCTCATGGGAAATCTTTACCAGCCTCTCGGGGCAAGCATTCTTTTTTCTCCTAGAAGGTTATATTAAATTACATTTTTACAGTCATGGGCATGCGCTAGGGGGAAGGGAACGAATTTGTCAGTGTTTGATGACTGTCTGCAGCAGTTTTTAACACTGGACAATAACTATCAGAAAACCTTCTGAGAGCCCGAGGTCGTCCAGAGGAGAATCTAGGCCTGGGCATTTCCTGCCTCGAGACTCCATCCAGGACCCTTGGCCATGCCCTTCCTCAAGTCCCCCTGTTTGTGAGGCCCTGGACGGTGTTGAAGAGTGTCAGGGACGCTGTAGGAGGTCCTCCACTGGAGTTTGTCTGCTGGTCTTTCTCACCAGGAGACGGGTTATGCGGTTTGGGAAGGAAGAGTGCCAAGGTGATGCGCCTTTTCCTCGAGTCTGTACTGGTGGCAAGATTTATGACTGTTGTTGACCTTGGTCACCTGTCGTAAATAGTGTTGGTCAGGTCTCTCCCTAATAAAGTTACTCTTCCTTATACTCTCCCCCCGCCGCCGACTGTGGTCCTTGGACAGAAGTCACTCTGCACAACTCACGTGAGAGGAGTGTGTGTGGGGGTGTTCTGCTCTCCCTGCGTTTCGTTTTGAGCTGTCAGGGGAATGAGGGGTCCTGGGTCTGTGCAGGGAAGGCCTTGCCTGGGGGCGGGGTTAGGAAGGAAGTAGAATCCTTGCTAAGAATGTCAGGTGCATATTTCTTTCTTTAAAAACCCTCCCTTGGGCCGGCCGAGTGGCGCAGTGGTTAAGAGCTGACTTGGGAAGCCAGTGGCCCGGTTCGGATCCCACATATGAGAACAAATGATACTGCCCTCCTAGAAAAAAAAACAAAAACAACAACAATAAAAACCCTCCCTTGACTCTGCTGGTTGTCTCCGTTTCATGCTTTTTCACTCTTTTAGAATTTATAACAGTTATCCCAACACAAAAAATTATAAAAATTACAATGAATACTTGTGTACTCACTACCAGCCACTGCTGTTGATGTTCCTTTTCCACTTGGACCGGCTTGCTTCTGGCCTTCCCATATGTCTTCTCATAATTACACTACATATTTCACCTTCAAATATGGTTTTGTTGTGCATTCTTTTAAACTATATAAATGAGGCCATGCTTATGTGGTGTTCTGCAACTAACTGCTTTTGCTCCAACAAGATTCACTCATGTTTGCTGTATGTAGTTCAAGTTCATTTTCACTGCTATATATTCTATGATAATTTTATACCTTTTCTTTGGTTGATGGACATTTATGTCTTTTTTTCTTGTTTGTTTGCCATCATTTACAGTGCTTCTGTGACCACTCAAAAACAAGTCTCCTGTGCACCCAGGGGCGTTTCTCTAGGGCAGTGGGGTATTCAACACTAGCTCCCTGGAAGAATCGCTAGGAGAGCCTTTAGGAAACAGTAACATTAATTTACTCACTCTGGGGTGGGAGGAGGCATCGGTTTTGTTTCATTTTGTAGCTCCTCAGACAAGTAACTTGCAGCCATGGTTGAAATCTACTGGTCTAGGACTGGCCAAGTGGCTCAGTTGGTAAAAAGAGCTCGCTCAAGAGTGCGAGCTGAGCTCTGAGCAACAGCAGTTCGATGCACAGCCTGAGCTGAGCTGCCACTGAGCTGCCAACAGGTGGCAGGATGGCTTAGCTAAAAAGAAAATAATTAAAAAAATAAATCTACTACTGGTCTAGGAGTGCATTGCCGGATCTTAGGATAGATACATCTTAGAGTAATTCACCTCTCTAGTGGTTGCACCAGTGTTGGTTTCTACAAGTGATGTGGGCGGGTTTTGTTGTCCCACATTGTTGCCAACATCTGGTCTTATCAAAATGAAGAGGGTGAAATGGCATCCCATTGTGGTTTCGATTTGCGTTTCCCTGATTACTGATAAAGTCTAGTACCTTCTCATATGTTCGCTAGCCATTCCAGTACCCTCTTTGGTGAATAATCTGTTTGACCATTTTCTAATAGGCTGTTTGCATGTTTCTTACTGATTTATGGAATTTTTTTATTCTGGATATTAATACTGAGTGGATTATATGTGGTGCAAGTATCTTCAAACTTGTGACTTCTCTTTTCAACTTTGTAATGATGTGATCAACTGAAGTTGATCGTTTTAATGTAGACACATGTATGAAGAGTAGATTCTGTTTTGATCTACTTCTGAAATTTCTTCTTCTGCCAAGTGTTGTCCATTTATATTGTTTTGATTATTGTTATTTTTTTCCCTTCCATCGTATGTGCTTTCAACTTACCCTGCCACTCTGTGCTTTATGTTCTACTGAATTATAAATCTGTTTCTATTCATGTAGTGGTTACCCTTGGATTTTTCTTTGTGTATATTTACAAAAGTCTTAAGTTGGTCAATTAATAGCCTTGTCCTCTCGCTGCACCATTTGAGGACCTTAAACTCCAGCCACATTACAGTCAACATGTTGGCTAGTATTGTAGTTCCTCCTTGTTTTTTTCTCTCCAGTTAGTCATTACTATTATCATTGTTTTAAACAGTCAAGATTTGTTTAGATTTAGTTTCTGAACTGTATAAAATACAGAAAAACTAACATAAACACAGTTCATGGTAGTTCTTAATATTACAATAATATCCCACAAAGAACATGTGGGAAACAGAAGGCCAGAGAGGGATTAATGGGTTGAAGCTGAAATCCAGATATAAGGGAAGATTCCCCAAAAGCTTAGGATGCAGCAACATCACTACTGTCATGTTGCCAGTTTCCAGGCTGTTTGGAGTCACTAAAACAATTTCTTGTTTTCCAGCATGGGGAGAAGGCAGGCCGGCAAAGATTATTGTCACCAACTTTTCTAGAGCAAACACAACTTGTGTTACAAATCCAGAGACGTGTTTTATAGGAAAAGTTGGAAAGCAGATTTAGAGGGTCCCTTTTCTCAAGATACATGCAGTACGGGCCGGCCGAGTGGCGCGGTGGTTAAGCGCTGGCTTGGGAAGCCAGTGGCCCCAGTTCGGTCCCACACAGTGACACTGCCCTCAAAAAAAAGATACATGCAGTGCAGTGCGAGCGGGTTTTCAGCTAGCAGGGTCCTTCTGTCCCATCATAGCTGTTACACTCTTCTCACTAAAAGACTATGAAGTCTGTGAATTCCACTGCTACAACTTCCAAACTTGATTTTCATTCTTTTGTTCATTAAAGTGGACTGTGGCTGTATGGTTCCTCCAATACTTGAAGCTTTAGTGAGATAAATGGATGGTTAAAATCACATTTGAAGTTAACCAACCTGAATTTCAGCTTCTAAGGGCATGACAACCAGTTCATCATACCTAAAGCTGCACTATGACAGTAGAGCAAAGCCCCGTTAATTCAGACTTAACTAATTTGGAATTTGAATGCTTAGAGTAGAAGTTAACTTGGCACTTCATATAAAGAATGGGTATCTTGAATGAACATACTGACAGATGGAGGGTGGGGTATTGAAGCTGCACGCTGAAGTGTACTGTCTTTGTGTTGCCTTAAGCGCTTGAAGAATACGCATGCACCTTCACCTGAATGATATGTTTCTTTCCTGTGTAGTCATTTAAATTAGAATTCAGCCAGCACTGACTGTATGCATAACATATTGATGGGCTCTGAATCACTTTATAACATCTAACTTTATCTTCATAACTCAGACTTCCATTTGTCACATATAAGCAAAACCGTATAGATTACACCAACCTAGTAAGTTGCTGCCTGGTCACTGGCTAGGAATTCATAATTGAGCTTTTCTCTGCTTGCTGAAGGAAAGGCTTCAACTCCTCAGGGTCCTTAGCAAAAAGCTCTTTGCCATTTAATAGTGTGAATCTATTCCATTTATGCTACCAATTAATTCCTATGGCAACACCAAAGCTCTTTAGAAGTAAAGTTGTACATGTAAGCACAGTGCCTACTGGCTGTGAAGTGCCTAAGGTAGGAGATACTAAAACAATCACACACAGGAGTAAGAGACCAGCCCTTCGAGACCTGACAGCACCCAGCTCATGACTCCAAGGAGAAAGCAACTATGGCCCCAGTGGCTGCCTGCCAGGCATTTAAAAGATTTCCATCTGAGACTTCCGGTAAAATAGTGCAATAGACAGACGCTGTGCTAACTGCCTCCCAGGATCACACCAAAATTACAAGCAAATTATACAGCATTCAACCCTGGAGGTCCCCGGAACACTGGAGGAACAGAACCACTAAACGAAGAACTTAAAGAGGAAGCCGCATTGGGTCTGGTAGGACGGGGGGAGACGAGAGAGGGCGAACCCCGTGAGGGAGGTCCCAGCTGTGGAGAGGCTTCTCCAGTTGGGGGAGATACCCTCTGGCCGCACACCAAGCTCACCAGCCCAGAGTTCCTTTGCCGGGAAGAGGAGTTCTAAGATAGCTGGCAGTAAATTAGTAAGGACTCTCTTTGCTCAGCTCGGTGAGGCTAAGAGCAGCTGGAGAATCAGTGGGGCCAGCACCCAGGCTTGCTCACCGGTGAGCACTTACCTGGTTCCTGGTGGAGGGAGTGGCTGTGTGAGCCGGGAGCCTGCGGGGACGGACTGAACTGAGCACCTTTGGTGCAAAGGCTGGAGGGTTTTGGACTATTGTTCCCGTGGTGCGGAGCTTGCACGCGAGTGGTGTAGGGAGGGCGCCATTTTGTCGGGCTTGGGCCCTCCCACAAAGGATCAGGTCCGAGACCTAATTGGTCTGGTGGAATTGGCGCAGAAGTGCGTGTGTGCATGCGCGTGCGCCTGCGGCCTTGGATCCCCACCCTCCGCCCGGCTTATACTGCGTTGCCAGGGAAACGCAGGGCGGGGTGCTCTCGGCTCCAACGGCTGCTCACTGAGACGCGGGAGCGTACAAGCCGCCTCGGGTCTCTGCTTTCCGCACTCCGCTTGCAGAGTTGCCAGGCTGGTGATTGGTTGTCGGGCTGCTTGGCCTGATCTGCGAGCGGCTGATTGGGACAGGCTGAGACTGGGAGTTTTCCTGGGAGTATTGGGCTGTGAGCTGTGTGCCTGCGTGATCCAGCCAGGGCTCTCCTGGTGATCTATCTAACACATCAAAGCAATCCCAGAGCGACAGCCAGAATGGGGAAACAAAGAAACATGTCACAAGTAAAAGATCAGAAGAAACCTCCAGAAATGGAACCAAATGAAACAGAGGGATCCAACCTTTCAGAGACACAGTTTAGAACACTGATGATAAGAATGTTTAAGGAACTTAGCGAGGACATAAAGAAGGATAGGGAAACCATAAAAAACAACCTGTTAGAACTAAAGAATACAATAACTGAAATGAAGAACACACTCGAAGGAATCACCAGTAGAGTAGATGAAGCAGAGGAGCGGATCAGCGATTTGGAAGATAAAATAGCAGAACTCACCCAGTTGGCACAGCAAAAGACCAAAGAATAAAAAACAATGAAAATAGTTTAAGAGCCCTATGGGACAAGGTGAAGCACAACCACCTTCGAATCATAAGGATACCAGAAGGAGAAGAGAAGAAGCAAGGGGTCGAGAATGTATTTGAAAAAATAATGACTGAAAACTTCCCTACCCTGGAGAAGGAAATCAACATACATGCCCAGGAAGTGCAGAGGGTTCCAAACGAGCTGAACACAAACAGGTCCACACCAAGACACATCATAATTAAAATGACAAAGGTTGAAGACAGAGACAGAATCCTAGAGGCTGGAAGAGAAAGACAGCAGGTTACATACAAAGGAACTCCTGTTAGACTAACAGCTGACTTGTCTACAGAAACTCTGCAGGCCAGAAGGGAATGGCAGGAGATACTCAAAGTGACACAAAATAAAGGCCTACAACCAAGATTGCTCTACCCAGCACGGCTATCACTTAAAATTGAAGGAGAAATAAAGAGCTTCTCAGAAAAGAATAAGCTTAAGGAATTCATTACCACCAAGCCAGCATTGCAAGAAATGTTAAAAGGGCTTTATTAAACAAAAGAAAGGGGCAAACAAGCTAACCCAGAGAGACAATTTAAGTAGGTTGAAGTCATATCAAGCATATATAAAGGAAAAACTGATGGTTGCTGGCTGGGAGGGAGTGAGGAAGAGGGAGAAGGGGAAGGTTTTGGACAGTGTATGTGGGACTACAATGTTGCCGCAGGGATATGGGGGCAGTTCTGGGACTGTAATTGATAATGTTGTGAAGAGACTATTATGTTGCGAGAAATAAGTCAGTCGGAGAAGGACAGGTACCATGTGATCTCACTTGTGTGTGGAGTCTGAAGAGCTGAGTGAACGATCAAAGTAAACAGACTCGTAGATGTAGAGGAAAAACAGGGTTGCTAGTTGGGAAGTGGGTGGGGATTGGGGGGGAAGGGGAAGGGATTAGACGGCATAAATAGACAACTACAATATTGCCACAGGGATATGAAACACAGTTCGGGGAATATAATAATGTTGTAAAAATTTTGTGGCGTGTCAGATAGTCACATGTCTTGTTAGGGAGACCACTTCATGGATGGAATAGAGGTTTGATCACTGTACTGTACACCTAAAGCTGATGTTGTATAGTATTGTATGCCAACTGCAACTGAATATGTGGATGGTCACAGGATGTGGAGTATACTGTGGAGGAGAGTCAGGGGAGTTGTAATGGATATGTATATATGGGGGGGGAGTGGGGTAGCGAACTGGGGGAGGGGGGTTGTCACTTTGGGGGGTAAAGAGTATAACTCTTGCATTGTGTTGTACACCTGAAACTAATAAAATAAAATAAAATTAAAAAAATAATAAATAAATAAATAAATAAATAAATAAATAAATAAATAAATAAAAGATTTCCATCTGAGCTCTTATTCACTCACCTGCAAGTAACACTTTGAAACTGGGCTATTTCTCCAACTTCCATCAGCAATTGCCTCTTTTCCTCAGTAGTTTTCAGTTTCAGGGTGAACCCAACCACAACCCTTCCTTCCTTGGATTGCCTGCAGACTGACCACTAGTTCAAGAGCTCAAGTTAGAAAGATCTATTGCTTAGGCTCTGATGGACATTCCCGTGCAGCAAGTGTCCAGTATCAGGGTTCTGAGGGTGAAGGCAGCTGTTAAACATAGTTTTTCTTTAATTTGCCTAGATTGTATTAAAAAGTCTTCTCTCACCCACGTCTAGAACCAATCCAAGAAGCCTTTAGTTTCTGGGATGTGTTGAGTCACATCCCCATGATGGTGACCCTCGCCCACCAGCAGACTCCCCAGAAGTGATGCCCCAGAATTGTTGTGCAGGTGTGCCCCTCTCTCTGCCTGTTCCTTCCTCCATGCTACAGGCCTTCAGGGATGGAGTTGGGGCTTCCCCTGGCCTCCTGATAGTGTGGGCTATACTTCTGCTCCTGGGGTCCCAGCCTGAACTGAGGTAGGGGGGTGCCTGTGAAGAGTGCCTGGTATTCATAGAAGCAAAACTTACCCTGTGGGTAGTTAGTAAATGTTTAAGGAAAATGAGTTCTTGTCCCCTCATAAGTCATTCCAAAGGATATGGTGTCCTTCTGCAACCAAGGTCCCCACACCCTGTATTGTTTTTCCCCCGTTGTCCTAAAATCATTGACTCTTAGAATTGAAGGTCCTTCTTTATCCATATTTCTGGTATACGAATCACTTCTATAACATTTTATCTAGCTCCTGCTAGAATGCTTCCGTGACAGGGACTTCACTACTTCATTTTAGGCTTTCTCAAATTGGGTAAGTCTAATTGTAAGTGATTCCTTTTTTAGTAATAGTTCATCCTTGTCCCTCTTCCCACCTGGAGCATGGAAACTAAGAGGAAAAAGATTTCTTCATCTATTACTTTTAATATTTAAATGAATATTAGATTAGCACAATACACCCAACACTTACTGATTAATCTTTTCCTTTCACCCAACAAATATTTAGCATCTACTACTATGTGTCAGGCACCACTCTAGGTGCTCAGAGTCCATCAGTTACCGAGACTTGCCCGCTGTCTCTGAGCTCATATTGTAAAGGGGGAATAACAATAAAATAAGTGATATAATTTTAGATGATGACAAATGCTATGAAGAAAACAAAGCCAGGCAGAAGAACATGTGAGGGAAATAAAGCGTGTGAGACAGGTAGTCAGGGAAGGCCACTCTAAGGAGGCATCATAGCTAGGGTCACTGTTGCATGTTGGATGATGCAAGATTGTTTAATGGCTTTGGGAAGATTTCATCCCGTTCAGTGGTGATCACTCTAGGACACCTGTGCTGATATGACAGGCCCTGGGCTGATGGCACTGTAACTGTAGAACCAGCTCAAACTGATCCTATCCTGTTTCTTACAAGATATTGAGTTATTTTTCAGAGACAACAGAACAAAAATGCAAGTCATGCAGCCAAAGCATGTGCAGAGAAAATGTTGCAAATTACACCCGGAACCAAAGTTTCTGCCCCCACATGGAACCAACCAACGGGGACCTGACTGGAACCTGAACGCTGGAATCCTTTCAGAAGCGAAGGGTTCGCTGTCCAGGAAGATCCGGTGCTGAAACCCTGAATGGGAGAGACAGACTTGAGCCTTGTCTCCTGTCTCCTTGCGGATTGACTTCTCAGAAAGCTTTTTCCTTTTCTCAAAAGCTGGTGCCACAGTATTGGCTTCTATGCACGTTGGGCAGTGAGTCCAACAGCGTGCTAGCTGGACCCCTACTCCTTTTTCCTTCTGCTCTGTAGCAAAAACACTGATAGATGCTGATAGACACATGATACTATTTTAGAGGGGGTGCAGCTGTGTAGCACAGTGGATAGGGACAGATGGGCCTAGATCTGTTTCTGTCACTTACTAGCCTACAAGAGCTAGAATAGTTCATTTAACCAATCTGATCCTCAGTGTCCTCATCTGTAAAATGAGAAGAATAATACCTCGCGAGGTAGTTGCAGGTTTTAGAGACTGTGTAGATAAAGTGGATGACACACGGTGCTAAATAGGTGATAGCTCTAGTTATGTATAGAAACAAAGAGATACTGACTACACTTACTAACCTTTGGGAGTTACCATACCACAAGTGAGTTACCTGCTTTTACAGTTTCCTCTGAACTCTGCACTTTTGTTTACTCTCAATATTGTGCACACACTCCTAAACACGATGCACTAATCAGCAGGTTCTCCCACACACCTCAATCACGTGAGTCACCTGCCCCAGACATGGCCCTAAGTTCCCCCAACAGCCAGGCTTCTGCTCATGCTGTTCCACCCCTTCCGGATGCCTGATCCCAGCCTGCCAAGCCCTGCTCATCCTTCCAAGCCCAGCCCAAGTGCCAGCTGCCAGGATTCCCAGCACTGCTGATCACAGTTCTTCCTGCCCACCCCCCACCCCCCAAATCCCCCTCCACCGCAGCCTTTGCTTCCTCTGTGCTTGTGTTCCATCCCCATGCGCTCTGACTGCAGCCCTCACTGCTGCACCTCTCAATGGCCGTGAACTCCTCCAAGGTCTGGGTATGCAGCCAACACACACCTAATAGTGCCTGGCACATGGCGATTGTGCAGCGCTCACTGCTTTAAATTCAAGAGTGTCAGAAGCTGCAGAGAAGCTGAGGATGAGAACTGAAAAGGGGCCTCTGGGTTACATCCTTAATGATTAAAAGAATAGATTGCACAGCATGGTGGAGCTGGGAAGACTAATGGCAAAGGGTTAAGGAGTGGAGGCAAAGGCAGCTGAGGCGTTTGCAGGCTGCTTTTGCAAGAAGATGGGTAGAAGGTTGCAAGTATTTGTCGATGAAGTGACATGGTGTCTGGGATCTGCTTTCAAACACTCCAGCAAACCAAGAAGAAAAAAATGAGATAAGGGAATAGAAGGCAGTAAGGGAATGTTTGAAATTTTCCATCATAGAAATAGCACAATAACAAACCAACAAATAAGTTTGGAAGTGAGAAAACAGGCTGTCATTAGGCAGACCCCTATAGTTTGAAATTGGTACAATGAGTCTGTACAAGAAACACAGTGATTGATTGATTGATTGATTGATTGATTGATTTTTACTTCATTTCTAGGCAGATTTGCTGGTTTCTATTTTCTCTATGTGTCCAAGCACAAGTGACAAATGTCTGACATAATGACCCCCTCATTTGTCTCATTCAGTACACTAAATAGTTTTACTTTCACACTTTTTGCATTTGTGACAGATTTCTCATTTGGTTCACATATCTTTATGTTTGGTATAGATTCTTCCCATTTGATAAATGAAGAAAACTGAGGTTAAGTGACTTATTAGCACTTAACTGACAAATGGAAAAACACACCAGAAATCAGAACCCCCACCCACTCTCCCCTCCCCACTGCCCACTGCAAGACTCCACCTCATTGCATTTCACTAGTATCCCTGAAACTGCACATCCTGAAAGTACGGGAAAGAAATGCTTGCCACCTTTTCTCACATCTGCCTCTCCCACGCTGAGTGCTTCGCTACAGTCAACATTCATTCAACAAACATGGAAATGAATAGGATGGCCCTGCCATTTGGGATATTTACCATGTAAGTAGCCAAGTCAAATGAAAACTAAGTAATATTCCACTCTGCCAGACCTTTGGAGAGGCCAGGAGTTAAAATTCTACTGAGTAGGAATTTTGCAAAGTCGTAAACTGTGCTCAATTTATGTTCTGACTTACTCTTATCCTTGACGGAACAAGATTGGCATTCTTCGTTCATGGTGTCAGACCAGCTTATTTCAGCTCATCCATTCTATTTTCCAATTTTCCATTTTAATTTCTAAACAAGGGAGCTTTGTTGGAGGCCTTCTCATTTCCTGCTCTTGGCTCTCACATTGCGCACCTTAGCAGAAACTCTTAAGGGCACTCCAAGATTCAGAGGCTGCATACATTGAGAACTTGACATTGCAAATTCTGTAAAAGATTTGAACTCCAGAAATGTAGCATCTCTACCTGAAAAAAAATGTCCTTGGTTTCCATGGTTAATTGAAATTGCAGCTACTAACAGCTATCAAAAATTGATTATATGCCAAGCTGTGTTCACATGCATTTATCCATTTTTTCCTCATGAGCTCCCAACTATATACTGCAATTATGCCAGTTCTACAGGCAGAGGAAACTGAGGCACACAGAGGTTACCTCCTAGGGCTTGGAACCCCCATGATACATTCTGTCCCATGTTCATGCAAGGGCCAAATGGATCCCACACCAGATGAGGGCTCCATCCCTTTGACTGTGTGACAGCACTGACCCTGCATCAGAAATCTACATTCTGTCTTTGCCTTTATCTTCCTGTCTTACATTTGCCTCCCTATTGTCACAATTCTCTTATCACCATCTGATGTGGCAAGGCAGCAAGAGGAGGATAGAAACAGTGCCCCAGTGGGCCAGCCTCTGAAGCGGGATCAGTCCCCTCCCTGGACTGTTCCTCCACCTGGACAGAACCTGTGATCTGCCCCAGTTCTAATTTATTTCCTGCTGCTTCGTGATAAGAACAATATTTAATGCACAATTGTTTTCATGTGGTCTTATAGATGGGATTGCCTATTTTCAAGAAGTAAATGTGAGAAAGGGCTTAGAAACACCACGTTTCATTGACAACATGCCCATTCTCCTGTTCTCCCAATGTGCACTCTGGGCCCTGTCCCCCGAACCCCGTCTCCCTACTCCCAAGTCAGGTTACACTGGCCTGGGGCCAGCGCTACTCTTCAAGAACAGTGGTTTTCGGGGCAAGATTCAGGACTATCCCACCAGCAGCAGGTAGACCCTCTGCTCAGCCCACTCATGTAAACATGTGGTCAGGGGCAGAATCTGTCTTGGTCACTGCTGTACCCACAAGGCTTTACTTGGGTTGGTTTTGGATAACTGAGTAAATGACTGACAGGTCATTCTAAATGAATAGCCCAAGTTGTGAGAAAGCCCTCACCTAGTTTCCCCCCCCCCCCGGTCTCCCCCACTGTGTCGCCCTCTCCCCTTTCTGTTTTGTGCCTGTCCATCATGCCCTCCCCTTGCCTCCTTTTGCTCTTTTTCTTGTTTCTGCCAGCCTGAAAACTACACTGCTTTTAACTACATTTCTTTGTATCTTTTATCTTTTTCCCACAGCTCTTTTCTGTTGCATTTTGGCCAGGTTTTCAAGGTGTCTGTGGCTGAATTTCAAGTGTCTGGCTGTTCTCGCACCCCAGGGACACAGGAGCCCCTGTTTCCAGAGGGCCGAGCCTCCACTTCTGTTCTCTCTCTTCTCTTTCTTCTGATAGGATCCCTTGGCCCCAGCCTCACCAGCCACACACTTTCCCCAAATGCTCCTCTTACAGCCCCCACTCCCTCTCCCCTCACCATCTCTTGCTCCTCAAACGCCCCAGCCCACAGGGCATCTCATGACCTGAGTTTTGGTGTGGGCCTCTCCCGGGTTCTGTTTTCATTTTATTTTTTTGTACTGCACCTTGTCCCATGGGGAAGCCATATCTTGGTGAAAGTACTCTAAGTTCCCTGAAGACAAGCACCAGGGTTTCGCTGTTTCCTTCAGTTCCCCAAGGTACTGTCACAGAGAAGGTACCAAATCAATGCTCACCCTTTGCAGGAAATGTGCCAGCCGAAAACGGCGTATGGTTCTGGGCCTCATACCTCAGGCCTCCCTGCCCTTCCCACCTCTCCTCCCATCAGCTCCCTTGTCTTTCTGCCTTGTTCTGAGTCCAGGGGATGGTGACAAAGGTCTCATCCCTCATTGTCATGTGTGTTCCACCAGGCTTCCTGCCTCTTCCCAGTCCATCTCTGTTCCCAGAACAACCTTCTTCATTCTAAAAGGCAGGGAGAGGGCCAGCCGAGTGGCACGGTGGTTAAGTACTGGATTGGGAAGCCAGCAGCCCAGGTTCGGGTCCCACATATGAGGGCCAGTGACACTGCCCTCAAAAAATAAAAAATAAAATAAAAAAAAAGGCAGGGAGAGTCAGCTGGCATGCCCAGAGCAGAGCTCAGAAATGACACAAACTACGCTGTTCAATTCATCAAAGCAGGTTTCTTCAGACTTCTGAGATTGTGTACCCCCCTCAGTAAAGAATTATGAGCCCTCACCCCTTCATATAGGAATATTAATTTATTAATTATATATATGACTCTCCTAATATATACTTATTATTACAAAACAAAATATGAAAGTAAGAAAAGTAAGTAAAAGATGAACAATATTTTAAATGTTTTTAGTTCATTAAAAGTATGAAAATATTTTCTCTCCCTGAAGTATTGACAACTTTTAGTTAGAACAATCTGATTGGATATACATTCTTTTTTTAAACCTCAATTTTGCATTTTGTGATACAGTATCTGGAAGGACAGCTTCTGGAATTTAGTTTACATTGATTCTTGGCTGTCACAGACCAATAAGAAACCTCTCCGAGACTGGCTGATCCCCATGGGAGAAGGGTACTGTTGGCTAAGCTTACATGCTCACTTCTGTCCCATCCATCAATTACACAGCTTGTTGCGTAAATTGAGCTAGTAAATTTTCATCTTCTCTGATGTCAGTCATTTTAGCATGTGAATCAAAAGTTCTTGCAATTTTACATTTTTGACAAACGGTTTTGAAACACTGTAAAGAGATTTGGCAGATTTTCATATAATTAGAAAATTCTGTTTCAACTTCATGTGCATATATGAGAGTTTTTATAGGTTACAACCATAAATCTAACTTTTTGACAACAAAAATGGCATAACAAATAAGAAATTTCCAACATTCCATTTCCAAAATGCTTTCCCAATAGCATACATTTCCCGGGGTGGGGGTGGGGGAGAAAGGACATTTTCATTTGTTAAAGCCTTTTTTCTTGAAATGATGGGCTTATTGACTTTTCTAAAATGCTGACGGCCTAAGCCTGTCAGATCTCATCAGACCCACTGTTCTTCCTTGTCTCATGGTTGATGAAGCGTTCTTCCTAGGGGTAGCAGAGATGTCAGCTCAGTCATTTTTTCTGTGTTCACTTGTACTTTTTACTAATATTGTCAAGCTGTCGTTTTTTGGCAATGATCTTTTTTAAAGCCCCCATCCATTTTTTCAAGGTTTAATTTAGTTAACACTAAATAATAAAATCCTGGGCCGGCCGAGTGGCGCGTTGGTTAAGAGCTGGCTTGAGACGCCAGCAGCCCCAGTTCAGATCCCACATATGAGGGCCAGTGACACTGCCCTCTACAGCTAAGATGGTGAACAACAGCTCCACCTGGAGCTGAGCTGCTGTGAGTCCCCAGGACGGCATAGCTGCAGCCTCTGCTGCAGTGGGCTGCCATAGGCTACAGTGAGTGGCTAACAGCCAGCATGAGCGGCCGGCAGCCAGTGTGAGCCGCCAAGAGCCGCTGTGAGCGGCCATCCAGAGGCCAGCAAGCGACTGCCTCACCTGGGAAGAGCGCAATGATGATACCAACATGGGCCAGTGAAGCAACGTCCTCCACAACTAGACTGAAGAACAAAAGGACAGCAACTTGTCTGTACCCCTACCCCGGTTCCCCAGTGCTGTTCCTTTCCCACAAGTCCCCAATAAAAATCTTAAATAAATAAATAAATGAATAAATAATAAAATCCTTAAATCCACTTAAGCAGATGTATACAAGCTACAAAAAGTCCCACAACTTTCTGGGATTTGTGTTGAAAATGAACGGAGATGTGAAAGTTCCCTCTGATAACCACCCTCTCTTTTTAATGGCATATCTCACCTACCACATAATGTGTGACTTTGACATTCAGAGTGAATGAGGGTACTAACATCAATCTGTATTTTAACTCCTTGTAAAAAAAATTTTTTTCTTTTTTTTTAGTTTTTAGGAAAAAAATAAATAGAATTTATTTTTTCCTGAGGATGGTCCTTCAGGAACCACGTGGGAGAAAGGAGAGCAGGTAGGTGAGTGTTTGCTTCACTGTCTCCCCAGCCCCACCACGGTAAAGCTGATCTCTCCTACCCATCCAGCTGCGGTGACAGCAAAGGCCCAGGGCGGACGCGGTAAATTGCGCATCTGAACAAGTGCTCTCCAGCACTTAAACCACTTCTGGTTCTTCACAGCCGCTGAATAAAGTCCAGATTCCTTAGCCCGACTTGTACATTTACAGAGAGAGGATCCATCACCCACTGGCCCCAAGCTGCCTTAGGTGATTCACCCCAGCCTCCAGGTCCTCCTAGGACCTGTCCCTGGGCCTCATCCATTTGCTCCTGCTCTTCCCCTGTCTCCCTCCACCCTGGACCTCTTACCTGCCAAGGTTAGTTCACTGCTCACTGCCTCCCTGCCTTCTCCACCTGCTCCAGTCATAATGAATGGTTCCCTCATCTCTGGTCCCATAGCACATAATCGTGTCCCTCCGCAAAGGTATCAATGCTGAATTGGGACAGGGCTGACACACCTGTTCTGTGGGGGCCATGCCTCCATTGTCTCTGCATCCCCTTGCTGAGCAGCTGTCTGCTGTGCTTGTGAAATGGATTGCAGTTTTGAATGAAAGAGGACATGTTCTCTCCTGTGAGTCATTTCTCACCATCTCCTGGCCACCTGTTGGAGTCACGGTGCTGACACCTGGGGCCCAGGTGGCTCACTGTGGCTGTTCAGGGTCGCTCCCCTTTCCTCTCTTCCTGCCCATCCTCCTTTGGGGCTCCATCCTCATGGAATTTTGACCAATTCGGATGCCAGCCCTGACCAAACCACTTGAGGCTCTTACGTAGTCTGGAAGAAGGTAGCAACGGAGGAACTGGTTTATTTTTTGTGGGGTGCTGGGCATCAGAACTCCGGGAGCTAGCTCTGGGAGAGACGTGGAAACTGGACGCCTTCTCGCGTCCTCTGGTGGCCGGAAATCGTGCCCACCCTCACGTGTTCCCCAGTGTCAGCAGCCCCTTGCCAGTGTGAGCAAGGCCCAAGCAGGAAGGGCGGGCTCTCTGAGACTACAAAAATCTTACATGTCTGAGAAGATTAGAGGTACTCCCTCCATGTGTATGAAGAGCTCACATCGTTGGCATAAAATAGAAAAGCAAGGTGTGTAAACATTGCCCTCCTTCCCCAACGGGCACTTTTCCATCCTGACTAAGACAGCAATTTGGCTTGTCCACAGCATGCGAGTTTAGCATCTATGGTATAGAGCTCTTTGAATGTCAATGTTATTGAGGTTTTCATAATTATGGACCTTCAAAAGATGTTCAATGTAATTCTGATCATACTCCTCTAAAAATGCCTCAGATTAAAAGCTTTTGCTGGCTCTTTAGACCATGGGCCTGCAATTATAGAAAATGAACTGCATTTTAGCTTTCCATTGAAATTAATAACAACGGTTCCCCAGTTGACTCTGTGAATAGTTAATGGAACAAACAAGATACTTCAGTACAATATGGGTTGGAAAGCCATTTGAGCGAGATTCTGGGTTTCAAATGGGAAAATAATTCATACAATGCAAACCTTTCTCATACACACCCTGTGCAGTAGGTGTTTCTCCAAAATAAAGACCAAACTGTTTAACACATGATCAACCATACCTCGGTCTGTGTGTTACTCAGATGAAAACTGAACTCAGGTAAAGGATCTCGCACCTGGTATTTAGTCCTGCAAGAGACCTTAGAGGACATACAGGCAGACCTCCTTAGTGACAAGAAAGAAAGTCAAGTTCAGCAAGATAGAGCGTTTTCGACAGACATTAAGCTGGGAAAAGACAGAGACAAAAGTGGATTCCAGTCTACTGACCCAGAGCAAAGCAAACCTTGTAAAGTATTGTCATTCCCATCTTATCGATGTAGAAATTTAGTAAGTACCTTGCACAATGTAGTTCCTCGGCTGGCTGGCCAAGCGGCCCCTCCCGGTTAGAGATACCTGGAGTGGAACTTGCTGGCAGGCTCAGGATGGGGGCCTCCACCCTTCTGCCATCAGTTGGCACCACTTACCTCTGTTCCCAGTTCCCTGGCTGGGACAGGGCGACAGTTTGGGGGGTACTTTAGGAATGCTTTGGCTCAGGACATTCCATTTTGACTTCTTCCCCCACCAAATCCAATTGCCTGCTTTTGGGGGGATTTCATCTTTATAGGGCCTAGGTATAAGGAAGGAATTTCAAATTGGGTTAGACAAGTGCTGATGGTTAGAAGAAACCTAAAAGGGATGAAGATTAAAAGCTTTTAAGTAATGTAGAGATGATGGTATGAGAGGAGAAATCTCTCCCTAGCTTCTACTCACTTAGAAACTCAATTGTGTCAGGCACCTTTCGGTGACTTTGAGGCTGCATGTTTTCACAGGCACCCACCCTTTATTTCACTGCCCCTTGTAACACTAAGAAGAGGGCTGGTGACATAGAAACATTACACCAAAACATAGGAGATTCTGGAGAAATTAGTGAGAGGCTGTTATGGACTTCTCAAAGATCTGAATGGAGTGGGCATTTGGCTCAATGAATACACTTTACTAAGATTAACACTCCTTATGGAAGGCCTACAGACACATGAAAAGATGCTCAACATCATTAATTATCATGGAAATGCAAATCAATATCACAATGAGATACCACCTCACACCTGTCAGAATGGCTCTATCCAAAAGATAAGTGATAAGTATTGGTGAGGGTGTAGAGAAAAGGGAGCCCTTGTGCACTGTTGGGGGGCATGTAAATTGGTGCAGCCACTATGGAAAACAGTATAGAGGTTCCTCAAAAATACCAACTTGAAAAGATATCTGCACCCCCATGTTCATTTCAGCATTATTTACAATAGCCAAGACATGGAATCAACCTAAGTGTCCATTGATGGATGAATGGATAAATAAAGTGTGGCACATATACACAATGGAATGTTACTCAGCTATAAAAAAGAATAATCTTGCCATTTGCAACAACATGGATGGACCTTGAGGGTGTTACACTAATTATACTAGGTGAAAAAAGTCAAAGAAAGGAAGGTAAATACCAGGTGATCTCATTTACATGTGGAATCTAAAAAAGAACAACAACAACAAAAAAAATAGAAAGCCATAAATATAGAGAACAGATTGGTGGTTGCCAGAGGCAAGGGGTGGCGATGGGAGAAATGGGTGAAGGGAGTCAAAATGTACAAACTTCCGGTTATAAAGTGATTAAGTCCTGGGGATGTAATGTACAGCATGATGACTATAGTTAATAATAATACTGTATTGCGTATTTGAAAGTTGCTAAGAGACTAGGTCTTAGTCCTTGTCACAAGAAAAAAATGTGTAACTGTGTATGGGGACAGACTTTAACTAGACTTACTATGGTGATCACTTTGCTATATATACAAATACCAAATCATTACATTGTGCACCGGAAACTAATATAATGTTATATGTCAATTATACCTCAAAAAAAAAAAATGAATAACACTCTGGCCTGTTTGAACTCGGGATGAAATGACCTAAAAGCACAGTCTCCATGGTGAAAGTGATTTAACAAAAAAAAAAAAAAAAAAAGGTTTCTGAGATGTGAAATGGATGTTATACTCAGAGCTGTTAAGATAGGTTGAAAAGGATATTAACTCATTTTCAATGCTTCAGAGTCAACTGAGAAGAAACTGAAATGTCATGGGTCAGAGCTCTGTCCTTGGGGGTTTGTCTGGGTACCCTTTTACCACAAAATGACCTAAAACTAGGTGGGAAAGTGAAAAGGTTAGGTGACCAAATATTCAGACTCAAAAAAAGATCTTAATAAACTGAAACTAAAAGGATGAGTTTTTAAAAGGTAAAATGCCTCATTTAGATTCAAATAATTAATTGCCTAACTACGAGATGGGGGGAAAAGTTAGAAATCTAGACAGCACCCAATTCAGTATGAATTAACACCGTAACCTGGCTGCCGTGAGGGTGCCGTTTTCGGTGATATTAACACAGTTGGACATAGTGCCTCCAGGAAGGGAGGGACGGGCCCTCATTGTCCTTTGTCTGAGCACATCACATCCAGTCCTTGCGGGCACTCCTAGAGGTGGACATGGGAATCTGGATGGTGTCCAGAGGGAGCTCTGGAGACCTTGTCATGTGCGGTACGATTGAGGAAACAGCGGATGTTTACCCTGAAATAACCCAGGTCACACACCTGCTGTCACCATAAGTTTGCAGCTGTCGTGTGCAAGAGAGCGGACATCTCCACAGAGGTCTGGGCTGGTGCTGAGTTGGGAATTGTAGGGAGGCAGATCGGGCTCGGAGCAAGGAGCCACTTCTTGACAATTCCAGACATGTCAGCATGCCACCAGCTCTCTGTGTCCCTCCCATCTGGGCATCCCCCAGATCACCAGTGGCTACAGCACCCACCATTCTTAGCGAAGGTTTGTTAAGAAGCTGAACAGCACTTTCGTATAAATACACCCACCATGTCCTCTCAATAAATTGACTAAGATTAGCAGTCTTTTCTGCATTCTTGGCATAAATTCCAGCTGAGAAGACGTGGATGCTTCCATTGTTTTCTGAAGACTTTTAAAAGATTCCATTTTCCTTTAGAAACAGTAGTTGTTGTTTTTTAAAAACCCTCTCATAAATTTTGGAAACATACTTGCTCTGCCCATTGCTTGCTTTTTAAAACCTATCTTTTAAGTTTTAAAATTCTGTAACATTTAATAGATACAAAATAATTCATATAATATAAAGCATAATAATAAAACGAATACCATGAACCCACTACCTGACCTTAAAAACAAGAATGTCACCAAGGTCACTAAAAGTAGTTGAGTGTTCTTCCCTGAACCCATCCTCCTGCCTCATCCTTAACCCTGAGGTAACCACTATCCTAAATGTTCTGTTTATCAAGTCCTTGTTATTTATTTGCAGTTTTATAATATGAAGTTCAATTGTGCTTGCTTTTGGTTGGAGACAGCAGATGATGCTGTTTTATTTATTTATTTATTTATTTATTTATTTATTTATTTATTTATTTATTTTGAGGGCAGTGTCACTGGGCCCTCATATGTGGGACCTGAACCAGGGCCGCTGGCTTCCCAAGCCAGCGGTTAACCACTGTGCCACTCAGCCGGCCCGTCAATTGTGCTTGCTTTTGAACTTCATAATATATTATACTATATCTTGGCTCTTCTGAGACTTCTTTTGATTCAACATTATTTTGAAGATTAATCCTTCCTTTTGCATGTTGCTGACAGTCAACCATTTTCACTGCTGTATAACATTCCATTGTGTGATCACACCAGGATTTACTTATCAATTCTCCTACTGATGATATTGCAGTCATTTCTAGTTTTTGTCTATTATGGGCAGTGCTGCTGTAAACATTTTTCCAGATGAATCTATGGCACGTACCTAGAACAGGAAATAGGTCTCCAAATTGTTTCCCGAGGAGCTATACAATTTTACGTTCCTACCAGCAGCGTATAAGAGGATTGATTGAGATGGGATGGCATTGTTACATTAATTTACAGTTGTCTACTTATTAAGATGGCATTGTTACATTAATTTACAGTTGTCTACTTATTAAGATGAGATTGTCATCTTGTCTTAAGTTCATTTGCCATTTACTTTTTCTTTTCTGAAAAATATCTGTACATGACTTTTGCCCATTTTATTGTTGGATGGCATGACTTTATCTTATTGATTTTTTGTAATTCCTTAAAATTAATCTTTTATTGATTAAGGATTTATAAAAATTGAATCCCAGATTGTGAATAAACTTTTTATTTGGAATAATTTTAGATTTACAGAATCGTTGCACAGATAGTACAGAGAATTACCATCTACTCCTCATCCAAGTTCCCCTACTGTTCAATTCTTAAATTACCACAGTCTATTTGCCACCAAGAAACCAACACTGAAATATGCTACTATTAACTAAACTTCTAGTCTTCATTTGGATTTCACCAGTTGTTCCAGCAACACCCTTTTGCTGTTTCAATACGGGATACCACTGTGCATTTCATGTGAATTGTCTTTTAATTCCCTCTATGTTGTCTTTTGATGAATGAAGTTCTCAGTTTTAATGTAGTTGCATTTACCAATCTTTTTATTCATACTTAGTACTTTGGGGGACTGGTTTAAGAAATTCTTCCTATGCCTATGTCATTATGATACTCTCCTATATTTAGTTATAACCTTTCACATTTAAGGCTTTCTTCCATCAGAATTGATCTTTGTGCATGGTGTCACACAGGAGTCCAATTTTATTTTTTTCCTGATGATAATAGCTGTATAATAAGACTTTATGTTTGCTATTAGAGTCCCTCTGCCTTTTTCTTCTTCAGGTATTCTTTGTCTGCTCTTGGTTCTTTACTCTCACATAAATATTAGATTCAGTTTGCTAAGTTCCTTGAAAAAGCCTGTTGGCATTTTGATTGGAATCACATTGAGATCATTCGGAGAGCACGGACATCTTCACAGTCTCACATTTACAACATTGATGACTTCTATCCCTGAATTTCATTTTTTTCAACACTTGTTTTGGTCTTTTCAATGGGCTGAAAATCTTCCCTTTTGTGGTCATTGCTGATGTGCCAGCCACCAAAATGAAGTTCGGTCCCTTTGTGACTTGTGACTGGAACAAGAACATAAAAGGTATTTTAGTGGCCTTTGCCACGTTCACAGGAAGATCATGTCCCCTCTCTCCGAAGGCCTGAGACACAAGGACAGGGTTCAATCCCTGCCCCTCTAAAAGGATGATGGAGTTCAGGTTGTGCGAGGATACTAGAAAGGTCGGCAGACTGGCAAAGTCGTCCAGGGTTACAAGAAAAACTATGTCATTTACACTGAACAAACAAGAGGAGGCTAATGACACAGTGTCCCTTTGACATTCACCCCAGGAAGGTGGTTATCACTAGATTAACACTGGACAAAGACTGAAAAAAAAAATCCTTGAACACAAAGCCAGACTTGTCAAGAGGAAAAGAAAAGGATAAATATAATGAAGAAACAATTGAGAAAATGCAGGAATAAAGTAATTTATATACAACTTTCATTAAAAACTGCTAAAATTAAAAAATAAATTTTTGTAATGCCTTTTCATTCTTTTCCCTAAGAATTTGTTTTTGTTATGTTTATTCCCACTATTTCATGCTTTTGCTGATATTATAAACAATATGTTTTTAGATTATATTTTCTAAGTTTACTGCTGATGTATAGAAATTCAATTGCTTTTTAATTCTTCAAATTGAGAAAATTCGTAAAGTCGCCCTTTTAAGGTGTTCAATTCAGTGTATTCATGAAGTTGTGTACCATCACCACTATCGGATCCAGAACTTTTTTTTTTTTTTTAAAGATTTTATTGGGGAATTGGGGGTGGGGAACAAAGTTGGGAAACCGGAGAAGGGGAACAGATGAGTTGCTGTCCTTTTGTTCTTCAGTCTAGTTGTGGAGGACATTGCTTCACTGGCCCATGTTAGTATCATCATTGCGTTCTTCTCAGGTGAGGCAGATCAGTCGCTGGACTCTGGATGGCCGCTCACAGTGGCTCTTGGCAGCTCACACCAGCTGCCTGCTGCTCACGCTGGCTGCTGGCCACTCACTGTAGCCTATGGCAGCCCACTGCAGCAGGGGCTGCAGCTATGCCATCCCGGGGACTCACAGCCCAGCTCCAGGTAGAGCCATTGTTCCATCTTAGCTGTAGAGGGCAGTGTCACTGGCCCTCATATGTGGGATCTGAACTGGGGCTGCTGGCGTCCCAAGCCAGCTCTTAACCAACGTGCCACTCAGCCGGCCCTAGAACTTTTTAATCACCTTCCAAAGAACCCTGTAGCCATCCATCTCCCATCCTCCTATCCCTGGCAATAACTAATTTACTTTCTGTCTCTATGGGTTCACCTATTCTGGACACATCATATAAATAGAATCGTACAATGTGTGGTCTCTTATGATTGCCTTCTTCCACTTAACATTATATTTTTAAGGTTCATTTATGTTGTGGCATGTATCAGTACTTCATTCCTTTTTATGGCCAAATACTGTATTTTTCCATGTATAATGCACTCCCGTGTGTAACACGCACCCATGTTTTTAGCCCAGACTTTCAGGGGGAAAAATATTTTGTTTTAATTTTCTTTTTAACTTTATTGGGAACCGTGTGTTTTTCCCAGGATCCCTCAGCTCCAAGTCAAGTTGTTGTCCTTCAGTCTTAGTTGTGGAGGGCACAGCTCAGCTTCAAGTACAGTCCTCATTTTCAATCTAATTGCGGAGGGAGGGGCGCAGCCCACCATCCTATGTGGGAGTCAAACTGGCAACCTTTTTGTTAAGGGCATGCTCTGTAAAAACTCTAACAAACTTAGCCATCTCGCCGCCCACTGGCAGGCCAGCTCAAGTTGTTGTCTTCAATCTAGTTGCAGAAGGCATAACTCACTGGCCCATGTGGGAATCGAACCGGCAATCCTGTTGCTCAGAGCTTGCTCTCTAACCAACTGCACCACCCGACCGCCTCCTGTTTTAATTTTTTAATTCAAGTTTTTATTTGTTTACATTTAGGTAGTTGTTTTTTGTAATATAAAGGGATTTTAGAATGTTTTTAAACATATTATGGTACAAGAAATTTTATGTAACAAATAATTACAAAACACAAGAACAGATACCAGGTACAAAAAATTTTATGTACTGGTAACACATTTACAATATTTATGTATCATAGAAGACCAAGAACTCTTCGTTATCGTTGCAGGTTCATCGTAAATTCAACAAAACTGATTATTGTATTTCAGAGTATTATTTTGCATACAGATATCGTTATTGATTTCTAGAGTTACACTTAACTCATAAGCAAAAATAAAAGAATTAAAAACACTTATATGGATACAGAGTTAGTACTACCCATATATAATATGCATCCTTATTTTTCCTTCACAAATTTGGACAAAAAATTGTGCATTACACATGGCAAAATACGGTAATATTCCAATTGTATGGATAGCCCACATTTTGTTTATATCCATTCATCAGTTGATGGATGTTTGGGTTTCCAGTTTTTGGCTATTATGAATAATGCTGCAATAAAATTCATGTACACATTTTTGTGTGGATATATGTTTCAATTCTCTTGGGTATACGCCTAGGAGTGGAATTGCTGGGTCATATGTAACTTCATGTTTAACTTTTTTGAGAAACTGCCAACCTGTTTTCCAAAACAGTGGAACTATTTTTCATTCCCACCAGCAAGATGTGAGGGTTCCAATTTCCCACATCTTTCCCAACTTTTGTTATTGTCTGTCTTTTATTATAGCCATCCTAATGGGTTTGATGTGGATTTCATTGTGGTTTCGATTTGAATTATTTTAATGATTATTGATGTTGAGCATCTTTTCACAGGCTTATTGGCCATTCGTGTATCTTTTTTCAGAGAAAGACTTATTCAAATCCTTCGGGTTATCTGTCTTTTTCTTGTTGAGTTGTAAGAGTTCTTTATATACTCTGGATACCAGTCCCTTGTCAGATGTCCGATTTGAAAATATGTGTCCCTTTTTCGATGGGTTGTCTTTTTACTTTCTTGATAATGAAACATAAAAGTTTTTAACTGTGAAAAAGTTCAGTTTATTTATTATTTTTCTTCTTTTGTCACTTGTGCTTTTTAATGGTGATGGATCATCTCCTTTAAAAGCAGGAACAAGACAAGGGTGTTTTATTTGCTTTAAAGACCCCATCTTTCACTGGGCCAATTCTATTAATCCACCTCCTGTGACCACAGTGATTGCTTCAGGAAAGGATGTGACCCAAGCCACACCCATCAGTCTTCCTCAGTGAGATCTGTCTGAATATGGGAGAGAATAACCCATTCTCTCCTCTTTAACTGGAAAACTGTAAGAATTCAACAAGAAATAATAACACCCCACGTCCCCTGCAGAATGGAGAGCCTATTTGCAGGAACAGCAAAATATACGGCGGACTCTTTATCTATCTATCTATCTATCTATCTATCTATCTATCTATCTATCTATCATCTATCCATCTATTTATATCCTCTCTCGCTCTCTCTCTCTCTCTCTCTCTCTTTCTCTCTCTCCTTCTCTCCCTCTCTCTCTCTCCTCCCCAAACCTCAGTTTTCTTGCTGGGCAAATTAGAATAATTTTTACTGCATGGAATGCTATGAATATTTTTAAAAATAATGATTACAAAGTGTTTAGCACACAGACTCACTAAATACCACCGCTTAATTTTGTTGTTACTGTTATAAACAAGATTATACACTTGCAGCTTTGTGCCCCCTTTTGCTCACCCCACCCCCACCCCACCCCACTGTAGATCATGGAAGGACTGACTTTCCCTCCAACTTGCTAACTTAAGAAAGGAGAGACTATGATTCCCTTTATTACATATCAGGAGGTATAAAATATGTATAATGAAACATTTGTTAGTAGCTTTGAGCACTCCATTTTTTTAATGCACAGCATATTTTTTGTTGCACTAACTCCCATCTGCTAAAGATATGTTTCCAGAATGCCAGCTCCAGCTTGTATGATTTAAAAATATATATTATTTTTTTAATTGTAGTAAAATACACATAAAATGTACCATCTTGAGCATTTTTAAGTGCACATTTCAATGGCATTACATGCCTTCTTATTGTGCAACCATCCCTCTCAGAACCCTTTTCATCTTACAATACTGAAACTCTGAACCCATTAAACAACAACTCCCCATCCCATCCCCCTCCTCCCCTGCACCCGGCCCCTGACAATCATGATTCTACCTTCTGTCTCTATGAATCTGACTATGTTAAGTAACTCATATAGGTGGAATCATATAGTATTTGTCCTTCTGCGACTGGCTTATTTCACTTAGCATCATGTCCTCAAGGTTCATCCATGTTGTAGCATGTGTCAGACTTCCCTTTCTTTTTAAGGCTGAATAATATTCCATTGTATGTGTATGCCACATTTTGTTTAGCCATTCATCCATGGCAATGACAGTGGGAAGGCATAAGACAGTGACAGTGGGAAGAACGCATGTTTATGAGATGAGGTTGAATGGGCTTGGATGATGGATTAGACGTAGAGTGTGAGAGAGAAGTGGAAAGTGAGAAGGTCACTAATGTTTCAGGCTGGGGTGCCTGAATGATGTCACATTGCCTTGGAGGCACTTGTGGGAGGGATATCCTGAGAAGGTGGCAACAGATAGCAAGGGTCACTCAGGTCTGGTACTAGAGAGGACCCTTCTTTGTATCCAGGGCCAAGCACAGGGCCAGACACATGGCAGGCACTGAAAAATGTTGGAAGGGGGAAGAAGAGAAGAAAGAAAATGCTGAAAAGAAGAGGCTGAAAGAAATGGGATTCTTTCATAGGCCTGGAAGTCATTAGTAGAGAGGTGGAAGTTGAAGTGGACAAGATGGCCCGTGATGAACACGTAGCGTTGAGGCCACAGGACAAAGTCCTGGGGGAAGCCATGTTTTCAAGGTCTCGGGGGGGAGGAAGAGGAATCAATAGGTGTACATGGGTTCATGGAGGAGACACAAGGAGGAGCTGTGGGGAGACTAAAGGAGGAGACATGGAAAAGGAGGACATGGGCAGCAGCACCTGCTGCAGTGATGACGGGTTGAAGACAGTGGACCTGGAGGACGCAGGCAGTCAACGATCCCAGAAAAAGCGGACCCTGCCTAGTACTGGGCATGCCTAGGGTTGAAGGGTGACAGAAAGGGAGTGGGTGCGAGCAGAACAATACTGGATTCTCTCGGAAAAGGCAACGGGGCGGGGGTGGGGGGGAGATAAGAAAGTTACGATAGTACCTGAGGGACCAACAGAATGGTTAAAAGGCTGTTTTTTGAGGAATTTTTTTTTTAGGGTTGGGTAGACTGAGCATATCTGTAAGCTGTTATGAAGGAGTTGGGGGAAGAGATGGCTGGAAACAGAGGTCAGAAATGGTGACAGTACAAGGATCTGGAGGCAGCAGGAGAGACCCAGCCCCAGTGGCAGGTGAGGGAAGACTCAAAAGAGAAGCAAGGGGAGGCAGGCTAAACGAAGGTGGGAGTAACTTGGGGTGTCCCCGTGTCTCTATACGGAATGGGACCTTAAGAGTTACTGACTCATCTGGGGGAGACTCTGGGCCAAGTTGTGAATAAAGCAAATGCTTGGACTGCAAGGGGGCCACCTGGGCCTCCCAGCAAGCTGTCTGTGAGCAGGACTTGCTCTCTGGAGCCACAGGTTGTCACACCCCAGCCCCCAGCGGCATCTCCTCGGGGGTCTCTGTTCCTCGGTGTGTGCCTACCAGCGCAGGGATTTCCTCCTGGAGACTGCACATGTGGCCAGCACGTACTGTGGTGCCAGTACCTTGCTTTGTGCAGGCCAAGCAAACCCTGCTGCCCCTGGGCCTCTGCAGGGGCGGGCCTGAGCCTGAGTCCTGCCATGGTAACCAATGAGTTAGCAGCCATCCAATTAGAGCAGATACCTGAGCCTTCTAAAGTTTCACTCTCCTCTAAATAAAATAGGGCCAACGTGACCTCATCTGAATATGTATGGTGCATGATAAGATACATATGTGTTTAATGAATGAAAGCTACATGAACTTGTGCGAACTTCCTGTAAATAGTGAGGGCCATATTGGGAATGTGTACATTTAGAGTTCACTGTGCACGCAGGCGTACTGTCTCTCACTTAATCCCCAGAACCCTGTGCAGTGGTAGTTATCAACTCCACGAACACCGAGACAACCGGGGCTTAAAGATGTTCAGTGACTCGCCCAAGGTCCCCAGCTAATAAGAGGCCAAGCCCCACGCCAGTGGTTGTTTTTCTCTATATACATAGTCACATCTTTAATGAAGACATCCTTTCCTTCTAGGAATTGTTTTCAGAATAGTGCTAGATGCTGTTGAATTAAAACACTTGAATGTTCTTGCAGGTTTTACCGTGCACGAATGTGCTTAGACGCAAAGCCCCCTCCAGGCACACTGAGGGCACCTCCACAGCGCCCCCTGTGCTGCGAACAGCTCTCTCCTACAGCACGGCTTCACCCCAGTAGAGTTCCTTGAGACAGAGCCTGCGTTTCATCTTTGCCTTCCCATCACCTAGCACAGCCTGGCACACTGCAGCTGCTCAACAAATGCTTATTGAATAAAAGTGCATTCTGTACAGTGAGTGGCTGGCAGCCAGCGTGAGCTGCCAATAGCCCGGTGAGCAATATCCAGAGGCTGGAGACGGATCGGCCTCATCCAGGAAGAGCGCAATGACATAGCAACATGGGCCAGTGAAGCAACATCCTCCGCAACTAGACTGAAGAACAAAAAGACAGCAACTTGTCTGTTGCTCTTCCCTGATTCCCCAACGCTGTTCCCCTCCTCCAATTCCCCAATAAAATCTTTTAAAAAAAAAAAGTGCATTCTGGGTTTCTTAGAGACTTCATTCTCTTTTCATAATGGATATGTAGAAAGCTGCACGTATTCTTCTTCTGTCTTCCTGTCTTGTCAAAGGTTGTCAAGGTTGCCTTGTCTAACCTTGTCAAAGGTTATTATTTGCAATTTGTCTTCTCTTGTTTTTCATTGAGTTTGGTAAACGTCATCATAATTGGTTTGTTTATTAATCAGATAGTGTTGAGCAGCCCTTGTGTGCCAGGCACTGTGCTAAGTGCTGGAGGGCCCTCTAAGGGTGTCTGAGCACAGTTGTGTAGGTTGTATACTGCACAATCCCAGGGTACCACATTCACAGAACAGCGTTTCCCTAAGGCATCTCTGAGTGCTCCAAGCCTGAGGACAGAGGTACAGATCAGACTGCGCCCTCTCCAGGGACATGTCCATCAAATCTGCTTGGGAGACTCACTTAGGTGGGGGAAGGGAGCAGAGCTCGAGTCCCACTAGCAAGGTTCCTAAGTCACCCAACATTGGCTTTGGGTACCAGGATGCCCTGGGGAGATTCTTTCCCCACTGGGCACTAACTTCCCCACTGGGCACTAACTTCCAGCACCAGCCAAATTTTCCCAGATGGATTTCTAACCATGGAAATGGAGGTTTCTAATGGAAACCCCGCACCCTTTACTTAGAGCCACGCTGGTGGGCAGTACTCTAATTATTCAATTGCCTAATTCCATTTGTCTTTCATGATCCATTATGCGCCACTGACAGGCTGCGTCTTCCTCTACAGATATATAACCTAGTCTAATGGACTCTGGATGAAACCAACAACACTGACTAAGGGATTTACCTGGTACCTAATTCCCCTAAACTATTATTTTATAAATGAACAAGGCAGACAGCCACATTTTCTGCTTTAGGATAAATATTTTATGAATTGCCCCTCTGATACATCACATTATTAGTACATTATCTTTCATCCCTCCCCAAGGTTTTCAGGGCCTGGGTATACACTCGAGAGCACTTTGGGTGATCTTATTGAACAGGCTGCTTTTAAAATCTGTTTGTATTAGTGGGAAACAGGACTCATTCTGTCTCATGAACACAAAAAGTTCTTTAAATGATGATTTGCTATTTCAGTGTGAAAGTCATCATTTTGGGGACTTTTAGGTTGACAGAGTCTCATTTTAAAAATTCGGTGCCTCTTCCTTCCTTAACAACCCTCAATGGGACTACTGGGGTGAGTTTTGCAGTTATAGAAAGAGAGTCGCCCTCATCTTGAGACAAAACATCATAAGAAAGTCAATATTTCTTTTTTGTTAAGTTTACATTTTTAAAAAGACTCAGTTTATAATATAAAGGCCTATTCTTCACCAATTATGTTTATGTTTTCACTGGCCCCCACATGGGTATGGTGGTTAACCTGGGGTGGCGGTGATAGTGGGGGCTTGTGGCGCTCAGGCTAAGAATTTGTGTCTGTAAGCACTGACCTTTCAACATCCATTCTGCCCAAGTTTAAAAAGAAACCGGCTTTGCGTTCCAATGTCTTTCCATTGTCCAGAATAATGGCTGCACATATTTTTTTTTCATGTTTAGTAGCCAAAATGTGACCATTATTAAAATGACAAAAAAAAACTCTCTCTAATCAGCCTCTTTGTTTCTGCAGCCTTCATGTCACAACATGAAAGAAGAGGAGATGTACTTGGAAAATGCTGGAAGACCAATGCAACTGAGTCCGTGGTCTTTCCCAGACCTATACAAAGAGTTGGAACTGAGACTGAATAAACTTAATTCTAGGAGTTTTTCTGGTGATAAACAGCCTTCACATTTGTTCCAGGGATTATGTCAACATATCTGTTTATACAAATGAAACTAGTCAATTAATTAGAAACTAGGGATTAATTAGAAATGGATTGATAGGGAATGGTGCGTACTCACCTTTGATGAAATGCCATGTGATGTTAAAACAGGAGTGATATGCAGAGGGAGGAGTGAGGGCTATTAATGCGTTTACACCGTCTTCGACTCTCCCTTGAGTATGTTTTACCTTTGCCATAAAATGAAAACATTTAAATTTCTTTAAAATTACATTTAACTTAATTATACCCGGGCCTTGATATCAGCCAGCCCCCATTTTGCCTGTTTTCCTGTCATGCACAGCAGCCAGGCTCCTCATTTCATCAGGAGTTGTTTCTCTGGGAGGCTCGCTATGTGCAGAATGTTAATAGCTGGCTGAATATGAATAGACTCTGTGGCTCCACTTGAAATACAGAAAAATGGCCCAGACATTAAAAAAGATAAAAGGGAAAAGGGCAGTAATGAATTTAGAGGAAAATGAACATTAATGGTACTAGCATTACTCATCCTCCACATAACAAATTATTGGAAATCTGTCAAGCACACCAAATTATCTACTCATCGGCTGCTGCAGGGCCCTCTGCAGCCATCCAAAACCAGCAAAAGCAAGACAATTTAAGCTAATTTTACTATTTATAACAATAGAACAGGCCATTAAGATAAATTAATGTCATTATCAAGTTTCTATGAAAATGACAAATACCACTATTTCGAGCAGCTTAGAGGCTGTTGACTATAATGAAATCTGCTGCACAGGTACTAAAGAGAAACACTCCAGGTAATTATTTTCTAGTAGTCTGTTTGTTTCCTGACCATTCATTTGCTTTCACCACAATTAGTTCTGTACACAATATGGTGGTAACTAAACAGTCAACACCACGCAGCATTAGGACTAATTGGGCCATTAGGACGCAGTTTCCAGCCTTCTCCTCCCTAAGGAGAGCTGGGGGTAAACAGACCAGAGGTAACAATGAAAGTACCATGCTGGCATGGATTGTCTACATTTAAGGGAGCTCCAAACAGGATAATAAGCCCCACGGGTGAAAAGCTTCTGCAGAGAACACCTCTGAACTTGCTGCACAATCACCAACTGGACAGCACTGGAGTGCATCCCGGTGCCTCCTGGGGGAATGCCATGTTGGGGAAGTCTTCTCAGCATCTTTGGGCTTGGAGCAGTGCCATCCAGAGGTGTTAGGAGTGCCCTGTGGGTCTGAACCTGGGAATTATTCTCCCGCCGGTTGGAGCCATGATTCCTGAGTTGCTCAAAGAGACCTCATGGAAAGCGTCTCCCTAATCGGCCATGCACTGATACCTTCTGGGTCATTGTTTTAGGACCAAATTACTCAGACTGTTCATAGCACAGGTCTACTTTTCCGAACTCGGACATCGATGAAGGCATTGTCCCTGACAATGCAGTGAGTGACATATTGAGAAGAAACAGTCACAGATTATGCTCGCTGGAGATCCTCATTACATGAGGTGAGTTAAAAAGTTTGCATCGGAGGGGCCTGCCAAGTGGCTCAGTTGGTTAAGAGCTCACTCAAGAGTGTGAGCTGAGGGACAGCCAAGTGGCGTGTTGGTTAAGAGCTAGCTTGGGATGCCAGTGGTCCTGGTTAGGATCTCACATATGAGGACCAGTGATGCTGCGCCATCTACAAAAAAAAAAAAAAAAAGACTGTGAGCTGAGCTCTGAGCAACAGCAGTTCGATGCCCAGCCTGAGCCGAGCTGCCGCTGAGCTGCCAACAGGTGGCAGGATGGCTCAGCTAAAAAAAAAAAAAAAAAAAAAAAGTTTGCAGTGGGCAGCAGCCCAGCTGGGAGCAGTGTCTACTCAATTAAAAATGAGGGGTTGGGGGTCTCATGAGGCCTCTCAGGGTAGCATGGGGGGTTCCCAAGGCCATGTTCCCTTCCAGTACAGCATGGGGGCAGACAGCTCTGAGGACACCACTCAGAGGCTGCGCACAGGCCAGTCCCACCATCTTTCCCCCTAAGTGCTGGTTTCAGTACTGCCTCCGGGAGCCCCCTGAGAGGGGCTCAGTAGGTATGACACATAGCACATCTGTGGGATCTCCAAGGGACTCGGGACCCGTAAGAAGTCCAGGCAACAACAAAATTACTAAGAAGAGGCAAAAAAAAGAGGATCTAAAGGGGAACAGGTGCAGCCTACCCAGTGGTGCTGGAGGCACCTCGCAAACCCCAGCACATGAGCCCTTCCGTTTGCACCAGCTGCATCAACATGATATCCGCAAGGCACCTAAAGTATGGAATCAGCTAGAAGGGACCCTTGTGCTGAACACTTCTCACAGTCAGCTGAGAAGCAGAGGCCAAGTGGCAGAGGTGGGAACCCATGGCTGGTGTCTTGAGCCCCTCACTTGTATCCTTCCCACAGGACCCCTTTGCCTCTCCACACCAGGGCAGGCACCCACATGGTGTATGTGTGTGTGCGCATATATGGTCCCCACTCCTCTCCGTGAGAGCATCCCCTGCCCTCCTACATCCACCAACCACAAACCACAGTTAGGGGCAGACCTACTGGGCACTGGGACTGCAAAATTGGGTCTCCTCCAAGAAAAGCCATGGCTCCTGCCTCAGGAGACTCTGAAAGAAGGCAAGTGTCCCTCAGCAACCCCCTCAAATCTACACCATTCACCACAGCTCCGCTCCCTTCCCATCTCCCATGTCAGATGGCCTGCACCCTCCCCCTCTGCAACCACAGCTGTAATCAACTCTGACCAGCAGAGAGAAAGCCTGGCTTCCTTTCTGTCTTGTGCATCACCTAGGATGGAGCTAGCCCCTGATAAGTAAAAGCTCTTCCAAAGATCACTGAGGTGGGCTTTTTGACTGCAGTCACATGAGAAGAGGCAACATGCAGGTGGGCCACGGACCTGGAAGGTGGAGAGAAGGGGGCTTCCTGAGAAGGTGATGCCATCTGGCTCTTGACAGCGTAGGAAGAGCTAGTTCAATTCTGGGGTCTATATTCCTGTGGTATTTACTGACCCGGGAGAAAAAGACCCCCAAGGAGGTGGTTTGACCCTTGTGTGCCCATGGGATGCTCAGAGATTCCAGTCCAGGGCCCTCCAGTCTCCTGGCTGGCAGCTGACCAGGCTGGGGCCATTCCATTTGTAACATTACAAATAACGGTTTTCAAAGACATGGTTCTTGGGCAAAATATCCAGTGAATTCATTATAGCCAGTGATGATGATTATCGTGATTGATCTTAACCCTGAGAGTTCAGCGTGCTCTAAATAATTATACGACTGATTCTCAAAGCTTCCCCAAAGGGCAGGCCCCTTCATTTCCTCTGCTCCCAGGTGAGGAAGCCAGTGATCTGAAGGCGGAAACCCAGGGGATGCGCTGGAAGCTGCTGGGCCGTGAGATGTCCACCCGCCTGCCTGGGCCTGTGCTGCGTCGACTGAAGCTCCGTGGCGAGGTCGTCAGGGGCATCTGGAGAAGGCGCTGGGGACTTGTTCTTTGTCCCTTAATTAGGCCAAGGCACAGGTGCTGGGCTTGCTGCATTTTCCGTTTTAATCTTCCCCACTGCCCTGTGAAGCAAGGTTACTCATGTGAGGAAACTGAGGTCACGTGTCAGAACGGGGTCCAACAATGTGCCCAAGGCCATGTGGCTAGTGGATGCAGAGGTGGGATTTGAACCCTCACATCTGTTTGAGAGGCTCTGTGCTCTCCCCAGAGGCTTTTCCTGTCTAGGCTCCCCAACTCTTAGTGGGGTTCAGCAGAGTCCAGGCTACACCATCTCCTTCCCCTTTGACTTCAGACAGGTTTTGTAAATGGCCTGAACCTCAGCTTCCACTTCCATAAAATGGGGTTCATGGAGACCCCATCTGATGACTGGAACTATTGATAAAGTAGTTCACATTCCATACCAGGCACAGAGCCTTGCTCCCATTCTTGCCCTTCTCCCCGCAGTCCTTCTTTGATCCCGGCTGGTTATTTCAGAGCTTCTGGGGCAGCCCGAGACGATGGCAGGCTGCACCAACCTCATTCTGCACAAATCACGCTGGCTTTTACAGGTCTTTACGGGAAGGAAATAAGCTAATGCACTGATTTCCACGAATGTCAGGAGCCCAGTCTCTCTAATAGCTTCAAATTGCACTTTTAAAACCTAAACTATGAACTTAAGCTCTCCTACAGACATGCACAGGACATGCATCCTCACTTCTCATGCTTCCAGTAAGAATGAAGACAGAGAAAAGCATTTAGTCCTGTCTCCCTCGGAATAGGAGTGAATGTGACCTAGATTGAGCTGTTTCTGCCTAAAAGTGCACGAGAAGGAAAAATTGGAACGCTTTCTGATTTCAGAACTTATACTAGCTTCTAACACAGGACTCTCTCCGTGCCCCATGCACACCCCATCTCACCGTCTCAGGAAATGCAAAACAGCCTTAGGGTCAGGCCTGGGGTCAGGAGCCACAGCCCAAGACTTAATTTTTTAACTCAGCTACTTCTGACAACCACCCAGACCCTCTCTGCTGCTTAGATTGGTATTATTGTTAATCGAATAAGTTAAATTTGCTCTCAGCAAACTGACTTTCTGGCCAAGAACTCTTGGGAAGCCAACAGTTAACATTTTCTATGTACCAGGCCCTGTGCATTGACACTGGGCACCTTGTTGCATCATTTCCCTGCAAGCCCACAGCAGCTCTATGAGGCAGACACTGCACCCAATTCTGCAGCTGAGGAAACAGGCTCAGACATGCTTAGTTTCTTGCTCAAGGCCACACACCTGGTGAGTGGCAGGGACAAGACAGTCTGGCTCTGTGAGTTGCACTCTTTTTTTTTTGAGTTGCACTCTTGATCTCCCAGCTATCTAGAGCCTGCAGCCTAGCTGGATTCCTGGTCCTGGCCTCAGCTAGACTGACTGGTCTCATTAGTACCCAAGAACCCTCATAACAAAGCTGGTTGTATTGACTAGACAAAGCAAAGGGGGCCTTAGCTACTTAACTGATTTACTGTGGAGATTATCTTGACGTGCTCCATGAAGATAGGACTTACATCCACTCTGCTTACTATCTTATCCCCAGCATGAGTGCTGGGCAGAAAGAAGGTGGTTGATTAAAGATATATTGACTAAATGACTGAATCGCTTAAGAGATGAACATCTCCGATTGGGCACACCTATGGAAGGTGTACGGGTTCTATGCAATTTCTCTGCTATTTTTGAACACTGCCCCAGCAGTGGCTCTGTAAATGGTCCCCATCTCAGTGCCACGTGTGCCAGTGGGCTTTTCAGACTAGACCATGAAGTGCATGATACAGCCCAGCTATGGAGGCCAACTGTCAGTAGTCCGTGCTTCCTCTTAACAGAGAAGATAGACTCACCTGGCTTCAGTTGGAGCCTTGGACCAGAGTCCAGGGGGGTTGTTGTGCTGCTGGCACTTCACACACTCTGTCTTCTAACTCTTAGCCGGAATTTTCTAAGCACTTGTTTTTTGATCATCCAATTCCCAGTAATCAATATAGCGGGGGGGAATCAGATCTGCATTCATCTTCTCAGCTCGCTTATAAAATGAGACATGGGGGGGTCGGCCGAGTGGCACGTTGGTTAAGAGCTGACTTGGGATGCCAGCTCTGAGCCACAGGGCCCCAGTTCGGATCCCACATGAGGGCCAGTGACACTGACCTCTACAGCTAAGATGGTGAACAACAGCTCAACCTGGAGCTGGGCTCCCGTGAGTCACCAGCGATGGTGTAAGCTGTAGCCCCTGCTGCAGTGGGCTGCTATAAGCTACCATGAGCTGCTGGCAGCCTGTGTGAGCTGCCAAGAGCTGCCGTGAGTGCCCGTCCAGAGGCCGGCGACCGATCTGCCTCTCCTGGGAAGAGCGCAATAATAATACCAACATGGGCCAGTGAAGCAACATCCTCCACAGCTAGATTGAAGAACAAAAGGACAGCAACTTTTCTGTTCCCCACCCCAAACTCCCCAATAAAACCTTTAAAAAAAAAAAAAGACTGACATGGGACCGCCCGAGTGGCTTGTTGGTTAAGAGCTGAGTTAGGAGTGCGAGCTCTGAGCAGCAGGGCAGCTGGTTCGGATCTCATATGGGCCAGTAACAGTGCACCCTCTACAGCTAAGATGGTGAACAACAGCTCAACCTGGAGCTGGGTTGCCGTGATTCGCCAGCAACAGCGTAGGCTGCAGTGGGGCGGCAATGGCTGCCTTAAGATACCATGAGTGGCCAGCAGCTAGCAGCCGGCATGGGCTGCTGTGAGCCACCATAAGCGGCCATCCAATGGCCGTAGACCGAGTGCCTCAGCAGGGAAGAGCACAATGATAATACCAACATAGGCCAGTGAAGCGACATCCTCCACAACTAGACTGAAGAACAAAAGGAGAGCAACTTGTCTGTTCCCCTTCCCTGATTCCCCAATGCTGTTCCCCTCCTCCAATTCCCCAATTTAAAAAAATCTTTAAATAAAATAAAATGAGACATGCCCTCCTGCCCTCCAGAATCTGTGAATCAGGGGGGTGTCTCCAGCAGACACATAATTATATCTGGTAGAGCTGCTGTGTGTGCTGATGTGATCATGTTGGTTTCTTCACTTCGCTAAATCTGCTACATTTGTCTAAATTTAGCAGCCTCTTTATTCCCAAGACTAGAATCCTGCCAAGCCCACAGTGATGGTGGCCTGGTCCCAGAAGATGTGCACACTGGGAGGTTGGCAAGAAAAAAGCCAGCAGGCAGATCTCAGCTTCCACTTGGGTCATGGAGACCACAGCTCTCATCCATAGGTTGGGAGCTGGCTCAGGGTGTTGAGCAAGTCTCCCCTCCTCTCCAGGCCTTGTTTTGCTCATCTGGGCTACGAGCACTCGATAGCCTGGATTGCACTCTGATTCTTAGAAAATCCCTGTGATTCCAGGACGACACAGATTCTGTGGTTGTACTAGACACTTGTGCTGGATTCAGAATCTATTCATCAGAACGTAATGCCTGATTAACTTCACTTGCTACTCATTGTGGATTGAGGAAAAAAATATTCCACCTCATGTACATAAAAGTGTTCCTACGATGTGGCACTTTTCCTCCCCTTCAGGAGGCATCAAAGACAAGTGGGTGGGTTCTGTCCTGAGGCTCTTGCTGTCCCTCAGTCACCTCCTGAATATCGGTGCAGGTGCATGGGGTACACAACGGTGACTGAGGGTCTCCAGCTGGTGTGGGAAATGCCCAATGAGGTAGGAGTTTGAGGTACATACAGGTGGTGTTGTCATTTGTCTCTTCTTCCCAAGCAATAGCAATCATCATGGAGCACCACTTTGACTCTTAAAGCGGCAAGTCATTTCTAGTTAACTGGATTTTCCAATTCATTTGAGTCTAACTCATAGAGGATTTCTTAAACTGAGGTTTTGTTGTCCAGATAAGGGTTGTAATGGATTTTCACCTACCGTAATTTTCACGTTCATTGGTTTAGGGCAGTTGAATTGTGCAATAGTTGTGACTTTCCAGCAGGTGTGCACAAGAAAGTGCTTAATAATCCTGAGGAGAGAGCAGCCCCCAAGGCCTGGAAACTCCATTTCAAATCCAAGCGCAGGTTTGTCTGATGATGACTTAGGAAGACAAACTTGATCCAGGGGCTCCAGGGGCTGGTTAAAAGAAGAGGGGGAATTCACTCCTCTGAGCTCCTTGTCATCACCGGTGTTAAATGTCTGTAACCAACTGCTAGCAAATTCGTGCTTAAAGAAACGATGATTTTGGTGAGTCACATTTCCTGGAAGGCACCTTTTCTAAAACAGTGCCGGTGACCTCACCTGGACCACATCCTGGCCCTTTAGGGTTTTCAGCAAGAGAAGATAAAGCCTCTGGGCCAGGCTTGGGATTACAAACAGGGAGAGAAAGCCCACAGATGGGGGAACCCAGGCCCCCAGGAAGGAGAGAGGTGTCTTCCCACTGAGGACAACAGGAGCAACAAAAAACCTTAGGACATCAGGGGCAAGGGTGAGGAGGGAGTTCTCAGCTTGTGAGATGAATAATACATTGGAAAGCAAACATAAGCATTATTTCTCTTCTAATCAGGATCATGAAGCATTTTACAAATTAACCACTTTCCTCAGACACTTACCACATTGAGTGGCTCTAGGTAGAGCCATCAGGGCGGGCTCGGCCATCTGCATTTAGAAAATTGCCTATACATTTATTAAAGTGAAATTCACCCATTAATTAATGCTGTTCTCCCTGAAGACTCTCATTAGCACATTGAGCTAATTACTGAAACCACAGGCCAAAGGGTTGGGGTTTTTTTCCCCCACTATTACGGTAAAATTTGCTCCCGCTCTACCTTTATAGGATTTAAAACGAGAAAATGGCAGATTCAGAATAACCTTTGCATGCAGGAACTGAATAAACTTGCAGACCACTCGTCATGTTGGCTGTCTTTTCCTTCTCTGTGGGAGGTACATGCAGCTGTCTTTTAGTAAGAAATACTTCCAGTATAAGAGAGGCCCAAATGTCTAGCCAGCACGGTAAGTAGTCTTCTCATAGCTCAGCTGCTGAGCTGGAGTGAGTTCGGGAATAAATTTAGAATGATAGACAGGCCAGCGTCTCTGCTCAGTGTCTCCTCTCATGCATTTGTTTCCTCTTCTCCTCTGCCCCATGCCCCACGTGGCTCCTACATGACCTCTTCATCTGGCAGAAAGCAAAGGGATTGCAAATGATATCAAAGGGTTAGGCATACTTCCGTGAGTATTTATTTCTATTTTTTACAAGTTTTTTATTTTTCAATTACAGTTGACATACAATATTATATTAGTTTCAAGTATACAGCATAGTGTGGTTATACATTTATATAATTTATGAAGTGAGCACCCTGATGAATCTAGTTCCATCCTGACACCACACATAGTTATTATAATATTATTGCTTATATTACCTATGCTGTATTTTACATCCCTGTGACTGTTTTCAGAACTGGAAATTTGTACTTCTTAATCCCTTCCCCTTTTTCACTCATCCCCCAACACCCCTCCCATCTGGCAACCATTAGTTTGTTCTCTGTATCTATGAGTTTGTTTCTTAGATTCCACATATAAGTGAAATCATATGGCATTTGTCTTTGTCTGACTTATTTCACTTAATATGATACTCTCTAGGCCCATCTATGTTGTAGCAAATGGCAATATTCCATTCTTCTTTGTGGCTGAGTAATATTCTGTTGTGTATATGTACCACCTCTTCTTTATCCAGTTGTCTATAGATGGACACTTAGGTTACTTCCATATCTTGGCTATTATAAAGAATGCTGCAATGAACAGGGGTGCATATGTCTTTTTGAATTAGTGTTTTGGATTTCTTCAGATAAATACCCAGGACTGGAATTGCTGAGTTGGATGTCAGCTCTATTTTCTAATTTTTAAGGAACCTCCATACCATTTTCCATAGTGGCCACACCAATTTGCAATTCCACCAACAGAGCATGAGGGTTCCCTTTTCTCCACATCCTCACCAATACTTGTTATTTGTTGATTTATTGATGATAGCCATTCTGAGATGTGTGAGGTGGTATCTTGTTGTGGTTTAATTTGCTTTTCTGTGATGATTAGTGACATTGAGCATTTTTTCATGTCTATTGGCCTTCTGTATGTCTTCTTTGAAGAAATTAGACATATTTCTAAATCTTTAAATAGAAAGCACATAAAATTGTCCTGGGGCCATGACTTGGGGGGGCGGGGCTAGGGCCCTAATGTTTACTTTGAGGGAGGAATGGTGACAGAAGTCCTGCCCAGGATATGGGGTGCAGTCCTTTTGCACTCTGTTAATTTCAGTGATCCCTGGTTTTTAAAGAAGTCTCTTACCCTCTTTACATTAAAGAATAATTTAAAATAGGTTCTCGGTTATGGTGATGAATACTTTAAAATATATGTTATATTAAGTGAAATAAGCAGAACAGAAAATTGTATTCGCCCTCTACTGTAATTACATAAAATTATGTCTCCTCTGAGCCCAGGACAGGAGGGAAAATGGGAAAAATCAAAGGTGTTGATGTGTTCAAGTGGCAGTGGGATGGTTTGTCTCTTCTATACTTTTACAAATAATATTTTGAAGTTTACAATTCCAAGTGAGTTATTACTTGGCCTGCTGACCCTGACACTTGGCCCACTCATGCTGGATCTCTGAGTGGATGCTGGGTGGGGTCAGCTGAATAATGGCCCCGCCAAGGTGTCCACTGAATACTGCAAATGTGACTTTACATGGCAAAAGGGACTTGGCGGATATGGCTAAGGTGAAGATCTTGTGATGGGAAGAGTACACAAGTGAACCCTAAATATAATCACAGGGATCCTATGAAGGAGGCAAGAAGGTCACGGTCAGCAGTGGGAGACACTACGGCAGAAGCAGGGTTTGAGTGATGGGAGGAAGGGGCCTCGACGCAGAAAGGCCAGGAAACGGATTCTCTCCAGAAGGAACCAGCCCTGCCCACAGCTAGATTTTTTAGCCCAGGGGAACTGACTTTTGGATTCTGGCCTCTAGAATTACAACAGGAAAAAATGTATATGGCCCTAATCCACTTGGTTTGTGTTCATTTGTTACAGCAGCCAGAGGCCATGAATCTAGCGGGTCTCCGTGAGTAGACAGTAAGGGAGATGCCCCTGGTTTGTCAATGTGCATGGAAGACACTCTCAGAGCTTGGCTTTCTTACCTCTCGCAGGCTGTGGGATGGCATTTTTGGCATCCACAGCAGTAGCTGCAGTATAATGGTAACTGAGCTTGGGCACAGGAAGGATTTTGTCACCTCAACAGCACTGAGGGCTTTGGCCCTGAGTCACTGGGTATTAGGTGTCTTAAGTGAGTTAGTACACTTTATTACCTCCAAGCACAACCATACTCCAAGGCTCTGTTTCCCCCTCTGTAAATGGAAATAAATGTCTGTGTCATTTTCACTAATATGATTTATGAGAGTAAAATGAAATCATGGACATCAAACCTCTAGCACATAGCACCTGGTGCACATGCAATAGGCAATGGATCCTGCGCACACTGGCCCGAGAGCTTTCCTTAAATACCCCTGGAGCAGCCTCCATCGCCCACATGTGAGGCCCAGCCCCGGAGGCTGGGGATGTTTTGCTGGGTCTAGAAGCACCCACAGGCCCCCCCCCCATGCATACCACACTCGGCCGCCTTACTCTCAGACATCGGTGCAGTCATTCAGCACTGAACGTGAGCTACTAGGTTGCAATCTAAGTAAAAGCAAATCCTGCCCCGAGACAAAGCCTCCAAACCCTTTTCTGGATAGACATTCTGGAACCACTCTTAGTGATGAAAAGTATAAGGCACCAAGGAAGCATTTTCTCACTGTGACAACGTCACATGTTGTGATTAGAAATAGGTCACCATCTGTTGTAGATGATCTGGAAGCTTCACCACTCAGGAGAAATTTAAGAAACCCCTAACGTTTTTGTAACTTTGTATGGTGATGGATGGTAACTGGACTTATTGTGGTGATCATTTCGCATAAAACAAATATCGAATCATTAAGTTGTACACCTGAAGCTAACATAATGTCAATTATACCACAATATAAGAAAAGCAATCCAGTTGACAAATAAATGTCTGGAATAGAATCCATTATAAATTGAGCTCTGCCTACAATATACTTATTTTTTCAAAAGGTGATAGACTGTTAGGATGATAATTTACTGGCTTAACTCTTCTGTTAATTTATTCATTTGGCAAATATTTGGTGACCACCCATTCTTAGCAGGGCTTTGTGTGAGGGGCTGGGCATGCAGGGGAGTAACCATCTCAGCTCCCAGGAGCCCAAAGACTGCAAATTGCAAAGGCAGGGTCCGTGGTGTGTTGGAGGTGGAGCCTGCACCTGGCCCTCTGCCAGCCACCCAGATGCTCACAGTCAGAACCCCAGGCTCCTTCCCGTGATGCCAGAGGCAGCAAAGGGCTGCCAGCCAGGCCCTCTTCTGGAGAAAAGCCTCAGGGAGAGAGATGCAAACTAAAGACCCATTTGGAAATGGAATATTATTGGGCCATAAAAAATGAAATCTTAACCATTTGAGACAACAAATCTTACTATTTGGATGGACCTAGAGACTATTATGTTAAGTGAAATAAGTCAGACTGAGAAAGACAAATACCATATGATCTCACTGATACGTGGACTCTAAAGAACAAAATAAACAAACAAAACAGAAATATACCCATAGGTACAGAGAACAAACTGACAGTTGCCAGATGGGAGGGGAGTTGGGGAACAGGGTGAAAAAGTGAAGCGAGTAAGAAGTATATATTGGCAGTTGCAAAACAGTCACGGGGATGTAAAGTAAAGCATAGGGAATGTAGTCAATAATATGGTAATAGCTATGTATTGTGCCAGGTGGGAACCAGACTAGTCAGGGGGATCATAGCATAAATTATATAAATGTCTAACCACTATGCTGTACACCTGAAACGAATATAAAATAATATTGAATGTCAACTGTAATTGAAAAATAATAAATAATAAAGAAATGAATAAGAATTCACCCTCCCAAAACAAGATTGCAATGAAAGAGAGAAAAGAAAATACTGAATTGCTTTTTAACTTTGAAAAACTCAACATGTAATATAAACAGAATAAAGACAATAATGAACCTCATGTTCCCGCCAACCAGCTCCAACAATTAGCCTCGCTCTGCTCTTCTTATTTGTCTGTATCTCACCCTCCCTCTCCCCAACTCGGTCACTGTGGTCAGGTGCACATACGCGGGGATGAACACAGCATCCTGCTGCGATTCTGACAAATGATACACCCTCCTAACCCACACTTATCACAGAACAAAACATTTCCCTTTTCCCAGAAAGCGTCCTCATGTCCTCGGCCAGGTAATCCCCGCATTCCTCAGCAGCAATTGTTGTTCTTTTTCCACCTTGAAATCTTTTTGCTTGTTCTAGATCTTCATGGAAGTGGAGTCACAAAGTCTGTATTCTTTGGCATCTGGCTTCTTTCTCTTAGCACCTGCGGCATTCATCAGTGTTGTTCCGTATATCTCTAATTTGTCTTTTCTATTGTTGGCTAATATCCCATAAAAAACACATACAGTAATACCTTGGTTTGCAACCATAATTTGTTCCAGAAACAAACTACTCGTATTGCAAGACATCACTCGTTTACCACGTTAAAATGTATTAGAAATGTTTTCTCGTCTTGCGGAACACTCGCAAACCAAGTTACTTGCAATCCAAGGTTTTACTGTAGTTTTAAAAACATCTACTTAGTCTCCTTTTGGACAGGCCACTCTAGTGGGCACAGACGGCAGGACCTCTGCTGCCCTCAGGAAGCTCGGTCCACCTGTAAGGAAAAGGCATTAAGGAAGGGGACTCAGAGCCCTGAAGGGATGATTGAGGTGCTCATAGAACACAATTTGCCTGGCCAATGGCATGCTCAGTCATGGGGGTTGACTTGTCATTAGCCTAGCGCCACTCTCACCAGTGTCCTTTCCTGTTTAAGGCTGTCCTTGTGGCACTGAGACATATGGGCAATACAGTGGGAGTTTCTTCTTTAAATAAGAGAGTGAGGAAGAGGAAACTCCGGCCCCCCCTTTTGCCCCTGGCTTCCTCATGCTTTGGACGTTATAACAACAAACCGATGCTGTGTCCACAGAGAAAAATACACCCAACCAACTGTGGGCGACAGAAAAGAGTCTGGTTCTTGATGATGTCGTCGAATTGCCAAACCAATCTCCTGTGCTGCCCACCTTTCGACTTCTTATTGAGTAAACAATACTCATCTTACTGGTTGAAGGACCATGTCACAAAGACTCTACTATCTGCAGCCAAAGGCAAATAGTGGCCAGGCACCCAGATAGTTCAAAGGTGTGTCAGGCAACATTCCTCTAGTTATGGCGAAGGCAGTGCTGGGAACACCTCTCCCCTCTCGCCACGCCGTGTCTCAGCTACCAGGAGGAAACTCAACAGAGGAGCAGAGCCAGGGACTTGAGCACCTAAGGGCTAAGAGCACCAAGAGGGTCCAGAGAAAACAGGAGGTGGGCCTGGGAAGTGCAAGGGTTTGTAAGGTTTGCAATTATTTTAAAAACATCCATACTAAGGTCCAAAACTGTGAAGCTTAGTGACTTAGGCCAGTGCTTGGGCGTCTTGTCACCATGTCACAGCTACTCGCAGGATGCAAAAGGAAGTCCTTATTTCTGGTGAATAAACTACAATTTGAAGGGTCAATTCTACTTCCTGGTAAGCACCAGAATAAGTGTCACAGCATGTTACAAAAACATTTTAAGACTGCTCTATATGTGAAGGTGTTTGCAATCAAAATTTGGAATCGGCATTTGATTAAAACCAGGTTTGCTATTGTGGCGGGGAGTTTTGTTTCTGCAGATTTATTGAAGCTACAGCTGCTGAATCCGTGCTGGGTCCCTTCAGGCTTCCTCTTTGCCTGTGTACCTCCAGAGCACAGCATCTCAGCCACTGTCTGCAAATGGGCTGCAGGGGCCTGAGAGGTTGCTCTCTCCAGCCCTGAGGCAGCCAGTTGGGCCTTGTGGTAGCCTCTGCCCCTGGGCCCATCGCTCTGGCTGTAAGCAGCATCGACAGTGTAGCCCTACATGCTACACAAATAGTATCATCTTCTCTGAATAACATGGCATGAAAACACTAGGGAGGCCCCGCTCGGAAGGCTGTAAATGCTAATAAATGCTCTGACATCCAACTGCCTATGCAGCTAGGGGTAGTCCCAAGACACAGATCTGGCCCACACAGCACAAGCCTACACTGCCCAGTGCTGACTCATGCCTTTCCTTCTCCTTCGTGGAGTGTGGGTGTAGAACCCTGGATGCACAAACTGTGTCCCGTGGGCCGTATCCCACCTGCTGCCTGTTTCTGTAAATCAAATTTTATTGGAACACAGCTATGTTCATTTGTTGACACATGTCTGTGTCTGCTTTTGTGCGAAGATGGAAGAGTGGAACAGCTGTGACAAAGACCTGTGGCCCGCATGCCACTCTGTCCCCTTCTGAAAAGGCTTGCTGACCCACGATGTTAAAGGTGCAGAAGGTGCTTATGGCTATGAAGGCAAAGGCCACACTCTCAGGACACCAAAGCAGGGTGAGTTGTTCAAACCCCGCCACACCCATCTTGGACTGCACACCTCAGCGCTACCTGATCCCTTACAAATGCTTTTCATGTTTAAGTCACTACAGTCAGGTTTTCTCCTACACTATCTTCTCCAGAAAAATCACTATATGGACCAAGGTTATTAGTTACAAATAACACTGGTGTTTAAACAGAAACGCATAACTCAAGGGTCTCTGGCAGGGCTAGAACTCCACAATGAGGGACAATGCTCAACGACATCACAGGCACTATTTTAACACCACCACCACCTCCAATTCCCTGATGATTTCAGAACTAGGTGCCAGAACGTCCCCCACTGCCATCTCCCAAAGAAATAGATGCTCCTGCCAGCTCACGGGAGGCTGCCTCACCTTGCTTATTGGTCAGTTCAGGCTACCAGAAAAAATCACCACCACAGACTTGGGGCTTAAACAACAGAAATTTATTTTCCACACTTCTGGAGGCTGGACGTCTAAGATCCAGGTGTCGGCAGGATTGGTTTCTCCTGAGACCCCCTCTTCGCTTGCAGATGGCACCTTCTTCCTGGGTCCCCTCATGGCCTGTTCTCTGTGCTCAGACCTCACTAGTGTCTCTTCCTTTCCTTAGGACACCAGTCCTATTGGATTAAGGTCCCACCTTATGACCTCATTTAACCTTAATTTCCTCCCTAAAGGCCTTGTCTCCAAACAAGTCACACTGTGGGTTAGGGCTTCAATCTCTGAATTTGGGGGGACACAAGTTCATAACACCTTGCTCATGACCAAGTCCAAGCCGTCATGGGGACTCATCTAACTGGCAGACGTGAAGACACCAAGACATGCCTGGAGCCCAGCTTCAAGGAACTCCAGGAATGCGGGTTTTCTGGCTTCCACTTTGGGAGGGAAAGACTCAACAGAGTTGTCACAGTGTGAGGAAGCAGCCACAAATGACAAGCATTTGCTCCAACAGACATGCAGCTCAGTACCAACCTCTGTCCTGAGCGGCATTCAACACCTTTTCACACTGTTTCTACGGGCTGGTTTATCAACAAACCTGACTCTAGACCCCGTCCTCTTCTGGAGCACCTCTGGCCTGCTGGCCCCATGGGAGCTGCACCCCAAGAGAAGCCATGTGCATAGAAAACAGTGTGATTGCTGTCACACTGGGATTCGACAGGGCAGCTCTGTGGCCAATCTTGCCTGTTTGTGGACTCAGAGCCCAGTAGACCTGTGGCTTTATGATAATGCTTTCATGTATCCCGGTTCTGGTTTGAAGACATGCTTACCTTGTTTCTGAGATGGTTATGTATTTTAAATGTTTGTAAAAGATGTTTTGACTATCACTGGTATGTGTTTGCAGCACAAAAGGAAGTGTGGGGGGTGGTTTCTGTGTGAACCCCCAATTTTTTCTATCTTGACATACAGTGAAACAACTGTGCTATACACAACTTTATTTAAATTAGTCATCGCTCAGCACTTATATCAAAGTCGTTTTTTAAAACTGACACTGATCTTTCTCGTAGAATATAACATTAACTCCATCAAAGTAACATGATGAAAGAATAAAAGAGAATAGAAAGGCCAAAGACAGACTCAAGTACATAAAGTAATTTAGTAAATAATAACATCATGATTCTCTTTATCAAACACTTTCTATATGCAGGTGTTGGAAGACAGGAGAGGTACAAACTGTCCTTTGTTCCAGGTCTTTCTATGTGAGGGCAGGCATTCATTTTGATTGCTTGAAATGCTTTTCTTCCTTCAAAGTGCTGATTCTCCACAAATATCCCATGAGTGTTTGTTGTTTTTGTGAGTGTGCATATATCCCCTACCACGGTGTGCCAGCATCTGAGCTCCCTGAGTAACTGTATCGATTTCCCCAGTAGACACCCTCCCCCCCAACAGCTGGTATCATGTGTAGCTGCCATGGCACAGGGCCCTTTTGGCCCTGGATTGATTCTTAATATGCCTGGGAAGTTCCTGTTCGTAAGCCTGAAATCCCTTCACCCATCATCAAAATAAGAATTTCACCTCTGTTTCACAGTGGAGATCAAACTCCCGATAACTAGCAAATATATTAGGCCAAGGTTTATGCATGACTTTGGGAAACAGATAGATTGTACATGTGATGATGGTAAAGATCCTGGTCAGAAGTGTCACTGGCCAGCTGCATATTGTCCCTACTTTAGAACAGAAAGGGATCTGTCCACAGGTGCCCTAATGGGACACTGGGGTTATGACTGGACATCCCCACTGTCAATCAGGTTGTAAAAGGAGAAAAAAGCATTTCTGCACTTTGAAGTAGTCATTTGGTTGCCAGCAAACCTTTGGGTCCAGCCTTAAAAGGCAGGTGGGGCAACCAGGATCTTTAGGTAAAGGAAACTCCAGCAGGCAGCTGAGCCCCATGGGTGTGGCTGACTGTTGTTTAATATTGCTCTGGACTGAAAAGAAAGAGGCAGTAAAAACAAAATCACAAAAAGCCTCAGACTGGTCTATGGAGTCCTGAAATTTTCACCCCATGGTTCTTTGGGAGGAAAGAAAAGCCAAGTGCAGGAAAAGGAGTCTGCCTAGCTTGGGCAGGGAAGACGTTGGCAGTAGGTGCAGGCGTCTGCTGGGGCGGAGGGCTCTGGAAGTCCTCCCCCAGCAAGAGCCCCAAGCAGACAACACAGCCAGGCACTTCCCAACCAGCCCACCCCCCCGCCCCCCGCCCCACTCCCACCCCATCCAGCCCTTGCCCTGCAGCAGTGTGGACTGGATGGGGAGGGATCTGTATTCCCTTCTCCCCTAGTTCCTCTGGGAAGGAGCTCTGGGGAGGCTGAACCCTAGTGGGTTTTCGGAGCTGAACTCCATTTTTGTGGGGGCAGCCACAACCACCTGACCCCACCTCTGAGTGTACTACCCCACATCAGAAGCCTGCCATGCTTGATGAGGGGCCCCTGGTAGTGGCCCTGGTACATGGACCTTTCAGCTCCTCACCCCACCCTCACCACCGTCCCATGACCGGCCTAAGCTTGGGCTCAGCTGGGGAAATGCATCCAGTGGGGCGAGCCCTCCTCATCTTTCCCTGCGTGAAACAGAAGGCTGAGCAAGGCTTGGCTTTCCCTCTGCTTTATAGCTTCCACCTGTCCATCTCACGGGGTTGCTGTGCGTATTAAGTGACATGATGCATGTATTAAATGACATGATGCATGTATTAAGGCATTGCACCATGATGGGAACGTAGCTATTATTGTGATTATCATCACATCAGAATGTCTCGAGATTTCTTTTCTATCCATGGCATGTTTCCCAGTATCGAGTTCTGCCATACATTTCCCCTACTGTTTCCTTTTGTTGTTATTGTTGTTTGTTTCAATAACATATTGGGAGGAAGTGGGGATAAACACATGACAATTGGCCATATTTAAGCCTGAAGTCAACATTACTTATTATGGTTTTTAAAATATGTCAACAACTTAAAGTCCAGCAATCGGGCAATAATTAGGTCACAGGGAGCTTGGAGGTGAGACTTTAACTTACAAAGACATTTCAGGGCAGGTATAGAAAATCACACTGAAACAGACTTTCAAGCTGCAAAAAAATGTGTCAGCCGTCTCCTATAAACATAGGGCAAAGAGGCACCCATTTTCTGAAGAAAGGATAACATAAAACACTGTTTTTCTGAATGGTTTAGCAAAAGCCCACATACTCGATTTGCAGAGTTTTTCCTGGGGAGGAAGTGGGTTGGTTTGTCTAAGAAGCCCAGAGTCAACAGTCCAACAGCTGCTCCTTCAAATTTGAATTCAGAAAGGTCTATCAGGGGAGCTCACACCTAGTGGCAGAGAAATGAAGACCCTGAAATTAAGTCACCCTGAAAGAGACTCAAGGCTCATGTTCCAAATTCATAACCGGGGCCTAAGAATTGGTAGTGGAATTGATTTCAGAACAGTATGTGACTGATCTTGGAAGTGCCCCAAGTCTTTCCCAGTGGTTGTGTCTTAGAGCACAATGGCTGAGAGTGGAAATGGAAACTACAAATGGCTGGACCAGCAAGAACCTCCTAGAGAGATGGATGGTTACTGCCAGGTGGCTTGCCTAGGACTACTCTTCAACAGTGCCACCTTGTGGCATCCAGAGGGAACTGCAGTGAGGGAGAGCTGGGTCTCCAGGTTTGTTAGCTTGCTCTGGAGTCCTTCTCTTGGGATGAGGAAGGATCAAGTGTTCTTGGAGAATTTGGATGGGATGTGGACAGGCAGGGAATCGTGAAGGAACAAAATGTACTTTCTGCCCCAAAGGCCTATGGCATCCCGGAAATTATTAATTTAAAAAAAGAGCATAGAAGAGGTGTGACTGTATTTTCACTTCTGTGTAGAGAAAGTCCTACAATTACATCCACATTTTTGACCAACCATTAAATGGACTGCTATAAACCTATTCCTATTAAGATTTAAAAATTTATGATATAGTGTTAACTTTTAAAAGCAGAATAGAAAACTGTACATGTGCATGGTCATTTTTATTACATTTACCCATCAAAAATAGGATCATATGAGAAACTGGAAAGAAATATAAGTAAGAGGCTAATTAAAGATTATCTCTCAGTTGTAGAGGTTCCCTTACTCAGTATATTCCACCTATACCTTGGCTTTTTTTTCCACCTATGAGTTCAACTTCAAGGCTGAGGCAGCCCCCCCAAAATATACCATGTTACCTGCACGGTTTAGGGTAAGGGTGGAGGAGGCACTCCTCCTCTTTCTTTTCTGTAACTCCTGCTCTGGCTTATAAGACAAAATCTTCTATGCTTCACCTGTTTTCTCCCCCACAACAGAGTAGCACTAATCTGATTGGTGAGACCCTCGATCGGTAGGTAGTCTGGGTAAGGTCAGCGTGCTTCAGGGCAAAACCAGGCCCCAGTTTTCCTCTCTGGTTCCTTGGATCTGTTTGCCCGGGGCGGGGGGTGTCCTTTCTGTCTTGGTTTCCTGCTCCTATGTACCCCATCCTGGGTTGGAAGCCTGCCGTTTCCCTGCTCCTCCACCTGCTGCTAGGTGGGGGGGACCTTAGGTTTGGGACTTAGGGAAAGGGAAGAGAAACCCTTGTTCTGTTCAGGCAAGGACTAGTTTTAAGGCAGCTCCGGTGTCATAAAGCTCACCCTCCCATCCTGTGGCCCCATGGCCACTCCCTGTGGGGTGAACGTGGAAGTGAGAGGCATGAGGGACAGGCACCCTGAAACCACAGTGCCCTCGTATATAAAAACATCTGGGAGTTCCTTTCAAACAAACTTAATGTTTTCACCTTTGCAATTTAGCAGGTTATGTAGACTAGAAAATAATTACCTGGTATGATTCAAGCAGTCCTGCTAACAGGTGGGGAAGTGGGGAGAGAGGGGCCAGCAGCAGAGTTCCTTTGGCCTGGGGTGGACAGTGTGTCAGTCTGCAGCCCGTGTGTCCTCAGGTCCCTCCTACGTCTCTCCTGCACTCCGTGTCACAGGGGCTGAACCCCATGGGCTTCAGGCCCAGCTGCTTCCAGCAGGGCTTGGCACAGGAGGTGCAGGTGGAACACTAGAGGGAGGAAGGGAGAAGCCAGGCCTTTCATCTCTGCCCTCCCTGCTCCTCCATGGCCCTGGGTCCACCAGGAAGGTCCAGCTCCCGCAGTATCATCCACCATCCACTCCCTTTGTCCCTGCAGCCCAGAGGTGCTGGTGGCTTCCTGCTTGTGCTAATCTCACCGTGGCTTCACAGTCCCCTACTGGCCTCTCACCAGTGAAACTAGTTTCCTCTGTTTTCAATACATGAAGCTGTTTCTACTTTCCTGGTTGGGCCTTGACTGATAATACAGGTTTGATTTTCATCCTTAAGCTTAGGAGTAGAGCTAGTCCAGCTGCTGGACTGCCTAGAGCTCTCAGTGTCAGATCTAGGAGGTGGCAGAGGGCAATACGTGAGAGACCCAGAAAGCCACCAGTAAGAAAGCTGTGACGTTGGCGATACTGTCTGCGGGATCACAGCCTTTTCTTTTTCCTGTCACCACTTCCCTGCCTCTCCCCAACCTCAGATATGGACGTCATGTCCATTTCTCCAACGCCCTGCTCTGAGCTGGCTGCTCATTAATTCCTCTGGAAATGCTGCCTGAGGACTATTTAAGAATTAACCAATTTCAAGGGTACTTTTATAGAAGAAATAAAATGTTTAACTTTTTTCAGATGACAGAAGTAGTACAGGCTCCTATAGACATTTTGAAAAAATATAAAAAACTAAAAACCAATTATAATTCCAACTACGCAGAGATAACCTCTTTAAACATTATAGTAATAGTGTGCAGTCTTTTTTTGTCTCGCACTGGTGCACGCATGTGTGTGTGTGTGTGTGTGTGTGTGTGTGCGCGTGTTCATAGCGGAGATTATATCTTATATTTGGTTCTGTACCTTTGCTTTTATCGCTTCAGACACAAAGTCTCCTCAAAGCCAGAATCCCTACCTCCCACCCACAGCATGACATTAATTCAGCTTCCCAAGTATCGTTTGCACACTCTCCCGTGTCTCCCTACTAAGTGCTGGGATGGTGTTGGTACAAAAGAAGAGTGGATTTAGAGACAGGCTGATAGCACCACATGTAGAATCCGAAAGAGTGGTCCGTGTATGTATGCAAATCAAGGGACAACCTGAAAAGGTGGCATTTAGGGGAAATGGGCAGCAGGAGAAGAGGCCTGTGGGGTGCCCGCCCCCTTACGTGGCAGAAAAATAAACTGAGCTATCCCAGAAGAGAAGGAGGTGGTGGAAACTGCCCCTCCCCCGCGCCCCAGTCCTCTCCCTCACAAGTAAACCCTCCATCTGGAGGAGACAGGTCCTCAGTGGTGTCTTGTGCGATGAGCACATCTGTGCACGGTTTATTTTTCTGTTCTACCTGGTATCTGGCCCATTTCCTAGATAACAAGCCTAGCATTGTGGAGAGAGTGCTACAGGTAGAATTCAGAACTCCCTTGAGATTCTGGGCTTCTTAATCCAGGTCTTAATCGTGGCTTTACTTTGTTTTTAACTAGAAAAATAATGTTTCTGAGATGTGGGTATCGCATACAATAACACAGCCGCCGAGGGACCAAGAATAAAACTCTACGCCCTTCACAGGGAAGCAGGCATTCCCCATCTCCCGTTGATCCTCTCTTGCCAGTAAAATGTTTCAAGGGAGAGAGGCTAGAGGCCCACTAGCTATTATGTTAATGAAAAGCAGAATAAACGCTGCAAATGATTTGCATAGATGGAACCTGACCCAGCTGATATTTCAAAAGGAAATCCCAGTGGAGGTGTCCCACATAATGGGAGAGCCATTGTCAGCCCTGCATCCAAAAAGAAGTCTGAATCTAGAAAAACAAGTTCACCGTTTCTCTCACCCCGCCAGAGCTCCAAGGCTCCGTTCCAGCATTCCACAACCGTCTCTGTGTTGGCACTTATGCTCGCTTTAGTGATGCCAGGGGGCACCCCAGGGCCCAGCTCTGACGCACTGCCCTCAGCTCAGCCTGCTGAGAACAGTGTGGGGGAGGAAAGATAAGGGTGTCCCCAGCAACTGGTTACTTTACACATCATGTGGGGCCTTTCTCTTGGCAGGACAGTTCAATGGCCAAGTGATGGAATTTTAGGGAGGATCCCAGGCTGTTCCCCACCCTCTGCCTCCCCACACCCATCCCCACTTACACTTGTGTCTATAGCTCAGAATACAGTCAGGCAGTAGAATTGCTGATGGAGACAAGGTAGGGGGTTCAGGACTCACAAAGAGGGCCTCTGGGCCTCACGAGGTGCCCAGAGCCTCAGAACCTTCCCACGTCCTTCTCTCCACGGGACATACCACCTCACACATGGGCAGTACACTTTGGGGAGCTTATGGGAGCAAACACATTCTGACCCTTAGTCCCCTTCAGCCTGCATTTGGGTTAAGAGAAAAGAAGGGCAGTGAATTCGCTGAGCACCTACTATGTGCGAGGTACTGTGCTGGTGCTCTAGTCCCTTCCCTCTCCCAACAAACCTGCAAGATTGATGCAGCGGGTCCTGGTGCAGATGAGGAAACTAAAACTCGGAAAAGCTAGGAGCCTCTCTCAAGGTCATCTGAGCTAAGGTTCAAATCAGTCAGCCGTTTCCGTCCCTGCACTCCATCTAACATTCATTCTTTACGTGAGTGTTTGTTGAGCACCTACTGTCTGCTAGAAACACAGAGTGAACAAAACTCAGCTTGGAGTCTCATGGTGGAAGCAGGTCTCACACACAGAACCAGAGACACAGTGACAGGTGTGAGTGGTACTAAGAGGAAACACAACACGGCCCTGAGAGAGGCTGATGGGACCTCCTGATGTGGGTGGGACCCTGGAGGCAGTGACAGCGAAGCAGAGACCTGCAGGGTGAGCTACCCAGGTAATGAGGTGGGAACAGCTTCCCAGGCCGACACCCAGCTGGCACCTAGAGGAATGAGGGTGATGCCCCAGGCACAGAGGGTGGTGAGACAAGCCTGGGAAAGGAGCACAGCCTCGCCAGCTTGTTAAAGATGTGGGGTGTATCCAACTGCAGGGATATAATCAGATTAGCAGTTTTTTAAAAAGAACATTCTAAAACAACCCAAATGCCCACTGAAGCATGAATAGACAAACAAAATATGGTGTGTCCATACAATGGAATATGATTCAGCCTTAAAAAAACGGAAGTTCTGACACACGCTACAACGTGGGCAAGCCCTGAAGGCACTGTGCTAAGTGAAATAAGCCAGTCACAAAAAGGACAGATCCTGGACGAGTCCATGTACATGAGGCACCCAGAGCAGCACACCCAGAGAGACAGGAAGTAGAAGGGTGATTGACAGGCTGGGGGAGAGGAAAGAGTAGTTCATGTTTCATGGGGACGGAGTTTCAGTTCAGGAACAGAAGTTCTGAAGATGAATGGTGGTGATGGTTGCACAACAGTGTGAATATATTTAATGCCACTGAGTTGTACACTTGGAAGTGATTAAAATGGTAAATTGTAGGTTATGTATATTTAACCACACACATGCAAAAGAACATTCTAGCTGCCGGGGGAGAACAGATTAGAAAGAGGGTAGATAGGGAGTAGTAGAACCAGGTACGATGCTCTTTGCAGTAGTCCAGGTGAGAGATGCTACTTCATTGATCCCCGTAGATGGAAATACCTTCACCTAAGAATGACTAGAGGAATGCTCTTTGTTTGTGCAGACCCAGTGCAGGGCCGCCTGTGGTGTGAAGACTCGTGGACAAGTGGGATTAGAGTCTTCGGTCACTCGGCAGCAGCTAGGTGTCCACATATCAGGTGGACCAGGCGTCTTGTGGTCATCATCAAAGACCATTGAGGGTGAAAACTCAAGACTGACCTCCATCCCCAGTGCATCACCTGGGGCAAGTCCCTTCTACAGTGTTCAAGCTTTGGTTGTTTACATATAAAAATGACCCATGTACAGTGGGCATGTGGCAGTGGGCATGTGGGAGATTTGGCTCCCCACATGTCACCAGGCCTTCTGGGTCTAGTTCCAGGAGGAAGATACCCTGCAGCTAACCTCCCCTCCCCTGCCACCCCCCCCCACCACACCCCCATGCTCCTTACCTCACCTGTGCTTGCCTTTCCATTTCAGAAGCCAGAGCATGTGGAACAAATGCCAAGTTCATGAAGAACACAGGGCTTTATCACCAGACGTGGAAGAAAGTCAGAGCCAGTCAGAGGAGGGAACAATTTATTTTGCTGAGGAGAGAGGAGCATCTGAGGGTTTGTGTCCCTCACCACCTGGCTCTGTGATCATGGGCAGGTCAAATAACCATCTGAGACTCAGTTTCCTTTTTTTTTAAAGATTTTATTGGGGAATTGGGGGAGGGGAACAGCATTGGGGAATCGGGGAAGGGGAACAGACAAGTTGCTGTCTTTTTGTTCTTTAGTCTAGTTGCGGAGGACGTTGCTTCACTGGCCCATATTGGTATCATCATTGCGCTCTTCCCAGATGGGGCAGATCGGTTGCCCTCCTCTGGATGGTCGCTCACCGCGGCTATTGGCAGCTCACGCTGGCTGCCAGCCGCTCACGCTGGCTGCTGGCCACTCACTGTAGCCTATGTCAGCCCACTGCAGCAGGGACTGCAGCCTACACCGTCGCGGGTGCTCGCACAGCCCAGCTCCAGGTGGAGCTGTTGTTCACCATCTTAGCTGTAGAGGGTAGTGTCACTGGTCCTCATATGTGGGATCTGAACCGGGGCCACTGTCATCCCAAAACCAGCTCTTAACCAATGCACCACTCAGTCGGCCTTGAGACTCGGTTTCTTTATCTGTATACAAATCCAATGGGTCACACAGCACCCCCAAATCCAGGGGTCATGCACTACCCACCCCAAGCCAGCTGGTTGTCCACAGACCCTGGCATTGGAAACCTGTAATTGAATCATTTCGCCCAACTGTGACATCCAGAGTCCATCTCCAAAATGACTTCATTTCCCAAGCATTTAGGACATATTCCTGTCTTCACACTGATGCTAATTTTGCCAGAAGGGCTGCATAGGGCAGTGGGAAAGAGCTGGCATTTTGAATTCTCAGCTCATGGCTTTTAGCTTTGTGACATCGAACTCTCTAAGCCCTAATTCCTCATCTGGAAAGTGGGCACACAAGAATATCTTCCAGGCCATAGTAAGAATGAGAAATAATGTGGCAAGCACCTAGCACAGTGCCAGACACACATACCCAGTGACACGGTAGCATGATGGCTAAAAGCTTAGTCTCCTGGATCAGGTAGACTTGGACTTAGACTGGAAGAGTTCCACTTCCATCACTTCTAGCTGTGAGATCACCGGCAAGCACCACAGAAGAGTTGTTATTATTATCACTTATTGAGGGAGGGACACTAGCTGTGTGTGCAAGTTTAGAGGGACTTCTTGTTTTCAGGTGGGTTTGAGGATGGTGGTCATGAACCACAATGCACGATGGAGTTCTGAATTGCAAATATAAAGCCCATGAAACTTAATCTAAAGGAGCAGATATGTCCCCTACTAGCCATTTTATGCAGACAAGCCTCCTTCAGATACAATCAAAAGTGCCTTTCAGGGCTGGCCGAGTGGCGCGGTGGTTAAGCGCTGGCTTGGGAAGCCAGCGGCCCCGGTTCGGTCCCACATATGAGGGCCAGTGACACTGCCCTCAAAAAAAAAAAAAAAGTGCCCTTCACCCAACAGCCTCAGTATCTCCTATATGGAGATTATTTCTTGTGCCCACAAAGCCAGTCTCCCAGGGTAAGCTTCAAAGAGGCCCCTTTGGAAAGAGTATATTTTCTCCAGTAAACAAGGCAGTGCTAAAATCGGAGGCCTCCCCACCATGATGTGGCCAGCCACAGGGGCTGGGACGCCTGGTGGCTAATGCCATCTGGTCACCAGGCCCTACAGAGATGGATGCTCTGGAAAGTCAGGAGACCACCATAGCCTGTGCTGCCTCAGCCCCTGGCCCAGGTCATGCAGTTGAGTCACACAAGACAGATTTCATTGTGTCACTTTAAAGAGCAGATTAACAGTCCCATGTATTGATGCGTCATAATTTAGTAAACTTGTCATTAATTTTTGTCCCATTATATTATTTGTAAGTTTGGGGGTTTTTTTAGATAATGCCACAATGAACACTTTTCAGGCACACAGATTTTTATTTGTTGAATACATTTTTTAGGAAAATGTTAGAGGAGTAGGATTTCTGCTTCAAAAGATATAAGTACCTTTCTAGACTTTGATAAGTATTACTTTTTGGCTTTCCAACAGAGTTCTATTTCCTCTTCCTTAATATTAATCTAATGGATTATGTTTGGTTATCTATGACTGCATAACAAACCACTCTATAAGTTAGTGGCTTAAAATGAATGGCATCTCATTATCTCATGGTCCTGAGGGTTGATCAGGGCTCAGCTGGATGGTTCTTCTGCTGGTCTCACTTGGGGCCTCTCGTTCAGCTGCACTCAGACAGCAACTAGGTATGTCCTGAGAATGTGGTATTAAATTTCCAGGCTTCTGGAAAATGAACTGCTGAGCCAGGCATGAAGACGAAGGCAGAGAATTCAGTCATGTGAGAAGGAAAGATTGCTTTTAAGATCACACATTTCAATCTACGTGTTCTCCCTCACTCTCTTGCCCCCCACCCCAGCTGTGTGTAAAGATTGGGGGATAAAAGCATCACACCACAAAAGTAAGAATAGGGACCCGAAAACCCAAGATAAAGGTGGATTTCAAGAGCATGAAAGCCCTTACTTAATTTATTCCAAGAACCTTGCTTTAGCTAGAAAGGAAGAGGTTTCCAGCTCCCCCCGAAGCAGTGGGAGTAGAATGCTTATGTAAACTTTTGCCTAAATTCCTTATGCTCCCCACATCTGGGTGTGCAGTTAGTAATTACTACTTCCTTTTTTAAACACTACTTCTGCAAAGCTGGAGTGTCACCAGTATAGGAGGCGACTCTGATACGGAGACCAAAATGTATAAATATCCCCTCTGAAAGCTCAACAAAGGCTGGGCTGTGACCTCCATGGAGGAGTCAATATTTTGAATGAGCCTCCGTGCCCCTGGAAACATAACTCTATCTGATCACTGCCCCCCGCCCCCCGCCCCTGCCCCCTCCTCAGCCCTGTTTCCTCCACATTCCACGCCCCTCCTCCACCAGCTTCCTCCCACTCCCCACCTCCAAACAAAAGAGCAGTATGAAAAGCTCAAGTATAATTGCATAGGGTCTCCAGCAGGAGCCTGTCCAGGCTCAGCTGAGAACTTCTGGAGGGAATGTGGGACTTGGCAGAGGGCTGTGGCATCAGCCCTATGTTTAGGAAGTCAGCAATGGCTTAAGAATATAATGGGAAGAATTCCGAATGATCTATCAGTCAAAAAACCATCTCCTCCCATGCTGACCTGAAATTCTCCCTGGGGGTAGATGGAAGAGAAGAAGGTGGAGACAAGTCATGGGGGAAGACAGCACTAAGATAGGGAGAGGATGGATGAGGTGAGATCAGGGAGGAGGGAGGTAACGGTGACGTCAGGGCCCATCAGATGTGAAGGCACCACCCTCCTAGCTGGCTGAAGGCTTTCTTATTGGGCAGACCCAATAGTCATGGTTCTTTAATAGTGGTTCCGATCACCAGTTTATGGAAACCTTGAACCTGCCCATCCTATAGCATTTCAAGTAATATTTTACCCTAAAACAATAATTGCAATAATATTGCTGTATCTAATTTTTAAAAAAATTAACCACCTCAGTGGTAGGTGTCCTGATAACCCTGCCACCAGAGGAAAGGTCCCCAGGCTCCCAGGTTCCATCCCGCTCTGGCAGTGGGTACAGGGAGTGGCCTCTGTGTCATCATCTCTGTGCTCAGAAGCACGTGCTGTGTACTCACTGACATCCATCCATGCAGAGAGAACGGCGTCACCTCACCGCCAGGGTTGTCGTGAGAACTAAGTCCAGCCACTAAGTGTAGAACGTTGAGCTGTGCCCAGCTCAACCATCTGGGCCATAAATAATCTCTGTCTTTCCCACCCTGAGCAGGTAACTCACATGGCTCGTTGAACTGCCCCCTCAGCCACAGCCCCTTAACCTGGGTGCAGGTCCGAATCAACTTGGGATCCTCTTCTAAAACCTCGCCTGCAACTTCCATGTCGGTGGATAGAGGGCTTCTGGATGAAAGGCCATTCAATGTATTAAGTTGTAATATTATAGGCCTCAGAAAATGGATATGCCTATTTGGCACCAACCGTGTATGTGAGTGTCCCCCTGGACACCTCTCATTCCATCAACACCAGGTATTACCAACTTATGTTTTTTCCCTAGTGAACACAGCAGTCCAGAACCTCAGAGAGAAAACAGACATGAAAGACTGGAGGTGTTCTAGACCCTGCCAACTGCCTCCCCCACAAGACCCTCCTGTTCTGAACAAGGCACAGGTTGACTAAAATGATTGGCAATCTTGAGTTTCTACCCTGTTGCCAGAAAGGCTGCCTTGTTCTTCAGCCAGGGCCCTCACCCCTCTAATCCTGCCTTCCTTTGCAACCCCATGGGAAGTTTATACCATTCACTGTATTCAAATATAACTGAATACAGCAAGCTATAGTGACAGGAGCTTTGATATTCGTTTTCATGTCTCTTCTCAGGAGGGCTGGGTGGAAATCTTTCATGATCTGAACTAGAAGAACCTCCCTTCTCTGAGGCTCTCCCTTTCCTTCACTACCAAGTTCTGCTGCCCTCTTCTGGGCCACTGCCCTCCCTGACCCTGCCCTCTGAGTCTTGCCACCCTGGTAAAGCCGCAGTCACCATAACTTAGAGTAGCTAAGAGCTGCTGTCCTTCTCTCTGCTAGAATTGGAGTTATCTAGGGCGGGATGGCTCACCCCCTCTAACAGAGAGTCATGTATGTAGTAGGTGCCAAATAAATAGTTACCGAGTGTAGCATTTGCAGATCATTTCAATAATCATGCTCTGAAAAAAAGTCCTTTCCACACCAAAGACAAAATCATCCTGTTTGCACAACAGATGACTACAAAGGAAAAAAGGCAAATGTTAGCCCACCACAACATTTTTTAAGAACTTACCCGTCCTCCCTGCTCCTTCTCTCGCTTTCTCTCTCTGCCCCTCACTTCCTTCCTGTCTTCCATCGGTGAACTTTCAGAGGCTCCTACTCAAATATCAAGCTCTAAAGACATAGAAATAAAAAAATACAGGCCTCTCGTTTAGGGGAAAACCAGACATAAAACGTTTTCCCATACAACCTAAGAGGTATGTAGTAGATGTATACAAATGCTGAGGGGACAGAGAAGTGGCTTGCCATGTGGAGGGGTGGGGACAGGTTTCATGGGAGTGCCCTTGAAGGATGAATGGAGAAGGAGGAGGAAGACTCAAGAGCAGAGAGACCACTGGGTACAAAAGCATGAAAGCCAGAGAGCAATTCCAGCAGACTGGACTGTAGGTGAAAGGAAGGGTTTGGGAGCACAGCTGAAAATGTAGTTGGGCACCTGAGTGTGCTAGAAGGAGTTACACTGAAGTCAGTAGGCAATGGGGTCCTGGTGGTGGGGATGGGGTGGGGTGGGCATTTGAACAAAACCTTGAAGAATAAGAAAGAGTTCATTAAGAAGGAGATACTCTGCCTGAGATCAGTAACTGTATCTTATCCTCCCAAGCCAGCAACTGGCCCTTTCTAGAGATAGTCCATAAATATTTATTAAACATACGAATGAATGAATGAATGAAAACAAATGAATGAATGAATGAATGAAAGAACCACCTTCCCACCTCAGTGCTTCTCAAACTTTAGTGCACATCAAAATCACCTGGAGAGCTTGTCAAAACAAGATTGTTGGGTTCCGTGCCAGTTTCTGAATCAGTAGATCTGAGATTGGGCCTATGAAACTGCATCTCTAACAAGCTTCCGGAAGCTGCCGATGCTGCCAGTCCACAGGCCACACCTCAGATAGGACTGGTTTCCAGTGTCACGCACAGAACTCAGAAAATACTCAGAGGTAAATATTTTGAGGGGACCTGGGACCAGGAGATGAATATTATCTTACACGTATGTGTATATTGCTTTATAGTTTCCAAAATATTTTTTTTTTGAGGGCAGTGTCACTGGCCCTCATATGTGGGACCCAAACCGGGCGAAGTATTTTAATCTGTCTGATTTGATCTTTGCAATTCTGTGATGCTATTACCCCTTAAATCAAAATTAAATGCTCAAGGAATCACAGGGGGTAAAATATGGATTTGGGGAATAAGTCTAGGTCCTCTGACTCGCACTGTGGAGCTTTGTCTTCCACACTGAACACAAAGAATTTTGAGACTAAAGTAACTATTACGATAAATATTCCTTTGGCAGGTGATTTTCAGTGTTATCTTCCTAGCAATGTTTTTTTGTTGTTGTTGTTGTTGTTTTTTGAGGGCAGTGTCACTGGCCCTCATATATGGGACCCAACCCGGGGCCACTGGCTTCCCAGGCCAGCGCTTAACCACTGTGCCACTCGCCTGGCCCCTAGCAGTGTTTTTGAAAAGTGAAGTAAGTTCTAGGATTATAATACACTTTAAGTAAGACCTAGGTATATACTCAGTTTGATAATAATAATAAATCATTATTACTATTATTACGTAAGTAGCATACCACAGCATTATTTGAACGGTCATGTATTGTACAGCAGGTAAGAGCATGAACTCTGGAGACAGACCTACGTTCTAACCCCAGCTCTGCCTTCTATTGGCTGTATGATCTTTGACACGTTACATAACCTCTCTTGCTTCAATTTCTTTATCTATGAAAGGATATATAAAAAGAACAATAATAGTACTTAATCATAGAGTTTTTATGAGAACTCAATGAATCGATATACCTAAAGTGCTTAGAAGGGTGCGTGGCACACATAGTAAGCTGTATACCTGTGTACATGTGTATATGCATATTATATATTATATCATTATTATTATTACTATTATTATTATTTGCCCTGCAGCCATGTAGACTTCAGGCTGGGACCAGGTGGGATCTTTGGAGGCCTTAAGTCAGACCAGGAGTCCTGGGTGAGGAAACTCAGTTTTCTGACCCAGAATTCTCTTTCTCAAAAACAAGATAGAATCCCTCCAGTGGAGAGACCAGAGAGAAAGGGTCCTCAAAAGGAAGGTCAGGGACGCATTCACAGAGCATCTCAGACCCAGCCCTTGTCTTGGAGTCAGGAAAAGCCCAGAGGCCCCTGGGAGAGCAGATCTGGGGGAGCCAGAAGGAGCAGGCTGGGAAATGCCAGTCAGGCAGTTCTTGTGGAGAAGCACCCCGGTTTGCTGCCACTCACACCCCTCCCTGGCAGGCACACACGGCGGGTTCATCCTGCTTTGTGGCTGTTACAGTATCATTCCCAAGAAGGCACCAGAGATAAAGCTGGAGAACCCCGCACAGGGTCCGATGCCGCCACCAAGGGCGCCCACTGGTCTGAAGCGTGTGTGGCATCAACGCCAGGGTGCCGGCTTTCGGAAGGTCCTTCCCCCGGTTATCTGACCTGACGGAACTCGCTTAGTCCTGGGGCCTTTTTCTGACTCTTGGTGCTTGACTCGCAAAACCTTTCTGTTGTCGCGCCTCTGCAGCACGGGTTTCTCATTCCTGGCTTTCCTAATGGTTGTGTGTGCTGCCCCCCTCAGGAAACCCATCGGTCATCCGTCATGGAATTAGGAGCAAAATGTACCAAACCATGAGTTCCTTTCCTCAGAAGCCTGACTCCGGTTCAGTGCAGCATCTCCACAGCATGCGAGAGCGATTCAGCAGCAACACGGCAGCGTCTCTTAACCCAAGGAGACCAGACTCCCACCAAAGAATCTAAGACACAATAGAAATCTCGTGGCTCCTCTAGGAATAATTTCCACGTCCAGCTTCTTCTACACGGCACGAGACACTCAAACACTTGGAATATGAAGGGCCAGCTCTAGTCCAGCTTCCTCTCATGAGACTATTTTAGACAATTATTGAAAAAAAAAATAAGAAAGAGGTACTCTGGTGGAAGGATAAGCTGCACTGTTTATATGGGTTAATTTATAAAAGAAATCCCATTGACACACAGGCTGAATTTATAAAGTATCTGACACTGACCCATATGCAACATAATGCAAATTTTAGCTGTTCTATCAGAATATTAACTAAAATGATACTTTAAAACTATGACAATTTTAAAACATAAACTCCATGAAAATTCTGCTAAAACTATATTTTAGATTGCTAAGACAAAAGTCTGAGATCTGAGCACCCTCAATTCCACAGGATACCGATTCGCTGAGGAAAATAAATACATTCCCATCTAAATACATTCCCATCTAATACCACACAAATTGAAATAAATACAAACCACTTTTTTGCATAATAATAATTTTAGGGAAAGAAAAATGCTGTTCATATTTAACATTCCAATCACTATCGTACATGTCATTGGGATAAAATAGATGCAACACTAAGAAAAGAAATTTGGTAAAATGATGATCTTATTATATAATAAGATTTTCCCAGAAATGTTTTAATCACTTTCTTATTAAAATAATATTTCCTGTGGTTAGCCTTATTGATAAAATTAAAATTTCTATACCATAAAGTCAACCCATTTTAAGTGTACATACAATTCAATGAGTTTTTGTGAATTTATAGAGCTGTGCTACCATCACCACAATTTAATTTTATAACACTTCCATCACTCTAAGAAAACCTCTTTTCTATTTATAATCATTCTTTATTGCCACTCCTTGTTCTAGGCAACCATTAATCTACTTCTTGTCTCTACATATTTGCCATTTTTGAATTTTTCATATAAATGGAAAACAGTAAATGTTCTTTTGTGTTCTTTTCATCCATGGTGTAGCTTGTACCCATGCTTCATTATTGTATGGATGTGCCACATTTTGTTTACCCATTCATCAGCTGCTGGGCAGTGGGGTTATCTCCATTTTTAGGCTATTGTAAATAATACTTCCATGAACATTCATGGGCAAGTTTTTATGTGTACATGTGTTTTCATTTCTTTTGTTTGGATGCCTAAGAATGAAATTTCTGTCATATGGTAAGATTGTGTTTAACTTTTTAAGAAACTGCCTAATTGTTTCCCAAAATAGTTGCACCATTTTATATTCCATCAGCAATTTAAGAAGGTACCAGTTTCTCCACATCCTTGCCAGCACTTGGTATTGCTTTTCTTTTTTATTCTAGCCTCCCCAGTGGGTATCTCATCGTGGTTTTGATTTGTATTTCTCTTTAAATTTTTAAATCTTTAAATTCATCCATTGTCAACATTTAAAACTTTTTTTTTTTAAGATTTTATTGGGGAGTTGGGGGAGGGGAACAGCGTTGGGGATTCGAGTAAGGGAAACAGACAAGTTGCTGTCTTTTTGTTCTTCAGTCTAGTTGCGGAGGACGTTACTTCACTGGCCCATGTTGGTATCGTCATTGCGCTCTTCCCAGATGAGGCAGATCGGTCGCTGGCCTCTGCATGTCGCTCACCGCGGCTATTGGCAGCTCACGCTGGCTGCCAGCCGCTCACGCTGGCTGCAGGCCACTCACTGTAGCCCATGGCAGCCCACTGCAGCAGGGGCTGCAGCATACACTGTCGCCGGGACTCGCCCAACTCAGCTCCAGGTGGAGCTGTTGTTAGCTGTAGAGGGCAGTGTCACTGGCCCTCATATGCGGGATCCGAACCGGGGCCGCTGGCATCCCAAAACCAGCTCTTAACGAATGCGCCACTCGGTCGACCCTTAAAACTTTTTATTAATGCTTTTTTGTCATTGCACTTCCATTGTAAATTCAACTACTCAGTTTCTTTGAAAGGTAGTAACTAAAAAAATGTATGCATACGATAGGCTACTTGTAAACAAAAGATTCACTCAATCAAAGAAGCCTAGGAAAATTAAACCATGCTATATAACAGGCCAAAGGTACTAAGAAAAATAAGTTAAAATGGAAGAAAATAAGGAAGATTAGTTTTATAACCCAGTTTTAAATCTCATTATGAATAAGGAAATAAAATGGTAATAGAAAAAGATTGGTTTGGAACCAGGAAAAATTCAGCCAATACAATCAAATGCACTGTTGTTCCCATGAGGCTTGTCTGTGTCTTTTCTGTGAATAACACACTTACTTTTCATAAGCATGTCTTCTGTTGATTACTTTAATAACTAATATTTGTGGAGCACTATATGCCAGGAACTGTGTGTGTGTGTGTGTGTGTGTGTTGTGTTATATGCCAGGAACTCTGTGTGTGTGTACATGTGTATGTGTGTGTATTCTTTTTTTGAGGGCAGTGTCCCTGGCCCTCATATGTGGGACCCGAACCGGGGCCGCTGGCTTTCCAAACCAGCGCTTAACCACCTGCGCCACTTGGCCGGCCCTGTGTATTTTTAAATGTTCACAAGTCCATGTGTAATAAAGTTTTGTTATCCCCATGTTAACAGATGATAAAACAGAGGTTTACAGAGAGTAAGTGACTTGACCAAAGTCACACAGCCTCCAAACCAGCGGGCCCATCACTGGCCCCAGGACTGCACACCTGTTGCTAAGCCTTGTTGGCAACCAGCCATGTGGCTCCCCAGGCCCCACCCCACATATACAACTCTTCACTGTCCTGTTTCCTTCTCTGGCTTTGTTATATTATATGTATGAATGTGCTTCTCAGCTCTGGTTTTGTCCTCTCATCCATGCCATCTCTTTGCCTGGGATAGCAGTTGTCACCCTTTGGGGGTGGCCCCACATGTGTGTGATGAAGCTCACATGCGAGCCCCCCAGCCATACGCAGGTGTCCAGGAAGCAGGGGGTGGCCCAGCCCACCAGGTCTAGGGTGAAATGTACTCCTGTAACTCGGCAGTTCTCTCCCCATCCAAGAAAGCAAGTGAGCAAGAGGCCGATTATAAGAATAACTTCAAATCCTTTCTGATATGTAACAAATAAAATTAAATAAGTAAAACGGGTGCCAACTGTTATGACTTAAACTATTGTTAATATAAAAACCTACCCACACTAGTATGTCATGGCAGGATGCCGGAGTGTGAACAGAGGCATTTTGAATTGCCAAAGGCTACTAATAGTAGTCTATGAATAATGCATCATAAACATGAGTCACACGTACTTTTTCTTCATTAGCCCACATGATTCTGTCACATGCTCTCATAGTAGTAATTTAAATTTGCAATTATAATTACATATGGGCCCGTTATACATTTTACGATGTCTATTTTTCATGGTGAGTGTTAATACCAAAACATTTGACCAAGTCAATGATAAAAATCCATCAATTATGTACAGAAAATGAAAGAAGTGGTTAGACTGGGTTTTCTACTGCATCGTGTGTACTTTCTGTTTTAGAAGTGGTAAGGTCAACCCAATATTACAGGTGTGATCACTTAATGCTTTTGACAATGATGATGATGATGATGATGGTGATGATGATGATGATATAGAATGTAAGTTGCAATTAGAGAGTCCATACTGTAGTAATTAATCCAAGGAAATCCAAAGACCTCATTGTTACTCCTTTATGAGACAGACTTTCTCTGTGATTTTTTTTTTCTAGCTGAGCCATCCTGCCACCTGTTGGCAGCTCAGCAGCAGTTCAGTTTGGACCCATGTGGAAATCGAACCGGCAACCCTGTTGCTCAGAACTCACACTCTTTTTTTTTTTTTTTTTTTTTTTTTTAAAGATTTTATTGGGGAATTGGGGGAGGGAAACAGCGTTGGGGAATCGGGGAAGGAGAACAGACAAGTTGCTGTTTCCTTGTTCTTCAGTCTAGTTGCGGAGGATGTTGCTTCACTGTTGGTATCGTCATTGCGCTCTTCCCGGATGAGGCAGATCGGTCACTGGCCTCTGGATGTCGCTCACCTTGGATGTCGCTCACCGCAGCTATTGGCAGCTCACGCTTGGCTGCCAGCCGCTCACGCTGGCTGCGGGCCACTCACTGTAGCCTATGGCAGCCCACTGCAGCAGGGGCTGCAGCCTACACCATCACCGGGGCTCGCACAGCCCAGCTCCAGGTGGAGCTGTTGTTAGCTGTAGAGGGCAGTGTCACTGGCCCTCATGTGGGATCCGAACCGGGGCCGCTGGCATCCCAAAACCAGCGCTTAACCAATGCGCCACTCGGCCGGCCCAGAACTCACACTCTTGAGCGAGCTCTTAACCCTCTGAGCCACTTGGCCGGCCCTCTCTGTGATTTTTTTTTCATAAATCCTTTAGACTTTCTGTACTTCTAATTCAGTAACTCTTGGGTATATTTTCTTATGATAACTTTCTGTTCATTGCAACCAGCCATTTTTTGTGGCTTTAACCCTCTCTTCACTTATTATACCAGAATAACAGGTATATACATAACATACCCACAAACTAAAATTTCCCCAGGATGTACAGGGAATAAGTTACATATGTATATATACACACATTCAGTTGGCCACATTGTGAATTTATGGCCATCTACCTGTAAAGGAAGCTGCACATATGGTCTTCATTCTGCATAGCTATTTGCCCAGCTAAAACTTGGCAAAGAAGAAGATGGATGACCAATTAGTACACCTGCCACAGGTGCCCTTTGAGTCCCAGAAAAACCCCCACTATGAATTTCTAAGTTGTCATTATTTGTGGACTGGTTTCCTGTAGGTCAGGCTTCTATCCTGGTCCAATCAGCAGTGCATAAGAAGAGGGCGTGGGCGCAGGGCTTTGGGACTGTAGAGCTCCCCTTTCAAGAACCATGTACAGGAGAAGAGGCCAACGGGTCTGGGTAGAGCAAACTGACTGACTTGTCAAGTACAATAGGCTATAGATACGTTGCAGAGGGCCATAAAAACTTGCATGGAAAAGTCACAATCAAGTCAATTCAGCAGGCCATGGAAACCTCCAGAAGTTTGTTTTAGCAAGGAAACAGTGTGAATGGAACTCTACTGAAACAAGGTTATCCTGGCCATGGTGTGTTGGCTGATTTGGGATAAGGTGAGATGGAGAACTAAAAGCCCCTTGAACAACCTCTGCATTTGGCTAGGTGAGACTGAACTTGACATTGAGCAGAAGTTTAGAAACCCGGAAGAACTCTTAAAGCTAGATAGGCAATTATAGCAACAAGAAGGAGTAGTTGATGGTATAATGGCAAAGGAGGAGTAAGAAAGTCTATACAAAGTAGAATTACAAATTCAAAAACCATGATAGTTTGGGCCATATAGTGTAAATGGCATTTAATACAGGAGTGACTATATTATACACCATCATATGACATTGTAGTCACAATGATACTCCTGTTCTCTAAAAAAATTCATTATACTGTGTTTCAGAAAGCAATGGACTTTGTAATACAGTATATAAAATATGTACTTGTTTTCAAAATGGTAAGATACTTTGTATCCATTTCAGAGGTAAGCTTAGTTACCTGGAATATTCTCTTCCACAAAACATCTTATATCCCAAATAATAATGAAATGAGTCCTGACTATCCCTAAAACAAATATATCCAATATATATTATAGCACAGCACTTAAATGTGCAGATTATGTTCACCCTGCTAACTGGATAGAAAACATGGTTCCTTGAAATGTAAGTTCAGCATCTAAAACCTCAGCTAAATGAATGTATAAACTTATTCAGGAAAAAGGTGAGCAACTTATTTATTGTAGAAATGCAGCTAAATAATACGTGAGGACTTCATATGATGCAAAACACTTGACAGCATACTAGGTAATCATACCTATCAGAAGGGGTAAATGTTCAATTGATAAGCTAGAGTTTACATGGCTCTCTTTTGAAAGAACAATTTCCATAACAGTTTATAGTCCTTGAAAGAAAATGTGGGGTACCTAACATAATGATAAGAACATAAAGGACATATGCAGAAATCTGTGGGCTTCTTTTTTGTTAACTTAGAAATGCAAGAAACAAGTGGTTCTGACCAGTATTATGCTCCAAATTTAAAGAAATACACATGTGAAAGCTTAAGAGGCAGCCTCTTTGGTAATTCTGAATAACAAATGGGAAAACTATGCTAGAATGGTTGAAAGTAAATTACACAAAAGAAGCTTCTAGAAATTTGAGTCCCTGCATGGGGGATTTTTTTCAACATCTCTTACAGCTTATTTTTGACTTAGCCAAGCAGGGAGTCGATTTTAAAGCTCCCAATTTGAAAATCATGGAAGCTTTATAAAGTCCCCCACCTGCACCTCCTTTTAGGAGCATAGTCCTTTCTTCTCTAAAGGATGAAAACCTCTAGCCTATAAAAACTTTGTTAAGCTGTCACTATCAATAGGGTAAAAATAATAATAATAATGGTTGACAAAGAAGAAACAAATTGCATCTTCGAATCAGTTTTCTTGAAGCTCTTGTTAAAAGCTATAACCTCTGGTGTTAACTAAATTTAACCCATTCTGACCCTCGCGGTGGCCCTTGACCTTTCCTTTTTTCTGCTTCCTGTGGCTGCTGGAGATGACTGGCCCGGTCCTTGGAAAAGCCTTCTCTGTGGCACACAAAGGCCCAGCCTTCCTGCTACCCGAGGGGTCAGCACCTGTACAGAGGAGCAGGTGACAATGGATGGTCTGCCTCCTAGAGCAAGTGGTTAGGGTGTCTACTCTTCAACCATCACGCTGCTGTTTCAGGCATTCAAGCCACTGAAGTTCAGGTTTTCTTTGTGAAGGCAGACTTTAAACAAATTAATCTATTGCTGTTCAACTGACTGTAAAATTAGTAGATTTACTGTTGCAAAAAAAAAAGAAAGAAAGAAAGCCAAGAGCTTTCACTTCCACTTTGGTAAGGTCATGCATGCATCCTAGGCTGCCAACAAAACAGCCTTTAAAATCTTTGCAGCAACTTTCAGGGGACGGAGGAAAGCAGTCAAAAGATGACTAACATGTGCAGTGAAAAGTCTTCCCTATACAGTAAGCTTGTCAAACCCCACATTGAGGAACTTTTCAAACTGGAATAATTTGCCTTTAATTCCATTTCCCTCAAAGATGAAAAACAATGAAAGTACAAATTTGTTTTATCACTAACATTATATTTGTTGTCAGTCCTGCCTTCCTTAAATATCCTTGTGATTCAAAGATTTCATGTGGGTGTTTAAAAACATTATCGGATTTTATTTAAAATATAAAATGCTGGTAACTTGGTCTTATTTTGCTTTGATTTATACTGTAGTGAACATTGTACATTTTGTAAAGTTTTTTATATTTCTGTACGAGTTTTTTATGTTTCTGCATGATGTCCTATGATTGTAATGGAAATTATTTTCATTAAGAGTTTCAAAATTACCAAAGTTAACTGAATCACCCCAACACTCGATATCTTTGAAATGGAAACATGGCTCTGCTGTTTTTCCAGAGGAAACTTTCGAACCTATTTTCCACTTCATTCAGTTGCACTAGACTTTTCACAGATAAACACTCTTTTATCTTCATGTATACCTTTATTCAGCAGACATAAAGCATCTTAAAAAATTCATTACAATGTGTCCTTCATTTTAGACAAATTTAGTTTGCTCACTCACAACTACCACATTTTAATAATTGGTGCCATCACTTTTTGGCAAGATAAAAGCTTAATTGGGAGTTTCATGTAATGGGAAATCTTACACAGGCCTGGTCACCACTTATTCTCTAGCTCTTCTGTGGAAGCAGCAGTAAGTAGCCACATGATGGTCTTGGTTACTTAAAGGAAGACTGCCTCAGTCCTTACAAACACTGAACCGACCTAAATCTCCTTGCCTGGAGTTTTCTTTTTTTTTTTTTTTAAGTATATGAATGGTTAGAGTTGGAATGGATGAATCACAGTTCTGCCTGAGGATAGAGATTCGGTAAGAAGGCTTGCAGCTTTCAGATGTCATGAGAATAGACACACGGTATTGGGCTGAGAGTAATTTAGGTGGGTTTTTTAGTTTGTTTGTTTTTTATGGGAAATTGGGGGAGGGGAACAGCATTGGGGAACTGGGGAAAGGGAACAGACAAGTTGCTGTCCTTTTTTGTTCTTCAGTCTAGTTGTAGAGGACATTGCTTCATTGGCCCATGTTGGTATCGTTATTGTGCGCTTCTCGAGTGAGGCAGATCGGTCGCTGGCCTCTGGACAGCTGCTCACAGCGGCTCACACCGGCTGCCGGCCCCTCACACTGGCTGCCAGCCACTCACTGTAGCCTATGGCAGCCCACTGCAGCAGGGGCTGCAGCTATGCCATCCCAGGGACTCACAGCAGCCCAGCTCCAGGTGGAGCTGTTGTTCAACATCTTAGCTGTAGAGGGCAGTGTCACTGGCCCTCATATGTGGGATCCGAACCGGGACCGCTAGCATCCCAAGCCAGCTCTTAATCAACGCGCCACTCGGCCAGCCCAGTAATTTAGGTTTTTGATGAGTTGCCTCAAACTCAAAGCCCCTGCACACCTTGCTTTTTACATCCCTTTTAACAAGTTTGTAAACACACACTCAGGAGATTGTGGACCTTCAGTTTAAATTAAGTTGGTGCAAACGTAACTGCGGTTTTTGCATTGTTGAAATTTGCCTTTGATATTGGAATACATTCTTAAATAAATGTGGTTATGTTACACATCATTTTATTGTGCATTTCTCACTTTATGCTTTTTTGCTAATGACTTATTACTTGCTTTATTGTATATGTATTTTAGACAATGGAAATGATGTTAGAAGAAAAGCAAATGCGAGCGATTTTCTTATTCGAGTTCAAAATGGGTCGTAAAGCAGCGGAGACAACTCGCAACATCAACAACGCATTTGGCCCTGGAACTGCTACCGAACATGCAGTGCAGTGCTGGTTCAAGAAGTTTTGCAAAGGAGACAAGAGCCTTGAAGATGAGGAGCGTAGTGATCAGCCATCAGAAGTTGACAACGACCAACTGAGAGCAATCATCAAAGCTGATCCTCTCACAACTACAAACAAGAGAAGTTGCTGAAGAACTCAATGTCAACCAGTCTATGGTTGTTTGACATTTGAAGCAAATTGGAAAGGTGAGAAAGCTCGATAAGTGGGTGCCTCACGAGCTGACTGCAAATCAAAAAAATTGTTGTTTTGAAGTGTCGTCTTCTTTTATTCTATGCAAGAACAACAAAAAATTTCTTGATCGGATTGTGTGACAAAAAGTGGATTGTATATGACAACTGGCAATGATCAGTTCAGTGGCTGGATCTAGAAAAAGCTCCAAAGCACTTCCCAAAGCCAAACTTGCACCAAAAAAAGGTCCTGGGCACTGTTTGGTGGTCTGCTGCCAGTCTGATCCACTACAGCTTTCTGAATCCCAGCAAAACTGTTACATCTGAGAAGTATGCTCAGCAAATAGATGAGATTCATCAAAAACTGCAATGCCTGCTGCTGGCATTGGTCAACAGAACAGGACCAATTCTTCTCCATGACAATGCCCAACCAAAAGTCGCACAACCAACGTTTCAAAAGTTGAATGAATTGGGCTACGAAGTTTTGCCTCATCCACCATATTCACCTGACCGCTCGCCAACCGACTATCACTTCTTGAAGCATCTCGACAACTTTTTGCAGGAAAAACAGTTCCACAACCAGCAGCATGCAGAAAATGTTTTCTAAGAGTTCGCCAAATCCCAAAGCACAGATTTTTACGCTACAGGAATAAACAAACTTATTTCTCATTGGCAAAAACTGTGTTGATTGTAATGGTTCCTATATTGATTAATAAAGATGTGTTTGAGCCTAGTTATAATGATTTAAAATTCACGGTCTGAAACCGCAATTATTTTTGCACCAACCTAATATTAAACTGGCACTAAGGAGAAAGTTGCTGCCATTTAAGACAAATGCTCTCAGCTGGATTTAGTTGGTACTACATTGGATCTTACACATAATAGACTTCAATTCCCGCTTTAGCAAAACTACCGATACAATCAAATGGAGGACAGGGTATATAAACTAGAATCCATTAACAGCTGTGTAAGAGTGTGCTTAATATTTGAACCCATATACACTATGTCACATCTACTTCACTTCAAAATAAACACAGGATTTTGACCATTTTAAGATTAGCCTCTTTCAGTTATTGTGGTGTCATGAAGACACAACCTAACGTGTTAATAACTTTTCAAAGAAATCACCCATTAGGTACTTCATGGAACACATATATTGAACCTGAGTGACCTCAGGCTAAGCAACTGTGTCTCCCACACCTCCCTGTTTCAAAGGTTCCCTCCATGCCACAGAGAGGAGGGACCTTGAAAGTTAACAGGCAAGGAGAGGGACAGAATCTAGCCTTTAATCCTTCATCAGAGTAAAACACCAATATATGCATTGTGGGAGAAAATGTGTTCAGGGGACAACCATGGACATTAACATGGAAATTACTCTGTGGTAGAACTTTTAGTTACCAAGATTTAAGTATTTCAGGGTTTGGGTTTTTGTTTGTTTTTTGTAAATTATGGGTAGAAACAGTAACAATTGTAATTGTATTGCTCTATATACTTCTGAGAGTCCCCATCTATACACATACGAAATCAGACAGTGTACAGAGGATTTGTGGTATAGTTAACATTACTTCCCCAAACCCAGACGTATGCCTTAGCAAACAGAGGTCATAAAGACAGAAGGAGTCCTGGAGAAGCCAGTGGCCTGCTTTACTCTTTAATGGTCTTCAAAGTAAGGCTCTCAATGACTCTTTAAAAGCTGCCATGTCTCATTGCAACTGATCCGTTCAAGAGATGGAAAAAAAAAAAAAAGCGGCTTCTGAGGACACAACTGTTAATATCACCCTTTTCTGCTCATCTCCTTGCAGCAACACTAAAGTACCTCCTTTTGTTGAGACATCTGACAATGGCAATCTAGAAAACTTCCCAAGTCGTTCACTCTGAACACATACGCTTTCAAAGAAGGGCTACAAAATGGATGCTGGCAGGTAGCTCCAGTTACCAGGAATTACTCGGTGGGGATTTGTTCAAATCATAATCCTATCAAATTTCAAATCCTTAGTTTGGGTTTTAAACTCCTCAATTAATGTTACACAATGCACTTAAAGCCTTCACAGATTTATAACTCCACTGCCTCACTCACCACTTTAGCAGCATAAAGAACACTTGGCAGTCAGAGCACCAACTCTGGCACCAGGCTGCCCGGGTTTTTTTTATCCTTGACTCTGCTGCTAGCTGTGTGACCTTGGGCAGACTTCTTCTTTATGCTTCAGTTCCCTCCTTTGTGAAATGGGGTAATAAGGTCGTCCTGAAAAAGAAATGACTTCATAGAAGGAAAGCACTAAGAACAGTGCCTGGTAGGCCGACCGAGAAAACAAAACAGTGCCTGGCAGACGCACAGGTAAATGCTTGAGGTGTGGACACCTACTGAGAACCTAACATTTCCAGGGTATTGTGCTATCTACGTGGTCATTCTATCCCCGTTATCTCCACTAAACAAACTTGTATCTTGGTATTAGGGAATAACTTGGGTAGAATAAAATGAACCTCTAATTTTTCTTGTTTAACTTGAAAATGGGAAACATGCAAATACTAACCTTGGACTCTGGGTCACAGAAATGACCTATTTCTGGGTTTACTTCACTATTTCAACAAATATTGTCTAATGTGACAGGCCTGGGACTTGATGTGGAAACAGAGTGGACACAAAGAGGAAACTTAAGACTTGATTTTTTTTTCTCAAGGAACGATTTAAAGCTAAACTAGTTTCCTCATCTGTAATAAAAAAAGTACCCGATTCAACTTATTTAACGAGAATAGATAAAACAATGTGTTCCGCTGGACTGCAAGTACCCAATCAATGTAATTTCCTCTCATACTATTAGTGAAAGTATTGTCTAAGTGAATCCTCTAAGTCAGGCCTGGAAATTCTCACTCCGCCAGTTGAGGAGCTTCCTATTGAAAAAGAGGTGAGAGGGGCAGGAAGTTGACACCAATAGTCCAACGGAGGGCACAGCAATCAGCAGCCTCGGAAACCGGGCCGCAACACACAGGCAGGCGAGGAACCAGAGCGCTGGGCTGCACCCACGGCTGCGAGCTGCTCTATTGAGTTCTCCCCTCGATATAACTGCTGCCCTGTTTGAAGCCCTTCAATCACGTTTCCCGAGTGTTACACGGGGGCCCTACCTGCGTCCTGTCGCCGGTGACCCGCGCTCAGGTGGGTCCAGCCGGCCGCGCCTTACCTGGGATCCAAGCGGAGGCTTTTACTTCCCGAGTCTGTTTGCTCACCTGCCAGGGGCAGCCCTCCCGACTCAAAATAATTAGGGAGACGTTTATGATATATTTTATTAAGTATAAATGACGTTTCTGAAAGTTCTTTATAAGCCCTACTGGGTATGTAGCCACAGTGAGGTTGGAGTCGATGTAATGTAACTAGGGGAAGGGGAGCTCTGATTGCCACACAAACTGGGCACACCAGTCTTCATCTCACCTCTGCAGACACAGGAACCAGGACAATAGCAATTTCTCCGCAGGAACAGCCAGCCCCTCGCCTTCTGCATTTCATTTCATTTTTGTCGGAGGGATTTATCTGCTGAGCCGGAAAAGCACTCTTCCCCAGGTCACCTTTCCTTTAAAAGAGGCGGGCCGAAGCCCCACCCTCTACGGAGAGCGAAGGGGTCGAGGTGCGGAGCCTTTACTGCGCTCTCTGCCAGACCTTACGGTTTGCCGCCCCGGTACGGGACAGCTAAAGGCGAGGGACGCTGCGCGGGTGAGGGGACCTGCCGTGGGAAGACGTGGTCTTAGGACCGTGCCTGCAGAGGCGGCGGCATTGCGTTCGGCCACGTCCCTGGAAGGTCAGTGCCACCCATGTTGTCAGGCGGAGCGCGCAGAGGCCCCGCAGGCGCTGCCGCGGGGGTCGGGGATTCAGCTGGGCTGTGAAGCCGTCTTCGGGCCCAAGCTGGTGCCCGGGCATCCCGGAGCCGCAGTACCCAGACCCGGTGCTTGCCCTTCAGTCCTCGGGCGTCCCACCTGGCCATTCCTGTGCACGCACGCGCCTGTACGCACGCACGCCGGACGTCCCTACTCCGCCTCCCGGGGTGGGTGTGGTCACGCCCCCATCCGGTCATTCCTGTGCACGCACGCGCTCATAAGCACGCACACCGGACTTCTCTACGCCGCATCCCGGGGTGGGCATGGTCACAGCTAGTGCGGCTGTGTGAACCCGCGCGGCTGCCAAGCTCTGGTCTGGGTGCCTGGGCACCGCTCCCGGGCGGGAAAGGCCGGCCAAGCAAAAGTTGCCGGAGGATCCGTAATGGGCAGTGTTGAGAAATGATCGGGATTTCGTTTTTTCCCCCATTTAGTATTTAGTAGGCTCAGTAGCATAAGACCCCTGAAAGATTAAGTGTTTTCACTGAAAAGCTGTGGTGTCAAGTACATGTTATAAAAAAGGCCTCAGTCTAAGAAAGTAGACAGTGGAGGAAAATCAATTACTATTTATTGTGCAAGGCACAATACGGTAAAGGATAAATCAGATTCTGTCCCTGCTTCATAGAACTTACTGGCTAGTGAAGGAGAGAAACTAATAAAATAATCACTAAATAATGTGGTAAATGCTATAAGGGAAAGATAAACTATACAGTGGAAGCATTTCATGTTGAGCCTAACAAACAAGTGGGAGGGGAGTGACTTAGGGGGAGGTCTGGGAAGTAATCAGAATTCCCTGAGAAAGAGGGCACTGGGCAATGATCCGATGTTTCCTAAACCATGGGGAAGAGCATTTCAAGAATCTGAACAGCCAGTATGGTTTGGGCAAAAGGGAGTTTGTACAGGAGGAGGAAGGAGAGGTGGGAAGGGCCCTTTGGCCTAGTGAGGGGCAGTTTTAAGGTGCGGAGGGTACAGCAGTGCAGAGGGGAGAGCTGACTGCAGAGTTCAAGTGTGGTCTAAGAGCTAAGTCAGCAGACTGGTGGGAATCCAAACCAGATGGATAGTAACTTAAACTAGGGTGGTGGCAATTGATACGGAGAGAAGTGGATGGATTTTAAGTGGTATTAGGAAGTAAATCTGATGCGACTTGGTGTTGGGCTAGCTATGAGAGTGACGGAGAGTAAGTAGAAGCGGAAAAAGACCACATGTGGTTCTGAATGGACCAGAATGCTGGCCACTGAGGGAGTTCTGGGAGACACGATGACCATTTAGAAGATTTATAGGAATAAATCCAACATGTAATATTGAGTCTTTGGTTCTGGATTTAAAGCTTTTAAAGAAACATTTCCTGGGTGATTGTTAGGTTATTTCAATAAAATAACTAAAAAAATAATTTTAAAATGTTATAGCTAAAAAACGGTGTTTAATTGGCCAAATATATTATTGGCTTTTTCCAGTGTTGTAAATCAGTGTTTTAGCTCTTAAACAGCCAACATGGGTATGGAGAGTACTTCATGCTCCTTATGGAAGAGGAAAACCAGAACCAAAGGACAGTGACGTGAGGGCTTGGTGACCACAGTGCAGTCCTCTGGGATTGAGGCTGTACAATCTGGGCCGGAAGTGGGCAGCTGGGACAGTTTGCAGGTCTGCAGACAGAAGCAAGGACTTTGTGAAACTCCTTTGGAAAGTGTGAGAAAGTTTTAAAGTCATAGGAATTGGCAAAATTAATTTCACAAATACTTAAACCTCTAGAATCTATGTCACTTTGATCCAGCCTCCCTGGAAAAACCAGATGTCACTATGAGCTTGTGAATAGCAGCTATATAAGAAAGAAAAGCAGTGAATAAACAAATAATAGAAGTTATTTTCACTCCTCAATCTGCATATTTTCAAAATACATGTAAGCAATTTCATTTCCTACAGGATGGGACCCACCCCTGGTGATTATATCTACTAAACCTTGTATTCCTTGGAATCTGGAAGGTACGTCTGGAGGCTGGACCAGGTTCAGGTTAACCCGCTGGCAGGACTGCTACACAGAAGGTGCCTCCACGGGGCTTATCACATGAGGACACGTGCACTGGGATGTTGTCCACCTCTGGGATGCTGAGCCTGTCCATCCCTTGGTTAGGAGGGTGACAGCCAGAGTGTGTTTTTCCCGTTTCAGTTTGGAATTCATCTTTGGGTTGCTCTTCGGCATCCCTTGAATACCTTGTTTCCTCATCAGCTTTCTACCTAATGTTTTTTGTATCCACCCTTGCCTGAATCAGTGATATGATTGGAGGTGGCAAAGTGGAAATTCTTTAATTACTTTTACTTCACTTCTCCATTTATTAGCTGGCATTCTCTGAAGAAGAGCTTTTCTTTATCAGCTGGGGATGATTCCAGTTCTTCCTAAAAAGGTAGGATAAATGCTTAGTTCTTCTTTAATTACCAATTTTCAGAGTAAGAGGTCAGGATAACAGTCATGTATAATTTTGGCAAATGATCTTTTTTTAATATATTTTTGCATATTCAGTGTGTTGAAATGAATTTTAGTCATTAACGTTTAAATTATCATACATTTGGCCAGTGGGAGGCCTTTCATGTTACCAAACTATATATGAAATATACATAAAATTCTAACACTGTCGGGGAGATCTGAAAACTTGGTATCTGATGATACAAAGAAATTATTATTAGTTGGGATAATGTTATTGTGGTTATAAAAAAAATAATAGCGTTCTTACTCTTGGAGGTAACATACTGACATATTCTGATGAAATAAGCTGTCCTTTGAAATAGTTCATGGAGGGGTGGGGTAGGAATAGTTGAGGTGAAGCAAGTGTGGCCATGTGCTGCTAATTAATTAGGATGCTGAGTGGTGGGGGCTTAGGGCTTTATTACACATTCTTTCTGTACAGGTTTGAACATTTTCCTAATAAAAACTTTTGTAATTATTTGAATTTATGTGGATTTTTTACTTCAAATTTAATAACATGGGTTTTTTTCCTTAACTTTGTGTTTATAATTTTATCTTTGAAAAGCTTATTTTGGAGAAGCGTGCACATCTTCAACTTGGCTGCTTAAAAGCCAAAATTTTAACTAGTATTGAAGCTTAATTGCTGTGTAACTCAAGAAAATATAAAGCTTTTTAAAATTTGAATAATTTTAAAGAACTTTTTTAAAAACCATATACTGTAGTTACAGTATTTTTCCACTTTACCTTTTTCTCTTCTTGGGAAATGTTTTTAAAGTTTAAAAAGATTCTACATCATTTTTCTTGAATATTTTGTAAGTAAGTATAATTTATTTACAAGTATAAAAATACTTCCTCCTTATAAAAATTTTTGAGAAATAATTTGGGAATAGGAAAAAAAATCAGTATATGTTCAACCTCAAATAACTAGGGTTTTTATACATTTCATCTTTTTCCTATGCCTAGTTTATTTGCTCACTTGTCCTTAAAAGTCCTACTTTTTGAAATATTTTCTATTTTAATATGATAATTCATTACACAAGGCACATTAGCTTTTATCTGTAGCTGATAGTTTCATCCTAACTCATAGTGAAATTTGGGACTTGATGCTCTTGCTATTTTTCTGATACTAAATGGAAAAAGTCTTCTCTGATCTCTTCGACTTTTCTGCTTTTTTGGTTTGGAGGACTTCACTTCCTTCCCCAACGAATATCTGACTTTTTTATTAAACAGTATCTCAGCTATTTAAAATGCAGTTTGCCCCACCTTAGAGCCTTTACAACATCTACAGCTAGAATTCCCAACCAGTTAAGGACCAGTCAGTTCATCTCACTCAGTATGATTGAAGCATCTGGCCATCGATGTCACTGCGGTCGATGGCATCTGACATACCAGCTAGAAATGTGAAGAGTGCAGCCGACCAGCATTGGCGTGGTTGCTGGGACATGACATATTTGAAGACCTAGAGGTTAGATGCCAGCAGACACTGGCATCCCTCCTGGCTCGTCCCCTTGACTCATACATTCATTCATTATGGACATACTGAGCCAGATTCTAGGTACCAGTGCCAGGGACACAGCAGTGAACAGAAGGGACAAATTACATTTTTTCACAAATCTTACATTCTAGTGAGTGAGGAAAAATTATAAACTTATGTGTAAATAAAAATGTAATATGTCGGCAGTGAATTTTATTAAAAGGCTAGGTAATGGGGTGCCATGGTAGAAAGAGTGGACAGGGAAGGCTTCGCAGAGTGGTCACATTTGAGTGAGACCTGAAGCAAATGAGCTGTGCACTGTGAAGGGAAGAACTCCAGGGCGCAAGGACCCAGAGGAGGGGCGGACCCAGTGCTTACAAAGCCAGCAAGGCTGGAACAGCGAGCCAGAGGAAGGGGTCAGCGTGGGCAAAGGGTGGTGACGGCCAGGTCACAGAGGACACGTGGGCATGGCTTTTGCCCTGACATGGGAGCCAGTGGAGGGACATGATCTGACTTAACACATTTTATAATAAAAGGATCGCTCTGTGGGCTGTGTGGGTGATAAATTACAGAGGGCGAGGGCAGGCCAGGGAGACCACTCAGGGGACCTCTACCGCAACCCAGGGAGAGATGATGACACTTTTGGAGCAGGATGGTAGCAATGGAGAAAGTGGGAAGCGATTGGATCCTGAATATACTGGGGATGCCAAAAATATGTGTACAAGTGGACACTTTGGTCAGTGTTTCTCAAGTAATAGTTCGCCATCAAGCAGTAGACACTGATGGGAACCACTTTGAGTACCTCTTGTAATTGCAGAAGTCAAACATGACTTGTACTCATCTTTTGTTATTAGTATATATTGACTATTATGACTTTAATAGTTTTTTCCTTTCTTAAAATGTGTACATATTTTTTTGGCACCCTCTGTATTTTAGAGTTTGATCAGGACTTGCTGATGAATTGCTGAGAGAAAAGAGTCAAGGATAACTGCCATATTGGCCTGACCACCCAGAAGGATGTGTTGTCACCATATGAAGGAGGGGAGACTGAAGGAGGAGCAAGTGTAAGGTGGAAGATGGAGAATTTAGTTTTGGACATGTTAGGGTGACTTGGGAATCTAGGTAAAGGTGTTTGGTAGGCAATTAACTACACATTTGGAATTCAGGGGAGAGGTTGGAGCCAGAGCAGTAAATGTGGGTGTTATCAAGCTAGATGAGGAGGGAAGTGAGAATATGCACATCTCATCACTTTCTTTTCAATTTACTATGCTTCCCCCACTCCCACCCCCGCATAATACTGTTAACAAGGGCATGGGTGGTGGTGGCAGATAGGATCAATGGGTTGACAGGTGGGATCAAAGTTTGGGACCAGAGGGAATTTCCAGGTTTAACAAAAGCCCAGGTGATGCTCATGCAGGTGACCCCCGGAACGTTCTTTGAGAAGCACAGCTTAAGGCACTTCGGCCTTTCCTCTTTCATCCTTGACAAGGCACACCTTTGAGTTCTTGATGCTCTAGTGTTTGTCAGCAAACCCTAGATTAGGGGATGAATGGGTCCTCTCATCCCCTTTTTGCCTGCACTTCTAAGCTTTATACCTAATGTATGAATGGAAGGAGAGAGACACTTATGGCAGAGAAGCAACTAAAATATCAAAAACATTTATGAGTGCAGCACTTACAACTGAAGGAAAACCAGTATTGCCACTGTGCTTAGTGTTTAGTTAGCATTTGGTAGTAATGCTTTCCTTACCCTGCGAGTGAGCTTTATGTTTGAGGTCAGCACTTTGATTAATGTCAGGGTATGTCCTTTCCAATAGATAGTCTCACCTAGTTCTTCAGCTTTCCTCATAGAGTTCCCTTCCTCATAATAGTGCTCTTATCTTTTGTATGCCGTCAGATATACTGATAAATTATTAAGTTTATGAATTGGTGTTTATGAATAACCAAGGATTTTATAGAATACATCCTCCTTAATAAACCTTTGGATGATCTTTGGTTTTGAAGTTGGCACTATAAGATCCATGGGAAAAAGAATCAAAGATATTTGGGAAAGAAAAAAATGGAAGACCAAAGCCCTGTGCCAATGTGGCTTATTGTAACAAGAACTTGTAGTGGGTATAGTACCACCATGAGTTAGTATTACCATGGTTACCTGATGGTCCGTGTTATTGGTATAAATTTCCTGTGCACAGATCCTGTTCACAGATGACAGAGTTCCCACACCCACACACAGCGCCCTCCATGTACATTAAAGCACAAGAACAAGTGACTGAATTTTCATGGGCCTTTCTCCCTACTTTTTAGGATGGCTGCTCTTTTTCTAAAGATGTTAACATTACAAACCATAAAGACTGGAAATCATTGCATTAGAAGATGTATTGGTGTATACATCGTGCAGAAGACACCGTTGTCCCTTATTGCTTCTGCCCCAAGACTGTCCCACCTAATTCATGCAAAAGCTTTTAGTACTGAAGATACCCACAATGACAGAAAAAAGAGCAAAAAGAACGAAACTACTTTTAGTAACATTGGAAGGAAAATTAGTGAGCGGATCATTCATGTATTTGATGAGAATGGCAGTGATTTGGGACGCATGCACCGAGCTGACGTGATTCGACTCATGGATGAGCGAGACCTGCGACTTGTGAAAAGGAACAGCAGCGCGGAGCCCCCAGAGTACCAGCTCATGACCGGGTCGCAGATTCACGAAGAGCGCCTGAGACTGAGAGAGAAGGAAAAGGCTGCGCCTGCGCCTGGTAGGTGGTTCACCCTCAGTCCCCTAGGACCGCACATCAGCAGCTCCCATTGGGCGGTGCCACGTGACCTGGGGAGTAGAAAACTGGAAATTCCGTTTCTCTCCTGTTTCCAGCACCTTTTTTCATCCCTCATTTATTTCTGTTCCTTTATTTTTTCTTTTCCTTTGTCTATCATTTCTTACTTTAAACCTGTGTAAAATGAGGGGCAAACACCGAAATGATGGGCGCTCTTCCAGCCACTTTGTCCTTAGCATGGTCTCCAAACGCCAGGCAGGCAGAGTAACTGAGGGCTGTGAGATGAGACCCGGAAGAAATGGAGTCGAGTTCCTGTCCCTGTCCTGGGCCCCTCATCCACTCGCCTTTTTTCTCTTTTTTTTATCTTGGCTCTAAGTGTTCTGTTAATTACATGGAAGCACTTTGTAAACTGAACTGATTCACAGAGCATCTCCCATTTTGTTAAAATACTGGTAATGACACTCATATCATTTACCTGTCACCTTACAAGGCTCTTGCCATTTAAAGCTTATAGAAGCTCTGAATTGGATATTAAGGAAGATGTTTGTTTTTCATGATTGCTGGTAAGTTCCGATCACTAAGATTATTCAATGGAAGATGCACTGACCAGGGCTCAGAAGATGGGCCCACGGCTGCCACAGGGAGGCTGTGCATCTTGAGAAAATCACACGTTGTGTGGCTGTTTGTAACACCACACTTAACAACAAGGATGCTGACTGGAAAACAAAATTTTCCCAAGAGGCCAACTAGGGTAGTAAGGACCCCAAACTGTCACTGAAAAAAATGTTGAAGGCCGGCCAAGTGGCACGGTGGTTAAGTGCTGGCTTTGGAAGCCAGTGGCCCTGGTTCGGGTCCCACATATGAGGGCCAGTGACACTGCCCTCAAAAACAAAACAAAACAAAAAAATCTATTTAAAAGGATCATTCTTTTGGGGGTCTTTCATTTAATGATGGTAACAATAAATGGAGGCATTTCATATTTAAATACCCTTGCTTGGCAGGCAAAAAAAATGGTACTTTATGTTTGTCTCCCCTGTTTAAAAAAATGTTTACTGGTCTGTGAAACTAACATCAGGGGAGAGGGCTCCTGTGGCAACCTAAAATTTTAGGAAGTCCATGATCGGCTTAGGTCTCATAAACAGGATAGTAAATAGTCCTAGCACCAAGTCTCACTATTTCAAACTAGGACCGACTTTGACAAAGGAACTAACTTTTTCTTCAAACATCGGACAACATGATTTGGACACAAAGAGTAAACAGATTCAGCAGTGGATTGAGAAAAAATACAAAGTTCAAATTACTGTAAAGAAAGGGAAGAATGCAGAAGAGCCAGAAAATAAAGTGGTAAGTAGAAGCAGGTATGAGTAATTGTGTTTTCTGATCTAAAATACAATTGTAGAAAATCTGGAAACTGTAAAGGCAAAGAAAAGTGACAGTAATTCTACCCAGTGATGATCACAGCTTTCCAATTTGTTTTTCAAAATGCAATTATACTGTATATCTGTTACTTTTTCCATTGTAACAAATATTTTGCCATGTGAAAACATTCTGCTTAATAATTTAAAGGCTATATACGAGTCTGTTTTACAAACTGTAGATTATCTAACATTTAAATAGGAAAACTAGAAACTTTATAGATTCATGGTTTTAAAGTTTCCTTCCTCTTTATAAATGCCTATAAGCATCGTCATATATAGAGTCAAAGTATCTTCAAGAAAGGTTGTGTGAGTTAACAATCCCAGGGTAAGTTCATGGAATATCTATGTTGCTTTTAGAATTAAGTAACTAATCAGCAGCTAAAAGGCAGCACCAGTCCAGCGGTTTTCAACTCTAGTTCCATCACTTAGAACTGGAAGCACTTAGGCCTGGGTCCCCGCCCAGCTGACCCAGTACCTCTCCAACCAGGTGTATTTTTCTAATCACCCCATGTGACTGTGTAATTGAGTGTTGGGAAGGGCACTGGGCTAACGGTTTGGGGGATAAGCAGGTACTTGGCCAATGCCTGGACCCACTGCTTTATACTTGTAGTTGCAAGAGAGCAGCCTGGGGCCAGTCGTGCCCCCTCTGTGCAGTGGCAGAGTACAGATTTAAAACTAGCAAGCCTTGTGTGCCTTAGGTTAGTCACATGGAGTTTGTAGAACTGCCTGGTCAGTGGCCAGGTTTCAGCCAGCTTAACTGGATTTGTAGCATTTGATTTAGCTAATCACTTACAATAGCAATTCAAGAATGCTGAGGTTTATGATTTGTAGAGTATTAACACTAGGAAGACTGAAAGACACTGGTTTTAAATTAATCTTTGGCTGTTTTCCCTTCTTAGGAGGAGATATTTGATCAAATCCTCCAGACTATGCCTGGAATAGCCACCTTCTCATCCAGCCCACGACCTGTTAAAGGAGGAAAAGCTGTATTATGTGTTCTTCGTCCTTTGAGCAAAAAGGAAGAGATTGCATATAGAGAAACTCAAGGGACCCAGAAAGGAGACCCTGTGAACAAAGAAAATGGAAACGGTAGAGAATCAGATGTCCTGCATCAGTGATTTTAATAATAAAAAAAAAAAAATGTGCCTCTGAGACAAAAGACAGACATACCTCCTTTTATTGCGTGTTACTGTGCTTCACAGGTTGCAGGGTTTTTTACAAATTGAAGGCAAGCCCGTCCACCAGCAAAAGCATTATGACTGGCTTTATTGCATATTCGCTTTCCTGTGGTGGTCTGGAGCCCACCCAGTATCTCAGGTCTGCCTGTGGCTGAGCTGGCCAGTCTGTGGTCCTGTAAAGAGCGCAGCTGGCTGCTTAGCTGAGGGCCAGCGCTGCAACTGTGGAGAGCACCTTGTCCTCAGCGCAGCTCAGCAGCTCGCTGGTTTTTGGCAAAGATACACCCTGTTCTTGTTTCCTTTTAGGAGGGATATAGCCACTGAGGCGAGAGGCCAAACTCCGCTTTTCACGAGCTCGTTTCACCTTTGGAAATAAGGAAAACAGACCATTGGAGTTCAAGATCAAACTACCAGAATTAAATTTACAACAGCTGCATGTACACCCTGACAGGAACACCACACTCCTGAAACTGAAGTCCATGCAATCACTTTCAGTAGCGGGCAGACTCTCACAGTAAGAAGGAGGTGGACACAGTCTAAGCAGATCGCATCTGGCTTCATTAAGCAACTTGTGTTTTAAAGACAGCAGCTTGCCTAAGTCATCTCAACTTACTTTGAGCTTCATTTTCTTCCTGTCAGGATCATGCACGATGGCATGCCTTGTGAGACTCTGCTGCAATAAAGGAAACAAACAGATTTTTAAAACAATGCCATTTGCTGTCTATTAAAGGGAATACTAAGTTATTTAAATGGTCAGCCTTCTTTCTGTAACATTCTCAAGTGATGGGACTTCTGCCTCCATGGGTTCCCCACCAGACAGGGCTCTTCCCTCACATCCTGGACTGAAATCACTGCCTCCTCCCAGGTTAGGAATTGAGCCTCGACCACCTGTAGCTTCTTAGCTTTCCTAAGAGGTCGGGACAAGTTCTGAATGAACTATTCCCGGCTGAAGGAGGAGGTGCTTTTAGCTGAAGCCGTCAGCAGCATCCCCAAACCAGCAGAGTATGTGCCCAGTCCTGCCGCCCCTGAGTGCTGGCCCTGCCAGCTCCACACGGTTTTCTGATGGGTCGGACCTGTGCTCGGCTAGCCGCATCTCATTACTCACAGTAAGCACTTTAAGCACAAACCAGAGAGGCTGCAAAGCTGCACAGACACCTCCTTTTAGTGTCACTCGTGTTCCTCACCTATCTGAATCACATCAAGGTCTAGACTAGATTGCCAAAGTTCTGCAGTCCCTCCCGTCCTTACTGCCCACCTCCCTTCCTCATCCCTACATGATGGTCTAAAAGGATGGCTCCCAGGTGATGGCAGCCTAAGGACATCCAAAACACCTCTTATGACTAACAAGCATACGGTACCACAGGCCGCTGGTTCTCAATACAGCCCACGTCAGAGTCACCAGGAGGGTGTGTTACATCGTCTCGGCCCCAGCCAATTCCCAGGGTTCCTCATTCGGGAGGTCTAGAGTAGGCATGTGGATATGCATTTCTAGCAAGTTCCCAGGTGATGCCAGTGCTCCTGGTCCGGGGGGGGCACACTTTGAACCACTTACTTGGCACAGGCAAATCTGGCTGTTTTGAGGACTTGGGCTCAGAACCATCTGACTGAAGCCAGAGTGGAAGGCCTTGGAGCCCTGCTCAGCCAGCCTCCCACCTGCATCCAGGGCGCAGGGACCCAGCCAGGAAGCCACAGGCCTGTGTGAGGGGGGTACGTACTTTCATGGCAAATGTTCTGCCACAGCCAGCATGCTCACACACAAATGGGCGCCGCTCCTCGTGGAAGGAGAGAATGTGGCTCTGGAGATTGAACAGGGTGGTATAGGTCCTGCCGCAGCCATCTCGCGGACACCGACACACATCCCTTTCTGGAGCGTGCATCTTCATGTGCTGCTTCAGGTAATCTTTGCGCTTAAATGTTTTCTGGCACACTTCACATATTGTTTCCTCTGGTGAAGCAGACAAAAAGGTTTAACCAATTTCCCCAGGTATTACCACATAGAACACATTAATATTCAATATATAAGTAACATTCAGTGCCCCAAACCTTATGATTATACATAAATCAGAAACTGCAGAGGAAACTAACTCCAGTTTTTATTGCTTCCACATTAGTCAAGTTCTTAAAGTCTCCCTTGCTAAGGAGCAGGGAGGGGTTCCCCAACTGTTCCACAGAACACCAGTGCCTCCCAACATTCCTTACTCGCCAGAGCCTTTAAAAATGGTGAGTGTGGGGGCCAGCCAAGTGGCTAGAGCGTGAGCTCTGAGCAACAGCGTTGCCGGTTTGATTCCCACATGGGCCAGTGATGCTGCGCCCAAGCTGAGCTGCCGCTGAGCTGCCAACAGGTGGCAGGATGGCTCAGCTGATGACAGCCTGTGCTCCTAACAAGGCTGCTGGTTCGACTCCTGCATGGGATGGTGGGCTGTGCTGCTGCCCCCACCCCCACTAGATTCAAAGTGGCGACTGGACTGCGCCCACCACAACTAAGACTGAAGGACAACTTGACTTGGAGCTGATGGTCCTGGAAAAACACAATGTTGACTTGGAGCTGATGGTCCTGGAAAAACACAATGTTCCCCTTCCCCAGTAAAATCTGGGGAAAAAAAAAATACTAAGTGTGTACATCAGCTCTAAGAGACTTGGCATAGCTCTTGCAGAGATACCTGAGACCACAGGTATCTCTACTCAATTGTCAAACAGCTGAAGTGCTCAGCACTTCACAAAACAGCCATGATTTTAAAGCACACATTTAATCTTTCACTCTTTAAAAGCACTAAATCAGTTTTACAGGGGCAAATGTTTCCAGGCCATACATGTCTGTCTTACCTTTATGGGTTTCTCTTACATGTTTCAGAAGCTCTGTCCATGTTTTTGCCACAAAGGAACATCCTTTTTGACATATATATCCTATTAAAAAAAAAAAAAGATTAGTGCATTGCCTTTTTGAATATTCAGTGTAAACACCAATCAGGAAGGAAACTTACATGTCTGTATAACTTTTCTCCTACTTCCCAGTGGTATTCTATTTTGTTAGTCTCAAGAGGTAGGAGTGAAACCTAAGGAGAATGTATTTTATGGTAAAACCAAACAGCTGCACAGCGAGGTACTTCATGAGGATTTTACCTTGGCGGACTCCACAAGAGGCTGCCTTTCCCTCCCCTGCTGTCCTCGGTGAGTTGGGTACAACACGTGGACTCCCAGCGGCTTTAAGTCCCCCCATCTCCATAGCTCACAGCCCCTGTCCCCTCTCTGCTTTAGGCTTGCCTCTTGTTTTCCTCAGCAAGAGTTTAGGTGGTCCTTTGTCCTTGGCAAACCACCAACACTAAATCTCAGCAGCTGTGTGCTGACCTCCTGGATTCTTTTAGTCTTACCATCATGTAAGCTTCATACGGCAAAAGGGAGGCAGTGTACAGCTATGGGAGAAAATAAACTAGAAGGGCCCAGAGAAAAGCACTATGAATAAGAATGGACATTGTGGGCCGGCCGAGTGGCGCATTGGTTAAGCGCTGGTTTTGGGATGCCAGCGGCCCCGGTTCGGATCCCACATGAGGGCCAGTGACACTGCCCTCTACAGCTAACAACAGCTCCACCTGGAGCTGGGCTGTGCGAGCCCCGGTGATGCTGTGGGCTGCCATAGGCTACAGTGAGTGGCCGGCAGCCAGCGTGAGCGGCTGGCAGCCAAGCGTGAGCTGCGAATAGCCGCGATGAGCGACATCCAGAGGCCAGCGACAGATCTGCCTCATCCGGGAAGAGTTCAATGACGATACCAACAGTGAAGCAACATCCTCTGCAACTAAACTGAAGAACAAGAAGACGGCAACTTGTCTGTTCCCCTTCCCCGATTCCCCAACGCTATTCCCCTCCACCAATTCCCCAATAAAATCTTTAAAAAAAAAAAAAAAAAAAAAAAAGAATGGACATTGTGCAAAGCACTAGAATTGGATTAATCAGTCAGTATAAGAGCCAGCCTGAGTTTCACCCAATTAAACACCAGGTAGAAACCAAAAAGGAGGAGGCTGTCTCTCACTCTCAGCCACTAGTCTCTTGTTTTGGTTTGTTTGTTTGTTTGTTTGTTTGTTTTGGGGGGAGTGTCAGGTGCACAAAACAAATAGTGATTAGACATCTACAGACCTCACAAAGTGATAACCCCAGCAAGTCTAGTACCCATGTGACACTGTACAGTTGACTCCATTCCCCATACTGTACTTTACACCCCATGACTATTTTGTAACTACCAATTTGTACTTCCTAATCCCTTTGCCTTGTCCTCATCCTCCCAACCTCCCTCCCATCTAGTAACCATCAGTTTGTTCTCTGTATCTATGAGTCTGTTTTGTTTGTTCATTTATTTTGTTCTTTAGATTCCACATGAGGTCATATGGTATTTACCGGACTGATTTCACTTAACATGATACTTTCTAGATCCATGTTGTTGCAAATGGTAAGATTCCATTTTTATGGCACAGTAATATTCCATTGTATGTATGTACCACCTCTTCTATATCCAGTCATCTATTGATGGACACTTAGGTTGTTTCCATATCTTGGCTATTGTAAATAGTGCTGCAATGAATACAGGGGTGCATAGATCTTTTAGAATTAGTGTTTTGGGTTTCTTTGGATAAATATACAGGAGTGGAATTGCTGGGTCATAAGGTAGTTGTATTTCTAATTTTTTAAGGAACCTCCACACTGTTGTCCATAGTGGCAGCACCAGTTTACAATCCCAACAGTGCATGAGGGTTCCCTTTTCTCCACATCCTCACCAATGCTTGTTGATTTATTGATGATAGTCATTCTGACAGGTATGAGGTGATATATAATTATGGTTTTTATTTGCATTTCTCTGATGATTAGTCACATTGAACATCTTTTCATAGGTCTATTGGCCATCTGTATGTCCTCTGGAGAGATGTCTATTCAGGTACTCTGTCCATTTGTTAATTGGATTGTTTGGTTTTTTCGTGTTGGATATTAATCTCTTATCAGATGTACCGTTGGCAAATATCTTCTCCCATTCAGTAGGCTTTCTTTTCGCTTTGTTCATGGTTTCCTTTGCTGTGAAAACACTTTTTAGTCTAATGTAGTCCCATATGTTCATTTTTTTCTGATGTAGTCCCATATGTTTATTTTTTTGTTTCCCTTGCCTGAGTAGATATATCAGTAAAACTACTACCAAGGGTAACGTCTGAGAGTTTACTACCTATGTCTTCTTCTAGTTTTATGGTTTCAGGTCTTACATTTAAGTCATTATTCCATTTTGAGTTTATTCTTATATATGGCATAAGAAGCTGGTCCAGTTTTCCCAGCACTATTTATTGAATCGACTGTGTTTACCTCATTGTATGTTCTTGCTTCCTTTGTCATGGATTAAATGACCATAGAGGCATAGATTTATTTCTGGGCTCTCTATCCTGTTCCATTGATCTGTATCTGTTTTTAAGCCAGTACCATGTTGTTTTGATTACTATAGCCCTGTAGTATAGCTTGATATCAGGTAGCATACCTCCAGCTTTGTTCTTGCTCAAGATTGCTGCAGCTATTTGGGGTCTTTTTGCTTCCATATAAATTTTAGGATTATTTGCTCTCAATCAGTGAAGAATGCCATTGGCATTTGATAGAGATTGCACTGATCTATAGATGGCTTTGGGTAGTATGGACACTTTAACTACATTAATTCTTGCTATCCATGAACATAGTATATACTTCCATTTATTTCTATCTTCTTTAATTTCTCTCTTCAATGTCTTATAATTTTCTGAGTATAGGTCTTTTACTTCCTTGGTTAAATTTGTTCTTAAGGTGTTATTTTATTTTGGGTTTTTTTGATGCAATTGTAAATGGGGTTGTTTTCTTAATTTCCCTTTCTGATATTTCATTATTGATGTATAAAAATGCAACCTATTTCTGAATATTAATTTTGTATCCTGCTACTTTACTACATTTATTTATCAGTTCTAATAGTTTTTTGGTGGAATCTAGTCTCGTTTAAAAAAAAAATCCCATAAATTCTGGAAATTGGAATATAGATAGCAATAATCCTTCATGGAAACATAATAGTTGAGCAGTTAGTTTAATCAAGTCCTTATGGAAAAAAAAAAAAATTTACAATCTGATTGCTCCGAAAACTCCAAGCTATTATCTAAGCCCTCTGAACGCTCACAAGGACAAGGTGGCAGAGGTAGTAAGTAGAGGAGTGAAAGCAATTAGGAAGAACCAGGCCTTGGCTGGAGCACCGGCACTGTCACAGGGCCACAGAGTAACTGGGAGCTTGTCATGAACAATCAAACATTAACTCTGACGGACGGCCGTGGAGAGAAGAACAGAGCAACATGCAGTGACTCTTTGGTCAAGAGTACAAAACCTGAATGGTGCCCGCTCCCAGGTTTGAGTTTCTCAGTAAGACCACCAATGAGTAGAAAAAGCACCAAGTAATCCAAGAATTAAACACACACACCCTGTTGGTGTGTTAGTCAAAGTGAGCACACACACCACCCGTACGCACCTTCATGGACCTTCCCATGCCGTTTCAGCCTGCTGGGTGAAGCAAAGTGTTTTCCACAGCCTTCGTGGGTGCACCTGAGTTAATGAGACACGAACTATCAGCCGGTCCGCTTTCACAGAGAACGCCACTCAGGGTAAACAGGACTCTGTCCTCATTCTCCTACCAAAGCGTCCTCTTCCCACAACCAAACCAGTCATATAAAAATGGGATTTAGGGCCGGCTGAGTGGCGCGGTGGTTAATCGCTGGCTTCGGAAGCCAGCGGCCCTGGTTCGGTACCACATATGAAGGCCAGTGACACTGCCCTCAAAAGATAAAAATAAAAATAAAAGAAAACTGGGATTTAAAATTCAAACCTCCAAATATATGGCGATGGAAGGAGAACAGACTCTGGTGGTGAATACACAATGTGATTTATATTGGGTTGTTGGAAAAGTCATGACACATTTTTGCGACGAAAAACAGAAAAAATATGTCATGACTTTTCCGGCAACCCAACAGATGATATATTACAGAATTGCACCCCTGAAATCTATGTAACTTTACTAACTATTGTCACCCCAATAAGCTTTAATTTAAAAAAAAAAAATTCAGACCTAATCACAGGTGAAATTCAAGTTACTTGACCAGCCTTGGGCTAAAACATACTGAGAGAAAAAAGTCCCATTGCACTTTTTCTTTTTTTGCTTATGTGATCAAATCAAACATTGTTTTCATCTTTATACTTCTGAAAATATATTGTTTTCATGGCTACAAAAAGATGGCTCTGATAAACTCCTAAACCATTCCGCATTGTGCATGGCTAGTGGTTCTAATGATGCTGCACCAGGATGGCGTGAAGAGAACACAGCAGCAGACACACCAGCCAACCTATGGTGAGCAATGCAAAGTACGTGCCACCTCTGTGCTAATGCCATCAGCAGCACAAGAGTAAGTGGACCCACAAGCAAGGACTGGCACTGTCACGGCAGCAGTGCCCAGGTGAAGGGCAGCCTGCGTGAGCAGAGGCCAGCTAGAGCCAGGCAGACCCCCAAGCTGGCAGTCAGGATGCCTCGATGCCCTTTGAAGTCTATTCCACTGTCTCCTATCATCCTTTCATGTTCCTCATGAAACCCTCTCTAGTGCAGGCTACGCCCAACAGCTTCTGTTCTACAGGAAAAGAATAGTGTCTTCATAATGACATTTTGTGTCACTGAGCCAGCTGTTTGGACAGGTAAGTCATTTCTAAGCCTTCCCTTCACGTTTAATGGCAACTGTACTAATCTCACAAATTATCCTAAAACACATTAAATATTTCTTTTAGCGAAATGAAAGCCAAATTTAAGTTCTGAAATGCCCCAATATACAAATGGGTGTACATTATACACATGAACAGAAAAATGTCTTTTAAGAAACTGTTTCAGAACATTTGTACCCAGTCTCTGCATTTGCAATCTGATTTTCATCCACGTAAAGTACCTACTTGAATAGTGGTTCGTTGGTATGTTGGCACTGATGGATTTTCAGCTGCTGATGTTTCTTAAAGGTCTTCTTACAACCTTCAAAAGTGCACTGTTCAGTAAAGGTTTGTTAGTATTGAGAAAAATCAAAGAACAGTTCATAACATAATCCTTTCTACATAAAAATATTGTGGAGATTATGGACTTGGTACTTTCACCCATTTACTGTAAAATTCTATGTCAAGAAGCTTTAAAGACAAATGTCTGTAAAAAGAAGACAATATTTCATTCCGGGTAACCTGCCAATATAATTTAGTTAGTAAAATAATGTTTGTTTTCAAAATAACACCATTATTATAAGAGCTAGTATCAGACAACCTTCAATTTTAAACAGACAAAATTTGGTTGATGAAAATGTCAGAAACAGAGACAAAAATATTCAGAAAATTTAAGCCTATAAAATCATTCATACTTACTACATATTGTTTTTGCTGATTTTCATGTTTGCGTTCAAAATGTTTCTTCAAGTTTGACTTTGTGTTGAATTTTTGATCACAGCCACTAGCAGTACAACTGTGAGAAATTGTATAAACCAAAATATTAACCAAGGGAATCGAAGTTTTAAGACTTTATAAAAGCTGATTATTCCAAAGTATTATATAAAACAGTCTTTAACCCATTCCAGAGTGTGAAGCCATACCATCAGGCCTCTCAGCTTTGATGTGATTACCATGGAAAAAGACGCATTTTATGTCAGTCTTCTGAAACTCAATGTTCGGCACCAGACCTCCTGTGTGCACGAGGCAGAAGGAAGGTGAAAAACACTAGTTCCAAAAGCCCAAACCCTGTTTAGGTTCACATCATATTTAAGTTAAACTGTTTTCAGTTTAGAATCTGATAACCTTACTGTCGCTTGAAATGCCACTATAAAATGTCTTTCCAAAATGACCTAAAAATAAAACAAAACAACAAACTGGTTTCAGATTACCTTTAGAGGTAAACACAAAATCATAAACCATTATGCCCTCTGGCATATCTCCAAACCATTCTAGTTCCCCTTAATGAAGGTTTCTATATCTTGGCCTTGAATTATCTAAATTCTTTGTGAAGTATTTTTTTTATTTTAATATGTGTTGTTTGTGATGAGTTTTCATCAGCCTGAGGATGAGGCAGGACTACCTTTAGAAGACCTCACCTTAGCTATCATCGCTGATAAACACTGAATAAAACTCATATGAAGACCGTGCTATCCACAGGGCTAAGCGGGGCAAGACACAGACTAATTGCACGGTGACGGTGGGAGATATGCCCAGAGGCCCACCGGAAGCACACGGGAGGGGCACTGGGGCAGGAACCATTAGAAGTTCCAACAGGTCTTCTTGACCTCAGGAACAGGATCCTGAGATTTAGCTGGGAGCATGGCCAACAGAAAAAGAGCTCTTTCCAGCCTCCCCTGCAATTAGGGGTGGCCACATGACTAAGTGGTCCATCTGTTCAACTCCCACAAAGTGTCTAAAAGGGGGTCAACACCTCTTTGCCCCTTCCAGCCTCCTGGTAGCTGGAATGCTTATGTGACAGCTAGAGGGTGGCGGAGACGAGTTTAGAAGGAGCCCAGGTCCTGATGACTGTGGAGCAGCCCTTGACTGTGTGTCTCTGCATTTCAGTTATGCAAGAGAAAAAGAGGCTACCTTGTTTAAGTCTCTATGGTGCTAGGTTTGCCATCATTCTTGACTTTAACCCTGACACCGGCATCTAACCTAACACAGGCGTGGGGCAGGACCGGGCCTGGAAAGGTTCTGAAAGGATCCAAATAGCAGCCACAGGTGCACTGAACACCCTGACCAAGTTTGGGGGAGAGGGATGGGAAGAGGCTGTGGTCAGTTAAACACAGCTGGACCACAATTTCATGTCTGGGAGTCAAGCAAATGAAGCAAGATAAGCAGAAAAATGCCAAATAACAAAGTACGTCATTTATATGACATACTAAGCAGCTGAATTTCATTACATAAGCAGTGCTTTAAAGCCACTGCACTGTTGTAAGAAGGGAAGCAACCTGGAGGATAATGTGGGGGACCAGTCTGGGGACAGAGAAAGCACTCACTCAGGTGAGGAGTAGGGCCTGCAATGACAGTGGCAGCTGGAGCAGGGCAGGGGGACATGAGGGGTCAGGCACAGGGCATGATGACACACGTGCCGGAGAGCACAAGGACAGAATGAGGTGTCCGGGAGCTGCCTCATCTTCGCTGTGGGTCACCAGATAGACAGTGATGCCACGCGACAAGAACAAGGGATGAGAAGGCCAAGCGAAGCTCAGGCAGGACTGGGGGATCTTGGCCACGTGGACTTTAAGCCAGAGACAACTGGGTAATGCTGTCTCGTTCCTGTCAAACTGGAATGAGAGCTCGAAGATCTCACTACACAGTAGTCTTGTTCCAGCGGGAGGAATTCATCCTGTGCCTCTGTACCCAGCTCCATATTTTTCTTAAGGGTTATTTTTAAATACAATAGTATACTTAAAAAAAACTTAGTTCAGGAACCAAAAAGCATGAAAAGGGGTACAGCTGCATAATGCTTCCTTCTACCTCTGCCCCTACTCACCCAGTACTCCCCACCCCTCCCAAGACAGGAGACAACTTTCAGTTTTATGTAACTTTTAGGACTTCATACAAATAGAAGCAAATGTAAGTTCTTCCTGTCTACCCCTCTCCCCTTTTACACACAAAAATGGTAGCCCTTTATATAAACTTTTCTGAACCTTGGTTTTTCAATTAATATGCCCTGGAGATTTTCCCGTCATTTCAGGGATGATCTGCATTCATTTTTCCTAGCTGTGTAGTATTCCACAACGGCGATATGCTTTAACCACTCCCACCTATGAGCAAGTGGGTTGATTCCAATGCTTTGTTACTATTAAGAGTGTTGCACATGACCTTGTACATGCCTTTAATACAGAAATAAGTATACGTGTGGAATAAATTCCCCGAAGTGAAACTTCTAGGTCAAAGACTATATCCCAGCCCCATTTTCTAGACCACCTTTGTTACTCTTTGTTGGTCTAGCTGAATTATATTTTGAAATAAATTAAGTCTTACTTCAGGTCATTGATTTTGATGACACACCATGTGCTTTAATAGGGACTGAAATACACATCTGCTGTCCTCAGGACTTTGCCCCTTTCCCACTGGCAGGCATGCTAGTCCATATGGAAAACAATAGTGAAGATTATCCTGTGTCAACAGCTCACCTTCCTCAGACTGTGTGGACCTTAGTGAGATATCGGACCCTTCAGACTCATCATCTTAAAACTAAAAGAAACCAACTCAGGTCTTCAGAAAACCCTACTACTCAAGGAACTATCTCACAGAACCTAATGACAGTAAACCCTAGCATCTGCCAGAACTGCCATGCATATTTCATTATATGGTCTCTGGCATATAGCTCTGGGCATATATTAATTTTGTTCTTTTTCAAGGAAAACTTAATATCTTCCTGGAACTGTCTGTTTAATGGTTCTAACTGTGGATGCCAGACTAGTAGCATCAACATCACCTGGGAACTTGCTAGAAATGCAGTCTCAGGCCCTATCCTAAACATGCATCAGACACTCTGGGGTGGAGTTCAGCAAGCTGTGTTTTAACAAGCTCCCTGGGTGACTGTGATGCACCCTACATTTGAGGTCCACTGCTTTACAGAAGTAGCTGATAAAATAATAAATAAATAAAAAGGTATACCTCCACCCTTTTCAGAACTAAACAGCAACTCCAAGAAGAATAAACTTAAAAAACTGGTATGGTAGAGGCGCAGGGCCTTAATCCAAAAAAACACAACACAAACTATTAAAAGCTCTACTTCTTCACACTTGTATCTCCAACCCCAGCAGCTTATCAGTCCAGAAATGCAATGCCAAGAACCTGCCGGGAAATCATTTTCCATCTAGTCTGAAGTGTGTGTGTTTCGAGGTTGATTTCCCATTTAGTATATACTTTAAAAGGAGATGAGAAAACGCAGATGCAAGAGGACTTCAGATTAACTTATTCCTGAAATTATTACAGAAAAACAACCCATAAAACCCCTCTTCTCTTCCACACATTCAAAACCCAGTCTCTTGTTATCAAGAGATGCAAATGAAGATGCTTCCCATTCCTGAGCTTGAGGTAGCAATCAATCAATTCCGTATGAGGTCCATGTGCCAAAAACAGCCACTGCAGAGGCCTCCAAACAGTTCCCACTTACACGAAGGGCTTCTCTCCAGTGTGAATCAGAGCATGGCGGCTCAGGTGGTACTCTCGGACAAATGCTTTGCCACACCCTTCATGGTCACAAACAAAAGGTCTCTAGCAGGAAGAAAAGAAAAGAAAAAAAGCGTCAATTCTGCCCACATTAGTAACTCTGGTATTACTTAAAGACCTAAAATGTCTAGCAGGCAAAGCCATGGACTCTGTCTCCAGGGCTGGCTTCCATTAAGTGTTGGGCACCTGCTACACCAAGGCCAGATAAGGTTGTCCTAGACGAAGTCACACAACAAGATCACAGCTTCTCAACAATGTCCCTGCAGCATATTTGGTTCTCTGAATAGCATCTCTACGAAGCAAGCAGCCTTCACAGTAACAGAACGGCATTGTCAAGCTGATCTCAACTTGACACCCCGCTTCAAGTGCAACCCCATCTTAAAGATGACTCATCTGCTCAGCATGGCCTATATGCAGAGAGCCCCACAGCACGTGAGTACCTAACCCAAGCCTCGGGAAGAGGACGTGTTCACCCTCATCCTGGACAAGCCCTGCTGAGAGAAGGCCTGGCACAGCTACAGGAAAACGTGTCACTCCTGCAAAGGTTCCCAGGTGCCGGGGCAAAGCAAAGCCCACAGCCCTAACTGTCACTACCACTTGGGACCCAGTGGTCGGGAGGATGGGACTCCATTCTGAACCTAGAGGAAAGCCAAACATGCCCCCAAATAGCCAGTCTTGTGTATTAATATGGAAAATGTACCAACATGACAGTCCAAAAGGGAGGTACCAAGGCCTTAAATGACAGTGCTAGCAACAAGGCAAGTAGAAAGGAAGACAGATGAGCTGTATTACTACAGGCAGATTCAGAAAACTTCGCACAGCTCCTGTTGTGGGGCTTCATCAATATTTGTCAAATTAATCAATGTGTGAGATGTGGGACAACAAAGATGACACCAAGTCTTCCAACCAGTAAGAAGGAAGCTGGTAATGCCAATGTCCAAAAAACGGCACACATGTCTACAAGGAAAGGTAAATGCTAATTTGCACACAGTGATTCTAGGGCCCAGAATCTGGGGGACAGGGTGGGCAAGAGGAAGGACGGGGAGGCAGAGCACAATGGATGTCACTTGGCAGGGCTGCCAAGCGAGAGCTGGGCGTGGTGAATAACGTAGAGGGCAGAAGCCAGTGGAAAGGGCCAGTGGAAGAGCTGGAGGAGAAGGTCGCCAGGAGGAAAGTCGGCCTCCAAATGCTGACGAGGGTCAGGAAATGGGAGCCATGAGGCCACCTGGAGGAGTGGCCCCTAAGGTAGGCAGGTGCCAGGTGCAAAGGCTGCAACTGCAGGCGTCTGGCTTAAGAAATTAAGGGCCTCCGGCTGAGGCAGTGTGAAGCCTGGCTAAGGACAGCGACAACAGAAGCCTTGCCTGCTGTATGCACTGCTGTCTCCAGGGCCAGAATGGTATTAGGTTATGACAGAATGAATGCACGCTGCTTGCAAAAACCACCAGTGCTTAGAAGTTGCCCTCCACACCCGTTCCAGGAGGCAGGTCTGCGGGAAGCGGGACGTCCAGCCATTACAGATCTGGGGGAGGTGCTGACTGACCACGACTCAAGATAAAAGTGGCTGGGTAAACCCCGAGTCCACGGCAAGGCTATCAGTCATAAATGTGTCTGCCTTCTCGGCCCCTTCCCTAACCTAGGGCATCGCTGGTTCGCGTCTGTGTCCAGGGTGCCGAAACTGAGCGCGTCCTGCAGAGCCAGCCCTGCGCTCCCCGCCGTCCCCAGGCCCTCCGGTGGCGCCCCCTGGCGGGCAGCCCAGTCGCCAGTCCCTGGGCCCGGCCGGCAGGCCCCCCGCTGCCCCGCCTTGGGCCTCGTTACCTCCCCCGTGTGCTTGCAGAGGTGCGCGTCTAGCTTCCAGGCCTTGTTGTAATTGGCGCTGCAGCCGGGAAAGGAGCAGATGAACCGGCTGGGGAGCGCGGGGGGCGGCGGGGCGGGGCTCTCGCCAGTCGCGATAACCGCGTCGACGATGGTCGGGAATGACACAGCCTCAGTGACCAAGGCCGGCGGCTCCAGGGCGCCGGGGGTCAGGAGCTCAGCCACGTGCCGAGCCACGTGCCGAGAACCGATGCGCGCGGCCCACGCCCAGCCAGCTGCCCACAGCTCCGGGCTTAACCTACCGCCGGCTCGGCGCACTTCCGGTATTGCGGCCACGGCGGGGCGGGCCTGGGGCGCCTGCGCGCGGCAGCAGGCCACGCCTTGTGCGGGCGCCTTGGTGCTCAAGCTCCCAGAAGCACCGCCCAGGCCCGCGCTTGCGAATGCGCCGGGACGCCCCCAGCGGGCCTGCGCCCCGCCCATCCCGGATGCGGAGCGGACGTGATGAATGAAAGGCCGCGGCTTCCTGCACCCCAGCAAAAGGTTCCTCGACAAATCCCCAGACACTGATTAAATGTGACAGATTTCCCGACGACCACCACCAGCCTATTCAAAGTACTAACCTTGCAAAATGTAAACTATCTTGTTCTTACCACGTTGTCGGTTTGTCTTCTTTATGGATTTATTTCCTTGCATGAGTCTCTACATGCTTCCTCTCTGCAAGACCCAGCCCAGTGCTTCCTAAACTTGGTTGCACATTAGAATCACATGGAGATCTTTTAAAAATCCCCAGCCCAGAGCATACCCCGGGCCAAGTAAATCACAATTTATGGGGGTGGGAAACGGGTCCGTAGTTTGGGACCTCCCCCTGTGATTCCAATGTACAGAAAAATTTGGAAACCCCTCCCCTTAGGCTTTGCTGCTCGAAGTGTGCTATGTGGACCAACAGCATTAGAAATCACAACCTCAGACCTGCTCGAATCATAGAGAGCTCCAGGTGCTTTGACAGACATTATTATTCAAAAAGCACTGTTTAGAGTTGACTATGCATTGTTGGCATATCTTGATTTATGAGGACCACATGTTTAAAGGATGTCCTTGGACAAGGATAACAATGACAGGATGGATTGTCTGATGTTCCGCCAGGTTTGTATGTTTCACCCCCTGCATCATTCCAATTCGTTAAGCAAACCCTTGTCTGAATCTGATGAACAGGTCCTGGCAGAGAAGTGAGGTTTTGAAAACAAGACAGGGCCTAACTGTTAGTCCTGAGCTGGATCCTCACGTCATACTCACGTCTGAGCCTCCGTTTCCTCACCTTTAAAGTGGAAACGATGATAATAACATCTGTCTCATAGGGCGTCATGAGGACTGTGAGAGGGGGTCTGGGATGTGTGTCTACCTGTTGCTTTTCCTGTTTCACCGCTCCAGCCCCTGTCCAAGGGTACAAATACCCACACATCCCCTCCTACGGCTCCAGAATCTTTTCACATCTTAATAATGACTATCAATACCCACCTGTTGTAGTTATTTTTGGATTGAACGAGATTATATTAATCTCCACCTTCTGTGCTAGGCACATTTACCACCCACTTTTAGTTATCCCAACAACTCTGCATGTAAAGCTGCTAATAGGATCCAGGTTGGGCTTTTTTCTTCTTTCTCGTTTTTTCCTGTGTCTGATCCATTGCCCACCCCTTTCCTCTCTGCAGTTTACTCCTCAATGTGTTTTTCCAGTGGCTCACATTTCTACATGTTGAGTAGTTTTGTTTTCACTTGAACATCAAGCAATGACCTCAAACTCAATATTATTTGTAACAATGTCACCATTTCCATATGGCTATCCTTCCTACCCTCTTCATCCCTGTCCACAGTGGCATAATTCTGGCTCCCAGTCGTGAAAACATAGAACAGTGGTTCTCAACCCTGGCTACACATTAGATCACCCAGGAGCTTTAAATAATGATGCCTGGGCCCCCACCCACACCAGTGAAATCAAAGTCCTTCATCCTCCTCCTTGCTCTGCCCATACCTGGCCTGGCTGAATTTTACACCTGACCGGTCCATTCCCCTCCCACCCTCTGTCTACGTTTTCTTTGCTCTGGGCCTAGACACCTGAAACAGCCTCTCAACAAGGTTTCCTATCTTTACATTCTCCTGCCTCTCATCTCTCCTGCATATGGCTGCCAGCATCATTTACCTAAAATATCTGAGACTTTCTAGATTTGAGTTTGCAAGACTGGTATTTGCAAAGCATTTTTTTTTTCTCCATAACTTTTTTTTTTTTTTTTTGAGAGCAGTGTCACTGGCCCTCATATGTGGGACCCGAACCGGGGCCACTGGCTTCCTAAGCCAGCTCTTAACCACCACGCCACTCAGCTGGCCCTGCAAAGCATTTTTATTCCTCCTAGCCATGATTCCTACAGTTCAGCTAATAGTGCTCAGGCGGGAAATGGGGTCTGTAGGTTCAGGCCCCCTCTAGGCTCCTTCCTACCTGGGGTACAATTCCTGACCCAGATCAAGCCCTATTTCCTCCAGATAAGCCTTACCTGACTACTGCAGTCCCCACGCATCTTTTCTGCCTTTGAGCTTTTCTCACCCTTCCTTTCTGTAGCACTGAGTAGATAGTACTCAAATGTGTTGGGTTATTTTTAACTAGTCAGGAATATAATTTAATATATAATTCCCCTGATTTTGATTTAATCTCCCTAAGGGCAGAGGCTAAATCATATTCTTTTTGCATCCTTCGTAGCAAGGTGATTTGCACACATTAGGAGCTAACATTATTTGTTAGTTAAATGAACATAACCACGAGCCATTGTGTGAAATATTAAAGGTTTTACACAAATGCCTTCTGTGCAAGGAACATAATCTCACTCAAACTAATCCACCTGCAAAGGGATTTAGTGTAAAGATTCAAGGGAATCTCATTGTACCTATTGCACAAAGGACTCAGAGGAACAGAGTTGTCTGCACAGCCTTTTTCTCACTATTTGGGTTGGCTGTCCTTAGCCTCACTACCTTGCTCTCCAGGCATCTCTTAGGCTACTCCATTTATTTCCTGTGTAAATGTGTGCATCTGTGTTTATGTGTGCATATATGTATGTATGCACATGTGCCTGCATGGATGTGTGTGTCTTGCTAACTCATGCATGCTCACTTGCTAGTGCTCTTATCTCTCTCTCTCTCTCTCTCTCTCTCTCTCTCTCTCTCTCTCTCTCTCTCTCTCTCTCTCTCTCTCTCCTCCCTGTCCTCCCCTTCTGTCTCTCCCAGGTTCTAGGCCCTCATAATCCCAGGTCTCTGATCATCCTGCCTGTCTCTCCATCCCCTGTCTCTGCAGATCAGCTTCTTCTGTAAGTCTTGGAGTTCCTGCCCCATGACTGTGTTTTTCCAAGGGTTTTGGCTCAACCCCTTAGCCCCTTAGCTCCCCATAGCTAATGACTCCTGAAAGTCTTTGGCTCACTTGGGGTACAGTCTGCTCCCCAAGCTCAAGCAGCTTCAGCCAGGAAGGGGGTAGGACTGTGGGTCCTGTGGGTTGACCTGTGCAGAAGTCTGGTATGCCTGTTCTAGCTAGCAGATTGCATCTACTCACCTCAGGTTTGCATCTGCCCTATGCCATGTGACTTCATTCCTTCCATAAAGGGAGCTGGAGATATTTTATCTCTCCTTGACTCTAAATTCAGCTATGTGACTTGTTTTGAACCTCTACGTTGGAAGTGACAGCATGCTAGTTCCAAGTGTAGACTTCAAGAGAACTTTTGTGTTGCTCTCCTGTGCCCCTGCCATTGCCACGAGGAGGACAATTCTGCTTTAACTTGCCCCAGGAAGGAGAGAGACATGAGGAACAAAGCCAACTCATCCCGGCTAAGCCCAGCGTGGATCAGTCAGCCTGCCATCAGCTTACCCTCAGCCAGTCCACACATCTGTGACAATCAAAGATTGGAAGCCATTGAGTTGTAGGATTGTTTGTTATGCAGCAATTTTGTAGCATAGCTAATAGGTACACACTCTCTTCACTGGCACTTCCCCTCAGCCAACAAACATGCTCAAGATGCTCATCTTCCAAACACTCCCTTATGTCCCTGTGTTTCTCCTCTCCATGGCATGATTCCACTTCTTCCCTTCACAGCCAGGTCACTCAAAAGAATAGCAAGTGCTCTTCTTCCTCTCTGCCTATTCATGCTTTTATCATCTCCGTCATTTTCATCACCTAAATGGTACGCATCCACGAAAACAGAGTGAATAGTTGAGACCCCATCACCCTGCTTCAACAACCATCAATTTTGGGTTGTTTCATCTGACTGCCTCCATTCCCAACTTTCCCTGCCTTTTTTTGCTGGAATATTTTAAAGCAGTTTTTTCCTACAGCATCTTATTTTGTCATATTATCTCATTTTGATAATTAGTTCTAACAGGTTATATGTATATACACACATAGAGAGAATGTTATATAATCTTCTATTCTATTATTATACCCAGCAAAATGAAGAATTGTTCCTTAAAATCATCTAAATTCCACAGATCCTCAAACTCAACATATTCAAAATTGCTCTCCTATTCCCCTCCCCCTCCTCTAGGGTCTTCTTTTTTCATTCGATCCTAAAGCAAAGAACTGTACCCAGTTAAACTGTACCCAGATGCCTGACCCACAGAAACTGTAAGAGAACAAATGTGTGTTGGTTTAAGCCACTAAGATTGGGGGTAATTTGTTATGCAGCGTAACTAACACATAGAGTCACTCTTTCACTACACAAAATAACTCTAGACCTTGTGGTCCTGAACTCACATGAAGGAGAGAGCATCTGAACAAAGAGGGTTCTGACAGGAGGGGGGACTCTGACACAGCATTCGGCCATTATACAAGCTTCTTCCTAACCAAAAAATCAGATACATAGTGTGACCAGAATGAGTGTAGTTATGGTGATAATAGGACATAATAGCTCAAATGTGGACAGCCCTGGGAGATCTACAAAGTGTAGCCCCTTTAATCCCAAATTTATCTTCCAGTGTCTATTTCTCCCAGGTGGGTCCACCACAGCCAAGGTTGTTAGCTAAGGCGACTGTCCTTGTGGGTCTGCAGGAAACCAGCACATCATCCATGAAACACAACTGTAACTTAACGAAGCAGAAAACCACGTGCTCTTCTTTTACAGATGTGCAGTAGAAAGACCTTTGGATTGGGCCCCAATTGCCACTAACTACTTGAGTATGACTTTGGGCACCTCTTCCCAGCCAGTTTTGTCTCATGTGTAAAATAGGAGACTCTGACTTCCTCCCTCACAGAGTTTCTACAGGCATCATGTAAGAGCTTGGCATCTTAACCTCTCTGTGCCTCATTTTCTTCATTGGTCAACTGAGGACAAGAGTACCTACCTCATAGGTTGTGAGGATTAAATGAGAAAACATATGTAAATCACATAGCTGCAAATGCTTGGCTCCGAGGAATTGCCAGCAGATGTCAGCTCTCGTCACCATGGTTACTGTGACCTATGGGAACACTTTCACCAACCACAAGTGTTTTACATCTGTAAACTGTGACTGACTTGAGGTTCACAAATATTGCCTCAAACACAACGTGAATGAATGGATGAGCACTATTACATTGGTCAAGGTCAGCCCAAAGGGAGCTGGAAGACAACAGTTAAGAAAAGTTCCCTGCACTTCGCCTTGGGATTGAACAAGAGAGATTCCACCCCTCAGCCACATTCTCCACAGAACCCCCAAACCCATCCCTTGGGGAGCCTCCAGGAGTCACCGATTGTCTAACTGCCCATTGCCCCCAGGCTGTCCCCTGTTTTTCTGTCCTTGCTCCCAGCTGTACTCTGTAGGAAGATTTCTCGCCCTCTCAGCATCCGTTCTTTGAATATCCCCCATGTGGACCTTTGGAATCACCCAGTGGGCAATGCCTGGACCCGCTATCATTCTCCTTCTTGGTTGTCTGCTCATCACGCAGCTTGGCCTGGCTTCTCTAATTGGCCTTCCTCTCACTTCCATCTGATTATCGCATTTTCCTGTGGTTGTAATGGTCCTACCAGGGGACTGCCACAGGCCTGTGCTTAGTCACTCCCACCTGTTTCAAACCCATTTTAGTCTGGAGTAGCCAGATTCCATCTAGGAGCCAGGCCTGATTGCTCTCTGATTACCCACAAGGTCAGGAGCTGGAATGCACCCTTTCTATTCACAGCCTATGCAAGACTGTGAATTGTGTTTGATAGTTTCCTTTGCCAGCTTTGGTCACTGAGCCACCAGACACCCTGGCAGAGCTGAGCAGGCATCTTTAGGGACTCCTTGCCCAATTTATGGATGGCTTCTTGGTTCACTTTAGGGGTAGAATCCACCCATCTCTCTTCTGCCTCACTGCCACCATTTTGGTCCAGCCTGCCTTCGTCTCACCTGATCTCCAGGTACATTCTGCAACCAGGCACACCCTCTTCAATCCTGCACACTATGGCTAAGGAATCCTCGAAGTCAGAGATTTCAGGGATGTCTCAGAATAAAGCCCCACCTCATTTCAGGTGCCTTGCAATACCTAGAAAAGCCAGTATTATGTCTTAGCCTCCTTTCTCACTTCCTCCCTGTCCAAGCCTCTGAGCGCCCTTCACTGCTCACACCTACCCTCTCTTGCTTCCCTTTAGACTTCTCAGTCTTCACCTGCTTTGTATCACCCTCTCCTTCCTGCTCCCTGCTGCCCCCGACAACTAATAAATGTCAGCTCCTCAGGTGGCAGCCTAGGGGTCAATTCCTCCAAACAGCTTCCTAGGCCCACTCCAGAGGGTCAGGTGGCCCGTGCCATGCCCCACAGCACGCTGCCCTTCCATCCTCACAGCTCTTCTCACACCTTACCGCAGTTGTCTAACTAATCTTCCCAGAAACTCTTTACAAGCTCTGGGGCAGGCTCCATGTCTCTTAGTAACCCCTTCACCCCCGACACTGAGCACAGGGCCTGGCACATGGCAGGTGCCCATAAATATTTCTTGACTGAATCAATACCTTTCCCACCACTGCTATGAAGCAGCAGGAATAACAGTGGAGACTTCTATGGCATTTCCCTTGGTCAGACATTTACTGGTCCAGATAACATTTCATTTGAAACATTAATTTTCGGCTTGCACAAGAAACTTAATTATTGCTTTCTAGCATGCCTATGATTTCTTTTTTAATTTCCTCTCATGCTTCACAAGTTTCCTGTATTCTATAAATTGGCTTTTAAATATATTCCCTCCCTTTTCTTCTCAACTATTTTAGGTCAATTTTTGGCCAATTTCTGTACTAAGCCCTTTAAATGCACCATCTCATTGCAGACATTCTTATTCCTACTCACCAGTAAAGAAGCCCCGTGTCCTTGGACAGGGCATCTGTGTCAGCTGACTGTCTAAAGATCACACACCTGCTCATTCATCCCTAAGTATCCCCCCTTCCGTGTCCCCTTCTTGTCCCCACATCCGTGGGTTCCATACAATCCTATTGTGGAGTCCCTTTACTAATAAGTGGAGGTGTTTATTTATCAACTACGTACATGTTAGAGTGAAGCCTGCACCCTTTCTGAGGCTAGAGAACCACACGTACTGCTTACCTCACAGCACAGAGCAGGGCACAGCAATTTTTCAAATATTCTCTGCAACATCCATTCACTCAAAAAATATGTATTACACATCCTTAGAAAGCAAATTTTCAGAGGCTACAGCAACTCCATGACCAAGATGGTGACCAATGAGACAGGTGGGCACACCTGTGGGACACAGTGTTCTGTCTGGGGCCAGCACTCCAGGCTCTCTCTCTCACTTCTGAACTTGGGACCTTCTGCTTTAATTTCCTCCACTGTCTGGTCATGACTGTCACCTTGGACTCACTAGGGTGCGGTAACGGTGATCACCAGCAGCTGATCTTACCTCTCACAACCCCCACCACCTCTTCACCCCAACCCCATGAGTCACACACAACTCTGATGGCCTCTCTTCTCTCTTTACTCTCTTCTTGTCATGGCACTGTTTTCTTCCTTCCTTCCTTCTTTCCTTCCTTCCTTCCTTCCTTCCTTCCTTCCTTCCTTCCTTCCTTCCTTCCTTCCAGAAATTGGCAAAGGGAAATTCTGTCATCCAGTTGCTAAAGAAAACATCAAGCAAGGCCTATTCTATAGCCCTTGCTGAATAGCTGCTAAAAGATTGGGTGAATTCATGAGGGAAGAGGGATGGAGAACAGATGGGAAAATGGAGTCACTGGCTGGATGCAGGTGCATCACCTGGAAGAGCCCTAATCATAAAGTCCCCAATTATGAAGACACAAAACATCTCCAGGGGTCCCTTAGGATCAGAAAGATGACATGACAAGAAATCAGCCCTCCTAGAAAAGATGGGGAAGCCCGGGCTGGGGGTAGGGTTTTAAGCTTGAGGCAAGTTCTCTCCCTCTTGGTGCCTTCAGACTATTAGTTTGGTCTTCTTCCAAAGTCCATGCTCAGGGGATTCCCAGCTTCTGTGCTGATCTGAGTAGGAGCAAGAGACCCAGAAGATGATGCATGCACAGGGTCCGCCTGGTTCAGTCCTTCCTTGCTGGTCTACGGGGCCAGCTTCCGAGATAAGAACCATCTCTCCACAGGTGAAGGGTTGTGTGGACAGGGAATGGGAAGGTGGAAATGGGGGGCAGGTCTCTGTGCTTCTTGGGATGTTTGGAGCCATGTGTGAGTACTTTTAGGGTGAATCCTGGAAAACTGCATTTCTAAAGTCTTTGATGATACACACTTGCCCCAGTATCTCAAAAGGACCTCTATTAATATTCAGTGACCTACGGAGAAGCGAAACTAGCTGGTCTCAAATGCTAATCTTCTAAAAATGGCGATTTGACAGTTGCTGCCTCCCCTGTCTAGGTCCCCACCTCCGGTGTAAAAAAAGCAAATGCCTTCATCCGTTTGTACCTGGAGCAGGATAACATGCGTCTGTTCAGTTTTCCTCTTTTCTAGGTCTTTTGTCATTCTTTTCCCCAGTGGAGATAGGGTTAAAGAAACTGATTTATATGGGTATTTCCTCTACCAAACAAAGTAAAAATAAATACTCCACTGCATCTCAAAGCTCCCCCTTTGTCACCTTGACTGCCCATCCCTACATCTTGGCAGTCATCCCCAGGGTCCTGTCCCCAGAAAATACCCGCACACATCTAAGCACAAAATATTACACAGAGTTTCATGGAATTTAGACCCTAGGTTAAGAATTCCAGCTGCAGAAAGGGAGTAGAAAAAGATTTTTCAAAAGTAATGCTTAAGAGCAGCTGAGACTAAATAAAGCGGGCAACTTGGTTTGGAATTTTAGATTTTTCGGTTGCTTTCTGTTGTCACAATTTTAAGCCCTGAAGATAGTGACTGTTTTCAGTGCAGCTTGACTCCCTCTTGATGGTGTCCTCCAGCTTCCCAAAGGGTTAGCGGCCCAGGAGAAACAGCTCTGTCATCTATCTAGAAGGAAGCATGTTCTCCCGTGGGATGGTTTGTGACAATCAATCTTGTCCATAAACAAGTGGCTTACTTATTCACCTCCCACAGAGACCTACCATGTACTGTCCTCTCAGCGAGTGCCACAGAGAGACAGATGTGTTTATGGTAGCCATGGTGACAGGAGTGAGCCTGCATATAATGGCTTCAGGTTGGCTCCTTCAGATATTTATCACGGCTCTCTGTGTGAGAGTCTGTGCCAGTCTCATGTGACCCTCAGGGGGGTGTACCAGAGTGCCTTCCAGCTGACACCTGAGCCAGTGCCATTTTAGTGGTAAAAACATTAGCATGCGACTGCCCCTTGTTGATAGCTGGGTTGGTGAAGAAAGACTTTATGAGTTTTAATCATGATATCACATACGAACTTTTTATTAAGCTTCTATTTATTAATAAACACAAGTATGTACATGTGGGAGAAAGGCAGGATAGTGTCCTCTGGAGAAAATTGAAGGACCAGATTTCCTCTCCCCAAGTTATTTTAAACAATAAAGAATCTTTTGTTACTGGTTTTATTTGGGAAAAAAAAGTGCTGTTTGAATATTATAACAGTACTAAAATTTACTTCAGCACTATTGTTTTTGCTTAAAGTACGTGGCAGGGGTGTGGCGGTGACAACAATTGAGGATAAATATTTAGAGCTGCAGCCCACTCATGGCGTGAGACCAACGCAGAACGAGTGACTTTCTACAGGAGTGATTTCAGGGTCCAAGAAAGAACCCCATCCCACAGTGGTTCCTCTACTTTATGCTGCAAAGCATGCACTGAGGTATTACCTGCAAAAATCCAGCAAACATTTTTGGGAAGAATATGTCAGCAGCCTCCAGCCACAGCCCCCTGTGGCAGGACGAGTTATTGCCCATCCCATTGGATGTACAAGTCTGGAAGGGTCTGGCCACAAAAACAAATTGGAGGGTTTTGAACTATAGTTTTAGGACTTTAACTCTTTAAAGGCCACTGCCCAGATTCCTTCACATTTCTGAGACCTATCACCAGTCTTCTGGGCGCCAGCACCCAGGATATCCCCAGAGGCGCACCTGTGAGCTGCAGCCTCCTCCACCTTTGGCAGGGAGCGCTGGCCCTTAGCCATGGGTGTGGGTGCAGGACAGGCAGGCCCATCAACTTTGCCTGTGGTGGGGTCAGGCTAAACTGGGCCCTGTGTCCCCTGCCCTGGCCAGCACCCCTCCCTATTCTCTCTGGGAGCACTTGATAAATCCTGCACACAACTCTATGTCTTGGGATCTACTTCTGGGGCACCAAGAGTCACATCATTTCATAAGAAATATTATAAAAAAACAACATGCCTCTGCCTTGCCCTACCCCCACCTCAGGGTTCCCTCCAATTTCTTGTTCTCCAGAAGCAACCATTTTACATTCATTGTAGCTTTTATTTTGAGGGCTATGGTCCTATACATCTCTAAATAACACTTTTCTAGTGCTGTTTGCTGACTTTTCGGTTTTAGGCATTTTTCTATTGGTTTTCCCCTATGGAATATGACGATTAAGACACACACACACACACACACACACACACACACACACACACTTTTCATTCCATTCTCCTAAATGGAATGGTTGTAAATAACAATACTAGGTTGCTCTTATATAGAACTTATTACGTGGCAGGCATTGTTCTAAGTATTTCACATGTATTAATTCATTTAATACTCTTCCAAGCCCTGGGTCCTGTTATGATGGCCATTTTACAGATAAGGAAATTGAGTCAGAGTGGTCAAGCATGTGGCCCTACTGCACAGTTAATGGGAGGAGGGTGCAGATTTACCCCAGAGCAGCCTGACTTCAGCGTCTATGCTGTCAATCCCCTCACGATACTACGGAATTACACCACAAATTTAGTTAGATGAGTCTTCCGTATTTTTACTAACATGATTATATCAATGCTAGTAACAGCTGATCCATGTGGTAAACTGATTTCTCTTCCCTTCTTGCAAAACTTTTAATTTTACCCAGGGGGTCAAAATCCTGAGGAAAAACATATTTCAAACTTATAATTCCATCCTCAGCCAAACAATCAATTTTGAGAGTAGACAAAAGATATTTTTAGATGTACAAGGTCCCAGAAATGTTACTTCCTGTGTACTCTTTCTCAGGAAGCTATATAGCATGCTCCAGCAAGATAAAGAATAAACCAAGAAAGAAGTCATGGGTCCAAGGAACAGGAGAGGGACGAAGTGACTCCGTGGGTTATGAAGAGAAGGGATCTGGAAATGGAGTCTTGTTCACCTTCACCTCCCAGCTATGTGGACTGGAGCAAATTAGCCAACTCTTCGTTCAGTTTCCTCATCTGAAAAATGAGGATAGAGTTACAGGGCATTCATGATGAGTAAATGACATGCAGAGGCCACACGTTGGGCTTCTTATGAAATTAGTGGCTTGAACATGACTTCACTGCTTCCTTCTGAAACCCTAATAAAATGACAAAAAGGATGTCCCCCCCCCCCAAAAAAAAAAGCATATTATCTCAGAAGGACAAAAGAACAAGAGGCAAGATTGTGGCAACAGGATAACAGGATTTTGGATGCTTAAGATCAGGAATTTGGATAATAACTGATTCAGCAGAGTCAAAAGCCAAAGGGAGAATTTAAAAAGCTAATATGTAGTGAGCACTCAGAAAAGAAAAGTCCAAGGCAGTGAAACTATTCTGGAGGCTTTCAGGCACGCAGAAAAAGAAAACACTTTGTAGATAAGATAAACCCTCAGATTTCCTAAAAACAGGGACTGCTCGGAGTTGGTACTGCCTAAGAATGGTAGGGAAGGGTGTGAATGTGGGTAACATTCCAAACAGAAAGCAAAGTTTGAGTTATACCAGTTTGGGGAGCAGGGAAAGGGATTATCAAGACAAATAGGCAAAGGGAATAAGTCACATATTAAAAATTATGTAGGGCCGGCAAAGTGGCACGTTGGTTAACAGTTAGCTTGGGACACCAGCTCTGAGCAGCAGGGCTCGATTCGGATCCCACATGAGGGCCAGTGACGCTGCGCCCTCTACAGCTAAGATGGTGAACAACAGCTCAACCTGGAGCTGGGCTGGCATGAGTCGCCGGCAGCCACAGTGTAAGCTGCAATGGAGTTATAGTGGGCTGCCATAAGCAACTGTGAGTGGCTGGCAGCCGGCATGAGCAGCCGGCAGCTGGCATGAGCTGCCAAGAGCTGCTGTAAGCAACCATACAATGGCCGGCGAGTGACAGCTTCACCCGGGAAGAGTGCAATGATAATACCAACATGGGCCAGTGAAGCGACGTCCTCCACAACTAGATTGAAGAACAAAAGGAGGGCAACTTGTCTGTTCACCTTCCCTGATTCCCCAGTGCTGTTCCCCTCCCCCAATTCTCCAATAAAATCTTTCAAAAAAAAATGATGTAAAAATTTGCCACCTTTGCATGAGGGGGAGATTTTTAGGCAGGACACCCTCATTTGGCAGCTGACACAGCATGGAACCAACACTAATTCAGCCTGTGATTTTCCATGACACCCACAGTGAGTGAAGTAGAATTTTCCAGCCAGTGGCAGGCACTGCTCTAAGCCCTGGGAAGACAGCGATGCACGAAACAGGCCCAGGCCCCACCAAGGCTCAGGCTCCACATGCTGCTTTCACCTGGCATGGAGGGTGGCCAACACTGGGTGCCTGAGGGAGCCGATTTCACTTGTCAAGGAAGGGAGGCTCAAGTCACTGCTTCAGACTGACTGCCCAGCTCTGATAATGTCACACCCAGGGCTTGCGGTGCTTCCCAAACATGAATTTGCCTGGGAGCCCGTGTTTCTTCTGAGAAGAAACCACACAGAGCCATCTTGTGGTGGAAAAAAGATGCACAGGTTTCACCTCAAAGCTTTATTGGCTTTTATATGACACCAGCAGGTGTAAATACATCTGCATACTACTCTTGTACTTTGATTCCTCTCATACCTCAGGCAGCACTTTAAAGTGGTCAGCAAATGTTGACAGCCATCTCCTCTTGTCCCACAAACACATTTACCACAGGTAATTAACTTAACTACCTGATAAAAATGTAATTGGCGTGTTGTAATGCCCTCTATTGTCTGAGGAGAGTTTGATGGACGGTTACTTATGTTGGCTCCTTGGTTATCTTTATAGGCACATAATCAAATCCAAATTTGATCATTCATTTGTGATTTGATTAAAGTAAACAGCCAAATTGGGGAATCACTATCCTGAAAGATTTATTATTTGCCTCAATTATGTGGTTTGGATTTTTGTAGTGTTAGAAAATTAAAAGAAGTTGATCAGATGGCTCTTCAACGCTGCCAAGTGCTGTGAGGGATGTACCTCATCCATCAGAGACAATACAAGGCCTGGAGTATCCATTTATATACTTGAAGCATCCGTGCACCTTTTCTAGAAGCTTCAGTCATGTCTTGTGAGCCTTTTCTCACATTGCAAACAGCAGCTACAAATGCTGCAGTCTATGAGACTCCATTGAGCAGACGCCCCCCACCCCAATCCCCCCAGCAGAGGGGACAGCTTCAGAGTGCAGAGTGCAAAGCAGCTACTGTCTGAATACCTGCTAGTCCAAGCACCAGTGTCACCTGCATCTGCAGGGTTGTTCTAAGCAGGGCAGATAGTGGTGAAGAGTTTCATCAGGTTGCCTCAGCCAGGGCTGCGTACGAACCTTAGGCTGCAGATAAGCAAGTCACCTCCCACCTAAGCTCAGGGGGCGTTCCAGTCCTGTACACCTATTATGAGAGACTTTTTTTTTTTTAATGTGATGACTGATTTGGGCCACTTCTCAGCCACCTGCCCCACGTTGGGAGGAGGAGGCCTTCCGGACTGTTTAGGAAAGTCAAGTCTCAAGACCACACACGATGGGGCCCTGTGAGCCTCATCATGGTTTGACATTTCCAGGCACTGAGGAATGCCCCCAACCCAGACCAGAGTAGAATCTGCTACAGATGGCTTTGACCATGCTCTTGAAGTCAGCTGCGACAGAACTGTTCAATTTTTAAAACAATTAGTTTCTCCCATGTCCTTAGGGCAACCTAGAATGTGTTTCCTGCTGTTCCACACTCGCCCAGCCCCCACCGTGCCAACCTGACCTTCGCCCAGCAGACATAGAGGCGCCTGCCTGACCTCAGCCCTTGGCCCACAAGGCCTTGAGCCTGCTGACTTCCTGCTACTGCACTCTAGCCCATGGCTCAGCTGCTGGTTCTGCTGGTCTCACCCTATCGTGTCATCATTTCACATGTGCCATGTAACCCCCATGTCTCCCCAGAGAGAGGGTAAGTGCCACAGAGGCAATGAGCAAGAAGAGTAGCACAGGTCACAGGATTCATTTGTTCTTTTAAACGTACTGAGTGCCTGCTCTAAGCACTGCTCTAAGGCAGCGAGGGACAAAACAGGCCCAGGCCCCTCTCTCGTGGTGTTTCTAGTTCAGTGGGAACACAGACAATGAACAAAGAAATATATCACATTCCAAATATGGAATCCAAAGCATGGTCCAAGGTCACCCAGGAGTCTGGGGACCAGAAATGGGAAGAAAAGCAGATTTCGATCATGAAAGTCAATCAGACGCCCCAGTTTCCAAGTTCACTGCTCACCATTGCACATGGATGTACATGGGTTAGGCAGCATGTTTGCAGACAAGATACAGGCTCTGGGAATTTATGCAGCTTCCAACATCTTGAGTACTTCAGTCTCTAATCCAGTGATTCTCACCAAATATGCAGCATGTGTCCCACGGGAGGACTTGATTAGCAGTGGGTCTGGGGCTTGACAAGGCTGTTTCCAGTTGCCTGATAACGCCTTGCCATGCTCACCCCCACACAGCGGCCCAGAGGCAGGAGGAAGTCAAGGAGGTCATTTGCACTGCTGATTTCAAATTACCCTTAGCAAACACAGTTCACTTTATAGAGCAAACAGGATCACCCAGTTACCTTATGGGGTAAGAGAGGAGGAACTTTACCCATCATTAATGTTTTACTACCTTTCTCAAAAAGTGTAACCTTTAACCCCCAAATCAACTCTAAACCACGGCTAAGAAGGTCCGGCTGCTGGGCAGTTCCGGGTGCTGGTCTGTCACCCAGCCAATGCTGTTTCAATCAGGAGAAACAAATAAACAGAAAGATAAGCTCTTTAAAGCACACCCAAAGCAGACCCAGAACTTCCCCGAGCAGAGATAACTGGCCAGCCCCACAGCCTCATTTGGATGATAGAGGGCTGTCTGCCCAAGTGCCTTCAGGCCTGGGACAGATCTGGCCCTCTGTAGTGACCAGCATAAGGGGAGCTCTTCCACCAGCTTGGAGAAAGTGCAGCCTAGTGCTGACTGCAGAAATTCTGTGGTTGACTTGGCCCCCGCTCCGACTGACTGACAGGTGACATGAAGAGTTTGTTCCTTCCACAAAGATGGCTACACTTAATGTCCTAACTACCAGCAAGGGCCTCATTTAGCACAAGGATTCCAAAGTCTGAGCCAAATGGGTGGAGAGAACATGTATGTGTGAGCCATTTGGGAAACCACAGAATTCCCTAACACCTGTGACACGTGGGCTTACCTGGACGCACAGCCCATCTGTGCTGAACAGGTCCTTCCTTTTTAACATTTAAATGACAGGCAGTTCCGGCACTTCCTTTTTTATAGATGACTAATATCTAATTATTTGTGACCTAAGAAGCCAGTCCTCAGGAGTTGGTACAATTTATTATTCATGAGCTATAAAATTAGCACAGGACTGGAATATACTGAGGGCTCCACTTCACTTCCCGGAGGTCTGGCTGCTGAGCAAGTCTTGGCCCTGGTGCAGGCAGCACAGCTGGGTGTCCTGCAGTTTGTGGAGGAACACTTTCTTATCAATGCTGTCTTGAGTTCATCATGCTCTACAACTGCTGCTTTTCTTGCTTTTAAATTAAACTTGCTGGGCCGGCCGAGTGGCGCGGTGGTTGAGCGCTGGCTTGGGAAGCCAGTGGCCCCGGTTCAGGTCCCACATGTGAGGGCCAGTAACACTGCCCACACACACACAAAAATAAAAAATAAAAAAAATAAAAAACATTAAACTTGCTGTTGGTTTAGCTTCTTTATCCTCAACTTAGTCTGTTGTGGGTTGTTGCATTGGCCCCACTGTGTGTAGTAGCATATTTCAGCATCTGTCTACACATCCCAGTAATCATACATTAGCATGTACGCACTGAGGTTCAAAGGTGAACCTATGCCCCAATTGCTAAATCAGAAATGTAGTAATTCCACCCAGTACATTTGAGGAGCTCTTTTTCTGTACCATATGGAAACTGATTGAGGTAGGTAAGCCGGCTTTTAGCTTGTCAAATGGGCTGCTGTCAAGAAGCTTTTGCCTCTGCCTTAGAAGTCTGGAATTGCATTGCATCAGTGTATGCAGTGCGTATGCTAGTAGATATTCAGCAATCAGCTCCAGCTCTCCCAGGAGTAAAAATGTGTGTGTGTGTGTGTGTGTGTGTGTGTGTGTGTGTGTGTGTGTAATAGGTTTAATAAAGAGGTTTATTATAAATTTTACTGATGTAGATGTGGGACACACTGTTTACAAATAAAAAATATACAGTACTTTTGATTGTACATTCCATGTAGCCAATTGATTTCACAGAATACTTTCAGTCGATTTTTGTTGAACTAGTGTACTCGTGGCTGAACTATATTGCAACTGATGAACAAATGTAGTTCCAACATAAATGTTAATTGGATATTTTTGTTTAAGAGTAAGACAAAAGTAAAACAACAAAGACTGTGTCCAAACTTGAGTCATTTATCAATGATGTGTGTCAATTCTTTGCTAAATCAGATAACATTTTCAAATACTGAGAGAACACATTTTCAGTTTTTCAGCTTTTCATGATTTAACAGCTATCCATATAATACACTTTTAAGTTTAATCTAAATTTTTAACATTTTTTCCATCACTTTATTTATTTATTTATTTATTTATTTATTTATTTATTTATTTTTCCTCTATCCATTGAGCCATCCGGGTGGCAGGCAGCTCAGTTCCAGGTGCCGAGTTCAACCTTAGTTGCAGACGGGCTGAGCCACCATCCCCAACAGAAGTCGAACTGGCAACCCTGTTGTTAGGAGCACATGCTCTCACCAGCTGAGCCATCCTGCCACATGTTGACAGCTCAGCAGCAGCTCAGCTCAGGCACAGTTCACTGGCCCATGTGGGAATCCAACCAGAAACCCTGTTGCTCAGAGCTCACACTCGAGCTAACTCTTAACCAACTGAGCCTCTTGGCCAGCCCCTCTCCATCACTTTCTTAAGTCAAGGCAATCAACAGAACAATAAACCAACCCCTGAGTTGTCACATTTTGCCAATTTCTATGATACAAATACTCTCACTGTGGTCAATTTCAATCTACTGACATGACGTTACTGAATGTGGGGTTGGAAGAGATGCCCAGTAATAAATAACCCTTATGTTGTATTTCCACCATACTGCTGCAATAACCCAAATAAGCTCAAGAATGAAGGTAATAGTGAAATGCAGTAAAAACAAAAACAAAACAAATTAGAAATTGATCAGTTTTGAGTATTACCACCTTCATTTTTTTACATAATTTCATTATTAATAATGGCTGTGTTTAATAACTGACTTGGAACATTCCTGAAGATTCTTGTGAGCCTGCACCAGCCAGCAGGGCACACCATTAAGTAAGTGGTGGTGAAGGTAGCTGTGATTTAAAGAAGGCCAGTTATTCTTTTAGACACAGTGGGTGTTATTTCCCACTCCAGCTCCCCTCAGCTTATAATATAGCCAGCATCTAAGCCTGGCTTCACCCCCTTCAGTGTCAGCCCCCACCTTCTGTCACAGTCACAGGTCCTGTGTCCCTGTCCTCCCTTCTCACTCCCCCCCCAGTTCCCCCTCCCCCCACACACACGGTACCAAGCTGTGGCTGCACAGCCAATATACAGCGAGATAGGCCGACACAGGCCTGCACTGGGGGTGGGGGTGGGGGGGCCAGCCGGAAGCACAGCCTCCACCATAAAGAGGAAGTGCTAGAAGCGATTGAGAATTAGGAAGAGGGTGCCAGCCAGTGACTCAAAGTCTAGTGCAGCCATAAAAAAATCTGCCTGGGGTTACAGCCTGAGAAACAAGGTGTTGGCTTTTAAAGGGCTTAATTTTCTCTCCCTTAAAAACTGAACCAAAAACTTTAATTACAGGCAGATCATAAAATTCAAATTCCAGTATTAAAGGGCATGTCCAAAAATATGTACATATGATTTACACATCTGGTAATGTTTTATCAAATGACTAAGATTGCTCTGTTTTACTGTTTGCATTAGTCCTTCGTTTGGTTGGGTGGAATTTTTTAAGTTGTATTTTTCATAGCATCTAATTTTTTTTTTTTTTTTCCTGAGGGCAGTGTCACTGGCCCTCATATGTGGGACCCGAACCAGGGCCGCTGGCTTCCCAAGCCAGCACTTAACCACCGCACCACTCGGCCGGCCCCATAGCATCTAATTCTTAATGACAACAGGTCTTAATGTCTTTCAAAAAGGGTCTATTCCCTTAAAAATATAACAAGATAAAAACATTTTCTCCATCTCCCACTCCCATTTTGCTGGGACTATTCTAGACCTACCCCAGCCTCCAGTCACACTGTGTGCCATCCGAGTAAGAAAGCATCATAGAGTTTGAAATTCTTCTCAGAAGACCCTTACCTGTGACCTTCTTGGGATAGACAGTTTTTTAAAAAGAAGCAAACAAATGATAAATTTTCAAGGCATTCTGGAGTTTTAATCACTAACTTTTTGAAAGATACTACAGGAAAAATATATTTAAATCAGCACCTTCTATTCATGGTAGATATGTAGTAATAGGTTGAAAAAGAAAAAAAAATAAGATCAATTTTCCTTGATTGAAAAAGCATGGAAAAAGTAGGCAGTCTCCTAACTTTCTTTCTTTTAGTCATCTGGTTTCCAAGAGGGACCTGGAGAAGGAAGAATGCAGGTTGCACTGGCTGAAACAGAACTGTCACCTACAAAGTGAACAACTTTACTACTAACGGCATTTCCGTACATTCAGATACATGCTTTTCCTTGGGACATACTGCTTTAATGAAAAGGTCTTTTGATGACAAATGTATTTCAGTTTTTGAAGGAGGAAGAAATACTTCCTCCTTCAAACAAGAAATACTTGTTTGGCTTAATTGATGAGATGTAAATGTCCATGTTTTTTCTTGTAAATCTAGCTCTCAGCCCATCACATAGTGTTAATGACCAGGATGTAGGAGCCATAGACTGAGGTGCCTGGTATTGCAATTTTCATGCAGCTCCCAGGGTTCACTGAATCACCCCATCTGGGGTCAGCTCCCTCTGTAGCCCCATCTCCAAGGCTGTTTTATGGGAGTCCTAACCAGCAGTCACTTCCCTTCTGTTCCTGGCAAGGTTGAAAGCCCAATAAGACAAGGTGTGTGAGCCTGTTTATCTGGAACATGCTCTGTTGAGTCCTTTCTTGATTTCCCCCAGCCCCAGCCCCGGTTGAGGTAGGGCTCTACCGTTGGGCAAGAGTAGAAAATTGGCTATTTGAACCAAAGACTTGTTAATGAGCTTAAGAAGCTGCCTAGTGTTGGACCACAGTCAGTATGTTTGTCTTTAAACACCCAAAGTCCAAGTTCCCATCTGAGGCTGGTGGATAAGGAGAAAGAGGGGTGAAGCTGAGGGGTGAAGCTGGGCCTCCTTCCTGGAACTTGCAACTGAGTGAAACAGTAGATTAGCAGCACCTTGGGGAAACTAGCTAAAAATCCAGAACATCATTCATTCCACAAGAAACTAGTGACTCAATCCAAAGCAGAAAACAACCCTCTGAATAGATGCCCCAAATCATTGGAGACAAATGGCTAAAGCGGTTAAAATAAAATTCTGATTTTTTTTTTTATGAAGAAACAATTATGCAATATAGTATATACTTACTAAATAAGTAAAAGCACAAGAAGAAAGCGTTAATAGAAACTGGAAATTTCTGTGACTTTTGCCCAATCCTGACATTTGGGATGTTAGATGAGACATCACCTACAGGACCTAACATGGAGAGCATTTCCTAGGACATTACTAATGGGTTTAGCTAAATAGGATTATGATTCCTGGTCACATAGCCCCTCACTATTTTCAAAGACAAATAATCACCCAGGCGACAGGGATCAAACCACAACAAAGATGGAAATGTTAATAAATATTTAACAAACATTTTTTTTGAGTTTACAACTTTATACCAACTGTAATAGCTATAATCAAATAGACAGTCAATAACAAGAGTCCTCAAGAAAGTATAGAAACTGGAACTCTGATATGTTGGTGGAAATGCAAAATGATGCAGCTACTTTAAAAAACATTTTGGCAGTTCCTCAAATAGAGTTACCATATAATCCAGCAATATCTCTCCTAGGTATCTAACCAAGACAAATGAAACTTATGTCCATACAAAAACTTACACAACTCTAATGTCCATCAACTGTTGAATGGATAAATAAAATATTATATAGACATAAATAACACAAACGAGTATATAATAAAATATTATTTAGCAATAAACAGGAACGAAGTAGTACTGATAGATGCTACAAAATTATGTTAAGTGAAATAAGCCAATAACAAAAGATCACATAACCTATGATTCATTTACATAAATTGTTCAGAAGAGGTAAATCTATGGAGACAGAAAGCAGATTAATGGTATACAGTAGTTGAGGGTTAGAGTGGATTGGAAGTGACTGTTAATGGATAGAATTTTTTTGAGGAATGACAAAAATGGTCTAAAATTAGATTGTGATAATGTTTGCATAATTCTGTGAACATACTATATCATTAAGTGTATACTTGAATAAACATTTTCGATGCTAACAATCACAACTGTTTTACACATTTGGTAAACTACCTGGGTATCAGCAATGAGCTCATTGCCCTAAAGTCCGAAGGAAAATACTTCCTATCAATGTGTTTATAATATATAATATAAAGTTTCACACTCTCTACATATGTGGGCATATATCATACTTTCTGCTTTTAAAGCACAACCTCGTATATTTGAACTTTATAAAAATCTATAAGATAATGAAATTCCCAGTTTATAGATAAATAAATGAGAATATGTAAGTTTTTTTTAATGTTGAATGAATATAGGGGAAATGACTTGCCTGAAGTTAAAATTATAAGATAATTTGTTATGCCTAATTTATAGGTAAATAAATTAGAATATGTACTTTATTTTTAACGTTGAATGAATATAGGGGAAATGATCTGCCTAAAGTTACACAATTCTGTGGTTGAGCAGAAATGAAATCTCAGGTCTCTCACGGAGCTGCCCACTCTGCCACCTGCAGAAACTCAGAGGTCCGTCACAGGCAGGTGGGGGTCTGAAAGAAACGTGGTTCCGCCAAGTTCCCCTCTGTCTCCTTTGTCTACTGTCCTGGGATTCAGAGGCCAGGAGGGTCATGAGATGTTACACTGGACAGCTATTCAGTTTCTCTAACTCCTTGATAAGAGAAGCCACAAAAAAGATGGGCTTTTTGCGGGGGTGTGGGGGGGTGACACTAGTAATTATAGGTGAAGTGAAGAAGAATGTGATCTCTCTAATGGTTGAAAATGATTGGCAAACGATTGTGTATACACATACATAATAAAGAATGGAGAGGAGGATCAGTGTGAGAAAACTAGTGGGAATAGTGAGGAAGAAATGCATTGTGGAGCAGGGATGAGCAAGTGGAGTGATTAAGAAATAAATAAGCATCGTTCACTGGTCTCCAGACATTGAACGAGTGTGATCCTGATAAAAACTCTTTCAATGAATGGAGTTCTTCTAATACATTTTTAAATTTTTTTTATTTTAAAAAATTGCGGTAAAATACAAATAACATAAAATTTACTATCCTAATCATTTTAAGTGTATAATTCTGTGACAATAAGTATATTCACATTGTCATGCTACCATCACAACCATCCATCTCCAGGACTCTTTTCATCTTGCAAAACTGAAACCCTATACCCGTTAAACACTAACTTCCCCTTCCCGACTCCCTCCAACTCTGGAAACCACCATTCTACTGCCTGTCTCTATGGGTTTGACGGCTTTAGTTACCTCATATAGGTGGAATCGTACAATATTTGTTCTTTTGTGTCTGGCTTATTTCACTTAGCTTAATAATGCCCTCACATTTCATCCATGTTGTAGCATTTGTCCAAATTCTCTTCTTAAAGCTGACCAATAAACATTTTGTTGTATATATTAATATACCACATTTTGCTTATCCGTTCATCCATTATTGGACACTTGGATTGCTTCTGTCTTTTGGCTTCTATGAATTATGCTGCTATGAACATGCATGCATAAATATATGCCCAAGTCCCTGTTTTCAGTTCGTTTGGGTACATTTACCCAGAAGTAGAATTGCTGGATCATACGGAAATTCTATTTTTTTTTTAATTTGGTTAAAGAAAAACCCACATAACATAAAATTTATCGTCTTAATTTCTAAGTGTACAGTTCAGTAGAGTTAATCTTTTCTTCATTTTTTGAGGAACCACAATACCATTTTCCATAGCCTCTAAAATATTCTTATATTCATCCTCAGCAAAGGAGGTAATACAAGTGAAGCTCTTACAGAGTACATTTAAATTCAATAAATGTTAAGTGAATAACAACACCAACAATAAAAATAGTAATAATGATGCAATTTGATGATGATTTATGGGAGACTTTGGAACACTGTGCCAGGCACTACAGATGATGTAAACATCTGTAGAACACTCTCTTTGCCTTCATCACCCTGTAATCACCCTGGTGAGACAGACACATCGGCCTCTGACTCGTAATTTAAGCAGGAAGAAGCAGCAGTGAGGACTGGAGCTGGGCTCTAGTGGGCAGGAGCCCCTCAGACGTCTCTTCCTAACTCCAGGGTCAGTGACGTCGCCATGGTGGCTAGTAGCCAGCCAGGCCAGGGGTGTTTACACCACAAGAATCAAAACATGACAAATGAGGGTTCATTTCCACCCCCATCTCGCCAAAAAAGTTTGTTTTCGGACATTCACCATCATACCACGGAGCACAGCTCACTGAGGTGAGAACTCAGAAAAGAGCGTTTTTGGACTAAGGGGTACCAAGGCCTTTCACAGACAAGAAGATGTTTAGATGGGGCCTTGGAGGCGGGAGAATATCTGTGCTTGAGAGGCATCTGCTCATGGACTCTGCTCTCTCCTGCCATTTTTCTATCGATCTTGGATTTGTTTCTCACCTCCAGGTCCTGAAGGAGAAATGACAGTGGACGCAGGTCTATGGAGTCCCTCACCCCCAGTACTCTTAAACGTCTTTCTGACATCAGTCGGAAGTCCCTAGTGCTGGGATCAAATCAAGACCATCTTAAAGTGAGAGTAGCACAGCAAAAAGCTGCTAAAAATGCAGTGCTTTGGACAGGAAAACTCCCTATACCAGACATTTTCCTGTTCATCTTAACCTAAATTATCAAACTCACTAAAACCAACTTGTCCTTCAGAAATAACCAGGTTTATTTATTTTCATTAACTGAAAAGATGCGGGGTCCACATTCCCCTTTAATTTTGTTTTCTTCTTGCAGTAATTACATCAATTGCCTTTAAAACAATTATTGAACCATTAAATGCTTATGAAAGACATTTGTTGTTCAAATAAGACACTATTCCTTTTCGTGTGCAGGCACAGTCTTAGATATATTAATAAGCACGAAGAAATCAGATATGTCCATAAAATGGGAAAGGAGTGTATATTTGTCCTATACCCTCTGACAGAGGATTTCAGCCAACTAAATTGTTTTCAGCAACTACCTATATTTGACTTTGGCACCTTTTTAAAAGTCAAAAGAGACATTTGCAAGGAGCCATAAAAAGTCATTACATATGCAGAACAATTGAAGCCCTCAGCATCTGGGGAAGGAAATACATTTGTCTTCTGTCTATGTCTCCCCCAAGGGTCTCCCTGAATCAACTTTTATGAGGGTGGGGGAGGGAGGGAGGCGGGTGTCGTAAATATCCCATGCTATTGGGATCCAACAGTTAACAATACCCCTGGTGACTATAAACACAAGATGTTGCATTCAGGAAAGAGGTGCACTCAAGTAAGCAGAGATCTTTGTGACAGTGGGCCACAGGCCAGCTAATCACATTACCATGAGAGCCAAGAGGTGGCCGGCAGACAGTGAAATAAAGAGGAGGAGAAAAGCAAGACTAATCTCATTAAAAGGAAAGCTAAGAGAGACGCTGCTTTTACATAGCTGCTTAAAACGCCCAGTTTTCCCAGGACTGGGTCACCTGGGCACCCTCAGAGGCTCAGGCTGGTTCGGGAGTATTGTTCTGTCCTGCCTAGTACTGGGGCCTTCTGGGCTGCTCAGACCTTGTCTTCAGAGTATTCTTTTAAAGATAAAACAGGCATCACCTCTCTGCCCTGCAAAAAACGCCTTTTGGAAACACTCTTTTCCTTCATTATCCTATTTTCTGTTTACCAGTCCCTAAATTGTCTAAAAGCACTAAGTCCTCCAAAGACTTGAACTAAAAGTCAAGCTTTAAGTGCATGTGTTCTGCAACTTTGAGGAAAGAGGAACTTAAACGAAATCTGAGGGAACACACTAGGTCACCAGTTCTCAAAGTGTGGTCCGCAGATCCCTGGGGATCAGAGATACTTTCAGGGGTTCCGCCAGGTTCTTCCTTTTCCAGCTGCATATCTGTGTGAGGCAGGGCTGTCTCATGTGCTTCAACCCAACCAACAGATTACAGCAGAGATTTGCAAACTAGAAAGCAAGACATTGAAGAGATTTGCAAAGATGGAAAATAGTGCTTAAAAGTACTGTTTCCAAAAATATACTTATTTTTGATTTAAAAAAAAGTTATGCTAACATATAAAGGATTTATTACTGTTGTCTTAAGTGAATTAATAAAATATTTTTAAATTAATCAGTTTTTGTTTTTAATGTGGCAAATATGGGTAGATATAACCCACATATCAAAAGCTCTTTGGGGTCCTTAATAAGTTTTAAGAATGTGAAGGGACCCTGAGACCAAAAAAGTTTCATATCTGCTACATGAGAAAGAAATGAAAAGGTTCAGCTGTAACACTGATCATTGTTTTAAACCTTAAGTTTAAAGACTGTGGGCTGACAAAACTTTGGACAACTGGAATTTCCCTCAAACTGCTCACAAGTCCCTCTAAGGCCAAACCCTTAAATTAGCCTTTGAGTAAAGACATATAATATACAAAGAATGAAGAATATAGGAATTCAGCAAGGCCAGGAAAATGGCAAAGAGGCAAGATATGTCATTTACCAAAAATGATGAATCTCTGGAGAGCCATCCAAGTTGTGTGTATCGGCAATTATTCTAGTTCCTTTTTATTGCTGAGTAGTGTTCTGTAGTTGGATGGATCACTGTTAAGCTATTTACTTACTGAAGGTCATCTAAGTTGGTTGCAATTTTTGGTTATTGCAAATAAAACAGTTGTGTACAGGTTTTTGCATGAACATAAGTCTTCACTGCTTTGGGATAAATGTCCAGGAGTGCAATTGTTGGGTCATATGGTAGTTTTGAGATAGGAAAGTTATAGGCAGTCAGGGAAATTGCCACAGTAGAGGGAATCAGGGTGGAAACTATAACAAAGCCAGGGAAATATTTTATCAGCTAACAGATTGGTTTAAGTCACAGGGCCAGACAGAGTGACAAACTTAGGTGGGGAAGGAAGAAGGCCTCTTTTTCGCAGTCAGGGATTCCCAGGTAGAATGTATATCTCCAGAGGCTATTTAACATAACATAATACTGGCAGGAGTCCTTTCTTCAAAGCCAGTCTCTGCTAACATGCTCTTCTCAGAGCAGAGACATTGATTAAGCTAATTAAGCTCTAAAGAAATTAGACAGCTTGAAGGAAACATCTCCTCCTGGCTGAGCAACAAATGTGGCCCCCAAAGGTGCCAGCCACCCCCCTCCCCAGACATACAAAAGGTATAAAAACCAAAGCTTTTGCCCTAACTGGTGGGCACCCCAGTAGGGACCCCCCTCTCGTTTTGAGAGCTGTTACTTTCTACCCTAATGAACTACCTCTCTGGTCCGAGTCTCCATTCTTCAGCTTCACGAGACTATGATCCTGGCACAAGAAATATCCTACATCAGTTTCATGTTTATTTATTTATTTATTTTTAAAGATTTAATTGGGGGAATTGGGGGAGGGGAACAGCTAAGTTGTCCTTCAGTCTTAGTTGTGGAGGGCGCAGCTAACTCAGCTCCAAGTCCAGTTGCCATCCAGTTACCGTTCGGCAGCTCGCAGAGGCTCAGCTCAAGGGGCCGTGTTCAGTCTTAGCTGTGGGTGGGCATAGCCACCATCCCATGCTGGAGTCGACCGGCAACCTTGTTGTTAGAAGCACGTGCTCTCACCAACTGAGCTGTCCTGCGGCAGTTCAGCGAAGCGAAGCTCAGGTGCAGCTCACTAGCCCATGTGGGAATTGAACTGGCGACCTGTTGCTCAGAGCTCACACTCTTAAACAACTGAGCCACTCTGCCGGCCTTGTGTTTATTTTTTTAAGAAATTGCTAAACTGTTTCCAGGGTGGTAGTACCATTTTACATTCCTACCAGCAACGTATGAGTCATCCAGTTTCTCTGCAACTTCCTCAGCTTTTGGTGTTTTCACTGTTTTTTGTTGTTGTTGTTTTGTTTTGTTTTTGTTTTGTTTTGTTTTCCTTTTTTTTTTATTAGTTTCAGGTGTACAACACAATGCAATAGTTATACTCTTTACGCCCCAAAGTGACAACCCCTCTCCCCCAGTTTGCCACCTCACTCCCCCACATTATCATACATATCTATTACAATTCCTTTGACTCCGTTCCACAGTATACTCCACATCCTGTGACTATCTATATATTCAGTTACAGTTGGCATACAATATTATACAACATCAGCTTCAGGTGTACAGTGCAGTGATCAACCCTCTACTCCATCCATGAAGTGGTCTCCCTAACAAGACGTGACTATCTGACATGCCACAAAATTTTTACAACATTATTGTATTCCCCGAACTGTATTTCATATCCCTGTGGCAATATTGCAGTTGTCTATTTATGCTGTCTAATCCCTTCCCCTTCCCCCTTATCCCCACCCCCCTCCCAACTAGGAACCCTCAGTTTTTCCTGTATATCTATGAGTCTGTTTACTTTGATTGTTCAGTCAGTTTTTCAGACTCCACATATAAGTGAGATCATATGGTATTTGTCTTTCTCCGACTGACTTATTTCACTTAACATAATAGTCTTTTCACAACATTATCAATTACATTCCCAGCACTGGCCCCATATCCCTGCAGCAACATCGCAGTCACCCACCTACGCTGTCCAAAACTTTCCCCCTCTCCCTCATTCCCACTCCCCCCCAGCCAGCAAGCATCAGTTTTTCCTTTGTATCTGCTTGATAGGACTTCAATGTTTTTTTTTGTTGTTGTTGTTTTGGTTTTTTTTGAGAGCAGTGTCACCGGCCCTCATATCTGGGACCGAACCGGGGCCGCTGGCTTCCCAGGCCAGCGCTTAACCACCGCGCCACTCGGCCGGCCAGAACTTCAATCTTAAATTTACTGAGACTTGTTTTGTGGCCTAACGTGGTCTATCTTGGAAAATGTTCCATGTGTACTTGAATAGAATGTATATTGCTTTTTCAGGGTGAAATGCTCTAAAAATATCAACGAAGTCCAGCTGGTCTAAAGTGTCATAAGGCCTCTCTTTCTGTGTTGATTTTCTGTCTAAAGGGTCTGTCCATTAATGACAATGGGGTGTTGAAGTCCCCTACTATGATAGTGTTACTGTTGATCTCTGTCTTTATGTCTGTCAAAATCCGATATATGTAATTAGGAGTTCCTATGTTGGGTGCATAGATGTTATTAGGGTTATAATGCCCTTCTTTGTCTTTTATTGTACTCATTTTAAAGTCTATTTTGTCCAAAATAAGTATTTGTACTCCAGCTTTTTTTTTCTCATTTCCATTTGCATGAAATATCTTATTCCATCTGTAAACAACATATACATGTGTCCTGTTTTCTTATCCACTCAGCTACTCTCTGTCTTTTGATTGGAGCATTTAGCCCATTCACATTTAAAATGTTATTGATAGGTGCATATGTATTGCCATTTTGTTATTTGTATTCCTGGTCTTCCTGGGTTAGCTTGTTAACCCCTTTCTTTTGTTTAAAAAAGCCCTTTTAACATTTCTTGCAATGCTGGCTTGGTGGTAATGAACTCCTTAAGTTTATTCTTTTCCAAGAAGCTCTTTATTTCTCCTTCGATTTTAAGTGATAGCTGTGCTGGGTAGAGCAATCTTGGTTGTAGGCCTTTATTTTGTGTCACTTTGAATATCTCCTGCCACTCCCTTCTGGCCTGCAGAGTTTCTATAGACAAGTCAGCTGTTAGTCTAACAGGAGTTCCTTTGTATGTAACCTGCTGTCTTTCTCTTGCAGCCTCTAGGATTCTGTCTCTGTCTTTAACCTTTGCCATTTTAACTATGATGTGTCTTGGTGTGGACCTGTTTGGGTTCTGCTTGTTTGGAACCCTCTGCACTTCCTGGGCATGTATGTCGATTTCCTTCACCAGGGTAGGGAAGTTTTCAGTCATTATTTTTTCAAATACATTCTCGAACCCTTGCTTCTTCTCTTCTCCTTCTGGTATTCCTATGATTTGACGATTCTTGTGCTTCACCTTGTCCCATAGGGCTCTTAAACTATTTTCATTGTTTTTTCTTTGGTCTTTTTGCTGTGCCAACTGGGTGATTTCTGCTATTTTGTCTTCCAAATTGCTGATCCGCTCCTCTGCTTCATCTACTGTACTGGTGATTTCTTCGAGTGTGTTCCTCATTTCAGTTATTGTATTCTTTAGTTCTAACTGGTTGTTTTTTATGATTTCTCTATCCTTCCTTATGTCCTCACTAAGTTTGTTAAACATTCTTATCATCAGTGTTCTAAACTGTGTCTCTGAAAGGTTGGATCCCTCTGTTTCATTTAGTTCCATTTCTAGAGGTTTCTTCTGATCTTTTACTTGTGACATGTTTCTTTGTTTCCCCATTCTGGCTGTTGCTCTGGGATTGCTTTGATGTATTAGATAGATCACCAGGAGAGCCCTGGCTGGATCAGGCAGGCACACAGCTCACAGCCCAACACTCCCAGGAAAACTCCCAGTCTCAGCCTGTCCCAATCAGCCACTCGCAGATCAGGCCGAGCAGCCCAACAACCAAACACCAGCCTGGCAACTCTGCAAGCGCAGTGCGGAGAGCCGGGACTGAGGCGGCTTGCGCACTCCCGCATCTCAGTGAGTAGCTTGTTGGAGCCAGAGCACGCCCACCAGGCGTTTCCCTGACAACGCAGCACAAGCCCTGCGGAGGGTGGGGATCTGAGGCGGCTTACGCACTCCTGGGTCTCAGTGAGCAGCCTGTTGGAGCTGGAGGGCACCCGCCCAGTGTTTCCCTGGCAATGCAGTATAAGCCGGGCGGAAGATGGGGATCCAAGGCCGCATACGCACACATGCACTTCTGCGCCAATTCCATCAGACCAATGAGGTCCTGGACCTGATCCTCTGTGGGAGGGCCCAACCCCACAGACAAAATGACGCCTTCCCTACACCACTCGTGTACAGGCTCCACACCAGGGGTACAATAGTCCAAAAACCTCCAGCTTCTGCACCAAAGGTGCTCAGTTCAGTCTGTCCCCACAGGCTTCTGGGCCCGCCTCACACAGCCACTCCCTCCACCAGGAACCAGGTAAGTGCTCACCGGCGAGCAAGCCCGTGCATCGGCCCCACTGATTCTCTAGCCACTCTTAGCCTCACCGAGCTGAGCAAAGAGTGTCCTCACTAATTTACTACCATCTATCTTGGAACTTCTCTTCCTGGCAAAGGAACTCTGGGCTAGTGAGCTTGGTGTGTGGCCAGAGGGTCTCTCCCCCAACCAGAGAAGCCTCCCCACAGCTGGGGCTTCCCTCACGGGGTTCGCCCTCTCTTGTCTCCGCCCGTCCTACCAGACCCGATGTGGCCTCCTCTTTAAGTTCTTCATTTAGTGGTTCTGTTCATCTAGTGTTCCGGGAACCTCCAGGGTTGAATGCTGTATAATTTGTTTGTAATTTTGGTGTGATCCTGTGAGGTAGTTAGCACAGTGTCTGTCTATTCCGCCATTTTACCAGAAGTCTCTTCACTGTTTTTTTAGTTTAGCCATTCCAATAAGTATGTAGTGGGATCTCATTGTTGTTTTAATTTGCATTTCCCTGATGGCGAATGATATTGAACATCTTTTCATGTGCATATTTGCCATCTATATATCTTTTTCAGTGAAATGTCTTTTCCTCATGTTTTAATTAGATTGTTTGCTTTTTTTATTGTTGAATTTTAAGGATATATGTATATTGTTCTAGGCAGTAGTCATTTGTTATACATATAGTTTGTAAATATTTTCTTCTGGTCTGTAGCTTGTCTTTTTATCCTTCTTAATAGGGTCTTTCAGTGAGCAAAAGTTGTAAATTTGAAGTTAAATTTATCAATTTCTCCTTTTATGGATCATGCTTTTGGTGTCAAGTCTAAGAACTTTTTGTCTAGCCCTATGTCCTGAAGATTTTCTCCCATTTTTTTTTCTAAAAGTTTTATAGTTTTACATTTTACAGTTAAAGCCGTCATCCATTTGAAGTTAATTTTTGTATAAGGTGTGAAAATCAGGTCAAGGTCCTTATTTATTTATTTATTTATTTATTTATTTATTTATTTATTTTCACCTCCATTGAATTGCTTTTACAGCTTTATCGAAAATCACTTGAATGTATTTGTATAGTATTTGTATAGTATTGTATAGATTGCTGTTCCATACGAAGTCTGACAATTAAGTTTGCTAACTTGTTGCTATGATGTTTCTAACCTTTTTTTGATGTCAGAGGCATTATTCATTATGAATTTGTACCAAGTGGACAGTTAACTAAGTTTACTATTTGGAAGTGCTGAAAAGGCTGTGTGTAAAAGTAAGATGACCTGAACTTTTCACCAACAATTCATGGCTCTTGCATCACAACAATACACCAGCTTACACGGCACTGTCTGTGAGGGAGTTTTTAGCCAGTAAACAAATAACCGTATTAGAACACCGCCCCCCCTTACTCACCTGATCTGACCCCCCAGTGGCTTCTTTCTTTACCTAAAGATAAAGGAAATTCTGAAAGAAAGACACTTTGATGACATTCAGGACATCAAAGGTAATACGACAACAACTCTGATGGCCATTCCAGAAAAAGAGTTCCAAAACTGCTTTGAAGGGTGGACTAGGCACTGGCATTGGTACATAGCTTCCCAAGAGGAGTACTTCGAAGGTAACTGTACTGATATTCAGCAATGAGGTATGCTGCATTTTTTCTAAGATGAGTTGGTGAACTTAATTGTCAGACCTCATATGTAAGTAAATAGAGCAGTAAACTGAGCCCCAAGTACCCATCACCCAACTTCAATAATTATCAATTTATGACCATCTTGTTTCATTTATATCTCCTCCCACCACCACCAGAATTACTTGGAAACAATTGTAAATTATGACTTAATCTGAACACTTTACTACATACCTCTAAAGGGTAAAGACATACATACAAAAAAACCCTTAATACCATGATCAAACACACAGACAAGTTGACAATATGTTATTTAATCAAATAACATAGTATGGGAATTTCCTTGGTTTTGATACAAACCTTTTTTATGTAATATTTTGTTTGTTTGTTTGTTTGAATTAGGATCTAAACAAGATCCATGTCTGGCAACTCTGGAAGTCCTCCTAAAATCTTTTAAAATATCGCTTTTTCACCCGTAAGAGAAATTAGGAAACCCCTGGAAAGTAGAGAAGAAAGGATAGCCTCCCACACAGTAATTAAAACAGTATAACTTTAGGGGCCAGCCGAGTGGCTCAGTTGGTTAAGACCTCGCTCAAGAGTGTGAGCTCTGAGCAGCAGGGTTGCCGGTTGGATTCCTGGCCTGAGCTGAGCAGCCGCTGAGCTGCCAACAGGTGGCAGGATGGCTCAGCTGGAAAAGAAATAAACCAGTATAACTTTGTCCCAAGAATAGACAGGCAGACCAATGGACCAGAAAAGAAAATCCAGAAATTAGCCTAATCATGTACGAGAATTCAGTCTACTGCAGAGGAGACAGCTCAAATCCATAAACCAGAAATGGTGAAAGTTTCCTAACTATGCTTCAACAACAACACATTAATTATTACATGGCATAAAGCTCTATTACAAAGTCAAAAGGCCAATTAGGAAAAACATTTGGCCTCACACCACAAAGGGTTTTAAAGGCCAACAAACCTATGGAAAAATGAATGAGAAATTAGAGCATGATTCACAAGAACAGAACTGCGGGTGGCCCCCCATCATATGAAAAGACCCTCAATCTTACGTGTATGGAGAGAAACCCAAAATAAATGATGCTAGGGCCGGCCGAGTGGCGCAGTGGTTAAGCGCTGGCCTGGGAAGCCAGCAGCCCCGGTTCAGTCCCACATATAAGGGACAGTGACACTGCCCTCAAAACAAACAAAACAAAACAAAACAAAAAAAATAAAATGATGCCGAGAGTTTCTCTGTTGGCGGGGAAACTGCCATATACAATGTTAGCCAGGCTGTGAGGAAACAGCCTGGCTCTCATGTATTTATCGTGGGAGGGGACCCGAGCAACGTCTAGAAAAATTATATGTGCATTTACACTTTGACCCAGCAATTTCCCTTCTACAGAGGGATAACCCAAAAGCACACTGGCCAAAATATGGAAATAGTATGCACTATTTGTAAGAGCAAAACTCAGAAAATTACCCAAATGTCCACAATAGGAGACTGGTTGAATACATTATGGTACTTTTAAGCAATGCAGCCCTGCAAATGGATGAGAAAGCTCTCTAGAGTATAGTTAGTGCAAAAAAGCAAGGTAAAGTGTTTATTATATGCCTTTATTTATCAAAGAAAAGAAGACACACATTTTTGTTTGTTTGTTTGTTTGTTTGTTTGTTTGTTTGTTTGTTTTTGAGGGTAGTGTCACTGGCCCTCATATGTGGGATCCGAACCAGGGCCGCTGGCGTCCCAAGCCAGCTCTTAACCACTGCGCCGCGCGCCACTCGGCCGGCCTAAGACACACATTTTTTATTTTTATTTTTTTTTTAGCTGAGCCATCCTGCCACCTGTTGGCAGCTCAACGGCAACTCAGCTCAGGCTGGCATCGAACCGCTGTTGCTCAGAGCTCAGCTCGCACTCTGGAGTGAGCTCTTAACCAACTGAGCCACTTGGCCGGCCCAAGACACACATTTTTAAAGGATGAATTTTATGTTATGTAAATGATATCTCAATACAGGTGCTATAAATAAATAAATATATATATATATATATATATATATATATATATATATATATATATATGCATTTAAAAATGGAAGAATAACCCATAATTTTTAAATGCTTACTAATAGAGGGAGGGAATGGAAAAGCTCTAGAATTTATTTTGGAGCCAGCAATATTTTATATAATTTGAAAAAACAAAATTAAATGGAAAAGCAATTCCTAAAACCTGACATGAAAATGAAACAAATGGACTAAAGTGTGTACCATCATGCAGACAGGAACTATTGTAATTGACTTTAAAGCACTATAATTTGTACCTTCTCAGTGGGATATACCTGAAGGACAAAAAGAACTGGAAACAAAACCTTAAATGGCTTTCAGTAACCGCATTGTTAATGGTCACGTTAGCATTGTTATTTGGAGACTGGTGTCTGTGTATGGTGGGACACATCAAAGGAATAATTATGCTGGTATCTTTGAGAGCTTTTCACTGTGGTTGAAAGGAGATAGATGTTAAGACTGATGAAGTTAAGTAAAATCCCTGTAACCCTGGGTTTGAATTGAAGAATCAGAGTATCACCTTACGATTAACTTCATCTTCCATAAAGAATACATATTTCTAGCTCTGGCCCTGGAAAAGGCCTGGAAACCTTGGCCCATGTGGTGGTAATTACCACTCCCATCCCTCACATTGTGATCTCTACATTGGCAATTCCCATGAAAAGCAATCAGGAACCCTTGGAGAAATGGTCCATTGCAGGTTTGAGTCAGAAAATGTACCATATTTTCTCATACCAGGAAACAAGGAAGCTCCAAGGCTCTTCAGCTGGCATCTAAGGACATGGAACGATGCTTAAAGAGGCTCTCATTGGCCAAAGACAGGACAATGTGAATATTTGTGATCTGGATGAAAAGTGCAGTGAATACAAATACATGGTGATAGAAAGAGAACTAACTCTGGGTGGTGAACACACAATGTGATATACAGAGGATGTATTACCGAATTGTACACCTGAAATCTATGTAACCTTGCTAACAATTGTCACCCCAATAAACTTTAATTAAAAACAAAAAAACAAAAAAACTGCAGTGGATGGAAATAGGTCAAACGTGTTTAAGTCCCCAGGTTCACAGTGATAGGAAAGCCCACCCAAACAACAACAGCTCATCTGGTTACCTCTGGATGATGTGAAGGGACCAGCTCTTTTATTCACTTTTGAACTAGATCAAGGGACACAACCAAGCGTTTGTCTTCATTTCCTTTATGGACTGGACCTCTTTCGGTAACCAAACAAGTCTTACTTTATAGTCTTTCAACTAACAGAAGAAGAGTAATGACACCATCATACTATCATCATTTTGCAACTCTGAGTAAATTAATAAATGTCAACAATGGTCATCAACGGTCAGTAACATGACACAAAGAGAGAAAACACATTGCACATTTGCTAATAGAAATGCATACCTCCTAGAAGGCAGCCTTGGACACGCTCACACACAGCCCTGACCAAGCCTCTAGATCTGGAAACACAAGAGGCAAAAACACATGTTGAATACACCACAAGAATTCCATCAGGGAAACTCAGCCTATAGGAAATTGTAAGGCAGAATCCATTCTGTTTCTGAGGGGTGGGGAGGGAGGAATCTGTAGAGTAAAAGATACTCAAGAGACTTATCCCAAAGCGAGGACCTTATATGGATCCCAAATCAAAGAAGCAAAAGGTAAAAACATTTTATGCAATCAGAGAAATGTGAACTTTGACTGGTTAATTGAATGATATTGAGAATATGACTGTTCCTTTTTTAGGTGCGATATTATTGTGCTTATATTTTTTTAGAGTCTTTATCATTTAGGAATACATATTAAAATATTGACAAATGAGAGCTACGTGGGATTTGCTTCAGAATAATCTGGGTGGTGCCTTGGAGGAGTGGTCAGAGAAGTTGGACTACACCAGCTTGGCCATGTGGAAACTGGGGGTCAGTAGGTGGGGTTGGGTGCACTATTCTCTCTGTTCGAGAATATTCTAGTTTGTTCAATGAATACTCAGGCTGCCTTCCTATTCAAGATCCTCAATAATTCAAGCCAGGTAGGTGGTAGTACTAGTTCCCTGGAAGGACTAGACAGAACAGCAGGATGGTCTGTGTACATCCCTTTGGGGTGGAAAAGGGAGCCTCTTGGCTACTGAGCTTGGTACCGGGGCCTAGCACAGAGCTGTGGCCAAACACATATAAATACACACTGAATGAAGGAACCACCAGGGTGCAGGGGGCGGATCAAGAATGGAAAGCCCATTTAGCATCTTCCAGTCAGAACAGAACAGATCTTACCAACTGGGTAACAACAGCCCCAGGTCAGCCCTGAGACGTGTTATTTAGATTCCAGAGCAGGTGACAGATGAGGCAAAGTGGGTCAAAACTGCCTTAAGAATAAAGAGATGCCAAAAGCTCAGTTTTGTTTTTATCTACCACAAACTGCACTTCCCCCTTCTGCTCCCTGCTGGGGTCCTACCCCCTTCCCTTTCCCCCATCCCCTCCCCCACTCTCTGTCAGAGGTTGAAGTCTTTCTCTGGTCCTGCCCCCTCTTCTTTGTTGTTCCCCACTTCCGCCTCCCTGCAGCAATGGGGAGGGGGGTAACCATCCCCAGCCCCTTCCTCCTCATCCTTCCCACACCCTGGACCTGTGGTAGGAAGGGCTGGGAAAAGTGTTCAGGTGTCTGCCTTACACACCTGAGGACTGTAGAGCCTCTCCTCTGCCTCTCTGCCTTCTCTCTGTGTACGTGTTTCTCCTCAATGTTGCATTGAGAGCCCAAAATAAAAAGCAAGGACTTCCCTCCCGCTCAGGGATGACTTGATAAAGGCCGCCACCCTTAGCCGCAGCTCCAGCATCTGTTTGGAAATTCACCTTAGCCTGTAATAGACTGCAGCTCTATTTCCAAGAAACCCAAAGCACGTGTCCCCTTTCTTTCTCCTTCTCTCTCTTTGCTTTCTTTTGTCTTTGTTTCTTTCTTTCTTTTTTTTTTTTTAAGATTGGGGAATTGGGGGAGGGGAACAGCGTTGGGGAATCGGGAAGGGGAACAGACAAGCTGCTGTCTTTTTTTGTTGTTCTTCAGTCTAGTTGCGGAGGACATCGCTTCACTGGCCCATGTTGGTATCGTCATTGCACTCTTCCCGGATGAAGCAGATCGGTCGCCAGCCGCTCATGCTGGCTGCGGGCCACTCACTTTAGCTTATGGCAGTCCACACCATCGCAGAGGCTTGCACAGCCCAGCTCCAGGTGGAGCTGTTGTTAGCTGTAGAGGGCAGTGTCACTGGGCCTCATATGTGGGATCCGAACCGGGGCTGCTGGCGTCCCAAACCAGCTCTTAACCAATGCACCACTCGACCGGCCCTCTTTGTTTCTTTTTTAAAAAGTTGCTGTTGTCACTGCCGCTGGGACCTGCAAGCTACAAATTTTCAGAAAGTAGGTTCAGAAAAGCCGCCTCGACGTTCTTCAAGACTCAGACTGGAAATGCAAAGGCTCAGAGGTAGCAGCTAAGCCTGTGACCCAAGGATGTGTCACTGTGGCCTCCCAGGGCCACACAATCACTGCTGTCCACTCAGAGAGGAGGGTGACCAGGCCAGGCACAGGGGACAGGAGCTGGGAAATAGCATGCAGTGCACGTCTCTCCCACCTCTGTCCTCCCCCAGGTCCTCAAAGGTGCTGAATAGTGTCCTCCCCCGAAATCCACTTTGAAGTCCTTAATCTCCATCACCTCAGAATATGACACTTGCAGATAGGTTCTCTAAAGAGCTAATTAAGTTAAAATGAGGTCATTGGGGTGGGCCCCAATCCCACATGACAGGTGTCCTTAAAAGAAGAAGAAATAGGACAGAGACATGAACAGAGAAACCATGAGACACAGGGAGAAGATGGCCATCTGCAAACCGAGGAGACAGGCCTTAGAAGAACAGAACTGGAACTTGCAGCCTCCAGAACTGTGAGAAAATACAGGTTTGTTGTTTCAGCACCCCAGTGTCTGTGGTGCCTTTCTATGGCAGCCCAAGCGGATGATACACCAACCAACGACACATTGACTTAGAAGTTGACATGAAGAAAGCAAATGGTGTGTGGTATAATTTAGGGCACATTTCAAAAGTCTGTAAACCCCCAGACCACCTTCCTACCTCTGGTCGCTCCCCACCACCTGCTTCCATAACCACACCTGTTACTAACCCACAGAGTGCCCAATGCTCACTGGCCTCACAGCAAATCTGCCATTCAGGGACTGTCTTATGATGGGGATACTAAGGCACAGTGAGGTCATGTAACATCCCCAGAAAGTAGCAGAACCCAGATTTAAACCTGCCTGCTTGTCCAAAGTTCACACTCCCGGCCGTTTGCTAGTCCTATGGCCAACCTGGCCATGACTCCCGACTGCCTCCCTCATCAAATCCAGACTCCATGCCCAGCTTCCCAGTCTTACCATTAGCTGTTCATCCCCCCACACCCCCAACACTCCTTTCCCCACTCCAGCCTGTCTCTTTATTGCCACACACTACACCATGACACCATCACCTCCAACCCAGAAGGGCCACCCGCCTCTCTGCCCATCAAACCCCCTCCTCCTTGAGGTGCACTCAGGATTTCCCTGACCTGCCCCATCTCTCGCTCTCTGAATTTCTAATGCTCATCACATCATTTGGCATTTGATTAAGTCACTTTCCATGTTTGATCCCTGGTGATGTGTGTCCTGTGATGTTTACGTCATGCTGAATGGATGGGCTGGAGGCATGGGCTCAAAGTCCCCAGAAATGTGACCACAAAGGCACCTTGGGTGCAGGGAAGGTCAAACTTAAAGTGTCTTTGAAGGTCGTGTTTTATTGTTGACATCCACATACAGGTTGCATTCTAATCCATAGTATATTCATGTTTGGTTTGGTATGACACCTAAGTTTACAGTATGTGCCAAAACAAAAGGAGAATCAAAGCCTGACTTGTAAAGTCTTTGATTGAAATTTGCCCCTCATTTGCCAGCTGGTTTCTTGGTCCCCAGCACAGTACCCCACCAAGCACGTAGCCTGAGGGCGGCACAGGTACTGTACAGAGTGCCGAGTGTGATCGAGCTTGACTCTTGAGCTGTCCCCTACTCATTGAGTCAACACTTTCTCCAAGCCGTGGCTTCCCCGAGTGTAAGAGGGACCACACCCATCTTCACCATCATAACCAGGTTCCAGGTGAGCATTAAATGGGATGATGCCTGCCTCACAGGAGGTGTTCACTACATATTGAATCTCTTCATTCCCCTCATCCATGCCAGAACTCATCTCACAGGCCGAAGCACTGTCGGCTGGGAGCCCCTCACAGGAGACTCAAGAAAAGGAATCATCGAGCAAAATGTGGTAGAAAGTTGGCCAACCTGAGGAGACATGTCTGGACCTTGAATCTCCTTCAACATATCTGAAGTTCTCTCCCAAACAGTTCATCAGGGACCCACTGCCCAGGGAATTCTCTAAGAAGAGGGCCTCAGCTCTCTGAGAAGCACCAGTGCAAAATCCTTCACAAAGAGAAGTGTCATTGCTGCCTCATGAAGAACAAGTTTTGCAAGCCTGATATTCTGTAGGGTCAGGAAGGGAATACTGACCAGCAAAAAGGGTGGCCTCTACAGAAGCTAGGAGCATTGCAGATGAAAAGCTGTGTGTTTTAAGTACTGTTAGCATAACGTTAGCTACTTCTGTTGGGTTGTCGGAAAAGTCATGATGCGTTTTTGCAATGAAAAACAGAAAAAATACATCATGACTTTTCCGACAACCCAATATTATACTCAATTTTTTACTTGTTTATTAGAACTCAAGATTCTCTGAGAAAGGGGTCATTTTTTATTCATCATATCTCCACATCTGTGCAGTTGTCACCCCATAGACACCCCATAAATGTTTGTCAAGAGGCATTATTGTTGAAATAATTCCTACTGGATCTACCACGACTTGTTTCTAAATTACTTTTTTGGATATTCAGTTGACATGTTTTGAAATGTTAGCAATTTCATTTCTGTAGAAGGCATCCCTTTCTCCAGGAGATTTACCTAACACGGAGCCCCATCATCCCTTCCCCAGCCCCGAGCAAGGCAAAGTGGTCTGTGCATTTGTCTTGTGGTTGGGGACCATGTCACTCATTTTTGTATCTCCATTGCCTATTCCGGGGCTTAGCACATGGTAGGTACTATATGAGTGAACCAGAAGTCCTAAACCAATGCCATTAGGGTAGGCGGGACAGTGAACTTACGTATCATCAGTGAAGGAATTGGACATGTTTCATAAACAAACAAGAAGAGCTCATCTATTGTGTTTGGTACTTCCCTTACCATAATCTTTCATTTTTTCAGAATTTGTGGGGAGTGATACTAAACTTTGCAGGGAGCCATGATGCCAGGAGCTTTCCCTACATCATCTCATATCTCCTCATAACAAGACCCTTGGGGGAGGGGGGAATATTACTGTCCTCATGTTACAGATGAGAAAACAGAGGCTCAGAGAGGTTAAGTAACGTGTCCAATTACTAAGTTGAGGAGATGGGACACAAAACTATCTGGTTTCAAGGCTCTTTCCTGCACTGTGTTTTCTCCTCTCATGAAGCACTGGGTTTTCAGGACTCATGGACTTGCTTCTCTGAAGTTTCCCTGAGCTGGTGAGCTGACCTCCCCCTGGTTCTTTTGATGGTGGCATCCTCCCCACACTGCCCCCCATAGGTTACTCTCTGTCTGAGACCCACCTGGTGCTGGCTCCCAGCTCACCTTTCACTAGAAACGCCATCAGCTCAGCCTCATGAATGAGGGACAAGCACTCCTGCTTCATAACAACAGGGTGGCCCCTGGGCACCACCTCTCAGTGAAATCTGCAAGATAACCACCACCCTTAGGACCTCACAGCTGAGGGAGGGGGGTGGAGATAAGAGGGGGTGGGGGGTTGTCTCAGGCCTTCTCCCCAAGTAGCTGAGCTTCAGAGAGTAGGGCAGTTTGCATCAAGCACCAAAAAAAGCCTCAAAGACCAACGCCTCTTGTACCAGGACCCCAGACATAAATGGTTACGTAGTAATTACCAAACTCTCAGAAAGTATGATATGCTTCCTAAAAGTGGACATAACACCATTCCTACAAGTACCATTAATCAGGCCTGTTACTTCGAATCTTGTTTGTTTTATTTTGTTGTTGGCTAGAAAGGAACTCAGAGGTCATCCATTAGCCAATTTTACAAATAAGGAAACAGCCCTGGAGATGATCAGATTATAGGAAATGAAGGCATTGGAAAGATGGAATAGCCTTCTTTGCTAATGTTCTCACCCTAATCAAGAAAGCATGTTGAGGGCCGGCCAAGTGGCACGGTGGTTAAGCACTGGCTTGGGAAGCCAGCGGCCCCGGTTCGGTCCCACATATGAGGGCCAGTGACACTGCCCTCAAAAAAAAAAAAAGAAAGTATATTGGGTGTTACAGAAAAAAGCTCATCTCTCTAATTGGCCAGGGAGATCCGAGAATTGAGGGAATGTCCGTGAATGTCAGAAGAGACATTTCCAGTAGGGCTTCTGCAGTTGGGGGGACCCAACTTCATGGTACCACCTCAACAAATGTTGCCACCTGAAATGCCACAAGGCATTTTATGAAGGGAAAAGGGACCTGAGGCATCATCTGTGTGCTTCCAATGACTCATTTTCCTTATTTGTATGAATGTGACCTTACTGCAATTTTTTGCAAAAAAGTTCAGCAGCCTTTCCTACCGAGCACAGATAACGAATTACACCATATGACACCAGGCAATGCCATTCGCCATAGATGTCACATTACCTGGATATGTGTGTTCTTGGGGAGAAAGAATCTTTGAAAGAATAGGGGTATGTATGCACCTGCAATGGCCACGGTAGGTCAGGGATAGTGTCATACACGTGGGGTGCCCCTACCTTGGTGCTGGCCTCAGGCAGGTGCCCATCACATGTGTTGACCGAATGAATGGCAATGAGACATTTGTGTGTGCCACACTGTCAAACAGGTCAGAGGACAGAACATGGTGGAAGGTGTGTGCGGCCTGCCCAGCGCAGGGATCTTTTGGACATTTTAGGCACAAATACGTCTGCCTCACTTTCCCAAACATCTGCCTTCCTCCTTGCCACCCTCAGCCTGTGTGATGCTGCCTGAGAAATGTTTCCTCAGGTGAAACTTCCCTTCCTACACCTTTCCAGGCTGATGAGTTGGTCCTAAGAGGCATTTCTTTGAGAAACAACTGCCCTCAAACCCGCTTATTAGTGTAACCTGCCCCTTATAAAGGAATTTGTAGAGGAGTGGAAAAGCTGACTCTAAGATCTCCTGCCTCCAGAGATGAATCTCTAGATGTCACAAAATCTGGCACCCTGCCTTCTTTTCTCCCCCAGGTTGGAATGTGGGTTGTCCCTAGGCCACCCCAAGTGGAGGGGGAGGGGCACACAACCCCCCCCAACCCTCACCTCAGCTCTTTCCCTTCATCTGTGTTGAGTCTGTGATATTTGGAAGGGCCCAGCACTAAGAGGAAGGCTCTTCTCTGAGAACAGGCCAGGCTACCCCGGCCACAACTCCCCCACGGATCCTGGCTGCACCTTGGTCTCTGCTGCTGTAAACACTTTTATTTTCGCTTCAGTTTATGGCCTCTCCTTCCAAAGGATCACAACTTGTTTAAACCCGCTCTAAACAAAGGGCTCCCGTGATTACAGACATGCTGCTGGTTTTATGGTGGTCTTCCTTTGTCTAATTTTCTCCCACTGTCTTCCTTCCTCCCCACCCCCCCGCCACAGGTACCTAGTCTTCTAAGGGAGGCCTCTAGCCAGCTGCTGGGCAGGGAGGCTGGGGGCTTCCCGCCACTCACGTCTGCTTCTCCTCAGCTGCAGGCTGACTGCTCTGACAGGAGGTGAAGGCGGGGGATAAAAGGGCCAGGCCTCGACTGTTCCCCAGGTCAGCGTTGACACACCCCTCCACCCCAGAAGTGAGGGGGGACTCTGGCACCCGGCCCAAATCTCTGTCACCCTTCCTCAGAGGAACCCAGTGGTGCTGGGGTAAATAAAGACACCCCACCGCTATCCTGTACCTTCAGCCATCCTGGCAAACCCCGCACTCCACTGGGGACTGTGGAGGAGATAGGACTACTCAAAAGCCCCCTGGGCCCTGCCCATTATGAGGACACCCAGACTCTGCTGCAGACTCTCGGTCGTGCTTCCCAGAGAGGGTCCACTGAGTGACTGGCTCTGAGCTGGCACCCTCAGGTCAGTGCTAATTCTTGTCCTGGGCCTCCTCTGGGTGAGTCGGAAAGGGCAGGAATACAGAGGGAGTCAGGGGGCCTGAGAGCATGATGATTCCCCAAGGTTCACTGGGGCTCACGCAGCACTCAAGAGAGTGGACTGTGGCTCCTATGGGTAACATCCACGGCTCTCCTAGACACTGCCCACTCTGTGGAGGTAGCCACCCTCCTGGGGTGGGGTCTCCACAGGCAGCTCCCTACAGATGCAGAGGAAGGAAAGAGAATGACCCATGAAAAGGAAGTGTTGTAGGGTCCCACTGACTTCCCTTTGTTTCAGCCTGGAGGTTCCTCTTTGGAAAAAGGTGTTTGTTCAAGGGATTCCCACACTAGCCTTTGAGAGAAGGGTCCACGGCTGAGGGCAGGAACATAGGAAGAGGAGTTTCCAGACCCTTGTGTTTTCCAAACAGGCTGACTCAGAGAGAAAGAAGATTGCCTGCAATTCCTGTCCAGGTCACACAAACACACACAAAGGGCCTTAGACCACTCAGAAGACGCTCCAGCAAGCAGAAGAGTGCAGTCACTTGGCAAAAGTTCCTTCCTCATCACTTGTGCCCAGTCGCCTCCTCTCCAGGTGTGGCATCCTGCACAGAGCACATGGAAAGGCAAATATACCTAGAGATAGACCTGACACACAGCAGACATGTTTAAAAAGTAAATCACAACGTGATTCTATCCCCCGTAGTGTTCAGGCCACCAAGTAAAAGATGTGAGAAGGCAAACACATAGACAATCTTTATAAGGATGTGATGAGGGTGCTGGTGTAAGCAAGTCTCAGCTCGCCCTTCCACCTTCTCCCCAAACTCCAGCCCCTGCGTCAGAAGCCAGCGTGAAGGAAGGAGGGGATGACAGGGACCAGATTCCAGAGTTGCTCCCACCTTTTCAAAATGGGTTATAGGCAGATTTGGCCTCAGTCCTTATACTGTTCCTTCTCATTTTATAATAAAAACCCAGTATTTCTATAGAGAATTGTTTTTTTTTCAATTTGCATATATGTCGTCTCATGTAATGCTCATGATTGTTCAATGAGTCTCTTGGTCTTTAGTGTTTGTTTTTTTTAGGACATAGAAAAGTTCAACTGACTTACTCTACAAACTGATCTATATAAAGATCAATAATATCCAAATTAAAATACCAGCAGTTTATTTTGTTTTGGAAATTGAAAATCTGCTTCCAAAATAGCTGAGACAATTGTAGAGCACAAAATTGGAGTTTCTACACTACCAGGTATCAAGACTTATAAACATACACTAATTAATACAATATGGTATTGATGCAGATTGAAAAATAGCCAATGTAACAGAATAAAGAATCCAGAAATAAACCCACATTTACATAGACACAGGATTTATGTGAAAAATTCCAGAGCAGAGGAATAGAGAGAATGGCCCTCTCAATAGCCAATGTTAGGGCAATTGGATATCCATATTTTAAAAAAACAAAACAACAAATCTTATTCCCCATCTCACAACATACACAAAAACAGCTCCAGATGGAATGGAATGATCTAAATGTGAAAGAGGAAACAAAGCTTCTAAATGAAAACAGGAAAATATCTTCTTGACCTTGAGCTAGGGAAAACTTAAACCTCATGTCAAAAACATTAACCATAAAAGAAATAGATCAGTCGAACTATAACAACATCAAGAACATCTGTTCATCAAAAACATGATTCAGAAAGCGCAAAGGAGATCAGGCCAAAGTACAAGACAATGTTTTTAAGCACGTAATGATAAAGGACTTGTATCTGTGATGTATTAAGAATGCCCACGGGGCTGGCCAAGTGGCTCAGTTGGCTTAGAGCACAAGCTCTGAGCAACAGGGCCACCCGTTTGATTCCCACATGGGCCAGTGAACGCTGTGCCCTAGCTGAGCTGTCGCTGAGCTGCCAACAGGTGACAGGATGGTTCAGCTGGTATAACAACAAGGTTGCCTGTTAGATAGTGGGCTACGCCTACTCGCAACTAAATATTGAACTCAGCACCTTGAGCTGAGCTGTGGCCTGGATGGCTCAGTGGATAGGGCGTGTGCTCTTAACAACAAGGCTGCTAGTTCGACTCCCGCATGGGATGGTGGCTATGCTCACCCGCAACTAAGACTGAACACAGCACCTTGAGCTTAGAGACCACAAGCTGCCTACTGGCAGCCAGATGGCAACTGGCACCCTCCACAACGAAGATTGAAGAACAACTTGGCTGGTCCCCTCCCCCAATTCCCCAACACTGTTCCCCTCCCCCAATTCCCCAATCAAATCTTTTTAAAAAAAAGGCATGCCCACAGCTCATTAAGAAACAACAGACCACTCATGCCGTCCCTAGGGTCAGGTGACACTGGGATAGGTACAGGCGCTTTGGGGACCCTGCTAAGGAGATGCTGAGTGGTGATAACACTTAATTTGGTCTGACGAGATGTATATAGCAGCTGGCAGTCCCTCCTGTGTACAGTTAATCTATTGCTAGCTGTCCTGACATAAGAATGGCTTCTGGGAATGTGTTCACTGCCCACTGCACTGATGCCCAGCATCAGAACACAAAGGTGAAGCATTCTTCTAATCATTAGGAGTGTGCAATTTTCAATAGAGGTGGTTCTCAATGACACTGGATCAAACAGAACTGAAATTGAGTATATTCCTTCCAGCAATATACTCAATGCAGATTATAAATTGAATATATCATATGTATTTTTATTTTTTAATGAAAATCAAGTGTTTATTAGGAACTCTGTTTGCAGGGCACAAATCTGTAGCACTATTTGCACGGTAACTATGTCTGTGCGGAGTCACATATTTTATGGATCCCAACCACCATGCTGAATTGTCTTTCTATAAAAAATAAGAATACAAAAATCAATGACATAGGAAGAGGAGATCAAAAGCATAAAGTAAAAAAAATGTAGAAATCACCTCACATCCATTAGGATGACTATTATCAAAAAAACAAAATAACAAGTATTGGGGCAGATGTGAAAAGATTGGAAAGCTTGTGCACTGTTGGTGGGGATGTAAAATGGCACATCCACTATGGAAAACGGTAAGGCAATTCTTCAACAAATAACTGCACAATTACATATGATCCAATAATTACACTTTTGGGTATGCATCTAAAAGAAGTGAAAGCAGGAACTGGAACAGATATTTGTACACCCAAGTTCATAGCAACATTATTTACAACAGCCAAAGGTGGAAGCAGCCCACATGTCCATGGATGGATGAATGGGTAAACAATCATACAATGGAAACTTAGCCTTAAAATGGAAGAAAATTCTGACACATGTTACAGCGTAGTTGAACTTTGGAGATATTATGCTAAGCGAAATAAGACAATCACAAAAGGAAAAATGTATGTTTCCACTTATATGAGGTAACCAGAGTGGTCAAATTCAAAGAGACACACAGAAGGATGGTAGGCACTGGAGAGTGGGGGAGGGGAAATGGGGAATTAGTATTTAATGGGGACAGAGTTTCAGTCTGGGAAGATGAAAAAGTTCTTGAGATGGATGGTGGTGATGGTTGCACACAAAGTGAAAGTACTTAGCGCCACAGAACTACACTTAAAAATTGTTAAAACAGTAAGTTTTGTCTTGCATATCTCTTACTACAATTTTTTCAAATGAAGGAAGGAGTCTTAAAGAGGTATACAAAAGGTAGTTAATTAATTTAAATATTATGTCATTTTCCTGGATTTTGAAGTGTTTACAGTATTTGTCAGCTTTTTAAATTTCGTGTTCTATTTTCTTATTCTAAATAAATATTCACTTCCATACCTCATGGTTTTCAATGTCATGTATTATGTATTATTTATGTAAATTTAGTTTCCATTTTTTAAAATGGGGCCAATAATATATCTTATAAAGTTAGTAAGATATGTTAATATACAAAATAAATATATGTAAGTTATATTATGTAAATGCATAAAATTAAAATATATATATAAAATAGATTCAAGTATCTTTAAGAGGGCATGTCTTATTGCCAAGCACTCCTTTGTGTCATGATAAAGAGAAACGATAACTATAAAATAAAAGCAAATGCAAAACAACAAGTGTTGTCAAGCCTGATGGCTGAGCCCCGACTTGTGTGATTTTCAAATTACCCAAATCCATCAGCAGTGAATTCTCAATGTATTGCTTCCCTGCAAACTTGATCACATTCTTTGGCGGTCCCAGTTTAGTTGAGGTCCACAATATTTGTTGACTGCCTCCGAGTAACCACACTGTGCTAGACATTGGGGATAAACAAATAAATTATATACCTTCTTGATTGGGCGATAGACACAAAAACAGGGTCAATATAGCGGAGTTGATGGGCTGTGCTTTATTTCATCTGTTGCTCCCCAAAGCCTTAATAGTTAGATCATAGACTGGGTGGGAAACAAGGATGGGAAACATTTTTGTGAGACGATAATCAGGGAGGATGGGGGGAACCTACAGGTGAAAGGAAGGGAAGGGGGTCTAGGAAAGGGAATCAAAGCAGAAAAAGAGTAGTGGAGCCCCCTGGTGGAGTGAAGTGGTAGGAGCTGTAGGGAGCGGCCAAGACCCATTGACCTATTCCGACATAGACGCCTGGAAAACCAGCGGAGAGGTGATTTTTCAGGACTATCCTTTATCTTGGAAAGTGTTGTTGTTTCAAAAACCACTCCCCTCTCCAGACCCTGCTATGGCAGTCTGTAGTGGGCAAAGGCCTTTCTCACATACCTGATATTATTTCATTTCTGCTAACGTTTGTTTTGTTTATCACTGGGTGCGGCAGTTAACCCTTGATGACTTTTTTGTTTTCTTGTTGGTACCAAAATTGTATTGTTATTGATACCAAAATGTCTCCTATTGCATGTTAGGCCAATGTAAAAACTAGACACAAAACTGCTAAATACTGTTTTCTAACGACTTTCTTCAGTAAACCTGGGTTTGAAAAAATATTCATGAGAAATTTTGTTTTTACACAATGCTTTTCTTTTTATTCTTAACAGTACCTAAATATACACATGCAATTAAAGCTTTATGTTCTAAACTTGTTATTGGGGGAAGACAGAACAATTTTCAAATTAATTGAGGAAATGCAGGGATATAAAGAGTTGGTGTCAATATCATTTAGTGATTCAGCCCAAATCAATAAATTCAGTGTCACTTCAGCACCAAAGAACTAGCCATATATTTCAATCAGAGAAGATACTGATAAATAGACTGCCCTGACCTTGTTACACAGCAGTTTCATCCAGGTGCCCTGGTCCAGGTAAGAGGTAGATTAGATTTCTGGTCCCTACAGCCTGGCACCACGCTCTGCAGGTAGAGGGATGGCCAGGTGCCTAAGGAACGGGAAAACTAGTACCATGGAGCCCTTGGGAGGGCGCTTTGTGGCTACACAGTGCCCCTCCTGGTCACTACAGGAATACAGTAAGCCTAGAGGAAACCAAGGACAAGAGCATGCTGATCCCTGAGCCCAAGAAAAAGAGAGAACTGGGTGGGGCTGCACTATTTTTTTCTGCACCTTATGAGCATAACACCTCCAGGGATTGGCCCTGTCAATAAATACCTACCAAATGCAAGCCATCAAATAAAATGGGAGGCTCATGGCTGAAGCTGACTCCACCAGAGCAGGTCTGGGCTAGGGACAGTCCGGGAGGACACTCTCATTGTCACTGGCAAGACTGGCGTGTGTTTGCACACTGGGTCAAGAGCTGATTGAACAGGAACAGCAGGTAGAAACTAACCTTCTATTCCCCTTTGCCAGGAAATGACACTGCTAGGCGTCAGAGTGTCTAGGGCTAGGCTTGGGAACTGGGCTGTGACAAGTCTATTGCTCACTGGCAGGTCCCTCATCTTCCACTCCTTCCCAAAGAAGAAGTACTTAGGATTTTCCAAAGTCCCCTTCCGTGCTGGGCCCTCATGGCCAAGTCAGGGCTTTGCAGGGAACTCCTGACAGTAGCTACAGCAGCTCATAGGAGACCTTGATGGCCAAGGAAAAGCTGGTGGCTTGGTCTGAGGAGCAGCCTGCAGGAGCAGCTCATCAGGCAATGCATACCTAAAAGGAGCTCACCCTCCTGTGGCCTCATTCCATGAATTGCATTTTATTCTGCTGCCGATTAAAGCGATGTAACTGTTGCAGGCATTGCCTGCTGTTCAGATGGCAAGACCACTGGAAATCGGCCATGGAGGGCCCAGGGAAACTCAGTTTAGCACTGAGGAATGTATGAGGAGAACCCTGTGAACACCAAAGAGCTACACAAACATACTAATAATGGCATATAAGACAAACATTATTCTCACTGAGCCAGAAAATATTACATTTCCACAATACATCTATTCAGAAGAGGAACCGGAAATCCCCTTGAGAAGTGGTGGGGCTGGAGGGGGGCAGTGTTGAATACCCAATAAGATGCAACAGAAATGAGCCCAGAACCCGAATCTGGGCATCCAGTTGTCATCGTTAGTAGGCCCTTTTGTGTCAAGACCTGTTCCAACCAAACCCTGCCATGTCTGGTTAGCATAGGAAATGACAGGCATTTCACACTGCCAGTTTCCTGTCTAGAAGAATCCTTAATCCTGGAAATAACAAACCAACACCGAAAACTTCCTAACTTGGTGTTCTTTTAGCTGGAAGAAAGACAAGGAAATGCTAATATTTAGTGAGACTTTATTGTGGATTAGACCCTGTGCTAAGTACCTCATATTAGCTTATTGAATCCTCCCAACAGGAGTTTGAGCCCCATTTTACAGAGAGAAAACAGATGCCGAGAGGTTAAGTCGCTTTCTGGGGGACCAGGACATAAACTGAGGCAGGTTTGCTGCAGAGACCACCTTAATAACCACTGAACTGAACTCCTTCCTACTGAGAAAGAGAGGGAGCCTGGGGGAGCAATGGCCCTCTGGCTACCATGCGGTGGGCATATAATTGCTATTTACATTCCACATAGATGTTTTTGGACACTTTTGTAGAAATGCTGTATTACTTGGTATATATATTTTGAATGATGAACCAAGGGAGACGTCTGTTAAGGAAAAGCCAAGAGTCGTCCGTGTGCCTGCTGTCTGCCGTCCCACCAGTAAGCGCCCCTCGGTGGCTTGTTCAGGGCGGTGTGTTTGCTGACAACCTGGAGTGCAAACAGGACTCTGGTGGGGACGTCAGGGAGCAGCTGCTCAGTGTCTAGGAAAGCTGGAGTGTGGTTTGCAAAGTAAACGGACTCTAATGTGGACAAATACTGCTGTGGCCTGGGACTTATGAGAGACAGAGCAGCAAGGGGGTGCTGGCCTGGATGATTCCATGGGCTGAAGTCAGGAGCGGCCCAGGAAATGAGAGGGCGTCTTGTCTCCTCACCCTGAATTCCCCACTGCTGGGACTGAAAGGGACTCAACCTGAAGCCACCTGACACCTTGGCCTTCATGGAGAGAGTGCTGCTAAAAGGAAGTGAAGGCCAGTTGGGTGGCGGCAGCATTCACTCTACATGTTGTTTAAGTGTTTTTACCTGTTAACAACCTTGCAGGTTAACACAGGCCCAAATCTCACGAAAGTAAACTGCCAAAAGGAAATGAACAGGAATAACAATTTGAAGAAAAAGAGAGAGAGGTCTTAGTGCACACCATCTAGTCCAGTGCTTTTCAGACTTTCCTGTGCGTGCACATCCCCTGGGATAAAGCTGAGAAAATCGAGGTTTGCGTCTCAAATTGCCAAATCCTAGCTGTGTGCCTCGGGCACATGAACCAGCTTAGTTGGATATTGATCTCACCATTTGTACAACTGGCACCAGCCTCACGGGGTTGCTATAGAAACAGACTGCAAGTAAAGGTGGAGCACAGTGACTGCTCATGGCAAGTTTCACTGAATGGGAACTAGTTGTGTTTTCCTCATGGCTAGCAACAAGTATTAATTCAACAAATACTTGAGCAGTACTGTGGTAGACTCTGGATGCTCCACATGTCCTCCAGGTGTGTGAGTGCTGGCTGCTGACACAACAGCACCCTTCTCTGCTGACAGGCACCACATCACTGGAAGGTCACACCCACTGACGGACTCATACAGGTACAAAGCTGACCCCCTTGCATAGGGTGGGACAACTCTGTGGTGCTGTTTGTGTTCCAAAACCCTCTGGGGATCAGGCTGAGAGGTTAGACTTCAACTGCAGCCACCTATTAGCTTAGCATCATCCCCTGAGGATTTCTCTCCCCGATCATTTACTGGTACACCTCAGACACTGCTTCTCATGTCTACTATGGCCTTGGAGTACAGCGGTGAAGAAGCAGCGGTCCCTGCCCAAAGCAGCTTCTATTCTGTGGGGGGAGAGGGATCAGCAAAAGGACAATGAATTATATAGTAAGGGGTTCTGTAGAGGTAACTCCAGGGCAGCATGAAAGCTCCCAGGATGGGCCCGCACTTCAGGAAAAGGCTTTCACAAGGAAGAAACACCTAGTCAAGAAGTGGTGAAGGGTGTGTGTGGAAGAGAGATCGCCTACAGGCTCAGAGAGGGCGGGTGGTGTGGGGACTTGAAGGGCCCCCTCTAGAGGCCAGCGACCAAGGAGAGGGTCCGAAATTACCCATAATCCTTTCCTTCCATGGTAGCAGAGGTGACCCCTGGGCAGAATTGCCATGACAACAGAGCCTGTCCTCCCTGAGACTGTCTTTGGGGATTATCCCATCAGGATAATGTAGGTGTGATGATGTCCACACGTATGTTCCTTGCCGGCAAATGATTTTGTCTGGGGTAAATCTGTGTCCTCCTTCCCACTCACAGCAGAAAGAATGAGATTCTTGTCACACAAATACTGTGTGATTCCACTTATATGAGGTACCTGGAGTGATCAAATTCACAGACAAAGAGCAAAACAGGGGGTGCCAGAGGCTGGGGGAGGGGGAAGGAAGGTATTATTTGATGGGCACAGGGTTTCAGTGGGGATGATGAAAAGTTCTGGAGATGGATGGAAGTGATGGGTGCACAGCAATGGGAATGTCCCTCAGGCCACCGAGCTGTGCATCTAAAAGTGGTTAAAATAGTAAATTTTATGTTATGTATATTTTTCCACAATAATAATAAAAAAAAAAGAAGGCAGCTATTGTCTAAATCTAAACTCAGGACATTGAGGGATGTTGTGCCTTACTGTATAAGACTAAGAAGTCAGTCTGACACACTTTTGAAAACATCATTTAGTACCAGAAAGTGGATGACAAGCTCCTCAGATGCCCCGACCATGTGTGTGTGTGGGAGGTGCTGACTACCTCTCCTGGTGGCAGCAGGCTTGTGAGTTCTGGGAGCCTCAGCTGCGTCTCTCATGATTCATCTCCTCCATGAAGCCCTTTTTGATGAGCTAAATCTCTCTCGCCCTCACCTGCCTCTCTAGAATGGCACTGAACCCGGTAAGAAAAATAGTTTAGTTCCCAGAACATCTATGTCATTGGGGGTGCTTCACTTGGTACAACCAGGGTGCAAATGAAGACACTTAGGACACAGGCGTTTCCTTTCTGGTCTCAGCTCCCCCATGTCCAGTCTGACACAGGAGGTGCTCGGGGGAGGAAGGAGGAGGGCTGCCTCCCAAACCATCCAGCACCTGACTCCTTGCTCAGATAAAGGCAGAGAGGTTAAGTCCAAAGTCACATGTTTTAGCTGGGTAAACGGTGACCCTGGCTGGGGTCAGAACCAGGCCTTCTGGTCCCTAATCCAAGACCACTCCCACTGTTATCCTAAAACCTGACAGTCGAGTCTCCATTCGATGACTGGTTAAGTCTAATTAACTCCCACCTGGAATAACTGAACTTTTGTGTTTCTCTTATTTGCTTCTTTGATACCTACTGTTTGCCCAGGTAAAGTAAACTTTTTAAAGATAGGGAGCGGGGTCAGAGGCCTTGCTTTTTACACAATGATAAGTGCAGGAGAGTGGCTGTCTCTACCAGCTTCATTTCATTAACAAATTGAGGTTTCATGGATCATATCATGCTTCCAAACTGCCTCTCTTTTGTTTGGTCCAAAGGCAAAAAGAAACAAAAAATTACCCAGCGCTTTCAAGTGCCTGCCCTTTAATTCTCATGGAGACCCAGAGGTGTCATTACCTGCATGGTTACAGGTGAGGCAGCTGTGGCTCAGGGCCTTAGGGAACTGGTCCAAACTCGTCCATGGTTGAATTTGGGTGAGTGGCACAGCTGATATGTAGGCAGCACGATGCCTGGCATTTAGCAGGCCCTCAATGAATGTTTGTTGAAGAAATTAACTTATATTTATCTGTCTACAATATTCATACCCTTGCCCCTCTACTGTACCTATTGTCATTAGATATTTGGAAGGCATCATGTAGGCCTCAGAGATTGTCCTCATTCCCAAACATTAGGGTGACAATGGAGTCAGGTAGGAGATAAAAACACCTAAAAGAGGAAAAGAATCAGCAAAATAGGTTTCATTAATCATTAAAGCAGATGGAAGTGAGGGAGAGGGAAGGGATGGGTGTTGCACAAGTATCCAGTTAATTTGTGTTAAAATATCATAAATTGGAACAATTAAGAGATAGGAGAAAATCCATGTCTGCATGTCACCAAGCAGTCATTGCTTCTGTCACAGTGGGTAAGGACTAAGCCAGCAGAGCAGGACCCCAAGGGATGTAGACTGACAAGACACGGTCCTCTGACTATCTCTTTGTTTCTCCTCGCTTTGTTCCCACTAACAGGACAAAGTCTACAATAGAAGGAAGCTTAGCAAAGACTCTGAAGCCTCTCCAGCTAGAGGCTCTCCTGGACCCTCTCTCTGCTTTCCCTTGGCAGGGATATCTTCTGTTCCCTGGGCTCTGGGAGGACCGGGTGGCTCTTACTGGGGTTTATGGCAGCACCTTCCCAAGGTGCCAAGAAGTCATCAATCAGGAAGAGCCACCTGGAACACCTGGGCTCAGCCAGGTGTTCCTTTCATTTCTGCCCTTCCCAAGATTCAGCTATTTATACCCCTGGACTCAGGGAACCTTGGAAAAGTTATTTCAAGTAAAGGAGGCTATATACACTATTCCAGCAAAACCTAGCTGGGACCTGGTGACGTGGGAGCTGGGCAATGATCAACTTCGCTGGTGTAATAGGCTAAGTGCGCTTCAAAATGGTGAGGAGAGGCGGGGCGGGGGGCGGGGGGCGTGAAATCAATACTTCAAGTTCGTCCTGACTCCATGGGGTGTGTGCTTTCCTTTCCACCCTACTTGTTTTCGAAGCTGTTTATTGAAAGGTTGTGCAAATATGACTAGTCAGCTCCAGGGCCATTAATAATGCCCTGGACAGAGCCGGCTCCATTCCAATTGATTTTTGAAGTTTTGAAAATGTCAGATTTCTTGGAACACAGATGAAAGGCCCAGAGGTGTTGGCACCAGAGCGTGAGATCTTTGCCTCTGCTGGGATGGAGCCAATGAAATCAGCAGTTGAACATTATATCACTGCCATATTTGCTCGCCAACCAGAATGAGTCAGGGGTCCCGCAGAAGCTCTGAGGAGAGAGGGATGCAGCACAAATGCTCATGTGACAAGACTGGCATAGCATGTCTTGTGGGATGGTGACATCTGCTGGTAGCTGCTGTTAATACAACAAAAGCCAGTTCTCAGAAATTAAATGGCCTCTCCATTCCTTATTTTAAAGTTCTAGCTGAGAATAGTATAAACACAACAGTGAGGCTTTTATCTGCCACTTTTGCACCCTTCTTTGGGCCCTTTTAGGTTTCTAAGCAGCAAAAATTTCCTGAGAAGTGTCCCTGAACAGAGGGCGCAGGAGTCAGGGCACTTGGGCACGCAAGAGTCTCTCTCTCACATACACACACTCTCTCACACACACTATCTCTCCTCTATCACACACACAAACACAGTCTCTCTCACATACACACTCTGTCACACACAGGCATACACACACACACTGTCCTTCACACACACACACACACACACACACACACACACACACACACAGTCTCTCTCTCTCTCTCTCTCACACACACACACACACACTGTCTTTCTCACTCACACACATACACACAACTCCATATTAGAGACAAAGAAGGACCAGTGATGGCTGATACACCTAGAAAGGGCAATTGAAAAAGAATCTCCTCCCAACAGAGCCGAGACTCAGCCTCACTGGTCTGGGGTGAACTGCTCAGTGAGTTAACAGGGAAGCCAATGATCTCTTTGGAGACATGTCATCCACTGTACTCATCTGGAAAGCCCAGTATGTCCTTGAAACATGTTCACTGTTCTCACTGCTTCCTGTTGAATGAACAGCACATGCACCTGTCTTTCCTCTCCCTCCCTGGTCCCTGGGCCAGCACAGGGCAGGGTGGGCTGCTGACCTGGCAGAAGAGCCCACCTTTAAAAGATAAGACTAGGAGGCTGGCCAAATGGCTCATTGGTTAAGAGCTCTCTCAAAAGTGTGGGCTGAGCTCTGAGCAACTGCAGTTCGATGCCCAGCCCAAGCTGAGCAGCCGCTGAGCTGCCAACAGGTAGCAGGATGGTTCAGCTAAATAAACAAACAAACAAACAAACAAATAAATAAGACTAGGGCCGGCCGAGTGGCGTGTTGGTTAAGAGCTGGCTTGGGAAGCCAGCGGCCCTGGTTCGGATCCCACATATGAGGGCCAGTGACACTGCCTTCTACAGCTAACAACGGCTCCACCGGGAGTTGGGCTGTGTGAGCCCCGGCGATGGTGTAGGCTGCCCTGCTGCAGTGGGCTGCCATAGGCTACAGTGAGTGGCTGGCAGCCAGCGTGAGCGGCTGGCAGCTGGTGTGAGCTGCCAAAAGCTGCTGTGAGTGGCCATCCAGAGGCTGGCAACCGATCTGCCTCACCTGAGAAGAGCGCAATGATGATACCAACATGAGCCAGTGAAGCAACGTTCTCCACAACTAAACTGAAGAACAAAAAAGGACAGCAACTTGTCTGTTCCCCTTCCCCAGTTCCCCAACTCTGTTCCTCTCCCCAATTCCCCCAATAAAATCTTAAAAAAAAAAAAAAAAAAAAAAGATAAGACTAACTGGGCCGGCTGAGTGGCGCGGTGGTTAAGCGCTGGCTTGGGAAGCCAGCGGCCCAGGTTCGGGTCCCGCATATGAGGGCCAGCGACACTGCTCTCAAAAAAAAAAAAATAAATAAGACTAACTGATTCATTCAACCAATAGTTATGGGTGCCTCTGCGGCTCAGGCACCCTGATAGAGCAGAAAAGAAGACAGGAAATGTCAGTGTGAATTGCAAATGATGTTCACATTGTAGGCGGGAGACAGACAATAAATAAGTAGACAAAGATACTCCTGGTGAGTGTGTCTGTTACAAGGGGATGAAATGTGTCATGATTTTATCACAGAGGGCACATCCTTGGATTGGTGGCATTTGGGTATAGCTCAGAATGACTGGGGAGCCAGCTAGGAAGGAAAAGGCCCTGGGGTGGGGGTGGAGGGAACAAGCAGGTCTGAGGCCTAGCTCAGGTCTGAGGCCAGGTGTGGAGGAAGAGCCAGCCGCCATGTATTCTCAGTGCGGGCAGAAGAAGAGTCAGGAGTTGAGTTGAGAGCAGCAGGCTACCTGTGCAAGTGTCATCCTGGAAGATGACCTTGTTGTAATAGAGAAACGGGCACTTCCCTACCACATAGGGAAGTGTGTGGTCCAATTTATGTTGCTGCAGTGGAATTTTCTCTTTAGAAAAGAATGCTTTGTCCAAGAGGAAAATCTCGTTAGGACAGGAAGGCACATCATTTTGCCAGGAGGGATGGTGTACTATGGAGGAAGGACGTTAGATATTGTGTTTAGTTTAGAAATTATGGGCAGATTTGTGTTAATAAGAGGACAGTGATAATCTGAGCCACGGCAAGTGAGATGGCTGTATGTGTGTGCTGCCGCCAGGTGGGGATGTAGGCTCAAAAACATGGGCAGCGTCCCAGAGCAGTGGAAATGGAACCCTTGTCTTTCTCTCCAAAGAGGCAGGTGAAGGGAGCTTCTAAAACATTCCCATCTCAGGTATTAATACAGGCTTACTTCTGCCTTTTCTTTTCAAAGAACGTGAAATCTTTATTATCCCCCTTTAACATTGTGTCCCTGGGTCCCCGCAGCCCCAGGACGCCAGGGGACTCGGCCAGGAGTTTCTCCCCAGGAGGAGGTGAAGTGGGAGGAGCAGGAGCTTAAGGAAACCAGTCATTCCTGTTCCTAATGAAGGACCTGCAGGAGCCGGCTTGCTGGAGGCGGGAGCTAAAGAGGTGTCATGTGCAGGCACAAACTCCATGACGGAAAGAGTTGTCTGTAAGAACTACTTAGAGGTCCTAGGAAAAGAAGTGGGGTCCTTTAAGTCCATAACAAAATGCCAGCAGCAAGCCAGTGCTTTGCAAATGTTTCCTGATTTAACTGCACGACCCTGTGAGGTAGGTCCTGTTATTGGCCCCAAAATAGATGAGAAATCTGAGGCTCCAAGAGGTTAGGTAAGTCACCCAAAATCACCGATTTGAACCCAGACACTCTGACCCAGAGCCCAGGAAAGTGACTACAACACATGAAAACAAGGACACACTGGGCTTTCTAGATGAGCACGAGTGAGTGTGGGCTATTAAATCAGCTCATGCCCTCCTTGGCGGGCAGGATAGCTCCAGAATGAGACACGTGTTTGTCCCCATATCTCACACACACACACACACACACACACACATGCTCACACACACTCACACATGCACACATGCTCACACACTCACACACATGCTCATACACACACACTCACACACATGCTCATGCACACACACACATTCACACACTTGCTCATGCACACACACTCACACACACATGCTCACACACACATGCTCACGCACACACACTCACACACACACGCTCACACATTCACACACATGCTCATGCACACACACTCACACACACACACAAACACACACACCCTCTGCGGAACTATCTCCGTAGCTTGGGTGCATCCCTTCCTCTCATTCCTGACACTGCATGTAAACCATTGGTTTACATGTATATCTCTCTTATTCACCAAGAGCTTAGTAATGGCAGGAACTGTCTTGTTTATTTATTTATTTATTTTTTTGAGGGCAGTGTCACTGGCCCTCACATGTGGGACCCAAACCGGGGCCGCTGGTGTCCCAAGCCAGCTCTTAACCACCGTGCCACTCGGCCAGCCCTTGTTTATTTTTATATCCCCAGATATGAATTAAGTGTGTCCCACCTAATTAATACATTGATTTTATTCATTAAATATACTGATTAAATGTTCTTAATTGTGGTAAAATAAACATAATACAAAATTTACCATCTTAACCCATGTTTAAGTGTGCAGTTGAGTGGAATTAAGTACATTCACACTGTGTGTAACCATCACCACCAAAGTCTCCAGAACTCTTTTCATCTTGTAAAGCTGAAACTCTGTCCCCGCTAAACAACAATCCCGCTTCCCTTCTCTCCCCAGCCCTGGTACCACCATTCTGCTTCTTGTCTCTATGAATTCCACTACTCTAGGTACCTTGTGTATGTGAAAGCGTATATATATCTGTCTCTTTGTGACTGGCTTATTTCAATTAGCAGGATATCTTCAAAGTTCATCCATGCTTTTGCAGGTGTCAGAATTGTTTTTCCTTTTTAAGACTGTATAGTATTCTATTGTAATTACAGAATATATCACATTAAAATTTAATTTTATTACAGCAAATTTCCAACATACATAAAGATTTAAAAACTAGTCTAGGGCTGGCCGAGTGGCACGTTGGTTAAGAGCTGGCTTGGGACACCAGCGGCCCTGGTTCAGATCCCACATATGAGGGCCGGTGACACTGCCCTCTACAGCTAAGACGGTGAACAAGAGCTCCATCTGGAACTGGGCTGCTGTGAGTCCCCTGGATGGCATAGCTGCAGCCCCTGCTGCAGTGGGCTGCCATAGGCTACAGTGAGTGGCCAGCAGCCAGCATGAGAGGCCAGCAGCTGGTGTGAGCAGCCATCCAGAGGCCGGCGACTGATCTGCCTCTGAGAAAAGCGCAATGACAATACCAACAATGGGCCAGTGAAGCAATGTCCTCCACAACTAGACTGAAGAACAAAAAAAGGGCAACAACTTGTCTGTTCCCCTTCCCTGGTTCCCCAGTGCTGTTCCCTACCCCCAACTCCCCAATAAAAATCTTTAAAAAAAAAAAAAAGTAGTCTAACAAACCCACATATATGCATCACTCAGAGGCAGTAATTAGCCACCTCTCACATCACATATTTTTAAACAAGAAAAGAGCAAACATCCTAGGCATTACACTGTCTCCATGCTTTTGCACTTACTAACTCATCTGCGCCTCACAGCAACCCCGTACCCGCTGTGGGAAGTGTTACTGTTACCCCTGGACTTGGAGGAGAAAACTGAGGGCCAGTGTGGTACAGCCAGTAATTGATAGAAGCAGGACTGGGCCACAGGCAGCTCACAATTCGTTGCTCAGGATTATCATGACATATTGCTCTTGTCTTAGTAGATTTAAGGAATGCTTCTTGAGCAGAATTTAATTGAAATCAGATTTATTTATGCTCAGGAAGGACCATAGCAAGTCAAAAGAGGCAATGAGCTTGGTGACAGCCATGGGAATGTCACCTAAAAAATGCTTAAGGGACATTTAAGAGCAGGAAGGTGAAGAAGATAATGACAAAGGCATTCCAAGGAGGCACAAGACCCATCTTCTGTGTGTAAAGTGGAGAAGAGTAGGGAGGGTCCGTGAAAACAGAATTTTGCTTAGTCAATATAAAGAAGAATTTCTGAGCAGGTAGAGAAGGTGGGAAATAATCTGAAAGGTCAGGTAGATTAGATATTAATAATATCCAAAGTCCCTTCCAATGACAGTGGTGTACAGTTCTGTGCTTTGTGTGTATAAGATTTGAGGGAGATGGCAAGATAGGAGGAATGTATGACTGTAAGAATAGCAGGACCACCTTTGGAGCCAGGAAAATTATAAGGAAGAACTAATTGAGAAAAGGAAGATAAACCTGGTTTTGGACAAATTTGGGGGTGGGATGGCCGTAGGCAGGCAGGAGGACAGTTTTTGTTTCTCAAAGTGTTTTTGGAAGTCTCCATGGGAGGTAAGTATTGAAGAAAAGTTAGGAAATGGATAGGAGAGAAGGGTGTGTCATGAGAGTGGCCCAGCCTGGACAAAGGCCTGGAGGCAGGATTAAGCGCAGGACAACCATGCCAGACCCCGACACAGTAAGCAGGAGACTTGGATGGAAATGCCTATGGTTGTCAGCAGTCTGTTGTCACAGGCATCCTATTGTCACCCACTCTACCACCTCCCACCCTCAAGGGGTCTGTGGCCTCTGCAGCTTTGAGGACCCACCTGCGCTGAGAGTTCTCAGAGGCCAGAGCTGGTTAAAGGAGAGGTTGCCTGAGAGAGAGGGGCAGGAAGGGCCTTGGGTGGCAATCCAGACACTGGGGTTTGCATCGTAAGCCATGAAAGGGCTCGAGCAGGGGAGTGACATGTGCATACCAGTTATTCGGGGCGGGGGTGGAGGGGGGAATCAGTGGTGGATTTAGGATTGACCAGCAGTAGGGCAAGGCTGCAAGCAGGGCGGGAAGGATTATTGAGGTTTCACAGGCTGCTCCCTCCAACTGCCCACTGCCTTCCCCTGGATAAACTTTCATTCACCCTTAAGATTCAGCTGAAGGCTCTTCTCCCTGAAAAAGTCCCAGCTCAGCTCTCAGGCATGGCACCTCCACAGCAGGCATAACCTACAGAAATGCATTCATTTTTATCAAAAGGTCTATCTCCTTTCGAGGCAGTTAACAACTTGAAGATGGAGTGTGTTTCATCCATTTGTATAAGCCCAGGGCTCAGCATGGCACCTGACAGGCTGTAAACATGGAATGAGTGATGAGTAATGAACAGATGAAGGTCTAGATGGATGGATGAATGAACGGATGAAAGAATGAATGAATGAATGCCATGGTGACAACACTGAGTGGAGTGAAATAACGATGTCAGAGAAAAGGAGTGGAGAGCATGAAAGGTGCTCCCGTTTGCTATCTGACCATCCCCGAACCGCGTTGGAGCCCTTCTTTGTGCTGGATGACACTGAATGACGGAACACTGCAGTGACCAGAATGTCCCCCCTGACCACTGACTGTGACAGCCTGGGAGGGCTGCTCCTCTCAGCAGGACTTGAGCTGCAGGTGAACCTGGATTAAACCTGCCCTTTGTATCAATTTCATGCTACCTGCCAGGGCCACAGGCCACCTTCATGTTCTACCTCTGCATCAGCAGGGCATTTTTAGGAGACAAATACATATATCACTGTTTGTACGTTGTATCATCTGTGCTTCCTGTATAAATCATTTAGACACTGTGCCACTTTTAAACGTGTGTGGCTGGCTTGTCACACATCTGAACATTCTCTATCAGTGCTGCTGATCTGTGTCTGCGGATGTCTGTGTTTTGTTCAGGGAACATTCTATGAGCCCTGGGTATTGCGGTCCATATCTGCATCATTTCTTTCCCTGGGAAGAAGCAGAACACCAAAAAGAAGAAAACTCCAGAACAGTCTGTGACCTTAACTAGCATAAACCCCTAACTGTTTCCCCAGTTACCCAGTTTTGAAGCCCCCTTGCTTGGTAGAGGTCAGAGAGTGCAGTGATCAAGCCTTTATACGTTGGCTGTGTCACCTTGGGTTCATTACTTAACCTCTCTGAACCTCAGCACTGTCCTTGGTCAGACTATGGTTATTTAACACTGACACAGAGATGGTGTGTGTAAGGCCCTTAGCAGAGTGGAGCTGTTTCTGTCTCCCGCTGAGCCAACCTTTCTAGCCCCTGTCTCTGAACGTCTGGTCTGCAGCTGGGAGGCTGTTCTGGCAGACTGATGACTGCAAGAACTGTGCCTTACAGACTCACCGCCAACCCACAGCATACCCTCTGACATGGAGCACACGAGGCTTTCGAGTAGATCTGCAAGGTGGTTTCTCTGTGACTATCAATAATATGAATCACGGCGTTTGAGATGTTCTTACAGTGACTTCAGCTTTCCTCCATTCATCCCCAGGGTTCCACCGGGGTTGCAAAAGACCAGTCTGGGACATTGTCCTTAAAAGGTTGGGGTCATGTTTCCCAAATCCATATCTTCCCGTGAGAGATGTCTTATTTGCCCACCCTTCTCAACCCTATTGACCTTATTTATGTTTTCAGGCAGAACAATATGAAAATGAGACTGAATGTCAACCAGCCAAGTGGCGCCCATGTCTAAGGCACACAGCACGCCACTGGCTCGGGAGCCCCAGAAACAGACAAAACCTAAGGACTCTCAGTAAACATTTACTGAATGCATGACGTAAGGCACAGCCCTTGACTGCAACCCCTCTGAAAAAACAATTATCATTTCCCCAACCAATAAGTCAGCTAATGTTTATCTTCTGCATATTTTTTAACCAAAATATGTTATGGTTTTCCTTCATGGCCATTACACTCAGCAATCCAATTACTTGAGATTTATTCCATTTGGCATAATCTCCTAAATTGGACTTTTGCCTCTTTCTCTTCAATAATTAATTCACTCGTGTGTCTATTTTATTGCTTCTGTTTGTGATAGCTGAAGCCATGTGCTTATTACTCAAATCGTTCCTTTGCTTCCCATCCTCACGCACAAACCTTCCTTGGCGTGTGAGATGGATGCCCTATCTTGCCTTCCTGGCTGCAAAATTCTCTCCTCTGACCAAGACTTTGCCCAAAGACTACAAGCCAGCAGTGTCTGCTTTGCTGAACAAATTCCACCACTCGGCAAGGCTAGTGTTCCTTTTCCAGGACCCATCCTCCAGCTGGCATGATTGCCTCCACTTTCCGTATGTCTCCCCCTTCCTTCAGGGGCGTGAGGTCAAGTGGAACCCAGGCAGCTGCTCCAGTATCACTGAGAGAGGCAGCCCAACAGTGAACCAGCATGGGCTCCGAATCGGGCACCAGCCTTGTGACCCAGAGCCAGCCACCCAGCCTCTCGGACTCCACTTCCTCTTCAGCAAAGCGAGGGTGGTCAAGGGAACCCTCCTTGCAAGGTGATTGGATGTAAAGATGTGTCAGTGGGTTTCTTCAGGCCATGCCAACTGGACCGCATTCTAAGCACCCCCAAAGAGTATCCCTTGGCATTTCGAAGTCACTGTCTAGGTAGACCTTCCCTCTCTGCCAAAATCTTTTCCAGCTGGCTCTGGTTGTGCCCTGGTTGGTATCCCATGTCCTCATTAACAGTATCCCACTGTGGCCTGGTGTTGGCCATGCCCTCCTCTCTCCATTGGCCTACCTTGGTGGGATGGGGAAATGAGACTATTGATGCTTGCCCCAAAGCCTCTAGGACTCACAAAGCTGAAGTTGTGGGAGAAGCCCAAAGACCCAATGCTATTGAGGACACGGGTGCCATCTCCTGTGGCTACTGAAGTTGGTGACTCCCAGGGAGTCTGTTGATGCCATCTTCTGGATTGCAGGGGAGCTCTTCTTTCCATTTCCATTGGCTATTTCATTGTGCTCTCTTCTACTGAGGCAAAGCTCAGGGTGGGCAGGAAGATGACAGGTTATAGACCCCAGCAGTTCTTAGAATGCCCTCCCCTCTCCCCAATCCTGGCCCATTCATTCATTTCTCCAGCCGATATTTCTGCAGTACCTGCTAGTCACCTAACTTGCCTCTCCTATAGAAAGAAGTTTCTCTCTCTTTTCCTTTTATCTTCCTTGTTCGCCTCTTTGTTTTCCTGTCCTCCAACACCCTCTCCTTACTTTACTCACTCAAAAGCAAAGCAAATAAAATGGGATGAAAATCCTTTTATACAGAGGTTTCTTGATTCACCAGCTTTGAGAAATTTGCATCTCTTCAATTCCTCCTAATTATTCATTTCCTTTTTCTCTTTCCCATCTTGAAAATAATTACTGCCTGAGTGCTTGTTCCCTAGATAAGAACTCAAAGCACCAGAGGCCGCTGGCAGTGACTCAGCCGTCTTTTGCAGGATCTTCATTGTCAATGCATTTTGGCCCAGTGAGCATTCCCAAGTGTGACCCTGTCACTTCAGCAGAAAGGACAGCAGTGGGTACACTGAGTAACGTCCCTTCAAAAGAATGCTGTCACATCATATCGCTTTGTTTTGTTTTTTTTTTCTTTTTAAAGAAAGCCAAGAAGCACTGCCCTTTGTATAGCTCCTCTCGAAGCACCTCTGTAGAAGAAGCTGAGGCCTCTCTGTGCTTCATTTATTATTATTATTATTAAAGATTTTTATTGGGGAGTTGGGGGAGGGGAACAGTGTTGGGGAATTGGGAAAGGGGACCAGCCAAGTTGTTGTTCTTCAACCTTAAATGTGGAGGGCACCAGTCGCCATCTGGCTTCCCGTCAGCAGCTTGTAGCCTCTAAGCTCAAGGTGCTGTGTTCAATCTTAGTTGAGGGTGGGCATAGCCACCATCCCATGCGGGAGTCAAACCAGCAGCCTTGTTGTTAAGAGCACACACTCTATCCACTGAGCCATCTGGGCGGCAGCTCAGCTCAAGGTGCCAAGTTCAGTCTTAGTTGTGGGTGGGCGGAGCCCACCATCGAACAGGCAATCTTTTTGTTACACCAGCTGAGCCATCCTGCCACCTGTTGGCAGCTCAGCAACAGCTCAGCTCGGGCGCATGTCACTGGCCCATGTGGGAATCAAACAGGAGGCCCTGTTGCTCAGAACACGTGCTCTAAACCAACTCTTAACCAACTGAGACACTCAGCCAGCCCTAATCTCCCATATTTTCAGTTTATAGTTTAAGAATTGGTTTCACAGATGTTTACAGGTTATATAAAGTTAAGTGACTTGATCTAGTAACAAAACCAAGATTAGAACTCACTTCCCTGGAAAGCAGCTCCCGACTCCCCATCAGATGGAAGCCCGACCCTCAACCCCCAAAATGGAACCCTACCTACTCTTGCCATGGTAACATGATCCACTCTATTTAAAAAAAAACAAAAAACTAGTACCTTAATGCTGGTGACTCCCAATCACTCTTTGATGCAGGCCTGTCCTGAGCTGCAAATGTGTAGATGCCATTGCTTCCTGGGTATTTCTCTATGACATCTCTTAGTGACCTCAAACTCAATCTGTTCAAAGCTAAGCTAGACCCTTCCCCACTAAAACCTGCTCCATCACTAGCCTCCCAAATATAAGCCAGTGCTCCCCAGCTGCCACCTCTCCCTCACTACTCAGGGCATAAACCACACCCTACCTCAACCCACTGCCGTGTATGTGAAAGGAACTATCCCTGCCCCTGTCTCACTTAGTCCATTTGTTCATGTCCTAAGAGTGGGACGACTGGTCTTGGGGAAGCGGGCACTATCCTACCTTATGTATGGCTCTCCACCTGTCACTTTCAAGCCCAGTAGAGATAGAAGGTAGCGTGCCTGCTCGCACTCTGGAAAGGGAGACAGGAAGTAAATTCATGGAATAGTAACTTACAAGAGAAGGCCAGCAAGGGCTAGGTGTGTTGCATACTTCAAGCATTCATGTTGGCTGCCTGCATGAAAGTCAGTCATTCAAAGGAAGAGTATCATTCATCACGGAAAGTCCATGAAAAGGGTGAGTCTTGAGGACTGTGCCATAATGGAATTGTGGACAGTAGACCCCTACTGGCCAGGGTGAACCCCTTTCCCACTGACAGAGGTGCTGTCTGGAAAAGAAATGATGAGGAGGGGAGAGCAGAAACTGATTTGGAGAATTCCCAAACGGCAACAGCTGGCCCCTGAATAACCAACCAGCAATGGCCTCGGTGTCCACTCCCACCTGGTGCACTGATTCCCCCCACCTCCCTGCACTAGACAGCTTATTCCTGAGCCCCAGAAATGCCTCTGCAAGCTTGACCCAGCCTTTGACACTCAGCCAAATGTCTTCCATCTTCCTTAGTCCCCCCTTTGATTCACATTGTAACTGTTGAATCTTGACTTGCCAGTGTACTGAATGACATGCTAATCTTAATGAATGCTTCTATCTACTGACCCTGGTAATTGCTTTTCCTATTAGCTTTACCCCCCAGAAGTACAGAACCAAAGCTACACGCAATAAAGCTGCCCCTCCGGTCTGAGCCACAAGGATGATCTCAAGGCCAGCTCCCCTCTGATATCTGGGCTTTTCACTACAAAAGGGAAGCCTTCTCTGATTTGCCCAAGGAGGGGAAAGCATGAGACTGGGGCATCTGAATTCCTAAGAGCGTTGCTGTGTAATAACCTAGGGAACTTAGGAAGGCAGGTGGATATGACGGGTGAGCAACCATCCCAGCCTCCTTCCAACAAGCCTCCAGGTTAGCAGAAGCTGGAATGTGACAGATGGAGGTTCCCAGACTTCTTGCAGCCAAGGTTGTGAAGTGGCTTCGGTTTGGACAGACCATGTAGAAAGAGTGAAGTGGAGGCCACACTTCTGCTCTGGGCAGTGGTTTTGATGGTGTGGATGTGGCAGGTACAGCGGGATTAAGGACTGAGACTGATTGTCACTGGGCATGTGATCAATGAAAAGCCTGATTAACAATAATGTAACTGGAACTCAGCAGAGACAAGCTATGAAGCAAAGGTGTAAGGGTTAGGTGCTGGCCCCTCTGAGAGCTAGGACTTCTCCGTAACATTCCTGCTCTCCCTGGGAAGGTCCATGCCTTAGGGAATGACGTTCCTGGTGTGCCTCCTTGCTTGGCTCCCAAAGTGCTCAGCATTGCTTTGGGTGCTCCTGGAAGAGAGGGGCACGGCGCTTCCCCTCTCAGTGGTGAACTGGCAGGGGGTGAGTGAGGTCTGGTGGGGTGTGAGGGATCAGACAGAATGCATGGACCAGGCAAAGAAGAGAGGAGAGTACACTGCACTAGACCAGGGAAAGACTTCGTCCCCCACAAGAGGCCTTTCCTGAGAAGGTTCCAGAGAGCATAGGAATTGTGCATGTTAGGAGGGGGAGAAAGAGCAGGGAGAGTGAAAGTACCAGGTGACTTGACCCCTGTGACCAGCTTTGACCTCGGCACACTGTTCCTAGGTTTCATCTCGACATTCCAAGGGGCAAACTACTTTGCCCTGATGTCAGCCATTCATTCACTCATTCACTCATTAATTCATTCATTTGCCATTGAGTTAATACTAGTTAATTTATTCATTTATACATGGAACTCTGTGCTGTAGAGAGTATTCTGGGATGGAGTCAGGAGAAGAGACAGACACATAGGCCTTAATATGATTAGGCTTTACAGGAAGTATGAGCAAAGTGCCGAGGAGAAGAGAGAGGGTCCCTGGGGTGCCTGGGTGAACTGTGGACAGCTTCATAGAGGAGGAATTCTGAGCTGAGTTGTGAGACATGATTCCACAGAGGGTGGTATAGCAGAAAGAATACGGAATGGGGCATCAAGCTGCCTGGGGTTTTGTGCTGTGCCTACGACCACAGGGCCAGGGCTGGTAGAGGAGAGAAGCACCTAGGGTACAAAATTTAAGGAGACAGAATCTCAGGGCCATGCAAGTACAAGCTGAGTGGCTCCTTAAATCATGTTCCCAGGTGCCTCTCTTACCGCCCTCTCCATCACCCCCACCCCCAGCCCTTACTCTTCCTCTTGCTAAATCATCTCAGCAAGTCACTCCGCCTACCTGGGCTCTGTTTGTTCCTACACAAGGCACTGGACTGAATAGTGACAGAAGGACTCCGCTCTCCCAAAAATCCCTTGATCGTCTGCCCCAGTGAGTCGTTCCCACTAGCAGACATTATGGAGAATCCCAGATGTGCCAAATTGCACATGAAACCTTCCCTCAAGTCATGAGCCAGGTCCCAGGACCGGGAAGCCGTATCAGCTTTTCCTTTGGGCTCTTGGCCTCTCACTTGTCATTTTCCATGCCTCTCTCCTCCACTTAGCATGAGGAGCCGAAGTTATTGCATTGCTGTTTTATAGAGAAGGAATTAGATTTCTAATAAGGTTTACATGGGAAATGAGTTGCTTAAGTACCAGGCTGAGCACTTCCACGTTAGAACCGAGTGAAAAGGAGCCTGAAAAACCATTAAACTCTATGCTTCATGCTTTGGTAAAGGAAGATAAACCACGAGAGATGGACCATCCGGTGACTCAGGCTGCAAAATGATCAGGCTGTTGGGGAGTCCCTGGCCCCTCATGTCAAGTAGAAACTAGAAATAACTACTTGGAGCAATCTTTAGCAGTTGGACACTTTTTAAAGGCAGCTGACATATGATCCTTGCATTTGACTGACTACTCACAACCCTCTTTGATGTTCTCACGAGTACCCCAAATTCAACCTGCCCTAAACAGAATGTATCATCCCTTTCAACCCATTCCCCTGCCACCTACCCACCATGGACCATCCAGTCTCCTGCCCAGGAACCAGGGATCGCTACATGTTCTAGAAAATTCCTTCATACTCAGTCAATGCAACATCTGTTACTGACACCTTAGGTCTCCTACCTGGGGTTTTATGATGCCGTCCATGCCTGTCCGTTCTCTCAGCCAGTGCCCAGTTCAGACTCTCCTCACTTCTTGCCTGGATCACACAGTAGCCCCCTTATTCATCACCCTCTTCAGTCCAGCTCATCTCCAGGCAACCCTCTACATTTTTGCTTTTATTTTTTACACTTTTAAAATATGAAATATATCATCTGTAGATTAGAAAGTAAACAGTAGAGTCACCATCACTTGGGTTAAGAGAGAGAACACTCCCTTTCCTTAGGTGGCAGGACAGACCTCCCTGGGCCATCCTCCTTCCTCTCCCCGATTGAGACCTTATTGACCCTTAGATTAATCAGGGGAGGGTCGACATCTTTGCAACACTGAGTCTTTAATCCACTTACACAGTATTCAGACTTCTAGGTCGTCTTCATGCTTCTCAGCAAAGACCATGGAAGTCATAAATACCGGGGTGCTTGTATTCATCTTTTGTATATATTGAGTATTACAATTTTAATACAGTTTTCCTTTCTTAAAATGTGCATACATTTTTTTGGCACCCTCTGTATTTCATTATTTTTTTTTCCCTAAGTTTTTAAAAATTTCTGTGTTATCTTCTGTTCGTTGCTGTTATATCAAAATGCAATTGATTTTATATTGACCTTGGATCCAGAAACCCTTCGTGTATCTGCAGAACCCATATCACTTTTTGAACAGCATTGCCCAAACTGTTCCTTTATTAATAGGTACTCACACAACATTTTAAAGTTCTGTGGTCACGCAACCTGGGAGGAAACAATCCTGGTGTAATCGAGAGGTTTAGACGGCATCTGACCTGCTGAGGGGGCGCCATGGGCGGGAAGGGGCGCCATGTGTGAGAAGAATAACGTCCCGGGTGCAACAAGGATTTTCTGAGCCCTCCTCTGGGTCTGACACCTGGCTGGGTCCTGGGGACACTGTCCTGCTTTCAAGGGGTCTCCTTACAGCCTGATGGCAGCCTTAGAATTATTTCTCTGCAAACTTCTCCTCTGAGCACAGCATGATCCTACACCTCCACCTTCTCCCCTCAGACTTATCTCCTGGGCCCCTTTTTACTGTTTCTCTGTGCTCCCCACCCCTGCAGTGCTCCCAGGCCACTGGAGCCACTTAGCGCTCCTGGGAACTCAGCTGCCCTCCCCACCGCTGGTGAGCCGGTGGCTGCTCAGCCAGCAGTGTGAACGCCATGTTCCCAGGCTTCTGTCCAGATGGCTCTGAGGGGACTTCCGCTCCAGCAGGAGCAGGCCAAGGCATCAGCAGGACTTCTGGTGGCGGTCACAGCTCTGCTCCCCTTCCTGCCTCCTCTCTGACTTCCCCCTCACGCTATCCAGCCTCCCCTGGGCGCCGTTCCTTTAAAAATTTATCTCTGAGTCTTTTTTTTTTTTCCATTTGTCTTTTTTGTCAGAATATTTGGCCCAGTTTGAGTCTTCGCTGGCCACCGGATGGGTAGAAATTTCTAGATGTACAATTTAGTGTCAATGAAAACAGAATCTCCACCCTGTGATTTAGAGCAGGAATTCAATAAAGCTGATGGAAGAGCTAAGAAACCAAGCAAGGGACAGTGAGGTGACCAGAATTATCAGGGGGCAGGAACATGACCAGCCCCACCGAGAGTTACCAGGCCCCAGGGGCTGAGTGCACACCGGGCCTTTCTGTAGGAGGTGAGGACCCAGGGCTAATTCAGCTACTGCTAAAGGAATGGGAAACAGAAAGCAGACATGAGGGGTGGACAGGTTAGACTTGGTGGTCAGAAAAGTACCTACATTGAATGGGTGTGGTTGCAAAGAAACCTGACTGCTCCAAGAACGCGACATATTTTTCTAGCTGAAAATATCTCCCTGCTGAGGGAACACTTCTGGAGACATATGACTGGCTGTACACAACCTCAGCCGGTCCGTATCACAGGACATCCAGGCCTGATGAGCATGCCCAGCTGGGCCAGGAGGCCACATCAAATGCCACAGAGTTTCTAACATACCCGTCAGGGACCCTGGGGGAGGCATGGGGCTCCTGGCACTGACAGACCAAAGCAGCTTCATTCTAACAAGAATGAAGGTCATTCTAACAAGAGTTTAAGGACCAGTTCTGGAGGACTGTTAACCCTCAAAAATTGTCATGCTAATTCCCCATGCCCGCACCAGCCCCTCTAAGCTCTGTGACATAGCATCTTATAATTGTATTTCAACTAAATGAGTACCTAGTCTATTTCTCAAAAGGAAAAAATATACCCAGTGAGGGCACTTGCAAAGCTGTTGTCCAGGGGTCCTTTTAATTCAGGTTAATCTTAAAAGGACAAGAAGAGAAGAGGCTCTAAAAGCTGCTCCCTGCCTCCTGGAGCCCTCCACTCACTCTTTGCTGAAGGTCAGAGCTGTGTCCTTCCCCACCCAGGCCAGGGGCTCTGATGAGCAGTCAGACTTCTCCAGGGAAGCTCTCTGGCTGGCCTGCCGTGCTTCTTACCATGGCTCTTGGTGGCCTCAGTTCTGAGCGCTGGTACCCACCACTGACTGGAGCATAGAGTGTGGACAGGCATGGAGGCATTCTTTGTGACAACACCCTCTACTCTGGAGTGGGAGAATGTGACAGAGACCACCTGGCAGGAGGCCAAAGGAGCAGAAGAAAGTGAGAACCTGCCTCTAGATGCCCCAGAGGCCCTCACTCTTAATTTGAACCTTGAATGATTGGTTTACTCTCGACCCGCCCTTACCAATGAAAGGAGCCTCACTGGTGTAGCCCAGGCTACTTGGGTCAGCATGATGAGGAAGCCTTCTCCTGGCCCAGGGACTCATCTCACTGTTCCTGCAAAAGAATTGTCTGCAAATCATCGCTTCTAATAATCGATAAGAAAGGGTTTAAACATTGACGAACATGACACTCTTATACTCTCACATTCATTTTAAATAATTAATGGGAATATAAACTTGTGCATGGATTGCTTTGTAAATACTGCTGGGCCATATGTGTGTATGTGTGTGTGTATGGTCGTGCATGCACGCACATGTGTGTGTGTATGTATCCATGTGCACACTTGTGTATTTGTTGCAGTTTTCTACCCATATTGTGAATTCCAAACCTGTCTTTTAGGTTTGCGGCTCAATTACACCACTCTTCCCAAATTCAGTGCAGAGACAAATTTTCGTTAATTACCTGTTGATACTCTCCCAGTTCCCTCTCATTTATGCTAAAATCCCATAATAACCAATGGAAAAAGGGGGAGGGGAGGTAGAAAAGCATAAAGGGGGTCAGGAAGGAGATTTGACTTTGGATGGTGAACACACAATGCAACATACAGATGATACATTGGGTTGTCCAAAAAGTCATGACACATTTTTGCAATGAAAAACAGAGAAAAAAAATACATCATGACTTTTCCGACAACCCAATATTATAGAATTGTACACTTAAAACCTATATGATTTTATTAACTAGAGTCACCCCAATAAATTTTGTAAAACTACAAAAATCTATATATATATAAAATCCCAACTCTTTTCCACTAGCAAAAGGCTGTTCATGCAAGATCTGAACCTAGCCCCGCTCACCCGGTCTCCCCACCCTCGCTCTGCCCTCCCAGGCTGACCTCATGGCTCACAGACTGGCCAGGCGGGTTCTCACCACAAAGATGTTGCACTTGCATTCCCTCTGCAGAAACGCTCTCCTCCTAGTCTTCGAAGGGCCTTTCCTGATTGCCCCTTACCCCTCCTAGGCTGCCACTCTCTGTCCCTTCACCAGGCCTGGTTTTCATAGCATTTCTCACTTCCCAAATGACTTGTAAGTGAATGAATAAGCAAGGTTCCCAAAAATAGGTGAAGTGTCAGAGGGGCTGGGACAAGACCCTGTGACTGTCATCCAGGAAGTATGGACAACATGGCAGAACGCTGAGAGACAGAAGAAGGAAGGAGGACTCAGAAAGACTTTGAGTCAGGTATGGCAGGACAAGGAGCGGCATCTCCTGGAAGATGCATGTTTCATTCTGGATGTAGGAAAGCTTCAGTGGGGCAGCTCTGGGTCCTGGAGGGTGGGTCAGAGGAGACTGCATTGTCACTCAGGCTTATGGGTTGTGACACAGGGCTGACATGACAAATCAGGAAGAAAGGATAGACCTACAAGGAAATAGCCAGTGCCCTCAATGAATTCAACTCTGGCCCTCCATGGGTGACAACAAAGGTGACAAGAGGCAGGGCCTGGAGATCCACTCACACACACATGCAGAGTCCCAGCAGTTCTAATGAGGGACCGAGGCTTGCACGATGCATTAGCCATTTGGACAAAGCAGGAAAGGGTCTCCGCCTCAGAACGATAGCCTGGAAATGCTGTTGACGGACAGGGCCTTCAATTCTTCCACCTGACAGGGCACCCACTATATGCACAAAGGCCTTACTCTTGGGCAGTACTCTCCTGACTTTTAAATGAAATTGCCTGCTTGCCACCAGTGTTTAAGAACGAGTGTGTTTTTAGTGGTCTCTAGCTGAAGGATGTTGACAAGCTGAATGATGGGTCATACATGTTACAAATTATATGTGTTCCTGGTGCATCAACTATTTTTGCAGTGCATAATTAGTACGTAAGTGACTGGTGCACCTCTTTATGTCTAGGAATGCCTTTTGCTCTAATGTCTATTTGGTCTGATAAAACTATACCAATGTTGTTTTGATAAATATTTACCTGGTGTGGTAGGCAGAATAATGATATCCTACTCCCAAAAGATTTCCATGTCCTAATCCCCAGAACCTGTGAATATGATACCTTATATGGTAAAAGGGACTTAGCAGATGTGATTAAATTAAGGATCTTGAGATGGAAGATTATCCTGGAGCATCTGGATGGGCCCAAAGTAGCCACAGTGGTAGAATAAGAGGAAATTAGAGAAGAAGGTGATGTGGTGATGGAAGCAGAGGCTGGAGTTGATGCACACCGAAGATGGAAGAAAAGCCATGAGCCAAGGAACATGGCAGCCATGGAAAGCTGCAAACGGCAAGGAAATGAATTGTCCCTTCAGAGCCCTCAGAAAGAACCAGCCCTGCAAACACCTCAACTTAAGCCCAAGAAAACTAATTTTGGACTTCTGACCTACCTCCAGAACTGTAAGAGAATGAATTTTTGCTGTTCATAGTACTTTGTTACAGCAGTGATAGGAAACTAATATACCCCCAGTCACCACATCTCTGCTACCTCAGGCCTTCCATCTGAGGCCATTTTCCTTATGTTTGAAGTAACTGCTTTTGAATTTTCCTCATTGAGGGTCTTTTGGTGGTGACCCTTTTCAGTTTTGTTGTTGTTGTTGTTGTTGTTGTTGTTGTTGTTGTTGTTGTTGTTGTTTGGGAAAGGATTTTCCCGCCACAAATCAGGGAACTGTTTCCACATACATTTTCTGGAGACTTGCTGCCTTCATCCCATTCTTCCTTGGGGATGCCTTCCAGCTCTTTTCTTCTTTACAGCCTCTTTTATGGTTGAATGTGTCAGCAAATGCCCTTCATGGACATTCATGCTGTTTCCCAAAGACTTTTCCCCATCGAGGCACAAGACAGGATTGTATGTCTGAATTTGCTTGGATGGGCGGGGCCATGTGACTGGTTTCATCGATAAGCAGTAAGTGGTAAGAAATTGTTTCTTGTGGGTTGAGCATTTAATTGCTAATGTGAACCCTCGAAGATCTCTTTTTTTACTCTTTAGTGACTGGAAACATGTAAGGTGGAAGCTACTCTGACAGACCGGGTCTCTGAATGGCTTCAATGAGCAGAGCCCCCTGTCAATCTGCAATGGACATGTAGAAAGAGCAAGAAATAAGCATTTGCTGGGGCTGTTTGTTGTCGCAGCAAAACCTAGCCTATCTTGACTGATACAATGCTCCTCAAGACATCTGTAATTGTGTTTCTCTTTTCAGTTTCAATCAAACCCAAAGCTTTAAGGAAACCAAAAGTAAGTATGCCTCATACTAGATTCTCAAAGGTCTAGGATTCAGGATCTGAGCAATCCGGGGTCACCCTAGAAATATCCAAGACCAATCACATGACCTTCAATTCTTTGAAATGAGGGAGAACACCCAAGACAGAGGGAGAAATCATCAGAAGCCCTTAAATTGACCCACAGGTTCTCCAAGACACTTGGAGCCAGTAGCTATGTGTGAAATCTGAGCTCCATTGCAATTTGGAGATGCAAACTAAGGTCCAGTGAGCTTAGCCTGTGGGCTTCAGCCAGATGGGGCCTCTCCCCACCCCTCCCTCGTGGGAAACTGTATTCTTTAGAGAGGAGCACATGGCGGGATCGCCAGGCATCTACTAACTATAGCTGGCTCTTCTCACAGCCCCAGAGCTCTAGTAACATGAGAAAAATAAACTGGGATGTGGACTGCTGGTATAGGTACTTTGTGTCAGGTTCCTAGGGAAAAAAAAAAAAAAGATTGCCCTCAATGTAGCAGGATGATCTGCCTCATTTTCTGGAGGCTAATTATAAGCCGGAAACCAGAACATCGCCAAGTTTGGAATCTCCTCAGAGGATAGCAAAATGATGACAAAGACAAGCTTTCAGTTTAACTTTGGGCAAGTGGTCCGGCATGCTGTGGCCTAGATTCCTCAGCTGTAAAATAAGGAAATCAAACAACTTGTTTGAAGGGCCACAATAACATTGTGAAAGTTATACAAAGACTTGTGGAATCATGGCATCTCAGAAGTCTGACAAGATCCCCTCATTCATCCTATACCTTCAGATAAGCACATGTCTGTATAGTCCACACAGATGAGAGACTGTTCTCATTTTATAGTGCTTCCAAGCGGATTTCACACTGTCAGTAGTCTATTTTAATAGTCAACAGCTTGTTAAGAAATCCCTCCCTGTGTTGTCTTAATTTGCACATCTTGCTTCTCTTGAACGACCCCTTCTATTGTCCTTGGGCATCCCTCGTACTCTGATTCAACTCACTGTGTTACTGCCAAGGACATGCCTCTAAGGTAGAAAGTCAGCATCTCCTCTGGAGAGAAGAGACAACCCCAAGATCTCCAGCACGAAAGAACGCGGAAGGACAGGAGGCAACTTTGGCTCTCAGAGCAACAATCCCTCAGGTGTAGTTCTCAAAGGATCTAAACATGCTTACAGTTATAGTCGGAGTTATAAAAGCCCTCTGTCTCATGGAGGCAGTCCAGGCACTAAGCCAAGAGGTGTCCACGGGAAGGACCTCAGGGCAAACACATGACAGCTATGTGTCATAAGCCAGACTACATTTGCATGTTGCTAAATGTGCTTTATTGTTCCCAGGTAAGCATTCTCTCTACCCTTCCCTTGGGAGGGAACTTCTGATGGAAATTTGGAGCGGAACTAATCACAACATTTCTTTTGTGAGAACATTCTGTTCTTCCTATTCATCTTGCTGGCCCAGATGTTTCTTTGTCCTTCTCTAATCTCTTCATTCAGTCAACAAATATTTATTGAGCACCTACAACATGTTAAGGATCCAGCTGTGAGCACAATATACCTGGTACCTATCCTCAGGAGTTTACAGTCTACAGAGATGGGACTCCTGCTATGCTAGTTTCTGCCTGCCGCTCTCCAGGCTCCACTCTGCTCTCCTGTTGGGACACTAGCCTGCATGCTCACCAGCATGAAGTGTCCAGATGAGGTTAGGAAAGTATGTGATCCGGGGGTAGCAGATGGGTAGGTCACTCTGTGTGGATGTTGGGCTACTCCTGGGCCAGAGATGGCCCATTTCGAGACTGGGCTGGCTCAGAACAGCCATATCGAAGAGGTAAGTCCACTAGGCTGCTCTTAAACTAGCCAGATGCCTACTCACATGCCCTCAGCCATGAGTCAGACTTCATTTCCAGACTTTAATGAAATAACAAGGGAATAATAATGAAATGACGAATGAAATGAAAATAATGAAATAACAAGTGGAATTCTCATCTCGATGAAGCCCTTGTCACCATGAACACAAGTGGTCAGATAAGGACTGGATTTTCTGCACACTACTAAGCCCTCACCTGCCAGTCTCAAGCTACTGGCATGGGCAGATCACGACCACCTTGCTGTCACTCCAATCCCTTATCTTGGCACTATCTGGCAGAGATAGGATGAGAGCTAAACTGATGTCACAGGACAAGGCAGTGATGTTTTCAAGGCAGGTAATAGACAAGTTACCTACACGGACCTTTCCCTCTAGACCTTGTCTCCCTGCTATCCACCTTTTGGCCTTGCCACTGCTATCTAGTGTGTTTCTAGAAGAGAGGAAGAAGAAATTTTTATGTTCTATGGCACTCCTATGAAGTGTTTAGAAAAAAATGAAACTTAAAACTTGCCTAAAATGAGGGTTTGGAAGGACCTCTTGCATGCTAATTATCCATGTTTTCCCAGCTGAATTTTCCTGTAGCCTTTGGTTACAGACTTCTGTGTGAATGTGGCAGGGGGCAGACCGGGCAGTGCCCTGATAGAAGCCTCAGGAACTCCCGGTTCAATCAGGAATATCCTGTGGTGTGTATACATTTGGTGTATCCCAAGACATATCCCCCAACATGTCATGACACAATTACTAGAAGACAAAGAAATCAGGAAATCGAACTGCCTGAGAGGAATCCTGATTGTTCTAGTGTCCTCTTACCTGTTTCTTAGGGGGAAAAATTTCTTTTTAAAAAAAGAATCCAGGGCCAGGACATTGGCTCCTTGGTTAAGAGCTGGCTTGGGACTCCAGCTCTGAGCAGCAGGGCCCCAGTTTGGATCCCACATATGAGGGCCAGTGACACTGCCCTCTAGAGCTAAGATGGTGAACAACAGCTCGACCTGGAGCTGGGCTGCTGTGAGTCTCCGATGACAGCACAGCTGCAGCCCCTCCTGCATTGGGCTGCCATTGGCTGCATTGAGTGGCTGGCAGCCAGTGTGAGCTGCCAAGAGCCCCCGTGAGTGGCCATCCAGAGGCAGGCAACCAATCTGCCTCACCCGGGAAGAGTGCAGTGACAATTCCAACCTGGGCCAGTGAAACAGTGTCCTTCACAACTAGACTGAAGAGTAAAAGGACAGCAACTTGTCTGTTCCCCTTCCCCGATTCCCCAATGTTGTTTCCCTCCCCCAATTCCCCAATAACATCTTTAAAAAAAAAAAAGAATCCATTACTGAACCCCCAAGCTGCTATGCTTCAAAAGAACCAGCTCCAGTACTACAAGCCTAATAAACGACAGGCTTCAACCCTGACTAGGCTAGTGGGGGACGAAGCCAGGCTCAAACATCAGACAGTTTCTCTCAGGACCCCTTGAATCACAGCATCTGCTGTGTTGTGTTTACCTCCAGGGTCACCCAACAGCCATCAGGTCCTAAATCAATCCCTTCTTCACTGTGCTGGAGGCAGCTGGCGGACTGCATGCCAGTAACGGTATGGCTTTCATTTCAGATTGAACAAACATCTAATCGAATGCTTACACCACTGCATTCCACCTGAGAAATCTATCTGCCAATTTCACCACCAGCTGGGAGTTCTCAGAAGCAGGTGACACTTTCCACAACAGCAGTGGCAATTTTATGAAAGTGTGTCTCATGATTGGACTCACGCTTAAAAATCACTTGCTCACAACTCAGTGATGGTGGGAAGACAATTGTTGCCTTCTACCCCACCTTCAGCTTAGTCACCCCAAGTGATTTCTATATGAGTAATCACCCTCATCTCAAAATAAAATAAGGAAGGGAACCTGAAATGTATTGTGGTAGTGTGTGCTCGCAACTGCACCTATTTTTTGGTGTCTTTTCACTTCAGTCTAATGAATTGTTCTTAATTCTTTTCCTCCCACTCAAAATGCTCGTGCTCGTGTTTCTTTCACAGTTTCCACTAGAAATCATGCTTGTTTTTCAAAACAACATTTCTCCAATTTTTTTGCCCTAAAAGCCTGAGCGTTTAATGAAGTCAGAGTGGTTCCAGGTTTACAAACAAAGTTTTCTGGTTTTCATGGACATTAAAGGCTAAGTTCACTAAATTCTAAGGCAATTCTGAGTCATAGTTTTAATTTTGCTTTTTGAATATTTGTGTTGTTTTGTGACTGCTCTCAAGAGTTTTTACATCTATTAAAGCGGGAGTAACCAGAAACGGCTAAGTCCATATAAGGGAGAACTAAAGAAACCAGAGAATAACCCTGCGAACTAGCCAATAATACTGAATAGCCATTAAAAAGTGTGGCCATAAACGTTGTTAAATTTTCTTTTAATCAAATTAGGTCACCTGATTTCACTTTTGGAAGTCTACAGGTACTTGTCTATGTACATGCACCTAAAAGGCGTGGAAAGGTGATTAGGACATTGTACAGGGGCAGCTGGCAGTGGTCTAGCAGGTGTAGGGAGCTGGAATAAAGGAGTCAGGTTCCACTAGGATGACTTCTGTGTCACTGGACTATTACAAGAATGTGTTGCTTTTGTAGTACATATGTGTACACATACATACACCCATAAGTGAATAAATGTGTATGCATATAGAAGAGAACAGTAATTTGGAATTTTATGACTCTTCCAAAATGTTCATCCAGCCTCGCTCCTAGAGGCTGAGAATAGCTGCTACTCTTTAGCTTATGGACCTCAGAGGGCTCCGTCTTTCCTTCCCTGCAATGATTCTCAACCTGAGATGTACAGTAGAGTCATTGAGAAGCTTTCACATGTTGACGCCCAGTCCACAGACTGGATCAGTCAAGTCAGCCCTGTGGGGGTAGAGAGGACTGGCACCAGTGTCTTTAAAGTTCCCAAGAGATTTCAAAGAGCGAGCAGTTTGAGGACTGCCTTACTCTGTAAGACCCTCAAGGGTAGGGTTTACGTCTGGTTTGTCTTTTTGCCCTCAGAGCACCTAAGTTAGTGACTTACATTAATATAATGAAGAGACCCTGACCCTCCAGTATTCTCAAAGGGAAAAAGAAATCATAAGCAGAAACTGAGTAATGTGTTAGAACTGTCAAAAGTACATGGATTCAGTGTCCAACATAGAGCATCACTCTCCTGTTGATGCCTTTGGGGTCAGTTGGTCTCTTGGACACACATCTTTTTGTACACACATACACGCCCATGCTGAATTCCTCGTCTGTCCCTGAGAATTGTGTGGGTTTCTTTCGTCAGGTAAGAACCCAGTTGAAGGGCCCGCCGAGTGGCGCAGTGGTTAAGTGCTGGCTTCGTAAGCCAGCGGCCCTGGTTCAGGTCCCACATATGAGGGCCAGTAACACTGCCCTCAAAAAAGAACCTAGTCGAGGAAAGTGAAAACCCCCAACCAGCTGTGCCCTTCATTGATGTTCACGTGGAGGTTGTAAAATGAATTTCCCAGTCACCGCTGAGCAGAGGGCCACGCTGGAGGGTCCCCTTCACTCCTCACAAGTCCCCCAAAGCTGATTACATGATTCCTAAGACATTTCCCAATCGTGACTGGCCTTTCCTTGAAACTCATTAACAAGCCCTCAGGAAAAGAGAACTTTGAAAAATTGAAGTTCTCCAGATATATTTGTTGTTGGTTTTTCTCACAGATGGCGCAGAAGGCTTCCTCTTCCCACAGAACAGCTAGTGTTGTTGGTTCCAGGGGCCTCATGTAAAACATTGTAGCTTTAAATGTTACTGATCCTTAGCTCTACCAAACCTGTAAAAAAGGAGCAAATGGAGGGCAGAGGGTCCATTTTCATTGGGTAGCTCAGCTGAAATTACCAATGCTTGATATGGCTTTCTGAGCAGCCCATGTCGTTATACTGTCTGGCTGTCAATCTCTTGATGACAAGATTTCAGAGGCAGACTATCTGGTGTATGAGTGGATTATAATTTCATCACACATATCCCTGTAATATGTTTTGTTTGTTTGTTTGTTGTTTTTTAAAATTTTAAATCTTTTATTGTGAAATAAACATTTTTTAAAAATTAGTTTCAGGTGTGCAACACAATGCAATAGTTAAACTTTTTACCCCTCAAAGTGACCACCCCCACACAGTTCGCCACCCCACTCACCCACCATATCATACATATCTATTACAATTCCTTTGACTCCCTTCCACAGTATATTCCACATCCCGTGATGATAGATAGATAGATAGATAGATAGATAGATAGATAGATAGATAGATAGATAGATAGATAGATAGATAGATTCAGTTACAGTTGGCATACAATATTATACAACATCAGCTTCAGGTGTACAGTGCAGTGATCAAGCCTCTACTCCATCCATGAAGTGGTCTCCCTAACAAGACATGTGACCATCTGACACCCCACAAAATATGTACAACATTATTATATTCCCCGAACTGTGTTTCATATCCCTGTGTCAATATTGTAGTTGTCTATTTATGCTGTCTAATCCCTTCCCCTTCTCCCTTATCCCCACCCCCTCCCAACTAGTAACCCTCAGCTTTTCCTCTATATCTATGAGTCTGTTTACTGTGCTCATTCATTCAGTTTTTCAGATTCTACATATAAGTGAGATCATATGGTATTTGTCTTTCTCCGACTGACTTATTTCACTTAACATAATAGTCTCTTCACAACATTATCAATTACATTCCCAGAACTGCCCCCCATATCCCTGCGGCAACATTGTAGTCACCCACCTACGCTGTCCAAAACCTTCCCCCTATCCCTCATCCCCACCCCCTCCCAGCCAGCAACCATCACTTTTTCCTTTATATCTGCTTGACATGATTTCAATCTGCTTACATTTACTGAGACTTGTTTTGTGGCCTAATGTGGTCTATCTTGGAAAATGTCTCATGTGCACTTGAGAAGAATGTATATTCTGTTGTTTCAGGGTGAAATGCTCTAAAAATATCGACGAAGTCCAGCTGGTCTAAACTGTCATTTAAGGCCACTCTTTCCATGTTGATTTTCTGTCTAGAGGATCTGTCCATTGGTGACAATGGGGTGTTGAAGTTCCCTACTATGATAGTGTTACTGTTGATCTCTGTCTTTATGTCTGTCAAAATCTGTTATATGTAATTAGGAGTTTCTATGTTGGGTGCATAGATGTTTATTAGGGTTATAGTGCCCTTCTTTGTCTTTTATTGTAGTCATTTTAAAGTCTATTTTGTCCAAAATAAGTACTGCTACTCCAGCTTTTTTTCTATCATTTCCATTTGCATGAAATATCTTATTTCATCTGTAAACAGCATATTCATGAGTCCTATTTTCTTATCCCCTCAGCCACTTTCTATCTTTTGATTGGAGCATTTAGCCCATTCACATTTAAAATGATTATTGATAGGTGCATATGTATTGCCATTTTGTTATTTGTATTCCTGGTCTTCCTGGGTTAGCTTGTTTACCCGTTTCTTTTGTTTAGAAAACCCCTTTTAACATTTCTTGCAGTGCTGGCTTGGTGGTAATGAATTCCTTAAGCTTATTCTTTTCTGAGAAGCTCCTTATTTCTCCTTCAATTTTAAGTGATAGCCGTGCTGGGTAGAGCAATCTTGGTTGTAGGCCTTTATTTTTTGTCACTTTGAATATCTCCTGCCACTCCCTTCTAGACTGCAGAGTTTCTGTAGACAAGTCAGCTGTTAGTCTAATAGGAGTTCCTTTGTATGTAACCTGCTGTCTTTCTCCTGCTGCTTTTAGGATTCTGTCTCTGTCTTTAACCTTTGCCATTTTAACTGTGATGTGTCTTGGTGTGGACCTGTTTGGGTTCAGCTTGTTTGGAACCCTCTGCACTTCCTGGGCATGTATATTGATTTCCTTCACCAGGGTAGGGAAGTTTTCAGTCATTATTTTTTCAAATACATTCTCGACCCATTGCTTCTTCTCTTCTCCTTCTGGTATTCCTATGAGTCAAAGGTTGTTGCGCTGCGCATCATCTTGTCCCATAGGGCTCTTAAACTATTTTCATTGTTTTTTATTCTTTGGTCTTTTTGTTGTGCCCACTGGGCGATTTCTGCTGTTTTGTCTTCCAAATCGCTGATCCGCTCCTCTGCTTCATCTACTGTACTGGTGATTCCTTCGGGTGTGTTCTTCATTTCAGTTATTGTATTCTTTAGTTCTAACTGGTTGTTTTTTATGATTTCTCTATCCTTCCTTATGTCCTCACTAAGTTTGTTAAACATTCTTATCATCAGTGTTCTAAACTGTGTCTCTGAAAGGTTGGATCCCTCTGTTTCATTTAGTTCCATATCTAGAGGTTTCTTCTGATCTTTTACTTGTGACATGTTTCTTTGTTTCCCCATTCTGGCTGTCGCTCTGGGATTGCTTTGATGTGTTAGATAGATCACCAGGAGAGCCCTGGCTGGATCAGGCAGGCACACAGCTCACAGCCCAACACTCCCAGGAAAACTCCCAGTCTCAGCCTGCCCCAATCAGCCGCTCGCAGATCAGGCCGAGCAGCCCGACAACCAATCACCAGCCTGGCAACTCTGCAAGCGCAGTGCGGAGAGCGGAGAAGGGGGACCCGAGGCAGCTCGCGCACTCCCAGGTGTCAGTGAGCAGCCTGTTGGAGCCGGAGGGCACCCGCCCAGTGTTTCCCTGCAACGCAGTATAAGCCGGGTAGTATAAGTGCACACACACTTCTGTGCCAATTTCACCAGACCAATGCGGTCCCCAACCTGCCCCTCTGTGGCAGGGCCCAACCCAGACAAAATGGCGCCCTCCCGTACACCGCTTGTGTGCAGGCTCCACACCAGGGAAACAATAGTCCGAAAACCTCCAGCCTTTGCACCAAAGGTGCTCAGTTCAGTTCATCCCCGCAGGCTCCCGGGTCCAGCTCACACAGCCACTCCCTCCATCAGGAACCAGGTAAGTGCTCACCGGCGAGCAAGCCTGTGTGCCGGCCCCACTGATTCTCTAGCCGCTCTCAGCCTCACCGAGCTGAGCAAAGGGAGTCCTCACTAATATTTACTGCTAGCTGTCTTGGAACTTCTCTTCCCGGCAAAGGAACTCTGGGCTGGTGAGCTTGGTGTGCGGCCGGAGGGTCTCTCCCCCAACCAGAGAAACCTCCCCACAGCTGGGGTTTCCCTCATGGGGTTCACCCTCTCTCGTCTCCACCCATTCTACCAGACCCGACGTGGCCTCCTCTTTAAGTTCTTCATTTAGAGATTCTGTTCATCTAGTGTTCCGGGGATCTCCGGGGTTGAATGTTGTATAATTTGTTTGTAATTTTGGTGTGATCCTGAGAGGCAGTTAGCTCAGCGACCGTCTATTCTGCCATTTTACCAGAAGTCCCTCCCTGTAATATGTTAAAGAGGTGCTTTTTTTAAAAAAGATTTTATTGGGGAATTGGGGGAGGGGAACAGCTTGGGGAATCGGGGAAGGGGAACAGACAAGTTGCTGTCTTTTTGTTCTTCAGTCTAGTTGCGGAGGACGTTGCTTCACTGGCCCATGTTGGTATCGTCATTGCACTCTTCCCAGATGAGGCAGATCGGTTGCCTGCCTCTGGATGGTTGCTCACCGCGGCTATTGGCAGCTCACGCTGGCTGCTGGCCACTCACTGTAGCCTATGGCAGTCCACTGCAGCAGGAGCTGCAGCCTACACCATCGCCGGGGCTCACACAGCCCAGCTCCAGGTGGAGCTGTTGTTAGCTGTAGAGGGCAGTGTCACTGGCCCTCATATATGGGATCTGAACCGGGGCCGCTGGCATCCCAAAACCAGCTCTTAACCAATGCGCCACTCGGCGGGCCCAAGAGGTGCTTTTTAAAATAATCTACATAAACACTCTGAATTTACCTTGTATCTTTCTTTAATTGTTACAAGACGCTTGTGACATCTTTCCTTTTCAAATCTTCTTTAGATGCTGTTACTTTTTTTAAAAAAATCCCATCAGGCCATAGCATCACAATAGATTTTCTGAAATCATATCACTTACTAGACCTCTAAAATGAATGACCCTATATATTTTTAAAATCAAGAAACTCCCTAATTATTTAGAACAGTATCTACCTTTTACATCATTTAGGAGCACATATTTTGTGAGCTTACAATTCCAAACACAGAGAAATAATGTATTAAATCCCAGTATTTGGGAGGAAAATTACATGGACTCAACTATGTAAATTGTGGTATATGAGTCAGAGTGTTGCCTCTATAGAATAACAATGTGAAAGTTACTAACATTTCATCAAGACAGAAATTGAAATTGAGAAAGCAAGAAACAAACAACGATCCCTTCAATGTGTCTCCTGTGAGGATGACATTTTCAGAGCTCATCTCTACTGGGCTGGCGTCTGCTTACCCAGCCACACAAACATGTTCGTTCATGTCAACTCTCACACAGATTTGCATCTTTTAATGCACATACATCCTGCTTTATTCATTCATTTGGTATTTCATTCATGTGAGTATGGTTTCTTCCATAGAAGTTTGTGCTGAAACAAAAATCTTGACTTTTCCTTCCTGGTTCTCTCACTGTCTATGGGAGTCTACCCACCCCTAATTGCTCTCCTTCCTGGCCTCAGAATTCCCGGGAGTGGCTGAACAGGAATCAGCACTGGTGTACCAGGACAAGAGAAACCCTCATTCCCAATGATGGGTTAGGACCACAGTCAGCAACACACCTGTAGGTTGCCCCTTCACTTCTCAGAGTCTACATCATACTGGTTTCAGTTAGGACACTACTCAACCAACATCAGATGAATAAATGAAAGAAGAACAAGTCAGAAGCGAATCATGGCTGCCTTCATGGACACAATTCCAGGTGTGCGAATGGGTCCAGTGCACCGTTCGTCCTGAAAGCTTGGACAGCTCCTTTCTGGGCCTCTTCTTCAGGGAAGCGAAAGGATCCTAGATGGTGATCACTCATTCACCGCAGGCTAGACATTTCACAAACTGTACCTTGGTTCCTTCTCAGCACTACACTAACTTCAGAGAGAAGAACTAAGGCTCAGAGAGGTAAAATACTTTCCTAAAGCCACCCAGCAAGTAAGTGGCAGGGCCAGGATTCAGCCCAAGTCCATTTGATTCCAAAGTCCATGTCCCTCCCCTCCATCATCCCATGTCATTCAACAGTGAGAGTCTGCCAGCCTTGAGCCTACACATTAAGTGAAGATTTAAATAACAGACAGCCTGACAAAAGAGTTACCAGTACAATTCATAACACATTGCATTAAACCATCTATCATGCATATCTAAAAATGAAATCAGGATGAGTTTTTAGTTGTTCGGTATTTTGTTTGATCAGTATTTTATTTGTTCAGTATTTTATACTCAATTATGGCTTGTTTACTTTCTTTTTTTGTTTGTTTTAAAGATTTTTTTATTGGGGAATTGGGGGAGGGGAACAGCGTTGGGGAATCGGGGAAGGGGAACAAACAAGTTGCTGTCTTTTTGTTGTTGTTGTTCTTCAGTCTAGTTGCGGAGGACGTTGCTGCACTGGCTCATGTTGGTATCTGATTGCACTCTTCCCAGATGAGGCAGATCAGTCGCTGGCCTCTGGATGGTCACGCACCGTGGATATTGGCAGCTTATACTGGCTGCCAGCTGCTCACGCTGGCTGCCCGCCACACTCTGTAGCCTATGGCAGCCCACTGCAGCAGGGGCTGCAGCCTACATGGTCGCCGGGGCTTGCACAGCCCAGGTCCAGGTGGAGCTGTTGTTAGCTGTAGAGGGCAGTGTCACTGGCCCTCATATGTGGGATCCAAACCAGGGCTGTTGGCATCCCAAACCAGCTTTTAACCAATGCGCCACTCGGCCGGACCTGGTTTCTTTTTTTGATGCTTAAATTTTCCCTAATTGTAATTAAGGGTAAAGAAATCAACATTTACTCTGCCTTTTTAGGAGCTACAGCTCCTCCTCAGTTCACAAAAGAAAGGTCTTCTTTTCCAAAGAATGACAGATAATAAAGGTAGAAGAAACCATAGAATTAGGAAATCACCATTTTTCAACTCCCTGTGAAATATCTGATTCAGGCAAGAACCATCCAAGAATGCTACAACCATTGAGTAAAAAGTAGTGGGAAGATAGGATCTTGTGGTCATTACCAAAATATCACCCCATAGATGATTTGCCCATTTCAAGGGAATGATAGGCTTTTACAAAGAAAGTCCAGGTGGTCTACAGCACAACCAAAAGAGCAGATTTAGCATCCCTAACAGAGGCACATCCTTGTGTTGTACCTCCCAGTGTGATCCAACAGGAAGTATTCAGCATCATCTATGAAGTATTTTTTCCTGATGAGTTTAACCTGCATTTAAACAACACTTTAAAGACCTAACTTTCATTGCACAGGAAATTCAATATCTAGAGTATCAAGGTAATGACACTACAAGGAAACAATTAGACATGTGGGACATTCTACAAAACAAACTGGCCTAGTCTCCTCAGAAAATCAATGATAATGGAAAGCAGATCAATGGCTGCTTGGGACGGGGGCGAGGGGGGATGATTGCAGATGGGCACAAAGGAGCTTTTCAGGGTGATAGAAATCTTTATCTTGATTGGGGTGATGGTTACATTGGGGTATATATTTGTCAAAACTTATATAAACAGTGCACTAAAAATGATTGCATTTTGTTATATTTAAATTACACCTCAACACAGTTGACCTTTAAGATAAAAACAAACTACCGGGCCGGCCAAGTGGCGCACTGGGGTAAGAGCTGGTTTTGGGATGCCAGTGGCCCGGGTTCGGATCCCACATATGAGGGCCAGTGACACTGCCCTCTACAGCTAACAACAGCTCCACCTAGAGCTGGGCTGTGCGAGCCCCAGCGACGGGGTAGGCTGCAGCCCCTGCTGCAGTGGGCTGCCATACACTACAGTGTGTGGCTGGCAGCCAGTGTGAGCTGCCAATAGCCGCGGTGAGCAACCATCCAGAAGCCGGCGACTGATCTGCCTCATCCAGGAAGAACGCAATGACGATACCAATATGGGCCAGTGAAGCAACATCCTCCGCAACTAGACTGAAGAACAAAAAGAGAAAGACAGCAACTTGTCTGTTTCCCTTCCCTGATTCCCCAACGCTGTTCCCTTCCCCCAATTCCCCAATAAAATCTTAAAAACACACACACACACACACACACACACACACAAAATACCTGTGTCACACAAAAATCTGTTCATATTTAAACAGACTAAAGAGCTATTATCAATGGATATTACAAGATAAATTTTGTTAGATCAGGGCTTGGAAAAAAAACAACAACGAGGGGCTGGCCCAGTGGCTCAGTTTGTTAAGAGCGCAAGCTCTGAGCAACAGGCTTGATTCCCACATGGGCCAGTGATCTGTGACCGAGTTGAACTGCCGCTGAGCTACCAAGGGGCCGCCGGATGGTGACTGGACTTGGAGCTGAGCTAGCTGCGCTCTCCACAACTAAGATTGAAGGACAACAACTTGGCTGTTCCCTTCCCCAATTCCCCAACACTCTTCCCCTTACCCAATTCCTCAATAAAATCTTAAAAAATAAAATAGGGCCGGCCGAGTGGTGCATTGGTTAAGAGCTGGCTTAGGACGCCAGTGGCCCCGGTTTGGATCCCACATATGAGGGCCAGTGACACTGCCCTCTACAGCTAAGATGGTGAACAACAGCTCCTGCACGGGAGCTGGGCTGCTGTGATTCCATGGGCTTCCGTAGGCTACAGTGAGTGGCCGGCAGCCAGCGTGAGTGGCTGGCAGCTGGTGTGAGCTGCCAAGAGCTGCTGTGAGTGGCTGTCCAGAGGCCGGCAACTGATCTGCCTCATCCAAGAAGAGCACAATGGTGATACCAACATGGGCTAGTGAAGCAATGTTCTCCACAACTAGACTGAAGAACAAAGAAGGACAGCAACTTATCTGTTCCCCTTCCCCAGTTCCCCAATGCTGTCCCCTCCTCCAATTCCCCAGTAAAATCTTTAATAAATAAATAAATAAATAAACAAACAAACAACTAAAAAAGATATTGGGGGATAACTGGGAGAACTTAAACATGGATTGGATATTAGATCATATTAAGGAATTTTTTAAATGTTCTTGTGGTCATGTAGGACAATGTTCTTATTGTTTAGAAAATGCTTGCTGAGATATTTGAGAGAGAAGCATCATGATGTCTATAAGTTAATTTGTATACCAAAAGATATATATGAATATGGAGAAAGATAAAGCAAATATAGCAAAACATTTACAATGATTGACTCTAGGCAGAGAAAGAACAAGTATTCATTGTACTAACCTTTTCAAAGAATATCCCATACTTTTGACATTTTTAATAATGAAAATATCAAAAATGGTAAATGCCAATTGAGTGGTGATGGTTTGGAGTCAGTCCTCAGAAGTTTTGGCCTCTTAATGAGATGTCTTTTATATCAAGGAGCCACTCCTTTTCACTGAATAATACTATGATGTGGACACATGTCATTAACCATGGCTGGAATCCACAGAATGTACAACACCAAGAGTGAAACCTAATGTAAACTATGGGCTTTTGTTGGTAACGACCCTGTAAATGTAGGTCCATCATTGGTAACAAATGGACCACTTTGTGCAAGATGTTGACAGTGGGGAGACTGTGTGTGTTGGGGCAGGAGGTATATGAGAACTCTCTGTACTTTCTGCTCTGTACTTTGCTGTGAAACTATGACTGCTCTAAAACATGAAGTCAATCAAAATAATGTTTAAGTCGATGAACTGGTAGAAGTTTCATTTGTTTAAATCATCCAAGATAAACAGTATCCTTACCCCAAGATTGGCTGGGATAATTGTCCTAAATTGTAATCATGTAAATGTAATCATGTAAACCTCCAAAAGAGACTATAAAATGTGCTTTATATGAGTGCAAAATGGGAAAAGACAGAACCCCCTGCCCAGCCTGTGTTCCAAACGAACAGTGAATGACAAAAATGACAACTTGGAGTGATAAAAAGGAAATAATGTTGTAAAGGAAAATCTTGGGTGGAGTGGCTAATTTGACAGTTAAAACTATTGTTACATCATCTTGCAATTTAGTTCTCATTCATTTTAAAATTTCTTTCATTTTGTCTCATTTTCTCTCTCTGCAGGATGTTTCAAAGTGTTCTAATAGCAACAAGGAGGTCTTTAAATAATTCAAGTGGAGTGCCACTTGTGCCACTTTGAGATTTCATGCCATTGTCATTTGTATCTGTCTTCACTGCTTCTGGGAGGACAGATACCATTTAGGGACAAGACTTGTAAATCTGGCATAAATATAATGAGACTGGTTTTATTACACAGTTTGTAAACAAGTTCAGAGAGCAACTCTAAAAGAAAAGTTTCAAAAACACTTTAGAGATTTCTAGCATCTTTGGGGAAAGTGTATTATTTCCTGGGAACTACTTTGAAGGTCAAAACTAACCCAGATATAGGAGTCCTGTTTGCTGCAAAAAGAAAGCCAGGAACTTAAGAGTAATGCCTCCTATATCAACTTATATTACCAATTAAATTATTGGAAGTGCTTCTGCCACAGGCATCGATGTGAGGAAGCCTTTGCCACCAGCCCTTAATATCACTGTGCATCGTGTTAGTTGGTTGTGCCCCGGAACTCAAATGAGCTGGGAACTCATGCACAGTATTTCCTTTTGCCCTTTACTGAATCCTAACATGTGCCATTAAGTGCCCTTTGGCAAAAGATGACTTGTAATCCAATAGGAAGACTGGGTCAAAGTCTTCATGGTACTGATTCAAGAGGTGTGACTATTCTTTGGGTGAATTTAGTTTGTTCGAAAGGCTGTTTGAACATTGTGAGCACAAACATTTTGGAACTGCTTTCCCACCAATTCTGTAACAATACAAAAAAATACACTTACAGGGTTTATAATAAGAACCTTGGTTTGAATTCAAAGTCAAAATTTAGCCTCAGCAGGTGTGTTTTCTTGCTAAACTATTTGACAAATGAATCCATATTATGGGTGGGGGAGACTCAAATCAAGCATGGTTTGAACGCAATACATTTGAAATAACTGGAAACTAGTGCAAGTGGTTACCTTGGGGTAAAGTAGGGGGAGGGGGAAGGAACTGCAAACGGAGTGGATGGAAACAGAAGAAAGTAAAGATTTTCATTTTATGCCTTTTTATACTTTAAAAACTTTTATGAATCATATGGAAATATGCATATCCCCCCCAAATAAAACTGTGCTACTACCTCAGGTATAGTGGCTCTGGCCCTCCATACAGAAAGTTCCGTGAAGGGTCCCAGGGAGGGAGGGGGCGTGATGACCTGAAGCTGACTGTGAGGACCTGGGGGAAGAGGTGCATGAGGTGGAAATGGCAGAATCTAGTTCCTGCCACGACAGGAGGGCCAGCTAAACCACACCCTGCTTTCTCGGATGGCACTCATGCCTGAGAAAGTGTTCATGTGTTTCAATGTTGAAAGCTGCCATCATGAGAAGGACACTTTCCCAGAGAAGGAATCTGAATGACTGGTCCTTGTGAATGTTAGGAAGAGGAGGAGCTATTACCTAGATTGAACATCAGTTTTCACATGTGTCAATCTCTAGTTCTGCAGCTGGACTATGAACCAGGGCTGTCCCCAGAACAAGAATAGGAATTTAGTGGCAGTTCTCAGTGGGGAAAGGAACATATAGTTTCAAACTACAAACCCTACTCTGGGTTGAAAATAATAAAAAACTTACAACATTTAAAACAGTACTTAAAGAGTGATGCAAGAATCACAAAAACCAGAATTTGAGGTACTTTTATGTTACTGGAACTTGAACACAATTGTGTTATGCAGGTGAATTGGTTTATAAGTTGACAATTCTGCTTTTCAAAAAAAAAAAAATTTAACTGGAGAGAATACCCCTGGAAAGAGATACAAGGAGCAAGTAAAAGGTTGTTGACTTACAGAGAGTGAGTCCAAGTGGCTACAGAGTCAGACCTAAAAGAGAGATGTACGTTTCAGTTTGTATGAAAAAATTAAATGATTTCCAAAGAAATAGGAGGAGGAGTTATGTGCACTAGAAGAAAACCAGCCAAACAAAGAAAAAAACAAATGTTGCCAAAGAATGGCTGAACTATCACTGACAGGTGCTACTGTTGACCACACCCCACGACATGGCTATCTAGCCTTACTTGACTTCCAGCAGTGCACTCCTTTGTCTGTCCCCCTACCTCTCTGATGTTCCTCCTTGGCCATGTCATGGACCTCTCTTCTTCACCCACCCATTAACTCCCACAGCTCTTTCATCGACCCTGTCTCCATTCTTGGTTGTCTCTCCTCTTGTCCTCCCACTGCATACCTCATTTTGGACAAATGCATTCACTCCCAAGTCTCTCTGAAGCTTCAAAAGGTATACCCAAGTGCCCCAATATTTCAACTCATAAGCCTGGCAGGCTACTCATTCACTACTCATGTGCCAACTTCAGAATGCCTCTGAAAGCCAAGGAAAGACTTTTGGGGCCACAGGGTGAAGCTCTCTCCATGTGGGGCTGTGCTGGTCCAGGCTTAAATGACTTGGTAGAGACTAGATCATGATGAAATTAAGGTGGGAATCGATGCGTTGTGTTTACCATTGTATCTCCCACAGCTTACATAGCGCCTAACACCCATCTATTTGTTAAGTAGAAGAAAGGGAAGGAGGGAGGGAGAGAAAGATGGAGAGAGTGGGAGAGATCAGGGCATACAGGGAACACAGAAAGAAACAACCTTGACTCAAAACTCAGCTATTTACTAAATGTATGACCTTGGGCAAATGACATAGCCTCCCTGTCTCTAAGTTTCAATGTCCTCATCTGTAAAAGGAAGCACCTAATCAGGCCATGAGGACTGAATGAGATTAGATATGTAAAATGCTCAGCATAGAGCCTTGACCCGTAGTGAGTGGTGCATAAATGCTATTGTTATTATTACTGATGAGGATCATATAGATGGTGAAGACCAAGGGTTTGCAACACACCTGTTTAATTCTATATCCAAGCTCCTTCTCTCTGCTGTTGCTTCCACCTATGGCCATTTGTTTAAAGGAAGCTCTCCTGGCATCCCCCAGGTTCCCATTTGCCCCCTAAGTGCCCTGTCCCCAGCCACACAGAGCCCTGTATACTCTGGTGAGTGCAAGTCTGTTCTGAGGACACCAGAAATCTACCAGCAACTGTTTCTGTGAGCTTGATAAAAACCTCTTCAACTGATTAACAGTCTCTGACATGCAAGAAGAAGGAGCAGGCAGAGCCATTAAGATGCACTCAACCTGTTCTAAACCTCAAAGAAACCAGCCTGAATCACCATCCTTGTCAGCTGAGCCTTTCAGCAGCATTGGAAGATCCTGTTCTTTTTTTCCTTTTTTCTTTTTTTTTTTTGAGGGCAGTGTCACTGGCCCTCATATGTGGGACCTGAACTGGGGCCACTGGCTTCCCAAGCCAGTGCTTAACCACCGTGCCACTTGCCGGCCCGTGGAAGATCCTGTTCTCAGCAGCAGACCAGACTGCTCAGGGAGCAAGAGGAAACAGGAAGCCTGGGCCCCAGGCTGACCAAGTGCCCACTGTGTTGGGAACAGAGGGCACACCAGATGGTGGGACACAAGAACAGCAGGTCCTACTGGGAGGGACAGCAGCCAAGGAATTTCAGTGCCTGATTCTGGTCACTGAGCAGTCACTCCTTCCCCAAGGCCCTGTAATGCTTTCTCCCCCTCCAACAAGTAAAATCGAGTGGCAAGTAGCGACCTTCCTGGCCTGCATATGTCCCTGACCACAAGCAAATGTTCTTCATGCAAGGCGGCATGGCTTGTCAGCCACAAGAAAAGAATCCGGAGTCAGACAGCGTAGGTGTGCATTCTGTCTTCTCTTACCAGCTATGTGACCTTGGGCAAGTTATTTAACTTCTCTGTACCTCAGTCTTCTCATCTGTAAAATGGAGGTGATAATAAGAGGACTTACCTCATAAGGATGTGAAGTGTTAATCCATATAAAGCATTACTGAGAACAGTCCTTAGTTCTATATAACGTATATGTGTACTCCATTTAAGTATAGCAAACACGTAATAGTGCTATAGTTGCTATCATAGTATGTCACCAGATAAGCCAATTTAATGCTGGTGACAGAACAGCTGATGGCACAAAGTTCTTAATGTTTGCACAAGGCAGGATGATGGCATAGAGAGAGCACTGGTGTGTAATTAAGAGAAGGCTCTGGTCCCTGCGCTAGCACATCCTGTGTGTTTCAGACACAAACAGTCCTTTGGGCTGAACACATGCATCTTTCCTATAAGGAAAGAATGTAGCCACCACGTCCCCTCTGCATACCTTCATTCATTCTTTCACCAGACATTTACTCAATATTTGCTGTAAGTCAGGTACTGTGTTAGGCACTTGGAGTATGTCAGGGAATAGACATACCAAGATTCTATAAGGCAGACAATAAGCAATGAACATATCAGTGAGTGAATGTTATAGCAGGTTAGAAGGCAAAAGTACTGTGGAAATAAAATGTAAAGCAGAAGTGGGGGTAGCAGAAATGCCCGGGGAGGAAGCTTTCACTGGTAAATAGAATGGTCTGGGTGGGCCTCACTCAGAAGGTGAGGTTCAAGAGTCAATAAAGGAGATTGCCAAGAAGGGCATTCAGGACAAGGGAACAACTAAGGCCAAGGCTCCAAGGTACGAGTATGTCTGGCATATGCCAGGGACAGCAAGGAGGATATGGAGCTGCATGGATGGAGAGAAGAGTAGCAGGAGACAAAGTTGGGGAGGTGGCACAGCTAGATCTTCTGCCCAAGATGACACCACAAGTCTGTGTTAGAGCCTGGTGAGCTGCGGCCCACCTAACCTGGGCTTGGACTCTGCTTAATGGCTCCAGGGTCCTACACCTATGGGCTGCTGTAACAGTGAGTAGCATGAGCTCACATACCCCTCCTCCATTTCTGGAAGTCTTGTTCTGTGGAACATGACACCAGCCCTGGAGGCTGAGGACTTGTCCTTTTGTCCTCAGCTGTGAGTTTCACTCACTGGAAGGGAGCATGGTTGCTGATGATATTGACCATGTAAAGTAGGTCTTACTGTATCTGAGAAACTGGGTTTTGCCCTCTGCCATAATTGTGATACACTTGGGCTCTCAAAGCTCTTCAGGAAGAACTTGTACAAACAACCTCTATAGTTACTGCTTCCATTTAAAGGAATATTTACAAACATCAGACTTCCGGCTCCTGAACAAATTCAACGTCAGCAAGACTACAACCTTGTCTGCATAAAACAGAAGACTCAAGGACAAGGGGCCTTGTGTGTAGCATGTATTGGTCTCCAGATTCCTAGCACAGGCAGAATAAGAGCAAGTAAACCTCAAATTAATTTAGTCCAACCTCTGACAACCATCAGCTGTCTTGTGGACTGCGTGTCTCCCAACACCACGTGTGCTTGAATATTCTATGACTCTAATCAGTGCAACGAAGAGTAAGACAAGCAATGAATGTCTTGTTGTTTCCTTCTTTCATTCACTCACTCAACAAGAATCGATCCAGCACCTACTATGAGCTGCGCCCTCAGGGTGGAGGGGTGAAGAGACGAGAGGAGGCTGCATGAACAAAGTGGCATTTGTGTTTGTCCTTGCAGACAAGGCTGAGGTCTTGATGGTCAGAAGGAATTCCAGGTAAAAGGGACACATGGATAATGGCCAGGAAACGGGAAAGACTAAGCATATTTAGGGTTAAAGTCAACCTTCAGAGATCAAGGAGAAGGGGCAGAAAAAACAGAGGAAGACAGGTCATTCTTCCTTCCGGGGAAGGGAACAGTGATGACAATAAGGTGCTCTGACTATAAATGGCACATATGTTCTTCCACTTGGAATGTACTGTAGCTCTGGGTTCTGACCATTCCAGTGGGTGTTTGGATTCGTATGTCAATGTGGGAAAAGTGACTTAATGGTCTATTTTTGAACATCTAAATCTGTCACCGGTTGAATGATTTTGTTGGTAGACCACTCGCAGGGTGAGTATTATTATTGCTCATGCAGACACTTCCTTTCAAAGCAGGATGCGAGGGAGCCAAGAGAAGCTTATGCCGGGGCCCCATCATGGCTTCTGAGACCAGTTAGTGCCAATAGCAAGACCCCTCACCAAGTGCCCCTGGAATAGAATCACAAGTGGACATGTTGGCTTTCTAAAGCATGCTGGTGTGGGGACAATAGAGAAGGGCCTGTGACATACTAAACTGTCCCTTCTATGGGGAGTTTGAGAGGACTGATGGGGTCCAAGCTGCCCATTCTAACTGTTCAAAACTGGGTCAATTGCGTAAGCAAGGGCCTTCCTGTCAGAAAGTGTCAATCAAGAACTCCTTCTTGCTTGCTTATGGAATTTCGAGTTTTCAGTTCATCCAAGAAACAGTAAAGGAAAACTTGTCATATGTGCCTTGTTTTCCTCTGGAGTATGAGAAATGGAGTTGTCTGCTTTGTACCAAAGGAATGGGTGAGGCACTACCTCATTAGAAAGATCTAGTGATGCTGTTTTCTTGCCCTGAGTTATCTTCTGAATTGAGGGTATCTTCATATTTCCTTAATTCAACTTCCTCCTCCACCCAGCCCTCTGCTGGTGCTCCCTGTAAAGAAGACTTCTTTTCGGGCCGGCCGAGTGGCGCATTGGTTAAGCGCTGGTTTTGGGATGCCAGCGGCCCCGGTTCGGATCCCACATGAGGGCCAGTGACACTGCCCTCTACAGCTAACAACAGCTCCACCTGGAGCTGGGCTGTGCGAGCCCCGGTGATGGTGTGGGCTGCAGCCCCTGCTGCAGTGGGCTGCCATAGGCTACAGTGAGTGGCCCGCAGCCAGCGTGAGCGGCTGACAGCCAAGCGTGAGCTGCCAATAGCCGCGGTGAGCGACATCCAGAGGCCAGCGACCCATCTGCCTCATCCGGGAAGAGCGCAATGACGATACCAACAGTGAAGCAACATCCTCCGCAACTAAACTGAAGAACAAAAGGACAGCAAGTTGTCTGTTCCTCTTCCCTGATTCCCCAACGCTGTTCCCCTCCACCAATTCCCCAATAAAATCTTAAAAAAAAAAAGAAGACTTCTTTTCTTCCAGCTCTTCTGCACTAAAAAGGGTCAACTTCAATACTTCCGTCTCTTTCACTCTAAACCCCCAAGCTATCTCTTTCCTGTGGGCTCTGCTTTTGAGCCATTCTTCTTGCACCCACCATCTTCTGTCCATTCCCCCTGGTCTATTCCAAGCTGCCCTGGTCCAGGAGACTATTGAGATGGCCACAGGCTCCTGGAGCCTAGTTCCCTCTGAGGGCCCCTACTGCCAAAAGAGTGGAGCCACCCCCTTCCTGCCTTGGCAGGCCATCAGGCTTTTCACAACCTGCTTGCTTACAGACTCACCTCACCTTCCCCTGGACTCCTCTTGTCTGTAGCCCATGCACCAACCAAACCAAAGGACCTGCTCCTTAAAGAAGGCTGTCATGTCAGCACTTGGAACTCTGTGCTCAGGTGCCTCCTTGGGACTGGACGCTCCCACCTTCCTCCTCTCTTGACAAGCTCCTCACTTGACTTGCCTCCTTCTCTCTGAGGCTTCCTTTTATCCCTCCTGTCAGAAAGTTCAGAATCCCCTCACTGACACCCAAATCTGCTACCAGAGCATATGCTTGTCACTGTCTCATGGTTTCTGTCCAAGTTCACCTTGTACACTGTGATGTGGGTCTTAGCTTCTTGACTAACATGCAAATTCCTTAGGGGCAACTGTTCACTTCAGCGACCAGCAGAGCAGCTGGCTTGTAGTTTACAACAGCCTCTTGCCAAAACAGTAGTTGAGAGCACGGGATCTGCGACCAAGGCCTGGCCTGGGGCTCAGCTATGCCTGTCTCCAACTTCATGACCTGGGGCAAGTCTCTGGGCTGCTGTGTGCCTCAGCCTGCACATCCATAACATAGGGATAATAATACTACATACCTCACAGAATCATTGCCAGATAAATGAGTTAATCCACAAAAATCTCTTTAGAACACCGTCCAGTGCATGGCAAGCACTCAATGGATGTGCTATTACTCATAGGACCCTCCTGGAATCGCTGTATCAGGATCTCTCAGGTGGGCCCAGGAGTTTGCGTTGTAAAGAACCCCCCAGGTGATTCTACTGCACACTAACTAGGTTTTGTGGACCACTAATGTAATCTGAATCTCTTGTTTTATAAATGAGGAATTTGAGAACCAGGGAGGTGAAACGACCTAGCCAAGTTCAAAAAGGACTTGCATAATCCACTATCAAGTCCACCTTTAATTATTCACGGACTTGAATGAGCTCAAGCAGGGCCAACCGAGTTTGAATTCCAGATGCCTTCCCCATCCAGGGGTCTTTTATCTTACAGGCAGCCCAGAGGGGACCAGAGCCCATGGAAATGGCACAGACATGAAGCCCAGCTTGGGCCACTACACCCAATTCCTTTTATGCCAGCAGCAAGAGGACCAAAGCCCGTAAAATGCTACTCCTTTCATTTCCCCAATTCTAAGCTCCTCAAGTTCACAAATAAGGATGGCCTTGACCATCGGACTGTTCTTCAGTCTAAACACATCCTCTGCTCCAAAGCAGAGGACCTTGCTGTGATTTGTGCTGGTCAAACATTCTTTTGGGTGTTGGTGTGGTGCCTCTACATGAGAGTAACATTCGAATTAGTAAGCGAGTAAATAAAGCAGATTGCTCTCCCTCATGTGGGTGGGCCTCATCCAGTCAGTTGAGGGACTGAGTAGACCAGAAAGGCTTATCCTCCGTGTGTGCGGGAGCTCCTCCAGCCTGACTGCCTTGAGCTGGGATGTTGGTGTCTTGTTGGCTTTGGAGTCCAGCAGAAACATCGGCTCTTCCTGGTCTCCAGCATACCAGCTTTTGGATTAGAACTGTGCCATCCACTCTCCTAGGTCAATGTATCAACTGAAGATCTTGGGACTTCTCAGCCTCCATAATCACGTGAGCCAATTCTTTATATAGAAGTACAACTCTTTGGTTTTATTTCTCTGGAGAACCCCGACTAATACATTGCAATACTATAGTGCATATTCTGTAATCATAACTAGTTGTTAGTTTTATTATTATGCTACAAACGATGTGACTAGCACACAGCACCCCCCACGACAGCTGCTCAAACATTGCTGCAGCATCTTCATATTTTCCCCATCTGGGGAAAATCACTGGCTTTTCTTTTTCAACCCTGAATCTGTTCCCTGTCTCTTGCTCCTCCTAGTATGCACGCACACTCGTGTGCACACATGGATGAACACACACACACACACACACACACACACACACATTGCCATCCTGGACCAGACTGAGTTGAATAGGGAGACACTTTTAGCTCCCAAGTGTGTGTATTGTAAATTTCTGCTTCTGGAATCTTTCCACTCTGTAGTAAATCATTCTCTCCCTCAGCTGTCCCTTCCCGCCCGTGACATTCAGCCACTCTCCATCTCCCCCAACAAGGTGCTAATCTCCTGCCCCCAGAAAAAAAGAATAGGCCTGAACCCCTGGGGGCTGGGTGCAGGCTGCTTCTCAGGACACCACTCAGAGAAGAGGCTGAGGAGAGGCACAGCCAGTGGGAGGGTGTCCCTGGGGCATTCTGACTTCAATAATGCCCACCGCCCCCGTCTCCTGCCCACTGTTCCCTACCCCACCATGGTTTTCAAAGTGGTGACTCTGGGAACGACACCATCCTAGAGAAGACATGGGTCTGCCAGGTGGTGCTGAGGAAGCTCAGGGGAGTCAACCCACCGCACACCCAGCCTCATCAGTAACAGCACCAAGCGAAATACAGGGCCTCCCTCCCCACCCCGCCCCCATGTGTGGCATTTCTGCTTCTCCCTGCAAGTCTGACTTCCCCCTGGGTCAACAGGAAGAAGTCCAGACTGTGATCTTGCTCAAAAGCTTCAAACATGAGACAGCCTCCCTCAGTACCACTCAGGAAGATCTGTCAATCAAGGATTTCTCCTCCATGGCTCAAATATGAGATGTGATTAAAAAAAAAAAAATACAGTGAATGTTTAAATAAAAATATTTAAAAGACACATTACCATTAATCCTCCTCAAAATACACCCTCTCTCTTCTAACACACTTATCCCATTATTCTTGCCACTTTCTGAAGCAGTTCTGGAAGTCCGCTTTCATGAGAGTCTTACTTCATCCTCCATCATGACCACACTCCCTGTCACACATGGCTTCTGGTGCGGCAATTTCTGTCAAATGAAAACATTATGGTGTGTCCTCATCCATCTTATTCACTGGATCTGGTACCATGTGACTTCTAGCTCTTCCCCAAAGTCAAAATGACCATTAAAGGTAAAAGTTTTGAATCAATTCAGGACAATTGTGCAGCCATGACAGCACAATTAGACACTCATGAAAGAGGACTTCCAAAACTGCTTCAGAATGTGGCAAGAATGATGCGTTAAGTGTGTTCAAAGCAAGGGGGAGTATTTTGAAGGGGATTAATGGCAATGCATCTTTTACTGTAATAAATTTTTTAAAAATTTAAACATTCACTGTATTTTTTTTATCACACCTTTACATAGCAACAGTCTTCATTTTTCATAAGTTCCCCAATAGGTGCTGGTCCAATTGGGCCTGGCCAGGGAGACAGCCCTGAGCTGAAGGGAATTCTTGTCCCTTCCTGGAGCCAGGCCTCCTGGTTCCCAGGGTTGTGTGGTTTTCGGCCACTAGGTGAGCTCTCCGAGCCTTGGCTTCCTCATTTGAAAGATGAGAGTGGTAATAGTTCAACCTCAAAGGACTATCAAGACACAGAGTCCAGCACATAGTGAAGGATCGGTAATTGTTAGGTATTATTACTACTCAAGGAATAACTGCTCCCCTGCAAACCTTCTTTTTCCCAGATGTAAAATGGCAAAAGTCACATCTTTCTATAACTTTTAGAGTATACAAGCAAGCTCAAGAAGCACTCTTTTTCCAAAATCCACTTTATAATGTTACCAGTCTACCTTTTAAAAAAAGAATAAGACAACTACAATGTACAGAGCACCTTCTATGTGTCAGGCTCTGCCAACAATTCTGCCCCATGGGTAGTATTATCTCCATTTTCAGATAAGGAAACTTACAGAGCGCCGTGCCCAAGGTAGCACATCCATCAGTGGCAACGTGGGGTTTGAATCTGACCTCACTCTGGAACACTCATGATATTGACTATTTAAAGTCGGTTAGTAACTGTTTGTTCATGAGCTAAAGCTCCTGAAATGTCCTTATTTTTCCAGAGTTAAAAATCCAGGTCAGTATTTCCAGGAAAAACCTGTTTACATAACCACTCCTCGAGGTTCACAATGTTCTTCTAACTTTAATAGAGATTGCCAGTAAGAAATGGCAGGAAATATTTCACAAACCTCAGTCATTAATCCTCAACTGAACACAATCATGCTCAAAGGAAGTAATACTTTACAACTTGTCAAGCAAGAAACGTCGTTTTCTTAGTAAGGGTGCCTTCGTGCTCGTGGGGGTACTTGCCTCTGCTCCCGCTCTTCTCTGATCTGAAGCCTCAACTAATTTTGACAAACCCTCAGATTCAGATCAGCGCCTTAGTTCACCTTTCACGCCACAGAGCTGTGTCCTCAAGGCCGGGCCCCCAGAACTCTTAGACACGGAATGCTGTCTTGGTCATGACATAGAACACAAGGCCTTGTGTGAAGCAGGTTCTCCGTAAATGTGATTTGAAATCATGCAAATCACTATTGTGGTGGCCTTTACAATGACATGAGGGAACCCGAAAGCCATGATGCCTGTTGTGTTTAGGCAGCCCTGCTCTGGAGAATGGGGAAAGGACCGTCCCTGACCATTTGGCAGAGGGAACCCAGCATATCGATACACACCACTGTGCTCATGCGCTCTACAAAAGTGACACCAGGGACTCCTGAATTTCTCTAGTGGTTCAGTTTAGCAAATAGTTTTGAGGATCCTATTTTGTACCAAACACTCTTACAGGTGCTCTGGAGCTCAAGAAGAATGAGACCCACCTCACCATAATAGAGTTGATTTTCCACTGGGCAGAGAAAGTACATGGGGCTGACTACATTTTTTGTTTTTTTTTTCTAGGATGGGCAAATTTCTACTCTGTATGCTGAAAACTGTTCTGCTGTTGCAAACGAATCATTGCTTACATCGATTAATTTCCCTAGAACGCTAGCTAACTTAGCAATGTTTGGAAAATAATTATCTGGGTTTTTTTTTTCTCCTTTATCACACCTTTCTTATTGAGTATCAAAGCTGTTGAAGACTAATTTTCACAGTCTCTCAAAATATCCCACCTTTTGGAGACAGATGAAGCAGTAAGAATAAATTGTTAATTATACAAAATATCTTTGCAGCGTAAATTTGAATTGGTAACTTTGCATGCTGAGAAGTTGAAATTACAGTACATACAAGGGGAAAAATACTATTCAAATCCCAAAGTCATGATTTAGCCACGCTTTTGTCTTTCCAGTTTGCTCTTTGGTTCACTGCTGCCTTCCATAGCTATTTATTTTAATCCATTTCTCAAACAGATAGTAATCAACTTCAGAATTTCCATTGAGAACCTTCCCCTCAACACAAGCAAGGCAGATTTATTTTCTTCTGTTAGAATTGATCTCTTTTCCCCTTATTTATGTCTGCTTTTCATGTGTGGCAGGTGAAGCACAGAACACTTGCAGGATGTACATTTAGCCGTTGGATCCCGTCCATTTCCCCAGGACCACACGGATCACATGAGCATGAGATCATTCTGTGGTTTTAGAGCTGAATGAGACCAATCCTCGACCAGAGGAGGAGGAGTGACCAACGGAGACCTGAGGATTTCAAAGATACAGGCTCAGATGGGGGAGGGGACATGAAGAGGGAGCAGAAATGCTGTAGCCCCACCTTCCTCATGAGCATAGCGGTGATGGCACACCACTGGTGACACTTAGAGGTAAGGCAAAACTGCCAGGTGAAAACGTGTAGACACTGGCCTTCGCACACCCACCCAAGTTTTCACTGTTCTGCCCAATGTTTCAGGAGTTCCGCCCCCACTGGCAACAGAATGACCCACAGGGCTCTGCCGGCCCTGCCCTCCTCATTCCCCAGGGGAAGGAAGGTGGGCTCCGGGCTCAGCTTCCCCTCTAAGGGCGTCCTGGTGCCTAGTCAAGCCCAAATGCTCAGATCCTCTTTCCTGCACACAAATCCAACAATTTCCTGCCCTAATCGCCTCTTGATAACTCCCTACCCCCCTCTTCCATCTCCAGGGCTACTATCCCAGGAGCCTTTCAGATGTTTCCCAAGCACCTGACTCCCATGAGACCACACTACCGTCAGCAGGAGGCCTGGAAAAGAGACAACAGGCTTGAGGTCCCTCTGAGACCAAAGAGCTGGGCCAGTTCTGGGGATCAAAAACTAAAGGAAGCTATGAAGCCCTAGAAGTCAGCTATTTGTGCAGCTGAGGACAGGAAAATTACCGTGGAGCACTTTCTCCTTGGTCCCCAGCCTGCCTGGGCCCCCAGGGGCTGTCATTCCCTTTGGAACTGCCCTGTGACTCATCTTTGACCCCTCTGGTCCAGGGTACTTCCTGTCCTCACTAGGAACTCGATTTTAGGCTGCCTTGGGACACCTCTTGTATTGTTCTTTAGCAGTCACATTGTGATGTAACTTCTTTCCATAGGATATATGATCCCTGCTCCTTTAAGGCAGAGGAGGCCCTGGCACTGGGTGGCAATCTGAGCATGCTGTGGACATGACCATGACTAGGAGGATGGATTGTTTTTGTGTCCACACCTACAATATTAAGACATATGGCAGGAAGCGGGAATGGGTGATGAAAGAAAGGACTCTTGTTCTGAGTGTATGCAAACGAGCAAGGAGAATCAGGCACTTTTTAAATAGATAATGGAATCTAAAATAATATTTTTCCTTAAATATTGGGCCACTCCTCTAGACACCAATTATCTAATTTTCTTAATCCTTCATGTCAATTTGCATAGGTAGATGCCCCTCAACCATAGGGAAGAATGGTGTGACCCTGACAGGTCTGGACAGAGATGTCCTTGGGAGAAAGGTGATGGTCTGCAATGGCCAGAAGCTGCATATGTGTCACTTTCTGTCACTCCTAACAAAGAACCTTCACTCAGACATCTTCGGTCCTTGTTCTGCAGAAGTGACAAGTTGTGTCATTGTACTCTCCCATTATTGTCCTTTGGCACCAATAAATAATGCACTCACTCAGTTATTTATCAAATATATACTGAAAATCTACTGCTCCATGTGCAAGCACTGGGCTAGAAGCTCGGAATACGAAGCCATAAAATGTAGTTACTGCCCTCGAGCAGTGCTCCTTCCAAAGAAGGTGACAAATAGCTACATGACATGGTTGGGTTATAACACAAATGCTACAGGAATAGAGGAAGGCTCAGAGAAGGCACCCAGAAGCTGCATGTAGCATGCAACTTGGGTCTTGAAAGATGAGTTAGCCATCCTTTAGGTGAAGAGGGAAACATATTCAAGGCAGAGGGAATAGTTTGTGCCAAGGCAGGGAGGTGTGAAGAGCCTCATATATACTAAAAAAGGCAGACTGGTCTGTTGGAATGGACTGTCGTGTGTGTGTGTGTGTGTGTGTGTGTGTGTGTGTGTGTGTTGGCAGAAGGTGATGAAGCTGGAGAGGTGGTGAAGAATAATCTTGATGTCATGTCTCATTTGTATTTTATTCCGTAAATAAGGGGAAACCAGCTGAATTTTTTGAACCATACAAATGAAATGGTTAGGGTTGGTTTTAGTAAGGTTGTTATGGTATGAAGAAAGAATTAGAGGTGTCATTTCAGAAGCCAGACTAGGCAAGAGCTGCAAAGGCCTAAATTAAGGCAGACTGATACTTTCGAGAAAAATCAGAAAGAGAATTGACAGATCAGATACCCTACCGAATGTGACGGTCATGGAGGCAGAGGAAAGGAGAATTTTCAGGCAATTCCAGCATGGTAGAGTGCACTTACTGACATAACGAATACAGGAAAAGGATTTTTTGTTTCCTTTAATAAGGGTGGAGAGGACGCAAACTTCCATTTGAACCAATAAATAATGTTTTTCATGTTTGTAATTTTTCAGCACCAGTGCACAATGAACCCCTTCCCTTGAAAATCATATGATGTCAACTTCATGCCTGTGGCAAAGGACTCTAATTAAAGACATCCTGCAGTTATTCAGATCTCTTTCCTCCCCGACATACTTTCCTTTCTCCCACAACAGATTCCATCTACTTAAACCCCTCCCGGCCTGAGACACCAATCAGAGTTCAGGCTGAGGGCAAACATGGAGTAGTTCTGGGCTCTGGTGCAAGTATGATTTCTATAAAAAGACATTTAAGAAACAAGGCACAATGTTGCCTTTTTGCCTTTAATGGAAAAGTGGCTAGCAGTTCCAGTACAAAAAAATCTTTTATTAAAAAAAATCCAATTTTTAGACAATCACCAAATTTACACACACACACACTTACAAACCAATAGTCTGTATAAAAATAAACTCTGAATGTATGATTAAAAAGGGAGACCCCCTCCCCCACCAGTTTTCTTAGCTGCACAAATGCATACTAAAAAGGAGCCAGTCTGTCCAGATGCATTTACCCCAGTGCAGAGGGGGCTTTGACTTTGGGAGACAGAGCCTGTTTGAAGCGCCGCTTCAGGTCTTGCATATTCGGAGAGCGTGGCCGAGAGATGATAGAGGCCCTTCTTCGCTCCCCACTGAGGCTGTGCAGCTTGCTCACTTCTTTGCAGAGATGCTGAAACACATCACAGACGTCTTGGTAGTTTTCACTGGTGGAAATTTCAAGGAACAGGCTGCCCAGCTCGTTGGCTAGGTGGATGCCGTCATCCGTCTGTACCTGCCTGGCATGCAGAAGATCCCCCTTGTTGCCCACGATGATGACAGGGACCTTCGAGTCCGGGTGGACCTTCCGGATGTGCTGATAAAGGGGGCGGATGGACAGGTAGCTGTCATAGTCTGTGATGGAGTAGACTAGCAGAAAGCCCTCTGCCCACTGCACACATTTGGACAGGCAGTCGACCACCTGGGTGGGGTTGTCTTGGACCTGAGAGAGACCAAAGGGAGTCTGGATCAAGGAAACCCTCAGTGGGAGGATTCAAAATAACATCAGAGTAGCCCTTGAAAAACCTTTGAACAAGAAATCACTAAATATAGTTTTCAGACTCTGCCCAGCTTTTGCAGAAAGAGACTTTTGATACAGAAAGCAACGGGCAGGCTAGCTCCCTGCCTAGGTGATTCTATTAGCTGTTACCAAGACATTGCTTTGAACCTTCTTGCTTAGCAGGTAGTTGGTGATCAACAGCAGCTGACGGAAGAATGACTTCAATGAGAACGTTCAAATCAGAATGTCCTAATTTTTAGGGAACTAACTCAGAATAAACAAAACTTTGAAAAGAAGCCAAGATAAACATCTATTCCCAAAACCCATAAAAATATTTTTAGCATGTCCTTCTTGAGAACGTTACAGAAACAAATTCTTGCTTTCTGTTCTTCCACAAGACCTTTTCCTCCCTAGAAGGGAGAGCAATTAGTAACTTGTTAGTCAAGTTACATTCTTGACCAGAGGCCAAGGGGTTGTCTGACTGCAATTACTGACTTGAGGGAAGAGCTTGTCACAGAAGCGCTTTGGCAATCCTTGCTGGGGAAGACCCTCTCCATCCCACCCCAACTGCCTTAAGGGTTCCATGGCTGAGCTCTGAAAGAAATGGTGAGACCTCATTCCAGTAGTGATGCCCTAACAGCTTTGCAAAAAGAAATTAAGCGTCTCTACCCCTCTCCGTGGTGGCGCACAGGAGGAAGCTGCCCAGCCTCCCGCCCCCTTTGGAGGGTTTCTAGCTCCCCCCTCCCCCCCGCCCCCCGCCCCCCCACTGACTAGCCCGACCTGGGGAGAGGCCACTCCTCCATCTAAATGCACAGCAGGAGTGTTTAGACATTTGCCCCCCCCCCCCCCCGGGCCTGCCAGGCCTTACCTGGATTCCCCCAGGAGTGTCCTGGATCTGCAAGGAGAGCTGGTCTCCCTCCACAGAGACAAGCCGTGAATACAACTTGCCTGGAGAATGAAGGAGAGTCTGCTTTTAAAAAATTCTTATAGTCTCATCGGGGGAAAAAGGAAATCGGAGCATGCAGCCACAAAAGCGAGGGGGGGGCGGGGCACGGAATGATTCTAACCTGTATTCGGTTCATAATCGCCAATGAATCTCTTGGTCAGGAAGCGCACGATCATTGCTGAAAAGAAAATACGAAAATTAACTGAAAGACTCGGACAAGACCGTCAAACCCGGGCACTCCCAGGAACAAGGAGGGAGGGATGGGCTGCACTCTGCAAACCCAGGGGGCGGCCGTCGTGGCTGCTGAGCCTTTGGTGGCGGGGAGGACTGCAGGCACTCGACCTGCCGCATCGGCCCCAGTTCTCCAACAGGTGCCAATCTCGGCGACAGCCCACGAGTGGATGCTCCGTAAAGCGGCCGGGAAACCAGGCGGGTGGTGGTGCCCGGGTTCCTCCCGGTGCCCTGCCCTCCTCCCGCCCCCGCGAGCTCGGCTCTTGCCCAGCTTCCAGCGGTCCCGGCCTGGCCCGGGGTGAGAGGCGGTCCCCTAGGCACTCACCACTCTTGCCCACGCGGCTGGCGCCCAGCACGGCCAGTTTGATGTCCCTGGGAAGGAGGTAGTCGGAGGAGGACTCGGGGATGGGCGCGAGCAGAAAGTGCCCGGACATGCTGGGCGGCCGCATGGAGCACCTCCCGCTGCGGGGAGTGCAAGCCTACCGACCCCGGCCTCCGCCGAGCAGGAGGGGCTGGAGAGCTGGGAGCGCGGGGACACTGCGCGCAGGGACGGCGGCGGACTGCCGAGCTGTCACCGCCGGCGGTTTTTAAAGCGCTCGGCACGCGGGGTGGGCGGTGGCAGCTGCCTCGGGCTCCTCCTCTTCCCCGCCCTCCCAGCAGCGGCGAGCGGGGGCGGGAGCAGGAAAGCGGGGGACAGTCACCGCGGGCGGGCGTGCGCACCAGCTCGCCACCTGACGCGCTCTGCCCGGGGCCCGGGCCCTGGAAATACCACCACCGTCCCAGGAGCGCGGGGAGGCCTCTGGCTGAGCTGTGCCTACAGAGACCCGGTGGCCCCTCCACCCGCAGAGGCGACCCTGGGCCACTAGACTAGTGGTGAACCTGAGATCAGAGTTAGGAGCTGGGGAACGAAAGAAAGGAAGAAGTGCCATGAGTTGGATGTTTCTGCAACAATGGGAGGGAGAATGCCTGTGGAATGTTGCCCTTTATATTTCCAAAAAGGGCTGAGCGGTGACATTAATTGGGGAAGAGGGACAGAGGGCCCAAGAGCCCTGAGTGGTATCTGTTAGTGTAAGGGAACTGCAGTCGCCAGTGACCTGTTGCTCGATTTGTGGAGGTCCCCGGGGCAGTGGCTGTTTGCAGCACAGCTGGCGCTGGTTGAGTTGACTCATCAGTGGACACTCAATAAGCATTCCATCCGCTGGGAGCGGTGGCTCCGGACCCAATCTCCATCACTGATACTGACCTGTGCACCTGAGCCCTGCATGTGCTTCTTCTAGTCAAGTCCCGACTTCCAGCGGTGGAGTTTAGGGTGGGGGTGGGGAAGTAGGGGGAAGAGGACACAAAGAGAAATATGGCCTGGTCTGGGTTTGGAGGCCCACCAAGGCAAGGCAGACTGTGGGATGTTATCCTTGCAGGTTAGACCTTCAGGCTTCTGGCCTCCCGCGTTTCAGCCTCATGTCCAATTGCCTGTTAGTCAGCCCCACCCTTACTCATCCTTTCCTCTGTCCTGATTGAATCAGTTAGCTTTTGCTGCATGATAAACTGCACAGAACCAATTGGCTTAAAACAGTGAACCGTCCCCTTTGTTCTCAAGTCTGAAGGACAGTGGGGGTTATCCTACTCTAGGCCAGGCTCAGTGTCTCTGTCATCTGCAGAGAGCTGCAGGGGTGGGGGGCTGGAAGGTGGCTGTGATGGGGGAGGGTCAGTGGCTGAGTCACCCATCTCTCTTCATCCAGCAGGCTGGCCAAGGTTTGTTAGTGGCTGAGAAGGGTTCCAAGAGAGTGACTGGAAGTGGAAAAGGCCTCTTGAGACCTAGGCTAGGAGGTGAAACCTATCACCTCTGTAGGCATTGTTCATCACAATGGGGTGGCCGAGGGAGCTGTCGGGAGAGGGCTGGGATGCAGAAAGGGATAGAGGATGGGGTCCATTGTTACAATTGACCACAAGGATGGATGTGCCTCCACCCACCCAGTAGCCCAGTAACCTGCCTGACTCATGCTTGGCTCCAAGCTCTCACTTCCACACGGATTAACTGCCAAGTGCCATCATTTCTACTGCCTACATTTCTTGGTGTCTCCTACTGTTCACTTCTCAATGGAAGGATCCTGAATAATCCTGAAGGAATAGATGATTAGTTTACTTGTTCCTCCCATGGGGATGCTTCCTCTGACCACAGATGCCACCCACACCCCCATCTCCCAATTCCTCACTCACTCTCAGGGTGCTTGGGCAGCGCTCAACTGTCACTGCTTTTTTGGGGAATGCTTGTTTCACTTCTGTCTCCAGGAGGGCAGGGATCCTAGCTTGTGTCTTTAGTACCCAGCACATACTGGTACCTGGGACTTAACAAGATCCTGAAAAAATGTTCACTTTCTGAATGAACAAATGAATGATGTCTTCACTGTGTGAACGGGAAGATAGAAATCATGTGTATAGTCATTATCCCAATACCTTGGGTTAGAGAGCAGCCTGCTCTCAGGAGCAAGTGTCCCAGAAAATGTCCTGAGATGAACCGCCATTTCAGTTACACCGACTTTTTAGCTGTTCACAAGGCAACCCCCTTCAGTTAAACTGGAAAGAGGTGAAGCAGGGCACCTCCTTCCCTGACTGGGGAGAAGGCACCACAGGGACAGTATTTACTAAACATCCTTGAAACTATTAGGTTGCAGGAGTCCTTGAACAATAGGGGTCTGAGTTGTTGTCTCTCATCCTCTTGGCCTCTCCTTGGACACAAAAATGTTCCTGCTTCACCAAATACCAGGTCCTCATCTAAGCAGGAGGGGAAGGAGGGACTCTCTTCCTTTGTCTCTTTTTATTATGAAATAAAATAATTCTCAGCAGAACCCAGCAGACTTTCTCTTACATCTCAATGGTCAGGACTGAGAAACTGGGGGAGTTTTCCAAAGCATCTAGCAAAGCCAACTAGCTTGAATGGCTAGCTTAAATCGTCCCAATTCCTCCCCAGTGGCTAGACACACAGTTACCATGTTAAAAATCAGGGACTAGGAAAGGGGATCCCTTGAGCAGCTGTCAACAGGATGTGCCACAAACACCCTTCTTCCCTGGGGTTTGAATGCTTAACTTGCCCGGGAAGAGAGCCATTTCTTGGCTGAATCTTGCATTTATACTGCATCTTTGCTGAGATCTCAAAATCTTATTCCATTCTCGTTCGAAGGCTTTCTGCATTTCAAATACATCAGATAATCCATGACCTTTGAATGCAGACAATACACTACCGAACTGTGGAATTATCAATAGCCTTGTGTAAATTGTTGTTTGTGTTCTATTTGGATCTCTGTGTCGTTATATAAAACTCATACGATCAACCTATCAGGCATACTCAAGTCGATTTAGAAAAGTAACAGAAATGCGTAGGCACAGATACTGACACACATGTGTTTAGAATGAGTGTGAAGGACAGAATTTAGTAATATGCCAACATCATCAGGCTTGGGAAGTTAATAACCCTTTACCAGCCAGGTAAGCTTGATTTTTAGCCCTGAGACAAAACGTAGCCAATGGTCCTTTCGTTCAAAAATGTCCCTCCCACCATAACCATCAGTATCAGTTACCTTCCCCGTATGTCCTAAATCCTTGATATTGTGCTTAGTGGAGACAGAGATGGCTTTTTGGTACTTTCCACAGAAGAGGAATTTTGTTTCTGCCCTCTCTCAGCTCCCTACTTTATTTCAAGTAAAAATTACTTAAAATCTGTCTGTAAGGCTCTGTCAAGTGGACAGAACACAAAGAACAGCTTTCTATTATTGAACATGTGCTGAGAGAACGACAAATTAGAAGACGCTCCCATCTGCCATCACAGACATCCCCACAGTTACTGGGTGATGCCCGCCAGTATGGACAGCAGGATGGGGAGCACTAGTCCGGTAACTGCAGTGACAAAGCAAACTGTTGACGTATTTCCCTTGCCTCACTAGCAAAAAAATGCAATCATATCTTCACTTCAGCTAAGCCATTATCTCATTTTCTAGACCAGGGGTCAGCAAACTTTTGAGACAGAAGAGCGGCCAGGGTTCAGCAAACTGCGGTTCGCGAGCCACATGCGGCTCTTTGGGTACATACATGTGGCTCTGAAGTAAAACTGAAAATGAAACTAGCATAGTTTCATTTATAAAATTTTTAAAGGATAGTCTTCACATAATGGTGATTATGTAAAAATATATTTATGGCTCTTGGATAATTTTTAAATTGTGAGGGACAGGATTAGCTCTTCCGGGGGTCAGCAAACTTTTTGAGATGGAACCGCATGTGGCTCGTGAGCCGCAGTTTCTACCTGTTCTAGACAGAATACCCCCATTGCATTTCTTCCACTCTAAATGATTCCTGTAAATTCCAATCTTGCTAGGAAAGTGTGTGAGAACACGTTCTCTGTGCAGCTTCCATTTGGGGCTTTGTGAGATGGCCTGTCAATCGCTCTTCAGCAGGCATTTACTGTTTGAATCACAACCCAGAACCTTGAGCTGGCTGCTTCTCCACTCCTCCGTACACTTCCCACCTCACCAGTTTAACAGCTGCGGGTGCTGCCTCACTGTTATTCAGAACCAAGTGACTTGTCTAACAGATCCCGTGACACTGTTTGCATGAATACTAACTTTTTTCCCTTTAAGTGGAGCTGGTAAGAAGAAATATGCTATTAACACTCATATTCCAAATAAGTCCAATTCAGTTGTCAATTATTTCTTAGACTCAAAAAAATCAGACCCACCTTGTTTATACTTTAGCAATTGTTCACATTTTGGCATTGCCCATACTAGCAGAGAAAACACTAACCCACACTAGTGGGAATATAGAAGAGATGTGAAACTGAGTGTTTTTTGCCACAACACTCAGAGACCAACTTCAGAATGTGATAGTTTTATTCAACCCTTGGAATTGGGTTCAATTAAGAACAGGCCTTTTGAAACATAGCTGGCTAGATCAGAATGAACAGTTCAAGGAGCCATGTGAACTCATTTACTGTCATGGCTCTTACTAAAACCAGGGTGAAAAGTTCTATAATTAGAACACTTTTCTTCCTTCTCATCAATTATAAAAGGTAATTGCATATCAAGGGATTCATTTATAAACTCACAATCAGTGACTGTCTCTTGATGTTTGAAAAGGAACTGCACTCACATTACTCAAGAGCACAAGGATTTCAATTGGTTCATCCCTCTGCTGATAGAACCTTCCAAACTAACCTGTATTTGCAGGACATCTAGGAGGAACTGCCCAAAAAGTAGCTGTAAACAGCTAGAGCTTCAGAGAAACTAGGCTCTGAAATTTTAATCTTGTGTCTTAGTGATGGCTAAGACATAAATCTCAAACTTGAACGTGCATTTTAATCACCCAGAGAGCTTGTTATAATAGGGCTGATTTTGATTCAGTTCTGGTTAGGTCTTCCTTTTTAACGTCTCCAGATGTTGAAGCTGCCAGTGGGGGGAACCATGCTTTGTGAACCACTGCCTTAGATCGCCCAGAAAAATTTGGTGACAGATGTGAAAATGAAGGTGGAACCAGAATGAGTAGGGACCAGGCAGAAGAACTGGATAAAGTATGACAGCACAAGCTCTGGAAGAGAAAAAAATAGCTGGTTCTGTCAACTATTTACGGAGATAACGTCAAATTGACAAGTCTAAATTTAATTAGCCAGTGTCTGGAGACTGGGGATTGAAACTATGAGAGGAAGGCACTGGAAAAATTGCTTGTTGAATTTGCTGGTGTTAAGAAGGCTGAATTGAAGTCCAGAGAGCAGCTAGTGGGAAGGGCAAGCACCTGAGACCAGGATCAGTGGTGCAGAGGGCAGAAACGAGCCCTGCCAGCACCAACTCTCCCAGCTTGGCTGTCTTCTCATGCTGTTTTATTACAGGGCTTGGGATTTTAACTGCTGCTCTGACTGTAACCTTGTTAACGTCTGCTGCTTTTAACCTCCTCTTCCCATAGAGTAGGTAACAGTATTTCCTCACTTAATCAGTTATCTGTTTATACAAGTTGATAAAACTCAGATCCCCCAACAAAACGTATCAGGTAGTGGTAAGTCCCATAAAGAAAACAAAAAGGACAGAGGCTAAGGAATTTATTTTTACAGAATGCGAAGAGGCAGCCTTGGTAAAATCTGAGGAGACTGAAGGGGACAAACCACAGGGACCCTCTAAAGTTCTAACAGTTTAAGGGAGAAATGAAAGTGACTAAAGGGTCGGGAATTGAAATGGGTATGAAAGATATTCAGGAAATAGAATTTTAAAATACACAAATTGAAGGACATGTGAGTTTAAAATGACTTCAACTGGGCCCATGCTGGTGTCATCAACTAAGTTAGGAAAACACAGAACAGGAATGCCAAGTGATGCAATGGATAAGATTTTCCTTGTTGCCGTCTGTGGTGGTGGTAAATTCTGTTGATCAATGTAATTATGTTCTATCACAACTCTCTGCCACTAGCTGTAAACCTTTAAGTGTAGTTAACCACCATTTGAGTTATGTTAGGCATATACCGAGTTTTTCAACCAGGATTTGCTGGATTCCAAAGCAGACCCATTACCATTACACTTCACTGGAAAAACTGAAGGCCACCAAAGCTGGGTTTTGACCCATTCACAGCACTGATGTAAAAATTAATAGGTTTTAACTGTCCTTGAGTGTATTTACTGGGGAAGAGAATACTCAAGTCAAGGTTTCCATTTCAAACGAAGATACTATATTGCTATGACTATCACAGAAAACTGAAAGCAGCCAGGATGGGTATGTGCAACTGGAGATGTTTGCCACAGACAAGTCAAGATATCCAGGAAGCAACAGAATAATTTAAATGTACTTCAACTATACAAAATAGCTTTAAAATGTTCCCATTAATGAGGCAATACAACACTAGTAACAGGTCTGATTATAGAGCCAGGCCACCTGGGATTGAATCTTTGCCTGATACTTTGCGCCTGTAACCTCAGGCAAGTTAACTGCACCTCAGCGTCCGTTTATCTAAAATGGGTAAAACAGTCCTTACAAGATCTTTGAGTAAATTAAAGTGCTTAGAATGCCACACAATATATTAATTGCTATGTAAATGTCTACCCTTGGTTAAAATAAAAAAAGTATCCTAGTTCCAAATTATACACAAGCACTATAATTTTCTAAGTCCTGTTCAATGAAAGGTGGAAGCAACCAACAACTAGCATGTAACTCACAAAGAACAGGGTGCTTTAAACAATCTATTTTTAAGTAGCAGGCTTCAAAGGCAGGTTCCTGATCCTTAAAATAAGCTTATTTATCATACAATTATGAGTAATCAACTTCCCCTGAGCTCAACTGTAATTCCAGACATGCAGTTTCCTAATCAATGGAGTATATTTTGTTGCACAATAAACTACCTCACTCACATCTTTCAGCAAGAAGAAACACTAAATTAGAATAGGAGAGGGCCGGCCGAGTGGTGCATTGGTTAAGCGCTGGTTTTGGGATGCCAGCGGCCCCGGTTCGGATCCCACATGAGGGCCAGTGACACTGCCCTCTACAGCTAACAGCTCCACCTGGAGCTGGGCGGTGCGAGCCCCGGTGATGGTGTGGGCTGCAGCCCCTGCTGCAGTGGGCTGCCATAGGCTACAGTGAGTGGCCCGCAGCCAGCGTGAGCGGCTGGCAGCCAAGCGTGAGCTGCCAATAGCCGCGGTGAGCGACATCCAGAGGCCAGCGACCCATCTGCCTCATCCGGGAAGAGCACAATGACAATACCAACAGTGAAGCAACATCCTCCGCAACTAAACTGAAGAACAAAAAGACAGCAACTTGTCTGTTCCCCTTCCCCGATTCCCCAATAAAAAAATCTTTGAAAAAAAAAAAAATTAGAATAGGAGACATCACCCAATGAATCGGGACACAATTTCAAGTTTTCTTTAAATATTTCTTTGGGGGAGGGGACACCACACTTCTCAATGAAGAGAAATATTAACAATACAGAGGTCTTTTATTTTTTTACATTTATGCCATGAATTCATAGGGAATGGGTTCCAGCAGCTCAGGCTCCTTTCCATTGGTTCTCACAAAGTGTGCTTCTCTGGGTGGGGCAGGCTATTAAAAAGATAAGGGAATAATTATGTAAAATATTGCAACTCAATTTCAAAGTGCTGTCAGAACCAAATGAAATAACATATGTACTCAATTCTTTCACTTCACTAACTTGCACATAAAAGAAACTTATCACTGAGCAAGTTTTAAAATTCCCAAGACCAACCAAGAAACCCTTTGTCAAGCACTCACCTGGCGTTTCAGTTGAACCCAGGTACCTTTCTCTTTGGCTTCCTTCTTTTTCTGATCATTTTCCTTCACCCGTTTCAGGAAGCTGTCTCGGCTCTTAGAGTGCTTAATATGCTCAATACGAACATTAATTCTCTTGGCAAGAATCTTGCCCCTGGTGAAAGCAGAAATTCTTATAAATGCTTCATACAAAATAAACCAAATTTCAAAACTCTTTTGGTATTTTCTTTACTTTTTTTTTTTAGAGGGCAGTGTCACTGGCCCTCATTTGTGGGATCCGAAATGGGCCGCTGGCGTCCCAAACCAGCTCTTAACCACTGCGGCACTCGGCTGGCTCTCTTTTGGTATTTTCATGTATTAAATAAACCATGAACATTTTACTCAGATATGTTAAAGCTGTCAGACCCTGAAAATACTAAATAATTTAACCAAAACCAGATCACTAATAAAATTTACAATGTACTAAACTTTTTATACTCTGAAACTAGAACAAATTAATACCAAAACCCGTAAGCCTTTCCAGTAAGCCTATTTCAATTTGTTTCCTCTGACAGGATACAAGACAAACACCCAGTTTGCTTGAGTTTTAAAAGGTGTTTCCTTTGCCCCACTTGAATGACCAATAAAGACATAAGTCCAACTGGCAAAGTGAAAAGTGGGTACGAGGGAATGCTAATTAGCCACAAAGAACGATATTACTTACTTAACTTGTTTGTTTACGACAATGCCAACCGCATGCTGAGTAACATTGTAGACCCTTCCAGTTTTGCCATGGTAACATTTGTGGGGCATTCCTTTTTGAACAGTGCCCATTCCCTGTTTGAAGGAAATAAATGTTATGCCAGCAATTTTTCTTTCCTTTTAAACCCTAACTTTTATTCAAGTATCTAAGACCTGTAAGATTTTTCTCTTAAATGGCAACTCAAAAGCTTTCAGAGCCGGTGAAATGCATTTTTCACATTGCTTTGAGCAATCAAAAAGACAATCATCATTAAGCTCTAGAGTGCCACGACACATTTAAATATTGGTCACAAGAGAACACAGCTTTAGCTCATTTTAAATTAGTTATCTCTATCAATAATTAAATTTTGCAGGAAGGTATTCCTTTTCACCTCAACAAACTCTCATGATTATTTCCCCTAATTTTCCCACTGGCTGTTAAAAATGGTTTCAAAAGTAAAATTAAATTAGCTGTTCAATACTCTTGTATAAGCTTACTCAGGGAATGTATTTTTCCCATCTAGGAGAATAAAAAGGAGCCAACAGGTGCCATATACACTAGTATTTAAACTCCATTAGACTAAATCTAACTTTTCTAACTTGTTAATTCCCCAATTTTATAATTTACCTTGATGTCTACAATATCACCTTTCTTGTAGATTCGCATGTATGTGGCCAAAGGAACAACTCCTAAAAAAACCCAAACAAAACCCAAATCAGGATTAAGTCAAATATACAACCTTACAAGTTTTCGACACATACCATCTTTGACAGTTATGTACATTTAAAAACCTTGCTAGTTGATTAATTTGGGAAGTATATAAAATTCATGCTTTTTATTACAATATAAGTTAGGTAGGTGCTAGTTAATTTATGCCATTAAAAATACATATGAAATGCAACACAAATGTTAATAAAACACAACTGGATGATACGCTTGCTCTCAGAAGGTAAATCTACTCACCATGTTTTCTAAAAGGCCTAGAAAACATATACCGCGTGCCTCTCCTCTTTCCCTTTGTGTTGGTCATCTTGACGAATTACTGAAACCAGAAAGTGTAATAGTCAAATACAACCAAAATTGATATTTGCCTCTTTAGCCAAAAATACCATAATTTCAAATTCTTGCATTTCAGTAGCAATGTCAGAATAAAGAAACAATCTACAAAGTTGGCTCACCAACCAGTATTTCTTATGAAGGATAAAAACCATTGTTTTAGCAAAATCTTTGCCAAAACTGCCTGAGTTCTAGAATATTAAAATGCCTCAATAGCAGAAGTGGATTTTAGAACGCAAAACAGTACTTTCCGTGTTAGAATATAAAAGCACAACAGGACCTCTACCACACTGTTTTAGGTAGAACCTAGGCTAGAACGCCACCAGCAATGGAATTTATTGTTGGAAACCATAACAAAACTCAGCGCTGCATACTTATGTAGTGGATTAAACAAACCCGTTCTTACAAATCTAATTTCTGTGACAATATATCTTATACAGAATCTATTAACTGTCAAAAATCCCCAACTCTTCATATTTCTGATTGTTTACACAGTTCATTATTAGGTAATGTACATAGGGTAGAAAGGGGAAAACCAAATTTTATAATCACTGACCTAATTTCGAATAGGTTCTGCCACTTGCATGCCGGGAAACCTGTATTTATTCCCTGATCATTGCCTGTAAAGTGGGATTAATGCTTTTACAATTAACTGAGGTAATGTCTACAAAGCACTCAGCAATTCCTAGCTCATGCAAAGTGCTTACCAGTAAACGGTAACTTATCAATGCCTTCTTGGGCAATTCACTCACAGGCATTTAGAACAGAAGCTTTCACTTGGTTCCTAAAAGATCAAAATAATGATTCCAATTGCTTTGAATCATCCAAAGACAGAACTGCCATTGCTGGCAATTACTCCTCCCATACGGCAAAATATAGTACAGTCAGGCTTAACCCGTTGACAGAGTTCTAACATAAATTGGTCTCAATTTATTAATCTCCTTAATCTTAAAGAAAACTGATTCCCAAGTACCTTTTCCATATAACTCGTGTGGCAAGGGGACAAGAATGTTCCACCTAACCAACAACGCCCAAGCACAGTTATAACGAATATATCCTTTACTTTTATACGGCAACTAAGGCCTATTAAGCGCCAGGACCATTCCAACCCTCACAATCTCTGGTAACTTGTGTAAATTCATAAACAGGGAGAGGTGCTCTGCAGGCCCAAGTCCCTTTATGCCAGAAAGTGGCAGCATCAGTAACAGGAGTCACTTCTGACCCCAGAGCCCATGCTCCTGTACCAGACCCATCTTCTAGAGGAAGAAATCCATTTTACATCACATAAAACCAAACAGGTTTTTAAGGTACTTAAGTATCATGCGAAGCGATACTTTCGATTCAGTATTTCCAAACAGAGGCCCCATTCTGGGGTACAACCTGCACTTTGCTTAACTCTGGTAGCTGGTGTCTATCTACAAACTAACCCCCCCTCCAAAAAAAAGTCAAACTACGATTAAGTGGTTATTCAATAACTTTCCCCCTAAACGTCTAAATCAGACACAAAGCTATTCGGGAATCCATTCATTCAACACAAGCTGGGCTACCACTAACAAAACACTCTTTGCGTGTGGCAATCTTAAAGTATTTCTCCGTCCGCCCATCGCGATCGGAACCAAAATTAGAAACAGCTGTAAATCACTTCATGCCCAGACGAGGAGGGATCTGGGGGTCGTTATCCAGGCCGACGGTGGGCGCCACTTCCGCCCTCCGCCCTCCGCCCTCCAGTCAGGCTTCCACACATACAGCCAGGCCTCGCCCAAGACTGAGACCGACGCCTCCATTAAAACCATTTCCACTACTACCCTGACATCCAAAGTCGACAGTATTTCAAGTGTAGGGTCAGATTATGGGTTAAAAAAAAGTTACACTGAAAGGAATTAGAAAGGCATCAGGCGTCGCGCGCGGCCCCGCCGATTCTGTCCTTCTGAGAGGGCCCAGGGTGGCGGGATGGAGACCGTGGGGACACAGTTAAAACGAATTCCTGTTCAGACTGACCCAAGTCGCCTCACCTCGTGACTTGCCCTCGTTTTCTCGCGAGCCTGGCCCCTACAGGGCCGTGGAATCACAGTCTAGTCCACAGCCCGCAGCCCAGGCAGAACCCAGCCCAGAACACGCCACTCCTAGTCGGAATGGCCATAACCCCACCACCGAAGCCATTGGGTCCCAGACAATCTACACAGTCTCGCTAGGGCCCCAGTGCATGGTTTCGGCGGCCAAAGACTTAGAACTCAGGTCCGTGGAATGAGACTCACGGGGAGCCACACGCATGGCCTACCTGGAAGATGGCGGTGCCGGCCGAAAAGAAGGAGGTGGAGCTGCGGCGCGCGCCTTACAAGGGCCTGCGGGCTGCCTGAGGCAGTGCCTGAAGGAAACGCCACACGAAAACGTCTCTTTTGCGGTTAGGGAATCGTCCCGAGAACAGGGAGAGCCTGTCAGGAGATGTTCCTTTCTTACGAAAAATAGGCAACGTACCAATATAAACTAATACTTGGATTATGCTAGACAGCCCGGAAAGGGGCTTTCAATTCGACAACATGACGCTTGCGTCCTGAGCGTGCCTACGTCCGCTGCTCCTGCGTCAGAGGTTACGTCGGAAGCAGGCGTGTGTCTCAGTCTGGACACCGAGACGTGATGGGTTCTATCACGTGTGAGTGTTTTGCAGTGCTCGTAGCAGCTGGTTGGTTGGTTGTAGAAATGATTACATGGGCACAAAATTCAAACTATAGTTAAGGCAAGAATATTATCCAATTTGTATGTCTTTCAAAAGTTTCCCCCCCCCCAAATGCGTCAGAACATATTGCGCACCTGGTGGTAGGTGCCTAAATGTTGCAACCTCTTGGGAAAGTAGTTGAGCAAAATCTACTGAAACTTAAGTGTTCAAATATTAAATCCCAGCGTTTCGTCCAAAGTATATATTTTATGGAAACTTTGGAATGTAAATAATGATGTACATAACAGCACTGTCAGTAAAAGCAAACAATTGGAAATATCCATCAATACGCGTTTACGTTATGGGATATATATCTACGATGGAATATTTTATGTTAGAAAGTTAAGACAGAACCTAGAAATAGGACAAGGCCAAAGAGGATGGTGTAGAATATATGTAGTATGACAATTTATGTGCATACAATTTAAAAACAATACTATATTGCTTGAGTATATATGCATATGTAGTGAAAGTAGTCAAGAAATAAATACAAGGGAATAAAAATTAAATTTAGAAAAGTGGTCATGTCTGATAGGGAACTATAAAAGAGGTATAAGGAAGGGTTTAGCTGTTGATAATTTTAAAGCTGGATATCGAATATACAGAGGTGATTGTATTACACTTTTTTTTTTTTTTAGCTGAGGCATCCTGCCACCTGCTGGCAGCTTACTGGCAGCTCAGCTCGGGCTGGGCATCGAACTGCTATTGCTCAGAGCTCAGCTTGCACTCCTGAGAGAGCTTTTAACCAACTGAGCCACTTGGCTCGGCTGGTCCTGTATTACACTTTTTAATATGTATTTTCTTATTAGATTTTTAAGAGTAGCTTTGGATTTATTTTTAAAAATTTGAGGGCTGGCCGAGTGGCGCAGTGGTTAAGTGCTGGCTTGGGAAGCCAGCAGCCCCGGTTCGGGTCCCACATATGAGGGCCAGTGACACTGCCCTCAAAAAAAAAATTTTTTTTTTTTTTTTTTTTTGAGGGCAGTATCACTGGCCCTCATATGTGGGACCGACCCAGGGCCGCTGGCTTCCCAGGCCAGCGCTTAACCACCGCGCCACTTGGCCGGCCCTAAAAAAAAAAAAAATTTTTTTTGAGAAAGTAGTACAGAGAAGTCTCATATACTTGACACCTCATTTCCCATTATTATTGCTAACTAAAGTTCATTGTTTATGTAGATTTCCTTAACATTTTTTTATTTTGTGTGTGTAACAGTGTGTACTTTCCAGGACCCATAAGCTCCAAGTCAAGTCATTGGGGGTGGGTGTAGCTCAAGTCGTTGTCTTCAGTTTAGTTGCAGAGGACGCAGCTCACTGGCCCATGTGGCTTTTCTTTTTTTTGAGGGCAGTGTCACTGACCCTCATATGTGGGACCTGAACTGGGCCGCTGGCATCCCAAGCCAGCTTTTAACCACCGCGCCACTCGGCCGGCCCCCACTGGCTCATGTGGGAATCCCAGCAACCTTATTGTTCAGAGCACATGCTCTAACCAACTGAGCTACCTGAGTGCCCTCTGGATTGCCTTAACTTTTATAATACCCTTTTTCTATTCCGGGATCCCACCCAGGATACCACATTCCATGTAGTTCTCATGTCTCCTTATGCTGTGGCAGTTGCTCGAGCCTTCCATATTTTTTATGACACTGACAGTTTTGAGGAGTACTAATCAGATATTTTGTAGGATGCCATAATAATGGAATTTGTGTGATCTTTTTCTCATAATTGTATGTATTATTTTTTACATTTATTTTTTGATTACAGTTGACATACAATATTATGTTTCAGGTTTACAACATAGTGGTTAGACATTTATATGCCTTACAAAGTGAGCACCACAAATCTAGTGTCCACCTGACACCATATGTAGTTATTACAATATTATTGAGTATATTCCTTATGCTGTACCTTACAGTCCCCTGACCATTTTTTTTTTCAAGATTTTATTGGGGAATTAGGGGAGGGGAACAGTGTTGGGGAATTGGGGGAGGGGACCAACCAAGTTTTTGTTCTTCAATCTTCATTGTGGAGGGCACCAGTTGCCAACTGGCTTCCCTTCAGCAGCTCGTGGCCTCTAAGCTCAAGGTGCTGTGTTCAATCTTAGTTGTGGGTGGGCGTAACCACCATCCCATGCGGGAGTTGAACCAGCAGCCTTGTTGTTAAGGGCACACGCTCCATCTTCTGAGCCATCTGGGCGGCAGCTCAACTGAAGATGCTGAGTTCAGTCTTAGTTACAGGTGGGAGTAGCCCACCATCAAACAGGCAATCTTGTTACACCAGCTGAGCCATCCTGCCACCTGTTGGCAGCTCAGCAACAGCTCAGCTAGGGCACAGCATTCACTGGCCCATGTGGGAATCAAACCGGAGGCCCTGTTGCTCAGAGCATGTGCTCTAAGCCAACTCTTAACCAACGAGTCACTTGGCCGGCCCTCCCCTGACTATTTTTATAACTGGCAATTTGCTTATCTGAATCCCTTTTCACCTTTTTCACCCATCCATCTAACCCCCCTACCGTCTGGCAACCATCAGTTTATTCTCCATATCTGTGAGTTTATTTGTTTTATTTCTTCATTTACTTTGTTGTTTATTTTTTAGGTTCCACATATACGTGATATCATGTATTTGTCTGACTTGTATTTTAGTTAACTTGTAAAAAACCTGTCATAGGAAAAATTTAATTCTAAGTCAGTTTTTCTGTTTTTTTAGCATATTCTGTTATTTACTTCACTCATCAGTTGATCCACGCTAATTGTAACCAAAACGATATGCTATTAACCTAAGAAAAACATAGTTAAGAAAATAAAAATAGTAGTACACTTATATGAATTCCAAAGTTAAATGTGTTTGTGCTGTGGCCCATCATTTTAAACTTTGTACATCATTCTTGACTTAATGTAAATTGAACCACAGTATGAGGTGTGTGTGTGGGGGTAGGGGGTAGGGGAGAGAGAGAGAGAATCATTGTAACAGCCCCTTGCCTAACTTCCTCTTCCCCGCTATGAAAGAGCTTCCTCCTCTGTTTCATGTTCTTTCATGTAGCTCACCATGGTTGCATGTACAGGATTGCAGTCATTTCTTTTCCCCAATGAACACTTTTTGCTGAAGGACTATCTGCCAACTTTCTGTTTGCAGTCGACAATGTCTAACTTCATTAAAAAATTGCCAAATGGTTTTCCAAAGCGAACCTCCGTTTTATTTACGTAGCATTTTAAATCATAATTATTTATTTAGCATTTTAAATAAAAAACAGAGTAAGCCTTTTAAAATAGGTTTGTGTCACTAGCCCCACCATACAGACCTGAAAACCAAAGTGGTTCCCTGAGTCTCTAATGGTCAATTTGTCTCCACTTTGAGATCATTAATGTAAAGAGCATAAGAAAAACATTGAAACTTAGAGAGAAATATAAAGTAAATTAAATGTAGAAAGTAGTAAAACTTAAAATTCATTTAATATTAGCATCTAGATTAATTCAGGTACTGTACTGAGTGATGAGACTATAAAAATGAGTGAAACACTTTTCCAACAACCTAATAGATGAGAGCGAGGAAGTGGGAGGGAGAAGAACCACTGCACAGAGAAGCGTCACAGAGGAGGAGAACTCAATGAAAAAGTAACACTTTGACCACAGAACAAGTGGGTCAAGTGGGAAGGGTATTTTAGGCAGAAAGTACTTTTGCTTATGTAAAGGCATAGTGATGGATAACAACTTTAAAAACTCAGAGAAATGAGAGTCATCTAGTACCTTTGGAGAATAAGGACAACAAATGAACAGGAATATGACTTATTAAAAGGAAGCAAATTTAAGGGCCAGCCGAGTGGCTCAGTTGATTAAGAGCTCGCTCAGGAGTGAGAGTGGAGCTCTGAGTATCAGCAGTTCAGTGCCCAGCCCGAGCTGAGCTGCCACTGAGCTGCCAACAGGAGGCAGGATGGCTCAGCTAAAAAAAAAAAAAAATGAGGCAAATTTATCATTTTGTACCAGGCTTGAGTAAAATACTAAATGAAACCTGTAACAGTAGGTCATTAAGCTAAAGTCACATCTCTGTTTCCACTTGTGTGTTTTCTTCTGTGAAGGGACTTTAACAAGGAATATTTGTTGTTTTATTTTGGCTTTCAGAAGATACTGGTCATTTAACTCCAGCAGGACAAATTTTCTAAGTCAGGAGGAAACATGGATATGTCCTCTGCATGTAAGGTTCTAGCTGGGAACTCCATTTGGTTTGCACTTTGTCTTGGGAGACTGGCAGAACAATTTTAAATAAAAACTCATTAGGAGTTTAATGTAGAAAGTATATAATGAGAATTCTTGTCTCCAGGAAAATGTCACTGTAATGCTATCTAAAGTAAGAGGGCAGAAATATATGAATAATTGAAAAACAGTGAAGAATAATTACATAAAATAATATTTTTTTCATCAAAATTTTCATTTGAGATCCTGGGAGATAGGAAAAAAAATGAACAAGATCTATTTTTTTTTTTTAAGATTTTATTGGAGGAATTGGGGGAGGGAACAGCATTGGGGAAATGGGGGAAGAGCAACAGACAAGTTGCTGTCCTTTGGTTCCTCTGTCTGGCTGTGGAGGACGTCTCTTTACTGGCCCATGTTGGTATTGTGATCATTACACTCTTCCGCGGTGAGGCAGTCACTCACCAGCCATTGGGCAGCCGCTCATGGCTGCTCACGCCAGCTGCCAGCCACTCACGGTAGCTCATGGCAGCCCACTGCAGCCCAGCTCTAGGTGGAGCTGTTGTTCACCATCTTAGCTGTAGAGGGCGCAGTGTCACTGGCCCATGTGGGATCCAAACCGGTGGCCCTGCTGCTCAGAGCCCGCACTCCCAAGCCAACTCTTAACCAACAAGCCACTCGGCAGGTCGGATAAGATCTATTTTTTTGTGAGCAAGGCAAAGATTGCACTCTTCCAGAATTTGATTCTCTGCCTGAAAACTGAGGCATAATAAACAGACTGGTGACCATGTGATTGCACATTCAAATTGAATCTCAACCCCCTAACCTTTCATTCTGCATCCAGGTTTTTCTGTTCCCGAGTCCTGCTTTTTGCTCTACCTTCTAAAATATCTTCAACTGCCATAGACTTTAAGGTCAGTGCAACATGTGGAAGAACCTGGTCAAGTAGCAGAGGTGTTCAGACAGGAAAAGTATGGAAGTGAGAGTTGGGGAAGCCATTGCTGTGATTTATAGAGGCCTAATTATGTTGAGACAGTAAAACACAATTTGGAAATGTGGAAACATACAATGTAGAGTTTTGTGGTCTATGAAGAAGCATCTAAGTAGACTGTTGGACTTGTAATAAATTCAAGGAGACCAGTTGGTCAGTTGCGGTTAACAATCCTTACTCTTAATGATTATGTCAGTTTTCCTAAGTAACGCCATCACTTGGAGCTGTCCGAATCTCTTTCCAGCAAACATTTTGTATTTGCAACAAAGAAAGAGGTTCACCCTCTAATCCCACATACTTCATAATGATTTAGAGGAGGGCTGACAAGTTTCATGTCTGTTGTTAGCCTTGATTGATTGATTGATTGATTGATTATGGCTATCTGCACCTGGATTGAGTAGTTTCTGAAGTCAATTCCAGGCAGACTGAAAATTAAATAGTATTATTGCTGATGGCACTCCCTGGGGAGGAAAGACCTCTACATGCCTGATTTAGATAACTGGTAGTAAGAAAAATGATTTCACTGACAGAGGCAAAGATACAGAAACAGACTAGGAGATAGCATGGGGTCATGGCTTATCATGGGGGTGGGTACTCTCAAAGAGAGGTCCCCAAATCAAAGCTAGCTGTACTGCACTGGTGGTCCACAGCGTGCCATCATTCCTGCTTCCCTTTACAGCTTCTCATAGTCCAGCTGTCCTCAAAGCCTGCTTTGAGAACCTGTGGGTGTCTCTGAGACCTTTACAAGGGATGTATGAGGTCAAAACTATTTTTATAATGATGCCAAGACAATATTTGCTTTTTTCCCTGCATGGACATTTCTCTGATGGTGCAAAAGCAGTAATGGGAAAAACAGCCTTATGCCTTACCATGAGTCAAGGCAGTGGCAACAGATAGTACTGGTTATTATTTTGTTTTTAACTACAGTTTTAAAAAAGCCAGTTCACTTAAGAATATTCTAGAGGAGGATAGTAGAAATCATTAATTTTACTGAATCTCTGTTCTTGAGTATATATCTTTTAAATTAATTGTGAGTGACACATGGGAAGTATGCATAAGACACTTGGCTATATAATCAGTATGATGGTTTGGAGGAAAAGCATCTCTTCTGTAGTTTGAGGTGGAAGTTGAACTTTTTCCCATTGAACACTATTCTTACTTGAAAGAACAAACTGGTTATTCAGTGTTGAGTATTTGGCAGAGATTTTCTGAGAAATAAACTAAACCAGACTTCAAGAGAAACAACTGATAGTGTTTGTTGCCAATGAAAATTTGAGCCTTTAAGTGAAAAATAGAATTTTGGAAAACTTGTATCCACCTCTATGAGCTTGACAGCTTCCTACAGTTTAGATATTTTTCTGATGAGATCACTGGTGATATGAACCAATGTTTTATATTGTATAATTAAATGTGTCAACATTTGGATTATCTGGGTGAGTGAATCATATTTTCAAGTGACCAACACATAATGTTACAAAATAAGGAATGGGAAAAGATCATTTGAAGTGTGAGACCAGTAGGTTTTAACGTAACAGTATGAAAACTTTACTGATAACCTTTCAGATTTCACAATGCAACTGTGTTTTTAAATCTGCCACTTGTTGAGTGTTGGTGTAGTATCAACTAAGAATAGCTACAATTACCTGAAAAAGTTATTAAAATACTTTTATAACTCATCGGTATGTGTCTGGGTTTTCTTTATGTACTGCAACCAAATAGCATTTGGCAATGAATTCAATGCAGAAGCAAATGTGAGTGTCCTGCTGTCTTTGATTGAGTTAGACTTCAGTGATATTGCAAAAACATAAAACAATGCCACACTTCTCACTGTCTTTTTTTTTTTTTGGAGGAGGGGAATATAGTCATTTGTCATAAAAAGGTGTTATTTATGTTAATATATTGGAGGTTTTATTATTTTTAGATAAATTAATATTTCTAAAAATCCTTCATTTAAATTTCTAATTTGTAAATATTGCTAGATAAAACCCACATAAACAAAAATTCTGATTGGTGTCCAGTAATTTTTAAGAGTTAAAGGGATCTAAGACCAAAAAGTTTGAGATCATTATCCCGGTTCCCTACTTCTGCTGAGTGTGCTTTGGCTCCCAGAGAAGAGCCAGGGACGTCACTGCAAGTTCCTGAAGTAACCTCCATTTGTAGCAAACTTTGACTACTATGCAGTTTGGGTAAGTCCTAGGTCAAAATAGGCATGTTTCCATAGTGATCTTGCTTTTCTGCAAAGTTATTCAGGAACGTGGACATGTGGGGTTATTTCCATTTTGCTTTGTGGATCCTGGCCAAATCTCAACACAACTCTGCAGAATTGCCTGGCCTGGAACTGGTTTTCAGTTTTTAATTTATCCTGTAATTAGACTGGTTTTGCTTCAGTGTTAGTCTGTTATGTCCTTAGATTTCTGGTGAAGCTGCTTATTATTAGTCAAACAGTTCAAATTTTGTGGGAAAATCAGCTAGGGACTAGCACTTGGTTGTTCTTGTTAAAACATATTTTGGAGACACTTTAAAAATAAACCCACCAAAGTTTTCTCAACATAGTCTTTCTGGTTGTCAAATGAAATAGGTGAGCAATTAAGCTTATGTGCTATCAGTAGATTCAAAATTTTCTGCTGTCTGGCACAATGTCCTGTCTCTACCTCTGAGTCTCATTCAGGACTTGGCTGTACTCTGATGAAATAAAAACCTGTGGTTGAAATATTTTAACTACACTACTTGCTGACAAAAGGCTAAAGCCTTTTTTAGCCATTAGAAAAATTATTCTGGCTACTGTTTCATATATGCCAGGAATTGTTAAAATTCTTTTTTGGAAAACTGACAATAACTTTAACCATTGCAATAAACCACAATGACATCAAAATATTCCTGCAAAATAATTGATTCAAAATGTTTAAGCACTGGGATTTGTAGCTGAAGCATAAAATGTTATGTGAAGAACCTTTGTCACACTGCTGCTAATTTGTACTAAGCTTTCAAATTTTATAGATGCAGTTCCACTGCCAACTGTTTTCTTCAAACTAGTCTTCAAATATCTGTGATGCTTAAAACTTGGTTTCTGTAGTATTTGGAAGCTGATTTATGTGCATGAAGTTGTAAATTCAGTTCAAATCATTAACTAGAATTCTCCTAATTTTAGTTGATCTAGGAGAAGATACTTGAAACTGAAAAACTGGATAGGGAACTTCTAGGGATAGTGGTCTGATTACTTTTACATGAGAATTTCAGAAAATTATAATGTAAGCTTCATAAAAGTAATGACTGTCACTATAGATGTACTACTTTATATCCAGTGCTTAGCATATACAATAGTAAATGCTCAGAAAATAATTGGAAACAGATGGGAAAGATGGAAATGGAAGGGAGCAATAAGCTGGCCTAATTGGATCAGTGTTAACATGAGTGCTTTTATAGAATTTTAAGAAAAGGATTGTTCACAGTTGCAGAATCTGTGGTATTTAGGGTCTACTTGGGATTGACAAGGAATCCAAGTTAATCTGCTGCCCCGCTGACTGGTTTCCTCAAACAGTGTTCAGAGAATTCATTCATTCATTCATTCATTCATTCATTCATTCATTCATAGAACTTACATTTATTGAGCACCTACTATGAAACAGGCACTTATCTAGTGCTGGAGATACAGGGGAATAAATAAAACACAAAAACCCCTGTGCTCTTGAAGTTTATGTTCTGGGAAAAGACAGATAATAAATAATACACTATTTACATTATTATGTTACAATTTATACATTATAACAGATGGAGACCAGTGCTATGGAGAAGAAAAATGAAGCAGGAAAGGAAATGAGGAGACATTACAATTTAAAATAGAGTGACCAGAGAAGACCTCACTGAGAAGGATATTTGAACAAAGAGATGAAGAAAGTGAGGAAGGGAGTGATGCATATATTTGAGAGAAGAGCATTGCAAGCAAAGAGAACAAGTACAAAAATCCTATGGATAAAGAGTGCCTGACATGTTCAAGCAACGTTGGGGGTAGGGTGTTGGCAATGGGCTGGATCCAAGAAGAGGAAAAGGAGGAGGAGAGTGTGGGATGCAGTAAGAGGTGATGGGGGACATCATTTGTTGGACCTTTAGGCATTGTATGTACTTGGTTTATATTCTGAGCAAGGTGGAAAGGCATTAGAGGATTTTGAAGAGTGACATAATCTGACTTATTTTATAAAAGATTACTCTGAGGTTAGTTTTACAATTAAATGAGCTAATTGAAGGGAGAAATAGAAAATTCAAAAATAATGGTTGGACTTCCACACCCCATCTCTATAATGGCCAGAACAACCAGACAGAAAGTTAGCAAGAGTATAGAACACTCGAACAATGCTATTAACCATCTAGACTAACTGACATCCATAGAACATTTAAGCAAAATAGCAGAATAGACAGCTTCTTAACTGCTTATGGAACATTCTTCAGGATGGAACATATCCAGGCCATAAAACAAGTCTCAAAAAATTTATAATAATTTAATGCATCCAGAGTATGTTGTCAAACCACAGTGGAAACATAAGAAAAATTTTGGAAATCACAAACTTGTGGAAATTAAAGGACACCAAGTTACCAGTGGATCAAAGAAGAAATCATAATTGAAATTAGAAAATACTTCGAGATGAATGAAAATAAAATATACCAAAATTTGTGGGATACAGTAAAAACAGAGCTTACAGGGAAATTTACAGTGTAAACTTTTTTACTGGGGTATAATTGATATTATATTAGTTTCAGGTGTACAGCATAATGATGTGATATTCATATATTGAGAAACAGTAGACCACAATAAGTCTCTTTAATGTCTGTCATCATACATAGTTATGAAATTTTTTCCTTGTGATGACAACTTTTAAGATATATATACTCTTTGCAACTTTCAAATATGCAATACAGTATAATTAACTGTAGTCACCATGCTGTACATTACATCGCCATGATTTATTTTATAACTGGAAGTTTGTACCTTTTGACCCTCTTTACATCTTATATTAGAAAAAACATCTCAAATAACTTAAATTTAGAATGTAGAAAAACAAAACCCAAGCAAGCAGAAGGAAAAAACTAACAACAAAGAGGAAACAAATGAAATTGAAAACAAAAACAACAGAGGAAATAAATGAAAACAAAAGTTTTTTTTGTTTTTTTTTTGAGGGCAGTGTCACTGGCCCTCATATGTGGGACCCGAACCGGGGCCACTGGCTTCCCAAGCCAGCGCTTAACCACTGCACCACTCGGCCAGCCCAAAAAGTTGTTTTTTTGAGATCAACAAAATTAAATTTTAGCTATACGGACCAAGAAAAAAAAAAGTGAAAACTCAAATGATTAAAACCAGGAATGAAAGAGGGGGCATTACTACCGACTACAGAAATTACAAGGATTATAAAGGAATACCATGAACAACTATCAACAAATTAGACAACTTATATTAAATTGACAAATTGCTAGAAAGACTACTGAAACTGACTCAAGAAGAAACAGAAAATCTAAATAAACTCATTACAAGTAAAGTGATTGAACCAATAATTTAAAAATGTCCCACAAAGTCTGGGCCCAGATGATTTCACTGAAGAATTCTACTTAACATTTAATAAAAAAGTAATTACAAATCCTTCAAAACTTCCCGAGAAGACAGAGGAGGAGGGCAAACTTCCCAACTGATTCTATGAGGTAGTATTATCTGAAACCAAGACCAGACAGCGATATTACAGGAAAACTACAAACTAATATCCCCCATTCATTCATGCAGATGCAATATATATATATATATATATATATATATATATATATATATATATATATATATATATGAACCCAACAACATATACAAAGGATTATACTTTTTTTTTTTTTTTTTTTTAGAGCCAGGGTTTCCAGGTGCACCTCTGGCCCAAGCCCTGCGCTGGTGCCTACAGCGGGTGCCCCAAGAATAATACCCACATCAGTAACAGTAGGTGGGAGGAGGCTGCCTGTGCTTACTGTGCCCTAGTGGCTGCAGGGTCTCTGCCAGGTATCTCCCAGAGCAGCCCTGGGATTATACATCTTTACCAAATGAAATTTATTGCAAGAATTTATGGCTGGTTTGACATCTGAAGATAAATTACTGTAATATATTAATAAAATAAAGGGCAAAACCCACATGATTACAATAGATGCAGAAAAACATTTGAAAACCCCAATACCTGTTGGTAATAAAACTCTCAACAACCTAGAACTAGAAAGGAACTTCCTCTACATGATAAAGAGCATCTATGAAAATCCTATAGCTAACATCATAATATAATAAATAGCAAAAGACTAAAAGATTTTCCTTTAAAATCAGAAACAAGATGTCCACTCACCACTTCTATTCAACATTGTACTGGAAGTTCTAGCCTGAGTGTTTAGGCAAGGAAACAAAAGCATCCAGCTCAGAAAGGAGGAAGCAAAACTATCTGTATTTCCAGGTGACATAATCTTGTATAGAAAATCCTGAAGAACCCATTATAAGACTACTAGAAATAATAAATTAGTTCAGCCAAATTACAGGATTAAAAAATCAGTATACAAAAACCAATTGTATTTCTATACAGTACAGGTAATAGTCCAAAAATAACATTAAGAAAACCATTCTGTTCACAATAGCATAAAAGAGAATGACATACTTTGGAATAAATTAGCAAAACTGTAAGACTTCTCTACTTAAATTATAAAATATTACTGAAAGAAATTACAGACCTAAATTAGTGGAACAACATCCTATGTTCATAGAGTAAAAGAATATTTTTAGATAGCAAAAACAAAGAAACCAAAACAAGACAAACAACCCAAACCATATGGTCTGCATAGTCAATGCAAGACCTATTAAAATCTCTGGGTTTTGGGCTGGCCGAGTGGCACGTTGGTTAAGAGCTGGTTTGGGATGCCAGTGGCCCCGGTTCGGATCCCACATATGAGGGCCAATGACATTGCTCTCTACAGCTAACAACAGCTCCACCTGGAGCTGGGCTGTGTGAGCCCCGGTGATGGTGTAGGCTGCAGCCCCTGCTGCAGTGGGCTGCCATTGGCTACAGTGAGTGGCCGGCAGCCAGCGTGAGCTGCCAATAGCCAAGGTGAACAACCATCCAGAGGCCCGTGACCAATCTGCCTCATCCGGGAAGAACGCAATGACGATATCAACATGGGCCAGTGCAGCAACGTCCTCCTCAACTAGACTGAAGAACAAAAAAGGACAGCAACTTGTCTGTTCCCCTTCCCCGATACCCCAGTGCTGTTCCCCTCCCCCAATTCCCCAATAAAATCTTGAAGAAAAAAAATCTCTGGGTTTTTTTGTTTTGGTGGGGGGCAGAAATTGACAAGGTAAAATTTTTATCGAAATGCAAATGACCCAGGATAGACAAAACAATCCTGAAAAAGAAGAATAAAGTTTAATAAAGTTTAAGGACCTACACTTCCTGATTTCAGGATGTAATACAAACCTACAATAATCAAGACAGTGTGGTGCTGGCATAAAGATAGACTATAGATCCAAGGACTAGAATTAAGCCCACAAAACCTTACATTTATGGTCAATTGATTTTTGGCAAAGGCACCAAGAAAACCCAATGGAGAAAAAGGAACCTTCAAAAATGGTTCTGTGACAGTTGATACACACACATGCAAAAAAAAACCCAAAACAATGAACTTAGACCCCCCAACCTCACACCACACTCAAAATTTACTCAAAATTGGATCACAGATCTAAACATAAACTGTAAGGACAAAAAGTTTGCTGTGTGTATTTGGAGATAGAGCCTTAAGGAGGCAATTAAGGTTAAATGAGACCGTAAGAGTGGGGCCCTAACCCAAAAGAACTGTTGTTCTTATAAGAAGATTACGTGTCAATTATGTCTTAATAAAACTGGAACCAGTTAAATAAATAAATGAGGAATGACAGGCAAAGACAAAAGAGGAAGAGACATCAGAGCGTCCTCTCCACATGCGTGCACGGAGCAGAGGCCATGTAAGGACATAGAGAAGGTGACCTTCTACTGGGCAGGAAGAAACCAACCCTGATGGCAACTTGATCTTGGACTTTCAGCCTCCAGAGCTGTGAGGAAATAAATGTCTGTTGTTTAAGCCAGCTGGTGTACGTAATCTTATGGCAGCCCATGCCAACTAATGTGACTATTGAGAGCCTCCCTGGTGGGCATTTACAGGGGATATAAATATCTTCACATTCCATGCCCATTCCAGAAGTCCATCCACATCCCTCTTCCCCAGCCCTCCTTGCCACCAAACATACAATTTATTTTTCCCAAGTCCCTGAACAACCTGGTGAACCTATAACCACTGTCCGTGAATTAGGTGGTCATTCCTTAGAAGGCCTTTCCTTCTGTACTAAGTAAGCCAGCTGTCATACCTGAAGCTCCACCCACTGGGAGGGTTGCCTTTCACTCCTCTTCAGGCTACCTGAGTTGGGTGCTAGTTGAGCAGCTCTTCTCTTCTGTCTGGTTCCATCTTCCCGGGTACACCCATGAATAAACCTTGCCCCGCTTTTTCCTCCTGTATAAGTGGCTGTAGGGTACTCCCTATCAGGCCATGGCATGTAGATAGGGGGTTATGAAGCCATCGGAAGAGGTGTCATGGGAACTTACACCACCTGACCCTGAAGTTTATTTGTGGTTTCCAGGTCTGCAGAGCTAGATCTCAGATACATCATTTACACTTGACAATGAATGCTGCTGAGTATGTCCAGGTCATGACGGGCAGTTTACCTCAGGTAGTCATTTGTGACTCAGGGTCCAACATTTAGTCTCTCTTTGGGCTCTCAAACAGTCCAGGAGCTGTTTTCAGAAAAAGAGTGGTCTTGCTGGGGCCCCCTGTGGCATTGCTGTCGGCCATAGGTTCTTCCACCTTATTGGCTCTGCTTGTCAGACCACCTGTAAGGCGGCCTGGACTTGGTTTGGACCCTCTTTGTACCCTGTATCCACTCTCAACCGGTAGCCTTGTATGTCACCCAATAATTGAATCAGAGCAGCATGCCAGAATATGATTTAAGTTGCCTCTAAAATCCAAAGCAGCTCACAAAGCGGTATGTGGGGCAGGGTGCAACAGTGCCTCCCTTGTGCAAGGAGATATCCCAACATGCCCGGATGGCTGGACCGCAGGAACCCCACTGACTTAGCAGCCCCTGGACTTCTGAGGGCATTATCTCCCAACTCCTTGGCATGCATGTGTGTTATCAAAGCACCTAATGTGCTTGCCACCTGTGCTCCTGGGATCCAGTGAACGTAATGCCATTGGCGTAATGGCAGGGCGATATTCTATAGACTATCAAGACAGACAAGGTCCCTCCAGATTATATGATGACAGCAGAATTTGATTTAGCCTTGGAGCAGGACAGTTAAGATATAATGCTGTCTTTGACACACAAAGATGAACTACTTTTAATTACTTTTTCTGATAGAGAAGGGGATAGTGAAAACATTTTCTAGGTCATTAGCTGCATATTAGGTACTGGAAAGTGTTGACTTTGGAGCAGCCAACTCACAGCAATCCTGCTGAGAGAAACCCAGGGTAATCAATATGCCCACCGCACGCCCAACCCCCAGCCTCCTGCTGGAGACTCCCATTCGCCAAGTCCAATCCTACGGGTTGGCCCATGGGACACGCAGCAGAGAAGAGAAGGTAGAGACTGGGTCTGCAGGTGCACAGGGAAACCATGCACCACGCTGGTGCCTGGCACAGTCTGTACCTGATAAACGAGTGAATGAACAGGTCCTGCTGCAGTGTTAGAAGGGTCCTTCCTCAGGCATAAAGCTGAGGAGTCAGGTCCCTGAGCAGGATGCTCTCTGGACCAAACAGAGTAATGTTATACTGCCAATACATGAAGCACTTTCTGGCTATTTAATGTACAATGGAGACAGGGCTTGTACAGGCTAGTGAGTGCAGCGTGTGAGATTTTGAACATTCTAGTGTCCTCTGCTGATTCATCATGGTTTCCACAGTCTCCTCAATGTGGAGTTTTATCACAACCTTGTTCCTCCCCTTTTAGCCCAGGCTGGGGCACATTCATCCTTTTGGAGAATCAGGAGGTACAGGGTATTAAAAAGATATTGGCACCTATGAACAAAGCTTGAGGACACACTAAATGAAATAAACCAGTCACGATAAGACAAATACTGTGATTCCAATGATAGGAGGTACCTAGCGTAGTCAAACTCATCGAGACAGAAAGCACACGGTTGCCATGTGTTGGGGGTGTGGGAAGTGGGGAGTTGCTGTTTAATAGGCATAAAATTTCAGGTTTGCAAGATGAAAAGAGTTTTGGAGATGGATGTGAGTAATAGCTGCACAAGAATATGAATTCATTTAACGCCAGTGAACTGTAACACTTAAAAATAGTTAAAATGATACATTTTATGTGATGTGTACTTTACCACAAAAAAATTGGGGAAAAAAGATATGAGCACCGTCAGCTTCAGGTGTACAATGCAGTGATCAAGCCTCTGCCCCATCCATGAAGATGTTGTATAATATTGCATGCCAACTGTAATTGAATATATATATAGTCAAGGGATGTGGAATATAGTGTGGGGAGTGGAGTAAATGGAACTGTAATAGATATGTATGATATTGGGGGGGAAGTGGGGTGGTGGATTGGGCGAGGGGGTTGTCACTTTGAGGGGTAAAAAGTATAACTATTGCACTGTGTTGTACATCTGAAACTAATTAAAACAAAATTTGCAGCAAACCAAAAAACTGAAGTGAAACAAAATGCACTAGAGAATCACTGAAGAGAATAAACTATGTTCACAGCACTTTATTAAAAATAGCTTGAAATGTTTATGTTTCTGATTTTAGAGTTAATCCTTACTGATGGTTAAAAATTTGCAGAGTGCAAAATATTATAGAAAAATAACTGAAAAAAATTATTTCTAATTTCACCATTCAGAGACAATTACTATTATTTGATATAATTATTTGTAGTCTTTCAGATACATGAATAAATTTTTTTCACATTAAATTAGAATTTTATTGTACAGATACTTTAGGTTTTTATCTTACTCTTTATATTAAAAATCTATGACCCTTTTTTTTTAAAAAAAAGATATTAGCACCTAACGTAGGAAAGCGTGTAGGTTTTAGAGATGCCCCAACTGATTAAGATCCCAGCATTGGCATTTACTAATTGTGGGGCTTTGTGCAAGTTACTCAATCTCTCTGAGCCTCAGTTACCTTACATCTAAAGTGGTATTGACAATGTCTATCTCACTGGATTACTGAGGAAATTAGGGAGATAATATGGTAGCATTTCCAGCAGAAGGTCTTTATATGCTGATTCCCTTAGTCCTTGGAACTAAAAACGCAGAAAGGGGATGTCCTAAGTGAGCAGGGTGGGCAGCTCTGAGAGGCAGCTTGTTTGGGTCCATCCTGTCCTGTGTGGCATAAGGACCTTTTCAACCCTTCATGCAGCTGGACACTCTCACCTGCATGGATTACACATTGTCACATGCTGTTCCTTCAGGCTGGAAGTCTTTTCCTCCCTTCTTTCTATTCTGGCCACATACTTCCTCCTGCCTTGACATAATAACTGTTCAGTCTTCAGATCTCAGCTGAGACACTCTTTCCTTTGCAGGCCTTTTGTTACCCATAAATCTCGTTAGGGGGTCCCTCCTGAGCACTTACTGTGCTAATGCCAGAGTTGTCTGTGCAACTGCAAGTGCTTATTTATGCTCAAGAACATAAACTCCACAGGAGAGAGGTGCATGGCTGTCTTCTTCCCAGTTGTGAGTCCAGAGCCAAGCAGACCCCAACGAATGGAAAAGGATATAGAAAAACTGTGGAAAGACACAGGGGCCTTGATAACAAGAAAGCACGATCCATAGATAAGACATTGTGACAAGTTGATAGAAAGTAGAGGATATCATAGCAGAACAAAATGGTAACCAACCACATGCCACCATGGACATAGTAGCTGTTTTTCCTGGCCGAGCTCTGGAGAAACTCCAAGACTTGGAGTCAGCAAATTTAGAGAGAATGAGAGATGAATGGAAGGACCATCTATAGAATGTCTCAGTCACTTAGTCCCTCCCTTGTCCTTGCATACATGGAGCAGCACCATGGGCCCCAGCTGCAGCCCTTCGAACCCCTCCTCCCACAAAGTAAAAGCTATGTCTGGGGAGATCTCCTTGTGAAGGAATGGGGGCTGTGGATTAGGTGGGGCAGGTGCTGAGAGGCTCAGGTCCCCTCAAGAAGCCAAAGGCCAAGGAATCCATTCTCAGAGGAGATTCTTATTTATTCTGGGAATTCTGAGAATCCTGCCTGTGGGGAGGAGACTCCCATTTACAGAGATGTCTCACCTATTCTGACAGGGGTGGAGGGTGAGAGTGGGGTGAGGAAGCCTTTTGGGTGAATGGCCTACTCATGTGCAAAGGAACTCAGGTAAGTCACCTGTAAAAAGCAATATATCCCATCAGTATACATCTATCAAAATTGTAAGACATTTAGAAGAAACGAATGCTGTGAAAGACCAATTTGAACAAATAGAACACATCCCTTCGGAGAGTGGGAGACAGTGCAAAAAATAAAACTTTTAAAAAACCTTTCTAATTTAAGATCCAAAAGACATACTATTTATCCATTGTGGGGGAAAAGGAATAGAAACAGATGGCCATGAAAAAAGAGCACTGAGAAAGTTAAAAATTCTCAAACGTTAAAAACATGATTGCTAAAATGAAAACTCAAAATAGAAGAACTGAATGAAGTAAAAGATGAAATAGTGATCTGGAAGGTATGGACAAAGAGATATTCCAAAATAAGGAGCACTAAAGAGGGGCAGTTAAGAAACACAGAGGAGGGCCGGCCAAGTGGCGCATTGGTTAAGCGCTGGTTTTGGGATGCCAGCGGCCCCGGTTCGGATCCCACATGAGGGCCAGTGACACTGCCCTCTACAGCTAACAACAGCTCCACCTGGAGCTGGGCTGTGCGAGCCCCGGTGATGGTGTGGGCTGCCATAGGCTACAGTGAGTGGCCCGCAGCCAGAGTGAGCGGCTGGCAGCCAAGAGTGAGCTGCCAATAGCCGCGGTGAGCGACATCCAGAGGCCAGCGACAGATCTGCCTCATCCGGGAAGAGCGCAATGACGATACCAACAGTGAAGCAACATCCTCCACAACTAAACTGAATAACAAAAAGACAGCAACTTGTCTGTTCCCCTTCCCCGATTTCCCAACGCTGTTCCCCTCCGCCAATTCCCCAATAAAATCTTAAAAAAAAAAAAAAAGAAATACAGAGGATATTACATCTATCTCTCAGGAACTCTAGGTGGAGAGAGTAGTGAATGAAGACAAAGAAGTAACAGAAGACTCAGCAGTCCCCTGTTATCCACCGTTTTACCTTCCGGGGTTTCAGTTATCTGCAGTCAAACACCGACCAAAAATATTAAATGGAAAATTCCAGAAAGAATTCATGTTTTAAATTGCACACTATTCTGAGTGGCGTGGTGACGTCTCGCACTGTCACTGTGTCCCACCCAGGATGTGAACCCTTTGTCCAGTCTCCACGCTGTAGATGCTCCCTGCACATTAGTCACTTAGTAGCCCTCTTTGTTATCAAATCGGTTATTAAAGAGAGACCACACTCTCTTAACTTTTGTTATAGTATATTGTTATATTTCCATTTTGTTACTGTTAATCTCTTACTGTGCCTAATGTATAAATGAAACTCTACATAGATATGTATCTATAGGAAAAAGTATAGTATACAGAGGATGCCAAAAAATAGTATACACATTTTGAGAAAGGAAAACTGTATTAAAATTGTAATACTCAAGGGTCGGCCGAGTGGCGTGGTGGTTAAGCGCTGGCTTGGGAAGCCAGCAGCCCCGGTTCGGGTTCCACATATGAGGGCCAGTGACACTGCCCTCAAAAAAAAAAAAAAATTGTAATACTCAATATATACCGATAAGATGAATACAAGTCACATTTGACTTCTGCAATTACAAGAGGTGCTCAAAATGGTTACCATCAGCGTCCAGATACTTGTGATTACCGTGAACTACTGCTTGAGCAACGTTAACCAAAGTGTCCACTCGTATATATTTTTTGGCACCCCTGGTATTTTAGGGTTCGGTACTATCCCTTTTCAGGCATCCACTGGAAGTCTCGGAATGTATCCCCTGAGGGTAAGGGGAGACTAATTTCCCTGAACTGACAAAAACACAAGTGTTCAGAATGAAAAATCTTACCCACATTGTATTCTGGTGAAGGTGGAGGGTGATATATATATATATATACCTCAGTCAACACTTAGATACATTCTGGTAAAAGTTCAGAGTGCCAAATTTAAAAAGAACAACTCTAAAATTTTGTAGCGAAAAAAGTTTCTCATGTGGAACTGAGGAATAAATTGACATCAGATCTATCTAGAGCAACATTGGCAGCTAAAAGACAGTGGAGCAATGGCTTATAGCTTATAAGAAAAAATTATTTCAACCTAGAATCCTATACCCAATCAAACAAGTAAGGTGAGGATAAAATAAAAATGTTAAGCACTGAAGAAGTTTATCTCTCCATATACCCTTTCTGAAAAAACAAAACAAAACTTGAGGATGTATTCTTCCTAAACACAGAAGGAATCAAGAAAGGGGGAGACACGAATCCAAGAACTTCAAGTACTGAGTGGACTGGCCCAGGAGAACATTGAAAAGAAACCACACGGAGTCATTTGTGCAACAGGCCTGGAAAGCTGTCAGTACAAATTAAAACAGGATGTAAAGAAAATAGATTTCATTGCACACATTGAATATTTAAGAACCTGGAAGTACTTAAATGGTGAAGTGCAGACATTTCAATAGCTACACATAAACACACACACACACACACACACACACACACGGAAATTAGAAACTTTGGGGAAAACAAATGTTGTATAAAGGAGTCATGATCGAAATAGGAAGCTAATTAAAACATGACATGAGTCTCAGTAAAAATACATAGAATTTTGAGAAATATTCCATTTGATCATGACACAGTTTAATGACAGGACACTTTTCTATGGGTTCAGTCACGTTACTTGTTTTTGTAATGAAGCTATATACACAGCACAAAAGACTTAATTACAGTTCTCGAACAGAATGAAAGTGTAAGAACAATGGTGGATTTGAACAGAAATAGGGAAAGAGGAAGAGGAGCAGAAAGCCCTGCTGATGCCCTAATGTTCCTCACCAGGAGAGCTCAGCAGGAAAAGTGGTTACCCCTGGGAGTGGGATTTGGGGAGCGAAAAGGGAAAAGAGAGGAAGGAGATCTTACACCCCCACCTCTGGCTTCCGCAGTGAGCGTGGCTTTAGTCTTTGGTGTCAAGTAGAGAGAGCATTTCAGAGAAGTCAGATTCTCAGCCGCCACTGCCCACCTTGAGAACCACGGCCACAGGGACCAGATTCTGCCTCCCTTAGCTCTTTCTGTTTCTCTTCTGTTTCTGGTCCTTGTAAATCTCATTTTTGAGCCATGCTATATCTTTTTTTTGTTTTCTCTCTGCATGTTTTGTTTGGCATTGCTTCATGTTCACAGTGGATGAAATGCATCTTACTGTACCATCTTGACTGGACAGCCATGGTACTACTTTCAGAATTTAAAACCTGGAATCATAAAACAGAAAATTCATTCCTCTCTCCTTGTAAGATCTGGTCTGCAATATACTGATATTGTGTAGTGCAATATACTGATACTGTATATACTGATATTGTGTACACTATTTAAAAAACAGTATAAGAAAACTATTTTTGATACACATGCAAACTTTCACATCATCATAGCATCCTTTTTTCTGAGCTCAGAAACATAGTTATTCCATGAAGGAAACTGAGGCACAGGACAGGAAACTGTAATAGTTTGTCATTCACCTGCCCTTCTGGTCCCCATGTTCCGCCCTCAGGAGGTGCAAATTCAAATATCTCAGCCTTCAGAGATGTCAATGTGTGATCTCCACATGCAGTATTTTAATAGCCATCTCCCGTCAGCACATTTGTCCTTACAGGTCACCTTAAGTCACTTCTGCTTCCCTTTTCCCTTCTTTTCGGCCCTTAGTGGAGAATGAACAGCTGGCCATCTTCCTAATCATCCTCCTCTTCTGTGTCAGAGGACATCATTATGCAGCCACCCTCTAGCTAGCCTTTCTTTCCCTGGCTGACTCATGTGCATCCCTTAAAGGTCCTTATGGGTCTTGTTGTTTTGAGCTGCTAGTCCTCCTAGTGGCTTTTCTTTGAAATCCTCCCCAAGTGCCTTCTCACTCCTTTAAGCCTGGAAGGTCAGAATAGGAAGGATACTCTGGTAAGCATTTCCAGAGGTGCTGAGAATATAATCCTTTTTATGATTTTTTAGGATTGAAGCATAAAGCAAACCACTGACAGTTCTGCCCTGATAGAAAAACAAATACATAAATCTGAGGGCTGCCCTCATTTTCCTTGACTATTATCAGTTTCTGGTTCAGAGCCATCTTGTTATCCAGTCGCTGTGGTAGGGAACCCTGTTTTCCTCCCTAATGCCTATACCAGAACACCCAATTATTGGCTTGGCACAGGACCACTCCGAATATATTTCTGAGCCTCCCTGTGGCTCAGCGTGACTCTGAGACCAAGTTCTGGCCATTGGAATGTTAATGGAAGTGTTGGATACAACTGATAAATATTTTCAAAGGGCAAGGGCATGCCCACTTCCCTCCTTTCTCCTCCCCACTGCCTGGAAAAAGAGATCAGACGGTAGGGGTCAGGCAGCCTTCCTGACCTATGAGGCAGCTCGGTAAGAGGGCGGAGCAGTGCCGACCCAGGTCCAGATAATCCTGTGTTCATTAGAGCAGCATGGCCTGCCTGCCTTCTGGCTTATTTATGTGTTAGAAAAATTAGTTTGTATTTTTCTAAATTGCTGGTGTGTGTGTGTGTGTGTGTGTGTGTGTGTGTGTGTGTGTGTGTGTAGTATTTATTTCATGCATCTAAACCTAATGCTAACAGATTCAGTGACCCTCAGAATGTGTTTATATGTATTCTGTTTTCCTTGCATGGGGCTGCTATGGAGAGGAAATACCAGCTGGGTGTGCTTTTCTTTCCTGTGTGCATAAGCAGCTCAAGTATACCCATTGCTTACTATATACCAGATGTTTTTTATGCCTGGTCTCATTTAATCCGGATGTAAATTTATGATGTCACTATTATTTCCATTTTAAATAAGAGTAAACTGACACTCAGAGGTTAAGTATCCACATTCAAGGTCACACGTTTGGTCAATAGCAGATGCAGGGTATGCGTCCACGTCTGGACAGCCTGTCTCCAGAGCCCACCCCTTTTTTTGTTTGTTTGTTTTAAGGAGGGTGCAGTTCACAGTGGCCTATATGGAAATTGAACTGGCAACCTTGGGTTATTAGGACCACACTCCAACCAACTGAGCTAATTGGCCACCCCTGAGAGCCCACCCTCCTGATAACTCTTTGAATGTTGATTCTCTTCCCCAAGGACTTACCAGAAAGGTGTTCATAGTAGCTACCATTTATTGAGTCCCTATTATGTGCAGGCACTGTGCTGGTGCAGAATGCAAATTCTAGAAAGGACTGAACTGGGCAGGAGAAGTAGAGTAAGCCAGGTAGCTGGGGGTCCGAATTGTGCTGTGGCCTTCACATGTTTCCAGCACTTTTCAGCGGTGCTGTTTAGTGTAATTTTCTTCTGTTTCCACTAATGTATTTTCAAATTGTGGTTGATGAATTCTTTTTGAAGCTCAGTAATTCAGGACTCTTTTTTTGTATTTGTGTCTAAATTATTCTCTTAAATTGCTTCCTCTGGACTTTTGCTTTATGTTGAGAATTTTTTATGATAAAAATATGACTCATCCTATGCTTATTATAATTCTGGAAAATAGTTACTCTGAGGTACATCTTGTCTTGTTGACTCACACCCAAACTCATTATGAGACAAAAAAATTTGAGGTATCATAAAAATATGGTAACTTGTCAAAGCTATTAACCTGCAGATATTTATACATAGATTAAGGTATAAATAATGTCAAATAAAAGATTCTTTTGTGTCACTTTTGTAAACTAACAGACTAACATCAAAAATCGTCCCCTTTTATACAACCTATAAAAAATTCTGTACTTGGGCCGGCTGAGTGGTGCAGTGGTTAAGAGCTGGCTTGGGATGCCACGGCCCCAGTTCAGATCCCACATATGAGGGCCAGTAACACTGCCCTCTTAAAAAAAAAAAAAATTCCGTACTCAATAAACACTGTTGATTAAATGGCCCATGAAAATAACTGTCTTCTCATTTGTTCTCCTTACTCTTTAGCTACTCTTGAACCGAGAAGATTTCTCCATTTCCATTATGAACAATTAGTAAGGGGAGCTTTCAGTCCAACGTGAACTACCCTTCCCTGTGAAATTCTATTATGAATTTTTAGGCTTTTTATACGATTCTTGACTATCAACCTTACCATCTTTTTTTATTTTTAGATTTTATTGGGGAATTGGAGAAGGAAAACAGTGTTGGGGGGTTGGGGGAGGGGACCAGCCAAGTTGTTGTTCTTCAATCTTCATTGTGGAGGGCACCAGTTGCCATCTGGCTGCCAGAAGGCAGTTCGTGGTCTCTAAGCTCAAGGTGCTGTATTCAAATCTTAGTTGCTGGTGGGCATAGCCACCATTCCATGTGGGAGTCGAACCAGCAGCCTTGTTTTAAGAGCGCAAGCTCTAGCCACTGAGCCATCAGGGTGGCAGCTCAGCTCAAGGTGCCGAGTTCAGTCTTAGTTGCAGATAGGTATAGCCCACCATCGAACAGGCAATCTTGTGTTACACCAGCTGAGCCATCCTGCCACCTGTTGGCAGTTCAGTGACAGCTCAGCTCGGGCTGGGCATCAAACTGCTGTTGCTCAAAGCTCACACTCTTTTTTTTTTTTTTTTAGCTGGGCCATCCTACCACCTGTTGGCAGCTTAGTGGCAGTTCAGCTTGGGCTGGGCATTGAACTGCTGTTGCCAAGAGCTCATCTCGCACTCTTGAGCGAGCTCTTAACCAACTGAGCCACTTGGCTAGCCCGACCTCAGCATCCTTTTAATTGAGTTTAATGGATGAAAACTCAGAACTGATTATAAATTCAACACATTATAACTTTCTACCAATAATGCAAATTAATTTTCTGAGCCATTTTTTCCCCTGTCAATGCACTGTAATGACAAATAACACCAGTTGCAGGATATAAGAGCTACTCTTCATAGGAAAATTGGGTATGAAATAATAGGACCATGAACAACTCAAGTAGTTCTTAAATACAGAAGCAATCTAGTTTCTGTAGTACCATGCAGAACTATAAGAAGAAATGGTTCAGCATAAAAGCAATTTAAAAAGAAACAAACTCAATCGTTTTGATCACAAAAAATAAAACAACATAAACTACTCTATGGCAAAAATATGGCATTCAAAAAGAAACAGCAGGGCCGGCCGAGTGGCTCAATTGGTTAAGAGTTGGCACGTGCTCTGAGCAACAGGGCCGCTGGTTTGATTCCCACATGGGCCAGTGAATGCTGCACCCGAGGTGAGCAGTCACTGAGCTGCCAACATAACTGGTGTAACAACAAGACTGCCTGTTTGATGGTGGGCTACTCCCACCTGTAACTAAGATTGAACTCAGCAAAAATGGCAGAATAGACAGATGCTGTGCTAACTACCTCCCAGGATCACACCAAAATTACAAACAAATTATACAGCATTCAACCCTGAAGGTCCCCGGAACACTAGATGAACAGAACCACTAAATGAAGAACTTAAAGAGGAGGCCACATCGGGTCTGGTAGGAAGGGCGGAGACGAGAGAGGGAACCCCGTGAGGGAAGCCCCAGTTGTGGGGAGGCTTCTCTGGTTGGGGGAGAGACCCTCCGGCCGCACACCAAGCTCACCAGCCCAGAGTTCCTTTGCCGGGAAGAGAAGTTCCAAGATAGCTGGCAGTAAATTAGTGAGGACTCTCTTTGCTCAGCTCGGTGAGGCTAAGAGTGGCTGGAGAATCAGTGAGGCTGGCGCCCGGGCTTGCTCGCCGGTGAGCACTAACCTGGTTCCTGGTGGAGGGAGTGGCTTGTGAGCCGGGCCCAGGCGCCTGCGGGGACGGACTGAACTGAGCACCTTTGGTGCAAAGGCTGGAGGTTTTTGGACTGTTGTTCCCCTGGTGTGGAGTCTGCACGCGAGTGGTGTAAGGAGGGTGCCATTTTGTCAGGGTTGGGCCCTCCCACAGAGGATCAGGTCCGGGACCTTATTGGTCTGGTGGAATTGGCGCAGAAGTGCGTGTGTGCGTGCGCGCACGCGCATGCGGCCTTGGATCCCACCGTCCGCCCGGCTTATACTGCGTTGCCAGGGGAACGCTGGGCGGGTGCCCTCCGGCTCCAACAGGCTGTTCACTGACACCTGGGAGTGCACAAGCCGCCTCGGGTCCCCGCTCTCCACACTGTGCTTGCAGAGTTGCCAGGCTGGTGATTGGTTGTCGGGCTGCTCGGCCTGATCTGCGAGTGGCTGATTGGGACAGGCTGAGACTGGGAGTTTTCCTGGGAGTGTTGGGCCGTGAGCTGTGTGCCTGTGTGATCCAGCCCGGGCTCTCCTGGTGGTCTATCTAATACATCAAAGCAATCCCATAGCAACAGCCAGAATGAGGAAACAAAGAAACATGTCACAAGTAAAAGATCAAAGGAAACCTCTAGAAATGGAACCAAATGAAACAGAGGGATCTAACCTTTCAGAGACACAGTTTAGAACACTGATGATAAGAATGTTTAACAAACTTAGTGAGGACATAAGGAAGAATAGAGAAATCATAAAAAACAACCTGTTAGAACTAAAGTATACAATAACTGAAATGAAGAACACACTCGAAGGAATCACCAGTAGAGTAGATGAAGCAGAGGAGCGGATCAGCAATGTGGAAGACAAAACAGCAGAAATCGCCCAGTGGGCACAACAAAAAGACCAAAGAATAAAAAACAATGAAAATAGTTTAAGAGCCCTATGGGACAAGATGCCTCACAACCACCTTCGAATCATAGGAATACCAGAAGGAGAAGAGAAGAAGCAAGGGGTCAAGAATGTATTTGAAAAAATAATGACTGAAAACTTCCCTACCCTGGTGAAGGAAATCAACATACATGCCCAGGAAGTGCAGAGGGTTCCAAACAAGCCGAACCCAAACAGGTCCACACCAAGACACATCATAGTTAAAATGGCAAAGGTTAAAGACAGAGACAGAATCCTAGAGGCTGCAAGAGAAAGACAGCAGGTTACATACAAAGGAACTCCTGTTAGACTAACAGCTGACTTGTCTACAGAAACTCTGCAGGCCAGAAGGGAGTGGCAGGAGATATTCAAAGTGACACAAAATAAAGGCCTACAACCAAGATTGCTCTATCCAGCACGGCTATCACTTAAAATTGAAGGAGAAATAAAGAGCTTCTCAGAAAAGAATAAGCTTAAGGAATTCATTACCACCAAGCCAGCACTGCAAGAAATGTTAAAAGGGTTTTTCTAAACAAAAGAAAGGGGGAAACAAACTAACCCAGGAAGACCAGAAATACAAATAACAAAATGGCAATACATATGCACCTATCAATAATCATTTTAAATGTGAATGGGCTAAATGCTCCAATCAAAAGACAGAGAATGGCTGAGTGGATAAGAAAATAGGACAGATGTATATGCTGTTTACAGATGGAATAAGATATTTCATGCAAATGGAAACGAGAAAAAATAAAAGCTGGAGTACCAATACTTACTTTGGACAAAATAGAGTTTAAAATGAAGACTACAATAAAAGACAAAGAAGGGCACTATAACCCTAATAAACATCTATGCACCCAACATAGGAACTCCTAATTACATATAACAGATTTTGACAGACATAAAGACAGAGATCAACAGTAACACTATCATAGTAGGGGACTTCAACACCCCATTGTCATTAATGGACAGACCCTTTAGACAGAAAACTAACACAGAAAGAGGGGCCTTAAATGACACTTTAGACCAGCTGGACTTTGTTGATATTTTTAGAGCATTTCACCCTGAAAAAACAGAATACACATTCTTTTCACATGCACATGGAACATTTTCCAAGATAGACCACATTAGGCCACAAAACAAGTCTCAGTAAATGTAAGAAGATTGAAGTCATATCAAGCAGATATAAAGGAAAAACTGATGGTTGCTGGCTGGGAGGGAGAGGGAGGGGGCAAGGTTTTGGACAGTGTAGGTGGGTGACTACAGTGTTGCCGCAGGGATATGGGGGCAGTTCTGGGAATGTAATTGATAATATTGTGAAGAGACTATTACGTTAAGTGAAATAAGTCAGTCAGAGAAAGACAAGTACCATATGATCTCACTTATATGTGGAATCTGAAAAACTGAATGAGCAAAGTAAACAGGCTCATAGATATAGAGGAAAAACTGAGCGTTGCTAGTTGGGAGGGGGGTGGGGATAAGGGGGAATGGGAAGGGATTAGACAGCATAAATAGACTACAATATTGCCACAGGGATATGAAACACAATTTGGGGACTATAATAATGTTGTAAAAATTTTGTGGCATGTCAGATAGTCACATGTCTTGTTAGGGAGACCACTTCATGGATGGAGTGGAGGCTTGATTACTGCACTGTACACCTGAAGCTGATGTTATATAATATTGTATGCCAACTGTAACTGAATATATAGATAGTCATGGGATGTGGAGTATATTGTGGAAGAGAGTCAAAGGAATTGTAATAGATATGTGTGATATGGGGGGGAGTGGGGTGGCGAACTGGGGGAGGGGGGTTGACACTTTGGGGGGCAAAGAGTATAACTGTTGCATTGTGTTGTACACCTGAATTTAAAAAAAAAAATGAGGAAAAAGAAAAAAAAGACTGAACTCAGCACCTTCAGCTGAGCTGCCGCCCAGATTGCTTAGAAGATGGAGCTAGCGCCCTTAAAACAAGGCTGCTGGTTCAACTCCCACATGGGATGGTGGTTACACCCACCCGCAACCAAGATTGAACACAACACCTTGAGCTTGGAGGCCACGAGCTGCCTACAGGAAGCCAGATGGTGACTGGCGCCCTCCACAACGAAGACTGAAGAACAACAACTTGGCCGGTGCCCCTCCCCAATTCCCCAAATCTGTTCCCCTCCCCCAATTCCCCAATAAAATCTTTAAAAAAAAGAAAAAAAAGAAAAAAAGAAACAGCAAATTACAAATCTGTAGGAATAAATATTTAAGTCAAAAAATATAGAAGGCTCATAGAAATAACTTAGAAAGCCTCAGGCCACCAACAGAAGCATGGGCAAAGACCACAGGCATATAATTCCCAAAAGAGAATTTTGCAAATTGCTAACAAACATAAGAACACAAAGATATGGAAATTACAATGTACAGTGGTTTAAAATATCTCATATTAACAAATATTTAAAAATAGTACACCATTGAAAAAAAGAGTGGGAATGGACATCCTTGCTTTGTTCTTCATCTTGGGGGAAAGCATTCAGTCTGTCCCCATTAAGTACAATGTTAGCTGTGCATTTTTCATAGATGCTCTTGATCACATTGAGATAGCTCCTTTCTATTCCTACATTCCCTTTTGTCTTTATTTTAACAATACCCAATGTTGGCTACAATGTACCAAGACAAACATTATAGTGTAAATTTGCACACTCACTAAAAGTCATGTTTGCAATATGTATCAAACAGTTTATGCCAATATGTTTATTTCTATGTATCTGACTTAAGAAAGTAATCTGATCTAGGGTTAAAGATTTATTTACAAAGATACTCATCAGAATGTTATTGGTAATAGTGATAAATTGAAATTAACACAAGGTCAATATTAGGAGAATGGTTAAGATAATTATACTCAAATGTAAAAGAGAACAATATACAACCATTCCATTTCAATTCACAAAGCCTTTTTTACTGTTATAGGAAAATGCTTATTTAAAAGGAAAATGCTTATTTAAAAAAAAAAAAAGTGCAGCAAAGATCAGACCTGGTCCAGACACTTGGTTACAGAGTCACGGAGGCACGGTCAATGGATTCGAAGTGATAGGATTCTGAGATCCTGATCAGGGATGTGATGTTGGGACCAGAGATTAGAGTGAAGACTCAAATTAGGGCCACAAGTCTGGAACTCTGGGTTCAGTGGGAGAAGGGCAGAACAAAATATAAGAAAAAGGGAGAAGGGAGAGTCACCAGTGAGGACAGGCAGAACAGAGAAAAGACAAAAGACTATGCTCTTTTAATATGGAAGACAAAATGTTCTCCTGTAAGTCCACCCACCTGCAGCACCAGTGTGAAGCCCAGAATTCCAGAGCAGACTCTATTTGCAGAGGGTGGGGGGAAAAAAAAGGACTGGAAGGAAATTCACCAAAATGTTAACAGTGATTTTTGTCTGAGTGGTGGATTGTGGGTGAATCTAATCTCCATCTTTATGCCTTCGTAGGTCTTCAAATATTTGTAATGGCAGAGAAGTGTTTTTAACACTTTGTAATCGGGCATAAAAAGCTATATGATGAGTTTACTCGTTTCCCGCAAAAAATGTGTTAAGGATTTATGATTGTAGAAAACACTTTCATTCCATGCACCAAGTTCAGAAACATACCATAATGGAACAAGATAACTAAAACATGGAAAAAACTTCAAGATCTATCCTCTTAATCTCTAGGCCAACTACCAGTAGCGCCCCCGACCCCAAGTATTTTTTCTCAAGGCACTGAAATCGCTTCTACTGAGTTGATAATGTCTTGAATATGTTTTCTGAAACAGTTGGTTAAGCTTTAGCCGCTGGTGGGTGATTTTGTTTTATTTATTTTTTTGATAACTGCTGTTAACATTCATTCATTCATTCATACATTCATTCATTCATTCATTCACTGTGTTCCCATTAGATGTTGAAGGTATTACACAGATGAAGAAATTATCTCCACACGTCGTATGTTCACATTCTTTATGTGGTATATACTCTAGGAGCAGTGCAAATGGAGCAAAGCAGTAGTTTTAAGGAGAGAATAGTTCTGCCTGAAGAGACCAGGACTGACTTCACAGAGCAGAAATGACATTTGGACTTTACCTTGAAGGACAAGGGGTTCCAACAGGTACAGATGGGAGGATGCCATAATCTCCCTGAGGGCAGGAGCTATGTTTACCTCTTTCACCACCAATTCCCTAGCGATTAGCTAGGCTAAAATCAAGGTAGCTACAGGGCTGCATTCTTTTCTGGAGACTTTAGGAAGAGATTGATTTCCTTGCCTTTTCCAGCTCCGAGAGGCCACCCACATTACTTGGCTGTGGTCCTTTCCTCCACCTTCAAAAACAGCATCGTAGCATCTCTCTGACCCTGCTTTCATCATCACATTTTGCTTCTTCCCTTCTGACAGAATGCTTGTTTTGGCCAGGGTGGCCCTCATCCCCCAGACAGCCTCATGCCTCAAGGAGAGCTGACCCCCAACCCCAGCTCCTGGAGTGAGCCTGCCTCGTCCAAGGAAATCCCATACCTATACCCTCAACAGTGATTTGTTCAGGAATTCACTGTGTCTGTTTCCTCCACTTAAATGTAAACTCCGTCAGAATGTGGATGGTCATCTGTTTTGCCAAGAGCCTACAACAGTGCCTGGCACATAGTTCTTACTTAATAGATATTTAATGAATTCAATTTCTCATTCCTCTTTAGCAAACTTTAATGGAACAGCTACTACATGTCAGGGACTCTTCTGAGGGAAGGCGATGCAAAGACACATAAGACGCAAGAAGACCAGCAGGGAAGACAGACATATAATCAATTTCCTAACAATACACCATGGTAAGCAGTCATAGAGTTACACATAATAGGTGCAAGGAGCACTAAAGGAGCCACCGATTTCCCCTGCAGGACGTGGACGAGGCTCCCCAGAACTGACACTGAGCAGGTCATAGGTGAGCAGAGATTTGCCAGGTAAAGAATTAGGCAAATCTGATGTAACCACATAGCTTGTTGCCCAAACCAGGACACTTTGGAGAGTGAAAGGGAGGCTGTTAATAATTACACTGAACAATAGGTGTAAACAGCAACTGGGCAAAGCAGGCCACACTGTCACTCTTCGCAGAAGGAGAAATGTGGGCGAGGGCAGAGGATGGTGGAAACCCCTGGGCAAAGGCCAGGATTTCTATGTGTGAGTAGACAGTGAGGCACAGCCAAAGGAGGGGCTGGGATTGGGCTGGGGCTGGGGCTGGGGTGGGTGGGCATCTGAGTGTGAGGGACCTATTCTGGCAAGCAATGAACTTCAACTTGGTCCTCCAGCATTGAGCACCTAGGGAGATTTCTCAGCAGGAAGCACCAAGACCGGATTTGTATTTGTGACCATAGCTTTGGCAGGTCAGTAGAGAAAGGACGGGAGGGGCATAGGCTAGAGGAGAGAGACCAGACAGTAGGCTGGTGCAGCAGCTCCTTAGGGGATGATGGGCCCCTAATCATAAGCAGTATGGAAGGGTGGGTTTAGAAGGAAATACATACACCAGATACCTTGATATGGAATTGACTGGGCTGAAGGGAGGGGCAGGAGATGAGGGAAAAAAAGAAATGGAAGATGCTCAAGTTTCCAGAAAATGGATGATGGTGCTTCTGCTCTTTTTTCCCATAGGGTGCAACAAGCAGAGAGTGACCTCGGCTGCTTGGCCAACTCAGAGCTGACAAGTAGCAGATGCAGGAAGCTGACTCTTGCCAGGGCCAAGTGGCGAGCCCAGAGGCCAGTCCAAACGCTGAGTCATGAAATCCAAAGGGGTCGGGGAAGATGGTAAAGAAGGAGTCCGAGATACCCATGAGGCAAAGGGATGGAAGCAGGAAATCAGGGACCTGAGGCCTGGATTTTTGTTGAGCCACAGGCACGCCCCATGCATTTGTATCCTCTGTACCTCCCAGTCACAGTTCAGGATGCAGCAGGGATCCCTGGGCCGACCCATGGAAGCCCGAGTAAAACACGTCCCTTAAGTATGGAGTAGACTGGGTGACAGAAGAGGTGCATCTATGGTCAAGTCAACGTAATGGAAACGATCAGTGCCCTGGGAGCCCAGGGGAGGAAGGAGTTCGGTATAAATGAACAAACTGGCGTTCTGTTTTGCTTACAAGTCCATGGTAAGTTTTTTTTTTTAATTATTAATTTTTTTATTGTGGTAACATACACATTACAAAATTTACCATTTTAACCACTTTTAAAGGTATAGTTCAATGGCATTCAGTACATTCACATTGTTGTACAACCATCATCACCATTTATACCCCAAACTTCTTGACTATCCTCATCAGAAACTCTGTCCCCTTGGGCTGGCAGAGTGGCGCATTGGTTAAGCGCTGGTTTTGGGATGCCAGCGGCCCCGGTTCGGATCCCACATGAGGGCCAGTGACACTGCCCTCTACAGCTAACAACAGCTCCACCTGGAGCTGGGCTGTGCGAGCCCCGGTGATGGTGTGGGCTGCAGCCCCTGCTGCAGTGGGCTGCCATAGGCTACAGTGAGTGGCCCGCAGCCAGCGTGAGCGGCTGGCAGCCAAGCGTGAGCTGCCAATAGCTGCGGTGAGCGACATCCAGAGGCCAGCGACAGATCTGCCTCATCTGGGAAGAGCGCAATGATGATACCAACAGTGAAGCAACGTCCTCCGCAACTAAACTGAAGAACAAAAAGACAGCAACTTGTCTGTTCCCCTTCCCCGATTCCCCAACGCTGTTCCCCTCCGCCAATTCCCCAATAAAATCTTTAAAAAAAAAAAAAAAAGAAACTCTGTCCCCATCAAATTAATTTCCCTTTTTCCCTCCCCCCAGCCCCTGGCAACCACCATTCTACTTTGTATCTCTATGAATTTCAGTGTTTTAGGGACCTCGTAAATGAAATCATATACAGTATTTGCCCCTTTGTGACTATCTTGTGTCACTGAGCATAATGTATTCAAAGTTCATCCATACTGTGGCACGTGTCAGAATTTCTTTCCTTTTTCAGGCTAAATAATATTCCATCATGTGTATTTACCATATTTTGTGTATCCATTCATCTGTTTCTGGACACTTGGTTTGCTTCCGCATTTGACTATTGTGAATTCATTACTCTTTTTTTTTATTATTAATTTCAGGTATACAAAACAATGTAATAGTTAGATATTTCTCCCCTCCCCCATCCATTGCCCCTCTGACATAGTATATATCTACTACAATTCCATTGACTCTATTCCCTAAACTATACTTCATCTCCTGTGACTATTTATATATTAAATTATTGTTGACATACAATATTCAGCTTCATCTTCAGATGTACAGTGCAGTGATCAAGCATCTATACCATCCATGATGTGGTCTCCCTAATAAGACAAGTGCCCATCTGACACCCTACAAAATATTTACAACATTATTGATTATATTCCCCAAACTGTGTTTCATATCCCTGTGGCAATATTGTAGTTACCAATTTATGTTAATTCCTTCCCTTTCTCCCTCATCCCCTCCCAACTAGCAACCATCAGTTTTCCCTCTATATCTCTGAGACTATTTCTGTTTACTTTGCTCATTTATTCAGTTCTTTAGATTCCACATATAATGAGATCATATGGTATTTGTCTTTCTCTGACTGACTTATTTCAACTTCATTACTTTTTGAATCAAGCAATCACACACTGTTCGGACTGGATTATCCTGTTGAGACGAAAGATGCCAGCTGAATAACCCTGCATTGCTCCTTTCTCATTCATCCTGTGGGCCCGCTGAGGTTCTGAGCATTTACCTAGAGTCTCTCATTTAACCCTCCACACAACAGTCGGGGTTTTCCCCTTTGTATAACAAGGAAACTGAAACTCAGAGGGTTTCAAGCTGTTTAGGATTACACACTGGACATCCTTGGGGGTGGGGAAGGAGGGGCCCTTCATCCAAGCCTTCTGACTCCCTCATTCTTTACTTGAGACCCTCAAGTACTTCAGGGGCCAACCACTACTAGAGAGCTTTATAAAATGTGACTTTCCCGTATTCATGATTTTTGTTGTCTATTTTCTATTTCCTGTGCAATGATTAACAGTAGAATCCTTAAAATAAAATAACAAACAACTCTGCTGCTTATGGGCATTGAAGGAGAGGAGCAAGGGGCTCTGAGGACCTTGTGTGCCAGGTGGTCAGGGGATGCAGCCCTGAGCTTGAGTGACATGTGTGCATTTTCCTGTTACTTGGAAGGCCTTTAAAGGAAATTCTGGTATAATCTGTCTTTTGTGTATCCTCAAGGTTTGTGCCAGAAAGCAGACATATCTGCTCCTGTGCATAATTGTTAAAAAAAAGAAGTAAATTTCATTGCACACCATGCCTGGTAGGATTGACTAGAGGGAACTGGGAAAAGCCAGTGACAGGAGGGCTCTGTGAACAGGTGTTGAGCATCTGATCATGTGATCATGTGATCACGTGATGGACTGTGGGCACTGCACCTCTTTTTTGTTTGGCCTTGTGGATGGAGTGCCAGGGACAAGCCAGGAACATGGGAACAGAGAGGGATTTCTTATTATTTCCCTTCTTATTTCTCACTTCCCTCACAACTTCTTTCTTTTGACTGAGCAGGAAAACAACCCATGGATAGCCCTCTTGAAGCAGACAAATAAAAGCTTGCCCTTTAATTCATGTGTAAAGAGACTGTTGGCTTTCTTTACTACAAGAGCCTGAGCCACTGAAGGCAGACGATAAGAGCTCTGAGAGTCCGAAGCGTCAGAGTTCAAGTGCATGTTCTACTTAGAGAGAGAGACCAGAATTAAACTTGGCTCACACTGAGAAGTTGCTTTCAAAAAGAAAACACTTTAGAATGTACCTAGGAATTTAAAAGTATTGTCATATAAATGTCTTATATTTCAGGTTTAAAAATATTCAATTTACTTAATTTTTCAAGTAGTTAAACATTTGCACAGCTCAAAACTCAAAAAGTATACAGTAAATATTCTCTTTCATCTTGTCCCCAATTTACTCATTCCCATTTCCTTAACCCCAGGAAATCACCATTAACAGTTTCTTGTATATCAGACAGGAGTTTATGTGAAATATAGTTTGGAATTTTTGCTTGTGCTTGGCTATTTTAATAGAAGATTGTTGTAAAAGAAGAAGTGGAAGCCATGCCCTTTTCCCTTAACTGATGACACAGCTTGAATGCTTCAGGAAAGCCCCAAGTGGTACACTGCACATCACTGGGTGCCCAAGGTAGGTAAATTAAGGTCAAGTGGCCAGGAAGCTGGGTGGGTGCTTAGATGCCAATTTGACAGTAAAATCACAGGTGAGAGCTAAATTTAACCCAAACATATGTTTAAATTCTTGTAAAGCATATAGAAAACCCACCCTGAATAGGGAGAGGGAAGGATGAGAGAAGAAGTTGTCTCTACAGGGAAAACCCTAAAAACACAATAAAGAAAATCAGAGTTATGATTGGGGAAGTTAGATATAGGTGCTGGAGACATTCTGGAGTACAGAGGATGTTACTTTTATTTTTTCTGATGAGCTTTCTCAAGAGCTGATCAAATGCTGAGGTGAAAATGGTCTGAGAAGCACCAGAGTATCTGTTAATGCTTTAGGAAACTTTATTTATTTATTTATTTATTTATTTATTTATTTATTTATTTATTTATTTGAGGGCAGTGTCACTGGCCTTCATATGTGGGACCCGAACCGGGGCCGCTGGCTTCCCAAGCCAGCACTTAACCACCGCGCCACTGGGCTGGCCCAGAAACTTTAAATTTATTGTGTTGATGTATGAGTTCTGACAATTAAGTTTGGGAACTCACACTAGAAAAAGAGCTACATACCTCATTGCTCAATGTCACTATAGTCACCTTCGAAGTACTCCCCTTGGGAAACTATGCACTGACGCCAGTGCCTAGTCCACCCTTCAAAGCAATTTCAGAACTGTTTTTCTGGAATGGCCATCAGAGCTGTTGTCGTATTATCCTTGATGTCCTGAATGTTATCAAAATGTCTTCTTTTCACTATTTCCTTTATCTTCGGGTAAAGAAAGAAGTCATCGGGGGGCAGATCAGGTGAGTCAGGAGGGTGTTCCAATACAGTTATCTGTTTACTGGCTAAAAACTCCTTCACAGGCAGTGCCGTGTGAGCTGGTGCATTGTTGTGATACAAAAGCTCCGTTGGGACCATTTTTGCACACGGCTTTCTCATGCCAAGATTTTCAGTTAAGATTTTCCTAACTGTTTCTCTGTCGACGTTTACTTGGTCTGCTATGCTCCTCACAGTCAGCCAATGATTTTGACATACAATTTGATAAATTTTTGCAATGTTTTCCTCAATTCTGCTCGTTACTGGCCGCCCTGATCTCCCTTCATCAGTGACGCCCTCAGAAAAATGTTTAATCTATTTGTACACTGCCATTTTCTTTATGGCATTATCTCCATAAACTTGGACTAACATGTCCCTGATTTCATTCCCACTCTTGTCAAGTTTAACAAGAAATTTAATTGTTGTTCATTGCTCTAATTCAAGCTCAGACATTCTCGCGACCGCACACAAAACATGCAACAATAATGAACGCCACTCAGCAAGACACTGCCACATGTCAACACCAACACAGCTGAGACTGATATCCCAAGGTTATGAGACGTTACCGAGCTGTTTGTACAGTGCTGCCCATGTAAGCGCACAGTAGGAAGTTTGTGAACTTAATTGTCAGACCACATACATTGCTGAATGATTGCATGACCAGAATGGATCATGTTTATATGCGAGGTTGTCAGTGTGTGTTCTACACTTTATGACTCTCTCTCTCTCTCTCTCTCTCTCTCTCTCTCTCTCTCTCTCTCTCCTCTTTTCACAGAAAAAAAGGGGTGGACAATGAAAGCATTGGAAAAAGTATCTCTTCGAGTTAAGCTCAGCGATTGCTGAACTTTATCAAAGCAGTTGGAATGCTTGCGTCATCCTCCTTAGCGTCTGGGTAGTCTCCTCTAGTCAGGGCCTGCTTAACAAAGGAGCTAAGTACACAAAGAAGATATCCTGGTTTCCTTCTGCACTCACCAGACATCAAGGTTTTCTCCCCAGTTACAGACCTGTTAGTTTGATATCTTGAAATTTTCTGCTGTGTTTAGTTGCAACAAATTGCAGGACTGGGAATCCAAACTGATATTATGAACCAGGAAGAGGTTTTAAGGTAGGCTGATTCTACCAGCATTGTTGATGGATATGACAGTAGAGATCCCAGAGACCATAAGCTTTGCTAGTGGCACTGTGGGTCGGCTTGTCCCCTTAACATTCTACTCATCTCTACACACTTCCTGCAACACGCCCCATGCTGCAGCCTGAGACACATCCCACACTCTTTCAAGGTCCCTGCACACACAACTTTCCCTCGCCTGAAAGACCACTGCCTCCCCCCGCCCCCCCCCCCCATTCATTCTATTCTTTCCGATTGGAAGCCGTCCTTAGCTTGTCCCTCTTGTAGGCAGAGCTAGTCCCACCCCGCTGGGAGCTGAAAGCACTTGGTTCTTCATTTTCTCAGCTCATTTTCCATAAAAATCATCTGTCCATCCCAATGGACCATGTGATTCCTGAGGGTGAAAAATTTCTCTTATTCATCAGTAGATGATTGAAATATATTTGTTTTAATGAATGAACTCACATTTCAGTTTTAAGCAGGGCTGTGTCTTCGGTCCTCTTTTCAACCTAGATTTTAGTAATGACAGCATTTTGGGGTATATCCGCTCTATGCCATCCTGCCCAGCAAATCAGTCACATATCCATTATACAGATGACTTGACTTTGCTCATCTGAATTAGAAGTCAGCCTTGAAAAATAAGTGGCTGGTCTGTTGATTCAAACCATCAAAATAACATCACTGTTGTGACTAACATCTATCTTCGGACAGCTAGATGATGTTAATTGATGTCACCAAGAAGGCTGATTCAACTGTGAATGGGCAGAGATCATGGGTTTTCTAGTCAGCACGTCTGGGTGTGGACCCTGGTTCTGCGCTGGCTGGGCAGCACCATGGTGACTGTGCTAAAATGAGCACGAAAATGATTGCGCTCCAAGGACGTTGGAAGGGTTACATTAGAAAATGCATCTGAAGTACTAATTAGGTGCCTGGCACATAGCAGAGGCTCATTAAATTTGAGGGGGTAAATTGGCAGCCTGAGGAGCTGTATTTGCCCACCCTGACTTTTAAAATGTTGCCTCTGAATGGCCATTCAGAGCCCTTCAGTTTGTGTTGAGGGCCAGGCCCTATTTGAAACATGCTACATGTTTTATCCTTGGAGGTGGCCATAATCGTTACCCTTATTTTCTAGATGAGGCAAGTGAGAAAAAGAAGTGTATTTATTTGAGTATATTTTGTAGCTAAAAGCTTCATGTGGATGTCAAAGGAGGCAGTGCCTCTCAAGCTCATCCTAGTAGGATCACATGAGCTGGAGTAGCAGAGTTGACACAAGTGTGGCCTCTGGGCCAGGTTCAGGTTCCAGTTCCCTCACTTGCTAGTTGTGTAAGCTTGTGCAGAAGAAAACTTTACTCTTCTTCCTTTCTAGCTTCTTTGGCTGGTCTAATAAATTGATATAAGTCAGATTAACAGGAGAAAAACAATTTAATTTGGTACATACAGGAGCTCTTAGAAATATGAGACTCAAAGAAGTGACCGAAGCACGCAGGTTACAGACCTTTTAGACAAAGAAACAATACATGTGAAGAATTGACAAACAAAGAGGTTTGCGGGGCCGGCTGAGTGGCTCAGTTGTTTAAGAGCACAAGCTCTAAGCTATACGGTTGCTGGTTCAATTCCCACATGGGCCAGTGAGCTGCACCCGAGTTGAGCTGCTGCTGAGCTGCCAACAGGTGGCAGGATGGCTCAGCTGGTGAGAGCACGTGTGCCTAACAACAAGGCTGCTGGTTCAACTCCCACATGGGATGGTGGACTATGCCTACCCACAACTAAGATTGAACATGGCACCTTGAGTTGAGCGGCCATGAGCTGCAGATGGGCAGCCGAATGGTGACTGGACTTGGAGCTGAGCTAGCTGTGCCCTCCACAACTAAGACTGAAGGACAACAACTTGGCTGTTCCCCTTTCCCAATTCCCCTAATAAAATCTTAAAACATCGAAAAACAAAAAACAAATAAAAAACCAAACAAAAAATAAACCAAAGGGGTTTGGGCCTAAAGTAGCTATTGAGTAGAGAAGTAACAAGGTTTGTTTATACAGCCTTCTTGGCCTTGAATTCCCATCTTCAGTGATAAATATGTCTCTCTACCCTCTGGTACAGAGAGGGTACCATTCCCATGGGTCAGGGTGTCTTTCTTGCACTGGCTGCAAGAAACTTTAATTTGAAATAATATGTCAAAGTGGTGTATTTAGGGATGGCATATTCTGCTCCCATTCACTTGGGAAAGTTATCTCTGTGCCTCAGTTTCCTTATCTAGAAAATGGGGATGATAATAATAGCATCTATTTCTCTGTGCTATTATGAAGATTTGATAAAATGCTAGGTGTAAAGATAAATCCTCGATAAGCACTACCTGTCATTGTGGATGCCTTACACACTCTCATCCTCCCACCACTTCCTTCCCCATTCCATCACAGGCAGCATTTCACTCATTTATGTTAGCTGGTGCAACCCCAAATGCCTTCTGGGAGAAGAGAGGTGGCAGAAATGTATGCAGTGTCATGTGGTTAGCGGGAGACAGGATGAGTAACAGAAGATATTGGTGGCTTGTAAGGAACTGGACAGCACAGGATTGTGTACAAGTATTCAAATGAAACAATTTTTACAAATATGCTAACCAAATGGATTAAGCTTGTCTCTAGTTCGTTTATTTGCTTGGTCCCCGAGGTAATCTGGGTCTATTTTGTGGCTTACACTCCCGGGGAGGACCAACATAAGTCAGTTGTATACAAATTCATCTTTTTCTAGGCACAATGAAGCTCTCTGTAAAACTTATATAGCTGCAGGTAAAAACTGTTCTAAGCTCAGATGATCCTCTCCAAGCTCTAGGTTCAAAAGTGTGGTGTTTCGGCCAAATTTTATCTTCAACTGCATTATATGTGGTAATGTAATAGTAAAAACACCCAGGGCAGGCCTAGCACATAGAAGAATCTCTGTGTTTGTGCCTCTCCCATTAACCTTAGGCTGGAGAGACTAGACATTGTGAGGTTCTGCAGTTAGGTGTTATGGTGTCTCTTGCAAATTTAGATGGCTATAACATTAACAAAGCACCACTGCAGATAATTCTATTAGAAGTTCATTTTTAAAAAGCCTTGTTCTTATAGAAAGTTATGTATAAAGCTGGTGGCATCTGTTCCTTTGACATTTTATGATTAACGGACAAGAAGGCATGGTGGTGGGCAGCGTAGACGGAAGCGGGGCTCAGATTCTGGCACTTTAGATCTGTTTGCTGGAATAAGTGCGGAGGACAGGGTGACAGTAGACATTTATCCAAATAGGTGAGACAGGGTCCAGGGGCATGGTGACCCAGTGGGAGGCCCAGGCTGGCCCTGGAGGTCTAAGCAGGGTGGAACACAGTGAGATAGAATTCAGGTGGGTGACACTTCCAAGTCAAGGTAGGGAACAGGAGGCAAGCCCCCACATACCTGAATACCTGGTAGTGACAAACAAGGTCCTAGCTACTGGCTTGGGTATCAGGCAATGAGGGAGGGCCCCAGCTTCCAAGGAGGCAGGTGCCTGGAGAACCAGGCCAGCCACTATGGAGCTGAGCTATATTCTGTTTGCAATTTTTCCCCCCAGGCAAGCTTATAATGGAAATCACTATGGAAACAGCATTCATGCACCAGAAATCTACTTTTCACCTAAATTTTTGTTTGAATGCTTTGTTTTGGTCTTTGAATGATTTTTTGAATGAGGTAAAGCATATCTGATTTTAGAAGTTTGTCTGAACTTCCACTGAAAAGGGGATCCCAGAAAAGCACCTCATCACTGTATTTCACCAATTGAAAAACATCACTAACTTTCTAATATAATTCATAAAGTTATTCTACTAACTTGAACTACTTTCTCAAACAAGAAGAAATAAAGGTGAGCTGCCTGACACGAAGAATAGGGTGCAATGATCAGTTTTACAAAAGTAGAAAAGAGGAACTATACCACTAGCTAACACTGCTTAAATATTTCTCACCAGGCATTTTTCTAACTTGTGAGACTTCTTGTCTCGGTAACATCATTATCACTGCTCGGTTGAGATCTTCCCTATTTTGCTTCCCTATTTAGATCTTCCCTAATCTTCTGAAAGAATATATTTGGAAACTATATTTATAAACATATTCTAAATTTATGGCCAACAGGCAGGCAGGAAGGCAGCTTTACCCTCCACCCCCCCACCCCGAGTTCCCATTACTTACCTTTTTTCTTCATTCAAAGAGCTAAACATAGTTTCTTCTTTGCTTGCCTCTTTCATTTTTATTAATTAGCCTTTCGTTAAGTTAGGCAGTTTTGACCCAGGTGATTCACCCGATATATATAAAAAGAAATAAACCACTTTACATTTTGGTCAGTGCTTGGGACGTTGGATTACTTGAGTTATTTTAACTGTACAGAAGCAAGTTTCCTGCCATCCCATTCAGAATTATCCAGATCACCGCCCCCCGTTATTCGTGTCAGCAGTGGAAAATAGCCGTCCCGTCGCTCTCGGTGGAGGCTGCGGGTCAGCCCCTTCCAGGATTTACGTAGGTTGCCTTGGCAGCGACCCGCACCTGGGTGACGCGCAGGCTCTAGGACCACGAGGGACGCGGGCAGGAGGCGGGGCCTGGCCGAGAGCCGGGCGGCTGGCGCACCCCCGGCGGGAGGGGCGTGCGCGGGGCAGTGGGCGGGGCTCCGAGCAGGGCGGCCCCGGCGCGCGGCGGGTGGGCGGGGCGCGCCGCTGGGCCGCGCAGCTGCGGGGAGGCCGGGCATTAGGGCCTCAGCGGAGCCCGCTCCCCAGCGCGCTGGGCGGGGTGTGCGGCGGGTGGCTGCGCGGGCAGGCGCGGGCCCCGAGGCAGCGGCTGCGCCCTGCGCCGGGGAGGAGCCGGGGGCGGGCGGCCGGCGAGCGGGGGCTGGGGCCCGAGGCGAGGAGTGGCGGAGCGCCCGCGGCAGCGACGGCAGCGGCGGCAGAGCAGGCTCCGTGCGTGGGTCCGCGGCGGCTCGGTGTTCGCCTGCGGGCTATGGTGTGAGCGGGCGGCCGGGCTCCTTTCCTCCCCCGCCCGCCGCCGCTGCCGCTGTGATTGGGTGGAAGATGGCGCTGGGCGGATGGAAATCCTAATGACAGTCTCCAAATTCGCCTCCATCTGTACCATGGTAGGTGCGGCGGGAGGGGGCCGGCGCGACCCGGGATCCTGGGGCGGGCGGGCGGCGCGGCCCTGGTCCCCGCCCCTCACCCCGGCGGCCCGCGGGCCCCGGGCGGGCGGGGGCGGTTGGACGCCGGCGGGCCGGGCGCGCTGGGATCAGCGGCCCCCCAGGAGGGGGAGGCGGCGGGCGAGCCTGGGCGGCGCGAGGGTGACCGGCGAGGCGACCCCGGTGCGGGACGCGGCGGGCAGCAGGCGCTGGGCTCCCGGGCCCCGGGGCTCACCTGCTGGAGTCTTCCCGCGGCCGCGGGGCCGAGCGGCGGGGAGCGCCCGGGCTGTGGGTGGCGAGCTGGAGCGCGGCCCCGGCTGGGGTCGTAGGTGGAAGGGCGCGGAGGGGCGCGCGGCGGTGCGTGGAGCGGGGAGGCGGCCCTGGGCGCGGGCGGGGGTCCGCGGGCAGGAAGGAGGGTCTCGGTCCTGCCCGGGAGCCGATTTCCTCCCCGAGCCTCGGGCGAGGCCGCGTCCCCCACCCGGTGCTCTGCGGAAGGGGGTGTGTATGAAGGTGGAAACTTTAAACGAGTGCTGTGGAAAATTTCCCCGTTTCTGCTCTGAGAGGAACGAGCTCTCCCTTTGCCAGCCTTGTATCCAGGTGGCAGTCTTGTCTTTGGGAATCCACGTTAATGTGGAAAACAGCTTACGCTTTCCTGTCATTTGTTTACTTGAAATAGCAGGCTTATACATCTGTGTGTGGCTTGAAGTATTTCTGTGCAGGGACTGACCGCGAGGGTTGTTGTATGTGTTTTATCGGAGTTTTTAAATAGACTAAGGGCAAAGTGCTAATGCCTGTTGAAAAGTCCCGAATGAGGCAAAACGTGGGTGCGTGTAAATCTTGGGTGGTTTTGTGCTTGGCCGGAACCACAATTTTCCACACGATGGGGCAAATTCGTTTCATTAGCTCTTTATGAGTCTGCATCTAGGGATCATAATTATGAGCCATCGCAGAAAAAGTTATTCTTTGCAACGTAGACCTAGTGATCATGTTATTGGAGACTTCTGAAATCTTTTTTCTTACTAGCCCTTTTTTATGCACCCGACTGCATATAGGAGGTTCCCAAGCAATCTTCCAGTTAAGAGTGGTGCATTTTATATATCTTTTTTTAAAGGAGTGGTGACTCAGATCCAAAAGGTACTCTAAAAGCAGATTCTACAACTGTGTGATGATGAACAGTGTAAAAAATGGCCGAAATCAGGTGGGATTAAAATCTGCAGGATTAAAGAAATCACATTGAATGAATCATTGGAGAATGCATTTCTCGAAAGATTTAGCTATTTCTTTTTTTCTCACAATTTATATTTTAGGAAGCATTGATAGTAAAGGAACTGTGTTGAAGGGATTTCCAAGGGTCATTTGGATTAATTATTTTAAGATATGCTGGTTATTATCTTATCCTGTTTCAAAAGGAATGTGATAATTAAGTCTTTGAAAGTGATAATCTTGCCAGATTGCTGAGTTACACATATTGTCAGGTCATAGTTCATTGTCAAAGTCTAGTGCTTCTGGAGTGATGTGTTACTCTTTACTAACCATTCATACACAAAAGTATATCAGGTACACATTTGGCACCTACTAAATGCAGGCGACTAAGTGCTGAATGCTGGGGATACAGCAGTGATCAAGACAGTTCCAGCTTTTATGGTGTTTACCTTCTAGTTGAGGGAGACAATATTCAAGTGAACATATTAATAAATACATGCTATAATCAGATTAGGAAAATGAGACAGAGATTTGTCAAGACAAACACGACCAAGGGGGATTCTGATCTCAAGAATGTCAGACTCCAAAGCTCTTTTTAGGGCTTCCACTCTGGGACATTAATTGCATGTGGTGGGTGTGTATGGTTGGCAAATACAGAAACACCAACCAGTGCCTGGCCAAATGAGATTGTTCCTAAAGTAGTGTTAAAATTGCATCTATATTTATATTTGAATAAATTTTGATGTGCTCCCAAAGTAATGCAAGTATCTGAAGTAATCTGCAGTGTTATTCTTTAAAGAAAACTGTAACCCACCTTCTGAAAGTTACAAAATTGACAGTCAAGAAAAGCAAAGATGTTTACCTCTCTGCCTTTGTAGATGCTATTTTGCTAGGCTTTGAACACTCCCCCCTCACCCCTTGTCTATGGAGTTCATACCTGTCTGTCAAGCAGGTGGCCTTACTTGAATAATCCTTCCCTTGGCAATCCCTGTCCTCTGCCTTGCCTTCTCCAATTTCACTGCTTTGTGTAATCTCAGTAGCCCCATATGTACTGTGTTGTAAATTTTTTTCATCTGTTTTTTAGATTGTGAAAGCCTCAAGGAGAAGGACTACCATTTATTTTTGGCCTTTGGTGGAGCACTAATGTCTGCATACAGTAAAACAGTTTCCAGGGAAGTGAGTTTGGTTAGGCAAGGATGAGACTGGGGGTGTGTATGGAGTGGTCGAGGGCTGGACCCAAAGATAGTTCTCATAATCAGTAGGTGTGAAAACATTTTTGATGAATTGAAATTTTATTCCATAAACAATAAAGTTTACATAATTTTTTCATTTGTCTACATAAAGTACCTGGGCAAATTGGCAATACCAGGGTTGGGTAACTGTTAACAGCAAATCTTCAGAGATATCTTACTCTAGATCACTTTTGTTCTGCTACATGTGAATATTAGTAAAGTTTGTTTTTCCTAAGTTAGCCTGACCCAAATAAATGAGTGATTGTCTAGATTGCAGTGAATAAATTTGCAAAGGTACCTCTAGAAATATCTCTTATTTGCCCATGAAAAAATACATTTTCAGTATCACACAGTGTTTGTTTTGCCTCTGAAGTGGCTTTGGACTTTAGGGTCTGGCACAGAGTAGCTACCCTAATATTTAATATTATACTTAATAATGGTGAAATAATGGGAAAAGTGGCCTAAAGCATACCTGTATAGAGAGACCTATGTTTTGAAGCTGAGATGGCAGTTATAGAGCAGTTTTTGGTGGCCTAGGACCAGACAGTGATATGGATGATGGCTGTTGCATAGAGGCAGGTACGCCTGCAGGAGGGCTCCATAAAGGTTCGCTGGCTCCCACTGTGGTAATTACAGTCTCTTCCTTTGTGGGTTGTAGGAGCCATGGTTGGAGAGGGGATTGGACAGAGGAGAGGCTGTTGCAGCGGAAGGTGATAGATCATGGGGGTGGCACTGGCCTGGCTGCTACTTGCCCATCCCCAGTCACGGGGGTGAATGAGACAACGAAGTTTCAGTGAGGCCAAGGCCACAAGTTAGCTGCCTGGGGGTCTGACAGGTCCCTGAATGAACAAGCCTGTACCTAGCACAGTACCCTGCGCAAGGTCACCTTTCAGCTACTTATGGGAAGAAAGTCACAGGTGAAGCTGGCTGTTTGGGTTTTCTTACTGAGTGTCACTGGCATCAGTCACTCATTAGGAGTTAGGTGTGTGTCTGTCAAAGCACTCCAGAAAGAAAGAAAGAAAGGAAGGGGAGGAAACACCTCAGCCCTTGCCTTGTTGAGGGGTGCAGTTTGATAGTCTCCTCTTCGAGTAGCCAGAATATTGTAGTAAGTAACAAAATTCCTTGTTCTGTCTCAAGAAATATGGTAGATGAAATTTTTTTTTTTTTAAATTGGGGGACAGTGTGTTTTCCCAGGACCCATCAGCTCCAAGTCAAGTTGTTGTTTCTATCTGGTTGTGGATGGTGCAACTCAGTGGCCCATGTGGGGATTGAACCGGCAACCTTGGTGTTATGAGCGCTGCGCTCTAACCAACTGAGCTAACCAGCTGCCCCTGGATGAAATTTTTGTATTAGTAAAATATTTAGTTAATTCTTATTGATATTTCATTAGTAAAATAGTGCCTCCACGATATGAATATTTGAAGTGAGTTGTCGTAGTTTTCCTAAGTTTTGATGTTTTTACTGAGGGTGTTAATTTAAGAGGGATGAAAACTTCACAACTGAGGAGTCTTCTATCAGGGATAAATACGGATAAGGAATGTGTAGAATGTTTTTAAGGAGGCTTAGAGAACATTTAGCATGAGTGTCATAAGGTTTTATTTAAGCCAGCTGATCTTTTGAATTTGGTTAGAATACATTTTGGACATTAAAAATTACACATTCTTATTGTAAAAAATTGGGAAAATATTTTATAAAACAGAGTTTGGAAACTCTTAAGAAAGCAAAAAGAAAATATTTTACCTCCCAGAGCCTATTTTGTCTTTTTAAAAAAACTTAATTGAGCTTATACCCTAGGTAAAATTACACATTTCAGTTTGTCCCCACGAATGATTGATTGTTTTGTTAGGTTTAAAATTTGTACAATTTCAGGATAAGTATGGAGAGTTGAATGCTTTAAAATGATGATAATGACAAGACTATTAACTCAGTAAGGCACAGTGATAGGCTTCTGAGTCCTTGACAGATTATAATGATTATTAGAGGATAAAGTTATATAGTTATAAGAGATGATAGGTTTATTCTAATCTTAGGCAAATAAAGGTAAGGCCACTGGGATTTCAAACATTATATGCTTAAAAAGTCTAGTTTTAAATACCATTTGACTTATATGCAATGTGTATAAATACTCTGGTCTTTGATATCACATGGCTTTGCCTACCTTCTGGGGGTTTTCTCCTTCTGCCTCTGGCTAATCTTGTTATAATAGATCTCAAAGAGGTTAATTATCTACCCTACCATGAACCACCTTGCAGCCAGTTTCAGCCAGGCTTTATCGCATATCTTCTAAGCTTCCTCCCCACCCCACCCCAGACACTGAGTCTATCTCCTTTTTATCACTTATAAGTTCTTTCTTCCTTAAAAGTCATATTTATCCTAGCTCTCCTGAAACTTTTACTATCTCAGTAGATTATTTAAGCATTTGTGTACTTGGCATTAATTCCTTTCCAGAAACTTTCATTTTTCAGATTTAAGTAATCTAATTTTGTTTTGGTTTCTCTTTCAGTAGCTCAATTTCAGAAACTTTATATAGTATTTTATTATATATCCTCCAGCATGGTATATTAAAAAGAACAGCTGGATCTGAAAGTAAATTCTAGTCCAGATTTTGACGTTTAGATCTATATGAGAAAGTCTCGTAAAACTTTCTGAGTTGATTTTTCTCATATGTAGAAAATTAAAGGGATTGGATAAATATTCCTTATGTGTTCCATCTAGATCTAAAACTCAATACTCTCTGATCCTTTGAGAGTTTATAAATGATTATTGATATCATTTTGGGAGCTCTAATCATGCTTTAGATAATATGAGGAGCATGGAATTAGACATAGTTAAAAATGAATTATACCTAGTTTTTGAGTTTTTCTTTTTAGTGTTACTGAATTTGTGGAATGTTACAGTCCAAAGTAAATATATATTTTTTCCTTTAAAAGCATTTAGTGGAGGTTAATGATATCACTGTTGTATTCATTAACAAGCTAATTCACATAGCTCATTTTTGATATATATATATTTTTTTCATTTAAAAAAAATTTGGGGCTGGCTGAGTGGCGCGGTGGTTAAGCGCTGGCTTGGGAGGCCAGTGGCCCCCGTTCGGGTCCCGCATGTGAGGGCCAGTGACACTGACCTAAAAAAAAAAAAAAAAAAAAATTTGAATTGGTTCCTTTTTTTGACATCCCACATTTCTCTAGCTGTGAGTATGACCTTGGACAACTTACTTCTCTGTGCCACGCTTTCTTATCTGGAAAATGGGTATAAAATAATATCTCATTCGTAGGGCTGTAGAGTGGTCCCTGGCCCGTGATAATTACTCAGTGACAGTGGTGCTTATGGTTATTGTTACCTTTCTGGAGTGATTTGCTCCCTCAGTGTGGTAAAAAGGACTCATTGGTACTAATTAATGTTAGCTCAACAAACACTAGTAACAAAGTTGAAATTTGTTTTATGAAATGCAGTTATTTCAGTTTATTTTCATCATAAGAAACATTGGTTTATTAGCATATACCTCAGAAAACAAATTTATTTTGAAATTAAGTGAGTTAGATTGTAATATTACAAACTAAGAACGTCTTCTCTCTCTGTTTTGAATAGTTTGTAAGAAGAGGTCATTCCTTTTGTCTAGGAATAAAAATGGTCTAATTTGTGACATTCTCAAACATGTCTACAACTTTACATAATTTGGGAGTACTACTTTTACAAGAAAATCTTACCATATTTTTTTTACAAAAAAAAACACAAAACTTTTTGTAGTTAGGATGAGGTGTGTATGTTAAAGTCAGCTCTAAATTTATTTCCTTTCAGAATTTCCTATTGTTTACTGGGACTGGGGCCCTGTTATTGCACTTCGTTCCTCTTTGCCTCTGTCCTGTTACTCTTGTTGGTCTGCGTGCAGTTCCCAAACTTGCTTTGAGATAGCATGTCTAAAACTTGTTCTCTCCCCACCTCATGGGCTGGAAGAGGATTGTTTAAATATCTGTAAAGTACTTTAAGGTGTTGGAAGAAAAGGGTAAATTTTAGATATTAAGAAGAGTTATGGGTTGCTGAATTGAAAACTCAGTTAGACCCAGTATTGTTGAAAATACCCATATATGATTTTGATCATTTAAAATCTTATGCACAAAATTTGTATTATATTAGAAGGCGATGAGAGACAGTTTGTACACATCATTTATTCTGGAAAAAAGCCTGTCAGGCCTGACTGCTTTCACAGTACTCAATGAAGAATTTTGTGGTAATGTGAAGTACAAGATATTTAATGTAGAACGTGATTGAGTGAGGTTCTGTAGTGCTTTATAATCCTGTGTGTTCACTGGCTTATGCTTTTCTGTTGCTTCTGTAAGAAAGACCGTTAGCTTTTTCTAAAAATTGTGTATGTCTACAGAGTGATGTATAAGCTTGCTTGGGAGCTCCATCTGTAGTAATAATGCACATGCCTAAAGCTGCATGGTGATAAAAATTTATTTCCAACTTAAAACAAGAAGTTATGTTTATTTGAGTGATAACTGACAGATGTTCTTACTGAAATGCTTCATAGTGCAGGAACCATCCATGCATTTCCTACTTGTGAATAGTGGTTTAAGTTATAGTGTGTTTTAGTGAAGTCTGTCTGAGTATTGTTGCCTTTGATTTTATTGTTTGTGCCATTTATTTTAGTGACCTAATGAACCTTCTGCCTGATAGTGAGCGGTTTTTGTTGGAGGAGGGGGAGGATTTTTTTCTTAAGGTAATGCTTATGCTTTTTTTTGCAGGGAGGGTGGAGAGGGAGAGGTAAAGAATGCCTTTTCTTCAGTTAAGTGCTTTCAGTAAGTACTAATGGAGCCCTACATTATCTTACGCTGTACGTGGGCTCTGAGAATACAAAGGCAACGACAATAAGCTCTGGTCTTACAGAGCTTCCTATAATATTCAGTGTGCCCTGCATGGGTTATAGTTGTGCTGAGAATGCAGTCCTTTTGGCCCCTGGGCAGCCTGGAGGTATCTGGATTGACCGGAGACCTTTCACCAGTCTCATCTAGGTGAGAAGAGTCTTATCTGTATATTCTTGCAGGCTCTACAGATACTATTTCCTGTGTGTGCCATGAAGAGAAAAATGGTGAGGAAGGAGGATAGGCATAGAAAACAACTGTGTGTGGTGCGCTGGTTTTCCTGTTAGTTAAATAATAAGTGCATGTGGAATGGAGAGTGGTTAATGCTCTCTGGGACAGTGAAGAGGGCTTCCAGGGAAAGACTTCATAGACGAGATTTAAACTTTGTGAAATGAAGTCATCTAGTGTACGGATAGGCAGAGGTGGAATTCCAGATGTGAGCAAAGGTGTAGAGTCATGGGATAAGGTGCTACTTTTAGGTTCTATAGTTTTGGCATGGAAGGGGTCTTGGGAGAAATCAGGCTGGAGAGGAGGAAGTGGCCAGATCAAGAAGCACCAAGAAAATTTACCAACTACTAACTGTCATTAAAATATCATCAATAAAATATGTATTTAGCTGTAGGAAATTAAGTTCAGAGGGAAGTTGTGGGGTAAAGAAATACTGGACTTGGTAAAAATATGTTGGTAAATTTCATTACATTGATTTTTAAGAGTTTTATACTCTTATCGACTGAGCTAGCCAGGCGTGCTAACATTGATTTTTAAAGTTACTTGTATTTTCTTTTTAAAACTAAAATGATGACAATAATGAGATGGGGTGGGGTAGAAGGACTATTTATAGAGTATTTAAAATCTGTTAAAGGTCTTGTTCCCAAGAAATCCCAATTTAGAAAATTCAAGTTTTATATGCATGTTAAAACTGAGGATAAATACACACCTACACAAGAAATGAATTTTCTTGCTTCCAAACTAGCTGAAACTTAAACTTTATCATTCAAATGAGGGCAGGAAAATAGGAAAAACAAGATTAAAAAAAGAGAAAGAAATAATGGTACATAGAAAGCCAAAATAAAGTAGAAGAAATAAGCTCTATTTCATTAATTATAATAAATCTAAATGGATCAAATTTATCTGTTATATTTGTGGAACTATCAGATCGGATAAAAAACAAAATATTCCTTTTTTTTTTTTTTTAAAGATTTTTTTATTAGGGAATCCGGGAGGGGAACAGACAAGTTGCTGTCCTTTTGTTCTTCAGTCTAGTTGTGGAGGACGTCGCTTCACTGGCCCATGTTGGTATCATCATTGCGCTCTTCCCGGCTGAGGCAGTTGCTCACTGGCCATTGGACAGCGGCTCACGGCAGTTCACGCCAGCTGCCTGCCAGCCTCACTGCAGCCTACACTATCGCTGGCGACTCATAACAGCCCAGCTTCGGGTCGAGCTGTTGTTCACCATCTTAGCTGTAGAGGGTGCAGCGTCACTGGCCCTCATGAGGGATCTAAACCAGGCCCGGCTGCTCAGAGCTGGTGTCCCAAGCCAACTCTTAACCAATGAGCCACTCGGCCAGCCCAAAACAAAATATTTCTTAAAGAGACACCTGCCTAAAACAAAAGGACACTATATATAGCAACAACACAATATTGTTATCACACCAACGAAAGCTAACAATATTATACACACATAGATTTTTGAGATTTCAAAATCATTTAGTCCTGTTTTTGTTAGTCTCATACTCTTTCTCTTATCTGTTATCTTGGAGATCCATTTAGAGCCAGGAGAGCTCAGGTGATGTTAGCTCCACTTTCACAGAATGGAAAAACAAGCTTCGAGTTATCCCCACATCCAGTAGGGATGAGGTCCAGATTTCTTGTTTCCCAAATCCGTGATCATATCTACAAGCCAATATGTTGCAGATTTTATTGTTAAGACACAATTGTTTTTCCTTCATTTTTAAACAAGGATTGTGGTGTTTTTTTTTGTCCCTAACTTCTAAGCTTTCTCTGTGTGTGTGGCCTTGAGTCCTGCTTTACTTACTAATTATTTGTACTTGGATAAGCCATGTATCTGATTTCTACTATGAAACAGAATAATCATTTCCCCATTAGATAAAATGAGAGGATACATGTGAAGTCCTTTGTACTGTAATATAAACTGAAATCATTCTTTATGGTCATTATTGGTAGGACTCCTTGTCCTCATTAGGAAAGGATAGAAGGCACATAAGGTACCACGGACTGTGGGAGCTACGACTGGGCTCACAAGTTACCTTAGACAAAGTGTAATCATTTCAGAGTTTGAAAGTGAGTATTTTAGTGATCCTGATCTTAGGATGCTCAGGTAATTGATGAAGCAAAGTTTTAGCTTACTCTTAAAAACAAACAAACAAAAACCTTTCTAATGTGTTAGAAATTTATTGTTCATAGACAATAAAAGAAAACTTTTTCTTTTTTTCTGATAAGTTATCTGTGGGTTTGGTTCTCTTACTGACATACAATTCTTGGCCACATTATTAATGCTTTGAGGGAGCAGTTGACTTCTGATGTTAGCAAACTTCCTGTAATTCCCTTTTAGTAATATGTTTTTTAATGGTCTAATATTATAGTGAGTAAATTGTTTTCATTTCTACAATATTGGTCTGTCTGGGTTTTCCAGGGATCCCTGTAAAGAGAACCTTTGTAATCTTTCAAATTATAGAAAGAGCTCATCTGGGCACAAGTTAGCATTGAGTCAGTCTTAGGGACAAGGAGAGAATAAATAAAAGGCTTCTGTTCTTTGGAATGCAAAATATGTTTATAATATGAAATCCTGCAGACAAAAAGATTTATTCTGCTTTGTATGTGATTATTTGCATCTAAAATCTAGCCATTATATCTTTGAAGAAATTACTATTTTTTTAGAATTTTGTTCCACTTTTTTTTCTACGTCAGAAAGATTTCCCAGGTGTTTAATTTGCTTTTTAAAGATACTCATATAACTGATGATTAAGGTGGTACTTTGGGGGTAGCAATTGGTCCTTTGAAGTTTGTGTGAGGAAGATGCGTTTTGAAATAATAGAGGAAGGGCGTTCTTTCTACAAAACAGGATATAATGTTTAGACTGTTTCGGGCTTTGAATGAGGGGGTTTGGGTTCATCTAGGAATAGATGAGGAACGGAAATCAAGTGTTTTCACCATGCACTACTTGATGGACTTAAGGGTGTAACACTGATGATTTCCTTGGACTGATGGTAATCAAAGTTATTTATTTAGAAGTGAACAAAAGTTGAAACAACTTTGAAATGTCAGACCCTCAAAACTAAATATAATTGATCAAAACCAAACCAAAAAATATAATGTGCTTTGATTCTGATAGGCAAATTTATTAGTTATTTTTCTTGTCATTATTTGCATGTTTCTTTAAAAAGACAGTTCACTTTTTTTTTAATTAGTTTCTTTGGCAGTTTGTTTCATCTGTGCATATTTTTAATTTGAGGAGGTTTACATCTGCCTCCCAGGGAACCCAGCTTAACAAAGACCTGATGTATTTCTGTGCCTGATCCAAGCAGGTGCCTTCACTTGGACAATGAACTTTGTAAATAGAAAGCTGAGAGGAAGTAACTTTCAATTTCTGATTTTTTTTTCCCATACAAATCATGCCTTCGCCTGATAACCACACTTGCATGTTTGCATCATTGTCTTTGTATTTGAAGACATTATGGATTGCCCTTTTTAACTAAAATGCTACAAGTGTGATCTGTCACCTTTTTTGTTGGCTGTTTGTAGTTTATTACTTTGGTTCTGTAAAGACTGAGTGGTTGCCTTTGCTCAGGTTCAGGCTCCTTCCAAGCGCTACGTGGCCCTGCTGTTTGAGTACTGTTTGCTTCCTGGTGTCATTAAAGTCTTTCTTCTGTTGTACTTTTCCACCCCAGGCATTAGTTGCTTTAATTCCTCACCATTTTTCCTTCTCATCCCTGGAGGTGGGTGATAGATGACACAGTTCAGTGCTAAGAGCCTGACTTTTGTTGTGACGGTCTCGCCTTTTCTGTTAACGGTGACATGGGTCAGCTTAGCAGGCTTTGCAGAGTTGAATGTGACTTCTGTTAACTTTTCACCTTTCCCGAGGGACTTATATAGAGATCTGATGTTTATTGAGTGGCTGCTTTGTGGTGCTGTTGCCAGGTAGTTCACAAATTGAAATCTCAAAGGCAGAGAAGGGTTTGGATTTCGGTAAATTTATAGGTGATAAATCTGAAGTGGATTATTAAAAAGAGTTAGGATATGCGAGTATTTGTTGGTTGACATGGAGGTTAACAAGGCGCTGTATATGTTACCTGGTGCTGTGACAGGGAGGAGGCTGGACTGAACAGGTGTGGCCCAGCTGAGAAACAAAATTTAATGATGGAACATTTGTAAAGCCTCCAGACGTATATGCCTGGCAGACATGAAGTGGTTGGTAAATGGTATCTTCCTTTCCTTCCGTCATTTTTGCAAACAATCTATGTTTAATATACTGCCTCTGAAATATAATGACATGGTCACTGTTAGATACGCAGTGGTAGATATGCCTTTGTAGTCCAGCCATTAATGAATTGTTTTGAACTATCAAAATGAGGTATTTAAAAGTGAATTAAATCGGGCCGACTGAGTGGCGCGGTGGTTAAGAGCTGGCTTGGGATGCCAGCGACCCCGGTTCGGATCCCACATATGAGGGCCAGTGACACTGCCCTCAAAAAAAAAAAATGAATTAAATCACTCAAGTTTAACTGTGTATTGTTAAAGAACAATATGACATCTGATAACCTCTTGGAAACAGTAGTTTCTTTTAATTCTACATTTTAAAAGTTTTAAAAAATTCCATTTATTACTTTAAAAAGTACAAAATTGTGTGAAGTTAAACAAATAAACAAAAATCCTCCTACAAAGAATTTTCATGACTGAATTACTTGTAAGAGTTTGTGTGTGTGCATTTGTGTGATGAGACATCTGTGCATATACAGACATGGTGTGTTTGTGTCATATCTCCTCCTCCTCGCCACCCCCCCCACCTCAGATAAATCTGCAGGTTTATTTGGAATTCACTTTTTTCACCTAATGTGTAAGGCACATTTTCCTTTGCTCTTACGTTGATTCATTCTGGATCAAAACTATGCTCATTTTAGTTCTCCATTACCTTCAATGTCCTATCGTATTAGAAAGATTGGCTATATAATAACTGTTTGCACTGCACGTTTTCATTTTCTTAAACATCAGTTATATTAGTTTTCTAGGGCTGCCAAAACAAAGTACTGAAAACTGTGTGGTTTAAAATAACAGAAGTTTATCGTCTCACAGATTGGGAGACCAGAAGTCCCAAGTCAAGGAGTCGGCAGTTAGTTCCTCCTGGGGGCTGTGAAGAGGGTGTTCTCGGCCCTCCTCCCAGCGCCTGGTGGCTCGCTGTTCATGGTAGGCGTTCAGCTGTATCCCTCCATTCTCTGCTTCACATTGTCTCCCCTCTGTGCATGTCATCTCCATGTCCACGTTTCCCCTTATTATAAGGACAGCAGTAATATTGAGTTATGGCCACTATGACCCTTTAACAAGATTACCTCCATGAAGACCTTTCCACCTCAGGTCACATTCTGAGGTTCTGGGGGTTAGGACTTCAGTTATCTTTCCTGGGGGACACGGTGCATTCCATAACACCAATGGAGCAATCAGGTCCATTTTTACAATCAGTATCAATGGATGTTCAGTAAGTAGAGTTATGTACTAGACACAAGATATGCAAACTGTTGCAGTTTTTGTCCTCAAAGGACTTACAGTCTGTCTAGTTGGGAAGACCAGACATGCACATAACAAGGTGACTAGTGATACCAACGTGATAGCTAAGTGTTAGAGATGCTTAAACGGAAGACTGGCTGGCACTTGGAGTGCAGCCTGGACCACCTGGAGCAGGTTTTGGGGCGTGGTGGAAAGGGGAGCTTGGTAAGATTTGGAAAATAATTTGAAGAAAAATGAGGAAGGGGAAAGGGCTTTGGAAAGAAGGTGAGAATGTGAATGAAACAACTAACAAATAAGAGTTTAGTGATTACAATTGTTTACGTAGTTTAATGTTTCAGTAATCTTGTCCTCAAACTTGTTAAATTGATTGGGATTTGTATCGGCTTAGGCAAAAAATCTATAAAGGTGGTCTGGTAATTTTAAAAGGTATGTGCATTTGTTCATAATCACATTGTAGCTTATAGGTCTCATTTTTGCTAAAATGAGTTAGTGAAAAGAAGTACTTTTGATCCAGTAGGGGAAGGAAATGAGAGAGATCAGAAAAAGAACATACTTCTTTTGTTCCCATAGTAGTGAGAGAGAAAAAAAAGTCTGTAAAATCTTAGGCCCATGTTGGCTATGGTACTCTTACTGTTTTCTAGCTTATTATATGTAATACTTCTCTAATGAAAAGGGATCCGAGGAAGTGGTTTCATAGAAAATTTCTTGAAAACAATTAACAAAACATGGTTACTGTGGGTCAGTCAGTAATAAAAATAAGTTACGCAGAATATATTTTTGTGGCAATACCTGCTGTAAAGAAACCTCATCAATGTCATTATTTGCATTTCAGACCACTTCATTATTACTTCATTTTTTCCTGAGCAACTGTAAAATCTATGAAATGGGCCAACAGTCAGTAATGTTGTTTAACAGATTGGGAACTGGACAAATGGATAAATAGATTACTTCAGTCTATAGTTATGTAGTCAGTGATTCTACCTTAAGATCGCTCTCTATTCCGTCTAACCTTTTGCCACTGGACCATACTGCTGCTAATGTAAGTGTGGAGTGTTACCCCCTCCCTCCGCCCACCATACAAGCACAATATCCTTTACTCTCTCTCTGTGCCGTCCGCTACCCCCAATTTCTTAATACACTCAATCTAATCATTGTTGAGTTGCCCAGTTGTCTCAAATGATTTTATATAGTTGGGTTCATCCATTGCATTTGGTTGTTCTGTCATTTAAGTAAGGGTCTCTCATCCCGAACGTATCTTGTTGAAGTCAGGTTGCCCCTTAGCTTTTCCCATTTTCTGCGCTTTGCTGATTGCATGCCCTTTGTAGTGTGAGCATGCATCCTTCCTGTGTACTTGTTAGCTGGTGATGTAAAGGCTTGATCCACATTCCTAGATTTATTTTGTTGTTGCAGGCATGGAATGGTGAGTAGTGGGGAGTGGTGGAGAAAAGGTGCTCCAGGTGATGTGTTTTTCCTGTGACATGACACCAGGAGGCACTGTGTCTTGTCTCTCTCTGTGACAGTTAGGTTGCTGGTGGCTTGACACGTTGTCAGTGTGAGTCTTCTACGGTTCCTCCCAGCCTTTCACCTAATGATTTTGAGCAACTGTTGATAATCATTGCCTAGATCCAGCATTTCATTAGGGTTTCAGAATACAGTTTTAACTGCTTTTATAAGTTTTAAATTTTATTTTAAAGAAACATTCCAAAAAGCATTTAGAATGTAGATCTATTCTTTATATCATATTTAAAGCTATATAGATGTAATATGCAGAATATTTTCATAAGTGTACTCCCAAAATAAGAAATTTAGTCAGGCTAAGTTTTAACATGAAGTTTAACTTTTTAATACCTAAACATAATTTTGTGATATCACAAGTGACTAAGTCCACGGGGTGCTAGTGAGAAGTCTTGTGTCTGAACTGTAATGAGACGGGACTGATAGCACACGAATGCTTTTTCATTTCTAAGTTATGTACTTACTACTCTCACAATTAAAGCAACTTTAAATTCTTAAGCATGTGATTCAGAAAACTACATGTTTTCTGAAGTTGCCAGATATGGTCACTTTAACTTGCAAATTTTAGGGCTGAGTGCATTTATTTCTATTTGTAGTGTTTAAAATCACCTGAAAATTTATGTGTGTGTATTAGTTTCCTGTTGGTGCTATAACAAATTACCACAAATGTAGTGGCTTAAAGCGACATAAATTTATTATCCTGGAGGTCAGAAGTTTGAAGTGGGTCTCACTGTGCTAAAATCAAGGTGTCTGTAGAGCTGCATTCCTTTTTGGAGGTTGCAGGGGCCAGTCTCCACCTGGTCCTGCTCCTGGAGGCTGCCTGAATTCCTTGGTGGGTAGCCCTGCCTCCATTTTATAAAGGGGTGGTTATCAGTCTTTCTCACATGCATCAGCCTGACACTGACTTTCACTTACAAAGCCCCTGTGATTACACTGGGCTCATCTGGACCATCCAGGATAACCTCCCCTTCTCAAGGGTGGTTGGTTAACAACCTCAACCCTGCCTCCGTTATATAACCTGACACGTTCTCAGGTTCCAAGGAATAGGATGTGGACCTTTTTGGGTGAGAGGCTAGTGGTATTCTGCTGCCACAGCATGTATACATTTTTAACAGAAAATCAGCCAGCCTCAGGCTGGCTGAGTGGCACATGGTTAAGAGCTGGCTTGGGACACCAGCGGCCCTGGTTCGGATCCCACATATGAGGGCCAGTGACACAGCCCTCTACAGCTAAGATGGTGAACAACAGCTCCACCTGGAGCTGGGCTGCTGTGAGTCCCCAGGGATGGCATGGCTGCAGCCCCTGCTGCAGTGGGCTGCCATAGGCTACAGTGAGTGGCTGGCAGCCGAAATAAGCTGCCAAGAGCCGAGCGGCCGTCCAGAAGCCGGCGACTGATCTGCCTAACCTGGGAAGAGCACAATGACAATACTAACATGAGCCAGTGAAGCAACGTTCTCCACAACTAGACTGAAGAACAAAAGGTCAGCAACTTGTCTGTTCCCCAGCACTCTTCCCCTCCCCCAATTTCCCAATAAAATCTTAAAAAAAAAGAAGAAAAAATCAGCCAGCCTTTACTAAATGTAGAAAATTGGTTTCTGATACACTTGTAATGAATTTTGGGCTGTGGTGAAATATTGCAAAGAATTTTGAGTGGGTTAGTAAACATGCCTTTTGTACTAAGTGGATGTTAAGAGGTGGTTATTATTGTTTTTAAGTGTAGCAGTAGCAAAATGTGATTTTTTACTTCAAGAGTTGTTAGCACACCACAGGCTCAGCATGAGAAACAAAGATGCAACAGGGCGTTTAGGAAAGTTAGCCCTCAGTACTTTCACAACTTGTGATAAGTTAGTAAATACTACCTTGTAGCATGAGAGACCATGAAAATGGATACGGTGGATAAAACCTATGTACTGTATGGCCTTGCGCATCACAGAGTATGTAGACTTTAAGAACAGATCAAAACCTTTTATATTTATAATAATTCAAATGGTGGTCGGGTTTGATTTAAAGATAACCTTTGGGGTTTTGAGAGAAGACTCTTGAAACAGGTTGTGTGCCTCCTCAGGAAGAAAGGGTGGGAAAGGGATCTGGATTTTTTTCTTATGCAAACTGGAAAGATACAGAGTTTCTTGTAATATGTGAGATTAATTTTTCACACTTAAAATTAATATTAGAATAAACTCAAGTTGAAGTTTGCCAGATCTGAAAGATGTTTGTTTTGCAGTTACTAAACAACTGCCATAAATAGATTCGATATCTCAGTAAACTCAAGAGAAATAGGTTAAAACAAAAACCCTGGACATTTAGGGACTTTATTTTTCACATTTTGCGCATGAGTCTTGAGGAAAATCAAGGGAGCAGGAAAGATTAAGAAGAGACGTGTTAAAGATGAGAAAAATGAAGAACCAGTAAATATGTCCAGTCTGTGCTAGGTGAACGGGTGGGACACGAGTAGTTTCTTTGCAGGAGATACTGTCTCATTGGGGAGATGAAACTTAAATTCATGTATTAGAGAAAATATCAGAAAAGCGGGTAATGAACTCGGCAAGGGTGGTCTGTGGGAGGGAATGTGCTAAACGTTCAATTCTCAAACATTAACAAGATCCGTAACTCTGATGTACCAATTAAAAGATTTTAGCTGCTTTTTGCTGTTAGAGAAGTGAGATATTCATTCTTGCCCTTTCCATTTTTGGAGTAGTTTATTGTTACTAGATTTTACAGAACTTACTATTTGAAACTAGAAAATATTTGTATTCTTTCACTTTATACATACTCATATTTACATGCATATGTAGCCATTTTAGCTAAATTGTACATTTATATTGGATACTGTAAAAGTGAATTTGAGTTTTGAATACTATAAGGTTTTTGTGGCATTTTGTACATATCACATCTGTCAATGTTATAAACTCAGCAATACGTTCTTATAATTGGTACTTTGCCATCTCTGTTTTTTAAGCCCCATACAGCTTTGCGCCCACACATCTCTTTTGTCCTGTTACTGGCAAATATAGTACATGTCTGTTACATTTGTATGTAATAGGCCCAGCAATACTTTATATACATACCTATTATGTTGTATACAATTGCTTTTTATTTGTTTGTTTTTGTTTTGTTTTATTTTGTTTTTGGTTTTTAGCTGAGCCATCCTGCCACCTTTTGGCAGCTCAGTGGCAGCTCAGCTCGGGCTGGCATCGAACCGCCGTTGCTCAGAGCTCCACTCGCACTCTTGAGCGAGCTCTTAACCAACTGAGCCACTTGGCCGGCCCTGCTTTTTTTTTTTTTTTTAATTCTTTATTTTTTTTTCAATTGCTTTTTAAATCAGTTAAGAAAGGAGGAAAAAAAGTATCAATATTGTTCTTTGTGGTGAAATAATTGCTGTTATGGGTCCTCTGTTTTGTTCATGTGGACTTGGATACTGTTTGAGGTCATTGGCGTACAGCCTGAAGAAGCTCCCTTAGTGTATCTTGTAAGGTGTGTCTACTAGCCAAAAACTGTCAGTGTTTTTATTTATTTATTTATTTATTTTCCTGGTGGGGGTGGATCTGGAAAAGTGTTTCATACAGTTAGAAAGCTTTCACATATCTAGGATTTTTTTTTTTTTTTTTTTGTCACTGGCCCTCACATGTGGGATCTGAACCGGGGCCACTGGTGTCACAAGCCAGCTCTTAACCAACGTGCCAGTCAGCCGGCTCAGATCTAGGATTCTTGGTTGACAGTTTTTCTCTCTGAGCACTTTGCATATGTTACCCCACTGCCCCTCACTGCCATCATCTCTACTGAGAAGTCTGTTGTCTTATTGTAGTTCAAGTAAGCAAGCGACGTCCCTTTTTTTCTTGTTACTTTGAAGATTTTTTTTTTTGTTTTTGACTTTCAGCATTTTTATTATCATGTGTCTCTTCGTGGATCTCTTTGTTTTTGACATATACTTAAATTCTGGTTTATGTTAAACGTGTATATCTTTCAGTTGGAAGTACTGTTTTGTTTTTTTGACACTAATTATAGTATAGTATATCAACTTTGTTAGAATGATTACATTAATTCAGATTTGTGTTTCAACTGAGAATATATTACTATAGTTAAATATTATAAACATTCTCATGGAGGACATTCATAAAAAAATTGGAAGCAAACTAAAATGAAATAACAGCATGAATGCCTTTCATGAGTTGTGTACTGTTGTGCCTGTACATGAGCGTCACTGAACCTGTCACCTTTGAACAACACGGGTGTGAACTGTGTGGTTCCACTCACATGCAGATTTTTTTCAATAAATATAAAGGCAACCCTCCGTATCCCTGCGTTTTGCATCCACAAATTCAAATCAACTGCAGATCAAAACCAGTCTTCTCAGTCCATGGCTGGGAATGTGCGGATGCGGAGGTCCCGCTGTATGTGTTCTATATCTTATAGCACACAGGGGATTGGAGCATCGCAGATTTTGGTATCGGAGGGGTGTTTGGAATCAGCCCCTGCAGACAGACACTGAGGGACGATTGTAGTTAAGTTTTGGGGGAGTCAAAAGACGTAGTGGATTTTTGGCTGTGTAAGGGGGGCATTCAGTGCCCTTAACCCCCCCGTTGTTCAGGGGTCAAGTGTATATTTATTCGACAAACAAAATTGTTCACTGCTAGCTCTTTAAAATGGCAGTGGATATGAGGGTGTTCAGCCCCCTGGAGGTTATAGGATGGCACATTAGTTTCCTAAGGCGTCTTTAACAAGTACTACAAGCTGGGTGGTTTAGATGGAGGGACGTTTATTATCATACAGTTCTGGGGGCCAGAAGGCTGAATTCAAGGTGTTGGTAGGCTTAGGCCCCCCTGAAGGTGCTAGAGGAAGAACTTCCCCAGGTCGCTCTTCTAGCCCTGATGGCCTCAGGCGTTCCTTGGCTTGTAGATGGCTGTCTTTTCCTGTGTCTTTTCACGTTTCCCTCTATGTCTAAAGTATCCCTTTTTATAAGGACACCACTCATATTGGAGTAGGGCTTACCTTAATGACCTCATTTTAACTTGATTAGTTATCTGAAGACCCCGTTTCTAAAGAAGGTCACAATCTGAGCTACTGAGAATTAAAACTTCAATATGGCTTTTTTTCTGGGGAATTCAGTTCAACATGTAATAGACGGGTTAAAGGAATATATTGCCATCAGGTGGGACTTAAGGTCCTGTACTTCTTTTTTGGAAGGGACGCACCTGTCCCCCGTAGGCGTGGAGGCAGGGTCAGGGTCTGTTCTTAGGGGCATGCAGTGATTCTTTCCTACTAAAAAATACTGGTTGCTATGTCTGTGTGACTCATGGGTACTGTATTTTTTTTTTAAGAGGAGTAGCAATTGGTTAGTTTAGGTATGTTTTCAACTAAGTAGTTTAAATACCTCTAACTTCACTTATATGCCAGCATTGGGGCTCTACAGTTGTGGAATTTATGCTTAATTTTGCATTAGTCTAAAAATGGCATTAGTGTAAAAATGACTATTAGTCTAAATGGCATTGGTGTAAAAAAGCAGATGTAGTTAACTAATTGCTCTATTTTTTCCCCCTCTTCGTAACTGCTCAGCCCCCTCTCATCCTCCAGCCTTTCACAGCTATGCAATTTTTTTTAGTTACATAAATGCTTAATAAGAAATTTTATTTTTTTACTGATTATAAAAGAAATAAATGTGATGGGCAGAAATGTATAAAAAAGAAGCTAATGCATCAATCAGTTACATTATGTGTGCGTTACTCTGGTCTTTAAAATGCATGCAGACATGATTTTTAAAACAAAATTTGGATCATTAAATATCCTTTTAACTGTCATGCGAGTAATAGAATTAGTTATTAATGCTAGGACTCTCATATCGATTTTTTTTTTTTTGCTCCTATCTCCTATTCTGTAACCTTAGAGGCCAAGACATTTATTTATTTATTTATTTATTTATTTATTTATTTATTTATTTATTTATTTTGAGGGCAGTGTCACTGGCCCTCACATGTGGGACCTGAACCGGGGCTGCTGGCTTCCCAAGCACTTAATCATCGCGCCACTGGGCCGGCCCAACATTTATTTTTATTGTTTCTCATTTTCTCTGTTGACAGCAAAAGTTTGGTGTTACAGGTTTAGTTTTGGAGTTATAAGGCACCTTAGGTTAACTAGCCCTTTATAATGACAAGTACTGCAGGGGAACTAATCTGAGATTGTGATATTTCACCGTGATGAGCAGATTCTAAATGAACTCCTTCAACATAGTAATTTAGATTGATGTGGGAGCTAGTTTACGGTATTATTAATGATTCCTTCCTTTTGAAAACCTACCAAACTGGAATAACAAGCGTTGGAAGAAAATGGTTGTGCAGGAAGTCTTCAACTAACAGATTAATTTCCAAAGATTTTTTTTTTTTTTTTGAGGGCAGTGTCACTGGCCCTCATATGTGGGACCGAACTGGGGCCGCTGGCTTCCCAGGCCAGCGCTTAACCACCGCGCCACTCGGCCGGCCCCACCAAAGATTTTTTTTTAAGCCAGTTGATTGGAGCTCATTATTCATTTTCCCATAAATTCCATCTCTTAGTCAAACGGACAAGGTGTATTTTAGCACTGATTGTAATTCAGCAACATTATGGCAAATAGTTCATTCACAGGAGCTACTGTGGCCACATTGAGACAAGCATAGCTCAGAGTTTCATTTTTCAAGAAGAAAACTTGCTGGGGGACTATCTTTCCCTTTTACAGTTATTTGAGGAGAAACTGACATTTGGGGAGGAAGGGTGATAGGTGTGGTGAAGAATGGGAGCTCTGCATTTGTCACAGACTTGAGTTCAGGTTTCCTCACTGCACCTAATAGTTACAATTGTGGACAAAAGCCTGACACTCCTGTGTTCATTCTATAATACAGGCCAAAAATAATATGTGTAACAATTGGTTAATACCTAACTGTATGCATGACATTATTCTAAGCTCTATACACTATTAATTCTATTAACTCAGTTTCTACAACTCTGCGAGATTGGAACTGTTGTTATCTTTTATGGATAAGGAAACTGAGGCACGAATAGCGAAAGAAATGTTCCCCATATCTTATGGTAATTACATGCATAATTCAGGCCCCTGAAATCTGGATCCAGAGTCTCAGTTTAAAACTACCATACTTGGCTGCTTGTCCAGAAATACTGCTTTAAGGGTTATTGGGAGGAGTAAACAAGATAGCAGGTGCCCAGGTCAGTCAATGTTAGTGCCCTTCTTCAGCTCTTTAGGTGCCTGCTAGGAACCCTGTATTTTCATGGAGTGAACTCAAAATCACAAAGCATAAATTCCCTGTTATCAGCAAAATAAGTTTCAGTAACATGGTGCCTCTCTTGACTTGTCTGCACATTCTCTTCTTGCTGCAGGTGAAAATCCCCAGTCACAATTCAGGGCTGTGTCAGGGTGAGTGGAAAGGGGGGGGAAATCCCTGGGGAAGGCCTGGGCAGCACAGTGGTGGTTACGGATAGTCAGGGACTTCCCGGAAACTCTGGACACATAGGAGCACTTCCCGCCACGGGGGCCAAGAGATTTTTCTTTGTCATCTTGAATTACATTTATGTCTTCCTTGATTTAGGTTCTAATGAAAAAATTTAACCTTTAGGTTAAATACTGTAGACATACTTGATGAAGGAATTGAATTTTAAGGAATGATTAAGTAGGTAGACCCTGATGGATCATCTGAAAATAAGGGCATACTTCTACCTAACAGTTCCACTTTGTAACCTGAGAGAAGTATTGGTAATTTTCTAATATTTAGATCATGTTCCAGTTCTTCAGTTGTTTTAAAAATGCCTTTTGTGATCGTTTGATTTGTTTTTTGAACAGCAGTCTAATCATAATGTTCATGCTTTACCGTTGGTGTTATGTCTGTATTGTCTTTTAAAATCCAGAACAGTCTCTCAGGTTCTTTTTTCTCTCTATGACACTGACATTTTGAGATAGATTGTCTCGTATAATAATGACCCATTTCTGGATTTGCCTGACCATTTCTTTGTGGTATCTCTTAATTTGCTTCTCTATCCCTTGTATTTCCTATAAAGCAGAAATTAGGTCTTAAGGCTTGGTTAGAGTGTGGTTAAACATTTTTTGACAAGACTGCTTCATAAGCGATGTCATGTATTTCATACTGCAGCATGTGCTGTGGAACATGATGGCAGCTGTGCCACTATTGGTGATGCTGAGTTTGAAAACCCAGTGAAGTGGAAACTACCGGGTCTCTTCGTGTTAAGTGAGACATTTTCCTTTGCAGTCACCAAGTCATCTGAGGGCTTTACCATATCCTCTTTCCCAGCGTACCCATTGGTGATGAGTGCAGTTTGAATTATTGCTTTGGGATTTGCAAAATAGTATTTTTCTAATTCTGTTATTCCTTCCATGTTTATTTTTTATTAGCAGGCATTCTTCTATGAAGGATTTCTCTTAGTTGGTGGAGAAAAAGGCGGAGTAAATACTGAAGTCTTCTGTAATCAGTTTTGAGACTAAGGATTCAGTCTGACACTCCCACCACTGCTGTTGAATGAGTTTTTCCTCCTTTATCATTCCTTTATTCTTTCCTTTTTTGAAGGTCATGTTGGAATTTTTTTTATTGAGTGATTTATAATCAGTTACAGTTGGCTTGATAATTACAGTCATTCTTTTTAATGCTCAGATTCTTCTAGATTTTGCCATTGAGAGCCCCCTCACTGGCTGCTACTATGACTGCTTTAATTTACAGAAAAGTTGTAAGGATAGTATGAGGAACTCTCAAATATCCTTTACTCAAATTCACCGATTATTTACATGTTGCTAAATTTGCTTGGCAAATCACAATTTCATCTGAACCATTTGAGGATAAGTCAGAGACTCACGCCACTTTTACTCTTAAATACTTGAACATGCATTTCCCAAGAACAAAGATATTGTCTTTCGTAAACACAGTGTAATTTTTAAAAATAAATGCTATTTCTAATCCATTGTCCATTTTTAAAATTTAGTCAACTGTTCCAATAATGGCCAAAATAAAATCATCATGTGGTGTATTTGTCATTTTTTTATTATTCTCTAATAATGGTTCCTCAGCCTTTCTTTGTCTTTATTGATGATATTTTTGAGGAGTACTAGCTAATTATTTTGTATACTGTCCCTCAGTTTGGGTTTGGCTGATATTTCTTCATGATTAGATATAAGTTATGCATTGTTTAGCAGGAGTATCACAGAAGTGATGTGTCCTATTCAGGAGGCATATGATTATTGATTTGTTCAAATATTGGTATTGGTGATATTAGCTTTAATCATTCGGTTATGGGTTTCTTTCCACCAAGTTTCTCCACCGTCAAATTACTGTGCTTTACTTTGTAATTAATTTTGGGGGAGGTACTTTTGATCCTAAGTAAATATAGTGCTCCGCATGGAATTGCACTAGCTAGTTTTAGGACTGTCAATCCTGGATGTAGCTGGTGGAATTCTACTGTAATATAGAGGTTCCCCTCCCTTCTGTTATTTGTGTAGAGCAGTATGGACTTTTATTTTGTTTAGTAGATTGTGACCCCTTATCATTATTAATTTTGATGCTCACATTGTCCCTTACTTGGCCAGTGGACTTCAAACTGGCTCCTCTTCCCCTTGTCATGTCTTCATCATTCTTTGAACACTTTCTTTTTTTCTTTGTTTTTTTTGTGTGTGTGTGTGTGTGTGTGTGTGTGTGTGTGTTTCTTTGAACACTTTGTAACTTTCTGGCATAAGATATTCTAGATTCATATTGTACCTTCCTTTCCACAATTCCGCAACCAGCCATTTCTCTAAAGTGTCTTAGTTTCTTTAATGAGGAATGGTATTTAGAAACCAAGATATAGGCTCCAGGTGTGCTCATTGGTACTGGGTGTCATTGTTTGAGGCTTTTCTAGTGGACATAGCAAGGAAATTAAAAAAAAAAAATTACTTCACATTGGTATTTTCAAATCAAATTTCACATTAGAGTTTTTATTTTCTTCTTCGAATCTTCTTCCTTTTTAATTCAAATAGCTACAGAAGGCTTTAGAGAAGATCTTGTGCGGTGTTTCTGAACTTCTGTAGTAATCTGCAGTTTGAGCTGAATATTCACCATCAGCTGACTTGGAAATAATTGTGACATCTACTGATACCTTGTTAGAACAAATGAACATTCTGCAATTTAAAAAATTTTAGTTTCGGGCCGGCCGAGTGGCGCGGTGATTAAGCGCTGGCCTGGGAAGCCAGCGGCCCCGGTTCGGTCCCACATATGAGGGCCAGTGACACTGCCCTCAAAAAAATAAAAAATAAATAAAAAACAAAATTTTAGTTTCAAGTTAAGATCTTTTAAAATGACTTTGTTATATGTAGATATTGCTTTATTTATATATGAAGAAAGAATAGCCTTAATCAAATTTCCAGTCTTTTAAGGATTCAAAGTGCTAATTTTGTTGTCTGTAAAATTAGGATAATATCTAAAAGGGTTGTTCTGAAGATAAAGTAGATCATGTATGTAAAGTACCTAGTATTGTCTTGGGCCTATATAGATACTGAATAAACGGTACCTATTATTATTATTTCTTTTTTTTTTGAGGGCAGTATCACTGGCCCCCATATGTGGGATCGAACCCGGGCCACCGGCTTCCCAGGCCAGCGCTTTCTTTAACCACCGCGCCACTCGGCCGGCCCTTAAATGGTACCTGTTATGATATCAATGTTTTTGTGCCCTGTTTTGCCTATAGGGACATAATAAGCATTAAAAATTATTTGATTAATAGTCTTGTTTTTGTAGATCTAAGATTTCATATTTCATATTCCAAAACTTGACTTTTTTGTGTGTTTTTACAACTACACTGATTTGCTGAACCCATAAGTGTAAATGTCAGTAAATTTTCAGACTAAATGCACCTACGTAACCAGCTCCAGTTGAGAAACAATACTGTCAGTGCTTCTGAAGCCACCACCATGTTCCTTCTCAGCCACAACCCACCACCTTCTCTTTGAAGGGGGGCAGTTTGTGAATTTTTCCCTTTTTTCTCTTGTAGGCCACACCCAAAACAATGTATGTATTAAAAGAACTCAGTTTTTGAGATTAGAATTGTATTAGGTGATAAACTTTTAAGTGGGCTTTGTAAGTAGCTTTTTACATTGTGTATTGCGATTTTTAATGCATGTACACTAGTAATTTGCAAGTAGGAAGTAAGCTTTTGAATTTGTTTTTTACCTTATAGGGTAATCAGTGGAACCTTTTTGAGGGACAAGAATGTTAAAATGTCTTTTTCACTATCACTTGCTTATTAATAGTCTGTGAAGGACAAAGGCACGGAACCTCAGTTTCCTTTCCTGGAGAGACAAGCTGACTTTGTATCCTCTATCCTAGCATGTACCTAGTACACATAAGCCACAGAAGAAAATGTCTTTAAAATAAACACATGAATTAATATAGGCTAATACCTATGTATGGCTTCCCCTACATTTATTTGTGTTTTGCCTACATAAAATAATTTAAGGTGGGATTTGCATGTATGAAATTGCTGTAAGAGAGCTCTCTTTCTGGAGAAATTTCAGGTATTGCTGGTTTATATGAGTGACTTTTTGAAATCATTTTATACAAGGATGTAGCATAAACTATAGGAAATTTACCACAGTTGTAGGAATATAGGGTATGTCTACAGTGTAGGAATGAATAACACTCCATTCAGGTGTCGGGGGGGAAGCAAGCTCTATGAAGCATCTGCACCTTAAGTATTGTGTTTTGATCTGTGTGCTTAATGTCTGTGCCGTAGAAACCATCAATCCGGGGAAAGTCCAGCAAAATGTTAATTGTAATGATCAGAGATGAAGTGTATGCAGCTGGAGCAAATTGAAAAGAATAAGCTGTCTTGCCTGGAAACATAATGATTAATATATAGAAGGTGATTATAAGTCTGAATGATTGTTTATCGTCTGAACTGGGGCACTTTGGACGTGAAAAGGTGTGCTGCTGTTAATTGTGTCATGACAGCTGGCACACTCCCTGGGCAAACTGGGACGTTGGATCTCCTGTTACAGGGTGAGTGTGGATTCTCTGTCATACCCTAGAGTTCTAGAATTAATGTTTCTTTAAACTCAAAAGTACTTCTTATAGCATAACTAAAGGGGCAAACACTGTACACAACGTGGCAAATGGGGAGCTTTCGAATTTTGAAAATATGAGGGAAAAGTTGTATTATTTTCTGTGCCGTCTAACAGATGGTCACAAATGTAGCAGCTTAAGCTAACACACTTCTATTACGTAATAGCTTCTGTGGGTGAGCTGTGCCTCTGCAGGGCTGGAACCCCGTGTGGGCCGGAGCTCAGCTCTCTCTGGGGTCTCCACTGGCCATGGGGCTGTTTCCAAGCTCATTTAGGGTGTAGCAGAACTTGTCAGACTGAGTGAGGGTTGCAGGCTGCCCTCAGCTCGGAGCCACTGCCTACACGCAGTGCCTGGCCATGTGGCCCTCTCCATCAGCTCTATCTCCTATTGTAGGATGAAAAAATAAATAGTTTACTATTATAAGTTATTATTATTAGTAAATTATTGTTACTACTGCCTACTGCACAGAGATCTGCTGTGGTATTTATTCATACAGCAGTATCCTGTATTTTGAATCGCCCCAATGTTGAAAGCAGGCTCTTCACAGCATGGCGGTGGCTTCTTCAAAGCCACAGTAAGTCAGAGCCATCCCGCGAGCGCACCGGACCTCCTGTCATGTTCCCCAGTCCCAGAGGTGACGTCCTGCCACCTCTCACTTCTGTTGGTCTCAGGTCCTGCCCACATTCAAGGAGGACACTTTAATGTCTGCCACACCGATGTAATCACAGTAACTTGTCACCGAGAAGTCCTGGCCTGACTGAGGTTTAATTCCCATCCCGTGTGGTAAACATCTTACTTGTGATTATTTTATGTGAGGGGGATGTCTCTTTCCGAATTAATGCGGGTATTCTATCACTTACTAATCACATATTGCATTTTGTTTTAACCAAGTCTAATCTTTCTCATTGTAGAAAAACATAATGTGTATTAAGAAAGACAAAGTAGTAGTCTGTACCACCGCACACCTGCCCACTAGCGACAGCAACAGCGTCTCCTGACAGTCTTGTGTCTTTTTTGTTCCCACTGACTTGAAACCTTCCCTCAGAGCCTTGCCCTTATTTTGAGGCAAATCCCAGGTACCATTTTATTACATAAATATTATGTGATACAACTTTTTATGTGATTGATCCAGGTTCTCGTCTTTTATGTTGTATGTTCCCTGAGGATATGGACCATATATTTTGTCATAGTGGTGCCCAGTGCAAAGTTGAAAAGCTGTGGATACACCGAGAGAGAGAGAGACAGAGAGACAGAGAGACAGAGAGAGAGATCAGAGTTCTGTGTTCTCTAATTAGTTTAAATTGAGTACAAAGCAACTTAAGATAAGTTACCCACTTTATTCTCTTCTTTGAAGAATTTCAATTTATTAAACTACCCAAAGGGTTTTTATTAAGTCTGTTTTGTTCTAGTTATTCCTAAGACTTGGACTTAGGAGCCTGAACTTTTTGTTGCTTCTCAAGCAAATCATAGTTTCTTCAAATGAAGGCAATAGGACCGATAGAACATGGAAAACAATTTGCTTTATTATAGTCCTCCTAACTCTCCCACCCTCAGCAGTATGACAGAAAATTAAGGTTCTGCATAAATAATAATCTTATCTCAGGGCAGGAAGCATTTCAGAACCCTGCAGCAGCGGGGGACCTGACCATTCTTCCTAGTTACTTTTTGACAGTTGACCTGTGTTGGGGAAACAGTCCTTAGATAACATAACTCGGCAGTAACTCAGGCCCCAGTGGGAAGAATGGGTGGTGAATAGGACCTTTGCTTCCTAAAGTCTAGACTAAATGAGCCTGATGAAAACAAAGTTCGTATGTGTTCAAATGGGATATTCTTACCTTACCCAACTTGAGAAGTGGAGAAAAGCATGTTTTCTTGTCACCCCCCCGCCCTGTCTCATCTTTGCTTCTGGCAGTAAATGTTTATATATGGTTATATGCCTACTTGTAAAATAACAGGTATCTAATGATTTACATATTTCTTTTTTGGTGGGCGGAATTGGGGAAGGGGAACAGATAAGTTGCTGTCCTTTTGTTCTTCAGTCTAGTTGTGGAGGATGTTGCTTCACTGGCCCATGCTAGTATTATCATTGCGCTCTTTCCCGTGAGGCAGTCGGTCACCGGCCATTGGACGGTGGCTCACGGCAGCACATGAAAGCACACACTGGCTGCCCGCCAGCCCACTGCAGTCTACGCCATCGCTGGTGACTCACGGTAGCCCAACTCCAGGTTGAGCTGTTGTTCACCGTCTTAGCTGTAGAGGGCACAGCATCACTGGCCCATGTGGGATCTGAACCAGGGCCCTGCTGCTCAGAGCTGGTGTCCCAAGTCAACTCCTAACCATTTCTCTACTTGGCCGTCCCATGATTTACATATTTCATAGACCTTAATTTATTTTTTTTTTTTAAAGATTTTATTGGGGAATTGGGGGAGGGGAACAGCGTTGGGGAATTGGGGAAGGGGAACAGACAAGTTGCTGTCTTTTTGTTCTTCAGTCTAGTTGCAGAGAATGTTGTTTCACTGGCCAATGTTGGTATCGTCATTGCACTCTTCCCTGATGAGGCAGATCGGTCGCCAGCCTCTGGATGGCGCTCACCGCGGTTATTGGCAGCTCACGCTGGCTGCCGGCCACTCACTGTAGCCTATGGCAGCCCACTGCAACAGGGGCTTCAGCCTACACTGTCGCCGGAGCTTGCACAGCCCAGCTCCAGCTGTTGTTAGCTGTAGAGGGCAGGGTCACTGGCCCTCATATGTGGGATCCGAACCAGCGCCGCTGGCATCCCCAAACCAGCTCTTAACGAATGCGCCACTCGGCTGGCCCTATTTTATTCATATTCTGATTGTTTATAGGTATCTTTAACATCGGTGTTTGTTCATCTCTAGTTATTTTTTGTGACATCTGGCATAGTTTGTAAGAGCATATCATCTTTATTTTCATTTACGTGTACCCTATGCACAGCATTGTACATTTATTTTTGATGGCATCAGTGGCTATTGTGGCTTGGAATAGCAGTTCTATTTATGTAATATTGACAATTGGATTTTTGTTCGCTTGTTTGCTGATATCCCCACATAATATATCACTAATTGCTGACCTATTCTCTGTCCTTTATAAAAGTGTTTTAAAAGGCCTTTTATTTCACATTCATCATGTACAATAATGAGATCATATCTCTAGGCATAATTAATACATATGTTCAAGCTCTTCTCTAAAGGCATCCACAGCTGTCATTTATTAAGGTTGTTTTAGGTCCACCAGACTTCCTCAGATAACTCTTTGTTGTGCAAAATGAGATATTTGGGAGAGGGTTGTTTTTTTGTAATCTGAGAGTCTTTAGGGGACCTAGATAGAAAGTAACTCCCTCTTTTCTGGGAGATGTGGAAGCAAGTTCACCCTATTTGTCCGTGTAGATGTATGTATTCTCACCTTGAACTCATAGAGCTGTTATTTTCCCTTTGATTGAATAGACGGGACCTATTCTACTCCCTCCCCTTTTCTTTGCCAGTTTTCAGAATATAACAGGATGAGCCTAGATGACAAGCCAAATGTGATAAATGTTAGAAATTGAATTGCTTTTGATCGAAACACTTCTTTGTGTGTTGCTCCCCGCAGGTTTGTCTTGTGGGTCTTTAGTAATCCCGAAGAGAGCTTTTTCTGGCCTCGTTTTTAGTGTGGTGACACAGTTCCGTCATAATGTATGACTGATAAATTATTTTTATAATTAGAATAAAATTTGAAAAAGATACCTATTTTCTAAAATAGATAATTGATCTATAAATTTTGTTCACATTTCTACATATACTATTTAAGAGAACACTTGGAGATTATTTCTTAGAACAGGTCTGAATGAATCTGGCTTTGGTTTGGGCTGAGAGTTTCTGATGAGACTGATTTAGCATTAGAGATAGTCCTTCCAATATTGTAGACATTTATTAAGAAAGCTTTTTCTATGATTTAGGCTGTATTTATATTCTGGGGAGAGTAGACTACTTGGAAGTAATATAGTTGTTAAAAGAAAAACTCTTATAAGAAATACGTTACAGGGCCCGCTGAGTGGCGCGTTGATTAAGAGTTGGCTTGTGACACCAGCTCCAAGCAGCAGGGTTCAGCTTGGATCCCACATGAGGGCCAGTGATGCTGGGCCCTCTACAGCTAAGATGGTGTACAACAGCTCCACCCGGAGCTGGGCTGTCATGAGTCTCCGGCGATGGCGTAGGCTGCAGCCCTGGTTGCAGTGGGTTGCTGTGAGCTGCCCTGAGCGGCTGTCCAGAGGCCGGCGACCTATCTGCCTCAGCCTGGAAGAATGCAATGATGATACCAACATGGGACAGTGAAGCAACATCCTTCACAACTAGACTGAAGAACAGAAGGACAACAACTTGTCTGTTCCCCTTCCCTGATTCCCCAACGTGGTTCCCCTCTCCCAATTCTCCAATAAAATATTTTTAAAAAATAAAAGAAAAAAGAAGTACTTTATAAAGGAACCTCAGGCCAGTCTGAATGCATGCCCATCTACTTCTAAAGATTCTATGGAAATAACATAAAGATGTGTCTGTGTGAGTGTGTGGTGTTCAGTTTATTAAACTCTAAGAGGGTTAGAGGATAAATTGTGCTACCAATGGACTGGGTAGTTTTGAGGAATTCCTAGGGATTCAAAGTAGGGAGGATTAGCAGCGAGTAGGAAAGGTCACCGCAGGAAGGAGAATAACCACTAAACAAATCAGCTGGCTGTGGAAGCTTGAGTTTGGACTCTGCAGTTGGTAGTTGGAGTGTGGCTGTGATGCAGTCACCATGGTAATCAGAGAAGTTCCTTTCTAGTAGCTGACTCAGTAGAGCCTTCTTCCTTTTCCTGTTTGAAAAGAGCAGTCATTCTGCGTGCCTCGTTTTTATCTTTAGGATAAAGCCAGAGACACCGTAGAAAGTGAGTGACCTTTTGCCTGAGGAGGGCTGCTGGCCTTTAGGGCTGGCGAGTGGACAGAGTGGAGAGGGCTTTGGCAGCTTGGTTTCCGGCAGACCCGGGATGGGCCGCATTCGCAGCCGGCAGTGTTGCTCCCTGATTGGCTTGCCTGCTCCTTCCACACATACTGCTTCTATGGGACTTGGGACCCTTTCAGGACAAACCAGAGGAAACCTATGCTCATGGTCTTTCAGTCACAAACCTGAGCAACCAGCCAGGAGTTTCCAGTCATGTGAGGAAAACCCAGAGCTTGAATGAGAACCAGAAACTTGAAAGTTTCTCCTTTCAGTGGCAGTAGTTTAATGGCCAAGGCCCACATTTCTGTGCCTTCGCTTCTTTCTTTTTTTGCTTTCCTGTATTGTTTTTTGTTGGAGTGATAGTTTTTTATTTTTTATTGGTTACCTATAAACTTCAGCATATCTAGCTAAAATTTTCTTATATCTGAAGTTACCAGTGTCTCTGTCCTCCCCTCTTTCCTGCACAATTCAGGCTCCTTTGGGTACTTTAGCTACCCTTGATAACCTCTCTTTGCAGTTATTTTTTGGCAGACTTAGAAGCAAAAGTAAGTGTTACAATTCCCAAGTATTTAAAGAAGGAATTGGGAGGTGGAGGAGAGGCGGAAGGAGAGGAAAATGCTAATTTCCTTTTGTTTCATAGCAGACAATTTCAGAAATAGTAAACCTAGATAGAGATTGAAATGGAGAAACATTATAAGCCCTGAAACAATATTATATCCAATAAAACATAGTGAAAGCTAGGAGGTGATCTGGGGAAGGAGAGTTGAGAGGCAGTGTGCGCGCCAGTTTTTCATTTTGCATAGCACAGATTTAAAAGCTGTGGACTGAAGCTTATATTATTTAAAGTTATGATAATCATCCAAAACCAAACTGTTAGCAATGGTTGCCTCTGGGAAAATGCACCTAAAGGGAGGGAGTGATAAATAATACTTTTATCATTTGCATTATTATAATTATTATTTTTTTTTTGAGGGCGGTGTCACTGGCCCTCATATGTGGGACCTGAACCGCGGTTGCTGGCGTCCCAAGCCAGCTCTTAACCACCGCGCCATTCGGCCGGCCCTTCTTTCGCATTATTTTTAGATTGTGAATATTCGGTATTTATTAAATAAAACTTTATACAGGGCATACAAGGGATTGATGCTTTCTCTAGTATTTCCAACAGCTTTTCATAGGGGAGTAGCTTAAAACTTTTGAATAAAGATTGACATGTTTTCCTTCTACCTACATAGTAGCTTTCAAAACAAAATCCACTTAAAGAAAATACTATCTTCTGCTATTTTCCATTGTCATTCAGCTTGGTAAAATGGTCACTTAGAAAAGTTTAAGTGACTGATGCTTCTAATAATATATGTGCTTTACTGCTGTAGAGAAGTTTCACATTCATTTTGATTTCCACAATACCCTGTGAGGTAGGCAGAGTAGATGTTTTCCTGTATTCTAAGGTGAGAAAACTATGACTGTAAAGTGACTTATATGGCTTATACAGCAGTGACAGAGTTGGACTCAAAGTCTGTGCTTCTGAGCCCAGCTCGCTGCCCATCCTACACATGTAATGGTCCTGGCCCTGCTCAACCTTCTCTTATCCCGTGACATTTGTGTGTCTCTTACTAGTTCATATCTATCTGCTTTTATAGCACAAAGCAAACACAAGTTCCGACATTGATTTTTTCCTGCGTTCTGAACTTTGTACTCGTAATTGTGTTTAAAATACATGAGTCAGTGTTGATTTTAAAAGATGCATTTTATTGCAGTTTTTAAGAAGTGCCCCCCATAAACACTGGGTATCATTCTGCATCTTGTGGTTTCTGCAGCTAGACAGCACCTAGTTCCTTACCCCGCCGAACTGCTCCTGTCTCAGAGATGTAGGTGCCTTCCAAACTTTCTCTGAGAGCCTTGTTTTGTTCTCTTGGGGCTTGTTGAATCAAAGCAGTGGAGTTTAAATGGGATTTACTTCAAGAATTAACTTCGGGGTTTGCAATACTGAATAAGCAACTTCTGGCCTTATCTGAACCCTACATTTGTAGTCTAGACCCTAGAAATTTTCGATTTCAGTAAGTGATTTGCTCTCCACAAAAATGACGTGGGGGAAGTAAGCAGTAAGCGTATTTAGCTCTTGTCTTCGGAGCTCAGTCAGACACACTTGACCCTTGATCATATGTTTTTAAAATAATTATGGATATATAATGTAAAATTTGCCATTTTAATTTTAAGTTTATGTTTCAGTGACATTCATTACATTCACCATGTTGTGCAACGTTTACCACTATCTCATTCCAAAAATCTCTCCTCACCCCAAAGAAACTGTAGTAGCTCCCCATTCCTTTCTCTCCAAACCTTCCTATCCTCTAATCTACTTTCTATCTTCTATGAATTTGCCTACTGTAAATATAACTTGTAAGTGGAATCATATAATATTTGTCCTTTTGTTTTTGGCTTTTTAGACTTAGCATAGTGTTTTCAAGGTCCATCCATGTTGTAGCATGAATAAGTACTTCATTCATTTTTTTTTTTTTAATTTTATTTTATTAGTTTTCGGTGTACAACACAATGCAATAGTTATACTCTTTACCCCGCAAAGTGAAACCCCCCTCCCCCAGTTCGCCACCCCACTCCCCCCGCCCATATCATACATATCCATCACAACTCCCCTGACTCACCTCCACAGCATACTCCACATCCCGTGACCACCCACATATTCAGTTGCAGTTGGCATACAATACTATACAACATCAGCTTCAGGTGTACAGTGCAGTGATCAAGCCTCTACTCCATCCATGAAGTGGTCTCCCTAACAAGGCATGTGACTATCTGACACGCCACAAAATTTTTACAACGTTATTATATTCCCCGAACTGTGTTTCATATCCCTGTGGCAATATTGTAGTTGTCTATTTATGCTGTCTAATCCCTTCCCCTTCCCCCCATCCCCACCCCCCTCCCAACTAGCAACCCTCAGTTTTTCCTCTACATCTATGAGTCTGTTTACTTTGATCGTTCACTCAGTTCTTCAGACTCCACACACAAGTGAGATCACATGGTACCTGTCCTTCTCCGACTGACTTATTTCTCACAACATAATAGTCTCTTCACAACATTATCAATTACATTCCCAGAACTGCCCCCATAACCCTGCGGCAACATTGTAGTCCCACATATACTGTCCAAAACCTTCCCCCTCTCCCTCTTCCCCACTCCCTCCCAACCAGCAACCATCAGTTTTTCCTTTATATCTGCTTGATATGACATCAATCTTCTTAAATTGTCTCTCTGGGTTAGCTTGTTTACCCCTTTCTTTTGTTTAAAAAGTCCTTTTAACATTTCTTGCAATGCTGGCTTGGTGGTAATGAATTCCTTAAGCTTATTCTTTTCTGAGAAGCTCTTTATTTCTCCTTCAATTTTAAGTGATAGCCGTGCTGGATAGAGCAATCTTGGTTGTAGGCCTTTATTTTGTGTCACTTTGAGTATCTCCTGCCACTCCCTTCTGGCCTGCAGAGTTTCTGTAGACAAGTCAGCTGTTACTCTAACAGGAGTTCCTTTGTATGTAACCTGCTGTCTTTCTCTTGCAGCCTCTAGGATTCTGTCTCTGTCTTTAACCTTTGCCATTTTCACTATGATGTGTCTTGGTGTGGACCTGTTTGGGTTCAGCTTGTTTGGAACCCTTTGCACTTCCTGGGCATGTATGTTGATTTCCTTCACCAGGGTAGGGAAGTTTTCAGTCATTATTTTTTCAAATACCTTTTCAACCCCTTGCTTCTTCTCTTCTCCTTCTGGTATTCCTATGATTCGAAGGTGGCTGCGCTTCATCTTGTCCCATAGGGCTCTTAAACTATTTTCATTGTTTTTTATTCTTTGGTCTTTTTGTTGTGCCCACTGGGCGATTTCTGCTGTTTTGTCTTCCAAATCGCTGATCCGCTCCTCTGCTTCATCTACTGTACTGGTGATTCCTTCGAGTGTGTTCTTCATTTCAGTTATTGTATTCTTTAGTTCTAACAGGTTGTTTTTTATGGTTTCCCTGTCTTTCTTTATGTCCTCGCTAAGTTCCTTAAACATTCTTATCATCAGTGTTCTAAACTGTGTCTCTGAAAGGTTGGATCCCTCTATTTCATTTGGTTCCATTTCTGGAGGTTTCTTCTGATCTTTTACTTGTGACATGTTTCTTTGTTTCCCCATTCTGGCTGTTGCTCTGGGATTGCTTTGATGTATTAGATAGATCACCAGGAGAGCCCTGGCTGGATCACGCAGGCACACAGCTCACAGCCCAAGACTCCCAGGAGAACTCCCAGTCTCAGCCTGTCCCAATCAGCCGCTCTCATATCAGGCCGAGCAGCCCAACAACCAATCACCAGCCTGGCAACTCTGCAAGCGCAGTGTGGAAAGCAGAGACCCAAGGCGGCTTGAGTGCTCCCGCGTCTCAGTGAGCAGCCTGTTGGAGTCGGATCACTCCCACTAGGCGTTTCCCTGGCAACACAGCACAAGCCGAGCGGAGGGTGGGGATCCAAGGCCACAGGCGCGCGCGCGCGCACGCACGCACGCACTTCGCCAATTCCACCAGACCAATTAGGTCTCGGACCTGATCCTTCGTGGGAGGGCACAAGCCCGACAAAATGGCGCCCTCCTTACACCACTCGCGTGCAAGCTCCGCACCACGGGAACAACAATCCAAAAACCTCCAGCCTTTGCACCAAAGGTGCTCAGCTCAGTCCGTCCCCGCAGGCTCCCGGCTCACACAGCCACTCCCTCCATCAGGAACCAGGTAAGTGCTCACCGGCGAGCAAGCCCGGGCGCCGGCCCCACTGATTCTCCAGCCGCTCTTAACCTCACCAAGCTGAGGAAAGAGAGTCCTTACTAATTTATTGCTGGCTATCTTAGAACTCCTCTTCCCGGCAAAGGAGCTCTGGGCTAGTGAGCTTGGGGTGCAGCCGGAGCGTCTCTCCCCCAACCAGACAAGCTTCCCACGGCTGGGGCTTCCCTCACGGGGCTCGCCCTCTCTCGTCTCCGCCCGTCCTACCAGACCCGACGTGGCCTCCTCTTTAAGTTCTTCGTTTAGTGGTTCTGTTCCTCCAGTGTTCTGGGGACCTCCAGGGTTGAATGCTGTATAATTTGCTTGTAATTTTGGTGTGATCCTGGGAGGCAGTTAGCACAGCGTCTGTCTATTGCGCCATTTTACCGGAAGTCCCAGTACTTCATTCATTTTTGTGGGTGAATATTATTCCACATTTTGTTTGTCCATTCATCTCTTGATAGAAATTTGGACTCGTTTCCACTTTTTGGCTACAATGAACATTGACATACAAGTATCCTTTTGGATATATTCCTAGGAGTGAAATTGTTGAGCCATGTGGTAACTCCATGTTTAACTTTTTGAGTAACTACTAAGTTTCTTCACATCCTTACCAACACTTGTTATCTCCCCTCCCCTTTTTTTTTTGATTCAGGCCATCCTGATGATTGTGAAGTGTTACCTTGCAATTTTTATCTGCATTTCCTTAATGAGTAATGATACTGAGTATTTTTTTCATGTAACTGTTTTCCATTTGTATATTTTCTTTGGAATAATGTATTCAAGTCATTTTTCCTTTTTTTTTTTTAAAAAAAAATTGAATTGTCTTTTTGTTCTTGAGTTGTAGGAGTTCTTTATATATTCTGGTTATTAATCCCACTTGGTCCTGGTCAGTAATCCTTTTAGTATGTTTGCTTGTGTGTGTGTGTGTGTGTGTGTGTGTGTACTTTTTTTTTTTAAGATTTTATTGGGGAATTGCGGGAGGGGAACAGACAAGTTGCTGTCCTTTTGTTCTTCAGTCTAGTTGTGGAGGATGTCGCTTCACTGGCCCATGTTGGTATTATCATTGCATCCTTTCCCTGTGTGGCAGTCGCTTGCTGGCCATTGGACGGCCGCTCACAGCGGCTCAAGGAAGTTCATGCCGGCTGCCAGCCACTGCAACCTATGCTGTTGCCGGAGACTCATGACAGCCCAGTTCCAGGTTGAGCTGTTTTTCACCATCTTAGCTGTAGAGGGTACAGCGTCACTGGCCCTCATGTGGGATCCGAACCGGGGACCAGCTGGTCAGAGTTGGTGCCCCAAGCCAACTCTTAACCAATGCGCCACTCGGCCGGCCCTAGTTTGCTAGTATTTTGTTAAGAAGTTTTGCATCTGTAGTCAAAGTAATATCGGTCTACAGTTTTCTTAAAGAAGAAATAGTCTGGCTTCAGTGTCAGAGTAACGCTGGCCTCATAAAATGGGTAAAGAAATGTTCACTCCTCTTTAATTTTTTGGAAGAGTTTTGAGACAGATTTGTGTTAATTCTTTAAATGTTTGATAGAATCTACCAGTGAAGCCATCTGGTTATGGGCTTTTTCTTTGTTGGGAGGTTTTCAATTATTAATTCAACCTCCTTATTTGAAGTCTACAGATTTTCTTAGTTTGTGGTTTGTGTTTATAAGGATTCACGTAGATGTCCAGGTTGTTGACATATAGTTGTTTATAATATTCGCTTATAATCCTTTTTATTTCTGTAAAGTTGGTAGTCATGTCATCCCCTTTTCTGATTTTATTTGAATCTTTTCTCTGCATCCTTTTTTTTTTTTGTTAATCTAGCTAAAGATTTTTCAAATTTGTTGTCTTTCTAAAGAAACATTTTTGTGTTTTTTTTGATTTCCTCTATTTCCCTAACCTCTATTACATTTATCTCCACTGAAATCTTTATTATTTCCTTTCTTCTGCTAGCTTTGAATTAGATTGTTCTTATTCTGATTCCTTAAGGTGTACAGTTAGATTATTGATTTGAGATCATCATTTTTAATGTAGGTTTCTACAGCTATAAAGTTTCCACTGACCGTTCCCTTCTCTCTGTCCCATATATTATTTTGATATGTTGTGGTTTTGTTTGCATGCGTCTTAAGGTATTTTCTATTTTTCCTTGTGGGTTCTTCTTCACCTGTTAGTTGTTAGCATTGCTTAATTTCCACAGAAATGAGAATTTCCAGTTTTCCTTTTTTTTAAAGAAAATTAGTTTGTAGTTTCATAACAGTGCCATCACAAAAGATACTTTGTTTCAGCCTTTTAACATTCATTAAGACTTGTGGTCTAACATGATCTACCTTGGAGAATCTTCTACTTGCACTTGGGAAGAATACGTATGTATTCTGTTGTTGGGAGGCGTGTTCTTTTTGTCTGTTATGTCTGCCTAGTTTATAGTATTTTCAAGTCCTTTCTTCGCTATCTGGTTTGTCCATTATTGGAAGTAGATGTTGCAGTACCCAACTGTTGTAGAACTGTCCTTTTGTCCCTTCAGTTTTGTCAGCTTTTGATTGATATATTTTGAGGTTTTGTTGGTTGGTGCATGTCTGTTTATAATTGTTATATCATCTTGAATGGAGTAAACTTTTATTATATGATTTTTTTTCTCAACTTACTGAGATATTATTGACATGTGACGTACACAAATTTAAGGTGATGATTTAATACATTTATCAGTTGCAAAATGATTTTCATCATAAGGTTATTAATACCTCCCTCTCCTTACATCATTATGTGTATGTGTGTGTAGAGGGGTGACATTTAAAATCTACTCTCTTAACAACTGTCAAGTATGTAATACTTTATCGATATAACTTTTTTGACTTAATAATAATATCAATAATAATATTTGACAAAAATATCATCTTGTCTGATGATAATATAGCTCCTTATCTTCTAGCTCTCTTTTAGCCACTATTTGCTTGGAATAACTTACTGTATCCTTTTACTTTCAAAATCTTTGTGTCTCTGTATCTAAAATGAATCTCTTGTAGACATTATGTAGTTGGGTCATGTTTTTATCCATTCTACCAATCTTTACCTTTTAATTGGAGAGCTGAATACATTTATAGCTAAGTAATTACTAAGGAAAGACTTCTGTATCTAACTGTTTGTTTTCTATGTGTCTTATATTTTTTTCCCCTTAATTCCTCCGTTAGTACCTTTTTTGTATTTACTTGTTTATTTTTGGTAATGTATCACTTTGATTGCCCTCTTTCCTTTTCTGTATAATTTTTAGTTTTCTTAGTGGTTTTCTTGGGAATTACAGTTAGCATCTTAAATTATAACAACCTATTTTGAATTAATTACCAACTCAGCTCTAGTAGTATAGAAACACACTGCTGCTAAACATCTCAGTCCTTGCTTGGACCTTGTATATTATTGTCACTGATTACATACAGAGGGTGCCAAAAAATGTATACACACATTTTAAGAAAGGAAAGCTGTATTAAAATTGTAATACTCAATATATATCAGTAATAAAAGAGGAATAGAAGTCACATTTGACTTCTGCAATTACAAGAGATGCTCAAAGTGGTTACCATCAGCGTCCAAACACTTCTGATTATGGTGAACTACTGCTTGAACAACATTGACCAAAGTGTCCATTTGTGTACATTTTTTGGCACCCCTGATATATACATTGTGTATACATTAACACAGATTTATAATTATTATTTAATGTGTTTTCCTTTTAAATCATATTTGAAAAAAGGGGGAGTTATAAAACAAAAGTACAGTTATAAGATAAATAACTACCAGTGATGTAATGAGAAGATGGATATTAGGTGAACCTACAATGGTAATCACTTCACAATACATGTATTGAGTTGTCGGAAAAGTCATGACGTGTTTTTCAAAGGTCATTTATTTATATAAAGAACAAAGATCAATCAATGATATATTGCCTGTTTTGTTCGATAACCTTTTGCCATCTTTCAGTGAGCCTCTTAATTCTTCCTTCATAGAAGGACCTGTCTTTATTTGTGAAAAACTCAGAACAAGGTGCTGATTTACAGCCTCATCTGAATTGAATGTTGTACCACACAAGGAGTTTTGAAGAGAGCAAAACAAGGGGAAGTCTGATGGCGCAAGGTCAGGCGTATGGTGGGTGTGGCAACACATCCCATCCAAGCACCAGTAATTTTTGACAGGTGATCAAACTTGTGTTGTGATGGAACATAAGCAATTAACAAGGCCTGGACATTTCTGCATGATGGATTCATTCCAACTGTCCAATTGCCGACAGTACACATTGAAATTGATTTTTTGGTTCCATGGTAAGAGCTTGAAAAACATGACACCTTTAAAATCCCACCACACAGAGAGCATAACCTTCTTCTGATGAATGTCTGCTTTTGATGACATTTGAGGAGAATCATCACATCGGGACCAAGACTGTTTGTGCACCACATTGTTGTAAACACCAGTTATCAGTCGCTTCGAAAAAGGATCATTTTCCTCACCTTTAATGAGCATATTGCAGAAGTTTATACCCACCATCAAATGAACTTCTTTAGTTCATGTGGAACCCAAATATCGAGCTTGCTTACGTATCCCAGCTTCGTTAGGTGGTCGTGAACGCTTGAATGATGGATGTTCAATGTTTCTGCAATCTCCCGTGTCGTGTAACGTGGGTTTAACTCTATATCGTTGCCTTTATTTTGTTATCAACCTCGGTGGGCCTCCTTGACCAAGGAGCATCATTGAGATCAAAATCACCGGCACGGAATTTTGTGAACCATCGTTGACACAGACGTTTTTGTAGAGAATTGTCACCGTAAACTTTATGCAACTTTTTTTTTTTTTAAAGATTTTTTATTGGGGAATTGGGAGAGGGGAACAGTGTTGGGGAATCAGGGAAGGGAAACAGACAAGTTGCTGTCTTTTTGTTCTTCAGTCTAGTTGCGGAGGATGTTGCTTCACTGGCCCATGTAGGTATCATCATTGCGCTCTTCCCGGATGAGGCAGATCGGTCGCCAGCCTCTGGATGTCGCTTACTGTGGCTATTGGCAGCTCACGCTGGCTGGCTGCCAGCAAGCCGCTCACGCTGGCTGCCAGCCACTCACTGTAGCCTATGGCAGCCCACTGCAGCGGGCTGCAGCCAACACCGTCACCGGGGCTCGCACAGCCCAGCTCCAGGTGGAGCTGTTGTTAGCTGTGGAGGGCATTGTCACTGACCCTCACATGTGAGATCCGAACCAGAGCCGCTGGCATCCCAAAACCAGCTCTTAACCACTGCGCCACTCGGCCAGCCCTATGTAACTTTTCATAAGCTTGACGCGTGTTCTTCCCTTTATGGAAGTAAAACAGTAGAATATGGCAAAAATGCACAGTTTGGTCTTTCATCTTGAACTTGTAAAATCTCCAAAACTCAACCAAATCGCTCAATTTTTTTTTTTTTAAGAATGAAGTTAGAACTGTCAGCTGTCAAATGACATAGCAGTAACATAGATGCAAATGACTCTAGTACTTCCAAAAATGAACTAGTGCCATGTGTTGCAAACATGAGTCATGACTTTTCCGACAACCCAATAAATCAAATCTTGCTGTACACCTTAAACTTATACAGTGATACTATCAATTATTTCTGAATAAAACGGGGGGTAAAAACCCCTAAAGTACTATCATGCTAGCTGTTATATTTACCTGTGTTCGTTATTTCTTTACATGGCTTTGAGTTATTGCCTAGCATCTTCATTGTAGCTGGAAGGACTCCCTTTAGTATTTCTCATAGGGCAGATCTAGTAATGAATCCCTTTAGATTTATCTTGGAATATCTTAATTTCTCTTTCACCCCTGAAGGATAGTTTTGCCATTTATAGAATTAGCTGACAGTTTTTCTCTCTCAGCACTTTAAATATGTCATCTTCTGCCTTCTGGCATCTGTGGTTTCGGATGAAAAATGAGCTCTTAATCTTGCTGCAGATCCCTTACATGTGATGAGTCACTTCTTTTAAGATTTCAGTTCTCTCTTTGTCTTTGACAATATGACTATAATGTGTGGATCTTGTTTAGGCTTTCCTGTTCGGATTTTATTGAACTTCTTGAATGTGTAGATTCAGGTCTTTCATCAAACTTGGGAAGCATTTTGTCTCAAATTATGCGAAGAGTTAGTGGCATGCCCGAACTAGACTCAAGTCTGTAGCTTTGCTAGGTCAGTGCTGTTTTTTTAGTACACTGTGGTCTCTTTACAGTTGTAAACAACATTTCATGTTGGCCAAAAGGTGCAAACTTCCAGTTATAAAAATAGTGGGTCTGGGGATGTAATGTACAGCATGCGGACTGCAGTTAATCATACTGTATTGTATGTTTGGAAGTTGCTAAGAGAGTAGATCTTAGAAGTTCTCATCTCAATGAAAAAAATTTGTATTGTGTGTGGTAATAAATGTTAACCAGATTTATTGTGATCATTTTGCAGTATACACATATCAGTCATCATGTACACTTGAAATTAAGGTCATATTATATGTGAATTACATCTCCATAAAATTTAAAATCCACAACATTTCCTGTTTTTAATAAAATTTTAGTTTCAATTATTAGCATTATACTGTCAGGAATATTGGCTAAAAGATGTTACCCAATTTTAACCTTGTTACTTAAGCACAACCATTGTGTTTCTCTTTATCCTCCCTGATTTTATTAAGGCTTTTTTGGTTTGAGAGCAGTTCTATGTTCACAGCAAAATTGAGGAAAGGTACAGAGATTTTTTATACACCTCCTACCCCAACATATGCACAGCTTTCCCCATTATCAACATCCCGAACCAGGGTGGTACATTTATTATAATTGATGACCTTACATTAACACATTGTAATCATCAAAAGTCCATAGTTTACATTATATTAAACTCTTGGCGTTCTGTGGGTTTGGACAAATATATAATGCCATGTATCCATAATTTATAGAATCATACAGAGAATTTTCATTGCCTCAAAAATCCTCTGTGCTCTTCCTGTTCATCCCTCCCTCCCCCTGACCCCTGGCAACCAGTGAGCTTTTACTGTCTCCATAGTTACCGAGTTTTTTACTTTCAGTTATTGTCATTTTTATATTTAGAAGCTTTTTTTTTTTAATCTGCTTAGACTTTAGAGCCTTGTTCTTGTAATCAAGTCTTTGTTATTTCTTGGCACATATTAAGCGTTTGTTTTAGATAGTTTCTGAAATAGTTCTGATATTTAATCTTTGAGTCTAACTCGGCTGTCTGGTTTCTGCTGGCTTTTCTTCATGGTACGTGGTTTTCCTGTCTTTATGTGTGTGACTTGATTGTGAACTTAAATCTCTTGGCAGTGTATTTGTGGGAACTCTTTGTGGGGTGGATTAAATATGTCTTTCACAGTTAGTTTGTAATTCTGCTTGTTGTGTGGAAGAAGGCACTGTCAACTCAGGGCGTCTTTGAATTACATTTTCTGCTTGAGGCTTTTCCCTTTAAAGATCATACAACTTGTGTGAATTTGGGTCAGAAACTTTCATGAAGGCCAACTTGTGGTTTTGAAAATTTGGAAGATAATTAATCATTGCCCCACCTCCTCCAGTGCCAAGGACAAGTCAGGCAAGTTTCCCTGCTGTCTCCTTCTGTGGTACTATTTCTTGTTCTCTCTTACACTGAAGATAGGCTCTTATGGGATCCCAGTGTCATGCTGGGGTCTTCTGTTGACCTCCCTGTGTTGGGTGGGTCTTTAGTTTTAGTGTTGATTTTCCTGCACTATGTTTCATTCAACTGTCAAAAAAGAGGTCAGAGGTCATGAGGGCTAGCAAATATCCTCAACGTGAAATCTGTCTTTGGCATTGGCTTGCCTCCCAGGGTTCCCTGGAACTGGTTTCTGGTTTTTGCAGATTTCTTTATTCTCTCACCAGCTCAGTCAATTGTTATTTAATTTTAAAATTCATCCCCCTTTTGGTTTTCATCAGGACAGTCATGAATTTCTAAGTGCTTCTTAATGATGAATTCTATAGTAATAGGTACTGTGTCTAAAATAACCTTTGTGTAAGTCACAAAAATGGAGACAGTACAGTCAGAAAAAATGTCTTCTTCTTTGTCATGTACTCAGAAAAGACAGATGAATCCTGGTGCCTATGAAAGCAGAGCAGAAATTCTTAACTGAGCACGCTACCATTTCTTCTGTTATCCCAGTAAAGAATCACTGATTTCATAAAGCATTGTTAATTTTAGTAGGATCGTATTTTCAAGTGTGGGGAAGGAAAATTGTTCAGAGCCATTACTATTAGACAGACGTGTTGTAGGCTCAGTTTAAACCTTGGGGTGCCTGATTGATCGTTATTTGACAGGATAGAATGTGTCAGCCTTCAACAAAATCTTCAAGGGACGTCTATGTTTGAGAACTCCTCTAAAGATGTTGAAAATGTACAGCAAATTTTTGGTTTGGTGGTTGTTTTTCACCAGTTATATCTGACTCTAATGTTGAACAAAACCCACTCGTTAGGCACTGGATTGCTTCTTCCTCTTATAGTTAGTGGGCTAGACACAGGGACACACTCTGATCATTTCTGCAGAGAATGTCTTGAGCCAGGAATGTCCTCCCTCAGTCCCGCAGCCAGGGACAGAGCGTTGCTACCAGAGTAGGGGCAGCCTGCTGCACTTGCCTTAATGTAGAGCTGTCATAATTCCACTCGCTCCTTGTACTTTCCATTTCAGTCCTCTGCCCTTGATCCTCCTGTAATCACAACTTTCAGTGTTGGATTGTGTTATGTGGCATGTGTTGGCTGGCTTGGACTCGCCTGATGTTTTGTGTTAATATCGTAATGTCCTTAGAAGTATTGATAAGCGATTGGAAATGATAGAATGTTGAGTTAGAAGTGATTTTGGAAATTACTTAATCTTTTCATTTTTAAACCATATTTAGCTGTGAAAACCTTCTTTCATTTAAAGGTTTACTGGAAAACCGAACAGATAAACTTGGAGCTTGGGGTTTTGAAACTCCTTGAGAAGACTGACCCTTTTATTTTACAGATGAAGACTCTTAAATCCAGAAAGGTTAAATGACAATGGCCTGTGGCTGTTTCCACTTTCTTTTTTAGCTTCCTCTTCCCAGACCTCCTGTGGGATTATGGTTCTGCCTTGCTGTTCGCCTTTTGGGAAACTTGGTGTTGACACCTCCACGGGCCTGTATGTGGACTTGGTCAGACGGAGGAGAGAGTGTGTGTTTTTTGAAAGCTGTCTTTTTGTTTCTCCTGATTTTTGTTTCCTTCTCTTGTTAGCTTTTGCATGAAGCAGATGATATTTATTAACATTACTAACTCAGTAGCATTTTTTTTCCTCTTGGGGTTGAAGGGAACCGGGAGAAGAGAACCAACATGTATGGGACATCTGCTGTGTACCAGGCACTGCCAGATGCCTTTTCAAAAGTTTAAGCTTCAGTAATTTGTACTACCCTATTAAGTAGTTGGTAACATTTTCATTTTACACTTGGGAGACTGAGGCACAGAGAAGCCAATAACTTGACCCCTAATGAAAACTACCCTGAGGACAAGGGGATGGGTAAGGGGTTTTCTAAGCAGCGCGTGAAAGTACAATATGCGGTGTATGTGGGGACAATGGGGCATTGGGCTGGTTAGAATATGTGGCGTGTGGCATGTGATTGGTATCACACTGTTACCGGAGGGGGTGGGGGGGGCCCTTCTCAGTGAGATGCCCAGGCTTGGTTTCCACACCCACGGGTCGAACCTGGTGGAGTCTGGGCTTGGCTCTCACACCGGGGGGTCAAACCAGACCTTGAGGAGGAAAACTGGGAAACCTAGCTGTTACCTTGCTGGAGGGTGGGCCATCCTCAGCGAGATGGCCAGGTTCTTGGCGTCTTGAGCAAAGAGTTGAACAAGACACCGAGGTAAAGTGGTGAAAGAGAAGTTTATTAAAAGAAAAAATACGCTTCAAAGAGGTAGAAGCGGGCCCGAGCAGAAGGCAGTGGCTCTAGGGTCATTATTAGAAGAAAAAGTGCACTCAAAGCGTTAGGAGCGGGCCACATCTCAAAGGCTCAAAGGCTCAAAGGGCTCAAGGATCCTAACTGGCCAGGACCTGGAGTTTTTATCCCTTCTTTCTCTAGAATGGGCTGTTCCTCTCTGGGCGTGGGACCACTTGATTGACATCTGTGATTGACTACAGGCTATTACCTCATCTCTTTAGACTGCACATGTTCCTTCCCAGAATTCAGTCTGTTATAATGGTAGTAATGAACCTCCAGGCATATGTATGATATTATAATGATGGTATAATGAGGCCCAGGTGACATGAAGGTCGTTGTGGTTTTTACTGCACAGGAGCTAGTGAGTGATCTTATCTAGTTGGGTATTTTGTACCTATTTGTTTCCTCATAGAGGTAGATAATTACAGTAGGTCCCCGACTTACGAACATTTGTAGATGTGAACAAACCTCGGAAGTAGCTCACGTGTCTGCTGGCCATTGTCCCAGTTGTGCCGCTGTGTGCTTACTGTGCAGTTTGGTAACGTACGGTAGTCCAGTGCTCAGTCAGAGCCCAGGATGCCCGGAAGCAAGAGGAAAGCAGTGGGGATGTGGAGGGGACTGCTAGGAAGTGCAAAGCAATAACCATGGAAACAAAAGTGAAAATAATGGAGAGACTGGGCCGAGGCGAAAAGATGGTAGATGTCACTCATTCTTACAACATGAATTGTTCAGTCACTGGCTTTACATTGTATATTTGTGTCAAAGGTGTGTAAGACTCACTTTGTCGGACTTACAAACAACTCTGACTTACGAACGTTCTCCCAGAACGGAACTTGTGCCGTAAGTCAGGGACTTACTGTACAATTAGTGCAGAGGGGAGGTCCTCTGGGTGATTGCACTCTATGGGACGGGCAGGAATGCAGAGACCCAATGCCTGCCTCTAACTGCCTGCCTTGTTTTTCCCTTTGAGAGACGTGATCCCCATAAAATCTCTATGGGAAGTTGAGGGACAGGGGGTCTTTTCTTCCGTATCTGCTTCCTGCTGGACAGGGGAGTAGAGCTGTCACTGCCTGTTGGGGGTTCATGGAACTCTCACCCTAGCTGATCTCAGATGAGAGGAAGGGGTCTCGAGCTCTGCCTGGAAGACTGTGTTGGCTTCTTTGGTTGTGACTGGCAATCTTGCTGGGGTGCCCTCTGTATCCCCAAGGCCCCTGAATAAGGAAAAATAGATTTTATTTAATAAATTTAAAAGTGTTGGCTTAAAGAGCAGAGCCCAGAGCTATGGAGGTGGGGTGCCTCCACAATGGAAAATCGTCAGCTCTTATGGGGCCTGTGACCATTCAGCCAGTCACTCAGCTGGGCCCAGAACAGATTGGAAAGAACATTAGGCTTCAATGATTACAATCAACAAATATAAATCACAAATTTCAGGATAATTATCTAAAGCAGGGGGTAGGAGATTTCTATGATTCAGATTAAAAACAATCTATTTGTGATTAAGAAACTGATTTATAAAATAATTAAGAATCAGGAGGATAGGTGCTAAAAAACTGGGAAAAAGGAAACTTTCAGGAAAAGGAGACTTAAAATCCATATAAGAAAGAAAAAGTTTTTCACTGGGGGAGAGGGGTGCGCTACTTGCTTGGCCTGTATCAACACTGCAGTGCTAACGTTTACATGTTCTGTTCTTAGCTCTCACTAAGGCCAGGATGCATTCCCAGGTGTGTGTGCTGACATTTATTACTCCACGTAGATAGATGATGAGGTTGTATTTTGGATAATAGCACCTTGCCTTCTTTTTTTGTGGGGAAGAGGTTATACTCATTTGAAAAAACAAAACAAAACAATTTCTGTTTGAATTCTTACAGTAGGTGGTAAACATCTGGGCTTAACAATAATTTTTAACATAGGGGAGGAAATTCTGTGACAAGATGACTTGAGCTGGCAGGGATGGAGAGTGGGGCTTGCAGCATTCCCACCAAGACCGTTTTGGTCAGTGGGTCTTGAAGTTGCTGTAATAATTGAATTTGATGTTGTTCTAAACAGTTAATTGATAGCCAAATTCAGAAATAAATGGCATCTAAATGAGTGATTGTGTCAGGATTTTATATAAAGCCTAAAAGTAACGCGCGCGCGCGCGTTGGGTGGCTGGCAGATACGGGAAATAACCTTGTTTAGGTAGAACCTGACCACTAACACAGCAGGTCCCTTTAAGCAGTATGTACTTATTTTCAGGCTCGGCCCATCAGGAAGTTGAGGATAAGTAGTTTCACACAGGTCTGGGTTCTGCTCACTAACGGGCTGGTGACCCCATGCCTGTGTCCCTGACGAGGCAAAGTGCTTGTGCTATTGTGCAAATACGTGTATACGTGTTAATTTCAGTTTTCCTTTTCTTTAACATTATAGTTTTGAGAAGTATTCTGTTTTTGTTTGTAAATGTAGTTTATTCTGACTTTTTCTACCTAATATGCTATCATATTTTATAGGCCACCTAGATTGCTGTCAGCTGTGCAATCATCAGTGATGCTTTAGTAAACAATCTGTCACCTTTAGTTCTGTGCGAGAACTTCTCAGGTATACATACACACCCCTGAAGAATTGTTAGACCCCTGAAAAATGCATATTTAATTTCACAATTTCAGCCCTCTAATCCCAGTCATCTGACTTCTGTCAGATTACACTTCTGTTAGAGTACGTGATAGACAGCCGGGGCTTTAGCTCATTATTTAGAAGAAAGGAACAAATTAGGCCTATAATTCCTTAATCCAGGTTTTGGTTCCATGAGAAAGTTTCTGCAAACTAGTTTTTAGTCATATTATTAAAAGCCTTTATTTTTCACTACCCTCCTTTATTTTCTTTCAGTAATCTTAGGTAGTTATAGGGAACATAGATTTTCAAGGATGTCTCCGTAATGTGAAAATGATTGTGAGAATGTTCTGAAAGTACTCTAAATACTAAGATTTTTGTGTTTCGTTTTACAGGGCGCCAATGCCTCGGCATTAGAGAAAGAGATTGGTCCTGAACAGTTTCCAGTCAATGAGCACTATTTTGGATTAGTCAATGTAAGTATCCATTGACACTTAGCTTTCAAAATTATGGTAGGAAGTAGTTTTAAAAATGATGAATGCATTTCATAATTTATTAAAGAAAACTTGTTCATTTGTATCAGTAGACCTAATGCCAAGAAACGTGATTTGGAATTTTAAAATTATCTTTAATGGAAGGCAACAAAGTTGCTTGATGTCTTCATAGCCTTAGAGTAGAACAGTTTCTAACTGGTCAGCATGATTTTTCCTATTTTGTGTCAGAATTTTCTTATAACCAAAATGTCATGTGGCTTAGACCTAATGCTCTCTTGATTCTCTGAGAATTATTAAATATCTACATCTAAGTGGTTCAGTTGTGCAGATATGAATATAGTTGTGTCGATGCCTCCATGTATCTATAGGGTCTTTGGCAATGCACTCTGGGATTTCTCTAGTCATGTAGGTACCACGGTACACAATATGGGGAAACACATCCTAGTCCTTGTGCAGGCACTTCCAGTAATTATTTATTATTAAAGCTTTGGAGGAACCTTCTTTAGAATTTTTAACTCTTTTTCTGAATCAGAAAACACTGCAAATCTGTGTTATGTAATTGTCATGGTAGTTTATTCTATTTTATTTTACTGCTGGGTGGATCCATGGTGAGTGTTAATATATATACAGAGGGTGCCAAAAAATGTATACACATTTTAAAAAAGAAAAATACTGTATTAAAATTGTAATACTCGGGCCGGCCAAGTGGCGTGGTGGTTAAGAGCTGGCTTGGGACGCCAGCAGCCCCAGTTCGGATCCCACATATGAGGGCCAGTGACACTGCCCTCAAAAAAATAAAAATAAAAATAAAATTATAATACTCATATACCAATAACAAAAGAAGAATAAAAATCATTCTTGACTTCTGTAATTACAAGAGGTGCTCAAAGTGGTTCCCATCGGAGTCCAGACCCTTGTGATTATGGCGAACTACTGCTTGAGCAGCGTTGACCAAAGTGTCCATTTGTATACTTTTTTTGGCGCATCCCCCCCCCCCCCGTGTGTGTGTGTGTGTGTGTATGATAATACAGGTAACAGTAAATTAAATCGAACAAATTTGTGTGTCACTAAATACTAATATGTAATTATAATGTATGAAATAGATTTGGGTGATTTGTGGAGAGCAGTTAAAATGACATGCATGTTTCCGCTGCTTTGGGAGTCATCTCTGTAAGTGTAAAGCTTATAACAAAAAACCAGCAGTCCCTAGCCCCCTCCCCCTCCCCAGAGGTGGCTACTTATGATTCCTCCTGCTATTTCTGGAATTTATGCTTAGATTCTAAATAAAGGGCTTATCCTGCTATTTTAAAACTCCTATTAAAAAAACAATCTATTGACTTCCTGTATGGTAGATAAGAAATTTAGTTCTTACTTCTGCCACTATCCTTGCCTGTTGTCCCATGCTCCCAGCATGCAATTAACTATTTCTTTATTTTTCCATGTCTTTAATTTCCATTTATTCTTCCCAAAGTTTCTATCAGAACTAAAAGCAAGCAAGCAAACAAACAAAAAGAACTCAGTATGGGTTTCCCCTGCGTCGTCCCCTTCAGGTAAACACCTTCAGGTAAACACCTGGAGCCCTCGCCCGCCTGCCAGCCTTTCCTTTCCTGTCACCTGGAGGTTGCCTTCACGTCTCACCTTCTTTAGAGTCTGTCTTCTTTCCTGGTTTTCTCCCTTGCTTTGTGGATGCATTCTGTAGTAGCTCTTTAGGAAGTATGCATGGGAGATAAACTTTGAGATCTTGTGTATTTGAAATGTTTTGGTTATTGTAATAGCTACTATGTTATAACCTTCCTTCAGAATATTTAAGGCATTATTCTATTATTTTCTGGCTTTTGTTGATGCTGTAAAGAGGGCTGATGCCATTCTGATTCTTGATGGCTTTTGTATGTGGCTTTTTTCATTTAAAAAAAAATTGGGGGCAGGACTTTTAGGATGTTCTGTATCAACTGTCAATAGAGTTCTGAGATTTCATGTGTCTTTGTCTCCTCTGTTATTGCATTGAGTGTTTATGTAGACTGGTGTTTCATTTTTCTCAATTCGAGAACATTTCTGATACTATCATTTGGATAATTTCCTTCCTATCAATGTAATTTCTCTGTTTTCCTTTTTTTTGATACAGTGTTAGTTGCATATTGAAACTCCTAGATTGACTAGATTTCTTTTTGTCTCCCATTTTTAATCATCTCCCTTTTTATTCTACATCTTGTAAAATAAATTTATTTATTTTTAATTAGTTTCAGGTGTTCAACACAGTGCAATAGTTATACTTTTTACCCCTCAAAGTGACAACCCCCCTCCCCCAATTCGCCACCCCACTCCTCCCCCCATATCATATATATCTATTAGTCTTCCTTTATTCTACATTTTAGACTATTTCTTTGACTTTTTTGTCCAGTTCATTACACTTTTTATTTCTTAGAATGTTACTTTTATTTTTTGATCTTGTTTCATGAGGGTAATACTTGCTGATATTTTTCTCGGAATAGTATTTATAGTTTTTGTTGTTGCTGACGTTTTCTTACCAAATTGTTTCTGACACTTCTGGTTTCATCGCCCCTCTCTCCTGTTTTAAACTCTGTTTTTCCTATTAGAAGCTTTCTTCAAATTTCATTCATATATAAAAGTGAAATTCTAAAAAGCTGGTCGGGGCTTTGTGTATTATGGGTGGAGCTTGTCTACCATGGCTTTCACTGTAGAGTGACCCCCTGTCAAGCACACTTTCAAAAAAATGGCTTCCTGTCCATACCTTATACCCTCCCATGCCCCCCTTCGGTAGCCAGAGCCTTTTCTCTGGGGCCATTTATTTTCTGCTGGAGGACTCCTTCAGTCTCTGCCTAGAAGTGGCTCAGTCCAGGCCTTTATTTGAAACTCTGTCTCCTGTTCAGTGCCTCCCGATGTCCACCAAGGCTCTCAAACCCAGAGTCTCCTGGTCAGCTCCTGTGGAGCCTAAACCTGCAGTTGAAAGAAGGGTTAATTAAGTGCCTGGCAGTCAAAATGGTCCTTTTAAGGACTTACAACCAGACTTGTGTTTTTAGACTCCCCCACCACCCCACCCCCGCAAAAAAAAATCAAAAATCCCTGAGCCTGCTAAGTGCCCAGCCTCTAAAAGGACTTGTGATTGACAGCCCTACAGAGTTTGCATAGAGAAGTCAGTCCTAGAAGGAGGCCTGGGACAGTAGAGTAAGAATGTGTGTGGGGTAACTAGCAGATGTCCACACGTGGCTGTAGTGAGGGTGATGGTTGGGGAATGTGAGGGATAGTGTTCAGACAGGGCCACCTAAACAGAAAGTGCAGTTGAAGGAAGAGGGCATTTTCTTAGAGGAGGATGTTCACAGGACAGACACCCTCGCCAGCCTCCAGCGTGAGGGACAGTGGAGCATTTAAACATTAAAACGTCTTTTTTTTAAAACTGGGGAATTGGGGGAGGGGAACAGCGTTGGGGAATCGGGGAAGGGAAACAGACAAGTTGCTGTCTTTTTATTCTTCAGTCTAGTTGCGGAGGACGTCGCTTCACTGGCCCATGTTGGTATCGTCATTGCGCTCATCCCGGATGAGGCAGATCGGTCGCCGGCCTCTGGATGGTCGCTCACCACGGCTATGGGCAGCTCACGCTGGCTGCCGGCCGCTCACGCTGGCTGCCGGCCACTCACTGTAGCCTATGGCAGCCCACTGTAGCAGGGGCTGCAGCCTACACCGTCGCCGGGACTTGTGCAGCCCAGCTCCAAGTGGAGCTGTTGTTAGCTGTAGAGGGCAGTGTCACTGTCCCTCATATGTGGCCCTCATATGTGGGATCCGAACCGGGGCCGCTGGCATCCCAAGCCAGCTCTTAAGCACTGAGCCACTCGGCCGGCCCTAAAACATTTTTTAAACGTTATACTGTTGACATAATGGTGATTAAAACCAAGTCTCCAAATGTAATATGTAAGATGATCCATTGGGGTAGGAGAAGAAAATATCAGAATTTCTAATGTTTATTTTTATCTGAAAATGAAAGGTAGATTAAGCTTTACTAATTAACAGATAGATGATACTAGCAGCCGTACTCTATCCCTTTGTGAAATGGTCCTATGTTACTTTAAGTCCAGTAGTGCCAAAGAGATGACAGTATTTATTCAGTTGCAATCTATTATAATTTAAATGTACATTTAGAGATTATATGATCTAATTTCAGTTCATCTAATTCTTCAAAATGGACAGATGGCTTTAAAAGGTTGTTTCAAAAATAACTGTGTAGTGATGAGGTGCCAGGAACTGCTCTCAGTGCTGTGTGCAGACTATTCATCTAATCCTGTACAAGGTTCTAAGAGATAGGTGCTGTCAACAACCCCATTTTACAGATGAGGAAATTGAAGAACAGAGCAGGTCAGTAATTCCCCAAGGTCAGGTAGCAGACCAGACTCAAACCTTGATGGTTTGGCTTCAGATCCGGTGTGCTTAGTTACCACGCTGTTCTGCCCTCCAGGCAGATAATTACTGAATGAACTCAAACAAATTTGGTAGATAAGGATTGAAAATATAATACATAACTTAGAAAGTAAAGGCCATCAAGGAGACTATTTCCACTGGGACCTACTTTTGTATCTTTGTGAAGATATCTTTTTCAACTTTGATAGCCATTCATACCACATATCCAAATAACTGCACGTAAGCCCAGACTACCAATTCATTGTATTAAGATCTGTAGCCCACAGTTAACAAAAAAAGCATACTCAAGTCTCGTTTAAATATTAAAATTTTTAGAGAAAACAAAAAAATTAGTAAGACAAAAATTTTAAATATTCAACCTCATCTTAATCATGTTTTGTGTGTGTGTGTGTGTGTGTGTGTGTGTGTGTGTGTGTATGATTTTATTGGGGAATTGGGGGAGGGGAACAGTGTTGGGGATTTGAGGGAGGAGACCAACCAAGTTGTTGTTCTTCAGTCTTTGTTGTGGAGGGCACCAGTCGCCATTTGGCTTCCTGTCGGTAGCTCATGGCCTCTAAGCTCAAGGAGCTGTGTTCAATCTTAGTTGCGGGTGGGTGTAGCCATCATCCCATGCGGGAGTCAAACCAGCAGCAGCCTTGTTGTTAAGAGCGCACACCCTCTCCTCTGAGCCATTGGGGCGGCAGCTTAGCTCAAGGTGCCAAGTTCAGTCTTTAGTTGTGGGCAGGCACAGCCCACCATTGAACAGGCAATCTTGTTGTTAACACCAGCTGAGCCATCTTGCCACCTGTTGGCAGCTCAGTGACAGCTCAGCTCAGGTGCAGCATCACTGGCCCATGTGGGAATCGAACCGGCGGCCCTGTTGCTCAGAGCTCACGCTCTTAACCAACTGAGCCACTCATCCGGCCCAATCACGTTATATTTTTAATGTACATGATGTAATACATATAATTTTAAAAGATGCATATATTAGGGACATACATGTATGCAGAAATGATCTTATTAATGAGGAATATGATAAACATTTGTGGAGGGGACTTTTTTTTTTTAAAGATTTTATTGGGGAATTGGGGGAGGGGAACAGGGTTGGCGAATCGGGGAAGGGAAACAGACAAGTTGCTGTCTTTTTGTTCTTCAGTCTAGTGGCGGAGGACGTTGCTTCACTGGCCCATGTTGGTATCGTCATTGCGCTCTTCCTGGGTGAGGCAGATCGGTCACCGGCCTCTGGATGGTCGCTCACCGCGGCTATTGGCAGCTCACGTTGGCTGCCGGCCACTCACTGCAGCCTATGGCAGCCCACTGCAGCAGGGGCTGCAGCCTACACCATTGCCGGGGCTTACACAGCCCAGCTCCAGGTGGAGCTGTTGTTAGCTGTAGAGGGCAGTGTCACTGGCCTCACATGTGGGATCCGAACCGGGGCTACTGGCATCCCAAAACCAGCTCTTAACCAATGTGCCACTCAGGCGGCCCTGGAGGGGACGTTTTTTAAGACGTAGAGAAAAAGCCATTAGAGAAAGCAATTCATTGTGTTCAGTTAGTAATTGAAAGTCAATGGTCCATCCTTGAGGGAGGGTAGCAGCTTTTAAAATTTGATGCCCCTGATATTAAACCTATTCATACTTTTGATCTTCAGAACCAGCTGAAAAAAACACATATAGGTTTCAAACCTAAACACTGTCTCTTTTAGAAAATGGGCATTCAGAAACAAGGGTATGGAGGAAATCATCCCAGACTTTTTTTTGCACGAAAGCTATGTACTTGAAGGATATAATTTTAGGTTTTAGAAGCTTGAATGAAAGTTATTGTTAAAAATCAAGGAAAATGAAGGGAAGGTTTCAAACTTATGAATGAATGAGATTGAAAGGTAGCTTCTTTGGTAAAATAGTAGTAGTTTCCACCTCCAGTGTTTCTTTAGTGGGGTTGATGAATGTAAGTAAAAGAAGACCATAACCGAAGACCTCAAAGAATTGGTTATAATGTTACCTATTGCTTTACATTCAGAAGATGAGTAAGAGGCTGACTTCCGGCATTCCGTGCAAAGCCTAGGCTCCCTCTCGTGCCTTGGCCTGTCCCATTTGCTGCTTGTAGTTTTATAATTAGGTCATGCATCATTATCATAAATGTTTCTAATATACTGTGAGATGCTATCTTTTGTTTTTATCTACCTACTGTGTGGAAGTTGTTAGAGTGTCCTGTTGCTTATTTTTTAATAAAAATGTCCAAATTGTGGAGATCACATCTTCTCTTCGATGAACAGAGCTGTAGTGTGTTTGTCATTAGAGTCACTAGACTGGTACAAATACTAGTATTTTTAGACTAATACTGAATCATTGGTAAGCTAATCTTAGTAATAGTGTAGATTCTACTGCAGGTGTCCTTAGCCCCTGGATAAACTTCATTGAAGTATATCCATAGTTACATTTATGATCAATAATATTAATGCATCATTACCATACACTCCTTCCAGCATTTCTCTGGAAAGCCTTTAAAGCATCTTTGTTTATGAAATCAGTTCTTGGCTCTGATTAGCAATATGAATGGGGAAGTCATACATCTTCACTGGGCCGCATGCCTGTTCCTTTTTTGTGGTACTGTTTAATTTGTTCCTCAGTTCCCTGAATATCTTGTAAATTGGTAATTAGATCTAGACACTTGATAAAAGCTTAGTGGTTTTGTTTTTTAAGACAATGCTTCATAGGAAGTGCTGTATATTTCTTGGTGCATGACATCATGAGACATAAAAGTTTGGTGGTTCATTTTTAACGATGCTGGAATGCATTGGGGGGTCAGGTATGAGCCCTCCACTTTAGCGTTCTTTATCAACCTTTAACTTAATAATTTTAAAATCCATTGATAATTTTTGCCCAATCCATTATTTACAACCTTTTCTTCTGAAATTAGCTGGAGTTACTCTGTCAACAGGAACATCCTTCATCAGCTATTTAGTGCCCCCGAAATAAGGTTCTCTCATAAGACAGGCAAGAGAAAATTTGCTTTCCTTTTATATACAGTTTACAACCTCTATTGGAGACTAATGAAGGTTTTTTTTTATGTTATTATTAATTCATAGCTTTTTATGTAACTGACATGCTTTTTTTTTCATTGTAGTAATTCTTTTTGATGAAAGTTGGCTTTTGTATCCCCACTAAAAGATACTCTAGGCTAATCTTGTACCTCATACATTTCCTGTTTCAGGGCATGCACAGCCCTGTCTGCAAGGTGTCTGGTTCCTCTGGGAAGAAGGTTTGCAGAGGTCATAGTCCGTGCGGGGGAGGCTTACTGCTGCCAGATCTTTCCAGTGGACAGAACACACACAAACATTTACAAAAAGGCATAAGTTTATACTGAGATTTCTAATTTAAGTTTACAGGGCTTTTACTCTTTGATTTGTATTGTTGTCTTTTTTCCTGTACATTAAAAAATTTGATTCCTAAGGATATTAATATAATTCCTTGCTTGCTTTGTCCTACACTGTATCTGTACTAGTTTCAAAATAACAGTATCAATAGATTAATCTATTGTGACTACTAAATGCTATTTAAGATTTCCTTGTTGTTGTTTTGATTCTTAGATTGTATTTCAGTAGGCGTGTATAATAGGAATTCTGTGTTTTAGAAGTCCAATGTGCTATCCATTGCGCAACAGAGCCACCCAGGAATTCTGTGTTTTAAAGTCGCTTAAAGTAATTCTTTTCCATTTGTAGTTCTACCACCAACTGGATTTACATTTAGGTTTTATTTATTTCTATTTGTTTTCAGTTTTAGGAATTTCTTTTTTTCTCTTTTTTTTACAATTTAGTTTTTAAAAAATGGGTATAAACTTTTTATAACAACGTACATTCACAGGAATCTCACTTTCATTTCTCTCCACTCCTCCATCTTTCTCTATAAATATTTTGATTAGCTTTTAATGTATCCCCCTTAGTTTTTAAATATAAGGAAACTTATGCATCTGTGGACATGTATTTGATATTGTCCATTCTGAAATACTCTTCTTTGCGTAGCATTTTTAAGTTAATATATATGTGATGTTACCCCATAGCACTACTATGAGAATTGTCCTCATTCCTTTTTTACAGTATCAGAGTACTCCCCAAATCCTCATTCATTCACTTTTGGGTGTTTTATCAGTTGACTTTGGGAGCCAGTGTGTATTAATGGGAAGAGAAAAGAAGGCAATATTTGTCAAACTATGTGTTGTTTTCTTTGTAAGGCAGGATTATTTTCCCTTATTATTAAAGAGAGGACAATTGAAGTTCACTGAGGTGTAGTGACATGGCCAATAAGAGCTAGGTCCGTAGTTTAGGTTATAACTGTGCAGCTGAAGTTCATGTCTCTGATATAGCAAGAATAGCTGATCTAGATTTCAGTGGTTGTTAGGCTGTCACATTGATGATTTTTTAATCTAACATTTCAGAGGATCTTGTTTTTCCTTCTTTTTGTTCGTTTTTTGGATGGCACTTAAGAACCTGATAGAAAACCTCACTTTTGTGTTTATTAAAATAATTTTTGAGTTATATTTTTAAATGTACAATACATAAAATGCTTAATATACAACCAATACTATAATAATGATGGGAATTTAAAAAGAAAAAAATTATCCAGAATCTGAAACCTTAAGTAATCTTGCTATTCAAACTGTATAGTTCTTTAAATTAGATTTCAGAAAGGCCAAATTTATTGCATGTATTTCCCTTCAATTTTAACTTGAAAAGGATTCCTAGAGAATCCATTTAATGTTAAAATGGCTAATTTGCAGTCAGAATAATTATTTCTACTCTCAGGTACCTTTCAATTTATGACAATCATAAATTCCCGGTCTTCTCTTTCTGTTCTCTCAACTATACACATGGAAATTCTGTTTTGAAAATGTGTTGCCCTAAATTTAACCCCCCATTTTTTTTTTTTTTCTATTCCAGTTTGGGAATACCTGCTACTGCAATTCAGTTCTTCAAGCACTTTATTTTTGTCGTCCATTTCGGGAAAAAGTTCTAGCATACAAGAGTCAACCTAGGAAGAAGGAGAACCTACTTACATGCTTAGCAGATCTGTTCCATAGCATAGCCACTCAGAAGAAAAAGGTTGGCGTAATACCTCCCAAGAAGTTCATAACAAGATTACGGAAAGAAAATGGTAATCCTTCTACTTCTTAATGTATTGTTCACCTAACAGGAAGGTTGAATATCGCAAGCAGTGCCTGAGCATTTTCTTTGTGTCTGGTGATAGTTAGCCATTGCAAAACCAAAGATGTGCTAGTTTAGTGAGGAGGTAGTCAAACAGTACTTAATATGAGCAGTGATTAATGTTTGAAATGTGTTATACAAAATCAAATTCTGTATGCCAGGAAATGAGAAGTTATCATTTCTCTTTTTTGCATGCTTAGCTGTTCTATCCAGAATGAAGTTTTTTTCATTATTGTTCATTTGTTGTTTTCATAATGCTTTTATGTTTTTAACTCATTTGAGCCTTACAATAACCTGATGTAGAGAGTATGTTATTTTCCTGTTTTAACCATGAAAGAAACAAGCTAAAAAGCCTTGCCAGGAGTCACATGCCAGGGAAAGGAAAGAGCCAGAAAATAAATCAAACTTTCTGGCTTCGGGTAGCTAGTTTTAGTCCCCCCACCTCCACCCCCCCCACCCCTTTTAAAAATAGTTACTGATTAAACCTCACTTCACTTTTTTCTCTTAAAATATTTTTAATTCTTTATAGCAAGCCCATAAGTTAGACATTATTTTACTTTTCATGAGATATCTGAACCTCAGAGAAGGGAAGGTAACTTGCCTGGGTCCCACGCTTCTCCCTGACATCTAAGCCCAGTGTTCTATGTAGCATGGTGTGCTGCCTCAAAAAATTCAAATGGGATTTAAGTAACATATAGAATTCTAGGTGTTTCCATCATTGTAAAAATAAAATTGAGTGGTATTTTTGGTTTGATTTGTTACCTATCAAAGAGAAAGATCCCCACAGAAATGAGATTTGAGAAATCTTGAAGGTTGGTGATTAAATCCTGCCCTTAACTCAGGTGACACTGTTCATTATCACACGAATTGAGAAAAGCCTGGGTCATACCTAGTTTTTTAAACTAGAAGAAGATTCTGAAATAATATGGCTGTAGGCTACGGCATATGATACGCATGTTAAAGATTTTGTTTATTTTCTCCATATGCAAATATAGAGCAGTTGATTTTATTGCTTACAAAATTTCATCTTTTTTGTGTTTCCCTGATGAAAGCTAAACATGCTTACTTTCTTGGATTACAGATCAGTAGAGTATCTTCTGCTTTTAAGAAAGCCAAGTATCACTCCATTAGAATGCGGACTGGGTGATTCAAGTGTTGGCCGGCTGTTTGTCTGTATTGGTATACAGCTTTAACAGTTTCATCCTGGTAGAAAATTCATGCACGTGGCAATTGAACAGGCCATCCTTTCTCAGTGATTTTGTTCGTCTTTTGGAGAGGTTCAATACCAGAAGCATGAAACTCACACAGAATACACAGTATTTTCCTTTTCATTTTTCCTAACCTTCTTGTTTAATATAGTACATGTACTCTGTCTTAGTTAGGCTGCCATAACAAAAATACTCCAGGTGGCTTACCCAATAAAACAGTGATTTCTCACGGTTCTAGAAGCTGGGGAGTCTAGGATTAAGGTGCCAGCACATTCCCTGTCTGATGAGAGCCTGCTCTTCCTGGTTTGCAGACAGCTGGTCACCTTCGTGCAGTATTGTCACATGGTGGAGAGAGAAAGAGAAGCAAGCTCTTGTGTCCCTCCTTCTAAGGGCACTGATCACAGCCCTCAGGACCAAATGACCTCCCAAAGGTCCCATTTCCAAATGGCATCACACCGGGAATTAGGATTTCAGCCTATGAAGGGGGCGGGGCACATGCATGCCCTATAACTGGACCTTTCAGTGTGCAATATGTTTTAAAATGTAGATTGACTCTCATGGTGAACACAGAGTTGGTTACTGTGTTTTGAAAGTTGTATGTGGTTAAATACCTATGACTTTGTATGTTTGCTGTCAACAGCTGAGATAAATAACAGTGTTTATAATTTTTAATTGTTTAATATTTTCTCAATTTGTGTGTGTTGTGTGTTGTGTGTAGGCAGAGTAAACTAATGCACAGCTCGCTTCTTAAATATTGGGCTGTCGGAAAAGTCATGACGTATTTTTCTATGTTTTTGTTGCAAAAATGCATCATGACTTTTCGACGACCCAATACTTTGTTGATTGAGACTGATTCCAGAATGAATGTTCCAAATCCATCTTCTCATAAGTTTTGTTTCATTTTTCTATACTTCAGAAACAATATTTAATAGAAAAGCATTTTAATTATTTTGATGTTGGTGGCATTTGTAAGTGTGTTTTGAAATATATTTTTGGCTTTTGAATTTCTCCCCGATAATTATACAGAGAAGAGCATACAAATCAAAGAGGATTTAAGAGGTTATCCATTGCATAACTCTCCTGAGATTTTGTTTGCTGGTTTCTTTTAAATCTCTGGAAAATAGTTTGCCCTTTGCAGTATTTCACTAACTTTCACTGTTGGACTGTTCTTAAATCAGTTTCCTTCCATGTTATGTTAAAATCTTCATGTTTTATATTCTCAGTAGGTATTAGCTCCATATTTTTAACTACTGTTGCTTTATATAACTAATCATTTTGGTATCCCTTGGAAGAATCTATTTTAATTTCAGTAATGAATTTTTGTTTTTAAAATTTTAACTTGTGTTACCCAGTCACAGCATAAGAGGACTGTGGCCTGTGCTAACAGTGCTGCTACGCACACCGTGATAACATGCGCTCCATACGTGTCATCTGTGATGGTGGGCCACTAGCTGAATGTTTGAATGAATTAGTTATTATATATTTAGTTCCTCTTGGGTGCCAGGCACTGTGCAGAACTAGGGATATAGAAATAAGACAAAAGCCTCTGCCTTCAGAGAGCTGACATTCTGGTGAGGAAGACAAACAATAAACAATTATGTAATAAACTGTGTCATAGCTGTGATGAAAAGTAAATCAGGAAAAGGTGGATAGAGAATGAGGGAGTTGATAAGTGACTTTAGATCAGAGATTTGAAATGAGAACCGAGTCATTTGAAGATGTGAGGCCAAAATATTCTAAGCAGAGAGAACAGAAATTGTAGTTGTCCTGAGTGCTTGAAGGGCAGCAAGAAAATTAGTGTGGTTAGAGTGGAGCCAGATGAAGATAAAATTAGAGAGAAAGGCAGGGTTTAGAGCTTGGGTTTTGTGAAAGCTCTGGGAAGCCATTGGAGGGCTGTGAGCAGATAGGCAGGCGATGTTAAGGAAAGACCCCTTGGCTGCTGGGTGGCAGGCCATGGGGGTGGTTGGGATGGGCAGCAAGGACAGAAGCAGAAAGAGCAGCCTGGAGACTGTCGCAGTGATCCCGGTAAGAAGAAATGAAGTCATGTGCTTAAAATGACTAGCTTCTTCGAGGCTCTCTATTGTTTTGGAAGAAGCACACAGGTTTGTGCTGTAGTTATGTTAGCTAGAGTTGGCTCAGCTGGAGAGCCTGGGATCACTTCAGGTGGGTTGCAGCCTCAGATCAGCTGGCCCCTGCAGCTCTGTGCTCCGACTTGTTGCGTCTTAGCAATGTACATAGTTCAAGTTGTTGTTTTGGGCCATATTTACTCTTTTCATGTGATTTTAGCTATTTCAAACCCTATCCTTCCTCCCTCCCTCCCTCTTTCCCTCCTTTCCTTCCTTCCTTCAACATGTCAAGTCCATCTACTGTGTGACAGGCACTGTTTTAAGTGCTGGGAAAACAGCTGTGAATGACATAGAAAGGGTCCTTGTTTTGAAGGCACCTATATGCACATAGTGTTTCAGGTGCTGTAGAGAGAAATAAAAGTAAATATAAACAGATTTAGGTGCTGGTCGTCTCAAGTGAGGAAATGTTAGTTTACAAATAACACTTATTAAATGGATTTGAGTAATTTCTTATATTCATTTCAGTCTTTTTCCTCCAAAAGAACATGGAAGATATTTTGTATAATGAAAGCTATAGCTATTTCTGAATTATGAAGAAAAGATAACTTATTTTTACACAGTGATTTAGTTTTCATATTTTTTTTGCATTAATGTTGCAGCTGTATCAGGACTATAATAGTTTCTACATTTCATATACATTTATTTAATAATGAAATTGTCTCTCTCCCACTAGACTGTCGGTTCTATGATGGAGGGAACCCATTTGTTTTTGCTCACCATTATACAATAATCCAGCATATAATCCAGTTCCTGGCACATCGTAGGTGCTTACTAAATATTTGGTGAATGAGTGAATGAATGAAATGAGCTGAATTTTTTCCAAAGCAAGTTTGAAGTCCACCTTTTCCATTATGCTACTTACAGCAGAGAAAGCAAACCATAAGAAAACCAAGATTTTAAAAACTAAATGTAATACAGCTTACAGGGATTGTCCTACGGCCATTTAGTTGATGTAGTTTTGGGGTTTATGCAGCTCTGGTTGCTGTTTTTAAAGCTGCAGTGGCTGCTCTCCAGCAGTGCAAGTTTCTGGCACATTCAGTATACTATATTTATAGAAAATACACTATATATTATTTTAAATATTTCAACAAAATGCTTAAAGAGTATTGTCTGGTTTCTTTTGCATCTCATTTCTGGCACTTTCAAGTCAGTTGAGGTATTTCTATGAATATGAAGTCATTGTTCTCTATTAAAAGAACATCCAAAAAAAGATGTTTCAAGTTTTTAAGAAACAAAAACATTGGCTCAGTTTTGCTTTACATAAAAAGTAATTATTTTGAAAAACATGCATATATGCTAAAATATTTTTTTTTGCCAGGGTAAAATGAGACACTGTAGACTGTGGCATTGAGCCATCATGTAGGTGAATAAATATCCAGCATAGTGAATTACTCAGCTTCCACCTTAACTAGGTGGTGTTTATAAAAATCTTTTTACTGGTCTTTTAGATTCTCTCTGACTTTTCTTTTCTTTTTTTTTTTTTTGAGGGCAGTGTCACTGGCCCTCACATGTGGAACCGAACCGGGGCCGCTGGCTTCCCAAGTCAGCGCTTAACCACCGCGCCACTTGGCCGGCCCTCTCTGACTTTTCTTAATTTGTTTCCACTTTTCTTAAGCCCCATAATCAACTCTAGCATGACTCGCTTTCAGTCCTTGTCTTAATGGATCTCTTGAGGTGGGTGATTGCAGATATGTGAGCTGGGGTGGGAGAATGAATGAGAGAGGAAAGCTCTTGATTGTGAAGGGGTTCACGTGCACATAAGGAAGCTGCCAAGACACTGTAAGTGTCGTAGTTAGTGCAGGAGTGGGGGTGGACAGTGAAACTAGGAGCCAGCCATGAGTGGGTGAGTGGGGTAGGATGGCAGGTGACTACAAAGATAGGAGGGTTAGGGGTAGTATGGCCAGATCTTCAGAGCTGTTTTGATTGAGGGCGAGTTTTTATATGTGAGTGGAAGTGTGATGGTTTAGAAGGGGCAGGAGGGAGCTAGACAATGCCAAAGGTTGAAGAGATAGGGAGTTTTGAACAGAGAGCAGTTCCTAGAAGAAACAACAGAAAGGGTGAGGAAAGAAGCCGGTCCCCAGGATGGGGAAAGAAAGAGGGTACAATGACTGAGTGAGCGTAGTAGAGGACAGCAGACTAGGGTTGAGGGGTGGGGTAATATTTCAGGGGTGGAGGATTGAGAGGCGAGGTTAAGGTAACTGACTTCTGTTATCTCAGCCTTGGCCTACCCTAATCAATGAATGGCAGGACCATTTGAGGGTTCCAGGCACTACTTGGCCTGGTCTCAGCAAGAGGGAGTGGGCGGCCAGGATGTTTGCAGAGGTGCAGGCTATTTCGATGTCAGGGGTAGTGCAGTGACTTCTGCTGTGAGCAGGGGATGGGGCGTGGTGTCACAGTGCTTTTTGGTTTACTGTCCCTCATGGCAAAAACGATTGGACACGCCGTGTGCCACACTAACAGTCCGTTAGATGTTAAATCCATGTAGACTCAAGCAGTAACTCATAGAATTCAGGGCTTTTATTGTTCTTAAGAATAACATAGGGAGTTTGTTTAAGGCTAATCAAATCCCTTAGGACAGATTTATAGCAGAGAAATCAAGTATGGCTCCAACTCCATTAATATGACTGTGTTTGATTTGCGATCTAACAGAGAGGTTAATAAGTAAGTTGCCTGTGATGTGTGTGATTAGAGGTAGACCCACAGTATGAATCCAGACAGCTTTGCTCTAGCAGCTGCACCTTAAATGTGATACTTTTTGAAGGTCTTTTTGATACCAACATTAAACTCGTGCTTTATTTTCTCTTAATATACCACCTGAAGAAATATTTTCACTTGTTTCTATTTTATTTTTACAGTAACCTTGCAAAAAGAAGATGGTATTTCATTTTACAGATAGGAAAATCAAGACTGATTACCGTGGGGTTGAATGTTTTCTCATGTTTCTTAATTCTTTGAATTTTGTTTCTATAAATGATTGATTTCAAGTTCTTTGCCCATTTTGAATTTTCTTTCGTATAAGCTCTTTATATGTTGAAGATGTTAATAATTTTTAGGCTTCACTGTTTTTTTTTTTTTACCTTTTAAATGATTGTAATGCATAGAACTTAATTTTATGCAATCATATCTATCTGTAGCTGTTTTCAAATGTAATTTTTTATTTTCATTAGACTTTCCTTAAATTTTCTTCTAAATTTGTATTCTTTCACTTAAAAAATATAAACCGTAATCTTTCTGAAGTTTATTAAATGTGCATCGAGGATCTGAAGGAAGAATTGCCTAACTAGGGAACTTTTCAGTGTGTTGACGGAGCCGCAGGTGGTGGTGTGTGCCCGCCTATACTGTGTGCTTTGTGGTCGGACTGCCTGGTCCGGGTCCTGGCTCTGGCATTTCCGGCTGTGTGACTTTACCCAGTCTGATCCCATGCCCTTATTTGTAAAATAATGTTCAAAAACAATAGCAAAGCATCATTAGGATCAAATTAAAGTCCTTGTTCTTTAATTTTAGGGTTTATAATGCCAAGCACAGGGTAAAACACACATTGTTAACAACTGTCAGTATTTCCACAGTAATTATTCATTTGTATAACTACAGGGGCTATTTCCGGAGTTATAAAACCTCACATTGGAAGGACCTTAGAGATGATCTGGAGTCAGTAGATAATTTTTGATAGTATTACTTCTTAGACCTGACTGTACATCAGTCTCCTGGAGGCGCTCTGAAAAGCCCCAGGTTGCACGCCTCACCTCCGACCTCCTAACTCAGAATCTCTGGGCTGTGTGGCTAGTCATTTGTAATTTTGATGGGCTTTCTGTGTGGCTCTTATTATGCTTTTGGCTTGACATTGGCAGGAGATTGTTCAGTGTCTGCTTAAAAACTTGCCATGTTGTAATATTTGTGGAATAATAGATTAGATGAACTAATAAAAAGCAGTTGTTTCTTGTCTTCCCAGTACAGTATGTAAATACATGAGGATTGGTTTTGCCCTTTCCTCATGGATCAATTAGTATTATAATTTTTAGATATGGAAGGTATTTATTTCTTGTATATTATAACACTGCCAAACAGTCTTACTTAGTTCTGATGGAATGTGAGATATTCTTTTTCTAATTTAGATTTTTCATGAAGTTATTCTGAAATAATTCTGTAATATATTTTTATTTTTAGAGCTTTTTGACAACTACATGCAGCAAGATGCCCATGAGTTCTTAAATTACCTACTAAATACAATTGCTGATATTTTACAAGAAGAGCGAAAGCAGGAAAAACAAAATGGCCGTTTACCTAATGGTAACATTGACAGTGAAAATAACAACAGCACACCAGACCCAACTTGGGTTCATGAGATTTTTCAGGGAACATTAACTAATGAAACCAGATGTCTTACTTGTGAAACTGTAAGTATATCATAACATTTTGTATATAAAAAACTTAATTTATTACTGTAAAAGTTCTTTGAGGATAAAAGTATGAGATAAACTTGCAAGTTGTAATTCTTAGGTGTAGGATAATGTTAAAGATGCACTTGTCTGTTGAAAGGAATTGCTACACTTTTTCATAATGCTGCTTATGTGACTACCTGAGGTGACACAAAAATACTTATTGCAGTTTGACCTGTTTGATTTTGTTTCAGCTTAGGAGCCTATAGAGCCACGTTCTAGAAATTATGTCTCAGTTAAGCTCATAAGAAACTTACGGGTCAGGGAGGTATATTAATTTGTTTTCACTTTCCTACAATTACGTTTATTGTTTATGGTTGGAATAAAAACTAAAGCATATTGTGTGTACTCAAAGAGGGGAAAATGCCCACTTACTGGATACAGTGCCTCCCTTATCCATTGGGCACACGTTCCAGGACGCCTAGTAGAGGCCCGAAACCTCACATAGTAAGTACCAAACCCTGTATGTACTGTTTTTTCCTATACATACACATGATGAACTTTAATTTGTAAATTAAGCGAAGAGATTAACAACTAATAAAATACAAATATAAGTATACTTATAATCAAATATATTTATTTATAATCAAATATAAATATAAAAAATAAATACAAAAAATAATAGAATAATTATAACTATACTGTAATAAGAGTTACATCAGTGTGGTTTTTCAGATATCTTAATTGTGCTGTCCTCAACTTCTCACTTAAAGGAAGCACTTTATGACTTCTCTTTGGAGTATCCAAACTGCCAGCATCACTACTCCTGTGCTTTGGGGCCATTATTAAAAATAATGGTGACTTGGGCCGGCCGAGTGGCGCAGCTTAAGTGGCGCAGCAGTTAAGCGCTGGCTTGGGAAGACAGCGGCCCCAGTTCGAGTCCCTCTTATGAGGGCCATTGACACTGCCCTCAAAAAAAAAAAAAAAGAATGGTGACTTGAACACAAATGCTGTGACACCCTGACAGTTGATCTGATAGCTGAGACGACTGCTAAGTGACTAAGGGGTGGGGAGTGCGTGCAGCGTGGAGAGGCCGGACAAAGGGGAGGATTCACATCCTGGGCGGGATGGAGCGGGACAGTATAAGATTTCATCACACAGCTCAGAATGGCGTGTAATTTAAAACTTATCAAGTGTTTATTTCTGAAATTTTCCATTTAATATTTTTGGACTGTCATTGACTGTGGGTAACTGAAACCATGGAAAGCAAAACCATGGATAAGGGGGACTACTGTACTTTGTAAAGGTGAGGGTATAAATAGGGTAGAAGCTTGAAAATCGATTATGCATAGGATCGATAAACCAGCACTCCTGGTTGTAGTCTTGTCACCTAATGTCTCACGTGAATGAAAGATCAAAGTCTTACTGATCTCACTGAAGCATCCATTATCCAATTTTGCCGGTTGAGCCAATAATGTCCTTTGTAGCATTTCCTCCCCTTCAGTGCAGAATCCTTTTTAGAGTTGGGCATTGCATTTACTTACAATTTTTTCTTTAGCCTTCTTTAATCTGGAAGATTTTTGTAGTCTTTTTGTCTTTTATGATATTTACATTTTTAAAGAAAGTGCCTCTCCCCATTTTAATCAAGCATTCCTTGTATTCAGTTTGTCTGATGTTTCCTTCTAATTAGATGCAGGTTATGCATTTGTGTCTGGAATAATTCATAGTTAATGTGTCCTCAGGATGTCAGATCTAGGCACGTAGTTACCCTTCTCCCCGTCACTGGTGAAATTACTTTTCATCTACTTTCAAGATGTTGTTCATTCTCTCTATTTTATAATGACTGGTTTTTATGCCCTTGGAAATAGTAGACAGTCTGGGGTGACATAAATATCTTGCTCCTCATCAAAATCTCCCCAAGATTTAGCATCCATTGATGATTTTTGCCCTGGTTTTGAATAGCATAGGGAAGTACCACGGTGCATTTGGAAAGAGTCTAGACGCAACGAAAGAAAAAGAAATGTTTTATGGATGTTTGGAAGAATAATAGTCCACATGGTTGACTAAATCAGATAAACTTACACTGGCAGAGACTAATAAGGAACTGTCTTTTCTTATCAAAAACAGCCATCAGAAAAATTGAGTGGAACACAGAGAAAGTTTCCGAATACCTCCTCCCCTCCGCTTTATCCTATTGTTAATGTATTGCATTAGCGAGGTACATTTGTTGCAATTGATGAGCCAATATTAATACATTATTAATTAAAGTCCATAGTTTACATTAAGGCTCACTCTTGGTGTTGTCTGTCCTGTGGTTCTGTTTGTTTTGACAAATGTATAATAGCATCACAGTATCATACAGAGTAGGTCACTGTCCTAAAAGTACTCATCCCTCCCTCCCTCTGGCAACCACTGACTGATCTTTTTACTGTCTCCATAGTTTTGCCTTTCCCAGAATGTCATACAGTTGGAGTCATAGAGCACTCAGCTTTTTCAGATTGTCTTTTCACTTAGCAATATGCACTTAAGGTATTTAATGTCCTTTCATAGTTTGATAGCTCGTTTTTTTTTTTTTATGGCTGATTATATTCCATTGTTTGGAGACACCACAGTTTATCTAATTACTTACCAAATGACATCTAGGTTGCTTCCAAGTTTTGATAATTATGAATAAAGCTGTTATAAACATCCATGTGCCAGTTTTCGTGTAAACATAACCTTTCAACTCTGTTGGGTAAATACCCAGGAAAGCAATTGCTGGATCATATGGTAAGAGTATGTTTATTTCTGTAAGAAACCCACCAAACTGTCTTCCAAAGTGGCCGTATCATTTTGCATTCCTACCAGCAATGAGTGAGAGTTTCTGTTGCTCCACATCTTTGTCAGCATTTGGTATTGGCACTGTTTTGGATTTTAGCCATTCTAACAGGAGTGTAGTATATGTATTACGTTGTTTTAACTTGCAGTTCTCTGATTAGTTATATGTGAAGCATCTTTTCATGTGCTTATTTGTCATGTTGTATCTTCTTTGGTGAGATGTCTGTACAGGTTATTTTCCTGTTGTTGAGTTTTAAGAGTTCTTTGTATATTTTGGATACCACTCTTTTATTAGATATGTCATTTGCAAATATTTCCTCTGTGGTCTGACTTCTTCTCTTAACAATGTCTTTGAAAGATCAGAGAGTGGGGAGGCTTTCCTTAGGAGAGTTAAGCTCCTAAAACTTGAATCCATGTTTACTAGTCATTAATTACAGGAAGGTCAGTTAACACAGATCTCTATTTAAAATTTTCAGTTTTTTCCTATAAAAAAACCCATTATTTTTTAAAAGTTTACCCCTCCAGTGATCTTAATTCATCAGTTTTACTCTTTCCTTTCACCTTTCCATTCATACCCACATTTTTTTTAGATTTATACAATTTAACTCATATAAACCGATGCGGGGTTGGGGAGACAGCCATTGAGTCGGTTTGATTTTTCAGAAATAGATGGACTTGTGTCATTTGTTTTTATTTACTCTTCCCCAGTGCTTTAAATATTCGAGAGCTTGCGGGTGGAAGGAATTGTTTTTCATGCCTGAAATGGTTTGTTAATTACTGATGTAAGCCGTACTTACAATGAGGTGCATATATAATTATCTGTACAGTATCTGGTTTCCCTCCCAAAACACATATGATCTTTATCATATAGGAAAATAAAAGTAGGATCAATAATGTCAAAATGATTCCCATTGTATCAGGGTAGAGAATTTCTCCATACTTAAAAATTTGCCAACCTAAAATTTGTCCTTCAAGTTTGATCACCATAATTAAATGGTTTGAGCTAACTTCTTAAGCAATTCAAGCAAAATTGAAGAAAAGCAAAATTGAAGAAAAGCAAAATTGGAGCATCACATGCACAACTTCAGGAAAAACCTGACAACTGAAATCACCATAACTCTGAACTTCTATCGACCCATAGAGAAGATTCCTTTTAATTACACTTGTAGGTTTTCCAAGAGCAGCTGGAGCTGACTAAGGATGGTTACATTCAACACCATACCAATGGGCCCCAGTACATCCCTAACAAGAGGGCCCTGAGCTGAGACTTTGTTGGTGTTCTTTAAATGCATTTGGTATTGTATCTAAAAAGTCATCGCCAAATCCATGGTCATCTAGATTTTCCCCTATGTTAATCATCCTGGAGTTTTATAGTTTGCATGTTATATTTAGGACTGTAATTCATTTTGAATTAATTTTTTGAAAGGTGTAAGGTGTATGTGAAGATTCATTTTTTTACCCCCATGTGGATATCCAGTTGTTGCAACAGCTTTTTTTTTTTTTTTAAAAGACTCCTTTCTTCGTTGAATTGTGTTTGCTCATTTGTCAAGAATAACTAACTATATTTGTGTGGGTCTATTTCTGTGCTCTCAATTCTATTCCACTGATCTATTTGTCTGTATTTTCCCCAATACCACACTGTTTTGATTGCCTTAGTTTTATAGTAAGTCTTGACGTTGGATAGTGTCAGTCCTCTTTGTTCTTCTTTAATACTGTGTTGGGTGTTTTGGGGTTTTACCTCTCCTTGTAAATTTTGGAAACTGATTTATTTTCCACAAAATAATGTGCTGAGATTTTGATAGGGATTGTGTTGGATCTACGGATCAAGTTGGGAAGAACTGACATCTTGACAGTATTGAGTCTTTATATCCACTTAACATGGACAGTATATTTATTTACATCTTTTTTTCTTTTATTAGAGTTTTATAGGTTTCCTCATATCGATCTTGTACATATTTTGTTAGATTTACACTTAAGTATTTCTTTTTTATGTGTGCACTCATGTAAATGGCATTTTTTTTTCCTGATTTTTAAAACAAGCGGTGATCCTTTTGGTACACACACACACACACACACACACACACACAAACACACACACAAATAGATAGGGTCTTTAAATAGAAACCATAACCCACAACAGTGAGTGATGTATTGACTGTTGGTTATAGCTTGATCTTTTTAACTATAACCTGGCATTTGCAGAACGGTCATTGTCAACAGTGTGATTTTAATTAATGGACACAATAGCAGTAAATAAATAAAATGCCCTTTTCTAAATAAGTTTTTATTGGTGAGCCTCTTTCAGATCAAGTGAGAGGTATAAGTGCTTAAATACACTAGCCATCTGTGAAGATGTTTGGGTCAGAGTAAGGAGAATATCATTGGTGTGAGCTTTGTTTGTTGAATGGAATTTGGTCTGTGTTAGAAGATGTCAAGGTTCTGCTACTATGGCGGAATAGACAGATGCTTTGCAGACTGCCTCCCAGGATCACATCAAAATTAGAAATAATTTATACAACATTTAACCTCAGAAGTCCCCTGAACACTAGATGAACAGAACCTCTAAACGAAGGACCTAAAGAGGAGGCCACGTGGAGTCTGGTAGGACGGGCGGAGACGAGAGAGGGAACCCCGTGAGGGAAGCCCCAGCTGTGGGGAGGCTTCTCTGGTTGAGGGAGAGACCCTCCGGCCGCACACCAAGCTCACCAGCCCCAAGTTCCTTTGCTGGGAAGAGGAGTTCCAAGATAGCTGGCAGTAAATTAGTGAGGACTCTCTTTGCTTAGCTCGGTGACGCTGAGAGCGGCTGGAGAACCAGTGGGGCCAGAGCATGGGTTCGCTTGCCGGTGAGCACTTACCTAGTTCCTGTCGGAGGGAGTGGCTATTTGAGCCGGGAGCCTGCGGGGATGGACTGAACTGACCACCTTTGGTGCAGAAGTTGGAGGTTTTGGGACCATTGTTCCCTTGGTGTGGATCTTGCACATGAGCGGTGTACAGGAGGGCGCCATTTTTTCAGGATTGGGCCCTCCCACAGAGGGTCAGATCCGGGATCCCATTGGTCTGGTGAAATTGGCCCAGGAGTGCGTGCGTGTGCATGCGGCCTTGGATTCCCACCCTCCACCCTGCTTGTGCTGCGTTGCCAGGGAAACGCTGGGCGGGTGCCCTCCGGCTCCATCAGGCTGCTCACTGAGACCCGGGAGTGCGCAAGCCTCATTGGATCCCCATGCTCCGCCCTACTTGTGCTGCGTTGCCAGGGAAATGCAGGGTGGGTGCTCTCCAACTGCATCAGTCTGTTCACTGAGACTCAGGAGTGTGTGAGCTGCCTTGGGTCCCCGCTCTCTGCACTGTTGGTGCAGAGTTGCCAGGCTGGAGATTGGCTGTTGGGCTGCTTAGCCTGATCTGCGGGCAGTTAATTGGGACAGGCTGAGACGGGGAGTTTTCATGAGAATGTTGGGCCGGGAGCTGTGCACCTGCATGATGCCATCAAGGCTTTCCTGGCGAGTTTGTGTGGACTGATTGCTGGTGCAGAGTGCATGCTGCTCTGATGTGTGGGGAGGGCACTGACCACATCAAGTGGTGCCTTGGGGGCCTGCCCTACCCACCTAGAGCTGTGTTGCCAGAGGCAGCCTGAGCCCCCAGTGCCTTGCCCACATCTCCGCTGACCACAGAGGGTTTTTTTATAGTAGCGAACAACCTGCAACAACCTGTGAAGATTTTTTTAATTTATTTATTTATTTATTTATTTATTTATTTATTTATTTATTGGTAGTGAGCACGGTTCCAGAGCACACAGCAGCTAATTATGGAAAGCTCACTGCAAGCCTGAGAGGGTGGCTGGCGCGTAACACGTTAAGCTCTTCTCCCCAAGAGCTGGTGCTGAGTCACCCAGAGACTCTCTATTGCTGAGCAAGTGGTCTGCAGATTAAAGAGGACGGAGAGCCCCCCTCCACCTCTTTTTTCTCTTTTTTCTTTTCTCTTCTTTCTAGGTGATCTATCTAATACATCGAAGCATTCACAGAATGACAGCCAGAATGAAAAAAACAAAGAAACATGTCCCAAATAAAGTATCAGAAGAAAACGCTAGAAATGGAACTAAATGGAACAGAGGTATCCAAACTTTCAGAGACAGAGTTTAGAACACTGATGATAAGAATGTTTAAGGAACTTAGAGAGGACATAAAGAAGGAACGGGAAATCATAAAAAATAACCAGTTAGAACTAAAGAATACAATAACTGAAATGAAGAACGCACTTGAAGGAATCACCAGTAGAATAGATGAAGCAGAGGAGCAGATCCGCGAATTAGAAGACAAAATAGCAGAAATCACCCAGTTGGAACAATAAACAGAAAAAAGAATAAAAAAGAATGAAAATAGTTTAAGAGACCTCTGGGACAACATGAAATGCAACAATTTTTGCATCATAGGAATACCAGAAGGAGAAGAGAAGAAGCAAGGGATTGAGAATGTATTTAAAGAAATAATGACTGAAAACTTCCCTACCCTGGTGGAGGAAATCGACATAGAAGCCCAGGATGTGCAGAGATTCCAAACAGGCTGAAACCAAACGGGCCCACACGAAAACAAATCATAGTTAAAATGGGAAAGCTTAAAGACAAAGACAGAATCCTAAAAGCAGCAAGAGAAAGACGGCAGGTTACATACAAAGGAACTCCTATTAGACTAACAGCTGACTTTTCTTGAGAAACTCTGCAGGCCAGAAGGGAGTGGCAGGAGATATTCAAAGTGACACAAAATAAAGGTCTACAACCAAGATTGCTCTACCCAGCACGGCTATCACTTAAAATAGAAGGAGAGATAAAGAGCTTCTCAGAAAAGAATAAGCTTAAGGAGTTCATTACCACCCTGCCAACATGGTAGGAAATGTTAAAAGGGCTTTTTTAAACAGCATAAAGGGGAAAACAAGCTAACCCAGGAAGACCAGAAATACAAATAACAAAATGGCAATGAATATGCCCCTATCAGTAATTACTTTAAATGTGAATGGGCTAAATGCTCCAATCAAAAGACAGAGTGGCTGAGTGGATTAGAAAACAGGACCCATGCATATGCTGTCTACAAGAGACTCATCTCAGATCAAAAGACACACACAGACTGAAAGTAAAGGGATGGAATAAGATATTTCATGCAAATGGAAATGAGAAAAAAGCTGGAGTAGCAATTCTTATTTCGCACAAAATAGACTTTAAAATGAAGACTACAATAACAGACAAAGGGCACTACATAATAATAAAGGGATCAATTCAACAAGAGGACATAACCCTAGTAAACATCTATGCACCCAATATAGGAGCTCCTAAATATAGAAAACAGATTTTGACAGACATAAAAACAGAGATCAACGGTAACACTTTCATAGTAGGGGACTTCAACACCCCGTTGTCACCAATGGACAGATCTTCCAGACAGAAAATCAACACGGACATAGTGGCCTTAAATGACACTTTAGACCAGCTGGATTTAATTGATATTTTTAGAGCATTTCACCCCAAAGCTACATAATATACATTCTTTTCAAGTGCACATGGAACATTTTCCAAGATAGACCACATGTTAGGCCACAAAACAAGTCTCAACGAATTTCAGAACATTGAAATCAATTCAAGTGTCTTCTCTGACCACAATGCTATGAAACTAGAAATCAGTTATAAGAAGAAATCTGGAAAGCTTACAGATACATGGAGGCTAAATAACATGCTACAAAATAGTGAGTGGGTCAAAAATGAGATCAAGGAGGAAATCAAAAGATACCTTGAGACAAACGAAAATGAAAACACCACGACCGAAAATCTCTGGGATGCAGCAAAAGCAGTCCTAAGAGAAGTTCATAGCAGTGCAGGTCTACCTAAAGAAGGAAGAAAAATCTCAAATCAAACGACTATCTTCACACGTAAGGTACCTCGAAAAAAAAGAGCAAAACAAGCCTAAAGGGACAATAAGGAAGGAAATAATAAAGACTAGAGCAGCAATAAATGAAATAGAAAACAAAACAAAACAAAAATACAAAAGATCAACACAACCAAGAGTTGGTTTTTTGAAAGAATAAACAAAATCGAAAAACCCTTAACCAGACTCACCAAGAAAAAGAAAGGACCCAAATTAATAAAATCAGAAATGAAAGAGGAGAAGTGGTAACAGATACCACAGAAATACAGAAAATGTTAAGAAAATACTATGAGCAACTATATGCTAACAAATTCAACAATCTGGAAGAAATGGATAAATTTCTAGAAGCATACAATCTACCAAGTATGAACCAAAAAGAAACAGAAACTCTGAACAGACTGATTACTGCCAAAGAAATTGAATCAGTAATGAACAATCTTCCAACAAACAAAAGCCCTGGACCAGATGGCTACACAGGTGAATTAATACCTGTTCTCCTCAAACTATTCCAAAAAATACAGAGGGACGGAAGGCTCCCAAACTCTTTCTATGAAGCCACTATCTCCCTGATTCCTAAGTCAGACAAAGATAATTACAAAAAAAGGAAAACTACAGGCCAATATCCCTAATGAACATAGATGCAAAAATTCTCAACAGAATACTAGCAAACAGAATTCAGCATCTCATTAAAAAGATCATACACCAAGATCAAGGGGGATTCATTCCTGGTATGCAAGGTTGGTTCAATATCCACAAATCAATTAACATAATACATCACATTAACAAAATGAAAAATAAAAATCATATGATCATATCAATAGATGCAGAAAAGGCATTTGACAAAATCCAGCAGCCATTTATGATAAAAACTCTTAGCAAAATGGGAATAGTGGGATCATATCTCAACATAATAAAGGCCATATATGATAAGCCCACAGCAAACGTTGTACTCAATGGGGAAAGGCTAAAAGCTTTCCCCTTAAGATCAGGAACAAGACAAGGCTGCCCTCTTTCACAGCTTCTATTTAGCAAAGTTCTGGAAGTTCTAGCCACAGCAGTCAGACAAGAAAATGAAATAAAAGGCATCCAAATTGGAAAAGAGGAAGTACAATTGTCATTATATGCAGATGACATGATACTATATATAGAGAATCCCAAAGACTCCACCAAAAACTGCTAGAACTGATAAACGAATATGGTAAGGTAGCAGGATACAAAATTAATATTCAGAAATCAGTTGCATTTGTATCCACCAATAATGAACTATGAGAAGTAGAAATCAGGACATCAATCCCTTTTTCAGTTGCTTCAAAAACAATAAAATATCTAGGAATCAATTTAACTAAAGAAGTAAAAGACCTGTACTCAGAAAGTTATGAGACCCTGAAGAGAGAAATCAAAGAAGGTACAAATAAATAGAAATACATACCATGCTCATGGATAGGAAGAATTAATATAGTTAAGATGTCAATACTACCCAAGGCAGTGTATAGATTCAATGCAATTCCAATCAAACTACCAAGGACATTTTTCTTAGAAATAGAACATAGAATCCCAAAATTTATATTGAACCACAAAAGACCCCGAATAGCCACAGCAATTCTGAGAAATAAGAACAAAGTGGGAGGCATCACACTACCTGATATCAAAACATACTACAAGGCTACAGTGATCAAAACAGTATGGTACTGGCATAAAAACAGACACATAGACCAATGGAATAGAATAGATCGCCCAGGAATAAACCCATCTATATACGGTCATTTAATCTATGATAATGGAAGCAAGAATTTACACTGGAGTAAAGATAGTCTCCTTAATAAATGGTGCTGGGAAAATTGGACTGACACGTGCAAAAAAAGTGAAAATGGACCACCTTCTTACACCATATACGAGAACAAACTCAAAATGGATTAAAGACTTAAATGTAAGACCTGAATCTATGAAAGTCCCTAGAAGAAAACATAGGGAGTAAGTTTGTAGACATTACCCTGAGTAATATTTTTACTGATATATCCCCTCGGGCAAGGGAAATAAAAGAAAAAAATGAACATATGGGATTACATCAAATTTATAAGTTTTTTCACAGCAAAGGAAATCATCAATAAAAGAAAAAGGCAGCCTACTGAATGAGAGAAGATATTTGCCAACGATATATCTGATAAGGGGTTGATATCTAAAATTTATGAAACATTCATGCAACTCAGCACCAAAAAAACAAACAACCCAATTAACAAATGGGCAGAGGATATGAAGAGGCATTTCTCTAAAGAGGACATACAGATGGGCAACAGGCATATGAAAAAATGTTCAACCTCACTAATCATCAGAGTAATGTAAATAAAAACCACAGAGATCCCACCTTACTCAGGTCAGAATGGCTATCATCAACAAATTAACAAACAACAATTGCTGGCGAGGGTGTGGAGAAAAGGGAACCCTGGTGCACTATTGGTGGGACTGCAAATTGGTGCATCCATAATGGAAATCAGTATGGAGGTATCTCAAAAAACTGGAAATGGAACTACCGTATGACCCAGCAATTCCACTCTTGGGAATCTACCCAGAGGAATCCAAGACGCTAATTCAAAAAAAACATATGCACCCCCATGTTTATTGCAGTGCTATTTACAATAACCTAGACTTGGAAACAACCGAAATGCCCATCGGTAGATGACTGGCTTAAGAAACTGTGGTACATTTATACAATGGAGTATTACTCCGCTATAAAGAAGAATGATATCGTACCATTTGCAACGATATGGATGGACCTATAGACTATTATGTTAAGTGAAATAAGTCAGTCGGAGAAAGACAAATACCATATGATCTCACTTATATGTGGAATTTGAAAAACTGAATGAATGAGCAAAGGAAGCAGAAACAGTCTCATAGATATAGAGGAAAAACAGGGTTGCTAGTTGGGAGGGGGGTGGAGATGATGGAAAAGGGGAAGGGATTAGACAGCATAAATAGGTAACTAGAATATTGCCACAGGGTTATGCAAGACAGTTCAGGGAATATAATAATGTTGTAAATATTTTGTGGGGTGTCAGATGTTCACATGACTTGTTAGGGACACCACTTCATGGATGGGGTAGAGGCTTGATCACTGCACTGTACACCTGAAGCTGATGTTGTATAATATTGTATGCCAACTGTAATTGAATATATATAGTCACGGGATGTGGATCATACGGTGGAAGGGAATCAAAGGAATTGTAATAGTATGATATGGGGGAAGGAGTAGAGTCGAGAATTTGGTGAGGGGGATTGTCACTTTGAGGGATAAAAAGTATAACTGTAAGTATACCTGAAGCTAATTAAAAAAATGTCTATAATTCAGCCTTCAGTGAAACAGAAAACACTAGTTGGATTTGCTTAGCATGGTGAGAAATGCAGTAATAGTTAAAGCTGACAAGGTGGATTTGGGACCCTGTGTGGTGGCCTTTAAGATGCTATGCTGATGAAGTTTCCTTTGTAGACTGGGGGTGTTGGGGATTGGGGATTCAATGTTTTTGGAGAAGGGTCTATCAGCTATCCCTGTTAATGTTCAAATATTTATTAATTTGATTTGTAGTAACACTACAAATAGGAATCTGTCCACCCATTTTTCACTAGGTCGTCCTGTGGCCTGCAATATATATTTGCAGATAGTCTGCCTAGAATTAAGGGTGTGAATTGCGACTGTTTTCTCAAAAATCTAAGCTGCCATTTTCTTTAGATGATTATTAGTACCAAACTAATGATCTAGCTTTATCACAGTAAGCTAGAGAGATGAAATTCAGACTTTCACAAGGTAAATATCATTTCTTCATTTAGTTTTGTACAAATATTTGGGTACCAGTTATGTCAGGTAGACGATGAGCAGAGGTTGATAGAAGATGAATAATACATAGTTTCTCACGTCAAGATGCTCATAGGGGGCCCAGCCAAATGGCGTGCTGGTTAAGTGCTGGCTTGGGAAGCCAGCAGCTCCTGTTCCGTCCCACATATGAGGTCCAGTGACACTGCCCTCAAAAAAAAAAAAAAAAATAAGATGCTCATGGGATTGTGAAGACCCATCAACAGCTAGTCGGGCAGTTCCAGCACAGTGTGTATGGTTCAGGCAAACACAAGATGCCCTGGTGCCAGAGGGCAGTAGGGAGCCAGCCCAGGGGTGTGTGAGCATTTGCAAAGGTTGGGGATGGGCTTCCTGGAGGAGGCAGTGCTTTGCATGGCAGGTTTTAATAATGCAATTGTTAATACCCCTTTTGGTAGGAGGCTGGTTTCTGTAACAGCAACCCTTTTTGGTGTTCTCTTCTTTGAGGGTTCCTTCTTGGTCTCATTCCTTGGCTTTTCTTCCATTTATCCTTTAAAGGTTGGTATCTTCTAGGGTTTCATCTTGGGCTTCCTCTCACTCTGCATTGGGAGGGTCCCCATGTGCCATTTTCATTACCACCTGCGCTGGGTAATCTTAGACTTGTATCTCCCAGATACTGGGTGTGGTGTCACATTTGGACATAGCAACAATCAGACATGTTTACAGGCACTTTTAAAAATTAAATACTGCCCTACTTGGAGATCACCTGGCACCAACACAATTTGAACATAAACATAGTAACTCAGATACACCTAGAAGACCCAGCACCCAGGATGTCAGATTTTTTATGTTACCATAAAAATGAAAATTTAGACTGTTTAGCTTTGAGGCAGTGTCTGAGGATCACAAACCTCATGCTGACAAACACTGAGCTCTTTAATCTTTATTTTTCTTTAACCCTGCCCCATCTGATATGAAGCCTGTCTGATCTGGCTTTAGCCTACCTCTCCCATACTGTCTCTTGTCACCCTCCCCACTTCCTTACTACACCAGCCTAATGATTTTTCCTTTAACACATCATGTTCCCTTCCTCTATTACTTGTCTCCCACCCTTTTTTTTTTCACTGAATGTTTGGAGAACCAGAGGAGTTATCTTGTAGTGTTGTTGTACCTTGTATACATGTACTCCCGTTCACCCAGATTTGCATAAGTATCTAATACATGTATAGCCATATAATCTATCACAGGTTATTGAAACTGAATGTATATTAACACGGGTGCAGTATTGAAACGGGAAAGTCCTCACTTCATTGGGTGTGCCATCACTGTGTCAGACTTCTTTTCTATTGTATACTTGCCTTGAGCATAGAGTCACTGAGGGGAATAGCAAGGAAAACTGATGTCTAAAGTTCTGTTCTGATCCAATTCAAATGAATAAGTAATAACCATTTTTTATAAGGTGATCTGCCCATAAGTCAAACAGAATACCATATTAGACTTTCTAAAAAAATGAAAGGTCATAAATGAAGCTTGTGATTTGGCATTTTGGGCTAAATTATTTTCTTAAATGATAGAACAATACAAGTGCTATGTTCTTTTCCGAGCATTCTCATTTAATTTTGGCCTATGTTTTTTAAGATTTGGTGTATGTGGTACCATTCATCTCATGCTTTATAGTAACACCAAGATTTTGGAAAGTAACGGAATGTCACACCGTACTGGCTTTTGCGGGTAAAAGAATCTGCCACAGGTGGACTTGGGGTTTTGCCTGTACATATTATGAGAGTTGCTTACTCCTCAGTGTTCTTTTGAATAATCTAGATCAAGTCGTTTTCTTTTGAAATTGGGGGAAAATAATTCTTCATACACTTAGGACTCAGAATGTATTTAATTGTATCATTTTGAACAGTGGTTTACTGATATTTGAAGATTTCAAAAGTAATTCTGTATTTTTACAGATAAGCAGCAAAGATGAAGATTTTTTAGACCTTTCTGTTGACGTGGAACAAAACACATCAATTACTCACTGCTTAAGGTAAGTGTAGAGTTATTTATTGTGAAAGTTAATGAAAATCTTTGGTTTAGAATATTTCTAAATGAGGACATGATTTTCTGGTGTGGACAAAATAAATTTATTTTGAATTTTACACAGGGGTTTTAGCAACACAGAAACTCTGTGCAGTGAATACAAATACTACTGTGAAGAATGTCGCAGCAAACAGGAAGCACACAAACGGTAATTTAGTGTTTTTGGAATTCTTTAGTGATTCTTTCGCAATGGATGTTGTAGACGGGCTTTTCTAGTTGAAAGAACTATGAAAATTTACACTGAGTAAAAATTCTTAATTTTATCACTGACAACTAAGGCTCATTAAGTAATTACTAGGTAAATTATATTCAACTCTGTACTCTCAGGTGATTTTCTGCATTTAATGATTGTGTAATAATCATAAACCAGTTCAGTTAAAATATTTGGCTTCGAAACTTTCTTGATTATGTAGTTTTCCTTGGTGAGGGAAAAGGGACTTTTCTCAGCCCCACACTAGTTTCTTCAGTTCCTACACAGGATTTTGTACCCTCTCTTAGTATACCGTTATAAAGACACAAGTTTCGTACCAAGGAATGCAGTCATCATCATCATCATTATCCTTGTTATTTTACTTTGTATTTTGAAACAATCTCAGTCTCAGAGAAAAGTCACAGGAACAGAACCAAGAATGCTTTTTTTACTCTAAACCATTTGAAAGTACAGCCCTGGTATGGTGTCCCACGATCCTAGACACTTTAGTAGCTATTTCCTACCAACAGCAGAGTATTCCTACGTGCCTTGTCCATCCCAGTCAGGAAAGTAAGACTGCTACGGCCCTGTTATTGCAGGCCTGACTTTAGTATCACCATATGTCCCAGTAATGTCCTTCATAGACAATAGGATCGAGCCCAGTATCACATATTACATTTAGTCTTTTACATTTCGTTCCTCAGTCTTTTCTTGATTTTAATAATCTTGACACTTTCAAAATTACATTTGTTATTTTTGTAGAATGCCCCTCTTTGGGTTCGTCTCATGTTTCCTCATATTAGATTCGGATTATGTATTTTGAATGGGGATCTCACAGAAACGATGTTGTGATCTTAACTGTAGCCTCTTAAGTGGCATGTGGTTGTGGTTTGTCTCATTTCGGGGTTCCCCAAGACTGCAGCCAGGTTTGGTGATTGGCTAGAAGGCCTTGCAGGACTCAGCTGGGTAGTCATGTGCACAGCTCAGATTCGTTACTGGGGAGGGAGAGAAGGCACAATCAGCAAAGGGAACATCAGCCAGCTTCCAGGAGCGCTGGTCCAGTGGAGTCGCACAAGACACACTTCATTCCTCCAGCATCAAATGTGACAACATGGGGGACAAATGTGGTCTTCCAGGGAAGTTCATCAGTGCCTAAGGTTTTACTGGGGGCTGGTCATATAGGCCCCCCTCTCCCGGGCACGTACCAAAATCCCTGACTGACTCCCAGAGAAAAGGAGGTGTTCCGCATAAACCTTATTGTTTGTTCAAACAGTTGAGGCACCTTGAGAGACCCTTCTCACTGCTCTCCAAATCCAAGTTCCCAGTAGCCACCCATGGACCATCCTTGCAAGCAGGCCTTTCTAAGGATTGTGTGAGCCTCGCTGTGTTAACTGTTTTCTTCATGCTTCATCACTGATGCTGTTCATCTTTGAACAGTTGATTAAGGGGATGTCTCCAGAAGTTTCCACTGTAAGCTATGCTTTTCCCCATTTGTAATTCATAAGGGTTTTGTATGGAGGTATTTTGAGATTCTAAATATCTGCATTCCTCATCAGACTTTTTTTTTTTTCTTCCATTAAAAAAAAAATCTCTGTGTGGCTTCAAGGATTCCTGTTTTATTCAGTGGGTTATGATCCATTACCATTCTCATTTATTTTCATGTTGAAATTATCCCCAATTTGGCTAGCAGGAGCCGCTTAAAACTGGCTCCTGTGTCTTTTGGACATGACCCATCCTTCTTGAGCGCTTCTTTACTTTCTGGTACAGTAAAATTTTCCAGGCTCCTCTTGTACTTTCCTTTCCCCCATCCTGATCCCAGCCGTTGCACCAAGGAACCCTGATTTATTCTAGGGAGGGAGCGATGTTTAGAAACTAGGACCTTGGTACAGGTATGCTCTTTGCTGTTGGAATGTTACTATTCATGAGTCCCCCTTAGTGAACAGGGCTAGAGAATGCGTGTTGCTGGGCATACACGTTTAGACTTAACATCTACACACACATATACACCTGACGTTATCTAGTGTCTGTCTATCTATTTTGAAAAACCATGAATTCACAGTGATTACCTCCAGTATCAGCCAATACCACCGGGTTCATCCTAGTTTTCCCCTTTTTAATATTTGTGATTCCTTTCTCTCTGACAATAAAAATTGGCTCCCATTATCCTGATACCTTTACTTATTTGGTCAGTGCCCTGGTAGGTAACCGATCTTATCCTCATGCATACACACACACAGTTCTTGCATATAGACGTGTTGCTTATTCTGCTTGGGCTTTCCCTCTCACCGCCTACACAGTTGTCTACTTTATATGGCCCCATTAATGATTGAACTGAAATGTTCATGAAGGGAAGAGAAAGAACTTAGATTTTTAAGTGATTATATTTTCTGGTTTTTGTTTTGGACACAGACATATCTACTGGGAAGGGAGGTATTTTGGTAATGGGCAAGGTAATCAAAACAGGTTGCTCAGTGTTCCCTTCCATTAGTGCATATGATTGGAGCACCTCTAATAAGTTTGATTAGAGGCATGGGGGCTGATGTATTAGATTAATCCTGAAAATGTTGTAGAAAGTGCCTAACACTGTTGGTAAGGAAGATAGAGTCAAGGACTAAATGTAGCTAAGAGGAATGTAACTCAGAGAAACTTTATTGGTTAGATGGAGGAAGGCCTATCTCTGAGCATAACCTGGTCTTCACATAGGATGACAGGTAACTGTACATGAGTAATTAGGACTTATCTATAAAGTCAAGCTGTTTAAATATACACATCATAGTTCTTATTAAAGAAATAAAAGTCAATTTGACTTTAGGTTTCATTCTGGATGAAGGACCAAAACCACATAATCTTAGTGGATGCAGAAAAAGCATTTGACAAAATTCACCCCACTTTCATGACAAAAACACTATATAAACTAGGAATAGAAGGAACACACCTCTACATAATAAAGGCCATATATGAAAAGCCTACAGCCTGCCTGGCTGAGTGGCATGTTAGGAGTTGGCTTGGGATGCCAGCTCTGAGCAGCAGGGCTCTGGTTCGGATCCCACATATGAGGGCCAGTGATGCTGCACCCCCTACAGCTAAGATGGTAAACAACAGCTCGACCTGGAGCTGGGCTGCCGTGAGTTGCCGACGATGGCGTAGGCTGCAGCCCCTGCTGCAGTGGGCTGCCATTAGCCGCCGTGAGAGGCCGTCCAATGATCAGCGATCCACTGCCTCACCCTGGAAGAATGCAATGATAATGCCAACATGGGCCAGTGAAGCGACATCCTCCACAACTAGACCGAAGAACAAAAGGACAGCAACTTCTCTGTTCCCCTTCCCCAATTCTACAACTCTGTTCCTCTCCCCCAATTCCCCAATAAAATCTTTAAAAAGAAAAGCCTACAGTCAACAGCATACTCAGCAGTGAGAAACTGAAAGCTTTTCTTCCAAGATCAGTAACAAGACAAGGATGCCTACTCTTGCCACTCTTATTCAACATAGTATTGGAAGTCCCAACCAGAGCAGTTAGGCAAGAAAAAGATATTAAAGGCTTCTAAATCAGAAAAGAAAATTATCTCTGTTTATAGATGGCATGATCTTATAAAGAGAAAACACTAAAGATTAAACAAACAAAAAAATCTTATTAGAACTAATAAATTCGACAAAGATGCAGGATACAAAATCAACACACAAAAATGAGTTGCAGTTCTGTACATTAACAGTGAATAATCTGAAAAGAAATCAAGAAAATCCCATTTACAAAAGCATCAAAAAGAATAAAACACTTAGGAATAAAATTAAACAGATGAAAGACTTGTGCACTGAGAACTATATAATAAAATATTGTTGCAAGAAATTAAAGAAGTTACATACAAATAAATGAAAAGATATCCTGTGTTCATGGATGGGAAGACTTAATCTTATTAAAGACTTAATATTATTAAAATGGCCATACTGCCCAAAGCAAATCTACAGATTGATTCAGTGCCATCCCTATCAAAATCACAATGGTGTTTTTTTAAGAGACAGAAAAAAAAAATTCAAAATTTATATGGGGAATCTTAAAGGACTCTTGAGTAGCCAAACAACCTTGAAAAAGAAACAAAGCTGGAGGCCTCACACCACTTGACTTCAAAATGTGTTACAAAGCTACAGTGATCAAAGCAGTGTGGAACTAATATAAAGACATACAGACCAATGGAACAGAATAAAGAGCCCAGAAATATACCCTCACTTACCTGGTCAGATGATCTTCAACAAGTGTGCAAAAGCAACACAATAGGGAATGGCAGTCTAGTCAACAAATGGTGCTGGGAAAACTGGGTATCCACATGCAAAGAATGAAGTTGGACCCTTACCTAATACCGTATACAAAAATTAAGTCCAAATGAATTACAGACCTAAACATAAGACCTGAAACTATAAAACTCCTAGGGAAAAAACAAAAACAGGAAAAGCTTTACGATTTTGAATTGGACAGTGATTTCTTTACTATGATCCTAAAAGCGTAAGCAATAAAACAAAAATAGGCAAATGGGACATCAAGGATGGACCTCGAGTGCATTACGCTAAGTGAAATAAGCCAAGTCGCAAAAAGACAAATTCTGTATGATTTCAGTTTTATGAGGAATCTAAAGTAGATTCTTAGAAGCAGAAAATAAAATGGTGGTTCCCAGGGTCTGGGAAAGGGGAGAAGGGGGAATTGTTTACTAGGTTTAATATCAGTTTGCAAGATGAAAAAGTTGTAGCGATCTGTTATGCAGTAGTGTGTGTGTAGCTGAGGACTACTGTACTGTACACTTAAAAGGATGAAGGTGGTCAAGTTTATGTTACCATAATAAAACACCACATGTGAAGTTTGACTTTGATTCATGATATATCTGTTTGAATTACTATAAGACAATGTCTTTAAAAAGTTTCAGTCTAGAAAACTGAAGAACGATTTCTGGAAATGTTTTTTTTTTTTTGAGGGCAGTGTCACTGGCCCTCATATGTGGGACCGAACCAGGGCCTCTGGCTTCCCAGGCCAGCGCTTAACCACCGCGCCACTCAGCCGGCCCTGGAAATGTTATTTTATTTATTTTTTTTGAGGGCAGTGTTACTGGCCCTCATATGTGGGACCGAACCGGGTGGAAATGTTATTAATATGGCATGATAAGTAGTCCATAATCAAATGCATTTGCTATATAATAACATTTTCTCGTAGTTATTTTGGACTATATTTTGGACTTCATATTGTAGACTCTGAGAAGACCTACGGAATAGAAGAAATTTATTTTTTATGTAGCTTTTTCCAGTATTTATCTGCATGTAGACTCCTTTTATATGGCATAACTACTAAACTGTGTATAGCACAGTCCAGGCAAAACACCAGCTTGGTAAATGAAAGTAACAGCCATAAACTTTGATCAGTGAGAGGACAGAGCATATGGGTAAAGGGGAGGGATGTCCCTGGGGAACTGGAATGAGAAAGGATTTGGTGGCTTGCTTGCAGGCAGTGTTCCTGTCTGGGCCTTTGAGTGGGAATGATGCCGAGACTTTCAAGAGCAGTATTTCTGTCGCTCCTCGCACTTAGAGTGGGATCTGATAATGAGTGACCATGGACTGGGAGCTGAGCCAGCCTGATTGGCTCCTTGCCTACACATCCTTCCTCGCTTTTTGTTCGCTGTAGTCTCCCTTTATTCCATATTCGGCTTGGCCCACTTCTAGGACCAAACCTGTCCTTATGAGGCATTGAAGGAGACTCCTATGATGCCCAGGTAACTCAGCCTTGAGCTGTCATGGCTACATGTCTGTCTCATCTGTCCTAGATCTCATAATTGAGATTCTTCGTCTTCCTGAGATTCTGTCCTCCCTTTTGCTCCATTTTCATGACTAGGTCCTTATGTCCTTCTTCTGTACTCAGATGCTAGTCATGGTTACCTGGATAGCAAGTATCATGTCAGCATCTTCTCAGCAATAGGAATTTACCTTACTAGAGTCAACATCCCCAACTACCTTTGCACATACACCCATCTTAGTCCACTCGGGCTGCTATAACAAACTACCCTAGGCTGGGTGGACTGTAAACAACAGAAACGTTTTTCTCACAGTTCTGGAGGCTGGGAAGTCCAAGGTCAAGGCGCCAGCATGGTCATGTTCTGACGAGGACTCCCTTCCTGGTTAGTACCCAGCGCCTTCTCACTATGTCCTTTTGTGGTGGAAGGGCGCTTGCAAGCTCTTCAGCTTTTCTTTTATATACACTTGAACCCCACCCCTAAGGGCTCCACCCTCATGACCTAGCACCTCCCAAAGGCCCCACTTACTAAAACCATCCATTGGGCATTTGTATTTCAACATGTAAATTTGGGGGGTGGGAACAAATATTCAAATCATAGTGCACACCCTCCACCCCCTGACACACACCCGTTAGAATCCTCCTGAATCTGACCTGTGTTTCTGGTTATCTGGGTCCTGTCTTGGGACAGGTGGATGCTTGTACCTGGCAGCATTTCCAGGTAGTGCTCAGGATTCTGTTGCATCTGTGGTTGGGGCGCTCCGTGGACCTCACCCACCCGCTGGCCTGGCCTGCATTTGTAACACAGGCTGGAGGTCAGGCTCTGTCGTCCTGTGTAACAGCATCCTGTTCCCTTCTCATCCTTCGGTTAGCCCTTATTGACATTACAATTTATAAGAGTATGGAATTGTATGTCTGTACAATTATTAAGCTTCACTGTGTGGCCAAGACTTCTTACAGAATTTCATAAGTTCTTATGTGCTTGTGCTGGGATATTAAATTTCTCTGTCAAGAGTTTGCAGATGTGCTCCCTGGGCCAAATTCAGTCTATAGACTTCTTTGCTTGGCTCACACAGTTTATACAAATGGGAATTTTTCATTTAAAAAATGATTTCTGGCTAGTGTCCTCAGTCACCTGCAGCCGAGTTGTGGGTGCAGACAGTGTCAGCCCTGTGGGGTGCTTTCAGTGCTGGCCCTTCTGTGGAGGACTCCCCTTGGACTACTGCAGAAGGACATTTCCAGGCATTTCTTTCACCTCTGACTGACAGGTGGACAAGAGAGTTTGAAAGCCCAGCTACCCTTGCTGGGGTCAAGAGCCGTCTGCAGTGAAATCCGCAGTCCAGGGGTTTCCCTGGGGGACTCAGGGAAGCTGGCCTCTGAAATTTGGCTGCGATGGACCCCTTACCCGGCTTCCATCTCTCCCCTGCTTCCCTCTCTCTACGCAGCAGCACCACCTGATAAATCAGGGAATATGACTTCTTGTAACGAGGTCTGCTTCTGGGTAGCAGCACCCTAAATAGGGAGGATGTGCTCCTTCATCACCACAGTCCCACCACCCCGTTACAGTGGCTGCTGCCGTCTATAGTTAGTTACCTGATATGTAATGTGGGCAGTAAATTTTTACTAAGAAAGTAATACCCGTAGTCTACTGATTCCCAGTCGCACAGGAAAGTACTTTGATTAGGTTGGAAGAGGACATACTTGTTTTTGAAAAAATCATATTATTGATCAGCATAAGTGTTTTGCAGATATCTAAAATTTCTGGAAAATTTAAGCTGGGGTGAGGATGTTTCTCTTTCGGAAGAGAAATATGCTATGTTAATTTTTAAATGCTCCTAACATATTAATTATTACTTTGTTAATTTAGGAATAAAAAGGAATCTTTCCATTTTATTTTTACAGTTACTGATTTTCAGAAAGAACCTAAGGAAAAAATCATCAATTCAGTTAGTCTATTAATGTCATCACCAAGTGGGGTTTATGTGTTTGTTGCTGGATTCACTTCGCTAATGTTTTGTTGATGATTTTCGTGTTTGTGAAATATGAGGGATACTGGTTTGTAATTTTGTTTTCTTGTAGTACTTCTGTCAGGGTTTGGCATTGGGTTTATGCTGGCCTCAGAAATGATATCATTCCCTCCTCTTTTATGGAACAGTTTGTATAAGATAAGTTTTACTTCTTTCTTAAATGTTTGATAGAATTCACCAGTGATGCTCATTGGTCCTGTTGTTTCTTTTGAAGAAGAGGGAAAGTTTTTGATTCCAAATACAGGATCATTTAGATTTCCTATTATTTCTTATTCTCAGTTTTGGTAAGTTGTGTTTTTTTGTTTTGTTTTGTTTTTTTGAGGGCAGTGTCACTGGCCCTCATATGTGGGACCCGAACCAGGGCCGTTGGCTTCACAAGCCAGCGTTTAACCACCATGCCACTCAGCCGGCCCTAGTTGTGTTTTTTTAAGAAATGTGTCCATTTCATATAAGTTACCTAATATCATAATGTTATCCATAATACTCCTTTATTATTATTATTATTATTATTATTTTTAAAACCATGGATTGGTTAACTAGAACCATATCTTGGAGCCCCCCCATTTTTTAAAAGATTTTATTGGGGAATTGGGGGAGGGGAACAGCGCTGGGGAATCGGGGAAGGGGAACAGACAAGTTGCTGTCCTTTTGTTCTTCAGTCTAGTTGCAGAGGATGTTGCTTCACTGGCCCATGTTGGTATCATCATTGCGCTCTTCCCGGATGAGGCAGATCGGTCGCCTGCCTCTGGATGTTGCTCACCGCTGCTTTTGGCAGCTCACGCTGGCTGCCGGCCACTCACTGTAGCCTATGGCAGCCCACTGTAGCAGGGGCTGCAGCCTACACCGTCGCCGGGGCTCGCACAGCCCAGCTCCAGGTGGAGCTGTTGTTAGCTGTAGAGGGCAGTGTCACTGGCCCTCATATGTGGGATCCGAACCCGGGCCGCTGGCATCCCAAAACCAGCTCTAAACCAATGCGCCACTCGGCCGGCCCTCATTATTATTTTTTTAAACTTTGTATTTTGAAATGATTATAGGTCCACAGGAAATTGTAAACATAGCACAGAAATAGTAAGAAGAGGTACCATATACCGCCTTCACTCAGTACCCCCTAAGGGTAACGTCTTACATAACTGGAGTACAGTCAGCATTGACCTTTATGAAGTCCGACCAACTTTACACGGACTCACTTGTTTGTATGTGTAGTTCTGTGCAGTTCTGTGCAGCTGTATCACATGTGGATTCCTGTAACCACCACAGCAGTCAAGATGCAGAACTGGCCCATCTCCTTTGTGCTTGATCTCCCCTAGTCACACACAGCACCCCCACCCCATCAGTCCCATTCTTAACTCCTGGAACCACTAGTTTCCCCTCCATCTCTATAATTTTGTCATTTTGAGAATGTTATATAAATAGAATCATGCAGTATATGATCTTTTGAGATAGACTTTCTTCTCTCAGTATAATTCCCTGAGATCTACTCAAGTACTTATGTCTATCAGTGATTCATTCCTGTTCGTTGCTGAATAGAATCTCATGGTACTTTATTATGCTGTCAGTGTCTGTAGAATCTGTAGTAATAGCCAGTCTGTGATTTGCGATGTTGGCCATTTGTATTTTCATTTTCTTCCCTTGGTTAACCTTGCTGGAATTTTATAGCTTATTTGAACCTCTATTGTTTTGTTTTCTATTTCATTGATTTTTGTTCCTTTCTATTATTATTTCTTCTTGCTTTGGGTTTCATTAGCCATTTTTTCTAGCTTCTTAAGGTGGAAACTTAGATTTTCGGTTTTAAACCCTTTTTCTTTTCTAATGTAAACATTTAAAACTATAAATTTCCCTCTAAATGCTGCTTTGGCTGTATTCTCACAAATTTTGACATGTTGTATTTGCATTACCATCCATTTCAAAATCTATTGTAATGTCTCTTGTAATTTTCTCTTTGTCCCATGGATATTTAGAAGTTTGTTGCTTAGTTTGCATATTCTGGGAATTTTCTAGATATTTTTATTGTTGTCAGAGAACATATTCTATCATTTTAGTGTTTTGGAACTTGTTGAAACTTCTCTTGTTGTCTAGTACATCGGTGAATGTCCCAGTTATACTTGAAAACAATGTTGGTGAATGGCCCAGTTGTACTTGGAAAAAATATATATTCTGTAGTTTGAGATGGAATGTTCTGTAAATGTCACTTAGATCTATAATTTGGTTGTTCATATCCTCCCTATGCTTACTCATTTCTTGTTAGTGAGAGAAGTCTGTTAAAGACTTCAACTCTGATTATACGTTTATCTGTTTATTTAATTCCATCAAACTTTGAGGCTTTGATATTTGGAGCATATACTGTTAAGATTATGTCCTCTTGTTTAATTAATCCTCTGTATTATGGACTGTCCCTCTTTATCTCTAGTAATACTCCTTATCTTGAAGTCTGCTTTGTCTGAAATTACAATAGTATCAGCCAAAGCCAGCTGGCTGTTACTGTTTGTCTTTTTCCATCCTATTACTTTTTAGAATAGTTCTAACTTACAATAGATATTATTAAGAAAAGTAAACAGTTCTTAAGTTAGAGTGCAAAATGAACACACCTTATTGTTTAAAGATGTAAAAGCAAGGAAATGTATGTATAATATAAATTCATCCGAATTTTAATCATTGTGTAGTGTGTAGATGCCATTTAAAAATTTTAAATAGAAAATTGATCTATAAGTCAGTTTACAGAAGATAAAATCAATATTAAATCAAACTTTATAAGGAAAAAAATATTCTCTATCCTCCCTTTTTTTTAAATAATTTGTTTCTTTGTAAAAACATTACATCTTAAGACAACTTTTTAAAAAAACAATGACAGAGGGCCGGCTGGTTAGCTCAGTTGGTTAGAGTGCAGTGCTCATAACACCAAGGTTGCCAGTTCAGTCCCCTCATGGGCCACTGAGATGCGCCCTCCAACAACTAGCTTGAAACAACTACTTGACTTGGAGCTGATGGGTCCTGGAAAAACACACTGTTCCCCCCAAATTAAAAAAAGCAACAACAGAAAATTATTTAAAAAAAACAAACAATGATAGAGATCAAGAGCTCCCTGATGTAACCTCTCCATAAAATTCTGAATGGAAGGGAAACCAGAACCTTATATATTCGTTGGTGTATTAATGGAGTTGGTGTTTTAAGCAGGAAATCAACTTTTTTTTTCCTGCTGCTGTAAACTCTACACAATGAATTTCATACTCCTTACATGTGTGTCCAAGCAATTTTCTTCTTTGTGAACCATTTTAATATGAGGAAAATTTTGTAAGCTAGGTAGTCTCTTAACATCTTTAAAATATGGCTCCACAAATGTTTTTGTTTGACTTTGTCATGTTTATCCCCACAAGCATTTGGTTTCTTTATGGTAGCTGACATTCCTCCTCTGGGATTAAACTGCCAGTAGGACTCATTCTTCATGTGTTGTTTGATCGACCATATTTTATAAGCTAGTCTTTAGGTGTTTTTTTCTCCATTTGGACTTTTCCCCTCTCTGCTCTTGCTTCATTTCTAAAAGCACATTTTTCCTAACCACCAGGCCATGCCTACCTCCTCTCCTTACCTTAACTGACCACCATCTATTTCACTAATATTCCTTTAATGCTGAGAGAATTCTTCTGGATCTGTCCTCTACTGGAAATTTTCAAAGGATACTTTGTTTTTGTTGTTTTGAAAGAATTTGTTTTAGAAACTAACGTGTTTAATCAACTATCTGGTGAATATAAAGTTGGATTATTGGTAATATAATTTTATATCTTGACTTTTTTACTTTCCACAAGTATTTTCCCATGCCTTTTAGAAACTTTCACCATCACCATTGTTTGAAGTTGTATAATATTCTGTTATATTTGCATTGTAATTTATTTCAGCATTTCCTATTGTTGAATAGTGGGATTTTCCCAATTTTTCATGATATAAAATAACTTTCAGAAGTGAATTTTTCTCAAAAGTCTTATATTTGAGATATATTTAATTTAATTTCTATAAAAGAGATTACTGAGGTAAAGGCCATAAAGGCTCTTAATTCATATTGCTAGATTGCTTTCCAGGAGTGATTTTTTACTTTTTTTTTACATTTATTTTCACGAATGTTTTTCAAAAGCTAGGTTAGAATAGTAAATATTTCCGGAATATTCCCACCACACTTAAGATCTGTAAATGCAGATTTAGTATAATGCCATAAAATGATTTTCTTCACTTCATTAGAAGCAGTGGCATAATAAATCTCATTTTTTAGTTATGAAAAGTGTTTTGCTTCACTGCACACGTACAGAGTTCAGTTCTGCAACATTTGTCAAGTATCTATCATGTGCCAGGCATTTTGCTAGATAGAGGAGAAATAAAATGGAAAAGATGATTCCGACCTGCCAAAAGTTCAGATCCTGGAAGAAGAGAAAAACTCATAATCATCTAAACACTTTATAGTGTAATAAACTGTAGATAAATAACGGGAATCTGTAAAGCACTGATGGAGGATTGAAGGATATTTGTACCAGTGGGTATAACATTTGAGCTGAGCCTTTAAAAGAGTGGGCTGTGGTCAGGTGAAGTGGGAGAGGTAACCTCAGGGAGAAACAACGTGTAAGGGCGTAATAAAAATTATTGAGAATGTGAAGGGTAGCCTATGTTTCACTATTAAAATCTTAACTCCTACATTTCCCAATTATTTTATTCCCTTTCTAGGATACGTGTAGTTACTATTCTTAATATGGAGTGATTTCTTCTCTCTGGTGAACATCGTTAGTAGAATGTCTTCAGTGCTTTTCTCATTGTCTCCTGTTCTCAATCTGTTATTAATTATATAGCTTGATAGAACCAGGTGATTTCAATCTCCAGTCACATCCAAAGGAATTGGCAGTTTTAAGGAACTGGTTTTTCCTCCACTGATCATAGGCATCACGTACATTTAGCCTTATCATATTTCAAAAACAAAGATTTCTTAACCAAGACTAATGCCATTCCATGTGTTTTGGAGCCATGTCAAATGCTGAGTCACGTTATGTGGTTTGGTAATGATGGGTGGGGTGGGGCAGTCTTAAGACTTTCAGAATATTGCTTTGTCAATATAAAAATAATTGGTAGAAATATACAAAAGTGGGTAGTGCTGGGCTATTAAAACTGACCATTAACCACTTGCTAATTGAATCATAAAGAGTGATAATTCTTTTAAAGACACGGTGAATGTCTTTTATGAAATTTTGTTTTCATGTTTATTTTAATAGGATGAAAGTTAAAAAACTGCCCATGATTCTAGCTCTACATCTGAAGAGATTTAAATATATGGATCAACTTCATCGATACACAAAACTTTCTTACCGGGTAGTTTTTCCTTTAGAACTTCGTCTCTTTAACACTTCAGGCGATGCAACCAATCCTGACAGAATGTACGACCTTGTTGCTGTTGTGGTTCACTGTGGAAGGTAATGGCGGCGGGGTCCTGGCGTGAGAGTCGGCTTAGTGATCAGTGTGCGTGTCTGGGCTGTTCTGCGCAATTTGAATATAGATCTCAGAGGTTCAAATCCAGTGCTTCAGTAGCAAGACATGTTTATTGCAGAACACATAATCCTGCCCCCTATCAAAAATGCTAGAAATTTTTATTTAAATCTTTCATAGAAGAAAACTTGAAAACTATTTCAAAAAATAATAATTAAAAATTATTACAAAGACAATAATTTTAATAGCTTAGCTTTATATATTAATAAATAGAATACTGGTTATATCTTAAAGTAGAGTACGAATTATTTGATTTTAAAATTGAATGCCAGTTGAAATCAATGTAGCTTGATTTTGGGAGGAAAAGAATAAGGAGTATTTTTATCTGTTTTGGTTTTTCTACTTTATAGCACATGAAATTTAGGGCACAGAAGAGTAATACCAATAGACATTTTATAAAATTAACTTTCTTTCTCTTTGTTTCAGTGGTCCCAATCGAGGCCATTATATTGCAATAGTTAAGAGTCACGATTTTTGGTTGTTATTTGATGACGATATTGTAGAAGTAAGTAGTTTGTTCATTTGTTATTTTTCTTCAAAGTTGTGGGTGTATTTTACTTTTCACTTTTTTCTCCCAGCTTCTCATTGATAGGTGACAGGCAATGAATATTACACAAATGTCTAGGTCTTCAGATCGGAATGTAATTTCCACTTCGTACTCCCTAACATCCAGTCTGATCGCTTGAATTGTCAACTAACATTTACAATGTTTAGTATAAAACAAGAGAAAGCTTTCAATGACAGAGCAAGTTTTTAAAAAAATATTTCATTATTGAATAAGTAATTTGTTGAGCTATAACATCCCAGTAGTAAATTACATGGATCTTAAGCATTCACTTGATGAACTTTTACATGGGCGCCCATACACACAGGCACGCACACATCCAGATCCAGATCCAATACATTTTCAACAACCCAACAAGCTCCTTATTCCTGTTCTTGGTCAGTACCCACAGCTCTCCTCCCCTCTGCCCACCATCCCCCAGAACCCCCTTCTGCGGACTTTTATCCTTATGATTAATAGTGCCTATGAATATAAACAGACTCATCAAATATAGCTTCTTTTGTGTCTGCTTCTTTTACTCATCATTATATCTGTGAGATAGTTCTTGTGGCCTGTAGTAGTAGTGCTTTCTTGCAGTGTAATTTTCCGTTGCATGAATATATCAAGTTAGAAACTTGGTTCTTTGTCCATTGTTGACTATTATGAATAAAGCTGTTCTTCATTATCCTTGTACAAGTCCTTTGCTGGACATATTCGCTCATTTTCTTGGATGTATTATTAGGTCGGACCATCTGAAGTTGCCATTTTCATAGGTTCTAAGTAGTTGCCAATTGGTGGTTTCATATATTTCAGCAGATATCTAGGAATAGAATTGCTGGATCAAAGGGTAGTTCTATGCTCAGCTTTAGAAGATATGCTAAACATTTTCCCCAACGTATCTGTACCCTTTTACATTGCTCTCAGCTATGTATGAGAGCTCCATTTTCTCACCAACACTTGGTATTATCAGTCTTTTTAATTAAAGCCATTCTGGTTGTGCAGAGCTATTGGGTTGTCAGAAGAGTCATGGTGCATTTTTGCAACGAAAAACAGAAAAAAATACATCATGACTTTTCCAACAACCCAATATTTTATAAATGAGAAAATGAAGGGCATGTTTCTAAGAAATGTTGATGATTTTACAGGATTTAAGCAGTTCAAGGAGCTTATTTATGTACTAACGTTTACATTTTGCCTCACAGAAAATAGATGCACAAGCTATTGAAGAATTCTACGGGTTGACATCAGATATCTCAAAGAACTCTGAGTCTGGTTACATCCTTTTCTATCAGTCTCGGGACTGACCGAGAACCGTGACGAAGAGATTTCTGCCTCGTTTCTTCTCTGGTTATTTTGGAAAGGATCAAGCACTGATTTTTCAAGAAAAGAGAAATGCAGGAAGCTCAGGGGGCAGTAGCACACTTTGCACACAATAAAGCAAAGACTGTGGATTAACAAGCTCTTCCTATCATGGTAGTTGATATATTTGCTCAGGTATCATGCTGTCTGTGCAGTTCCACACAACAAGGAAGTGAAATCAGAGATAGCAGCTCCTCTTGTAAAACAGCCTTCCAGTAATAGACATGTATTTGCTCTTTATTAATTGCACCAGTAATGATTTGAACTCCTTGGGGGGTGGGTGCAGCAGAAAGAAGAGGAATCTGTGCTGGGTGGTCTTGATAATTTAAGGAGATGATCGTGAACACACTGCATATATTTGCCTTGGTTAAATTATGTATAGAAAGAATGTTTGGTGGTCTTTTCAAGCATAAACCAGAAATACTTTTGGGCCCAACACTTGCAGTTGCCTTCCTGTTGAATAAAAACTAACAGATACTAGAATCCAGTGCCAGGAAGACAAATATGTTTTGCTTCTCTGAAGAAGCTTATAATAATATACAGTATATGTATATGTAGGGAACAATTGGTCAAAAGTGGCTTTTTGTTTCCCCAAGGGGAAAGACTGGCTTTGTAATTATAATTTTTTCCTTATTTATTTTACTTAAAACTGGTAGAGTCTAAGTATTGTATAAAGTGCCCATGATTCTGTCAGTAAATTTGAGCATATTTTTACTACTTTTTGTCAGTTTAACTAGTCTTTTTGTTTGTTTCTATTTTTAAGGTGAATTTTAAACTATTTTAAATCAGTAAGATACCTTAAGAAAAATTACAAAGAGAGGAGGTAAATATTCTTTTTCAGGAGGAACTGATATCTCTGGCTAAATATTTGTCCTTTTGTTAATAGTTCATAAATCAGTTATTTCATTCAGCTTTAATTTCAGTAAAATAAGAAACTATTAAAGATTCCCTATGGTTGTTGGAATGATAAAAGAAATTCTGGTGCAGTGCTGGTATACCAGTCTTTAGAATCCTTAAATACTCTTTAATATTTCAAGTTGAGGCCATATTTGGAAAATTCATGCCATAGCGATTATGTTACTTTCAAGTGTCATTCTTTACCTTGGAAAGAAGTAATCCGTTCATAACCCTAGCAGCCTGAGTAGCTCACTAAAAGCCCTTTGAAGATCAAATTTTTTAAATGAAGTAGACCAGGAATACACAAAGCAAGTCCTCCCCTGACCCCACCTTTACAAATCTTGCTGGAAGAGTATTCGGAAATTATCTTTGTTAAGACTCCTGTTGGGAGTTTTAAGAAGTAATATATATAATGTAATGTGTGTAAATGATTGCAGTTGACATTTTTCCATGCATCAGTAAGTTCTCTGACAGTGACCGAAAGCCACTTGCAGAAAATAATTGAATATATATATTCAGAATAATAGCAATCAGGCCGTGGATGTTCTTTATCAAAGTCTTTTCAGGCAGTAATCTTGTTTTTAATTGCTGTAATTTTCTAAACTTATTTTACTAATACTGTTGAAGACAAAAAACAACAAAAAAGAATGTTTTTGTCTGCTGCTATTATTAACATTTATTATTTGTATCTTTTAGCTCAGGAAATGACTTCACCTATTCCTTCCATGAACATATCTTTAACAGGGTTGTTTAGCTAATTGGGCTGTTTAACAGATGTGCTGGGAGAAAATCATGATGTATTTTGACAACTTGCTTTTTAAGGTATAGTTTCTAAAATCAGGGTAACCTGGCTGGAATTATTTTGTACAAATTACAGAACCTGCCTGATCTACCAACATTGCACAGAGAATCACAACTAAGAATGTGGGAAGGTCATAGCAGTGGAACTGGATACGCTGTTTATTTTGAGGGCTTAAACCAAATTGTCTTGGAATTTAAAGCTGTATTTCTGTAGCTTTCAGTATAGAGGAGAGGAAAGTGAAGTTGAGTCAGTTTTTACGTGAGTCAGGCCACAGCATGTATAAGAAAGATAGATGAAGTCATTGCATAAAGGTACAGCATTGGAACGCCATGTTGTGTTTGTTATTACATTGTGCATTCTAAAACCACAGTCAAAGCCAAGAGTAAATTTCACATTAAAGCAAGTGAGCATTTTTATTGAGTTCCATGGTAGTGACACACTGTTCACATCTACACCATATTTAATAATATGGTTTGTCAGGGGAGGGACTGTGGGGTGATGGTTTTCAATTGACTTTTTACTGAGTGCAGCTGCATCGACGTACAATGTTTGGAAGCTTATCAGAAACTCAATATACTTTAAAAACACGTAGGGTTAGGGTTGGGGGGGAAATGCAGATATAGTCAGAAAAGTGACCCATATAGAAAGCATTATGAGGCTGTCTGTTGGTTGACTATGATTGAAATGAGGGGCGGGTTTAAGTTGTAAATGATGGCTGATTGCTATCTATGTACATGTTTGTTGGGATGGCTGTCCCATATTTTGTATATTGGAATAAAAGTTTCTATAAATTATCGTAACTAAAAGTAAATATTCTAAATTAAGTCTTGCTTCTGAATCATATGGCTTCTGTCTTGGAAACGACCTTTAGAAGAATTCTTAAGACAGGAGCCACGCGACTTCAGGAAAATGGATAAAAGGACATGTGTAATATATGGGTCTTGTTGCCTCTAACCATCAGTATAGGGTTTTTTCTTTCCTTGATGGCGGTAGAAAGACCTCATTTTCATAACATACTACTCTTGATACTTTCTTTAGAGATACTTTTCATTAAAGATTCTCTCATGAGGTATTTAACTGGGAGCTGGGAGGCTAAGGCGCTCAGGTCCTGGCTCTTCAGTGAATTTAACTGTGTGACCTTGGGCAAGTCACTTAACCTCTCTGTGCTTCAGTCTCCCTATCTTGTAAAATGGGAGTAATACCTACCTCACAGGGTTGTTGTGGGGATTAATTAGATATAATGTCTGTAAAGCATCTAAGGTTCTTGAAGAAGGCGCTATATAAATACAAAATAATATCTATTAAAGTTGGTTTATTTGTGCCTGTGGGTTGTGTGTTTTTTCCTTTATGCCTAAAATGTATTTGCCAGTTAGAAGTACACACTTTGAAATTTGTCTTACTGCTTTTGCTCCAAAGTTACTACCTTTGTTATCCAGAGAGATTTTCCCAGAACAGCATTCCATGTCTGTAAGACAGCATTTATATGTACCCATATTTAATCAGCACGTGCCTGGCATTTGTCTTGATGGAATATCATTGCCTTTCCAAAATTCCCAAGTTTAAACATTTAAATTTAAATTCATAGAATCTGAGAAGGGAAATTACCTTAAAAGTCACTGTTCTTGGCACCCCTTCTCCCTTCCAGTGTAGTAATTGCTCTGTAAAATCTGTAACGTAATTATTTCAACCTGTGCTTGAGTGCTTGTCGCCTGTCCCATTGTCGAGTAACTTGAATGGTTATTTGTGTCACCATTATGTGTAATCCATCCTTCATGTCTTAGGAGCTCTCTTCTGGAAGCACTCTTGTTTATCCATCTGTTTGAAGGTGTTCTTAGAATAAGCATAGGCAGGTGAACTGGACTAGTCAGTGGGGACCTAAGATTACATTTTCTTTTCTAAAGATTTTATTGGGGAATCAGGGAAGGGGGACAGATAAGTTGCTGTCCGTTTGTTCTTCAGTTTAGTTGTGGAGGACGTTGCTTCACTGGCCCGTGTTGGTATTATTGCAGTCTTCCTGGGTGAGGCAGTTGCTCGCCAGCCGCTCACGGCAGCCAGCTTATGGTAGCCGCACTGCAGCCTATGCCATCGCCTACAACTCATGGCAGCCCAGCTCCAGGTAGAGTTGTTGTTCACCATCTTAGCTGTAGAGAGCACAGTGTCACTAGCCCTCATGTGGTTATTGAACCCACGGTCCCACTGCTCAGAGCTGGCATCCCAAGCCAACTCTTAACCAGCATGCCGCTTGGCAGGCCCCATACTGAACTTTTATAAACGGAATTCTCTGTATTCAAGAGAGTTTTTCATGAATTGTTGAAAAGTCAAGATTGGCCCTCGTTTTTTCAAGTTCCCTTGTTACCTGGTACCTGCATATGTATTTTAGAGCTTTTCCACCTCTCCATTTTTTTTTTTAAGATAACCTCCTACCTTTAGAGCTGCTAAAATAACAATCCATCATTCTTGAGTTGACAGTGCAATAGACTCTATACTCAGCATTTTACTTTTTAAAATGTTAATCTTGGGCCGGCCGAGTGGCTCAGTTGGTTAAGAGTTAGCTTAAGAGCACGAGCTCTGAGCAACCGGGCTGCCGGTTTGATTCCCACATAGGCCAGTGACGCTGCACCTGATATGAGCTGCTGCTGAATTGCCAACAGGTGGCAGGATGGCTCAGCTGGTGAGAGCATGTGCTCCTAACAACAAGACTGTTTGATGGTGGACTATGCCCGCCCACAACTAAGACTGAACTTGGCACTTTGAAGTGAGCTGCTGCCAGGATGGCTCATTGGATAGAGCATGCGATCTTAATAAGGCTGCCTGTTTGACTCCTGCATGGGATGGTGACCATACCCACTGGCAACTAAGACTAAACTCAGCACCTTCAGCTGAGGTGCCACCAGGATGGCTCAGTGGATAGAGCATGTGCTTTTAACAAAACTGCTGGTTAGACTCCAGCATGGGATGGGGGTTACGCCCACCAGCAACTAAGATTGAGCACAGCACCTTGAGCTTAGAGGCCACAAGCTGCCGACAGGCAGCCAGATGGCGACTGGCGCCCTCCACAATGAAGATTGAAGAACAACAATTTGGCTGGTCCCCTTCCCCAATCCCCCAATTCCCCAATTTAAAAAAAATATATATATTAATTGACAGCAACCTCTGAGGTAGTGATGTCTTCATTTTACCAAAGAGGAAACTAAAGCTCTTCAGAAGTTAGGTAATTTCCCCAAAGTCACTCAGCTGGAAAATAGCAGATCAGGTTTCAAAATAGGTATGACCTCATTGCCAAGTTGCTCACCATGGCTGTCATTATCAAAAGATTTTTTTGTGGAAAATAACAAAATTTACCATTTTAACCATTTTTAAATGTGCATTTAAGTGACGCTGAATTATTTTCCCTAACTATACCCATTAAACAGTAACTGCCATTCCCCCCTCCTCCCCAGCCTCTAGTTACCCCTTTTTCTACTTTCTATATGAATTTGACCTCACATAAACAGAATTATACAATATTTGTCTTTGTGTCTGGCTTATTTCACTTAACTGTTTTCAAGGTGCATCCATGTTATAGCATGTGTTAGAATTTCCTTTTTAAGAATAATGTCCCATCTTGTGTATAGACCACATGTTGTCTATCCATTTGTCTCTTGAACATTTGGGTGGCTTCCACCTTTTGGCTTTTGTGAGTAATGCTGCAATGAACATGGGTGTTCAAATATCTGTTTGAGTCCTTGATTTCAGTTCTTTTAGGTCTATACTAGGAACTGCTGGATCATGGTAATTCTGTTTAGGAACTGCCCATACTACAAAAAAAGCTGCACCATTTTGCATTCACATTAGCCGTGCTCCAGGGTTCCATTTCCTGCATTTCCTTGTCAATACTTGCTATATTTCTGTCAATACTTGTTTTTTTGTTGTTGGGTATCAGTGGCTGTCCCAAGTGGTAAGAGATGGTATCTCATGGTGGTTTTGATTTATATTTCCCTTATGATTAGTTTGTCAAGCATCTTTTCACGTGCTTATTGGCCATTTGTATATATTCTTTGGAGAAATGTCTAAATCCTTTGTCTATTTTTAAAACTGGTTTATTTGTTTTTAAAACTGGTTTATTGTTGAGTTGTAGGGTTTTGGTTTTTTTTTAAGATTTTATTGGGGAATTGGAACAGTGTTGGGGAATTGGGGAAGGGGAACAGCCAAGTTGTCTTTCAATCTTAGTTGTGGAGGGTGCAGCTAGCTCAGCTTCAAGTCCAGTTGCCATTTGGCAGCCTGCCAGCAGCTCGAAGCCGCTCAGCTCAAGGTGCCGTGTTCAATCTTAATTGCACATGGGCGTAACCCACCATCCTATGCAGGAGTTGCACCAGAAACCTTGTTGCAAAGAGTGCACACTAACCACTGAGCCAACAGGCCACCAATGGGCAGCTCAGGGCAGCTCAGCTCAAGGTGCTGTGTCCAACTTCAGTTACTGGCGGGCAAAGCCCACCATCCCATGCTGGAGTCGAACCAGCAACCTTGTGAGGAGCACGTGCTCTCACCTGCTGAGCCATCCTGCCACCTGTTGGCCGCTCACAGGCAGCTCAGTTCTTGCACAGCTCACCGGCCCATGTGGGAATTGAACCAGTGACCCTGTTGCTCAGAGCACGTGCTCTTAACCAACTGAGCCACTTGGCCGGCCCCAAGTTACAGGGGTTCTTGATATATCCCATTTCAGGTACATGATTTGCAAATACTTTCTCCCATCCTGGGAGTTGTCCTTTTACTCTTCTATGGATAGTATCCTTTGATGCACAAAAGTTTTTAATTTTGGTACAGTCCAGTTTACCTATTTTTTCTTTTGTTTCCTATGCCTTTTGTGCCATATCCAAGAAATCACAAAATCCAATATCATGAAGCTTTCCTTCTCTGTTCTTTTAAGTTGTATAGTTTTAGCTCTTACATTTAGGTCTTTGATCCACTTTGAGTTAATTTTGAATGTGGTGTAGGTAGGGGTCCAACATTGTTATTTTGTGTGTGGGTATCCAGTTTTTTCCACATCATTTGTAAGACTGTTTTTTCCCCATTGATTATTCTTGGCACCTTTATCAAAAATCAATTGGCTATATATACAAGGGTTTATTTCTGGACTATTCTGTTCCATTGGTTAATATGTCTGTCCCTATGCTAGTACCACAGTGTTTTTATTACTGCCTCTTGATAGTAATAAAGTTTGAAATCAGGAAGTGTGTAGCCTCCAAATTTGTTGTTCTGTTCCAGGATTATTTTGGCTATTGATCATCCCTGAAGACTTCACATAAATTTTAGAATTGGTTTTTTAGTTTATGCAAAAATTGCTGTTGGGATTTTGATAGGGATTGCATTGACTCTGTAGGTCACTTTGGGTTGTATTGTCATCTTAACAATATTAAGTTTTCCAGTCCATAACCACGGGAAGTCTTTTCATTTGTTGGTGTTGTCTTTCATTTCTTTCAGCAATGTTTTATACTTTTCAGTACACATATCTTTCACCTTTTTGGTTAAGTTTATTCCTAAATATTCTTTTTAATGTTATTGTAAATGGGATTGTTTCCTAATTTTCTTTTTTGGATTGTTCATTGTTAGTGTATAGAAGTAGAACTGATTTTTGTGTATTGGTTTTGTATCCTGCATTTTTGCTGAATTTGTTTATCTAGCAGTTTTTGATGGAATCTTTAGGATTTTTGTACATATAACATCATTTGCAAACAGATAATTTTACTTCTAGCTTTTCCAAATTTGGATGACTTTTATTTCTTTCTCATGCCTCATTGCTCTGGCTAGAACTTCTAATACTGCACTGAATAAAAGTAGTGAAATCAGGTATCCTTGCCTTGTTTCTTATCTGAGAGGGAAAGCTTTCAATTTTTCACCAGGGAGCTGGGGTTTTTTTGTGTATGTTCTATATTATGTTGTAGAAGTTCCCCTCTACTTTTGTTTGGGTGTTTTGGTCAAGAAAAGGTGTTAGAATTTGTCAAATATTTTTTCTGTATATCTGAGATAATCAGTTTTTTGCAAATTTTATTAATGTGGTATATTATGATTGCTTTTCATATATTGAGCCATCCTTGCATTCTGGCAGTCCTGTTTGGTTATGGTGTATAATCCTTTTAATATACTGCTGAATTTGATTTGTTAGTATTTTGTTGATTTTTAAGAGATACTGATTTGTAGTTTTCTTGTAGTGTCTTTGTCTTGCTTTGGTATCAGGGTTATGCTGGCCTTGTAGAATGAGTTAGGAAGCATTCCCTCCTTTCCAACTTTCTGGAAGAGTTTGAGAATATCAAAAGATTTTTACACATAATCGATATTTACATGTTCACTCTAACTCATTAGTAAGAAAGTTGAAGGCATACTCTTTGTCCTGGAGAGATTTATCTTCTACGAGGAGTCACAGGAAAAAGGTTGGTAGGAAAATCAGCTGTATACTTAAACATACTTACTCGTAACTCTACAGAATAGGTGGAGAAATGTGTCATTGACATCCCCAGAGATGCAGTCAAGACTACTAGGTCCAGAGAAGTCAAAAACAGTCAAAGGGTCTGGGAATGCTAAGTGTAATAGGAATTTAAGAATATTTATGGCTGGCCGCGTGGCGCAGTGGTTGGGTGCTGGCTTGGGAGGCCAGCGGCCCCGGTTCGGGTCCCGCATGTGAGGGTCAATGACACTGCCCTAAAAAAAAAAAAAAAAAAAAAGAATATTTACTCATGACAGTGTTGGGTAATAGAATTTCTAAACTGGTTTCAAAGTATTTATTTTTCCCCCTTGTTTCCCTAAGGAAGGGCCCTGTATTACTCTCAGGAATTCTCATGGAAGCAGCCACTGTGAACCCCTGATTCCTGAGAAAATGAGCTCACTTTGTTCTGCCTCAGATACGCTTATTATAATTTACTCTAATAATTGGTTCCTTTCTTAAATGTCCTCACCTGTTGTCTGTACGTTGCTCTGTAATTAAAGTCTGATGTAACAATTAAAACTTCATACCTTCTAATTGTTTTCAAAGAAGCAAAACTCTTCTTTAAGATCAAGACAAATAGACCCACTATCCTAATTTGCTGAGTCGTTCTCAGACCTGGATGATTAGCAGAACCACCGGGAAAATTTTACAAATGTTCACATTTCTGAGACTCATCCCCAAAGATTTTGATTCACTGGAGATGAGAAATCGGGCTTTCAATAGCTTCAGGGGATGCTGATCAACCAGCGTACGGACTCCCTGGGTTAGAACTTATTGTTTTCCTATAAGGTCACTGCTGATGGAGTGGAACTGACGTGAGCATTGTCATCACTGGAAACTTAAGGCAGGTGGGGGCGGCAGGGGTGGAGAGCGGGGAATGGAAAACTTGTCTCTACGTAGAGAATTGGAAGCGTTTCCATCTGTAGTGTGTTTTCCTTCTAGGGTTGAATTGGGATGGAGATGGGGAAGGTGCACACAGTCCATGGTAAGTGCAAGGAAAAGCTTCCTGGTTGTTCAGCAGTGAGAGATGTCATTTGACCATTTGTAGGTAAGGTTCTTAGACTAGCCAGGAGGTTGTACTAGACAATCTTAAGCTTTTTCCCATATGAGGCAGTGAAGACAGAGTAAACGGCAGAACTGGTATCTGTGAGGCCATATTTTCTATTCCAGGGCCCATACTTAGTTTTGCATTGCACTGCCCTTTGTCCTTTAAAAGAGTTGAGCATAAAGTGCTGTCATTTACTATGGGAAGATTTGAAATTGTCATTAGGTCATCACCGGTCCCTGACTTTGGAGGTGGGTTGAACAAAGCACACCAGGCTCAAGATTCTGAAAGTGGCAGAAGTGGAGTTTATATTGCCTTGAGTTTGAGTAGGTGAGATGGCCTTGGGCGGGTATACCCTCCGTAAATAAAGCACTTTTCACCATCTCTCAGAAACACTTTGCTTTGAAGAACATTCAGGTTATTTCAACTTAGAAACCTCTGAATTGTGGCCAACTTAATAGGAAACATTAAAAAGTAACTGAGGGATAACCCACTCACTTGGCATGGTTGTGCTATTTGTAACACTCCCAGTGAATCCTGGGAAGTGCATGATGGGTCATTTATGAGTAAGATTGTGAAGACTGAAATAGAATTTTGATTTTACGGTACTTGCCATGTCATTACAAAGTGTGACCATTCCCTGCAAGGCCCAGAACAGGACAGTTGTGACGTAGTGTACATTGGGGGATGATAAAGGCAGTGATGCATTTTGTTGTCAACCTATTTGCTGAAACTTACTTGCTGGTACCTTCAGGTAGAAACCATTTTACAAATTTATTTTAGGCCACAAAAATGAGTGTTTTCTTGGTTGGACTTTTGCTGGCTAGTTTTTCATAATTGGCCAGAATTTTGCACTTCTTTGAAGAGGAAAAAAAAAGATAGAATGATGACAAAGGTGGACTTACAAAATTGCATGTCAGTGGATTACATTATTAGATATGATCATGGAAGCTTCAGAAAATACAACTACAGGTAAGCATCTTACCTGTCTCTCCAGTATTGCATATATTTATCATTCCAAAAGTCTTATCCATTGTTGCTTTCTGTTCAACAGATGCATTTTAAAAATTTCTATCATGAACACTAAGTGTGGTCAGTGTAGTGTCAGGATTTCTATATATTATGTATACCCTATTTTTTACTGTATATTCAACTATTGATTACTGCTGGTTTGGAATTACGTTAATTTGTTCTACTGAATGTGATGTAACCAACAGGGATGAGCTTTATGACCCTGCGCCGAAGCAGGCAGGGGCGTGGAGATTTACACTTTAGGAAGCTAATCCTGGGCTGTGGTGGGGAGTGGTTGGAGGGGCCAGACTGGGTGTGATGAGACCTCAGGATGACAGGACTTGGAAGTGGACTGTCTAGAGGGGATGAGGGAAGGAGTGTACAGGAGGGTTCCTGGGTTTCTCTGGCTTGCGCAGTTAGGGGCAGAGAAGCCTTTTGCTGAGAACCCAGGAAGAGATCAGGCTTGGTTAGATCATAGTCTTCCATGGTTTGATGTGCCAGAGGTGGTTTACAAACATTTGCATTTAAACTGACATTGCCTGGCCATTTGGAGAGGTCTAGCCATGATGGCACATGAATAATTTGAATTCACGTGCTCAGGGAATACCTATCAGCCTCTCCCCGACACTCCCCAAGTGCAAAACTTTGACATTATAACTTGCGGTTGTGTAGAGTTGAAATGGCTGTTGTACTTCTGAGAAAATTACTCTGGCAAACTCACAGACGCCTTACAAAGTCTGCAGTGACTTGGAGGCATTTTAACAGCTGAGGCCAGACTGATCAGATTAGCAGCCTCATGTTGAAGAATGTTGGGTGCCTTTTGAAAGTTTTTACTGGAAACGAATTGTATCTTTTGCTTTGGCATAAAATGTCCTTTCATCCATAGAAAGGTGATGACTTTTAAGGACCCTGGGAAGGCTTTAGGATTAAAAAATAATTCTGGCAACTTGAAAGTTTTGGGAGAGAAGTTTTGTGAAGTGAATTTATTGCTGGAGAGATTAAAGCCCAGTCTGATGAGATCTGATGACAATGTCCCAAATCTGGATGCTGCACTCTGTTAGATGCAGAAGTTACAGTCACAGGAGGTACTGTCGCTCCAGAGTGGCCTTAGTCCCACCTGGTGGGCGATGGCTCATTGGTATCAGTTGCCCTCCAGCAGAGTTATCTTGTCAGAGATCCCTTTGGCAGTGTGTCATGTTTCTCTGTTAAAAGTACCTAGGCGGGGGCCGGCCAAGTGGCACGGTGGTTAAGCGCTGGCTTGGGAAGCCAGCAGCCCCGGTTCGGGTCCCACATATGAAGGCCAGTGACACTGCCCTCAAAAAAAATAAAGTAAAATAAATAAAAAATCATTAAAAAAAAAAAAAGTAGGCGGCTCTCCCAGCACCACTTTAGGTCTGAACTGGTGATCACTTGGTGACCAGAATGCTTATTGCTTTCTCCTTTGTCTGTTGAGCAAATCATACATACTTTATACACCAGCCTTTCACAGCCTCGGGACCTTGAGCTAGGTGAGTGGCCCCTGTAAGTCCCATGTTCCTCATTTATAAAAGGGCAAATGTGGCACAGTCTTGTAGGAATGTTGCGAAGCTGAATTGAGGTGCATGTAAGTTAGGCCTAGGGCAGTCAGTTCATGGCAACAGTTCCTCAAATAGTGTCCAGAAACAAGCTGAAACCCAACACTAATTTCTCAGATATTTATTGGATTTCTGTTACTTGCCACCTATTGAATAGCATCCTATCATAGTGAAAAGTATGATAGCAGTGTTGCAGGGGATGTAAACATGACTAAGAAGATTGCTGTTCTCATGGAGCTTACAATGCAGACAAGTTCATTAAAAAAAAAAAAAAGACAAAATATAAGTAATGTTCTTTGGGTTCAGAAGTTCTTAGAGAAGCCTAATGTGTTCCAAGTGCAGGTTCTAGACCAGGATTCAGCAAACTTTTGAGACGGAAGAGCCTCCAGGGGTAAGCAAACTGTGGCTTGCGAACTGTGGCTCTGAAGTAAAATTGAAAATGAAAATAAAACTATCATAGTTTCATTTATAAAATTTTTACAGGATATTCACATAATGGTGATTATATAAAAACATATTTATGGCTCTCAAATAATTTTTAAATTGTTGTGAGGGATAGGATTGGCTCTTCCAGGGGTCGGCAAACTTTTGAGACGGTAAGTACCCAAAAAGCCGCATGTGGCTCGCGAGCCGCAGTTTGCTGAACCATGGTCTAGAGGCAAACCACCTTCCCATCCCAGCCCCGGTTAATGTTAGCCATTATATATTTAGTTCATATGTAATGAGTGCCTACTGTGTACCAGTTACCAAGCACACAAGGATGAATAAGACTTCATATGGGCAGTTCAGTGAAGGAAACAGACAAACCAATAATCAATTGCAATGATACGGAATGTTGAGAGCTATGATGGGAACATAAATAAAATAATGTGGAAACAGGAAGAGCATCTAAATCGTTGCTGTGTGGGGAAGGCCCCTCGGGGGAAATACTACCGGAACCAAGCTTTCAAGCAGTAAGGGTTAGTTAGATCAAGGAAAGGGATGGTGGTTCCAGGCATAAAAGAGGTACATGAGAAGGCACAGTCACACAGAAAAGCATTACAAATTTGGAGGTGTAGAGGTTTATGGCCGGAGCAAAGAGTACATTTGTGACATGAGGCAAGAAAGGTAGGTAAGGTTCTAATTCCAAGAGGCCTAATTGATCAAGCTAAGGAGTTTGGATTTTCCTGGAATGGGCATAGGGAATTTTTGAAGGGTTTTAAGCAGATGACTGATTTCTCATCATGACTGTTGGCAGTGTAGAAGTATATTCCTTCTGCCTAGAAGAGGAAGACCAATGAGAAGATTGTAGTAATCCAGTTGAGAAGACGTGAGAGCCCGGACAAGGTGATGAAATTGGGGGATTGGGACACAAGATACTGAGGTTGAATCTACGGGACTTGATGGAAGAAGTAGCTATGGAAGTCAGCAGGAGGAAGGATTCCACTGGGCTGCCAATGTTGGTGTTCTTCAGGGTTCTCCTCCAGGCCATTTGCGTTCTCGTCTCTTCTGGGGACAACCACGTCCACTCCCACGGCTTCAGTCTTCCGATGGCAGTGACTACCAGAGCTTTAGTCCAGAGGCATATTGAGTTCCAGTCCCTTATAGCCAGCTGTGTCTCTTGGGAAGCTCCACCCATATGTCTCACAGAGACCTCAAACTAAATTGCTCACCCCCTTCCTGCTCCCCTGCTCCCCACCCTTCCTGCAGTGTTCCCTGACTCCATCATGGCACCATCAGTAATCCATGTGCACAGACAGAAGCTTCCAATAGCACTCCATTCCTTTGGAACCCCCATGTCCTAGGACTCGCTTCTAAAGCTCTCCTGAGCCTGTCTCCTTTGTGATATCTCTAGTCCATGGCTCTGGTCCAGGCTGCCATCACCTTGTGCCTCCTGTCAGCCTTTTGCCCTCCAGCCTTTGGCTGCATAAGTCCATTCTCCACAATGAAACTTGAGGGCTCTTTCTAAAGTGCACACATTTATTGAACAAATGCCCAAAGAACTCACCTGCTTAGGACACTTCAGTGAGTCCATGTTCCTCAAGGTAAAATCCAGCTTCTTTAATAAGGTGCTTGATAATTTGGCCTTTACCACACCTTTATCTTATTGTCACCCCACCCCTCCATATACACATACACACACACACCCCTCCACATTCTAGGCTCCTGCTATCTAAATTACTCTCACTCCCTGGAACACAATGTTCCTGTCTCTCTCCCCTCCACACATTTGCACATTCTGTTTCTCCTGCCTGTAAGACTCCTCCTACCCCCCAACTTTATCTTGACAGCTCACAGTCATCCTTCAGGTCTCAACTTATGTCACCACCTCAAGGAAGTCTTTCCTGACCTCCCGAAGTCAGGTTTGATTCCCTGCCCAAGTGTTTCCACAGCCCCCAGCACTTCCTGCATTATAGCTCGTCCACATTAGGAGGCAACTGCTTGTTTACCTGTCTACTAGCTTATGGTCCCCCACCCCTGCCACGCCACCAGCGACAAACTACCCTCCTCGCCTATATAGAGTTTTAGCTGTGAGTCAAGACTGAGATGTGTCCATCATGTTCACAGGTGTCTAATGAGTAGTGAATGAATGAATGAAAGGATGAATGAATGGGTAAGTGGATGAATCTCCTTCCTAATATCTGGCTTGGGTGACTAGTTAGGTAGCTAATGGAACCCACACTTAGAGAACGTAGGAGGGTGAATTAATTGAGGGGGAGTGATAATGTTTGATTTTGAACTTGTTGAGCTCAAGGTGCCATCTTTCCCATGTGCTGACATCCCATATGGACTTGTAGCTTTTGGGGGGCCTCTCTCGTTTCATTGATCTGCCTGTCTAGTCCTATGCCCAGGACTGTACTGTTTTAATCACTGTGGTCCATGCAGTAGCTACATTTAATGCATTTATTTAAAAATAATACAACCAATAGGAGTGTTTATAGTTTTTCTTGTATGACTTGTTATAATGCACTTCAGAAAGGAGTGTATAGGCATTGATTTTTTTTTTCTTATAGAACAGTATTAGCATCCTGTGGAACCCATGTGGCCCCAAGATTTCAGCTTGAGAAACAGTCCATGTCCAATGTACCATGTTGCTTTGGGCAGCACTAGAAGGTCTGGCGTTGACCCTAGAGGAACTGGGACCCACATCTCGTTTACTGAGGATCTCCCATGTGCCAAATATTATGCCCATACTTTTAGGTATATCATTTCATTAATCCTTACCTCTACCCTTGGAGTAGGTATTGTGATCTGTTTTCCTGGGTCAGAGAGGTTCAGGGATTATGTTATAATGAGTGTCTAAAATGTGCAAAGCTGGGGATGGGAAGATATTTCTGCCCATAATCCTCTGCTCCACTCAAATCAGACTGCTTCACGTGTCCCAGATAATAAAACACAGCTAATATTTATGGAGCACTCCTCTGTGCAGTAGCCCAGGCTTAGCACTTAGCATGCCTGATCTCACTCTACCCTCACACCACTGGGCGGTTCCCTCCTATGAGAACTGCAGCTTGTTCATCCATGCTGTGGGAGAAAGTGTAGGAACCTTGAAGTTGGACAGATCGCATCTCATTTTACAGGTGAGGAAACGGAGATGGGGAGGGTCAGTTAACTCGCTAGCCAGTCACACTGCTAGCTAAGTGGTGAGCCTGGAATTTGGACCCAGGAGAACCTGGGCTAGGAGGTCATAGCTGGCACAGCAGACCACACCCTGGGTGTTGAGATTTTCTGCCTTTCCTCTGCCCTCATGTCTCATGCCTCCTTCAAAGCCCACTGGAAACGCCGGCCACTGCAGGAAGTCTTACCGATTGCTCGGTGGACGTATTGTCACTTGCTTTCATCTCCCCTGGCCTGCCATGCTTCACAGCTGTGCACTTCGCCTAGCCAGGCTACCAGATTTCAACCTTCTCAGGGCTGGGGCCACAGCTGGCGCCTCCCTGGCAGCATGGGGACTGTGCTCTGCAGACAGCAGGGGTATTTATTGAATGTATTGAGCTGACTCTTAAGGGGTCAAACCCAAGACTACACAGGGAGAACAGTCAGACAAAGGCTGGAGTCCCCATTCCAGGCAGATAGGAGGGCCTCTTTTGAGTGACTCTTAGTAAGTGGTACAGAGAACAGAATATGAGGCTGCAAAGCAGATGAAATTGGTTCCACCACTTATTAGCTGTATGCTCTGTAGGGCTCAGTGTCTTCCCTTGGGAAGTATTGTGAGATTGCTATAATGCAATAAATGTATAAAAAGTCCTGATCAAAGCCCTGGGGACATGCCACCCCCACCCCACCTCCCTCATTTACTCAGCGAATAGTCATGAACCTCCCATGAATCTTGAGGCACTGGGCTAAACGTTGTATTTATCAGTTGTTTCTATGGAATGGTATTTCATGGTTCAGGAGTACCCCAAGAGCACCAAGGTGGAGAGATCGTCACAAATGTGTAGAGCTAAATGAAGTGTCTGTGATGTATGAGGATCCTCCCTGCAGCCACACTGTGGATATCACCCCCCAGCGCTGGGTTTGGCGCGGACCCTCATGCTCCAGTTTATAAAATGGTATTATCTTCACAGGCTACATGTGACTTCATCAGAGTCCCATGTGAGGCGGTACATGCATAACTCAGCCCAGCTCTTTGGTTTCCCAGCAGTTGTCATGGAGCTGGGAGGTGGTGCACCCGACCCTCTGATGACTCACTCAGGGCCATTAGTCTGGGGTGTATGCTTTTAGGGTAATTCCATGGATTCTTTATACCCCAGGCCTGACTTCTGCAGTTAGAGGAACTGTCCACGTTAGTATTTTATGCACCTAATTCCATGGTGCCACGCGTGAGCTTTGTCAGAGTCAGGCACTGCAGTAAGTCTCCAGAATCGGGGTCGGAATAAGTTTAATGGGGGATGTGATTGTTTTCTCAAGGATTAAAATAAACAGAAGATGGTTATTACATAATCAATACTGTTGACCTCTTGATTAAAAACACAGATGTCATTTAGCTCAAAATTACCCTCTAGTTTGCTGTTCTGCAAAATTAGATTATGGTAATAAACGAGTTGGACCTCCTGAACACAAACAGTTACCCTCATATCAGCACCTTTGGAGGAGCGATGATCTTCCCAGCCCCGATTTTCTATGGATGGAATTTTTGAAAAAAACATTATTAACCCGAACATTCAAATCCTAGTTCCTACATTTATTCAAGGCTCAGAGACAACATGGCGCCATGGGGGAAGCTTGGACTTTGGAATCAGATATACGTAGAGTGAGGTATGGCTGCTTTGCTTAACCAGCTGTATGGGTTTAGGTCCAGCTTTGTGAGTCTTTTTCTTAGCTATACAATAAAACATTTTAAAATGGGAATAATGATCTCTATGTTACAGTGGCTGTTTTTAGGTTTTCAGACTCTGTAAAAATTACATAATGTTGTGCACATGTTAGGCCCTTGGTATACGGTAACCAGCACTGTTACTAGTGCTGAGTTCAGTACAGCTCAGAAGGCTATCCACATAGGTTTCAGAATCCGAGGGCTCTGTCTTCCTCTTGGAAAGGGAGCTACACAAAACCAGTGGTTCTCAGCCCCAGCAGCTCATTAGAATCTCCTGGAGAACTTTTTAGAGCAGTCACTGTGCCAGCCTCGCCTCCAAAGATTCTGCTTTTCACTGACCTGGGCTTTGGCTGGTGTCCATGTTCTTTTGGACACAGATGCCATGCAGTGCTCGGGCTGGGAACTGCTCTTCTGTGTCCCCAGCTGGGACTGGCCGACAGATGTCGGGAAGCCTTGCAGAGTGTTTACTCTGGTGTCTGGCCTTTGGCCTCACAAGTTCAGAAACTAATATCTTGTCAGAACCCTGAATGCGAATGGCCTCAGAGAGACGGTCACACGCTGAGAGTGGAATGGAGAGGCCTGAGTGGCATCTCATTCATTTATAATGAAAAATATACCTGATGAGTCGACCTAATATGGGAACTGGCCCGAATGGCAGTCTCCTGTTACGCAAAGTCCAAAGGAAACCAAATAATGGGCAGTGGCTCAGAACAGAGGAAGTGGTTACATGGTTTGAATGTCGCCTGACATCTGGTCTGAGCCCATGAAGGGCATGCACCCTCAGGCAGCTGGGATGCACCTATCCTCCTACGCAAGTCCCTTGTCACCTGTGAACGGAGTCTCCCTGGCATGTCCAGGGTTTGCACTAGAGCAACATTTTCTGTGTATTAGGGTCTCCCTTGCACATCACCATGATTGGGTCTTTCAGAAATGGACTCCATAATGAGAGTCAAAACAGTAGAACTAGCTCATATCTGCACCTAACAAAATGACTTGCCAATGCATAAGAAAGGGAGGGTCTGAACCTTAGCTATGGTTTGATGAAAGCAAGTGTTATAAACATCCATGTGCATGCCCAGAAGGAAAGAATCTTGGTCTTGACCTTCATCCTTCTCATTCCAGAGGAGGATTTGAAAGCTGCCTTGAAGCTGGAGGACCACAAACATTTGCCTGCAAGATCATAAGTGTTTAATTTTGCTTTTAGAGCCCGTTACCCATCCCTCAGTTGCCTGGCCTGTCCAGACTGAGTTGCCGCATGGCAGATAAGGGCTCAGCAGAGAGAAATTGCTGGGCCTCTGAAGCTGGTACACCTGAGAAGTAGGGAGGATGATGCCACCCCATGACCAGCATGTGTGAGTTACCCCACAAGGCCAGGATCTAGCAGCGGGGCCATTAGGAAGAGGGTTTCAGTACGTGACAGGATGGGGAGCATGGTTGGGACAAGGCCCATAGCTGAGGCCAAAGTTCTCCCTCCATTAGCACACAGGTAACAAATGAACAGAAGACAAGGGTGATTGAGACATTGGGGTCGTATCAAATGTTAACAAGCGGGGAATGCAAGTGTTAAAAGGTGCACTCTGGGTTCAGATATCTGTCTTTAAAAATACCTGAAGGGATTAATTTACTTAGGATGTAAAGGACCACAAAAGAATTGAGAATGACTGTTCAGTAATTCTTTTTTTTTAAAAGATTTTATTGGGGAATTGGGGGAGGGAAACAGACAAGTTGCTGTCCTTTTGCTCTTCTGTCTAGTTGCAGAGGACCTTGCTTCACTGGCCCATGTTGGCATTATCATTGCTCTCCTCCCGGGTGAGGCAGATCCATCGCTGGCCTCTGGACAGCCTCTCACGGTGGCTCTTGGCATCTCAAGCTGGCTGCCAGCCACTCACTGTAGTTTTATGGCAGCCCACTGTAGCAGGGGCTGCATACAGCCCACACCATCGCCAGCAACTCACAGCAGCCCAGCTCCAGGTGGAGCTGTTGTTCACCATCTTAGCTGTAGAGGGCAGTGCCACTGGCTCTCATGTGGGATCCGAACCCAGGTCCTGCTGCTCAGAGCTGGCATCCCAAGCCAGCTCCTAACCAACGTGCCGCTCTGCCAGCCCTGTTCAGTCATTCTTGTTAGAGAACGAGAACTAAGTTCAGTTTACTAACTAACTATATATAATAATTCTATATATTGAAACCCAACATTTATTATGGCTCTGCTACAAACTTTAGTCCCTTCTTATGAAGGACATCTCCCTGGCTGGGAGGAGCAGAAGGAAATATTCTGCCTAGATTCTGTTTGGATCCTTGTTGCATTTAGCTGACCTTATTTTGCCTTTTGTGTTGTCTTCTGTGGGGTCTGTATGGTTCCCATCAGAACGGGTGTGCGTTTTTGTCAGGAATGTGTATATCACCATGGTCCCTGCTTACCTGTGGGTTCACTTTCCATGGTGTCAGTTACTGGCGGTCGACGCAGTTTGAAAATATTAAATGAAAAATTCCAGAAATAAAAATTCCTAAACTTTCAACTGTGTGCTATTCTGAGTAGCCTGATGAAATCTTCTGCCATCCTGCTTCATCCCACCTGGCACATGAATCATCTCTCTGTCCAGCATCTCCACAGAAGCTCTCTGCCCATTAGTCACTTGGTAGCCCTTTTGGTTATCAGAGTGACTGTTGGGCAGTGTTTGTTTACTTAATGATGGCCCCATCGCACAGGAATAGAGATGCTGGCAATTTGGATGTGCCAAAGAGAAGCCGTAAAGTGCTTTCTATAAGTGAAGAGGGGTGTGTGTCTAGGAAAAACCATAGTATATATAGGCTTCCGTAATATCCACTGGAGATGTTGGGACATATCCCCCTGAGATAAAGGGGACTACTGTCTAGGAGAAGCTCTATTTTCTGTCTTCCTCTAAGCTGACTCACAGAGCAAGCTCGCTGGCAGGTAGGTGGCAGTGAACATGCATGGCTCTCCAGTTCCCCTTCACCCCCTTGAGTTGAGTAGTGTTTGTTCCTAAACCAGTTTATACCCACAGTACCTGCCACTGTAGGTAAGTAATTTAATTACATACTATGTGGACCAATTAAATATTATGTAAACTAACAGTGCATGTAAAAAGAGTTACTTCTCTTTGAAAACGAAGTTGAATGATTTGGAAAGACTCAATAAAGGCAAGTTGACTTAAAGATGTGCTTTAAATTAAGTGTAGGGGAGACAGGGAAAATAATGAAATTATGGAAGGATTCTGTAATGAAATTGCTTTTCAAACATTTTTAAGATCTCATGCTGCTTTAAAGAAATTGAAATTTGAAATTGTGGATGATGTATTATAGGTGTGATTTATGCAAAAAAAAAAAAAAGAAGACAGCAAGGACTCCCAATAAGGGCTCCATATTAATGAACATTTTTTTTTTTTTTAGCTGAGCCATCCTGTTGGCAGCGCAACGGCAACTCAGCTCAGGCTGGCCTCGAACCGCTGTTGCTCAGAGCTCAGCTTGTACTCTTGAGCGAGCTCTTAACTAACTGAGCCATTCGGTCGGCCCTTAGGGCTCCATATTAATAAAGAAAAAGCTTTAGAGTCAGCTGAGTGGCTCAGTTGGTTAAGAGCTCGCTCAAAGTGTGAGCTCTGAGCAACAGGGTTGCCAGTTTGATTCTGGCCCGAGCTGAGCTGCCAATAAGTGGCAGGATGGCTCCACTTAAAAAAAAAAAAAAAAAAAAAAAGGCTTTGACCCTTTGTCAACATATTGGCAAATGAGTGATCATAAATGTGTTTTAAGTTAAGATAGAATGAAATAAGATAGAATGATATAAAATTATTTATATAATTTTTTATCATTGATTCGTCCATTTGCATCTATTTATTGAGTGCCTACTGTGAGTCAGTATGCTTGGTTTTGGTGATGCAGGCATGATAAGAACAACAAAGTCCCTGCCCTTGGAATGGACACAGTGAAGGAGACCACAGTAAACTGTAATTATATGTCATGATCATATGTGAGCTCTGTGGGGTGAGCAGATGGAGTGATGGGTGGAGAGGCAGAGGCAGGAAAGGCTAGAGCAGACACGGGAATCACATGGGGAGTGGGCAGCCACCTGAAGACCTGGGGGAGGAGGATCTGGGGTGGGGGAACTGAGGCAAGTCTCCACGAAGGGCCTGAGCCGGAGGTGCTTAAGGAGCAGTGAGAAGGCCGGCCTGCTGGAGGAGCAGGTCAGAAGGCGAGAGCTAAGTGGTAAGGGGAGACACAGGCAGGGTCAGCTCATCAAGGCCCTGGGGGCCCTGGGAGGGACTTGGTATCTTATCCTCTAAGTGAGGGGAGGCCACTGGGGGGTTTTGAGAAGGACACTGGCCAGGTTTGATTTCTGTTTCCCTAGCTGCTGTGTGGAGAATCGACCCTAAGCGGGGGCAAAAGTGGAAGCAAAAAGTCACAAATGACACAGGCAGGGAACAGGTAGAGAGATGTCTGAGGGGGGCAATGAGAGGAGCTCCCACAAAGCAAAGCGAGAGAAGCATCCAGTGCCATGGAGGGATGAAGGTGCCCTGGAGGCCTGGCTAGGCCTCTGGGGAGACACCTCAGAGGGACAGGGTGGGAGAACACGGGAGCAGAGGAAGGAGACATGGGGGTCTGCCCTGCTTTTGAATAGCTGGAATGGAATGGGCAGGAGGGACGAGGGAGCCCATGGGGCCACATGGCCCACTGTATCTTCTGCAGGAATGTGGAGTTTCCTGTGGGTTAGAGAGGAGATGGCTTCATTTATGAGAGAACAAGGCAGAACTTGATTTCCATGGTTGCTGGAGGCTCCTAACGTGGGAGTTATTTCCTTATTGTCTTCTGCTCTTCTGGCTTCCTTTCCTTCTAGTGAGGAGGAAAGAGCAAGGAGAGGACACAAAACCTGTGTTTTGTTTGTCTTCACAGCAGACCTGACTGGGGGGCCTTGGGGCCTGTGGTGGGGCCTGCAGAGTGTCAGGGGAGATGGCCGGGTGCCCCGGGGGGGGGCGGGGGCGTTTCATGCCTATTTGGGGACAGTTGCTGTGGAGGAATGCTGTTGGCAGGGTTCCCACGTCGAAAGAAAACAGCTCAAGGCATAAATTTCTCACAGGCTTCATTCAGGTCAAGTCTTTGTGGTTTGAAGCTTTTGAATCTAACTGAAGAAAAACTGGTTTCTGGAAGCCTAGGGACCTGGCTGGGACCCTAGTGTGGATGGGACATGGCCTGGCATCAGGTCACTGTGGGGCACGAGATAGTTCTGGCTGAGGAGTGGAAGGAGCATGGGTCAGAGATTTTACCTCCAAGGTAAAGGCCCAGCTTTAATTTTCCACAATTTCCTCCTCCACCCCCACTAGTGACCTTTGGGAACAGACAATACCAAAGGGTTGAAGACCCTAAATCTTTGAGTTCTGTCCCAACACAGGGCTCCCTCCTCTTGGATGTGCCCAAGACAGGGAGGTGAAGAAGGCAAATATATGCTTTTCACGACAGCATAGCCCCCTGTGGGTCCTAACAAAGTAGCGTGGGGCCTGTGGAGAGTGCCTCCTCTCTGCACTGGGGCAGGTCCAGGGCCCAGAACTAAAGCAGGTGGAGCGGGCACGTCCTCCAAGCCCACACTGGGGTCTTCCCATGCAAGGAAACAGGCCCTGCTGTGTGTGAGGTACCCCACTGCATGGGGGAGGCCAGAGTGGGAGCCTTCACCCCAGGACCTGTAGGCCAGCGGGGGGCTGGGGGTGGGGGGTGAAAGGTGGGAGGGAGACAGGTGAGAGGGAGCAAAGAGAGAAGACAGAGCTTCTCTGGGCAGGCCTGCTCCCAGGGGCGCTAGGCCAGCCTTTGTTACGTTTTTGAAAATATTCATTTCATTGGTAAATACAACCATTATATATAAACTGCATAAAACTATACAAACAGTTTTTAAGTAAAACAAGGGAATAACTGTGTCATCACTGTTTAGTCAGGAAGTAGAATAGATCCTTACTGGTGTGTGCCTTCCTGGTCACCCCACCCTCAGCGACCACCAGCCTCAGTTGTGTGGTAAGGATCCCTTTCCTTTAGAGTGTGGTCACTTACACATGTGACTTCAACAATAAACTTCAGCTTTGATTGTGTTTAAACCTTATAGGAGTGGGATCCCATGGTATATATTTTATCTCGCTTCTTTCCCTCCACACTTGCGTCACCACGCTGTTACATGCAGCCTTAGCTCTGACTTCCACCGTGCCACAGGATTCTCTCGTATGAATGCACCACAGTCACTCCTTTGACTGTAGATGGGAAATTGGCCGTTGCTCAGTGCTGTTGGCAACGGACGCACAGTTGCACATGTTTTTGAATCTGAGTCACGGAGCACGCGTGCACAAGCATCTCTGCTGTCTGAACCCAGACTTGGAGGTGCTGGGTTTGCATACTTACCATTTTAAAGATAATGCCAAACTGTTTTCCAGGGATATGGACTGTGTTGTCCAAAGCTATATCCTTGCTGGTTTTTATCTGTTTGTTAATTACAGACAGAAGTATGTCAAAATCTCCTATTATGTTTGTGGATTTTAGTTCTGTCATTTTATTTTATTTTTTTTGCTTTATATATTTGAGGCTACATACATATATAATTATTATATCTTCTTGGGAAATTGATCATCTCTAAAACAATTTTGACTCTATTAAAAAATGTTTATAAAATCATTATGCACTGCCAACACCACCAAACAACAGCCCAAGTGAGAAACTTTCCAAATGTTATCATTGTATCACTGGGAAGTGGTCATTATTTCTGCTAATGCTTTTTTTTCTTTTTTCAGCTGAGCTATCCTGCCACCTTTTGGCAGCTCAGTGGCAGCTCAACTCAGGCTGGGCATCGAACTGCTGTTGCTCACACTCTTGAGCGAGCTCTTAACCAACTGAGCCACTCGGCCAGCCCCTCTGCTAATGCTTTTTCCTTTAGTCTATTTTGTAAATATTTCTGAACTTGTTGCCTTCAGGATTCTGGGAGAAAGAGCCCAAGAGAGAGTGAAGTTGCTAAGAGTGAGCCAAAGAAGGTGGGGAAGGGAGAAGCTGGTCTCTCTGCCTCAGAGAAGCTGAGGGGTCTCAGTTTGCACCTCCAGGGGACTGGGCTGAGGCAGGGGAGGTGGAGTAGAGCCTGGGGGACAGCCGCTTCCTGTCAGAACACCTGCTGGACTGGGCTTAGAGCGTGGGAGACTCAGCTGTGTGCATGGTGCCTTCTCCATGTGCTCACCCCGTTGCTGCAGGGGTCTGTGGCTGGTGCCTCCCTGTCCTGCATTGTTGCCTGGAGGACTGATTTTCCTGAGCTCTGGGTGGGAGATGCAGGGTAATATTCCCAGATGCTGTGTGAGGATGCTGTGTTTTCTCCCAGCTCAGGGAGAGCCCCAGTTACGTGTTACTTTGTCCTTCCCTTCTCCATGTATTAATTAGTCAGTCAACAAACCTTGAGCTGAGCCAGCAAATACTTAGTGAGCACCCACCATGGGCAGGTACTGGGCCCATTCAGGCTCTTTTCTTTGAGTTCCCTGGTCACTATTTTCTTTGAGTTCCCTGGGCATGTCCTTGAAAGGGCTGAGCCACTCTCTGGGTCCTGTGGTGGCCAGGAAGGCTTTGGCCATGTAGTAGGGGAGAGCAAGAGATGAGAGCTTCCCATCCCTCAACTCCTGTCCTTGTCAGTCAGAAACCTCTGATAGAGACGTTTCCCACTGTTGGGCAGCTCTCTGCTCCTGAGAACCGACCAGGCTGGTAACCGGGAAATGCCCTTGAAGCTGGCGGGAGAATCTCCAGTTCAAGGGTGAATGCTATGAGGAATGTGCTGCCACATGTCCCATATGCTGTCTCCCCAAACTGACAAGAATCTTCATTAGCCCCCCCTCCCCCAATCCTCCCAGCAGATAACCACCAGGGAAGTTCTGGAAGCCTAAAAGTGTAGCCGCCATCATGTAGACAGAGGAGGTCTATGGTGGCTTTTGAGCATGAAGGGGATGCTGTTAATATGCACGTGGGAACAACAGCCGTAAACCAAGGTGGCCTGGGGCAGACTGAAATGTGTGGCTATCCTCTCTAGAGTGGAGCTTTCCAGAAATAATATACAATGAAAAATGTTCCCCCTCTGTCTTCTCGGGACGTGATCCAGAACTTGTGCTGACCAGCAGGAATATTCCCCTGACAAGCCTGCCCCTCTTTTTAAAACTTACAACCAGGAGAACAGCCTGAAACACTGCTGGGTCAGGGCCACTCTGGACCTTGGGGCAAAGAAGGATATTGGAGAGATGCATACAAAGCTCCCAGGAGGAAATAGCACAAAGGCTAGAATCTTAGGGATTCTTTGAAGCTACACTGGAAGGAGGGAGGTCGTTTCTTTTTAGTCAGTGGTGTCAGGACAGAGACCTCCTTTGCACACTGACATTTTCCTAGAAGGTCAAAGATGTGCTCGGGCTGTGTAGCTGTTTTGCTAAAATATGATTTAGGGGAAGTTCTAAGCTCTGAGATTCAGTTTCTAAGGCCACTGTCTTGTTTCCATGCTGTTATGTGGCGATTGACAGTATTTTTAGAAGACGGTATTTGGAAATAAGAAGGCATTTATGACAATGGAGTGACAGAGGCATCCCTGGCTGTGTATGTGCTCTGGGTGACTTGGGAGTTGGGCATGGGCTGGCATCCTGGGACCCGTGTGGGGCACAGCCGGTTACTGTGAGCCCTTCAACCAAGGCTCCTAGGTAGACCAGAGTGGCAGGGATGGACTCTGGCATTTGAACCAAATTGTAGGGCTCAAATGGAGCTGGCACAGCCCAGCATGTCACAGCTGCCATGTGTGTGCCAGTGTCACAGCTTCCATGTGTGTGCGGTGTCACAGTGAGTACCAAAGCCAAAGCAGGATTATGATCCCCCCAACCCCTCTTGCTAATGTCTGCCTAGTGTTGCCTGAAAGCCTTAAGGAAGAGAGACCACGTGAATATGGGCACTTCACAAATGAAAGCCTTCCTTCTGCTTGGCTCTCCACCTAACCCATAAATCTGCCTACAGAAGCCGTCTTGTAGTGAAATGCAGTGTTCTCCTCTTTGGGAAGAGCGCTGCCTGCAGGAAAGGGTGTGGCTGTGGAGAAGAATGGGCACCACCTGACCTTCCAGGCCCAGGGAATGGCAACAGGAAAAGATTTTGTGTGCCTTTTTGTTTTAAAAAAGAAAAAGGAAGACCGCAGGAATAGACTTTATAATTGATTCTTATGAATAAAGACAGAGTCATAGTGTGGATGGTGATAATTGCGGGGCACATCAGCAAACATTTACTGAACATGCTTACATGCAGTATTTCAGTGAAACCTCACCGTAACCCTCTGTGGTTGGGGTCACTAGCCCACATTTCAGATGGGGAAACAGGCACAGGGAGGCTGAGCCACTTGCCTGATGTCCCACTGCTGGAAATGGTGTCAGCCCACAGCCTCCATGGCTCTCAGGACACAAGGATAATGATGATAGGTCAGACAGGAAAGTCCTCCGGCTTCCACCACCAAAGCCCATGACTTCCCCTGTTTCTCCCCTTCTTCCCTTCTCTGATTAGTGAAGAAGGAAGAGGTAGCTCTGCTGATCCGATCCAGGACTTGGTCGTCCCCGAAGGACGGGTCTCCCCATGCTGTCTTCAATTTTCCCTCCTTCCCTATTGGGTCCTTCCCGTCGGAATGCAATGCGCCCAACTCTCCCATGAAAAAGAAACAGAAACGAAACCCCCTTCCTTGAGCCCACTCCCCTGCGTCTTCTCTGTTTCCTCCTCCCACCACTAACTGTCCAAAAAGAATTTGTCCTGGTTCCCTGTCTGTGTCCACTTCCGTCCCTTTCACTCCAGACATGCTGCAGTTGCTCCATCCCCTTTCCAAGCTCGCCCGGAACCGTGTAACCAGCCCAGTGTCCATCTCTGTCCTTCTAGGTGAAATGCCCGCTCCTTGTGACTTCCCCATACCATCTTCTGTTCCTCTGGCTGCTCCTTCTCAGTTTGCTCTATGGCCCCCGCTCTTTCTGCCTATCTGTGATGGTTAATTTTATGTGTCAGTTTGACTGGGCCACAGGACGCCCTGATATTTGGTCAAACGTTATTCTGGGTGTATCCATGGTGATGTTTCTGGATGATGAGTATTTGAATCAGTGGGCTGAGTAAAGCAGATTACCCTCCCCAGCGTGGGTGGGCCTGATCCAACCCACTGAAGACCTGAATAGACAAAGGAACTGAGTAAGGGAGAATTTGCTCCCTTTGTCAGTCTTCTCCTGCCTTCAGACTTGGACTCAAACTGGAATCTACACCATCAGTTCTCCTGGGTCTTCAGCTTGCCGACTGCACATTTTGGTACCTCTCAGCCACCATAATCATGTGCGCCCATTCCTTATAATAAAAATATCCCTATGGATCCATCCATCCATCCATCCATCCATCCATCCATCCATCCATCCATCTATCCATCCATCCATCTTCCATCCATCCATCCATCCTCCATCCATCCACCCACCCTTCTACCTATCTATATCTCTTATTGGTTCTGTTTCTCTGGAGCACCCTGAACAAAGGACTGGTGTCCCTGAGCACTCTTTACTTCTCCTTGCTCCCATAACATTATGTCTGTAATAACAGAATTTGTTTCACATTGTCATAGCCTAATGAGCTCCTTAAGGACACATCTTATCCATCTACCTAACACATACTAAGTGCTCACAAACTATGAACTCAGACACACATAAAACTAAGTGCAATATGTTTAATCACAGGTGATGCTCATCCCATGTCTAGGTGCTCCTCAGGGAACTGTCATCCAGGTCCAGGAGGCTGAAGGTCCCACCCCTTGTCCTCTGTCCACATCCTCAGGGCTGACCCTCACAGTAGGCATGTGCCTGGGCACCTCTGACCCTAACATTAAGGTTTTGTTGCCCTAACCACTAGGGTTACTTTTTTAAAAAATGAATCTTTCATTTGTTGTAGTCTCTGCCTTAGATTGCACAGACAAAGTGGAGTCTGTGCTCCCTGTTCAATTTTTCTTACCTAGGCTTCCAGAGATCCTCCTGTGGCCTTGAGCCACGAAGCTGAGGACTTCACCATCACAGCCTCAGGGCCTGAGTCCTCTGTTACCTGCCTACAGGCCGTCCCCCATCAGGCCCCGTGAAGTTCCCCCCGCCTCCTGCCTCAGTCCCTTGCCGCCTCACCACCTGTTTATTTCCTTTATTAATTTATTAATAAATTAATTTATTAATAACAGGTATGCTTGCCTGTCTCTCTCTGGGCTGCCCTGCCACCTCCACTCCAGAATGTGAACTCCTTCAGATCTGCACTTTGTCCTGCTCATTATGCCAAGGTCCCAGGACACAGCTCGGCCTATAGTAGATGTTGGATACATATTTATTGAATAAGTATTGTTGCATGAATATTTGCTTTTGTTGTGTTACTGTTTTTGATGTTCTGCCCTGGATGTGACTGAGCTATCTAATTTTCCAAGCTCTCTGACTCTGAGGCCTTGGCTCTTCTGGTGTCAAAGCCCCTCTGTGCTCTTCTCTTGGAGGGTAGGTGGGCAGGGCCTCATGGCAAGGAGACTGTAGGAAAACTGTCCTTCAGGTACAATGTTTTCTCCTCTTTCCCATCACCCCTTCCTTTTCTCACAGAAGCTAGGCAAAATGTCCCCAACAACACTTTAACGTGAAACCTCTTCCAGGCAGGTCAAAGACTTCCACGCCTTCCTGCCCCCAGTCATGTGGCCCTCACATAGACATAGCAAATTTTCATTTATATGACCCTGCCATTGCTTTGACAGTTGAATCCTAGATCACATATGATTTTAAATTTAAGAAATCCAGATAATATAAAATTCTTCTAATTGGTAAAAAATAATGGTCCCCATGGAATTATCTCCATGGATTGATTCTTAGAGAATGGTCCCCATAGAATGGTTCCTGTTTTTTAGTTAATTTTTGTGTAAGGTATGAGATATAGGTCAGGGTTCATTTATTTTGCATGTGACTGTCCAATTTTTCCAGCCCCATATGAGCAAAGACTGTCCTTTCTCCATTGAATTGCTTTTGCATCTTTGGAAAAAGTCAGTCAGCCATATTTGGGGAGATCTATTTCTGAACTCTGTTCTGTCATTGATCTATGGGTCTATCCCTTCAGCAATACCACACAGTCGTATTTACTGCAGCTTTATAATAAGGCTTTATACCGGGCGGTATGATTCCTCCAATTGCATTCTTCTTGTTCAAAATTGTTTTAGCTATTTTAGTTCCTTTGATTTTCTATTAAATTTTAAAATTAACTGGTCTATATCTACAAAAAAGTCCTGCTGGAATTTTTATTGGAATTATATAAATCAATTTTGGGAGAACTGACAACTTCACTATGTTGTGTCTTGTCCAATTTGTGAGCACGTCATGACTTTCATATCTTTAGATCCTCTTTGATTTCTTTCATCAGCAATGTATAGTTTTTAGCATCTAAGTCCTGCACATGTTTTTTTAGATATATTCCTAAATTAGGGTTGCCAGATAACATGCAAGTTGTCTAGTTAAATCTGAATTTCAGATAAAGAATGAATGACTTTTTAGTATAAGTATGTCCCATACAACCCTTGGGACATGCCTATACTAAAAAATTATTCTATAAATAATAAAAATCCATATTTTAAAATACTAAATCTGATAACCCTAACTTATTTATTTCATTTTGGAGGGAAACTATGACAAGTGGTTTTTTAAAAATTTGGTTTTCAATTGCTCATTGCTCGTATGTGAAAATATGCTTGATTTTTATGTGTTCACCACGGATCCTGTGACATAGAGGCTTTCACTATTATATGAGGTTAGTTGTAGGTTTTTTTGTAGATCTCTTTAACAGGTTGAGGCTGTTCTCTTGTTTTGCTAGTTTGCTGAGAGTTGTTATCATGAATGGATGTTGAATACTGTCAAATGCGGGGTTTTTTTGCATTTATTATCATGTTTTTTCTTATTTAAATGTTAATATGGTAGATTACTGACAGGGCCCGGGCGCTTTCAGGCGCGCACAAGTGGAAGCCCTGGACCCGAGGCCCAGGCATGTCCAGATGTGTGCAGTCTGACATATGGACCCTGACCCCTGACCAATGGACCTTGACCTGTTGCATAAGCCCTTTAGGTAAACATGTCTTGCACTTGCAGGAGGGGGCATGCTCACTCCCATGCACTCTCCTCCCCCAAACCACTATATAAGGTTGCTATTGCTGATTAAAGACGCTGGTTCCTCCTCATGTCTGCTTCACCAAAACCTTCCCCGCAAACCCCCAGTGATGACAATTACATTAATTGAATTTTGGATATTGAGTGAGCCTTGCATTGTCAAGATAAACATTACGTGGTGGTATATTATTCCCATTACACCGGGGGAGCCAAAAATCTGTATACACATTTTAAGAGATCTTATCTATACTAAAGCAGTAGTTTGCCATAATCAGAAGTGCCTGGACGCTGATGGTAATCACTTTGAGCATCTCTTGTAATTGCAGAAGTTAAATGTGACTTGTATTCACATTATGTTATTGGTATATATTGAGTACAATTAATAGTTTTTTTCCTTTCTTAAAATGTGTACAGGTTTTTTTGGCACCCTCTGTATATTGCTGAATTTGATTTGCTAATAATTTGGTGTGAATTTTTATGTCACTGTTCATGTGGGATATTGGTCCATGAGTCTTTTTTTTTGTCTTTTTTTTGTACTGTTTTTGTCTAGTTTTATATCAGAATAATGCTGGGTTCATGGAATGAATTGGGAATTATTCCCTCCTATTGTATTTTATGGAAGAGATTGTGTAGAATTGGTTTTATTTCTTCTTTAAATGTTAAATGGAATTGAGCAATGAGACCATCTTGTCCTAGAAATGTCTTTTAGGAAGGTTTTAAACCATCAATTCAATATCTTTAATAGTTGTAGAACTACTCATATTACCTACTTCATCCTGAGAGACTTATATAATTTGTGATTTTTGAGTAATTTGTCCATTTCATCTAAATTTAAATTTTATTCGTGTAGAATTATATGCAGTATTCCCTTATTTTCCTTTTAGTGTCTATGGGGCCTGTAGTGATTTATATTCCCTCCTTGGTTCCTAAAATAGGTAATTTGTATCTTCTTACTTTTTTTCTTTATCAGTCTAGATAGAAGTTTATCAATTTTATTTTCAAATAACTAGATTTTTATTTTCTCTTATTATTTTTCCATTTGCAATTTTAATGATTTCTTCTGTTATATTTATTATTTCCCTCTTTCTGCTTGCTTTGGATTTATTTTGCTCTTCTTATTCTAGTTTCTTAAGGGTAAACCTTAGATTATTTAGTTGTGAACTTTCTTTTTTCCTAATATAAGCGGTAGTACTATAAAATTTTACTCTTAATACTACTTTAGTGGCATCCCACAATTTTTTTTTTAATTTAAGATTTTATTGGGGAATTGGGGGAGGGGAACAGACAAGTTGCTGTCCTTTTGTTCTTCAGTCTAGTTGCAGAGGACGTTGCTTCACTGGCCCATGTTGGTATCATCATTGTGCTCTTCCTGGATGAGGCAGATCGGTCGCTGGCCTCTGGATGGTTGCTCACCACGGCTCTTGGCAGCTCATGCTGGCTGCCAGCTACTCACTGTAGCCTGTGGCAGCCCACTGCAGCAGGGGCTGCAGCTACCCTGTCGCCAGGGCTTGTGCAGCCATCTTAGCTGTAGAGGGCAGTGTCACTGGCCCTCATATGTGGGATCCGAACCGGGGGCCGCTGGCGTCTCAAGCTAGCTCTTAACAAATGCGCCACTAGGCCAGCCCCCAATTTTTTTTTAAAATTTTTATTTATTTATTTTTTTAAAGATAGTATTAGGGAATTGGGGGAGGGGAACAGACAAACCGCCATCCCCTTGTTCCTTAGTCTAGTTGCGGAGGACGTCGCCTCACTGGCCCATGTTGGTATTATCATTGCACTCTTCCCAGGTGAGGCAGATATATCACCGGCCACTGGACAGCAGCTTACAGCAGCTACTGGCAGCTCACGCCGTCTGCCGGCCACTCACGTAGCCCATGGCAGCCCACTGCAGCTCCACTGCAGCCTATGCCGTCGCTGGCGACTCATGGCAGCCCAGTTCCAGGTCAAGCTGTTGTTCACCATCTTAGCTGTAGAGGGCACAGCGTCACTGGCCCATATAGGATCCAAACCGTGGACCCGCTGCTCAGAGCTGGCACGCCACTTGGCCATCCTCCAAAATTTTGATATACTGTATTTTCATGTTTGTTCAATTAAAAATATTTCCCAGAGAATTCTTCGAATTCTTAGAAATAAGTTGCTTAATTTCCAAGTGTTTAGAGATTATCCTGTTATCTTTATGTTATTTGTTTAGAACTAATTCCATTATAGTCCATATTTTGTATGATTTCTTTTTTTTTTTTTACTAAGGTTTTTTTAATGACTTAATAGATAGTCTATCTTAGAAAATGTTCCACGTGCACTTAAAAAGTGTGTATAATCTGTTTTTTTGTGTACTATTCTATAAATGTCAGTTGCATATGGCTGGTTGATGGTATTGTTTAGTTCATCTCTATTCTTGCTGATTTTCTACTGGTTCTATTTGTTAATGAGAGAGGAATTGAATACCCCAATTATATTTGTGGACTGGTTTATTTCTCCTTTTAGTTTTGTCAGTTTTTGCTCCTCGTATTTTGAAGCTCTATTTTTAGGATTGTTATGTCTTCTTGGTTAATTGATCCTTTTCTCATTGTATAATGTCCTTCTTTATCCTCTGGTAATTTCTTTGCTCTGAAGTCTAGTTTGTCTGATATTATTGTTGACACTCTGGCTTTCTTTGATTCATGTTTGTGTGGCATGTCTCTTTCTATTCTTTTACTTTTATCTATATTATCATATTTTAAGTGATAGCATATGGTTGAGTCATATCTTTTTAAATTCATTTTTCTAATTTCTGTCTTTTCATTAGTGTATTTAGAGCATTTTTATTTAATGTAATTAGTGATGTTATTAGATTTAGAGCTAAGAATTTATTGTTTTCTGTTTGTTTTGTTTTTCATTCTTATGTTTCCCCTTTCCTGCCTTTTTTAGGTTATTTGATTATTCTTCAGTATTCTCTTTTAATTATTATTTGAGTATATTTATTTGTATAGTTTTTACTTATTGCTCTAGAGGTTATAATATAAATACTTAATTTTTAATAGTCTACTTAAAATCAGTATTTTACCACTTAAGTTGAATATAGATCCTTACCACGATATTGTTACCTTCTTATCATTTTTCTCTTATATATTACATCTATGCACATTAAAAAAAACCTGTCAGACAATGTTATAATTTTGGCTTTCAACTGTCAAACATAACTTAAATAACTCACTAGGGAAGTTTCTTTTTACTTCGATATTTACCATTTCTGTTGCTTTTCCTTCATTCCTGACATTCCAAGTTTCCTCCTGGTATCATCTCTTGATGAACTCCTGTTAGCAATTACTTTAAAACATGTCAGCTGGCAATGAATTCTCTTACTTTTTCTTCATCCAAGAAAGTCTTTGTTTCATCTTCACTGAATATGAATTTTAGACTGACAGTTCTTTCTTTTTAAATACTTTGAAAATGTACACTTCTCTTCTTGCTCTCATGGTTTTTTAGGAGAAATCCACAGTCATTTGAATTGTTTTTCCCCTATAGGTAATACATTTACTTAGCTTGGGATCGGCCAACATTGTCTTACCATTACTGGAAAGTGCCAGTGTTTTTAATCTTCGTATATCTGAAATCTAGTATAGAGCCTAAAACCCCCAAATGCACTGCTTCAGTCAGGCCCTCTGTGCTTTGGTCTCAATGGTCATTCTTGTCAGAATTTTCTAAACAGTCTTTGGGAAAGAAAGGTAAACATAGATTTTTTTTCTTCCTGAGCTTACAGACACAATTTCAACCACATCTCCACCCTGAAACCTAGATACCCTTTCAGTGTGCACAGTGTATCATATTTATCTCTCTCCCCTTTCCCTCCTTCCCCTCTTCCCTCCCTCCCTCCTTATTACTCCCGTCCCTGTCACAGTGATATATGAAGGGTGGAATTATTGAAGTGAATAAGGCTGCATGCTTCTTTTGTATAGTTAAAAATTTTTGGCAGGTTAACATTTAGCCCAAGGTCTTACTCTGTCTTGAATTTGTAGATGAATGAAGTACCTGAACTCCTCTAGGTTGACATGAAACAACCTGTTTTCGCTTTTTCAGACTGGCCGAGACCAGTCTGCAGGAACCTGTATGAATAGAGCAGTATCAGTGTTAGAAGACATGCCCAAGCCTGAGGGCTGCTGGTGGTGACAGCAGGAGAAAATTTTGACAGATGCTTGTGAAATAGAAGAGAGCAGAAAAACAGGTTGTAAGAGTGTATAGGCCAATTAAGTAGAGTGTTTCACCTCATTCCTTGTGTGTTTTTCCCAGTGATGTAGAACCGTTTTCTCTTCCGTGGGTTGTGTGCTTCACCTGGGACCCAAGATGAAGTGTGCAAGGACAGAGAGGACGTGGCATAATCTGGGAATGGGTGGCAGCAGCTCCTCCTGTTTAAAAGATGGAGGAGCACCGGATTTAACATCCATCTGTTTTGAAAGCATAGCATGTGAAGGAGATACCTTTCTTTCCCCCGAAACATGCATCAAACATTATTAAGGCACTGAGCATGGCTGAATTTTCATATTGAAAGTGGCTGGTGATCATTGGTGTTAATCCGAGTGACATGACTCCATGGAGCTTGTAGAAAACTGAAATTCTTCCTTACTTTTGAAGACACCTTTAGGGATAAAAGTGAAAATGCCCACAGGCCAGTGGTACGAAAGGACCTCACCACTGTCCCCGCCGGGATTTCTCCTGCGTTCTCACCAACATGGCGGAGTGTGTTCAGCTCATCGTTGTTGGGGATAACTACGAGCGGCATTGAAATTGTTATTTTTAAGTTGGGAGTTGATGAATTCTTGGAGTGTTCACACCGTATCCAGCAGTGCAGAAGCAGAACTGGAGGGTCTTCGTCTTTCCATAACAGTCACAGCTGCCTCTCAGGCCCTTCGTACATTACACTTACTCCTAATTAAGCCAGATCCTTTCATGGCTAAGAAAACCTGAGCCTGAAGAATTCTGCCACAGCCCCTAGCTAGTTCCCAACAAGGCTCAGCATTAAACCTTCATGTTTCTGGCCCTTGGGCTTGTGATTCCCATTCCCCCACCCAGCATATTCTCCATGACTGCTTTTGTCTTTTTCACTGTCTTGCTCTTTTCCTGCTCTGCAGAGGAGCTGCTGAGAAGAGACTCTTGCATACTTAGAGGGACACTCCTGGCAGTCCTGGGAAGCTCAAACACCTGCCGCAGTGCCCCTGCACTTTGAGAGCCCTAGGGTGCTTCTGACACCTCGCCATATCCTTCCGTGCATAAGCTCAGGCTGCAGGCTGTGGAGTGCTGCATAGCAGAGTCTGTGTCTTACTTTGCCTTCCAGGGCTGAGCCTCAGCTGGAATACAGTAAATGTTCAGTGTGGACAGGGCCTCCTTCCTTCCTTGTCTCCCACTAGTCCTGCTAGCCCTTCTTCCATGTGCCAGTGTCCCCACCTTCTCCCCTGCCACTTCCTTGGTCTTCTCCAACATGCCACACTCTCTGAGGCTGCCAGGTCTTTGAAGGTACCTTTTCCTGCCAGAGGGAAAAGATATGAAGTATAGGGGAGAGGGAATGAAGTTGCTACATGTGTCTCCTGGGGCTGCTGGAACAATTCCACAAACTGAGTGCCTTCAAACCCACAGAATAGTATTCTTTCAGAGCTCTGGAGGCCAGAAGTCTGAAATCAAGGCATCGGCAGGGCCCGTCCAATGGCTCTAGAGGGGAATCTGATCTTTGCCTTTTCCAGCTCCTGGGACTCTGAGTTTTCCTTGGCTTGTGGCTGCATCTCTCCAAACTCTGCCTCCCGGGTCACATGGCCTCCCCTTTTCTCTCTGTGAAATCTCCTTCAGCCTCTCCCTCATAAGGGCATATGTAACGACATTTAGGGTCCACCTGATAATCCAGTATAATCTCCTTATCTAAAAATCTTTAATTTAATCACATCTGCTAAAAACCTTTTCCAAATAAGGTCACATTCACAGGTTCCAGGGATGGGTTCTTGGTATGTTGGAGGCCATAATTCAGCCAACAGGACCATTGTGCTTGCAGAATGGTGAGAGAGGGAGGGGGTCCAGCAGGCAGGTGGCAACACTGAGTTGGAGCAGCAGGATGCTCTCCCACTGTCGGAGGAAGAAGGGGCAAGGATGGCTGGGGGTGCAGACCATTCATAAAGGAGGTGGGGGCGGGGGAAGGTGGTGGGGGAAGTGGCAGGAAGGGTTCACAGGAAGGTTAAAGACAGTATGAAATAACTTATGAAAGAGAGAGGTGACTGGAGACACAGAGAAGAGCTGCCAGACAGACCTGCAGTGCCACCAAATTCATGCTAGGGAGTCATGTTCTCTGATCTTCTCTGATTGTTTAAGCAGCGTGTGTGTGTGTGTGTGTGTGTGTGTGTGTGTGTGTGTGTGTGTACATAAGGCAGAGAACTGACTTTATCCACAGTTGGAGTTTTGCAGGGTGGGTTTGCAAGGAGGACAGGAGGCTTGGAAGTTGAGAGTCTGCCGAGGAAGGAAGGAATGCGGGGAAAAGCACAGATCCACTGCAGGACTGGCCATGTCATTGTCAAAGATCAAGTGTGGTGGCTGCTGCTGGAAGGACAGTGTTTAAAGTTTCAGAATTGCCCAGTAACAGTAACTAGAGAGAGTGTCAAGGTGGGGAGTACAATGCAGGGTCCTATATGCCGGTGGCTGAGAGACAGAGGAGATAAGGAGCTCTGAGACTAGCCTCTTGAATGGACTGGCGAATGACACCTGCCAGGATCACAGCAGGACTTATGGGAGGAGGAAGAATGGACCATGGCCTTCCATAAACACATGAGTCTCATGGTGGCAGGGTTTCATTTTTCTAAGCAAGAGTGAAGGACAGATGTTTAGAAGTGCTTTTTAAAAGCAAGGTGGGAAAGGGCCGGCCGAGTGGTGCGGTGGTTAAAAGCTGGCTTGGGACGCCAGCAGCCCCGGTTCGGGTCCCACATATGAGGGCCAGTGACACTGCCCTCAAAAAAAAAAAAGCAAAGGTGGGAAAAGGAGTTGGAAGCTAGGATAACACATAAGTAAAGGCCAGGAAATTGAAGAGGCCTTCTTTATAATGAGACTGAGGGTATAGGGGCTTACCATGGATGGAGAGTGTCAGAGGCACAACGGGCAGGCCCAAGGGGAGGGAGAGCCGTGGGAGTTTGGGTCAGTGCATGGAAGCCCAGGTGGTACAGGGAAGGCCTAGGGGAGATATATGAGGCATGGAGGAACTGATTCATCTCCAGGTTTCAAACATAACTCTGGTTCAAACATAACATAAATCAACACAAAGTAGCAAGACAGCTTCTTAAAACGCAAGTCTCTACTATTGTTTATTTTGCCTTAGAGTTGCTTTAAATTTTCTCAGCCTTGGCTCTAATCTTTTGCAGAATTCTCTCCCCTAAATTAACAGGATGGGGCGTCAGGGGCAGTCCCGGTTTCCTTACAGCATGTTTTGTCCCATTTAACATCTTCTCCAAAATTAATGAATTTCAGGCAAATTTTTCACCACGTGCACATGGTGAATACTTGGATGACATTTTTTTTTTATCACCAAAAGTATAACGTTAGCACATGATAAAATAATAGCCCACTAGTCATCCAAATCCTCATAGGATTTCCTGTGTTCCAGAACAGCCTGGCTCAGGGGTACTGAATCCAGTTTCCAGATAAAATGGTGCCACCATTGTGATACTGTATATAATAAAAAATATATATATTTGGCCTTTGTCCCTGGTTCCTGGCACAGGTGTCCTAGGGACTTGGAATTTCCTGAGTGACAGAGGTGATTGGAGCAACTTTTGTTATTCATAGCAAGCACCTTTCTACCAGACCTGAGTTTATGCTAATGATGTAACTCTTTGAGGATAGGGGCTGGCTGCCAGAGGAAGCAACCCTGTGACTAAAGGGTTGGCACTTTCAGCCCCACCCATCAACCCCTGGGAAGGGGAGAGAGGCTGGAGGTTGAGTTAATCACCGATGGCTGATGATTTAATCAATCATGTCTACGTAATGAAGCCTCCATAAAACCCCTTGCTGATGGGGTGTGGAGCACTCCCAGGTAGGTAAATTCATGGAGGGTGGCACACCTGGAGGGCATGGAAGCTCTATGCCCCTTATGACACACCTAGCCTATGCGTCTTTAACATTTGGCTGCTCCCCTGTTGAATCCTTCATAATAAACTGGTAAATGCGGCAGCGGGTTAGCTCAGTTGGTTGGAGCGCAGTGCTCATAGCACCAGGGTTGCCAGTTTAAGCCCCACATGGGCCACTGAGATGGAGATGTACCCTCGACAACTGGATTGAAACAACTACTTGACTTGGAGCTGATGGGTACTGGAAAAACACACTGTTCCCCAATTAAAAAATAAAATCTTAAAAAATAATAATAATCTGGTAATAGTAAGTAAACTGTTTCTCTGAGCTGTTCTAGCAAATTATTGAACTTGAGAGGGGGTCATGGGAACCTCTGACTTGTAGCCAAGTTGGACAGAAGTTGTGGATAACCTGGGACCCACTACTTGCAGTTGGTGTCTGTGGTTGGGGGACAACAGTCTATGGGACTGAGCCCTTGACCTGTGGCATTTGGGCTAACTCTGGGCAGCTAGTGTCAGAACCTGTCCGTGTGCCCGAGAACTGGAGAATTGCTTGGTGTAGAAACACCATACATTTGGTGTCAGAAGTGTTAGGAGTACAGAAACAGGCTTTTCTTTTAGCCATGGTTAGCAGCATAAACTGTACAAATTCCCTCTCCTGCTAGCTTTGAAATTGTATGAATCTTGATGAAGTCTTACAATTTGAAAACATTTGAATCCTTTCAAATTCTGCAAACCAAGTGAAGCTTCATTAATATTTTGCATGGAATCATTTCAACTTTGCATAATTTGAGTGAGCATGAAATATATTAATTCATTCAACAAATCTTTTGGGAGTATCTTCTGTGGACTAGACTCTCTTTTAGGTGTTGGAGACAAAGCACAGCCAACAGACAAAGTCCTCGCGCTGGAGAGTAACGGGGGGGACTGATGACAAGCAAATAATAGATGTACGATATGATGTTAGGTAAGGGTAAGTTCTATGTACAAAATGTAAGCAGAGGCAGGGATAGGAAAGATGGAGAAAGAGGTGCCATCTCAGATAGGGTAGCAGAGGGAAGTGTGGGGGCATTCTAGGCAGAGGGACAGTCCTTGTGACTATCTAGCTCCTAAAGGACTTGGCCTGGCATTGACCTAGAAGGTGGATTAAACCCACTAGTTATGGAATCAGACCCGAGTTCAAAACCCAGCTCTAGTACCGATTAACTGTGTGCAAGTGATTCACTCTGGGCAAGTGATTTAATGTTTCTGAGTTGATGTTTGCTCATCTGTGGAATTGGGATAATTCCCAATTATCCCACGACCCCCTCCTCAAGTTCAATAATTTGCTAGAACAGCTCATAGGGTTGTGGTAAGTATAAATTGCAGTAATGTACATAAAACCTTTATCTCTGACTGTAACACATAGGATGTGCTCAAAACAAGGTGACTGCCCCTGTTATTATAATTATAATCACCAGGAATAGTCAACTCCCTGAAAGCAACATCTGTGTAGTTACTGTCAGCGTATGGGACGCAGGCAGAGCACAGAGGCTGTCTCTGCTGGAAACTATCTGAAATGAAAACATGTCTGTGGGTATGCAAACACACTGACTCCTCTGGACAAGTGCTGGTGAGGGCCCAGTTCAGAACAGCATAAGAGAGTGTAAACAGGACTTCAGGGGACATGCCCATTGTCATGCACGTGTAGGCTCCTCCCCAGCTGGCTCTCTAGCTGCCAAATCAATTCTGTGTCTGCACCGCAGCCTTCCCAGGCAGGGCGCACGGTGGTGTGAGCAGAGCTGGCGGCCCACGCAGCAGCTGTGCGGAGATGCTGTGGGTTGACTCACCACTGCAGAGGCTGTTTGCAGAGCCAGGTAGGGGCTTCCTCTTAGCTCCTGGATGACTAAATGTCCCAGGATCTTTGGCCTGGCCTGAGGTGACCAGAGTCAGAAGTTAGCCTTGGGCAGAGCACCTACGAGTGCAAACTAGACAACTGGGTTTGGCAAAAGGAAGTACTTACGTTTCCACAAGTCTAAAATTTTAAGGCCTCATCCTTCTCCCTGTCCTGTCAGTGGCGTTTCAACTATGTTATAATTGCCTGTTTTCTTTCCTGTCCCTGCCATGAGAATGTGAGCTCCTCGAGTGCAGAAACTGTTTTTCTTGTGTTTCCAGTACCTACTACCTACATAGATGCTCAAGAATGAATGAATGATTCAAATGTCAAGGAAAGAAAATGAGTCACAATTATAATTAGTCTTTATATAACCATGTGTTTATCTTGCATTTTATAGGTTTATGTAACATTTTTGCTTAAATTACCACACCTGATCTTCACCGCAGGCCTGTGAGACAGGTGTTTTTGCTCTTCTTGCTAATAAAGGAGGCCATAGTAAGCTTAGTTAGATAACAAGTGCTGGGATAGCTGGGTCCCTTCCACTAACCACCCACCTATCCATCCATTCACTCATATATTCACCAGCATTTACTAAGCGCTTTTTTAAAACATCATATTTTGGTAGCAGTACAAACAAATGCAATGAAGTCCAATTTTGGACTCACAGCTGACCTGGACTCTAATCCTAACCCAATAGTTCCTAGTTGGATGACCGTGGGCACGGAAGTCCTCCTCTCTGAGTCTCAGCTTCTTCGCGGGCAAGCACTTGTCTTGGTCTGACCTGGTGAGGCCGTGAGAAGAGGGATGTGGGATCCCAGAGAGGCAGCTGCAATCTGCTGGGGGAGGAAAACACAAAGCAAGTAATGGAGCAAGTGTGGTCAGTGCTGGGATGGGGCCTGGGAGGCACCACTAGGGAGGAGGGCCAGGGAAGCTCCCAGGGGAATCTTAAACTAACGTCATCAGGCAGACCCAGGAAAGGACAAGCTGTTCCTGAGAGAGGAAATGTATGTTCTCAATTTACATTAAATGACATTAAACATTTTTATCAAAGCCTTTGAATTATTCAATGGAGTACAAAAAGCCCTTTTACCCTGGTATTACTATAACCTCTCTCCAAACCTTCCAGATGGGTTGCTTGCCCTGCACCGAGTGACCGGCTGCCCTCCTTCCTCACTGGCCGGGCTTCATCTCCCGGTACCAGTGTCCCACGACACTGGCGCTTCTCAGCACTGTTAGTGTCCTGCTTTGTGCCACTCCTTCTGTCTCTCACTGTTTCCTTCCGGTCTTCTTGGCCGCATCAGCCAGGCGTCCTTCTTTCTTTCTCTGACATGGTTTAATCATTATTCTTCTCTTTTCTCTCCACCTTTCTTTCCTATCACTTCTGTGCCAGAAACCCTTGGCCTGGACAGCCAGTAGCACTTCTGGTTCTCTGTTTGGCGAAGTCCTCACACCTCCTTGGCCTTCAGGTGTGAACAGGTGTGCACAGGTATACCACGGCTGTTCACCGGGAGGCGGGCGGAGGGGTGTCTTTTCTATTTGCTCAGGTCTGTGGATGTCTGTGAGATACTGGCTATGTGTGTCAGAAAAGTGGATGGGAGTAGTACCTGGAGAATTTGGGGAGTGGGGTGGATGGAAGGCTGTGTAATTTGAGGTAATCTCAGCAAGGAAGAAAAGACTCTTGAGCTGGAGTCCAGAAGAAAGGAGGACCTGGTGCACCCAGGCAGCCAGAAGCCACAGAGGGGTTGAGTGGGGCAGGGGGACACTTCCTGGATGTAGCTAAGCACCCTTCTTAGGAATGGCGCTTGGAGGGCTAACCTCCCTTTCTCCTTAGTGTCTCGGGGTGGCGGATTTTTTCCTTAAAGCACCAGGAAGGAATCATTTCATAGGAAACATTGTGGCTGTGTGATCTGTCACCACTGCTGGATGCAGCTGGAGCAGAAGCCCACACAAATGGGTGTGGCTGTGCTCTGGTCAGATTGTACTTAGAAAAGCAAGCCGCAGATAGATCTGACCCTGGAGTTGGCCGACTCCTGCTCTGTGGGACCATTACACGCTCCCCGAGCCCCCTCCATGGTGGCAGCTGTTGTTGTACCAGGAGTAACGGTGATAACAACAGTGCCACCAGTAACACCCAACAGCTGCCATTCATTTTGGAACAGGCGCTGGGAGAAGAGCTTCCTTTATCTCATTTAATCTCCACAACCCGGGGGAGTATTAGTGTTGTGATTTTACAGGTCACAGATTATGGTAACTTGCCCAAGGCCACCCTTCCAATGTGTGTAGAGCAAAGCAGCCCAGTGGGCACAGACCTGGTGGGCACAGAGGTGGCGTCGCTGAGAACCTCCAGCCAGCCCCTCACCCCAGTGGGAATACATTCAGCCCCTTACGCATCTGCGTGGCTGGGCAAGTGACGTTGCTTTTCTGTACCTTTGTTTCCTCAACTGCAAAACTAGGGGACACTAACTGTATTTAACCTTTCCCAGAGATTGTGAGGTTAAAATGAGCTATTATATTTCAAGAGCTTTGTATGGTGCCTGGCAGAGTAAGTGCTCAGTAGGAAGGGGTTATTATTATTTTAGAACATTTGAAAAATACAGATTATAAAGAAGAAAATAAAAAATACCTCTGAGGGGCCAGCCAAGTGGCTCAGTTGGTTGAGAATTGGCTTGAAGCACGAGCTCTGAGCAACACGGCCACTGGTTCGATTCCCACATGGGCCAATGAATGCTGCACCTGAGCTGAGCTGTCGCTGAGCTGCCAACAGGTGGCAGGATGGCTCAGCTGGTGTAACTACAAGACTGCCTGTTCGATGGTGGACTACTCCCACCCTCAACTAACATTGAACTCAGCACCTTGAGCTGAGTTGCTGCCCAGATGGCTCAGTGGACAGGGCGTGCACTCTTAACAACAAGGCTGCTGGTTCCAATTCACACAGGATGGTGGCTATGCCCACCTGCAACTAAGATTGAACACAGCACCTTAAGCTTAGAGGCCACGAGCTGCCGATGGAAAGCCAGAAGGTGACTGGTGCCCTCCACAACGAAGACTGAAGAACAACAACTTGGCTGGTCCCCTCCCTCAAACCCCCAACACTGTTCCCCTCCCCCAATTCCCCAATAAAACCTTAAAAAAAAAAACAAAAAACAAAAAACCTGTGAGTCCACCATCCAGAGGCAGCCACAGTTTACATTTTGATATGTTTCTTTCTAGTATATATTTTAATATAGTTGATATGTATGAGGATACCTATAGATTAAAATTATTTATCATACATGTTAATTGTAGAACACACAAATTTTAAAAAATCTCCACACAAGGAAAACCACTTTTCCTATAGTTATGGTGACTTACTTATGTGTAAATGTGTGTGAATATAATACAGTTTTCTTTTTTGACCTTCAACTTAATACTATATCGTAAAATTCTCCCTGATATATTAAAAACTCTCAAAGTATCTTCTTTGAAACCACTGCGCAATATTTAAATGTGTGGCTGGGCCACTGTTGACTATTACCATCCCTCATTGTTGAATGCCTCCCATCTTCCTCCCTAAACCCCAGCCACTTTGCCTTACCCATCGCCTCTCCTTGGCTCTCTCTGGCCCACCCTAGAGCTCTCAGGCTGCCACACCGTCTAGGGCCTCTGTGGTCACCGACAAAATGGTTCCCTGTGAGCTGGCAAGGAGCAGGCAGCTCTGGGCATCCTGGGGACTGAAAGAGGGTTGCAGGGCAGCTGGGGAGAGGCCCACCTTGTTCCCCACCTCAAGTCCTCTCAGGAAGCCTTGCTGTGCTGGTGGCTAGGGCAGGAAGGGGAGAACCCTCATTTCTTGCTCGGCCCACTCTGATCTGAGGTACAGGAATCCCTTCTCATGGTACCAGGATCCTCCTCACCTGTGTGTCCCTGGTGCCTGGTGAGGCCAGGGTGCTGGGCCTGTGAGGGGGATGGGTGTAGCTGGCTCAGCGTTCACCATCATGCCTGTGTATGGTCAGCACTCAGTAGATGTCTCTTCTCCTTCTAACTCTCCCCCATGTCTCTGCTTCCCACACTGTCTCTGATTTGCTCACTATGTCAGTGCTACTCTTTGTCCCTCACACACCTCTCTGCTATCTCTCCAGTTCCTGGAGCCGTGACCATCATGAGGAGTTCTGGAGACCAAGTCATCTAAGCTACATTTTTCTCTCGGTCCTTGAATGGGCAAAGTGTAGAACTGGCCTAATTTGATTTACAACTTCGAAGCAGCTTATGAATGGGGCTGGTTATAGAAACTGAGTCAGCAGCGGAGAAAAGGAAAAAGGTCCTTATGGAAAAAAGTCCACAGCCTGGCACTGTCCACTGTTTGCTATATTTGGGAGTGTGATACGTTTATGAAATACAGTACATCAAAATCAATTAAGATATTACAGAGAAAGAATTGGTGTTTGGTAAAAGGGCACTCCTGTGAAAATGGCAATTTTCACTTACAGCCAGTTCTGGTCTAACGCTTGTGAATTCGTTCCAAAGCAGTCGATATAATGGAACACTTTGGGCGTAACGTGAATTGTGCCATCTCCACCATTGACAATAACGCACAAGCTGCAACCCTTTGCATCCCTCTCCACAAGCAAGCGTCACGTCATTGTAATATTTTAAACATTATTAACCATTTAACATGCTGAAACAGTGCTACTGTTTTTACAGGGCCCAATGTTTTCTTTTTTTTTTTTTGAGGGCAGTGTCACTGACCCTCATATGTGGGACCCGAACCAGGGCCGCTGGCTTCCCAAGCCAGCCCTTAACCACCGCACCACTCGGCCGGCCCCCAATCTTTTTTTCTGAGTGACGTTAAACTGATGACGTTTAGAATTGTTCCTCAGCCCCATGTACTTCTGTAATCCCTGTGCTGTTCATTGATTGATATTTCACATTGTGGTGATTTTTTTTAGGAAAGCATACGTCAACTTAAAGCACAACAAACTATATTTGGAAATGGTTTGTTAGCTGCATTACTTAATTAGGCTTAGTAATCTTGCCACATGGCCCTGTGTGACTCATGAGGTCTGGGGGAGGTCTGGGGGTGGGGTTCAAGCTTGCATTAATACTTTGAGGAGCCTCACATTTATTTATTTACTCGTTATTCTATAGTTTTCCAAACATACGCAAACGTTCCTTCTTTTTTTAATGTTGAAAAATGGCTGCCTGGAGCTTCTCAGTAGGAGGACCCCAGCACTGGCAGAGTTAGGAAGACACCAGGGCAAGCATCAAAAATCCATCCAGGAAAGTGGGACCTCCTGACAAAACCAACTAAAGACGTCTGAGAAAACACATGCAGAGTGATTTGGGCAGACTCTCTGCTAAGGGCAGCAGGGTCAGAGATGTGAGTTGGAAGTCTGAGCTGGCACCATCAAGGTATACTGGAGAAAGAGGGAGCTGGGAGGATTTGGGGAGGTGAGAGGTGGGAGTTACAAGCAAGCCTGGGCGTGAGAAGGAGGTGACCAAACATCACGTCTGCATAAGACCAATAACTCATTTGGGCTCCTGACATCCAGTGTTTGGCTGTGTCCATGGTACCCACGTTGCTTGACAATCCGCCTTTGCCAGCCAGTGAGCCATGTGCAGGCACACAGCTGCTCTCTGGGTCTGCTCAGCTAGAGTGAATGCATTGACGTTTGTGAGAAACGCCCCAATGAAAGCCACCAAATCCGTAACTGTGGGGAGCAAAGAGGGTGTGACTCATTTTGTAGTGGCTTACTTGGTTGACACCAGCCTCATGACTTCACTAGGGACACAGTGTTAAAAATCAGAGCGAGGCTGTGCAAGGCAGGAAGGCTGTGCGAGGCAGGATGGGAGCTTGGTAACCTGACCCCTGTCCAGGTTTATCCCAGAGGAGGCCACGGGAGAGGCCGGATGGGATCCTACCCAGCAAACCACATCTCCAGGAGCACAGGGTCTCACGTGGCTCACTCACTTTTCAGCTGCTGGGGACTGGGGAGAAGCAGAGGCAATAACCCTCCTCAGCTGCTCAGTCAAGCCCTCCTCCCATTCGTCAGTGGCTGACCTCAGCCTCTGGCGTGGCTTCCTTCTCTGGTCTTGAGGCTGGAGTCCCCTTGCTTGTTTGGAGGTGACGCAAGGAGCACCACCTCTCCCCCTCTATGAGGGTGACCCCACAGCTCTGATAAGTCTCTGCTAAGAAGTCCTTCCTACTACTGACCTCCTTCCACTCTCCTCCTAGCCTCCCTTCTCTCTCAGATGGAGAATGTGTCTGGGGACACCTCTGAGCAATATTGACATAGATAGTCCAACATCTCCAGAATATGTGGGTACTTGTAACCTATTAGTCTCAGTTACCAGGCCTCAGCTGGGTCACCATGACAATAAAATATGTCTTTGGTTTTAACCTTCCACACATGATTCTTCTGTGAATTTACTGCTCTTGTTCCTTTTGTCCCTTGTTGTGTCCTATGCCACAACTAACTTGTTTTTATTACTCATTGCATGTCTGATTCTCTAGAAATGTGGCATATTGCGGCTGTGGGGTATATTCTAAGGCCAAACAGAACAGAGAAATCTTAAATTTCATTGTTTTATTATCTGTAGTCATGTTGCTATAGGAATTTTGAAACTAATGTATATTTTAGGATTAAATAAATAGGTAAATTTGTTGATATATGAGTCAAGATTTTCAAGGTGAGAGAAAAGAAATACAAATATAAAATTAAAGTCAAGGAAAGAAACTTGCATTAATTTTGAATGAACACTGATAAGAATTCACAATTTTTTAAAAAAGTATTTCTTAGCTCTGTCCACAGAAAGGCCTAGAAACAGTGACATCACAGTAGCAATGAGCACAATTAGGGCCCAGACCTTGGTTATTTGGTATTAGGTTGAAACCTGTGAAATTGCCATTTTTGTATAATTAATTAGGGCCTTTGGAGAAATGGTGGATTCCACGTCTGGGCAGAGGAAGTATAAGGTTGAACATGGCTGGTGTGTCATGTGCCAAAAAGTAAGGAAGCTGCCAAAGATGAATGGGTTGTACCAAAAACATACCAGAAGGGCCAAATTTGGGACAATTTGAGCATCAGGATAAAAAGGATTAAGATTGATTATAAATTTAAAAATTAATAAATCTTTTATTAGTAAGTGACTAAATAAACATCCGTGGTTCCAGAGTTTCACAGAGAAAGAGAGAGGGGAAATCATTTGGCACCTCAGGTTAAGATAGTTGCACCAATTTCTCTCTAAAAATTCCTATTGAAAGGGAAAGAATTAAGCATTTATCCAGCTTTTTTTTTATAATAGAAATTTTACTGGAGAACAGTGTGTTTTTCCAGGACCCATCAGCTCCAAGTCAAGTAGTTGTCTCAGTCTAGTTGTGGAGGGCGCAGCTCCTTGGCCCATGTGGGAATCAAACTGGCAACTTTGGTGTTATGAGCCTGCACTCTAACCACCTGAGGTAAACGGCCCCCTCTATTGTGCCTTTTGAGGAGAAATTGCACTTCATTCCTAATTGATGAGAAACAGTTCTTTACAGAAGAATGTCAGCTAATATGTGTGGGAAAAATGATTGAATTAGGAAATTATCATTTTGCAAACCTCAATGAAATAATTGATTTGGGCAATAATGGTTTCTAAAAACCAGGAGTGAGCAAACTACAGCCCACCAGTCAAGTCCAGCCCACTGCCTGATTTTGAATATTCCTCCAGCTAAGAACATTGTAGATATGTTTAGATAACTAAAAAAATCCAAAGGAGAACAATATTTCTTGACACATAAAATGTATATAAATTCACATTTCAGTGTCTGTCAATAAGCTTTTATTGCAACACAGTCATCCAACTACATACTGCTTTTTCCTGTGTTTGTGCAATAATGGCAGATTTGAGTAATCGAGACAGAGACAATATGGTCCAAAAACCCTAAATTATTTAGTATCTGGAAATTTACAGAAATGCTTGCTGACTCCTGCTATGAACTATTTGGTGAAAGGGAATTGGGGAAGAGGGTTATTTGCGTGGTGCCAATGTATCACTCTATAAATGACTTATTAATTGCAATATATTTATATGCTTTATAATGGAGAGATGGGGCAGCCACCACTAGGGACAATCTTATTTTAGATACTGCTGATGTGAAGCAATGTGAAGTCCACAGATCATCTTGGAAATACTCTTGCCAAACATGCTTAACTTCAAAATTGTTACATGTCTTTATTGTGGTCAAGTTGACAGACAATACAGTGCATATATTTAAAGCACACAATTTGGTACATTTTGACATACGCATAGGTAATACACCCTGAAAACAGGACTGCTATCAGGAGAATGAATAAACTTTCCACTGTGCCCCATTTTAGTGTCTCCCACCCACTACCCCGTCTTATTGATCTGCTTTCTGTCACTATATGATAGTTCCCTTTTTATAGAATTTTAAATAAATTTGTATGCTTTTTTGTCTAGCTTCTTTCACTCAGCTGAATTATATTGAAATTTATTCATGTTGTTTCATGCATCAAAAGTTTATTCCCTTTAAGTCCATGAAAAAGTGGATATATCGCTATTTGTTTTTCCATTCAAATGTTGATGGGCATTTGGGTTTCCAGTTTGTAGCTATTACACATAGAGCTACTGTGGACATTCATATACAGATCGTTGTATGGCCATCTACTTCCATTTCTCCTGGGTTAAGACAGCATACGATAGGTTTATGTTTAACTTTATTATTATTATTATTATTATTATTATTTTTTAAAGATTTTATTGGGAAATTGGGGGAGGGGAACAACGTTGGGGAATTGGGGAAGGGGAACAGACAAGTTGCTGTCCTTTTGTTCTTCGGTCTAGCTGTGGAGGATGTTGCTTCACTGGCCCATGTTGGTATCATCATTGCGCTCTTCCCGGGTGAGGCAGATCAGTCACCGGCTTCTGGATGTCGCTCACCGCAGCTATTGGCAGCTCACGCTGGCTGCTGGCCGCTCACTGTAGCCTATGGCAGCCCACTGCAGCAGGGGCTGCAGCCTACACCATTACCGGGGCTCACAGCCACCCAGCTCCAGGTGGAGCTGTTGTTAGCTGTAGAGGGCAGTGTCACTGGCCCTCATATGTGGGATCCGAACCGGGGCTGCTGGCATCCCAAAACCAGCTCTTAACCAATGCGCCACTCAGCCGACACTATTATTATTATTTTTTAATTGTTCTATTACAGTTGACATTCAAATTTATTTTATATTCGTTTCAGGTGTAATAAGTTTAATTTTTTAAGAGACTCCAAAACTATTTTCCAAGTGAAAGTCCCAGTGGCTCCATACCTTTGCCGCACTTGGTATGGTCAGTCCTTTTAATTGTAGCCATTCTAATAGAAGAGTAGTGGTACTGGTGGTTTTCATCTGGTTTTCCCATGATGACTAATGATGTTGAGCATTTTTTTTTGTATGTTATTTGCGATCTGTGTATCTTTGGACCATTAAAAAGTTAGTTTGTTTTCTTATTCTTGAATTTTTGAGAGGTTTTGAAAAAATACTGCAACATCATAGTACATTATGCTAAGTGAAATAATTAAATACTGTATGACATCGTTTACATGTGGAATCTAGAAGAAAAGAAAACAATACTTAGAAAAAGAGATCAGATTTGAGGTTACCAGAGGCAGGGATGAGGAGCAGGGAAATTGGATGAAAGTTGGTCAAAATGTGCAAACTTCCAGTTTTAAGATAAGTCCTGGGGATGTAATGTACAACACAATAACTATAGTTAATACTACTGTATGGTATTTTTGAAGTTGCTAAGACAGTAGATCCTGAAAGCTCTCATCACAAGGAAAAGAATATTTTCTTTTTGTTTTTTTCCCCATAGATCTATATGAGATGATGGATGTTAACTAAACTTAACTGTGGTAATCATTACACAAATATATGTAAGTCAAGACATTAGGTTGTATTCCTTAAACTTATACAATGCTTATCTCAATATTTTTTATAAAATTTTAAAATATTTCAATATTATATTTTTGGTTTTATTTATCTCAGTAAAACTGAAAGAAAAAATGATTAAAAATATAATTTAGGTACAAGTTCTTTATCAAATATATGATTTTCAAATATTTTCTGCCAATTCATGGCTTGTTTTTTGGTTCTCTTAATAATGTTTCTCTATTTCCTTTTCCAGGTTAGGGAAGTTTTCCATCATTATTGCTTCAAATAAGATTTCAATTCCTTGCTCTCTCTCTCTCTTTCTTCTGGTGCTTCTATAATGCAAATGTTGGTATGCTTGATGTTGTTTCAGAGTCCCGTTAAACTCTGAATTCTTTTTCTTTATGCTGTTCTGATTAGGTATTTTCTGCTACCTTATCTTCCACATTGCTGGTTTGATCCTCTGCTTCATCTAACATACTATTGATTCCCTGTAATGTATTATTCATTTCCATTATTATATTCTTTATTTCTGACTGATTCTTTTTAATGTTTTCTACATTCATTTTTATGTTTCCTATCTCCTTGTTTAGTTCTCCCTGAGATCATTGCTAATCTTTATAACCAGTGTTTGGAACTCTGTGTCTGATAGATTGCTTGTCTCCATTTTGTTTAGTTCTTTTTCTCGAGCTTTGTTCTGTTCTTTCATTTGGGACATGTTTCTTTGTCTCCCCCTTTTGGCTGCTCTCTGTGTTTGTTTCTAAGTATTAGGCCTGGGTGCTATGTCTTCTGGTCTTAGTAGAGTGGCCTTATGTAGTACGTGTCCTGTGGGGCTCAGTGGTACAGTCCTCTTGGTCACTTGAGCCATGCATTCCAGGTGTGTCCCTTGTGTAGGTTGTGTGTGCCCTCCTGTTGTAGTTGAGCCTTGGATGCTATTTGCACTTCAGTAGGAGGGATTGACCCTCAGGCTCATTGGTAGTGAGAACTGGCCATGACTACAGTGGAGAAGTTGTGGTGCAGGGGCTGACCCTACAGAGCAGGATCTACCTCAGCAGAGCTCTGGTACCTGCCCAATCTGCCTCTTCTGTGTGTCTTACTTGGAGGCTGTTGGGTGATGCTCTAGCTTGTTTTGATGCTGGCCACTGGAGGCGCCAGCCCCAGGACCACCTTGGAGGGGATCCACTGCAGGTCAAGTTCAGCTACAACCCATGCCCCACCTGGGGCCACCTGGCAGGAGCCACAAAGAAATCCACAGATGGCTCCCTCCAATTCCCTGCTTGGCAGTGCCTCAAGAAGCCAAACCACAAACCAAGGCTGGCTGCTGCTAGTGCCTACTTAGGGCTGCTTAGCCAGAGGTATGGGACACGCTCAAGCCAGATGCTGCTTGCCTGGGTTCTGCAAACCTTTGAGAGATCCTAGGAAAGTCTGCAGCATGAGCTAAGGCTGGTGGTTTGTACAAAAAAGCCAGTGGAAGTGACTTTGGTCCCAAAAGTCCCCAAAAGTTGGGCAGGGTCTCAGAATCACCACGGCGTGGCCAACACTCAGCAGAGACTCAGAGGGTGGCCGCCTCTGTCCACGCGCTGGGAAGGGGGTGGGGCTCAACGAAGAAACAGTGACCTCCTGCCAGCCCCTCCATCCAGGAGAAAGCCACCTCTATAGCCCCTGTCCCAAGCCAGACAACTCAGTTCCCCTCCATATGTCCCTGTTGTCTTTCCAGCTGGTGCCTCAGCGCTGGAACTCAGAGTAAGTCCTTGTGCGGTCTCTTTAAGAGAAGCAGCTGGGATTCCAGCCACCTTCTGTCTCACTGAGTCACAATCTCCAATGGTTTTCACAACCAGAAATTATGGGGACTTCTCTCCTCAGCACTAGAACCCTGGGCTGGGGTGGTGCTGGGCCTCTTGCTCCTCCAGGGTGGTGGTGGGACCTCCATAGTTGAGATATCCCCACCGGTTTTTAATGGTCAGATGTGATATAGGATCAGCCCATTCTGCGTCTCTGCCCCTCCTACCAGTCGCATGTCTTTAGTTGTAGGGCTTCAGTTCAGCAAGATTTTAGGCGATTCTCAATGATGGTTGTTCTGTAGTTCAGTTGTAATTTTAATGTGGTCGTAAGAGAAGGTAAGTACAGCATTTACCTTCTGTGCCATCTTGACTGGAACTCTTTTTTTCTTTTCTGGATCATTTTGCCATAGAGTTGCCTTTACATGACTTTTTCAGATAGCTTCTCTGTACTTTTCCTCTTCTCTTTTTCTGAGACTCCCATTGCATGTATGTTGGTATACTTGGTGATTCATTGGCTTCCAAGCCTCTGTTCATTTTTGTTCAACCATTTTTTTTCTCTCTGTTCTTCAGATTGAATAATTTCTATTGGTCTGTCTTCAACTGCACTGATTCTTCTGCCGTCTCTAATCTTCCACTGAGCCTATCTAGTGGAATCAAATTTTAAATTTCAGTTATTGTATTTTGAAGTATAAAATTCCCATTTGAATCCTTTTTATAGTTTCTATTACACTTCTCTACTAAGATTTTGTGAAGTCATTGTATTAATATTAGTCCAGTCAGGTTGCTGTCACAGAATACCAGAGACTAGGTAGCTTAAACAATAGAAATTTTTTTCACAGTTCCAAAGGCTACATGTCCCAGACCAAGGATGATTCCTGGTAAGGATTCTCTTCCTGGCTTGCAAATGGCTGTTTTCTTGCTATGCCACCGATGGCATATGCAAGTGCCTCTTCTCTTGTTATCAGTACCAGCCTATGGATTTAGGGCCCCACCCTTATGACCCCATTTAACCTTTATCACTTCCTCACAGTCATTGTCTCCAGATACAGTCACAGCTGGGGTTATGGCTTCAAATATGTGAATTTTAGGGGGAACACAAACATTCAATCCATTATAGTCATTGACATAATATTATCTGTTAATTATTTGACATAGTTTTCTTGACATCTTTGAATATGTCTGTAATAGCCACTGTGAAATTTTTGTTTACTGAATCCAACATCTGCTTCCACTCAGAGTCAGTTCCTATTGCCTGAATTTTTTTCTTGAGTACAGGCTGCATTTCCTGTTTCTTTGCATGCTATTTATTTATTTATTTTGGGTTGAAAACCAAATGTTTCAGATAATATGGGGATTGTTGTTAGTGTTTTAGTAACTGCCCCCGTTCATGTGCTTCTGGTGAGAAACCTCCTGGCTTATGCTGGCAATGTGTGCGTTAGGACTGAGACCTCATGGGACCACGCTCAGTTCTGAAGGACACCCATTTAGTGCCCTTCGCAAGATGACCTGGTCTCAAAGGGGTCTTCTCTATGCATCTCCTCTGGCCTTCTGAGCAATTATCTTTCTTGTTATATGGTAGTTACCAGTCTCTGAGGTATAGTTGATGGGGGCAGTGAAGGGCAGGGGAGGAGGGAAAGGTCAAGGGCTAATCAGCTTTCCCTGGGTGTCATCTGTTCATCCTCTCATCACACTGGCCTGTTATTGCCACAGATTTACTGTGGTGTTTTCTCATCACAGGTGCTGTGAGGCAGGCAACAACCACCCAGGTCTTCTGGAAGATACATGAGCCCAGATGGGCCTCTGCCCCAATGGTGGTGCTATGCTCCCCTCCCCCCAGGTCACACCACACCAGGTCAACACCTGCTCCCTCCAACCCTCTTCCCTAAGGGTTTGTCGCTGTCTTTAGTTCTTCAAATCCATACATTTTCCTTGTAGATCTTTGGCCTCTCCGAGTTTGCGCTTGGAGAAGGGGCCAGCAGCCCCACTTTCTTGGTTAATGCCTGCCTTCTCCCCTAGACTGCTAGCTTCCTCATGGGTGCAGTCCATGTGAGCCTCGCCCCTCACTGCCAGGGCCTAGATCAGGGTCTGCTCCATAGTAGACATGCAGGAAAAATTTGCTGAATGAACTGCCTACTTCCTTCTTGACACGCTTATGGTTTCTTCTTTTTTGTGCCTTCCCAGGCTCCTTCCTCTCTACCTGCCCTGAAATAGTTGCATCTCTGTTTCTGTCCCCAAACGACATTGTTTCTCTTTCCCTGGGCATCTCATCCCTCAAATAAGTTAGACTATATGATGATGACTCTTGATTCTGTAGTTTGTCCAGCCTAAATGTAAGACTGCAATACAATAATGGACGGGCCTGGCTAAATGTCCTGCAGATGATCTGAATTCAGTGTGATCAAAACCAAGTGCAACAGGTGTTTCCCTGAACCTGGCAGCTCTCCTGCCATTCCTGTCTAGAGAGGTCCCCATTGAAACTCCATTCCCCTTCACCACTCCCATGTCAAGCCATTCATGAAATCAAGAAATCCTATAGACTCAGCTTCCTGTGTTATGTTTTCTACTTATCCTCTACCCCAACCCCATGACTGTTGCTTTGGCTCAGACCTTGGTCACTTCTCACCTAAGTTCCTGCTTCATCCTCCATGTGTGTCCTAGAGGGAACCTTTAAAGATGCAAGTCATATTATGCCACTTTCCAGATTAAATCCCTATCACTCGGCTCCCTATGACCTTTGGGTAACTCCAGATTCCTTAGTATGTACCTAGGAGAACTTTGATCTATGTTGGGAACTTCTTGAGAGCAGGGGGCATGGCTGTCTTATGGTAGCCCCAGCGTCCAGCAAAGTATTTGGCATATAGTTGGTGCTCAATAAATATTTGTTGAATGACTGAGTGAGCAAATAACCTGGCCCCTGCAAACCATGCCAACTTCATTTCTTTTTCTTTTCATTTTTTTAAAATTGGGGAACAGTGTGTTTTTCCAAGACCCATAACCTCCAAGTCAAGTAGTTGTTTTAATCTAGTTGTGGAAGGCGCCGCTCAGTGGCCCGTGCAGGGTTCAAACTGGCAACCTTAGTGTTATAAGCGCTGCATTCTAACCAACTGCACTAACTAGCCGCCCCCCGCCCCAACTTCATTTGTTAATGTAGCCCTACTCCACCTTTACCACACTAAAAATTACTTCATTTTAACAAGATCCCTGGCTGATTTGTATATACCCTGAAGTTTGGAAGGTGCTAGCTTGAGGACTCCTAGCTGGGTGTTATTTCTCTTGTGTCTGGGCACACCTTCATATAGCTGGTGTTTCCTCATTTAGATCTACAGAGAGGTTTGTGCATATTTGGCTTCGGTGGCTTTCTGACCATGTGGTGCCCCCTTCTCTCTGGCTTGTACTTGTCTTCAGTCTGGCCCCTCTCCCTTCTTCCCATTTTTTTCACGTGGCTAACACACCTTCTAGACTCAGCTAAGGCATCACTCCACCAGAAAGCCCACCTGACGCCCTCCAACTTGACTCAGGAGCACTTTCGGTAGCGGTTACTGCATCAACTTTTATTTGCAGCTTTAGTAAGTTGACTCTTCAGCTAGAACTTGAGCACCTTGCGGGAAACCTAATTTTATGCTTTGTACCCTCCACTGAGCTCCACTGTCTGGCACATTCTAACAGCTGAGTACATGTGGCTGTTAGAAGGCTGCATGAATGGGGCTTTGCTGGCCTGCTCCTTGCTGCCTCATCCTACTCTACAAGGGCGCTGGGCAGCTGGGCCCTGATGGGGCAGGATGCCAGGGGTGAGATTAGGGGATTCAGCAGCCTGCTGGCCCAGCAGCTGTCTCTCCCTCCCATCCCACCCCCTCACCCTTCAGAGAGCACATGTATCAGAAGCAGCTGCATGTGTGTGTGTGAGTGTGTGTGCGTGTGTGAGTGTGTGTGTGCATGTGTGAGTGTGTGTGTGTATGCGTGCGTGTGTGGAGGATAGGGGGTACCCCCCCCTTTCACTCTCTCTCTTTTTCCCAGGAACAAGTGTCACAAAGCAACTGACAGCTGAGGAAGAAATGTTTAGGCAAAGAGGAGACCCCACAAATATGAGCTTCTGGAGCTGAAAACATGCCTCCGCCTGCTCCCTGGACTGGAGCCAGTCTAGGAATGGCACCGAGCAGTGCAGGCTCTGGCTGTCATTTTAGGAGCCAAGTGGAATGGCAATAAAACTTAACGAGGATGGGACCATGACGGCACGCTAGCAGTTACACTGTGAAAGCCTAAGTGTGTTTCATGACACTTTCTTATTAAGAAATGATTAAAAATGTGATATTTCTCCCTTGCTAAATGCAATGCCATCCATTTCTGTGCACTGAGGGTTTTGGCAAAAGCAGCTTGCCTTTAATCTAGGATAAGTGTGGGGCTGTTGCTGGGAGCAGAGCTCCAGGGGTGGACGTGTGAGCCAGCTGTCCAGGATGGAGCCTGGGACTCTCTTGGGAAGGCAGAGGTGGGGAGCTTGTGCTGCTTATTTCCCGCTGGCTGAGGCATGGGTGCCTTTCCCTCACAGCGGGAGCACTCCTGACAAGCACACATGTGAGGGCAAGCTTGGGAAATCAGCGCCTGAGCTGAGATGCACCTTCCAGCTGGTACCTGCTGGGCTGATGTGCAGATGTGCTAATGGCTTAGTCTGATTTCAAGCAGAGGAAAGTACAGAGGACTCACGATGAGGCGGCGTGAGCATTTGTCCCCAGAGGGGCCCACATGGAACAATGCTTTGGGAGGCAATGTAAATGGCAAAGCCAGGATTAGTTCATACTTTGCAAATGTTTGCCAAGCAAGCCCCTGTGGCCAGGAGCCAGGGTGTGTGGTGGGCCTGTGGGACTCAGATCTGGAAGACCTGTGTCTGCTGTCAAAGGGCCCTCTGTCTGCGGAAGAGACAGGCAGACACATCCAGCCTAGTGTGGTAATGCTGAGATAGAGGCAGCCACAGCGCATGAGGGGACAAGTCACCCAGACCAAGGGGTTAGAGGACATCCCAGAGAAGGAACCACTGAGTATTTCTTGGAAGGACAACTAGAAAGAGGAGGAAACTGACATCCACTCAGTGCTGATTGTGTCCCCAGCACGGTGCTGGCCACATCACCCACATCTTGCCCCATGATCCCTCCACAGATGGGGAATCAAGGCTCAGAGAGACGCCCTGGCCGACCCGATGTCACATGGGAACCTCTAGAGCCTTACGCCATGACATGCTGTTTGCCCTTCAGTCATGGCAGGGATGAATAGAAGGTCTGTATTGACCACATTTTCTGTTTTTTGTACTTGGTGTTTTGACATCTGGGGCTTTGCAGACAGAGAGGGACCACCCCTCCTGGGGTTAGCTGACTTCTAGAGAAAGTAAAAGACTGGCCCAGGAGCTCACCTTTTATGTGCATATTAACCAATCCATAGGCCATACCCCCACCATCTCTGTGGAGCTCTCTCACTCCATTCCCCTGCCTAATCACCCAGGCTAGGCACAGCTCCTAGCCCCCAGAGCCTGCTGAAATTATGCAAACCAGATAATCCTAAATCTATTTGCCCTGTCTCCCCTGTTCCTTCCAACAGAAACCATAATAAACACTCTTGTTCACATTTTCTCCTTACCCTTGGCCTCCTGAATGACCTGCTGCTTCACTGTGTGACTCTGTATGACATGGCAGGCCCCCTCCTCTTGGGAACTGTGAATAACAAACTATCTTATCAATGTCAGTTGTCTCCTGCTCTGTGGCATCGTCATACCTGAATAATAATAAATATTTAAATATTTAAAACACAGGCAGAGAAAGTTGCTGGTGCCAACAGGAGCAAGTCACGCATATTCCATGAGCGATTTGTAGGGCTTGAGCCCAGGGGTATTGGGGGCCCTGGAGGGTAGGCAAAAACTCATGGCTGTATTGAGAAGCCAGTCTTGCACCCTGAAGATGCTGAGGATGCTGTTGAGGATGGGGACAGACTTGTGCTCTATCACAATGTCTCCATCAGGTGCCGGAGAATGGTCAGAAGAAAGAGAGATGGGGACCGTTTTAGTAATCCTGGTGTGACAAGAAGGTAGACTTAGCTGAGGCCATATTGGTGGGAATGGAGGGGAGAGGAGAGACCTGAGAGCCCTGGAGGAGGCACGGGTCAGAGTTTGGTGGTTGGTTTGAGAAGGAGGTAGAGTAAGAGGGAGGACCTGGATTTTGGCAGGTGAATGCATTGGTGGTGGCTCCTTGCCAACCAGGAACTGCTGAGTTCCTGCTGAACCACCTCAGAATACCCAGTTGGTGGAAGCCCTAATCGGTTGGTTCTTTGGATTCAGAGCTCAGGGGAGAGGATTAAAGTAGGGGGTTAAAGTTATATCTGGGGGGAGGGCGGCCAGCCGAGTGGTGCGGTGGTTAAGCGCTGGCTTAGTAAAGCCAGCGGCCCCGGTTCGGGTCCCACATATGAGGGCCAGTGACACTGCCCTCAAAAAAAAAAAAAAGTTATATCTGAGGCTTGTTTTTTTTTTTTTTTAAGTAACAATGTTAAACTCATTTATCTTCTGTAATTGACTATGGTTCAACATTTCTCACAAACATTTAACACAAGAGCTAATTGAAGGAATTTTGTGTGTTTCCACACTCTGCTTCCCGGAACTGCAATAACCAGGCAATAAAGAACAAACACCCTTTATTTGTTCTACTTGGGGAAGTTGAAGATGCTTTTTGTCCACCATCCCTTAAACAAATGACCACCAGCCATGTCAAAAGACCCGGAAAAGCTTCTGTTTAGGAGTGGGGCAACTGCAACCAGGCAGAGTTCCAATTTAAAATCTGAGATTGATCGGGCAGGCATCCAATATTCCAGAATGGCAAACATTCAAAGTTCAGACAGGCCAAAAATGACTGGCGAAGAGGAGAAAACATCGATGTACTGGCTGAGCCTGAGGGAACCATGATGGACACTAATGGCTGGCTTCCTGCCCTGGACCAGATCTGAGAGGACTGTAGGAATCGTTTGGCTCTGCATGGGGTTTAGGTGGGATGTGGGATATTGGGGATCTACCTCTAGGCCCTGGCAGCTTGGGAGGAGCTCTGAAATAGACCTGAAAGATTAAAAAAGAAAGTGTGTGTGAGTGTATGTTGGGGTGGGGGGAGTCAATAAGGAGATTTTATTGTAATTGCTATTCCTCATACTTAATGTACTTCCAGGTTAGTGGAAGTGCCCAGACATATACGACAGACTTTCAGACCTTTCTGAGGCAGAATAACCATGAGTGTGAAGGAGCCATGCCATAGCTGTGAAGTCCGAGGCAGTGTGAAGTGGGAGCAGATCCCATGGATGGTCCAGAGGAAACTACAGAAAGTGATGAACTTTGAAGTGGAGCACGCCATCTTCTTTGCGTATTCTCATGTCCTTCTCAAAGGGAATCCATTCATTTCAGCACCCCTTTTTTTCCCTAGAGAGGGTCTCAGGAGCTGAGGGTGGGTCCCCCGCCTCCCATGAGTTTGGGCCCCTTGAGAGCCTAAAGAGTAGCAGCTGTTACTGTAAGGTCCCACACCTGTAGAGTAGAGTAATGCACAGTATGTTGGAGGAACCTGTACTATGGCCAGTTGAAACGTATTCACCTCAGTTCTTTCAGAGAGGAGATGGGCAGCACACAAGCTTTTTAGTCTCTGAAAGAGTCACCTAGTCCATTTACTACCTTAAAAACAGAAAAGACAAAAATTACCATAAACAAAATGAAAAGGCAGACTCATGTCTTGTTCATGGACGGTGTAGAGGCCTGACATCTGTACTGTACATCTGAAGCTGCTGCTGAATAATATTATATGTCAACTATAGTTTAATACATATATAGTCATGGGATACAGAATATAGTGTGGGAATGGAGTCAATATATGATATCAGGGGTTGGGGGACAGTGGAGGGGGGAGGGGGTTGTCACTTTGTGAGGGGTGAAAAGGATATTGCGTTGTTTTGTACATCTGAAACCAATAAAAACAAAAAAGAAAAAATGAAAAAGCTAACTATGGAACAATACTGGCTACACAATGACAGATGAAGTATTCATGTCCTTACTGTATAAAGCTCCATGCAAATGGATAAGAAAAATAATGGGACTGCAACAGACAAATGTGGACTGCAACATTATAGGTGGGAATGCCTTTTCACTGCTTGGAAAGCCCATTCCCAAACAGAAGCTGAGAAACACCAGGAACTCACATTTCCAGCTTCCCTTGCAGCTATAATATGGGCGCATGTCCCTGGGCATGTGACTCAGATCTGACCAATAAGGCGAAACAGATTCTGAGGCTTTGGGGAAAATACAGGAGAGAATGGTGCAAGGGGAAACTCCTCCCTCTGTCCTTCCTACCCGTGGAGAGGGCTGTGCTGAGGGTCTGATGCTTGGAGGACCATAGCAGGCTGGGACCATGAGGGTATCACAAAGAAAATGACAGAGAATCTGACCATAGCCCTGACATCATTGGTGCTCTGAACCAAGTCTCCAACAGCCTACCTCTGGACTCTTTGGGTTGTGAGCTTTATTCATAAATGTCTGTTGTTTAAACCACTTATAGGTAGGTATTCTGTTACTTGGGATGAAGTCATCCTAACTGATAAAAGATGAAAAAGATAATTTTCAGAGAAGGAAATTACAATCAGGGAATAAAAATACAAATAAGGTTTTGTCTCACTAGCAGTTAAAGGAAATGCAAACTAGAGTGATGATATCATTATTTGATTATCCAATTTGCAAACATAATGATGTACATGTGGTGAGATGACTTTCTTATAGACATCCCTGTGGGAGAGCTTTTGGTACAATGTACCTATAAAGCAATTTAATGATATATATGAATCTTTTTTTTAAAGTACTCACTCTTTGATTCACTATTCTCCCCTTAAATATAATCAGAGATACAAATGAAGATTTATTAACTGTCTACTTGACATCTCCACATAAAGAGTGCTTTACGGACTATATTAGCTTACCAGTTTTACTGTAATAAATGATCACAAGCAGTGGCTTAAAACAACACAAATTTATTGTCTTACAATTCTGGAGCTCAGAAGTCTAAAACCAAGGTGTCGGCAGGACAGTGTTCCTTCTGGGGGCTCAGAGATGAATCCATTTATCTGCTTTTCCAGCTTTTAGAGGCTGCCTGGTTCTTTGGCTCCTGCCCTTTCTCCCATCACTCCAACCTCTTGCTTCTGTAGTCATAACATCTGTTGTTAAATCCTCCTCTGCCTCCCTCTTTTAAGGACCCTTGTGATGACATTGGGCCCATGTAGGTAATCCAGGATAATATCTCAATCCAAGATCTTGAACTTAATTGTATCTGAAAAGTCTTTTTTGCCATGTAAGGAGGTCACATGGTTATAGATTCTGAGAGTTAGGATGTAAACATCATTGAGGGACCAGGAGTCTGTCTGCCTCATGGGCACTTCAAATCTAACATGTAAGAAAACTTAAATTCTGTGTTCCTCTTCTCCCAAACACTGTCCCCATTTGGCCTCAAATCTCTGTGGCATCATCACCCACACAGTTGTCCAGTCTAGCAACGTGTCACCCCTGGCACTTCCCTCTCTCACCTCTATGTCCTATAGCCATCCACGAATAGTTACTGAGTGTCACCTGTGTGCCAGGCACTGTTTCAGACACAGAAGACATGGAGATAAATAGACATGGGGGTCTCAGCTCAGAGGAAAAACAAGAAAATATCACTTAGCTATTGATGCCCTTTGAAAAGCTGGGGGATATGATGTGTAAACTGGCTGGAGGTTACTTTAAATTGGGTAATCGGAGGAGGCCCCTCTGAGGATGAAATATTTAATCTTAGATTTGATAAGAAGGAATCAATCATGCAAAATTTCAAGACAGCGCAGCCTAGGTGGGGGAAACAGTCTGTACAAAGCCCTGAGATAGGAATGAGCTTGTGCTGTACAAGTAACTGGAAGAGGGCGGATGTGGCTGGAGCAGAGAGATCAAGGACAAGAGTGAAATGAGGCCAGAGAAGAAGATAGGAGCAGGTCTCATAGGTCCTAGTAGAACAGAGCAAGGATTTTGGACGTTACCTTCAAAATATAAACTTAAACCTCTTGCTTCCGTCTCATCTCAGCCTTTTAAACCTGACCAACCATCATCTCTCACCTGGACTATGGCAATAGTCTTCTACTGGTCTCCCTCCTCCACCTTTACCACCCTGACCCATGTTCCACGTGACAATCCGAGTGATCTCTTAAAGAGAGATCTTTCTCTCTTTCTCTCCTGCAGAGGCTGGAAAGCTGAAGACCCTATTTCCCAGACTCTATGCACCTTGGGTTCCAGATGTAATTTAGGCTCCGCTTAAGTCAGATGTACTTGTGAATGATGTGAGTCAGTGGGGCAGAGAGAGAGGCGGTGTGGCCCAAGGCATTCACCTTTGCAGGTGTGGCTCCAATAGGTGCAGAGTGGCTGTGCAGCCACAGTTGAAACTGCCTCCATGGTGTGTCCTGGAGCCAGTAGGTGCAGCCTCACTTTCCTAACAGCTGCCCACCGATCTGTAAATAGGTAATTCCCTGTGTTAGATTTCTTTCTGCTTAAAAAAGCGAGAGTGGTTTCTGTCATCTTTTACAGAACCCTGAATACGAAAGGGCCACCCTGATCATATGGTTATTGACCAGAGATTAACGCCCCATCCTTACCATGCTTATAAGACCCCAATGACGTAGCCCCCTCAACTTCATTTGGCCACACTCTGCTGTCCTCTTCCCTGCTCCTGATGAGTCCTTATCTGTCAGGTGGCAACTCAGTGTCACTTCCTCCGAGAAGCCCCCTCTGTGGCTACTGTAGCAAAGCACCACAGCCTGGGGGGCTTAAACAACAGAAACTCATCCTCTCAAGTTGTGGAGGCTGGAATTTCAAGATCAAGGTCCCAGCAGCGCTGGTGCCTCTGGAGGACTGAGGGGGAGGATGTATTATGGCTCTCTCTGCGGGGCTTGTAGGTGGCCATCTTCATGTTCCCCGTGGGGTGCTCTGTGTGTGTGTCTCCGTGTCCCCATGTCTCCTTTCTGTAAGCAAACAAGTCATTGGATCAGGGCCCTCTCTAATAACCTCATCTTAACTAATTATATCTGCTACAACCCTATACCCTAATTTCAATTCCATTCTGAGGTACTTGGGGTTGGGGATTCAACATATACATTTTTCTGGGGGGAGGGGCATACAATTCAGCCCATAGAATTCAGATCTCCAATCATAACCTGCCTGCCACCAAACTCTTACTTCTTTGTCAAAGTGGCAAGCGCACTGTGTGACCACACAGGCATTCAGCTGGTTGACGTCTATCTTGCACCAGACTGTAGGCACCATCAATTGGGGAGACTGTCTCCTTGTTGATTTCTGTGGTTAGTACAGTGCCTGGTGCAGAGCAAGTATACAAAAAGGATTCATTGAACTGGTAAATGAATGAACTGATCAGTAAATAGTGAATATTTCCAATAGCTAATGTAAGACCTATAAGGCCCATGATAGACAAGTGGCCCAATCAGCCAACACACAGTTGTTTGTTACACAGCTTATAGTTTGTTTATTGCACCACTATTAAAGTCTGTTTCTGAAGAATTTTTTTACACTGTGAGGAAATGCTTATGGTTTGTCATTGAATGCCATGGTAGAATATAACTATTTAGGCACTATTATTTGAAAAATGAAGAGGAAAATGAGATAGCGTCCAGCATTGAACCTCACAACAAGTGAAAGTCCTGTTATAAACTGATTAAGTTTGTAATTTTCTGCATTGAATTGATTAAATTCTTCTGATTCATTCACTCAGTGTCTTCATGTCAAGGCTAAACAATTATTAGCACCTTTAAAAATTAGTATTCTTTTTCTATCCTATATTCTTTTAGGCATAAAAAGTGAGGATATGAGGAAATAAATAGGGCCTTGTTTGTACTTCTTTGGGCTGAAATCATCTTATTTTTAGTTACTCATTCTGCCGTTAATAAAACCATGTCTGATAATACGTAAAAATAATGGCTTTGAATTTATTTTGCATATTCTTTAAAAATGTTTAAAAACTTATTTTTCCTGATTTCAGAGCTAATACATGCTCATTATCAAAAAGTTAAACATCAAAAAAGAATAGAAACTAAAAGCATCCTCAAATTCTGCTTCAGAGCAATAACCATTAATTCTACTTTGACAATATTCTTCCAGTTTACTCTAAATATACACATATGTATATATTAACACACACAAGCGTTTTGCAGAAATGAGCCCACACTATGTAACAGTACAAAATTGTTTCATTTAAAAACATTTCTTGGTCATTGTTATGTGTCAGTTTTCATGTACCACTCTGGTTCTTTTAATCCCAGGTGGGTCTTGACTCAGCCTGGGCAACTTAAGGTCTAGGAAAGCAACCCCAGATATAGGAAGGTAGCCCGTCATCTTCCCAAGGGCAGAGTAGTCAAGGCCCAGACGCCCGATTGGTTCATACTCTGTGGCTCATTTCTTTTCTTGGCCGTGAATGCCAAGGTCCCTACCCACATGTGCTGGTGTCATTCGATGAACCGTATGTGGAGCCCTCTGTGGGTGGAAGCTGCTATGTGGGTAGCAGAAAACCAGAACTAAGGCTGTCCTGTGCTTCCTGGAGTTGAAAACCCCGCCACACTGCAGAATTCTCTAAAGCTCCAAAGGCTAGTGGAGTTATTTCACCATCATTTCCAGCTGTGACCAAGTATATGAAGCTGTGTCATATGGTGAAGAATATAGATTAAATATCTTTTCAGTGGTGTGGTGATGGTATAGGGTACAGGCTGTGTGTGTGTGTGTGTGTGTGTGTGTGTGTCTTCATAACTGTGTGTTTTACTAACAATTTAGTAAATTTCCATCTCCACATTTTTTTATAAATCTGTAGTTTTCACATGTCCTCGAAATTTCTGAGTGGCTTTTAGACATTGTTTTTTCTGTTTGGTGAGTAAAAAAATGATACCTTTAAGTATATTAACACATGAATACATCTGAAACATCAGAGTTATCCTTTGAGATATCTGATGAAAACTAAGGGTTTTGGTAGGAACTGCAAATAGCTTTCCCTCCTCAAATTTGGACTAACACGAAGCTCCAGGTTTAATAAACATTTCAAGACTGATTTTCCCAAATGAACCCTTTACTGCTCTGTTTTCAGCCTCTCTGGATAAGGACTTATGCAGGGAGAACCTCATGTCACATTTCCAGGGACTGATGCATCACACGGAAGGCAAACAAGGATGTCAGCACCCAGCACCAGGAAAACAAGTCCCTGTGTAAAGGAAAACTGCAGTTTGAAGTCATTTTAGAAAATGATTTTATTGTCTTGTATTACAGAATACTATATAAGAAAATCTATTGATTGTCTCATACGTAGGCCAATTTGTTCATGAATTTAACAGAGCCATTCTGTTCACCTTTCAAGGTATAGTACAAAATGTACTCAACTACAAGAAAGGGGCTCTAGGGAGCATTATTCCCACCCATGATCCATACATCACTCAAGTTTATTGGCTTCACCTTTGAAGTGAAGCAAGGTGCGAAACACGTCCTTTTATGTCAGAATCAGGAGATGTGTTTCCAAGAACAATGACTGCACATTATTTCACAGAGATGAAGACGTAGGTGGAGCAAGTGATGAAGAAACACAAAGAACCTTGAACTTGACCCTGGGTTTTGAACTTTATTGGCATATTATGATAGCATTTTCCTTGTGTAATGTCTGGAGAGAGGAAACCATCTGCTGGCCTGTCTCCTGGCTCACTCCGCAGCCAGACTCATGCCCGTTAGGCATTTTTGTATTTATCTGTCTTTCCATGAGATGGGGTGTTCTGGTGGATGCAAGCCTGAGTGGTAGACCTTCAATAAGTATTGCCTGATGAACAAACAAATACAAAAGCATATAAGCAAACTCCTTGGTTGCGCTGTACCTGCTTGGAAAGCCCTGTTGTCTCCATGACCGGCAGAGCCACGGCATGGTGACCCTTAGACTAATGGTCAGTGCCTCAAGCCCTTATGCACCCATTGCCTTCTCAAGGGTGGGAGCTTGCATTGTTTGACCCTGTCGTGGGTCTACTGGGAAAGAACAGCTGGGTGGAGCCTGGCCCCTGAGGACCTGCTAGAATTAGCACCTTGGGATGAACAATGAAGGCCAGGCAGTCGGGGCCACCAAGAGAAGGGTGGCCACACACACCTGCGGCTCCTGGTCTTCTTCCCATGTGTCGGGCACTCCTTTTGGGAGTCCCAGGCCACTCATGGCTCTGTTTCTGGTGTGCCCATAGAGTGAGACTCTGAGCATAGAGTCTTTGGCCACTGGCTGGGGGGGTCTCAGATGGTTGGGTGTGTGCTCCTATGGAGAGGGGAGGGGAGGGAAACACGTGTCTGCTGGAACCCGTGCCTGTTTGTCCCAACTCCTCAGCTCTGCGAACCGGTTAGAGGTATGAGTTCCTTCCTGTCCCCCAAGGATGCAGTGTCCACAGGATGAGGGCAACACCTGGGGCTGGCACAAGGCACAAGTATAGCCATCAAAAGCCATCAGAAGTTTCAATGATTCCAGAGGCTTTCAGTATCCCGTGTGACCCCAGATCTCCCTGAGGGTCTCTGAGGTTCCACTAGGTGGCACAGTTTCTCCAGGACGCAACTTCAACATGTCACACAAAACACCTCTTGCAGAATTTAAAAGTGGGGTTCCCCCAGGGGTCCCCGGCCATGTTGTGCACCAAAGGGAGGAACCCAGCTTCTGAGAGGTTAATTTATTCCCCCCACGATGGCAGTTTAAGAGCAAATTTATTCCCCCCCACGATGGCAGTTTAAGGCAGGATGGAGTAAATTCGGGCACATAGAAGGGCTCCCAGCAGCAGGGCTGTGGGGTGCCAGGTGGGGGCGCCAATAGAGGTCCCAACTGCTTGTGCCACTGGCCTGTTTGCAGCCGGGTGACACCCATGACCTCTTCTGGAATAACGTGTTTACGTGAATACGATAAAATACATAGCATTACTAAGGGAACTCATTATATTCAAATGCAGTTATAAAAATATTTTTTAAATGAATCCATAAAATAGTAATGCATTGTGCTTCTTTATTAATACAGTAAATGTCATGCTGTAGCAGTGTGTCTAAGAGTGACCATAGTTTTGAAAAAATGCTGACTGTGAGTGATGTTTGGAGCTGTCTGCAACAATTATAGTGACGTGAAAATACCTGATTTCTATTGGTGACAGCATCCAGCCACCACTGTTACAGCTGTGATTTGTGGCCGTCGTTGGGTCCTCTTATAATTTAAGAAAATATTAAGTTGCAGTTACAGCTGAGTGAAAATAAAGATGTGATTTTTGCTTCCATCCAAGTTCATGGACTTTCTTCCTCTGTTCACAGACTTCAGGGCTCCTCCCCGAGTGGGGAGTCCCTGCCATCGGGAGTGGCCCTTGTCAGCTGGACCGAGTCCAAGCAGGAGAGGGCCTCGGGTGGACCTGCTTGCAAGAAGGACAGAGGAGAAGGAGGCTCTGGCTCGTCGGCTTCAAGTCTCAATTTATGTGCGTCTGAATGCCTGCCTCGGCTGGGCCTTGTTAAACACTGGCCCTGGTTTCTTTCCTCTCACTTTAACTTTCTCATCTATCACAAAGGGGAAGAAAGACTTTAGAGAAATGTGGAAACTATACTAAAATCAAGGCTGAAGGTAGGGGAGAGTAATTGTTCACATAAACCCCACAATATGGAAGAACTGGGGAGGGGAGGAGGCTGCCTAGGCTGGGGTGTTGCCTGGTCAGGGCCCTTTTGAATTTTATTCTATGTATTATTACTTTTTTTTTTGTCTTTTTCACTATGGTTCTGCCTACCTCACCAGAAAAGGGAGTGGACTTCTATTGCTTTTGACCCCACAGAGGGCAGGGCAACATTTTACCAGGAAGGCCAGTACATGGTGGTTGGATGGGGTGCTGGGAGGCACTGGGAGGCGACAGGCCAGGCAGCCTGGGTTCCTGCCCCAGCTCTGTTTGGTTACCGAACCATCGATGGGCTCCTGCCTGCCTCAGTTTCCTCATTTGTAGAATGGTGCTAATGTTAATTTCCCTACCATCTCACAGGTTGGCCTTGAAGATCAAGGGCCACAATAAATGTACACATGCTCTCTGATGTGTTTATTTGTAGTCCCCAAAGTGACTGGCAGAAATACATATGACAGGACACAAAAATAAAGAAAGAACCTTGGAGTGAAGGGAAAATAAGAGCAGAAAAATGCATTGGATTGATTCTGTACAGGAGGTGGAAGAAGTGAGGTATGGGTGTCCAGGGTGGGGCTGGGTGAAGTGGCAAGAGCTCAGGAGTGGGGGTGGGCAGGACTAGGAGGATTCGATGCTGGCTTGCCCCTGGGGAAGGGAGGGGCAGAGGAGGCCAGGAGGACACTTGCATTTCTAGCTTGGGCACCTAGGAGGAGTGGAGCAGGAGCCCCAGGCTCCAGGGCAAAACCATGAGTTCACTTGGGACATGTGGAGTTTGAGGTGACCTTAGCTTTCCTATGGAGATGCCTGCATGGTGGGTCTGGATTGGAGATACAAATATTAGAGTTATTGATCATTGAAGTGATGTGGGGATGTAGAAAGTCAGATGGAGGTGAGTAGAAGACAGGAGATAAGGGCCTAGGGTGGGGTCCAACATTTATATCTAGAATACATACATTAACGACATCTATACAATACACTCCCTGGGCAGAGCTGCACACCAACAGTTAACTGCTTTTTCATCGTTTGCTAACGTTCTCACCTCCATTTTTACCATTCTGTATTATAATTGCTTTTCAGATCTATCTCTCACCCTCTGTATTCTGTCCTCAGTTTTTTTTTTGTTTGTTTGTTTTTTACATATGTGTGGCACATGTTCTTGTACTTGAACCTGGGGAATTCAACAGGTGGGCCACCTGGCTGCCTCTGAAAGGCTCAATAATGTCATTATGAGAAAGCCAGGAACATACAAAGACATTTTCATTTGCGAGCATTTGAGGGGGGGCGTCACAGAATAATCACTGGACATATCTCCCAGGAGATTACAGGAAGTGTAATTGTTTGTTTGTAGGTCTGCTACTCTAGCAATATTTGTGAGCTTCTTGATGGCAGATAGTGTATTTAAGGCAACTACTTGTTCAACTTTTAACAGTAATATTAGCAAGCCTTTATTGAGCATTTAATGTGTAGCAGGCACTGTTCTAGGAGCACTCGAGTCTACAGATGGATATTATTATGAGGTAGATATTATCATGTTCCTCATTTCACACACGAGGAGACTGGGGCACAGAGAGATTAAGTAAACCATCCAAGGTCATATAGCTAGGGGGTGGCTAAGTGGGGATTCAAACCCAGTACCTGGCACCTGGCAGGCACTCCATAAATGTTTGTTGAGTGAATAAACACCTCGCACTTCTTAAGCTTGGAACCTGTGCCTCTCTTTATTGAAATCTCACTACTTAAAGCTGAGATCAAGGGTCACCTTCTCTGGGAGGCCACTTCCTATTCTGGCCCCAGCGTGACTTTGACCGCAGCACTTTGGATCTCAGCCAGGGCACTCGCTCCATTTTATGTGGTAACTCAATGAGCTATGCACACATCTCTCTTGAGAGTAAAGATGGGAACAACTTTGCATTCCTGTTAGTGCTTTGTGGGCTGGGTGCTTATAAATGTTTGCTGACTTGAACTAAATTGAAGTTGTAATAGGAGGCCAGATGTTTACTTGGGAGAAATTAAGAACAGCTAGAACACAAAGATCATCAGAAATGGGGCCAAGGAAACAAGCGACCCTATATCTGAGGAGCAGCCGAGGTCACAGAAGTGCCAGGGTCCCAAGAGGACTAACAGCTGAACTTTTCCTCAGGAATAAAGGAAAGAAAGTGTTCTCTGGGTTAGTGTAGCTTGTTCAGCTCAATATTCAATCTGTGCTCTGAAATTTGTATTTCCATTAACAGTTACTCTACAGGAAGCTGCGGTTCATGAGTTCAAAGCAGAATCTAGCAGTTTGTATTGTGCCATTTTAATGTCGCTATGTTGGTTGAAAATTCATGAGTGGATTGTGTCTTATGCTGTTCTAAGTGCTTTATAAATATTAGCTCATTCTTTAGCCCTCTTACAATTCTAAAAGAAGGGTGTGCTCATCCTCCTGCCCATTTTACAAATGAGAAAACTGAGGTAAACAGAGAGGTTGAGTGACTTGTCCAAGGCCACACAGCTTCAAGTGGCAGAACCACTAGGGGAGCCCAGACATTCTGACTCCCCAGTCCCTGCTCTGAGCTACAATACTTTGTAACATCTTTCAGTTGACCACACAGAAGGACAGCCCATCTCTTGAATCTGTTTTCCTTGTTACAGTGGCTGATGATAAAAGGTAAACTTAATGCCTTAGTGGTCTGGACAGCCCCATAGAGAACTAATCTTTTAACTGCAAGCTCGTTTCAAAGACCATAGGGAGAGGGGAAGACTGTGCCCCATGCAGTCCTCCTGGACTTACAGACCCTGCAACAGCACGGACTTGAACAAGCTGCTGTGTAAACTCGCTGGCCCCCAGGGTCTGATTTCACCACCTGGGCAGGGAGCACCATGAGATCTTAGAAAGCAGAGGAGCTCTGTGTCACCGTTGCTGCCAGGGACATCCAAGGGTTTGCTAAGTACATTGGCTCTGAAGAGGTGGAATAAGAGAAGGAAAAGGTTGGGAGCAGGGAGAGGGCTGAGCATGGGAGGTTTGAGAAGAAAAACATGAGAAAATGTTCGTATTTCAAAGGATCTTTTCTTTTTTAAAAAACAAATATTTCAACCTTGAGCTGAGATCTTAGGTGTGTCACTTCAGCTCTGATTATTTACTTTTATGAGGATTTTGATTGAATACGATCCCTTTTTCTTAACCACCTCCGGGAATCCTTGAGGTAAAACAGTGCACTGTCCATTCCAGAGTGGATGCTTCTGCTTCTCGTAGCCATGGTAACAGCAAACATCCCAGGAGGGTCTATCATCTGAGTCCACTCAGCAGGCTCTTGGACAAGTATTATACATCTAAGGTATGGCACTACAGTGTGCAGTCAGGCCCTTGCAGTTAGCTGCACTTGTCAAACCAAACAGGGAGCTCCATCTAAGACAAGGGCTGTGCTGTCAAATGAGCAGCTCTGGCCTTCGGCCACGCTGATCTCCATGCCATATGCAGCGTTAGACACTCCCTGCTACCATCACCTTATTTAAAAGACAACTCAATGGTTGAGTTTGAACGCCTTCAAGCCTTAGTGTTTCGATCTGTATAATGGGGAGAATTATAATAACTGCTCCATCGAGTTGTGAAACCAAAGAGAATGTACACCGTACGTCTCATGGGGCCAGGCATAAGGACATGCCCAGGGAGTGGTAGAGACATCACAGGATCCTGGTTGTAGCTGTACAAGGAGCCTGGGAAAATGGAGACAGAAAGGTTGATATACTTTGGTGTCTGAATGGCACAACTTGGTAGCTAATTGTGTAATCTTGAATTTGGGGTGACATCCCCTACTTGTTAGCTTGTTTTCATATGCAAGGTAACAGAAGCAGTACATATTTGCTGAAATCCTTCTACGTGCCAAGCACAGTCTTCAGGGCAGGAGACCCGATAGTGAATTTCCTTGGTCTAGGTGATCAAGGAAATGATGGAGGAGTGAGGAACTCATAGCTAGAAGGCAGACAGCCTGGGGGTCAGTCCCCAGCATACAGAATGGCCTCAATAAATGTTTTCTGATGATAGGATGAACATGATGCCTCATCGAGTTTGGGAATAGGAATCTCTTGCTGCAAAGACCTTCTTGCACAGTTTAATTTTCTTAGCTATTTAAAAAAAGTCTCAAAAACACCACATCTCAAATGATTCTTTTTTTCTAACTTAGTATGTCTTTCCTGATTTCCAATATCTATTTAAATGTAGCTGAGATCAAGAGAGGAAAAGAAAGAAGTTGAGAAAAGGAGCTATAATTCCTACAGGACTCTTTGCTTGTTATGCTGTTGAAGTAATGACAGAGATTTGCGTTATTGACAAGTGGGTCACATCTCTAAGTCACTCTACAGGTTTCTGTTCAGAGAGGTAATTAATCAGCCTGTGGCTTTTGCTTCAGACAATAGGTTGTCTTAGCCTGACATCTACTGGTCAGCGTTGTAGTTACCTTGTAGTTACGTGTTATAACAGTTTCCCCCTTAACGTCTATATACTGTACCTGTGATTGTTTTTAGTTAAAAAAATCTAGTTTCTCCCCATTACCACCCTAATTCCATGTCTAGTCATTCCCTTCCCCTGGATCCTAAAAGCTAGTAAGCCTGTCCTCCCTTTCTTCTTCTCACGAATTGACCTTTCTATGCAGTTGGCCATTTTTTTCACTAATTACCTCATTTCACAGCCAACATCAGGCGATGGCATTTCTTTCTGTGGGCTGACACCCCAAGAACAGAGGGGAGTAACCCAATCACCTAAGACCTGAATACAGACCCCAGGACCAACTCGGTTCTTCTCCAATTATGAGAGTACTTCAGGGGAGGCATTTCCAGAGAGGCTTCCAGTGCGTCATATTCCTGGAGCTGTGGTAAGCCCTTGTGTGAAAAGGATCCCCACCAGGGCCTTTGAGGACGGGGGAGATACAAGTCTGTGGAGGGAGGGGCGCTTTGACAGCAATTTTCTTTATAGCAGCGTGGAGGCATGTAACCAGCATTCCCATCTTCACTAAATCATTTGGTGAGGACAAGTTCACATGCCAATCTGAACAGAGGAGGAGAAGGGAGAGCAGAAAAGGCCAAGGAGCGAAGGCCATGCAAGGACCAACCCTCATTCAATAATAAAAATTAAAAAAATCAGTCATCCATGAAAAGCACCAATCATCCTACACGCACCAGTATGGATGAATGTCACAGACATAAGGTCGAGGAGAAAAATCCAGACACATAGAGCACCTGGTGTGTGGTTCCACTTACACCAAGCTCAAAACCAGACAACCCTAATCTATGGTGACAGAAGTCCGAGTAACGTTTTGTTTCCAGTCTGGGTGCACAGAGGGTGTAGTGACTGGCACGGAGAGGGAACTTAGGGACATCTAGGAGACTGGAAATGCTCTATTTCTTCCTCCCTAAAGAAATAAACAAGGAAAAGAACCTGGTCAGAATTATCACTGAGAAGCCTCCTTACTGACCATGTACAGCCTCAGGGTCAGGGTCATCCCCAGGAGCCTGCAGTCTGTGGGAAGGCCAGTGGGCAGCCCCTGTACAGAGTGCTGGGGCCTGAGCAGGTGTGTGAGCACCGTGGGGTGTGGTGTGTGTGTGTGTGTGCGGGGAGTGCTCGAGAGATCCCCTTCTAGCCCTTTAAATTTAAAATGAATTGAAAATAGCTCCCCCAGACGTTGCTTTTTAAAAACAGCAACCATCTCTGCATCAGTCAGGACGATCAGGCTGTGCCTGCCTTTTTGGTTCCAGGGCTTCGCCCTGACTCTGGCCAAAGTCTCTAAGGCTTTCACTTCCCTGGAAGACCCTTGGCCCTCATCCCCTCAGAGGAACCTTAGGTCCTCTGAGACACCAACAACTTAGCTTGTGATTTAATGCTTATGGGGCTGAGCTTTGAGAAGAAGTTGTCTCCAGGAATTTTCAGTTCACCGCATTCCATTTTCCACGAATTGAAAGGCGTTGCACCTAGCGTGGGCTGCTCTGGAGCTGGACTGGCCCCGAGGCAGGGAGAATGCTGATTACACAGTCGTGTGTGACCCGAAGACGTGTAATGTAAACTTCCCTTCATCAGCATGCTGGCCACAGAGCGATGCCGATGCCAGCGCAGAAGTTATGAGCTTTTTATTGGTGCTTCAGGGTGACACTCTGGAGGGCTGTAGTGCTTACTCATTCCTGGTTATCAGTGAGCTGTAATGCTTCAAACTGCCAGTGGACGGTCAGAGATAAACCTGGGCCGGCCGCAGACTGAGTGGCGCCCGGCACACGTTTCATGCGTTGTGGGTTTCCGTTCTTTCTTTCTTTTTTATATTGTAGGATGATGTATTGTTTTTTGACCTGGAAATATTTATGCAAAGTATGGAAAGAAAAAAAAAATCCCCTAAATCTACAGGCATGAGATTCTTATTGATGGATTGATCTTTTCCTTGCTTGTTTTCTCTATATTTGACAACAGAAGTAGCAGAAAACACAAAACAGACAGTCCAGGTTTTGAGGGGGCATGCATCCTAGGAAAACAAACAAGTGGGGACTTTGCACTCATCGAAATCCCAAATACCCCATGGGGCGCACCTACATGCAGGTCAGGTTCATAAAATCATGTCCTGCCAAAATTACCTGTGCAATTCCCTTGAATCCCTGTAAAGCACAGTGAAATGGTTTCCGCTAACTAACTGCAGACTAATTCTTACATGCACGTAAGTTTGAGCTCTACTAAGCTCCACTGGAAAGGAATTTTGGATGTAGACATTAAGGCCTAAGAAACCTATCAGTCCCTAGCTGTATGCGAAGCAGAGCTGAGAAATCTGCCTTTCCTGCAAAGCTCCCCCATTTTATTTTGAAGGTCAGCTTCTATGATGAACCCTGGCAATAGCTTTGCTGTTGTGAAGCATGAGTGAGATAGTACTTTGAATGAAGGCTGCTGACAAGACCTTGGGAATCTTACATTGTTTTTGTACCATTAACAAGACTGATTAGAACTCTACAGGCAGTTGGTATCCCTTTCTCTTTGGCCCCGCAAAAGAATTCATCTGAAAACCTCTGCTCCCCATTCCCCACCAAACAGTGGGTACAGTGTCTGGGTGGCACACACCACAGACCACTCCTGACAGCATGCCTGTGTTGGGGGGGGGGGTGTAAAACCTACCTACTCACTCCCTTTATATCACCAGCACTAGACCATCTCCTGATAGTATTTCTGGTGCTTTGGGAACCCACTTAAAAATCTAGTAGAAAACCAAATTCTACAACAATCTTTCAAGCATTGTATTTGGACACTTTTGGGTTTCACCACTTAATTCAAGATAGTGGAGGGAACCACCTCTAAGTCCAAGGGTGGAGCTGACACTGCTTACCAAAGTTTTAGATTTGATCAGAATCATTTTACTCCTTCAAAACTGACTATGGAGCCAAGAGACTAACATGAAATGCCAATTGTTAGATTAGAAGGCTGGATGATACGTGTTTCATGAAAACCAACAGATGTAAAATGGAAACAGTGGACTCTGAGTTGCTGGCACAAGGCTGAGCAGCGTCCCACCAACCAGAGATGGGAGCTGCCTGTGACATGGCCACCTGCTTGCTGTCCCTGAAGACATAGGATTCCCAGAAGCACAGGTAACGCAGCCACGCGACTCCCAGGTTGATGTGGGGACAGATGGCCCAGATGCCTTTTACCTTTTAGCAGCTTCAGCTAAATTGTGGAGGCTGAGATATGCAGACACACAGCTTTGGGAAATACACACAGGAGGCGCCATAAAACTTCTGGGGCCATGTGTGCTCTGTTTATGTAGCAGTTTGTAAGGTGAAAAGCACATCAGAGTGAACCAGTTTTCCTTCAGATTTTTATCTTGCTTGATTTTATTACTCTCTTTGGGCTTTAGAATACACGGCTCTGTTTCCTTGAATACAATTTAAATTATAAGTTGGGCAGGGAGGAGGAGATCTCTGTGGAAACAATGACCATTATAAGTTGATTGCAGACCATCATACTGCAGGGCCATGGGTCCCAGTTACAGAGGCAGCCAGTGTGGATGCCACATGCCACCCGGGACGCTGGGAATGGCCAGCAGCAGTAGCTAGAGCAGGTGAGTGGCTGGAACCTGACTGGAGAGGGGGAGGCTGAGCCCACCTGGTCACCCCTTTAAGTTCATCAACTGTTCACCTTCTGATTTCTCAACAAGAAAATATAGCTGATGCTGACTTTTAGGGGGAAGATAAAAGGGCCAGTTAGGGGGCTGGAGCTACCTGCCCTTGCCTATGTTTGCCCCCCTTCCCCAGCACAAAGGGTGAGGCGTGGGGGAGGGGATAGGAATGGAAAAGGAAGAGACAGAGCTGAGCAGGGAAGTTGTAGAAAGTTGCCTTCCTGACTGAAACATGGTTGCCAATAGGAAAAACTGATAAACCAAGGAAATTTGGACAATGGATTATGGCTCCCCGATGGAGCCCCTGCTGTGAACAGAGCTGCCCAGAACACAGCTGGGGAGAGCATCCTTCCAGAGTCTGGGGTCCACACTTCCCTCCAGGGCCTGGGTATCTGGGCTGACTCTGCTGACCCCATGTGAGCAAATGTCCCAGGGCTGGCAGTCAGGATGATCTTTACCCCAACTTTTACAGAGCCGTTATGTCGGTCTGAGTGATCACTGTCTCTGGTCCTGAAAGGGATACTCTGGCTAATGTGTTTCTGTGACCAGTTGTGTCTGTACCCTTTGCACCAGGTCAGCAGACCAAGTGGTGGCTGCGGCTTGCCCTTCATAGACGAGCCAGCATCACTCACGTGGTCCATCATCAGTCAACCTCACATTATTACAGCTCCATCCACCACTGTGGACAGTGACCCAGCGTGTGGGACAGCCTTGGAGGAGCTTCCGATGGTGGACGTGCCAGCCATGTCACCACGATGCCGGTCTGTCACACTGGTTCATGAGCAAAACTGTTGGCTTCCTGTGCCAGCGAAGGGAGCTGTGCAGACACAGGGGACTTGAAGCTGGGGAAAGTCCTCAAACTGTCATTTCACTAATTCCCTGTCCCCAGGGATAGAACCCTCAAACCATGGCGGATGAAAGTCTGGGAGTTTCTTAAAACTCAAGGAATTAGGAAAATAAATGTCCTCTCACAAAGCTGAGCCCCTCACGGTCCGTACTGCCCTCAGGACCAAAACTCAGTCCTTCGGTGGCAGCAGGGGGGCCCACCAACAGCTTTCTTATTTTTAAATCTCCATTGTTAGAAAATTCCAACATGAACAAATGTGTTCACACCAGGTTCTGTGCCCACAAAACAGTTTCACATGGTCGCACACAAACAAGACTGGAGTCCCCTTCCTAGCATGTCTGTGGGGCCCTGTGAACCCAGAAAGTGCCCAGTCATAACGAGTGACTGTCCCCCTGGCTGTCACATCCTGTTCCCTCATCCATGTGGTCATCCTGCTTTTCCTTCATCCATTGCAAGTGACAGAGCATAAAGATTCAGGCTTTTTTTGGAGTTATTTGAGTGCTAAGCAATATTCTAGAAGAAGCACATAATGACATGAACATGAAAGCTGCCTCTCAGCTCATCTGCCTGAGATAACTCCTGTACAAATGTTGGGAATCTGTCCTCCATCTCCTCATGCATGCACACTTTTATGTCTGATAAGCAGCAAACAGCCAGGGAAAGATATCTTAGCCGGCGAGGGCTCGCAAACATTAGTGCTTCTAAGAATCACCAGGAAAGCTTGTAAAACAGCCCCCTCTACCCTGACCCAGGAGTTCTGCATTGCATTTGTGCTGAGAGAGCCGACCTCCAAGTGGCACTCACCTATCACTCAGCTTCCTCCTGAGGCTGTGACCTGCCTAGACCTCCAGCTGGTGCCAGGTAATTGCAGAGGCAGCCAGCCAGCGTAGCGGCAGGGGACTAGAAGGGTGTGGATGCTGCACTGCCTCTTCCTGGCCCTCTGACCTCGGGTCAGTCACTTCTCTGAGCCTTGGTTTCCTTCCTTTGTATGATGTGAGGATGGCCACTGTGCCTTCACCATGGAAGGGTGGTAAGATAGCAATATGGTGTGTCAGTGATCACCTGTCTTGCCTCGGCCCATAGTGAGTCCTCAGGTAGTGACTGTAAAGTCCATAACTCAGCGACAGTGGCATCTCGTATGGTCCTATCACTTCCTTACGAGTTCCCCATGTACAAAGTGTGGAACGGTGGGGTCTACCTTGTGGGTCTGATGTGCTAATGACATGAAATAAGGCACTTGGAATGCCCAGTCCTAGCCCATGTCATGTGGCCAAAAACCACACATCATTATTTTAACCGTTTAATAGCTTTGTGAGTGCTCCACAATCCCAGAGATCCACCAACTTTAAAGTATTTTCTGTTAAAAAATGCAATCATGCAAATATGTAGGGACTAGTCCAAGGAACCCCCTTATACCCGGCACCCAGATTCAACAATTATCAAGGCTTGGCCTCCCAACCATCTTTTCGTGGCTGGCACAGGGCTCTGATCTGGTCTGGGGGTTCAGAAGCAGGGCAGAGGTGGGAGCCTTTGCGTAAACGTCTGGGGTTGGGGGGGGCGGGGAGGTAGTTCTGAGCAGCAGTTATCGGGAGGAATCAGGAGACAGCAGGACTTGAGGACAGTGTGAGATGCCGGTGGGGTTTTCATGGTTCCCAAGGACCAAAGCATGAAACTGAGTTCAAAACAAGCAAACCAAGGAACGTTTCTCGATATCCGCCCGACTCAGTGGAGACCCCCAACTGCTCGAGGCTGCCATTTTTAAGTACGCCTTATCAATAGCGACTCCAGCTCTCAACAAAATGATGGCAGCCCTCAGCAATCCTCAGCCCTACTGTTTCCCTCAGTGACAGTCCCCGGGGCTCAGCAGGTAGTCCTCAGGCAGAGGTGGGTGATTTGGCATCGCTAGGTGCAGGATCTCCACAGGGTCGAGTGCCCCTGCCTCTGGGTATTTTCTGCTTCCTTGGGGTCAGGACACAATTTTGCCAGTTCTTGGCCCAAGTGATGACAAGGTTTTCCAGCTAAGGAAGTGCTGTCGGGTCTTCGGGACCATGAGGGGTGAGTGCAGAGAACAGAGGGCTCAGGCTGATTTCTCAAAACCAAGAAGGGAAGGTGCTGCATGTGGTAAGCACATTCTTGGGTTCCCTGAGTCCTGACAAATTGGAGGAAGAGAGGTGGCAGATGCAGTGGGTGCAGTGGTGGCCCAGAGCCCATGCTTTTGGGTCTCAGCCGGGTGGTCAGGGTGTGATAGTGGGAAAGTGCCTTAACCTCTCCATCTGTAATGGGGACATAGTCCCCTGCCCAGCTGGTCACATAAGCTGAACCCACACTTTTATCAAAAGAACTGAGAAGCAGACTCCTACCCATTTTAGGAGCTATGTCCCCTGCCCTTCCCCCTACCCACAAAAGGGAAATTTCCAGATAATCAATGAACTTCTATACTTTGTCCTGAGTATGTTGTACCAAAACACTTAGTAAAAATGAAATGGACATTAACTAGCTCTTTAAGACTTTATTGCTGGATAGGAAGAAATATATATATATATATATATATATATATATATATATATATATATATATATATATGGCTGTCAGAAAAGTCATGAAGTTTTTTTTCTGTTTTTCATTGCAAAAATGCATCATGACTTTTCTGACAACCATAACCATATGTGTGTGTGTGTGTGTGTGTGTGTGTGTGTGTGTGTGTGTATGTATATATATATATACCAATTTTGTTAGAAAAAAGACAGAATGGCGGGGGGTATGGCTGTGGCAGGGACATCCTTCCACAGGCCAGGAGCAAGACTATGCAGGAAGACAAAGGGATCACAGCACCTCTCCCAGGGCGTCAGGATGCTAACTGGACTTGTTTTTATGCTTCTTTCCTTCTCAGCACCTCCAAGCCAAAGGATGAGTTTGAAGTTTTGTTACACATCCCAGAGTATCAGAAATTAATGCCCCACTCCACCCCCACCCTCACCCCATGCCTTTGGCAGGAGGTGGTGCTTAGGAAATATTCTTAAATAAACATAAGGGTCATATGTTACCTACAGTGTCATAGGGCTTTCTATAAACTCATTTAGTTTTCAGGACAATCCTCCAAGATAGCAATTATTGTTATCCTATTTGCAGTTGAGGGAGCTGAGGCCCAAGGAAGTTCATGGCCAGCCTGGGATCACCCATTTAGGGACCCCCTTACTGCCACGTCCATGTCCTCTTTCTCTAACCCTCCTTGGCCGCTGCCTTGGGGATCTGTGGGCCTGGAAACTATGTTATAATATTTCTCATTCTCCCCACGTCCGGTGAATGTGCCAGCTCTGTCCTTACTGTCCCTTCTGTCTCCCTGGGCGTCCTGCATCCTGGACCCCGTAATACTAGGTCCTGCCTGACAACAGGCTCTAGAGGCTCCAAGAGGAATTGTGTCCCACATCAACCCTCCAGCGCCACACCTAATAAAAAAAACAAGGAGTGGAAATCTGGGAGTGTGAACACGGGCCAAGAGAGTCAGCCTTGCCATCTGAACTTCAGAAAGGATTTGAGGGATGATAAGACAAGGGGGGCAGTGATGAGGAGCAGGGCGTTGGAAGGGGTGGAACCACAGAAGGTTTGAACAGCTGCTCCTTGGCAGCCCCAACAAAAGCAAACGGCCAGTTTCTGCTGTGCCCACTGAGTGATTACGCAGGTGACAACTGTCCTCACATTGGGTTTGAAACTGGGAGGCCTTCCTGGGGCCCAGAGCCCTGGCCTGCCCATGACAGCCTTGGTTCTGTGAACACATGGATGACAGTAATTCCCACATGTAGATAAGGTTGCCTGAGCTCAGGCCCTTGTGCAGCATGATTGGCTGAAAGGAAGGCTTGTCTGGGTCGGCTGGGAGGGAGAGAGCTCAGATCATTTCTGTTATTCCAGCCCACACCTGGGTTCCAAGGGACAGTCAACATGCAGGTCCTGGGGGCTTGGAGCCGGTGGTCCTCACTAGCAGGAAAGGCCAGGCTCTGAAGCAAATAGGTGATTGGTCTTTAAGGCTAATATATTTAGCAAATATGTATCGAGCATCCTCTGTCAAAAAGCACAGTGCTGGGCTCACCTGAAGTAGGGACAGTCCTCCCAGAGCTACACGGTGAGCAGGCCAGCCTGAGAGCATCGTGAGGGCAAGAGCAGGGCGGGGGCATGGGGAGGTCTGGAGGGAGCTGAGTCCACTGTGGGGGCCTCAGCCAGCTGCCATCCTGGGCTGTGGGGCAGCACGGGCACAGGCAGGGTCCCCTCTGGGTGCTGCCTTCCATCTCTGCCGCCACTGCTGTTCCACCACTGGCTCCTTTATACCCACCTTCTTTCACTTCTTGCTGCCTGGGGGTGGGGGGGGGGCTGTGCAATTGGCACAGAGATGCCCAGAAGAGCTGGGCAGTGACACTGGCCAGGGCAGCCTTGTGGCTTCCCGGGGCACCCACCTCTGCCTGGGGTCCAAATTCCTGCAGCCAGTGCACTGGGTCGCAGGCCCTTTTCTGCTACTGGAACTTTGTGAAGAAAAAGGACAAGGCATTTTGCCTATCCTGTTCCCTGAAATTCTTCACACCTTACAATGGGAATCCTACTATTTGGAGGAATGTTATTCTAAAGAAAGAGGATTTTGTTTTAGAAATAGGAAGACCACCTTTGCTAGAAAATCTGGATTTTGGTAATCTGACCAATAACACTACACTAAATGTGTGAAACAGGACCAACCAGACCCCATGGGCCCCCACAGGCAAGTGGGGGGCCAGGGAGGCTGCAAGTGCACCCCTACAGTAGATGCACCCCTACAGTAGGTGTACCCCTACAGTAGATGCACCCTTATAGTAGGCGCACCCCTACAGTAGGTATACCAGGCCAACTGCAGCAGGTCCTCATCACTAGGAAGGAGAGCCAGGCCTGAGCTGCCCGTCAGGAATAACAGCCATGCAGCCCAACGGAGGTATAGGGGAACGCACAGGTCAGGGTCACTGCGTGCGCTCCGCCGTCAGCCGCCAGCTTCCTGGCAGGAGTCCTCGTGGCCCTGCAGCCCACAGTTGCCGCAGTGTGTCAGAGATGCCCACAATTCCCTGCCTGTTGTCATGCAGCTCTGAGCATCACAGGAAAGCTGGGCTGGGGGATAGGAGTACTGAACCTCAGTGGGAGGGGGACTTTTGGAGGACCTGGAGTTTAAGAAAAAGAATATCAAGTTAACTGCAGTTATTTTTTCATAGAATGAGAAGAGAAAAATCTCATTAAATTACCAATTTCAAAAAGCTGCCAAATACCACAAACAGCCATCGAACATGCTTATGAGTCAACTGCCTAACACACCCCTATAAAACTTCTTTTACATTTTTTTTACTTGCGTGCACATTGATTTTGCCATGTCAGTTGCTATAGAGATGGGAAGATAATGAAAGCAGCATCCATGGCCTGCTGGGGTGGGGTGGCCTCTTCCCCCATCCCCGGCCCCATCCCGCCCAGGGATAGAGGCTCTGGTCAGTCTGAGCCACCCAGCAATGGCGACCCTGTCCTCTGGGTCTTGGAGAACTTGGTTCCATAATGAACCAGGGCAAGACGCAAAGAGACACCTCTGGAATGGGAGAAAACAAGAAGCATTTTCTTACGGCTCTCAGGGTCTTACTCTGAACTGTGTGTGCACTTGGGGGTTGATGTATTTCCTTTTTCCAGCTATACTTTCTCTCACACATGGTTTGTGGACTCCTGCCCAAACCCCATGACTCACAACTCTGTGTGTGTGTGTGTTTTCCCCTAGAAAAGGAAGCCTTGCAACATTGTCAGTCACTTTTGTCTTTTTTACTATCAGAAATAATTCACAGAGAGGCTGAGTGGGATCTATTCTCTTTCTAGATGTAAATAGAACCAACTCTTTCTTCCCTAATGCATCCTCTCTATAATAATCCTTAAAGGACCATCCTGATCAACCTCCCTGCCCCACCATAGCTCCTAGTGGCACCCCATTGCTGTGCACACAGGCTCCAACCCTGGGCTGCATCCATGCCTCCCAGCAGGGCCCTACCTTCCCTCCTTACACCCCATACTACTTCCTTCTTATGCCCTGGATGCAGGCTCCCTCTGCTGGCTTGCTCCTCTCTTCCTATCTGCCCGCTGAAATCCTATGTGGCAGGACACTGCTCAAAGGCCACCTGCTCCAGGGAGCCTTCCCTGATATTCAGAGAGCAGTGATCTTTTTCAGATCAGAACCCCTTAGTGGTCACTCTGCTGTGTGACAGTTTCCTTGCGCTTATTTCTTGCTCCTAGAGCACAGAGGTTGTTGTGTACCTCACCTTCCAATCCACCAGTGTTTGATGAACAAATGATTCTTCTTTTTTGATAAAGGAAAACATTGGTGCACAGAGAGGTTAAGTGATTTGCCCCAAACAACTCAGCTGGCTAGTGGCAAAGTCAGACCTAGAACCCATATCTGAGGGTGCAGGTTGGCATCATTCTCTGCACCCATGCTCGGTGTTTCCAGGAACCACGTTATGACTCTGATTCAGAGAGCGATGGACCAGTTCGAAGGTGTCACAAGCCTTCGATGCACCTCGTCCCTTGTGCTCAGGAATGGGACTAATTCATGGACCTTCGGGAAGGGGGCTTGGAGATGGCGCTTTAAGCAGTTCACCAGGTGCTTATTAGAAGCCTTGCCTTGACACCAGAGGGAAGGCGAAGTGTGAGAAAGAGTGAGGTGGACAGTTTGGTCTTTTCTTCAGATTTTCATTATCACTGTCTTCCACTACAATGGATTATGGAGAGGTGTCCGATTGAACGTTGTTTTGGATTTGTGTATGTGTGCAAGTGCAAAACATGTACGTATTTTTAACCCTTTACTATAAAAATTTCACAGTGACAAAAGCAGAGCAACTTATACAACAACCATCCCATCCCCGTGTAACCCATCACCCAGGGATCAACTGATGTACAGTTTCCCCCAGTCTAAATTCTGCTGACTGCAAATCCTGGGTGTCATTTAACATTCCTCCCCCCCACCCCCACTCTGTATTTCTTGTAAACTAGTAGTTAGATCTGAAAACTTGATTTTATTTATTTATTTAGTCAAAAATACTTACTGTACAGATGCTGGTGTTATTTTCATCAGAAGCACATACTCTTGTGGACATTTTAAAGTATAACATATTTAAAAGCAGATCAGGGTTATCAGACACATCTGAAAAATGTGAAAACTGGCTTACCTACTAGACACTGACTGGAAATGGAAATGGTTTACTCTGGGTGGTGTCTTATTAGAAGTTACTTGCCGTATTAGGTAACAAATAAAAGAAGAACATTGCTCAGCGACTGGCCTCCGGAAGTAAGAAGAACCCAGAACTAGGTGCTTGTCTTACTTCAGCATGGCTACCTGCTCACCCAGGACAGGATGTCAATATTTGAGGACATCCTGGGTCAGCTTTGTGTAACATGGGATGGGTGTGTTTATGGGAACCAGTACATGACTTCTTTTCTGCGCAAAGAATTTTAAAAAATGCAGGTTAGAAATGACACTTCTAACCATCACCTTCAGCTTGGAGGAGGAGGTGGCGTTGAAGAAGGAGTCACAGACAGTGTGAAATGTCTGTGAAGTGGGACCCTCTCAGTGGATGAGTTCACGGCCAACGTGTTGTGTAGTTCAATAGAAGGTACAGGAGCCACAGCTGGGACAGCAGCTCATGGCGCCATCTTGGTCATTGACCACTACATGCCCTTGAGTGAGACTCTTTTTGTGCCTTCACTTCTATCTGCAAATTGGGAGACCCCGTTACTCCCCAACTGACATTGCAATTTCCTAGGACTCTGAGGGGCTTCACTGACCTTTTTCATTGTTATTATCATTGTTATTATTATTTGGCCTTGCCTTCCCAGTGAAAGGACTCTTTGTGGCTCTGTGCTAAGCATCACAGTAGACACATAGCAGGGGCTTAGTATTCTCATTAGTTTGAATGGAGGCATGAGTTCTACATTTGAAGTTGTTTAGGAATTTCAGAAGAAAGTTGCTGGACAGTTCTGTTGCAAGATGGAAAAAATACTAAAAAATCAGAGAGCAGAAAGTCCCACCGAAAATCCTTTTTGAGTTTCACACAGAGCGGCCCTCAATGTCTTAGGACATGCCAGGCAATAAAGATAAGCACTAATCTTCCATCTTCTTGGAAGGGCTTATCGGTCTCAGGTTTGGGGAAAGCTGCCTCCTGAGAAGACGCTCCTATTGGCATCCTCACAGTGGACTTTGCCAGGGACCGAGTTGCTTGGGTTGTGATGTCAGTTCCTGTGTTCCTGTGGGGAGGTGCAGTGTTTGGTCCTTGAAAAGAGCACGCCCTGGAGGGGGCAGGAAGCCTTTGCCCAAGAGTCGGGTGCCAGCCAGGGCCCCTCCCTGGGCCCTCTGCACTTGAGATAGCTCAGGGAAACTTTCTCATTATCACTGTGACCTCCAGGGCCCCCTCACTGCCAGTTAATCATTACGTGGGCAGGGCTGTTTCTTCGGGCTTTCTGGCCTGTTTTTGCAGCCAGCTGGGTTTATTGCTGGTCAAGGGGCCTTGGCTGGTATTTGGATTGCATGTTGATAGGTGGCCCATTGGCCCTAGCTCAGCCTTCGCTGGATACAGCAGTCAGGCCCCTCTTGGGAAACTGGAGCATCTGGGCAGTTAGCGCCCTATGCCCCAAGCTGCTGAGAGGCCCTGGCACTAAGCACCCCACAGCTCCTCCTAGAGAAAGCCCTGAAATGAAGTTGGGGACTAAGAAACCCAGACCCAGAGAAGAAATCCCAAGTCAGAGAGACAAAGAAACCAGGATGAGTCCTGGTCCTACTTCTTGGGGACTCTGCTCAGGGTCCAAACAGCTGGGGCCTGATGCTGCATCCTGTTCTGAGACCCTCTCTTCCTCATGGTGTCCCTGTCTTCCTCCCGCTATTTGTCCACAGAGGAGCTGACACAAGCCAGAGGTGTTACAAGCTGACGTTCCCCAGAAGCGTCTCCTAGCTTTATGATAACCATCAGAACGTTCTTAGTAATTAAATAAAGTTGGGGAAGTTTCCAAGGTCATTTGCCCAAATGGCTGCCCTAAACTAATCGGGTTTTACGGAAGAGCCATCTGTACCACATGTGCAGTGTCTGTGTGCCTCTCCAGCCCTGTCTCATCTGTCCTGTCTCACGGCCGTTAGCCACAAGGTCTCTGTCTCCCGTGGTCTGCTTTCTCACCGCCCCCCGCCCCCCCCGCCATTTGGCCACTTCCCAGAACCTGCCCTTCCAGCCAGTCTCCTGATCTAGACCATCCTTCTTATGCTTGGCCTAAAGTGTCCTTCTCCTTCAAAGCCGTGTGGAGTGGCGTCTGTCCTCGCCTGCCCTCAGGGTACACACACACCTCCAGGAGGGGAGGGGGTCTGCACGGCACATGTCTACATTGTCTTTGATCTGAGTTGATTCTGTGTTGTCCTTGAAGTTAGTTCCCCCAGGCTGGGACTGGGCTCCCCTTTCTTTTATATACCCCATTCCAGGTAGCTCAGGGCTCTTTCAAATATAGGGACATCAGGGTGGTGACAACGAGCTCTAAGCAGTCCCTCACCACCACATCTGTGTTGCTGGGAAATCAGGTTAGGATTGGGGTCAGTATTTGTGTAGAGGACAAGAGTGATTCAAAGCAACTTTCTCCCCCTCCAGTGTGCGTTTTACAAGTCACCCCACCACATGTAGTGACAGGGACGTGGAGGCTGCACCGAGTGTAGGCATCACAGCTTATCTACAGCCTCAAGTCCTTCAGTGGAAAGTTCTTGGACAAAACCTCAGCTCAGGCGCTCACTGTATGAAGGCGGGAGATGGGAACAGAGCTGGGTCAGGCATGAGTTTCCTTCTCTTCCTGCTCTGCTCATTGCACCCACACTTCATCCACTGCCGTCACCTCACCAACACCCAGAGTGCTGCCTTCTTAGGCTCTGCCGTGTAGACCTGGTGATCCATTAGGGAATGCTGAGGAAGAGTCCCTTCCCCCACGCCCCAGGAAGCTTCAGGAAACCCGAGGGGACAAGGCAGGTTGCTGGGACATTGCTTTCCAGGTGGCTTTGCAGACTGGGTGCAGTGGGCACCGTGCGGGCTTCTTTGAGGAGACAGGAGGACGGGTGGGGGCTATGAGTACAGAGAAGAGCAGCTGAGGACCCCAGGCCTGGCCTCCTGCAGAGCCACAGCCATGGAGTCTGACGTCCAACAGGCACTCCCAGGTCCTGGGCTGGCCGCTGTAAGCAGGTGGCGGGTGGGGGCACTGATGGAAGCACCTTCCTCCAGGGGGGCCTTGAGAAACGTTAGACACATAGTAGGCCAGAAGACCCCTTCCCTTGCTGTCCCCCGGGTGCACTGGAGGAGAGCACTTCCGTTCCAATGCCACTGAGAGGTAGTTACCTGGAACCAATGTGCGGTCTGTTCTTCTAGAGGCGCCTCATGGTCCGTTCCTCCTGGGCCTTATTACTGAGCTTTGTGAGACAAGGAGAATTTGTCATTATAAACAAAGCCTGCTTCCTCCCTTTTATTACATACTTGACAGCATTAGTTTCCTCTGTGATTTCTTTTATTACCCTCAATTTTTATTAATCCTGTGGCTGCCAGTGATAAAAATCTCATAAAATAATAACTGAGTGAATTATTGCAGGGAGGCCCATTTTGATGAGTTAGATATTGTCCCTCTGCTCTGTGGAGTAGAGGGAATGCTGGGTACAAGTGCAGGGGCTCATCATTACATCAGCACCACCTTGGAGATTGAGGACGGTGGTCCATATCCTGTGACGGGCTGGCCCAGTGCCGTACAGCAGCGGGAGTCTGCCACAGGCCTCTCTGTGACCCACAAGCTTCACAGATACTCCTGAAGGGGAAGATGCTAGAGGTCCCGTGTCCCCAGAGAGTACTTGGGCACATTCAGCTGAGAAGGGGGCACAGAGCCTCACTGTAAGGTTAGGTATTCCCCCTGGGAAGCCCCAATTTCCCTCAGAACCCACCTGCACTCAACGCTTTCCTTCTATGGGTACAGAATGGTCTTGTTTTTAGCATCTTCTCCTCCCCCACCAGCCTCACTACTGCCTGCCCATCAGCCATCCTGTGTGGTCCTTCAGGAGAGAGAGCAAGGAGCATGGCCGCCTTTCTTCCCAGCAGCCAGAACCCAAGCAGAGTCGTTACTGGACTAGTGGTAGCTGTTGAGAACAGAGGGAACATGACTTTGACTTTCTCTTTTTCCATCCTCTGCTTAGCTGATAGGTTTGAATTGCATGTGGGTCTCAAGCATCTGAACCATATTAAAGTGGCCTTTACTGCTTTGGCTTTACTTGTGGGTAGTTGTCACTGGGTCAGAAGGAAACCCCTATGGAATACCCCACAACCTGGCTGCTTTTCTTAATGCTGAATTTTAATGTGACCAGGCAGGGCTCCATCTGTGAAGCACTGCCCGTTACTTTTCTCCTTTCTTCCATTGCCCACTTTCTCCAACCCTCAGCTGACTCCAGATATTCACAGGGATAATTTTTAAAAAGGGCACCCTTCTTCCTGGAAACATGCTCCTTTGTCATTAGCAGAGAATGAGGAGGGCCTTTGTGGAACTTCGCACTGGGTGGGGAGTCTTGGAAGGTCCCACTTCACATCTTGAAGGGTCCCAGAGAGGAAGAGCCAACCAGACACAGTGTACTGGGGAATCGCCCTGCTCGTGGCCCAGGAGAGTGAGGGAGGTGAGAGAGAGAGAGAGAGAGAGAGAGAGAGAGAGAGAGAGAGAGAGAGAGAGAGAGAGAGAGAGAGAGAGAGAGAGAGAGAGAGAGAGAGAGAGAGAGAGAGAGAGAGAGAGAGAGATGGAGGCTCAGATGAGTGTCTACAGCCTCCAACCCCCAGGTGGTGATGTCATTCTCACACAAGCTTGCACTTCCTGCTGGGGCTGGGGTCTTAGGGGAGTGAGTGACCCAATCCCAGCCCAGTAACACCAATGCCTCCATCCTTCTCCAGGCAGTACTGCCCAGTACTGAAAACCCTCCCAACAGCTTCACAGCCTAGATGCTCTCGCACTCACATAGTTTCTTCCAGCAAGCCACATTTATGGCCCACTTGCTGGGAGCTGTGACAGTTTTAAGAGCCATTGGCCTGCATTTTAGCAGCATGTTATCTTTCTCTCCCAGGTTTATACCCACTTACATTAAAAGTCAATACTATACAAACATTCCCTTTCCATTCTCATGGCTTGCTGAACTTCAGAATTTTACAGACCCCCTGCCCCATCTGCTTGTGTACCCAAAGGAAATGTGTACTTAGGTCCACTAACAGCACATACACGTGTATTTTACTCATAATGGCTCATGCTGTAAACAGCTCTTGTGTCCGTTAATAGTAGAACAGGTAAACAGATTGTGATACAGTGGATTGTCACACAGTGGAATACAGTTCAGCAATGAGAATGAATGAATGACATCTATAGGCCATTGCATGGATGAACCACACATGCACCATGTTGAACCAGAGAGGGAGGACACAAAAGACAGCTTACTGTATGATTCACTTTATATAAAATTCAAAAGCAGGCACCACTCCTCTGTGGTGTTGGAAGTCAAGATGACTACCCTTGGGAGGGACATGACTGGAAGAGGCACAAGGGACTTCAGGGTGCTGATCATGCTCCATTTTTAAATCTGAACACACCTTACCCAGGCAGGTTCACCTGGTGTGAGTTTATCTAGCTGTCTACTTGTGATTTGTGTGCTTTTCTGTATGTATGTAATATTTCAAGGAACTGTTTTCTGAAAAACACCAAGTTCACTCTGGATTTGGTGTCATTTAGGAACTTGTTATTTCAACCAATTACTTGTCATCTAAATGATCTAGTTCTCCAAAGTTCCCAAGTACTGTTCTGTGACATACACACAGCCACTGATGGCTTCCATATCTGTGTCATGATTTTTAATAGCTTCTTGCCATCTAATTCTACTCCAAAGCACTTTGCAGCAATACTGACACCCTTAACAAGAAAGACTAGTTTTGTCTTCTTTTATTGTTTGGAGCTGAGAGGCAGGCAGTAGACAGCAAGAGGCTCATCCTGGTAACATGTTGGGCTCCGTCCTGCCAACGGTGCCATCTCAGTCATCCCATGGTTGACTGTCACTCTGAGGTGAGCAAACTGAGGCCTAGGAGGTCATGGCCTTGCCCGAAGTGCTCAGAAAGGCTCTCAGTGACCCCATGTCACTGCCCATCACGCCAAAAGTGGGGGCTTGTCCAAGGAGACAGGAACTTTCCAAGATGTAATGACTAACCACATGGTTTTCAGGGGTCTAGCTTTGACTCTGACAGCACAACCTCTAAGGAAAACCAGAAGCACGAGAAAGAGGAGGAAAGGGATGGGGAAAGTGGGCCATTGATAGGAGGAAGTCCAGGAGTAAAGGATGACAAGGTCCCACCTAAGGAAGCCTAGAGCATCCCCATCCCCACCCCACCCCAGGCTCTCTACTGTCCCCTGCCGATCTCACTGTTTAAGCTGGTGGTGGGGGCTCCAGGAGGAGCCCTTAGCACTGGGGCTCCTGGGCTGCGTCCAAGAGCCCTCTTCCCTTTCCTGCGGCTCTCACTACCACCACCCACCCTGAGGACCGTGGACATGGCTTCCAGACATCTGTCTGGCTTTACTCCCTCACTCTTTGCACATTTCTTCTAATAGACTCTAAAAGGTTGATTTCCTCTAAAAACGTGAGTCTTTTATCACCCCCAGCCTCATGTCCATTTTGCACTGGCACATGGCTACTCTTCCTCCAGAAAGTATGTTTGGGGTTGAAGGTGGAATAGCTGGCAAGGTGGCCAAGCTCAGCTCTCAGTCATCACTCCTTCATATTCAACCTGCACTTTCTTTAACATGGAGTCACCATGCTTGACCCTGTCCTCCTCCAGGGTCAGAGGTCATGCCTTGAGCCACACCTGTGTCTTGGTGACCACTCCTGCCCAGAGGAGCAGGGCCTTTTGGGGATAGGCAGAGGCTAGCAAAAGCAAGGGTCCTGGACTTCCCTTTTCAGTGGGTCTGTTTCCGAGAAAAGACTGAGGCAGCCCAAGGTGGAGGAGTGTGAAGCAGAGACCCAGGTGAAACCACGTTTCTGCACCTGCCTCAAGTAGGGCGCTCACTGGTTATGCATTAACAGGGACCCGGCCGCGTGGCAGGCCCCAGGCTGCAATTGAAAACCGAATGGGCATGTTTATAGCCAGCAGCCTTCCAATAAATTACCTCTCCTGCCAAAAATTTGCCCTTTCCCCTTTTTCATGTCAGCCTTGTCACAAAGCTGAAATGACAGGTGAGCAAACAGCAGGGAAGAGTTGAGAAAAAAGTGTGCGCCTCTGCAAGTCCACAAAGCTCCCCTCCGCCTGACCTGAGCCGCTATCGCCTGGGAACAGTCTGTGCAGATAATGGAACTGCCTGAGGGTGGGCTAGTCGGGAGCTCTGAGCCCTAAGAGGCCCCAGAGGGCTAGGGAGGAGGCCGTGCAGGGTGGGGGCAGCAGGGAAGGAGAAATACACTTCATCTCCACAGGATGGGGCCTCTGAGTTTATTGCACTGGATGTTGAGAAGCAATGGAGGAGCAGCTATCTCTAAGGGCCCCAGCAGGAGTGAGGGTGACAAGGGGGGTTGGGATTCCTATTGTCTGCAGCCCCTTGACCTTTGCATTTGCCGTGAACACTGAACACAGGGACTCAAGGTCACATGAGTAGTAAGTGTGAGAGCGGGCATGGAACCTGGGAAGGCGACCGGAGCTCGTGCTCTGACTTCTACACTTCCCTCCCTCTTGGCTTCCAGGAAATGCTGGGGGAGCCTCCTGTCCTGCGGAAATCTGTGCATCTGTTCTACAGACTTCCACCTCATCACTGTCTCCCACGCAGTCCCCCGAGGGGCCAGGACCCTCCTTTCCTCAAGGGTGTGGTTCACGGACCCTGAGTCCCGTGGCCTGGGGATAGTGAATGGGAAGTGACACATCTGGTGGGGTTTCCTGAAAGGCCACTAGGGCTGCATTCTCCATGAAAGTCCAACCCCGGTCCCTGCATCCAGAAGCATCTCAAGGCACTTCATATATGAAGCTAAATAACATGACCTATTCACAGACGGGGTCCTAAGCATCTAGGATAATCAGTTCATCTCCTCCCTTCATGGGTTCTGGCCATGCCACTGTTGACCAATGCTGATGACTAGCACTTTGGGGCATCTTGGGTGTTGCCAGCTGCATATCCTTGGTACCCAGTCACAGCTGAGCCCCGTCTTTACTTCTTCCACCAGACTAGGCATCCTTATCCCCAGTGACGAATGCTGATGTCCACCAGGGCCCACCTGCCCATGGAGCCCACCTGCTGGGCATGGCTCTGGATAACTTTAAACAGGCACCACAGACATGCCGAAGCTGATCACAGGGATGGGAGGGCCTCCAGGTGCCTAGGCTTTGGCACCAGCCCCTGGACTACCGTGATCATCAACTTCAGGTGCCCAGGGCTGGGGCAGGTGCTTGCAAGGTTAATCAAGGTGGCCTCCCCTGCCCTGGACACAGAAACATCTAATGGAAAGCACACAGTGGACACACAGAACACCTCCATCACTCAGGGGCCATGTGTAAGGATGTGCAAGGACTTTATGTTAAGCAATAAGGTAACGAAAATGAAGACCGACAAGCGGAGCTTCCCGAGAGTTGGGCCCTGAGGAGGCCGATGCAGAGAAGTATCTCTCCCAGTTTAGGAATCTGGAGGAAAGAGGCTTCAGGTGGGGAGTTGCTCAGCCTGGGGGGCTTTGTTCATCAGGCCTCTTCCTGCTTTCTCTTTAATTGGTCTTTTCATTGGGCAGAAGAGATGAAAGACCTGGGTGGTTTTCCCCCAATCAATTCAATTATCCTTTGGCTCAGTTGCCTTTTATCACCTGGAATGTGAGGAACTAGGTAAGTTTGCTCCTGTCTCTCTATCCCCCTCAGCTCTGTGTGCTGTTTTTTCTTCCCTCCAATGCCTGTGGCATCACTCATCCTTTCTTTCATTCCCTGGAGTATGCCAACAGACAGCATCTCTGCCCTGAAGACTTTAGGTCACAGTTCTGGTACTTCCCTCTCTTGCTCATGGCTTTCTTTATCTCTCCATTCTTTGAAAATCTCTTGTTTAAGCAACTCAAGTGCTTTGACACTTGCCCAAGAAAGTCAACTAACAAATTCCCCAAGGGTGGGGCTATGTTAGGACCCTGTCTACTTCTGCTAAGCTCAGACAGCTCCATTAATTCCCCCAGAAAATTAAACAGAAGTTAAAATAAACATTTCCAAAGTTATATTTTATGATGTGCTACTAAACTGCTACCCCTTCTTCTCTTTTCTCAACTCAATTATAGACTATTAGTTTACTTTGTGGTATTAAATGACCTTTTATTTCTCCTGGACTGAATTTTTATTGTTGCTGTATCCCCAGTCCTTTGTCTCGCCCAGCCCCCCTGTGCCCATAACTGTGGAGAATTTCGGGAAGGGAGGAAGAGGGGGAGGTGGTATCTGAATGGGGCAACACTCCAAACAAGTTCTGCTAATCTCAGGTGAAACTCTTTGCTCAGAAACTTTATGGCCAGTGGGAATGGATGGTTTGTGTTTGCTCTTCAAATAAAGGAACCTTGGAGGCAGAAAAGGGCATTTTCTGTGGAGCTGCTGACTTTGGATATTTTGAGCCCTCTTCCTTATCGGGCCTGTTTATTACAGGTTTCATAAACGTTTTATGGGGAATGGTGAGGCCCTGCTGACTAGGGGTGGTGGCAGCTGTCTCCAACTTTCCACATTGTTGACAAGATCAAAGGACAGATTTACCACCTGATAAGATTGGGTGGCTGAGATAAGGCGGAATCCCAAACTGACTGGCTTCTTGCTTCCATGCTCACGGGTAACCAACATGGCTGGACCTGGTGCCTTTAGCTTCCCTTGCCTGGCCTGTTTTGTCTCTAGCATCATTTGTAAAACCAAGTGGACCTCCCAAGCAATTCCTGCCCTGAAAGCCAACGACTATTTCTCCTAAACTATTTTAGAACTAAAAAAAAAAAAATGTATATGTTTTCAAGTTTTACATGATCTGAGTACTTCAATCCCCTTTCCATTCATCCAAGTGACACTAATTTTAAAAAATGTACAATGGGAAATAGAAAAAAATGAGTGTAATGAAAATCATCTACAGTCAAGTAAATCATTTCTTCAACACTAACATTGTCAGGTAGAGAAATTGCGTTGATTTTATTCCCAACATTTTATTATGGTTGCCTTGAAAATCTTTGAGAATGTTCTTAAGATCTGTCTCATTGTTATTGGAAATTGGAAACTTCCCTGTATCCCTAGAATTTTTTTTTTTTCTTTTTAGAGACAGGAAAGAATTCTTTCCTGAGTCAAAAGAAGTTTCTCTGCTTTTCCAGAAATATCCCACTACTCACCTCTGTAACTCACCTGGCCCTTCAGGTTCTGGCTACCCTGTGGGTATTGGGTCACACGGATGGACCCAGAGGCCTCTGCCTATTTTGGGATGGATTCTAAGGATGTGAAGCATGTTCTGGCAACGGTAAGCACACATCCACATAGCTGCTTCTTTACAGCTGTCGGAGTCTGTCCTCAGCAAAATGGTAAGGAACTATTTTATAATCCCCGTTGTTCTGGGAAGGTGGTAGAGCAGAAATCTTGTGAAGGCTGCTCTGCTTACCTTGATTTTATGTTTCTAAGCTCCCTTCTCCCCATCATGAGCTTTCCCCTGCGCACCCTGAATTTTCTCTGCTGACTTGCTCTTCCTTCCTCTCCCACCTCTCCCCTCACCCACAAGCCTGCCCTCTGGAGCAAGGCAGGCTTTCATCTTAATGTCTTTATTTGAAATATACCTGCTGTTTGTCCTGAGGACTCTTTGAAAGCAACTTGATTAAGGTGAGATGGGTATCAGATAGCTCTCATTTCTTATACCTACTCCCCTCCCTCAAATTTGCAAATTTGCAGAGTATTGAGTGGTAGTGGTGGTATTTCCACCATTAGTTGGGGATCATCCCACATGCCCCCAACCCTGCACGTTAATCCGACTATTGTTCTGTGAAAACCCGTTGCCTTCCGAGCTGCTCCTTTGGTCTTCTGCTCGAGCGCCAGGATCCAGGCACTTGGCCCAGTGATGGCGCCGCGCCTGCTTAGAAACATGCCCCTTCCCCACCTCTGGGCTCGGGCTAGGGCCAGGACTCCATCGTCTAAGTTGCATTTAGGAGGCTAAAATCATACCATGTTCTGTAAATCCTTCTCAGGAGTGCTGTGGGATTGTCACAGCAACTGAAGGCCCGGCCTTGGGTTGGACGAGGCCCGGGAAGGCAGAGAAAAAGACGCTTGGAAAAGGATTTGGGGGTGGGGAGAAAGGAAAGGTGTTTTAAAGACTTGTTTGGAAGTTCAGAAGCAGTGATGTATGCCTGGGAGGTAGATTTCATTCACTGTCATGGTTGGCCTCTTCTCCAGTCTATTATTTAAAATTAACCCTCAAAATATGGAGCCTAGCCCTGCTGTCCCCAGTCCGTGTAGTAAAGAGAGGCCTCCAAGGACAGCACTTGCTGTTCCTCATCTCCTTAGGGACAAGGGAGAGGGGTGGCGTATCAAAGATGTATGTATCCGTGTAAAGTGCAGACTCACTTCCAGGGGACAGCATATTGAGGTGACCTTGCAATCTCATGCTTCTCATGCAGGATACAGTCTACACCTTGCAAAGGCTGACCTGGTGTGATGAACAAGCCCTGAACTGGGAGGTGGGAGAACCATTTGTCTAGTCTCCCATTTGCCTCTCATCTGCAAAATGACCTTGAACAAGGCACCTGGCCTTGGTGGGTTATAAGACCTTCAAGCCTCAACAGCCTTAAACCCTAATACCGTCTCCAAAATTCATAGAGTTTGGGTTAGTATCTAGTTATTTGCTTAGGTCAGACCTGGGGGTCACCAAGCTCTAGAGAGTAGTGTATCTTTCTACTTTGATCAGGAAGACCTTGTTGGCAAAGGAATGGCTCTAACCTTCCCCAATGGCTTTGTGTGCTAGCCTGACCCGAGGTTCCTGCAACCCACAAGGCCAATTGGCCACACTGACCAAAGTTCTGTTTTCCAAGTTGTACAGTCCCTCACCCCACCCATACTTTCATGAGCAGCACTGTATGGTTGAGGCCATGGCCACTTCTGCCATTTACTAGCCATGTGACCTTGAGCAAGTTGTTTAGCTTCTCATAGTGTTTGCATCATTACAATGGGGATAATAATACTAGTACTTCCCTCATAAGGTTTTGGGGGTATATTTAAAGGAATTCATGTATATGAAATGCTTAGCTCAGTGCCTGGCACACAGTGAGTAACCGTTAGGTGTGGTTATAATTATTGTCGTTATGGCACTTTACAGTTTACAAAGAGCTTCCATATATATTACATGTTCATGTGATTTTCATAAAGACTCTTGGTGGGGGGCAAGTAAATTCATTGTGCAGATCAAAAAACTGTGACTCAGAGAAGTGGTGACAGTTCCAGTGCTAACTTTTTCAGACTCCAAGCCCAGGCTGTCTGTGATTCACAAGGATAATATCTTATTTGTGTTGGTAGTGTCTCCTATTTTTAAGGATTAGGTCCATGGTTGTAAAAGTATTTTGCACCCACAGCAGCTGTCAAGGTCATTTGTAGGACAGTGGGCATGGTGACATCTTACAAGTGGCCTCTGGGATCGGACTGTCCTCAGCAGACTGGCTGGTGGGATTGCTGTGTGCTGTGGGGTGCGGGAACATCTCCTTCTCTCCTCTATCACTCTGTCCCTGTATCCTAGGCCACTATCCCCTATTCAGATCATGATGTTGGCAGAGAAGTAGAACCAGGGAGCAAATGACCTGGGAAGATGGGGGGTCTGGAGTACAAACTCTAAGCCAGAACTGCTACACTGACAAACTCAGTTTCTGGAGCCTGGAGCCAGTGCTTCTGCCAGGGCTGAGCTTTAGCCTGGGTCCAGAGGATCAACGTGAGTGTGGGGTCCTGGGCTGAAATCACCTGGGAAAAGGTGTGCCTTCTAAAGAGACAGAAGCAATGTGCTTGAGGCAGTATGGGCTGAGCCAGTCCCTGGGAACCCCTGAGTGACGTGGGGCCTGTGGAGCTTCTAGAGACTGAGTGGTGCGCACAGGTTATTTCCATCCAAGCAATTTAGGTCAGGAAACACCAAAAATTTTGACTCCATGGTCTAGATAGAGAAAACCTTGATAGATCACACTCCAAGGGCATTAGGGAAGACTGATAGGCCTGACAGCAAAAGGGAGTGGATTAGAAACAAAGGGAGTTACTTCTGTGAAGGCAATGGTTTTTCTGGGGGTGTTATGGGTCCTAGACCCCTTCTATATGGCCACACAGCTGGCGAGAGATGTACCAGGAGGCAGTTCCAGGGGCCTATGGTTTGGGCCACTCCTTCCTTCTCTTTCCTGAAAAGTGTATAGATTCCTATAAAAGCTTCTGGGAAATTGTCTACTTGCAGGGTGCCCGTGCAGGTGGCAGCAAGAGAGTGAGCTGAGCAGCATAGGACATGAGCAGCATAATTCCCTTTGCTAGAGTGGCTGCCAAAGTCCTCCCAGATCTGCCCTTGGCCCCAGGCAGGCAGGCAGGCAGGCAGGCTAGCCGGCCGGCCCGCCCGAGGAGGGAGCAGTGGCTGCGAATGAGCCATCTGGGCTCTGTGGCCCTGCTTTTTATGGTCAAGTCCATGGAGGAGGCTGGGCTTGGGGTTGGGGTTGGGGCTAGGGTGGGGGTGCTGAAGAAAGTGAAGAGGCAACTTTAATTATCTGTGAAATTGTTTCTAAAACATTATTGACTCAGATTATTATCCACAAAATTTCCTCTGAAATCAGAGAGTAATAGGCTTTTACAGTGCAGTAAAAAGCGTATTAGCTGGTTCTGGGGTTGTCTCGCCTCCCATTTACTCCACTGTTTTATCAATATTGCCATAATTTGACACTTGTGAATAGAGGAAGATTGTAAAGTGTCCACAGATCCCGTAAACTGTACTAAATAGAGATTAGTATTACTACTAAGTTTAAGCCGTAGTAAAAGATAATTAAACTGATGGATGTGGCTGTAAATCTGCCTTTTATCAAGTGCTGGCTCTCGTGCGGGCGGTCTCAGCCTTATTATTTTACAGCATCATTAATGCTCTGGCAGGATCAGTGCTGTGAGTAGATGCTGCTGCCTGTTGGGTGAGGAGACAATAAGATATGTAAGATGTGCCAAAACATTCTGCAGTGGCTCATCTTTTCTCTGCCGCATCGTCCAGCTGTGATTGCAGTCTCCATGCTGGACTGCCAGCTGCTAGGGGCAGGTCCAAATAAACCAGGGGCACCCTCCAGCCCACCGCCCATTCTAGGCCTCTGGCTCTGTAGTGGTGGGTCCCGGGGTCTTGAGAGGTTGCCATTTCTGGCACTCTTGAATGCAATCCTTTTCTAGAAGCTCCTATGGGGTCTCTGCTTTCTGCTGAGACAGTATCACATGTGGCCAAATAATGCTGCTCCCGGAGAGAATAAAGCTGCCAAACCAAGACTCAGTGGAGGCAGCTGAAATGCAAGCATACTCTTAATCGGTGCCATGCTAACTTGTGTCTAAGCAGCTCTGTCCTAGCAAGGAGGTGCCCTTCACAGATGGGTCATAGAAGCCTTTTCTGCCTTTGACAGATGGGGGTAGCACAAGGGCTGGGCATGGGGCAGTGTACCTACAGGGGCCACCCCTCTCTGAGGATGTGCTTTTGGAGCTGCCATGCTAAGGAATAACTAGTGGGGCATTCCCATGCCCACCCTACCCTTCCTACATGTCCACCAGCTGATCTAAGCCTTGGCCAACAGCAAAACCAAAGAGCCAAGGTCGGGGTCAAGTCTGTGGGCTTGGGATCCACTCTGGTCAGGAGCACATGTCCCAAACACAGCATGCATGTGTCTACTTCATCCTCCATCCGGTCCCTACACTCTGGGGCCATTAGGGGGTGACATCTACTACTTGCCACAAATCTATTTCCCTTCCATGGTAGTGCTGCTGACCAGATGCATGGACCATTGAGAGGCGGGGTAGGTAGCAGTAGGGGTGGGCTCTGTGTCTCTGACTCAGGTCTGGTTGCCACCCTTGGAGCCCCAGGTACCACCCAGGGTCAGGTGGTAGCTTCTTTAGGTGTTAGTCTTCCTGGACCTCCCAGAGGCTCAGTCTGGCCTAAAGAAGGGATTTACTTAGATATCTTCAATGCCTTTTGAATCCCAGTTGACCAGCATTTCGTTATTTATGGAAAAGACAGCCTGGGGCCAGTGCTCTTCTGTGTGCCTACTGTTAACCTTGGCAGTGACCCTGAATCACTGTCTGAGGGTAACTGGGATCAGGGCCTTCTGCCTGACCTGGTTGATGAGGCCAAGCTCTTAAGCCACTGGGTGAGACTTGCTCTTTGGCTGGCCTTGGCTGCAGAAACTGGAACCTGGAGAACAAGGAAATAGTCCTACAGGAGAGTCATCTGGGAGAGACTGCATTTGGCCACCCAGATAAACACATTTTTCCCCCCCTCTTTTTATTGCCTAAAGCCAAGCGATATGTACCTTGGTTGGAATCAGTGGGCTGAAAGTTCAAGAGATAAGCAGCTTCTCTTGGCATGAATGATCAGCAGGCCCAGCAGGGGGGGCTTGTTCCAGAGGCCTTGTCACCTTTTGAACTTGGGGCCTGATGCCCCTTTGCTGTGTCATAATCTCTAGAGGCAGGGAGCTTGAGAGAGTGAGCAGAGAGGAGGCAGACGCTGGACCTGGGCCTCACCTTAGTCAGCGTACAATGGTGGTGTGATTTTTCTTCCTGATTCCAAGACACGCTGAGCCCCTTGAGAGGATGGCAGCAAACATTTAGGATCCTGTTGTGTGCCGGGCCTCCAGGCTCCAGAGCTGGCCTAGGGCCCAAAGCCTGCCTGCAGGGAGCTCAGAACCCCAAGTGGAGCTTATGGCACACTCATCCATCATACCTCTGTTTATGGTGCTGCCCGGGTAAAGGTGGCCTCAGTTAAGATGAAGTCACTTAAAACCAGCACTTACAATTTTGCAGTGCGTTTGTTAAAAATGTTGCTTCCTGGGGACCCTCCCTAGGGCTACTGTCTAGGGTCGTTGATATACTCAAGTTGGGAAACTCTTGGCCCAGGTCTGGACACCCAACCCTGTAGTGAGAATGAAGAACGGGAGCCCTGGGCTCAGATGTGAAAAAAAATCACACTTACCCTTTACGGAGAAGCTGATGAAGGCAAAAGAGCTTTATTTCTTTAAACAAGCAAATGATTGCAGTTACAAAGGCATGGTCAGTGTCTAATGAGTGAACACTGCCTATGGGTTCTCCCCTGCTCTGGACATTTGAGTGTTTGCTCTGACATAAGCACATGGCCGTGAAAACAATTCCGTACAAATAGACAAAAGCCTGAGGTACATACTACTTCACAGAGGTTCTTGATGAGAACGGTGAGCTGGGACTCCTGCGGGGGGAGCCAAGCTGAGAACTAAAGAAAATAGAATTGGGTGGCATTAGCACACACAAAAATAATCTGTTCCCAAAATGTTATAATAAAAATGAGTTCCCTGGTTCCAAGCCTACTCATTTACCCCCTCTTTCTACAATTGCATATTTTTTTATTTTTTTATATGTTTTTTAGCTGAGCCATCCTGCCACCTGTTGGCAGCTTAGCGGCAGCTCAGCTCAGGCTGGGCATCGAACTGCTGTTGCTCAGAGCTCAGCTCCCACTCTTGAGCGACCTCTTAACCAACTGAGCCACTCGGCCGGCCCCTACAAGTGTTTATTAAATGTCTCTGTGCCCAGCACTCCCCCGGAGCTCACAGGGGCATAGAGGAGACAAACAGGTAAACACGGGTACTAAATGTAATGACACAGACAGCACAGGGTCCTAAGCCAGCCTTGTTTCTTCCAATACTGCTGTAGGGTGCGTGCATATGCGTGAGTGCACACGTGTAGAAACATGCACACACATACCCATCAGACTGGCTCCCAGACCTGGTCGCGCCTCTGAACTCTTAGCCCCCTGACCTGAAAGTTCTCACTTTGGTAAATTATGACTTGTAAGAATTTAGCATCTGACAAACTTTTTTTGATTTCTCGCATGGGATATTTTCCAGTTCAGTGAGCATATGCTACGTTTGGGATTATGTCCCCCGAAAGTGTCATCTCTGATCTGAGTGGGGGGAGGGGAGAAAAAAGAACAAACAAAAAAAGAAACAACAACAACAAACAAACAAAACCTCAGGTGCTGTAACCCAGGAAAAATGCTAAGAAGTGGGCTGAGGCTGACTGTAAAAGGCGCTTGGGGCTGAAGCTAATAAACCTGACTATCTTAAAGAGTAAACACCATCTTGTTTTGCCAACTATTAGATTTTTACTACTCTTCAATAAACTGAGAACAGTTATTCATTTCAAATAATATTCCATGCACTGTTTCCTAAAGATTAGCAATTGAAAGAGATGTCAATAATTTTCACTCTTTAAATTAAGTATAATAGGCTTTTATAGCACCGTATAAAGATATCGAAGGCAAGGGCTGCCATCGCAACAGCGAGGTTTCTCTTTGATCTGTCAGCACAGCCCCAATTTGACACTTGTGAGCAGAGGACGCTTGTAAAGAGCCCGCAGACCCCATAAAGCTGCTACCACTTGGGTTCATCGTATAGCTCACTTTGGGCCTGGTAAAGGGATGACTTAATTAATTAATGGGGCTGTCAGCACGAATGGTTATTGTGCCCTGGTAATCCCAGTGCTGGGTGTTTACTTATTAGCAATAACTAGGACTGGAAACATGGAGAGAAGACCATTTTCTGTTCAGGTGTCCCCTGGCCACCAATTGGCTTCTGTTTGGGGTACTGTGGAGGTGTGATATCATTGTTGTTCCCAGAGAAAAATATGACAGTTTATCACAGCTAGTTTTGAATAGTTTCATGGAGGCTGCAGCCAATTCCTCAGGCGTTTAGTATCCACTTGTGTATGTATGTGTGTGTGGGTGTGGGTGTGCGTGCTTGTACGCATGTGTACGTGATAGTGGATCTGGGAGGGACTTTAACTGTGTATTAGCCTCACCTCTGACCTGGCTCCTGTGGCAAAGGACAGGCTGGGAGCTGGGGCGCAAAGTGCTGGGGGCAGTTTGGGCCCCTTTCCCGGCCCCCAGGATAACTCTCTCAGAGCCCCCGTCACCATTGAATTATTAGACATTTCTTTGAGGCTGTCCACTCATTTCAGCCTCCTGCAGGCCGCACCTGCTGTTCTGAGGCCCAGCCCACCTCCCCCCAGAGCAGGAAGGACAAGGATCCCTCCCACAGCTCTGCGTTCCTTGGGGCCTCGCTCTGGGGCGATTTCAATCACAGCAGAGAGATGTCAGCCTGACCCCAAAGCTGGCCTCCCTTCTTCAGGGCCTCAGGAGGCCACTGGGAAGCTTATGGTTCTGGGTCACAGAGACCACTGAGGGGGCACTCCTGTGGGGACATTGTGTTCATCTGGGATACAAGCCAGCTCACGCCCTCCTGCTGAATGAATGAAGGCTCTCAGTGGACAGGCATGCCCTCCAGGCCACCTGGTCACCTGTAGAGGTCATGTGCTGGTTTCCATCAGTAGGACTTACAGTAGGGTTAACAAGGCCTACCAAATGGGCTCATTTCCAGATTGCAGACCCAGTGGACACTTGCAGCCTATTTTGGTCCAAAGCCACTAACCAAATTTGAACTTTGGCAACGCCAGTACTCACCCAGACAACAAGGCCCGAGGATTTGGAGCCTGAGGGGGCCCCGAGGGGGCAGGAAGGGGGCGCTCTGAGCCTGAGCCCCCAGTCTCTCCGCTGCTGTCTCTTCCCTGCTTCATTCTGGCAGCGACCATCCGATGGGAGGGCTTCTCAACACTCACTCTGCGTCAGGATTTCTAGGGGAGCTTTTATAAGATACCGATGCCTGGGCTCTGTCCCAGAAATTTGGATTTCTGTTCTGTTAATTTCTTTTTTTTTTTTTAAGTGTTTTTGAAAATTTGTAAAAGTAAGCTTTTAAAAAATTGTGGTAAAATATACACAACATAAAATTTGCATTGTAACCATGTTATGTGTATAGCTCAGTGGCATTAAGTACATTCACAAAGTTGAGTAACCGTCACTACCATCTGTCCCATGAGTTCTTCTCAACTAGCAATGCTGGAACTCTGTACCCATTAAACAATAACATTCTCCACCTCTCCCCCCGCCCCTGGCACCCACCATTCTACTTCTATCTCTGTGGATTTGACTCCTCTAGGGACCTCATATATGTGAAATCATCCAGTATCTATCCTTTAGTGTCTGACTTATTTCACTCAGCATAAAATCTTCAAGGTTCACCTGTATGGTAGCATGTGTCAGAGTTTCATTCCTTTTTAAGGCTGAATAATATTCCATTATATGCATGTGTCACATTTATTTTTTTGTTGGTAGACATTTGGGCTGTATCTACTTTTCGGCTATTGTGAATAATGCTGCTACGAAGACAGCTGTACAAACATCTGCCTGCTTTTGATTCTTGTGTGTATATATATCTATGAAGTGGAATCGCTGGATCATATGGAAATTCTATGTTGAATTTAGAAAAAACCACCAGACTGTTTTCTGTGGCAGCTGTACCATTTTCCAGTCCCACGGGCAATTTACACAAATTCCAATTCTCCATATTTCTTACCAACACTTGTTATTTTCTGTTTGTTTGATAATAACCATCCTAATGGGTGCAAGGTGATATCTCATTATGCTTTTGATTTACACTGGGAATTGATAATTTAAAAAATTCCCTGGGAGATGCCAGTGAGCACCAGAGCTGAGAACTGCTGAGTTAATGGCTATGATTTTTTGATCCTGTGTGATTTCCCAGGCAGTCCTAAGTACTCATTTATCTGCCACACAACTTGGTGAGGTAGAATCCATTCTTGTTCCTACAGATGAGAAAATGAAGCACGCAGAGGTGAAGATCATTCAGCTAGTAGGTGATGGGACCAGAATTTAAGTCCTGATCTGGGGGCCCCAGGACCCTGGCCTCTTGGTCACTGTGCTGTTTAGCCCTTGGCTAAATGATCTAATTTAGGGAACTTCCACCTCAGGAAGAGTAAGTGAAAGGACACGAGGTAGCTCTAACTTGCATGGGGTCAATAGAGCTTCAAAATAATATCAAAAGGAAGTCTTTACTTTCATTCTTGAAAGGAAGTAAAGAGGTTTAATAGAGAAGAGTTGTTTAACTCTAAATCATCATAGTTCTTTCTCTTTAAGTAATAGTTTAATAGTTATTTTATGCTCATTAATTTGAATAAAACTGGAACCTACGTGTTTTTAGAGGAGCAGAAAACTAGAATCCGTTTCACTGACGCTTCCTGTACTTGCCCACAGCCTAGACTGGAGCCATGTTTTAGACTGTGAGTATGACAATAGTGCCATCTTGTGGGAAATCAAAAGGTGGCTGTTTACACCTGTAGCAATTCACCCCTAAAGCTAGGATTCTGAAATTCTGTGCATAGAACTGTCTAGATCTATTCCTGGTCAAGGGGAGGTAAAGAATCATGTTCTCTTAAAGTAATTTATACTTTTGGGGGCCAAGGTCAGAATCATGCCCCCGGATGGCAAATACAGGTCTTGTTCCCTGTGCTACTCTGACACTACTGCCCAGTGGGAAGTGAGGCTGGAGCCACTGGCGTGTTGGTGAGAGGGCTATTTACCCCAGCAACCCTCTCACCCTCTCCCCCAGAGACAAGGAGGGAAAATCAGGGTCTAGGATGCATTCCCTGAATGTCTTTAGTTTAGAACAGGCAAGAAATCGCTCTTCCTCCTTCCCTCTGCTCATCTTCCTGCTTCTCCTCCTCCTTCTATATAACTACTTCATTGAGATACAATTTATATGCCGTACAATTCATCTATTTAAAGTGTACAATTTTAGAACATTCTTATCACCCCCAAAAGAAACTCCATACCTTTCAGTCATTATCCCCCAATCCTCTCATCTCTCTGAGGCCCTGTCAACCACTAATTTCTTTCTCTATGAATTTACTTATTCTGGACATTTCATATAAACAGATTTATATAGTCTTTTGTGAATAACTTCTTTCACTTATAATGTTTTCAAGGTTTATCCATTTTAATTTGTATTAATATTCATTCCTTTTTGTTGCTGAATAACTTTTCATGGTATGCATGTGCCATATTTAACTTATCCATTCATTAGTTGATAGCATTAGGGTTTTTATTCCCTTCGCTTTTTGACTATTTTGAATAATGCTGGTGTGAATACTCAGGTATAAGTTTTTTGTGTGAACATATGTTTTCATTTCTTTCACCTTGGAGTGAAATTGCTGGGTAAAGTAGTAACTCTAGTTTGATGTTTTGAAGAGATGTCAGGCTGTTTTCCAAAGTGGCTGCATCATTTTGCATTGGTACCAACAGTGTATGAATGTTTCAATTTTCCACATCATCAACACTTGTTAATGTCTGTCTGTTTTTATTTTTTTACTGTGGCCATCCTAGTGGGTATGATACGGTATGTTTTGATTCTCATTTCCTTAATGGCGATGGATGTTGAGCATCTTTTCATGTGATTATTGGCCATTTGTGTATCTTCTTTGGATAAATGTCTGCTTAAGTTTTTTGCCCATTTTAAACTTAGGTGATTTGTCTTCTTGTTATTGAATTGTAAATGTTCTTTATATATTTTTAGATGCAATTTCCTTATCAGATATATGATTTGCAAACATTTTTTTCCCCATTTAGTGGGTTGTCTTTTTGTTTTCTTGATGGTGTCCTATGAAGTGCAAAAGTGTTAATTTTGATGAAGTCTGGCTTATCTATTTTTTCTTTCATTGCTTGTACTTTAGGTCTCATATTTAAGAAAAGTTTGCCAAATCCAAAGTCACAAAGATTTACTGCTATGTTTTTTTTTAAAGCTTACAGTTCTATCTCTCTTTTTTAAAAAAAATTGATGTCTATATATTGCAATATTATTACCAGTGTAGCATTAGCTAACACCTTCATCATATCACATAATTGTTTTGTGGTGAGAATATTTAAAATCTAGCCTCTTAGCAGCTTTGAAGTATGTAATACAGTACTGTTCATTGTAGTCACAATGCTGTGCATTAGATTCCCAGAATTTATTTATCTCCTAATTGCAAATTTTTACCCTTTGACCAATATCATCCCAATTTCTTCATCCCCCTAGGCCCTAATAATCACCATTCTACTCTGTTTCTACGAGTACAGCTTTTTTAGATTCCACATATAAGTGATATTGTACAGTATTTATCTTTCTTTCTGTGACTCATCTCACTTATCATAGTGCCCCCAAGGTCCATCCATGTTGTCACAAATGGTAGAATTTCTTTCTTTCTCATGGCTGAATAATATTCCATTGTATATGTGTAACTTTTTTTTTTCTTTTTTAAAGATTTTATTGGGGAATTGAGGAAGGGGAACAGTTTGGGTAATTGGGGAAGGGGAACAGCCAAGTTGTTGTCCTTCAGTCTTAGTTGTGGAGGGCACAGCTAGCTCAGCTTCAAGTCCCGTCACCATCTGGCCACTAGTTGGTAGCTTGTAGCTGCTCAGCTCCAGATGTTGTGTTCAGTCTCAGTTGCGGATGGGCATAGCCCACCATCCCATACAGGAGTTGAATCAGCAGCCTTGTTAGGAGCATGTGCTTTCACCAGCTGAGCCATCCTGCCACCTGTTGGCAGCTCAGATTGGGTGCAGCTTACAAGCCCATGTGGAAATTGAACCAGCAACCTTGTTGCTCAGAGCTAAAGCTCTTAACCAACTGAGCCACTCGGTCAGCCCCCTAATTTTTTTTTTAATCTTGGGTCGTTTCCATGTCTTGAATATTGTGAATAATGCTTCAATAAGCATGGTGGCGTAAATATCTTTTCTATATCCTTTTCATTTTCTTTGTATATATACACAGGAGTGGGGTTGCTGGATCATTAATTTTTGTGAGTGGTGTAAGATAGGGGTCTAATTTCATTTTTCTGCATGTGGTTATCCAGTTTTTCAACCCCATTTATTGAAGAGACTTTTCCCTGTGAAGTATTCTTGGCTCCCTGTCAAATATTATTTGACCATGAATGTGAGAGTTTATTTCTGGGCTATCTTGTTCCATTTGTTTATGTGTTTGTTTTTGTTCCAATACTCTACTGTTTTGATTATTATAGCTTTGTTTTATGGTTTGAAATCAGGAAGTGTGATGCCTCCAGCTTTGTTCTACTTTCTCAGGATTGCTTTGGCTGTTTAAGATCTTTTGTGGTTCCATACAAATTTTAGAATTGCTTTATCTATTCCTGTGAAAAATGCCATTAAAATTTTGATAAGGGTTGCATTGAATCTACAGATGGCTTCAGCTAGTATGGACATTTGCTAAAGTATATGACATATATAATATACAACATTAAAATATGAATTCTTCCAATCCATGAACACAGGATATTTTTCCATTTGTTTGTACTTCCTTCAATTTATTTCCTCAAAGCCTTGTAACTTTTATTATACAGATCTTTCACATCCTTGGTTAAATTTATTCCTAAGTTTTTTTTTGTTTTTGATGCTATCATGAGTGGGACTGTTATCTTTATTTCTTTTTCAAATATTTCATTGTTAGTGTATAGAAATGTAACTGATTTCTGTATGTTGATTTTATATCCTGCAACTTTACTGAATTTGTTGATTCATTCCAATAGTTTTTTGGTTTAGTATTTAGGATTTTCCAGATATAAGATCCAATCATGGGCAAATAAAGACAATTTTACTTCTTCCTTTCTGATTTCAATGTCTTTTATTTCTTTATCTTGCCTAATTACTTCAGCTAGGGCTTCCCATACTTTATTGATTAACAGTGGTGAGAGTGGGCATCCTCGTCTTGTTCCTGATCTTATAGGAAAAGCTTTTAACCTTTCATGATTGAATATGATATTAGTTGTGAGTTTGTCATATATGGGCTTCATTATGTTGAGATATGTTCCTTCAGTACCCAATTTGTTGAGTTTTGTTTTGTTTCAGCACAAAAGGATGCTGTATTTTTGTCAAATGCTGTTTTTGCAGCTATTGAGTTGATATGATTTTTATCCTTCCTTTTGTTAATGTTGTGTATCACATTTATTGATTTGTGTATGTTGCACCATCCTTGCATCTCAGGGATAAATCCCACTTGTTCATGGTCTACGATCCCTTTAATGTGTTGTTGAATTTAGTTTTCTTTTTTCTTTCTTTTTTTTTCTTTTTTTGAGAATTTTTGCATATATCTTCATCAGGGATTTTGGTCTGTAATCCTATCTTGTAGTGTCCTTTTCTGGCTTTGTAAAATGAGTTTGGGAGTGTTCCCTCCTCTTTTACTTTTTGGAAGTGTTGGAGAAGAATTGACATTAATCTTTAAATGTTTGGTAGCATTCACCAGTGCAAAACATCGAGTACTGGGCTTTTTTCTATGTTGGGAGACTTTGATTACTGATTCAATGTTTTTACTCATTGTTCTGTTCTGATTTTCTGTTTTTTCATGATTCAGTCTTGGTAAGTTGGATGTTTCTAGGAATTTATCCAGTTTTTTTTTCTAGGTCACCAAATTTGTTGGCATACAATTATATATAATACTATTGGGTTATCAGAAAAGTCATGACAAATTTTTGCAATGAAAAACATAGAAAAAACACATCATGACTTTTCCTACAACCCAATATTCTATATAATACTATTATATAGAATTATAATACTATGTATTTCTGTGGTATCAGTAGTAATGTCTCCTTTTCCATTTCTGATTTTATTTATTTGAGTCTTTTTCTTTTTAGTTAGTCCAGCTAAAGGTTTGTTGATTTTGTTTATCTTTTCAAAAAGCCAGCTCTTAGTTGATCTTCTCTATTGTTTATCTCATCTCTATTTTATTTATTTCCACTCTGATCTTTGCTATTTCCTATTTCCCATTTGATTTCTTTTACCCATTGGTTGTTTAGGATGGTGTTGTTTAGTTTCCACATGTTTGTAAAATTTCCAGCGTTGCTCTTGTTGTCAATTTCTAGTTTCATACCATTGTAGGCACAAAGATACTTGTATGGTTTCAATCTTCTTATATTTTCTAGGGCTTGTTTCTTTGTTCTATCATATGATCTACCCTGGAGAATGTTCTGTGTGTGCTTGAGAAGAATGTGTATTCTGCAGCTCTCGGATGGAGTGTTGTATATATGTCTGAGGTCCATTTGATCTGAAGTATGGTTCAAGTCCAATGTTTCATTACTGATTTTCTTTTGGGATGGTTTATTACTGCTTGAAATAGGGTGTTGAAGTCCTCTACTATTATTGTATCATTGTCTATTACTCCCTTCAGATCTGGTAGTATTTGCTTAATATATTTATGTGGGTGCATATATATTTATGCATGTTGGGTGTGTATATATTTACAATTGTTATATCTCCTGATGAGTTGATCTTTATCATTATATAATGACCTTCTTTGCCTCTTGTTACTGTTTTTGTCTGATATATATATATATATATATATATATATATATATATATATATATAGTTACCCCCACTTTCTTTGCACCTGTGTGTGTCCTTAAAGCTGAAGTGAATCTGCTGAAGGTAGACTGCAGTTGAGTTTTGTTTTTTTAATCTGTCCTGCCACTCTGTGACTATTGGTTGGAGAATTCAATGCATTTACATTTAGGGTAATTATTGATATGTAAGGATTTACTAATGCCATCTTATTAATTGCTTTCTGCCTGTTTTGTAGTTCCATTGTTCATTCCCCCCCCCTTTCTGCCTACCTTAATGAACTGATGATTTTCCATGATGATATGCCCTGATTCCCTTTTCCCTATCTTTTGTGAATGTATTATATGTTTTCGCTTTGTGGTTACCATGAAGCTTACTTAAAGATCTTGTAGATATAAATGTCCACTTTATGCTAATAGCAAGTTAATTTTGATCACATAAAAACTCTACGCTTTTACGTTTCTGATGTCACAATTTGCCTCTTTTTCTATTGTGTATTTGTTAACAAATTATATTAGTTATAGTTATTTTTCAACTAATTTTAGTAGCTATAGTTATTTTTCATACTCTTTTCCTTTAACCTTTATACCATACTTAAGTAGTTAACATACCATCATATAACAGAATTAGAGTTTTCTAAATCGGACTGTATATTTACCTCTATCAGTGTGTTGTATATTTTCATGTTATTAATTAGTGTCTTTTCACTTGAACTTAAAGAACTCCTTTAAACATTTCTTGTAAGGCAGGTCTAATGATATTGAACTCTCTCAGCTTTTGTTTGCCTGGGAAAGTCTTTATTTCTCCTTCCTTTCTGAAGAACAACTTTGCTAGATACAAAGTTTCCAGCACTATGAATACATAGTTTCACTGTCTACAGGCCTGTAAAGGTTTTGTTGAGGAAACTTTTGTTGACAGCCTAATGGGGGTTCCTTTCTAGGTTACAATCTTTTTTTTTTTTTCTGTTGTTACTTTTAGGATTCTGTCTTTGTCTTTGATTTTTGACAGTTTCATTATAATGTGCCTTGGAGATGACATTTTGAATTGAAATAATGGGGTGATCTCTTAGCTTTATGAACTTAGATGTCCAAGTCTTTCTCCAGGTTTGGAAAGTTCTCAACTATTATTTCTTTAAATAAACTTTCTGCCCTTTCTCCCTCTTTACTCCTTCTGGAACTCAAATGATTCTAATATTTATTATTTTGATGGTTTCCATAGATCACATAGGCTTTTTTCACTCTTTTTCATTTTTTTCCCTTTTTTCTCCTCTGACTGAGTTAGAGGATGGGAAATTACTTTAAATTTCCTATCCTCTAAGTCACTGATTCTGTCTTCTGTTTGGTCTATTTTAATGTGGATGCTCTCTATTGCTTTTTCATTTCACTTATTGAATTCTTCAGCTCCAGAATTTCTTGTTGGTTCTCTTTTATGATTTCTATCTGTTTGTTAAATTTCTCATTTTGTTTGTATATTGTTTTACTGATTTTGTTCAATTGTCTTTCTGTGTTTTCTTATAGCAGGAACTGTGTGCTTTTAGTGCTCTCTGATATTCTATCTGCCTCTTTCCTGATCTCCTTCCTTCCCTCAGTCATGGAGCTTTCCCTTTAATACCCGGGGAGAAAGATGGGTTTCTTTAGCAGTGTTCTGCACAGCTGGGAAGCCAGGTGCTCACTCACTGCTCTCCCCATAGGAGAGATCCCTGGCATCCTGTAGCTCTCAGCTGTGCTGCCTTGGGGGTTGGATGATAGTGGTAAAGTTTCTCTTACCCACTCCATTGTATCCAGACTTCTATTTTTTTTATTTTTCTTTCATTGTTTTTGCTCCAACAGAATGCTGGGATGACTTCTCTGTAAAACATGGACTTCTACAAGGCTCTTCTGTTTGTGGGTGCTGCCCAAGTCAGTGTTCTCCAGTTGCTCCCAGACTTGGCCAAGAGGGGCTGACACCGCTTTCTAGGCTCCTGCCGGTGGCATAGCCCATACTGAGGTCTGCCTGCCTATTATCTGGTGCACAGGACCCTTGCCACATGATGCTGGATCCAGCTCCCACAGAGGCACCTTTGTTCATAGATGGATGCTGAACTTTAGTTTTTAAGGGAGGCCGAAACGAAGGGGTCTCTGTGCTGCCATGATACTGACATCATTCATTTTCACTTACATTTAGGTCTTTGATCCCTTTTGAGCTATTTTTTGTGTTTAATGTGGAGTAGAGGTTCAACTTCATTTTTGGCATGTGGATATCCAGTTGTCCCAACACCATTTGTTGAAAATAACTGTTTTTCCCCCTTTAAATTGTTTTCCACCATTGATCTAAATCAGTTGTCTGTATTGTGAGAATTTGTTTCTGGAAGGTCATTTCTTTCCATTGACCTATATGTTTGTTCTTGTGTCAGTACCACACTATTTTAGTTACTATAGCTATATAATAAGTTTTGATTTAAGGAAGTGGAGTTATACAACTTTGTTCTTTTTCAAGAATTTCTATATAGATTTTTGGATCAGCTTGTCAATTTTTGAAAAGAAGCCAACTGAGATTATGATAAGAATTGCATTTGATCTATAGGTCACTTTGGGGAGTATTGCCATCTTAACAATATTAATTCTTCTGATTCATAAATATGGAATGTCTTTCCATATATTTAGATCTCAAATTTTTTTCCAATAATGTTTCATAGTTTTCAGAATATAAGTTTTGCACTTCTTTTGTTAAATTTATTGCTAAGGATTTTATTCGTCTTGTTGCGATTATAAATGTTTCTTTGTTCTATTTTGGACTGTTCATTGCAAACAGATAGAAATACAACTGATTTTTGCATATTGATCTTATATCCTAAAACTTTGCTGAACTCGTTTATTAGTTCTAACAGATTTTAGTTGCTTCCTTAAGATTTTCTACAGACAAGATCATGTCATGTGTGCATAGAGGTAGTTTTACTTCTTACTCTCCAATCTACATTGCCTTCATTGTCTTGTCCAGCTGCCTTGCTGGAACCTCCATACAATGTTGAATAGAAGTGGCCAAGTAATCTTTCTTGAGGTCTTCCTGTGGTTTCATCCAGCTGTATGTCACCTGTTGTTATGTGACATCTTTGGGAATTGAGTGGATCAGAACAGTATCAAGGACAAAGCCTGTGTCCAAATGGCAAAATATTTTTCTTTATTGGTATTATAGATACATCAATTTTTTAGTCAACTGTCTGAGTTGACTAAACAGCTCTTAAAACACCTACCTGTATCACTATCCTAACACAAATTCCTTCATCTTGACCAAAAATACTCTCCATAGACTATTAAATATCTTCCTAAACACCACAAACATTATGTCGGTATTTGTCCTCATCTACCAGTCCAGTGACTTGCTAGGCTCTCAAGAAAGGAAATTCTCACTCACTCACTCTTCCCTTCTGCTTACGGTAGTCCCCTAAATCTAGACCGGGTTTAACTGAAGGTCTGTTCACTCTATTCTCCAAATTAATCAGACTATTGAATGAACTATATTTGGTGCTGGATATGTTTCAAGATCTGGCCTGCTTGGGTCCTTCGGAACCATTAGCATGTGAGGCCTCTGAAAGATGGGAACTCATCTCTTTTGTTCACTTCTATACTCCAGGACCTCCAACAGCGCTTGCCACACAAGCAGCAATCATTATATTTACTGAGTGAGTGAATCGAAAGCACATTTTAGGCACAGAAATAGAGAGGGATGGGGTGATTGGGGGGGAAGAAATGGAACCAGATGGAGTCAGGAGTGGGGCTTGGGGGGAGAAGGAAGGGAGGCAGAAACCATGTCAGCTCTGTTCACCATTGTGTCTGCTGTGCTTGGGGGTGCCTGTGGTAGATGCTGCTCAATAAATACTATTTTCATAAAGAAATGAATATCAGACACAGAGCAGGGAGTAGAGAGACGAAAAGAGTAGCAGAGCATAAATATGCTGAAAAGAGGAAATGACCAAAAATCTACAACCTCAGTAGGTCTCCATCACACTCATAAAAAACAGCCCTGAGGACCTATCTGGGAAACTTGGATTCTGAAGAGAGAGTGCATGTGGGGGTGATCTGGCCACATGACCAGTGCTTCCTCCTGGCCATAGAATTTTCCTTTTGTCTCTGCCTCTTTCCTACCCTAGTATGCTGAGCTGAACAACTAGAGGTAATATAAATATATTTTTCTTTTAAAGACCATAGCCCCAGGCTCCTTGCTTCTTGGTTCCAATGGTCTGGGCCTCCCTCTGGCACAATTCAGATTCCTAGGAGCCTTCCAAGCAGAGGACACACTAAGACAAAAAGATGTATAGAAAATGCTAGGAAGAAATGGACATTAGAGTTCTCAAAAGACCAAATGTCCAAAACCGTGTCTGCCCTTTCGCCCCAGTCTTCTTGGCCAAGATATTCTTCTTTGTTTCACTATTGCTCAGTGTTATAATCTTTTATTATCAAAGGTCTCACTCTAGAATGGTGGCATCTATGGATCTAGGGACAGGGTTTTCCTTGGCAACATCTAGAGTGGTGGCAGAGGAAACGATTGCTCATAAGGGAATGGAGAGGTAGGAGGGAACCCAGGAGAGTGTGGTATCAAGAAAGAGGAGTTTTAAGGAGGTAGGAAATATTCACAGCACCAAATGGAGGAGGAGGAAAGAAAAATGAGGACTGAAAGGTGGGAATTTGGGAATCTGGGGCCTTTGTGAAACCAGTTTGCATTCTCATAGAACTGGGAATGAAATAAATATAGTAGTAGTAGGTTAAGGAGTGAGTGGGAAATGAGGAAAAGGAGAAAATACTTATGTATTTCATAGGGCAGTGGAATGCAAGCCCACATGATGAGAATGGAATACGTAACTGCGAAGTTCAATCCTTGAACATTTCTTGAATGGATTCATTTTCACCTCAAGGCTCGGCAGCTGAGTACAGAATAGTTACCACATGTCACCACTAGAGGGTGCCAGAAAGCCACCTCTTAATGTCACTCATACTTAGCCCAGAGAACAAGGATTCAAGACCTTTCTCTTAGAAAAGTAAATATATACCTGGATATGACCATCCCTCCTAATCTAGTTATGCACATTCTAAAAGTCTGTAACTCTGTGGTCTCATTCCTTCATTATCAACATTCTTGGGAAATGGATTGAGGTATAATTATTAATTGACCGATAATTAATGCCCATGCATCAGGTACTAGGATAAGCACTTTTTATGCATTATTTCAAATTCTCACAGCAGCCCTGTTAGGGTGATGCTGTTATGCACTTTTTCCTTTGTTATTCATGAACTTAAATGTTTTCTTAATATGAAAATTGTAGATACACAGAGAAATGGAGAGTCTAATGAATACCCCACATAACCATCACCTAGATTTCACAATTGCTAACGTTTTGCCATATTTGCTTTATCTCCTTGTTTTTGGCTGAAGTATTTTAAAGTACGGTCATTACTCACCTCTAACCACTTCAGTAGATATCTCTAAAAAATAAGGATATTTTCATGTAATCATAATACCATTTTTATAACAAATGAAATTAACTATGATTCTCTAATATCATCCAATACCCAGTCCATATTCACATTTCCTGGTTGTCCCCATAATGTCTTTTATGCTTGTTTGTTCTGACCAGTATGCAAACAAAAATATCCTTTGTTATATTAGGTCTCTTTTAATCTACAGCAATTCTTCTCACACTTCCCCCCCCCCCCGCCCCCTTTCCCTTTTTAAAAATGACATTGATGTTTTGAAGAAACTCTGTCAGAATCTCCCTATGTGTGAATTCAGCTGTCTTTGTAGCTCCCACCCTGCCCTTGGGTTCTGGCCTCTCTCTTTGAGACTTATCTTCATTTCTGGGAGTTACCTGATACTCTTTGTATATATTCCTATCCCGCGTAAGCTAACCAGTGAGTTTTGTGTTTGTAACAAAAAACTATGACTAATACAGTGACCAAGCCGTTGAGAACTCAAGGGAGCCAGGTGGCCACCCCACTCGGTTTTTTGCTGAAGACTCAGCTGAAAGGAAACTATTTCAAACGCGAACCCGGAGAGGTTCAGATTCCTGCCTGGCGATGTTGCAAGGGGATGCTGAACATGCCCCAGTATACTCACCAAATATGTGCAATTTTCCTGGAAAAGTAAAATCATAATTTAGGTCCTTTAACAGGCTTGTAAGGACTCCTTAGGGAGAGAACAGTGAGGAACATATTAGGGAGAGCTCAGTGGACCAGACGTGGTTGACAAGGATGGAGGCAGGCCTTGCACCATGGCCTGGCTGGGCGGGCCTGGAGGGCTGTGCGCTGTGGTCTGGGAGCCTTCTCTGGGTCCACTCTCATGCCTTTGTGGAGATCAGTGATCTGGGGGAAGCCAGGCTCTGACAAATCTCCAGCCAAGGCCTGGGCTCAGCTCTTGACCCAGACGTGACCCTCCGCTGCATTGCACTGGCCTGGCTACCCCATAAAGGGTGCTAAATTCAGTCCAGTGCCTGGAGGGTCAAGGACAATAGGAGCCTGTGACGTGCCTCTCAAGACATCTGTCCAACCTCTCCATTCAGGCTGTGAGTTCCAGGGCCAAGTCCTTACATCTCTTTGTATACGTGTACACAGGAGAATTCAACTAATGTTCCCTGGCAGTGACGGGCTTGGCTGGTCCCTTCCTCTTCACTAGCTCTTCCTCCCAAGTTGCCATGTTGCTGGGCAGGGGGATTCAGGTGGAAAAGTACATATGAGGTCAGAGTGTTGCTTCTAGTCAGAAGTTCTGGGGTGGGGGATGAGAGGGAGCGGGGTGAGCAAGTCTTCCCTTTTTCTTTCTTAGGGGGCCAGTTCCTGGCTTTTGCCCCCACATACATATCAGCTGCAGTCCACTTGATGGTCTGCAGGTTGATGATGGACTTGGAGAATCCTGGCATCTATTTGTATCCATGTCTAGAGTCTCTTTGCCCCATGTACTCCAGATGTGAGCTGGGGTGTTCTTACCCCGATGCCCAGTGTGCATGTAAATCTGGGCTTCTCATTCAGCTTTTCCATCCAGAGAGCTTGATGCCAGAAGAAAGGGCACATAAACTGACATGAACCTCCTGACCAGTACCTCCCCTTTGCTCATGCCCAGGTTGCTATTTAAAGCTTAAATCACATCAGATAGCTCCACTGTTGAAAGCCCTTCCAAGGTTTCTTGTCACATGGGGTCTCTTCCCCATGGCTTTTTATAAAAGCCTGTGTGGCTGGCCTCTTTCTACCTCTCTGCTGCCATTTCTTGCCTCCTACCTCCTGGTTCACGACTCTGCGGCCACACTGGCCTCCTTTCTACCCTTTGAACACTTCAGACCTGAGGACCTTTGCACTTACCATTCTCTTTGCCTAGAAGACCACCCCCAGGCCATCTTCCATCTTGTTACTTCTTGTTGTCATTCAGGTCTCAACTCAAATGTCCCCTCCTCTCTGACTGCTCTGCCTAATTTAGCCATCCCTATCTCTGCCTATCCCTTTGCATAGTTTTCTTCACAACACTTATCTTTTTCCTAAAATTATCTTATTCATTTACTTGTATGCCCAGGACCATGCCTGGTGCACGACTATTGCTTGGTAAAGTTTTGTTTAGTAAATGAATGAAGAAAATAACGAAGGGGAAATGTTTTTAATGTCTGTAGGCATATTTTAAAAAAACAGTGTAAATTTTGCATCCTACTTCAAAATATTTATGTTAGCTTACTATAACACTATAGTTTAAATTTTCTATAGAATGAAAACACTTCATGTATGGCAAGTTGAGTAAATTCATTCTGTAAAACAAATGAAAAAGTTCATTATTGAATAAGTGAATGAATGAATAAAATGCTGCTCCAGGAAAATGTACCATTTTTACCCTGTGGCGTCTGTACCTTCTGGCACAAGGCTGGGTACACAGACCCAAGGAAAACGCAATCCTGTGAGCTTGAAGAGAACGTGCTGCTAAGTCAGTTTTTCTCCTCCTTATGGAGATGGAAACATTTCTCAAGCCACAAATTGTCCTTCAAAGCCAAAAGAAGCAGGACATTCAGATTGGTTTCCCCTTGGAATTTCACACCTCTGTGTGAGTTCAGAAAGTCGGGAGCTGGAGCCAGGGCTCATGATCATAGTCATCACCAGCCCACCTGTCCCACAGTAAGGGAGCAGTTTCTTCCACCCCTGCAAGGGCATTTCGTGGCCATCCCTCCCTCCCTTCCTGGTTGAGCAGGTTGGAAGGGGGCCCCCTAATGGCCCCTGCCCCTGTGGGTTTTCCATCCCCTGCACCTAATGAGCCATTTTTGGATCACTTTCAAACAAGTTACACCTTCCAGGCTGATTACACCCTTTCACCCAACATCCCTTGGGCATTCCCTCCTCCCCTGGGCATGGGCTCAAGAACTCTATGCAGATTGCTGGCATAATGTTAAATAGAATCAGACAGGGAAAATGCTGAAAAAAAACTCCCACAGCTTGTATCCTCAACCAACTTGATATACCCCCTATCCTCTTAGTTAAGTGCAGTCTTCTTCAGTTGATAACTTCTGGTTTATAGATTTTCATAGCTTATTGGGAGATCATTTTCCATAGGTCCCTTGCATTTCCACATATCTCATGAGCAGAGGTAATAATAATCTTTGTTCTGGGTGAGTTTTCAAAGATGTTTTTATAGCAAACAACCTTGATAGAGAGGAAGTGTCTCCCTCTGGAACACAAGGCACATTGGTTCCCTGACCAGTATAATGGTGCCCCGCCCTTTCCAGGACAAAGGTTGGGCATGTCTGCCCGCAGCCCCCTTGTAGGAATGGGGACTTCCTGAAACACAGGGCTCCTGAGCTGTGACAAAGGCCCATTGTATGCTCACCACCCACCTGGGCTTCTCGCATCGCTCCTGGACTTGGAGCACAGGGGAACTGATGTGAATACAACGTTCATGTGCTCGCTGTGCCATGAGTAGTAAAGCCCTTTGTCTCTGACCCAGGAGTCTTCTGTCTTCTGCCAGCATCCATGAAACTGTGGCCTTTAGCTTGCAGGCTGGCAAGCAGGGCAAAATCTTAGAGCCTTCTTGCATTATGCAGTAAATTGTACTGAGTTTTAAGTAAATGTGTCTTGTCTCCTCGAGGGCAGGCAGGTTGCACACTCCCCATTATCTAATAAATCTGTGGCACACGGCAAGTGCCCCATAACTTCTGGCTGGCAGTTCCTTTTTGGAAGGTCTGAGCTGGGGGTGTGCCTCCATTCTGGCCACAGGGCCATCTCTGAATGCTTACTCCATAGTGCAGGTGGTGGGTCTCTTTAACCTTAGGCCATTTCCTCCACTACCTCGTGCCATTTCCCACCACCCGGTGGGCCAGATGGTGCCAGGAATGGTGGCAAGAGAGACCTATTAACAGGAGCAGCCCCAGATGAATCCACTGGGAGGCTAGAGCATGAGTCAGTGAGGTGAATGCTCAGACATGATGTGCTGGAGGGAAAACATCCAACTCCAGCCCAAACAAAGGGCTAAGTGTCCAGATGCCTGGGAGTCCGCTCTGCCTGGGAAATATAAGCTCCTTGCCCTGGGTATCAAGACTAGGAGACGTGGTATCCAGGCCAAGTCTGGATCATTCCAGGCCATCCCTCAACAGGAAACACAAGGCTGCAGTGAAACAGAAATGAACCAACACAAGGAAACCACCAAGCCCATCTCTGACTCAATATTTGGCAGCTTCTTGTGCCCCTTTCCCTGTAGGTAGGAGGGGCAATAATCATGCTTTTATATGAAAAAAAAAACCAAACCAATACAAAACAAAACAAACCACAATGCTACCAAAGGTAACTCATGAAAACAGGGAGAACCAGGCTGGTGAAGGGTGGGTCTTGGTTCTGCCACCTGTGAACAGAGGGGGCCCCATATCCTTACCTGTACAAAGGGGGGATCATGACAGTGACACTTGTCACTATGTGTGTGAGAGCATCAGACAACTGGGGCACAGAGGTAGGTACACTGCAGGAGGCTCGGGAAGGGGAGGGAGGGAACCTTACCCTTTAGGGGGCCACCAGGGGACACAAATGAGGTCATTTCTTGAAAAATCCTTCCTCCATAATGGCAGCCATGCTTCCTGGTTCTGAGTCACCATAATATTAATAGTAAAAACCGTGATTTAATAGGCATGTATCATGAACCAGACACTTCATACTTACATGATGTTATGTCTAATCTTGAATCATTATGACATTAATAATTACTATTGGGTTGTTGGAAAAGCCATGATGTATTTTTTTCTGTGTTTTTCATTGCAAAAATGCACCATGACTTTTCCGACAACCCAATATTTACAATTCTGAGTTATCCTAATATTTCAAATGAAGAAACTGGTTCTCAAAAAAATTGCAATGCACAGCCAAGGTCACACAGTGACCTTAGAGCTGGGAGTCACACCAGGCTATGTCTGGAGGTGGCAGTGAGGGCAGCTGGTGAAGGAGTGCCTTCATGGACAGACAGGAGTCTTCCCCTAGAGGCACATCTAACGTTGGCGCCACAACTCATTAGAATGAACAGTCCTTTTCCGGACGTTGTCTGTTTAATCCTTACAGCTGACCTGCATGGTGGTTTTATTATTCGCACCTTCCAATAGAATACAATGTGACTCCCAGAGGATGGTGACAGCGCCAGAGCCTGCAGGCAGATGTGGAGGGCAGCCGACAGCTCTGCCTGGGTGGGGATGCTGACGTAGTAAGGTGCTGCTGATGTTCCTGCTCCATGTAGGTGGGGCGATCGATGGATGCTGGTGGGGTGGCCAGGCTCCTGGGAAGGACTGGCCTTGACTCTATGGCCAAAACAATGGTGTCATTTTGCCGAATGTGTCCTGTGGGCCAGGCCTGGTTGGGCCATGTCTCTCTCCCTGAGCTTGGACCTGGCCAGTGAGGCATGGTGACCCATTTTTTGGGCCCCTCCTCACAGCACTCTTGGTCATTGGCACCATTCTCCCCCTTCGCGCCCAGACGACTCTAAGGCCATGGTGTCCATCCTTCTGTTCCAGGAGGATCCCAGGGGTGGGGAGGCCAACCAGCCTCCAGGCACCAAACACAACACTTTCTCTGCTGGGTGCCTTTGAAAAACTTCTGCTAGGAGCCTGCTGAGGGGCAAAGGGGTTGGGAGATGCAGTCTTGCTCCAAGTGGTGTGTCTGTTTTGCTGCAGAAAGTTGAGCCGCAGACGTTGAATAACACCAATTCTGGACATCAGATCTTCTCTTCGCTGTGACTGGGTGTCGTCGAACGAGCCAGCCGGTTCCTTGGCACTGTTGGCGGCTTGTTCCTTCTTCACCCTTGCTTGCAAAGTGCAAAAAGAGCAGGTTACCTCTCAGGCCACGGGTTCCATCACATGACCTCACTTAAGACACATGCCCTCCTTGTAGAAGGAGCCTTCCAGACAGGGTTCTGGCATCTCAGGCTCCAGAGAGGAATGCATCGGGTCCATTTCACGGGGCAGCTCTATGTGATTGGTACTGTCTGGCTGGAGCACTGGGGTCGCAAGGTCATGCCTGGATGAGGACAAGTTAGGCTTATCTGCAGTGGGCAGAGAAAGGAGGTGGGGTGGTACAGGGCTGCTCGTTAGCCTACTGTATGCATTGGCTAAGCTGCAAGTCTGGCAGTGTGTGACAGAGACCCCGAAGTGCAGTGGCTTAACCAAGGAGACGTGAATTGCTGTCTCTCAGAACAGCTCAGGCTGGCGGGGCATCTGCTCTGTGGAGCCCCTGGGTCCAGTCATCATCAGTCATGCCACCATGCCTTCCCTGGGCCTTGCTCTTGACTTTGTGGTCTAGGATCACTGCCAGGGGCTCACTGCCAGGTCCATGCCCCCCAAACCCATGCCAGGGACACTGTGTAAAGCTACATGATGCCTTTGAAGATAGCTGGCCTTTGGTGGCAGAATGTGTCTCTGATGTAAAAATCTGAGGAGAGATGATAAGTGGCATTAATAGTTCCCAAAGGGCTTTGTCTAATCAGATCCCTGCCCAGATGAAGGGTTTGATAATAGGAATCAGAATCTTTTCTGGTGCCTCAGGAAGCAAAGTGGTAAAAGACGGAATAGCAGCTGTAGATAAAATGCATTTTAATTCACTTTATGTTCACCCGTTCGGGTCTGGAGACTGGATAGATAGGAAACACTCTGTATCAAGGATCCAAAAGTATAACTACGAAGTTCAGTCAGCCAGAAGCTCAGTCTGCATTCTGCTCCTGATTTTCATCATTAAAAGTTGTAATGGAGAAGACAGGTGGCGGCTCATGGATCTGGTTTTAAATTCCGGATATGCAAATTGCTACCTGTTTGGGCAAATGGGAAGTACTTGCTCTCTCTTACCTCATGTTCCCTGCAGATCTGGGAGAGAATTCAATGCAATGCAAATGCCTGGTCTTCCTTGGTATAAAGTAAGTGTTCAACCAACAGCCATTGTTGTTGCAGCAGAGGAAGCTTCTGGGCTCGAGCTTTTATACCTCTGCACATTCAGCAGTCTGCAGGGGAGTTCTGGGTCTCTAAAGAGAGATCCAAGAGCCCATGGTAAATACTTTCTGACTTGAAGCAAACTGTTCTCGTGTATAGTAATTTTGTAATATATATTTATTTTCATCATTTAAAAACTATAAGATTCACAGGTAAGCACATGCAAAGATGTCCAACGTCAGTCACCGCTAGGGAAAGGCAAATTAAAATCAAATGAAGCTATCATACACTTCTCAGAATGGCTAAAATAAAAAATAGTGATAACACCAAGTGCTGGCAAAGATGCAGAGAAACTGGATCACTCACACGTTGCTGGTGGAAATGTAAAATGGCACAGCCATCCTGGAAAACAGCTTGACACTTTCTCTTAAAACTTAAAATGGACTCCTCATATGACCCAGCAATTTTACTCTTGGGCATTTATCTCAGATGAATGAAAACTTATGTAACAAATAACGTATACACATAAACGTTTGTGACAGCTTTATTCATAATAGCTGAAAACTGGAAACTACCCAGATACCTTTCAACTAACTGTGGTTCAGCCCTATCATGGAATAATATGCACCAATGAAAAGGAATAAACTATTAATACATGCAACAACCTGGATGAATCTCAAGGGAATTATGCTGAGTGAAAACAGCCAATCTCAAATGTTGTATATTGTATGATTCCATTTATATAACATTCTTGAACTAGCAAAACTACACAGATGGAGAACAGACTATTGGTTGGCAGGGGTTAGAAATAGAAGGGGAAGGGAGTCGATATAAAGGGGCAACACACAGGAACCTTGTGGTGATTAAATAGCTCTTTACCTGGATTGTGGTGGTGGTTACATTAAGCAACACATGTGATAAAATTACACACACACACACACACACATAACTGGTAAAATCTGAATAAACTCCGTGGATGGTACCACTGTCAATTTCCTGGTTTTTATCTTGTACTATAGTTGTGCAAGATATTAACTTTGGGGGAGGCTGAGGAGAAGGTACATGGGACTTCCCTGTACATCTTTTTCAATTTCCTGTGAGTCTATGATTATTTCAAAATAAGTTTAAAAACACCTTGTAGTGTCGCAAAGCAAGGAAGTGCTATAACAAGTACATTTGATGGAAGTATGTCAAAGCGACACCAGCGCCAACAGGAAGAGAGCCAGAGCTAGAATAATCTGAACAATAAAATAATGTTGGATTATGACCCAAAGTCTAAAATAAATACCCATGAGGCTATATTAATATAAAGAAATGATTAAAAAATAAATGGAGGAGGAGACCAATCTCTTTTGCAGGAGAACTCTAATTTATGCAGATACTTCACTCTGAAAGAGTTGAAGCTTAATTCTTCACTCTCTGAGTGTGAACTTTGCATAGTGACTTCCTTCCAAAGAGGAAAATATGGAAAGGAGAAAAAGAGTAACTTTACAGTGGAGAAAAATGACAGGCATTATCTCAGCCAGGAGATCAAAGTCAACATAAATAAATCACGTACCATGCACCCTTGCATGATGTGATGATAATGCCACTTGACCTCTGTGTTCTTCATTCTCCAAACTCATCACCCCAGCCTGATCATGAGAAAAATCAGACAAATTCCAGGGGAGGGACATCTTAGCAAACACTGACCAACACACTACATCTACAAAGGAAACAAGAGAAAGTCTGAGGAAGTGTCACATCCAAGAGAAGCCTAAGGAGACCTGACAACTACATGTCATGTGGGAGTCGGGAACAGAAAAAAGACATTGGGTAAGAATTAAGGAAATCTTAATGAATTATGAACTTCAGTTGATAAAGTGTCCATGTTGGTGCAGTAATTAATTACAACAGGTGTTCCACATCAATGGAAGATGTTAATAATAGGGAAACAGGAATTCTCTGTACTATCTTCTTAATGTTTTTATAAATCTAAAACTGTTTTAAATTGGTAGTCACAAAATAGTCAGGGGGATGTGAAATACAGTATGGGGAATATAACTAATATTGTAAACAAAAAAGTTAACTGTTTTATAAAAATAAAGTCTATGACCAAATAAAGAGAAATTAGGGACTTGATATATATCATTTTTGAGCAACTACTCGAAGCAGGCACTTTCATATGGATTTTCTGGTGAAAAACATCCTGACAATAGGTATGTTATTATCAGCCGCATTTCACTGAATGAGACCCTGAAACTTAGCAAGGCCGTTTTTCCAGGGTCCCCCAATTGGGATGTGGCTGAGCTGGAATGTGCCACCCAAGAACCTACGCGAAGAGTGGTTATTCAGTTAGGGTGGCAAGAGCAGCTAACCAGAGCTCCTCCTGTCTCTGCCATCCATAACTTCATTCCCCCTGTAGCATAGCTCCCTGAACCTTCCATATGCAAGTTCTATTTTTTACAACCATGCAGGATCATAGGAACTGTTAGGGTGGGCAGACTAAGACTCAGAGAGGTGAAATAACCTGCTCAAGGTTGCTCAGCCAGCTGGTGTGTTTGCATTTTTCTGGGTCAGTGCCGTGGCAGGGCTCTAGCCCCTGATCTGGTTCAGTGTCCCAAGGACATTCACAGGGGACAGCCACGTCTTTCCCCTCCCCACTCTTTGCTGGCCTGACTGGGCATGCCACTTTCCCTCATAGCGTGCCTGTCCACAGCCCAGCACATGGGGGAATGAAGCAGCCACGTCCAAATCAGGGGCCTTGGCAGAGAAGGGACGGTCAGGAGGGAAGCCAAGACCAAACACATTTCAGAAGAACTGGTATCTTGCTGCCACCAGCTCTTTCCTCCTGCACTATTTCTGTAGCTGCCCAGTGTGTGAAGTTCAAATCTGTTTTGGCACCATCAGATCAAACCTGGAAACCAACAGATGAAAGTGTTCTTTGAAGATCCAAGGTCAGGTTGAAGAGGAGAGGCAGGGTTTTGGCATCACTAGGCTTGGGTCCTCTTGACCAGAACTTCTGTAGCCAGACTTGTCCCCAGGCAAGCGAATAGCTTAAGGGCTCACTCGCTGCTGCTCTTGCTGGACCCTATGTCTGGGAGCAACACACTTTGAAATGCATGCTGCTCTACAAAGACGAAAGCTGATGTCAACCATTTATCTCTATGGCATCAGGTCCCAGGCAGGAGAGAGGAGAGCTGGGGCTCTAAGGAGAACTGGCCAAAACCTACCCTTAGACCGAGTGTTCAATTCAGTGTCCCGGGTGACTGCAGCAAGGCCACAGGGCACTGGTAGACCCCTGGTGGACATCTTCCCACCTGGTCAGGGGAGCTCCAGAAGCTCTTACACTCATCGGATGGCGGTTGGGTTTGTGCTACATTAATGATGGGCAATAGAAGACTGCTCAAATGTATAACATTAAGTATGTGCATGCTTCGAGGCCTCTCAGAGATGTAATTTTCTTTTGTACAGGCTGGCAAATGAACTTTGCACACTAAATTAAATACCCTTATCCTGTGAGGTCACTTCCTGTATTTGGTGACCATGTTCAAGACACAGAGGACAATTCCCAGCTGCTGATGTGACAGTCTCAGAGATTTTTGAAAGCTGTTTCTTTCTTGTGCACTGACTCAGGGCCCCAGACTGTATTTAAAATGTCTCCAGCTGAGCCTTTCCCCTCCCCTAAACATGGAGGCCCATCCTCCATTTATTGTCACACATCTGCTGGTACAAAATGGGACCGAATCCCTCTTGGTATTAGAAAGTTCACCTTGGCACGGTTTAGGAGGAGGGAGTACCAGGTAGTAAATAAAGTCTTTCATCACAGATAATGAATAATGAATGTTATTCAGTGTGAAAATGACTGCAATTCTTCACCTGTCAGTTGAAAAGGGCACAGAAAAGAGGGCTTTATAAATAGTGACAGTGCTCAGTGTGTGATGGGGACAGTTGGCAGCAAGGGGGATGTTGTCTGGCAGAGAGGCGGTGGGGTGAACTGCTGGGCACCTCAGAGATGTTTGGGAGCTCCTTTGCCGGGAGCACCCAGGGTTAGGACTGAAGGAACAAGCGAGGTTTCTCTTTGGGACCATGCCCTTGGGACAAGCTCATGCTGCCTGACTTCTCTTTGAAACCTCAGCTTGCAGCACATTGTCATTCACTCCCACTCTAAAGAAATACACAGAGAGGGCTTCCCCACACACAGAGCACTGGATTTCAGCTTCCCTTGAGCTCTTTCAAAGACCATCTATAACATGAAGGGGCTGGAGGGAGGTGTTGGGAGGCAGCCTAACAAAAATAACACAGGTTTTGGGGTCAGATGACCTGGAACTGACGATTATACCAATTACTCCCTGCATAACCTTGAATGGTGAACCTGGCCTCCGGAGCCTTAGCTTCTCTGTGTGGCCTTGGAGAATATGACAACTTCTCCAATAGGGCTTTAATTGTTGGTCTCCATAAGCCACCTGTTGAGGAGCTCACTAAAATACCAGTTCTTTCCCTTCTAGCTTCACCACTCCGGCCATAGCCCTACACCTCTGCCAATGCTTTTCCAGTCCCTGTCTCTCTCTCAGCACATAGGCTCTGTGTTCATTTCCATCTTTACCTCTCTACCTTAGACAAAGCCAGCCCACAAGGCAGAGGCTGTTTCTCTTATTTGCCAGTATGACGCAAGGACTGGAGTGGTACCCAGTGCCTAGTAATTGCTTACTATTTATTGAGTAACCTGATCCTTCATATATTACTATTTTATGAAAACAGAGGTGCAAATTAAAAGAACAAAGCAGATTCGATCAATGCTCAGGCTCCTGGTTGGCCGCTGAAAGGACAGAATCAAAATTTCTACTTTAGTAGAATTTCAGTTATTCACTTTTACTGATGATCCTGCTTTCCATCCCTGATTGACAGCTGCCCACCCAACCCCTGCAAACTTCAGGGGGTGTGGACTTTCTCACAGGCAGTATTCCCTCCTTTGAAACTGCCCTTGAGCTGCCTGGGGAGAACCCAGGTGTCTGGGATAAAGCCAGACCCCAAACTTCTGACCAGGAAACCACCATGACTGGTCTAACCCTTCTTCTTAGATTCTGCTTTCAGGGAGGAAAAGAAAGTGATTATCCTGTGTCATAGAAATCACTGTGTTGACAACATATCTGGTTATTGTGATAGGTTAGAATATTTAAAAATTCTCGAGAGGGTGTTTGTGACTAGGTCCCACATATCCAGCTCAAATCAAGACCCTGGAGTAGAACCAAGAATGTGTGTCAGAGGTCCCAACCCTGGTCCCTGACAAGCTCTTCCTTCCACCCAGAGCCTGAGGACCTGGGTTCTCACCTTAGAGCCTTCTTGCCAAGCCTCCTAGGGGGGCCCGTAGGTCACAGGGGAGTCCTCTCTCCCACAGGAATCATCACCACCGGGGTTACCTGGCTGAGGGAGGGACAGACCAATGGGCTCCCGGTGCAAAGCCCAGGTGAGAAGCTCCCGGTCTAAGAACTGCAACGTGATGTACTTCGGGGATAGAAATGTGATGGGAGGAGAGGTCTGCAACTGTGAAGCTGATGTTGTCAAGTCCGAGACAAAAATCAACACCTCCTGATGGGGTTAGTAACTGCGACTTCTGCAAATTAAGCCAAATTTGCACCTCCTGTATCTCAGAGTCTTGTTTCATTAGGGTGCAGGGAAGAACAGGTGACTGTTCCCTCTGCTGTGTGCCAACGACAGCTCCTCAGCACACCTCTCGCTTACCCAGATGCAGTTATAAATGGACTCAGGTTCTTAATCTCCCCTGGAGTTTTCCGTCTCCTCCAGCACATCTCCCATTTGTGTCCAGAGCCAACGAGTTCTCAGAGAAAGCAATTTCCTCCTTGCAGCCACAAACATTGACCTGTGACAGGCATGTGACAAACACAACAATGTCCTGGGAAAAAAAGGAAGACAGACAGCTGCATTTCCATTCTTAATATTTTCCTACCAGGGAGCCAACGATTCTCTCTTATCAACCACTGAGGACAGCCAGCGCACATCTATCATAAACTGGCTCTGTGTCGCAACTGGCACCAAGCAGGCACACATGGAAACCAATAATAAAACAAACAAACAAACACCCAAAACTGATGCAGATGATTAAAAGACTGAAGGTTTTCAAATAATATTTCTAAATTTCTTTTAAAAATTGAAGTACAATTGCTTACTTCACCCAGTGGTTCCTTTATTGCTTTCTCAGTGTTGCAACTTGAATTTAGATGAAAGAAAAATTGAAGCGTGGGGCTCTGGGTCCTTCCTTGAGGTAATTGGTAAGTGATGATAAATAGATGCATTAAATGAACCCATCAGAGCAGAGATGCTGAGATGTAATATTGTTAAAATGGTAATATTCTCCAAAACGATCTAGTAGATTCAAAGTCCCAGCTGGGTTTTCTTGAAGAAATGGACAAACTAATCCTAAAATTCACATGGGACCCTGAATAGCTGAAACAATCATGAAAGGAAGAACAAAATTGGCTGATTTATACTTTCTGATTTCAAAACTTACTATAAAGCTAGAATAATCAAGACTGTGTTGAACTGGCATAAGGATATCAATGGACTAGAGGCAAGAGTCCAGAAATAAACCCTTACATTTATGGCCCATTTATTTTTGACAAAGATGTCAGGACAATTTATTTGGGAGAAAGAATAGTCTTTTCCACAAATAGTGCTGAAACAAGTGTATATTCACATGCAAAAGAGGGAAATTGGACCTTACCTCACACCATACACAAAAATGAACACAAAACTGATTATACACCTAAACACAAACTATAAAATTTGTAGTTTTGTAAGACCTAAAACTATAAAACTTTTAGAAGATAACACAAGACCAAGTCTTAATGATCCTGGCTAGGCAATAGTTTCCTAAATATGACACCAAAGGTGTAAGCAACACAAGAAGAGGTAGATCAATTGGACTTCCTCAACATTAAAACCATTTACAGTTCAAACCATCAAAGAAGTAAAAAGACAACTAACAGACTAGGAGAAAATATTTGCAAGTCATCTATCTGCTAAGGGATCTGTATCCAGAATAGGTAAAGAATACTTATAACTCAATAACAAGAAGGTTAATTTGAGTCTTTGAAATCATGTGCCACTTTAAAAATGAGCAGAGGATATAAACAGACATTTCTCCAAAGAAGAAATGTGAAGTAGACCATTACGCCCATGAAAAGATGAATAATATTGTTCTCCATTAGGTAAACTAATCAAAACCGCAAATAGATGCCACTTCACACCCACTAAGATGGCTTGAATCAAGAAGAGACAATAATGAGGATGTGATGAGATCGGAACCCTCCTACACTGCTGGTGGGAATGTAAACAGGTGCAGCCACTTTGAAAAACAGCAGGTCCTTGAAATGGTAAACACAGAGTTACCCTGTGATGTCATCATGAGAATTTCTCATCTATTCATCTGTTGAATTATTTTAAAATTATGTTTTAGTAAAAATAAACCTTATGTCCTTTTATTATGCATTTTCAGAAACCACCTTTTAAAAATGTCATTTCAATGTATTGTACATAATCTAAGAGTAATAAAAGGTGGGCTGACTGAGATAGTGATTTCCTGTCATTCCATTAATTAATTAATTTAGTAGGCTCAGATCACTTGTCAAAAACTGACAAAGATTGACTCCTAACAAAGATTGTATTTTCTTATGCCTCATCTTTCAAGAGACTAACATATGAATCTTGAGGTTGGAACTTTTCTATCAATTCCTGTGTAAGTTAAATTTTTCCCCCCTATCTTATGCAATGCTGATGTTCACCCGTGTCATTCCTGCTGCCATTTCAGTTATCTGGTCAACAGGGACTTGTAAGACCTTGGAATGCTGCTCTTTAAACTTCATTATTATAACACAGTCATCCTTCAGGTTAGCCATTAGCAACCCAAGCATGTGCTCTCAGTACTTACTTATAAGTCCCAGAGCCTGCCGATGTTCCTCCAGGGAAGTGGGAAGTTTTTTTTTGCATTTTTGCCACAGTTCTTTATCTGATCTCTGACCTGCGCCTGGGCCAGTATCTTTAGTCTTCATTCCGCTCTTGAGTTTCTCCCTAATCTGCTTCATCACTCCCACAACTCTTGGGAGTGTAGTTTGCTCATTAAAGAGATTTTGCTGCTTTGTCATGGTCTCTTGATCTTTCTACACGAGTTTTAGCATAAGCAGGGATTTTTGCCATGTACAGATCACCTTCTGGTCTCCATTCTTCGTGCTGAAATGGCTGGTTGGAGGTCAGCATGATCTCCTTCATGCCTGATGGGGCAGGGACAGGCAGCTCAAATCCTTTCCATGAGGGAAAAGGAAGGTGCTAAGAGGAAATAATTCCCAGGCTTTCACTGGGGTTGTCTCCCCTCCACTGAATCCCATCACCGTTCTCTTTCCCCTCCCTTTAGCCCAGCATACTTGTGCTCAGGCCATGCATGACATGTGCTCTCTCCCGATACTTAGGGTTAAAAGATTCCTAGATGAAACATGAAATGAAATGCTAATCCCTAACTGAAAAAAAGGCAAATATTGGGAGTGTAGTCTTCCCTGAAGCAGACCTGTCACTGCTTTTACTTTGGCGTGGGCCTGCTTTACATAGGATGGAAGATGGACATATGCCCACTGTCTTACCAGCTTGGATACTATGGCTGTGATGAGAGAGTATTCATGGAGTACCTCAAATTATGCAGTGTCCCTCAGGCAGAACTTCTGAGCAGCCCTCCACCTTTGGGGCTTCCCTGTCAGGCAACAAGAGCCCCAGGTGAAGACTAGACAGGATGCCAACTGCCCCATGTTCCCCAATCTCAGGTAGAAGTCTCTGGAAGGCTTTCAGCATTTCTGATAGTGCTTCAGATGCAGGGCTGCCTTGAGCTGTGGAGAATAAAATACTACTTGACAGGCTTAAGCTATGCATCATCAGTTTGTAATGTGTGAGGGACATCTTCCCCACTAGGCTCTACACACACACACACACACACATACACACAAACACATGCACACACATGCACACATGCACTTAGACTGGAGCACCAAGAATCAATTGTCCTCACTCAGTCTCCCATTAAATTGTAAATATTGTCACACCAGATGCTGATAGGGTGGATTACAATGCTCTTAAGAAAACCCAATATATTAAGCCTTCATCCCCAGTACTTAAATCAGCATTTCTCAATGTGGGGCCACAGATATCTTCGTCACATAATTACCTGGGTTCAGTTGTTAGACCCACCTTCTCCAGGCCTCACCTCAGACTTACTGCCTTCAAATCTTTAGGCACAGAAGCGGGGAGTTTGCATTTCAAACAAACTTACTTTGCACAGGGCTTTAAGGCTAGGGAGGTGCTGGGCTGAAGTCTTACTCCACCATTCTAACCCCTGGGGAATTCAACTGTCCCTCCATTTCTAGGGGTATGTGACAGTGAAAGAATGATAGACGAATGCAATCTCCTCATACTAAATAAGGAAATTAGTGATTGTTCAATTTTTCCACCCCCAGACTGCTTTAAGATATCTGTGGGCCATTTTAACAGGATTTCATTTACAAAATCTGGTTCATGTTTTAAGAACCCACAGATTGCATCATTTAAGGTACTCCTTCTGTGCACAGCTACCTTTCACTTCCGTCTCTCACCCGCGCCCAGTCTATGACCTCTGTAATTACCTACCTTCTCTAAGCCAGACCTTCTCAACCTCGGCTGCATGTCAGAACCACCAGAAGAGCTTTTAAAACATCAACGCCCAAGTCACAACCCAGACCAATTGCATCTGAATTTCTGGGGGTGGGACTCAATATTTTTAAGGCTGCTCAGATGAAAAATGTGCAGCCTAAGTTGAATCCACTGTTCTGAGGGGACATTTCACCCATGTCTAATAGCCTCCCAGCCTTTTCACATCTGGAGCAATGGTTGTGCCTTCATGTTTCTCCCCATTCATTGGAATGCACTGTCCCCTGGGCTCCATCGCCCCAGGGGGAAACAGGCATTGTCTCACTGCCACCTTGCAGACAGACACTCCATCTCCAATAAAGTCATGCCATTTGGCCCTTGGCTGGGTCAGCCTGTTCTGTTCCCCAGCCCACTTAGTCAAGCTGCCAGCTTGCTGCCTGGGAATGCCTTCCCTCCCTCCCTCAGCCACTCTTTCAGCTCCCCCCACTTTCTTTCTTTCTTTCTTTCTTTCTTTCTTTCTTTCTTTCTTTCTTTCTTTCTTTCTTTCTTTCTTTCTTTCTCTCTTTCTCTCTTTCTCTCTTTCTCTCTTTCTCTCTTTCTCTCTTTCTCTCTTTCTCTCTTTCTTTCTTTCCTTGGTATAGATCATTTTATTTAATTTTTTTAATTTAATTTTTTAAAATTATTTTCTTGTGAAATAAACATTTAAAAAAAATTAGTTTCAGGTGTACAACACAGTGCAATAGTTATACTTTTTACCCCTCAAAGTGACAACCCCCACCCCCACCGGTTTGCCACCACACTCCTCCCCCATATCATACATATCTATTACAAGTCCTTTGACTCCCTTCCACAGTATACTCCACATCCTGTGACTATCTATATATTCAATTACAGTTGGCATACAATATTATACAACATCAGCTTCAGGTGCACAGTGCAGTGATCAAGACTCTACTCCATCCATGAAGTGGTCTCCCTAACAAGACATGTGACCATCTGACACCACACAAAATATTTACAACATTATTATATTCCACGAACTGTCTTTCATATACCTGTGGCAATATTGTAGTTACTTATTTATGCTGTCTAATCCCTTCCCCTTCTCCCTCATCCCCACCGCCCTCCCAACTAGCAACCATCAGTTTTTCCTCCACATCTCTGAGACTCTTTCTGTTTACTTTGCTCGATCATTCAGTTTTTCAGATTCCACATATAAGTGAAATCATATGGTATTTGTCTTTCTCCGACTGACTTATTTCACTTAACATAATAGTCTCTAGGTCCATCCATAACGTTGCAAATGGTATGATTTCATTCTTCTTTGTAAAGGAGTAATACTCCATTGTGTAAATGTACCACAGTTTCTTAATTCAGTCATCTACCGATGGGCGTTTTGGTTGTTTCCAAGTCTTGGCTATTGTAAATAGCATTGCGATAAAAGGGTGCATAAATTTTTTTGAATTAGCATCTTGGATTCTTCTGAGTAGATACCCAAGAGTGGAATTGCTGGGTCATACGGTATTTCCATTTCCAGGTTTTTGAGATACCTCCACACTGATTTCCATAATGGCTGCCCCAATTTGCAGTCCCATCAACAGTGCACCAGGGTTCCCTTTTCTCCACACCCTCACCAGCACTTGTTCTTTGTTGGTTTATTGATGATAGCCATTCTGACCAGAGTAAGGTGGTATCTCATTGTGGTTTTTATTTGCATTTCTCTGATGATTAGTGAGGTTGAACATTTTTTCATATGCCTGTTGGCCATCTGTATGTCCTCTTTAGAGAAATGCCTCTTCATATCCTCTGTCCATTTTTTAATTGGGTTGTTTGTTTTTTTTGGTATTGAGTTTCATGAGAGTTTTATAAATTTTGGATATTAACCCCTTATCAGATATATTGTTGGCAAAGAGTTTCTCCCATTCAGTAGGCTGCCTTTTTGTTTTATTGATGATTTCCTTTGCTGTGAAAAAACTTTTAAGTTTAATGTAATCCCATATGCTCATTTTTTTCTTTTATTTCCCTAGCCTGAGGGGATATATCAGTAAAAATATTATTCAGGGTAATGTCTGCAAACTTACTCCCTATGTTTTCTTCTAGGAGTCTTATGGTTTCAGGTCTTACATTTAAGTCTTTAATCCATTTTGAGTTTGTTCTCATATATGGTGTAAGTAGGTGGTCCATTTTCATTTTTTTGCACGTGTCAGTCCAATTTTCCCAGCACTATTTATTAAATAGACTATCTTTACTCCAGTGTAAATTCTTGCTTCCATTGTCATAGATTAAGTGACCGTGTATGGATGGGTTTATTCCTGGGCGATCTATTCTCTTCCATTGCTCTATGTGTCTGTTTTTATGCCAGTACCACACTGTTTTGGTTACTGTAGCCTTGTAGTATGTTTCAATGACAGGTAGTGTGATGCTTCCCACTTTGTTCTTATTTCTCAAGATTGCCATGCCTATTTGGGGTCTTTTGTAGTTCCATATAAATTTTAGGATTTTATGTTCTATTTCTGAGAAAAATGTCCTTGGTAGTTTGATTGGAATTTCATTGAATATATATGTTGCCTTAGGTAGTATTGACATCTTAACTATATTAATTCTTCCTATCCATGAACATGGTACATATTTCCATTTATTTGTGTCTTCTTTGATTTCTCTCTTCAGTGTCTCATAATTTTCTGAGTACAGGTTTTTTACTTCTTTAGTTAAGTTGATTTCTAGATATTTTATTGTTTTTGAAGCAATTGTAAGAGGGATTGATTTCCAGATTTCTTCTTCTGATAGTTTATTATTGGTGTATACAAATGCAACTGATTTCTGAATATTAATTTTGTATCCTACTACCTTACCAAATTCGTTTATCAGTTCTGGCAGTTTTTTGGTGGACTCTTTGGGATTCTCTATATATAGTATCATGTCATCTGCGTATAATGACAATTTTACTTCCTCTTTTCCAATTTGGATGCCTTTTATTTCATTTTCTTGTCTAATTGCTGTGGCTAGAACTTCCAGAACTATGTTAAATAGAAGTGGTGAAAGTGGACGGCCTTGTCTTGTTCCTGAACTTCAGGGGAAAGCTTTTAGCCTTTCCCCATTGAGTACAATGTTTGCTGTGGGCTTATCATATATGGCCTTAATTATGTTGAGATATGATCCCACTATTCCCACTTTGCTAAGAGTTTTTATCATAAATGGCTGGTGGAATTTGTCAAACGCCTTTTCTGCATCTATTGATATGATCATATGATTTTTATTTTTCATTTTGTTAATGTGATGTATTACATTAATTGATTTGCGGATATTGAACCAACCTTGCATACCAGGGATGAATCTCACTTGATCGTGGTGTATGATCTTTTTAATGTGATGCTGAATTCGGTTTGCTAGTATTTTGGTGAGAATTTTTGCATCTATGTTCATTAGGGATATTGGCCTGTAGTTTTCCTTTTTTGTCATATCTTTGTCTGACTTAGGAATCAGGGGGACAGTGACTTCATAGGAAGAGTTTGGGAGCCTTCCCTCCTTCTGTATTTTTTGGAATCGTTTGAGGAAAATAGGTATTAACTCTTTTTTGAATGTTTTGTAAAATTCACCTGTGTAGCCATCTGGTCCAGGGCTTTTGTTTGTTGGAAGATTGTTGATTACTGATTCAATTTCTTTGGCAGTAATCAGTCTGTTCAGAGTTTCTGTTTCTTTTTGGTTCAGACTTTGTAGATTGCATGCTTATAGAAATTTATCCATTTCTTCCAGATTGTTGAATTTGTTGGCCTATAGTTGCTTGTAGTATTTTCTTAAAATTTTCTGTATTTCTGTGGTATCTGTTGTTACTTCTCCTCTTTCATTTCTGATTTTATTTATTTGGGTCCTCTCTCTCTTTTTCTTGGTGAATCTGGCTAAGGGTTTGTTGATTTTGTTCATCTTTTCAAAAAACCAACTCTTGGTTTCATTGATCTTTTGTATTGTTCTTTTGTTCTCTATTTCATTTATTTCTGCTCTGGTCTTTATTATTTCCTTCCTTATACTCCCTTTAGGCTTGTTTTGCTGTTCTTTTTAAAGTTCCCTTAGGTGTAAAGATAGTATGTTGATATGAGATTTTTCTTCCTTCTTTAGGTAGGCCTGCACTGCTATGAAGTTCCCCTTGAGGACTGCTTTCGCTGTATCCCAGAGATTTTGGGTCGTGGTGTTTTCATTTTCGTTTGTCTTGAGGTATCTTTTGATTTCCTCCTTGATCTCATTTTTTATCCACTCGCTATTTAGTAGCATGTTATTTAGCCTCCATGTATTTGTAAGCTTTCCGGATTTCTTCTTATAATTGATTTCTAGTTTCATAGCATTGTGGTCAGAGAAGACACTTGATATGATTTGAATCTTCTTAAATTTGTTGAGACTTGTTTTGTGGCCTAACATGTGGTCTATCTTGGAAAATGTTCCATGTGAACTTGAGAAGAATGTATAGAATCACACTTTAAAACCCACCATGTCCTCATGTCCATTAACCACTTCATCACTTAAGAGTTATGTGAGTCAATGACTAAGCCAACATTCTGTTAACAATTAAGAAGCCTGTGTGCATTCCACACAGAGCCTCAGAAAGCTGGTCATCCCCAGGGGCCCAGAGAAGCAAAAGAGCCATCTTAGCTCCCTGGGGAGGTCAAGCTGGCAAGAGCCCTGCTAAGGACCAGGGACTCAGCCAAGTTGGCAAAGAAACAGTGCCAAGCAAATGCACTCATCCAGGAAACACTTATACTGAGCACCTACAGTGTACACGAAGCCCAGGGCGGAATGTTGGGAATAAAAAGGGGCAGGAGGTAAAAGCAGATTATGTTCCGGTCCTTAGAGCATCCCTTTGGGTAAGGGAGGCCCTCAGGGAAGCCATTGGATGGATATGCGTAAGATGCAAAGAGGATGTCATGGTGAGAACTTAGCATAATGGGATTTGATAGCAGGGGGAAGGTTGATAGGTAAATACAGCATGTACAGCTAACTAGGTGGGGGGCTGGAGCAACAGGCAGGCTGGAGGGTTCCAGGCAGAGGGAACAGCTGGGCGAAGACCACAGTGGTGTAGGTAGCATGCTGCGGTCTGGGACTGACTAGACCAGGCAGAGCCTCATAACTGGGTTCCCAGAGCAACGGGAAGATGCACGCGCTCCCAGCAGATGTGCACTCTATTTACTTGTTTATTTATTTTTAAATTTACTTTTTAATTGTAGTTGGCATGAAGTATTATAGTAGTTTCAGGTGTACAACATAGTGATTAATCATTTATATGCCTTGTGAGGTGATAAGTCCGATAAATCTAGTACTAATCTGTCGCCGTACATAATTATGATATTATTGGCTCATTCCCTGTGCTGTACATCATGTCACTGTGACTTATTTTACAACTGGGTGTTTGTACTCCTTAATTCCCTTCCTGTCTTCACCCTTCCTGTGTGGCCACCACAAGTATGTTCTCTATAAGCACACCTGTTGGAAAGGGCGGGTGGCCATAGCCTGGGAACATGACAGGGGTTGAGCAAGGAGCACCATGGAGAGCGTATGGGTGGGGCAGAGGGGGATGAGGTGTAGGGGCAGATGGGCCTCCCAAACCCCTTTCCTGCTCTGGCCAGGCTGCCTCAGGGCACTTTCTGGCCTTCAGCTGGTTTATCTAAAAGCAAGAGTGGGCAGCTCCAAGCCGACCTCTCCATGGAGCCTTCCAGACCTCGCTTCCCCCAGAGCTGCTCCTCCTGGAACCCCTGAGCCCCAGGCTCTGACACTCCACCACAGCAGTGCTCCCTTTGGTCCTGGCTCGTGTTCCGAGTAGCCTCATGTGCACATCTTGACTTCTTGAAGCCCTTGCTATGGGCCTGCCAGCCTTGTTCTTGGCACTTTACAGACAGGGAGCTAAGGTCAGCTCACCAGTAAGTGACCAGGCCACTTCCACAGGCTGCAAAGCCAGGTCCCGTCCGGATCCCATGCCCACAGTCTAGCTGCTTCTTTCTATGCATTAGCAAGTGCTGTTCACAGGCCCCTCGCATCGTGTCTCTTCTGCACAGGGACTGCCCATCTACGTACCTCGCACTGCTCCCCCATGGTAAGCTGCAGGCATCAGGCACTGCTGCTGGTGTGTTCTCACTCTTTATTCCATACTGGCACAGCGCCTGGCCTCATGTATCTTTGTAGAATTCGTGATGGCATTCAGGGACTTTATTTTCTGACATGGTATCTAATATCTAACAGTATATATATCTAATATCTGTCAGGACAGTAGAGGCTGTGGAGATTTACCTCATCCACAGAAAACTGCTCCTTCCTGGTAAGGCAGAGTTCTTGACTCTTCCAACCGAGGACCCAATTTCTTCTGATGTCTCAATTCTCAGGCCTGCTGAACCCGAATTTCTTTTGTCTCCCATCATGGCTCATTGTAGGCAGAAGAATATCCTTCAAATAGTCCATCAAAATGATCTTTTAAATGCATTTCTAAGAAACCTGAGTTTCCAGCTCAGCTGACCTACTTCTGCCATCTTAGCACTTCATCTCAGGGCTCCTCGGGCAGAAAAGGTGTGGTCTGTCTTCTTTTCTCATCATCTTCCCTCCCTTTCTCCCCGCTCCTTTCCTCCAACCCTCTCTTCTTCCTTCCCTCCAACCCTCCCTTCCTCCCTTCCTCCCTTCCTCCCTTCCTTCCTTCCTTCCTTCCTTCCTTCCTTCCTTCCTTCCTTCCTTCCTTCCTTCCTTCCTTCCTTCCATACTTCCTTCAGTAGGCCATAAATATACTTAAAATAATGAAGCACAAAGGAAGGCACAAACAAGATAAAATGTACATACCTCTGCCCTTACAATTCCATCTCTAGGCTCTTTCTTGGGAAGCTGCGAGTCTTTTTCTCTTTCTTTTTTAAAGCTTTTTGGTGATTCCTTACAACCCTGTTTCTTATCTTTCTGAGCAAATTGTCCATAGGCTGAGAAATAATATCTGTGGAAAATCTGCTCTGAAAGATAGAGAATTTCGCCTCATACTGCCTCTCATCTTCTCCTCCTCCTCCTTTCCTTTCCAGATCTTTGTTATTTCTTCTAAAAGTTGCCTTTATGACGTTAAATAATTTGCATAAACCCCACTTCCTTGATTAATTCACCTTAGATTGTATCTATGGACCCCCAGTCTTAGAGATAAGAAACGAATAGACAGCCCCACCCCTAGTTTCCATCAGGTATATCAATTTTATGTTGTCTACGCTTGTAAACTTTATATGCAATATTGAGACTAAATATATCTTTCCTACTTTACTTTTAAGTTGATTTTAAATGTTAAAATTGCATAAATAGATGTATACTATCAAAACTATAAAAAATCATTGCATAAATGAGAGTGTTATTGAATATCTAGAAAAGAAAAGAAAAATTTTCACTATCAGGATCTTGCTTCTGAAAGGAGAATTATCCAAGATTCAAGTTAGAATGCTTTTCTTTTATCCATGTCTAACTCAGTGACTATTGCTTATTTTTCCCATATCATTCTCCTTCTTTGGTTACTTTTTCTATTTTGCTAGTATGCATCCAGGAACTTTGTTTGTGTAAAGTTTGTGAAAATGCACACTTTTTCTGAGTCTTTGCATACCCCCCCCCCCCAATGTGTTTCTTTTGCTCCCATTTGCTTGAAGTTTCTTTTGGCTTTTTACTTTTTGTTTTTCTTTCTTGGTAGCTATTGAGGTGTGATTTCCATACAGTAAAGAAAACAAATCTTAAGTGTATGGCAGGGTGAATGTTTGTCTGTAACCACCACCCATATTGAGATACAGAACATTTCCATCACCCAGAAAGTTCCCTTTGTGGTCAGAACTCCTATCTCAGCAACTCAGGCAACTACTGTGGTCCTCTCACCACAGATTAGCTTGGCCTGCTCTAGAACTTCATATAAATTGAATCACCCAATTTCTACTCCACATTTGCCTTCTTTTATTCAACATTTAACAATAAGATTATTTATGTTGTTGTGTATACCTGTATACCTATAGTTTGTGCTTTTAAGATTGCTGTAATTTATCCAGTCTCTTGTTATCAGATATTTGGGTTGTTTCCAAGATTTGGCTATTAGGAATAAGTCTGCTATGAACATTCTTGTAAATGGCTTTTTGTGTGACCATCTCTTGGCTATGTAGTACATATGTAATGGTTGAGCCATTCACACTCCTTGTCAGTTGTTGCAATTTTAGTTATCCTAGTGAGTATCTCATTGTGGGTTTAATGTGCATTTCTCTGATAAATAATGATGTTGAATACCTCTTGATATGTTTATTGGCCACTCAGATATTCTTTGATTGATCATTTGGAAGATACAATTCCAGGTTCAAAATAACTTTCAGCACATTGAAACAATTGCTTTGTTGTCATTGATGAGATAGATGACTGTGGACAATTTTATTCTTGTTTTCATGTAAGCCACCGCTTTCATCCCTCTGGAAGTTTTCAAACCATCTCTCCATTGTTGAAGTCCCATAGTTTTATCAGGATGAGGCTACGTTTTTTTTTGTTTTGTTTTGTTTTTCCCCATTAAAATCGCTGGCTTCTAAGGGTCCTTTTAATGTGAAAATTCCTGTATTTCTTCAGCTAAGGACAAGTGCTTCTCTTAGTTACTTACTTCTTTCCTCACCTCCATTTTCTTTAGATAGATATTAGATTACCTGTATTTTTCCTCTACCTCTTTTAACTTTTCTCTTATTTTTTCTGCCTTAAGTCCTGGGAGACTTCCTTGACTTTATGTGTGACATAATCATCACGTAAAAGGAACTTTTGTCTTCCAAGAGACCCTTAGAGGGTGAAACAATGGCTCCTTGTGGGTCAAATAACCATGGGATTAAAAAGGCTCATCACCCCCACTTCCTCATCATAGATTAGAAAAATGAACAACAAAGTCTAGAAAAGGGGTGAGCTACTTAGTGAAGGTCATACAGCTGTCAGAGCTAGATCACCCAATTAATTTCCCATTACACCATGCAGGATGACCCCAGAGGAGAGACAACTTAATGGGGGCTCTTCATGGTCCCACTAAGTACATCTAGTCATGACCTTTTCTATAGAAGCCTCTTCCAGCAGCTGGGGCATCTGCTATCTTCCTCTTCCCATGTCACTCTGGAGCACGTATATGTCTCATAAGCTCTAACACCTATATGAGTTAACAGGGACATAAGGTGTTGGTTTATTTGTGAACATTTGTGCCTGAATATCTTCTCTTCCCAGTGAAACTCCTTGCAGGCAGGGACTCTCACATTCTCTTCTGGTTCCTCCATAGCATAGCACTGACTCCACTAAGGGGATGCCAGATGTATCTGGGATTCTCTGGGCTCCTGCAGGTGGGAACATATCTTATTCATCTCTGAAATGCCAGCCTGGGGCATAGCAGGCACTCCATATGTCTTTATTGATGGAGATAATTTCCTGTCAATCTGAACCAGAAGATCATATACATACTGTTTTTCTTTATTGGCTTTGGGGTCAGGAAAGTCCTTCTCTTATTATCTCTGAATCTTCAATCAACTTACATAACTCTCTGACCCTCATATGAAGTAGGTCATTTCCCTGGGACCTGGGGTGAAGAGAGTGGTAAGGGGGTGGGGGGCTTCTACTGTGTATGGTTATTGTGAGCATAAAATGAGATCAAGAACTAGAATATCTGTCAATTGTAGGTCATAACAAAAAAAGTCCACCTCCCTTCCCTTTCCTCCTTCTTTATCCGTAGGAGCCATTAGCTGTCAGCCCAGTTACCTGCTCCCTTAGCCTCTTGCACGTGGGTCATAAGGAAAGGCTTTGCAATCAATTAAATGGAAATGTCTTTAGTGATCAATCTACAGAGCTTTGCTGAAGGAAAGGTTGTTAAAATTTAGAACCTTTCATTTTTTTCTTAATGAGCTACCTTGGACTGGAAGGAGTGATAAATATAGCCTTTCCCATACGTTTGAATCAACTAACTACAGAAAGATTTTTAGAAACTCACTCTAATTAAACATTTACACAGGCTGTACTCAATTTTCATTCAGGTCTTTCTCTTTCTAATAAGCTACAACTTTCATGTCTGCAAGGCAGATGGCTTCAGGGACCCCATCATTCTATTTGAAAACAGCAGCCATTTTCTGTCCCACTCAGTATCCCCTGTCCACCCTCTGCCTCATGTCAGGAACCAGCACTGGCCTGTCCTCTGCCAAGCTCCGCCACCCAAGCCTGACCCCTCCCTGCCAGGGGACCCCAGGAGCCCGAGAGGAAAAAACCAGAAATACAGGCCGGGGCTGCAAAACCATGCATTTATATTTCTAATAAGAGCAGGAGCCCCGTTCATTGCCAGTTTTTATGGAGGCTGGAGGGAGGTGGGAACAGGGGTGGCGACAGGGCCTTCTGTTTTTAATTCCCTTCAGTTAAAGTGCAGGTGGGAGTTTCTAAAAATGACACATGCAGATTCAGTCAAGAAAGATTTTCAGAGCTCCAACAGAAACCCCTGTCACCTCACTCTCTCACTGTCCTCAGTGACTGTTCCAAGCTTCCTCAGCTCGCCTCCGCCCCCACCCCTCCTTCCCTCTCCCCCACGCCCAGCTGACATCCTCACTTCCTGGCTTGTGAGTGTGGACTCTCAGCTTTCATCCCCAAGTTGAGGCAGCCTTCTTCCCTTTCTTCCCCTTCCAGAGGGAACATGGATTGCCTCCCTCCAGGCCTGGTTTCCCGTCTTGGCTCCCGTTTCCAGCCCCTTGCTCAGGGACCTGAGGGCTTTGCTTGTCACCTACCCTCTTTCTTTCCCTCCACCTGCATCTCAGTACCACCATGTGTTGACGCATTTAGTCCCCAGGTCCCCCTCTGGCCACCAGCCTAGCCATTAGCCTGCCCTCCCCAAGCAAACTTCTTGAAAGAAACATCAACAGGCTTCCCAGCCCCTGTGTTCGCTGCCCAGGCGCTGCCCAGGGGAATTAGCACTCGCAGAAGATGGACTTCCAACTGCCCTCAGCCCTGTTCTAAAAGGTAACTTTAGAGACAGCTTGAATAACATAATCAAATTCATAGCTAACTGGCTTAGAGCCAATTAAAACTGAATCAGTTAAGTCCTTTTGCCATCTTAAATTATAATGCATTTAGACTTTATGTATGTGTGTGTGTGTATGTATGTATGTATGTATGTATGTTCTACCTGTCTTTCCTTCAAGAGGAACCTGAGCTTCATCATAATCATTTCTGAGAGGTGATAAGTGGAATCCTCTTTTCTGAAGACAGACTTCTACCACCACTTTCTCCCAGGAATACATTTCTTAACTATTTCATGTGTCCAAAGAGAACGCTTTTGTGCAAAAGCTTGGCATTCTCATTTTGTCCCTTGTGTGAGAAACGGTTAGAGGGAACCAGGGGGTTCCCTTTATCATCCGGGACCTGCAGCTCTCCGGGAATGGGGGCTCCATTAAATAAGCCCTTAAAATCAGTTAATTGCAGTGCGGTGTGTTTGAGGGAAATGAGGGCGACAGTAGAGAAAAAGAGAAAGAAGGATTTCCGAGGGTTTGGGGCAGGCACGCGCGCGGGGGTGTAGGTTCCACACATCAGAGCGATCCGCGAGTGTGATTTCCAGGAGCCCTCCCCGCCTGAATTTTAATGTCAGAAGAGCCAGAGGAAACCATCAGTTCAAACCAACTGCCCATCGTTGTGGTTTCACCTGTGCACACCCGATTTGGAGGCTCCTAGTTCCACGTCTCCATGACAACAGAGGATTAAAGAGATTCGCTCAGTCAGAATTCTGGGCTGACAAGTGCCAGGCAAACATTTCATTTCTGGTTTTCTCACGGGTGATGGGCAGTGTCGATTGCTGGGCCAAGAGCCGGATTTTGCTGTGAGCTGGAAGCAATGACGATTTCATCAGGAAAAAGTCACAGCCCATTACCCTGGAGAGCGCAGAGTGGCCCTCCTGGAACGCCAAAGATCCAGAAAGCCCCATCAGCGTTGCCAGGCATGGCTGCCTCTGCGGGGGTTGTGGGGAGCTAATAGGGGAAAGAAACTCAGATACATAAAGACAAATTTGCCCTCCAGGACCTCAGGGAGCATCAGCCTGCTGACTCCCGCTGCTCACTTACCCCTGCAAAAAGGTGCCCCTCAAAACCCATTTTTCTTTTTGATATGCAGAGGTGAATCATTGCAAATAATGTCACCTAACATTTTCCCCTGGGAGACTACAGCTCTGAGCCCTGATTTTATGCACATGGAGGAGTCACTATGAGTCACACTTCAAAATGTTTCTTAGTCTCATTTCCTCAAGATGAAACAATAAAATCAAAGTTTTATAGTGGGAAGAACCCCATCCTTAACACCACCAAATATTTCCAGCATCCTGGATACTTGTCACTCAATCCCCTAACCTCTGGTTATATCATGCTCAGGGGAATAATTCCTTAGATGTCCCCTTTTTGTGAAGGAATGCCACTTTCTCACCTAGTGTAGCAACTGTGATAGCTGGACTGGAATTCACTTGCCAGAGGGTAGCTGATTCCACAGGCTTAGAATTAGGTCATTGGGAGAGCCACAGAGTAATTTATGTAAATGAACATGTAGCAATATGCAGAAAGATGACAATACGTTTTTCCAAATTTCCTGAAAAATAATATCTTGCAACCTTCTCAATATGGCATCTCATCAGCTTGGCAGATATATTTAGATCATATCAACTAAAATATATTAAATCCCCAATATGTGCTAGGTGTCATCATCCCTTACCTAATTCCATTTAATCTGTGCAAAGACAGGTGTTTCCCTCACTTTGCATGTGAAATGTCTGATGTTAAGTGCCTGATCTGAGGTCAGGTGGAGATGGGGAGACTAAACTCCCTGTCTTGTACTCTCCCACCTCTGCATGGATGCCTCCCTAACCAGCAAAGATGCTTCTCCAGTGGAGAGCTTTGCTTTGGTATGGAACAGTAGCATCACATGATATTCTGGAAGCCTGGTAGATGAAACGGATATATGTGGACTCACTGGTTGAGTTGGGTGGGGTGCAGCCTTTTCAATCTCTTCTCTGCCTCTTCATTCCTCTTGAGTGGTCCCTGGGCCCTATGGACTCTGCTTAAGAATCACTGCCCTACAGTCTCCTTTTAGGCTACTTGTTTTGGGTCTATTTGAAGGACTCCTCCAGAATTTGAGCCCACATTTTGGTCTTTCAGTGCAAAGTTCTGTGCCAAATCACCAGCTGCCCCCAGATGGACAATGACTCAGGTCATTCTCAGGACTGCCTGCTTTGCATTGCTGAGGGAAGGTATGATGTCATACAAATGAGCCTGGGTTCCTGGGTTGCCCCCTGTGACTGTTTAAATGCAGTAGTCCCTTCCATTCAATTCCCTAAGGGATAAACCCTCAAACGGCATCCTGAAGAAGCACTGTAAACTTTTGAGGTTTGATAATGGTGTTGTGGTTATATCAAATAAAAAGCTTGTATCTTTTAGAGAACTATACCAAAGTACCTATAGATGTGATAAAGTTATTATTTCAAAATTATCTAGGGAAGGGGTATAGGTGGAGTAATAAACAAAATGTTCATTTTGTTGAAGCTGGTAATAGATACATAAGAGTTTGTTATACCATTCATTCTACTTAGGATAGGCTTAAAATTTTCCAAAAGTTTAAGATAGATAGATAGATAGATAGATAGATAGATAGATAGATAGATAGATAGATAGATAGATGGTATAGGAAAAAAAAATCAGCATTAGGCCTTTGTCCCCAAGACTACCCTCTTTCCCTTGCTCAACTTATTGTCTCCTAAGGGTCCATTGTGTTGCTCTCTGACAGGTCTAGTCCTTTTCTTGGAGTGGGTGAAGCCTTTGGACTTGCTTCTCTGACTTCTTGACTAGGATTCTGTCTCTACTCACAGTTTTTCCTGCACCTTTGATTTTGGCCCCTCCCACTGTTTAGGGTACAATATGTTTGTTTCCCCATGGAGTTGTGTAGCAGAACCTTCACCCATTCAGTTCACCATGGGAGATGTGAACAATTAAAAGTTCTCTCCAGATGCTTTATGATCTATCACCTTATGGATGAGAAAACAGAGGTAAAAGTAAATCATCCAAGGCCACATAGATATAAAGTGATAGAGCCAGGCTTGTGAACTCAAGCAATTTAACCCCAGAGACAGCCTTTCCACCACTGCAGCATGTAGACACTGTACTGGACAGTTATAAACATTCAAGCCTATCAGGAGGTGACTGACCCCACAAAACTGAACAAAACTGAGGGAGCAATCACCATGGTGCTTTTTTTGCTGTTGTTTGTTTGTTTAGTATTTTTAAAAAGTGAAAAATAGAGGAAGTAATCCACAATTATACCATTCTAACAAAATACATAGTATTTTATTTAATACATTTTATATAATTATATTTATAATAACAAAGTAATATACTTTTTATGTTCTGATTTTGAATATTATATCACTAGCATTTCTTTGTATTGCCTTTGTCATAATATCATTCTAAATGTGCTATAGGTTTATAACAAATCTTTCTCTTTTTGGAACTTTTTCTTGCTCCCAATTTTATGCTGTTTGAAATAATTTAGGACTGAATACCTTGACGCATATAGCTGTTTCTTCTTTTTAATTTTTCCCTCTTGTGTAAATTTCTAGAGATAAAATTATTGGGACAAAAGTTAAATAACCTGTGGCACTTGAGACTTACTGCTGATTGAATTTCAAATTGATGATACAATTTTATATCCTATGGTATTTTTACTATGTCCTCTCAAGCACTGAGTGTCAACAAATATTTTCTTTTCTATTTTATATACAAAAATTATGAGGCTGGTTTCATTTTAAACTAATTTTATTTCTAGTAAGTGGAATATAGCGGGTTGGCTCTGATTCTGGCATCCCAGGGTAGTCAGTACTGACCTCACTTATACACGCTCGCATGCACACGTAAAAAGGGAAGCTATACTCCACCTTGTTAGTGCTGCCAACACACACCCAACAGCTCAGGCTCATGGCAACAGCCTCTGAGCACTCAGCAGATGTTGTCTGAGGAAAGGAGGAACAGGAAGAAATGCAAGAGCACAAGAGCTGACTTTTCTTTACTTAGGCTAAAGTCTTGCCACTAATAATGCAATGGTAGTTGTATAAATAACTCTAGCTTCCATGAATTTCTTCATAATCCTCTGTAATTGTCATCCCGTAGTCTGAGAAAAATCTCTTTCAAGTTACTAAGGTTTGATTATATCTTTTTTCTTAAAAAAAAAACAACCCACAGTTTTGTTCTAATTATAAATTTAATTGACATGCCAATTGTAGAAAATCTGTAAAACAGGAAAGTTTAAAAATGAGAACAAAAATAACTCATAAGCCTACCACCTCAAAAAAATCACTCTTTGATGTAATCCTTCTTCTTTATTATTATAAGTGTGAAACAAAATTGCTATCACACTAGATATATTCAGTTTTGTAGCCTGATATTTTTTATTCAGTGTTATGTTGTGAATATTCTAGCTGGTATTAAGTGTTTTCCAAAAATTTAAAAAATGTTTCTATAAATTATAGAACTATATAATAATATGCAAAATATAATTATAATTGTATAGTATTTAGATAATATTACCTAGGTATATCACCATTTATTTTATGATTTTCTTAATATTGGCTGTCTAGATTGTTTCTAGATTTTCACTGTTATAAATAAAATAGCAGTGAACATCCACGTCTATTTATTTATGAAAGTTGAATAAGTAGCAGTATAAGCAAATGTATTTTTAAGGATTTTATTTCCACAGTGAGGGAGTTGGGAGGCCCCTGGCCCCACTTAGCTATTGACCCTAGCAAATATGTTGCACATCACTGAACCTCAGTTTCCTTGTACAAAAAAAAGGGGTCTAAATAAATGATCTTTCCAGGTCCTTTCGATGCTAGCATTTTATAAATCTAAGCAAAAGCCACAACTCTCTGTGTACAAATACTATACTTCCTCATAACTCATAGAATTTTCTATTTTTTATTATTTTTGCTTCTACACTTGCCAAGTGATAACACCATATGGGAACATCCAATGATGATACTGGAAGAACAACTCTTCCAGACCTTTACATGTGGAACTTCTAAGCTTCTAAGCTCAGTGGCAAGCACATTAGAATTAGATTACTGCTAGCAATTAAGAGGAGAAAACAATAATTAAATAATTAAGCAAACGGAATCACATGAGATGAGACACAGCCTGCACCATCTATGAAATACAGGCACCAGATACACAGAACGTAGGGTGGGAGAGGGGGACCTGTTTTTGCGGTGAGTTTGAAATAGAAAATTCAGATTTTCCAGCTAAAAGTATTTCTACATGCAAGGGTGACTAAAGATAATACAGAACAAAGGAAAATAGGAACTAGCGTAATTGAGGCTGCCAGGGGCCCCTTCAGGTCTCGTGCAAAGGCTATTATTAAACCTAGTTATTGTCATGCTTTAACACTCTCCAAACTCTGCCATTGAACTGCCCCCACTGGTCACTGGTGGTATCCCATAAAGCCCAGTAAAAGGATCTAAGTGTCAATAATATTTTCTTCTTAATTATGGAAAGATTTAAATATAAGCAAAGAATGAAACTGTTCCAATATGTTCCCTTTTGATAGCAGCACTGCCCAGCTCTGGCTTTGCTAGTTTGAAAATCACCTTGAAGTTTTCCGTGGGTTCATAAAAAGCAAAGGGGTAGGAGATTTAGTACTCACAGTGTTCTAGAGCCAAAGATGCCACCTCCCAAGGCCCCTCTCATCTAATCTAATGGAATAATCCATCCAAGGGAGAGAGGGGCCCTGCCACCGTAGACCCCAGGCGGTTCATGCAAATAGTGTAATTGAGAGCCCTAGGTCAATGGGCTGGCAGTGCACCAGGGGCCTGCCTTCTCTGGGCAAAGCTCATAAGGACGACGTTAAAAACAATGGACTGTACATTATTATTCTTGTAGTTTTGGGGAAAAACTGTCACTTCTGCTATTTTAAAACACTTCTTGAGATATCAGAGTAAAAGGGAAGAGAGAGAGAGAGAGAGAGAGAGAGAGAGAGAGAGAGAGAGAGAGAGACAGAGAGAGACAGAGAGAGACAGAGAGAGACAGAGACAGAGACAGACAGACAGACAGACAGACAGACAGACCAGCTTGGGGAGGCATCTCCTCCCCACTCTATGACTTTTATTTCCCATCCTGAAGTCATAGGGTGCAGTTGCCAAATGCCTAGGTCCATTAAAATGATAACAGCTGTCTGATGAAAACTGAGTTTTGAATAACGACTTTTTTCATTAAAGACACAGTTCATTTGACCCAGAGAATTCATTTTGTAGAAAAAGATTTCTGCCTAACAAGACATTCCATAAAAGGTTTGCTTTGAAGAGTCTTGGCTTTTAAGGTGAAATTGGGCAGCCCCCAGGGCTGACCCACAGGTCTTGAGCCAACCCTAAAGGTTGCCATTTCCCTGGAGTCCCAGGAGCAAGGCCTGCTTAGGTGGACGATTTCTGCTTCTCTCCTGTCCCAGAGTTTGGTCCCATATAGGACATGATTTTGTGGGAAAATGGTTTCAAGCTCAGCTAGTCAGGGAGATGAGCATCCCCGGATGAAAATAAAAGGGCAGAGCTGTTGGTGTCTTCCCATACACCCATGGATCCTAAGGAAGAAATAGAAGACTGCACAGCTGTCAGTCATCTCCGTGGCAAACCCAGACTCAAGGATTATAGAGGGAGCTGGGTGCCTGATAGCATTAGTGCAGAGGGAAACTGTATAATCAGCATATACTCATCCCAATAATGAAACAGGCTCATGCGGGGGTCAGAAACCACAGATGTGATATTTTTCTTCCTTCTTGGGCCATGTCCTCTTTCACCTGCCTGCAAAAGGTCTTCTGCTGTCCACTGGAGAAGGGAAAGGAAGGGCTAACAGGATTTGCTGATGGATTAGATGTGGAGTTTGAGAGTAAGGAAAATTCAAGAATGAATGAAAGGTTTAGGGCCAGAGCAACTGGATGAATGGTGTGCCATTTATTGAGATGGGAAACCACAAAGTGAGAAGATTTGGGGGGAAATCAGGAGCCACTATTGGGCATGTTAAGTTTGGGAAGCCTCATAGATGGTGTGGTAGGCAGCATAACGGGCCCCTATATACGACTATGTCCTAACTTCTAGAACCTGTGAATATGGTATGTTACATGGCAAGGAGGAATTAAGGTTGCTAATCAGTTGACTTTACAATAAAATTATCCTGGGTTATGTTGTAGGGCCCAGTGTAATCACAGGGGTCCCTAAATGTGAAAGAAAGAAGCCAACAGTAATTGTCAGAGTGAAATGACTTGAGAAAGATGGACCAGCTAGTGATAGTTTTGAGAATGGAAGGGGCCACAAGCCGAGGAATTCAGGCAGCCTCTCAAAGCCGGAAAAGTCAAGAAACAGATTCTCCCCTGGAGCCTCCAGAAAAGAATGTAGACTGCTAACACCCTTTTAGCCCAGTGAGACCCATTTTGGATTTTTGACATCCAGAACTATAAAACAGTAAGTTTGTGTTGCTTTAAGCCACTAAATTTGTGGTAATTTGTTACAGTAGCTGTAGGAAACAAATACAGGCGGCCATATAATAGATTGCCCAAACTGGGCATTTTTGAATGAAAGAAGTGCTATGAATATTTAAACAGGACAACAATCATAAATAAGATGTATTTTGAGAAATCTGGGATGTGGGTCATCCTACCAACTGTAATAAGTGGAGATGTCGGAGCTTCCGGTAAAATGGCGCAATAGACAGATGCTGTGCTAACTGCCTCCCAGGATCACACCAAAATTACAAGCAAATTATACAGCATTCAACCCTGGAGGTCCCAGAACACTGGAGGAACAGAACCACTAAACGAAGAACTTAAAGAGGAAGCCGCATCGGGTCTGGTAGGATGGGCGGAGACGAGAGAGGGCAAACCCCGTGAGGGAGGTCCCAGCTGTGGAGAGGCTTCTCCGGTTGGGGGAGAGACCCTCCGGCTGCACCCCAAGCTCACCAGCCCAGAGCTCCTTTGCCGGGAAGAGAAGTTCTAAGATAGCTGGCAGTAAATTAGTAAGGACTCTCTTTGCTCAGCTCGGTGAGGCTAAGAGCAGCTGGAGAATCAGTGGGGCCGGCGTCCGGGCTTGCTTGCCGGTGAGCACTTACCTGGTTCCTGGTGGAGGGAGTGGCTGTGTGAGCCGGGAGCCTGCGGGGACGGACTGAGCTGAGCACCTTTGGTGCAAAGGCTGGAGGTTTTTGGACTATTGTTCCTGTGGTGCAGAGCCTGCATGTGAGTGGTGTAGGAAGGATGCCATTTTGTCGGGCTTGGGCCCTCCCACGAAGGGTCAGGTCTGAGACCTAATTGGTCTGGTGGAATTGGCGCAGAAGTGCGTGTGCGTGTGCCTGCGGCCTTGGATCCCCACCCTCCGCCCGGCTTATACGGCGTTGCCAGGGAAATGCAGGGCGGGTGCCCTCTGGCTCCAACGGCTGCTCACTGAGACCCGGGAGTGCGCGAGCCACCTCGGATCCCCACCCTCTGCTCGGCTTGTGCTGCGTTGCCAGGGAAACACCTAGTGGGAGTGATCCAACTCCAACAGGCTGCTCACTGAGACGCGGGAGCGTGCAAGCCGCCTCGGGTCTCTGCTCTCCGCACTCCACTTGCAGAGTTGCCAGGCTGGTGACTGGTTGTCGGGCTGCTTCGCCTGATCTGCGAGCGGCTGATTGGGACAGGCTGAGACTGGGAGTTTTCCTGGGAGTGTTGGGCCGTGAGCTATGTGCCTGCGTCATCCAGCCAGGGCTCTCCTGGTGATCTATCTAATACATCAAAGCAATCTCAGAGCGACAGCCAGAATGGGGAAAAAAAGAAACATGTCACAAGTAAAAGATCAGAAGAAACCTCCAGAAATGGAACCAAATGAAACAGAGGGATCCAACCTTTCAGAGACACAGTTTAGAACACTGATGATAAGAATGTTTAAGGAACTTAGCGAGGACATAAAGAAGGATAGGGAAACCATAAAAAACAACCTGTTAGAACTAAAGAATACAATAACTGAAATGAAGAACACACTCGAAGGAATCACCAGTACAGTAGATGAAGCAGAGGAGCGGATCAGCGATTTGGAAGATAAAATAGCAGAACTCACCCAGTTGGCACAGCAAAAAGACCAAAGAATAAAAAACAATGAAAATAGTTTAAGAGCCCTATGGGACAAGGTGAAGCATAACCACCTTCGAATCATAGGGATACCAGAAGGAGAAGAGAAGAAGCAAGGGGTTGAAAAGGTATTTGAAAAAATAATGACTGAAAACTTCCCTACCCTGGTGAAGGAAATCAACATACATGCCCAGGAAGTGCAGAGGGTTCCAAACAAGCTGAACACAAACAGGTCCACACCAAGACATATCATAGTGAAAATGGCAAAGGTTAAAGACAGAGACAGAATCCTAGAGGCTGCAAGAGAAAGACAGCAGGTTACATACAAAGGAACTCCTGTTAGACTAACAGCTGACTTGTCTACAGAAACTCTGCAGGCCAGAAGGGAGTGGCAGGAGATACTCAAAGTGACACAAAATAAAGGCCTACAACCAAGATTGCTCTACCCAGCACGGCTATCACTTAAAATTGAAGGAGAAATAAAGAGCTTCTCAGAAAAGAATAAGCTTAAGGAATTCATTACCACCAAGCCAGCATTGCAAGAAATGTTAAAAGGGCTTTTGTAAACAAAAGAAAGCGGTAAACAAGCTAACCCAGAGAGACAATTTAAGAAGATTGAAGTCATATCAAGCAGATATAAAGGAAAAACTGATGATTGCTGGCTGGGAGGAAGTGGGGAAGAGGGAGAGGGGCAAGGTTTTGGACAGTGTATGTGGGACTACAATGTTGCCCCAGGGATATGGGGGCAGTTCTGGGAATGTAATTGATAATGTTGTGAAGAGACTATTATGTTGCGAGAAGTAAGTCAGTCGGAGAAGGACAGGTACCATGTGATCTCACATGTGTGTGGAGTCTGGAGAGCTGAGTGGACAATCAAAGTAAAAAGACTCGTAGATGTAGAGGAAAAACTGGGGGTTGCTAGTTGGGAGGGGGGTAGGGGTGTGGGGGAGGGGGAAGGGATTAGACAGCATAGATGGACAACTGCAGTGTTGCCACAGGGATGTGAAACACAGTTTGGGGAATATAATAATGTAAGAATTTTGTGGCGTGTGAGATGGTCACATGTCTTGTTGGGGAGACCACTTCATGGATGAAGCAGAGGCTTGATCGCTGCACTGTACACCTGAAGCTGGTGTTGTATGGTATTGTATGCCAACTGCAACTGAATATGTGGATGGTCACGCGATGTGGAGTATACTGTGGAGGGGAGTCAGGGGAGTTGTGATGGATGTATATGATGTGGGGGTGGAGTGGGGTGGCGAACTGGGGGAGGGGGTTTTCACTTTGGGGGGTGAGGAGTATGACTATTGCATTGTGTTGTACACCTGAAGCTAATAAAATAAAATAAAATTTTTTAAAAAAGTGTAGATGTCAAGGAGGTAACTGCCTGTGTGTCTTTTCTTTGGAGACAGGTGTGGGCTAGAGAATTAGATATGAGAGGTGTCATATGTAGATTTAAAGCCATAGAATTGAATGAGGTCACAAGAGAGTGAATATAGAGTAGGGAAAACATCCAAAGACAGAGCCTAACTTTAGAGGTTTGGAGGAAGGGGAAGATCCAGTAGAGAAGACTAAGAAGTCCTACCTAGTGAGGTAGAAAAATAAAGCAAATATACCCAAGTGAAGAAACTGTTTCAGAGTGTCAGGACTGACTGATGGCATCAAATGAGGGGGTGAGAGATCAAGAAAAAAGTAGGAGTGAAAATCAATCATTGGATTTGCAATGTGGAGATTATCCATGATTTTACTTTTTTATTTTTTAAATTACTGTTGACATCCAACATTATATTAGATTCAGGCATATGGCACAGGGATCAGACATCCATATAATTTATGAAATGATCCCCCCGATCAGTCAGTATCTACCTGACACCACACATAGTTATTACAATAGTATTGAATACATTCCCTATGCTGTACATTTCATCCCCACAATTTATTTCTTTTATACCTGGAAATTTGGACCATTTATTGCCCTTTACCTTCCCCACCCTTTTTAATTTTTCAATTACGGTGACATTTGATATTATTTTATATTAATTTCATGTACACAGTAGAGTAGTTAGACATTTATATAATCTGAGAAGTGATTCCCCTGGCTAGTCTAGTACCCACATGGCACTATACACAATTATTACCATAGTATTGACTATATTCCCTATGCTACTTTATACCCCTATGACTATTTTGTAACTATCAATTTGTACTTCTATATCCTTTCACCTTTTCACCTATTTCCCCAACCCCCCTTCCACCTGGCGACTATCAATATGTTCTCTATACGTATGAGTTTGTTTCTGTTTGTTTGTTCATTTATTTTGTGTTTTAGATTCCACAGTAAGTGGGATTGTATGGTATTTGTCTTTCTCTGTCTGGCTTACTTCACTTAGCATAATACCCTCTAGGTCCATCCATGTTGTCATAAATGATAAGATTTCATTCTTTTTTATGGCTAAGTAATATTCCATTGTATATATGTACTAACTTTTCTTTATCCAATTGTCTATTGATGAACACTTAGGTTGCTTCGACATCTTGGCTATTGTAAATAACACTGCAATGAACATAGGGGTGCATATATCTTTTTGAGTTAGTGTGTTGGATTTCTTTGGATAAATACCCAGAAGTAGAATTGCTGGGTCATAAGGTAGTTCTCTTTTTACTTTTTTGAGGAATCTCCATATTCTTTTCTATTGTGGCTGCAACAATTTGCAATCCTACTAACAGTGCACAAGGGTTTTCTTTTCTCCACATCCTCACCAACACTTATTGTTTGTTGATTTATTGATGATGCCATTCTTACAGGTGTGAGGTGGTATCTCATTTCAGTTTTAATTTGCATTTCTCTGATGATTAGACATTGAGCATCTTTTCATATGTCTATTGACCATCTGTATGTCTTCTGTGAAGAAATGTCTATTCAGGGCCTCTGCCTATATTCTAACTGAATTGTTTAGTTTTCTGGTTTTGAGTTGTATGAGTTTTTATCAATTATGGATATTAACCTCTTATCAGGTGTACCAATGGTGAGTATGTTCTCCCATTTAGTAGGATGTCTTTTTGTTTTGTTGATGGTTTCCTTTGCTGTACAAAAAAAATATCACTAAGAGCAATGTCAGAGAGTTTGCTGCCTGTGTTTTCTTCTAGGAGTTTTATAGTTTTGGATCTTACATTTAAGTCTGTAATCTATTTTGAGTTTATTCTTGTATATGGTGTAAGAAGGTGACCTGGTTTCATATTTTTGCATGTATTTATTCAGTTGTCCCAGCACCATTTATTGAATAGATTGTCTTTACCCCATTGTATATTCTTGCCTCCTTTGTCATAGATTAATTGACCATATAGGTGTGGGTTTATTCCTCGGCTCTCTATTCTGTTCCATCTATCTGTGTGTCTGTTTTTATGCCAATACCATGCTGTTTTGATGACTATAAGCCTTGTAGAACAGTTTGATATCAGATAGCATGATACCTCCAACTTTATTCTTCTTTGTCAATATTGCTATGGATATTCAGAGTCTTTTATAGTTCTATATTTAAATTTTAGGATTATTTGTTCTAGTTCTGTGAGAAATGTCATTGGTATTTTGATAGGGATTGCACTGAATCTGTGGATTGCTTTGGATAGTACGGACATTTTAACTATGTTAGTTATTCCTATCCATGAACATGGTATATGCTTCCGTTTATTTGTATCTTCTTCAATTCCTTTTCTCAATGTCTTATAATTTTCCAAGTACAGGTCTTTATTCCTAGGTGTTGTTTTTTTATGCAATTGTAAATGGGATTTTTTACTTAATTTCTCTTTCTGTTAGTTCATTATTAGTTTATAAAAATACAACCAAATTTTGAATATTAATTTTGTATCCTGCTACTTTACTCAATTCATTTATCAGTCCTAATAGGTTTTTGATTGAATCTTTAGGGTTCTCTCTATATAGTATCATGTCATCAGCAAATACTAACAGTTTCACATATTTTTTTTCCCAATTTGGATGCCTTTTATTTCTTTTTCTTGTCTGATTGCTGTGGCTAGGACTTCTAATACAATGTTGAATAAAATTGGTGAAAATTCATCCATGATCTTAAAAAACTGATATTAGTGGAGTGGTGGGGCAGCAGCCTGATAAGAATGGGTCAAATAGAGAATGGAGACAGAAAGGATAGCAATCCTTTTCAAATTTTGCTATTAGAGAGAGCAGAAAAATGGGGCGGGTAGCTACAAGGGGATCTAGGCTTGGTGTGTGTGTGTGCGGGGTGGGGGGTCCTAAAAGATAGAAAATATTAGGGCACCTTTGTGTGCACAGGAAATGATTCAGGAAAAGGAAAATATTCAAGTCAGAGAGAATGTAACTGCAAAGTCCTTGATAGATGAGAGGAGATGGCCCCCAGAGCTTAAGTGAAGGATTGGTCTTTAGTAGTTTTATGGATGAACCTCCCACTGAGAAGAAAGGAAGGGTGCATAGATATTTATATCAGTAACATTTTTAGGAGGGATAAGGAAGCTCTTTTCTTAGTGTTTTCAATTTTTCAGTGAAATGAAAAGTAAGGTCATCAGCTGACAGATGGAGGAAGAAGAGGAGAGATGATTTTGAAATTTTGAGACAATTTGAGGAAAAGGAAGAATAGCATCCCAGAGAGTAGGAGAAGGACTTGATTTTCATCAAATTATCTGTCAATGACTTCATAAAACTGACAACAAAAGCAACAACAACAACAACAACAATAAACACCCACAGGAAATCAGGTATAAAAGTTATGAAACATAAAGGACATAAATTCTAGTTTGTTTTGGGCAATATAAAGAACAGATATTTTAAGGAGATAAAAACAAAGACAAACTATTAGCACTTAACAGTAGCTGAGAATGTCACTTCAGTTGTTCCATTTCTGCCTAGTTGACATTGCCAACCTGTGTGAATGTGTTAGTTCAAGTTGGCACTTGCACACACAATCTTCACTTTCCTTCAGGGGTTCACTAGTTCATCTATTTCTGGTTTTGGCTTCTTTCTTTTTAACACAAATGATTTGGGCATAACAGCAAAATTTTATTTTCCTGGGGAGTGGCTATGCAATTGCATCTTTCTTTCTGTCTCTGTCTCTCTTTCTCTTATGTCCTATCTTATATACTCTCTCCTCTCACCATAATATATCCTGTAACCTGTATGATAGTTAACTTTATGTGTCTACTTGGCTGGGCCATGATGCTCAGATATTTGGTGAGGCATTATTCTGGATGTTTCTGTGAAGGTGTATTTTTCAGATGAGATTAAATTGATAGACTTTGAATAAAGCAGATTACAGTCCATAACATGGTGGGTCTCACCCCATCAGTTGAAGGGTTAATAGAACAAAAGACTGACTTCCCCCAAGCAAGAAAGAATTCTACCAGAAGACTCTTTAGATTTAAACCGTAACTCTTGCCTGAGCCTTTAGCTTGCCAACGTACCTTGAAGATTCTGGACTCACCAAGCCTCCACAGTCATGTGAAACAATTCCTTAAAACCAATCTCTGTCTTTCCATCTTTTTCTCTCTCCTATTATCTACATCTTATATCCTCTCTCCTCTCCCCATAACATACCCCTTAACCTGTTTCTACTTTGCCAGAGAGGTTGGACATAAAGTAGTCTGCGTGCTGCCCAGCTATGCTGTTTCAGTACCATGGACAGCAGCCCTATTATTTTTCTCTCCACTGCACAGCCCATGATACTATGTGCCAGACACTGTGGTATCTATTCAAATAATAACCAGTACTTGTCCTCAAGGAGATTTAAAATACATAGGGATTAACAGGCAATAAACGCAAGTGCAGTATAGAGAAGTACAGTGTATCACTATAGAACACTATGGGAATACTCAGGAAGGAAGGGTCCTAATTTAGTCTTTTGATGGGGGATGGTATAAAGGAAGGCTTCCTGGAATAAGAGACATGTAAGTTGAAATCTTTAAGTATTAGTTGGTCAGGGGAGAGGGGGAGGGTAGAGAGCTTTAGGCAGAGGCAACAGTGCATGCCAAGGTCTAGAGGCAAGAAGGCATAGGTCACCTGAAGAAATTAGTACTGTACAGCTAACATGTGAGATGAATAAGCTGCCAGGAAGAAGGAAGAGAGGCCCTATGCTGTGTGATAGATACAGGCATGTGTAAAGAGCTAGGAAATGCAGCTGAGGGAGTAATTAATTTTAATGGGGTGAGGATGGGGTGACAGAAAGCTACAGGGAGGTGGTAACATTTAAATTTGTCTTTGATGATATGTAGGAATTTTCTAAATCTCCAGTGTAGGTAAGGGTAGGAGAGAAGAACAGAGAACTTTTTGGCTACAGCTGTGCTGACCAATACAGCATCCGTTAGCCACATGTGACGACTGAAATTTAACTTATATTTCATTAGAATTAAATAACATTAGAAATTCAGTTCCTCAGCCACGTTGGTCACCTTTCAAGTGATCAAGAACCAAATATGTCTAGTGGCTACCCTACTGGACAGTTTATGTGTCGGACATTTCTATCATTGCACAAAGTTCTACTGGACAGCGTTGGGTTGAAGGGAACAGCACATAAAGGCTCAGAAGCCTTTGGTGTGTTCAAGAAATATTGACTAGTCGGGGCTGTGGCAAAAAGTAGGTGGGTGGAAGTGACAGACGACACTAGAGAGATTAACTGGATCTGGGTGGAAAAGGGTAGTTGAGGTAATACTAAAGGAGGATGGACTTATCCATTTTGGCACTGGGGAGCTGACAGGGGACATGAGTAGATCTAGGTTTATAAAGTTAATTCATGTAGCAGTGACAAGGTCTGAAAGGAATGGGGGTCAAGTAGAAAGCAGGGAGAAATAGCCAACGGGCTTTTACCAAATGCATTTTGATAAACAAAACACTTTTTATCATGTCACCTTACATTTGCCAGTTTCCATTATTCCCAATTAAATGCAGTTTTCTCTGTCTGGTTTTGAAGGTCCTTACCTTGTTGCACACTATTATCCAACACATTAGCCTGGTCCCAAGAATGACATAGTTTTCCTCTCCCCCTCTCGTGAACACTAATCCCCATCACCATTCTTTGCAGTCCCCGAGTGGATTGAAAACTCCTTGAGGACAGAACTATAGCAGGTAAACCCAGAGGAGAGGCTTATGTACCTCCTAGGATAGTTAGCAGTCATAGCTGGATGGCCCTTCCAGGCTGTGGCTTTCACAGGTCACCTGTAAGAATCTGTGTAGATTAAACTAGTATAATGCTCATTTATTGACTGGTCGTAAAGATGCTAACTAGTAAGACAGCAATCCTCCCATTGGTCCCTACCTCAATTAGTCTATCAGCCAAGGTCCTGGAAGGAAAAAGAACTTTCCTGAAATAATTACCCTAAAGGGAAAGTAATAAAAGGGCTATTTATAGAGGTGTGGGCATGATTAAGGCAACCCACTAAGGTTGCTGAGTGTTCCAAAGATGGGCGGTTTTGAGAAGCCATTACCACCTCAGGTCTAAAGGGAAAAGAGTGAAAAATGGTGTTTCCACAGCCCAGTGAGAACTGGAGAGAGGGAGGAAAGGTTCCCTGGCATGAACTGGGGAGAAAGAAGGAATAAACTGCTACATCAAAGCACCGAAGCATGGAGGAAGCAAGGAAGAAAATTATCCTTCTCTCTTTCAATTCTCACTCTCCATTCTCTTGCCAATACCTTCCATTGGCTGGAAGTAATCTTTTGATTTTTGCCAGAGGGCAAGGGGGACAAGTGATACAGCCCATAGGATCTGGGTGGAAACAGCATAAAACAACCACCACAATTATTAATAGGATTGCGATTGGCTACATTGACAGACAACCAAGATAACCATGGCTTAAACAATTTGGAAGGTTGTATCATGTAAATGAAGTTCAGTATTGATAACTGGGGACCCAGGCTTCTTCTACCTAGCTTCACTTCCCCCTCTTCCTCTTCCTCAGCCTATTACCTCATGGTCCAAGATGGCTGCTTGAGCACCAGATATCATGTTGATATTCCAACATGCAGGAAGATGAAAGAAAACGGAAGAAGGGCACTCTTTCTTACTTTAAGGGCACTTATTTGAAGTCATGCATGACACTTCCATTTACATTTAATTGGTCAGAATTTAGTCATATGAGCACACCTTACTCCAAAGGGGCTGGAAGTTTTGTGTCCTGCTAAAAATGAAGGGCTCTCTTACTAAGTAGAAGGGGGAGATTGGGCACTGCAGGACAACTGGCTCCTGGTTACAGTCTCAGAGGAAAAATCCTATCAGCAGCTACAGAAATTCCAAGATTGAGCCTGAGCTTTCTCAGTTTCCAATAACACAGTGAACACATCAGTCATAGTGACAATGTGTATCATGACACATCACATGTCCTTTCACTACGTGATAGCCTCTTACACACGAACTTCTAAGGGAAAATCAATGTTGCTGTGTACGGACAATGCACATTCGATGAAGAAATGCCAGTTAGAGACATTTGCCTTGGAGATTTAAAGGCTGGTTCCTGGAAAATATGCCACCCATAGATACTATGTAGCCGATACATCTGATTTGATACAGAAGCAACAGATCATGTTTTCAGAGTTGAGGGATAAATCTACATGTGACAAGATACCCTGAAATGTGATTCATTGATTCATATGGAGAAAAACCCCAAGTGGCCACTGTTAGAGCACTTGTGCCAACTGGCTGGGCTCCAGAGCCCTACCTTGGGGGCACTAGTCTCTTTCTTGGGCGCCTAAACATGTCCCCAGCCTGTGCAGCCTGCTCCGGCAGTTGTAGGAGGCTTCCCCACGAGTCATGATGGTGGGGACTGCCTCAGCTCACCTGTGAGTTACCCCACCATCTTCAGCCTAGGATGGTGTGAGCCACCCTGCCACCCTGGGCTGCTGCCAAGGTATTCAGGCAGATATCTGTCTACTCCTGCTTCCAGCAGCCTTTGGAGGTTTTGATCAACCTGTCCAGAGAAGGAAGGAAAGACGTCTCGCCTTTCAATCATTCAGTCAACCAACTTTCCAGAAACTGCTACTGTGTGATTCTGGTAGGCACATGGGGGATGCAGAGAAATAGTGTAGGGTTTATGGTCTAGTTAGCATGGGCAGGAGTTTCACATGTGGGGTTAAATCATGCATGGCAATGATGCATAGGACATCACAAAACTGCTGTGTCCCGTGAACAGCAGAGGCGGTCAGTCCCAGGGGTCCATGGATGGACAGAGTTACTGTGAGTTGGAGGACCATAAAGAAGGTAACCACTGGGTGGGGTCTCAGCATAGGGAGAGGAGTTGGCTTATGCGGAAGCTTAGAGGCAATTTGAGCTCAAGGATAGCTAGGACAGCACTCTAACTGGGAAGAAGGGTTGTGTCACTTGGTTCTGAGAGGCAGGCTTATGGAAGGACTTGGCTGCCCGGCTACGGAGAGGGGCATTCAGAGAGGAGCCACTAGGTTTTTGAGTGGAGAAACCACATAGCGAAAACAGTGTTTGGAAATTGCTATCTAGCAATGGGTAGAATGAATTAATTATATAACGAAGGAGCCAGCCCACCTGTTTGAGGACATACACAATTTTCTGAGCCAGACGAGCAGTCATCCAGTTGACTGTTTTGCTCATGACCTCCAAAAATAGTCCCCAAAGGTGAATGACATCCCTTTATTCAGCAAATGTGTGCGGAGTGCTGCTACTCGGCAGGTACTGAGGCTTCGCGGACTCAGTGACCTGCACAGGCCCCGTCCCTGCCCTCTGATGGGAAGCCATCCTTCACCCCTAGCTTGCGGGCCTCCTAGGAGTGGGGGTATGAGGCCGAGCTGGGAGGGCACAGGAAGGAGGCACATCCTGGGGAGGGGTTTACAGTCACAAATCCACCCCAAATCAGGTTCAGCAAAGCTGCAATCAGACTGTGAGCAGGAGCGAGAGTCTGTGCTGGAGGGAGTGAGATGGGACAGGAGACCAGGGAGGGGCAGTGGGGTATGGAGGCAGAGCTCCATGTGTCTAGGAAGCCTGTCTGAGACGAGGTGTGGTAGAGGAGGCAGCGGATACGTGGAAATACCGCTGGTTCAAGAGAACTGGGAAAGGGCCGGCCGAGTGGCGCCGCTGGTTAAGAGCTGGTTTTGGGATGCCAGCGGCCCCGGTTCGGATCCCACATATGAGGGCCAGTGACACTGCCCTCTACAGCTAACAACAGCTCCACCTGGAGCTGGGCTGTGCGAGCTCCGGCAACGGTGTAGGCTGCAGCCCCTGCTGCAGTGGGCTGCCATAGGCTACAGTGAGTGGCCTGCAGCCAGTGTGAGCTGCCAATAGCTGCAGTGAGCAACCATCCAGAGGCCAGCGACCGCAGATCTGCCTCATCCGGGAAGAACGCAATGATGATACCAACATGGGCCAGTGAAGCAACGTCCTCCACAACTAGACTGAAGAACAAAAAAGGACAGCAACTTGTTTGTGCCCCTTCCCTGATTCCCCAACGCTGTTCCCCTCCCCCAATTCCCCAATAAAATCTTAAAAAAAAAAAAAAAAAAAGAGAACTGGGGAATCCAGCTGCAGCCTAGAAGGTTGGGCACTTTCAGCATCCTTCCCTCTTGAGCTTGAATCCTTCTGTAGCTCACACAGCCTGTGCTGTTACCTGTCCTAGGCACAGCACCACACAGTGCTTCTGCCTCCAGCTCATGCTCCCTTCTCTCTTGTGAGCAAGCCTCCTTTCCTGCAGCCTTCTGCCCGCCTCTAGGGACCATGCTGTAGGCCGTGTGTGTGTGTGTGTGTGTGTGTGTGTGTGTGTGTGTGTGTATTAGTTTGTGTCTGGAACAGGGATAGCAGCTGCTCTCTTAGGCAGAGGCTAAGTTGATATTTAAGCTTGGGGTGGCTTACAGGGACAAGGGACAAAGAGTAAAGAAGGAACAAACCCTCTTCAAACTGGCAGCTTTCTGTAGCCAAAGAAACAATTGATTTGTATGCTTAGTGAAACTACCAGTTGTTTGGTTTTAAAACATGGTTTTTCTTTTTCTTTTTTTTTTTTTAGGGCAGTGTCACTGGCCCTCATATGTGGGATCCGAACTGGGGCCGCTGGTGTCCCAAGCCAGCTCTTAACCACCACACCACTCGGCCGGCCCTAAAAGATGGTTTTTTAATTAGACAAACTAGTCAATATCTCAAACCTTGACACCTGTGAAGACATAGCTTGCACACCCCTGGCAGTGCAGTGGCCCCAAAGGGCTCTGCCAAGGGTGCAGACAACTCACAGAGACCTCCCTCCAGCTCAGTAGCTTCAAACAGAAACCATGGTGGGCAGGGAGCGGGGACTGAGCTCACCTCCACCCCGCAGCGGCCTACCATCACCTCTGATCAGACGCCAGCTATTTCAGCCCTATCGCTTTTTACGTTTTGTCATCTTTTCGGAAGCGAGGAGGCCACACTGAACTACTAAATGCAGACTTTCTTTAGGGTCACATAATTCCAACTACCTGGAAAGGGGCAAGGGACTGACGTTCCATTTATATCCCTGTTTGAAAGGAAGATAATGATGTGAGAGCCGCAGGGTGTCCAATGTAGACCCAGCCCAGGCAACCAACACAGGTGCTCTCCCTGGCAGCATCCTAATTCGGGGGCACTAACTGAGCCACACTCCCTGCCCTCACAGACCCTGTGACCCCAAGTCAGCAGCAGTGACAGAGACTCGGGAAGGGGAACAACAGCAAGATCCAGGTGTGCCTGTGTGCTGCAGTCACCTGGGTTGCTGATGGAGGGTGCCCACTTCTCATCTGGGCTGGCCCCAGGATTTTGGTGGCATGCTGGCCACACCCACAATGCCCAGCTCAGGGGACATGAGGCTGGGGCCTGGGAGCCCTTGCAGGAGAAAGAGGCCTGGCGAGGACCAGCCAGGCCCCTCTGCCGCCTCACTGGGTCAGTCTGAGCCATACTACAGCCCCGAGGTTCCTTTCTGTCCTAGGAAGTAGGACCTCAGCCTCAGGCTAGCAAAGCTGTCTTCAACACTAAGTGTCCTTTCCCCCCATGGAAAATTGAGAGATGACTGACTGTCAGTAGAAAGTAAAACTCATTTTATATGCATGAAAAGTGACAAGAGGCAGAAGCTAGGAACCCATGAGCATCTCCTATGAAAAGTCCTAGAATGATGGTATTATAGAGCTGAAAGAAATTTTGGACCATTATCTGATCCAACACCCTCATTTTACAGATGAAAACTTAGGACCAGAGGAGTAAGGAAGGGACTTCTCCATGGCCCCACAACTAGAATGTGACAGAACCACAGACCAAGCCTTGTTCTGATTCCCTGTTTAATTCTCTTACAGGAGGCTGGAGTAAATAAACACTGGAGATTTGCCCTTTTACTTGAACAAAGATCTGGTGGATAGAAAAATCCGTAAATGTATATGTAGTAGTCAAAATTTAATCCAGTCGTGTAATCAATATTTATTGGCAACACTCTGTGCCAGGCACCAGGCCCATCTGTGCTATATTCTCAGTGCATGGGATCTCTGCTGTCTGCTTCCCACCTTTGGAAAGCTGCTTAGAAGCAGCTGTGTGGGGCCTGGGGAGGCCCCTGGAATATGTTATCCTTGGAGCTTCTCTCAAATGGGGTGAGACAGGACGAGTCCTGCAAGCTCTCTGCCTTCAGGTTCCTCACCTGTAAAGTGGAGGTAACCCACTTACCTGAGGGTCCCCTGTGACAGAAACAAAGTCAGTTCTAGGGCTTGTCTTGGTAAATGTCTAAGACCAAATAGACAATGAGATGTTACTATTCAGGGATCAAATTCAAAAAGGGATCAAGATAAAAGAGCTTTTCAAGGTTTGTAGTTAGAAAGAATTAAAAATAAATTCCTTAATTTTGAGGGTATTTTGGCCAAAATACCCACAGAATCTGTATACTTTTTTTTTTTTTTTTGAGGGCAGTATCACTGGCCCTCACATGTGGGACCGAACCGGGGCTGCTGGCTTCCCAAGCCAGTGCTTAACCACCGCGCCACTCGGCCGGCCCTGTATACTTTTTTAAGATTAAAAACTTGTTTTTTTCATGAATAAAAATAAAGACAAAAAATTTTATTTTATTATTATGTTTTTAAATTAAATTTATTGGGAGTGACAATGGTTAGTAAAATTATATAGGTTTCAAATGTCCAATTCTGTAATACATCATCTATATATCACATTGTGTGTTCACCACACAGAGTCAGTTCTCCTTCCATCACCATATATTTGACCCTGTTTACTCTCATCTAACATTCGCCCTGCCCCTTACCATCTGGTAACCACTAAACTATTGTCTGTATCTATGAATTTTTATTTCTTTGTCTTGTTCCTTTGTTGCTTTCAGTTTTATATCTTACATATGAGTGAAATCATATGGTTCTTGGCTTTTTCTATCTGACTTATTTTGCTTAGCATGATAATCTCAAGATCCATCCATGTTGTCGCAAATGGCACTATTTCATATTTTCCTATGGCAGAAGAGTATTCTATTGTGTATCTATACCACATCTTCTTTATCCAATCATCTATCAAAGGACACTTTGGTTGTTTCCATGTAAATAATGCTGTAATGAACATAAAATTACATATATCTTTACAGGTAAATGTTTTCAGATTTTTTTGGCAATTAACCAGGAGAGGGATTGCTGGGTCATATGGTAATTCTATTCTTAATTTTTTGAGGAAGCTCCATACTGTTTTCCATAGTGGCTGCATTAATTTAATCCCCACCAACAGTGTATGAGGGTTCCTTTTCTCCACAGCCTCCCCATCACTAAGACAAAACATTTTAAAGGCCCTATGTTAGTCTGCTAGGGCTGCCAAAGGACTGGGTGGCTCAAACAACAAAAATGTATTTCTCACAGCTCTGGAGGCCAGAAATCTAAAACAAGATGTCAGTAGGTTTGGTTTCTCCTGAGACCTCTCTCTGGCTTCTGGATGGAGGTATCCCTGTGTCATTGCATGGTCTTTTCTCAGTGTGTGTCTGCGTCCAAATGTCTTCCTCTTATAAGGACACCAGTCAGGTTAGATTAGGACCCACCCATATGAACTCATTTCTACTCAGTTACCTCTCTAAAGACCTTATCCTCAAATGCAGTCACTTTCTGAGGTATTTGAATTTTGGAAGGGGATACAATTCAGATCATAACAGGGACTAAGGTGAAGAGGCAAAAAGTAAAAAAGTCACATGACTTCGAGCCCTGGAACCATTGTTGAAAACCCTTCCTGAGAAGCCTGTCCTAGGAGAGATGAGTGACCCAGCCTCAGCATTAAGGGCTGGATTTCTTGTTGTTTGAGATGATTTTTTTGTTGCTGCTATTACTTGTGAAATGGTTATACATTCTTGGGTGGCACTGACCCAAAGAAAGGCAGTGTGGCAGGAAGGATGTGAGAAGCTAAGTGTTGGTGTGTCCTTGCTGTGTGCACTTGGAGTCATAGAGGACCCAGGTGGACATGAGGATGATGAGCCACATCAGTGAGTGAGGGTGTCTGTGGAGGGTGTCAAGTGACCAGGATGAAAAGGATAGGACAGCCAGAGGCCTGGCATGGAAGGTGAAGAGCAGGCTACACGTCAGCCCAGCTTACTGAACTGAAGGCACCCTTTCCCAGAGGGACCTGTGCTCAGGGAACCACATGGAATACTTTATGTGGCAGAGTGAGGAGGAGTGGGATTTTGTTTGCTGTGGCCCAGGTGTTGGGGGGATGGGGAGGAATAGTGTGGAGACACTGGGAACCTGAGGGTCCAATGAGATAACACCAGCCTCCATTTTTTAAGGGCCTACTGTGGGCCAGGCCCTGTGCTAGCAGCTTTCTAGACCACATCTCAGAACACCTCTATGGGGAAATTATTATTCCAATTCATGTCTCAGTAAACTGAGAGACAGAGAAGTTAAGTAAAGAGGTAAGGAGAACGTACATAAAGCACTGTGTAAATGTTAGGTATTCTGTTTTCCTTCTAACTGGCTTTCATAAAACAACCTCCAATACAGCATGCTGCCCAATGTTGCACATATTTGAGTTGACTACCCATTAAACAATACGAAGAAAAAATTGAAAAGGCCAGAGGCCGGCAGGTGCCCATGTTGGTTTACTAGTTTAAGGATGTCAGGACCAAGGCCTCTGCAATTGTGTTGGCCTTTGCCTCATAGTCGTTGGAGGTTGCTTCATCTCTAGTAATCAAGTTCTTTTTCTAGAAAGGAAGAAGGAAGAAGCACCTAGGATGTATTTGCAGGTGAGTCCACCTCTCTTATGAGACTCTTTTGCAGAAGCTCCTGCTGACAGTCCTGCTTATGTCTTATTGGCCAGTTTTTGTCACTTGACCATCCCTCTATGCAAGGGAGCCTGGGAAATGTAGTTCTTCAGCTACATACCTTCCTCCCACAATCCAATCAAAGGATACTGGATATTGGTAAGCAGTGAACAACTTTTGCCTCTCAGATACATAATATTATCAGTTGTGGGACACATTGCTGAGGAAACTTTGTTTATTCCCCCCTTGTGTCTTTAGCTGTAACACAGTGAGTAAAGTGTTTGATCAGTATTGAGTGATATACTGCCATCTTTCTAGGGAAAAAAAATGCTTCAAACATTTGATATCTGAAAAGCTTTTTCTTGGACTAATCTATCAGTTCTTTAAGTCAATAAGAAAAACCACTGCTGTAAAGAAATGTAGAGTTAAGTGGGTATGGACCACCTTCCCTTATCTCGCTCAACCAATTTTGAAAATGGGAGAGGGAGTATTTTCCTTTTATGGTGAAATAGCATGCTGCCAGAAGAAGCTTAATTACAGAATGATAAAATTAGACCGTTAGAATTAGATGGTCGGATGAATTATAATTAGTCTGAGGCGCTGGCTATAGAATGTCAAGTAGAAAGCCTGAGAACAGCACTTGGTCCTGGAATAATGGGACCTCTGAAAATGGTGAGATGGAATTTCAGTCTGTAACCCCATCATCATTTCCCCTTTTCTGTGCTCTGAGCAATCATGACCACTGTCACAGAATAATGAAATGGAATTTTATCTGATGCAGAATTGAAGGGTGAAAAAGGACTTAACTATGTGCTTTACCTCTGTCAAAGGACTTTAAAGCCTGAAAATTCCCTTATACATTGTTTATGGAGAGTGGAGGTAGGGATGATGCCAGGGAATAGAGTGCATTTTTCCTTAAGCAAAAGATGACTCCTGTAGCCCACTACGTCTAAGCACAGCCCCCTGCAGATAGCACAAAGCTCACATGCCTTTCACATGTTGTCTTTCACAGACTCCCTTTCTGGCATGAATTGCTTTGTTTCAGTCATGTAATCATACTGGAGATCTTATTGGACCTGGGAGAATGAGATCATACCAAGAGGTCCCAAAGAATCTTTATAAATCTGAAACATTGTTTTGGGTGCCCTAGGCCAAGCAGTCCTAGGGTGCAATCAAGAATCTACTTGGGGGATGATTTGCACATGTGTGTGTGCACATGTGTGTGTGTGCATGTGTGGCAAAGCTGGAAGTTTTGCCATCGGTTGTGGTATCTTTCAGAGCTAGACTTGGGCTAGAATTGTGACAAATGTCTACCACTAATTTGTAAGGGTCATCTAATTTGTGAGTTTTAAAACTGTAGGAGTCTCAAATGACTAGTCCAACCCCTTCATTTTACACATAACAGAACAGATACCCATCTATTCCACCAGCAGCTGGTGTCATTATAGGAGAGACCACCATCTGGGAAAAGGTGAAAGTGCCTAGCCTGGTTTCGGGGAGGGCCCTCCTGTCCCCCCAGGGCTGGGACCCCAGGTGTTGAGGGACTAATGATGAGGCTGATAAAACAAATGAACATCAACAACAACAATAAAATTCTTCTAGTCTATTTTAAAAAACGATTAAATTTGATTCAATTAGGAGTCTAGTCATTGAATAAACAGAGGACACTGTTCTAAGCTAACTCTGCAAAGCACACGGTGCCACGGAGCATTTGGAAAACAGTCTGTGTGTCTAGGGAGGTTGAAACAGGACTGGGGGAAGGGACATTACAGCTGACATGGCTCAAGGGGTCGCATGAGGCCAGATCAATACACATTTGTTGAATTTCCTGCAAATTTGCATTGTTGAGATTCAGAGATGATTGTTGGAAGGGATTCGTCTTTAATATCCTCCATTTTGGTTTTTTATTTATTACTTAATGAATTATTCATCCAATAAATCTTTGTTGGCCATATTGACCATAGATATGTATAATAATAAATAGTGCACCTTTTTGGGGAGCTTATTATAAGTCAGGTGCTGCGCTGGATGGTTTCTTAATTCTTACACAGGTCATTAAATCGTCATTGTACAGATGAAGAAATGACTCCAAACAGTTAGATATCTTGTCCAAAGTCACACAGCCAAGAAGTGGTGGGACCTGAATACAAACACAGAATATATGACCCTCCCTTCCTCCTCTCTGCTACCTGGGGCTAGAAGTCTCCCCATTCTTTCTGGCTCCTCTCACTCTGCCCTAGCCTCTTACTTCCTTTAGGATTATTTTTTTAAATCACGAAAAACCACCCTGTCAAATCATCATATAAAAGAGTCAGTTGTAAAAGAGAAGCAAGTTAAAGTGTCATGTAGAAAACTCTGAGTGTTCAGAGAAAAATGCCCTAGAATGGAAGGAGTAATAACTGAATGGAACACACTGTGCTCACGGAGGACCACTGCTGCTTTATCATGTGTCCCCTCGTGCAATCCTCTCTACCCTCTGGAGGCGTATTCTACCCACTGCAGATGGGAGTGTTGAGGCCAGGAGAGAAGTTAAGTGACTTTTCCGAGTTCACACAAGTGACAGGCGCAGCCTGTCCCTGCCCAGCGTCTCACGGACCTGCTGGGGATTCCCCTCGCTGGATCAGCACCAAGGACAGAGTCTCCTGTAGCGAAAATGGAAGATTTAACCTCCTAAGGCTGGTGGCATTTAGTCCCAGAAAAGAGAAAAGAAACCAAACCCTGCTATTCACTTTGCCAAATGCACTGCTTTGCATTTTAAGCCTTTTAGGGAAATTGAATTCTTTATTTCATTCTTGAGTTCTGAGAAATGGTGAGACACAAAATCTCCGTATTTCTGCGAAGGTAACAAAAAAATTTATGGACTTATTCCATGATTTCCTTGTTCCATAACTACATAAAACTCTCAGTGTTTCTCAATATTTTTTATCAGCATCTCCTCAAGATCCAAGCCTCACTAATCAGCTGTTGGTGCCCTGTGACTAAAACAGAGATTTAAATCCCTCTTTCTTTTGAAGTCCAGAAACCCTTTCTGCTTCTTCTCTGGGCAGGTTTGTCAATAGGCCTTTCTTCCCATTAATGATTCTCCAGTACACAGAGAAGCTGCTCTGTTTCCTCTTGGTGAAAGCACGTCATGGTCACAGCAAAAAGACTGAATCTATTTTGGTACCATGCATTAGGAAGAACTAAATGAGCAAATGAATAATGGAAGCCATTCCCAGTGTAGAGGGCAGCCTGCCAAAAATGGAAGACAGAAAATACATCTCTAATAGATTCTATCACATGGATATAATTCCTTATGTATCATTTCACTTTACTCCTCCACCTGAAAAGGTGAACAAACATAAATGATCTTCTCTGTGGGCACAATTGCCAGATAAACACAGACTGGGCTGCAAAAGCCTGATGACACGTGAACACAGGAGCTGATCTCCATGAATTTTCTTTGGACAATAAAGATAAATGACAAACGGCAACAGGGACCAGTTTATGTCCCTGTGTTTGCTCCTCGATGGATGGGCTGTCATAACCTCAGCTCCCATCTTTCTCTGAAATTCATGACACAGTACCAACAGGGAGCTGGATTGTAAAGCATGCTATGTTTAGAGAGAGAGGAAGTGAGCAATTAAAAGCAAGGCTATCCAAGACACGGTAATAAGTTATCCATCTGGAGGGAATTGAGAGCAACTTGCTTAAAGGAGCAAAGCAGACTGCTGGAGATTGGATTCAGTTCAAAGCCAGGTGACATCCTTTTGTCAGAAAAGGACAGAAGTACTCAAAACAAGGGAAAATGGTGCTTTGGCCTGAGCCTCTCATAACCTGGGGCTAGTGGCTAGCTGATGCCTGGCCTTGGGTTTGCCCTGCCTTGTTGGGAAAGGTGTGCTCAGACAATCAATGACCAGAGGCAAACCAGTCATCCCATCAGCTACACCAAGGTGACTAGCACATCTCGTGCCAAACACCTTTCTCTACTTTAACCCTCAAGTTACCTTGCTCAGAGCATCTCAGATGGATTTCTGGGGGCCTCTGGGTTCCCTCCTATCCTCTCCTCTGCTTATCCCCTTAGCCACTTGGCCTATTGTTGGATGCCCCCCCCACCTCTCCCAGGGCCCTAGCCCTGTCCTGGGGGGCCCACCAAAACTGGGCCTACTCCATCCTTCCAGATTCTTCAGCATAGGACCTCTCTATGGAGAATGAGCCCTTCTTCTTTCCCACCGGGGTCTGCACTCCCCAGCAGCATGACACCCCGTGCTGGAGAACCCAGACCACCAGATGAACCTGACACATGAAGTGTCATGTGCTTCATGACTGGACTGGGTAGTATGGCAGGTTTTAGTTGTCAGGGAAGCAGGTTCATATAACGCAGGGGTGCCCAGGAAGAGGAAGCCCTTGTGCAGAAGGGGTGATGGCAAGGAGGGCAGCACATGGAGCCTCATGACTTGCTGAGCACCAAGACACCAGGTTGTTACCAGTGGTCCCCAGAGCACCCAGTACTACTCTAGGTCTGCCAAGACTGTGGCAGGCTAGGCCAAGGTGCTGGGCCGGGTGGTCACGGCCTACAGGGGACACAGGACACAAAGACAGCTAGCAGCACTGGGAGAGAGGGATCAGGAGCTACAAGGGGTCTGGTGCTGACTCAGAAGGGCTTTGTGCTGAGATGCTTCTGCAAGGAGTACTCCTTCCACCAGGCTGCAGACAGGGCTCACCAGGAGAGCCTGCCAATCCAGATGTCTGGCCTTACAGACACACTACACCACACTCTACACGAGTAGACCCTTCTAGAAGCCCAAGGATTTGGCTGTGGCATGCCTCTTGTCTCCAGGCACTGAATTGAGGTTGTAACAGGGAGAGGGGTACGGCATTAGTGCTCCATGGTAGCTGGTGTTCCCAAAGCTGGAATGCTGACGTTGTCAGCTACTTGGGAGCTGTGGGTGCTGTATTTTGGGCCAAGGGACCATAAATAACAAACATTAGAATTGGAATAATATGCCAGTGCTCTTGATCTGTATCTGAATATCAGAAATTCATTTCTGGAAATCTCCTAAGTGGATGCTGTCTGTACACCTTGATTTATTTCAGGAGACAGTACATCTGCAAAGCACCATCTCAGTGCTGTGCCAGGCGGGCTGCGTCTCCTGGGGCAGAGTCACTGCTAAGTCATTGGGGATGCACTTGAGGAAACCCAGGACTGGGGCATGGGGAGGCTCTTTAGAACCTGCAGCTCCAACCAAAGAACACTGGGGCCTCCTCCCAAGCCCCTCCCAGCCCAGACCCTTCTCAACACTCCAGTCCCACCCCCACCCTCTTTCCAATTTTAATTTTGTTTCCTGAGCAAGTCCTGATGGATGCTATCTATTCTTACCCTTAAACAAGAACAAGCTGCACTTTCTAGGGTTGGCAGATGAAGGGAATTTTTTTTTTTTAAAAAAACTGAAAGGAGAAAGAAAGTCTCCTCTTCTGTTTCTGAAACAGTCATTCTTTCCCAGGAACCCAGAGAGGGACTCCACCCTCCTTTACGCAGTTGGACTCTGCTTTGTTAGGGTGGCAGTCCATCAGAGAGACCGGGTTCCACTGTGCCTGCTGCGCCAGCCTTTGCCTGTTCACTTGGCTATTATTTGATGAATTGTTATTTCCAGGACACAAGTCAACTACGTCCCTGTGGGAGAACCTGGACCCAGAAAAAGCAGCAACAAGAAAGTAAACAATGTTAGATGGACAGGGGTGATAGGCTGGAGGAAGTTTCCCCTCAGTAAGAATTTACTAGGACAGTTACATAGCCCCCTATGCGTACAGATGGAAAGACCACTCCCTCCTTAAAGGAAAAGACACCATAGATCCCGGGACAAATTCTGGGCTTTTCCCAGAATGCTCCATGAAGCACTTCCTTGTAAAGTGCTCAACAAAAACACAACCATAAATCCTTTTGTGTTCAATTACATTAGGCAAACATTGACTACTTGATACATTCTCTAGGACACTCATGGTCCACTGTAACCTCTGAATTATCTAGAAGTGTGTTGTTTAGTTTCTAGATATTAGGAGTTTCCCTACATATCACATTGTGACTGATTTCCAATTGAATCCCGTGGTGCTTGGAGTTTCCCATTTGTGTGATTTCAAGTTTCTTTTACATCTATTGGAATTTGTTTTATGGTGAATATACTATGTGTACTTGGAAAGCATATTTATCCTGCAGTTGTCAGATGATGTATACAAAAAGTGTTAATAAGATCAAGGTGGCCGAGTAGTGTTTAGATAGTGTATGTCATTACTGATTTTGGGGGGTCCAGTTCTATCAATTGCTTATCATTTTAGAGTAGTCTATCTCTCTCTCTAATTTTGTCCATTTTGTTTCATGTATCTTGAGTCTCTGTTATTAGTTGTGTACACCCTTAAATTGTGATGTCTTCCTGATAAAATGTCCATTTTATCCTTATGGCATGCCCATATTTGTCTCTGGCAACACTCTTTGTTTTGAAGTCTATTTTACAGGATATTAAAATAGCCATTCTTGCCTTCTAATGCTTACTGTTTGCATTGTATATCTGTTATTTTCAACTTATTTGGGACTTTATGTTTAAAGTTTGTGTCTTATAGGCAGAATATAGTAAAGTCTTGCTTTTGAACCCACTCTGTTAATCTACCTTTTTAAAAAATTTTTTTTTTTTAATCTACCTCTTTTTAACTGCGGAGTTTAGACCATTAATTTTTTTTTTTTTTTTTTTTTTTTTTAGGACAGTGTCACTGGCCCTCATATGTGGGACCCAAATTTGGGCCGCTGGCTTTCCAAGCCAGTGCTTAACCACTGCGCCACTCGCCCAGCCCAAGACCATTAATTTTTAGTATAATTATTAATATGATTAGATTTAGGTCTACTATAATATTTTAACATTTTATTTCTCTTTGTCTCTCTCTCTCTCTCTTTTTTGTTCCCCTCTTCATCTTTTGCTGCCTTTTTTGAATTATTTGAATAATTTCTATTGTTCCATTTTAATTTATTCAGTTTTTTTGGTTTGTTCTTTAGTGGTTGCTCTAGGTATTAAAATATACATATCTACCTTTCAAAGTCTACTTAGAGTTAATATTGAAACAAATTAGAAACCTTGCAAGCTTTAATCTTCCTACACTGATCTTTATGTTATGTTGTCATATGTATTACTTCTGCATGTGTTGTAAACTACAAAGATATTTTTATAATTTTTGCTTTTGATGGTCTCACATATATTACAGAATGCAAGAGGGAGAAATAGTCTTTTAACTTGGCAATTTTTATTGTTCTTCATTCATTCCCAAGCCCAGGTTTCTCTTTGTTATGCTTTGTGGGACAGCCAGAGACCCTCCTTCAACATTTCTTTTAGAACATGGCTGCTGCTAGTGAATTTTTCTTAGCTTTTCTTCATCTGAGAATCTTTTTTTATTTTTTTGGCCTTGATTCCTAAAGGATATTTTTGTTGGATTCAGAATGCTGAGCTGACAGTTCTTTTCTTTCAAGTAACTTGAAGGTGTTATTCCATTAGTTTCCATGGTTTTTTATGAGACATCTACGATTATTGGAATTATTGTTCTCTGTACATAATGTATCATTTTTCTCTAGCTGCCTTCAAAATCTTTTCTTTGCCTTTGGTTTTTAGCAGTTTCATTATGATGTATCTAGACATTTTAAGATAATTTATCTTGTTTAGGGTTCCATGAGCTTCTTAAATCTGTAAATTTATGTCTTCATGACCAAATTTGGGAAATTTATGGCCATAGTTTTTTCAAATATTTTTGTTTCAGTTATCCTTTCCTTTCTTTCTTGGACTTCAATGAAATATATGTTAGCACTTCTGATATCGTCCCACAGAACCCTGAGTGTTCATTTGTTTTCAGTTTTGTCTGTCTTCTTATTGGATAAGATTTCATTGACTCTTCCATTGAGCCCACCAAATGAATTTTCTATCTCACATATTAAATATTTCAATTTTCCACTTGATTCCTTTTTATCGTTTCTATTCTGATGAGAACTCCTATAATTTCATAATTTCATTTATTTGAAATATATATATATTTGAAATATATATATATATATATATATATATATATATATATATAATTTTTTTTTCACTTCATGGAGCATAATTTTAATGCTGCTTTAAGCCTTTGTCTGATAATCCCAAAACCTGGGTCATCGTGGCTTTGGCATCTATTGGTTGTCTTTTCCTTTGAGAATGGGTCACATTTTCCTGGTTCTTTGTAAATTGTGAAGTTTTGGAGAGTGTCCTGAACATGGTGAGTGTTATGTTGTATATACATTCTGAGTCCTGTAATCATACTGTGGAGGATGTCAGCGTTTTTATTTTAGCTCTGTCTGTCTTGTGCATGTGTATCACTCAGGGGTAACGCTGAGACCTGGGGCGGTTTATATACAGAATTGGGAGACCCCCACTCTTGCTGGCTGTCTTCATTCTGGGTTTTCCCCTCACTCTCCAGCCCTCAGGAGCTTGCTATTCTTAGTTTTCTGACCATAAAGATGTCATTTCAATTGGGGTTTTAGCTACCTACCTATACAACCACCTGCCACATTCCTGGGTGACTCAAGGCCATTCTCAGAGGGAGGGAGAGATGGGGACTCATCTTGTGTGGTTCCTTCTCAAAATTTTGATTTCCCTCAATAATCCACTTGCTTTTATATACTTTTTGGAGTTAGATTCCTTAGGTATTATTATTATTAATTATTATTATTATTATTAATTTTGCATTTTTTCCATTCAGAATTTTTAGCTGTAATCTGTTAGGAGAGGCAGCCATATGCAGTTTGTGGACTCCTGCTCGGCTGTATAAGAATGGGCCTGGGACCTGGCACGCTGCCTTACTGAGAGATAAAGAGCCCTCACAGCCTAGGCTGGGCTTGTCTCCTTGTGAGGGGTTATCTTTCCCTGTATCAGACTCACCATGTGCTCCTCTATTCTGCTTAGGTGCGTGTGTCAATGGCCCTCAGGGACACCCCGGATTTCTATATTTCAGAACCCACAGAGGAGGGGTCGTGTCCTTTCACTGCAGCACAAAGTGGGCTTCATGCAATCGCACCCCCCACAGCAGCAAAATGGGTCCACTGGCCACAGGGGACCAATGCATTGCATGGGACAGGGTCTAGTGCCCTCTCTCTGCTCCTGGTGTAAGGTAACGCTACACCATTGAGCCTGAGCTGCATGTTCTCTGTTTTCAGTCATCTCAAGTCGTGCACTGGTTTCTTCCCTGAGAGGCACTTATGTGCCTTTTAACCTTGGCACTCATGTTATATTCTATTCACAGCACAGCCTGGCCACCAACTCAATGATTAAACACAATCAGATGACAGAATGAGCTCCAGTGGGTGTATGTTGCTTTTGTGAAACTGGAACCTCACAGAGCACTTTAGAATATTAAAGGCTCTGAGAAGCCTGTGACAGTTATCTTGGCAGAATACCATCTTTTCCAAGTTTAAATATATTAGTTTAAAACTTTCCCACATGTTTATATACAGTACATATTCAATACAATGAACTCTGCCATGGTGCCTTACATATAGTAAATATTCAATACAGATGCCCCTTGACGAATGATGGGGTTATATTCTGATAAACCCACCCTAAACTGAAAATGCATTTATTGCACCTAACCTACTGAACATTATAGCTTAGCTTCGCCTGCCTTAAACATGCTCAGGATACTTATATTAGCTGGAAGTAGGGCCATTATCTTGAGTTTCATCTCAAGATAATGTCTTCCTCTTCTCACCAGGAGCAGGAGACACAGATGGGTGTTCTCCAGACATGATGGGATAGGCAAACAAAAACTTCAATATCCAAAAAACCCTGGCAACACAGTACATTAGGATATTGGTTGTTGACCCTCTTGGTCATGGGGCTGACTGGGAGCTGAGTTTTGATGTCACTGTCCAGTGTCACAAGGGAGTATTGTACCAAATATGGCTGGTCCAGGGAATGATCGAGATTCAAAAATCAAAGTACAAAAGTTTCTGCTGAATGTGTATTGCTTTTGTGTCATCATAAAGTCAAAAAATCGTAAGTCGAACCATCATAAATGGGGGATCATCTGTACAGATGTGTTGAATTGCATTTTATGAATTCAATGATTTTAGGGCTGTATCTTAAAATAAATAGAGAAAGATATCTTAAACCAATAGTCAATAAAGAGAGAAACATTATCTTTTCCCTTCATATTCCTGCCCTGGTTCATAGCATAGAATGTCTCCAACACTCCTTGTCTCAGTGGGGAAAAATTAGGGCATAAGCTTTTTTGTTTGTTTCCCTTTCACTCCCCATACTCTCTTCCCCATGAGTGAATGGTGAAAATCTGACATTCTTTGGACTCTGTTTCCCAAATGATTGCTTATAACATGGTGAATGTAAATGCTCATTCTTGGTTCCATAGCTTGGCTCTCTGAGTCTTCTTATCCCGACTCCATGGGATGTAAGGCAGGCTGCAGTTGTCCACAGTGGGCTGAGTGTAAGCTCACCTCACCCTCTCAGCATGCAAGTCTCAGGTCTAGACTGTAAGGGAGAGAGAAGATAGTAGGAGAATCCACTTCAGGGGCAGGGTGCAAACTGCAGTCTTCAATATACCCCAGCAGCAATTAAGTGAATATTATGTGCTAATTTCCTCTGGGATCTGTGTCTAGTTCTCCATTAGCTTGAACTCTGGAGGTAAGGAGGAGGTGGGGTTAGGCTCACACAGAACCCCCAACAACCCTCATCATTCTTGTATGGAATCCTGGAGGTTGTGGAAAAGGCAATGGAACAGAGAGGTATACTACAATCATGATAAAGATAACAGCTGCTGCTAGTGTTAAAGGACCCCTCACTACCCACCAGATCTGTTGCTATGCCCCAGGACTCACCTGTGAGGAAGCAGCCTCACCTCCATTCTGCTCGGAGGAAAGGGGCTCTGAGTGGTCACATGACTAGGGAGGCTCAGAACTGGTTTTTAAACTCAGGACCCAGGACTCAAAATCTTAGGCTCTGTCTACTGAGCCCCTCCTAGCACCTCTGTTATCTAACTTCAGCTGCTCAAAGCTGCATTTTGTGAAACAAAATAATAGGTATAACTATTAGAAAATCAGAGGAAAATATTTGTGGACAACTTAGTTACATGATAGAAAATTCAAGATAGTCAAGTGAAAAATGGTGAGATTGCTTTTTTAAATACTTCTTTCCCTTTCATCATAAGGGACCAAATCATAAGAAGTAATGGGTGTCACAAGGCCTTTCTGAATTTGCCTAGGTACTCCTAGGAATAAAAACATGTTCATCATCATAATCCTAACAAGTTTAACTCATATCCTCAGAGAAGCATTCGAATTCTATCTCTTTAGGGAAGCGTGCAGTCCTACATAGAGACATGCACAAGAAAAGATGCCAATTTACCCTTTTTTCTTTACAAAGAAGGAAGAGGATCAACATTTCATCTCAGAAATCTAGATTCATGGTCTGGTTTTTTTGTATCGAATGTAATGTTCAGGAGGTAATAAGAGGTGAATGAATTATATTGCTGGAATCATAGTTCATTGAACAAATCTTGGTCAGGAAAGAAAAGGATCGTTTCCAGGACCCTTTAGTTCACATTTTGGAGATTGGCACGTAAATTATGATTCCAGCAGAAGAGAAGAGAGATATTGCTTTTTGTTTGTAAATGCTGGGTTTTTATGTCAGTTGATAATTCCCTCATTATGTTTGTGGCTCCACAAAGCAGTCCCAGAACATCTGGGTCAGAAAAAAATCTGACCACCGGAAAGAGGTGGGAAGAGAATGGTGGTGGGAGCCGACTCTTCAACTTCTCGAGCTCCCAGGGTTTTCATCATCTAGTCTCCCCCATACCAGTTTTCCACAGTGAGTCATCTGTGTGGGCTTTTATTCCCACCCAGATTCCAAGGACTTGGGATCGGACCCTGAGTTCATGAAAGTTCATGAGCATCACCTTGATATATCACCCCTTTCTCGGTGAAACTAGAAAAAGAAAATCAAGCTGCTCAAAAGCTCGTAAGAGGCTCAGGAATGGATGCTGCATATTCTGGATTGAAGTCTGTCTTGAAGTGAAATTTTGGGGGTGCTCTCTGATGACAGTTTCCTATGTGGAATGAGACCAGTGAGCTTTTCTGACTCATGGATTTTCCATTTCAGAAGAGGGCTGTAACCATGATCTTAACAAATCATTTAACCCCTTGTGCTCCTTGTTTTGCCTCTGAAAGCATAAAGTGCTCCCTTGACACCATGTCTGTAACTCAGAAAAGCAGCATTCTGAGTGTTTGCTCTGTTCCATCTAAAAGAATTTAAGGGGCCTTAGTAAACTGAGCTTAAAAGTAGCCCAATCTTCTCTAATGCTTTTCATTTAGTTATTCACTCATTCATTCCAGAAACATATATGGAGTGACAAGCCCTGTGCCCAGCACTGGGGACACAGAGGTGACAAGCAGACTGTTTGGGGCCCATGGTCCAGTGGGAGACAGGGTCGAGCCAAGAGGTAAGGAACCTGCAATGTGCCAAGTGCTGCAGCAGAAGGGAGTAGAAAATGCTGAGCACACAGTGGAGGGCCCTCATCTCCTGGGAGAATCAAGCCAGGCCTTTAAGTGGGGCCTTCAGTGGGAATGTTCCAGGCAAAGAACAAAACATCAGGAGAGGTTGATGTCTCAGAGGCCTCTCCATGTACTTGGCCCTTTCAAAAGCTGGGGACCTCCAACAAGCATAGGAGACTCCTCCATAAATTCCACCCCATGCTTCCATCCCTGCCTGGGCCACGTGCCCTCCCTGGTCCTACTCCCTTCCATGGCTCCCTGACACTTGACTGTCAGTCTCTGTTTGTGCTTCTCCCTCTCCCTGTAACTGTAAGCCCCTGAGGGTTTTGGATCCCTAGTGTCTGGCACAGAGTTGACATACAGAAGGCTTCTAAGACAGTTTTGCAGCACTACTTGTTGAAGTGATAATAATATGTTGATAGTAGTATAGAATATATTAGCATATCGTTATTTCATTTTATATACTGGGAGTGCCAAAAAAATGTATACAAGTGGACACTTTGGTCAACATTGCTCAAGCAGTAGTTTCCCATAAGGAGAAGTGTCTGGACGCTGATGGTAACCACTTTGAGCACCTCTTGTAATTGCAGAAGACAAAAGTGACTCATATTCATCTTTTGTTATCTATATATATTGAGTATTACAATTTTAATATAGTTTTCCTCTCTTAAAATGTGTATACATTTTTTGGCACTCTCTGTATTATAATCCATGAATTATTTAATTAATATATTAATAGTCTATTAGTATACTGCAATGTTATGATTATTATTCAGAGATCGAAGTCCTGAGAACTCTTACAAACCTTCAGGCATCCATTGTATTCCTTGACTTTGTAAGAAGTTGACTCTTTTTTAACTCTTTCCTCTTTTGTTGGAAAGTGTATTCACTTCCATCAGTAGAGGGTGAGAAATGCCACTGGTTTTCTCGGACAACCACCAGCTGCAGGGGGAGACTGGATGGTGCCATCCTCCCCAGAAAACCCACTCCCTCTGCCTGGAAGGGCCTGGGTGTGACTCTCATCTTCAGGAATCTTGTGGTCATCTCCCGGTCCCTGAGTCCAAGGAAGGGTATGTTTCATGAGGACAGTCATTCTCAAGATGGGCAGACTGCTGTTCCCCTTCACCCAAAGGGGGTGTCACAGCTGGTCCCCTGTTCTGCTTTGTCAATATGGGAGACATCCAACATCTGCCATTTGCATAACGTGGGTGCTTTTGCAGCTTAGCATTCTCTATTTCTACAAATGAATGCTTTTATAAGAAAACTGAAATGTCAGAAAAAGAGAGACAACCTACTTTAAGGTCGCTGCTGCCTCCCAGCAAGGGTGTTTAAAAATAATTCCCAATCTGCTGTGTGCTCACAACCCTCATTGTGCCAGCTCCATGGCAGGCCTAGTGCCAGCTGGGAAGGCAGTGTGGACGGTTCCAGGCTGTGTGTATGACTGAGAAGGTGAGGGATGCTCTTCTCAGCAGTAGTGCTGGCGTCTGGTTGTGAACAACCCTGTCCCTCTCTGCCTAAGGGCAAATGGTCAATCCTCTGATAGACAGTTCTAGGGTCTCTTTCCAGCTACGGTGAAATGCTGTAGGTCCAATTCAGAAGTGCTCTGTAGGAAAGAAAACTTTGAGGGGCTGAGGTCACAGGGCCAGGATGGGGGTGACTGGCAGACACCGGGTGGATCCCTCAGTGAGTACTGAAGCTATTACCTCCAGGATCTGCACCAGCAGTGCTGACAGAAGCTTAGAGATTTGCAGTCGAATCTTACAGATGGACTTTTCCAGTAATATCCAAGTTGGGCTCCATAGATCCCTAGTGGTCTGGGCAGAGCCTCAGTCCTTCGTTGGTGCTGGTGACTTGTGCCTGTTACTCCAAGTATGGCCTCCCCAAGGATTACTGCATTTCACTTGAGAGCACATTCTTAAATAGAGGAATGGACTTCTGCTGTTTCTTTTCCACAAGCCAACAGGCAGGGGCAGATCTGTGGGCCACAGGGTCCAGCCCCCATGGAGCCTCCCCTTGGACAGGTGGCTGCATGCCTGTATCCAGAACTTATCCTGGGCAGCACTGTCTGTGCTACTTATCTTGGCAGAGCTGGTGGATAGCAGTAGGGATATATCAGGTCTCTTATTTCCTGAGAGTCCCCTGAAAGACACCAGGGGATGAGCGCTGGAGTGCCACGATGCAGGAGAAGCTGCTACTGCCTCCTTTCCATCCCTTTCTGAGGGGCCAGTCTAAGGACTAATGATGGGACCAGTGTCTCTCCAACCAGGAGCCCCTCCTTCTGCTAATGATAATGTACACAGAATGTGGGTCCCATTGCACCCAGGATTGTACCAAGGCACCCATATCTATATGCAAAAAAAGAACCTGGGGAGGTCTAGAGTCATAGGAGCAATTAAATCCCTAAAAGGTTAAAAATCTAATGTTTTCTTCCACTTACCGTGCATCTACTATGTGCCAGGAACCATGCTAAGTGACTTAAGTACATATCTCACTTAATCTTACCCCCGAGAAGTAGGTATCCCTATCCCCATTTCAGAGATGAGAAAACTAAGGTTTGGCAAGTTTAGGAACTTGCCCCAAACTAGGTTTTAACTTAGGCCTTCCTGACTTCAAAGTCTGTCCTCTGAATCTCAGAGGTTCCAGGGCAATGGGCAAAATGAAAAGCAGGTCACATATCCCCTTAGTGGCCTCCGCACAGGCCTGTTACATGTGACATCCTCTTTCCCCTGGTGGTGATCATTGTTCCTCAAAAACCTTCAACGCACATGTGTACACATGCACACACCCTCCATTATCTCAGTGCCAAGGTCAACAGCCAGCCAACCACCAGTCATGTGAATGAAGTCATCCTGGACCAACTACCCTGCCCCATCTGACCTCCAGCTAACCAAAGAGGCATGAAAGAGCCCAGCCAGGTTTGGCAAAGGTTGGCCCAGATTGGCAGAACTGCCCAGCTGACTCACAAACTCAGGGACAATAATAAATGTTTCTATTTTTTATACCACTGAGTTTTGGGGAGGTTTGTTTTGCAACAATAGCTAACTGGTACAGCTACATACACAGCAAGTATGACCTATTCCACAGACATTGTACAAGCTTATTTCCTCAAATATCAGCCCTACTGAAAAAAATGTATCATCTCAGCTGTATCAAAACCAGGCATAATCTGGATTTGTAAGTGATCTTTTCCCTGCCTAGTAAAATATTACTTGGATTTTGTGACAGCTGGAGTCATATTTTATATAATTTAAATCTTTTTAACTTCTTTTTAAACGTTTTTTTGTTTAAAAAGTATTTTACTTTTTAAATAGAAAAAGAAACTAAAATCAAGAGTCAATCTGAGGTGGCTGGCAACGTAAATGCTCACTAAAAGTTGATTTTGCTTTCCAAGTAGTTGTTTCTAAAATGCCTGGGTCAACTGGGCCTGCCGAGTGGCGCATTGGTTAGGAGTTTGCTTGGGACACCAGCTCTGAGCAGTAGGGCCCGGGTTCGGATCCCACATATGAGGGCCAGTGATGCTGCGTCCTCTACAGCTAAGATGGTGAACAACAGCTCCACCTGGAGCTGGGCTGCCATGAGCCTCCAGCAATGGTGTAGGCTGCCGTAGGGCTGGCCGGCAGCTGATGTGAACTTTCGTGAGTGACAGCTTCATCTGGGAAGAGCGCAATGATGATACCAACATGGGCCAGTGAAGCAACGTCCTTCACAACTAGACTGAAGAACAAAAGGACAGCAACTTGTCTGTTCCCCTTCCCCAATTCCCCAATGCTGTTCCCGTCCTCCAATTCCCCGATAAAATCTTTAAAAAAATAAATACAATAAAATAAAATGTCAGGGTCAACTTTTAAAAAGTGGTGTCTTGAGAGCCTTAGTTGCATTCTAGGAAAGCATTTGCCCCCTAGGTATTTGGAGGAGGCAACATTCTGCTTCTTAATGAGCTTTGGTGAGTCAGGGCTCAGGGCTCTCCTGATGAGTCTTGAAAATGTCACTTTCCTACGAGGAGCTATATAGCATGTAATGTAATGCTGTCACATGTAATGTTTCGTTCCTGCTTTCAGCTTCCCATCCCAGGTCCACTGCTGGCTCTGTGAATGGTATCTGCGGAACCACTTCCATTTTCAATTTAAAAACATTGTTCAAAATGTAATGATCCATCACAAAAAATCCAAGATTGTCCAGGGAACAGTTCTAACCAAAGGCAGAGCTATGCTATGGTCTGAATGTTTGCGTCTCCACCTACCCTCTGCCCCCTAATTATATGCTGAAATCCTGATGCACAATGTGGTCGTATTGCGGGGGGAACATTTGGGAAGTGATGAGCTCATGACGGCAGAGCCTCACAAATGGGATTTGTGCCCTCATAAAGAGGCTCCAGAGACATTCCTGGCCCCTTCCACCACGTGAGGACACAGCAAAAGGCACTGGCTAATGAACCAGAAAAAGCAACCCGCCAGAATGCAACCTTGCTGGCGACTCCGTCTGGGACTTGCAGCCCCCAGAACTGTGAGAGCTAGTTTTCTGCTGTGTATAAGCCACCCTCCCGTGGTATCCTGTGAGAGCAGCCTGACAGACCAGGGCAGCTGGCTTAGTCAGGGTGCAGGCTGTTAAAGAGTTTCCAAGGGGAAAGTCACTGTGGGAAGAAAAACAAGCTGTTGCTCAGAAGTGAACACTCTCTACCCAGACATTTGGTCCTATTTCCCTAGAATTAGCTCATAAATAAAGCATTACAGCCATAGACAAAGTCTCCTAGGTATTTGTCCCTGATCTGTCCCCATGCCCTCTCTCCCCTGAGGTAATCATTATTCATCACAAAGATACAGATGTTACTAGAGATTTTGGTCGACATTGACATCGCCGATAGAAGCCTGACATACTATGGCTAAAGCTATACTAACAGCAAGATAGAAATTAATTTGGATAACGTTCTAAGTGAACCCAAATTCATTCCTAATTATTCACATACTGGATCATAAATTATACTATACTATACTATATATAATATACTATATATAATATGGAATGTATCATAAATTATGTTATAGTATATTTTATTACATTTTTATTCTGTGCTGGATGCTGTTCCAAGTACTTTTCACATTTTCACTAAATTCTCACTATGACTCCTTGAGATAAATGTTTTTATTCCTGGTCTACAGACAATAAAACCAAGTTGCAAAAAGTTGCTCATGGAAATAGACCCTAAGAGATTCATGTGTACCCTGGGTCATCTGACTTGAAAGCCTGTGCATTCGATGTCACTCAGCTTTTTGAAGTTGTCTAGATTTTTAAATAAAGCTCAGTATGAGACTAACTGGCATATTGTTTGAAAACATGTTCTTTTAACACTTGGAATAATAATCTCTGATTTTTGAAATTCCTGATGTGTAGAAACTCCTCCCGGTCCTCATGATTTCAGAGGGAGTGGCTCTTTGATCCAATCTAGGAGCTGTAACCAAAACAAACGGAAAACTTGCTCATGCTGAAATGTCTGTCATCTGGTCTCCAGGTAGCTGTGCGCCCCTCCCCCTGCCTACCTCCTGCACCCCAGAGCAGCCCACCCTTTGCTTTCAGAGCCTCTCCCTGCTTCTGCCCATCAACTTGTTTCCATGCATGTGTCTCCTGGTTTCCTGCACACCCGTGAGGGCAGCTATCACCTTCTCCGGGGTTCGAGAAGGAGCACAATTGTTCATGGTTTTCGGCCTGACGAATGAGTGGATATTGACTTGCCTGAACAGACAGATAAGCTAAAGAAGAACCACTGAGTGTAATGGCATTCTAAAAGTAGCATTTAAAGACACTCCGTGTTGAGTATGGGGAAACAGGGCTCTAGTCTTGATTCGGCCACTAAGCAGCTTTGGGTAAGTCCAGCCTCGGTTTCTGCATCTGTAACAGACCTGCTTAGAAAATTGTAAAGATGCCTTCTAGTTCCAGTAGTCTATAATCTGTAGTGCTGGCCCCCTATCTTGTTTGAGAGGCTACTGCAGTTTGGGAACAATTCTGAGACTATGGGGCTGCACAGTTCGAATCCTGCTTGATGAAATGAGTCAGGGAGACCGAGGTGGGAGTGTGGCACAAACATGGTGTCCATGCACTCCAAGCACCAGGGAAAACCCCATCCTATGCCTATTGTCCTGGCCAACCCTGAATAGTGCCCCATTCACTCTCAGTGTGCCCAGGTTTGGGCAATAAGCTCTATGGTCACCTTAGCCATAAAGTGTTAACAATCAGGGTGAGGGTGTGAGGTCAGCCCTTGGTGCCAGCTGTGTTCAGACGGCCATCGAGAACTGAAAGTCACGGCTGGGCACTGAAATTTCTAGAACTCTTGTCAAAAGCTCTTTGGGGGAGGAAAGTTTTGTGCATATGCAAAAATCTGAAGGGTACCTGGGGAGAAACACACATTTAGGCCTGCAAGGGATGCTGGGATGGACCCGAAGCCTCGTCCCTGAGGAGCTCAGGCCAAACACAGTATAATAATAAAAATATAAAAAATGTGAAAATCACCAAAGAGAAAATTTAAAAGTGCCACACAGGAGGTGCAGCAGACAAGCAAGAGCTCTTGGTGGAGGGGTGATGAAGTCAGAGAATAGATGCAGGTGCCTGAGAGCTCTGGGTAGACTGCCTGGAGGCAGCAGCATCATGCAAGCAGCCCAGCCCAGTGTGGTGCTGACTGGCACTGCAGGCAGCTGGCAGCAGGCCCCCTGCAGGAGCCTAGGCTGGGCCCTGCTCAACATTGCAGCCCCTCCCTGCAGCAGAATGCAGGGACCCCAGACCCTTGGTGTGGACTGCGGGGGGGACACGGGGCGGAGGGTGGGGCATCCGGCCAGCTGAGAGTAGAAACACACAGGCACTGGGTGGAAGAACAGGATAGACAGACTCATTCTCCTTATGATATTTGTCTACACACCCATATATATATGGACATATATTCACCTATATACACCTATATATATATATATATATATGCCTATATTAAAAACTACAAAATGATAAGAATGAAATAGAAATAAAAACCAAAAACAACCAAGATAAGCAGCCAATAAAGGGAAAACAAAACAGAATAAAACCAAACAAACCAAAAATACCTGTGCCGGTCTAGGCTAAAGTCCACCAAGCTCTCTTCAGTTTGTCTGCTGTACAAAAATTTCTGTGCGTCTTATGGGAACAGTAGGCCACCTGATGCCTAGCGTGATCCTGGCACTGCAGGTTTGCTGTACTTGAGTGTGGTTGTGACGTGTGATTGGTGGTTTTTACAAAGTCACTGCCTTTTTGCTTTTGCCTCCCAAGGCAGGCTACACCCCCAAAGGCTCAATGAGTGTCTCTGGGCACCCTTTCAGTTGACAGCCATGGAGAATTAAAGAATTCCTCACTACCAAAAGCCAGCTGCTAAGAATCTGTTAGTTAGTGCCTCAGCAGGTGAACCTGCCCTGCCTCCCAAGCTTTGCATGATGAAAGTGCTCCCGGGCACTGTGAATGGAGCACTCACTCGGCCCCAGCTTCTTAGCTGCAGCCACATGCACAAATTTAATCTTTTCTCCATGCTAGCTTGAGCACAGACCTCAGCATCTCTTGGAGTCCCCTCCCCAAATTCCATCTACATATAACAGAGGAGTAGGAAAACTTTGCTGAAGATTTCTTAAGGCAGGCGGAGGAGGGGGTTACCTCAAATATCCTGAAAACAATGACATAAAATTCCCCCAAAGTCTTGCCTAACCCTGGTGGCTCTTCTGGGCTGCACCCCACCAGGCAAGGCAGGGGGACGGAAGGGTTGAAAGGAGGTCTTGGGTTCTCTTCCAGCCAGACACCCTCCTTTCCCCACCCAAAATTATGTCTTGAGTATTGATGTGGCCAGATACTTCACAGGATAGCTGGGCTTCCGGTTAACAAGAACCACTGTCTTTAGAAGGCAATTTGCTTGGCAGGTTTTTTGAGGTTTCACGCCTGACCACAATGTGTTTCTTCTGCACAAATTCAGTGTGTTCTTTCCAAAAAGAATTTTGGTGAATATGATTTTCTTCCTCTTGTCATGTGGGTCACCTGAGGCTCAGGGAGAGTGATTACTTTCCCCAAGGTTTTACCAATCCAAATCAAAATTGGATTTGAGCTGAGTACTGGTGTATACACCCTGGGTCTTAGTATTCCACTTCCTGCTTGCGTCCAAGGGACATGGAGGACCCGGGGCCACTGGTCCCTGCGATCACCCATGGCAATGGCAGATCTATTCCATGCACTACTGTGAAAAGGGTACTGAGATACTGTGCCAAATCCATATCAGCAAATCATTTCTTGATCTCTACTGAGCTCACGAGATCCTCCAAAGCATCCCAGGGTCCCCAGGGCAGTCAGGACAGCCGCACGAACTGACGGAGTGAGGTGGCACAGTACAGGCTGTGACTCACCAGCCTTCCTCTGTCCACATCCTCCAGTGCTGTGATCTGACGTTGAAAGCACATTCTAGCATTAAAGACATTCAGTACAAAGCGAGGACGTGGAGAGGCCTATGCCGTCTAACGCTTTGACTCAGCCTTGGTAAAGCAAAGCCCATGTCGGAAATTGCCATGGGAGGAGCAGTGTTGGCTACATGCTTCCTATTTCCTGTCACTTCCTCCAAGGCCTGTCAGGACTCTGCCAGATGTCCAGATATCATGGCTCTGTCCTCCTCATGTACCCAGGAGGCAATCCCAGAGCCGTCACCCGCCCTTAGCGGGATCTTCTCTCAGTGCTAATAATATTATTATTGGCCTGATGACCAGACTTGGGTTAATGAGAGCCATTTCATGTCCCAGACAAGAGCCAGGATGCAAAGTTCCTTATCCTGCGTCTGGCCTTTTATTGGTCTGTGCCTCCCCATTTCCCGGTCTGCAAAGCTTTGGCTTTAAAACTGTAACTCTGTGTTTTAGTTTATTGCAGGACTAGCTGCAATAACTCCACCACCATAATAAGCATAGGAGGAAATACTAAATGAGAAGTGAAAGCAAAGGCTCGTCTTCCTCTGGGATTGTTTGTGGGTCTGAGTCTCCAACATGGGCTCTATACCCTCTTCCTTCACTCATTGCTTCATTTACAGAAGGCTATGAAGGAACCCACTTCACAGGGCTGTTGAAAGGAACACAGGACCTGGCTCAGCTTCTGGTCAACTACAAGGCTCATTGTTGGTTATCCATCAGTAATCTCTCTTATTAAGCAACTGCTGTACAACCAGCTCTGCTCCTTGGCACTGGGCTTGAGGGTGACCCTGCAGCTGGAGGTCCCCACCCCGTGGCAATCTCTCACAGAGGCTGGCATTGCATGCCAGGCCCATTGCATGATGCTGCATTCGTCTTGAATACCTGTCGTATCCCTGTCCCACTGGTGACTCCTTTCTGGGGCTGAGCTCCTGAGGGCCAGAACTGTGGATTATTCATCCCACATCCCCAAGCCTGAGCCTAGACCATGTGGTAGCATTCCCCTATATCATCCATGATAATGGATCCCCTACCAATCCTTCTCTAGACCTAGACACACCCTCTATCACTTCTGGGGTGTGGGGGTGGGGGGAGAGAAACAAAGCATTTGAAGCCCGATACTCGCCCAGGATTTTCAGCTATTTGGCTTTCTTGAATGGCTGCTTTGCACAAGAAGAAGTTCTCCCCCTTCTCCTTGAGACCTGAGCCAAAGCTGGGCCAAGGCAGCCCAGTGCTGTTTGCTCTGATCCCCTCCTGGCCCTGCGTTGGCCTGCAAGACTGAGGACACCTGCCTGCAGGCACAAAGCACTCACTGCAGCTCCCCTGACCAACAGAATGAGGACAAGGAAAAGAGGGCACCCTGCTGGAGAAGCAGCCCTGAGCCTCTGTTTGCTGCTCCTCCATTAGGACCCCCTCCGTGAGGATCTGTGACTGAGATGGTGGGGCGATGGGGGTGGGTGCGATGTAGGGGCAGGTACCAGCCGCACTCAGCAAATGTTTTGAGTTTAATTAGAATTGTCATGGAATATTCCTCAGGGCTCAGAGATGACAAAGCTGAAACTGGCCCAAAGCCTGGTCTTTGCATCCAAAAGGGAAACCCTGTACCCTCACTTCATTCTTTTGCATGTGGATATTCAAGAGTTTCACTTTACAATGCCTGGAGCTGGGTGCCCCAATGGAAGAAGGCTGTGGAGCCTGTGAGGGGAGGTGCCCGCTGGCAGGGCAGTAGGACTTCGCAAGCCTGGAAGGCCGAAGAACAGCAGGGGTCAGCACCCCACTTGCAGGGACTACCCTGGGGACACTAACGGCTCAGCATTGGTCCTGAGCAAGCCCTCCTTCCTGACGCAAAGGTGGTGCCGACCCTGCCTTCAGAAGTACCAAAGCCATGGGCAAGAGGCACAGAAGACAGGCAGGGACTTCTCCCAGGGACAGCAGGCACCCCAGGGTCTGTTTCCCTAGTGACCCCCTCAAAGTGACAGAGAGCCAAGCCCAGGAGCCCGTGGGGATGGACTGAACTGAGCACCTTTGGTTTGCTTTGCCACCACCCCAGTGGGGGAGAGGGGGAAGCCCTGAGAATAATGAAGGAATGTACTTCCTGTACTTTATATATGTCGGAACACATTTATACCCATGATACTATTGTACTTCATGAGTACTGGAAGGCCAGTGGCCTTCACGACTGAGACCCTATAATTTCAAACTGTATTAAAATATTTATTTGCTTTTTCTTAATTATCAAGATCTGAGCCTGGGTTTCCTTGTGTGGGGTAGGAGTTAGTCTCAGGGGAAAAAGATTAAAATAAAATAAAATAATAAAATGAAATGAAATAAATTAAAAATTAAAAGGCTCAAGGGTTTCTGGACTTCTATGGGAACGCAACAAGGAATATCTTGAAGGGGGAAACAGAATTTTGCCCCAGTGGACAACAGGCAGACTCAGAGGTCAAAAGCCCAGATATGAGGCTGGGCCTGTCCCCATGTACGAACTCCCTAGAAGCAGCCACAGCTATAGTGCCTGAGACTGGAAGCCGGGATGGAGCCGTTCAAGGAGCCTGGACACATGATGGATCTCTCAAAACAGAAATTGAATCAGGCAGTGGGGAATATAGTTAGCAAATCAACCCCACAGCCCTGATTATTTTTATACCAAGCTAATTTAAAATGCTCTATTTCTATAAGAATCAGTGAGATTTCCACCCATCTGCGACTCCAGCTTCTTATTTTTTCCCGCTTAGCCTTTTCTTTTCCTTTTTTTTTTTTTTTTTACAGCACCAACTAAAGTCTCTTGGAAGCCACATTTACATCCCAGCTGCCTCAGGCAACCATTTCTCATACACTGCAGCACAAGTTTATTTCTCTGAGGACATTCGTCATGATTATTATTTTTAAACAGAAGCTTCCGTGATGCTGTTGCCCTTCTCTGAATTTCCATTCATTTGCATACTCCCTCTTCCTAATAAGAATGTCACGTTTCATCTCACATAAAACCACCGGGGCTACTTGCAGGAGGGAGGCAGTGAAGAGGAAGGCCCCAGGAACAGAGCACAGGTACGGGGAGAAGATGGAGAAGGTTAGATTACCAGGGGGCAGGATGCCAGCCCACTCAGTCCTTCCCCCAGGCGGCTCTTATCTGTGGAAGAGTCTCTCTTTGATGAGCAATAATGTTTCCTTGTAGGTTGCCTTGCCTGGTTCCTTGTATCACACCTGCCTTCTCCCCTAGACTAAAAGCCCCAGGAAGCCAGGTCGCCCAGTCTTCACCTCCCGTCCTTTTCACTGCCTGCCACCCTGGTGCTCAGTGTATGTTCACTTCAGGAGCAGGTCACTCCTCCTGCTGCCCGCCACAGGAGTGCAAGCTTGTTGACAATTTTCAAGTAAGTTTAAAAAGCATCATTAAAGCATATGTTGTGCAAGCCACTGTGTTGGGAACTTGGAGATTACATATCCTTTCTTGTTCTTACTTGATGGTGCTATTGGCTAACTAACTCTGTACGTCTTGAATGGAAACTTGCCAAGACAGAGGATCTGATTTGATGAACGTGGCCTGGAGGCAAGTCCTGGGTTCAGAGCATGGAAATATGAGCCCACAGACCCCCCACACAGAAGGATTTGCTGACAAGAATCTAGACGGCCCAGGTCTGCCCCTAACAAGAGCAGAAACGAAGGCCCACTTACATTCTCATGGTTTTGATTAATAATTAAATCCTCATATGGTAAGAATAGGAAGTTTCAGAGATCTTATTTGACCTGTTCAAATTTTTGATTTCATTAGGATAGTTTTCCTTCTCATTTCTATTGTTTTAGTTAATGATTAAATCTTCATTAAATACAGAATTGGTTACATCCTGTTTATACATTTTATGTGGGCCATGCTCACTAAAGATCTACTAAATTTCATTGGTTCTAGTTTTTAAAAATTTAAGCAGACTGTTTCTTTGAAGATTTCTATTTTTTTCATCTTTTTTCTTTTTTGAGCTCCATTTTTGTATTTCCTATATCACAATCTCAACTACACTCATGCTCAATGACTCAAAGGACTGAAAAATAATACTATATATACATATATAATTGTATTCAAAGTGTATAATATTTGAATACATTTCTATCAAAATGTAAATTAAAATTCATTTGTGTTTTCAAAACACTTATTTTCCTCCTAAAATATACAAAATCATTTATTAAATTTTAAAGGCATGTAAATAGGTTACAATTCATGAATATCAGAAGTATAAGTCAAAATTATTTAACTAAAACTGCCATTTTTATTTATTTTTTAAAAAAGTGATTAAATAATTAAATGTTGTTATAAAAGTAGAGCCATTTACAATGCCAGCATTCCATGTCCATCTCGCTGTCAGGGTTGACACCTCCTGTCTTTGCAGGCATATGTTAAGTCTCCACTGACTCGTATTCATACTGGAGAGCTCCACAGTGCAAAATGTCGCCAGCCTCTCCTGTGAACATCAGACTAGTCAGCGTGTGACCCAGAGCAGGCCTGGGAACCTGAGGAGAAGCAAGGAAATGGGCATCAGGCAAACATCAATTGCATTTCTCTGAAGAGGAATGATTTGACAACTTAATTAATGTGTCTTTCTCTTATCTAGAAGCTTCCAGAGCTCAAACTCTACTCTGAAGTATCCTTCTCTGGTGTGACGGTGTAGGTCCTGCAAAGAGCTTGGAGAAGTGTGTCCCTGGGGCCTGAGTGGTATTTAGAGCTCGAGGAGCACGGGGTCCTGCGTGACAGAGGTGTTTGTGCTCTGCAGATGCTGATTTTCTGTATGTTGGTGACATGCAGCATGGGTCTCGAGGCAGGGGTCCCGCTAAGAGCACAATGTACTGGCCCGCCCCACAGAAACGGGGAGAGGCATGGTCCTAGGTGCTGCGTGCTAGACTGAGGGAGCTTTCTGAGTCTAGGCAGCCATCGTCTGCCGCACTTCCTGTAAACCCGAGGCCCTTTGCACATGTGTGGGCAGCAGGCAAGTTCCACTTGGGCCCTGCCCTGCCAGCCTCAGCGCCGTGCTCTCTGAGGCCCACGAAGGCTTCTAAGAAACACCAGTGCCCTGGAATCCGAGCTGTCCCCCGACCGAGGGAAGACCAGGCAGCATCCTCCGTTGGCAATGGCAAGCCTGCAAGCCCGAGACTGGTTTCTGGGGGATGTGGAGATTGTCCATAGACACTTTGGACCCCAGTGATGATAGTGGTTAAATGAATTTACCCTTACTCTGTTTGGCTTGAGTGTTTGGTGACCAGGTACTATTGTTAAAACCATCTCTAATAGGGTGTGTTGTTTATCTGCTTAGCTACTGATCGCCTCCCTTGTCCCATCTCTCCGGACACTGCTCAACTGGTGAGAGGGGGAACCAGGGGGATACCTGTGTACCCGGGACCCTCGTCTGCCCATGGAGCTTCCCCAGGGAGGCCCTGAGCTTGGTCATGCTTGTGCTCATGGCCCCCAGACACAATGATGCCGAACAATAACTGTTGCCAGAATATGTGACTGACAGCATTTACACCTCCCCTTTTGTGTCAGTGAACACTTGCGGATTCTGGAAAATCTACCCCATCAAGTTCACTCCTCCTGCATTAATGATGGCAATTGCTTACCATTTATGGAGAACCTATTGTGTGTGGGGGCCTTTGTACACCTTACCTTTAGCCCTCAGCGAAACCTATTATCTCCTATCTTATAGAGGAAGAAACTGAGGTCCCGGGATGATCAGGGATGGTGTCGGCCACAGCTGCTCAGTGCAGACCCTTGAGTGGAGGCCAGTCTCCACGGCTCCGAAGCAGTATTGTCCTCCCTCCCCCTTTCCAGTTTTGTCTTGTGCTGGTTAAATGATGTCCTGCCTTTGGGAGTTGGGCCTTGGGTCTTCACAAGGAGCCCCAGCGCAGTGGACACACTGCCTGCATGTCCTCCAGGTCCTGGGTGCCAGCTCTTCCCACAGCACCTCTCTGGCCTGGATGGCAAACTCCCACTCACCTCTGCTTCGCGTAGTTCAGGCCATATCCCCTGGGGAGGCTGAGATCTCAGCGCCCTGACTTTGTTCTGTGGCTGTGGCATGCCATCCCACTCCAAGCTCCACGCGCATGGCCTCGGCCTGTTCCCCAGGGCTCCCTATTCCTCTCTCTCCGCACCAGCCACTCAAGGGGATGCTTCACTGCTGGCTGGTGACAGGGCTCAGATAGAACCCTCTTTCTTTTCCTCTCTCTCCCTTCCTCAGCTTTGCTTCCCAAACTTCTTATGTAAAGCTGCTCTTCCACAAGCTGTACTTTGAATGAAAAGCCATAAAATAAACAGGAAATCCAAAATACATATATTTGGGCCAATTCTCCTGGATAGCCACAGCTTCCTAAGGTCTTTGGGTGACATACCAGAGGCAAACTGTTTCACTCAAGGAATCTTAAGAAAAAATCTTAACATAGTGTCTACCATGTATACCCTACATATCCACTGTTTTAGTCAGTGCAAGCTACTATAACATGATACCACGGACTGGGTGGCTCAAACAACAATTTATTTCTCACATTTCTGGAAGCTGGGAAGTCCAAGGTGGAGGCACCAGCAGATCCAATGCCTGGTGAGAGCCAGCTTTCCAGTTTGCAGATGGCCCCTTTCTTGCCCTGTTCTCACGTGGTTACAAAAAAAAAAAAAAAAAAAAAAAAAAAGCACCACTTTGCTGTCTTTTTCTAAAGGCACAAATCCCATGATGAGGGATCCATCCTCATGACCCAATCATCTCCCAAAGGCCCCACTTCCTAACACCATCACGTTGGGGTTAGGGCTTCAATGTGTGAATTTGAGGGGACACAGATATTCAGTCCATAACACCCACACACTGCGCATGTATTGCCCAGCTAAGTTACATCCTTGTAACCAGCCTTAAGCAAAGATTTCATGGTCTCCTAAAGCAGTCCCAAGAAGAGCAGGACTGCGTTACACAAACGTGTGGCCATTCAAAGCCAGTTCCCTAAAGGAAAGGACCTTGAGCTTGGGTGGAGAATGAAGGAGGTGGCACGTGCCAATGTCTTCTGTTGTGGTTCCTCCAATTTTGTTTGAATACTAGTATTGCTTTGGATAAAATGAGGTCTAGGTAGCACCCGGTCCCCACAACCTTAGCTTGTTAGCACTTGGAGCTAACAAGCTAAGCACCTAAATCCAGACAGAAGCAGATGGTGTTGCAAGCACTTTGTACACACAGGGAGTCTTTGCACACTGTCTGACTTTTGAATTATCACAGCACACTGGGTTTCAGCAGACAGGAGACTATTTCTGGATTTGCAAGTTAGGAAGTGTGTGTCTGTTCAAGCAGGAAGAGTCCTGACTCCATATTGACATCTTCCAGATGACAATATATTAACCCTGGGTTAATTGCTGGGTCCAACATCTACTTTCCATGACCGATGGCTAGACAATGGAGAAACTGTTATCCTTGTACCTGTTGAGTTGTCTCCCATATCATCCCCTGCTTCTCGGTCCAGATGCAAGGCCCTTGCTCACACCGCAGCCACGTTAGCGATGTGCAAACTCACCTGCACAGTGGAGGCTGAGGTGTAGTCCAGTTTGGGACAAACTTCAAAGCAGATTTTTTAAAACTTCAATTAAAACTTAAAAGTTAGTTTTACTAAATTGCAAACAAAACACTGGGTCCAAATCAAACTAAGTTTTTAAAAACAGTCTTAATCATTTCAATTCAATGAAAATATTTTTAAAATTATTTCTATTTAATCTCGATTCAGTTGGCAAGGCAACCTGTTTCATTCCAAGGGACAGAAGCATTCACCCCAGTAGGTGGAATCCATCACCTATAATAGTTTAAGGACTGGTTATTAGTGCAGGTTATGAAGCAGGTTATAGGACAGCTGGATATTCTGTTTTTTCCTTCTGATCACACCCTATCCTTTTCTGCTCCGCTCAGAGCCCACAGGGCTATGACTGCGTCAAAAGGCCTCCCTGTCCTCCAGTGGCCTGCTGGAGCTGGCTGAGGGAGGTATGGGAGGGAGAGGGGACCCCGACGGTCAGTGGCTGCATTCTTCTACCAAAGGCCAAAGCTCATACCCAGCAGCCCTCTCCTCCCACTATAGCTCTGAGGTTTTGTGACTTCCTTCCGTGCTTGTCCTGTCAGCCTTAGCAGGTGGTGGCTTCCTGCCATCTTAGTCCCAGGGAAGGTGTTTTGCCCTCCCTTGTTAGGATCCCTTGAGCCTTAACACCTTCATAAAAAAGCTCCTGTATTTCTCTGGTTTACTGCACTGCTTGTTTTCTGCTGGAACCCTGACTGACATGGACAGGAAAAGCCTAGGTAAGTGTTTCAGGGTAAATTATCTCAGCTCCCCTGCCAGGTAGATCTATTCATTCAGCAAGCATTTACTGAGTGCCACTGTGTGCCATCTACTGTGTGAGGTGACTTCAAGCAACTTAGAGATTAGAATGGATATCAGTTCAGTCTTGGGCTAGGCGGGTAGGCAGGGAGGGCTTCCTGGAAGAAGAAACGTGTCTAACTAAGAGACTGAAAGATGAATAAAAGACACCAGAAAAGAAGATAAGGGGTAAGAGTGTTCTCAGAGTGGGGAACAGAATGTGCAAAGGCTCAGAGACCACAGGAGACTTGGCAGGATGGAGAAACTGAGCTTCTTCAGCATAGTTGTCAGCAAGGCTAGCTGGTGGGATATGAGGGACCCGATCCAGCAGGCACTGTAAACCATGGGAGGAAATGTGACTTTATACAAAAGGCAACTAGCAGGCATGGAGGGCTTTCAGGCTAGGTGGGTGAGCTTGGATTTGCATTCTCACTGCAGAGGGGAGGAGCAGATGGGCAGAAAGGAGAGGGGCACGGGGAGGGGCACGAGGAGAACCTTGAAGGAGCTCAGGTGTTCAGACCTGACAGTGGCAGTGGGGCTGATAGGAGCGGACAGGTGCAAAAGGTGTTTGGGAGGCCGACACGCCTTCTTAGCCTCGCAGGTTTCATGGCCTCGCGCTCCCATGGTTCTGATGGCCCCTGGCCCTGAGCTGCTCACTTGATGGTCCCTGGTGTCTCTGCTTCCATGTTTCTGTCCCTGTCTTTGGCCAGTCCCCTCCTGGGTCCCCAGGGGTCACCATTTCCTAGCTCTGGCTCCTCAAAACTCCTGTGGTCAGGGGCAAGCCCAGGAAATGTTTTCATAAATACCCACTGTGTGCCAGGGTTGGGCTAGGGTCTTTCATGTGCTATCTTGTCTAATCCTTATTCTACATCCTCATGTCTAATCCTCCAAATTCTACAAAAATTATATCGCTTTTCCTATTATGCCGATGAGAAACAGGCCCAAACTCTTGCACAAGGTGGCACAGTCACAGAGTGATGGCAGACAGGAGACAGGTATGTCTGGCTCTAAAATCTATGCTTTTCCCAACCAAAATGCACTGTATTAAATTTAACGCTATTTTTTGGAGACTATGTTATATAAATATCTGCAAATTAATGATTGTCCATTCGAGTAGCCTTGAGTAGAGGTGCTCTCTGTCTTGAATCTCAAGTGAGGTGTAAATTTGATACCACCTGGCTTCAGCAGAGGCTAATAATGGGGACACTTTGTAAAGTGTAAAACCAGAGAGTGACATCATGATCCACAGTTCCCTCTCTGTGAGGCCCCACCCCCTATTACTTTTTTTCCTATTAGCCCATTACTGTTTGTTTCAAAACCAACGGAAAGCTGATGCCTCCAAACTTCTGTTCTGCAATTTTCGCACCCTGCTGGTGGTTTCACCACTTTTTAGCTTTCTGTCTAGCCTCAAGACCAATGTCTGGTTAGAAAAGTAATGTAACTGTTTTTGAACTCTGTGAGCTCTTGGCAGGGGCAGGCGATGGGAAAGGGAAGGGCAGTGACAGTATGCCCAGCACCTAGGCTCAGGAAATGCGTGGTCAAGGACCCTGAGCTGAAAGAACACGTCAAGGTCACCAGCACACCCAGGCTTCAGAGGGACTGCACTGGACCCTTCGCTGACTCTTTTGCATCTCGCTATGCCCCTCAGCCTCAGCCTGGAGAAGCCATTCTCCAATGCCTTCTGAAGTCACCTTATTCCTGAACCACCCATTCACTTCACACCCCACCTTTTGGTTCACATATTGTTCTCCTCAGAGGTGGACTTTGTTATGGGCTGAATAGTCACCCCAAACTCTTCTGTTGAACTCCTAACCCCAATACCTCTGAATGGGATCTTATGTATTTGGGAATGAGGTTGGTACAGATGTAATTAATTAAGATGAGACTGTATCAGAGAAGGGTGGATTGGTCCACCCTAATCCAATGTGACTGGTGTTCTTATGAAAAGGGAAATTTGGACACAGGGACAGACACACACACAAGAGAATGCCACGTAAAGACGGAATGATGCTGCCACTAGCCATGGAACCACCAGAAGCTGGGAGAGAAGCCTGGAGCAGAGCCTTCCCTGTTGCCATCAGAGGGAGCACAGCACTACTGATACCTTGGTCTTGGACTTCCAGTGTCCAGTCTGTGAGACATTACATGTCTGTTGTTTAAGCGCCCCAGTCTGTGACGCTTTGTCATGGCAGCCTAGCAGACTAACAGGGTCTTGTAACTGACCTGGTCTTTGCTTCCTTCTTTGTTTATGACTCCAGTCTTGCTTCCGGATCCTCTGCCTCTGGTGGTTTGGAGGGATCGACAGCACACCTGGCTTGGGCTCCCATCGGGGCCACATGGGCCCCTTGAGCAGGAGCTATAGATGTACAGAGCCCTGAGTCCAGCGCTGCATCCACGTTTGCACATTGGTTGGGCTCAGAGGTTCCCTCAGAGGCAACCCAGGCAGGGTGAGGAGGGCTTTTAGGTAGGGACTGAGGACCCCACTCCCTGATGCTCCACTGCTTGGGAACAACTGGCTTGAATAATGGGGCCACCAGGGGGTGAAGAATTTGGAGGAAAATGACCAGATCTCAATATAAGCCTCCATCTGTTTCCCTACTTAGACTGACCAGGGAGGCTGTCGTCTTCACATCTTTCCTTCCTTCTCTGATCTAGATTGGATTGTCCTGGACAGGGCACGTGCTGGGGGAGACTCATGGCTTTCCCACTGGTCACTTTGAGGCCCCGACAGGTCGGCCCGGGACTGATGGCGTCCACCCTAGGGCTGTGAGGATGACTTCCTTAGTGATGGAGGGCAGAGGGGATTAAAACATCCAAAGTGTCCCTGGCTTCCAAGGGAGAAAGGCCCGAGTCCACTTAGTAAATGGAGCGTCTCACACGCTTCTAGGCTCCATTTTTGCTGTTGTCTCAAGAGGTACCATGGTGTGTTTGTCCTTCACCCCACACTGCCCTTGTGAAGGAAACCTTGAGGCCTTGCTGACAAGGGGATCTCCAGGTCCGGAGCAAGTGTTTATGAATCCTTGATGGAAGACCCCAGGCAATGCCCTGTCAGTCATCCTCCAGATGAGCATTAAAGGGCTGGACAAAGGTGAGAAGGGCAAGGAGTGCCCTGCTTCATCGGGAAATCCCTTTCACAGTTAGGACTTGCTGGAGAAGAAGGCACCAAAGCCAGGCTCACACTGACTCACGTTCCTGCCGTCTCTGCAGCTGTTCCTGACACCGCACGTCCAGGGTTCCGCCAGGACAGTGCTCAGAGAACCTGTCCGCCTGGCCCAACTGATGGTCGGATGAAAGACTTGTGCACCCGATTCTTTGTGAAGACCTACTTGAGAACAGCACACCTCAAGGTAATCTCCAGAAAGAGAACACAAAACCTCAAGAAGGCGCTGAAACAACTTTTGATACAGAGAGGATAAGAATGTAAATAAAAATTAAAATTCGCCCCAGCAGTGCGCAGCTGTGCTGAAGCGGGCCGTCGGGCAGGAAAGCACAAGCAGGTGCCTCAGTGCCCTGACTGCCCAGCGTGTGCCCAGAGGTCTCGTGCACAAAGTGCCTCTGTCCTCAGGGAGCTTCTAAGGTGGCTAAGAGGAAAGGTGGGCACAGAGAGAAGCCAGAAGGGCTGTCAGAAGTCAAGGGAAGGCAAGAATTAGAGCCAATCTTCCGTTTGGGTGGGAGCTAGGAAGGGGCAGTGGGGTAGAAAGAAGGTGACTCCCACAGGAATCAGCCTCTAGACCCACAAGCCCCAGAAATAGGGACAAACAGCGAGGGGACACCTGGGTATGGAGGTGAAAAGGACTTGTACCTGGGAAATAGTCAGGCTTGCATGACCCTTAGGCAGGTTATGTTACCTCACCAAGCCTCCGATTTCTCTTCTGTAAAAATCAGGATACATGGTTATAACACTCCAGACAGAACCATATGCGATATGAAGAGGACCTAGGAGCTACAAGGCCCTCAATCAAGAACACCTATTAATGAGAGAAGCAAATGGCTTCTTTGCCAAAGAAAATATGAGGGTGGTCTAGGTCAGGCCCGTCCTACCCTCTCCTGTGCTTTCTAGAAGTGTGGCTTTAAGTATCCAGGTGATAATTAGCACACAGATCACATGGAGTGGGGTTTTCTGGGCCTAAGGGCTTGTATCTCACAGGACAGAATAAGTTATCACAGAGGGAGGGAGTGATGAATGACCCTACTCCAGCCTGATTATTATGTAAAGTGAAATTTAGAGAGGAAAAGGTTTGTAATCAGATAAAGCAGAGAAACTGACAAGGAAAACGGATCACGTCCTGAAATGTTTAACCCAGCTGACACAGAGCTGGTGCCCTGCAAAGTTTCATTTATCAACAGAGAGGTGGCCAGGCCGAGCCACCTGGATTTGCCGAACCGGGTGACAGAGCTTGCCGGAAGAGCCTTGTTCTTACTGGAGGAAGTCAAGGGAAATATTCTTTTGCCTTACTGGAACCATGATAGAAATGTCAAAATACTGCATATATTTAATAAGAAATGGAAAACCCACACCTTTAAGTATCTTCTTAGTTTTACTTTTAAATATATACCCATTTGTTTATTAATAGGATAGCATAAGCAAAAATTCTAGTTTGTGAATAATAAAGTTAATTACCCATTACGACTCCTGACCTGAAATTGGTGACAACTCTTTTGTTGAAAAGTGACATTTCATAAGATGCCAAGTATGAATGTGGAACAAATGGTAAACAGGTTTTCTTCCCTTTCCAACACACGTCGCTGTTATAAAAGAAATTGCGGAGTGTAATACTGGATTTAAATCCAACATTGAAAATTTAATATGTCAGTTATGTCTGTCCCATTATTAGTGGGTTGTTTTCCTCTCAAAATTATGCTTTGTTTTGACATTTGTCAATCTTGCAAATATAGATACAAAAATAGATAGGCAGCGTTCCTGGATCAAGAAATGCAATGCCGGGCCGGCCGAGTGGCGCATTGGTTAAGCGCTGGTTTTGGGATGCCAGCGGCCCCGGTTCGGATCCCACATGAGGGCCAGTGACACTGCCCTCTGCAGCTAGCAACAGCTCCACCTGGAGCTGGGCTGTGCGAGCCCCGGTGATGGTGTGGGCTGCAGCCCCTGCTGCAGTGGGCTGCCATAGGCTACAGTGAGGGGCCCACAACCAGTGTGAGCGGCTGGCAGCCAGTGTGAGCTGCCAATAGCCGCGGTGAGCGACATCCAGAGGCCAGCGACTGATCTGCCTCATCCGGGAAGAGCGCAATGACGATACCAACAGTGAAGCAACATCCTCCGCAACTAAACTGAAGAACAAAAAGACAGCAACTTGTCTGTTCCCCTTCCCAGATTCCCCAACGCTGTTCCCCTCCGCCAATTCCCCAATAAAATCTTTAAAAAAAAAAAAAAAAAAGAAAGAAATGCAATGCCATTTGGAATATAATCCACACTGGCAGAGTTGCTGGAGACCCCAGATACCTTCAGCCATGGGCAGGTCCTGGCTCCATCAAGTACCAGCTTTGAGACTGTAGGTGAGTCATAACCACTGCAAGCCTCAGTAAAGTCTCACCTGTAAATGGGAATATCAATAGTAATAATTGTTGATTACAACATGTTGGTTACAGTGTATGATAAACCCTTTACCACATGTGGTTAGAAAAACCAGCTGTCATCTAAGGAGGCAGCTCACCAGGGCCTCACTCAGGCCCTGACAGGAAAGGGTTGGACTTCAGTTTCAGATTCAGTCCCTGAGGGACAATTCTCATCAACCAAGCTCAGGAAAAACTGTAAGAAAGACCTGTGGAACAAGGGCCTTTGGGAGGCTGGAGGAGCCCGACCCCTCCATGGGCTGCATTTTATTGCTGTGCTGTGTCTGTCAATCAGGACGCAGCTGCAAGAAACAGAACCACTCGGGCTAGTTTCAGCATATTAAGATTTACATTCATACATTCTTACAAGGATGTACATTATTACAAAACATTTTGGCTGGCTGAGTGGCTCAGTTGGTTAAGAGCTCGTTCAAGAATGCGAGCTGAGCTCTGAGCAACGGCGGTTTGATGCCAGCCCGAGTTGAGCTGCCGCTGAGCTGCCAACAGGTGGCAGGATGGCTCAGCTGAAAAACAAAAAACAAAAAACAAAAAAATGTTTGGAAGGTCAGAGAGTCATGACAGTACATCACCATGGACTCCCAGTTTTTCTGCCATTAGAAGATAAAGAAGGGCCAGCCGAGTGGCGCGGTGGTTAAGCGCTGGCCTTGGAAGCCAGCAGCCCCGGTTCGATCCCACATATGAGGGCCAGTGACACTGCCCTCAAAAAAAAAAAAAAAAGAAGATAAAGAAAAGGGTTCAGAAGACCTTTCTCTCTTTGGTACCTGCCCTGATGGATGAGGCCTGTGCCACAGGCCAACCCTCTGTGCTCCCCCACACCCCCAAGTGAATAACGCCTGCTTTGGGACCAAGGAACATTCATCCACAGCTTGGGCACTGAGCAGAGGCAGTTGGGGTAGAGTCTGCACATTACTTGTCACTGTCTTTGGTCAGTATGGGTGAGTGAAACCCTTCCCTCACGTTGTCTTTGTTTGTTGGATGCCTGCAATGTTTATTTACTTGAAATCAGAGAAACAAAGTGGACTTCTGAGAGTGGAGGCAGCCTCTATTTGGCTTCACCTAGAACACAAATGGAGACCAAAATGACAAATCAGTCACTTGCTGTGAGAAATATAGCTGCCGAAACGACTGAAGTACTCAAACCGGGGGGGTGGGGGGGGGTGGGGGGTGGGTGCGCTCAGTATTCTCTCTGTAGGAGGGTCTAGGTGCCTTATCCTGGACAGATTAGGGACACACAGCCACATTTTTGCTTTCTGACTCCCCCACCAGGGGTTCCACTCCTGTCTGTCTGAAGGCTTTCTTCAGTAATGTTGCAGTGCCATCACTTAGAATTGGGCTGGCTCCATCCATTTACCTGAGATCCACTTGCTATAATCATTGCTTCTTGAGGCTTCTCCTCCCCCAGCATTACTTAGGACATGATGTTTCTATCACAGTCGGGTTCCATCCATTATATTTTGGTTCTCCTTAGAGGGAAACCCCATTTGGATGTTCAGAGGTGCATTACAACCTTCCGTGAGCCCCTTTGGCCTTTCCCCACTGCAGTAGGCCTCGACTTGGAACTGCCTCCAGTTTGCAGTTATTCCATTCTTGGTCCCTGAGAAAGACATAGGGCCCAAGCCAAGTGCTCCTTCAGAGGCATCCAGAGGCTGCCCTTTCTGGGAAAGATCAAAATGGAGAATGGGAAAAGGAAGCGTAGGACGAAGGGGTGCACCCTTAGCAGACAAGAAGAACACGTGGAGGCCAGGACCTGGGAGAGGAGTGGGGGAGGGCCCTCTCTCCTGGATACTGATGAAACTGGACATTGGGTTGACTTTGGAAAATTAATCCATGGGAAGGCAGATGCTGAGACGGAATGGAAAGCTGCATTGGGCCTTTCTCTTCATTTACGTCTTGTCCATCTTCTCTACTGCCCAAGGTCTTCATCTTTTGCCTGAAGTGCTGAAGCACAGAGCTAATTTTTGCCTTTGAGTTCAGAAACTTACCTCCATAGTCTACTTATATACTTCCTGAAACTGTTTTTATTGTTATTATTTGGTTTTTATTTTTTTAAGTGTCCCGTGTTATGTGTGTTTTAAATTTTAAAATTGTCTCAAAATTGTGTTGTGGGAGAGCAAGACAACAAGATGTCAGGGGCCAACAGCTAAATGTTTCTTTGATGGTTTTTACAGAACTTCTTTCCTGCAGTGTAGACTTGACAAAGAAGCCACAGTGACCTCTTCTAAGGGTGTGAGTACACTGTATTTTAATCAATTCATGTATCCATCTAATTACTCTACTAAAACATGTGTTAAGCACCTACTGTGTGCCAGCACCATATTGGGTGTGAGGGACACAAAGATGACGTTTCTCAAGGTGTAATCCGCTGATCAGCATCACCTGGAAACCTGTTAAAATGTCAGTTCTTGGGCCCCACCCCAGACTTACTGAATCAGAAACTCTGGGGGTGGAGAGAAGGGTGACAGTCACCTACATTTTAACAGGCCCTTCAGGTGACTCATATGTGTGCCACTTTTTACTGGATGCTATGCATTGGGTTTATAAATTTTCTGGTTACATTGTATTCCTTGTTGCATTGGTGGGGTTTGCTCTGGGGAGCAATTTAATCCTTTCAAGGATTAAATCAGTCCTTCCTTCTGTGTTATATTAGGTCTAGGGCTAATTTGGCCCCACCACTAAGGCAATAGCCTTTCAAATCTCTACCAGTGGCCCATGTATTAGGAGGTCTTTTCACCCTGAGTGATGGGAACACAAGGTATTTCCAGCTCCCTGTGATTGCCATCGATTTTTCTGCCCACTACTTTCCAGCGGTTCTTCTCCTGGCCGGGCAGCTTCCTTGCACACACACACACACACACACACACACACGCGCGCGCGCGCGCACACACACACACACACACACACACACACCAGCCCCCATGGAACACTCTACAAGACCCCTCTGCAGGCTTCTGGAGTTTCTCTCTCTCTCTCTCTCTCTCTCTCTCTCTCTCTCTCTCTCTCTCTCTCTCTTTTCTCTGGCATTTCCCCTGGAAATTTTAGCCAATTTGGCCTTCCTAAATACTGACTCTGTCTACTCCAGTCAGCCAAATTGCCAAGTTCTGTCCAGACTGCCCCTCTCTGAACACCAGCCTGGCAAGTCCACAGGGAGTAAACTAAGGCAGTTGTACGGCTCATTTATTTCCCTCCTCTCAGAGCTTAGTGTCCTGTGCTGCCTGCTCTTCAATGAGAGCTCTTACGTCATGTACTTTGCCCAGTTTTCTGTTTATTATAGCTGGGGGAGATAATGTGACTGCGTCGTGGGCAGCTAATGTGGGCATCTCCCTGTCCTAATGCAGATAGGACTTTCAAGGACTGTGTATTGTAGTGTATCCAGGGGCTGAGAAGAGAAAACTTAGATAACAACTCGAGACCCTAGAATATAAACACTGAAGTTTTATGCCCTCTTTCTCTTGCTGGGGGTCCTCACTGTCTATTATTGGTTGTGGGCTGCTGTTGTGACATAAGGGGATTGAGCAATGAGGAGATTGTGGTTGATTTGAACCGTGCTCTGGGTTTGATGCATGTTGCATGTGTGAGTGTTATTACTATGAGTTGGGTTGGAGACCTCACATGGTATTGTTTTTCCAGGTGTATCAGGCAATGCTCACAGTGTCCTGGGAGTCTGCCGGGTCACTGAGTGTCTGTCTTTATGAGGTTTCTCTTGTGCTCCTGGAAAAGCCACAGCTACTCGTTTGCTCATCATTTTCTGTGTGGGTACAGGATGAAGTACATGGGAAGGAATGTTGGAGAGGAACAGAAGGTGAGGCTTGATCATGGAAGGCCTGAATGTGAAGCCAGAGTTCCAGCTTCTCCCCCATGGGTATTGGGAAGCCACCAAAGGCAGATAGGCACTGAGAGATGGTGCTCACTTAGAGACATGTTTACAGAAGCTATCGGTGTAGCAAAAATAAGTATCAGATTTATATGCCATCCTGTAAAATCAAATATTCAATGGTTTCATTCATCTGAACTCTGAGCCAACTATTTGCTCTGTACTTGATAAATGGGTTTTGTTTGTTTGTTTTTTGTTTTTTTGTTTTTGAGGGCAGTGTCACTGGCCCTCTTATGTGGGACCAAACCGGGGCCGCTGGCTTCCCAAGCCAGCGCTTAACCTCCGCGCCACTCGGCTGGCCCCGATAAATGGGTTTTAAGTCTGATTGATGACAGGAGGGAGGAAAGGAGAAGAAAGGGTAAAGAGATGACTTTACAAACACACTGCTCTTTTCAGGAGTAAGTCTGATCCTCAACCAAAAACTGGGTAAGAGGCTATGAATTCACAAACCAGTCAGCAGGATGAAAATGAGCAGAAATGAGCAGAAAGCACCTTTTGGCTCATAGGGTCACAACACCCCCAGAAATAGATTAAAAGGCAGGTTAGCAAGGCAGCCAGGCTCAGTGGGGCTGCACTAAATGAAATGAGATGGAAAAAAAATTTTACTTTCTAAAACCTCCCTTAAGTTAAGTATGTATTAGATGTGGTCAAAATGAGTGTTTCTGATAAAGCACTTTGGGGGGCTAAGACCTCCCCAAAGGTATGCCCCCAACATCCTCAGGAGTTTGGGAGCCTTCTTGGTGAGAAGGAGGGTCTGGTTACCTGCAGAGGTTTTGTTGTGCTCAGCAATGTCTGCTGGTGGTTCTCTGAAAAGTGACACTGCTTCCCGGGGAGGCTGAGGGGACATGAGACAAGGGGGAGCTCCTAGCAGTGAGGGGACAATGGCCAGAGATGCTGGGACAACAATGTGCAGGAAAGTCGGCACGATGCAGAACTGTCCCACCCAAGCACTGATGGTAATAAGGGGTCTCGGACTCTCCAGTAGTAGTCTCTGCCTCTCTCTCTCCCAAATAAAGGGCGAATGTGTATTTATCGATGTTTGACTGGAAAGAATGATAAATCGTCCTGCCCAGGTATGCTAAATGGTTGTCTGGCCTAGGCCAGCCACACTTCTTGGTCTTGCCCTAATTATCCCAGAATGGGTTACTAGGGAGATTTAATAGCTCCTTGTAGCTTAGTGTTGGGGGGTGGAGGGTTCTACGCTTGCTTGGAGCCAGCAGGGAAAAGAATGTTCCTTTAGCCTATGGATTTAGAATACTGTAGCATGTGTTTTTCCCCCAAGTCTGGGGTAAAAGTCAAGATCACAATAAGAGTCTAAATGGCAATGGTATATTCCGGCCTCTCCCCTCACCCCTGCCATTTTTCTCCCCTCTCATAGGGGAGGTTTCTGCTATGGCTGCTGCTGGGGCTTCTGATGTTACACATGGGCCAAAAAGCCAACGAAAACCCCTCCAAGGTCTTGGAAAACCATCTCCCGTCACAGCCAAAGCTGCCACTTCCTGCTGCTGCTGCTGCCCCAGTCCTTGGTCAGTGCCAGGCTGCCCACTAAGCCTCCACTGTGAACCTAAACTATCCGGTAATGCTGATGTTACTGTATAGAATGTTCTAGAGTCCTCAGTGCATCATATCAGACCAGGATTTTTAACAGATCAAGGAGACTCCCCCTCCCTGTGTCAGTACCCCCCATTGGGAATGGCTGTTCTTGGTTTAGTCCTTGTCCAGGGCTCAGAGTGGGACAAGGCTATCGGGCCAGGCAGGAGGTCACAGTGGGGCTGGCACCCTGCCGTGCCCCCAACAGCTCACTAGCTGTCATCGTCCTTGTGTACAGAACTCCTTCCCTTGGGTTGACTCTGTCCCAGTAGGTACCTTGTCCAGTTAAATATATAGGCACCTGGCAGCCTATGGTATAAATAGCCACACAAGCCCAGACTTGCCTGAGACTCCTGGTAAACACAGGCCATGTCAGCCAGACCCCCTCCTCTCCCAGCTAAGGAGGGATTGGATGGCACTTAATGGCATTCTCCCCGGGACCTAAATTGTTCTGAGATAGAAAAGGAGACTTTTAGGGAGAGGTAATACCTTCGAGGCCTTGTGGTGGGCATCTGTTCCTTTCTCCTGTCCTGGAGTTGTCCATATGACTGACCTGGAGCCTTTAGGCGCCCACAGGAAGATCCTGTGTGGAAGAGTGAATGGGGGCCTTAGGCCAAGTTCAGTGGAAATTGCTTCTGACTGAAAGTCTTAGGGTCCTCTTCAGGGATGGGGTAAACAACTTTAATTTGAACTGAATTCTGTACTCTAAAATAATGTTAATAATTTGTACCATTATTTGGGGGCACCAGATGGGAAAAGCTACTACTGAAATTCAGCAGGCCAGAATCTTGACTCATATTCATGTCAGGCCTCTCCATCCACAGCCCACGCTGTCATGATGCCCACAAGGCCTTGTATCCCACTTTGTTGACCAAGAGGGTGAAATGATTCATTGAGACCGACTGAGCCATAGTCTTTAGAAAGTTTATGTCATATCCAAATGTGCTCTGGCTTTAGGGCAAGTTGGGTGCCCTCTGTCTGCCTCAGCTGAGAAAAAAAATAGTACCTACCTTATTTGAGAGAATTAAGGGCGTTTTAATATAAAAAGCACTTACAGAGCATTGTAAATGCTCATTAAGTTTCAGGTTGTGTCTCTCTGATTCTCAGACATCTCTGTGGCTAAAGAATGGGTGTGGTCTACACTGGATTCCTTGTTTTATATCGTTAGGTGCTCCAGTGGCCAGATATCTGCCTAGGACATCTGCTTCTAGATCTGAGCTATCAAAGCTCATATGCTTATATACAGGTCAGTCTCAAACCTCCAGCCCCAAAGGAACAGCCTGGCTTTTTCCCATCCTGTATCTCAGAGAGCCTTATTCCCAGGAACAGTGAATTGGGAAGAATGCTGGACCTGCTCATCTGACAGTCAACAGATAGTTATTAAGTCCCTATGGTGTGCCAGGCATTATTTTAGGTCCTGGGAACTTAGCAGAAGCTAAGACGCAGCCCCTACCCACACTCAACCTTCCGTCTAATGGGGGATAGAAATAAGTAAATACAGTGTGTTGAAACTGTCCCATGGGAAACCACAAGGTGCTGGGAGCTTAGAGGAGTAGCACCTCCACTCAGGCTTAGAGAGTATGAGAAGGCTTCTGGAAGGAAGTACAGTCTAAGCTGAGAAGCCAAAGATGGACTGAGGCTTATCTGGCCAAGGGGGCTAAGAGAGGGGGTGTTCCGGGCAGGAGGGACAGATGAGCAAGGCCTGGGGATATGGCTCATTCAGGGAACTGGAAGTTAACAGAGGAACCCTGGCAACTGCCTATGTGAGCGACCAAATATCCACTCTACGAATTTGTAAATGTAGATCCTTTGCGCTGGGTCTCCGGGTAACAAATTGATAAAAACAAAACAAAACAAAACCTCAACTGAAACTCTTTTAAGAAACCACCCAGAAAATAGTGACAGACATTTCTCAACAAAATGGATCAAACTAAGTTGAGATAAACTCTTTCGGTAAATAAACATATTTTTACAAAGACAAAGCATCTATCTTCTGAAGCTTCTATGTGTTTCAATCCTGAAGTGGTCAGTGCATCCTTGACTTGAGGCAAAGCTGGAGCTGAGCTGACAGGAGCAGGAAGTGCTGGTGACGGGAGCAGGAAGGAGCCGACGGCAGAGGGTGCAGGGGAGTCAAGTCAGACATTTTTCCAGAGAGGACATACAGATGGCCAATAGACATGAAAAGATGCTCAACGTCACTAATCATGAGAGAAATGCAAGTAAAAACCACAATGAGACATCATCTCACTCCTGTCAGAATGGCAGAATCAATAAATCAACAAATGAGTGTTGGTGAGGATGTGGAGCAAAGGGAACCCTCATGCACTGTTGGTGGGATTGCAAATGGGTGCAGCCATTATGGAAAACAATATGGAGGTTCCTTAAAAAATTATAAATAGAACTACCTTATGACCCAGCAATTCTACTCCTGGGTATTTATTCAAATAAACCTAAAACACTACTCTGAAAAAATATATGCGCCCCAATGTTTATTGCAGTGTTATTCACATTAGCCAAGATATGGAAACAACTGAAATGCCCATCAATAGACAATTGGATAAAGAAATTTTGGTACATTTATACAACGGAGTATTACTTTGCCATAAAAAGAATGAAATCGTACCATTTGCAACAATATGCACGGACCTAGAGAACATTAGGCTTAGTGAGATAAGTCAGACTGAGAAAGACAAATACCATATGATCTCACTTATATGTGGAATCTAGAGAACAGAATAAATGAGCAAATAAAACAGAAATAGACTAAGAGATACAGAGAAAAAACTGTTGCTAGATGGGAATGGGGGTTGGGGGATGGGGGAAAGGGAAGGGATTAGAAAGTACAAATTTGTAGTCACAAAATAGTCACAGGGATGTGAAATACAATATGGGGAATATAACCAATAATGTTATAAAGACTGTAGGGTGTCAGATGGGCATTGGACTTATCGGGGTGATCACTTCATAGATTGTGTAGATGCCTGACCACTGTGCTGTGCACCTGAAGCTGAAGTAGAATAGTATTGAATGTCAACTATAATTGAGCATGTGTGTGTGCACACGTGTGCGTGTGTGTGTGTGGTCACAGGATGTAAAGTACAGCATAGGGAATAGAGTCAATGGTACCTTAACAGCTATATACAATGTCAGATGGGTTATAGACTGGGGTGGGGTTATCACTTTGTGAGGGGTGTAAATGTCCAATCATTAGGTTGTTTTGTAAACCTGAAACTAACATAAAAAAATAAAAGTTGAAAAGATAAAAATAATGTAAAAAATAAAAATAAAATAAAATAAAATAAAATACAGCAGGATATTAAATAAAAAAAAAAAAAGAGTCAGTGCAGGAATATCAACTGCCCAGGACTGTGCAAACCCACTCTGCCTGCCAAACTGAGGGCAGGGAAGCTTTCTAACCCTGTTATCACAGACCCTTCCGAGCCACTTCACTCAATTAGAAGGAAGAGGCCAAGAGGTTAATATAAACACATGGATTGCTGAACAGTTAACGAAATCACAAGAAAAGAATTCAATGACCACAATCAATTATTAATGTAAAATTTGATTTGATCATGGAGAATAATGCCACCGTGTTCATATCTTTCTAGGTGATGCATGGCTCTCTCCACCCAGCAAGCATGTATTGAGTACTTCCTATTGGCTGCACACGGGATGCCGAACACTGGGGTTATAATGACAAATAAAACACAATCCTCCACCTCAGTGGGTAAGGCAGAGATCACCACAATCAGCTTGGGAAGAAAAGAATACGTTTTAGCCATGTTTTCTGTTTTCTTCCCTTCTGATAGCCTATTTCCTATGTGTTCCTTTCCGTCAGTCATTTTCCTAGAAATTCTCCCTCTCTGTCATACAATTTTATGGTCTGCCAGGTCCTTAGAGATCCAATAGCCCTTTTGTTTTCAGACTGTTTGGATCCTAGAGTTTCTTGGCAGTGCCTATGGGCCATCTGTTGATAAATGTCGATGGGTCTATGCCCGTTGAGGCTCTGAGAATATGGCAGTGAGCAAAAAATGGAGGTTCAAATTCTCACAGTGGTCCCTGCCCATGTGGCAGTTGGCATCTGAGGGGAAGAATATTAATAAAATCATATCACAAATGATTTTTGATATGACTGTGAAACTTGCATGAAGAAGGGGTATGTCTCTCATGAGGGTGTCAAGTAAATATGGGGTCTGAAACAGAAAGTTCTGGAAAGGCTGCCCTGGCAAAGTGGGGGTTGCCAAGAGGCCTGAAGGACGAATGTGCATTATTAGATGGAAGGGGAAGGCATTCACACAGAGGGATGGTGTGTGAAAATGATGCAAGATGGGAGAGCTTTTGGTCTTTTCAAGAGAAAAGAAGAAAGAAAGCAGCGGGATTGAGCTCAGGGACTGAGGCAGATTGTGGGGCAAAATGAAGCCTGGTTTGCAGGGCCCTATAAAGCACAGTATGGATTTGCCAACCCATCCTGCCTGCCAAAACTGAGGCCATGGAACCTTTATGCTCAGAGCAATGGGAAGCCATTGAAGAGAGTTTTAAATCACAGTTGAACTTGAAAAGCTCTCCCCGGCTGCAGTGTGAAGGATGGACTGCGGGGCACTGCGTGAGTGTCAGGCCTAGCAAGGGAGCACCCGACTTTCTGAGTGTCAGAGGAGCACAGTTTGATAAGGCACAGAGGGTCCCTTCTGGCCCCTGCTCCCACTTCACAGGACCCCACACACCTGTGAGGTTAGCAAGGCAGGTCATGTGGGACTGATCTCAGAGAGGCAGCAAGTGAGCACCCATGGGCTTTTGCCCCAGCAGAAGCTGTGCCTATATAGTCCTGCACTTTGGTGGTCGTAGGGCTGCCTCCACCATGAGACATGAGGCAGACACAAAGTGAAGAGAATATCTGCCTGAAAAACAGATGCCCTGGGACCTCTTCCCTGGACAGCCAACCCTTGGCTGCCTAGGCTGTGGACTCTTGCTTCTTTGACCTTTGACATTCCTGGTTCCTCAAGCCTGCCTGACCCCAGAAGCATACCCAGTGACCTCCTTATCCCGAGAACACCCCTGACTCTTGAGCTCTGCTTTTGGTCCTGGCTCCTGACCCAGCCCCGCTAGCACCCCTGCCCCAGGCAACACTGAGCTAGGGGGTGACCAAGCAGTAGGGACAGCTCGGCACAGGTGACTGAGACTGCAGCCAGATAGAATGGTTCCCAGAACCTCCTGAGTGACATTCCCACCCCAGCCCCTTCTTCAGACTCATGTCCTACCTCACCTGAGCCTTACTCCTTCCTCTATTAGACTAAACTTCACATAGTTGTAAAGCAAGTCACATTTCCGCACTGCCCTGCTTTCATGGAAGCTACTCCCTTTGCTGCAACGTCTTCCCATCTTCACTTTCTCACATTTCGATTCTTCCAGGAAATGTTTCTTTTCTTACTCGGGAGGCTGGTTGAGTGCACCTATTGTGAGTCCCTACAGTACCCTGTGCTTACCTCTATTATCACCCTTACTACATCCTGGTGTATTTGTGGATATCTCCCACTATAAATGAAAGCTTGCAAAGTTCATTCTTTGTGCCTGGCTCTTAGCAAGGGTTCAAAAGTGTTCTCGAATGAATGAATGAATGAATGATCAGTGTCAGCAGACACACACACACACACACACACACACGCACACACACAAACAACACACACACACGCACACACACACAGGGTGTGGCTGGGAGGACTACAATTTTCTCCGGCTGGCCACACACAGGCCTCCTGGGCCAGCTCCGTTTTGCTAACCTAAAATAAAAAGGCCTTTCAAAGTGAGGGACAACAGGCATTTATTGAGATCAATAAGAATAGCTCCTAGGGAAGCATTGACTATGGCAGAAGCCCAAGTAGTATTCCAACTAGGAAACAAAGGCGAGGGGTATTTATGGGAAATGGAAGGGGAACAATTATATCTATAGAAGGAAGGCATTTCTGTGGGTGCAGATAAACTAACAGAGTTCTGTTAATGCTAAACAATGTGTTTAATTTTTCAGTTCAGTAGTCATAATAACTGCATTCTTGTTATTTTTGCCAGCATTTCTTTTGCAAGGCACAAGGGTGCCCAGGCCCAGTGTAAAGGTCCTTTGCCCCATTCTAAAATTCCAAAGACTCGAGGCATAAGACATGCAAGGCGGTCCCTCTGGGATGGCAGTCCCGGGTGTTGTAAAGTGGCTCCGTTTATACTATTGTACACAGCCTCCTTTATCATTCACTTTGTCCAACACTTTTGCTCAGAACTCAGTGCCATAGGAAAATAACGCACATGTGAAGCCTTTTCATCCAGAAAGCAAGAGCAGAAGTGTGTCTAATTAATTATCATTAAGTTATTCATTTCCCATAGAGAGGATCATATAGATGATACAGCATGCTGGGAGCAGAATGTCTCCCTTACTCGTCATTTTTGGTAGCTATTTTTCTTGCCTTCTGAGGATGCTGAACAGATCCACAATACCTTATTCAAAACCTTTGAGGCCAAATGTGTTTCAGATTTCAGAGATTTTCAGATTTCAGGAAGGTAGTAGAGTGCAAACACCAAATTTTATGTAACAGCCCCAGGGTCTAGGACAGTGCCTCATAATTAAATGCATTAACATTTCTGTAGCTAAGGGTATGAATAGTCAGCCTGTGTAATGAATTAAGATCCTAGTTTGCCTCACATCATTTTATGTCAGGGTTTTCCATCAAATGAGAAAGACAAAGAAACCTCTTATTTTTTTTGACATTGGAATTGTAGATAATGGATTATCGGTCTAATTTTTTGATTCACCCCATAAAAATTAAGTATTACACTTCCTTTCTTCCTTCTGCTTATACCTTCCTTCCTTTATTTCTGCTATTGGTCTGAGATTGGAGACTTTTTCTTGTCCTTCCCCAATCTTATCTTTCTTAAACATCTCAGGTAAAACTGTCAAACTAGTTTTCACTTTCAAATCCTGTAGCTGCAACCCGCTTTGTGCACAGATAACAGCCACAGAGGGAAGTGGTCCAGGCTTGGATAGGCTTCTGATGATAGGTTTTTGTCTCACACAGCTTTGTAAGCTCCACAACCTGGCCACTGACAAAAAAATATATAGGGCCTTTGGTGTTTGATGAGCTAACACTAAAAAGGACATTTCAGGCAGTGAGCGACTCCCTCATCCCTCATTCATTGGTTAATCAGTGAGGATTAGCAAATGGTTCCTAAGCAACCGATCTCACAAGACTGGATGAGTACTGCTTTCCGCCTTCCTGAAGCAGCCCGGAGTTATACACGACTGTTCATGCCAGGATATAAAATAAAATCTTCAAAGCACAGTCCAGCAGAATGTAATCAGATGTTCCAAACAGGAAGATGAAATTGTTTTACCCACCGGCAAATGCTGGTTTTACATCTCTTGGGCCGCCTCCGTAGTGGGCCGTGGCTCCAAGTCTCATGCAACTCACTCAAGAAATACTGATCTTATTTGTGCAACCAAGGAAGCAGCATTATTCACAGTAGCCAAAATGTGAAAGTGTCCACTGATGGATAAACAAAAAGTAGTCTCTACAAGCAATGAGATATTATTGAGCCTTAAAAAGGAAGGAAACTCTGACATATGCTACAACATGGATGAACCTTGAGGACACTATGCTAAGTGAAATGAACCAGTCACGTAAAGACAAATGCTGTGTGATTTCATTTATATGAGATATCTAGACTAGTCAAGTCCATAGAGGCAAAGAGTACGATAGTGGTTGCCAGGGGCTGGGTAGAGGGGGAAATGGGGTGTTGCTATTTAGTAGGTACAGAGTTTCAGTTTTGCAAGATGAAAAGATTCTGATCTGTTGCACTACAGTGAGAGTGTTCTCAGTACTGCTGAATTGTATGCTTGAGAATGCTTAAGATGGTAAATATTATGTTATGTGGGTTTTGCCAAAACTAACAATAAAAACTTTTAAAAAGCTACTAAAAAAAGGGAAGAAAAAAAATCTGACACAGGTTACAATATGGACAAACTTTGAGGACATTATGCTCAATGAAATAAGTCAGACACATAAGAAAAATACTGTGTGATTCCATTTACATGAGGTCCCTAGAGGAGTCAAGTTCACAGAGACAAGAAGTAGAAGGGTGGGTGCCAGGGGCTGGCTGGAGGGGCTGGGGTGGGGAAGGTTAGTGTTTAATGGGTGTGGGCATTTTATTTGGGAAGATGAAGGGGTTTTGGAGATGGATGTTGGTGACAGTTTCACAACAGTGTGAATGTGCATAATGCCACTGAACTGTATAATTATTTAAATGGTACATTTTATATTATGTATTTTACCACAATTGAAAACGAATTGCTGATGCAAAAATAGCAATGAGGATGAACTTAGTACTCTTGTTTTGCAGAAATGTTTTCAGCTTCAAGTACTAACCTGATCCTAACATGACAGAACAAGGCACTGACATATGTACCTAAAATTAAAAAGCAAGAGAAAAAAGTGGAACAGATTACCTCCATGAAGAAAATCTTCCATGTGGCCTTGTGCAATTTGTTTGTGTGTGTGTGAGCATTTTGCATTTACCGCAGCAATATCTTTGAAAACCGGGAAACAAGTGACTCTCAGCTTGAAGAAAACTAGGCTACAGTGTCATTTATAGAAACAGGTGCAACTGGTTTTATTTGGAATTTTTTCTCAACTCCCTTCATGATAAATAAAAGCAGGTACCATGTCAAATGAACCAGGGGATTTTGCTCATGGCTGTTGGCAAATTGCTAAACTCTGTGAACATGACTTTTACCTCAGATGCCCGCAGCCCTGACTTCCTGGCCCTCTCGACACAGCTGGCTCCGGCCTCTGCATTTACTCTGTGGTCAAACTGAGGAGCAATCTTCACATTGCACATAATCCAGGTGGAGCTCCACGGAGTCAACTACAATTGTCACACCTTGGCCACACATAGAATCACCTGGGAGATTTTTAAAAATCACAGTCTCCAGCCCCTGTAGCCAGCTCAACAAAATCAGAATCTGTGGGGCTGAAACCCACAATGGCAACCTCTGTTTTAAAGTAACTCTGTAATCCTCTATATGATATCTGAAAGAATAATTAAAACTATATGTGTTTTCTCCTTAAAATATACATCCTCTATTTTCTGTCCTTTCTTGTGCTCCTTGCCTTAAAAATCCCACCAGTAACCCTGTGAGAGTTTCAAATCTCCACTCACATCCTACCTCACTGCTCAAAATAATTGGTTGAATTATAATCTAATAATTGGCTTCCAGTGAACAAGTATTTATTAGGCACCTACTATTTTAGACACTGGAAATATATTGGTGAACAAGACAATTTGCCAGCCCTCCTGGGAGCTCACCTTCTAGGAGAGGCAGACAGATCCCCTTTGAGGCCAAACACTCATCCTTCCAGCTGGAGGGACTGCTGGCCCAGGATGCATAGCTGAGCCCCTCTGGGGGATCTGCCTTGATCAGGGGCAGCCGCAGCCAGTGATAGGTCTGTGAGGAATGGAGGGCTAAGGCCTGCTCTTCTCGCCTTGATTTGGGCCATCCAAAACCATCCCAGAGCACCCCATGGGATTGGGGATTCTGTTACCATGAAACCTCAGTTCCTCTTCCTCTGCCCAGCCTGGCTTTCCTTGCCCCCTGCTGTCCCAGTGACCTTCCTGCATGCAAACCGCCATGTTAGACAGTTTCCCGGGGGACTTGCCTCAAGTCTGTAATGGATAGAAGGGTGGCAATACTGAGACAGTGAGGTGGAAAGGTTGAAGATGCATATTGGAGGCAGAGCTACAGGACCTGCAGATGGAGTAAATGCAAAATGTGAGGGAAAGCAAGGCATTGGTGATGCCTTCTAGATTTAGGGCCAAGAGAACTAGAACTAGGTCTCCTGCGATTCTGTGGGGAGAAACACTCGTTGCAGAAATCGAGATGTGGTCCAAAATCAGGGTTTCCAACTATATTTTGTAAATTATTAGATACTCCCCTAATGATAGCTATTTTTTGTTGTGTGTGTTCATCTACATTAGGTGCCTTAACTTGTTTCATTTTCACAGCAGCGCTGCAGGGCAGGTGGTATTTTCCTACTCCTGGAATCCCTCAGACACTTCATGTTACACCATTCTCTTCCTCCACCTCTGGTCAGCAGGCTGGTCAGCACTGGCCTTCTCGCCCTTCTTTGCATGCACCAAACACTCTGTAACCACAGGCCCTTTGTATATGCTGTCCTTTGCCTAGAGTGTTCTTCTTTACCACCACATCTACTCTTCTGGCTATACCTTCTTCAGGTATCGCCTCAAAAATCACTTCCTGGGTTAAGAAGATGGCGTTTGTGAGGAGGGCTCCCTGAGTTCTTCCCTGAAAATATCCACAATTTGAACTTCTGTAACTCTTCAAAGGGACAGTCTACTCATCACATAGAGCAACTAAGAGTCTCACACAACGATTGCTGGAAGGTGGGCAGGCCGGGCGAGTTGGGGGAGAGGGAGGCCAGAAGCGTGGAGGCGCAGCCCGAATCCCCGGCTGCTGAGGCACGGGGCTTCAGAGAGCAGATCCGTGAGTGTTCCCACTGCTCGCTCCCTGCGCCCAGTGGCCCACTTAGAGTGCAGCAAGAGCGCCACGGTTTTCAGCCTGAGGAAGAAGGCTCAGGTCGGGTGAGAGGAGAGGGAGGAGAGAGAAGAGACAAGCGTGCATAGGTACGAGCTGCACCGACGGCTGCAGAACCCGGGGTCCCCAGGAGACAGGGTGCGGAGTGTGGCAGCAGCAGGGAGAGATCAATTCCTGCACCCACCCAGTCCGGGGATCAGTCCCTATGCCCACCCGGTCCCACCGGGAGCGCAGCAGAAGTACAGCGGCACAGGCTCTGAAGCAGACGCCTGAAACAGGGCAAGCAGGGGAAGAGGGAAATGTGGCGCTGGGAGACGCAGGACCCTGGGGAGGCAGAGCAGAGATCTGAACGTTTGCAGGGTGCGCACAGTCTCCTAAGCACTGCCCTTGCCGCCCCCCAGCCCCCAGTCCTTCCAGGAGAGCAGCAGGAACTCCGCTGGAGCATCTGAGGCAAAGGCCTTAGCTCAAAACAGCGGTGGAAGTGTGTGTGTGTGTGTGTGTGTGTTCCCTCTCTTGGACAGAAAGCAAAAAACAACTGCAGAAATAAGAACCCACTCCAGTCTTCCCTCAGAAACCTTGGCCGCTGCCATGCCAGTCTTAAGCTGACTCCTGAATGGAGGAGTAGTGTCAAATTACAGAGGTACTCCTACCCGCAGGGGGTCGGGAAATTCCGCCCCAGAAGAGGCTGCAAAGAGTGAGACTACCTACCCCACCCCCACCTTTCCTGCAAGGCTTGGGGGGCAGGGCAGGTTCAGCTACTGAGGCACTAGCAGACAGACCCCTGGCAGGGGGCTTTTGGCAATGCTGAACTCACACACCCCACAGCCTCCAGCGGAAAGAGTGCCCAACACACACATTGAGCCCTCTGCGTGCACAGCCTGCCTTGGGACAGGCAAAAGCAGAAACGGCAGGGACTTTGTAAGAACTACCAATCACACCTCATAGCCCCACTCATCTACAATAGACCTGCATTGCCAGGGTCACTCTAGGCGCCGGGTGGCCGGCTCTGTCCCACAAGATGCAGAGGAGTTTTTGTACAGCAGAGGACAACCTGGAGAGAGGTTGGTGGACTTTAGCCAAGACCAGCACTCCTTTTTTCTTTTTCTATTTCTCTTTTTATTGGTTGCTTGTTCTCGTTGTTTTTCATTTTTTATTTCTAGTTCATTATTGTCATTTTTTAGCTTTTAATATAGGAATATATATGGGTGTATATATCTGAATCTATATGTCCATATATATGGGCATATAGATGTGTGTGTGTGTGTATATATATATATATATATATATATATATATAAATTTTTTTTCTCTTTTTCTTTCTTTCCTTCTTTCTTTCCCACCCTCACTCTCTCCCTTCTTTTCTTCATTCCTTTCACTGCTCTACTTTTCCTCCTTCTTTCCTTTTTTCTGCAATTTTTTTTTTTTTTTTGGTATTGCTATTTGGTTTCTTGTGTTTATTCGTTTTTTTATTTTTATTATATTTTATTCTGTTGTTTTTTTGATAGCATATTTATTATTTGAAGTCCACATCCTTACTACTGTTGTGTTAGACTGTAATATAATTTTTTTTTCTCTCCACAGCTTTAAGGCACTAAAGCACATTTATTATTTATTTATTTATTTATTTATTTTATTTGGTGACTTTCTTTTTTTTAAAATTCTTTTATTGTGAAATAAACTTTTTTAAAAAATTAGTTTCAGGTGTACAACACAGTGCAATAGTTATACTCTTTACCCCTCAAAGTGACAACCCCCTTCCCCCAGTTCACCACCCCACTCCCCCCCATATCATACATATCTATTACAATTCCTTTGACTCCCTTCCACAGTATACTCCACATCCCGTGACTATCTATATATTCAATTACAGTTGGCATACAATATTATACAACATCAGCTTCAGGTGTACAGTGCAGTGATCAAGCCTCTACTCCATCCATGAAGTGGTCTCCCTAACAAGACATGTGACCATCTGACACCCCACAAAATTTTTGCAACATTATTATATTCCCTGAACTGTGTTTCATATCCCTGTGGCAATATTGTAGTTACTTATTTATGCTGTCTAATCCCTTCCCCTTCTCCCTCATCCCCACCCCCCTCCCAACTAGCAACCCTCAGTTTTTCCTCTATATCTATGACTCTGTTTCTGTTTACTTTGCTCATTCAATGAGATCATATGGTATTTGTCTTTCTCTGACTGACTTATTTCACTTAGTATAGTGTTTTCTAGGTCCATCCACATAGTTGCAAATGGTATGATATCATTCTTTATAGCGGAGTAATACTCCATTGTGTAAATGTATCATAGTTTCTTAATCCAGTCATCTACCGATGGGCATTTCAGTTGTTTACAAGTCTAGGCTATTGTAAACAGCTCTGTAATAAACATAGGGGTGCATATTATTTTTGGAATTAATGTCTTGGGTTCTTCTGGGTAGATACCCAAGATTGGATTGCTGGGTCCATTTACAGGTTTTTGAGACACCCCCATACTGATTTCCATAATGGCTGCACTAATCTGCAGTCCCACCAACAGTGCACCAAGGTCCCCTTTTCTCCACAACCTTGCCAGCATTTGTTTGTTGATTTATTGATGATAGCCATTCTGACTGGAGTGAGGTGGTATCTATTCTGTTTTGTTTTGTCTTTTGTTCTTTGTTTGTGGTTGTTGTTTTGTTTTTGTTTGTTTTCTTCTTTTTTTTTTTTTTTTTTTTTTTTTAAAGATTTTATTGGGGAATTGGCGGAGGGGAACAGCGTTGGGGAATCGGGGAAGGGGAACAGACAAGTTGCTGTCTTTTTGTTCTTCAGTTCAGTTGCGGAGGATGTTGCTTCACTGTTGGTATCGTCATTGCGCTCTTCCCGGATGAGGCAGATCGGTCGCTGGCCTCTGGATGTCGCTCACCGCGGCTATTGGCAGCACACGCTTGGCTGCCAGCCGCTCACGCTGGCTGCGGGCCACTCACTGTAGCCTATGGCAGCCCACTGCAGCAGGGGCTGCAGCCCACACCATCACCGGGGCTCGCACAGCCCAGCTCCAGTTGGAGCTGTTGTTAGCTGTAGAGGGCAGTGTCACTGGCCCTCATGTGGGATCCGAACCGGGGCCGCTGGCATCCCAAAACCAGCGCTTAACCAATGCGCCACTCGGCCGGCCCTGTTTTCTTCTTTTGTATGTTTGATATTTCTGTACAAGTTGACTGTAGGTTGTTGGTTGTTTTTTTATACATATGAAAACATCTGTTTTGCTCTAAAATCGCTCTGCAGCAGGGCCCATCCAAAGAGACACAAGAATCATCATACCCAGAGGCCGACTTAGATAAAACCAGAGCATTTCCGGGTTTGACCTACAAGAGTCACACCCAAAGGGAACTTGCTACAGGCACAAGAGCTCAAAGGGTCCAAGCCTCATTGGAGGGGTCAACCCTCACACAGCAGCTCATAAACTGTGGACACTGCTAATCCTCATAGCTAATCAGCCTGGGAGTCAATCCCACCTACTGATGAGCCAAAAGCAATCAAACTCAACTTCAACAGGAGAAGACACACAACACAAGGAACACCTCAGGTACACACACACAAGATAATAGGGAGATTGAGTAATTCAAATGTAAAGGACACACACCACATAAGTCCACCCAGAAAAGACTGAGAGACCTGGGGGATCTATGTATTACATCTAAGCAAGCACAAAGAGTAAACCAGAATAGGGAGACAAAGAAACACATCCCAAATAAAAGAAGAGAAGAAACCTCAGGAATCAGTGGAACTAGAGGAAATAGAGGTAAACAACCAATTGGAGACAGAGTTCAGAACACTGGTTATTAGAATGTTCAAGGAAATTAATGAGAATATAAAGAAGGATAGAGAAATCATGAAAAGCAACCAGCTAGAACTAAAGAACACAATTACTGAATTAAATAACAAACTCAATGGAATTACTAGCAGATTGGATGAAGCAGAGGATCAAATCAGTGTCTTAGAAGACAAGATAGCAGAGATCATCCAAGAGGAACAACAAAAAGAAAAAAGAATGAAAAACATTGAAAATAGTATAAGAGAGCTGGGGGACAACGTCATGCTCAACAACTCTTGCATCATTGGAATACTAGAAGGAGAAGAGAGGAAGCAAGGGATTGAGAACATATTTGAAGTAATAATATCTGAAAACTTCCCTAAACTGGCAAAAGACATTGAAATACAAGCCCAGGAAGTGTAGAGAGTTCCAACCAAGATGATCCCAAACAGGCCCACACCAAGACACATTATAGTGAAAATGGCAAGGGTTAAGGACAAAGACAGAATCCTAAAAGCAGCAAGGGAAAGGCAGCAAATTACTTACAAGGGCACCCCCATAAGATTATCGCCGACTTTTCTACAGAAACTCTGCAGGCCAGAAGAGAGTGGCAGAAGGTTTTAAAGTGATGAAAAACAAAGGCCTACAACTTAGATTGCTTTATCCAGCAAGGTTATCATTTAAAATTGAAGGAGAGATAAAGAGTTTCCCAGAAAAGAATAAGCTACGAGAATTCATTACCACCAAGCCAGCATTGCAGGAAATGTTAAAAGGGCTTCTTTAAGCTAAAGAGAAAAACAACCTAACTAAGGAAGACCAGGAACACAAACAACATAATGACAATAACTATGCACCTATCAATTAATTACCTTAAAGGTAAATGGATTAAATGCTCCAATCAAAAGACATAGGGTCACTGGATAAGAAAGCAAGACCCCTGCATCTGCTGTATATAAGAGACTCACCTCAGATCAAAAGACACATACAGGGTGAATGTAAAGAGATGGAGTAAAATATTTCATGCAAATGGAAATGAGAAAAAAGCTGGAGTAGCAATACTTATTTCAGACAAAATAGACTTTAAAATGAAGAATATAATAAAGGACAAAGAAGGACACTTCATAATAATAAAGGGATTGGTCCAACAAGATGACATAACCCTAGTAAACCTCTATGCACCTAACATAGGAGCTCCTAAATATATACAACAGATATTGACAGACATGAAGATGGAGATCAACAGTAACACTATCATAGTAGGGGACTTCAACACCCCACTGTCATCAATGGACAGATCTTCCAGAGAGAAAATCAATGTGGAAACAGCAACCTTAAATGACACATTAGAACAGCTGGATTTAACTGATATTTTCAGAGTATTTCACCCCAAAGCTACAGAATATACATTCTTCTCAAGCGCACATGGAACATTTTCCAAGATAGACCACATGTTAGGCCACAAAACAAGTCTCAATAAATTTAAGAAGATTGAAATCATATCAAGTGTCTTCTCTGACCACAATGCTATGAAACTAGAAATCAATTATAAGAAGAAATCTGGAAAGCTTATAAATACATGGAGGCTAAATAACATGCTACTAAATAGGGAGTGGGTCAAAAATGAGATTAAGGAGGAAATCAAAAGATACTTCGAGACAAACAAAAATGAAAACACCACGACCCAAAATCTCTGGGATACAGCGAAAGCAGTCCTAAGAGGGAAGTTCATAGCAGTGCAGGCCTACCTAAAGAAGGAAGAAAAATCTCAAATCAACAGATTATCCTTACACCTCAGGGGACTGGAAAAAAAACACAGCAGAAAAAGCCCAAAAGGAGTACAAGGAAGGAGATAATAAAGACCAGAGCAGAAATAAATAAAATAGAGACCAGAAAAACAATACAAAAGATCAATGAAACCAAGAGCTGGTTTTTTGAGAAGATAAAAAAATTGACAAACCTCTAGCCAAGCTCATCAAAAAAAAAAAAAAAAAAAGAGAGAGAGAGAGAGAGGACTCAAATTAGTAAAATCAGGAATGAAAGAGATGAACTGACAAACGACATCACAGAAATATAAAAAATTTTAAGAAATTACTATGAGCAACTATATGCCAACAAATTTAACAATCTAGAAGAAACAGATAATTTTCTAGAAGCATACAACCTTCCAAAGCTAACTCGAGAAGCAACGGAAAATCTGAATAGACTGATTACTACCAAGGAAACTGAATCAGTAATCAACAAGCTCCACCAAACAAAAGCCCTGGACTAGATGACTTCACATGTGAATTTTACTAAACATTCAAAAAAGAACTATCACCTATTCTTCTCAAACTATTCCAAAAAAAATCCAGAAGGAGGGAAGGCTCCCAAACTCTTTCTATGAAGCCACTATCATCCTGATTCCAAAACCTGATAAAGACAGCACAAAAAAGGAAAACTATAGGCTAATATCCCTGATGAACATGGATGCAAAAATCCTCAATAAAATATTAGCAAACAGAATTCAGCAATATATTAAGATCATACATCATGATCAAGTGGGTTTCATCCCTAGTACACAAGGCTGGTTCAACATCTGTAAATCAATTAATGTGATACACCACATCAACAAAATGAAGGATAAAAATCACATGGTCATTTCAATAGATTCAGAAAAAGCATTTGACAAAATCCAACAGCCATTTATGTTAAAAATCCTTAGCAAAGTGGGAATACAGGGATCATATCTCAACATAATAAAAGCCATATATGATAAACCTACAGTTAACATCATACTCAATAGGGAAAAGCTAAAACCATTCCCCTTAAGATCAGGAACAAGAAAAGGCTGTCCACTTTCTCCTCTTTTATTCAACATAGTTCTGGAAGTTCTAGCCACAGCAATCAGACAAAAAAAGAAATAAAAGTCATCCAAATAGGCAAGGAGGAAGTAAAATTGTCATTATATGCAGATGACATGATGCTATATATAGAGAACCCCAAGGACTCCGTCAAAAAACTATTCGAACTAATAGACGAATTCAGTAAGGTAGCAGGATACAAAATCAATATTCAGAAATCAGTTGCATTTGCATATACCAATAATAAGCTATCAGAAGGAGAAATTAAGAAAACTGTCCCATTTACAATTGTTTCAAGAATTATAAAATACCTAGGAATAAATTTAACCAAAGAAGTAAACGATCTGTACTCAGAAAATTATAAGACACTGAAGAAAGAAATAAAAGAAGACACAGATAAATGGAAACACCTACCATGCACATGGATAGGAAGAATTAATATAGTTAAAATGTCCATACTGCCTAAAGCAATATATAGATTCAATGCAATTCCTATCAAACTACCAAGGCCATTTTTCACAGAAATAGAAAATATAATCCTAAAATTTATATGGAACCATACAAGACCCTGAATAGCCTTGGCAATCCTGAGAAATAAGAACAAAATTGGGGGTATCCGCTACTAGATATCAAAACATACTAAAAGGCTACAGTAATCAAAACAGTATGGTACATAAAAACAGGCACATAGATCAGTGGAACAGAATAGAGAGCCCAGAAATAAATCCATGCATATACGGACAGTTAATCTATGACAATGGAAGCAAGAATTTACACTGGGATAAAGATAGTCTATTTAATAAATGGTGCTGGGAAAATTGGACTGACACATGCGAAAAAAATGAAACTGGACTACTTCCTTACGCCATATACAAGAACAAATTCAAAATGGATTAAAGACCTAAATGTAAGACCTGAAACCATAAAACTCCTAGAAGAAAATATAGGGAGTAAATTTGCAGACATTACCCTGAGCAATATTTTTACTGATACATCACCGCGGGCAAGGGAAGTAAAAGAAAAAATGAACATATGGGATTACATTAAACTTAAATTTTTTTTCACAACAAAGGAAACCATCAATAAAACAAAAAGGCAGCCTACTGAATGGGAGAAAATATTTGCCAACGATATATCTGATAAGGTTAATATCTAAAATTTATGAAACACTCATGCAACTCAACACCAAAAAAACAAACAACACAATTAAACAATGGGCAGAGAATATGAAGAGACATTTCTCTAAAGAGGACATACAGATTGCCAACAGGCATATGAGAAAATGCTCAACCTCACTGATCATTAGGGAAATGCAAATAAAAACCACAATGAGATACCATCTCACTCCAGTCAGAATGGCTATCATCAATAAATCAACAAACAACAAGTGCCGGCGAGGCTGTGGGGAAAGGGGACCCTGCTGCACTGTTGGTGGGACTGCAGACTGGTGCAGGCACTGTGAAAATCAGTGTGGAGGTATCTCAAAAAACTGGAAATGGAACTACCTTATGACCCAGCAATTCCACTCATAGGTATTTATCCTGAAAAACCCAAGACAGTAATTTGAAAAAATATATGCACCCCTATGTTCATTGTAGTGCTATTTACAATAGGCAAGACTTGGAAACAATCGAAATGCCCATTGGTAGATGACTGGATTAAGCAACTGTGGTACATTTACACAATGGAATATTATGCAGCTATAAAGAAGAAAGAAATTGTACCATTTGCAATGATATAGATGGACCTAGAAAACATTATGCTAAGTGAAATAAGTCAGTCAGAGAAAGACAAATACCATATGATCTCACTTATATGTGGAATCTAAAGAACTGAATAAATGAGCAATGTAAACAGAAATTGTCTCAGAGACACAGAGGAAAAACAGATGATTGCTAGATGGGACAGGGTGGGCATGAGGGAGAAGGGGAATGGACAAGGCAACATAAACTGTTAACTACAATATTGCCTCAGGGATAGAAAAGACAGTTTGGGGAATATAATCAATAATGTTGTAAGTATTTTTTAGGGGACCAGACTGACTCATGTCTTGTTAAGGAGACCACTTCATGGATGGTGTAGAGGCCTGACCACTGCACTGTACATCTGTAGTGCCGCTGAATAATATTAGGTGTTAATTATAATTTAACACGTATATATAGTCATGGGATGTGGAGTATGTGTGGGGATGGAGTCAATGGAATTGTAATAGATGTGTATGATATCGGGGGGTGGGGGGCAGGGAAGGTAAGGGGAGAGTCACTTTGTAAGGGGTGAAAAGGATAACTATTGCATTTTTTTGTACACCTGAAACTAATTTAAAAAAAAAATCACTTCCTTAAGATGGCTTCTCTTGTGCTCCCAGTGTAAATCAATTTAGGTTCCCCTGCTCTGACCATACTCTAAAATATTTGTTTATCAATTAACTTTGTAGTATTCTTTTATTGAAGAACCCTATGATAGCTAATATTTCTTTTTTTATTAACTCTATATTTCTTTGATGATTTGCTACTATTATAATTAACCATTTGTGTGATGGAAGTGATGACGCTCTTCCCTGCTGCGTTTATTTATTTATTTATTTTTTGGTTTTTACTTTTTTTTTAAAAATTGGGGAATTGGGGGAGGGGAACAGTGTTGGGGAATTGGGGAGGGGACCAGCCAAGTTGTTGTTCTTCATTCTTCGTTGTGGAGGGCGCCAGTTGCCATCTGGCTTCCGGTCGGCAGCTTGTGGCCTCTAAGTTCGAGGTGCTGTGTTCAATCTTAGTTGCGGGTGGGCATAGCCACCATCTCATGCGGGAGTTGAACCAGCAGCCTTGTTGTTAAGAGCACACATTCTATCCACTGAGCCACCCAGGTGGCAGCTCAGCTCAAGGTGCTGAGTTCAGTCTTAGTTTTGGGTGGATGTAGCCCACCATCGAACAGGTGATCTTGTTGTTAGGAGCATGTGCTCTCACCAGCTGAGCCATCCTGCCACCTCTTGACAGCTCAGCAGCAGCTCAGCAGCAGCTCAGCTTGTGTACAGTGTCACTGGCCCATGTAGGAATCGAACCGGCGACCCTGTTGCTCAGAGCTCGTGCTCTTAAGCTAACTCTTAACCAACTGAGCCCCTCGGCTGGCCCCTCCTGCTGGGTTTTAAGCTCCATGAGAACAGGCACAAATGGCCCCTACCTCAGTACCCCGCACACTGCGGTTCTCAAGAAATGTTTATTGAATGAATCATGGAAACATTGAGGCTTAATGAGATTACAGAACTTCCCAATATAACTAGTTTGTTGGTCATAGAGTTGGGCTGTGAATTCAGCTCTGTTTGACTCCCAAGATCAAAACACATCATAACTAGCTGACCAAAGTTGGGGGAGCTGCCCCATCCAACTGGTCAATCATGTCTGGACTAAGCTAATACACACTGGAGCTCAAGAATGCTTCCCCAAACTAGATTATAGTTATATACATTTTTTACTATACATTTGAACCCTCAAAGTACATCTTTCTAAAATGGGTTATTCCATTGCCTGCAATAATAATTACTATTTGCTAAACAAAAATAATTTTTTTAGTGATGCTAGAACCCCATGGTGACCCAATGTGACAGCCCCATGCTGTAATGGGGAGATGGAGAAAACCAGGCATGCAGAAGTGAGCTTTGGATCAGTGAGCTTAGAATAATCGCTGCTTCTTCCTAACACTCAGCTGATGATTGGAAGCAGGGCAATTAACCTATGGGGACCTATGTGTCCTCATCTGAAAAGAATAGATGGACCACATCAGTGTTGGTCATGTTATTCTGACCACACCCTACAGTCGGGCTGGTTGCTACTCAGAGTTCATATATGCATATATATATATATGTTTATATAGAATTGAAACAAAAGTTTATGAAAAATATTCTTTTGTGAGGCATTCTTTTGTTATTTTTTTCTGTTTTATTTTCTAAGAAACTTTGCTCACTGAATTCATGATCTGCTAATGGATTGCAAGAGCAGTTTGAAAATGACCACGCCCACCCCAGATTTGTCATTCTCAACAAAGAGCTGGCTGTGTGCGTTGTGATAAACATGCATTGGGATTTATTTGTTGTTCTGAACATTCAGTGTCACATCATCTTTGTCATTTGCTCCATTCTTATAAAAGTTCAGTGGTGGGGGAGGACACTTTTTACATAAGAGAGAATTCTGGAATGGTGATAAATCTGGTTGATTGAGTTAATTTAAAACTCCCCCTCCGCCTGGGGTCCGACAGGATTTACAGCAACGGAAATAAGAGCTCGGTCCTTGGTGATACATAATCAAGGCCAAAGGCTGGGCAGTGAAGAGAACAGAGGGGAGTCCTTTCCTCAGCTCCCTGTCACCACAGCTGTGACTTAAAGGGGTTGAAGCGGTGTCCATGGTCCCTTCCCGTTATAAATTTCCATGTCTTAGGTTTGCAAGTCCCTGAGACCAGTATTGTTAGTGCGGACCCTCATCGGCGTCAGTGGAGGCAGGTGAGACCGTTCTGCTCTTCCAGTGGGACCACCTGGCGCCTTCAAACCCACCTTGGACAATGAACCCTCCTGTTAACACAGGGTGGGTAGTTCAGGGATGAGGCTAAACCACAGAAAGACAGCATGGATGAACCTTGCTTTTGAGACCTCCAAGCGATGGCCTAATAACAACAATCCACTAACTCCTTTTCTTACACCCTCGGGTCCTAAACAAGCTTCTTTGTGCTGGGATTGGGAAACCGAGGCCCGCAGTCTGCCTTACACCACAGTGGGTAGCACAACCACTGAGGCTCATTTTCCAGCCTGGAACAGGCTGGCTGTCTTTGTGAATCAGAAAATTAAGACTCAGAGAAAAGGACAAGACCTAAGGACAAAGCTGGGACTTGAATCCAGGTCTCTGGGCTCCCAGTTGAATCCTCTAGTGCTTGTCACTTGTGCCTGAATGGAAGGAAGCTCTCAGAACTGATAACAGCATCTTACTACAGAGCACTTCATGAGCACCTACTATGTGCCAGGCCTTGCTCCAAGTTCCTCACATTAATTAATTTCACCTCAAAACACAAACTCTATGAAACTGGTACTATTTGAACCTGTTTCCAAGCTAAGTAGACTAAGGGTGGCTGAGCAGGGTCTCAGCTAAGTAAACTAAGGGGTGTTTTCATTTTCTCCAGGCCCAGTGGTACCTTCAAAGTCCAAATTAGGGAGCAAAGCAGAATGTGTCTTATTGAACAAAACCAAGATGGCCTTTGCCCAGCCTCCTCTGAGTCATGGATAAATACATTAGAGAAGGAAATGAATTCAATTGAGGTAATTCAAATTTCATGCCATTTAATTTTAATAGGGAGACTATTAGCCCACAAATAACACTTTTAAATAGTCAGACTATGAATATGTGCAATTCGATGTTGAACTGGAGATATTATTTCAACATCATTTAATCTGATTCATCTCAGGGGAGATGAAGAAGGCATTTTAGTGGCCATAGAAATAGTTGGCTGAAATTCTAATAAATCTGGAGCAAATGAATAAAACATTGTTCCACAACCAACGATCAGAGCTTAAGCATCTCTGAAGCATCTCGAGGGCTCAGTCCAAGTCAGGTGTGTGCCCCCTTCTCTTTTCCATCATTAATGTCCCCAGGAGCCAGGCTCAGAGCTAGTGTGATTTCAGTTCTAGAACACGTGACTGCACTTCCTCTTTCCCCCACACTACCCTGTCAACCCCAGGAGCACAGGGCCTTACATTGGGAGCCCTTAGCCCAGTGCCTTTGGGCAAATTGTAACTGCTATTGCCCAGTGCTGTCAAGTGCAGACCTCTGCCCGCAAGCATGTTCATTCACCTAAGGCTTCAGCAACCTGCAGGTCCACTCGGACCAAGTCCCGCTCACCCAGCAACCATCATAAAATAAACCACCCATGTGCACATTGAAATTTCACCAATCCTAGAGCAGCACCTCCAAATAATCTTGGGAAATGTTCAAGGACATTCCAAGGGGGCTAAGAAAGGGTTCCCTGGCTAAGAAAGTGTGTGAAACTCTGGGTTAAATTCAGTGAAATATTTCTTTATGGAAGACTTCTTGGAGCCTTTAGCACACTGCTGTGATATGTGCTGGGATTCTCCTGGAAGAATATACAGCATGCAGCTTTTCTGTCTTGATTTGGGTTTCCCCAGAACCCTTTGATCCTGGGACAAAGATTTAGCATAAGTAATCTGTTTTGGATGTGACCCCAGGAAACAGGTAGGGGTGGAGAAGTGAGACAGGAAAGAAGCCAGGCGATAAGCAGGATTTTCAAAGCAAGTTACCTGTTGTGGACTGAAAGTATGTTTCCCCTCAAAATTCATATTTTGAAGCCCTCACCCCCCAGAGTGGCTGTATTTGAACACAGAGCCTTTGCAGAAGGAATTAAGGTTAACTGAACTCATAAGGATGGGCCCTGACCTGATCAATCAGTGTCCTTATAAGAAGAGACACCAGAGACTTATAAGGACTTAGTGAGAAGGTGGCCATCTGCAAGACAAAAAAAGGCTTCTCACCAGAAACTAAACTCTGCCAGCATCTTGATCATGGATTTCTATCCTCCAGAGCTGTGAGAAAACACATTCTATTGTTTCAGCCACCTGGTCCGTGGCATTTTGCTCTGGCAGCTGGAGCTGACTAAGACATTCACTGTGAGTAAGGAGGAAGAGGAAAACACACCCGGGGGCTTGTTTAACCACAAGGAAACGAACTGGAGGGCTTGAGTTGGAAATCTCCAAACAATAATAGGATATAAAGCAAGCTCTACCCACCGGAGAGCTTGGGGTACCTGGAGCTGAGTGGGCAGTTCCATGTCATCAGAGCAATTTACATGTCAAGCGGCTGCAGTGGCTTCTTCAATCTGAAAAGATTATGCCACTTTGTTAGTCCAGGTAACTGTGACTCAGAGAGGACAGAGAGAGCTGGAGTATTTATACACAAATGTCCATGAGTCACTGATAGACAGCTGCTCCAAGGGCATACATTTTCTGGCACTTTCAACCTGGAGTATGGGTGGCAAAGCAAACTGTAGATCAGAGAAAGTCCTCAGGCGAGAGAAGCAGGTGCTGGTTGCTGGGAGCTGCCTGGTGTAACCAGGAGGGTAGGGGGCAAGCCCTGGGCATCGCAGCATCTATTACACTTCCCAAGTCTGTTCTAGCAGCTTGTGGAACAGTAATGTTCCTTGCAATACAGTTTAGAAAATGCTGCTCTAGACCAACTTCAGGCCCTCCAGGAGAGCTTGGCTTCCTGTTAGAATTCTATTTGTCTACTCGTACTTGGTTGTATTCATTTGCAAGGGCTGTCATCACAAACTACCCCAGATTGGGTGGAGAAATGACAGAAATACATTTTTCTTACAACCCTGGAGGGTATACATCTAAGATCAAGGCAACAGCAGAGTTGGTTCCTTCTGAGTCCCCTTCCTTGGTAGATGGTCGTCTTCTCCCTACCTTCACCTGGTCTTCCCTCTTTCTGTGTGTGTCTGGGTCCTAATTTCCTTTTCTTCTAAGAATGCCAATCAGATTAGTTTAATGCCCCACCCCAATGACCTCATTTTAACTTAATCGCCACTTCAAAGGCCTTATCTCCAAATACAGTCCCATTCTCAGGTCCTGGGGGTTAGGACTTCCATCCATGAATTTTGAAGACACGATTCTGGCCAGAATACAATCTGTAATTCCATTGACATCAAGGCAGTCACTTGAGAAAGACAAAAGGGCTCTGAAGTGAGCAGAATTTGTCTCAGGTCGATCTCACAGATTAGCATGTTTGAAAGGACATGTTGCTTTGAGGGGATCTCCTCAGTCATGGAAATCCCAGCGTTGCCCAGGGATTCTCTCGGCCATCGGACACTGCGTGTCCCAGGCTCACTGGGAAGACTGGCCTAGTGGTCAGAGGCATGCTGCAGGTGACCTCAGCCCAGCCATGACACACTCAATTCTCCTCACTTCCCCTCCAATTCTGTTATCCATGGGTCAGAAATCAGGCCGTCCTATGCACCTGGCAGTGTGCTAGGCACTGGACATGCAGCAGTGGAGCAAAGGCAGCTGGTATTGTGGGCAGGAGATAGATTAACAGCAAGGTAAAGAAACGGTCACCTAGCATGTCAGTGGTGCTAAGTGCAAAGGAAAGAAATAAAGCAGGAAAAGTGTAGTGTAGACAGGATGGCTGAGGCCTCACTGAAAAACGTGACATTTGAGGAAAGCCCCGAGGGAGGTGGGGCAGTCAAGGGGCATCTGGGGGAGAGCCTGGTGCTGCAGAGTGGTCAGGGACAGCGTGAGGATGTGGGCTTTCCTTGGGGTGAGATGAGACAGCATTAACGCCTTTGGGGAGGAGAAACGGGGTCTGCTGGGGTGCACTAAGGCCAGGCTGAAGCAGGTGGAGGAAGCCAGCTGGGGGGCTCCTGAGGTCATCCAGGTGAGGGTGGTGATCATTTGGGTCAAGGTGCTGGCAGGGAAAGAGGTGGGAAGTGGGATTCCTTTTCCTTTTTGAGATTTTTATTTGATTACTTAATAGTCGATTCATTCAATTTATCTCCTACAATGTTCTCTTTTTAAAAAATAGACTTTGCTTTTTAGAGCAGTTTTAGGTTCACAGCAAAATTGAGCAGTAAGTACAGAGCGTTCCCATACACTCTCTGTCCCCACACACACAAGCCTCCTCCATTGTCAACACCCCCCACCAGAGGGTACATTTATTGCAATCTATGAACCTACAGCACACATCATTATCACCCAGAGTCCATAGTTTACACTCAAGTTCACTCTTGGGGTTGTACATTCTATGGGTTTAGACAAATGTATAATGACTTGAATCCACCATTACAGCAACATAGAGAAGTTTCACTGCCCTGAAAATCCCGTGCTCCACCTCCCTTCCCCTGACCCCTGACCCCTGGCAACCAGTGACCTTTTTATTGTCTCCATACTTCTGACTTTTCCTGAATGTGATATGGTTGGAAGTAGCCTTTTCATACCAGCTTCTTTTACTTAGTAATATGCATTTAAGTTTCTGTCATGTCTTGTCATGGCTTGCAAGCTTATTTCATTTTAGTGCTGAATAATACTCTATTATCTGGATGAACCACAGTTTATTTATCCATTCACCTACTGAAGGGCATTTTGTTTGCTTCCAAGTTCGGGCCATGATAAATTTCAGGTGTATTTTGATGGTAGAGTCATCAGAATTTCCTGTCAGGTTGGGTGTTTTGTGAGCAAACACTCCAAGGGGAGGCCAAGCTATGTGGCTGGTGCAGCTGAAAGAACAGAATTCACGGGGATCCCGCTAGCATGAAGAGGCAGGGAGATGATGCACTAACAGTGGCTATCACAATAATCATAACTGTTATTGACAGGCCCTTGGCTTTGCGCCAGGCTGGGACATATGTGCTGTGTGTTTTATCCCCAACCACGCACACACCAGCCCTAGGAGGTACATGCTATTAGCATTCTCATTTTACAAATAGAGAACAGAGGCGAGGTGTTGACGTCCTCAAGGTCACACAGATGTGCTCACACCTGGCTCCTGAGACAGTGAATCTTTATATGATAGCGACCTTTTCACGGGAATGTATCAGACTGGTTACTATAAATCTCCCAAACCAGAGTAAATTTGCAGAGAAATTAATGTCCCTGCGTGTCACGCTTCATGGGAGGCAGCCGGCTGGACACTTCTCCTGACATCAACACCCAGCATGCTGGAGGCATGTGAGGGTTAGAATCTTAACTCCCAAGAAGTGGAGAGCTCGTGGCACAGGGTCTGGCACACAGTGGGTACCACAAACACAGTCTATCGGTGTGGACAGGAGAAGAATGCATCTGCATGCCAAGAAGAAAACTGAGTGTAGGGCCGGCCGAGTGGCCTGGTGGTTAAGCACCGGCGGCCCTGGTTCGGGTCCCACATATGAGGGCCAGTGACACTGCCCTCAAAAAACAAAACAAAACAAAAAATAACTGAGTGTAGTCTGAAACTTTACCTGTACGTTTTCCCTGCTGATTTGGCAAAAATTATTAAAACTCTCCTGTGACTCCTCTGAGTGGATGCAAGATCATCCCATCCATCAGTGGTTCTCAAGAGCCATCCTTGACCAATCTGGCCTGTGAAAGTTTCCACCCACTTGGAAAACGGGTCTTCTGAGAAAAGTCAGAACAATGCAGTGAGTTTTCATAAAACCAGATACATTTCATTTAAAGCACTCTGCTTTTGTTTGGGATACATCTTTGTGAGTGTGTATGCTAAAAATGTCCTTTTTACTATGAAATAATGATGAAAATGGTTATAAGTTTGCTTGCTTAAATGAACTTATTTAGCAAAATAAAAGTTTGGAAACCCTATGTCAGTCTCTCCATTTTGTTGTTGTTGCTGATGCTGCTGAAATTTACCAACCCAAGAAATCCAAATTTCTGGGTACCACTGATCTAACATAATTGGCGCAAACTCAGTTGGCTAAAACAATCAGGAAAGTGAGCCTCAAATGTAGAATGATCAAGTGTCAGGATTGCTGAACTTTATTACCAAGCAAAGCACTTGTTAAATACCCTGCCCCACATAATACCCTGGGTAGGTGGGCATCATCCAGAAATAAAACACAGAACTTCATTGCCATCAAGACCACTGCCAGAACTCTAGTCACAGAGCACCCTGTGTACCCACCTTGCAGAATTTGGGGTATGAATTCAGTGTCCCCAAACTTTTTGTGTTGCTGAAGGAGTTGAACAGAGGGGACAATACATATGTCCTACACAAGCCAAGGACGTCGAGCCACCCCCCCCCCATACCTGATTATTCCTTCCTCTCCTCCCCTCCCATCTCCCATTTCACTCACTCGCATTTCAAGTCGTATTTTAAGAGCCAAGGGATGGGGAGCACACCAAGTAATAATGTTCTGGTTAAAATTGATTGATTATAATTGCTGCCTAAGCCACCAGACAGAGTAAAAGAAAATTTGGATGCAAAGTAGCCCATGAGCAAAATATGCAGTTTTCCTACCTCTAGCTGCTTTCGGACTCTCCATCTGTTTCTTCTTTTAAAGAAAGTGCATCCATGAGAGGGCATCAAAAATATGAAGCAACTCTTCATCCTTCGGGACATGCCGAATAGAAACACATACATGTGAGCATCACATGACACATATAAGGATTTCATCATTTTTTTGTTTGTGTTTTTCTGTCTCCATTGTTTTTTATTATTAGTTTCAGGTGTAGAAAACAACATAATGATTATACATTTACATGCCTCACAAATGATAACCCCAACAAGTCTACTACCCATCTAACATCATACATAGCTATTACAATACCATTGACTATATTCCCTATGCTGTACTTTACATCCAGCATCCAGTGACTATATATTGAATGTCAACTATAATTAATATATATTAATATTAATATGTTAATTATAGTTGACATTCAATATTATTTTATATTAGTTTCAGGTGTAGGTTTTATTGTGGTTTTATTCACAATAACCAAACCAGAGGACAACACAATATTGATCAATAAGAAGATGGATTGAAAAAACCGTGGCATATTCTACAGTAGAATACTACACAGCAATGAAAAAGTGCTCCATGCAGCACCTAAATAAATCTCACAGAAATAATGGTAAGTGAAATAAGCCAGATATAGAAGTACACATGGTTCCATTTGTGAACAGTTCAAAAACAGGCAAACCTAATCCATGGTGTTGGAATGTAACATGGTGGTGTCCTTCTCCCTGTGGGGACAGTAACTGGGAGGGGACAAGAGGAAGGCGTTGGTGTGCCGGTAACACTCCGTTTCTCAGGAGTGTTAGACTCACTTGATATCTCTCCATCATACTGTACACTTGTGAAATAGGCACTTTCTGTATGTAGGTTATTCTGCAATAACATTTACTGTAAGAAAAATAGATAACGCTAAACTTGGAGTCATGCTTTATTCTCAGGTGAGATATAGACACTGGACTAAGCAGAAGAGAGCATGGTTAATCTGGTCTGGCTTAGTGTACCAGTTAATCAAATATAGAGAAACTGACCAGTAATCATCAACACAAGCAGAAAAGAAGCAGGCTAGTAACATTTCAGCAGGGACACCACAGACTCCCTACAATTCTGGCTCTGGCTGTGACTCAGTCCAGTCCGTGATCTGGGAGAACCCCACAAGTTACAAATTCAATCACAAAGAAGCCTTGGTAGGTGCAGGTACAGGGCGAAGTTGAAGTTGGCAAAGACACTGTGTGTTGATTAAGATGGACACACAGACTTTCTGTCACAAAACACGTAATTGTTAGCCTAGGTTATAAAAATGCCAGGCCATGCTCAAAGCTGTACAATTTCTTGCCGAAGTTATATACACACAAAAAAGTGACAAAAAACATAACTGATGATAAGGCAGTAAATGTCACATACTGAGGGCATCTGTTACACTGTCCCATAAGGGGTGGAGAATACACTGAGAAGCAGCCTTGCAGACACCTACTTGATCACCCATGCTACAGAAGGCCATGCAAACACTCCTTTCTGACTACTGCATTTTTAAAATATTTATTTATTTATTTATTTATTTATGTTATTTAAGGGGGGAGCAATTCACAGTGGCCCATGCGGGGATCGAACCCGCAACCTTGGTGTTATCAGCACCACTCTCTAACCAACTGAGCTAACTGGCCACCCCATGACTACTACATTTTCAGCTGCAGAGAACATCTGGTATCTCACCACCTGGTGTCTCCACCTCACCTTCCATTTAGGGAAATGCCCATTCGGTGAAGTTCAGATGAAAACGCCACTGCGGGACCCTACACAGGATCCAGGCCTGGCCAACCAGTTCATCCCACCCTATTAGCCCCACGGTTGGTTTAAAGCTGGGAACACACCAGGCCAGCCAGTTTCCTGTGGGAATTCCTCTCGCCAGCTAGGAAGATGGTCTCAGCATGCAAGCCAGTAGTTGACTGTGGCCACTTTCACAGCTGCATGGGAAATGTTTGTCTAGGAAAGGACAGTCTGGGGCCAGCAAACCCAGAGAAGCGAAGACAAGAAATAAGTTCACTTGGCACCCAGGTGGAATCCTGTTCCTGCAGATTCCCCTTCTCCATGAACCACTCCAGGGCCTTTCCCAGCCACGCCAGACAGCAACAACCATTTTTGCTTAAACTAATTTGAACTGGGTTTGTGCCCTTTGGCAATGAATGTCTGAACAAATACGCCAATGAACACAGAATTAGGAGTACAGCAATGATGAAATTCTTTTTTTTTTTTTTTTTTTGTTACCAGTAATCATTCAAGGGGAAAGGGTAACTGAGCAGAACTGCGAGTGCACAGCGAGCTGATTTTCCTGTCTCTTCTTTGAACCCTTTCCAGGCTTCACTGCAGAAGCACACATACCTCTCTGCCATCCACCTCATTACCTCCCCTCTTTCCCAGTCCTCAGCTCTTTCCTTTTTCTTAATTCCCAAACATATTAAAGAGGGAATAAACTCCACTACTGGAAGAACTGAGGTCAGGGCCTGTGTCAGTGTTATTGACCACGAGAGTGTCTGGCTGGAGCTGTGCCTTCGCTTTCCCTAAACTGCCCTGCCCATGGTAGGCTTCTAAAGTTTTGGGCGGTAGTTTGAACTGCAGCATGACGAAACTGCTGTGTGCATTTTAAACACTTATTTTTCATGGCTCCATTCTAAAAATGCTTGGATTCATCACATAGCAATTGAGAGGAAAATGCATATCCCTTTAGCACAGCATTTGCTACTTGGTATTATTGTGGCTTCATGTGTCTGTCACCACCAGACCGTGCATGCCTGTGAGTAGAGTGACCACGTCTTACAGAATTGGCATGCCCAGCCCTTAGCATGTTTCTCAGCAGGTACAAGTGTCTGTCTGATGACTCTCCAACAGGTACGAGCGAAAACTCCATAGGAACTTGCTTCTCAAAGTGTTGGTCCACAGACTGGCAGCGTTACGATGATAGGGAGAGATCGTTGCAAATGCAGAGTCTGGGCCCTATCCCGAAATTACTGATTTGTAGTTGAGAACTCTGGCAGAGATCTCGCAGAGGCTGGAGATGGCTGATGGGAGAAGGGGAGGAGAAGGGAGAAGGGAATGACGTGAGTCAGCAAGGCTGGGTTAAGGAATGATAGCCAGCATCAGGGGGAGGCAGGGCGGGCCAGAGGATGATGGAAGGAGTTCTAAGGTTCCGTGTCCCACAGACCCTCTCTATTCATACAGGAGCCCCTCAGCGAGTGTGAAGGCAGGTAGTTGGGAAAACCTTCACTGCGGACAGGAAAAGAACCAGAATATCATGCGTTTTGCTTTTCCCATCTTTAAAGTGGGAGATCATCTTTAAACTTAAGATCCATTAGATGCTCTGATTTTTGTATCCGGAGGTGACATAGGCTCATCACAGCACCCGGCTGTCATGTTCTTCATCTTTAAACCTACTGATGTGTTAAAAATGGAAAAAAAACAAAACAAAACACTGCCATTTCAGTGCCTAAATGAATTGAGTGTTGGTCAGCATCTCCAGGAACTCAGTAAATGATTTCCATTTGAAAACTCTGCCCAAGGAACACTGAATAAGTGCGATTTGATGACGCTAAGGATGATTCACACAGCAGCACCGTACATCCAGTTAAACAAATGTGCTCGGGGAACAGTAATAATGAACCGGGTCCAGGACACACGAAAGGAAGGGGCCCTTTTGGGATGGGAATGCAGGGTGGTTAAGGGCAATTCTAGAAGAGCTGGCTGAGCATGTTGCTGCTTTAAAGATCCACCTCCCTAACCTGCTCACCCCACATCCCTGCTGCCGATCCTGAATATCATCCTAAGCAATTCTTTTGACCGCGAATGTAGCAGTTTAGAGAGAGGCGGGGAGAAACGACCGCCGAGGAATGGAACTCCCCCGGGAGACCTCAGGAACGAAATAGGTCACGGGGCTCCCAGGCAGCCCTCCTCCGCCCCGCCCGGGTGCAAACCCAGGACGGCCAGCTGGGGTAGGATGCTGAGCAGCAGGCAGGGAGGGTGACTGTGCACTTCTCAGCCTCCAGGTTCTCCCTCCCTCACCCAGTGCTGCTGTGTGGGGCTCTCACTGCACCCAGGCGGACCCCGCCTACCCCGGCCCCAGCCCGGGAACAGCCCCGACCCGTAGGGGCGCGCGCCGATCTCCCAGGGCTCCAGTGTGCGGCGCGCGCGGGGCGGCCGCGCGCGCGCGTGCGGGGAGCGTGAGAGCCCGGCGGGCGGGAGGGGAGAGCCGGGCGCGGGAGCCCAGCCCGCCGCTCACCTGGCGCCCGCCGCTCACCTGGCGCCGAGCGCGCCCCCGTCCTCCGGGCCCCTCCCGCGCGGCCGCCGCCAGTCTCCCCGCGGGCCCCCGCGCCCACCTGCAACGCGAAGAGCCGCGCGCTTCGGACGCACCGGAGGAGCCCCCGGCCTGCGCGCGCCAAGGTGACCTCCCTCGATGACCCCCGCCCCCGCGGGCCGCGGGGGCCTGCGCCCTGCCTGTGCCCTCCTCCTGCCGGCCGTCCCCCGCCGCCAGGGGAGCGGCGGCAGTGCCTGAGCATCAGTCTCTGTGTCTGTGTGTCTGTCTGTCCGTCTCCACACCTCCATCGCACGCACCCGCCTTTCGCGGCCCTGCCCCGACTTCCCGTGCACACTGGGCAAGTCCGGAGCCCTCTTTGTTCTGGCTGGGGGTGTGCACGCGCGCCGGGGATTTATTTGGAGGGTGGGAGCTGGGTGGAAATGCGTGATTTATTATGAATATTCCAACGGGGATGGCGGCCCGGCTCGCGACTTGCGGCTGCCGCGTGGTTTGCTCGCAGCAGCCAGATGTCAAGCAGCTGTCAGTTCTCGGCACCAAGATGAGATGCTGGAGCGTGTATCGCCCGCACTTTAGCAAACAGACGGCGCAGCTCCCCGTGTGCCTGCCTCCTTCGCGGCTGTGGTTTGAAGTCCTTTCCTGTGCTTTCCCCGAGCGCCACACGACATTTTTTTGTGTGGCGGGTTTTAAACCGCGGAGACTTTGGGCTTTTCGCTTTATTTCATAACAGTTTATAATTCACGAAGCTTGTGGCAGTTGATAGCAGTATTTGACTAGGGGCTGGCTTTCTGTTTGTGCGGTTTTGCATGATTTGGGATTGTCCCCTGCTGTATCTAAACATTACAAAGCCTGTCTTTTCGTTGTAGAGGACGGGGGTTAAAATGAATGAAGACCTGAAGGCGAATTTAAGCGGCCCGCCTCGGGACTCAGATGCCAGCGCTGTTGCGGAGAACCTCTCGGCTGCTGTCCCCTCCCAGGTTCCTGGTGTCGAGCCAGACCCAGAGCTGGTTGTCAACCCCTGGGACATTGTCTTGTGTACCTCAGGAACCCTCATCTCCTGTGAAAATGCCATAGTGGTCCTTATCATTTTCCATAACCCCAGCCTGCGAGCACCCATGTTCCTGCTGATAGGCAGCCTGGCTCTGGCAGACCTGCTGGCTGGCATTGGACTCATCATCAATTTTGTTTTTGCCTACCTGCTTCAGTCAGAAGCCACCAAGTTGGTCACCATAGGACTCATTGTCGCCTCTTTCTCGGCCTCCGTCTGCAGCTTGCTGGCCATCACCGTGGACCGCTACCTCTCCCTGTATTATGCTCTGACATACCACTCTGAGAGGACGGTCACGTTTACCTATGTCATGCTTATCATGCTCTGGGGGACCTCCATCTGCCTGGGATTGCTGCCCGTCCTGGGCTGGAACTGCCTCAGGGACGAGTCCACCTGCAGCGTGGTCAGACCTCTCACCAAGAACAATGCGGCCATCCTCTCCATCTCCTTCCTCTTCATGTTTGCCCTCATGCTTCAGCTGTACATCCAGATCTGTAAGATTGTGATGAGGCACGCCCACCAGATAGCCCTGCAGCACCACTTCCTGGCCACCTCACACTATGTGACCACCCGGAAAGGGGTCTCCACCCTGGCCATCATCTTGGGCACTTTTGCTGCTTGCTGGATGCCTTTCACCCTCTATTCCTTAATAGCTGATTACACCTATCCCTCCATCTACACCTACGCCACCCTCCTGCCCGCCACCTACAATTCTATCATCAACCCTGTCATATATGCTTTCAGAAACCAAGAGATCCAGAAAGCCCTCTGCCTCATTTGCTGTGGCTGCATCCCCTCCAGTCTCTCCCAGAGAGCGCGGTCACCCAGCGATGTGTAGCGGCTCCCACCTTATAGGATACGCACACTCAATGCTGCATTTACCAAGCACTTCCACTGCCTGGCCAATGGCTAAGATGCTTTCCTTAAATTCTTTACACTGGATTCTCTCTCCAGCCCCAGGAGCACTTAGCATTCCTGAAGCATTCATTTACATGAGTTCAGTGATGGAAGTGAAAATAATGTTACCAGTGTTTTCAGCCTTTGAAAACAATTGTTGAGTTTATTGCTCAATATTATTTTGTTTTGTTTAGGAGTGTGGGAGGGGGGTTGTTTTATATTTTATTTGGAAGGTTGGTGGTGAGTGGGAAAGGAAGGGATATGACATGGCCATGATGTTATTAAAAAATAAACTGGTCCCAGAATTTTTACCTGAACTTTAAAATACAACTGAGTTATTGAGGGAAATGGAGAAGTTACTTTTTCCAGACTTCTTAAATGTCCAAGTAGATTTTTCAATGCTGCATGTTTCTAACAGAGTACAGTCTCCTTCAAGCCCATGAAACGATTTTACATGACTACGTTTGAAAGGGACCTGATTTTGTTAACATGAACTCAGTAATAGGTTACCAACACTGAAACCATGAACCCATTCTTATTCTTTCTTTACTGTCAGCAATTACTGTTCACAAGATTTACTCTGGTATTTCTACGAATGTTGTAACTCTTTCTGCATGGTTGCCTGTGTTAGCTAGACCACTAGTTTCAAATGTTGCCATGTGAATCCACAATCAGATGGTCATTTTTCAACATAGGTTTTTACTATGTCCTCCTAAAGTGAATTAAGACATTTTAAAAAATTTACATACAAAGTAGGGTTGAGTAGATCCACCATTGTCATTTCTTAAGCTACAGTCTGACAGTTTACATGAAAAAAATTAATAACATCTTTTGAAAGTAGATTAAATTTATTCTAGTATATTCTGAAAAATAAATCAATGTAAAACATTCATGAAAAATGAAAAGCATCACTTTTCCTGTCTCTCTATATCTAACATTGTATTAATAGTTATTCCTGATTGTGACAAATTGAAGTAAATATTGTAGACCAACAATTCCTGGTTCATATTGTGTGTGGTGTAAAAGCATTTGAAACATGTGGTCTCCTATTTTAATGATTAAGTTTGTGAGTGCATAACATACATACCTGACTGTGATGTATCATGTAAGTTCAAAAGTGGAGTGACCATGTGGCTGTTTATAAAAAGCTCAGTTTGAACTCCTTTTCTTTCCTTTCACAAAATATCTTAAATGCAATAAAAACTGTGTTGCTTGTTTTTAGAGCAAGGATTTAGTGAGGAAATTACACAGAAGAATTCACTTCAAACATATTGTAAAATCATTGTGTCTGAGCATCATTTCTGTTAGCACAGGCAGATGTTTTGAATACAGACATCTTCCCTCCATGGGTAGTGGATTTATAACCAGTGGAAGAGTGTCTGCACAGCCCCTGGGCTTAGCCCATTCAGATGGTGGCAAGACCAGTAGTTCAGGGTCCCTGAAGAATCATTTGTGATAAATTAACCTCACTAGTTTGTCCCCAGTGTTATGCCCTTGGTGGTGTCAGGACCGTTGTGCCAGCCTGCCTGCTATTGTCATCTCTCCAAAGCCCCTTCTAATGTCACAAAAGTATGAATAAGTCCTCTTCTCAAACCTGTGCCTCTTCCCTTAGGTTACCTGTTGAAGCAGGAGATGGATTAAAATATTTCAGAAGTGGGAAAGGATTTTTCAGTGCATATTATCTTACGATCAATCTAATCAAGTTGATGCCTTGAAATAATTTTTTCAACATATGATTGAGTTGGTAGATTGAATATGATGACTGTTTTTGATCACTTAAAGTCAATAGCATTCCCTGGCAGAAATGATGAAGGTAAGTTGGTATTGTCATGGGCTGGGAAATATCCATCATGAGGTTGGAAAGCAATAAATGATGTTTTTGTAGAAATGGTCGTGCATTTGTATATCTCTCATAGTAAAAATTATGATGATGATAATATGTGCTTTTTTCCAGAACATTTTGTGTGTCAGATCTGCATGCTGGGCATTTTGCCTGCTTTGTTTCTTATTCACAAAAACACACTTTTACAGATAAGACAACTAAGGCTAACAGAGGCTGAGAAATGGGTCTGAGGCCACAGAGCTTCAAGAGTAGAGCCAGGAAGTGCACCCAGGTTTTGCAAAGTTGATGTCTGTCTGCTCCCAGGCACCAGCTGCCTTGATCCCTTACTGTTGGTGAGGGTGGAGGGGAATGACTTATAACATGTTACTGTCACTACATGTTAGTTCTGCAATTAAGACACGAAGCTTGCCATTTGAAATTACATGTGATGTGACTATCAATACTTAGTGAGGAAGAGAATGCTAAAAACAGACAGACCTTTTAAATGTCAAAGTGGATCTTCAATGTTGCATGTATCTAACAGAATACAGTCTCTTTCAAACCAGTGAAACTATTTTACATGATTACCTTTGAAGGGGACCCGATTTTGTTAACATGAACTCATTAATAAGTTACCAACACTGAAATCATGAACCCAATCTTATTCATTCATTCTTTCTTTTTTAAAAATGATTGGTTTCAAGTGTACAAAACACTGTAATAGTTATACATTGGGGGAAGGGGGTTATTACTTTGTGAGGGGTGAAATATATAACTCTTCACTCTTTCTTTACTTGCACCCTCTTTAGGTCTCGTTTTAACATCTTCTTCTTCACTAGGCCAACCCCCAGAGGCACTGTGCAATATTTTAGTGCAAAGAGGTGAGGGCACTCTTACTATACAGAGACTTGTCCTTCATTTATTATTTTAACCTTAATATTACACACATCACTATGCAATGGGCTTATAAATACTAGTGAAGTGGTTACTTTTGACCCCAGTTTTTAAAACATCTGATTTCAGCTAAGATTTTTCAATTCCACTGTAACATGTCCTTACTGTTTGCTTTAAATTGTGAAGATTTTTGGATGTTTATATGGTTTCCTATAAAGCTTGTTTGTTTCCATGAGGTTAAATATTAAGAAATGTGCATGTCTTAATACATGTGTGTATGTTTATGTATGTGTGTATACATCTATATGCACATATAGATTCAATAATATTAACTTTGCAGCAGGACTAAATATATCATGGAAAACAGTGATGTTTTCAACAGCCCTGAGGTAGCAGGTACTCTTTTACTCCATGTGATTACAAATTTTAGCTACCAAGGAATTTGTTTTATTTCCAGTAAAGCAGTTATCCTTGTAACTAGGACAATTCAATTACTGTGCCTGAATCTTAGTGGAGGCTAATTATCTAGGTTGTGGCTATCTAGAATTTGGTTTCCTTTTCTCCCTATAACTCTGTTTCTTTGTATGCGCTGTGGTAAAGGGGGCCATCTCCTGTCCTGGTACCTGGGGGCAGAGTGGGGCGAGGGAGGCGTGGCCTGCAAGCCTAAATCCAAGAGCCAAGTTCAGGAAAGGGGAAGTCTTCGGTGACCTGACATGCAGGAATGGTCTAAGAGTCCCCAGAATTTAAAGCAGGATTTAAACAAGTTTAAATAAGACAAATGAGAAATAAAGATATTTAGTGCCAATAAAAGTATCTTGGAGACTTCTTAAACTTTTTGTTTTAAAGAAATGCTCAATCCATTAAAACAATTATTGACTTATTATTGGTTTTATATATATAGAGTTATATATCATATGATAGTACGATGACTTACCATTTCAAATTTAAAATACATATTAAATAAGTGACTACTATGGTGTTATATGGAATAATGCTTATGTTTCCCTTTTGGTTATGTGCCTGGTATAATAAAGGGACAGATAGCCTCCTTGTGCCCTTTACAAATTTTAATGATTATTAGATGGTTTGATATCTGATTGGAATCTTAAAATTTGGTTAGAACTTTTAGAATCAGCAAATGTAATTTATATACATTAAGGCTATAAAAACATTGTTTGAATTAACAAACAGGTCTACTGTCCTCCAGCAAACAATGCAGAAAAAAATATTGGTGATTTTGACTAAGGATCCTCACATTTTAATTATTTAAAAGGCATATAAATCACCTAAGAATCTTATTAAAATGCAGATTGCGTTTCCATAGTTCTGGGGCATCAGTGTGTTTCTAACGAGCTGCCAGGGGCTTCTGGTGGTAGTGGTCTGTGGACAACACTCGGAGTTGCAAGGATGATGGTCACCTGCAGCATTCTCAAAAAACAGAAACTTATATCCATAATATATTAACCTCTGACAAAATTAAACACTTTAAAATATATGCTTTGCACATATAAATATATAATATATATTTTACACATATAAATACATAAATATAATACATATTTTTCTTATATAAATGTATATTTAAGTGTTTATTCCTGTCAGAAGTTAATAGAAACTAGTCTGTGTTCAATGGGAATGAACTTTTAACTTTTTCTAGACTTTCCCAGTATGTGGTAAACATCTACATACTGTTTTTCCCATGTTAGTGTTCTCACTTTTTAAAATTTTAATTGCCATCTTCTTAAGGTAATTCTTTCAGAAACTATACATATAGATTGCATATATAGCATATCTATGTAGAAATACTATATACACAATGTGTTTCTGTATGTATGAGTATACCTGGCAACAAAGGTTTCACCTTCATTTTTTTCAAGGACAATTTTCCCTGGGACACCTCTGGTTTGTACCTAGGAGAGCAGTGCATGCTTGCATGAATTCATCTTGAGATGACTAAGATGAAAACTTGTTCTCTGTGTTCTAAAATTCAGCCGAACTCAGCCTAAAGCAACCTTTTTCTGGCTAGGTACATCAGAGAAATTTAAAAATATATCACCCTGATTTTGGCATTTATCTGTAATCTTTTGTGATTTTTTAGCAGCAAAAATACTCTTCAATAGTTACAGTTGTCTTTTTACATCTACTGTGCTTATTTTCTGCCCAAGAAGATGAGCACATTTTTTTATTCAATAAAAGTATGTTAAAATACATAGTTGAAGTAGATTTTAATATATAACTTAAATATCTCCATAGTATAAGACATACAGAAGAAATTACAGAAGAAGTCCAGGACATTTTTAATCACAAAAATTCAAATAGCAGCATTAAGCACCAGTGAACAAACTTTCAATTGAAAATAAGTTTGGAGCAGAAATGAAAATATTTACTAGTGCACAGATTTCCCTGGTAGTTGACTATTTGACTATTTAAAAAAATAAAAGAACATCGTATTTGCATTCTCTGAAAGGCTTGAATGTGTGTTTTTCACCAGACAGCATACTTTGAATGTATGGCATTCTTATTTGGGTTGGTGAAAATATCATAATGTTGTTGGATGAGGAGGGATAATCACCTCTCTTTCACAAACAACACGATTACAGAGCTAAAACCTAAGGGAAAATTGGTACTGATCTAATTACATCCTTACTTCTTCCAGGATCCTTTGGAACTGAGCAAATGTATTCTTGGGTACTATAGAATCTAAGAATTGGGAGCAAACTTATGCAGTGGCATTTTCTATATCAAATCTAAATCATCTACGTCAAGATATCTTTGAAGCTAAAGTTCTACACCTTCCCTCCAAGCTCAGCAGGGTTTTAATGTTCCTAATACCTTAAGGCAGTGTCACTGGCCCTCATATGTGAGATCTGAACCGGGGCCTCTGGCTTCCCAAGCCAGCACTTAACCACCGCACCACTGGGCCGGCCTTCAGCAGGGTTTTAATGCTCCTAATCCCAGCCTTTCTTATTACACTCTGATTCTATTTATCTTGAGCCAGCCCCTGGAGATACAGAGAATGCCCTAGTCACACTTATGTCTTGCAAATATTGATTAAACCATATCATTGTTCTCTTCTTTTTCAAATAAAATTATCCTAATTCCTTAAATTATATTTTTCTGATTTATTTTATTTTATACCCTTGTGATCATTTTTCTGAACCTTTCCCCCATATCATCTATCATTTCTCTGCAACCTCTTCAAATCTCGTAATAAAAACTTGGACACAATAACTTGCTAAACGTAGCGCCACCCAGAGCAGAATGATTGACTGTCCTCTGCCTCCTCTTGCCGTGTAGCATGGACCTTGCACTTGTTGCTGTTTTCGAGGTTATTTGCTAACCTGTCGAGATTGATTGGACTTCTGCCCCTTCCATTAGGACCGTATCACTGTCATCCACCATATGTCATGGTAGATGACAATGAGATGACACATGACAGTTTGACATAAAGACAATTCAGTGAGAGGGACAAAGTCCAATTAGACTTTTCATCATGGAGAGTTATGTTCGTTTTCCTAGTCTGTTCCTTTTCCTGTGTGTGACCTATCTGTGAACTATCCAGAATATTCCACTGTGAAGTCAGCCCTCCAACCATGCCTCGTCAGCCTAGCTACATTGCATCTCATCATGTGATGCATGTGCACAAACACGCATGCTTATATACAGCCACACTCTTCCCTCCACTCTCACTGTACCTACTTACATTTTCATCTTCCAATACCCAGATCTGATGTCTTCAGGGAGGAAGTCCAGAGATCTAGGGCCTTGCTGGCCATGGATGGAGTGTCTGACCTTCAGGGTAGTTCTGTGGTGTTTTATAGGAGAGGCTGAGCGAGCCCAAGTCAGGACAAATACACTCCATACTGAGTGCACTGCCTAGGATACAGGTGGCTGACGTCTCGCCCCACACTTCCACTCACCTCAGGATCATGTGATTTACAGTTCAGAAAGATCAGGAAATGAGAGCAATAGTCAGATTTTCAGCAGGACTTTTCTGAATCCTAGTGACTGACGAGGTTAGAGCTGTGTCACATATGTTGATACTTGTCAGAGAAAGATGTCATTTTTCCTGAGTGCTCTTTATCCTTTCAGATCACTGAATTAATCTGGTTACTTTTCTTTAGGGATGTGGGAAGCTATGAGAACATAATCTATTTAAAATGGACCCAAATGTTCATTGTTAAAGACACAGGATCCAGTGTAAGAAGCCGCAAATCCCACAATAAAGGGCACAGAGGGTCCCTCTGCATAGGCTTTGGGACAGAGGCAGCTGCTCTCCCAGCCCAGAAACCAAATATTTTCAGATGTGACTGCATTTTCACTTGGTGGTTTGGGATATCTTCAAGTGAAAAATCTGGATATTTCTGAAACATCTGAATCCAGAGGTTATGACTACAGTAACCAAGAAGGCTGGCCGTGCCAGCTCGACCCCAAACCCAGAAGCCACGGCTGAAACCAGCCAGATGTGTCCAATGGACCCTGCTCCCTCTGAATGCTTTCATTCCACACGAAGTCTATCAAAGGGACAAGCTTCCCCTCCCACCCTCACCCCAGAGAAGTTAATGCAAATGAGCCACGCACAGAGTGGAAAGTGGAGTTGGCCGGGGCTTCAGGCTGTTCTCATTCAAAAGCCTTCCCTCCGCATAAGGTACTTGTCTTAGTCCTGGAAAAGTTGACGAATCCTAACTAATATTTTTACACGGTATATTTCGAAGCTTCTTTAATTCTCCCTAGCCTTACAGATAGTGTGAAGATCGTTTCTTTTGCTTTCTGACTTTCTTTTTCATCAGTTGCGGGCTGGCTCTTATTGACTTATTCCCTAGGCTCCACTGGAGATTGAAGAGGTTTGGAAAAGGAAATCAGTCGGCTTCAGGGCCCCCACCTCTGCCTGCTGACCTGACAGAGTGACATGGCTCGAATGAACAACATTGATCATAGATGCCATTTCTGTTGGAATACAAATATAATTTTATTTGTTTATAATTTTAAGAAGAAAAGATGTAAACTGATAGTTACACAGTCTTCCTTAATAAAGCAATTAAGAACACAGGCCGTGGCCATAGTTTATCTGGGTTCATGCTCCTTCTCTCTCATTTCCTCTTGGTGTGTTTGGGAATACTACTTACCCTTTCTGAGCCTCTATGTGTTGGTTCTAGAAAATGAGCCTGATAGGAGAACCTACCTCGCAGTGCCCGGTGAGATCTGATGTATAAAGGGTGTATGGTACTGCTTGGCACACACCTACTGGGATGTTATTTTTCATTAGTATTCTTATTGCTACTACTACTAATATGACTAGTGATCCAACTCCCTAGATAAAAGCTTTCTATACATTATCTCATGTCATCTTTTCAGCAATGCTATGAGGCATGTATTGATTTTCTCCATTACAAGGAAGGAAATGGGCACAGAGAGGTCAAGTGACTTGCTTAAAATCACACAACCTTTGTGTAGGTCACTTTGCTATGCACTCTGAACAGTTAGAAGCAAGCAGTGTCTGCTAAGCAATGCCCAGTCTAATGGCTGGATGAATAGGCCACCTTGTGAATGAGAAGTTCGGATGACTCTGAAGGTGGCCTTGGCTTAGTGACAGAGAAGTGGCACAAATACACTGCTGGCACTCAGAGCTGATTAGTGTGCTTTGCAGTGGAGACAAGCTTCATGGAGACAGTGGGGTGCAGATTCTTTTAAAAAATTTGGAAAACTGCATTGAAATGAACCAGCATAATCACTAAAAGCCCACATTTAGGTACTTTGTACATGTAAGTTTTCTTTTTTTTTTTTTTTTAAAGATTTTATTGAGGAAGGAGAACAGTGTGTTTTTCCAGGACCCATCAGCTCCAACTCAAGTAGTTGTTCCAATCTAGTTGTGGAGGGTGCAGCCCAGTCAAGTTAAGTAGTTGTTTTTCATTCTAGTTGTGGAGGGCGCAGCTCAGATCCAAGTCCAGTCACCGTTTTCAATCTAGATGCTGGGGGTACAGCCCACCATTTCATGTGGGAATCAAAATGACAACCTTGTTGTTAACAGCATGTGCTCTAACCAACTGAGCCATCCGGCTGCCTACCGGAAGCTCAGCGGCATCTCAGCTCAAGTCGTTGCCTTCAATCTAGTTGTGGAGGGTGCAGCTCACTGGCCCACGTGGGAATCGAACCGGCAACCTTGTTGTTCAGAGCACACACTCTAACCAACTGAGCTAACTGGCTGCCCCATGTACATGTAAGTTTTAAGAAAGAAGTATTCGTGTCTATTGAAATCCACCAAAGTATATGTTCAAAAACAGAGCTTAGCAACCCAAAGTTCACATTTATATAGACATGTAGTTGCATGCATAAAAAATTTCTTTAGAAACATTAATTTTTAAAAAATCAGCTAATGCAGACTTCTCAAAATAAAAATATAGCTCAGATAATTTTTATTTTAAATGGATTCTTTACATGTCTTGTCAGTCACAGAGCCCACATTCTCAACTGGAAAGGACCTTGCAAGCACCTCACTTCACTGACAGGGAAACTCTGGCCCAAGCTGACTTTCTCAAGGTCATTGGCTTAGAAGTAGCAGATCCAGGATGTGAACCCAGAATCCTGATTCCTCATCCAGAACTTCATTCTGGGCCAGATTTTTATTAATGAGAAAAAGCTTGCAGTGAAAAGCCTTGTCTAGTGTTTCCCTCCAAGATGGAATAATGTGCTATGACTACTGTTAGAAATTGTTATGATAATTTCAATAATAATTATTGCTTTAAGGGCCATCACTTTCTGGGCACTCACTCTGTTCACATGTATTACTTACCCATTTTTCACATCCTCGAAGGTAGATTTGAAATAATAAATTCCACCCGGAACAGGGGGTGTTTACACATGCAAATTGAGAGAAGGCCCTTGGCTGGAATTCTCCAACAATGTATTAGCTTAATAAGCTATGCTGTCTTTCAGAAGACACTGCATTTTCATTACAGATTGTATGATGCCCAAAATATCAGCACAAAATTTGACTAATATGCTAGTCATTGTGAATTTTTTGTCACACCAGGGCTGGCAAGCTTTCAAGAGGGACATGGAAAGGTCCCTAATCTGTTTCTGTCATGCCAGAGAGTGTGTAGCTGGCGCCAGACATTACAAATATGTTTTTCTAGGCTTTTTGTGAAGGGACGGGTAAATCCTGGAGCTGGCAGGGTGACAACCTTGTGGAAATAATAACAGTATAGCTATTATTAAAAGTGACAGGAAAAAGCAAAAGTTATTGGGTGATTGTTGTCCCAGGCACTGTACTAGGCACCGGACATAAATTAGCTCTTTCAGTCTTTACAATGACCCAGTGACACTCAGGCACTTTTATTATCTCCATTTTATAAGTGAGGAGTTTAAGGATCGAGAGACTAAGTAATGTGCCCAATATCTTCCCTTGTTAAATGGCAGGTCTGTCCAATGCCACCACCCCTTCTTTGCCACTGCACACTCTTCCTCCCCATCTGTCTTGAGGATTAACCTTGGTGTCTGTCTTTGACAGACATGTATCATGTGTACATGATACCAAGGGTAATTGCCGGAAGACAGGCATCTCAGAATGTCTTTGTTGTAAAACCTGTAAATACAAGACTATGTTCTAGTGCATGCTGAAGGGAGGATCTTTGCCTCTGAGCACAAGTTAAGTGAACTGCACTAGATGTTTGGACAGAGGGTGACTCTCACCCACTTCCCCCTACCACTCTGCTGGGCCAGTGGGGCCCTGGTCCTTTAAACAAGATTATTTCCTGAGTTTCAATATTTTTTTAAAAAGAAGTAAAGAAGGGCCAGCCGAGTGGCTCAGTTGGTTAAGAGCTTGCTCAAGAATGTGAGCTGAGCTCTGAGCAACAGCAGTTCAATGCCCAGCCCGAGCTGAGCAGCCGCTGAGCTGCCAACAGGTAACAGGATGGCTCAGCTAAAAAAAAAAAAAAAAAGAAGACATTTGAAATTACAGAAGTATAGTTAACCTGAAGAAAATTTTGAAATAAGATGACCAACAAAAACAAGGCCTTTTTTTTTTTTTAAAGTAGGACAGCTGCTTTCTTAGTTCAATTGAGGGAGAAAAGCATAGATGCACTATTTCCCAGTCTGCCAGGTTTACAAGCTTTTTTAGAAAATGGCCTATAGTTATATTTGATAAAATATTTCAATGAAAATGAAGTTCAGCAGTCCATTTCAGGACAACAATCAGCTGACTCATAGAACTTGAGACCCAAGAATAATAATCCTTACTGCAAGTAACATCTAGTAAAAGTACTCATATACTTCAGTGGTGTGTGTGAGTGTGTACATACATTAGTACAAACATATAATCTGTGTATTCTCGTTTAGGTTTTGACAATGAAAACCTTCTGTGAATATATAAAATCAAGGTTGCTTTTTCCACAAGAGATATGAAATAAAATAGTGGGAATAAAACAAAACTGAAGATGTCAAGAATGCATACTCAGTTTTTCCAAACATAAATTTTTAAAAGGATACAATTTAATAATCAGTGAGTTAGTTTTTGTTTTGTTTTTTTAAAAGATTTTATTGGGGAATTGGGGGAGGGGAATAGCATTGGGAAATCGGAGAAAGGGGAAAAGACAAGTTGCTGTCCTTTTGTTCTTCAGCCTAGTTGTGGAGGACATCACTTCACTGGCCCATGTTGGTATTATCATTGTGTTCTTCGAGGGTGAGGTAGTCACTCGCCGACCATTGGTGGCTCACAGCAGCTCACAAAAGCTCACGCCTGCTGCCGGCCAGCCCTGCTGCAGCCTACGCCATCATTGGCGACTCATGGCAGCCCAGCTCCAGGTTGAGCTGCTGTTCCCCACCTTAGCTGTAGAGGGTGCCGCGTCACTGGACCTTATATGTGGGATCTGAACTGGGGCCCTACTCCTCAGAGCTGGTGTCCCAAGCCAGCTCTTAACCAATGCGCCACTCAGCTGGCCCAGTGAGTTAGATTTAATGTCAGTGTTTAATGTTGATGTTACATATTTTGGATTGCATAATTTTAGTTTGTAAACATTCAGTATAGAACTATCAAATCTAATTGTTTACTTATTTTAAAACCTATATCAACAGTTATGTATTTTAAAAGCTGTATCAACTATTTTTGACCTATTTTGACCACCTAGAAAAACTCTAGGGCAGGGCTGTCTGATGGAACTTTCTTTGTTTATAGAAATGTTCGATGGGTATGCTATCCAGTACAGTAAATATTTGCTTCATGTGGCTATTGAGTATCCGAAATGTGGCCAGTGAGACTGAGGGACTGATTTCTAAATTGTGTTTAATTTTAATTGGCTTAAATTTAAAAAGCCACATGCAGCTAGTAGCTACTGTATTGGTCAGCACATTTCTAGATATACACTAAATTTCTCATGAAAATGATTATGAGAAAGACTACTTTAAAAATAACTGTAGGGCCAGCCGAGTGGCGCGGTGGTTAAGCGCTGGCTTGGGAAGCCAGCGGCCCTGGTTCGGTCCCACATATGAGGGTCAGTGATACTACCCTCAAAAAAAAAACACAAAAAAAACACAAAACCAAACAAACAAAAAATCTACATGAGGGCAGACTGAGTGGCGTGGTGGTTAAGCGCTGGCTTGGGAATCCAGCGGCCCCAGTTCAGGTCCCACAAATGAGGGCCAGTGACACTGCCCTCAAAAATAAATAAATAAATAAATAAATAAATAAATAAATAAATAAATAAATATAACTACATGTATTATTTTTAGAAATCTAGTTTCTGCTTATAAGTCCTATTCACTATCTTACCAACTTTAAATTATACAGTATATCCTGTTTTAAGAATTTTAGGAAAAGAGATCCAAGATGGTGGAGTAGATAAACACTGTGCCTGCTTCCTTTCATGAACACATTAAAATTACAACTAAATTATAGAACAATCAAACTAGAGAACCATCTGAAGTCTGGCTGAACATAAGTTTTATAACTAAGGATATAAAGAAGAAGTCAGGTCGAGACTGGTAAGAGAAGAGGAGACATGAACCGGGCAGGCCCCAAACCTCTTGTGGTAGTTGAAAATAGGGAGGGCTACCTCGGCCATGGAGGTTCCCCACGGAGGAGCGAGGGACCCCAGCTACACTCCAGGGTCCCCACCCCAAACTACTGGTGCAGGGAAGAGGAGCTTCTACAACATCCGACTGTGAAAAACAGTGGGTATTCCAACCATCCAGGTGGGACAGGAGGCTGCAGGAAACCCAAACGTCCTCTGAAAAGGCCCTCACACAGACTCATTTGCTTTTAGGCACTCACCTTGGGCTCCAATGGAAGGGTGGTAACTTGGGAGGCAACAGAGGCATATGACGAGCAGTGTGAGGTGTGTGACTTTGAGGCCAGCTGCCATTTTCCCGGTGTGGGGTCCTGCTCCTGTGCAGCCAGCGGGCAGCCACCATCTTTAATGTGTGGAACCCACCCCTATGTTTGCAGCCAAATCTGAATCTCAATGGTCTGGTGAGCTCCAGGACTCTGCCCCGCTGATTCACTGAGACCCTGCCCCACCCAACTCCCCCAATGCCGGAGGCACTTTCTCTGTGAGCAGCCAGCCCCTCCCTGCATTGCACTCTTTCTTGGAAAACTGTTGGAGTCCATGGGCCCCAGGCAGGCAACGACTGACTTTGGTGGGCACTGAGACTTTTGCTGAGTAGCTTCAGGCTCAGCACTGGCACCAAACCTGGTGAACATAGCTCTCCCCACTCTAGTGACTCCCTGAGACCCTGCCTTACTAAACTCGTACACTGCAGGGGGCTTTATCAGTGGCTTATCTTTAAGGGAGCCAGCTGATGGCAGCAGGACTCAGAGTGTCCTGGCCTTTTGCGGCACTACCCCAGGCCTAGTACTGGTGGCAACTGTCCTCAGTTCACAGTGCGGCCTCTCCCACATGCCCCCAGGTTTAGCACAGGGAGCAAAATACACAGATCACTTTGTAGCTCCTACCAGGTAGTCCCTGGCTGGTCAAGGCAGTCGGTGACCTGGGCCTGCACTGGAGCCCCTCCCAAGAGACCCAGAACCAACATACCTGGAGGTTGGCTCCAGTCCACAGCAGAACACTACCCAATTAGCCCCACAAGAAGTTACACAAAAGGTGATTTCAACAGGCACCAGAGCCTACTGGGGCAAATCCTGATCCATGGGGTAAGCCCTCTGCATAGCAGCCATAAGCTGTGGATGTGGCCAAACCTCACAGCCAATCAGCCTTGATTGCAATGTGCCAATAGCAATCAAGGCCCAACCACAGCATGAGAGCACACAGAACCCACACAAGGGACACTCACTCTTGAGATCTGGAGCAGGTGACCAGGGAGACTGTGCCAGGACCCCACGGGGCACCTTCTACATAAGACTACAAGCCAAGACTTTTGACATGGAAGAGCTGCTAGATGTTAGCAAACCGCAGCTAGAGAGTCACAGGCTCTGAAGTAAAATTGAAAATGAAAATAAAACTATCATAGTTTCATTTATGAACATTTTAAAGGATATTATTCACATAATGGTGATTGTGTAAAAATGTGTTTATGGGTCTTGAATAATTTTTAAATTGTTATGAGGGGCAGGATTGGCTCTTCCAGGGGTCAGCAAACTTTTGAGATGGAACATACCCAAAGAGCTGTACGTGGCTCGTGAGTCGCAGTTTGCCAACCTCTGTTCTAGTGCCTTCTCCATTTCAGTTATTGTAGTCTTCACTTCTTTTCTTTTATTATTAAATTTATTAGGGTGACAATGGTTAGTAAAATTACATAGGTTTCAAGGGTACAATTCTATAATGTCTTCTTCACTTCTGCCTGGTTCTTTTAAGAGACCTCTGGAACAACATCAAAGCATAACAACAATTGCATCATAGGGATACCAGAAGGAGAAGAGAGAAAGAAAGGCATTCAGAATTTATTTGAAGAAATAATGACTTAAAATTTCCCTAACCTGGCAAAGGAAATAGACACACAAGTCCAGGAAGCGCAGAGAGTTTCAGACAAGATGAACCCAATTAGGCCCACACCAAGACACATCATAATTAAAATGACAAAGGTTTAAGACTAAAAGAGAATCCTAAAAGCAATGAGAGAGGGGGTTTCTGGTAAGATGACCGAATAGACGGATGCTTTCCCAACTGCCTCCCAGGATCACATCAAAATTACAAATAATTTATACAACATTTAACCTAGGAAGTCCCCAGAACACTAGATGAACAAAACCTCTAAACGAAGGACCTAAAGAGGAGGCCACGTTAAGTCTGGTAGAAGGGGTGTGGATGAGAGAGAGTGAGCCCTGTGAGGGACGCCCCAGCTGCGGGGAGGCTTCTCCGGTTGGGGAGAGACCCTCTGGCCCCACACTGAGTTCATTAGCCCAGAGTTGCTTTGCCAGGAAGAGGAGTTGTACGATAGCGGGCAGTAGAAATTAGTGAGGGCGGCTGGAGAACCAGTGGGGCCGGTGCATTGGTTTGCTTGCCAGTGAGCATTTACCCGGTTCCTGTTGGAGGGAGTAGCTGTGTGAGCCAGGCCAAGGAGCCTGTGGGGAAGGACTGAACTGAGCACCTTTGGTGCAGAAGCTGGAGGTTTTGGGACCATTGTTCCCCTGGAGTGGAGCTTTCACACGAGTGGTGTATAGGAGAACACCATTTTTTCAGGGTTGGGCCCTCCCACAGAGGGTCAGATCTGGGATCCCATTGGTCTGGTGAAATTGGTGCAGGAATGCATGCGTGCATGCGTGCGTGTGCATGTGGCCTTGGATTCCCACCCTCCGCCCTGCTTCTGCTGCATTGCCAGAAAAACGCTGGGCTGGTGCCCTCCGGCTCCAACAGGCTGCTCACTGAGACGAAGGAGTGCAGGAGCTGCCTTGGATCCCCACGCTCTGCCCTACTTGTGCTGCATAGCCAGGGAAATGCAGGGCGGGTGCTCTCCAGCTGCATCAGTGTGTTCACTGAGACTCAGGAGTGCACGAGCCACCTTGGGTCCCGCTCTCTGCACTTTGTGCAGAGTTGCCAGGCTGGGGATTGGCTGTTGGGCTGCTTAGCCTGACCTGCGGGCAGTTGATTGGGACAGGCTGAGATGGGGAGTTTCCCTAAGAGTGTTGGGCAGGGAACTGTGCACCTGCGTGGTCCAATCGAGGCTTTCCTGGTGAGTTTGTGCGGACTGATTGCTGGTGAAGAGCGTATGCTGCTCTGACTTGGTGGGGGCCACTGACCATTTCAAGTGGTGCCTTGGGGGCCTGTCCCACCCACCTAGAGCTGTGTTGCCAGAGGCACCCTGAGCCCCTGGTGCCTGGCCCATATCTCCGCAGGCCACAGAGGGTTTTTTTTCAGTAGTGGACAACCTGCAACAACCTGTGAAGATTTTTTTTTTTGGTAGTGAGCACGGTTCCAGAGCACACAGCAGCTAATTGTGGAAAGCTCACTGCAAGCCTGAGAGGGAGGCCAGAGCATAACACGTTAAGCTCCTCCACCCAATAGCTAGTGCTGAGTCACCCAGAGACTCTCTGTTGCTGAGCAAGTGGTCTGCAGATTGAAGAGAGCCCCCCACTTCTTTTTTTTCCTCCTTCTCTCTTCTTTCTAGGTGATCTATCTAATACAGTGAAGCATTCACAGAACGACAGCCAGAATGAAGAAACAAAGAAACATGTCCCAAGTAAAAGATCAGAAGAGACCTCTGGAAATGGAACTAAATGAAACAGAGGGATCCAAACTTTCAGAGACAGAGTTTAGAACACTGATGATAAGAATGTTTAAGGAACTTAGCGAGGACATAAAGAGGGATACGGAAACCATAAAAAACAACCAGTTAGAACTAAAGAATACAATAACTGTAATGAAGAACACACTCAAAGGAATAACCAATAGAATAGATGAAGCAGAGAAGCGGATCAGCGAATTAGAAGACCAAAATAGCAGAAATCACCCAACTGGAACAACAAAAAGATAAAAGAATAAACAAGAATGAAAACAGTTTAAGAGACCTCTGGGACAACATGAAACACAACAACCTTTGAGTCATAGGAATACCAGACGGAGAAGAGAAGAAGCAAGGGATTGAGAATGTATTTAAAGAAATAATGACTGAAAACTTCCCTACCCTGCTGAAGGAAATCAACATACAAGCCCAGGAAGTGCAGACAGTTCCAAATAGCCTGAATCCAAACAGGCCCACAGCAAGACACATCATAGTTAAAATGGCAAAGTTTAAAGACAAAGACAGAATCCTAAAAGCAGCAAGAGAAAGACAGCAGGTTACATACAAAGGAACTCCTATTAGACTAACAGCTGATTTGTCTGCAGGCCAGAAGGGAGTGGCAGGAGATATTCAAAGTGACACAAAATGAAGGCCTACAACCAGGATTGCTCTACCCAGCACGCTATCACTTAACATTGAAGGAGAGATAAAGTGCTTCTCAGAAAAGAATAAGCTTAAGGAATTCATTACCACCAAGCCATCATTGGAGGAAACGTTAAAAGGGCTTTTTTTTAAACAGAAGAAAGGGGAAAACAAGCTAACCCAGGAAGACAAGAAATACAAATAACAAAATGGCAATAAATATGCACCTATCAGTAATCACTTTAAATGTGAATGGGCTAAATGCTCCAATCAAAAGATACAGAGTGGCTGAGTAGATAAGAAAACAGGACCCATGCATATGCTGTCTACAAGAGACTTATCTCAGATCAAAAGACACACACAGACTGAAAGTAAAGAGATGGAATAAGAGATTTCATGCAAATGGAAATGAGAAAAAAGCTGGAGTAGCAATACTTATTTCACACAAAATAGACTCTATAATGAAGACTACAATAAAAGACAAAGATGGGCACTACATAATAATAAAGGGATCAATTCAACAAGAGGACATAACCCTAGTAAACATCTATGCACCCAATATAGGAGCTCCTAAATATAGAAAACAGATTTTGACAGACATAAAGGCAGAGATCAACAGTAACACTATCATAGTAGGGGACTTCAACACCCCGTTGTCACCAATGGACAGATCCTCCAGACAGAAAATCAATACGGACATAGTGGCCTTAAATGACACTTTAGACCAGCTGGATTTAATCGATATTTTTAGAGCATTTCACCCCAAAGCTACAGAATATACATTCTTCTCAAGCGCACATGGGACATTCTCCAAGACAGATGATATGTTAGGCCACAAAACAAGTCTAAACAAATTTAAGAAGATTGAAATCATATCAAGTGTCTTCTCTGACCACAGTGCTATGAAACTAGAATTCAATTATAGAAGAAACTGGATAGTTTACAAATACATGGAGGCTAAATAACATGCTACTAAATAGCAAGTGGGTCAAAAATGAGATCAAGGAGGAAATCAAAAGATACCTCAAGACAAATGAAAATGAAAACACCACGACCCAAAATCTCTGGGATGCAACCAAGCAGTCCTAAGAGGGAAGTTCATAGCAGTGCAGGCCTACCTAAAGAAGGAAGAAAAATCTCAAATCAACAGACTATCTGTACACCTAGGGGACCTTGAAAAAAAAGCAAAACAAGCCTAAAGTGACAATAAGGAAGGAAATAATAAAAACTAGAGCAGAAATAAATGAAATAGAGAACAAAAAAACAATACAAAAGATCAATGAAACCAAGAGTTGGTTTTTTGAAAAGATAAAGAAAATTGACAACCCTTAGGCAGATTCACTAAGAAAAAGACAGAGAGGACCCAAATTAATAAAATCAGAAATGAAAGAGGAGAAGTGTCAACAGATACCACAGAAATATAGAAAATTTTAAGAAAATACTATGAGCAACTATATGCTAACAAATTTGACAATCTGGAAGAAATGGAGAAATTTCTAGAAGCATACAATCTACCAAGTCTGAACCAAAAAGGAACAGAAACTCTGAACAGACTGATTACTGCCAAGGAAATTGAATAAGTAATCAACAATATTTCAACAAACAAAAGTCCTGGACCAGATGGCTTCACAGGTGAATTTTACAAAATATTCAAAAAAGAATTAATACCTATTCTCCTCAAAGTATTCCAAAAAAATACAGAAGGAGGGAAGTCTCCCAAACTCTTTCTATGAAGCCACTATCACCGTGATTCCTAAGTCAGACAAAGATATTACAAAAAAGGAAAACTACAGGCCAATATCCCTAATGAATATAGATGCAAAAATTCTCAACAGAATACTAGGAAACCGAATTCAACATCTCATTAAAAAGATCATACATCATGATCAAGTGGGATTCATTCCTGGTATGCAAGGTTGGTTCAATATCCGCAAATCAATTAACGTAACACATCACATTAACAAAATGAAAAATAAAAATCATATGATCATATCAATAGATGAGAAAAAGCATTTGACAAAATCCAACAGCCATTTATGATAAAAACTGTTAGCAAAGTGGGAATAGTGGGATCATATCTCAACATAATAAAGGCCATATATGATAAGCCCACAGCAAACATTGTACTCAATGGGGAAAGGAAAGCTTTCCCCTTAAGATCAGGAACAAGACAAAGCTGCCGACTTTTACCACTTCTATTTAACATAATTCTGGAAGTTCTAGCCACAGCAATCAGACAAGAAAATGAAATAAAAGACATCCAAATTGGAAAAGAGGAAGTAAAATTGTCATTATATGCAGATGACATGATACTATATAGAGAGAATCCCAAAGACTCCACCAAAAAACTGCTAGAACTGATAAACGAATTTGGTAAGGTAGCAGGATACAAAATTAATATTCAGGAATCAGTTGCATTTGTATACACCAATAATAAACTATCAGAAGAAGAAATCAGGAAACCAATCCCTTTTACAATTGCTTCAAAAACAATAAAATATCTAGGAATCAATTTAATTAAAGAAGTAGAAGACCTGTACTCAGAAAATTATGAGACACTGAAGAGAGAAATCAAAGAAGGTACAAATAAGTGGAAATACATACCATGCTCATGGATAGGAAGAATTAATATAGTTAAAATGTCAATACTACCCAAGGCAATATATATATTCAATGCAATTCCAATCAAACTTCCTAGGACATTTTCCTCAGAAATAGAACATAGAATCCCAAAATTTATATGGAACCACAAAAGACTCCAAATAGCCATGGCAATCCTGAGAAATAAGAACAAAGTGGGAGGCATCACACTACCTGACATCAAAACATACTACAAGGCTACAGTAACCAAAACAGTGTGGTACTGGCATAAAAATAGACACATAGATCAATGGAAGAGAATAGAGCGCCCAGGAATAAACCCATCCATACACGGTCATTTAATCTATGACAATGGAAGCAAGAATTTACACTGGAGTAAAGATAGTCTATTTAATAAATGGTGCTGGGAAAATTTGACTGACACGTGCAAAAAAATGAAAATGGACCACCTACTTACAGCATATATGAGAACAAACTCAAAATGGATTAAAGACTTAAATGAAAGACCTGAAACCATAAAACTCCTAGAAGAAACATAGGGAGTAAGTTTGCAGACATTACCCTGAGTAATATTTTTACCGATATATCCCCTCGGGCAAGGGAAATCAAAGAAAAAATGAACATATGGGATTACATTAAACTTAAAAGTTTTTTCGCAGCAAAGGAAATCATCAATAAAACAAAAAGGCAGCCTACTGAATGGGAGAAGATATTTGCCAATGATATATCTGATAAGGGGTTAATATCCAAAATTTATGAAACACTCATAAAACTCAACACTAAAAAAACGAACAACCCAATTAAAAAATGGGCAGAGGATATGAAGAGGCATTTCTCTGAAGAGGACATACAGATGGCCAACAGGCATATGAAAAAATGTTCAACTTCACTAATCATCAGAGAAATGCAAATAAAAACCACAATGAGATACCACCTCACTCCGGTCAGAATGGCTATTATCAACAAATCAACAAAAAACAAGTGCTGGTGAGGTTGTGGAGAAAAGGGAATGCTGGTGCACTGTTGGTGGGACCGCAGATTGGGGCAGGCATTGTGGAAATCAGTGTGGAGGTATCTCAAAAAACTGGAAATGGAACTACTGTATGACCCAGCAGTTCCACTGTTGTGTATCTACCCAGAAGAATCCAAGACGCTAATTTGAAAAAAATATGTGCACCCCTATGTTTATTGCAGCACTATTTACAATAGCCAAGACTTGGAAACAACCGAAGTGCCCATCGGTAGATGACTGGATTAAGAAACTGTGGTACATTTATACAATGGAGTATTACTACGCTATAAAGAAGAATGAAATCGTATCATTTGCAACGATATGGATGGACCTAGAGACTATTATGTTAAGTGAAATAAATCAGTTGGAGAAAGACAAATACCATATGATCTCACTTATATGTGGAATCTGAAAAACTGAATGAATGAGCAAAGTAAACAGAAACAGTCTCATAGATATAGAGGAAAAACAGAGGTGCTATTTGGGAGGGGGGTGGGGATGAGGGAGAAGGGGAAGGGATTAGACAGCATAAATAGGTAGCTACAATATTGCCACAGGGATATGAAAGACATTTCTGGGAATATAATAATGTTGTAAATATTTTGTGTGGTGTCGGATGGTCACATGTCTTGTTAGGGATATACCTTCATGGATGGTGTAGAGGCGTGATCACTGCACTGTACACCTGAAGCTGATGTTGTATAATATTGTATGCCAATTGTAATTGAATATATAGATAGTCACGGGATGTGGATTATACTGTGGAAGTGAGTCAAAGGAATTGTAATAGATATGTATGATATGGGGGGGAGGAGTGGGGTGGTGAATTGCGGGAGGAGGGCTGTCAGTTTGAGGGGTAAAAATTATAACTACTGCTCTGTGTTGTGTACCTGAAGCTAATTAAAAAAAAAAAGACTGAAGGACAACAACTTTGCTGTTCCCCTTCCCCAATTCTCCAACACTGTTTGTCTTCCCCAATTCCCCAATAATAAATAAATAAATTTTAAAAAATAAAAAATAAAAATAAAGTAAAATTATCTTTGGGATACTCTCTAAAAAAAAAAAAAAAGCAATGAGGGAAAGGCTAGTTACTTATAAATGAGTTCCCCAGAAGATTGTCAGCTGATTACCCAATAGAAACTTTGCAGGCCAGAAGGGATTGGCAGAAAATAGTCAAAGTGATAAAAAGCAAGGAACTACAACCAAGACTACTCTACCCAACAAGGCTATCGTTTAAAATTGAAGGACAGATAAAGAGCTTCTCAGACAAGAAAAAGCTAAAGGAGTTCATCACAATTAAACCAGTATTACAAGGAATGTTAGAAGGACTTCTTTAAGATAGGGGGGGATATCAAAATTATGAATAATAAAATGGCAATGGGTACATATCTGTCAACAATTATTTTCAATGTAAATGGATTAAATGCTCCAATCAAAAGACACTGGGTGGGGACTTCCGGTAAAATGGTGCAATAGACAGACGCTGTGCTAACTGCCTCCCAGGATCACACCAAAATTACAAGCAAATTATACAGCATTCAACCCTGGAGGTCCCCGGAACACTGGAGGAACAGAACCACTAAACGAAGAACTTAAAGAGGAAGCCGCATCGGGTCTGGTAGGACGGGCGGAGACGAGCGAGGGCGAGCCCCGTGAGGGAAGCCCCAGCCATGGGAAGCTTGTCTGGTTGGGGGAGAGACCCTCTGGCCACACCCCAAGCTCACCAGCCCAGAGCTCCTTTGCTGGGAAGAGGAGTTCTAAGATAGCCGGCAATAAATTAGTAAGGACTCTCTTTCCTCAGCTCGGTGAGGCTAAGAGCGGCTGGAGAACCAGTGGGGCCGGCGCCCGGGCTTGCTCGCCGGTGAGCACTTACCTGGTTCCTGATGGAGGGAGTGGCTGTGTGAGCTGGGAGCCTGCGGGGACGGACTGAGCTGAGCACCTTTGGTGCAAAGGCTGGAGGTTTTTGGATTGTTGTTCCCGTGGTGCGGAGCTTGCACGTGAGTGGTGTAAGGAGGGCGCCATTTTGTCGGGTTTGGGCCCTCACACGAAGGATCAGGTCTGAGACCTAATTCGTCTGGTGGAATTGGCGAAGTACGTACGTGCGTGCGTGCGTGCGTGCGCGCGTGCGCGCGCGCCTACGGCCTTGGATCCCCACCCTCCGCCCGGCTTATACTGCATTGCCAGGGAAACGTAGGGCGGTGCCCTCCGGCTCCTACGGCTGCTCACTGAGACCCGGGAGTGCACGAGCCGCCTCGGATCCCCACCCTCCGCTCCGCTTGTGCTGTGTTGCGAGGGAAACACCTAGTGGGAGTGATCCGACTCCAACAGGCTGCTCACTGAGACGCGGGAGCACTCAAGGTGCCTTGGGTCTCTGCTTTCCACACTGCGCTTGCAGAGTTGCCAGGCTGGTGATTGGTTGTCGGGCTGCTCGGCCTGATCTGCGAGAGGCTGATTGGGACAGGCTGAGACTGGGAGTTCTCCTGGGAGTGTTGGGCCATGAGCTGTGTGCCTGCGTGATCCAGCCAGGGCTCTCCTGGTGATCTATCTAATACATCAAAGCAATCCCAGAGCGACAGCCAGAATGGGGAAACAAAGAAACATGTCACAAGTAAAAGATCAAAAGAAACCTCCAGAAATGGAACCAAATGAAACAGAGGGATCCAACCTTTCAGAGACACAGTTTAGAACACTGATGATAAGAATGTTTAAGGAACTTAGCGAGGACATAAAGAAAGATAAGGAAACCATAAAAAACAACCTGTTAGAACTAAAGAATACAATAACTGAAATGAAGAACACACTCGAAGGAATCACCAGTACAGTAGATGAAGCAGAGGAGCGGATCAGCGATTTGGAAGATAAAATAGCAGAACTCACCCAGTTGGCACAGCAAAAAGACCAAAGAATAAAAAACAATGAAAATAGTTTAAGAGCCCTATGGGACAAGATGAAGCGCAACCACCTTCGAATCATAGGGATACCAGAAGGAGAAGAGAAGAAGCAAGGGGTTGAAAAGGTATTTGAAAAAATAATGACTGAAAACTTCCCTACCCTGGTAAAGGAAATCAACATACATGCCCAGGAAGTGCAGAGGGTTCCTAACAAGCTGAACCCAAACAGGTCCACACCAAGACACATCATAGTTAAAATGGCAAAGGTTAAAGACAGAGACAGAATCCTAGAGGCTGCAAGAGAAAGACAGCAGGTTACATACAAAGGAACTCCTGTTAGACTAACAGCTGACTTGTTTACAGAAACTCTGCAGGCCAGAAGGGAGTGGCAGGAGATACTCAACGTGACACAAAATAAAGGCCTACAACCAAGATTGCTCTATCCAGCACGGCTATCACTTAAAATTGAAGGAGAAATAAAGAGCTTCTCAGAAAAGAATAAGCTTAAGGAATTCATTACCACCAAGCCAGCACTGCAAGAAATGTTAAAAGGACTTTTTTAAACAAAAGAAAGGGGTAAACAAGCTAACCCAGAGAGACAATTTAAGAAGATTGATGTCATATCAAGCAGATATAAAGGAAAAACTGATGGTTGCTGGTTGGGAGGGAGTGGGGAAGAGGGAGAGGGGGAAGGTTTTGGACAGTGTATGTGGGACTACAATGTTGCCGCAGGGTTATGGGGGCAGTTCTGGGAATGTAATTGATAATGTTGTGAAGAGACTATTATGTTGTGAGAAATAAGTCAGTTGGAGAAGTACAGGTACCATGTGATCTCACTTGTGTGTGGAGTCTGAAGAACTGAGTGAACGATCAAAGTAAACAGACTCATAGATGTAGAGGAAAAACTGAGGGTTGCTAGTTGGGAGGGGGGTGAGGATGGGGGAAGGGGAAGGGATTAGACAGCATAAATAGACAACTACAATATTGCCACAGGGATATGAAACACAGTTCGGGGAATATAATAATGTTGTAAAAATTTTGTGGCGTGTCAGATAGTCACATGTCTTGTTAGGGAGACCACTTCATGGATGGAGTAGAGGCTTGATCACTGCACTGTACACCTGAAGCTGATGTTGTATAGTATTGTATGCCAACTGCAACTGAATATGTGGGTGGTCACGGGATGTGGAGTATGCTGTGGAGGCGAGTCAGGGGAGTTGTGATGGATATGTATGATATGGGGGGGGAGTGGGGTGGCGAACTGGGGGAGGGGGGTTTTCACTTTGGGGGGTAAAGAGTATAACTATTGCATTGTGTTGTACACCGAAAACTAATAAAAAAAAGAAAAGAAAAGGAAAAGACACTGGGTGGCTGTGGCTGAATAGATAAGAAAACAAAACCCTTATATATGCTGCCTTCAAGAGAATCATTTCAATTTAAAATACACACACACACAGAAAGTAAAGAGATGGAAAATGAAAATGGAAATAAACAAACATACAAAGATGGGGTAGCCATAATTATACCATACAAAATAGACTTTAAAACAAAGTCTATAACAAGAGACAAAGAAGGACCCCATAATCCCACTTCAGGGTATTTATCTGAAGAAACCCAAAACACTACTTCGAGAGGACATGTGCATCCATATGTTCATTGCAGCATTGTTTATAATGGCCAAGATGTGGAGGCAGCCTGGATGTCTGTTGATGAAAGAATGGATAAAGAGGAGGTGGTACATATATACAATGGAATATTGCTTGGCTATGGAAAGGAATGGTTTCTTGCCATCTGCGGCAGCATGGATGGACCTGGAGGGTATTGTGCTGAGTGGAGCACATCAGACAGAGAAAGACAGATGCTATGTGATTTTGTTTATATGTGGAATCTAAAAAACAAAATAAACAAAGAAACAAACGAACAAATCAGAAACATACTCATAGATACAGAGAACATTTTGATGGTTGCCAGATGAGAGGGAAGTTGGGGGTGTGGGTGATAAAAGGGGAGGGATTAAGAAGCACAAATTAGTTGTTATAAAGTACTCATGGAGTTGTAAGATATACCATAAGGGATATAGTTAATAATATTGTATTAACTGTGTATGATGTCAGATGGGTACTAGATTTGTTGGGGTGATAGACCAGAGAGGTTGGAGGCAGGGTGAAGAAGGTGATGGGATTAAGAAATACAAATTGGTAGTTACAAAATAGTCATGGGATATAAAGTAAAGCATAGAGAATATAGTCAGTATTATGGTAATAACTATGTATAGTGCCAGGTGGGTACTAGTCAGGGGTATCACTTCTCAGATTATATAAATGTCTAACCATATCATATGCTGTACACCTGAAATTAATATAAAATAATATTTAATGTCAGCTGTAATTGAAAAATTAAAAAGGTGGGGGAGGTGAGGGGCAATAAGTGGCCTAAGCTGCCTGGCATAAAACAAATAAGTCATGGGGATGTAATGTACAGCATGGGGAATACAGTCATAATATTGTGAGGGTGTTGTACAGTATCAGATGGTTGCTGGACTTCTCATGGTGATCACTTCTTTAGATCTATAAATGTTGAACAACTATAGTGTACCCCTGAAATTCATGTAATATTGTATGTTACATATATTTTTAATAAAAAAATCTTTTAAAAAAAGAATTCTAATGTGTGATTTTATTTATTTTAATTTTTCACTTTAATTTTTTAATTTTTTATTTTTAATTAGTTGACATGCAATATTATATTAGTTTCAGGTGTACAAAATAATGATTAGACATTTGTATAATTTAAGTAATCACCCTGATAAGTTTAGTACACGTCTGACGCAACACATAGTTATTACAATATTATTGACTCTATTCCCTATGCTGTACTTTACATCCCTGTGACTGTTTTTATAACTGGCAATTTGCACCTCTTAATCCCTTCCCCTTTTTCTAATATTTGAAGATTTTAAATTGATGAAACTAAAACATTAGGAGTGGTTATTACTTTGGACAAGAATTTTACTTCATAAGATTCACAATGGGTTTTAAAAAATAATACACTTCTTTGTCCTGCTTTTAAAATTTAATTCATTGAATTAACCAAAGGGTACAAAGTTTCAGTTATACAGCATGAATAAGTGCTAGAGATATACTGTACAGCTTGGAGCCTATAGTTAACAGTACTGCATTGTATACTTAAGCATTTGCTAAGAGGGTAGATCTTATAAGTGTAATAGTAATAATAATAAATAATAATAATAAATAAATAATAACTTTTGGAGGTAGTGGATATGTTTATGGCATAGGTTATGGTGATGGTTTCACAGAGGTCTACTTATCTCCAAACTCATCAAGTTGTAGACATTAATTTTGTACAGCTTTTTGTATTTCAATCATAGCTCAATAAAGTAGTTTTTTTTTTAAACATAAAAAAATGCATTGGACCAATTCTAACAAAGTTTAAAGAACATAAATATATATATGTGAATTATCCTCCTTCCCTGCCCTGCTCCACGAAGCAGGCAGGGCAGGAGGGATGGCAGAGGGTAAGGATGGGTTTTAGAGTTGTTAGCTGTGGTTTCAAAAGCAACAAAGTGGTCATTTTTCATTTTTCAAACAGTGCATTTGGTCATGAAGTATGTTCCAGGGCTGCTGGATGAGCTGGGGCCAGGAGAGGGCCTAAATAAAAGTGGGGTGGCCAGGTTTCTCTCTGCTGGGTGTGGGCACCAACACACAGCAGGTAAAATGACCACCGTTGCGAATACAGTCATTGTCAGGTTTGTTGTCAGGCTGCCTGTAATGAAGAATGCATTTTCTTTCTTTTTTTTTTTGCAATTTAGGAACCATTTATTGAGCACCTACTAAGTGTCAAAATATGCTACACGCATTATTTCTTTTTTTAAAAATTATTAGTTACAGATGTACAAAACAATACAATAGTTATCCTTTTCTCCCCTTACAAAGTGACTGAAATAGTTCTACATTTTCCTCCACCCCACTGATTTTTGAGGGCTAGAAGGTGGAAAATGCAAAATGCTTTATAGTCGTTTTTTATATAATTGTTCAGCTATAGCTGTCCCTAGAGAATCCAATTTGCTTTAATCCGTGCAGGTGATTCAGCAGGAGGTCCACGCAGTCTGAGCCCTGCCTCCTCTCCCACAGCCTCACCTCCCCCGTGTGACAGCCGCTTTGTCACAGTGATGCTAACTGCGGGTTGATTATGTGAAGATTCTGTAATTAACTTTCATAGTGTCTCTTAAAAAATAGTTGTGACACTTTGAAACTTAATCTTTAAAATGTCAAATACTAAAAATGCCTTAGATTCTTTCTTCAATGCCCTCGGGTTTTAACTGTGGGTTAAAATCAGTGTCCTGTGATTCGCATGATAATTAATGCACTTTATTTTAAGTTTTTAAATGGCACAAGTGATTCTTTGTCAAATGTCACAATGGGACTATGCTGTAACTCTCTTGCTAAATTGAAAATGTAGGGTTTTCTAGCTCATGTTGCAATAGCTTAGTTAAAAACAAAACACTTGTCTATGAAGTTCATGTCATTTTATATGTGGTTTGTATGAAAAACTTGGCTTTGTGAAAAGTTGTGTGCCTCTTGATATTGAAAAGGTTCATTTGTTGATTGTTTGCAATTAATCTAAGTGTGTCCTTTAGATACAGGAAGCCATCTATGCCTAGAATGCAGAGGGTCACTCTAGAAGCTGAGGTTTCAGAAAAACAAAACCTGTTCAAAGGGTAACAAAATTTCATTTAATTAGATTCTCTGGAATCCTGATTAGAGTTTTTGCATAAACTGAACAATTTTAGAATGTACAAGATCTGAAACTGACAAAAATTGAGCCAGAGATTAAGCAGCAAATAAATAAAATTTACCTGTGTCCCAAAAAATGAATTCTGATATTTGCTTTTGCAGATTTAGCTCGTTTTAGGATTATTTCAATAGCTGCTATGTATTGCACACTTTTCTTCTGTGCTGGGGAGAGCCTGTGGCTTGCCTGCCTGGTCCAGGATGGAGGGTCCCAGCCTTCCTCATCTCCACAGCCTGTGCTAGGGGTGCCCCTGGATTTCAGCAGCAGCGCAGCCCGGGGAGGGTGGTTATGGAGAAAGACCAAACCCAGCAACACATGTCTGTGGGTTGGAATCTGCTGCCCCTGATCCCTCTCCCAGCAGCCACGTGTGGGTGGATAGAGTGATTCTTTGCCGGCCTCTCCCTCCTGATGGTGGTTCCAGCGGGCTCCCCTGTCTCCAGGGCAGGGGACCACGTCAGATGAAAGAAGGCAGACATTGAGTTCAAGCTTGGGCTGAGATGAGTATGTGGGCCAGCGCGCTGTCTCATCACCCATCACCGATCTTTTAGCGACCGCTTTGTGACCTGCAAATGTCAGATTTTAGAGCACTTAGTCCACACCTCCTCCCTCTTATGGATGAGGAAAGATTTCAGGGGAACAGGAATGGAGCAGGAGCCCCGTCTCCTGAGCCTGGTGAATTTGGGGGAGACACAAGTGTGCGCCCTGGAAGAGGCTCTCTCTCCCAGTGGTTAGTGTGCCCTTTTCTGCCTGGAGTTCAAGACCTTGTCCTTCCTGGCAAACACTTCTGCATTGGCCACTGGGGTGCAGCCCTGCCTCAGAGAAGGCATCCATTGTCTCCTACCAAAGGGGTAGGGGAAAAAGAAACAGCAGAGAAATCTACTTATCTCTGTTTTGGAACATTTTGCACAAGTTTGGCGTGGAATTATTAGGGCAGTTGTAAAATTGTACACAAAATGAAGGCTTCCCTAACCACATGATAGGTCTCCTCATCCACCAACCAGAGACGGAGGAGTAAGGCCTTTCCCCAAAACAGACCTTGTGCTGCGAGTGTGCCCCTCATTTTAGGGGGCACCCACCTCTTTTGGGCTTTTGATTGAGAATGGACCTAGCTTAGGTGACATCCTAGATATCGGATTGGATTTAAGGAATGGTCACCCAGAAAACATCCTAGAGCAAGCAATCCCCTGGGGCTGAAAGCAACTCACAGGGCCATTGAAGGAGTGGAAATATGCACACCATGCATCTCCAGACAACCAAATCAGCCCTTGTAACTTCCCAGACCTCACGATCTAACTGCTGTGTGTGGTAGTGTTGCCTCCTCACAGCCTGGTGGGCCTCTCCCTGGGGGTCAAAGCTCCCCACAGGACCAGCCTCCCAGCTCGCCTCCTCTCCCTGCATGTGGACACTGAGGTCGGGGTCTATGTCGCCATGCTACCTCAAGCCCCCTTCTTGCGAGTGGGCCACAGCCCAGATATACCACCTCGCCCTAGCCTGTGCTTTTCTTTTTAGACCATCATGGATAGAAGTCATGTTCTTGAGCTGGTTGTCAGATAAATCACCTGGGGCAGCTGGAGAGACCTGTCTAAATCCAAGAGCCCTCACTTTCTGTCTCTGTTAGAGACAGAAATAATTTCAAGTGTCTACGCTTGAATGTCCTCGTCTGTAAGATGCTACTAAGGTCACGGGTATAAACCGCCTCTGGTACGACCTCAAGACATGGAGCTATGTTTATTATTGTCACTGAAAATTCTCCTGAGCATCAGCATAAGCAAGGATCCCCTAACCTAAAAAAAGTCAGCTGTTATGCCCCAAATGGGTAAACAAATCCTAGAGAAGTAAATGGAAAGATTTAAAATCATAGCCCAGGGAAATGCAAACGGGGTTGGAGCGTCTCCCACCGCCCAGTTCAAGGCTCTTTGTCTATGACAGTTCTAAAGGGATAGAGGTGTGACAATTGAGCAGATTTCAGCAAGACTCTTTGTAACACTGAAGTAAAAGTATAGCAAAGCACAAAGGAAGACACATATACCTGTAATTTTACCCACTGATAACCACTTGAAGCTGTAATGTGTTTTCTTCCATTATTTATAAATACTCCTCTAAAACCTCAGATCATATGTTTAAAATGATGACAGTTAACACTTACAGGGCCAGGAAAAGGGTGAAGTCTTTACCTCACTCTGTCTCATAACATAATTTTATCAACATGCAGTTTGGTTGTTTAATGTCCAGTGGACATATTTCTATATAGATGGCACAGTCTTTCTTTAACCATATACTTTGTAAAAAACATTGCTGATTGTATTAGTGAAAAACATGCTTCAAGGAATAGTCATGTACACACATTTGCCCACACTTATGACTTTTCTTTAAAAATCCTGGAAGAGTAGTTATTGAAGCCAGGTTCCAAACTGCTCTCCAGATAACAATTTACAGTCCTACCAGTAATGCATGCAAACATCCTCAATAAACTTTTGATTCTATTCTAGACACATCTGCACAAACAAGGCAAGGCAGCATGACTGAGGTTTCTATTGAGTGAGTGGCTTGCCTTGCAGGCCATACCCCAGTGGTGGCTTTTGGTAGCTCCATCTCAACCTAGAGCATAAGGAGAGAAGAGGCTAGTGAGGTACGAGGCTCCGAGCAAAGTCAGTTGGAGGGTTGAGAACTGCCTTTTCTCTCATCTGAAAACCAGTCACGTTTCTATAGTCCATTGTGTCCAATTGGGGACACCACATTTGAAAATGGTTATAGAAAAACTTGGAATAAAGTCAGTATTAAAGGTGATTAAAGCTCAGGAAATAATCAGTGAAGAAAGATGAAAGGAATTGGGTTATTTGTCCTGAAGAAAAGGAGGCCAATTAGTGACCTAATTACTATCTTGGAATTATAAAGAACATGAAAAAGAGTGGGTTTTTTTTCCTCAGTATTAATGGAGTAGTGAGTAAGAAGGATAGATCATATTAAAACAGGACTTTTCCAGGTGGAGACAATGAAAATGTTTTAAATTCATGATCTCATTAATCCTAATGACAACCTTTAGATGCAGGTATCATCTTCAGTTTACAAAGGGGAATTAGAGAAGTTACTTAATTTGCTAAGGGCTCCACAGCTAATATTTCAATCACCGCTGTGTACCTGAAGACCTAGCACTGCGCCTAGAAAAGAGTTTGTGTCTGTAGATGTATATTTATTGACTGTTGATTAAAGAAGGTAGAAGTATGACTTGAACCCAAGTCTGCTGGACTGCAAAGCCTGTGCTCCTAGCCACTTGGATAGACTGTCTCCAATGCAGTCAGCACATGATGCATTTTAAGGATTCAGTGTAACCCAGATATCGGCTGTTCCCTCACAAATGTGACATAAAGTTTGGTCTGTCATCAGCTGCATCCCAGGCACATTGTGTAAATGGTGGCTTCTCCAACATTTGTGAGGTCAAGAGAAGAGTCCATGAGGCAGTATGTCCTCTCACCCCAGACCCTCCTTGTGCCTGCCTCTCCTCCAAACCGGATGTCTGCCCTCCCCTGTCCCAGTACAGAGGCTCCCCGTGCCACTCCTCCCCAGGTGACAGTGTGTGCAGGTGGCTCATCCCAGCTCTGCCAGTTTGTCCCTGTCATGGGCAGCAGCTGGCCCAAGGCCTCTGTCTCGGATCTTGAGGGGATGATGGGAGCTCTTACCCTCTCACAGCAGGCCTCATCCAAGGGAGTCCCACAGCAGCTGCTGAGAAAATGACGTTTACCCCCAGTTATCTTATTTAATAATATGTTTTAGCTGGTATGAAGATATAAAAACAGTTCATTCAGCTCTAACCACCAGCCCCAGCATTGGCCCAGTGGGTCTCTTGAACTGCCACTATGGGGGACCTGCTTGGGCCCCCAGCTTCTGAAATGCTGAAGGTCAGTGGATTCATTGAAGAAGACACTTGCCTGGAGCCATCCAAGCACAGCTCAGGGATGCCCTCCTTGGTGAGAAGTGGCCAGTGGGGTGCACACTTTTCAGGAGGAAATGAAGGATTGGTTGGTGGACAAGCAAAAGATCACACCCAACCTTATCCTCCATCAGAGAGGATAAGCAGCTTCATTTCTAAAGCATCCTCTTTGGCTGAAATTCAGTTGCAAATGTGGGCACAGTACACATGTGTGATGTTGCACAGAGTGTGGCCTCCTAAAATGTCAAAGCTGAGCTGCCATCACTCAGGCCACTGGCTGGTATTCCACTTGCTAGAGCATACCTGTCAGTGGCCTCCTGCCACCATGTCACAGAAGACACCGGGCACACAGAGCCCAGGTTGTTCTCCGTCCACACTCATTACAATTTTTACTTTCTCAGTTAATTGAGGAGTATTTTTCACGTGGAGAGCACCATACGAGGCTGTGTCTTGAGGTCAGAAAGAACTAGGAGGTCACCTCAGCTCCTGTGGTGACTGATGTCCCCGGTGAGACACATGCCTGAGCCCAGTCACTCATGCAACAGCTGTAATTCCTCCCCTTTCAGTTTCACTCAAGAAAACACACTGGGATGTAAGTGAGGATCACTTATAGTCACTCTGGAGAGGACCCTGAATGTGTTTTAAATGGGCTTGAAAGAGTAAATAGTTCAAGCTTTAGCTCTTTCTAGTCAGTAACAATTTTCTCAGGACACACAGGGGGATGTCACACTATTATTAAGGACTTCTGAAACACAAGCTAGGATTCCCAACTTTCCTGAGGGACAGAGCTCATACTTTAGGGAAAACAGGACCATTTATGCAGGACACAACTTGGGCAGGAAGAGGGGTCTGTCCTGCTGATGAAGGGGTGAGCACTCATGGGATGACCGGAATTAGGAAAGATGGGGTTCATCCTGGCGATGATGTACTCACGTGCTGTCTCTGAGATGGGACACGACACAGAGCCCCTCCACAGGTCAAGGTTCAAGAGGGTGCTGACACCTAGAACCACCCTCTTGAAGACACCCTGGCCACATGTGTGGCCCCTAAGAGCAGGATTAGCAGACTGTGGGCTGTGTTGGGCCACCTCCCTGAAGGTACCATCGAGATACCCCAGTGTCACTGACTGGGAGGAAATTGTGGGGACCTGAGATGCAGACAGAGGCAGATCTGGCCCACCTTGTGGAGCACTGGTGACCCTGCCAGTCATACGCCAAGGGTATGTGCCCCTGGCTTGCTGTGTGGAGGTGCCCAGAGACACCAGGACTGCCGCAGTAACTCTGATGTTAGTGATTGTGTGATGGTTTCTAAACTCACCAGCAGAGGAGGCAGATACTTGGGAGGTTGTGGAAGAGAAGAGGACCATAATCTAAACCTGAAAACCCACACGGAGATATACTAACAGGCTGCAGGAAGGGGCTTGAACATCACCAGGCAACAGGCTTTTTGACTCGACACCACAGACCTGAGGCCGCGTGCGAGCCAGACTTACAACAGATCCAGTCAGAAGTGTATTTCATGCCTCTTCAGTCATTTTTCTGAGAACCTGTGCCTCCTAGGGAGAGAATGTCTCTAAAACATCTCTCATTGTCCCCATGTCACAGCTACCCTGAGAAAGCTCATTTCTGGAAAGTCATCCCTCTCCCAGACTCATCACAGCTGTTCCTGGAACCTCATTAATAAAAGTTGGGATCACTGCACACCACCCATGACACCTCAGACCTTCCCCTGACTCCCCTCCCTGCTGTGTCAGTCCCAAGAAAGGGCAGATTGGCAGGCTGCAGGGGACACACATGCATTGGCTCCAAGTGCCCTCAGCCCTATCCAAAGGCCTCTTCTTTGTCTCAGACAGAAATGGTCATTGTGTTCATCAGAAAGAAGTTTGTGGGTGGCACAAGTGCATTTTCTGGAACTGAAAAAACAAACAAACAAACATGTAAGGCTTTCAAAATATTGGGGGGGAAAATGTGAATAGTCCCCTTGAGAACTGTCTTCTTGCTAGTGTGAAAAAGAAGCGAGGCTCAAAATGAAGTCACTTGTGCTCTAACCCACCCCCCCATCACCTAAACAAGATGAATACTTCCCCTCATTGCAATTTCAGCTGCCCAGGACTGTAACCTTTAACCAGTCAACATGGAGTTACCTGGTCAGCTCTAGAGAGACAATCAGCTGATTGGCTCCTTTGGTTCCCCTTAGGAGGGCTACCTCGTCTGAAATGATGCATTCTTGCCTAATAATTTCCTTTTCCCATCTCATTTCTGTCTTTAAAAACTTCCCTGTTGTACAACCCTCTGGAACGCCTTTCTATTTGCTAGATGGGATGCTGCTCGGTTCATGAATCATTCAGTAAAGCCAATTAGATCTTTAAATTTACTCAGGCGAATGCTTGTTATTGAACACTAGCATTGAGAAAGGATTCTGAATAATAATAATACAATCCAGCCTCCCTATGCTGCTTTCAAGGAAAAAAACCAAGTATCTTTTGGGGGACAGAAACCTTTGGAAAAAACTATCTAGGTCAGGAGCCTGAGGTAGAAGATGGAACTCTTTTTTTTTTTTTTTTTTAAGATTGTATTGAGGAATTGGGGGAGGGGAAGAACAGCATTGGGGAACCGGGGGAGGGGAATAGACAAGTTGCTCTCCTTTTGTTCTTCAGTCTAGTTGTGGAGGACGTCGCTTCACTGGCCCATGTAGGTATTATCATTGTACTCTTCCTGGGTGAGGCAGTCGCTGACCGGCCATTGTATGGCTGCTCACAGTGGCTCATGGCGGCTCACGGCAGCCCACTGCAGCCCCACTGCAGCCTATGCCGCCTCTGGTGACTCAAGGCAGCCCAGCTCCAGGTCGAGCTGTTGTTCACCATCTTAGCTGTAGAGGGCGCAGTGTCACTGGCCCTCATGTGGGATCCGAGCCCCGGGTTTTGCTGCTCAGATTGGTGTCCCAAGCTAACTCTTAACCAACACGCCACTCGGCTGGTCCGAAGGTGGAACTCTTGAATTTGGAGTGCCAACCCAACTCTGGGCTACCTACCTTGGCTTGAAAGTAAAGTAAATCCAATTTGATATTTTTGGTTTTCCCCTAAGTCACAACTGAACCCAATCTTACTATTGGGTTGTCAGAAAAGTCATGACAGCGAAAAACATAGAACAAATACATCATGACTTTTCCGACAACCCAGTAGTACAGATCCACAAAACTCTGCACTCACATGCAGCATTCACCCAACTTGCAAGAGGAAATGACCTTGCTAAGAATGGGGTCCAATGGGGAGGCCTTGAATTCATTAATTAAATAAACTACAACTGTGGGAGCAGAGTGGGGGAATACAGGTGGGACCCTTCTCACCCTTTGCTTGTTCACACAGCTGGGATTGCTAGGAGGTGAACTGAGTGCTCCTCAGAAGATATTTGCATAATGCCTTTTAATTAAATTTGCAGGCTAATAAGTTTACTCAGCTTAGGTGAGTAATACTGACTGGTGCCAGGCCTTTTGGGGATCCAGGTGGTCCTAGAAAATTTGAGTCCTGTGGCAATCTTTTAGTCTGCCATGGCTGCCATATAAAGTACCACAAGCAGGTGGGGTAGATGACAAACACCTATCCTCTCACAGTGCTGGAAGCTAATAGCCCCACAGGGCAGACTCTGGGGCCTCCTCCAGCTTCTGGTGGCTCCTGGCATTCCCTGGTTGTGGCACTGGCACTGGCACTCCATCTTCTGCCTTCACATGGACGTCTCCCCTCTGTGTCTCTGTGTGTCCCCTCCTCTGGACAGTAGTGCCTCTCACTGGCCCAGATCCTGAGGGTGATCTGCCCAGGAAGATAGGTTTTCATTGGCCCTAAACACACATAGCTAACAAGGGAAGGCCAGGCTCTTCCTGGTTTCCCACATCTGCTTCATCCTTGCCTGACCTCCAGTGTCCACAGCGATGCTCTAACCCCCAGCCCAGCCTACCTGGTGATCATCCTAGCCCAGGCCTGGCAATGGGACTTGCATTTCTGCTCTCAGCCCGAGCCTTTGTCTTAGTAATGTCCTCTCTCAGTCAGGGTTCATCATATTTGCAAAAACAGAAGCCCAGTTCTGACAAGTTTCAGGAGAAAGGAGATTTTTTTTAGAAAAAGGATATTAGGAAGCTCCTGGAGGGCCAGAGAACCAGGACTGGATGCTACACGCCAGGAGCAATCTCTAAAGATTTTCAAAATGTCCCCAGGTGACTCTTATGTGCAGCCAACATTGGTGGCCACAGTTCTGGGGTACCGAGGACACCCCTTTCCTATTAGCTAAGGCCTCATTAACAGGGGAAAAAACCACAGCTTTAAATGCTCATAATATCAGGTTTGCACCATGCTAAGAAAATTCAGCTGTCTTGCTATTTTGCCTATTCAAATCATCAGAAAATTGTACCGCATGGCATCATTTGGAATTTTAATGAGAACTGCTTTCTTGGTTTTAATTGGATTCCAAGTTGCAGTAATCCTTTATAAAAATCTCTCAATATATTATGCTTACTCTGCCAAAAATATTGTTAGCACTGCATTTTAAACATGAGAGGCGGGTGGAGGGGGGGAGGACAGAGTAGATAGCAGCTCATTTTAAAATACGCTAAAAGGCACAAGCACATGCCCACACAGCAGACGTGGGTATAGTCCAAACCCAATTTGTAGGAACAGGATTTTTGCTTGTAGGAAACAGAGCACACAGGACCAGAAAGCAGTGTGACTCAGGACGTGACCCAGCCTTGGCCATCGAACCTCAGGGAGCCTCCATTTCCTCGGGCTGGGAAAGAGAAGGAACCTCACTACCTAAAAGGTGTCAGGCACTGGGCCAGGTACCTGTTTTGCTGCTCCATGGCCCTCCCAGCAATACTATGAGGTAAATATTATAAGACTTGCTTCGGTTCTGGGGAAACTGAGGCCCAGGCATATTAAGTAAAGAGTCCAAAGTGATATAACCGGGAAAGGCAGAGATAGGACTCAAAGCCAGGTCCCTCTGAGTCCAAAGCCCTTTCTGTCTATACCACTCTGGTATAACAGTTTTGACTGAGACCAAAAACCCGTTCATATTTGAAGGCATTATGCTAAGTAAAATAAGCCACAAAAGGACAGATAGTGTAGGATTCCACTTATATGAGGTCCCTAGAAGAGTCATATTCATAGAGACAGGAAGTAGAATGGTGGTTGCCAGGGGCTGGGGGAAGAGGGATGGAGAGTTAGTATTTAATGAGAACAGAAGTTCAGTTTGGGAAGAAAAAGTTCTGGAGGTGGATGGTGGTGACGGTTGCACACCAGTGTGACTACATAAAGCCACAGAACTGCACACCTAAAATAGTTATGATGGTAAATCCAAAATTAAAGTTAAAGACTACCATTCCTTTTAAAATAACTGATATAATTGTTTTTTGGTTATTTATCACACAGAACATATTGCTGAGGTCTTCTGACACTTAATATAGAATTCTTCTCATTATGTACTTTCTGAAGGAAAAAATATTACAGCACTCAGATCTGGGAAGGCCTTTATATGTATACAAAAGCAAAAAAATTTTTAGCATATTTTACGTTTAAAAAAATTTGCACCTCAGATAATTCCCTTAAGAAGGTAGAAATGTGTAAGCTACCACTGGTGAAAAAATATTACAAAACTTTAGTTCACCAATAGCTAATGTCCATAATAGATAGAGTTATCGCAAATCAGTAAGATTAAAAACAAACAAACAAAAAAACAACCCAAACAGACCAAGAGGAAAATGGGCAAAGGACATAGACAAGTCAAGAAAGAAGGCATACAGTCAATTCCTGAAAAACATGTTAACTGCATCAGGACTCAAAGACTGCAAATTAAAATATTTGTTAGCATTTTTCACTTGCCACATTGACATACATTAAGCAGAATCATAAAGTACAATATTGCTAATACATTGCTAATACATTGCTTATGGGGTAGGTAGTTGACATGGTCTGTATGCATGACACTTTGGCAGTATTTACACATCAAAAGCCTGGGAAGTGAATGTTGTCTTTTACAGCAATGCATGTCCTAGAATTTATCCTGAGGGAACCATACACATATGGTCTAAACAGAATAGTTGTACAAGGACATACATGAAGGTACATTGTTTGTAACAATGAAAAATTAGAAACAACATAAGTGTCCTACAATATAACCACATGGTGCTACGGCGCAATTTAAAATAATTTTTAGAATAATATGATCATGAGAAGAAATGCACAAAACGTTTAAGGTGATAAAAGTGTGAAACAGCATATAATGTGTGATTTCAATTATTTTAAAATGCATAATCAAGCACAGAAAATATGGGAATTAGATATATATATATATATATATATATATATATATATATAGAGAGAGAGAGAGAGACAAAGAGAGAGAGAGAGAGAGAGAGAGAGAGAGAGAGAGAGAGAGAGAGAGAGAGAGAGAGAGAGAGAGAGAGATGGTTTTCCTTTTTCAATTACTGTATTTTACAAGTCTTTTAAAAATAAATATTTTTGGGCTGGCCGAGTGGCGCAGTGGTTAAGCGCTGGCATGGGAAGCCAGCAGCCCCTGGTTCAGTCCCACATAGGAGGGCCAGTGACACTGCCCTCAAAAACATAAAATAAAAAGAAACATTTTTGTGTCTGGGAACAAACTATCACTTAACTCTCTCACTCCAAAGGGAGTAAAAATGGGTCTGAGAGAATCTGCCTCTGTTTCCCTTGGCAGCGGGGAGAAATGGAGGTGCGGGGAGGGAGGGAGGGGCCAGGACACCTCATCCCTGCCACTTCTGCTCTGACTCCATATCCGACCCGGTGGGGTTCTGTACCAGGATGCTGTATCCATTAGAATGCCGTACTGCTCAGAGTTCAGCTGCAAACAACCAGAACCCTCTCTGGCTAACTTAAGCAAGGGGTTCATTAAGAGTCATAGTTACATTATTGGTTATATTCTCCAAACTCTCTTTCATATCCCCATAGCAATCTTGTGGTTACCAATTTGTGTTTTCTAATCCCCTCACATTCTCTCTCATCCCCACCCCCGCATCTAGCAAACCTCAGTTTTTTTTCTCTATATCTCTGAGAATATATAGATATATAGAGATATATATCTCTATATCTATGTTTCTGATTAGTTCGTTCATTTTTTCTATTCTTTAGATTTTACATATAAGTGAGATCATATGGTGTTTGTCTTTCTCTGTCTGACTTATTCACTTAACATAATAGTTTCTAGGTCCATCCATATCATTGCAAATGTTAAAAGTTCATTCTTCTTTATGGCCGAGTAATAGTCTATTGTATGCGCTGTACACCTGAACCAGAAGCTGAATAATTATGAATGTCAACTAAAATTATATATATATATATTCACAGGATGTGGAGTACAGCATAGGGAATAGAGTCAATGGAACTGTAACAGCTATATATGATGTCAGAGGTGTAGTAGATTAGGGGAAAGGGGTTAGCACTTTGTGAGTGGTGTAAATGTCTAACTATTACATTGTTTTGTACACATGAAACTAATAAAAAAAAAAAAAGAGTTACTTTTAAGGTCATAAAATCACGCCAGGGGCTGGAGAAGCTGGCTGGAGGCTGTGCTTTCAGGACCCTTCCACAGCTGATGAAACATTGCCTCTTCCCCTTTTAGGAAGCTGGGGGGTCAGTACAATGCCACCACCACTGCTGGCTCCACACAGCCTTTGCTGTGACAAGACTGACATGGTCTGCAAACATGGGGACCAGACGCTGGCATCTCTGCTGCCACAAATACACAAACTCGAAATGCTTCCACCGCCTGCTGGGACGTGGGAAGGGCAGAAGAGCGGCCTCTGTCTCAACATGCTCACTTTTTCTTACAAAATCTTGCACTTCTAGATGGCACAGCCTGAAGCCCATGTGGAATCTGAGCTGTGCCAGAGTTTGAGGGATGCAGTCTTCGGCAGTCCAGCTGCTGGCCTCAGTGAGGCACACGGTGGGGAGAGGAAGTGGAAGTGACTGAGCCAGTCTGCACCATCTTCCATAAATGCACTTGGCTGTGTTAAAGGGATTACCCAAATGAAAGTGGCCTAAATTGTAAGGACATTGGTTGTTATGTGTAATAAATCATCCAGAGGGAAGCAATTGCAGGATTACAGAACTCAGTGGCTTGGTGAATACACGGCTCTCGTCAAGAACTGGGAAGGTATGCTATTTTATCCTACTTACACACTCATCAGCCTGTCACAGCTTCATGGACACTGGCTGCCACAGCTCCTTCATACAACGATATCTAAAGTTCAGAAGGAAGACAACCAAGGTCTCTTCATACTAAATTATGATACAGGGCTGGAGAATTGATGTAGTCCTGAGTGAAGAAATATAAGTGAATTACTAACTTCTTAAGTAACTCAGTCCTTTTATCAGGAAGTCAAGCTAAGCCCATAAGCTCCAAGCTGACTTCTCCCAGGCTCCCATGCTAAACTATGGCTCCATCACTAAACCATTCCTCCATCATTAAACCATAGCTCCATCACTAAATGATTCCTCCATCGCTAAACCACTCCTTCATCACTAAACCATGGCTCCATCACTAAACCACTCCTCCACCATTAAACCACTCCTCCATCACTAAACCATGGCTCCATCACTAAACCATGGCTCCATAACTAAACCATTACCTCCATCACTAAACCACTCCTCCAGAGCTATAGTGGTTCTGTCTCTCTGGAGAAGCCTGACAAGTGGGATATGAAGAGACCAGCAATGATTCTGCATCCGGACAGGCTCACTCCGCGTTACATACCTACCTCTCTGGGTGGTGGGAAGGTTGCTCATATCACACAGCAGCCACCAAAGTTCCAGTAGACACAGGACTCAGGAGACCTGGTCCCAGAGAGCTCTAGGGGGGTCCCTCCTTCCGAAAGATTGCTACTCTCACACTACAAGCATTCACTTGGTTGGCTAGCAGATCACGGACCCACTGCTCCAGCTCTGCTGGGTTGGCCCATGCCGTGTGGCAGAAGGAGTGAGCAAGTGTGTCCGCAGCGAATCTCCTCGGAGACCTGGTGCTCCCAGGACCCCCCACTCCCCATTCTGCTTTTCCTGGGCCGGGCAAGTCAGGTTTCCCAAGGGACCACGACACAGAACAGGCTCCCAGCTCCTGCCTTCACCTGCCTGAGCTTTCTTCCTGAGCACAGACCAAAAGTGCAACCCTTCTCACAACACCAGACAGCCCCAGCTCTGGCCCTGATGAGTTTCTCTGGTTGGAAGACTTCATGGCTCAGAATGAATGAGTCAGGCTCCCAGGGTGCAGAGAGCTGACACGGGCAATCAGGAGTGTGCTCAGCCAGGAGGGTGCCTGCAGTGAGCTGAGATCACGTGGAAGAACAAAACTGAAATGTCAGCTTCCTAGAACCAAGGCCTGCGAAATCCTCTCGGAAATGATGGGTGCAGGGCAACTTCCTGTTGATGTTTGCTGACTTCCACGGGTGGGTCAGCTTCAGAAGAGACTGGAATTTGGAAACAATTACGCTAATCTCAGTTGACTTTGCCCTAGACAGAGCTGTGCTGCTACTGAAGCAGTTCGGTTGAGATTTCCACACTGCAACATATTGAGAATCAAACCCATTGATTCAGAGAAAATCCTCCAAACCCTTAAATAGAAGTACCCCGCCTGCTGCATTAGTTTACAGAAATATAGCTTACTGCCTGGGAGTACCTACATGCCTAGTTCTCTTTATGGGAGGAAAGAAGGATACCCCCAAATCTTCAATAAGGTGAAGCATAGAACAAGGGAACCCCAATGAAATCGCTGACAGGAAGATTATATCGTATACAGGGGTTTCTTAGGCACAAGTTGTTAACACACAAAGGTGGGAGCCGGTTTGTTCTTTTACTTTAACGGCTTTTGGCTATTTAACTAGTTGGAGTCTAGGAGGGAGTAAATGTGACCACACCCAGAACCTCCTCTCTTCCATCACGTAACTGGTCTCCCTCCCCCTCCTGTCAGGCCCAGGACTGCAAATGGGGTGCAGGGGACAGAAGAGGTGAGGGAAGTGGCAGGGGGGGGTGCTGCTGAAGCCACAGCTAGAACCTGCCTCAGGAGGGGAAAGGACCCGCCCCTGCCTTGCTCCCTCCTCCCTCTCCCAGCTCCCCAGGAGCGCCTTCTGGGTCCCAAAACACAGATGCAGAAGCCTGTGACTTCTCACCTCCACCCTTCCCCCCATCCCCACCCAGCCATGGGCCGCAGTGGCCTGGCTGGCTGCTCTGGCTTACTCTCACCTCCGTTTCTGTCTTTTACAACAGGCCAGCAGCCCCCAGCCCTGGCCTTGCTTACAACGCTTCTTAGGACTTCTTTTTCTGAGTCAGCAGCTGTTCCCCAGCTTCATGGAACAGAGAGGATGCTGTGGGGAGAAGCTCCTGGTGGGAGAGGCCACTCTGCAAACCTGGCTGCTTAGTCTGCAGTGGCTTGTCCCATGCTGTCCTGCACTCCCTCCGGGTCTCACTGAAGTGTCATTCATGCCTTATCACCAGCCTTCAGAGAGCACAATGAGGTGCCAGGTGACACCCACAGAGACACAGCACCCTGCTTCTGACTGCGATGGCTCCTACCTGACACACCTGTGCTGTGCACCACGCGCAAATCTGAGCATTTGAGATGTGTCAACTCCTGTAATTCTCACAACAACCCTGTTAAACACGAACTGAGGTCATGCCTATTCTGCAGGAACAAGGCAAAGGGGCAGAGTTCACCCAAATAGTGAGTAGCAGGGCTGGGGCCCAACCCCAGGTGCTTCTGGCTCCAGAGCCATCTCGCCATTGCCCTGCTCTGACCCAGGGAGAGAGAATCCTGCTCTAGGACAGAAGGCGGTGCCCACAAGATGAGAAGGCAATGGGGAGTGCTTAGAGGTCTAAACCCAGAGAAGCTCCCTTCAGGGGCCGGAGGTCAAGGCGAAAATGGTAGAAGTCATGGCCGTATTAGCGGTAACAGTCACCATCTCTTCAGCACTCGGTCAATGCCAGGCCTGTGCCAGGCGTGTTGCATGTATTAACTCTTTCAACCCTCAGGTTCGCCCTGAGTAGGTTACTGCTGTTTTACTTATGGGGAGACAGGCAGCTCGTCTCCGGCCGGCCCACTGTGTGCTTGTCAACACTCCAAGTTGGGTGACACCTGTTGAGGACGTGACATCGCCAGGGTGGGACTCAACATACAGAAACTGGTAAAAGCTATAAATTAGAACTTGTTGTGAGTCTCTGTTTTTGTAGAAGACCTGGTCATTGGACATTTCCCAGCACCCCTCAGAGGCCGGCTTGCCCAGCCAGGGTCACCAATAAGCAGGAAGCAGCACCATCTCTGGAGTGGGCTCCTCAGGAAATCAAGGGTGTCTGAGCCCAGTAAAGACGCTCGTCTGAATCCAGAACTAATGACGTTCAGGTGTAGGGGACAACTGTTAAATACCTGCTCCTCTCAGGTAGGAATGGGCACCCAGGTAGACTAGGTAAAGAGAATCAAAAAGCTTCCGCTCTTCCCCCAACACACACACAATCTCTCTTTCCCAAGCTCCACCAAATAGACATTGCACTGGGTGGGAAGAGCCTATATTCAAGCAGAAATAGCCTTGGGAAACAGAAGTTTTAGTTTGGACCACCCTAATTTTGTGCCCTTGAATTAAAAGGAGTTGCTGACAGCTGGCAGGGAGGCCGGGCAGGCTGCGGGATTGGCAGGCCAGGCCCGGTGGTGGTACCCACCTGGGGACAGGGAGGCCAGGCAACCTGAGAGCAGGTGGGAGGGCCCCAGGCACACTCCTGGACCTGCAGGGGTGCTGAGGGCCCCAGGCTCTGGCATGCCTCATCTTCATCCTTTCCAAGGCATGCAGACACAGGAGGTTTGGAGGCACCACTGACACCTGGTGGCAAGTCTCTGAATTTCTCATCCATCAGCTTCCCAGGAAGGCTGCACAGTGACCTCAGCTCATAACCCCAAGCACAGTGGCTGCTAAAACTATGTCTGGCATTGCAGGGCCCTCTGTTGTCACTGACTTTAGATTCACAGGTGCTCACAGCCACCCCGTGGGGTAGGCGTCAGTCTCACCACTTTACAGATGAGAAAACCAGGGCTCAGAAATGGTTAATGACTAGAGCCCATCAGTGATGGGCAGATAAGTGACTGGTCCAAGGTCAGGTCCCTCGGCTTTCCATCATGCAACTTCCACTCTCCCTGCACCCCAAGTACAAGCAGGTCACCTCTTTGCCTATATCTTCCCTGATACCACACTCTTGATGACTGTAGCTTTGTAATAAGCCTGAAGCCGGGGAGTGTCAGTCTGTCTTTGTTCTCCTCCTGCTGGCTGTCCTGCGTCTTTTCCCTCTCCACACCTGCAGACCAGCACTGGCCCATTCAGACCCTCTATCCTAGCGGGCTGCAGCTAGGGGCCAGCCCCACCGCATTTGCACACTCTAGCCAGGTCAGGCTGCTTCTGCACATCCACTCCAGGAATGGTGGGCTGCTTCTACAGACCAGCGCCAGCCCACGCTCTTTGACCAGATTTTGTTTTTTTTTGTTTTGTTTTGTTTTGTTTTTTCCCCACCAGCAGCTGCCTGAGGCTATGGCAGCCATCCCTTATTTGCAGAGGCCTCAGCCTTGCGGGAGGGGTAGCTCTCTTGGTCCTTAGTTCCTATGGTGCACTTGTGCTGTCTAGAAGCAGTCGCTGCTCTTCCACACCTCCTACCTCTGGACTCCCCGAGGTCCTCTCGAACCGCTGTTAGTCATTAGCCACCTTGTCTTGTTCTACTTAATAATTCTTTATATTAAAATATCCCCATTTAAATAACTGGTATTGTTTCTATCTCCTGATTGGACCCTGACTGACAGAGCCCACCAGCAGAGCCAAACAAGGAGATTCTGGGGAAGCCAAGGAGACTGCTGGCAGGGTCTGGGCTGCAGGGCACAGGGCAGAGTGTGTGTGTGTGTGTGTGTGGGGAGGGCGGCGAGGAGGTGCATTTGGAGATAAGAGATAGTCACTCAATGACTGAATCAAAGGGTGAAATAAAGATATTTTCAGATGAATATAAAGGACATAGGAAGTTTTTTTTAAAAAGTTATTGAACACATCCTAGGCAAATATCAGGTTGTGAAAAAAGTCATGACACACTTTTGCAATGAAAAACATAGAAAAATACATCATGATTTTTCCAACAACCCAATATAAACCAAAAGAAAACTAGTGTGACAATGTTGTTAGAAAAATTTAAAAATCAGGAAGAAAAAGAAAGACTATTATAAATAAAAAGATAATCAACAGTTGAGTTAGATTTTTAAATCTTGTTGAAACTGATAGAACAAGCAGACAAGTCATAATGAAAAGTGTGGAAGATTTCATTAATGGTCTGATAAGCTTGATCAATTAGATATTAAAGATAGAATATACATAGCCTTCACTTGCACACAGCACCCTCACACATGCAGATTACACATATGGCTAGAGGAAGCACAGAATCAGTGCAAAGAATCAGCTGATCAATGCAAAGAATTAGCATCATTCAGACTATCTTTTCTGACCTTATATAAAATAAAATAAATCAACACCAAAGGATCAATTTATAAAGTCCCATATAAATATAAACAAAACACAATGTGACTGAATAATCTTTGGAATAAAGAAGAAATAAAGAAAATCATTAAATATTTGAAATTGAATGACCCATCACATGTCAAAATGCATAGAACCAAGGAAGCTTAAATGATGTTTAGAGGTAAAATTAGTTTTAAATACATTCATTAGAAAACAACAAATGAGTTAAGTTCTGATTCAATAAGCTCCAAAAAGAGTAAGAGTAAACCCATGCAAGCAAGCAAGCAAGCACACCAACAAAAAACCCAAAGAGAAAGGTAGAAATAAATGAATTAGGGAAAAATACTACAACAGAGAAAATGAATAAAACCAAATAATTCGTTCTTTGAAAATATAGACAAGCCAGCAGTAAAACTAATCAAGAAAAAAGGGACGAGATTCAAATAAACAAAAATATAAAAACAGAAGATGAAACAGACACATTCCTATAAAAATTTAAAACTTTAATTGCCACAAGAAGCAGAAAATCTGAATATATCAAGGGCCAATTGCCCAAAACTCAACAACCCTTGGAGATCTGTCCTATCACTCCTGCACAGTACAGAGGGGAAACTAAAGACTCAGTCATTTGAGAAACTCGCCCCAGGTCACAGAGCAGAGCCCGGATCTGAACCCCGGCGGCCTGATTCCAGAGGTGTCCCTCTGCACCCTCCTGCTTTACTGTTTTGCCTGGAGGAGAGCAGTAAGGTACACGATAATGGTCAGCAGAAGCTGTGTCTTTCATCTCCGTATCATCACGTCTAGCACATGAAAAAGGCCTCACACATTTAAAAACAGTCAATTTTTTTAGATAGGCCAACATTCACTTGGTTATGAAATTTGCAGGTACTAAAAGGGTATGCAGTGGAGACCCCTCCCCTTCGCCCCCTACGCCCTGAGAAACCCAGGGGCCCTCCCCCGAGGTAATGCTATCCCTTTCTTGTGGATCTTTTCATAAATATTTTATGCACATACAAATAAAGACATATATTATTTTTCTCACATATGCACATTTTTCAGCTCCTTATTTATTTATTTTTCACTTTAACAATATATCTTGAAGATCATATCGATTCATTTAAAACATCCTCATTCTCGGTAAGTTTGCAGAGTATTCCATGGCGTCTATACTATAATTTAATAGTTGCTAGAATAGTTATAATTTAACTGTTGTTAGAGCAGTAGGATGTTTCTGATCATTTATTTCAAACAATGCTGGTGACTCTATCACATGTGCATCTACATTTTTTGCACATGTGCAAATAAACCTGAAATATACATTTGTCCCAGGTACTAAACTATATCTCTCGATTACTAAAGCTGTAAAGCAAATCACCCCACACCTGAGAAACCTCAGAAGACGACGACATTTATTTTTGCTCACAAACCTGCAGTTTTGGCAGGCAGGACTCAGTGGGATGGCGGGGGCCTGCTCCGCGGGGCCTGGGCTGCAGTGCTCAAGGCGGAGGCTGGAGTCCTCGGAAGGAAGCCTGGCCCCCTCAGGGCTGGCAGTGGTGCTGGCTGTTGGCTGAGACCTTAGCGGGAACCAGACCCTCGTATGTGACCTCTCCAGGTGACCTGGGCTTCCTCAAAACGGTGGCTGAGCCCCAGAAGTGGCATTTTAAGAGAGAGACAGGCCCACTGCCTTTTAAGACCTAACCTCGGAATTAAGGCATGTAGCTAGGCAGTCCCCAAATCTCACCCAGCTTCCAGCGGAGGGAAATATAATCCTCTTGACACGGAGCGGCAGAGTTTTGGAGCAAAATGTGGGCTCAGTAATACTACTGTCACACTTTTGGAAAAGCCCGTCAGCCACAGATAGATATGTTTCTAGATGCGGACTCGCTCCATAATCATGGGTATGTGCAGTTTAAATTTTGATAGATGGTTTGCTAATTGCCTTTCAAGAGAATGTGTACCAATTCACTCTCAATAGCAGTGCGGGAGAAACACGTATTTGTTTAAGGGCGGAATGAAAGGACTGGCGCGAAGAAGAAATGAGTGGGCGAATGAGTGAGCTGAATGAATGCGCTGAGGCTGGACTTCAGATAAGGACTTAATCACTTGGCCACTAGAGGGCGGTGTGCTTCCACAGAAGTGAAGGGAGGTCCTCTCTGAAAAAGGTTTGCGAACGCCTCGGTGACATTTGCTGGTGGAGGGGGCGGGGTGAGTCTCCCTACATCCAGTCCCCTGTGTTATGGTATTGACCCTCACTGGATGCCGTCAATAGACTGGAAAAGGAAGCAGGGCCACAGCTTTCCATTTGTGTTGCTCTTTACAGGATAGGCCTCTGAACCTTGTGTAAGGTCCACCCAGAACCACAGGCCCAGAAATCGGAACACAGCGGTCTTCTTCAGGGGCCTAGGGGGTTACGGAAGTTCCTTCAAAGGCAGATTTCCAAAAGGGTTTAGTTTTACGGCTACAAGTGTGGGAGCCGGCACAGCCTGGGAGAACTGGGTTGGTCTTTGGAGACCATGGAGGGCCTGAAGCCCACCTGCTGTGACTGCCCCAGGGTGATTCCGGGGGTGTCACTCCATCCCCACACCCTGCTGCATGTCCTCAGTCACCTCCAGGGACAGCTCGAAGTTACCAAGATCCTTGGCTTGCCTGCCTGTGTCCCCTGCCCAGGGCGGGCCAGCGGGCCCTTGGTGTGGCATCTGGGGACATCAAGCAAGATTTTGCCATCCTTAGGTGTCCCCAGGTAGCCCCCCCCTCACCCCACTTCTCCGTCCATATGGTCTGTCTGCTGAACTTCACACCCTGAGAGCCCCGGGCCGCCAGGTCACCCATTAACAAGGCTGCCTGTTTCCCCCGCCCTCCAGTCCAGAGCTGACTCTCTCCAAAACGTCCACCTTCCTGTCTCCCTCGCCATCCCTGTGCCACGGCGGACCGTCAGTGCCCCCCAAGCACTAAGGTGGCCTGTGCACAGAATGTGCGCGGCACCTTGCACACGGGACCCCACCCACATGGGGCCGGGTGAGCAGCCGCTGGCATGTCCCAGGCAGGCCCGCCGGCCCATGCCCAGCCTGCTGAGCGCCGCCTCTCCCTGGCTGCAAGACACAGAGGAAGCTGGACATTGGGACAAGACAGCTTGGATGTCAGAATGATTCCGCTGGGTGTGAGCTTTCTAAAAATGTCGTGAGATGGCATATGTCCCCCTACCCATCTCCGATGTTGCCTCAGCCACTGAGGTCCAGGGCAACGCTAGGGGAAAAGTGGGGTGTTGGGGACAGTTCCCAGGAAGCAATGGAAAGTCCCTGAATTTGCTTTTAGTCCAATAGGGGACCAGCAGGTCTCTTTGGCCAGCCCTAAGGCCATGCTGTCACTTGCATTAAGCTCTATTCAAGGGAGTCCATTTGGGCCCCAACCCATCACTTTCCATGTCATGGTCCTGCCTCAACTTGGAGGCAGAGCAGCGGGGAAGGTCTGCAAGCTGACTGATGCTGGCATCCCCTGCGAGGTGGCCCTCTGTGGCCTGGGAGGGGCTGAGCCACAGCAAGAAGGCCTGGCTTTGAACCTCAGTTCTGTGACCCTGGGCGTATGACTGGGCCTCCGTTTCCTCACGTAGGAAATGGATCACAGCTCCTGCTTCATAGAATCCCTTTGTGAATTAAACAAGGGCAAATGCAGCCATTTCTGCATGATGCCTGCACAGAGGGGCAGCCATGGAGCAGCTCCCACCTCTCCTGCCCTTCTCTGACCTTGCCGCCCAGACACCGTCTCCCAAACAGGAAATGCAGGCATTTTGGCCACACTCACAGCAGAGAGGAATCAGGCTGAGACTCAGCAACACTGATCCTGACAGGCCGTCACGGGCCCTCTCCAGCTAGCTGCCCATCTCCACTTTTCTGCAGCTGATGTAGATGGGGGTGGTGAGCGTGGGGGGATGCAGTGATGGCTTGCTATGTGTCACCTGTCCCTCAGGGGAGTGGTCTGGGTGTCAGGCACTGTGCCGTCTCCAACTGGGGCCAATCACTGGGTGACTGCCTGATTACATGGGATGCTGGCTTCACCCTGGCCCCTGTGCTGGTGGCCCCACGTCAGAGGGGTGGCCTGGTCTGCCTTCCTCCCCTGGCTGACCTCTCACTGTTCCCTAGTTAACACCCACTAAGGAATTTAAACACAGGGAGCTCCACCTCCTGCCCTCAGAGTCCTGAGGGAAACATTGGTGCTAACCTACTTTCAAAATTTCTTTCTTGTGAGGGCCTCAGAACAGACAGCGCTGCTCTCTGGTTCAGTGCGTGGCTGGAAATGAGCCCAGTGGGTCAGAAGAGGGGGGTGGGGAGGCCCCAGTTCCAGGCCACTCAGCCTCACACTCCCTGTGCCGTCCCTGGGTCACCAGGCTGAACACAGACATGGGTCTTTTTCATGGGAGGCTGAGGGTCCAGCAGGGTGTCTCCGGCCATTTATCTTAGCAGAGGTTAGATAACCATAATTACCAGGTGTGGTGCCAACCCAAGAATGTTTATTGTTTTCCAGTTAACTAAATGGGAAAGGGCACCCCTAGGGAACCCCCACAGGGAACTGGTCAGCTCCACAGACTGAGCGTGAGGGAGAGGGGCAGCCCTTCTCCACTTCACTGCCCAGCATGCAGACCACTGCCAGCCCCCAACAGAGGCATCTTTGTAGAGTGCATGACCCCCCAAAATCAATGAGGTTCTTTGCTTTCCTTCATGCCTCTTTTGATGGCCCCTGTCCCAGTAGGGACAAAGGGTCAGAGTTCCTGCCACTGTTATTTATTGTCTCATACATCTCAGCTGCTTGGGGAGCAGGAACTGTGCAGCCAGGAGCAGCTGGACTGGGAGAAAAACCCATCAAGCAAACGGACTAGAGAAGACGTCAGGGAAGGAAATATGGGCCATGGAGGAAGACAAGGCAACTTTTAAGAGTGTGTGCTTATGACTTCCACGAGAAAAGCCCTGGGGGTCCTGAGCTGCCGTGGGTCATACCAGCCCCTATTCCTGTCCCAAGGACCCCACAGTGGTAGAATCAGACACATCTCCCACTCCAGCCAGGGAAAGATGAAGGCCTGTCCAGTGAGTAATATCGATGGGGACAGCCCACTTTGGGGACAGCAAAGATCAGGGCCCAACATTTCTCCTCCCTGGAAACTGAGGACAAGAGCTGAAAGGAGTTTGTAAACCATCTGTTCCAGGACCATAGCCTCCCAGGGCCTTTGTCTTGCTGAGACCCATGGATAGAAGCCAGTGAGAAGCTTGGGCAGGCAGGTCAGTGGGCAGTTTGGAAATGAAGGGACGGCTGTTCTCAGGAACCTGGACTTGGGCCAACAGATGTGAAACAAATGGTGGCAATTCTGCATGCCTGCATCTGAGGTCCGAAGATGGAAAGGACGTGGGCATAGGTCAGCTCACCTCTGTGGGCACCAGAGCTGCTCAGCTGCCACCAATCAGGCACTAGAGACGGACAGCCACAAACCATGGGGGGGTCTGGCCAGCATCCCCCCATGGTACCCAACCAGCTGATGGCTGCAGGTGACATCTCTGGGCTTGTAGCGACCATGCAAAGTCACACACTGAGCTGGTGCTTCTTAAACTTTGGTTCCCAATGATCACTCCGGGTGGCAGGAAAACGTGTGCATTCCAGGGCCCCACACTCAAGGTTTCAGTCGGCAGGTTTGGGATGGAGCCCAGAAATGTACAGTGTAATGCACATGCCAGGTAACTGATGTGGGTGGTGTCTCACCTGGTGAGGTAGCGCAGGGGACGTCTAGCCTTGTTCTTTACCTGATATTCAGGGACATCTCAGCTCAGATGTATTTTATAGCTGCTGCTGACAAGGCTCACCCCTCTATTAATTTCCTTGGGCTCCTGCACCCCATGTTGCCTCAAACCCAGTGTGGCAGGGTCTGGTCGGGCAGGAAATGGAGGCCATGGCAGGGGGAGAGGAAGGAGCCACAAGCTGGCAGCTGGGGGCGGGGGGTGCAGGCGGGGCATATAAAGCTGGACGGTGACAGGGATGGGCTGTGAGGGCTCATGGACTGACAGCCGCAGCAGGACGGTGCCTGGCTTACAGGAGCGTGGTGCGTGCGGGTGGAGGGCGACTTACAACAGAGTGACATGGGAGCCACCACACATGGGGAAGGAAAAGGTGCAGGGCTGGCTGGAGCTGCCCCTGGTCCCAGTGGAAATGCAGCCAAGTGCCCAAGTCGATCTGTGAGGGAGCAGCTGCCACCTGGTGGCTGGCTGGCTGGTGGAGTGACCCAGGGCTCTCAATGGAGAGTTACCCAGGACAACCCACCCCGTGCTGCTCTTGGCCTGAGACCTCGAGGCACATGTCCTTGTAACTCTCTAACTTGCAAATCAAATGAATGCCTAAACCTCTGAAATATTAAAAGACATTTCAAGGGAGTGGAAAATTGACACCTTAATTATCAAGATTGAGTTTTGATTTCAAAAGGGCAGAAGATACATTTCGAGCCACCATCAAGTACACACATGAAAGGTAACGTCCTACCCACGTAAAGCTGAGTTTCGCACATTTTCAGGCAGCATGCTCTCAAATTGCTTGACTTCTGTTTAAACTGGTTTTAGGCCAGAAGAGCTAAAGCGCATCCTAGAATATTAAATGCTTTTAAATGTCACTTCATGGCAAGTACTACTTGGTAGGTTATAAATGACTCTCAATAGGCATATTTTAATTTTTCTTCAAGGTAAACCATCTACCAATTCACCACCTCTAATCATGGTGTTATGTCTGAAGCTAATTACTCAGATCACAAGTGTAAGGATGAAGGCAGGGGGGAATTTGAAAAGATGACATATGCGAATATCTACAATAGAGAGCTATTGTATTTTGGTAAATAAATGTCCAGGTTCAGCAATGTGAAGAAAGCATACGTTGAAAGCAAGTCTCTTAATATCTAAGGCCCTGTCAAGATACTTCTACAAGTTACTCACACCTCCAAATTAAATATGTGAGTCTTTGCAAGCTTTTGACATACCTTTGTATTAGTATTCTGTCTTTGTATTCTGTCTTCCCAGAATACAAAATCGGACACAGTACCTGTGACGTAACAGTGTGAATACTTCTTGGTCTAAAGATAAGAAAATCAGGGAGTGATGAAAATCAGGGAGTGATGATGTCAAGCAGTGGTTTTCAAACTTTTAGGTAGCAGGACTTTTTTCAAATGAACCCCAATAATAAAATATAAATATCATTTTATGTCTATAGATTTATCCCTGAATTTTAAATTTATAACACTCTGTGAAAACACTGTTATTTGCTGGACCTAAAAATTTGCAACTGGGATTAAGGCTAGCTATTTAAGTAGTCTCAATCTGCATGTTATTTATACACAGTGTTTTGCTTGCATTTTACAGAATATTCTGATTTGTGGACTCAAGGAAATGTAAAGGCCAAGTGGTTCGAAGTACACCATGGAGTCCCGGGTACCACTTAGTTAAGTAAAGATGTCACAGGTTTTATTGCAGGGTCCTTGCGAAAACAAATTTGCCTGCCAGAAAAACTGAAATGTTGGTCATCTGTTGTAATTTGGTCTACAACAACAGCCTGCATTTTAAAAATTACATTTAAAAGTTTTAAAAACTAACACTGCATCAAATATTTATAGAATGATGCTACTGGGAATGGAGGACTAGCCCATTCCAGACTAGCTCTTTCCAGATAATTATAAACTGAACAAAATACACAACTACTGAAGGCACTGGAGAGAAATAAAAAAAAAAACAACAACCAGAAAGACACTACAGGAGAGTTGATGCTTGGAAGGAAAAAAATTGGGGGTGCATTTCCTGTGTTTTAATGGATTTTTGCCTGAGAACAGGCTTTGTGCTGCCAAGCAGGGCAGCTAAGCTTAAATAGAAAACCCACCATCTTGCTGGGTATACCTCACAGTCTGACTTAAAAAAAAAAAGAGGACTAAGTACAGAGTGACCAGAGCAGATAGAAAGTGAAGGGCGATCGCACAAAAGAGAGCAATAGAGGGGGATCCAAAAATAAAACTGCCCAAATCTTTGGTTGATCCTGTAACCAGATATGAACAAGGCAAACTCAAAGCAGCATGGCTAAGACCTTGTGCAATTTCCACTGCTATCCATCTTGGGAGATGGGGGTGGGGAGCTTAATTCTAGCCATGCTGTCTCCCTTACGAAAGTCAGTACTTTTCAGAGGAATGTAACAAAATCCAGAATCTGTCCAATGTATGACTCACAATGTTTATGACACAATCCAAAGTGACTAGGCACACACTCAAGAGAAAAGGTAGTCATCTGAAAACATCTGAAAAGATCCAGATGTTGAAATTAGCAGGCAAGGATTTTAAAGAGCGATTGCTCAGAGATGTAAAGGAAAATAAGCTTGTAATGAACAAGTAGGAAATTTTGGCAGAGAAACAAAACTATAAAAAAAGAACCAATAGGAAACTCTAAAATGGAAAACAAACAAACAAACAAAAAATAATGTCTGAATAAACGGTTTCCTAGATGGGCTTTAAGAACAAATTATAGGGACGGCCGGTTAGAGCACAGTGTTCATAACACCAAGGTTGCCAGTTCGATCCCCACATGGGCTACTAAGCTGTGCCCTCCACAACTAGATTGAAACTACTACTTGACTTGAAGCTGATGGGTCCCGGAGAAACACACTGTTCCCCAATTGAAAAAAAACAAAAACAAATTATAGGTAAAAGAAGTCAGTGAACCTAAAGATAGATAAATAAAAATCACCAATCTGCAGAACAAACAAAATTTTAAAGAAAGAGCCTCAAGGAATTGTGGGCCAACTTCAAAAGGTCTAATATATGTGTAATAGGAGTATAGAAAGGAGAGAACAGGACAAAAGGGTAGAAACTTTATTTGAAAAAATGCCCAAATATTTTCCAAGTATGATGAAAGACATAAATTTACAGAGTCAAACTCAGTGAATCCCAAGCAGGATAAATACAAAGGAAAGAACGTGAATCTTAGGACGTGAAGCAATATTGCTGGTGAGTGTAAAATAGCACAGCCTCTTCACAAAAGTCTGGCAGTTTCTTATAAAACTAAACATACATAGCGATTTCATTCCTGGGTATTTATCCAAGATAGGATGAACACACATGTCCAGAAAGGACTTGTATTGAGTCTTATCTAAGAGGACGGATAGACCCACTGTGCTATATACTACAATGGACAATGACTCAGCAATAAAAAGGGATAAATGATTGATGTATGCAATGATATAAATGAATTTCAAAAACTATGTTAAAAGAAGCCCAGTGTAAAAGAATACATACCGTTTTACTCCACATATATGAAGTTCTACAACAGGCTAAACTAATCTGTGGTAAACAAAATAAAAAACTCAGAACAGTGGTTGCTCTAGGGACTAGGAGAGAATGGACTTTTGACAGGACACGAAGGAACACTCTGAGGCCACAGGAATGTGTCCTGATGGGATGTGTGTTACAAGTGAGTTACACTGTTAAAACTCATTGAACGGTATACTGAAGGTGTGTGCATTGCACTCTAAGTATCTTTTACCCTAACAACATTAAATACAAATATTAAACTCTTATTTACCGTATGTACACAGAAGTGTTCAGGGGTGAAGTATCCTGGAAGTACTTTGAAATACCTAAAATAAGGTGGATGGATGGATGGACGGATATAGGTAGATGGGCGTTTGCTGAACAATTTTCCTGTAGGTTTCCATTTTTCCCTAATAAAATGTTGGGGCACAGGGATATTTACCTAACTTTTGAAGGTCCACTGTGACACAGGAGGACTATAACTTGAAAACTCAAGTTACACGACCAAACTTTGAGAGCCAACCAGGGCAAACGATGGGCAGTTACTCTATCTTTAACACTAGGGAGTTGGACTAGCTGAATATTAAGTGCCTTCTAAATACAATATCAGTGCTGCCCAAGGCATGGGGCTGTCAAGGTAAGTGAATACCCAATAGGCTGGAATATGGAGAGATTTTCCGTAATTTGTAGCTGCAGCTATGGCAGTGGCTGCTGGCTCAGTCAGCTCCCTCTATCCTGAGTGCTGGGCAGGGGAAGGTTTCCACCATCTTGGTATCCCGTCTCATAACACTTCCTCTTCCTTTCATTCCTTCCGTTTCCTTGATCCTTTGGCTCCATTATCCCCCATACTGTCCTTCCCACCTTACGGAATGCAAATATGGTCGCTGCTATTAAGAAACTCCTTTCCCTCCCCTTGTTTCCTAGCTCACTTCTGTTCACTCTTAGCCCTTAGCTTCCCTTGGCCCACAGACTAGACTAGACACCTGCCACCCCACCCCCAACTAAAACACACATACAATTATTTCAGTTCCTTATTTGACAATGTTTAACATCTCTCCTGCTTTTTAGACTAAAAGCTTGATGAGGGCAGAGGCTGTTTTTCCCTCATCTCTGGCAGGTGACTTGCAGACCACAGTAAAGGCTTACATTCACAACACTGTTATAAATAAACAAAGCTTTTAGGGTTAAAAGTGTAATTTTATTTAGATGTTACTTGTACATAATCTATAGTAAGATATACAAACAGATAAAAATTGTTTAACAGGTTTTTTTAATACCATTTTAATTCAATTTACAACAGCATTGGTAATACTGCAAGATGACAGATGCTCTGATTTAGAAAACAGAAAAGTACTTGCTACTCTGGCTGATACATTCCCACTAGTCTTTAATGGATTAGAATGTGTCATGTGTTTCAGTTGCAAATTATTACAAAACTTTCACAACCTAGCCACTTGGTGCTCAGACGAGATCTGGATATTCTAAAAATTTACTGAAATGAAAATGTTAATTCTCCAACAGTATACTTTTACTAAAGAAAAAAATGTAAGTGTACCAAATATCTTATGGTTTGGACTGGGGCTAACTTTTGAAAATCAACCACATCCTGCTTTTGTTGCTAATGTGTGATATGACTTTCTCATCCCCTCTGCTAATCTATGAGATGAGAAAAAAGCTTGTAAGAAATTAAACTAAAATATACATGGGGGAGAAGACTGGGGATGATTTAAAATAGCCTTGCAATATATAAGTACTTTAAAAGGTAAAATTCATAGTTATGAAATATGCTTTTAAGTGTTTTTCTCCATTTGTTTTGGTAAATACTTTTGAAAATGAAAACTAAAAATTCAAAATACTCACATTTTCCTTTTCATGTAATACCATATTAGAAAAAGTCTGGATTAAAATTTTTGAATGAATCAAATTTGCTGAGAAAAATACTGCAAAAATAATCTAAATTGGATTTTAGTCCTTTTTCTACTCTTTTTAAGGCTACCTAACACATCAGGGCAAAAGCTTTTTCACTAGTCAGAAAAACAAGTTGAAAATAACTTGTTGATTAAACTACAGGAAGACAACTAATAACTAATAGGCTTATGAATATTTATGAATAAAGTGCCACTGGTTTTATGGTAATAAGATATAAATAAAGGAAATCCTGACATGGATAGTAGCTTTATGTGTTCTCTCCATCCTGAGAACAGGAGGGACATAAGAGACAAAGAATTATCACCAAATATGTTCTAGAGTTATGCAGGTAAGTGCTAATCCAAAAGTAACAATAAAGACAAAATACTGTAATAAAGACAAAATACTGTTATCAAGACAAAGTAAGACTGAAAAATGGTAAAAGTCCCAAGAATAACGCCAACAGGGTAGGCCTCTACATTGAAAAAAGAAAAAAAAAAGGAGAGAAATTTAAAAGGAGAGAAGTTTAAAAGTTCATTGATAATTATTACTTATAGTGAATAAAATTATGGTGATAGCCAAATGGTGACTGGCTCCAAGGAACAGAGACCCAAGAAGCACGTGCCCAAACAACTAGGAGAGCTAAAAAGATGTGACGCCCTGGTGTAGGCATGGTCCTGGAGAGGGGGTGCAGACAGGAGGCTTGTCAGAGTTTCAAAGCCGATGTGACTAAAATGCAATACACAGGCTTTCTACAAGCCAAGCCAGTGTCCCCTCTGGGACACGTGGACATGATGTGGGAGGCTGGCTGATTTCCTTAAGTGAACGCATTAACAAAACTCCAGGAAGTCCTGTTTACATTCTCACCATCCACCAAACAGCTCTGTGGTCAGCTAATGGTGATTTAACGTGTGGCTCTTCCATCATGACTGAGCATCACCTGCACCTGCCACCTGTTTGAAATGTTGGACCTATGTATAAACTACTTAGTAAGTAAAGTGTCTTAGTGTATCTGAGAAGTCCTATCTGTAAGGGAAGCCTGGGGTGTTTGTTCTTTCCAGACAAGCAGTTCTCCTCATCCAAAATGACAACACATGAGCTCTCATTTGCGCGACTCCCCAAGGTGTGCCTTAGCCAGGAATAAAACCCCAGAGGTGTCTCATGTTGCCGTGTGGGAAGGACAGCAGGAAGGGCAGAGGTGAGGGAACACGAGCGGCTATAGCTACGGGTCTGATCTCATCTGACATGCTTTTTAAAATTTAATGTGCTGACGACAATGTGAGAAAAGGGAACCGTGTGCTTCTAGGATACAGCAAAGGCCCTACTCAGTGATGGAGCTCTCATCTAGCTGCAGCACCAGGAAAAGGAAACAGCTGTCAGCCTCCACACGTGTGTACACCTAGGCTGTTGGGGTTCAGACCAGGTGGTGCGGGTGGCTTCTGGGGCACTCTCTGTGGGATGCCGGGGACCTACGGCTGGCCTCCTTCAGGACGTGGCTCCCAGGAAACAGCGCACAGGCCTCCTTGCTTCCAGGACTGACACTCAGCAGGTCTGCCCGGCCCGGCTCTGCAGCTCCTAGACCACACCTGTCTGTTCTGCCTGGCTGGTGCCCGAGCTGAGGGGCTGGTGAGTGTTTGGAGTGTCACCCCCAGTGGCCCTGGAAGGGAAAAGGACCCTGTTCTTCATTTTCATGACTACTGGGTTGCTTACCTCCTAAAAAAGTCATCAGCAAGCACTGACTAAGTGAACGCCTGCCGCTTATTCTGCTTGAAAAGGGCCCTTCCAATTTCACATTTCACAAGAGCGTGCAAAGGCAATGAGATTATTCCACAGGACATTCTGATTCACAGAGGTTACCACGCCAAGAAAATGAAAGCAGAAGCATGTGATTCTTACTTGTTAAATCGTTCTCTTTAGAACCAACTTCTGAAACACACATAAAAGAAGTTGAAACAGTATCACTTACTTACTGATTGGAAGACATCACTCTGACACACAGCCATTAATCGGGCAAAGGCCTAACACCAAGCAGCTTCACAAACACACAGCACGTCTGCAGAATTAGAAGGATCCGGACGCACGAGTCAACCCAAACTGCACAAAACACGTTCATGGCCAAGAAAAAGGAAGCAAAATGCTGTTTGCAGACAATGCAATAGTTACTGCATATTTCCCCATGTGCAGCTATGTTTAGTGGCACTTAAGTATTACACAGTAAATACTGAAGAAACCCAGAATTTTTGGATGTGCAAAAGCAATGTCACATTATTAATACAAAAGTTGCTAAGCTACAGGATTATTATACGACTATTTGGGTGTTGAGACCACTTAAAATTTTCAATACACTTTCACCACACGGCGTCCTGGTGGGCCACCGGCCGCGTCACTGTGCTGTCACTTGTGCATCACCTCAGTCAGACCAGTCATTTTCATCAAACTCCGAGTCATCGTCTGAATCACTGTACTCCACAGCAATGCGTCTGGACAGGATGGTGGCCACGTCATTCCCGACCGGCTCACGCTTGGCCTCTTGTTCACGCTGCTCTTGTACCTTTTTCAGCTGAATTCCTGGGGACACAATAGATGGTTTAGAATTCCATCCCTTTGCTTCCTCCAAATTTAATAAAAACTAATAAGTCTACTTGACTTTTTAATTTTCCTACTGACACAAAGGATAAACACTTGGAAACTTGAGGGGAGAAAAGTTTGAGAAATAGAAGTTTTATGTTTCATGTCAAAAAAAAAAAAAAGAATGGTCACTCAAAGTTGTAATATTCTTTATAGCAAAGTAATGTGTTGAAATATAAAAATGTTAGTTATAATTTCAGTGCACATCAACACCATTAAATAAAATTCTAGAGCTGCACTGCATTAGCCACATGTGGCATTTAAAGGTAAATTGATTGTGGGAGTGGCTACTACATGGGACCACGTAAATATGGAACATTTCTCTCACTACAGAACATTTTCTAGACAGCAATGGAATCAAAAGGCTGGGACAGCTCGTGGCTAACCTAGGGAGGTAACTGAGAAACCTGTTTCAACAACTATTGTTGAAAATGGATATAAAACAGAACCAAATGTTCTCTTACCTAGTAAATGGCAAAATGGGATATAATAATTTAATGTACAAATTCTTTAACTTTTTCTTTTGAAATAATCTCAGATTTATAGAGTAGCTGTAAGACTAGTATAGAAACATTCCCATATAACCTACACCCAGATTTCCCACCTGGTAACATTTGATTACTTTTGTTTTGGCAATCTTTCTCTTATTGCTACTGATACAGACAGCTTTTTCTGGACCATTTGAGATAAATGTCATAGAATCTGCCACTTCACTCTTTGCCCCTAAAATACTTAATTTATAATTCCTAAAAAACCCAAAAAACTATCAAAACCTATTATACAATTTTATTTAAATTTTGCCAAGAAGCCCAATATAGCGAACAAAAAAAGGTTTCCGCCTGCTCTGGGATCCAACATGGATCACCTGTTATGTTAGTTGTTGTGTTTTACTGACATCCCTCCCTGAGGGTGGTTCTTCAGCCTAGATGTTTTATGACCTTCACATTTTAATGGAATATCCTCGCTGTGGGCTCCTCAGAGGTTTCCTCATGATTAGATACCTGTATGTATGACTCTAGCTGGAGAGGGCTCACAGGTGTCAAAAAACCAAACACTGTCCACCCATGATGCCACTTTGTTATCAATGAGGTATTATAATTCAGGGACTTTTTTTCTTGACAAAATCAGAGTCTGTCACTGATGCTGGGGATAGTGAGAACAGGGATCTGTGGGCGGGTGTGAGAGCCACACGCAGGCTGCCGTGTGGGGGCTCAGGCAGAGCAGAGGCCGGGGCGCCCCCGCTGTCCTGGGAAGGGTGTCACTGCCGCCGCCAGGCTCCCTCAGGCACCTCCAGGCGGAAGCTGCTGAGCTGTGACCCAGAGACCGCAGCTCCCCACTGTGAGAGCAGCTCTTGGACTATTTCCCCGACCCTGGGCTGTGACCTGAGGTGAAGAATACATGGTGGAGAGAAGATGTTTAATGTGGGGATGGGGGCGGCCCTGTGGGTGAGGGTCCAGGTTTCCTCACCCTGGTTTGACCAGAGATGCTCTACTTTTGTGTCTCATGTTGTGGGTGTAGCGTCTTTCATCTAACAAAAGGATTTTGCTGTATGAAATGTTGAAAACTACTGGCTTAGCACATCGAGCTAAAAATATGAGAAGTCTAGGACGTATCCTAGATTAAAAAAAAAACAAAAGTCATTGATAGGAGCTCATTTCCTTTCATTTATACTTTTACCCTTAGAGTAAAATGCAGAGAAAAGAGTCGATTAATCATTTATATTATCTATTTGTAGTCAAGTAAAGCTTTCCCAAATTCTTAATTCTCTATCATTAGGTGTTTACTTTGCACTGGCAAAAACACATTATTTAAAAAAAAACACAAAATAAGGCTCCTTTAACTGTATTCTAGAAAACGATTCCGTGTAGGAGCAGTCATTTGAAGACTAGGCTGTAGCTGGTTGGAGACAGAAATGTCCTTCTGAACGGAAGATGTTGGATTTGGGGGGTTTGCTTACCCATTCGAATAGCAGCAAGGAGGTCGCTCCGAGCATCGCTTATGGGTGGTTGTGCAGTTTCTTGTCGCTTTGCCTCAGCGACTGGGGGGCCATGCATGGGGGAGGACGAGAGAGAAGAGCCTGCGCCAGGGGGGCCTGGAGGGGGAGGAGGGGGGCCTGGAGGGGGCGGGGCTGTAACCACCAGCCCGGTGGAGGGGGGGTGAGGGGGGGCCGTGTAGGAGGAGCCAGCCGGTGCTGGGAAGGAGGGCTGCATGGGGATCTGGAGAGGACTAACGAAAGCAGTTTGTGCTGAAGGAATCATGGGGGGTGGAGGGGGAGGTGGTGGTCCTGAGGGGTTGTAATAGTCAATGGTCTGGCCTGGGAGCATCCTAAGGAGAGAGGAAATACAGAGTCATGAAAGCAGCAACAGAGGGTCGCACCTGAGGTTCCAACATGCCTAACAGAAAGGCCTACCCCAAAACAATACATATTGCCATTTGGATCTAGTGTATGTGCTGCCAAAGCAAGCACAGGTCATTTGGATTGAAAACAATGCAGGAGGTAAACACAACTTTTGGGTCAGTTGTTCTACATGAGTCAACATGATGGAATTCAAGAGCATCTACTGAGATGCACCCACAGGATAACTGCTCAAAAAGTAATTTTCTGTGAAATGCTAGAATAAAATAATGGATTGCAGAGGTATGACTAGCAACACAAATGCATCCTTTATATTGAGAATCTCAAAAGTATGTGGGTTCACAAACTTGTCTTACAAGGGTTCTGTCTCCAATCAGATTTGGAAAATTCTGTATTTTATATCCCATCCCCATAGAAATTCCCCAAGCCCACAATTCCCATTAGGATATCAAAAGCTTTGAAAAGTCCTACAGCCAAGAAATCTGAATTCTATTTAGCCATGGGTTTTCCAAAGGAACTGGACCTCAGACCCTCTTTATGCCCGACACTTAGAGCCTCAGAACAAACCCTGGGAATCCTGACTTAAAGAACCAATGGTGGGAAATATTCGGGATTGTGTGGTCACGAAGGAGACCTCTGAAAGCCAAGGGACATACATTTAAAAAGGGATACACTCTGTTCTAGAATGAAGAATGTAATTGTTAATGGACTCACCTATTCAGCTTTCCTGGGCACTGACTGAGAGGGATAACTCTTTAAAAGGCTATTGTTAAGCAAAGAAAGAGAGGGCCAGGACAGCCCATCAAAATAAAGGTGGGTGCTTAAATTCCTAAACGCTTAAGCATGAGGGCCTTTTCTAGGGGATGTTTGAATTTCACCCATATGACAGAAAACAAGGTGGTAGAACGGCAACTGGGCACCAAGAGGTCAGGAAAGGAGGTCACACAGCCCAGTGTAAGGGGTTTTTCTCATCTGTGATTCACTCAGGACACAGAAAAACGTGGGAGCTTGGGACAGGCTCACAAAATCGGCATTCCAGCCTTCAATGCCTTAGCTTACCGACCCATTCAAACATACATGAGTTTGTGTGTGAAGGGAGTGTGTACGCAAGAATACAGACACGCCCTGAGATGTATCTGTGATAAAAAGGGGGAGGCGCATGACACTGCATTTTTTAACACATGGTCTGTCATAACCCATAATCTCCACGTCCAGTCATTTTGGCCCCTGTGGCTACGCGGTTAAAACCCTTAGATTGTGCGCAGCAAGATTCACCGCGTTGAGCAGCAGTGATGCGCAGGCGCCTTACCCGTAGTCTGCGGGAGCCACGGGCGCTGAGGCCTGGGGCCCCTCCGCGGCCTGCGGCGGGGGCGGCGGGGGCGGCTGCTGCGGTCTGTTGAGGGCCAGGTGCCTCGCCGCAGCCGAGGCGGAGGCGGGTCGGTACTCATGCTCCGGGGCCTGGTGCGCCGGCCCGAGAGGCGCCGCGTCGCCCGCCACGTGCGCAGGGGCCACGGGCTGCGGGAGCGCAGCGTGGTTGGGGGTGGCCGGGTAGGAGTAGTCCGTGACGTCCGATGCGTGAGACCTGGTGTTCAGGAGAAGCGTGGGAGAAATTTAAGTTAAAAGGGCTTCCCTTACGCATCTGTTTGAATAATAACATTGATAATGCACAGACGCCACACATTTACTTCCGTTACTGTCACCCAGGTCTAGCCCGAGGGAGCTTTCAGGCAACAACGTCATCACTTTAGCAGCCAGCCCCAGGGTTACATGAAGTCAGATTCACAGCTTGGAGGTGAGTCAGACAGACAGGCAAGCAGGGAGCAGCAGAAACCCATCTCACAGTGTGTCAGCGGACTTTTTCTAAGAGAGGAGGCTACGCGGCAAATTCCACTGGATTTAAAAACAGCCTCGGAGGTAGGACTTCAGTGGCAATGGCACTGACAGCATGTAATTAGACATTATAAAATGGCAGGTAAACTGGGTAAATATTAACAGAACAGAAAATTCAGACTGTAAAACAGTGAATCGGAGTTGTCTTAAACAGAAGAAACGCATTTTGCTGAAAAAGAAAGAACGTGGGACAATATGGAAAGACCTTCCTGTTGTCTTTGAATGCGCAGTTGCGGGTGAAACTGAAGGGAATGGAGACGGTGCATTAGTTGACAGATTCAGAGAGGCCAGCTAGGCCCTGGCAAGGGACGCGAATGTCACAGCTGCACATGGCGTTAGTACAGACAGCCGCGCTCCTGGCTGGGTTACAGGGCACATGGTCAGCAAGGGGCTGCACATCCTCTCATGACGGCCGAAGCGGTGGGCAGCCCGAGGCGGGCAATCCAAGAAAGCAAAACGACAAACCCTCTGGGCGCTCTGTCCTCTTTCGCGCTCCCTGCCTGCTCCAGTGTCTTTGCGTCACTCATAAACTCAATGCCCATTTTCCTCCTCTCCCACTCTTCTTTTCTTGTTCTGACTTTTCGCACGTTTATTTGCTGGTGTCGATTAGGATTCAGCTTGTGTTTCTCTCTCTGAAGGAAACAGGCAGATACACATGGGGATGTGCAGGGTCCGGGGGACACCCACCGAACTTCCTTCTTGGAATTCAGACAGGATTGGTTCTTAACTGGAGCATGCACGGCACTGCAAAAGCCTGCTGCGTAACGAGACTGCTGCTGCTCGCTCTTTTTTCTTCCCTAATTACAGAATAATAACAACTCACTTTTTTCTTCCCTAATTCCAGTATGAGTTCTAGATTATGGTGCACATGTGATTATGTCTTTTGAATTATGCAAACTGCCGGGAGTTAAAAATATTTTTAATGGGGGAAGAACCTGGCCTGTATTTAGATTTAGCATATTTTTACAATGTAAATACCTAAAACTCTGGAAATGCTGATGACACGTGCTTGACTGTGTATGTGTGATTATGTCATGGGTGGTGTGTAAAACTTTCTAAAGGAAGAAAGTTATCTAGCAAAATACGAAGTGCTTCTGATGCGGTAAGGAGCCTGAAATTGAAAATATTCTGGAATCATTTATATTTTATTTTGTTTTATTTTTTTTAAAAGTTTGTAGCAGAGGAGAGTTTAATAGAGTAGAAAGTAACAGCTCTCAAAATGAGAGGGGGTCCCGACTGGGGTGCCCACTTCTTCTGGAATCATTTAGAGTGCTATCCTTATAAAGCAGCACTGTGATTCGGAGCCAATAGGAGCCAATAAAAAAGGGGATAACTAGATGGACAAAGATGTAAAGGAACATCTGAATTTGAGAATGACAGCAGGAGACTTCTGGGGGGCAGGACTTTGACGAAGGGTGGGCAGGAGAGAGGATTCATCAGTTGAAGAGTGAAGGCCCATGTAAGGGGGACCCCAGTGAGCTGGAGGGGAGGCGAGAAGTTGGGGGATGCTGGGAGAAAAAGACCCCCCACAGGAAGGTAGAAATCAGCCACAGAAGACACGGTACCAATGTGAAGATGAGTGGGGTGGTCCTGCAATTATCTGTTACAGAAAAGAGAACTGGTAGGAGTGAAGATGATATGAAAACAGGGAGAGCTGTAAGCAGTGGGCCCTCAGTGGGAGAATCCAATGACTCCTCCAGGGTTTTGTGGGGAGACAGGTGGGCAGTTGGGGAGTGGTACCACAGGGCCCAGACCGGGATGAGAAACAGCTGGGCATGGTGGTGCCACACTCCTGAATAATGGTGAAAGAGAGCAGGGAGCAAGCAGGTCATCAATTCTCATCCTAAAATAAAATTTACTCATAAACAAACCATTCCTCATAATCTAGAGAGAGAGCAAAAATTTATGATTAGCTTATGTGAAGTGGGTTAAATACATTACTTACACGAACAGCTTATATTCATACCTGAAACTTGATATTCCAATTTCCCTCGGTAATTGTGAATATATCCATTAAAAACCATTTTCTAAATAATACTTAAAACATGAATATAAAAAATAAAATTGTCACAAGATTGAAAACATAGAGCATGATTTCAATTTTTGTAAAAGAAAAACATGTACCTGTACAGAAAAAAAACAAAGAAGAAATACACTAAAATGAACAGTGGTTTCTCTGGTTAATAGAATTATGGATAATACACTAATTTTTTTCTGTAACTTGTAAGTACAAAAAATTTATTTTATCATAAAAAATTGATACACTTTAGTAAAATAAAAATTCCTAAATTAAGGGATCTAATCCAGTACAATGGTAAATTATAGTCTATTTGGTGCAAGCATATTGTGAGAGGCATGGAAAACAGTGTGAGACGAAATGCTGAAGAAACGAAAGTTATAATTCCATTTGCTTTTGGAAAAATAAGAGAAATGAGGATATATCAAAACAATGTAAATCCAAAGGCTGAATACTAAATCACCTTAATGACCGTCAATTTTATACCCAGCATGGAACAATCTAATCTCAGATGTCAGAATAAGTATCAATCATTCAACAGAGGTATTAAAAAAAATCACTTCTCCATCTGTATGTAATGAGACAGAAGAGTATACATGGAGTATTATAAAATAAAAGTATATGTTCCACATGAGTAAACAATCACAACTAAATTAGCTGGGAAAAAACCAAATAGCATATTGATGTTCTGGGAACTATCAAGCTTAAGTATTCCTTCCTTCCCACCCAGAGGACCATGGGCAGAATCGTATCACCAGGCTTAGTCTCTACAGAAATAAACTGACATAAAGATTCCATCTTGAGAAGAGAGCTCAGTTAATGCTTCACTAATTCTCTAATATTTAACAGATAACATCCTGTACAGAAAATTACCTAGAACTTGCCTCATATCCAATCAATGACTTACAGCCCTTCTGGGGCGGGAATATTTACTGGCAGTTACTACTGAATACAGAACATCTTCTGTAAGCAGCATCTGTGCTAAACACCGATGTTATCAAGTTTTAAAAAGGACACAGGTGTTAAGTCAAGGTCCACGTTGTTGCTCCTTTTGAAACATTCTTTAATCAAATAAGATTCTTTATTCAAATTATTTAAATGCTGATGGGAGACGCTGAGAGTTTATGAAAATGGAAGATAACTTTACAAAAGTAGAAAGAGGAAATTACACCATAAATTAAAATTGACTAGTCAGTTCCTGCTGTTCAGTGAATCCCTTTTGTGAAAAACGTGACTTATGCGCCACACCCTTCACACCTGCAAGAAATATTTTTATTGACTTGGTAACAAATTTTAAAAGTAAACTCCAACAGAATTCTTCTCCTGAAATCAGACCACATAAGATTAGTGAATTGAAGAAATAAATATCTCTTGGGCCCACCGAGTGGCGTGGTGGTTAAGTGCTGGCTTGGGAAGCCAGCGGCCCCGGTTTGGGTCCCACATATGAGGGCCAGTGACACTGCCCTCAAAAAAAAAAAAAAAAAAAAATCTCTTGTCCATCACTTTTTGGAAAGGTCATCAAAAAGAACGACAAAGTTACTCCTTAACGTCAGTTACCACAAACCAATTGTTTTTTGATACCAAATGGCAAAGAAGTTCAACATGCTAAGAGAGAGGAAGAGAAAGAATTAAACGATTACTGAAATAAAAATATAAGTCACTGGCAGTTATTAAGCCCAAATTTAGAATCGATGTTAAAACACTACATCTAGATTAATTGAAAATAAACTTAAGTCAGAGATATGGAAAATCATACAACGTAACCAACGTAAAATAAAACTGCTTTAAAGTATCATTTCAAAATCCAAAACAAAATATATACAATTAATTTTCCCAGGAAGATTGGAAACAGACTGTGGGATATATAAACACCAAAACTACTGGTCATATTCAGTGTTTAAGACGACCCAGCACTACTCAGAGGCGTAGCTACACACACACACACACACAACACACACACACACACACACACACACCTAGTGTCTGGGGACAGGGATCCCTCGGAAGACGCTCCGTGGTACACACTCTGAGACAACCTGTTGTCGGGTCTAAGCTCTTTGTCATATGCCATCATATTCCACTCCTGGCGCCTGTTTCTGGCTTTTCTAACCTTTTTCACCTCACGGGTTGTGCCATCTATACGCTTTTGCTCCTGAGGTCCAGGAAAAGAGCAAGCATGCCGAGACAGAAGGGAAAGGAAAACAGGTTAAATGCAGTCATAATACTCAGGAAATAAGCCTTCCATCACTTGAATGTTAAGAAAATTCTAACACAGCATATATTATCTCACCCAACAGACCCAACAAAAAGTAACTGATAATTAACTATTTAACCTATGTTAGTAAAAGTTACTCTGCTGCAACTACCAGAATTGCTTACCATCGGTTTTAGTTCTCATGTTACTAGGCTTTCAGCTCATTTTAAATGTACCATATACCTTTTAGATCTATACTATACAGATGAAATACCTGACACCACCATATAGAGCAATCATTTCCCACCCCTATACAATTTTGACTGGCTTTCTAACATGCAAATCAACATTCAAAAAATAATTTAAAAGTTCTATTTCCAGTTCCTAAAAGATTATTACAGAATATTTAAGCTAATCCTATAACAAGTTTAACCCAAAACAAAAGCAAGGTAAGAACTTACCGTCCCATACAAAGACTCATTCTTGCTCCAGCCCTGCTTCACCAGCAAAAATGTGTCTAAAAAATACTTGGGTCCCACATACATGCTTCTTTGAAGGCAAGGGCAGTTATTTCTTTGTGTGTTTATGTTTTTCCTGCTTCCCTAATATGATTTCATGATCTCTAAGGACAAGAACTGTGTGCCTTTAAGACCTAACCCCTCTTACGGTCCCTCCACACACGGTTTTATATCGAGTGCACACTCTTATCACTGATGAAATCCAGGTGAGCTTACTATGTCCCGGTCCATGCCTGGCTTTGATGATACAAACAGCAAACAAACAAAACACAGGTGTCTGCCCTCACAGAACTTGCAGTCCAGTGAGGGAAGCCTACAAAACCACACAAATAAATGTATAATTATACAATGTGGTCACAGCATAAATGTATCAGTATAGAATGCTGTCACATCTGGAAGTCAGGGACAGCATCCTAGGGTGAGTGAGAGATGAGGTCGGTAGTGTGAGTGGCATGCATTCTGCCAAGAGGCTGAGTCAGAGAATGCAGGAGGGAAGAGGGTGTGCAACGGCTCTGAGGAGGGGCAGCATCAGGTCAGAAGAAATGCAAGGCCCTGAGAGAGGGAGGGTGAATGACTCCCAAGATCTGAAAGGCCATGTTAAAAACATTGTTCTGTATCCCAGAAGGGAGGGGATGACTACTGAAAAGGAAGAGGCATTTGAAAAGATCCCTCTATGTTGTGCAGAACAGACTCAAAGGGGAAAGATATCGGACCCTGGTGAGAGAGCTACGCAGGTGGGCGAGGTGCAAGGATGGTAGATGGCTCACGGATGGTGGTGAAGACAAGCCACTAGACTGTTTTCAGGGGTATTAACGAGGCAGGGGTAATGCATTGGCAAAGACTGTGAACATGAAATTCACAGAACATATATAAACGGTTAATAAAGACATGAAAGATGTGTAACGCAAACTAGATTTTAGGGGGAGGTTGGCTCATCAGAAAAAATAATAATACACTTTGAGGGGTAAAATGTATAACTATTGCACTGTGTTGTACACCTGAAACTAACTAACTAACTAACTAAATAAATAAATAAATATAATAATAATAATAATAATGATAATCTCCAGCACTGGTGGAGGCCTGTTAAGGGTATAAATTGGTCCAGTGTTTTAACTGAGTCAGGGAAAATATGATGGTATCTTTCAAAATTTAAAACTCACACTCTGCTTCTAGGAATTTATCCCAAAGAAGTATCTGCACGCGAGTACGGGGATACCCACTGCAGTGTTAGAATAGCAACAGTTTAGAAACAATCCAGATACTAATTAACACGGTACCAGGCAAACCATTTATGAACCACCCACACATTGGCACACTATACTACTATTAAAAGGAAGGAAGTACATTTTTAATTATGTCTGTTGTGTGTGTGTGTGTGTAAGTTGTGTAGTACAATCCTATGTATATAAAAGTACTTTGTGAAATGTGTTTGCATATATTTATGAATGCTCAAAAATAAAAATATCTAAATCTAAAAATATGCACACCCAACTGTTAAATGTTAACAGTGGTTAGTTATGCCGGGCAAGGGAGAAACTTATCCCAAATTTTCTAAACTAATATATTTACTTCAGTGTAATTTGAACTTTTTACAACCAGCATGTATTGTTTGTATACTTTTAAAAACCAAAAGAAAAAAACAGAGGGGCATTTCAATATACATCCTGATTAAGAACCACTGTATTATATTAGACTAGCCCCCTTACTTTTCAGAGATGTATGTTGACACACCTAGGCATTGTTATAATAACTCTCAGCCTCCAAATCTACCCACCAACATGCGCACCACACACACACACACACACACACACACACACGGGAACTACCTATGATAAAATGGTAACAGGGATGCATCCACCGGCTTACAGTAACATCCCTAGAAAATGCCAAACTGATTCTGAGCCCAGAATGATCTTAGCTACTTCCACTCAGAAGCCTCCCCAATTCTGAAGCACCCCCACTTCTCCAGCACCCCTATCACCTACACACACACCCACACGCTGACCTGGCTAACTCCCACTGCCCATGGCTGGGTCTCAGTGAAAGACATCCCTGACAGGGGCCACCCTTGACACTGCACTTAATTTTCACTGTCACCCCCACCTTGTCATCTCACCCTAGAACCCCACACTTCTCCTTCACAACACTTACCAGCATGATAACTACAGACTTACAACTACATGTGTATTCATGTAATTTTAAAAATGTTTTCAAATTCCAAACTAAGGAATCAAAGTTCAGAAACAATAGATTTCTCATCCCCAAATTTTCCAAGTTAATTTTTCCTTCAGATAGACTTGTCAGTTCCAAATTCAGAGTAATTCGTGTTTCTGCAATCCTGGAGGATTTCCAGAATGAAGATTTTGCCTCATTTTCTTGTCCTATACAAAGCAGGTTTGTGGTACATACAATGCCCAAATTTCTTTCTCCCTTTAGGAGTTCCAGAAGGATGCATGATTATTTAATGCATGTTTCCCCCACTATATTGCAATCTCCATGAGGGTGATAATACTATCATTTTCACCAGATTATCCAGCATTTAAAGGCATTTAAAAAGAATCATTATATAAATGAATGCATAAGAAATTCTTATCAGAATTTTATGTGTTTGAGGTAAGTGGAAGGAGACAGAACAGCCAAGGAAATGACAAATAATTTTGAAGACACGATAATCATAGGTAGATTAAGGCTATTTTCCCCTGAAGAACACTGGTGAAAAATTAAGTATTTTTGCCAAAAGTACCACTGGGAAGGGAAGCCTAGAAGGTAATTTAAAAGGACAGGCACATTGTAAAAGGAAATTACTCTTAAAAGCCCTGAGGTTTTGCCCTATTACTACTAAAAGCTGTGGGGATTAAAACCTACAAACCTTAAATATCTGGGGTTTTTTTTTTTTCTGTTTAAGAGAATAGCATCTTCCTTTTCTTCATTGGAATACTTCGTGGCTTCTTTGCTTGAATACCTCTCCACTTGAACACTCTGCAACTCTTCCAAGATTCCCCAGTTCATCTTCCCAGCCCACCAGCACAAGGAGGGGGATGCCTACCCAAGCCTTTGGACTTCCTTCACTGAGCTCAGTGGTAACATCTTACACGTGCAGTCTGCAAACTGTTGCCATGTTCCCTTTCTTAAATCCTGTTTCCAAATTTCAAATTCTTTTCCATCCCAAACTGTCACTCCTACTGGGCCAACACACCAAAATGCTCAAAACCTTAAGCCCACCGATCCACAAAAAGCTAAGCATTTAAAGCACTTTAGTATTCACCAGGCAAAGCAGGTGGTGCTTTTTTTAAAAAACAACAACAAAGCTTACATATAAAAGTCTTAGGACATTCACTCTTCTCAGTGGATTCCCTCTAATTTCTGGGCCCCAAAGGGACAATTTTCCAAACCTGAGCAGAGTGGGCTTATCGGTCCCAGAGTGCTTATAACGCAGGTGCCATAACCTTCAGACCTGCAGTGATCTCACCTACTGCCACCCACCAAAGCAACTCATTTCTAGAAAATACCATGCCCTGAACTTGCAGATCATGCACGCTTTTCAATCCAATATGAACATTTCACCAAAGCATTAATTACAGCTAGGTGGCAACCCAACAATTAAGAAAGCTTTAAAAAGACAAAAACAGATAATGATTTCTGATATGGAATGTTGACTGCTTTATGAAATTTGAAAAAGCAGTAGGAGAGAAGTTCTCAAACATGGTTACAAACAAAACTGAAATTTTAGCCACTACTTTTGTGAAAGCAAAGCAAGGGTCAGAAAACAAATCAAGAATATTTATTGAAAAATAGTATTCCTTTGTTAGACTGACTTGTCAGTATCGTCACGTAAAAAATACAATCTCTAAAAACTTCAGCACTAAATCCAATCCCTCAACCATTTAAATAAAGAATTTACTGGTTTATTTATAAAAAGAATCCCATTTACACATTTATATGTACAGTTCCCCTACTGGAATTATTTACCTTTTGACGCCTTTTCTCTTTCCTCTTATCTTCCGTGTCTTGTAGCATTTTTTCTTTCCAGAGGTCAAAGAAATAGGATGGATCAGTATAGAACTTCAGCCCATCCTTTTTATCATCTCTATAAATCAAGGTATTACAAGTTGGGGAGAGGGGGGAAAGTTGTTAGATATTTTTATAAGGGGTAATATTAATTTTAACTCATGAGATTATAACATCTACAGGGGATATTTTAACTGTCCTATATATTATTAAGTTTCTCAGATTTCCTTATTTGAAAAAAAGTATAAACATTCAAGAACAGTAACTCTTTCTAGAATAATTAGGTAAAAGGTACTCTTGCAAATTTAGATTTAAGTACAGAAAAACACTTCTAAAAATCACAATATGGCTCATACACAGCAATATTTAATACCTTATTTCAGGAAATGTCGTGTTTATTCCAACAGGGGGCCATACACAGAAATGCATGGATTCTTTATAGACATTCATTTCTACTCTGGGTGTCAATGTTATTAGGATAAGGGTTTGTAAGTTTTCTGTCCCTTTTCTTCAATCAGGTTTCCTGATTTAAAAATTCATTTACAAAGGAAGTAAAACATTCATGGTGTGTACGTGACTAAGAAAAAAAGTGATGAGCTATTTTTTAATGTGGAAGTAACCCACAAAGAAAATTCACTTGTATCCATTTCATTTTCAAACAGCGTTACAATTACTATGGTCTAATATTTCAAGTCTTTATATAAGTAACTCATTTATCATAAACAAATAATAATGCAGTCAACATGAATCTGAAGTTGTAATATTAATCAACACTAAACCTCAAAATAATTATGATATGAAGAAAACACTCTATTCTACTAATGCTTTAGTAGATTACCTGCAAGAGGAAGCAGAAAACTGACATTTCAAATTAATATTTCAATAAGTCATTTCAGGTACACAGAGGAAGCAAGAGTCAGTGAAATGAGTTTATGCCCAAATAGTCAAAGAAAGCTACATGCCTTGATTTCAGGGGGAAACCTGTCTGCCCCACCTCCTGCTAAGCCCTGTGCTGTCAGGCGACTCCTCGTCCAATGGTAAGGCCCCAGTGCCTATGAAGGCTACTCTGGTCACACTCTGAAAATCACTAAAAAACCAGTGCCATTCATGCTGCTTTAACCTCTGATGACATCAAGTCCTTCCTTTCTTTTCCAAATTTCCTGATAAGCAAACTGCACTACAGCGATTTTATAAATAACATTATTGTGAAAAATATAATTTGTTTCCCAAAGATACTACGCCTTCAATACAGATGAAGATATTGGGTTGCCGGAAAAGTCATGACGCATTTTTGTAATGAAAAACATAGAAAAAATATGTCATAACTTTTCCGACAACCCAACAGAAAATCTGGACATTAACTTGCTGCAAAATTTAAGATAAAATGCACACTTAAAAAAAAAAATGGAGCTAATACTTAAATGAGGGCCGAAACTCATGTAAACAAAGGTGAACCTTGACAGAAAAATGTAAGCAGGAATGTCCTATGTTTATAGCAACTAAACACTTGATTTTTCAGTCACGTTGTATTTCCTGTATATTAAGACTATTGTGAGTGTCAGACTTAAACTCAAATGTAAAAGTTTGTGCTTTATATACCCCAAATATTACTGTAGTAACAAAAAGTAGATTTGAATGGGCACTGCTATTCTTAAACACACTACTAAAAAGTCAAATATGTTTTTTATTTTCCATAATAGTGAATACACACAATATACATGAAAGTCAACTCATTTTTTATGTAATTAAAATTTTATATCATCACAAACAAGTATTTCATCTTGTTAATCAAATATAAGTGGTTAACTAAGTTTTCTAGGTTCTTTCCTTGTAGAATGAATATTTAGTGAAGTTTCTTAGGAAAATTTTAGTAAGCAAGTATTCATGGCTTCCAGTGCTTAAGTAAAACTGAAACTGCCCCAGAAAAATGCCTATTGAACAAGCAAAATCACAAGTTAAAATACAAGGCTCAGAATACCATTATTCACACACAACATTAGTTCTAAATGAGTGCACTCAAGCCTCCAGAAAAGTACACTTGTTCCATAGAAAAATGGGGCATCCTGGTCCTCTCCCATCACGGTTTCCATGGGATCTCTATGACATTTTTTGGAGAGAACCTCCTTTTCTGTCTATGCTGAAAGGGATGGAGTGTGAACTGCTGCTTTACTAGTAAAGCTGTAGGTGCAAACACTGACCTTTGGACCCTGAGAAGGGACAGGAATTCAGAGCAAGAAAAACTCTGGGCCACGGGGCCCACAGAGCCAGGGATGGAGCGAAGAACGCACTGAATTCTAAGAGGCCTTTGCAGGTGGACCAGTGGGCAGGGCTAACCAACCCTGGGGGCCGTGAGAACTACTCCCCACCACAGTCTGTGCTCATCAGAAGCTGAAGGAATGAGCTCCACAGAAGGGTACAAAGATGGGAGAGGACCTCGATGTGCAATGAGAAAGTATATGAAAAAGCTGTCGGGGGAGATCGGGGGGAGAAGGGGACAGAAAATATGGGAAGCACTGATGTGGTAAGAGGTAGGACAGGTGTTTTAAAAAAGCACTTTTAGTTTCATATATTGTGTTCTACTATTTTACAATAACAGGTTAATTTGCTGACTGTATTTTCACTCTTGAAAACCCCTAACGCTGCAGAATACATTTTTTCTGAATTAAATAACAAATGTCTCTGCAGTGCTGAAATGCTGAGAGAGGCATTTTGCTGCATTACAACTGAATTATGCAGCTCCTTTTAAAATTGACTTTGAATATGAGGAACAACATAACCACACACAATACTGTTATGTAATGTGCTCACTTCTACTTAAGATGTCTACATCTCTAAAAGTAAAGTCAGAGCTCACACTCTTCTTGGTAGTTTATCTACATTTTGAAATATGAAAACTTGAACAATTCTGCAGCAATGATTACCTTCATTATGTATGATACTGCAATTCTCATTTTCCGAGTTAGAATATACTTTCACAGCACTGCCGACCTCTCCCACTAACCCACACTGACAAGGCTCTGGGAACACACGCAGCCAAACCTACCTGTACGGTGTAAGAATATTCAGGGGAGGTGGTTTATCACTCTGGTTGTAGATGTCAGCAACTGGGTTGGGAATGCTGTTCTTTGAAACCACCTGCTGGTCTTGGACTGTGGAACTTTTGAAAGCTTTTTTCATGTTGATGTCCTGTAGTGACACTATTTAGAGAAAAGTCCCCCAAGGTGAGTTATATGGCAAGATTTTTACTGTTTAGTAATAAGTATAATTTGAGCCACAATCATAAACATCTCCTAGAATAACCAAATAATATATTTTTCATTTTTCATTTAAAGCCATGCTGAAGTAGCATGTACATGCCTTCCCATTTATAAGTAACAATTATCTCTGAAATGAAATCATGTCTCTCTTTCTTTTTGTAGTGACCTAATTACTTCATTGATCCTAATACCAGAGCATCATTCTTTATTTAAATAGCATTTCTCAGAAACCACATGGGAATACAGTTATGAGTGTAACAGACATGTAAACACATAGATTTGGGTATCCTGGGGAGCAGGGGGGCAGTTAATACCAGTTTAATTATAATACATGTAAGAAAGACTTCTGCAAAACATACAAAAAACTGTAAAAAAAAAAAAAGGGCATTCAGTTTTTCTGACACGAACATTAAAGAAAAACAGCAAAGCTTTTCAGCATATAGTCCTAGAAATTAAGTAGCATGATATACAACTACACCGGGGAGTGAGGAGCTCAGGGCTGAGGGCGCCTGTTCCTTGTGTTTGTACACACCTGACACCTCATGTGCCAACTCACTGACTTTGACACGGACTTTCTGAGGTGGACACACTGGTGCATTGTCCCACTTGACCAATGAAGTCAGGGGTGTTAAGTGACTTTTCCAAGATCACCCAGCAAAAAAGTGGCAGAACCCAAGAAGAACAGATTTCCTAACGTGTTCAACTGGTTTGTGGATTGTTTTTGTTTTTGACTGTAGCATCCATGCCAAGGAAAGTAGAGATGATCGCCAACTTAACAATGGTGTGGTTTAGGATTTTATGAGGATGTACAAGTGATACTTATAATACATTACATGAGATGGTCAACAATGTTCAACACTTTATTATGAAACAGGGTTTGTGTTAGATGATTTTGCCCTACTGTAGGCTAATGTAAGTGTTCTGAACACATTTAAGGTAGGCTAGGCTAAGCCATGATGTTTGGTAGGTTAGGTGTATTACATGCATTTCAACTTACGATATTTTCAAGTTACAATGTGTTTGTCAGGATGTAACCCCATTGTAAGTCAAGGGGCATCTGTAATCAGGTAAAATCTTGATTGGAAGGGGATTTTAAGGATATGAACTGTACTGTGAAATCCATGAAATTTAATTTACAGATTGACTTTTTCCAGGGTAAGGATTATCACAAGCATTTCAACTGCAACAGACAACAAAAAATTGAAGGAAAATATTTTAAAATCACTTGTGATACAAATTTGAAAAGTGAATGATCGATTTAAGGTGTTACAAATTCTTTTTCTGAATAGAACAAGTAGCTATAAAAATTTTTATTTTTTAAGAGTAAAAGATAAATTTAAAACATCACATTAAAAAGAGTATGTCTTTTGCTCCCCAATTATTGTTGGAAAAGTCAGTAAGAATGTTTATAACAAATGTTAAAATTTCAATGTTATACATTTTTGTTAAATTTCTAATTCACTCATTTAATTTTGAGCTTTGAAAAAGACCTGAACATGAGCAAACATTTTTTAGATGAGGGATGAATTCCATAAATAACCACATTAAAAAAAATAACAAAACCTTCGTTTTTTTTCCCCCCTAATATTATTATAGGTGGAAAAGTCAGATGCTAGGATCATTTTAAGAGAAATTATAACCAACATATAAAAGTAAAAATAATTTTTAATCTGAACATTTTTCTTAAAGTAAATATGAAATGGCATTACTTATAGTGTTTTACAGATTAGATTTTTCCCATCTAATCTCAAGTCTTTATTCAAAAGATACAGAAAGTGAAACTTTTAAAAAGGAATTTTTGAGGGGCTGGCCAAATGGCTCAGTTGGGTAAGAGAGCGAGGTCTGAACAACAGGGCCGCTAGTTCAATGCCCACTTGGGCCAATGAGCTGCATCCAAGCTGAGCAGCCGCTGAGCTGCCACCAGGTGGCAGGAAGCTCAGCTGGTGAAAGCACATGCTCCTAACAACAAGGATTCCGGTTTGACTCCCACATGGGATGGTGGGCTATGCCCACCTGCAACTATGATTGAACAGGGCACTTTGAGCTGAGCGGCTGCGAGCTGCTGAAGGGCGGCCACATGGTGACTGGACTTGGAGCTGAGCTAGCTGCGCCCTCCACAGCTAAGACTGGACAACAACTTGGCCATTCCCTTGCCCAATAAAATCTTTAGAAAAAAAAGGGGGGAATTGTTGACTTTTAATTTTGTTGAAACTGCCACAATTTCAGGGTATGTTATCAAAATGATGACAGTCTACACGGTGCTTGCCACATCATTTTAAGACTCCGAAGTCTAAAGGCTTTCAATAAACGCTATTTCTGAGAAGTTACATCAGCAGTATTGCCAAGATTATTTACAGGCATTAGTCCTGACAAGAACATGGGTAAAAGCCTTCATTCTCTTGCACTCGATGCAAAACCCTCCCTTTCAGTTGGCCTGTATCTTTGGAGTGTTTCTGTTATTTTTAGGTAAAAAAAAAAAATCTTTAAAATAACTACCAATAACCTAAATTATGTCTTCTAATACTGAATACATTCAAATAATCCTTTAAAACAATTACTATATATGTTATTTTTTAAAAGAGAAAGTATGGCATATGAGATAAACAAGATATGAATCTTTTAATCATTGATTAACCCAATGTTGTGGGTTCCCCCACCCCCCACTATTTTTCTTGCAAACGACAAGATGAAATATCAGCATACTACCCCCAGGAAAAAGCAGTAATTACCCTGCAATTAATTACTACTGTCTTGTCAACATCACTTCTAACTCACTGCTTTCAGGCAATTACCTACCCTCTTCCACTGTTGAATCCAGCTGGGTAACTTTGACAGCAAGGCGATCGATTCTGTCTTGAAGAGAATTAGCTCTGATGTAAAAGTTGTTAGCCTCATTGAACAGCTCACCAAATATGTCTTCAGCATGTTTGCCTATGGGAGAAAATGAATGGAGAAAGCCATGTGTTAACTGCTGAGGCGGCCTTCGCACCTTCTCACCAAAGCTGATACTGGCAACACACCAGATGTTGTCAAATGATTATAAAAATTGAGTCATGGTCAACGGCCTTTAGAAATTTTTGAAAATGTATTAGGGATGTTCATACATATCTGAAATGGACCCGAAGTTGCAGAATATAAAAATACCCCAGATACTATAGAAATTTTAGTTAATTGCCACATGAGCTATCACCCAAATTGTTTCCCATTAAATTGAACTTCTTTGGGGAAACAAATTACTCTCATTTTACATGCTTTATGTATAAGTAGGATCTCAGGACCTAAACTTTCCTTTTGCTTCCCAAGGTAATTCAATAAATCATGCTGGTTTCCAACTTCAGGACTTTTATCTCACAATTGGAAACATCAGATACCTTACATTGCGCCTAACACTTTCCAATGGCATTAAACTGTTCTAATTCATACTCTGAAATCTATGTATATAGCAGTGACTCCAGCACTCTCTGAAAATCAGTATTTTGAATGCTGAGTTTAATTTTTCTATATGGATCACCTCTGCATTCCTGTGAATGCTAGACACAATTACTTTTCTTAAAGTGTAATTGATAATGTTTCTGAAAATCTGACAGCAAGACAGGAATCGTATCTGCTCATGTTGTCTTTCCAAATCCCAATGCCATTCCTTTCTTCATTCAACAAACACTTCATAACTACCTCCTCTGAGTGTGCCAGGCACCTCTGCAGCCTACCTCCTCTGACAGAGGAACCACTTTTTAAAATACACTTTATTTTAACCAGTTTTAGGTTCACAGAAAAACTGAGCAGAGCACACAGAGAGTTCCCATACACCCCATGCCGCACACCACAACCTCCCCCACTGCCAGCACCCCCACCACAGACGTTCACTTACTACAACTGGTGAGCCCACACTGACCCATCATGATCACCCAAAGTCCAGCTTCCATTAGGGTTCACTCCTGGTATTGTACGTTCTATGGATCTTGACATACGCATAATGGTATGACCCTACCTTTATAGCATCACTCAGCATAGTTCCATGAAGCATGCCTGTGTTTCCTAAACATCTCCATACTCCCTAAAGATCCCCAATGCTCCACCTACTCATCCCCACTCAACCCCTGGCACCCACTGATCTTTCTACTGTCTCCACTCTTTTGCCTTTTCCAGAATGTCACATAGTTGGAATCATACAGTAAGTAGCCTTTTGGGATTGGCTTCTTCACTTAACATGCATTTAAGCTTCTTCCATGTCTTTTCATGGCTGATGGCTCATTTTTTTTTCCATCATTGAATAATGTCCCATTGTCTAAATGTACCACAGTTCATTTATCTATTTACCTACTGAAGGACATCTTTGTTGCTTCCTGTGTTGAGTAATTGTGAATAAACATTTGGGTGCAGATTTTTGTGTGGGCATAAATTTTCACGTCATTTGGGTAAATATCAAGGAGCATGAGTGCTGATTGTATGGTAAGGGGATGTTTAGAAGTTTTCCAAAGTGGTTGAACCAGTTTGTGTCCCCACCAGCCATGAAGGGGAGTTCCTGTTGCTCCACGTCCTCACCAGCACTTGGTGATACCAGTGCTCTCTTTTAAATTAGCATTTCCCCAACGACACATGAGTGCAGCATCTTTTCCTATGTTTATTTGCCATCTGTTTATCTTCTTTGGTGAGGTGGCTGTTTAGGTCTTTTCCCCATTGTTTAATCATGTTCTCTGAATTTTATTATTGTTGAATTTTAAGAGTTCTCTGTATATTTTGAAAGTCCTTCATCAGATTATGTCTTCTGCAAATATTTTTCCCAGTCTGTGGTCTGTCTTCTTATTCTCTTGACAGTGTCTTTTGCAGAGCAGAAATTTTTAATGTTATTGAAGTCCAGCTCACCAATTATTTCTTTCATTTGTCATGCCTTTGGTGTTGTATTTAAAACGTCATTACTATAGGTCATCCAGGTTTTCTCCTATGTTCTCTTCTAGGAGTTTTACAGTCTTACATTTAGGTCTGTGATCCATTTGAGTTAATTTTTGTGAAGGGTGTGAAGGCCTACCATTTCTTTTTATTTGCATATTCTATCAATTTATCTCTCAAATGAGAAGAGAACCTGAACACGTACTTGGTGCAAGAATAACCATGTTTTATTTTTCATGGTTTATACAGTGCTGTCATCTCCACTTTCCAGACTCTACTGTAATCCACAAGACCACACCCTCTGTGAGAGTGAGAACCATGTCTGTCTGTCCAAGATGTAGGCCAGCCCTAGAACAGTGCCTCCTGGCACACATCTGTTCAAGGAATGAGTGAGCTCATGAGGTAAACAGGGAATTACTGCTTTTATTTTCCAGGTGACTAAACTGAGCATCAGAAAGGTGGCCTGTCCAAGACTCCTGGCTAGTAAGTGGGAGAAATAGATGAAACAAAAACTTGGTCTTCTAACTTCTAATTCCTCGCTTTTATCATGTATTCCCTGAACTTCCTGGGCTAGAAATTATCAACTTCCATGAATTCTTTCAGGCCACGAGACACTTGGTAATTTCCTGTTTACATAATAGAAGGAACTACAATGTTTTGCTGCTTAAGTGATGACTTACAGACACTAGATAAGTATTTATGAATTTAAAATTAGCATGATTTTATAAATTCTAATAGTGCAACTGTCTCAATCAGAGGAACTTTCTCTTAAAAAGTAAGAGCAAAAAGAAATCAATGAAAACACCAGACTACTCCATCCTCTACCAAAAATGTGTGTGGGGGGACCCAGAATCCTGATTTTAGCTGTTTCCTAAAAGCCATGTCTCTAGAGTACGGTGCTCTGCAGTCATTTCAAATTCTGTCAATGCTTCCCACTCCCACAATATACAAAATGGTTCCAAAAAGGTAAATAAATGAAGTCTTCACACAAATTACATGTTTTTGGACACTAGAGCTTAATGTGATATCCAAAATTAATGTTTGTTTGCTGCCTGATAAACTCTTTCCTGAGCGTTGGACCTGTGTATCTAACTAGCTAATGGACATCTTCTGTGTTGGTGTCCAATCATGTACAAGTTTTCATATGAACTCATTTTCACGTTGACTCCAACCTGCGTGGCCCATGTTGAAAGGCATCAACCATCCAAAACGAAGCCCAAGCAAAAAACAGAGCCATCTGTGACTGCTCTCTCCCTCTACAGCTCAAGAAACACAGAACCTCTATCCCCAGCCCCCAGACCCTCCCACCCCTTTAGCTCAGACCCTCCTTGTTTTTCTCCTGAATGACATCAGTAGCTTTGCTTTTTCTGCTCTCAGATTCACCTCCCATCCTCAAATCCACTTCCTCACACTGCTGCCAACTGGTCTTCCTAAAAGAAAGATCGGACTGTGTCCTTCCCATTTAAATCCCTCATTGTCTCCCACCATCTCAAGCTAAAAATCTAAGACACTTAGTGGGATACAGAAGGCCCTGGGTACCTCATTCCTCCCTTTGTGCTCCAATCAGAAAAACAACTTGCAGTCCCTAAACCCATCCCACTTTCTCATAGATCCTGACACTCCTTTGCATTTTCAAATCTTCCATGCCTTGTCATCTCACTCAGAATAAAAGCCAAGGACCAGGTAGCGGCTTGTATGGTACTAGTGCTGTGCTCTAACTCCATTCCTTGCAGGCCTCATCAGCCATCACCCGCTCCCTCCATATTCCACTCCAGCTACACTGGCCCCTCCTGTTTCTCAGACATGCCAATCATACCCCCTCTCCTCAGGCTTCTGCAGTTCTTGTTCCTGCTAGGACCATCTTAGTCCTTGAGAGTGACACGATTTGCTCCTTCACCTCATTCAGGTCGCCCAAATGTCACCTTCTAAGTGAGACTTTCTCCAGCAGCCCTAGCTAAATTACATCTACACACACATACACGCACCCCCTTAACCCCTCCCTACTGTATTTTTCTCCTTAGTACTTACCACCATGTAATGAACTAGACTTGTCCTTATTCATTTTATTTCCAGTTTCCTTCCACTAGAATGTCTGATCCAAGAGGAGAAGGACTCTCTTTGGTCCTTGCATTGCTGTATCACTTCCCAAGGGCTAGGGCACGCCTGGCTTATATATAGTAGGTGCTCACAAAGATTTTGGAATACATGAATAAAAATGCACTAACTTAAAAATTAATCCTTCAGGATGCAGAGTGGGGTCCCCTCTCTGTACTTTGACAATACCCTAAGCAAACTCCAGTCACAGGGCTCACTATGTAACTCTAATCTTGTCTATTTACATGAGCTCATTGAAGAGAAGAGCCCTGCCTTTGAGCTCTGCACTGTGCTGAGCCAGGGCTCCATGAGCATCACTTCACTCAACAACACAGTATATTCCAGTGGTTTCTTGTTAACAGGTTATACAACCTGCTCAAGTAAGTTTGGGAAATGCTGGGCTAAAAAGATTAACTGTGTTTCTATACCTTGGGGCATCACAAAATCTTTACTATGCTAATATGCATTAGGAATCTGCCAGGGAAGCATCTAGCATACCATGCTTTCAAACTGACTGGGCCTGAAAACACCTAATAACGACTGTTTTTTGAAGCCCATTTGGGGAAATGCCTGCCCAGTCAACTGGATGAGCTGTAGACAAACACCATGTTCCAAATGCTCTAAATCCAAGTCTATCAGTGGTTTATTTTCAATGTCAGACATAACCAAATGGAACCCACTAAATTGTGTTTTTCCACATGACCATTCATAGTTAAACAAACAAAAAAAACACAAATTCCTGTGCAACTCCAAAAATAATCCCATTCCTTTCCCTTCAGCTATGCAGAAATCTTAACAAGGACCAGTATATAACAGCAAGCATATGGGAGTATATAATAGTCTCTTGCAAAAATTACCCCAGCATTCTCAAAGGATGGAAGCTACTGTTAAGAACCTCACTCTGTGAGATGCTATATAAGTTATAAGAGATAAATAGTATGTGCCCTCTACCTTCAGGGCTTAACCTTATTTGAACAAAAACGCAATTGATACTACACTCCTATTGGAAGTCCTTGATTTGTAAAAAGAAACAGGAATTAGAGACTTGCATACTTAATCTTTCGCGAGCTGCTGAAAGCTGACAAGTGACTAAAGAGAAGAAAGTGGAAGGAACTATATTTACTGATGAACAAGAATAAAGTGTTGCAATTACAGTATTCAGTTTTGCAAACAGCAACTTATTTGCAAAGCTTGATTTTACTCACTTTCAATGCAAGTCTATTAATAACTAAATTAACATAATGCTAAATTGAATTAAGGACCACATTCAGGTAAATGCAATTTATTCATTCTTTAGTGACAAAGGATCTTGTATGGATTTATTAGGACCATTTGAGCTTGTGTCCAAATATGTCAGGTTGAGAAGTATGCCTCCATACTGCCAAAGCATAACATTATACATGGATTTTTATTGTATTTAAGATTCATTGGAAACAATTAGTGTGTCTGTTATGAGTCCTTTCTGTGGAACAAGAAACCAGTCAAAACAAGGTCCCTCAGAAATTTTAACACGCATCTAGCACCTAGATCTTGGTCTGCCAAAATTTTGGCTTTTCATTCTCTGCTAAAAGGAATCTTCTTGGAAAATAATTAGTTCTAGGGCTGAGGGTGGAAAAGCACATGACGAGCTTAGAATGTTTTGTGGTGCTTTTCTAAATAAAGTAAAGAAATACTTAGAGTGGTGAGGACATATCAAAAGGACACAGGGGCCAGCCTGAAAGGGCTCCAACTGCCGAAATCTGGGAAAATGTGAGCATCAGAATAAGTAATAATAAAGGCAACAGATTATAACCCATACAATAAGAATCCATGAGTCATACTGATATAAATGAATGAATGAATGAATGAATGAATGAATGAATAGTCAGGAAAGAAGTGAAAGCACTTACAGCAGAATTCCAACCAATAAATGTAGAAGAAATTATGGAACGACAAAAACCATCATTCTGCAATTACTACAATAATATGTTTTGGGCAAGAGTCATCAATGGATGCTCAGACTAGTGAGCAGGGGTGGGATGGGAACAGGTTATATTACGTAGTCTCAACGTGTCTCCCCACAGTTACTTATTAATTAATTACATTGGGGTGGGGGGTAGGGGAAGGACTCGACAATGGGACTTCACATTAGCAAAACCTATAGACAAGGCATTGCCCAAGTGATCAAAGGTAACATGGGCATCTATGGGACCCCTGTGATAATCCTGCCATATCCTAAATCTGATTTAATCATGAGGAAACATCAGAAGATACAGACCAAGGGACATTCCACAAAATAAACGGCTGGCTCCCTTCAAAAATATCAGGTCACAAAAGTCAAAGACTGAGGAGCTGTTCCAGATTAAGAGATATATATGTACGTACACACTCTCACACACACATTGACACACACTCACACTCACTAACACCCACACACACACCACACACACACATACACGCACACTCATATACACTCACACTCACACTCAGATGCACACACACTCACACACATACACTCACACGCGCACACAGACACATACTCACATGCACTCACATGCACACTCACACACACATATACACACTCACACACACTCACACACATGGGGAGAGGGAGGAGAAGAAAAGAGGATGGGAAGGAAAGACAGGAGTTTCTGAGAAAAAGAAAAAATGTGGTAAAATAATATATGGGTAAAAGTTCATGAAAATTCTTTGTATTCATTTTGAGCTTTCTGTAAGACTGAAATCATTTTAAAATAAAAAGTTAAAAAAAGATATTATATTATAGTACTTGTAATAAAGTCCAGTTGCTACTGAATTCCACAAAATAACAAGTCATAATGAGTGGGCGTTAAGGTTTTTTTTTTTTTTTAAAGTTTTATTTTTTTCTACTAAAAAGTAATTCATGCTTATAAATATAGAAAATGTGGAAAAGTAAACGATAGAAAAAAATGGCCCAAAGCCCAATCTAGGACATCTACTGCTAACATTTTGATTTCTTTTGTCTGTGCTGTATTTATAAGCCTGTACAAAAGTGAAAAAACACAGTCTACACCTTGACTCTTTGAAATGCCTTTCTGAGTATAAATGTAATACATGTTCATGGTAGAAAACTTGGAAAACTCAGAAAACTTAAAAGTATAAAGTGTCACCCACAGTTAACTACAGTGAACTTTTTTATATACTTCTTTACAATACTCTAAGCATTTTATAAAAACTAAGAAAATAGATGTTGATTATTAAATATTTGCTGACAGCTTATTCAGCATATATTTATTAAGCATCCACTGTGTACCAGGCACTTAAAGATGCAGCAGGGAACACGGCCACAAAGCTGATATCATACACAGATAATAAACAGACAATATGTCATGTGATGATAAGCGTTACGAAGAGAATATGACAGAAAGGGAAGAGAGAGTGGTAGGAAGTGGTTGGTACTTGGATGGTCACTAAAAGCCACCTAAGTGATAAGGGAAACACATGGGTATCTGGGGGAGGAACCGTCCAGGCAGAAGCAGAAACACACTTGGGTGGAGAGCAGCATCAAGGAAGCCAGCCTGGCTGAGCCCAGCGAGTGGAGGGGAAAGTGGGGGAAGAGAGCAGAGAAATAAACGTCCTTCCCTTCAGGGGCAGGTGACTAGAGCAGGCAGGAGGTCAGACAGGGGCCCCTGCAGAGCAGGGGAGAACGCAGTGGCTAGCACTAGAACAGCAGCAGCGGGGGTGCTAACAGGGAAAGAGAGAGGAAAGAAATCATTAATTCACTGGTAGACATGTTGCGTTTGAGATGACTATTAGAAATCCAAGTGACGATATCCAGCAGGCAGTTGGATATACAAGTTTGAAACCTAGGGGACAGGACTAAACTGAGGACACAAATTTGGAAGTCTCAGCGTGAAGATAGTATATTCAGCCCATGGGACCGGATGAGGGCCTAGCGAGAGGGAGTGGGCAGAAAGGGTGTCAGTGACATGGCCTGGAGCATGCCAGCACACAGTGGCTGGGAAGGCCATCAAAGGGGACTAGGAGAAAAGCCAAGTGTGCTGGCGCAGAAGCCAGGTAAAGAAAGTTTCTCCAGAAAAAAGAAGCTATCAACTGACTTAAATGCCGCTAATGGATCAAGTAACAAGACTGAGACTGAGCACTGGATTTGACAACACACAAATCACTGGTATTGCTGACAAGACATTTCAATAATGGAGGAGACAAAGCTTTAATGGCGACAGGAGACAACGATGGCAGTAGGGGCAGTGGAGATATGAACAGTCTCTTCAAGGGATCCTGCTACAAAGTGCAGCAAGAAATGCGGCTGTAAAGGGCGATCTCAGGTTTAAGTTGGGAGATTTCTCAATATATTCATATTTAGTGGGAATGGTGCAGACAGAGGGGGAGATGATGATGCAGGGGAGAGAAGGTAAATGGATGAGCATGAAGATGTGGGTTCAGTGCTTTAGATCGAAACAGGAACAGACACCATTTACGGGGCGGGAGAGCAGGGCACATGGGTACAGAGGCACATCAGAGGACGGGCGTTTTGTCCTCCTCTGACTACTTTTATTTTCCCAGTGAAACCAGAGCAAAGTCATAAGCTCAGTGGGGAAGTCTGAAGTGGAAAGAGATGGTATGAAGTAGGCACTCTAAGTGCAGGAAAACTAACACAGGAATTATAGCAGGACTGCTGAGCTACACAAGGCTCACCTGAGACTTCCAAATTTGTGTCCTCAGTTCAGATCCATGTCCTAGATTTCAAACTTGTATATCCAACTGCCTGCTGAATACTGTCACTTGGATTTCTAATAGTCATCTCAAACGCAACATGTCTACCAGTGAATTAATGATTTCTTTCCCCTCTCTTTCCCTCTTCTCTGTTTGCCAATGGGAACGCTCCTCTTCCACTTGCTTTTGATTTGTCTTTCTCTCATACCAGGTATCTTCAAGATATGTACCAAATCTGTTACCTGTTAGCACCCCCGCTGCTGCTGTTCTAGTGCCAGCCACTGCGTTCTCCCCTGCTCTGCAGGGGCCCCTGTCTGACCTCCTGCCTGCTCTAGTCACCTGCCCCTGAAGGGAAGGACATTTATTTCTCTGCCCTCTTCCCCCACTTTCTCCTCCACTCACTGGGCTCAGCCAGGCTGGCTTCCTTGATGCTGCTCTCCACCCAAGTGTGTTTCTGCTTCTGCCTCAATGGTTCCTCCCCCAGATACCCATGTGGTTGGTTCCCTTATCACTTAGGTGGCCTTTAGTGACCATCCAAGTACCAACCGCTTCCTACCACTCTCTCTTCCCTTTCTGTCCTATTCTCTTCGTAACGCTTATCATCACATGACATATAGTCTGTTTATTGTCTGTGCATGATACAAGCTTTATATGTAGTTTTTTCAACAAATAGATATAAACATGTAATTTTTAATCATCTTTCTGACCTTTATTCCTTCATGCAGAGCCAAGCTACCATGTGATAATATTTCCTTTCAGCCTAAAAAATTTCTTTTTTAGCATTTTTTGTATTGGTCTGCTAAAGACTGATTCTCTCAAATTTTGTCTGAATAAAGTGTCTTTATTTCATTTTCATTTTTGAAGGATGTTTTCACTGGTTATAGAATTTTAGAATGAAATTTTTTTTCTTTTTGGCACTTTATTTACTGTTTTCTGGTTTCCACTGTTTCTGAGTCAGCTGATTGAGTCAGCTGTCAATCTTAACATTGTTCCTTCCCTAATTTTTCCTCTTGCTTCTTTTAGGATTTTCTCTTTATCTTTCTTCTTTTAGAAATATTAGGATAGGATGTGACTTGATGTGGTTTTCTTTAATTTACAGTTCCTGAAATTTGCTGAGCTTCTTGGATCTGTTGGTTGATATCTATCATCAATATTCAAAAATTCTCATCCATATTTCTTCTGCCTTATTCTCCTCTTCTCCTGGAACTCCAATTACACAAGTGTTAGACCATTTGATATTGTCCTATATTTTGAATGCTTTGTTACTTTCTTTTCCTTATCCATTTCTCTTGTGAATCAGTTTGGATAATTCCTATTGATTTGTCTCCAAGTCTGCTATTAGGCCATCAGGTGAAATTCTTTATTTCTGATACTGTATTTTTCAGTTGTAGTATTTTCTTCTTTTTCTTAATAGTTTTTAATTTCTTTGTTGAAGTTCCCTGTTTCTTCATGCATGTTGTTCACCTCGTTCATTCTTTCCTTCAATATATTCTTTTATTCCTTCTTAGAATTTCTGTATCTCTCTTCACATCACCCATCTGTTCTTGAATGTTCTCTACTTTTCCATTAGAGCCCTTTGATGCTTATTCTGTCCTCAAACTGTCTTCAAACTTTTGCCTTGTAATGTGTTTTTTTGTTGTTTTTTTTACTGAAAGCCAATCATTATGTGGGTAAAAGAACCTGGGGTATGTAGGCCTTTAGTAATGTGTTGGTAAGGTGTGGGGGAGGGGAAGTGTTCTACAGTCATATGACTTTTTTCCAGCTTTATTGAGGCATAATTGACAAATAAAATTGTATGTATTTAAAATATACAATGTGATAATTTGATATGCATATGCTGTGAAATTATTACCATAATTAAGTTAACTAATATATCATCACTTCAGTAAGAACAATTAAGATCTACTCCCTTGGCAAATTTCAAATATACAACACAGTATTTTAAACTATAGTTACCTTGCTGTATGTACATTAGATCCTCAGAACTTATTCATATCATAACTTAAGGCTTCTACCCTTCACAAGCATTTCAATTTCCCCCCGCCCTCCATCCCCCTCAGCTCCTCTCTTAGTAATAACCTTTCTACTCTGTTTCTATGAGTTCAATTTATTTTTAGATTCCACATATAAATTAGATCATACAGTATTTGTCTCTTTCTGTCTCAATTATTTCATTTAGCATAATGTCCTCTATGTTCATCCATGTGACAAATGGCAGGACTTCCTACTTTCTCATTGCTGAATAATATTCCATTGTGTGTGTATGTGCATGCATATACAGAGGGTGCCAAAAAAATGTATACACATTTTAAGAAAGGAAAACTGAATTACTACTGTAATATTGAATATATACCAATAACAAAAGACGAGTACAAGTCACGTTTGACATCTGCAATTACAAGAGGTGCTCAAAGTGGTTACCATCAGCATCTAGACATTTCTGATTATGAGGAATTACTGCTCGAGCAACACTGTCCAAAGTGTGCACTTGTATCACTGCGCATGCCATTTCAATTTTGCCGAAGTACCACCAGTGTAGCTGGTTTTCTACAATACACCACATCCTTTAAAGTCCACCATAGGTAGAAGTCAAGGGGTGTTAAGTTGGAGGTTCTGTTGCATACTCACACCTCCACTGTCACTGTATTTCCACAACGTTCTCAAATTTTAAATACCACTTCAAAATGATCTTGCGCACCTTGAATGACAACTGTGCTTTCACCATTTTCTTTGATGTCCTGCCTGTCGCATAGCGATGCTAGCATTCATTTGATGAATGCCATCTTTTGAGCGAACGTCATACTACACATTGCTACCGTAATTCAATTCAACTTGTAAAGGTAATACATAGATAACATCTCTTAACATTTCTTACCTGCGGTTTGGCTTTCCACAGATTCAGAATGAAATAGAAAATGTTTATTCCTATAAAAGGGCATGCTTTACGGAAGGATACTACTTTAGGCTGCTGATAATCACAATCATGTACCTGATATGAGAATGATCAGTTAATTTCTAGAAAAAAATATTTAAAAACTTTAAAATCTTCCTTCAAAGTTTTTAGATGGTCTGCTTTAATAACAGTGTAAATCAAAACAAGCAGAAAAACATCTATAAAATCACTTGGACACTTGACTACTAACGCAGGACTGCACCTTCAGACTTGGCTGACTCTCCAATCTGTGCTCTTACGAATCAGTCTATGTTTAGATCCTGCTGTGTTGAAACCCATCTAGGGAAGGGAGTCATGAAAAACAACCTAACTCATAATTACTCTCATAAAGCCTGTAAGGAAGTATTTCTGATATTCTACGTCAAACAATGGCCTGGGAAAGTGCTTGGATTACCAACAGTCCTGCCTTTGGTGGGAGGACACTCTTGTGACACTTGTCTCCAACTCTACTGCTGACAGAACTTTTATAGTTTCCAATGTATATGTCACTCTTTACCTCCCTTCACTGGCTTTCTCTTTTTGTCTATGAGAAATGCAAATATCTCTGAAGCATTAAATTTTTAATAATTCATGCTGTTTCTTCCAGTACTTCTGTCCAGGTACATCAATACATTTTCTCTTAAAAATACCTTTAATCTTAGACTTGACTTGCACGGGAAAATACCTGTGATCCATTTTGAATCTCCCCTTTCCCTTAGGGCCAGCCAAGTGGCGCATTGGTTAAGCGCTGGCTTGGGATGCCAGTGGCACCGGTTTGGGTCCCACATATGAGGGTCAGTGACACTGCCCTCAAAAATAAAATAAAATAAAATAAAATAAAATAAAATAAAATAAAATAAAATAAAATAATATAAAATAAAATGAATCTCCCCTTTCCCTACCAAAATCCTATTTGGCTAAAAACATCCAAGAAATTTATTCAGTGCATGCCTTAAAAATATTTAAATTTCTATTCTACCTAGACCTGTACTCGATACAATCAATTCATACAACTCCCAACTTCAGATCCAATTACATAAAGCAAATGTATTACAGTGCAGTCTGTTAAGGAAGCATTTTTATGTCGTTTCAGCATTTGATTTGATATGAAACATAATGTGCACCAGAAGGAGTGTTAAAATATTAATCACTTATTAAAATCTGTGAGAAGAAAACAGATTTCCTTTCTCTTACACAATTACTTAAAATGGAAAAATAATGGAAAAATCATTTTTGTAATAATTTTTTCAATGAAAAGGCATATTTAAAATTAATGGAGTCTCAAAATTTTGGACCATTTATAAGAACTATTTTTGCTCTTTATGAGGAAGTTTGATGACTTGTAAGATACAAGAAATTTTAAAAGATGCCACAAATAACCAGAGGTGTTTATACCAATTTTATACAAGAATTTATGATAGTGCCACCCCCACAAATAAAGAAACAATGTATATGTCCAAAAGTAGGAAAATGGTTAAATAATTAGGGCATATCAATATAATACTATAAATTCTAGCTATTAAAAAAAGTGTCTTACAAGAATCAACAAATATGTCTACTATATATTAAGTGAGTATAAGCTACAAAAGTGTATGTATTAATGAAATACCACTTTTATAAAAATATATACAAAGCATTATCAATGATTTTCTCTGATTAATGAAAACTTTGTAATTTTTTTTCCTTTGTGTTTCCCTGTGCTCTCTAAGTTCTCTATGTTACCTATCTTATTAGTACCATCAAATATGACCAAAAACCTTGGGATGCACTAAAGTTCTAACTCCTTTCTTTGTGACATCTTGGAAGACTTAAGAGGTGAAAAAAATGGCAGCTATTATCATAAGAACAAAGAGAAGAGAAGGGGTAAAAAACAACCTATGAGGCATTAAAAAACAACTTGTGTGAACCTTGGTGCAAAAGCCCTATGTTCTCATTTCCTTTTTAAAACAAACTATATTAAAATTATATCATAATATCAGTAGGAATGTGATTGCAAGATATAATAATTTTAATTGAGCAACTAGCTGATAGGAACAAGAGCATTCATATTATTAATCAAGGAAAATGATGAAAAGGCACTCCTGATTTAATGTTAATTGCTATGCTGAACCGCCATTTGAAGAAAAAAATAGCAATATTCCATAGCTAGAAAATCAAGGATTTTTTTTTTTTATATACTATTAACCAAAACTGTTTTAAAAGGTGGCTTTTCTTCCCCTTCCAGTCCCTGAAGATGACGCAGATTAGCAGCTGGCCAATACTCATAGAAGAAAAAATTCTGAAAATAATTGAAGATTAATTTTTTCCCCATTGGATAAAGCTTTGAAAGCTTTTGATCAAACATCTAACTTGGATGTAATGTGAACATGGCAACTGGTGAAAAACCTACAGATTCCCCCAAGGCCATGTGGAGCTGTAGGGGCTTTGGAGGTCTATTTGGTATCTACAGATTCTCGTCTGGCTTGATGCAACACCTCCATCCTCACCGCCCTGAACTGCCCCCAGATGAGACACGTAACCATCTGGTGATCCAGGGCCTCAATTGCTAGTCTTCCTTTTTGAAAAAGACCAGAGAAATTCCTTCTGGTCTCCTGGTCTGCTTTCCTTCCTCAGACCCACAGGGAAGCAGTTACTCTGGATTACCACAGAAAGTTTCCCAGGGCAAGTCCTAGCTGTTCAGGCATGTATGGCCAGTCTAGGGGCCTATCCTTAATGTCCCCTCTCCCCTGCCACCTGATAGCATTTGCAGACAAAGTCTAGTCTCTCTCTCTGTATCACCTACAGGAACTTCAGAGAACTCTGTATCTCATCTGTGTCTAATCTGGGGGATGGCGGGGAGGCGGGTAATGAGGGTTGGGAGGGTGAGCAGGGAAGATTAAGATGACTATTCTTATCTGGACCTACTGAATAATGGTCCAATACCCAACAGAATAAAAAAACAGATTGTTTTGGCATTATCTTGGGAATTAATACTCAGTAAAAGACTTAATATTACAGATTCATGCATTCTTAAAACTTCACTTTAAAAATACCTGACAATTACAAAATTAGAAAATAACAAAAACATTCCTTTAAATTCTTATTCTCCCTAGCAATTTTAGATCATAAAAAAATTTTGCACATGGCTTACCTCATCTCTTGTAATATATTTCTACTCAGTGGAAAACCCCACAAAAACTGAAGATTCACCCCAATGTAGGTGTCATTTATTATGTGCTAGAGTTGTAGCAGGTCATAATAATTTCATATGTTTCCTATTTTATGACCATACTCACGTCAATTACACCAGGAGTGCCAAAAAAACGTATACACATGACTTGCGTTCATCTTTTGTTATCGGTATATATTGAGTATTACAATTTTAATACAGTTTTTTTCCTTTCTTAAAATCTGTATACATTTTTTGGGCACCCTCTGTATATGTTTTTTAAACTTCTAACTAGGCACCAAATTGATTCTATTTGCTGTATGTTGCACCCAGAGGGGCACTGAGTAAACAGTAACAAATAAATCCCTGGCTATCAGTACTTTGCTATTCTACCACCAATGAATAACTTAGTATCCTAGCTGCCTAAAACGCATCACAACACTCCCCTTTCTGAAAGCCTCTTTGGGTTGAGAGCACAGATGCACTTGATGAACGTGGAGGAAGGGGTTTGCTCTGAGGACACCTGAGCACCACCCCTTGAAGGGAGCTGGAAAGATGTCCCCTGCAGCTGCAGGACAGGTGCTCTCCACCTCGCTGGGCCCCGGGGTCTCTCTCACGCTTAGTTCCCATTTCTCTCTGCATGCTCCTCTGCCTTTCCTCACCACGTGGCTTCCTCTGCCCTCTCCTAAGCTCTGCCTCCCTCCACCACTGCGGCTTGCAGGCGCCATCATGAGTTCTTTGGTCCTGGGCGACACTGCAGCAGGAGGGCCCATATAAGTTAGCAAATTCACGGTGTTTCTTCATTCAAACCTCCTGAAAGAATATGACCGATTCAGCTCATCTTTTCAATCCAGATGCATGGTCTCTAATTTCTGAGGCCACACTTCTGGGGCACACTCCAGTCACAATCTCTGGAGGGATTCCCAGCGTCCTGTTTGAAAACTCCCACGTGATTCAAGCAGAGACAGGGTTGAGATCCACCGAGGCAGCCTAACTGGGGCTGGCTGCCCTTGAGACCAGCCTCACTGAGGCTATGGCAGACGATGTGTATAAAGCGCAACCAAGGCTTGGGTGGTGCATTAGCTTCCTAGTGCCGCTGCATCAAATCACCACAGATTTGGTGGCTTAAAACAACACCAATGTATTATCTTATGGTTCTAGAGGTCAGAAGCCTGAATGGGTTTCCCAGGACCTAAACTGAGATGTTGGCAGAGCTGCATTCCTCCTGGAGGCTCCGAGGAGAATCCGGTTTCCAGAGGCTGCCTGCATGCCTTGGCTCATGGCCTCCTCTTCTGTCTCAGAGCCAGCAACGGCCCACTAAGTCTTCATCATATCACAACTCTGACGGATTCTTTCTCCTGCTTCTTCCACATGTAAAGGACCCCCGTGATGACGCTGGCCCACCTGGAGAATTCAGGATAATCTCCTTTCTTCAAATTGGCTGACTAGCCACCTTAATTCCCTTGCCATGTATATCCGCATACCTGAAGGTTCCAGGGCTAAGACGTGGACATGTCTGGAGGGGCTGTTATTATCCTGTCTTCAAGTAGAGTATGAGGAACAAATATACTGTGTGGACTGTTTCACTTACAAGAGACGGGGGCCAAGCAGCCCCCATAAATATGACCTGCATAGCACAATGCTGGGTATTACAGTATGAGACATAGCTCAACTATTAAAACTTTAACAGTTTGTGTGGCTTTTCATCACTTATACTCTATGCCAATAGACATTTCAGCCATAAAAATTGGAAACTAAAGCATTCTTACAAAAATACATGAATTTTGCATTCAGAAACATTTTGCCCTTCAATAATTTGCAAGGTATCTTCCTGTAATTACACGAATTTATATATTTTATTAAAAACCACTGCCAACAATCAATTATAATTAGTTTAGATTCCAGAAATCCATTTTAAAATACATTTATGTAATTTCCAAGTTATTTGTGCCTTAGCCAATGGTTATAGATATATTAAAAATTAACAAGTAATAATGCATTACAATTCTTCTAAAAAAATACTTATCTATCCAGAGTGTTTCTTCTTAAAAACAAAAAGTACTTGAGCTTTTTAAAGCAACATTCTCCTGTTGTTGAGGCTACCAGCATGTGAAATTTCATGGAGGGTTTTCTAGTTATTAACAGAGCTGCTGAAAAATTTAACTGTGAAAACCTGTCACCCAAAATGCTGTGTAAACCATCTAAACCAGAAAGGAATGGGATGAAGTGAGAAAACAAGATGACGGTATAAATGGAAAAGCTAGGGAAAAAACACTGCAACTTCAAAGAGCTTTGATGGAAAAACCATTTTTGCACATATTTGAGTCTTAACACATGACATATTTCTTGGGTATTTCATATTAATGTTCAAAATAAGAATAATAAAAAGTCCTTAAGTTTGTATTTGCTTATATTTACATAACCAATGAATATAATACATACATGGATGGTAGTGTATGTATATAACAATCATATATGGCTATGTATATAACAATCATATATGGCTTCAATTTGGAAGTCAGTAACTACATTTTTTACTTTTAGTAGGTTAAAATGAGCAAATCTCACTACTTTCTGGTTTTATTCTTTGATTCATTTGGAATAGTATTCAATCAACAAATATTTATGAAGCACCTCTGTGCCAGGTACATTACATGTATGAACTAGTTTTTATTACGTTTTTTTCAATGTAAACTGTTCAATTTATTAGAGAAAAAAATTGTTTATAATATACACTTCCTAACTTTGAAAATTTTTTTTATTTTTCAGTTACAGTTGACATTCAATATAATTATGTTTTAAATAAAACAGTTCTGTCCAAGTTTAACAAAATAATTAAGTTTTTTTTAAAAAAAACTAATTATTTTATCCACATTTAAAATTTATGTAACACTACTGTAAATGCACACATTTGGCCTCATCTATTAATTTGTGAATCAGTCAATTCTAACTACGTCTTCATCACATACAGTTGGTGCCACAAGACCAGAGAGGGAGCCACTTAATTCATACCACGACGTGCAAGAGGGAGGGAAGGCGGTTCTTTCCCTCAAAGCTGTAGTCTTGTCTTTGGACAATCACATAACTACTGAAATCAATTTGCTAATATTAAAACGAATAAAATGCCACTGGTAATCAGAAGACAGGTGTTCTAGAAAAGAGGTGACTTACTCAGACTGCTTAGCTGGCGGATGATAGCAGCAAGGGTACTATTGGTCACACATTCAAGTTCACTGGTAATGCCTTCGGGCAGGGCGCCCCGGCACAGGTGCCGGGGCTCGATGTTCCTCTTCACTAAAGGCATGGCTCACAACCTGAAAATTCAATGGACATATTTTGAAAAAGATTCTTTGCAAATTTTAACAAATCTAGAGTCTTCATTTCCTTGAAAGCTGATTCTTTCCCAGAAATTTTCATTACCCTATCATTTTTACATGAGAGAACCAGCTAAATATGCAACAGCTACTGAATTACTTAAATGAATCTTATAGAGATCAAAGACAGATGTACAGTACAATCCTACTTTATAGAAAAATAACACATGCAACATTTCCAGTTAAGCAAGAGTCAATGAATACATGCATTCTTACCTTCCCTCCCTCGCCATTGAAATGGTGAGACAGAAAGGACCTAAACCCACAAGTACTAAGAGCAGGATACAAGGGCCCTGAAACTGTGAGTGGAGCTTAATCACATTAAGATACAGAAAAAGCCACACCTAGGTGACAGGAAGTGGATGGAGGCAGGAAGGAAGCCCACCTGTGCCACAGAACCTTGCCCACCCTCCTCCACGAAGCTCGGGAACAGGAGTGGCCATGTATCCCTGAAACGGGGGGGACGGAGGGGCATGAAAGCAGGGGGGCTGGCTTTAAACATCCGTTTACGCACCCTTCTTCCTTCCCGGGCTGCCCCTCCTCCACCTCACCCAGCACGTCTTACTCCCTGGGAAAGATACATTTTAAGATCTGGACTTGACACTGGGCAGAGCTGAAAGTTGGGGTAGGAAAGGCACTGAAGGCAGGACAGTTAAATCAAAGTCCATTCTGAATGGTAGGACAGATGGGCTTCCCCACTTCCCCCAGCACCTCCTCCACTTACTTGGTCCCAGAACACTGGTGGCCTGGTTTTTATTCCCCACCCAAAGAGACCAGAACATTCTTCCCTGGAAAATGTTTGAAAAGATCCACAAACACTGACGTTGGGGAAGGGCGACCACTTACTGAAACTGCCAACCAGGTCACCCTACAGTAACACCTGTCAATAGTCTCTCCCAACACTGTTTCCTATCAGCTGCAACACCAGAGGCTTAAATAAAAACAGACACTGACGGATCGATCACCAGACACTTCAGGAAAGTCTTCCCCGTCAACCTCAGAATTCATTCCGCTTCTTTCTTCAGAGAGAACATCACAAATAAAGCTTTTTGTTGGGCTGGCCAAGTGGCGCGGTGGTTAAGCGCTGGCTTGGGAAGCCAGCAGCCCCGGTTTGGTCCCACATATGAGGGCCAGTGACACTGCCCTCAAAAATAAATAAATAAATAAATAAATAAATAAATAAATAAATAAATAAGCTTTTTGTTTAAGATGGTACCGAGTTTCAAACCTACAGCCTATGCAACAATCTACTGCCCATACCACAGTAGAAAATCCAGTGACTGTCATTTTGACAAGACTGTCATACTGCTCAACTTGCAGAAGCAGAAACCCAGAAAATGCCTAGACCTTGGTGAGATCTGTTAGCAGTCAAACCAGCCCTGATCTGGAGTTCTTGCTGTGCAAAACAAGTCATATTGTATTTGTTTAGCCGCTGTAGCTGGGCTATCTGTAACATAAAGAAAAGCCAATTCCCACCTGGTACAATTGCTGAGGTATCCTGTACCTAAAAGAGCTGGGATGTGGTCAGCATATAATAAACTTGGCTTGTCTTCCTCCTTCCTTCATAACTTTGTTCGTGCATCCAATAAGTATTTTCTGAGCACCTGCCACCTAACCGTCGGAGGTGACAAGGACCCAATGGAGCTTTATTCTACTAGGGAAGTGAGACACTGATCTAGCCACACAAGTAAGTGGGCGTGGAGTTCTGAAACCGTGTGTGTGCTGGGGGAGGGGGCCCTCTGTAGGCGTGGCGGACTGAAATCTGGAGGCTGACTAAGGGCTAACTCACAAAGGGCCATGGGGCAGAGGCTGTGTGGGGAATGCAGACAGGAGGGCAAAAGTGGGTGGCAGCTGTAAAGAAAAAGTTCTGTTCAAGTATCCAATATTTTCACTGACTATTTCTGCCTCATGTCCATTAAGGTGGTGGCTAAACATACTGACCATATTTTCAGAGTCAAACACTCCTTTTCTCCATTGCCTAGGGCACATCACTTGCCCTCTCTGTGCCTCAGCTTCCTCCCTGTGAAATGGGGATAATAAGAGTACCTAGCTCCCAGGGTGAGGACTTAATGAGTTATTTCATCCACAATCACTTACACAGTGCCTGGCATATAGTAACATTCAAAATTTGTGACTGATATTAATTTTAATCTATCTTATATGTTGTTATCATTTAATTATTTTTCTGATTATAAGAATAGAAAAGGAACAGTTCAGTTGGTTGAGGATAAAGCTGAACCAGGGAAAATCGCTAACACTATTTACATAAAAATTACATAAAAGAAGAGGTGCACATCAAGGTGGGGGCACACACAGAAATTCAGGATATGCAGGTCTCTCCGTGGAAGCCCGAAACTCACCGTGAGCTGTCCCTTCTTTTTGGGAGAATCAATTAGAGTAATAGGGTGGTAACTAATCACAATACACCAAACCAGGATTCCTCAAACACAAAAAGAAAAACCATTAATCAGTTTAAAGCATAAAGTGTGGGAAAGAAAAATACTGAGAGCTGATCAGCAGGGACTCGCTCCATGAGAACTAGAAGGAAATTGGGCAAAACCCCCATGAAGTCCTCAAAGCCGCACAGCGCAGCATGGGGGAGGGGCATGTAACAATGGCACAAGAAGCTAAGGAAGCGGATGGATCACAGGCCCTAAACTCATCAGCAGTCTGCTTGTAACGCTGGTTTCTGAGACCGGCCAAGCCATGAATTAGCTTCTACATAATTTCTCAAGAGAGTTTTGCAAGAATTAGGGATAAGCATCAGAATTAGAAGCTGAATGCTGACCGTGTATATAATATTCCTCGCCTTCCACGTTCATTTTGTATTTACTCAGGATGGAATGTTACTCTTTCCCATTATTTTTAACCCTGTGACAGGCCCAGAAACATGCCAGTAGAGCATCTCCCCAGCCCACCACCCCACCTTACTTTGGATCTATAATTGTTCAAATGCACAGAACTCTAATTATACACATATCACACAGAGGCCCCACTGGCATGTCGCTAGTTAAATAACTTCCTCCCCTCTTTCCCCAAGATCAAATATGGTGTCATTGAGGCACATCCAGGAACTAGAACAGGCTGTTTCCCCCACGCGGAGTCTTGACAATGCTCTCAGAACTTTCCCGCTGTTCTCAGGTAGAAGTGCCACACCCTGCTCTGACACCCCACCCCAGCTCTGCCCAAGGCCCTCACCTGTCCATTTAAGACAACCCCTTCCCGAGTCACAGTGAGCTGCTCATTAATACGCCAGGCACTGGGCAGCTCCATGCACACGCGGCACCCTGGCTCCAATTGCTCACGGGGAGACTTACTGAAGATGGCATTAGGGCACCAAAGAGTACAAGAGAGAAAAGCTTAACTCTGCACGGGTATATGAACAGTGTCTTACTTTCCAAATTCTGATGCTTTGACTTTGACTTTTGGGGGCCTTACTGACCCTGCAGGGACTCTGCAGGGACTGCCCCTGCCAGGGTTAGCCAATTCCATGAGCTAGTGAACAACCCTCCCAGGAGCGTGCCTTTCACATGCAAACCTACCAGCCCAGAGCCTACACCCCTACCTCCTCTGTCAGAGCTCTCACACAGGGCCAGGATCCCCCTTCCTAATCGCCCAGGGCCAGGTACTGACAGCTAGGGACATCACGCCTGCTGCAAGCATTCAAGCCAGCCCGCCCTAAACCTGCTTACGGCACCTCACCTGTCCCCCTCGCTCTCTCTGCATCCTGACCGACCCTGATGCTTCCCCATGGGTCCTGCACACATATTTCATTCGGCCTTCACCTCGGGCACTCTGCCTGTTGCTGCAGTACTTCAACTACGACTTCATAGCTCACTCTCATGACACCTTTATTTGAAGCTCCCACACTTGTCTAAATACAAAACACAACAGAGAGAAGAGAGGCTGGTGTCTTTACAATTTTACAAAGAGTTTCATAGCTCCTTTTTAAAGTTCGAATCACCTAGCAATGACTTTTATGGCTTTCCAATTCAGTGTGAAGTACTCTAATGGATGTATTTTTTCCAGACAGCCTTTATTTTATCTTATACTAATCTGAGTTTGAGTAAACTGCACAGCAAGGAAGAGGGAAAGGAGAAAATGTTGGGTCCGTCATTATTCTTGAAAATGCTTTGCCATTACAAAAACAAACACGTAATGAACCAACCCAATTAGTCACCAATGAACTACTTCAAGTATGCTGGGAGAACTGTGACCAATCCAAACCATTCTTCAGTCCTTCTCTATGTTAAACAAACAAACAAACAATCAAAGAATTGCTAATCACATGTTTAAGGATTATTAGAGGTTACATAAGGTATTACTGTTAAACCTGTGGTTTGCCCAACTTTTCTGGGAAATGTTTCAACTTAGAGAGAGACCACTATGAACTGGATTGCAGACACAGCTGGACCCAGGCCAGTCCTTCCCCAGGCATCTGCAAGTGGGACCATGACATCCAGCTGGGCTGCCGCTCTCCTGGACAGCAGAGATGGGAACTCTTCTGCCACATGAAGTGGACATGGACCAAGTTAATCAAGCAGCAGGAAATTAGAATGAAATAAGTGGGAGTAGCTGCCAAAGACAAGAGAAAGTCAAGGATGCCCCAGTGGCTTAGCCCTGAGACCCCACTAAGAGGGAACCATCTTCCCCTCTCCCCTGCACTAAGGGTTAGACTCGCGTCGTGGTTTCATGGCTCTGCCAGCCTTTCTAGCTTCCCTCTACCGCCTTTCACATGGCACTTCCCCTAATCAAATCCTTGCAGGTGTGATACCATCTTGGTGTCTGTTTTTCAGAGGACCCAGACTAATACAAGTGGTACAGAGCAGTCTGAGAACACAGGTGGTGAGATGGCATTTGGGACTTGCTCTATACCACACTGTCGGTGATTGTCCAAGGATGCCATCCTCCCTGGTAGGTGGGGCAGGGATAGTCTTGGCACAAGATCGTGGTTCAGCTGCCAAAGGTTTCACTGGAAAGTGACCTGGAAACCGTCCTGGTGGAGGGAAAGGCCGTGAGAGACAGCAACGCACACAACTGGAAGATGCAGAAAGAAAACCACAGCCAGAAACAGCAGCATCGGCTCATTACTGCCAGGTTGCACTGATGCCTGCACAAGGATAATGAGATGCTGGAAGCTGTTAACAAGCCGTCAGCAGCTAAGTGTGAACCTAAGAGCCTTTCTGGAAGGTACAAAATGGTCTCCTCATGACCTGCAAGCAACTGCAAGCTGAAGACCCAATTATGAGAGTCAGAGAACTCAGCACGTTTCAATGCTCCATCCGACAGGTCGGTGATGCAGGTCCAGGCTGTGACAGGAAGCCTGGGATCATGGGACTTCTGGTGGGTGCCCATGATGATGTTGACCCAAACACCTCCCCACCACCCCGCCAGGACCCTCTGGATGGTCAGCACACCAATAAGCCAGAAGCCGCTACAGAGGCCTCTGCCCCACAAGCCAGCATCAGTGGCATGTACCTCTTCCTAGATGCCATGTTGATAACTAGTGCCAGCCCTGATGAGGGAGGCAAGAGGTTGACTACATCATGCTGACTGCACAGACGGAGCACATGGCAGGCAGCTGACACACTGGCGGCCTGGGTAAGACATGCTCCTCCTGTGAGAGAGAGACCCTGGGAAGACGCAGCGTCTGGTGACTACAGTGACATTTCTACGGGCCCCGTGGTCAGAGGCATGCTGGGATAGCCCATCGTACGTAAATGACACATTTTGCATGCCCAACACGAAGAGGGAAGCACAGTGCCTGTTAGGTGGGGTCCTGGAAGCAACACACCTAAGCATAGTGCTCTGACCCACAGACTGGGTGACAGGGCAGCTGCCAGCTTTCAAAGTGGTCTGGAGCAAGGAGGGACTCTGTAGCCGGGCCGGGTGGTGGTGCAAGCAGCCTGGCCGCTTAGGATGTGGACCCTGGATGGTGAAGAGGTGGCAGTGGTGGAAAAAGATGCAGGAAGGGGCCTATGGAAAGCCCCCCAGGGAGAAACAAACGAATGTCCCTGGGATTCTGAATAAGGCCATATCATCGCAATGGAGAATGCGACGCCCTTTGAAAAAGCTCTTGGTGTGTAGAGACCAGGGAACACCAGGGACCAAGCATTCAAGGCTCCCCATAATGAGCAGAGTTGTCATCCAAGTTACTAAGCCGACAGGCAGCATCCACCGAGATGGTGGGTCCATCCTAATGGAGCCAGCGCAGAAGGAGCAGCAAATCACACGAGCAGGAAGGCCAGACTCCCAGTCACCCACCATGCTGCCTGTGCCCTCTTCACCGTGTACACCAGCAACAGTCTGGCTCGTACATCCAGCTGAGCATGGTTTACGGACAGGTCAGCTTGACACATGACCCAGAGTTCCTTACAACAGCATTCAGGGGTGGTCCTTGGCGACAATGGAGAGGACACCGCCCCGTGGGCGGAGCTATGAGCAGTCCACCCATTCACCCCACTTTGTGCAGAAAGAGAAGCAGCCCGAGCGGAAGATACCCAGGCAGCCGTCAACAGCCTGGTTGTATAGCCAGGGGACAGGAAGGGGAGGAATTGGAGTATCAGCGACAAGGCGGTCTGGGAAATGGTATGCAAGTGGAAACCTGGGAGTGGGCATGGTGTAAAGATTTTGGGGTCATATGCTAATAACACTGCTAAGTATCCCACCACAGAAAAGGCACCGGACAGAGCAGGAAAGATTCGCAGCCAACAGCACTGGGCCCCAAGGACTGGCCGATGGGATCCCATATGTCACTGCATCTAACCAGGGGCCCTCTTCACAGTGCAGGGCTCAGGAGTGGGCCCATCCCAGCAGGGGGATCACACACCATGCCACCCAGGGATAAATGGTGTTCTCAGGGGACACTGAAGCACCAGCTTGAGAGACTGAAAGGACAGGTGCCACATTTCATGATCAGTGCTCTTATGAAACCAGAGACCTCTGTATGGTACTGTCCCCAAGGAGGATATCTGGCTTTAGGAGCCAAGTGGTGGATGCAGGAACAGCGCCACTTATCACTGCCAAGAGCCCTGAGGGGCCTATGCTCCCAACCGTGCCCACTAGACTCTAGGGCTGGGCATCCTGGTCCCAAAAGGGACCCTTGCCAGGGGCACAGCCAAGCTCCCACTGGTCTGCTCTGGATGGTTCTTTGGACTCATTCTGCCAGCGAGCAGAAAGTGAAAAAAGGGGTCCCCATACTTTCAGAGGAAGCTGTGACCAGCAGGAGGACACTAAGGGGATGGGGACAGGCGTGCGTGGACACAAGCTGGCCCATTTGGGATCCTTGCCAGTGCGACCACGTCTTGGCATTGCTGCGGGAGGGCTGGCTAACTTACTCATCTCCAGTACTCGGTGTGCTAACTCTGTGCTGTGTTTGTGTGTGTGTGCGTGCGCACGCGCGCTGCACCTGCTGGTACTTCCCAGAGGGTCATGCTTAGTACTAGAAACTTAGTAGTTCTTACAGCAGGGTTGGTTCTCTGCACCATTTCATGAAAATGTGTGCTGGGCAAAAAAAACCCTAAAGATACTAATGATATCACTTTACTGTTAACATTATTGTCACGTATAGAGCAATTCTGGGTTTGTTTCTACGAAGACCCTGGCACAGGACTGGGGTTCCAATTTCTCATTGAAGAGTTTGGTTTTCTTCCTCACTCCTGGAGCCCCAGGCAGATGACAAGCCTATTTTGCAGGGTTAGTGACCAGCTTTTCTGTTTCACTTTTAAGGGATCTGACAACCTTCTGAAAATACCAGCATTTACTCTGAGGATTCAATTGCAGCTCTCACCTCAGGCTGGCCCAAGGCACATTCCCATCTCACAGCAGCAGGAAACCAGGCCTCCAGTGCCCGGTTCAATGTCCAGCCCCTCTCGGCCCCCTTAGCTTCTAACACCCATGGAGGGGGTGCCAATTCATTCTTAGCTTGCTGGTGTTTTTAAAAAGATGTAAATGCACACACTTGTTATACTTTGTCCAGCACCTATATGTGCCCAGAGCAACTAGAGGAGCTACTTTCTCCTCATAATGGCACTTGTGAGGAATCTCTTAAGAACCCCTAGCCTCAGCTCTGACTCTCCCTTCATTACCATAAGGCATCACGCTTCACTGTCCCTGTGACCCTCCCCAATACAGTCCTCAAATGTATTCTGTATGATAAACAGTGACACGTTTCAATGTTCATTATGTACCATAAAAACCTGGCCGCATGGTGCGTTGGTTAAGAGTTGGCTAAGGATGCCAGCTCTAAGCAGAAGGGCCCGGGTTCAGACCCCACATGAAGGCCAGTGATGCTGCGCCCCCTACAGCTAAGATGGTGAACAACAACTCGACCTGGAGCTGGGCTGCCGTGAGTTGCCGGTGATGGCATAGGCTGCCGTGGGGTTGCAGTGGGCTGCCTTACAGCTACCGTGAGCCGCTGGCAGCCGGCGTGCGTTTTTGTGAGCTGCCAAGAGCTGCCATGAGCGGCCGTCCAGTGGCTGCTGACCAATCAGCCTCACCCGGGAAAAGCGCAATGATAATACCAACGTGGACCAGTGAAGCGACGTCCTCCACAGCTAGACTGAAGAACAAAAGGACAGCAAATTGTCTGTTCCCCTTCCCCATTTCCCCAATGCTGTTCCTTCCCCCAATATCCCAATTAAATCTTTAAAAAAAACAAAACAAAACTAAGGAGAACAGGTGACCAATGGAGAATGACATAAAATGGATATGACAGAAAATAAGAGCAAAAATGTACACTCAACTCTGATTTATGTATAACCTTATCAAATTAATTGCATGAGTCCCCTAATGACAGGTTCCCTGCCTTCCTTACAGGTTTCTGAGACGGTCACATGAAAATGGGTGCTGGGCATCAGGATGTGCAGAGAGTTCCAAACAGGCTGAATCCAAACGGGCCTACACCAAGACACATCATAGTTAAAATGGCAAAGCTTAAAGACAAAGACAGAATCCAAAAAGCAGCAAGAGAAAGACAGCAGGTTTTAAACAAAGGAACTCCTATAAGACTAACAGCTGACTTTTCTTCAGAAACTCTGCAGGCCAGAAGGAAATGGCAGGAGATCTTCAAAGTGACACAAAATAAAGGTCTACAACCAAGATTGCTCTATCCAGCACGGCTATCACTTAAAATTGACGGAGAGATAAAGAGCTTCTCAGAAAATAATAAGATTAAGGAGTTCATTACCATCAAGCCAGCATTGCAGGAAATGCTAAAAGGGCTTTTTTTTAAACAGAAGAAAGGAGAAAACAAGCTAACCCAGGAAGACAAGAAATACAAATAACAAAATGGCAATAAATATGCACCTATCAGTAATCACTTTAAATGTGAATTGGCTAAATGCTCCAATCAAAAGACATAGAGTGGCTGAGTGGATAAGAAAACAGGACCCATGCATATGCTGTCTACAAGGGACTCATCTCAGATCAAAAGACACACACAGACTGAAAGTAAAGGGATGGAATATGATATTTCATGCAAATGGAAATGAGAAAAAAGCTGGAGTAGCAATACTTATTTCACACAAAATAGATTTTAAAATGAAGACTACAATAAAAGACAAAGATGGGCACTACATAATAATAAAGGGATCAATTCAACAAGAGGACATAACCCTAGTAAATATCTACGCACCCAATATAGGAGCTCCTAAATATAGAAAACAGATTTTGACAGACATAAAGACAGAGATCAACAGTAACACTATAATAGTAGGGGATTTCAACACCCCGTTGTCACCAATGGACAGATCCTCCAGACAGAAAATCAACACGGACATAGTGGCCTTAAATGACACTTTGGACCAGCTGGATTTAATTGATATTTTTAGAGCATTTCACCCCTAACTACAGAATATACATTCTTCTCAAGTGCACATGGAACATTCTCCAAGATAGACCACATGTTAGGCCACAAAACAAGTCTCAACAAATTTAAGAAGATTGAAATCATATCACGTGTCTTCTCTGACCACAATGCTATGCAACTAGAAATCAATTACACGAAGAAATCTGGAAAGCCTACAAATACATGGAAGCTAAATAACATGCTACTAAATAGTGAGTGGGTCACAAATGAGATCAACGAGGAAATCAAAAGATACCTCGAAACGAACGAAAATGAACACCACGACCCAAAATTTCTGGGATGCAGAAAAAGCAGTCCTAAGGGGGAAGTTCATAGCAGTGCAGGCCTACCTAAAGAAGGAAGAAAAATCTCAAATCAATAGACTCTCTTTACACCTAAGGGAACTCAAAACAAAAACAGCAAAACAAGCCTAAAGGGAGTATAAGAAAGGACATAATAAAGACCAGAGCAGAAACAAATGAAATAGAGAACAAAAAAACAATACAAAAGATCAACGAAACCAAGAGTTGATTTCTTGAAAAGATAAACAAAATAGACAAACCCTTAGCCAGACTCACCATGAAAAAAGAAAGAGAGGACCCAAATTAATAAAATCAGAAATGAAAGAGGAGAAGTAACAACAGATACCACAGAAATACAGAAAATTTTAAGAAAATACTATGAGCAACTATATGCTAACAAATCTGACAATCTGGAAGAAATGGATAAATTTCTAGAAGCATACAATCTACCAAGTCTGAAGCAAAAACAAACAGAAACTCTGAACAGACTGATTACTGCCAAAGAAATTGAATCAGTAATCAACAATCTTCCAACAAACAAAAGCCCTGGACCAGATGGCTACACAGGTGAATTTTACAAAACATTCAAAAAAGAATTAATATCTATTCTCCTCAAACTATTCCAAAAAATATAGAAGAAGGGAAGGCTCCCAAACTCTTTCTATGAAGCCACTATCACCCTGATTCCTAAGTCAGACAAAAATATTACAAAAAAAGGAAAACTACAGGCCAATATCCCTAATGAATATAGATGCAAAAATCTCAACAAAATACTAGCAAACCAAATTCAGCATCTCATTAAAAAGATCATACACCACGATCAAGTGGGATTTATTCCTGGTATGCAAGGATGGTTCAATATCCACAAATCAATTAACGTAATACATCACATTAACAAAATGAAAAATAAAAATCATATGATCATATCAATAGATGCAGAAAAGGCATTTGACAAATTCCACCAGCCATTCATGATAGAAACTATTAGCAAAGTGGGAATAGTGGGATCACATCTCAACATAATAAAGGCCATATATGATAAGCCCACAGCAAGCATCGTACACAATGGGGAAAGGCTGAAAGCTTTCTCCTTAAGATCGGGAACAAGAAAAGGCTGCCCACTTTCACCACTTCTGTTTAACATAGTTCTGGAAGTTCTAGCTACAGCAATCAGACAAGAAAATGAAATAAAAGGCATCCAAATTGGAAAAGAGGAAGTAAAACTGTCATTATATGCAGATGACATGATACTATATATAGAGAATCCCAAACACTAAAAAACTGCTAGAACTGATAAATGAATTTGGTAAGGTAGCAGGATACAAAATTAATATTCAGGAATAAGTTGCATTTGTATACACCAATAATAAACTATCAGAAGTAGAAATCAGGAAATCAATCCCTTTTACAACTGCTTCAAAAACAATAAAATATCTAGGAATCAATTTAACCAAAGAAGTAAAAGATGTGTACTCAGAAAATTATGACACACTGAAGAGAGAAATCAAAGAAGATACAAATAAATAGAAATACATACCATGCTCATGGATAGGAAGAACTAATATAATTAAAATGTCAATACTTCCTAAAGCAATATATAGATTCAATGCAATTCCAATCAAACTACCGAGGACATTTTTCTCAGAAATAGAATATAGAACCCTAAAATTCATATGGAGCCACAAAAGACTCCGAATAGCTACGGCAATGTTGAGAAATAAGAACAAAGTGGGAGGCATCACACTACCTGACATCAAAACATACTACAAGGCTACAGTAACCAAAACAGTATGGTACTGGCATAAAAACAGACACATAGACCAATGGAATAGAATAGAGAGCCCAGGAATAAACCCATCTATAAACGGTCATTTAATCTATGACAATGGAAGCAAGACCTTACATTGGAGTATAGATAGTCTATTTAATAAATGGTGCTGGGAAAATTGGACTGGCACGTGCAAAAAAATGAAAATGGACCACCTACTTACACCATATACGAGAACAAACTCAATATGGATTAAAGACTTAAATGTAAGACCTAAAACCATAAAACTCCTACAAGAAAACATAGGGAATAAGTTTGCAGACATTACCCTGAGTAATATTTTTACTGATATATCCCCTCCGGCAAGGGAAATAAAAGAAAAAATGAACATATGGGATTACATCGAACTTAAAAGTTTTTTCACAGCAAAGGAAATCATCAATAAAACAAAAAGGCAGCCTACTGAATGGGAGAAGATATTTGCCAACAATATATCTGATAAGGAGTTGAGATCCAAAATTTATAAAACACTCATGAAACTCAACACCAAAAAAACAAACAACCCAATTAAAAAATGGGCAGAGCATATGAAGAGGCATTTCTCTAAAGAGGACATACAGATGACCAACAGGCATATGAAAAAATGTTCAACCTCACTTATCATCCATCAGAGAAATGCAAATAAAAACCACAATGAGATACCACCTCACTCCAGTCAGAATGGCTATTATCAACAAATCAACAAACAAGAAGAGCTGGGGAGGGTGTGGAGAAAAGGGAACCCTGGTGCACTGTTGGTGGGACTGCAAATTGGTGCAACCATTATAGAAATCAGTCTGGAGGTATCTCAAAAAACTGGAAATGGAACTGCCATATGACCCAGCAATTCCAGTCTTGGGTATCTACCCAGAGGAATCCAAGATGCTAATTCGAATAAATATATGCACCCCTATGTTTATTGCAGGGCTATTTACAATAACCGAGACTTGGAAACAATCAAAATGCCCATCGGTAGATGACTGGATTAAGAAACTGTGGTACATTTATACAATGGAATATTACTCTGCTATGAAGAAGAATGAAATCGTACCATTTGCATCGATATGGATGGACCTAGAGACTATTATGTTAAATGAAATAAGTCAGTCGGAGAAAGACAAATACCATATGATCTTACTTATATGTGGAATTTGAAAAACTGAATGAATGAGCAAAGGAAACAGAAACAGTCTCAAAGATATAGAGGAAAAACAAGGTTGCTAGTTGGGAGGGGGGTGGGGAAAGGGAAGGGATTAGACCGCATTAATAGGTAACTACAATATTGTCACAGGGATATGAAAGAAAGCTTGGGGAATATAATAATGTTGTAAAAATTTTGTGGGGTTTCAGATGGTCACATGTCTTGTTAGGAAGACCACTTCATGGATGGAGTAGAAGCCCAATCACTGCAATGTATACCTGAAATTGATGTTGTATAATACTGTATGCCAGCTGTAACTGAATATATAGATAGTCACAGGATGTGGATTATACGGTGGAAGGGAGTCAAAGGAATTGTAATAGATAGTATGCTATGGGGGGGAGGAGTGGGGTGGAGAATTGGGGGGGTTGTCACTTTGAGGGGTAAAAAGTATAACTATTGCACTGTGTTGTACACTTGAAGCTAATTTAAATAAATAAATAAATAAATAAATAAATAAATAAATAAGGAAATGAGTGCTGGGCAAAAAAAAATCTAAAGATACTGATATTATTACTTTAATTTTAATATAAATATCACATTCATTATTAAAATAGGATACTTAATTTATTCCCTCTAATTTTATTTATTGTACAATTAACCTAAACCTGAATTTTTCCTGGAATTTTACTTATTATTCAACTAACTGCCTGAACATTGGCATTTAACTTCTCCAAGCAGTACACTTCAAATTAAAGTCAAATGATTAAAGAATTTCAAAATCATATCAATGTGCTTTCTACCTTTAAGGCAACTTTTCTATCTTCCAATAATTTATTTAATTTCTTTTTTTTTTTAATTCCATATACCAAAACTCGTTTTCCTATAGCATGATTAATTGGAATTGTTTTCCTAAAGAAGTTACAGAAGCAATTCAAAAATGTTTAAACAGGATGAAGTTTTCTGAATGTCCCTTTCCATATCCATGCCTGTCCCCAGTGAATTGTCTAAAAGGTCTCTCTGGGGTGAGCAGTCATCCTGGCAATCCAAATAACTGGTGGATTTTTCCAGATCTCTTACTATTATTGATTTTCAGTTTAATTTCAGTGTGTTCAGAGGACATGCTCTGTCTGATGTTAATTTTTTTGTTAAAATTTGTTTTATGGCCCAGAAAATAGTTTTTCTTGGTGAATGTCCCACGTGCACTTGAGAAGAATGTATGTTCACCTGCAATGACTGACAATGTGGCTGTGATTGTACCCTTAACTGATTTTTTGTATAGCTGTTCTGTGAATTACTGAAAGGAGTGTTGGAACTGCCAGTTGTGGATTTCAATTTCTCCTGAGTTCTATCAGTTTTAGTTCATATATTTTGAAGGTCTGTTGTTGAAGACACATTTAATTGATGTTTTTGTTTTTTTTTTTGAGGGCAGTGTTACTGGCCCTCACATGTGGGACCGAACTAGGGCCGCTGGATTCCTAAGCCAGTGCTTAACCACTGCGCCACTTGGCCGGCCCTGAAGCCACATTTAAGATTATCATGTCTTCTTGGTGAAATGACCACATCATTATGTGATGTTCCATTTGCTGTTGAATAATCACTGTCCCAAAGTCTATTTTGCTATTCAGTCATTCTTTCTTTTGATCAGTGTTCACACAGTGTAACTTTTTTCCTTTTAATTTTCCTTTGTGTGTCTTTATATTTAAAATAGGTTTATTTTAGACAGTATATGGTTGGGTCTTGCCTCTTTTATCCAATCTGTCAATGTCTGACTTTTAATTGGTATGTTTAGATCACTAACATTCAGTGTAACTTGATATGGTAGAATCTAAACCTTCCATCTTACTAGTGGTGTTATATTTGTCCCATCTGTTCTTTTCTCCTTTTTGCTTCTTTTTCTGCCTTCTTTTAATTACTTTTATGTTATTATTTAATTTCCATAACTAGATTTTATTCACTTTTTTCCAGAAATTGGCCCAGGTCATATATCATTCATATATATATATATATATATATATATATATATATATATATATATAAAATTCACATATACTGAATCATATCACACTCTAGTTTCAACTACTACTGAAGTACTTCAAGCATAGTATGCAAACACTGTAACTTTAGAATAGTACAGTAAAACCTTGAATTGCGAGTAACTTGTTCTGCAAGTGTTCTGCAAGACGAGTAAACATTTCTAATAAATTTTAACTTGATAAACAAATGATGTCTTGCAATACGAATAATACATGATGCTGAACGTCACATGATCACAACTGAGCTGGTGAAGGAACATGGCCAGGAGCTGACCACCGACGAACTGATGGGTCTGTATCGTGAGCAACAGCAAGAAGTTATGGAGGAGATCTCGTCTGCAGAGGAGGAGAAAAATGCAGAGGAATCCCTCACTTCAAGTGAGATTAGGGAGATGTGTAAAATGTGGGAAACAGTGCAAAATTTTGTAGAAAAGCTACATACGAATTAAGGCTGTAGCAGTGCAAGCAATGAACCTGTTAAACAACAATGCAATGTCACATTTCTGTGAAATCCTCAAAAGGAGGCAAAAGCAAGTGTCATTTGATAGGTTCCTTGTTAAAGTTGCACGAAAAGAAAAAGATTCCATTGAGCCAATAGATAGCAGTGATTCCGTTAGTGATAGTGCAAGTCATCCTACACAATAACCCTCCTCTCGTCTCCCTCACACCAGCCACGAAGGTTTTCAAAGGGAAGTGCAGGTTAATTTGTTTTTTTTCTTTATATTTTGTATTTTCTTGATTATTTTGTATTATATTACAGTATTGTAATCATTTTTATATGAATATTTTTGGGTTGTGAATCATCTGAGTTTCCATTATTTATTATAGAGAAATTTTTTTGATATACAAGTGCTTTGGATTACCAGCATGTTTCCGGAACGAATTATGCTCGCAAACCAAGGTTTTACTATATATGTTTTCTCTCTTCCATGCTTTGTCCTATGGTGTCATTTATTTTACTTCTTGTGTAATAAACCCCACAATATGTTGTTATTGCTTTTACTTTGCACAGTCAATTATTGTTTAAAGCAACTATAAATAACGGAAAACACGACATTTATATTTACCCTTATTTTTACCATATCAGGGTTTCTTTCTTTCTTTGTGTATATCCAAATTGCTATCAGTACTCCTTCTGCCTAAAGAACTTTCTTTTACATTTCTTATACTACAGATATCCTAGCAATAAATTCCCTCAGCTTCTGTTTGCCTGAAAAAGTCTTTATTTTTAAAAGTTACTTTTTCTGGGTATAGAATTCTGGATTGACAGAATTTTTTTTTTGGTCTTTTGGTACTTTAAAGATGTTATTTTGCTGTTATTCTTATCTTTGTTCCTCTGTTTGTAATGTTTCTTTCTGCTATGGCTGTCTTTAAGACTTTCCTCTTTATCTTTAGTATTTCAGCAACTTGGTTATAGTGTTTCTAGAATTGGATTCCCATTTTTTTAATCCTGCTTGGAGTTTGAGATTCTTGGATCTGTTTGTATTTCATTGTTTTTTCCTTCCATTATTTTGGATGGTTCTCAGCAATGCTTCTTCAAGTAATTTCTTCTGCACAGTACTTGCTCTCTTTTCTTTTTGGGGTTCTAATTACATATATGATAGACCACTGTATTGTTCCAAAGCTGTTAGATGTTCTGTTCTGCCTTCTCTTCATTTCTTTATCTGTTTGTGAAATAATAGAAATCTATATATCTGCCTGTTTCCTGTTTACTTAAACGCTTAAAATTTCTTAAGTGATAGGAGCACTAGGAGCATCTTTTGTTCTAATATTTGATCTATGACCCCAGTTCCTAACACCAAGCTCCTAAATCCCTTAAAAATTCCTGGGTGATAGGAATGTCATTTGTTCTAAAGAAATGACTTTTGGTGGGCTCCTGGATTGGGGCTAGTCACCAGACAGACTAAGCCAGACTAGAACCTTGGAATTTTCAGCCCTACCTACTACTATCTGGAGGGCAGAAGGGCTGAAAATTGAGTTAATAATTGATCATGCCTCTATGATGAGGCCTCCATAGAAATCCCTAAAGTATGGGATTTGGAGCACTTCCAGGTTGGTGAACACATCCACGTACTGGGAAGCTGGCATACCCCAAATCACAGGGACAGTAGCTCCTGTACTAGGGGCCCTTCTAGACCTCATCCGATGTACTTCATCTGGCTGTTCATCTGTATATCCTTTGTGACATCCTTTATTATATAATTAACTGGTAAACATAAGCAAGTGTTTCCCTGAGTTCTGTGAACTGTTCTAGCAAATGATCAAGCCCAAGAAGGGGATTGTGAGAAGCCTGATTTATAAGGTTCAGATGACAACCTAGGACTTAAGATTGGCATCTGAAGTGAGGGCAGTCTTATAAGACTGAGTCCTTACTCTGTGGGGTCTGCGTTAACTCCAGTTAGTGTCAGAATTGAATTGAATTACAGGAACCCAACTGGTGTCACGGAGACTTGCTTGATTGTGGAAAACCCACACATGTGTTGTCAGAAGTGATGTGTTGTGTATGTAGTAAATAAACAAAAAAAGTAGAAGGGAAACACAGGAAAAACGTAATTTTTTCCTATACACTCTCCTTTTCTCTTTCCTTGCCTCTTTTTGTTTGTTTCTTTTTATGTTGTTGACTTAAGCTTCAATTAGCTGACTCTTCCCTCAGCTATGTCTAGTTTGTTAATAAACCCAACTTACGTTGTTTCTAGTAGTTTCTATTTAACTTTTTCAAAGTTTCCATCTCTCTGTTAATATTCTCTGTGGGTCCATGCATGTTCCCGCCTTTCCCACTGCATCCTTTAATACACTAATCACAGTTATTGTCAAGCCCCTCTCTGATACTTCCCACATCTGGGTTATCTCTGAGTCTGTTCCTGTTGATTGTCTTACCTCCTCAACAATGGTTGTTATTTCTGCCTTTTCTTGTGCCATAATTTTCTTGCTGAATGCTAGCCATCATTTGCAGAAAGCAGCACCTGAGGCAAACAGTATTTCCTCCAGGTATGGGCCTGTATGGTCTCCTGGCATGCCATTACTACAGGGCATCGAGTCAACCTACTCAGTTGAACAGATGTTATTATTGTGATTCAACACAGCACAGCATTAAAATCCCCTAGCATAGGCTCTTACCTTGTGCCACATGTGGGGTCTGGAATGCTAGATTTTTCTTAGTGTTACTGCTCCATCCTGCAGTCCCTTCATGTTTGTATTACAAAGGTAACCCTTCCCCACACTTCTGTCTTCCAGCAGGGGGCTGCTGTTGCTTTGTTTCCAGGTGCAGGGTTCATGGTGAGGGCAGGGGAAGTTCTCAGCTCTTCTGGTCCAGTAAAGTCTTAGGAAGGCCTTGTGGACCTGGACCTCAGAGTGAGGCTTCCTCAGCATTTGTGCCTCTCCTCCCCCATGGCAACTGAACATTGCCTTGCATTTATCCCTGTCTCGGGCATGAGAAAGTGTCCTGCCCCTCACCAGGAGAAGCAGAACTTTGTTTTGTATCAGTGAAAGAGCGTGGGCCTGAGAGCTTGTCCTCCTCTTGCTACCATGCCTTGTCCCACAAGCAGAGGATCTTTGCTGGTCACCAAGGTGGGTGGGAAGAAGGAGGGCTGGCCGAGTGGCTCAGTTGGTTAAGACCTTGCTCAAGAGTGTGAGCTGAGCTCTGAGCAACAGCAGTTCGATGCCCAGCCCAAGCTGAGTTGTCGCTGAACTACCAGCAGGTGGCAGGATGGCTCAGCTAAAAAAAAAAAAAAAAAAAAGGGTGGGAAGAAGGGTATCCTAGCCCTCCCCCAGAAGTAGTAAATACAAAGGGTGCCAAAAAAATGTATACACATTCTAAGAAAGGAAAAAAAACTGTATGAGTGTATATTGATAACCAGAGATGAATATAAGTCACATTTGACTTCTGCAATTACAGAGGTAAAATCTTATAAAGGTGTGTTAACATCTCTCAAAATGTATATATATATTTTTGGCACCCCTGGTGTTTTCCTGGGTCCTTGCGCCTAGTGGGTTTGCTGCCCTTCCAGCAACATTTGTGTCACAGGAAGAAGAATCTGGGGAAGCAGAGGCTGCACTGTGCCTGTCCCCCAGTACCATCACCTCTTGTGTGGCTGTACCAAAAAGGGGTGGGGGTTCCATCTAGTTTCCAGGGCTGGCTCTAATCTTTCTTATGAGCACCTGGCAGAGGCCTGTAGAAAAGAGCTGTGAGTGACTAAACTCCCTTTGTGTCTGGGCTCCTGGTTATTGTAAACTGATGTGTTAACTCACATTCAACCTTACGAACTCGTTTTACCTACTCCTGTGGTAGTCACCTGTTCCTCCTGTGCTCTGCGGAACAGAAAACAGCTCGAGTCCTGTCCGTCCTCAGGAGGGCGTGTCACTCTTCAGAAATCAAGAAAAGTTACTACGTTTTGATTATCTGGCTTCTCTCTTTCTTACTCATGGAAGTTAATGTTCTCTTGCAATTTTTACATCATAATTGGGATAGAAATTCTGCCATCACAATAAGAACAAGATGAACATATCAGCTTCTTGTTAAGACTTTGAACTGTTAACTGTAGTCACAAAGGAGAAAAGAATGTAAACTGACACTCTTGATGAGTGAACATTTGAGTATTTGTGTGCGCAGACCCCAAAGCAAGCACACTATTTTGGAAAGAAAAGAATAACACTACTATATTAGTACAGGTAATAGCTTTCATGTATAGAATATACTTCAAAGGACAGTATAAACTGAAATCCACAGTGATCACTTCCCAGTTTATACTGCGGTTATAAAAGGGTTGATGGAATGCAGAGAAGCTTATGTTAACTGCAATAAGTCCTTACTACATAGTTTAAAATGATACTACTGATAGAGCTAGTGGAGTGTACAAAATTGACTGAATAGATAGCGTGATGGATTTCTTCCTTCACTCTGCAGCCATACAGAGTATCCTGGGTTTTGAGAACATGGAGTTTGCAGAAACTGACAGGGTTAACGATTCTGTCTTTTCTGTTCTTGACATACCAGCTGGCCACCTTTACTCTGATTGCTGTGTGCCAGGCAATTAGAGTGCCATGCGTGGCTGAACTAAATCACACGACACAGACTATATTATACACACCAAACCAAACATGTGCCGACTGCAGATGGCTGGCGTCGTAATCACATTGACTTGTATGTACCGGTTTTGTAATCAGAATGCAAGTGATCCAAGCAGAAGCGGTCCTGTCCTCATGCCCGTACAGCACCGGGTGACACAATACTGCCTGGGCCCCTTCCTCTGACTGCCCGCTATGTCTTTTTTATTTTGCAGGGCAACGGCCATATCTGCTTCACCAGTTTCATGGCACCCCGCCTGCCTCCTGACATGCTCCAGAAGTTCTTTACCAATAACGCCACATTCCCACAGCCAAAGAAGAGCCTGGGCTTCCTCAACTCCCAACCTGTTACACTACCTCCTAGAGCCACACTGCCTCATCCCCTTAAAGGTAAGCCTTAGATGAAAGTTGTGATGCATCTTGTGGGTGAGGGAAGGCTGCCTAAGATTTAACCAATATCATTGGGATAAAGGCTTACAGCTTGCTGTTTAGAACATGGTCCACGTGTCTCTGCAGGATGACAGACAAAAAGGCAGAGTGAAACAAGACGGGGTTAGGAGTAGGGACCTGGGGGCTAGTCCAGTCCTCCATGAACACGGCTTGACCCTTGCAAGTTTCGTAATCAAGGTGGGTCTCAGTTTCCTCTTCTAAAAACCAGACCTGCTCCCTCAGGTCCCCTGCAGCTGTGATATGTTTTGTCTCTGTTCAGTTAGGTATTCAGTTGGCTTTCAGAGACGTCCATATTGGATTCACCAGCTCTCCAAACATTTCGCACTTTTTTTTTTTTTATGCTTTAGCCAGTGGAACTACACAATAAAGCCAAATCCCTTTCTGTCAAGGAATTAATGGTTTACTGAAACAGACGACATATAAATAAAGTTACACTCCAGTGTGACAGGCACTACATTAAAGGTACTTCTCATACCTTGAAAATTAAAACACAACCTTGGGGGTGGGGGTGCACCACAGGCTGGAGCAGCATGTCTGGCCAGGGAAGCTGCGCAATAAACATCAGAGATGGAAGAACACAGTTCCTATTGAAGGCTAAGAAGTGGTACTCCATTATTTTTAAAAAATTATCTGGTCTTTGCTAAATAGCCTCAACAACTCAATAAGTGTCCAGGGGAGAGGGGAGGGCACATATTTATGTCTACGGAATAGCATACTGATATATCTGAAACCTCTGTTAAGTACCTAACCTATTTTTGGAGGACACTGAGAGATAAGTGATAATTTTTTTTGTGGGCTACAAAATGGCACCTCAAGACACTGCAGGAAGAAGCTAATATCTGGTTCTAATGGAAAAGGCGGATTAGATTTCTAGGTTGAGATTTCTCTCCACCTAGCTTTTCACTCTTGGTTTCTGTCTTGTAGTTTCTTTGCTGGGAAAGAAAACCTCAAAACCAGTAAATGTAAAGAAAAACAATCTATCGTGAGAGATAATATAGACAAGCAAAGTAGGAGCTTGCTAAAGAACAACCCTTGGGTCTCTCTCCCCATCCTTCTCTCCTAGTATCATAGGGGAGGAAAATGGAAGCGCAACAAAAAAAGGTTCTAGAACCTTCCATTATTTATTTCTATTTATTTATACGTAAATTGATTTTTATGCTGTTATATTCTTCTTTACTTTGGATTTTTAAAAATTTAAATAAATTACTGAACTCCTGTTAGATGTAAAATATTTTTAAAATATATTCATACTTTATTTCCAAGATCCTTTATGGCCCTGGTGTCCATATAACCAGATACTCAGCACATCTGGGACTGTAGAATATATTTTGTATTTGAGCCTACATTGATTTTATATTCCTTTGCTATGCATAAAAATTTATTCTGATGCATTTACTAATCCAGGAAGATGCTTTTACCAGGGACTATTTGTTCTTCCCTGTTTTGACCACCCATACAAAACCCACTATTTAATAAAATAATAAACTTTTTTAGATAAATGGAACCAGGGAGATCTAGACTAACTTCTAACTTACAGTCAGAGAGTGAGACAAACAATTATAAAACCTCCGGGATGATGGAGTCTTGCTAAGGATGAATAAACACTAGAATCTTAATCTCTTCCACTCGTCGTCTGCCCATCCCATTCCCATTTGTAAATATCTCTTCTCCAAGCCCCATTTGTAACTATACCAACAAGCCAAGGCCACTTCATTTCTGTGTCTTCTCAGCATGGAAAGGCAGCTCAGGTAGCAAAAATTGTCTGCCTTGGGGTCCAAGTAATCCTTGACTCATAATACCATGCTTCTATTCCCTCTCCTTCCTTCTACCCCTCCCAATAATGAATTGTCTAAACACGTGACTATCTGCCACCAGTGGTCGACTCTCAAAGGTCTACATTCCTAAGGGTCCGGCTATAGAAGATATTTTACTATTTTATTAAAGAGATGGTTTTGTCTTGCCCCTCAGCTTCTGATGCTCCTTGCTGCTGAGTGCCTAAGCTTTAGCCTCCTTCATCTTATTCGGTTTTGTACTTTTGATGTACATGACTTTTTTTTTTTTTTTTGAGGGCAGTGTCACTGGCCCTCATAAGTGGGACCCGAACTGGGGCCGCTGGCTTCCCAAGCCAGTGCTTAACCGCTGTGCCACTCGGCCGGCCCTGTACATGACTTTTGTATCACAACTGGCCTTAGCTTAATCATTGCACAATTCCAGATATGTGTGTCCTGTCCTGCTTCCCACTCCCAGGCCAGGGACGCCTTCTGCTGACCGTGACCCAGCATGACAGCTGGTTACTGAAATCCCATTCGCTATCTACTGGGAAGTTGTGTGTGTACGTCTATGAATATGTACCCAGTCTCTAAAGAGACTCAGAGAAATGCTGTTGTGTGTCAGGTAAGGAAAATTGCAGTTTAACATGACCTTTGGGCCAAGAGAAAGGAACTGTCTCTTTTCCTTCAACTTGGGATTATAGGTAATGTATTGTTCTTTGTAGGCCCTAGCAATGCTAAGTATATTTCTCAGTTAAAATGAGACATTTACAAGAACTAGGGTTTGTGTGTGTATGTATGATGTTAGTGCATTTATAGAAAATCATTTCAAAAGCTATATAATTTAAATGGAGGACAAAAGAAAAAGAAACCAAGTCTAGATGAGGGGAATAAACAGAACACCTGGTCTAGGCTTCTCCTTAGGTTTCAAATCCCCTCAAAATGACAAAAATATCAACATTTAAAATATGTGCAATAATAGTAGAGAAATATAAACAACAGATAATCTCCAAAAGTTAAAAGGCAACAGGATCCGAAGAGTTGTTTAAGAATGGCCATGAATTAGTGAACAGAAAAAGTCAAAAAGACTTCCGGTCAAGATGGTAGAATAGGTAAATGCTATGCTTGCCTCCTCCCATGACCAAAATTTCAACTAAATTACAGAATAACCATAATTGAAAACCTCCTTAACACTAGCTGAACAGAACTCCTAAAATTAAAGATATAAAGAAGAAGCCACATTGACACTGGTAGGAGAGGCAGAGAGGAGAAATGAGCTGGTTCCACAACCACGCTGTGGGAGTTAAGAAATGCGAGGGATTCCCAAACGAGGAAAAGCTAAAGGAGTTCATCACCACCAAACAAATATTACAAGAAATGTTAAAGGGACAAAAAGGAGACGAAGGGAGACGGGGAGAGGGAAGGGAGGAGGAGGGGAAGGAGAAGAAGAAGAAGATAAAAAATATGAATAAAATGGCAATAATTACATACCAATAAATAATTACTCCACATGTAAATGGATTAACCAAAAAACATAGGGTTGTTGAATGGATAAGGAAACAAGACCCTTGGGCCGGCCGAGTGGCATGTTGGTTAAAAGCTGGCTTGGGACGCCAGAGGCCCTGGTTCGGATCCCACATGAGGGCCAGTGACAGTGTCCTCTACAGCTAACATGGTGAACAACAGCTCCACCTAGAGCTGGGCTGCATGAGTCCCGGTGATGGTGTAGGCTGCAGCCCCCACTGCATAGGCTACAGTGAGTGACTGGCAGTCAGTGTGAGCTGCCAAGAGCTGCTGTGAGCGGCCATCCAGAGACCGGCGACCGATCTGCCTCACCCAAGAAGAGCGCAATGACAATACCAACATGGGCCAGTGAAGCGACGTCTTCTACAACTAGACTGAAGAACAAAAGGACAGCAACTTGTCTGTTCTCCTCCCCCAGTGCCCTAACATTGTTCCCCTCCCCAATTCCCCAATAAAATCTTTAAAAAAAAAAGAAAACAAGACGCTTACATATGGTGCCTGCAAGAGACACTTCAAATCAAAAGACACATACAGACTGAAAGTAAAGGGATGAAAAAAAATAGTTCATGAAAATGGAAATGAAAAAAAAAAGCTGGGTAGCTATACTTGTATCAGACAAAATAGACTTTAAGACAAAGGCTCTAACAAGAGACAAAGAACATTTCATATACAGGAGCCAAAATATGGAAGCAATCTAAATGCTCATTGATAGATGATTAGATAAAGATGATGTGATATAAATATAAAATGGTATGATACCTGGCCATAAGAAAGAATGAAATCTTATCATTTGCAACACGGACAGACCTAGAGGGTACTATGCTAAGTGAAATAAGTCAGAGGGTACTATGCTAAGTGAAATAAGTCAGACAGAAAGACAAATATTGTATGATTTCACTTATATGTGGAATCTAAAACACAAAATAAACAACAAATCGCAAACAACTCATAGATACAGAGAACATTTTGATGATTGCCAGATGGGAGGAGTGCTGGGAGATGGGTGAAAAGGGGAAGGGATTAAGGTATATAAATTGGTAGTTACAAAATAGTCATGGGAATGTTAAATACAGCATAGGGAATAAGAGTAATATTGCAATAACTGTGTATGGTGTCAGGTGGGTACTAGACTTATCAGGGTGATCACTTTGTAAGTTATATAAATGTCTAATCACTATGTTGTACATCTGAAACTAATATGATATTGTATGATAACTGTAATAGAAAAGTTAAAAAAATATTTTTAAAAAGTCAACCAATTCCAAAAAGTTGAAATTACACAGTAAGTGCAATGCAATTAAATTAGAAATGAACAATACTTAATTACAAAGGGGACGTTGGTAAGCTCAGTGTTTTCCCCATTGATTCTGGACCCTTGCTGTCTTCTGAGAGGGACCTCAGGGTACTTCAGGCCAAGCCTATGCTGCTTTGATGCTGCCCCAGGGACGCCAACTCAATACTGATCAAAACTGGAATGGCAGATCTCCAAACTCAAGAAACGATGCACTGAGCAATCCACGGCCAACAAACACATTCACTAATTTAGGGAACATTTCTGCCCAAAGAGGGGGCAACACCCTGAAAGGGATGAACTCCTGTACAGCTAGCTGAGAAACTGGCCCTAATCAAAGAGAAAAATAAACCAAGTAAGCTGACATAAAGGGGGAGAAAAGGTAGGTACAAAGAGGGTGTCAAGGAGTAATTACTTCTTTTGTGGGGAGGTTGAGGAAAGTGTCAAAAATAAAAACAGAAAATAATCCTACATCATTCCCCAAAATTTCATTCTGGGGTAAAAGGGAAAAAAATTGCTAACAAAACAGATGAAAGTGCAAATCATATATGTAATAAAGGTATTATATGCAGAATATATAAAGATTTCTCAAAACTCAATAAAAAAACAAACTATCCAATTAAAAATATCAGCAAAGGATTTGAAGACACTTCACAGAGACAGATGGCAAATAAGTGCTGAAAGAAGCTCAACACCATCGGTGATTGGTCATTAAGAAGATGCAAAACAAAAGCACAAGGCAATACCACTACATAGCTACTCGAATGGCTAAATGTGAAAAGACAGGCCATGCCAAGTGTTGGTAAGGATGCGGAGAAACTGGAACTCTCATACCCTGCTGAGGAGAATGTAAAATAACCCAATCACTTTGGAAAACAGTTTGGCAGTGTTTTATCTAGTAAATCCAGCCATTCCACTCCTAGGTATTTATGCAAAAGAATTGAAAGTGTATGCTCACATAAAGACGTGTACATGAACGTTCATCCAGTTTTATTTATAACAGCCAAAATGACCACAAAAATCCACCCACAGGTGAATGGATAAGCCAAAGGTGCTACTCAGCAATACCAAGGAATGAATTGTTATACATGCAACAACATGGGTGAATCTCTGAGCGAAAGCCAGACCAAAAAAGAGAATATACTTGTGCACTGTATGATTCCATTTACATTACTATGATATTGTAATTTATAATAAGAAATACATATTTGGTCTTCGTCCCCATTTTGACACAGAGCTTCTAAAACCCTTGGAATTTCTTATAACAAACTTGGAACAGTGATAAGAACTATAACTTTGATATTCATAACGATCCCTTTTCAACTTCACCTAAGTTTATTAATGAGGTGGCTTTTAGAAAGTTCCTAAGGTGGTGACTAGCTGCCAGTGGAACCAGCCCTGTGATTAGAGGGTTGGAACGGTCAGCCCTACCGCCACCCCGAGGAAGGGGAGAGGCCTTGGAGATTGAGTTCAGTCACCAATGGCCAACGATTTAATCAATCATGCCCATGTAATGAAGCCTCCATAAAAATCCAAAAGGACAGGGTTCGGAGAGGTTCCAGGTTCATGAACCAGGATGCATCCTCATACCGGGAGAGTGGTGTACCCCAAAACTTCATGAGGACAGAGCTGCTCCTGCGTCGGGGACCCTGCCAGACCTGGCCCTCATGCTTCTCCATCTGGCTGTTCATTCGTATCATTTAATATCCTTTGTCGTACACAGGTAATCCAGTAAGCAAACTGATTTCCTGAGTTCTGTGAGCAGCTTAAACTAATTAATCAAACCAAGGGAGGGGTCATGGGAACCTCTAATTTACAGCCAGTCCGTCAGAAGCCCAGGTCACAACCTGGACTTGCAACTGAAGTTGGGTGGGGCAAGGGGCAGGCTTGTGGGACAACACCTATGGGATCAGGTGGTATCCCCAGGTAGATAAATGTCAGAATTGGGGGAAACTGCAGGACACCCAGCTGGTGCTGCCGAATTGCTTGCTGTGTAGAAAAGCCACACACCTGGATTCAGAAGTAACGCAATGTTGTAGTGACGAACTGAGAACACATGACACACAAGAGTGTTTTTCCTTTACAATAACATTCTAGGAAATGTAAACTAATCTACAGCGACAGAGAGCTGATGGGTAGGTGCCTGCAGGTGGAAGAGAGGCATGGGGGAGGGATGCCAAAGGGCCACGAGGAAACTTTTGTGAGTAATGGTATGTCTACTATCTTGTTTGTGACCATGGTCTCATGGGTATATGCATTTTTATGTCAGAACTTAGGCTGTACATTTTAAACATGCATAGTTTACTGTATGTCTGTCATGCCTTAATAAAGCTATTTCAAAATGAATCAGTGGAGGCAGGTAAGAGGTGAGAGCAGAAGATGAATTGGGAGATCACTGAACATTATTTAATATATAGACTCTAACATGACAGCCAAGCAGAAAAACTCTATTGTTAGCCACAGACACAGTACTAAATATCACAACAGAAGAAACAGAAATAAAAAATGAATTTAGCAACTATCCAGGCACAGCTCCAAAAGAATGCTTACAAAAGGCCACAGTTAATGGCATCATCCAAATGGCAAACAGAAATGCCAACTCCATTCCTAAAAAAAGGTTCTCCTACAGAATTCCCTCATCTGAAGGGACTATGTCCCCACCAACCTAATCAGATGGGGTACCACTTAAAACAGCCTGAGCAAGCTCTTCTTCAAAGGGCTGGCACCCCGGCCCAGGAGCCCAACGAGCCACACAGGGGTGAGAACAGGGCATCCGCCCCAAGTTCTTCAGGAACTGAGACCTGTGTGTGTGTGTGTGTGTGTGTAGGGGGGGTAATGGGGGGGGGTCACTCCATCCTACTGCACCCAGGTCCCTACTTAAAATACAGAAGCAATAATATCTATGCTTACCTCAAAGGGCTGTGATGAGATGATACACCTGAAAACCATAAAGTGGAACTCAAACACTTGATACTATTCCTATGAAAAAATAAATGCTTACCTGGAAAATTAAAGGCATCTACCTATTACCTTTTTCACTTTCATTGGGTAAGAAGCCAGTTATCAGCACCAAAATCAGCCTACATTCGCACTGTGATCCATATGAAAAGCTCATAATAATGTTTACTACATTATTATTATTTATAATCCACACTAAAAATTTGTTAAGTGAATGCCCTTTTCAAAAAAAACTAAAACTCTTGGCTCCTTATTCAAAGTACAATAAATATATGACCTACAAACATTTTACAAACAGAACCTTAAAATTAAGCTAATGCTGCATATTTTTGTAATATAAAATACATTAATAAACACTCAGAAGCTAAACCCTCAACAATATTTTAACGCCTCCTAGGGAGAAGTGACTTTCTGAGAAACACTGGCCTCAAAGAATTTGAAAAGTTCAAGAATTTTTAGTTACTCAGAATCTAGCTGTTGTGACCTATGACCCTCACAGTTTCCTTCTCAAAAAGCACTAGTTTTTGTTTCTCGTTACCTCGTTAACCATAAATTAAAAGTCTTCTCAAAAGCTAGTTTCTTTTCTTTTTGTTTAGAAAGATATAGTACATATTGTTTTCTATCTTACTCTTTTGCCTCAATTACTGAGAATGACACTCACCAAACAAATTAACGAGGAAAATCCAATGCATTAAAAATAAATTTAAGTTCCTAGGGGAAACAAATGATAAGACACAAAATCAGACTATTGGCCAAGTGTGTAAAGAAAACAGTCACTGAGCCATATGAAACGACAACTTCTGTTGGTCACAAATCACCAAATTTTATCAATTTTATATGAATGAACAAAACAGAACAAGATAAAGTCAAAACAGCAATAAAGCTGTGGAATCTACCAACTGTTCTCTAGCTACATGCTACCAAATTTGAGTTGCTGCGTTTTTAGAAACAAAAAGCATCGTGATGCCAATATTTTGGGAAAGTTGAAAATAAGCTCATAAAAGAAAGTTAAGATAAATTAAATGGTTTTTTAAGTTGACTATTCCCAATTTTTTGAGCCAGGAAAGCAGGAAGGGAAATAGTAGATAGTAAAATATCTCAGATTTGCAACCTGTGCACTTGATTTCAAGACATCAAGTCTGGCATCCTACCAGCGCTGTTCTTCTGAACATATTCCGACAGTAAACCATGATCACCCTCCAAAAGGATCAGTCAGGGTTTCTAGGTAACTGTATAAAAAAATCACCAAAATCATACAGCTAATGGTGGTACACTGGTTAAAGAGGATAAATGGAAACATTTTACAAACATACGCATTTTATATACATTGTCACTTACGTCCCTTTACAACTTTATAGGTTGGTATTGCACCCGTTTAACAGAGAAATTAGGGCTCAAAAAGTAACTTATCCAAAATGGCATCATAGTAAGTATAAGAACTTAAATTCAAAACCAGTTAATCAGATGTCAAAGTATTTTTTTTTTTGAGGTATAAGTGACATATAACATTATGCTAGTTTCAGGTATACAATATAATGATTCTGTATTTGTATGTACAGCTGACTCTTGAACAGCACGGGGTAGGGCACTGACCACCCTTGTACTAAAAAAATTCTCGTAAAACTTAAGTTGGCCCTCCGCATACCTGAATTCACAACCTCGGGTGGAAAATACATTTGACCCTTGAGCAACCCGGGTTTCTGTGTGTAAGTGGACCTGCGCAGTTCAAACCTGTACTGTTCAAGGGTCAACTGTATCATGAAACGATAACCACATAAGTCTAGTTAACACCTGTCACCATACAGTTACAAGAAAAAAAAATTTATTCTTGTAATAAAGACTTTACATCTACTCTTAGCAACTTTCAAATATGCAATGCAGTATTATTAACTGCAGTAACCACTGCATCCCTAGGGCTTAATTATTTTATAACTGAAGGTTGTACCTTCTGAACCCCTTCACCCATTTCTCCCACCCTCTACTTACTATCCCTGGCAACCATTTATATATTGGGTTGTCGGAAAAGTCATGATATATTTTTTTCTATGTTTTTAGTTGCAAAAATGCGTCATGACTTTTCCAACAGACCAATCATTTAAAACCCATGATTAGTCTAGTACTCACCTAGCACTATATATAGGTATTACCATAGTACTGACTATATTCCTTATGCTGTATTTTACATCCCTGTGACTATTTTTTTTTTTTTAAAGATTTTATTGGGGAATTGGGGGAGGGGAACAGGGTTGGGGAATTGGGGAAAGAGGAACTGCCAAGTTGTTGTCCTTCAATCTTAGTTGTGGAGGGAGCAGCTAGCTCAGCTCAAGTTCAGTTGCACCGCTCAGCTCAAGGTGCTGTGTTCATTCTTAGTTGCAGGTGGGCATAGCCACCATCCCATGTGGGAGTCGAACCAGCAGCTTTGTTGTTAAGAGCGCACACCCTGAGCCACCCAGGCAGCAGCTGAGCTCAAGGTGCCGAGTTCAGTCTTAGTTGCGGGTGGGTGTAGTCCACCATCTTGAACAGGCAGCCTTGTTGTTAGGAGCACGTGCTCTCACCAGCTGAGCCATCCTGCCATCTGTTGGCAGCTCAGCTCTGGCGCAGCTCACTGGCCCATTTGGGAATCGAACGAGCGACCCTGTTGCTCAGAGCTCACACTCTTGAGCAAGCTCTTAAACACTGAGTCACTCAACCGCCCCTCTCAACCCCACCCCATGACTATTTTGTAACTACCAATTTGTACTTCTTAAACCCTTTATCTTTTCTTTTTTTAAAGATTTTATTGGGGAATTGGCAGAGGGGAACAGCGTTGGGGAATCGGGGAAGGGGAACAGACAAGTTGCTGTCTTTTTGTTCTTCGGTTTAGTTGCGGAGGATGTTGCTTCACTGTTGGAATCCTCATTGAGCTCTTCCCGGATGAGGCAGATCGTCGCTGGCCTCTGGATGTCGCTCACCGCGGCTATTGGCAGCTCACGCTGGCTGCCAGCCGCTCACGCTGGCTGCGGGCCACTCACTGTAGCCTATGGCAGCCCACTGCAGCAGGGTGCAGCCCACACCATCACCGGGGCTCGCACAGCCCAGCTCCAGGTGGAGCTGTTGTTAGCTGTAGAGGGCAGTGTCACTGGCCCTCATGTGGGATCCGAACCGGGGCTGCTGGCATCCCAAAACCAAAACCAGTGCTTAACCAATGCGCCAACTTGGCCGGCCCCCCTTTATCTTTTCTACTCAGCCCCCCAACTCCATCCTATCTGGCAACAATCAAAATGTTCTCTGTATCTCTGAGTCTGCTTCAGTTTTGTTTGTTCATTTATGTTGTTCTTTAGATTCTACATATAAGTGAAATCATAAGGCATTTGTCTTTCTCTGACTTATTTCACATAACATGATATACTCTCTAGGTCCATCCATGTTGTTGCAAATGGCAAGATTTCATTCTGTTTTATGGCAGAGTAATATTCTATTGTATATATGTACCTCATCTTCTTTATCCAACCATCTGTCAATGGACATTTAGGTTGCTTCCATATCTTGGCTATTGCAAATTAACCCTGCAATGAACATAGGGGTGCAAAGATCTTTCCAAATTACTGTTTTGGGTTTCTTCAGATAAGTACCCAGAAGTGGGATAGCTGCATCATAAGGTAGTTTTATTTTTACTTTTTTGAGAAACCTCCATACTGTTTTCCATAGTGACTGCACCATTTTACATTCCCACCAACAGTGCATGAGGGGTCCCTTTTCTCCACATCCTCACCAACACTTGTTATCTCTTGTCTGTTTTTATAATAGCCATTCATTCTAACAGGTATGAGGTGGTAGCTCATGGTTTTGATCTGCATTTCCCTGATGACTAGTGATATTGGGCATCTTTTTACATACCTGTTAACCATCAATGTCTTCTTTGGAAAAATGTCTATTCAGATCCTCTGCCTCTTTTTTAAGCAGACTGTTTTTCTGCTAGTAACTTATATGAGTTCCTTACATATTTTGGATATTAACCCCTAATCAGATATATGGTTTGCAAATATCTTCTCCCAATCAGTAGGTTGCCTTTACCCTTGTTGATGGATTCTTTGTTGTTCAGAAGCTTTCAATTTGATGTTCCACTTGTTTATTTTCACTTTTGTTGCTTTTGGAGTCAGATCCAAAAACTCATCAAGACTGATGTCAAGAAGCTTACTGCGTATGATTTCTTCTAGGAGTTTTATGGTTTCAGGTCTTACATTCAAGTCATTAATCCACTGTGAATTAATTTTTGTGTATGGTATTAAAACAGTTGTCTAGTTTCATTCTTTTGCATGTGGCTGTCCATTTTTCCCAACACCATTTATTGAAGAGACTATCCTTCCTCCATTGGCTCCTTTGCTATAAATTAACTGACCATATAGGCGTGGGTTTATTTCTGGGCTCTCTGTCTATTCTGTTCCATTGATCTTTGTGTCTGTTTTTATGCCAATACCATACTGTTTTGATTACTATAGTTTTGTAATATAGTTCTAGTTCTTTCTCAGGATTGCTTTGGCTATTCAGGGTCTTTTGTGTTCCATACAAATTTCATTATTTTTTTGTTCTATATCTGTGAAAAATGCTATTATAATTTTTAAAAGGGATTGTACAGAATCTCTGGATTGCTTTGGGTAGTATGGACATTTTAATAATATTAATTCTTCAAAGCCAATTCAAAGCCAGTTATCTTAAGGTGCCCAAGTCTTACAATGTTTCTCCAACAAAGATCCTCTACTAGTGCCATCGTTTGAGTATCCTCTGTTTGCTAGATGCTCTGAGCATTGTTTTTCATGTTTTAAGCAGTTTGTCAAGATTATTATCCTTGAAAGGTACAAACTTCCAGTTATAAGATAAACAAGTCCGAGGGATATAATGTACAACATGGTGACTATAACTAACTCTGCTGTATGATATACATAGGAAAGTTGTTGAGAGTAAGTCCTAACAGTTCACATCACAAGTAGAAATATTTTTTCCCTTTTTTTTTCTTTTCTTCTTTATTTTTATTTTACCTATATGAGGAGATGGATATTAGCTGAACCTATTGTGGTAATCATTTCACAATATAGTTATATCAAACCATCATGCTGTACCCCTTAAACTTATACCGTGATGGATGTCAATTATTTCTCAATAAAACTGGAAATAAAAAATTATCCTCCTTTTACAGATGAGGGAAGTGAGGATTAAGAGTTAAGTGGATTTTGCTCAAAAGCTTAAGATTGTATGTTTTCGGCATTTGAACCCAAGATTTGCTATTAAATCCTAAACTTACACTCCCTCTATTACACCACTCTGCCATACCAAGTATTCAGCACTAATGGATATGGTCACTAATAGGTAATTAAAAGTAGGAATGCATAGTTACTAAATTATATATTTGTGTAAATTTCTAAGCATTCTACTTAGGCTGAAAAACTATTTTATTACAAGAGACTTAAGAAATGATTCCAGCAAAACCATCCAGAGACACTGTCTTGTCAAACAGTTATCCCAGGCAATTGGGAGTAGGGCTCAAGATTTCTTCAGTTCTACACTGCCAACCATTGTAAAAATAAGCCAGTATTTGGAAATTATTTAGCAGAAACCAGTAAGCATAATACATGGCTTATATTATTATACAGAACAATTCAATGCATTCTTAGACAAAACAGCAAGCATACAAAACAATTTGAACTCATCCAAAGCTAAATGATGGTTGTAATAGATTTAACAAATAATTCTGTTCGCCCACTTCGGATTTAAGAGGACACCTTGACATTGTTTCAGATAGCCTTTTTCTTTAAATTAAAAAACAAGAACTATTTAATGAAGTTTAAATCAAGGCATAACTTTGAAGTACTACACACAGCTTTCTGGATATATTAGTATAAAGCAGAAAAATGCTGAAATAAAACTATCCCAACTGATTATGCTGACTTTGTTTTTGTTTTTTATAGCTGAGCCATCCTGCCACCTGTTGGCAGTTGTTGGCAGCTCAGCTCAGGCCGGAATTGAACAGGCAATGCTGTTGCTCAGAGCTCACACTCTTTAGAGAGCTCTTAACCAACTGAGCCACTCGGCTGGCCCTGGATTATGCTGACTTTAAACTTTAAAGAAAACAGTAACTTAAAACCACAAGTGATATAAACGTTGCCTTGCTTTTTATGATTTTCAGATCATAATGACAGAAACCAAAATACAGTAGATATTGTCCACTGGCATTCAACATCTATTTCCATCTCCTATCCTCTCCCCTGTATCACAAAGGGCTAGAAAGCTAAAATCTATATTTCTCAGGTTTCTTGCTATGGGAATTCTGAATTTGCCTTTTCTTCTTTTCTTATCTATATGCCTTTTATTTGTTTTTCTTACTTTACTGCACTGACTAGGACAATTTTAAATAGGAATGATGAGTGACCATTCTTGCCTTGCTCCTAATTTGAGGCAAAAGTATTTAGTTTTTCACCAATAATTACAATATTAGCTATAATATGTTCATAAATACCTCTTAGCAAGCTGAGGAAGCTCCCTTCTATTCCTGCTTTCTTGAGTTTTTATCATGAATGATAATGAATATTGTTAAATGTTTTTTTCTACATCTATGGAGATGTTCATGTGGGTTATAAAAACTCCGTTGCTTAGTTTGCTGATACTGTGAACTATATTGATTGATTTTCTTTCTTTTTTTTTTTTTTTTTTTTTTTAGGGCAGTGTCACTGACCCTCATATGTGGGACCGAACCGGGGCCTCTGGCTTCCTAGGCCAGCGCTTAACCACCGTGCCACTCGGCCGGCCCTTTATTGATTGATTTTCAAGTGATGAACCAATCCTATATTTCTGGAATGAATGGTACTTTGGTCTAATGTATTATCTTTTTTATATTAACTCTATTTGCTAATATTTTTTTTGAGAAACATCTTGTTTTTATTTGTATCAGAGTAAAACTGGCCTCATAAAACAAAGTGTGCCCTTCTATTTTCTGAAGAGTTTGTATATAATTGGTATTATTTCTTTTTTAATAGGTTGGTAGAATTCACCAGTGAGTCCATCAGGGCACAACACTTCCTTTTGGGGAGGGTTTTTAACTACAAATTCAGTTTCTTTAATAAAGAGCAATACAGGTTATCCACTTCTTCTTGAGTAAGGTTCGGTAGCTGTGTCCTTGGTGAAATTTGTCCAAGTTATCAAATGTATTAAGTGGCTCATAATAGTCCCTTATTTTCCTTTTAGTATCTGTAGGATCTACATGGATGGTCTCTTTTCTGATATTAGGAATTTAGCTTTCTCTCTCCCTTCCCTCCTTCTCCCTCTCTTAGTGTGACTACAGGTTTATCAATTTTATGGATCTCATTCAAAGAACCAGCTTTTGGTTTCACTGATTTTTTTTCTATTGTTTTCCTGTTTTCCATTTCATTGATTTCTACTCTTTATTAGTTTCTTCCGCTTTGTCGGGGTTTATTTGGCTCTTTGTCTTCTAATTTCTTAAGGTGACAGTTTAAATTATTCTTTCAAAACTTCTGTTTTGAATAAGCCTTTAGCACTGTAAATTTCCCCTTTCACCTAAATTCACCTAAATTGCTGATTTAGGTGAATCCCATATATTTTGATATGTGGTATTTTAATTCTCATTCCATTCCAAATATTTTCTAATTTCCCTTGTGACTGCCTCTTTGACCCATGGGATTTTCAAAATGTAATATTTAGTTGCAAAATATCTGGAGATTTCCCAGGTATCTGATACTGCTTTCTATCTTAATTCTACTGTGGTTAAGAAATAGAGACATATCCCTGAAAAAGTACTTGCAAAGTGAAAGTACGGGAATCAAAATTAATTTTCTGATAGTAAATTAATATAATGATATGTCCAAGATCAAGGTGAGACAGGATTAGGTATCTAGTCTTCCAACATCCTTTCCTCTAAAGGATATTTACAGCAATATGCTCTCTGTAAGTACTCATCTCAAAACCAAAAAGGCTTTTGTTATTCTCCCTCTACAAGAAAAGAAAAAGAAAAGAAAAGAAAAGAAAAGAAAAGAAAAGAGAGAGAAAAGGACAATTCCACATACATCATCTCATTTGATTTTTGTAGCTCTATAAAACATGTAAGATAAATGATGGCATTTTGTACATGAGGAAAGTGAAGCTCAAAGGAATAACTTTTCTTACTAGTCAGCTATGTCTTATTACTCTTGAATTATCCCTCAAAGATAGAGGAATATAGATAATTTAAATCCTTAAATAATTAAAAACCTCATATTAGCCACTGTTGGAATCACCACCACTTCAGTTCAGAGTAAGTTACAGTAAAAACCGACCAGGCCTGAGTTTTATCATCTTGACTTCTCATACCCATTCATTATTAGCAAGGTTCAGATAATAAAGAACTGGTTAAACCCCAGGAAATGCAAAGAAAATGGACAAAATATAAAGGGAGGAAAATGAGACCCTAGTTTCATAAAAAATCAATTATATAGCCATATTTGTTGTTCATACAAAAATTAATATGAAATGAATACACCAAATTATATTTTTCCTCTTTCAAATTCTTACTGTTGTTTAGGATCAAAAGCTCTAAAATATTATGTCTTAATAGTTATATATTAAGATATATTAATATTTAATATTTTGAAATATTAAAATATTTTATCCTATTCCATTTTAAATTAAAGTTCTAAAGTATAACATTATAGAAATGAAATGCCTGTAAGAGTGAAAGGCACACACACTTACTGTGTAAGTGTTGACTTATGGGTTCCCAAAATTTCCTTCAGGTAGCATCACCACTTTGGCTCAGATATCAGTAGTAACAGCCATCGAAATTAAAACTAAAAAGAAAAAAAGAATTAAATACTGGCAAGCAAAATGCATTCAAGTCTTCCAAAAAGTCTTAAATTCAAAGCTCACATTTCAACAACTTCATCAAGGGAACTCTAATCCCAGGAGTAATTCTTTTTAAATTAGTTTGAGCAGGAAGCTAGCAAGATATATGAGGTCCTATATTAATTCCAACTCCCTGTCCTGGAATAAGCTCTGAAATTAACTTCAAGGAATCCCAGTAAATAATAGCTAAAGGGCAGAAAAAGAAAAAGCCAAGTATATTATAGGTTTATTCAACTGGACTGCTCAATTCATTTACCAACAATAACACATACATTTCAGGTTTTGTTACTGCCCACAATGAATTGACTACTGATCATTCACATAAGAACTCTATCAAATATGAGCATTTGTATTAATTTTTCACACAAAAATACTTAAATTCAGTAAAAATCTTGGTGATCACTTTATAAATATTTTAATAGTACATATGGGGATAAAATAGTAACAAAGATTTGACACCTGCCTAATTGACCCTATAAGCTGTTTCCAGGGTAACCGTTGTTACCAGCAAGCCTACAGAACAATCTGACATTGTGTACCATTGTGCAGGTACCAAAAAGCATGATATAGTTTCCTTAGGAAGAATACACACAAGAAAAACTGAGTGAATAAGGATTTATTCAGTTGGCAAAACCTTACCAAGCGCCTTGTGTTAGTCCCCCCTTTAAAGACTGCAGACACCACAATGAATAAGGAAACGCCTCCTCATGAAAAAACTCCCAGTCGAGTAAAGGTGACTAATTATAATGTATCAGGTACAGGCTCAAAAGCAAGAGCATGGTACGCAGAAGTGGGGACGCAGGGTTAGCAAACAGCTTCAGGGGAGGTGGACAGGGATGAAGAGGAGCGAGGCTAGGGAAAGGCCAGGCAGGAGGAGGAAGGGGGAAAGGTGCCATTTCCATGGGGAAGAAAAGCAACTTTAAGTCTGCTAAAGAAAACTATCTGGGCACGCGAGAATTACATGTAGGCCAGTAGATAATGAGAACCTACACAGTCAAGACTATCAGTATCTTTTTGAAAGTATGGGGGAAAAAATAGAAACATCATTCAATGATACTCTAATCTACACATGTCCTACAAATTGGCTTATTTAAGATTAAAAGCAGCACATAATTTTATTCCCCATCCTTAAAAGCTGTACAGCATACTCTTGATTACACAGAGTGAAAGAAAAAAAAAGTGAGTTTTCCCTAAGTAATTTGCACCACTGCTCACCTTATTTCCAAATACAGAGGATTATCCCAGGGTTTTAGATTATCCAGGCCAAATCTGACTTTTACCAGATCATTTTATTTGCCTGATTTTGGAAATAACCAGCACTATACACATCACTTTAGAGATGGTTCTATCGAGCTGACTGTGCAAAGGGCCAGAAAAGTGCCTGGTATAAGGGTTTTTCCTGCATGATGATTTGTGTTTAGCCATCAAGGAGTAACTATTTCTTTGGGAGGCGCAACTGTGAACTTCCCTTGTTCATAAAGGCTGTGTAACTATTATTTTGTTACCATCTATCACTTGGTGAATGCTTTACTCAGGACTAAGCACAGTGTTAATATGTGACACATACTGAACTTAATCTTCACAGGGCAGGTAATATCTCCACTTACACATGAGGAAATGAAGGACCGGAAGGTGACTTTCCCAGGATGACATGGCTTGGAAGGAGCCGGAGCAGGACAGGTCTGTCTGGCCACAGTCACTCTTTTTAAGTACTGTGTTAGACTGCCTTTTGGACATGTGCACATGCACTTTTCTTTCCTACTGCACTGCTAACATGTCTAACATAAGCCAAAAATTTATGTTTTTAGTTATAACTATAACCATATAGCTTATCTATTGGGTTTTCAGAAAAGTCATGACTTAGTTTTTCGTTGCAAAAATGTGTCATGACTTTTCTGCCAACCCAACATTTATAGTTATAACTATAACCATAAAGATCTCGAATTAACTAGATTCTGTGAGAGTGTTGCCTAATTTTACAGGGGATAGTTACCTTTCACACCTCTAAAGTTACAGATTGTTATTAAATTGGAACCCAGCACCTCTATTAAGATGTGTAAAGATAGCAAGCTCAGGGAAATGCAAATACATGCAACGCCAGGATTCAAATTCTGTCCATGTCCCATGGTTAAGCTCTGAGTTCTTTGTGGCTTCAGTCTAGGAGCAGAGTGGCTGTTATTTCCTGCCATGGGACTTGCGTCCATGGTACTCCCAGCTCCCGCATGAATGCCCGCCCTCCTCTCCTGGTTTCCATGCATCCAAATTGTCCCTCGCCTTCAGAATGCAACTAGTTCAGCCTCCTTCCCCCACCCATTCAGTGCTCTCCCTGCTCAATACACAGGCATTTACCGTGGTAATGTGTCAGGCATGGTGTGGGGCCCACTCTGCATCCTCAGAGCCTCCTGGTGCACCAGAAGAAGACAAGGGGTTAGCATTCGGTGGTAAAAGGTACGTCCATGGTATCATGAGAGCGCAGGGGAGGGCGTAGCTGCCCCGAGAGGGAGGGCACAGAGGGCCCAGTGCCACTGACACTGCACCTTCGTTCCAATGACAGAAGAGGAAGGGAACACACTGGAGACGTAGGTATTGGGTGGTGGAGGGATGGGGAGCTGAGATGCGTGGAGGGGGCGGGTTAAGGAACAAGGAGGCAACACTTCTGGGGAACTCCCTGCAGTGACGGGCCTGTTCCACATACGGACACCATCCACCGTCCAGTATGGCAGCCTCCAGCCACAGAGAGCACTTGAAATGTGGCTAGTGTGACTAAGGGACTGAAATTTTTGTTTTATTTCATTTTAATTAATGTTAATTTAAATAGCAACCTGTGGCTAGTAGCTACTGTATTGGACAGTGTTGCTCTTAAGGTTTCAGGCTTGGGAAAATGAGTTGAAGGGGTTATTACTAGTATCTGAGGAGATGAAGAGCATATAGACACTCAAATAGTTGTTGAAAAAAATGAATGAACAAGTCAACGAACTTGGAGGGGTAAAAAGTATAACTATTGCACTTTGTTGTACACCTGAAGCTAATTAAAAAAATATATAAAAAAAAACAAAAAACAAGTCAACAAACAGAGTGGCAAACTGGATGATCTTTAAGGACTCCTCCTTTTAAAATCTCATCAAACAGGTACCTATCCTTGCTCATTCAGGTTTCGAATAAGGCCCTCAGCACGGTAGCACTAAAATGGACTCATGCTGTCTCCAGGACTCAAGCCAATTCTTAAAATAGCACTACTAAATTAAAATTCCTTATGCTATTCAGTGTAAAAAAAAAAAAAAGACAGCAAAGACTGTATCATGACACCATAGCAAGTCGTAATTTAAGGACTAATCATAAACCAATGATAATAAATCAAGCCAGGATAAGTAACTTTGTAGATATGTCTTTTTCTTTCCTTTTCCTTTTTCTTTTTTTTGAGGGCAATGTCACTGGCCCTCACATGTGGGACCTGAACCAGGACTGCTGGCTTCCGAAGCCAGCGCTTAACCACCGTGCCACTGGCCAGCCTGATATGTCTTTTTCTTAAAGAGAGAAGGGAGGGGAAAGAAGGGGAGGGGAGGGGAGGGGAGGGGAGGAGAGGGGAGGAGACAGCTTTATTGATGAGTTAAGTACATTACAGACCATTCACCTATGCAGTTTAGTTTACATGCAGTTTACATTCCTCTGTACTCTGGTGAGAAAAATGACTGAATTTACCTCATGAAATACCTGCTTTTGTTCTATAGAGCATTTTAAAAGGTCAATGACAATAAAATTTTCCCTGGTAATATGCCCTTTAATCTTAGTTATCCACAACATCCAAAGTCAATATGAAATAAAAAATTGTGATATGAAAATGCTTAGCCAGTTGTCTAACTGACTCATGGTTAATCTGCCAATATTACCCTAATCTGATTGTATTAGGATTTGTTTACTATTTCGGTCCTTGGCATGTCTCTTAAGCTCCCAGATTCCAGCTTTCCAGAAATGAGAAGCTGGCACTCACACACGTTCCAGATGTCTGTTTCCCCACCTTTTCCAGTGCCACCTTCTGAACTAGACACAACCTCTAAGCTCCACTCTACCCATGAGATCGTGGCACTAATGTTCTTAGCTATTCACACATAAAGCTTTATTTACAACATCATCAGACACTTGAGAACATGCAGCCTCTATTAGCTTCAGAAAAACATCTCATCAGGACCTCTAACATGAACGTTTTTAGCAAAAAGTGTACGTCTAACACCACGCTAAAACAGCAACCTTTGTGCTTCCCTGCTTGGCCTCTCAGGTTGGTTTTCTGAGCTTCAATTCCCACTGCTAGACCAATCCCACAACTTTTAAATCAGAGCTGCTATGAACACACCCATTTAGCTGGCCCCACAATTTAATTCACCCTATAAGTGAGTTCTTACATAGGCAAGGGGGAAAAACAATGTGAAGTCATAAGACGAGGTCTTGGCTCCCAGGAAGCTTTAGCTGGTGGGGAAATAAACACCAGAAACCTAATGCCAGCAGTAGAGGGGGACTGCTGTAAGGAAAACAAAATTATGTCAGGATCCAACAGTCACTGAACGCCGTGGGTGCCACTCTCGGCCAGGTCCATTTTCAGTTAGTTACTGAGAAAACCACATTAACTGTTCTGGGGGAGTACAGGCGAAGAAAAAGTCTCTGTAAAAAAGAAAAAATTATCACAGACTTAAATACAAGGGTCATAAAACAATATGTTCTTCCCCTTCACTCAGTGAACAATAACTGCTCAGTAAACTATGGAGAAGGCATGATGGATTCTTGATACAATAGGACGTTGCAGCGATCTATGGATGGCCAATACCCTTGGGTGAGCCGCCCCTGGCCGGAGAATCTGACAGCCCAGATAGAACCACTCATCGATCCATCCAAACATGTGCAGTCTTCCTGCTATGCATGAGAGATATGACCATGAATCAGACAAAGGTGAAGCTACTCACAGAAAGTCACCACACTCCAAATTAGAAAATGCTCCATGGCAACAGAGACACTCATACAATGCCTTCTGAGAAGAGCAGACCAGCTCAGGTGCAATAAACAAGAAAGACTTAAAGTTTGTACGTGGAACAAGGGGACACCAAGAGGGTCATTCCTGTCCCTTATGCACAGAGTATGCAAGGTTAACACAAAGATAAATGTTGTATCACCCCCTAAATATTAGGGCATCTCGAGGAACGGAGTTCTGAGATCCAGGTCCAGAGCTTGCTCATGAACTGCAGTGTGTGTGTATCTGCCTGCCTGTCTCAGGGAACTCCCAGGCCCCCAGGCTTGAAGCATAGCCCAGACCAGGGTGGGAAGAGGCTTGGAGAGGCGCCCGATTTAGTGCCAGGCCCTCTGCTACATCCCTGCACGCTCTGCTGGGACCCAGCCGCTCGGGAGAGGGAATTCCTGAGTTCATACCCCCCAACTCGTTCGAGAAATAGTCTGAAATGAGGCTTATTCTGAATTCAGGTAAAGCCTACATTTTCATGACTTCAAACCAATGCGCTCCCAGATAGATTGATTTCTACCCAGAAATCAATCTATCAAACCCTCCAACTGTACAAGCTTCCAGGTGTGTGATGGTGGGGCAAACATCCGGTCCCCCCAGCCTCTCCCAGGTACCCTCCAGGTTGTCCTTTACGAGACCCAGGGCTCGGAACCACACACATTAGACATGGCCAGTAGAAGCTGCACACCTTGCCCATGAATGCGGCCTGGTCGTCCAAACCCTCACTCTGCACCACACTGGATGCACTCTTGCTTCCCAGTTCGGGACAGCCAAGGCAAGTTCCTGGGGACAGGAGTCCATCACGCCTTCCCTCCGGGTGCCAGGGGCCATTGCAGGGTGGGCTCCACCATTGCTCACCATTGCTCACGCTGCACTCACACCCGGACTGCCCCCATACCTGCAAGTCCCTGCACCTGCCATTCCCTGCTGGCGTGGCCTCCAGGCCCCTTCTGACTAGGGAGTGGGTCCAGGGTCACTCTGGCTGCAAAGCTCTGTTCAACTGCCTGGCAGGGTCCGCGTGCCCCTTCTGTGCCCACAGACCAGAGGGCCAAAACAAATTGCCACAGCACTGGGAGCTCCTGAGCCAGACTCCAGGTCAAACTGCCCTTTCTACTGACATGCTTAAAGACGCCAGGGGGTTCATTTCAGAATAAATTTCCCCAAACTACGAAAATGAACTGAGCTAATCCATGGGTAGGAGCTGGCCTTGACTGCTGCTACGATGACCTGCACTCCACCAGCAGCACACCAACCTGTCCCCACCATGACACCCATGGGGGGGGGGCAGAGTCACTGCATCTTTTGACCCCCAGGGCTCCGCACAGAAAGGTGTTCACAGTGAGCGCTCCATCAACACTGGGTCCACAACAAAACAGGGTAGACAGATAATGAACACACAAAAACCTAAAGCCAAGGTGACTGAAGAAATTCAGAATTGGTTCTGGTCTTAAATTTGCCCAATTATTTATCCACAACAAAGTTCTGAACTGCTAAGTGATCAAAGAATTTAGAGGTTGAAAACGTTCAGAAATTCGTAGCAAATGGGATCAATTTTCAAAGCAAAATGGCTTACCTAGTTAGATGATGTTTCTGCTACATGTCACTGTTCAGCTTCTTTTTAAATGGTTTTAACATTCACGGTAGAGAGGTCTGGCTCTGGGCAGCCCCGTAGGAATCCTGTTACTTTTGACCCCTCGCTTTTCACTATGAACTATATTTTTCATTTCCCTTTTTAATTCCTAGTACCTGGCTCAATGCCAAACTCAAACACAAAAACTGTCAAATAATTTTCTTGACTGGCTAGGATTGAAAATTGAAAAAACCACACTGGATCTTCCTGACCTACTTCAACTATAAAAGCTGGGCCTGCCTTGTGTCCGGTGACTTCGTGTTGGCCTCATGGTCATCATTTTAAGTGCTGGGCTCCACCCAGGCAAAGAGCAGGAGAATCTGGGTCAACAAAACACTCATTTCAATTCAACCAAACAGTTAATAAGCTTTTGTGAAACGGGCATGAAAGGATAAACTAATAATAACTTGCTCAAGATAAAAGGAGGCTTCCAGCTTGCAGAAAGATTGCTGACTAGGAGCAAGTTTTTCAAAAGCGGTTTAGCAACATCATGGAACAAGCTGCCATGTTACATACAAATGTGGAGGCCGCTGGCATCATCAGGCCGTTTCTTACGCAATACTCCGAGAAGCAGCCTGAGGATGAGGCAAGCAAGGAGCAGGGCAGGTGCAGGGACAGAGGTCCTGATGGGGAGTGAACTGACTCACAGGAAGGGCTCAGGGACAGGAAAATAAGGGGACGCCCAGAGATTTTCAAAAGAATGTGTTCCAGAATTCTGCAGATTATACAGATGCAACAAGCTGACCTAGTAAAAAATTCCAGAATTTTCTAAACTTCCCTTCTTCAGAAGTGGGACACTATGTCCCCGGCGAATGTTCTGGCACTTTTCCTGTTGTTTGTGACCCCACAGAGATGACAAACCAATGCTTCCTGGGAGGCCCCTGAAGATAACAGCTAAACCTTGAAACAGATCCAACTCAAGTCAAAAGGTTTTCTTGCCCAAACGATGTTGTATTTTTTCTGCTTTAATTACTGAATCTTGTAACTAGAATTTGTCACTGATTCAAAGAGATACTAAAAATAGTCTGAATAGAGAATGAAAAAAACATCATGTAATTTTGCTACTAAATGGACTCCTATTTTTTCACAGCTCAGTCACTTACTCTTCAAATATATTTCCTTTTTATTAACCAAAAATGTAAAACTTCAGATACATATCAAACAATTTTCAATACTAATTATGTATTTATAAGTGAAATCTCAGACATAACATACTTAAAAAGTCTCTTGACTCTTTCCCTTTAACATCTAATCATGACCTACATTAAAAACCTTTGATTGCAAGAGTATGAGCGCATTTACATATGATGAATTAATTAAAACAAAGCTGTTACCCAACAGGCTCTCCACTGCAAATGGCAACTTATTAATAACAACTTATATTTGAATCCATGATGCCATTTACAAAGGGCTTTCACATAAATCATCTCATTTAGTCTCCACACAGCCCTGACACAAACAAGAAAGGGGAGAATTTATCTTACAAAGTAGGAAACAGGCTCAAGAGTGAAAAGGCCAGTAAAGGTGGAAGGGGCACACACCTACGTCCTCTCACCTTAAGTCCCACCTTGTACCCCAAACTCAGCTCCTTCTGCAACCCACTCTGTCTTGTACAGCGTGTTTTCTGGGCCCCCCAGCCCAGCCAGCTCCCCATTTCTTCCCAGCTCCAGCAGGATTCATGGTGCGTGTCACCCCTGCAACCGCCAACACATCTCCTTCCCACTGCAGCTTACCTATGGATGGACGTGGTCTGTCCTCTCAAACCAATTAGGAGCCCCTTGAGGGTAAAAATATGTCTAGAATAATACCAAGTACATAACAGGCATACACTAAATTACTGTTTATGATGCCGCCTATCAAGGGATCGAGTAGACAAATGCCTCTCTTCCTAACATCAGCATCCCAACTGTGACATTACTCTTAGCTTTGGCCCCACCTTCTCAGCGACAACTAGGTTAGGAAACCCTAGGCCATCGTAAGTAAATATAAAAGCTGTTTTCTTAACAATAGTTAAAGATGGTTTGAGTTTCTGCTTTCTCCCATTCCGCTGTTCATGGTTTCTGACTGAGCGTCAGTCCCTGGGAACCAGATCTGCTGTTATCTGAGGTTCTGTTTCCTTGATATGCACTGCCTTACTTCTGATATTCACCTGGGCTCTGTTCATCCAGGACCCTCACCTGTGATTTCCAGCCCCACCTCGGTACTCTTGACCCTGACTTTCTAACCCATTCTCACAGGAACCACAGTCTAACCCCTTCCACGGGTCCTAACCCCTTCCCAGGGACCTGCTGAGCCTCCTATGACTGACTGGCTGCATGAGGGATGCTGCCTTCTTCTTCACCTTCAGCTTAAACCTGGTCTGCATTTCCAAAGCTACTTCAAGAGAAAGACAAATGTAACATGGTACCAACCGCAGTTACTCGTACTTCCCTGTGACCCTATATCTTTCCTCTTCGAACCCACACTAAATGGTACGACAAGCCAGGCTAAAATCCCACACACTCAGCAATCGACCCCTGTGGGATAGCAAACAGATCAGAACCAAATCGGGGTTATCATTTGGCTTCATTACACATGCTGCATCCGAAGTTTGGACAAAGAAAATTATTACATAAATGCACAAAAATACTTAGGAATCTGCACGTTACCAGATGGAAAAGGCAGATGTAAATGCTGCATTGCAGAGGTTTCTTTTTTTCATTACCATGACAATTTTTACATATTCCAGAATCAAAATACATTTCAAAGCTAGCTATGTAATACTAAGCCTGACATAAAGATTTCATGTGCAATCTAATAAGTCATGCAGTTATTTTTTTCTTCCTGGGATAAAGTATAACAGCAACCACTATAACAAATGGGTCCATAAACCTCCCCCCATAGGGGACTCCGTGTATTCAAACAAGACTGACAAACAGCAGTAACATTTTACGACATATCTACATTCAATTCTCCTGAGACTCCGGTCAGGAGATACACTATATCTGAAGTAATCAGGAAAGGATGGCTCACCACGTCACTACAAGACCACAGCTTTCGGTTGAGAGAAGACAAAACCAAGGGGAAAATGTCACTATCCAGAAATGAATGTAAAATTTCAGTCACCTAGAAAGTAACTTATTACTGCTAAAATGTTTCTAACATTAAATTCCGTTTCCTAGAGATTGATAATCATTTATTAGTGTCATCCACTATTATCTTGTAGGAAGCATTTTCTGGAGGCAGAGGCTGCATGGGAAAGAGCAAAGAACAAGTGTGGGCATCAGAGGTCTGAGTTCCACACCTGGGTCTACCCCCAAAAGCTTTGAACTCTGCACAAGTTATGACTGTCTGGGCCTCAGTCTCCCCAATTGTAAAACAGGCCTCAGACCTCCCCTTAAGTATAAAGAGAAGGGGAAGATGAGCGATTATGGGCGAGGAACCCAGCAACCTAGCAGGGGCTTAGTAAATGGTAGCTGCTAATCCTCTATTACCACAAGCTAAGTATGCAGCTGCTCTTGACCAAGGAGGTGAGAGGCACACCTGCTGTGGCCAAAGGGAGGTCCTGCTACATCACATTTTTGTATACACAGGATCTGTGTCTTCTCATTCTTGAGTTATGGTCAGAGCACTCAGCAGGCTCCAAATGACAAGCGGATGCTGGGACAAGTGGCCAACATACTGGATGAGCCTGACTCAGCATTTCTTTGATTTCTACAGGTGAAGAGAATGATGACCAATTTCCCACCAAAAGGGCAGAAATGTGGATATTCCAAACAGCAGGTAAAAACTTAGAGCTCCTTTTACATTTGCAGTTTTCTGTTAATTGCTTGACTTCTGTGTTAAATGCCAGCTAAACCTGTCAACCCAGAAGGCGTGAAGGTAGCAAAGGTCCAATTCCTGCTTTGTTTTCCTCTTCACCCACCATAATCCCCAGGAGTCAGTGGCATTCAGCTCTCTAAGTGGAGAAGTGCCCACCCTCCCAAAGGGCAACCCCGCCTCTCTAGAACCTTTCAGCAGAGATCACAAGGAAATAACTGAATGACTCCACATACGAAGTAAACTGAGGAAATTAAAGTGGCACCTGCCTATACACAGGGATAGTCTAGACTTGAAATAAAAACGCACTCTAGCAAGTTTTAGATCCAATTTTATCTTCTCCCTCACAACACTGAGGACATTTAATAAAATAAATACTATATAATTCAGATTCCAAAGATATATAATTGTATCGATTGGGATGTATTACAAATACATAGAGATTAAATACCATGTTTATCAATCTCAATGCTTAAGTGTAATGGCCCTTTAAATCTTTTTAACAAAAAGTGGTCAGCAATTTTAAAATTCTTCTTGAAAGCAAGTGAATAAATTATTGCATCTAAGAATACTAAAAAGGTTTTATAATTAAACTACCAAAATCATGTCATTTCAACAGATTATGGTCCTCTCTACCTCACAACATATAAATTTAAGCATTGTCAGCCTTAAAGAACCATGTATCGATGGTCTCTCCCCTGGTGCCAAGAAAGAAATCCCCGCCCCACCCCCCTCCCGCCACCAGACACTCCTGTAACAATTAAGGAAAGGAAAGAGACTGAAGTGAGAAGGTGGGGAGAGGACCCTGAGAAGGGTGAGCACCGTAAGATTCCCCTGCACTACGGCCATTTCCTCTGGGAGGTAACAGGTGATGGCGATCAGAACCGGGCTGGTGCTTCTGCTTTCTGGCTGATGACTCGCACCCAAGGAGATTCAAGTCACGAAGGGAAGAGGCGAAGACATCTGGCCTCCCAAACGAATGACCCAATACAAGAAAACGCAGCCCCACTCCTGTGAACACTGTGAGATTTCTTATTTAAAACACCGCTTTAGTTGGGATTTGTAGCATGAATTCTCTGCTGGGCTGCAATCTACCCACACAGAGGGAATTTTAAAAAGAAGAATGTGAGAAGCACAGTAGCTAACACTTACAGAGCCTGCAATGGCGAGCCGGTGCTCTGCTTAAGTGCTTGATGTGCTTACATCTCTCACTTAATCTTCACCACAACCCTGGGAGGGAGAAGCTATTATTATCTCCATTTTATGTAAGAGGAAACGAGGGAACAAAGACGTTAAGTGATTTGCCCAAGGTCCCACAGTACGTAATGGAGTTGAGATTCAAACCAGAGAACCTGCTTCCAGAGGTTGGAAGCAGTTTATCCCATCTTTCTTCATTCAAAATTAAATAATAATCTGTTAAAGACAACTCAGGAAATGGAAGGCTACCAGAATCCACCCCACTCACCTTCCTGGGCACTCCACCATGCAGAAAAATTCTAGAATCTCTCTCTTCAGTAACCTAGGTGAGCCGTTCAAGCCTGGGAAGTCTACCGTGTACTTCTGCGTGGAGTGCATCATTTAATCCTCCGAGGATACAGGTGGGAATTATAATCCCCAATTAACAACTGAGTACTTTTCAAGGAGCAGGTAACTGAACATTACCCCAAGCTTCTAAGCAGCAAAGACAAGGTTCGAAGTTCTCAATCCATTTATAGTAGATGATGTCTTTGGAAATATTTTATCTTTTTTGTCTAAATGAATCACATCCTGTAAGATGACTGTAATTTCCATTCCATAACATTACACAGGTGGATCCTTCCAGAAGGATCCTTAGATGGGCACTTCAGGGGCCCAGGGAAACAGGTTCTCTATCAGGGTGAATAAAAGAGTTGCCTGAACAAAGGCAATGATATCTCTGAGAATGTGAAAAGAGGAGTTGCTCCCCAAATACCCAACTGGCTCTAGGTCTCTAGGGCAAAGGTCTACAAAGTGCGGGGCACGCGGGGGGGTGGGGGTGGGGGGGATACAGACACAATGACTGAAAGGGGGAGAGAAAAAAAATGAAATTGTACTCATAGTTAGTATACGTAACACGTCATGTCTCAATATGGTCCATAGGTCAGCAGTCACACAGCAGTCACAAGGGATCAAACCACCCTGTAAGGAAACAGAGTTCCGGCTCCAAAAGTTGTCAGCAGGTTATGATGCTCTGCAGGGTTGCAGGTGACAGGGCCCAGGCAAGTGGAATTACAAATTCAACAAGTTTTAACGAAACTAATCCTCACCAAGTGGAGGTGGAGTTAAAAAAAGAAAATAAAAGATTCCTAGAACAACAACAAAAGGATCAAAGACAATAATGATGCAATAAGAATAAGCCAACAAGAAAACTGCAAAGCTGACTCTTGTCCATGTATGTATGACCTCTTCTTGTCAGCCAGATGTGTTAAAAACAATCATGATCTAAATAGATCTACAAGAAATTAGTTTAACATTTTTTTCAAAATCATCAAAGCAATGAACTGAAATATTTACATTCACTATCAACAATATCAAATAAAAATAAATAAAATTTTTATCAATATTATAATGCATGTCTTAAATGTGAAAATACAGTTCAATAAGCTAGTATATATAATTTGTAAGATACATATGCATTGGGGGTCTGTGCTCATTCTTAAAAGTACTTTTTATTAAATTTATTGGGGTAACATTGGTTAATAATGGGCTCATTTTTTTGATGAGGCACATAATCAAAAGGTTTTGAAGACCACTGCTTCTAAGGATGAGAAATTAATACAGATACCATCAATGTTTCAGTAACAAAACATTAAACATATTTATAGCTAAGAAAAAAAAAGTAATAAAGAAAATTTCCCTAACAATGAGTATAAGCCGAATAAAGCTCTAAAACCAAGGAATTCAAAAAACAAACAAAACCAAAAAAAGCCTTAGGAAAACTCAGAACACAAAGAAACCTTAGTGCAGTAAATACCAAGTACTGACGAGGCCATCCTAGGGCAGAAGTGATCCCCAGCTGTGTTCATCCCTGGCAGAGTGGCAGGAAGAAGAACCTGCCATAGATAAGGGTTAGAAAACACCAACTGAACTGTTCAACTTTGAATGTCTACTTGTGAGCTGAAATGATGGGTTAGAATCTCAAGGAGCCCCAGAAGCACAGCAAGTCTGCACCTACCTGCCAAACGCTTTCCCTACCGTCTTTACCAAGTTCACCTGGTCAGTGCACACAGAAAAAGAACAGACGGGCAGAAGAGCTGACAGACTTACTACCTCAGGCACCTGTGGGCTTCCCTGGATGCAGAGCGGCAAACTAACACCAAGAGGAAGGCAAGAGCACTGAGAGAAATACCTCTAAGGAACAGTACAGCAAGGAGAGATCCCCTGAGGAACAGAAAACCACAGACTGGGGAGAGCAAAGAGAATTCATCTGTGTCCAAAAAGAACTAGCAGCCAAGCTATAAAACAAAGAGAGATCTCCCATTGCTCAGAAAGTTGGCAGCCTGTCTAAAGCATAAAGAGATCTCCAAGATCTGGCTGGGGCTCATTGTGAAGCTCTGCTGAAAATAAAGTCGTGACCCCACACTCAAAATATTTGAAGCTAATGATGAACTGAGTCCACTGCTGCTACAAAGGCCAGACCCCAGCTCAGTCCTCCACATGAGCTTGTGAAAGGCCCTTTTCTGGGGGTAGATACTCCCCAGGGTTTTTTATATACAATGTCCAGCAGGCAATAAAAAATTATGAGACATGAAGAACGTAATTCATAAAAATGAGAAAAAACAGTCAACAGAGAGACCCATATATAACCGTGACATTGCAATCAGCAAACATAGCTATGATAAATATACTAAAGGATTTTGAGGAAAAAATGGGCAGATGACCATGAATAGTGAAGAATCTCAGCAGAATAAAATCAGAACTAAATAGCTAAACATATTTGCTTATATGCAAATAACATAACACTGATATATCATTTCATAGCCATTAGATTAGCAAAAACTAAAAGTGAAAATACCTGTTGCTGAAGTGATCTGGGGAGACACGTATTCTCATACATGTGGAGAAATTTTTAAATAAATAAATAAATAAATAAATAAATAAATAGAAAAGCTAGAAATAAAAATTACATCTTTAGAAATTAAGAACTCCTTCAATGCATTTAATGGCAAACTAGACATGGGAGAAGGTTCTGCAAATTTTAAGAAACAAAAGCAATTAAAAAAAAATTAATGAGGGCCGGCCAAGTGGCACAGTGGTTGAGAGCTGGCTTGGGAAGCCAGCGGCCCCGGTTCGGGTCCCACATATGAGGGCCAATGACACTGCCCTCAAAAAAAAAAAAAAAAAATCAAACTTCCCCAGATGTTTGATAATGAAAAATATCAAACAGCTTGAATACATGTGTCACTGGAGTCCCAGAAGGTAAACAGAGATAGAATGGGACAGAAGAAATATCTGAAGAAATCATGTCTGATCAAATGTGATAAAGGATTTCAACCCACAGTCCAAGAAGTCATTCACCTCCCAGGAGGATAAATACAGAGAAACCCCACCAAGGCACATCAAAGCCAAACTGCTGAAAACCAAAAATAAAGAGGAATTATTCAAAGCAAACGGCGGGGGGGGGGGAAACCATATTGGATATAAGGAACAGCAATAAGGACCACATTTAAGAAGGCTATATTTTATCAAAAATCATAAAAGTCAGAATAGACTGACAAGTTTAGAATGCTAAGAAAAACCTGTCACACATAATCTTTAGCATAAATATTTTCAAAAACAAAAAACACTATAATTTACAACTCTTGAGCTGTGAAAGACTGTTAAGAGGATGAAAGACTGTTAAGAGGATGAAAAGCAAGTTAACAGACTGGAAGAAAGTATCTGGAATCCAACCATGCAAGAAAGGCCTCCTATCTAGAATATAAGGGTGCCAACCATTACCACTCATAGACAACATCATTAGCCACAGAGAAAAGCAAATTAAAACCATAGAGGTATCACTACACACCTATTAAAACAGTTAAAATAAAAAATAGCGATTAGTATCAAATTCTGTTGAGGATACAAAGAAACTGGACCACATATACATTGCTGGTGGGGATGTAAAATGGCACAGCTACTCCTGAAAATGGTTTGGCAAGTTCTTACAAAGCTAAATATATACTTGCCCTTCAACCCAGTATACTCATGGTATGTGTCATCCCAGGGAAATGAAAACTCACATTAATACAAAAACCTATACATAAACGTTCATAGCAGCTTTAATTCATAATACAAAAATCCTGGAAACAGCTCAACTGCTGTCTGGGCGGATGGCTGAACAAACTCTCGTACATCCATACATGGTATACAACGCAGCAATAAAAAGCGAACTATTGATACAAACAACAACCTGAATGGACCTTCTGGGCACTTAGCCTAATGAAAAAGGTAAATCTCAAAAGGTCACACACACACAGCATGACCCTGTGTATATAATGTTCTCAAAATTACACAACTATAGAGCTGGAGAACAGGGTACAGGGACCAGGGTCGGGTGGAGGAGATTACAAAGAAACAGCGTGAGTTGCACAATGAAACAACAGGGCCACATCTCAACTGCGACAGTGGTTACACAAATTCACACAGGTGATAAAACTGGGCAGAACCATACACACACACACACACACACACACACACACACACACACACACGCAATCAAAAATACAGAGAACAGTGAATAGGTCTGCAACCTGGTTAGTAACAGCAAAGTACTAATGTCAATTTCCTGGTTTTACTTTTTTTTTTTAAAGATTTTATTGGGGTATTGGGGGAGGGGTACAGCATTGGGGAATCAGGGAAGGGGAACAGACAAGTTGCTATCTTTTTGTTCTTCAGTCTAGTTGCGGAGGACACCGCCTCACTGGCCCATGTTGGTATGTCACTGTGCTCTTCCTAGATGAGGCAGATAGGTTGCCGGCCTCAGGACGGTCGCTCACCGCGGCTACTGGCAGCTCACAGCAGCTGCCAGCCACTCACGCCGGATGCCAGCCACTCACTGTAGCCTACGGCAGCCCACTGCAACAGGGGCCGCAGCCTACTCCGTCACCGGGGCTCACACAGCCGAGCTCCAGGTGGAGCCGCTTTAGCTGTAGAGGGCAGTGTCACTGGCCCTCATATGTGGGATCCAAACTGGGGCCACTGGCATCCCAAAACCAGTTCTTAACCAATGTGCCACGTGGCTAGCCCCTGGTTTTACTACTGTACTACCAGTTATAAATATATATATATAAATATATAAAATGTGTCCACTGGGGAAGTGGAGTGAAGGGTACCTGGGACTCTAATTTTTTGGCAATTTCCTTCAGAAAATAATTATTTAAAAATAAAAGGTTTGCTTCCTTTTTAAAAGAAAGATGTTTTCTGACAAAATCATAGCTGAGCAGACCCATACTATTACAAAAACTGCTGAAGTTCTTCTGACTGAATGGAAATGGTACTAGACAGAAAGAAGCAGGAAGGAAGGAAGTAGGCCAAAAAGACATCAACTCAAAGTATGTTTCTACTGATACATTAATTCAACTAATATCTGTTAAATATCTTTTCTACAATAATTTCTATGGTAAGTGCCATGGAATCATAGATAAATAATCATCTTACAGCCTGGCATACAAACCTCAAAATAAATACCAGCAACAGGTGATACTGAAGATTCTGTCACAGAAGTACTTAAACAGAAAAGAAAGCTGTCACTGGGAAAGGGTCTGTAGGGAAAGTCTCCTTGGAGCTGAATTTGCAGATGAATCTTAAGTGAACAGTGCGGGGCAGCTCTAGGCCGAGTCCAGCTGGAGCATGGCCCCAGAGGTGCAGAGTTAAGACCATCTAGAGCACCGCAGGGCCAAGCTGGCTGGAGAAAACGCAGGAGGGAAACCCCTAGGAAACGAGGAAGGTCAGACTTGGGGGAGCACAGGCAGAGCGAAGTGTTAGTGACTGAGGAAATCTGAAGGAATTTAATTTAATGAGGAAAGCACCAGAAGACGGGCCTTTGAGGGAGATAACTTTGGCAGTGATGGTGACATATTAGAGAAAAGTGATAAAGGAGGTACATTAGGGCAATAATAGTCCAGGAAAGAAGGGGTAATAAACTGACACTGCAGCAGAAGCAAAGAGCGTAGAAATAACGGCGCATACATAAACTAGATAGTTAAGGACAAAGAAGAAAAGGGAAGAACTGAGAATCACTCCTCCATTTCCAGCTTGGATGCTGAAAAGATTTTACCTTCACTTATCTCAAAAGGGAGCAGAGCAGGAGGCAGTGGATTGTTATGAAAAGATAATAACTCCCTTCTTAGGACTGGTGAACTTGAGGTGCAGGGGAACCTCCAGGTATCTAGTAAACACAAAGTGAACGCTGGAGTGAGAGGCTACAAACGGACCGGAATGGCTGTCACTGAAGAAAGGCACAGAGCAACAGATGGCAATGCCACATGGAGTGAATACAAAAGGAGAGAAAATCAGCATTACAGATCAAATTCTAGGAGAAAGGGCCTCTTTCCAAATGTCAGTGGGAAGATAAATCGTTATACTTTTGCTGTGGATATATGTTTAACAGACTTAAATTATTTCAACTAATAATACTTTTAGTTATGTATCATCCTAAAGGAATAAACAAAATGTTGGCAAACGTTTATACATAAAGATGTTCCCTTCAGTGTTATTTATAATAATAAAACACAGCAGAAACTAAATATGACAAACAAAAGAATTTATTTAAAGCAAATTATGCCCGATGTATAAAATAATTATTAAACATTTATGTATCATTTTAAAAGACTTTTTAATTATGTGATAAAATTTCTATGACATTAAATGGAAAAGCACACAAAATAGCATCTATAGTATTTATGTAAGACTATTTATTAAATACCTAGTGTATACTAGCACCTAGGGACTAGGAATAAAATGCAGTAAAAGACCATTCCTTGTCTTTGTGTAGTTTGGATTCTACTGGAAAGTGAACCAAAAAGGGTCAATAAATAAATCTATTGTACAAGAGAGTCTCACATGAAATAAATACTAATAAGACAAACATAACGTGATATAACGAGAATATTATCAATTATGTAAAAGTATCTGAAACTGACTTAAAAGAAATAAACTGCAAGATTAACAGTAAAAAACATGTAAAATGAAAATTACAGATGGCTTAGTAAATGGTCTAGAAAAATACAGGTGTAATTATAAATAGAAAGTTCTTGCGCTCTTTAGAGTTTATCTTTTGGCATACTCAGGAGACAAAACTTTGACGACCTCTCATCTTTTTCAGTCTCAACCCAAAATCTCGGGAAGAAAAGGAAAGCAGCATGTGTAAGGAGGCCATTGCTTCTTCTGAGCTGCTTTGGACCAAAACGAATTCCTCAGTAACACCAACAGTAGAAAATTTCACAAGATAAGTGATGTTTCCATATATAAGTTAAGGTGGTATTATTTCCATTTCCATTTCCATTATCGTACAACCCTCTGCCTACACACACACACACACACACACACACACTTAAAGTCATCCATTCATTGAACCAATATTATATGGCAGGGATTCCCTTAAAATCACAACCTCCATTAGAAACAGTACTCAAAACGCTATAAAACTTAAAGGACAACTTCCCATAATGCAAAACGTTAGCTTGCTAAGCAATTTGTGAAAAGACTAAATAAGGTGGAGGAAAAGCACTGAAAATACTAACTAAAATTGTACAACATATTACCCAAAACACCGTTTGAAAATAATTTATCTATATCTAAAACATGCACACATACACATACACACAGCTAAATATTCTCAAAATATTACCTTACAGCAGATAACTGATAAGAATGTCCTCATAGTAGAGATAGAGAAACTGAGAAACCATTGTAAAGTAAAAGTACTACACAATTCCATGAAGAAAACTACTGGGGTTCACCACACCCCCCTAAAAAAAAACAAAAAAAAAAACAAAAAAAAAACCCTTACAATAATAATATTCCTAGTATTCTGGAATATTTCCTGAAAAGTACATATGGTTTAAATTACTTAAAAAAAAATCATCTGTCAGAATGAGATACTATACTATTAGAGAATGATTAAATAAAGCACTTTGCAGAGGTTGTTGACATCATAAAATTGACTGACACCAAAATACAGCAAAGCTTCCCAGTACAGAGATCAAGCAGAACTCAGAACCACCTAGACTCACTCTGACATAGCCAGCAAAGGAGAAAAACTACTTCCTCTTTCCCTCTCAGTCCTTTAGAGCTACTACCTACCTAACATCCTTCAGTCAGACGTCCATCCTGAAGTAACAGCTGAGTATACTGGGGTGAAAATGTCACGGTGAACGAGGTAGAGAAGCAAGTATCTCAGGGGGTAACCAAAAGCTAAAGTCATCAACACCCCACTGCTCCTAAAGCTCCCCCAACCTGAAGGGCCACAACTCAGTCGTTGGACCTTTCCTCTCCTCCATCCACACTCCCTGCCTTCAGGATCTCAGCCAGTCTCATGGTTTTAATGACAGATGTACACTGATAACACCCCAATTTCCGTCGCCAGCTGAAACCACGCCCCTGAACTTCCAAACAGCGTGTGTGTACCCACAACTAACTCCACATCTCCATGGGAAGGTCTAATACACACCCCAAGTTTAACATGCCCGGTGGGTGGGAGGGGAGCCCTCACCCCCACCTGCAATCTGGCCTTCAGTCTTCCCCAGCTCAGTTAATGGCAGCTCCAGATCTGCTGCTGCTCAGGTCAAAAACCCCCAGGGCACCTTTAATTTCTGTCCCTCCCATGCCTCACCGCCAACAAATCCTATTGGCTACTCTACCTTCTAAATATGTCCAAGTGAAACCTCTGCTCCCACCCCTACAGCTCCCACCTCAGCCATGGCCAGCGTCAGCGCTCACCTGATGAGTAAGGCTCCACCAGCCTCCCACCTGCTCTCCTGCCCTATCCTGTGTTCCCAACAGCCTGTTCCCCAGAGCGACGCCAGAGCAATTCTGTCCAAAAGGAAGTCAGATCACGTCTCTCCTCCACTTGAAACCCTCCAACGGCTGTTCAGCTCCCTCAGGTAAAAGCCAAAACCTTTACACTGATCTGACAGAGCTACATGACCCACCTGCTTCCCTCCCCTGCTACCCCTTTGTCCTCATTTCTTGCTCTCAATTGCTCTCCTTCATTCTACTTCAGGCCTCCTCCCTGTTCTCCCTACACCCCAGGGAACACCCACAGTAAGGCCTTGCCACTCGCCCTGCCCTCTCCTGCAATGTTCCTCCCCACAGAGCCCACACCCCTAAGGCTCGGTCCCTCACCCTCCTTCAAGTCTCTGCTCAAATGCTGTCCTCTCCAACCCCCCCACTGCAAATATAACTGCAACTCCTATACCTCTTGTCTTTTTGCAATAACTTCTTTTTCTCCACAGCACCAATCATCTTCTGATATGCCGTGTGTGTGTGTGTGTGTGTGTGTGTGTGTGTGTGTGTGTGTGTGTGTGTCTTTCATTGCCTAGTTCTCCCAGGAAAATGTCAGCTCTGTGAAGGTAGGGCAGGGATGTTCTAATATTTGGTTCACTGATGTATCCACAGAGTCCAAAATTGTACGTGACACATAGGTGTTCAATATCTAGTTGCTGAAAGAATGAAGTTTCTGTGGCATTTCATTTCTACTTTTTATATAGCAGAAACTGGAGAATTATGAAGTTACCAGATTCTAGATATATTTATATATTTGGCCCTTTTCCTTATGATCTCATCTGGTGATCTCATCTATTATAGGTCTGCCTTGCACTTAAATCTCATCCAGATTGCTTGCTATGAGTAGATATTTAGGGGACATATCTGGTTTAGGACCTACAGATAATATCTGTGGAAGAAAAGGCATTTGAAAAGAATAATCAACAATTTCCCACCTTTCTTTGGGTTTTTTCCTCCAAAAGGTCAAAATTCAAAAAACCTACCGAAAATTTCAAAAAAGCAAAAGCAAATACTGTATTACATCCTTACAGAGAGAGTAAGAGATAGCAACCTTATTCATCCAGAAACAATTAGAAAAGATATCAGAAGTCTCCCGTCTTTTTCTGCATGTGATTAAGAGAGGGGGACACCTTCTCAGCAGACGGTCGTCCTCCAGCAAGGAATGAGCAGGATGGAAAGCAAAGTACCCAGGCTTCCAACCAAGAACATCCTGACAAGTTCTTGTGAACCAAGGACTGACAAAGCATATTAATGAGAAATACTGTTAGAATGCTACTCAGATATGAGTCTTCAGTTTCAGTTTTTCCAAAGGAACTTGTTGGGAAAGGTCAAAGGGGAGGGGGAAAGTTACACACACAAGCACGAAAGCATGTTTATGTTTTCCATTCCTCCTGTTCAGAGATTAAGAGGTAAACTTTCATCTGAACTGGCAGAAGCCCCTAAGGGAGGGTGCCCAGAGAATTCACGCAAAACAAATGAGAAAATGCCTTTGATGGCACGACTCTGGCTTTAATTCAACGTACAAAGCATGACAACAATGCCGCTCACTAATATCAAAAATCTAAAGAAACATCCAGCCAAAGTGAGTATATTTATCTATGATCATGACAACCAACCTGAAGCAGATTTAACATTCTCTCGGAAGAAGGCAGGTACGTCACACCCCAACCTACACTAACAGGATTCTTTTTAATTGCATTTCAAAAGAAGCACGCACATAAATCTGACCAGCTATGTTGTACTTTGGAGAAACAACGGCAGGAAAGATTTAAATACTAGATAATGCAAAATCATTCTAAAAGTCTTATCATGGTACCAATTTTATTCTTGATAGTCAACTAATGTTAAATAAACAGCAAGACCCTTCACACAAATGCATCTGTTGACAACACCACACCAGGCGAAATCTCTAAGCCTCCATGGGACTCTGCCTCCTGCCTACAAAAGTAACTTCCCAACCAGACAGTCCTTGACCCCCCGCCTCCCCTGGAGCTAAGTGTGCAGTACCGGTTTGCTGTCTACCAATCAACAGTTCCCACCAGGACACCTGCTCTGTCATCACTTCTCTTTAATGCTTTGCTAGCAGCTGCCGACCCCACTTTACCTAAGCCAGTCCTGAGATGAACCATTTTTCGTGCTAAATTTGATGACTGATAGAATATGCTGAAACTTTTCCAAACTAATATTGCTCAAAAACATAAGACTCACCTGTAGCCTCGCAATTTGGTTGAATAAAAACAGAAAGGAACTAAATAATGATCCATGCAGTGATTAATAGAAAAGAGACATGAAAAAAATGCCCAACTTCACACACCAGTGAATAAAACAAATTAAAGCTACCATGTGTTATACCATTTTCACTTATGAGAAGAACAAAGAGTAAAACTTATGAAAAATCCCAGTGTTGGCCAGAATGGGAGTACACAGGCACTCTTACACTTCACTGGTGGAAATCTCAACTATAAATTAAGCTTTTTAAGACTGCAAAGGGTGCACAAGATCAAACTAGACTCTAAGGAAAAAACATGTACTTCCCAAAATGTACTCTGTGATGACAACTGAAATGGAAGTTAATTTGGGGATTGTTTGACTTTCTTAGAAATAGGAGGGGTTAATGACCCCTGTAAGCCCCGGATTTTGTGACCTCCACCCCCAACCTCTTGACCAGGCCAGACACTGCTGGAGATGGGTGTCACCAACCACCCCAACCAGCCCAGAACCGAGAATTGGGACTCCATTCTCGTTTGTTCTAGTCGCATGTGCTTGCGAACATAAATGTCCATTCCCACCCAGAGCTTTCCCTTAAGAAGACAGACATCCTGGCATATTGTATTCCTATCTTCACACACAAACAACATTTGAGAATTCAATAAACTGACTTTCACTTTCAAGTTTTTAAATTTACACTCTTAGGACTACTTTCTGCTTATATTCTTATTTTTCCTAAACTCCCTTCTCTAACCTTTCTAATTCAATAATGGTAATTTTTATCAGTTTATTTGATTATCGTATTTACTCTTGTTTAAGAACATTATTTCCATTTCTTAAACAGAGTGCATCTGGTATAACTAGACTCAACAAATCTCAAACCTCACCCTCTACTTCAGAATATTATCTTTCACAGGACTACAGGATTTCTGGTAATTGTCTTAGGATTTTTTTTTAAAGCCCTGTAGCAATTTTAAATCAATGAATCCTGAAAGTAATTCTCCAAAAGGGGCAAAAATAAAATTCTCTTCACTTTAAAAACTCACTTTTTTTTAATGGTGACTGCCATTCACCAACAGGTGAAGGCCAATTTTCTCTCATTTGTTCCTGTATTTTCCAACCTGTTACAGAATTGTACAAACTATAGATCTGATTTGCCCTTCAAAATGTCAAGTTTGACTTCTGAGAATCATCAGGCCTTGCGAGTCTTCACCCATAAAGCAATCACTCTGTTGAGCGTCCTTGCTCAACCTAAAAAGGACTCCGAAAGGGAAGAAGGCACATATATACTTATTTCAATCACGGTAGTCAACTATGACAACACAAAGGATTCAAGCTTTCAAAGCACTTAATTCTGCTGAAGATGCAATCGTGTTACATGCTTCAAAAATAACACACTCCCCCATCCTGTTTTTAGAGAACTTTGAAAATCTAGACAATATGCTTCCTTTCAAAACACCAACTGCTTACAGAGGAAAAGAAAGAAACAGACAGATGATCTTGCCAAGAATCATTTCTGTAGTTTCTCTAGGTAGAGTAGCCCTTTCAGTGGCTACAAAGATTTAAATTCAATCCCTGATTGCATTGATGATATACCTTTTATTTATTTAGAAGTGAGTTTCAGAACAAAAAAGAGCTTAGAGAACTCTAATTCAGCTGGTTCCAACTTTTGCAAGTACCGGGTACCCACTGAAATGCTAAAAGTTTTTGAGGATTCTTATAATAGTTGTATCTAATGACTGAAAGGGTAAAGAAAAAGAATCTGCAAGTACACAGTAATTCTTTAAAAGCACTTGCAAACGTATAAAATATGAATCCAGTATTTTATTACGGAGCCAGTTAATGTCAGAACGAGGTCTAAAACCAAGTCTCCCCAGATCCATAATACAGGTAGGCTCTAAGAACCCAGAGTATGATTCATCATTATGGAAGGTTTTGTAAGCATCCCCAACAATTCTCTTAGGAACCAGACAAGCTAATTTTAAAATTCCTATAGAAAAACGAGCAAAAATAGACAATTCTAAAAAAGATGACTAAATAACATCCCATAACAGAAATATCTCACTAACTAAAGTAGTGTGGTGCTGACTCCTAAGTAAATAAATCTATAATGGAACAGGTTAGAAAATGCAGAAACTAATACATATCTAGGAATGTATAAATGTATAAAATGAATGTGGACTGAAATCTCTGGGGTAAGGATTATTCATTAAATGCCACTGTAACAACTGCATACCCACTGGGGGGAAAAAAATCAAATTGAGTACTTATCTCGCTCCTTATACCAAAAGAAGCTCCAAATGAAGCAAAAATGTACAAAATGAAACCACCAAAGAACTTGAAGAAATACAGAAGAAATTTTTTTTTTTCATAATCTTGTAGTGGAGAAAGTCTTTCAAAGTATGATTGAAAAACAATAGAAACCAAACATTAAATTACTTGAAAAAAATCAAATACTAATTCATTAGAAAATTCTATAATGTCAAGATTATGCATTAAATGAAGTCCCTTCAGAGCATTCATTACCTTCTAACCCAGGTTCTATGCCATTCAAAAACCACAGCACTCTCTGTATTCCATACAAATCGCTCAGGAGAAAGCTTTAAAACAATAAGAAATCAAATCTTAGGAGAATCTATTACAAACCTTTCTTTCTTGCTAGGCCTACGGAGTGAGATTTCTACAGCACCATCCTCAGCTTTTACCACTCATATTGGTAACAATCAGCCACATATTCAGGCCATGTCTTTCTTTGTGCATTTGGGAAAACATACATAGAGTAAAGCAACAAGGAGTCAATAATTTTTTCCAAATAAGTTTGCTCTGGTTTATTTGGTCTGTCCATCAACGTGCAGCCTAAGCAGTGAACCAAGTTTATAAGATCAACGGAGATGGCTGAGCACCTACTGTCTGCAGGGTATTGTGCCTAACTCTAAGGTGAAGAAGAATCAGTCTTTTGCCTTCCAGAAGCTTACAGTCTAACTTCTTGTTGGCCAAATAAACCACGGGGAAAAGATGTCTGCTTATCAAGAGTAGTAACATACGTTATACTTCAATCTTCAAATCTCTCCATGTGACTAACCAAGTAAAGCAAAATTACAGTTATCTAACTTATTACTATAAGCAAATCATATCTAACCATGTGATTTTTTTAAACTAGTTTATGATGTATATTACAGAATTTACACTTGAAACCTATGTAACTTTACTAACCACTGTCACCCCAATAAACTTTAAAAAAAAACTAGTTTATGGGTCTACCTAGGTGACTCAGACCAAAACCCGAAGGCACTTCTGTAAGAGCACATAAGCTGCGTAAGGAACACCAGCCCCAGAGTACTGGAAACAGCCACTCTGTAAATTCACATCATTAATTCAGTACCATCTTGATCCCAAAACCATGGAATTCTTATTCCCAAGGACTTAGCCTTCTTTACCCCTATCTGGCATTTCTCCAACTTCTTATGAATTCATTGTTTCTTTTGGATACAGAAATATTTATTGTAATTACTAGCTTACTTGGTCAATTTTTAGAAAGTTGTTCCTCCTTTCTTGCATTCCACACTACTGTCTTGGGGGAATTCCGTACATTGTGTATGTGACGATGGAAGCTCTGATTCAGAGGGAATTGCCATCCCACTGCTCTCTTCCCAGAGGATGAAAGGCTGGTATTCCTCCTCTCCCTTGGCCATTGAGCGCGAGCTATCGGAACTACTGGAGGAGTATCAACTGATTTCACTTTGGTCATTTACAAAGACTTTGCAACAGTTATGACTTTCTGTAAAGTCAGTCTGCAGGGCCATGCTGACTTGGCAAGCAATTCCAAAACCGCTTGTCTTACAGGTAGCTTCAACACAAATACTAGCCACTAAAACTCCTGAACAATTATCTCACGTGTTTCTTTGCTGCCTGTGAATACTCTTCACAAGTTCCTTATTTTAAGGAAATGACTGAACTCAAGACAAATCATCCTTATTAACACGTTGCGTACAGCGGGGTTTAAATCCCTCATATCTCCAGTTGCAAGATTCTCGTGATCCGTACGCAACGTGTTAAGAATTGAATGGGGCCAGCCAAGCGGCTCAGTTGGTTAAGAATTGGCTTAGAGTGTGAGCTCTGAGCAACAGGGCTGCAGGTTCAATTCCCACATGGGCCAATAACCTGCGCCTCAGCTGAACTGTCGCGGAGCTGCCAACAGGTGGCAGGATGGCTCAGCTGGTGTAACAACAAGGATGCCTGTTCGATGGTGGGCTACACCCACCCGCAACTAAGACTGAACTCAGCACCTTCAGCTGAGCTGCCACCCGGATGGCTCAGTGGATAGGGCGTGCACTCTTAACAACAAGGCTGCCAGGTTCAACTCCCACGTGGGATGGTAGCTACACCCACCCACAACTAAGATTGAACACAGCACCTTGAGTTGAGAGGCCACAAGCTGCCAACGGGCAGCCAGATGGCGACTGGCGCTCTCCACAACTAAGATTGAAGAACAACAACTTGGCCAGTCCCTTTCCCCAATTCCCCAACACTGTTTCCCTCCCTCAATTCCCCAATAAAATCTTTTAAAAATAAAAATTGAATGACATGATAAGTCAACTCCAATTATCCATCCTTAATAAATTTCTGTAATAAATAATTCCACTGGTTAACAACCAGAGCTCTCAGTACACTGCAGTGACGCATATCAAATGCGGCTTAGATTAACAGAGGCGATATAATCTTAATTCCAGATCCTATGACTACTGCTTCATAAAAATTATGTTCACTGCATAGGACTAGAAATTAAAGTCACACATTTACTCTAAAAAATAAGCATACTCTAGAGAAGTACTCTTAGCAAGTATTTCTGAGGAATTAATAAGACACACTCCTTTGCCACAATCAGGGATTTTCATAGTAAAGATCTTTAAAATCCTGAGATGTTTCATTTGTATTCCAGCAGAAACCACTTGGCCCTCAAGAAAAAGCAGTTAAGATAAGGCTCCACCTTTCAGGTAATGTGCTGGTTTCTTGTAATGAAGTGACTCATCTAAGATAGAAAAAGGTGCCTACAGGAAGTGCCTTTGTTATAATGCTTGCTGGACCCCCATAATCCAGCACAACCAAGTGTGTCTTTTTTTTTTTTTTTTTTTGGAGAGAGGGGGGGTACACCAGGAGTACCACTTAACACATTTTTTGCGGGAAACGAGTAAACTCGTCATATAGCTCAAATGCCCGATTACAAAGTGTTAAAAGTTAGGGGTTCAAGTAAACATTAGGCAAAAATGCAGTATCGTACAGGAGGTCACAGATTCAATGAGTTGAGCCCAAATGTACCTCCTTAACTGAATCAAGATTTGGGGGCCTTTTGTCCGGTAAGCCTTGTGACTCCTGCACACCCAGGCCCTGCGGCCTACTTAGGTGGAGACCATACCCTCTCCTATTACTATCTGCCGTGCCTATCTGAGGAGACTGAGACAGTCTTCACACAGCCTCCCAGTCACAAACACAGACAACAAAGTTAGAGCAGCTTCAGAAGATTGTCCAGGCTTTAAGAAGAGAAAAAGGATGCTCTGTGAGTGGAATACAGAAGGGTGGTTTCAAGAGAGTCCAAACCCCACAGTACAGTGTGTTCAGAGCTACTTTTCTGAAAAATTGTCCAATGGAACAACAAAAACAAGGAACGTATCAAATTCATAATTTTAAAACCAAATAATTTTCAATGGAATAAGGAATTTTCAACGAAAATACCACCTAGCAGAAAAGAACTCTTGCTTGGGTCTGGCTTCACCATCACCTCTGCCTTCTCTAATTGTGAACTATTCTGCGTCTTTAAATATTCCCATTAGGGCACAGCCAGGATAACCAACATGCTTTGGACAAAGAGCCTACGCTCCAGGCAAGGATTCCAGAGCCAGCTTTGTGCATGCACTGGCTGTGTGTGACCACATCAACCTTTCTGTGTCTCACCTACCAGGGAAAATACTTCTATTTCGGACCCTTGCCTGTTCCCACTGCCTTAGGAACTTGCCCCCATGTAAACCAGGACCATTTGAATAATAAGCTTTCCAAAGGATTGTTGTCAACATCAAATGTGATCATGTAATTGAGACACTTAACGCCATCAGTCATTATACAAACATGTACTCGTATGAAAACCGATGCATGCTATCCACACTTTAGCAGTTGTTATTCTCTTACACTAAGACTCCAGGCTTCAAGTTTCCGATTTAGCATTAATTTCTTTCGGCCTCATTTTCAAAATCTGGAGATACTTATCATCATCTTTCTTACTAATTAATTATATCCTCAAAGTATCTAACAAAGAAGATATGCTGATAGTTAAAAGACATCTAAGTTGTGTTTGCCCCTCTCTTCCAAGGTGTAATCTCAACACACACAGATCTGAAGCTTTTTTAGGGAGTTTCTTGCTATTGTTATTCTTTATTCTGCCAATTACCGGGCAATTTTCTATTTTCAGTACAGTGATCAACCCTTTATTTCTTATTTACATGGTCTCCTTTACTCATTACTACTCTTGGGGTAGACATGGTATTTTTAGATGAGAGAGTCAAGGCTCACAGAAGAAATGAAACCACACAGTCAATAAACAGCAAAGCCAATGTTTGAACACAAATCAGTCTGGCCCCAAAGCCCCTGCTCTAGGTGGCGTTGCAATTACGTCTCAGCATGTCCTGGGGGAAAGCAATCATTAGTCCTGAACCTGAAACCTGCCCAGGGGTAGGTCTAGTCAGGACCATCCACATATGACTGCATTGACGTACACCCTGCTGTGTTCTAAACAGCCGGATAGCATTTTTTTTTAAATTCTTTTATTGTGAAATAAACATTTTTTTAAAATTAGTTTCGGGTGTACAACACAGTGCAATAGTTATACTTTTCACCCCTCAAAGTGACAACACCTCTCTCCCACTTCACCACCCCACTCCTCCCCCTCATACCAGATAGCATTTTAATGGAAGTTAGCTGGGAAAAAAAAGAAAAGCATGAAATGAGCTAGAAATGAGACACGTGCAAAAGGACTCCCTTAAATCACTTCAATCCCCTACTTCAGGTGAACCACAAATCTGATTCAAGAACTTGTAAAGGTGAATCTGAGGTATTACAGAATGCAGGATCTGGCTTGCAGAAGCCAGAAATCTACCAACTACCCAAAGAAAAGTGGGTAGTTGGTTCCTGATTCTAGGACCCAAAAGCAATTTTAGCAATTTAAGTCCACACTTGCTAATAGATTATCTCAAAGCAAAGGCTGAATGATCATTACTACATACTCCTCTTTCTTCAATGTCGCAGCCCCCTATCTATGGTTTCACTCTCTGTTTTTCAGTTACCTACTGTGAACCATGGTCCGAAAATATTAAATGGAAAATTCCAGAAATAAATGAATCTCATGCCATCCCACTCTATCCTGCCCGGGGCGTGAATCATCCCTTTATCCTGCATCTCCACACTGTAGATGCTCCCCACTAGTCTCCATCATCATATCAGCTGCCATGGCATCGCTTGCTTGTATTCAAGAAACTTTTACTTAATAATGGTTCCAAAGCTCAAGACTAGTGAGGCTGGTAATTCAGACATGCTAAAGGGAAGCCATAAAGTGTGAGTACAATAAGATACTTTGAGAGAGAGACCACATTCACATAATTTTTATTACAGTATGTTGTTATAATTGTTCTATTTTATTATTATTTATTGTTAGTCAATTACTTTGCCTAACTTATGAATTAAACTTTACCACAGGTATGTTTGTACAGGAAAACACATAGTATACACAGGGTTCAGTACTACCCACGGTTTCAGACATCCACTGGGGGTCTTACAACATATCCCCCATGGATAAGGGATATGTATTCCAAAAGTCCTCCTGTTCTTCTGATAGCAAAGCTACTTTATAGCAAATGATTGTTAAGGAAAGACTCTCTAGTAGATGCTAATTAAAAACAAAAAGTCAAGAGGTTCTGCTTCCATTGATAACAAGGTAACCTAGAACCCCAAAAGCAGTGGTTTAGTAATCTTATTTTATTTTTTTAAAAGATTTTTACTAAAATATAGCTAACATACTAGTTTCAAGTGTACATCATAGTTATTCATCAGTACCCACCTGGCACTATAGAGTTATTACCACATCATTGATTATATTCCCTATGCTAAATAAGTGATCACCATGACAAGTCCAGCAACCATGTCACTCAGTACCATGCTATCACAATATTATTAACTATATTCTCTATGCTGTATATTACATCACCAAGACTTGTTTGTTTTATAACCTGGAAATGTGAACCTCTTATTTTCCTTTACCTTTTCCCTTCTTCTAAAATTTTTCAATTATAGCTGACATTCAGTATTATTTTATATTAATTTCAGGTGTCCAGCATACTGGTTAGACATTTATATAATTTATGAAGTGATCTCCTTGTCTATTCTAGTACCCACCTGGCACTATACGTAGCTATTACCATATTACTGACTATATTCCCTATGTTTTATTCTACATCTCCGTGACTATTTTATAACTACTAATTTGTACTTCTTAATCCCTTTACCTTTTTCACCCACACCCAATCCCCTCCAATCTATCACCCAAACAAATCTAGTACCTATCTGAAACCAGTTATTAAAATATTGACTATATTCCCTATGCTATAAACTACATCCCGTGACTACTGTGTAACAACCAATTTGGATTTCTTAATCCCTTCCCCTTTTTTCACCCACCTCCAACTCCCCTCCCATCTGGGAACCATCAAAATGTTCTCTGTATCTGAATTTGTTTCTGCTTCATGTATATTGTTCTTTAGATTCCACTTAAAAGTAAAATCATATGACGTTTTTCACTGCCTGACTTACTACACTCAGCACAATATCCTCTAGGTGCATCCATGTTGTTGCAGATGGCAAGGTTTCATTCTTTTCTACAGCTGAGTAATATTCCATTGTATATTATATATACCACCTCTTCTTTATCCACTCATGCATCCAGGGCCCCCCCAGGTGGCCTTCATATTTTGGTTATTGTAAACAATACTGCAATGAGCCTATGGATGGGCACATCCCCTCAGGTGGCGTTTTGGATTTCTCCAGATAAATACCCAGAAGTGGGATCATTAGGGCCTTCTTTGTCTCTTGTAAAAATCTTTGTTTTAAAGTCTATTTTGTCTGGTATAAGTACTGCTACCCCAGTTTTTCTTGTTTTCATTTTCAGGAAGTATTATATCTTTCTCCATCCCTTTACTTTCAGTCTGTATGTGTCATTTAATCTGAAGTCTCTTGTAGGAGGCATATGTAAGCATCTTGTTTTCTTATCTATTCAGCCACTCTATCTTTTGATTGGAGCATTTAATCCATTTCCATTTCAAGTCACTGTTGATATGTATATAGTTATTGCCGCTTTATTATTCATTATATATATATATATATATATATTATTCATTATATATATATATATATATATATATATATATATATATATATATATATATAAATTTTCCATCTTAAAGCACTCCAAGATTCCATGTAATACTGGTTTGGTGGTGATGAACTCCTTTAGCTTTTTCTTGCCTGGGAGGCTCCTTATCTGTTCTTTGATTCTAAATGGCAGCTTTTTTTTTTTTAAAGATTTTATTGGGGAATTGGCAGAGGGGAACAGCGTTGGGAAATCGGGGAAGGGGAACAGACAAGTCGCTGTCCTTTTGTTCCTCAGTTTAGTTGCGGAGGATGTTGCTTCACTGTTGGTATCGTCATTGCGCTCTTCCCGGATGAGGCAGATAGGTCGCTGGCCTCTGGATGTCACTCACCGCGGCTATTGGCAGCTCACTCTTGGCTGCCAGCCGCTCACGCTGGCTGTGGGCCACTCACTGTAGCCTATGGCAGCCCACACCATCACCGGGGCTCGCACAGCCCAGCTCCAGGTGGAGCCGCTGTTAGCTGTAGAGGGCAGTGTCACTGGCCCTCATGTGGGATCCGAACCGGGGCCGCTGGCATCCCAAAACCAGCGCTCAACCAATGCACCACTCGGCCGGCCCACTAAATGGCAGCTTTGCTGGGTAGAGTAATCTTGGTTGTAGGTCCTTGCTTTTCATCACTTTGAATATTTCCTGCCACTCCCTTCTGGCTTGCAAAGTTTCTATTGAGAAATCAGCTGACAGTCTTATGGGCTCCCCTGTAGGGAACGAACTGCTTTTCTCTTGCTGCTTTTAAGATTCTCTCTTTGTCTTTAACCTTTGGTATTTTAATTATGATATGTCTTGGTTTTGGCCTCTTTGGATTCATCTTGTTTGGGTCTCTTTGCTTCCTGGGCTTGTATATCTATTTCCTTCACCAAGTTAGGGCAGTTTTCCATCATTATTTCTTCAAATAGGTTTTCAATGCCTTGCTGTCTCTCTTCTCCTTCTGATATCCCTATAATGCGAATGTTGGTAGGCTTGATGTCCCAGAGCCCCTTAAACTCTTTTTTTTTTGGATTCTTTTTCATTTTGCTGTTCTGATTGGGTGTTTTCTGCTACCTTCTAAATCACTGATTCAATCCTCTGCTTCATTTAATCTACTGTCGATTCCCTCTAATGTATTCTTCATCTGTTATTGTACTCTTTATTTCTGACTGGTTCATTTTTATGTTTCCTTTCTCCATTTTTATGTTTCTGATCTCTTTGTATAAGTTCTCATTGAGATCACTGAGCATCCTTATAACCAGTGTTTGGAACTCTGTGTCTGGTAGATGGCTTGTCTCCATTTTATTTAGTTCTGTTTCTGGAGCTTTGTTCTGATCTTTTAATTGGTACATGTTTCTTTGTCTCCCCATCTTAGCTGCCTCCTTGTGTTTGTTTCTATGTGTTAGGTAGGCCTGCTATGTCTCCCAGTCTTAGCAGAGTGGCCTTATATAGCAGGCATCCTGTGGGACCCAGTGGTGACACCTCACTGGTCACTTGAGCTGCGCACTCCAGGTGTGCCCTTTGTGTGGGTTGTGTGTGCCCTCCTGTTGTAGTTCAGCCTTGGTTGATAATTGCATATCAATGGGAGGGACTGACCCTCAGGCTCAATGGTTGTGAGGACTGGCCATGACTAGAGTGGCACTGTTAGGCAGGAACTGACTCTACAGAGCAAGATCTGTTCAATAGGGCTTTGGTATCTGCCCAATCTGCCCCTTGGGTATATCATCCTTAGAGGCAGCTGAATGATGCTCCAGTTCTTTTTGAAGCTGGCCACTGGGTGCGCCAGTCCCAGGGCTACCTGGGAGGGGACCCACTGCAGGTCAAGTTCAGCAGCTGCAACTCATGCCTCACCCACAGCCACCTGGCAAGAGCTAAAGCTTGGGTGTGCCTGAAAGTTGGGTGGGGCAGGGTCTCAGAATCACCAGGGAATAGCCAATGAATGGTATTAGCCAGCTCAGATATGGCGACTGCCTATGTCTGCACACTGGGAAACGGGAGGGTTCAACAAAGAAACAATGGCTTCTGCCAGCTCTTCCCTCTGGGAGAAAGCTACTCCTCCAGCCCTCATCATGAAGCCAGACAAACCATTATCCCTGCCCTATGTCCCTGTCCACCTCTCCAGCTGCTGTCCCAGTGCTGGAGTTCAAAGCCAGTGATTCTGGTGTTAAGTCCATGCCCAGTCCCTTCAAGAGGAGCGCCTGGGACTACCGCCACCCTCCATCTCATTCAGCCATAATCTCTGCTGATTTTCACAACCAGAAATTATGGGGACTTCTTTCCCTGGCACTGGAACCCTGAGCTGGGGAGCTGGTGTGGCCCCGGCACCCCTTGCTTCTTTGAGGGGGGGAGTACCTCCACAGCTGAGATATTCTTAATTTTTTTTTTAAGCTGAGCTATCCTGCCACCTGTTGGCAGCTCAGCGGCAACTGAGCTCAGGCTGGGCATTGAACTGCTGTTGCTCAGAGCTCAGCCCACACTCTTGAGCGAGCTCTTAACCAACTGAGCCACTCGGCTGGCCCCTCCCTCCTGATTTTTAATGGTCACATGCTGGTGTGGGACCAGCCGGTTCCACACCTCTACCCCTCCTACCAGTCTCGAGGTTGCTTCTTCTATATGTCTTTAGTTGTAGAGCTTCAGTTCAGCAAGATTTCAAAAGATTCTCAATGATGGCTGTTTTGTAGTTTAGTTGTAATTTTGATGTGATCATGAAGAAAGTAAACACAATGTTTACCACTCTGCCATCTTGACCGGAACTCCCCTGTAACTTTATTTTAAAAGCAGATTTTTTTTTTTTAATAAAATTTTCATCAGAACTCCAAGCAGCTAGAAGGGAGTGGCTCTGGTTGGAACAGAGTGGAAAACTTCCAAGTGAGTTCACTAACCTGACTTGTCTGAAACATGACAAGTCACTCATGACTATTCCCTGTTCTCTGACATTTACCACTAACCCATATCCTATTGCTGCTTTCTTCCACCACAGTAGGAATTTGTGAAATTTATCCCTTATTTTCCTTCCAAAAGCTATCATCAGCAAAAATTAAACTCAGAGTAACAAACCTATTAAATACATACACACATATACATACATACAAGAAATCTCATCAGAAAGGAAAAATAGCAAATTAAGAAAATTGAAGCTAATTAAAGCAACTTACATATGAGTATGACAGCAAGAAAATATTAGTTACTAAAACAAAGTTATGAAACTATGCTAGATTTAATTTTAATACTCTATAACCACAGATATGGCATTAAAATATAACCTTAGGAGCTATATTATAGCATTTCTCATTTCTGCATCTGGGAGGGAGAGAGAAGGGAACAGATCAAAAATCTCTGGTCAACTCAAACCTCTCTGGGTTTCTATTTATTCAATTTTTTAAAAATGTGGCTTAACTAGTCAATTGTTCATATCTCTACTATTTCAGAAATTCTGGGAATGTTAAATGAAATTTGCTAAATCTTATGATTTATTTTAGTACTTTAGAAGTCTAGGCAAAATCAAATTCAATTCAATTTAGGAACATAAATCACATTTCATCCATCAGATATGGGTTAAGTGTTCCTCATTTCAACAACCAAGGCCTGTAAAACAAACATAATTACTTAAAAAAAAAATGAAATTCAAAAATAATTTAAGTCTGACACTAGAATTGGGGGTGGGGAATGGGGGAGAAGAGGCGTCAACAAGCACCAAATACATGAAATCCAACACTTCAGAAATTTAAAAATAGAATGTTAATTGTACCTACAAAAGAATATGAATCTAATACTTGGCTGGTTTTATATAACACCCATTGAATGTGTCATACCATTCATTAAGATTCTTTCAGACATTCCTGATAGAAATGGAAAACTACACAAATTTTCAAGCTACATTATGCTACAGCACTTCTGAGGGAAAGAAAACCATAACAGAACATGAAAGCCAACTTTTAGACACATTCATATTAATAAGAGTCTATCCTAATACTCTTCTAAAAGGAAAAGTTTAAGGGGTTATTTTTAAATGAAATCTTATATACTAGAAAGGCAAAAATACACAGTAAGAAATTACTAAAAATGCAGGCATCTCCAATTTTCAACATCTGAGGTTTCAGAAATGCAGTCATTCTAGAAATCATCTGCTTTTCAGCATGATTCAGTTTCATTTTTTTCTGGGCTCATTCATTCATTTCCTTTGCCAGTTCACTCATTTCTGATGCCCATGAATGATCAGTGTTCGCACTAACTACTAGGACTGTCATTTTCAGATGGGAAAGGATCATCACAAGGGTATATATACCATGTCTACAGATCACTGTGGGGTTGAGGGTCGGGGGAGGGGGTGGTGCACCAAGAAAATCATGTTTTGCCTTTCTTTTCTTTTTTTTCAGGCATTCAGAGACCAAAAATAAAAAATAAAAAAGGAAAATAGGCAATGTGACAATATATGTGAGATTTTGTTATATCTGCAGAACAACCCAAAATAGAAATGTCTTCTCAGTAAAGGAGAACTATTATTTTCAACCTCATTTTCTATCCTTGGCACTACAATTTAACATTTGTCTAGAATCAGACTATTCACCTACCTAATCCATAGAATATTAAAATATTTGAGTTTTACTTATCTACCCTCCAAAATTACTCAATAAAAAATTATTATGATTAAATAAAATTTGCTTATAATGAATTATCACCCTTTGTCCCCTTCTCTAGCCTGGATATGTTATTAATTTTGTATTTTAATCTAGTTTCTCTTCTTGTTTTTACAGAAAATAAATATTAGTTTCACATTCAAAAGATAGTCCCAGACAATTATCATTCTAAAATTCTACAGTCTAAAATGCAGTCACAGAAAAAATAGAAAACAAAACAAAACAAAACAAAAAAAACCCAATAAAATGCAGTCACAGATATCAGATACTAATGATCATTGTTTAACACTTTTTTGGTTAAATCCTATATAGAGGATAAGATATTTATAAAATTGACATACCTTTAGACTGACTAAGAATAAAGAGAGAAAGCACAAATTGGCAAAATCAAGAGTGAAAGAGAAGACATCAATCACTGCCAACCATACAAGAGTTTACAAGAATTAATTATAGGCAAATACTCTGAACAAATTTACGCTACCAAACTAGACAACTTAGATAAAAAGGAAAATTACTGAAAACATATAAATTAATAAAATTGACTAAAAATGAGAAAAGTTGAATAAATCCAAAGCCAATTAAGAGACTAGATTAGTAACTTGAAATCTTCCCACAAAGAAAAGCTTAGGCCCAAATGGCTTTAGAGGTATCTAAGCAGTGTCTAAAGGAAGAAATACCAATCTGTCACAAATTCTTCTAGAGAATAAGAGGAAACTCTTCCCAGCATGCAGATGCAGGTGGCTGCCATATTTGAGTCTCCATCAATCTGGCTAACACCATTTGCCCCGTCCTGCTGATTCCTTGAGACCCCACCCCACCCAACTTTTAGGCTCACCCAAGCAGCTTCCAGTGGCTTTTCCATACAAACAACCTGCCCTGGCTTATGCTGTGGACTTTTCTAAAATCTCTCAAAGGTTCACAAATCCCAAACAAGCAGCCCTGGCCTCAGCATGTCCTGCACTTTGGCTAAGCAGCCCTAAGCCCAGCACTAGTGGCAGCTGGCCTTGGATCGCAGCTTAGCCTCCAGGCACCTCCAAGCCCAGCACAGCACAAGTGGCAACCATCTGCAGATCACTTCGTAGTTCATACCAAATGGCCCCACGCAGGGCACAGGCAGCAGCTGACCTTGGCCTGCACCAGAGCCCCTCCCAAAAGGCCCCAGAATCAACACTCCTGATGGCCAGCTTCAGACCACACCAGAGCACCACACAACCACCTCCACAAATGACACACCTAAAGAGCAGACTGGGCAGGCACCAGAACCCTGCTAAAGTAAATCCTGCTCTGTAGAGTCAGCCCCGGTACAACTGCTCTTCTAATACAGTCACAGCCAGTCCTCATAACCAATCAGTCTGAGATGCAATCCCTCCCACTGTATGCAAATAGGAATCAAGGCTCAACTACAACAGCAGGGCACACACAATCCACACAAGTGACACACCTGGGACACCCAGCACAGGTGACCAGGGAGGCAACCAAAATGAGCACCTACAGCCAAAATGGGGAGACAAAGAAACATGTCTCAAATGACAAATCAGAACAAAACTCCAGAAAAAGAGCTAAACAAAATGGAGACAAGCAATGTAGATGTAGAGTTGAAAACAATGGTTATAAGGATGCTCACTGATCTCAAGAACTTCAACAAAGAGATAGGAAACATAAAAATGAAGATAGAAAACGTAAGAGCCAGTCAGAAATGAAAAATACAATAAATGAAATGAATAAAACAGAGGAAATCAACAGATTAGATGAAGCAGAGGACTGAATCAATGATTTGGAAGATAAGGTAGTAGAAAACACCCAATCAGAACAGCAAAAGGAAAAAGGAATCCAAAATAATGAGGACAGTTTATGGGGCTTCTGAGAGAATACCAAGTATACCAACATTTGAGTCACAGAGGTACCAGGAGAGAGAGAGAGAGAGAGACAGCAAGGAATTGAAAAACTATTTGAAGAAATAATGACAGAAAACTTCCCTAAACTGGTGAAGGAAATAGATATACAAGCCCAGGAAGCACAGAGAGACTCAAACAAAATGGACCTAAAGAAGCCAAAACCAAGACACATCATATTTAAAATGCCAAAGTTTACAGACAAAGAGAGAATCTTAAAAGCAGCGAAAGAAAAGCAGTTTATTCCCTACAAGGGAGCCCCCATAAGACTGTCTGCTGATTCTCAACAGAAACTTTGCAGGCCAGAAGGGATTGGCAGGAAATATTCAAAGTGATGAAAAGCAAGGACCTACAACCAAGATGACTCTACCCAGCAAAGCTATCAGTTAGAATCGAAGAACAGATAAAGAGCTTCCCAGACAAGAAAAAGCTGAAGGAGTTCATCACCACCAAACCAATATTACAAGAAATGTTACAGGGACTTCTCTAAGATGAAAAGTAAAAATAAAAAATATGAATAATAAAATGGCAATAACATATCTGTCAACAATTACTTTCAATGTAAATGGATTAAATGCTATAATCAAAAGACATACGGTGGATGAATGGATAAGAAAATATGATCCTGGGCCAGCCGAGTGGCTCAGTTGGTTAAGAGCATATGCTCTGAGCAACAGGGTCACCGGTTTGATTCCCATATGGGCTAGTGAGTTGTGCCTGAGCTGAGCTGCTGCTGAGCTGGTGAGAGCATGTGCTCTTAGCAGCAAGATTGATGGTTTGATACCCATATGGAATTGTGGGCTGTATCCTCCCTCCCCCCGCCCACAACTAAGATTGAACACGGCATGTTGATATGAGCAGCTGCGAGCGGCCAACTGGTAGCTGGATGGCTCAGTGCGCAACAAGGTTGCCAGTTCGACTGCCATATGGGATGATGGACTATAGCCCCTACAACTAGGTTGAAAGCAGCAACTGAACTTGGAGCTAAGCTGCACCCTCCACAACGAAGATCAAGGGACAACAACTTGACTTGGAGCTAATGGTTCCTGGAAGAACACTATGTTCCCTTTCCCTAATTCCCCAACACTGTTCCCCTCTCCAGTTCCCCAATAAAAATCTACATAAAAGAAAAAGAAGGAAACTTGATACTTACATGTGGTGCCAAGAAGAGACTCACTTAAGATCCAAAGACACACACAGATTAAAGCAAAGGGATGGAAAAAATATTTCTTGAAAATGGAAAAAAAAACACAAGCTGGGGTAGCAATCCTTATACCAGACAAACAGACTTTAAGACAAAGGCTATAACAAGAGACAAAAGAGGACCCAGTAATCCTACTTCTGGGTATTTATCTAAAGACACCCAAACACTAATTAGAAAAGACATATGCATCCATGTGTTCACTGCATTATTATTTACAATTGCCAAGATAGGAAAGCAACCTAAGTGTCCTTCAGTAGAAGAGTAGATAAGGAAAAAGTGGTACATATATACGATCAAACATTACTCAGTTATAAAAAAGAATGAAATCTTGCCATCTGCAACAAAATGGTTGGACCTACTGGGTATTCTGCTGAGTGAAATAAGTCAGAAAGAGAAAGACAAATACCATATGATTTCACTTATATGTGGAATCTAAAAAAACAAAATAAATGAACAATAACAAACAAACAAACAAAAAATGAAAAAAAACTCATACAGAACATTTTGATGATTGCAGATGGGAGAGAGGATGGGGGACTAGTGACAGGGAGAATGGATTAAGAAGTACAAATTGGTAGTTACAAAACAGTCATATGGATGTAAAGTAAAGCACGGGGAATACAATCAGTAATGTTGTAATAACTATGGATGGTGTCAGATGGGAACTAGATTTATCAAGGTGATTACTTCATAAGTTATATAAATGTCTAATTACTATGTTGTACACCTGAAACTAATATAATATTGTATGTCAAGTGTAATTGAAAAATAAAAGTTATTTTTTTTAAAAGTATGCAGAAAGGAAGTGACTGACAGAAAATAGGCAAAGAAGTTCAAACATTCATATAATTGGAGATCCACATACTCCAACATATACAAGATTCTGGAAGAAGATATTCAAAACACTGAGACAATAGTTAAAACAGCAATCCAAGAAAACTTTCTGGAAATAAAAGAAAAACTTGAATCTACACATTGAAAGACCCAACTGGGGAAAAATTACCAAGAACAAACCTAGTAAACCATAAGACTTCAAGAGTACAGAAAAAATCCTATGGGCCTCCAGGCTAAAAGAATCAGACTGGCATCAACTTAATTGAAACAATATATAAAGCAAGACAAAAGCAGAAAATAATTTTGTTTTTTTAAAGACTTTATTGGGGAATTGGGGAGGGGAACCGCATTGAGGAACCAGGGAAGGGAAACAGACAAGTTGCTGTCCTTTTGTTCTTCAGTCTAGTTGTGGAGGTCGTTGCTTCACTGGCCCATGTTGGTATCATCATTGCGCTCTTCCCTGGTGAGGCAGATTGGTCGCTGGCTTCTGGACAGCCACTCACAGCCGCTCTTGGCAGCTCACACTGGCTACCAGCTGCTCAGGCCAGCTGCCAGCCACTCACTGTAGCCTATGGCAGCTCACTGCAGCAGGGGCTGCAGCTATGCCATCCCGGGGACTCACAGCAGCCCAGCTCCAGGTGGAGCTATTGTTCACCATCTTAGCTATAGAGGGGCAGTGTCACTGGCCCTCATATGCAGGATCCAAACCGGGGCCCTGTTGCTCAGAGCTGGCATCCCAAGCGAGCTCCTAACCAATGCGCCACTCGGCTGGCCTCAGAAAATCATTTTTAAGAACTTTACGGAAAAAAGTGAAAACAAGGATTTTATACCTTCAAGCTGTCCTTCAACTATCCAGGCCATAAAAGTACATGAACAAGCAAGCACTCACAAAACACTTACACACACACCCTTCCTGGGGATTCTAATCGCCTGTCTCAACCCAGGCTCATTCTCTGAATCGCACACACAGAAAATGATCTGAGTGGCTATTTTCTCAGTTCTCCCAGATACACAACTAAGTACAATTCTAGATGCATGGGTGAATTTAATCCATTACATCCATGTGGATACATTTGGGCTTGAACTCCATCGAATTAAGAGATGACCAAAGAAATTAAGCAAAAGGAATGATCAAGAAATGAGCAGTTTATGTATTTAATTATAAAACTAAAACTAAAATCAAGACTGAGTTCCTGGTAAAAGAATGGTGTGGACATAGATCTTCTGACAAAGTAGAAAAATGCAACTAGGGCTGGCCGAGTGGCGCAGTGGTTAAGCACTGGCTTGGGAAGCCAGCAGCCCCAGTTTGGGTCCCACATATGAGAGCCAGTAACACTGCCCTCAAAAAATAAAAAATAAAAAAAGAAAGAAAAATGCAACTAAAATAACAGGAAGAGAAGAGAAGGGAAGAGAAAAGAGAAAACAGAGTAAGATCACTGACTATTGTATGGGTGATAGGGAGAAGCAAAGAATGCCATTTAAAGCTGACATACAGATAGTAACAGGACAGGTTAAAAAGTGGGAAGGAGATTAAAAGGCACTTAAAAAGGTATGTAATTGAACAGAAATTTAGTCCTTCCTAGATATCAAAAGAAGTATTTTTTTACTCAAGGAAAATACAGTTAATAATGAATAAAAATAGTATGTATAATATGGATGGTAATTATAACATAGATAATGGCATGGCTGAAAATAAATATATCAGTTATGATGATGTGAATGAGCTTAACCTATTTAAACATTTTCAAATTTGCTTAGAGAGCAAAGTCCAACTCTATGCAGTATATATGAGACATACTTAAAATGCACTAATTCGTAAAAGCTAAAATTAAAGGGATGGACAAGTATTTCCCAGGCAAATGGAAGCAATTAGATTGCAGTCATACCAGAAAAAAATAAAATTTAAGGCAAAAAGTATTAAAGTAAAATCTCTATTTCACAATGAAAAAATAAGTTACATTAATATCCATGAATCAAATAATAGAAACTATAGCCAATACAAAAATAAATAAATAGAAATTCACTATAAATAAGACACTCACATATTACTCAGTATGAAAGAGTTCAAGGGAGAAAAAAATAAGTAAAGCTATAAATGATCTAAACAACACAAACAATAAAGTAGTTTTTTTTGACATATATTGAACACTACACTCTTATAATAGAGAATACGTTTTTGAACAAACACACAAAAAGTTATCCTACATTAAAGCACAAAGAAATCATTAACATCGTCATAAAACAGAAATATTATAAACAATGTCCTCTGATTACGATGCAAAAAACAAAAAACAAAAAATAAAAACACTCGAAACAATCCTCACCAAAAGGAGAGATGGGTAAATGAACTGCGGTATAATCACACAATGAAATATTGTACAGCAAAAAGAATAAATGACCTATGAGTACTTGCAACAACATGGATGAATTTAACAAAATCGTTGGAAAGGTCTAAACATAAAACCATATACAATAATGATCTATATCAAAAATCAGGCAAAACTCATCAATGTTAGAACTCAGATCAATGGTTACCCTTTGGGAGTGGGATGGTCATGACTCAACCGGGGGCACTGCAATGTCTGGGTACTCGTCCCATGGGTGAATTAATTTGGTGCAATTTCACCAAGCTCTACATTTCTGATGTGTAGACTCTTCTGTAACACTATCAAGAAAATTCACAGCGTTAAAAAAAAAAAAAAGAAATCAGGAAAAAGTAAACTAGAAATTAAATACAAAAAAGTCTTTCCACCTAAAAATTTAAACAATTCTTGGATGAAAAGGGAGTACATTGTACACAAATTGCAAAACGTTTGAAAAACGGTGCTTATGAAACTGTTACATATCAGAATCCATGGAATAATTTAATGATCAGAAAAAAATAATTCAGAGCTTTAAAGGCCTGTATTGGTTTTTAATCAAATAAGTGAATTACATTCCTAACTCAGAAATCTAGGAAGAAAACAAGGTAAACCAAAAGAAAGCACAAATAACTATAAAGATGCATGCAGAAATTAATCTTGTAGAGAATTGTTCAAATTAATAAAAATCCTGGTTCTTAAAAAAACTGAATCCATTTAAATGAGGTACCTAAAATAGTAAAATTCATAGAGACAGAAAAGAGAATAGTGGTTCTTGGGCTTGGAAGAGAGTATTCAGTGGTACAGAATTTCAGTATGGGAAGATGAAAAAGCTCTGGAGAAGGATGTGGTGATAGCTGCACAACAATATAAATGTACTTAATGTCACAGAACAGTACACTTAAAATGGTCAATTTTATGTAATATGAAATCAGACAATTAAGTTCGTGAACTCGTCCTAGAAAAACTGCTACATGCCTCATTGCTGAGGCATGACCATCACTATGGTCACCTTCGAAGTACTCCCTTTGAGAAGCTATGCACCAATGCCAGCTCTTAGTCCACCCTTCAAAGAAATTTTGGAACTCTTTTTCTGGAATGGCCGTCAGAGCTGTCGTCGAATTACCGTTGATGTCCTGAATGTCATCAAAATGTCTTCCTTTCAATATTTCCTTTATCTTTGAGTAAAGAAAGAAGTCATTGGGGGCCAGATCAGGTGAGTAGGGAGGGTGTTTCAATACAGTTATTTGATTACTTGCTAAAAATTCCCTCACAGACAGTGCCATATGAGCCAGTGCATTGTCGTAATGCAAGAGCCATGAATTGTTCGCAAAAAGTTCAGGTTGTCTTTTTCACACAGCCTTTTCAGCACTTCCAAATAGTTTGTCTGGTTGGTAGAAATTCATAATGAATAATCCCTCTGATATCAAAAAAGTTTAGCAACATCATTGCAACAAGTTCACGAACTTCATTGTCAGAACGTGTGTGTGTGTGTGTCACAATAAAAAAACTGAAATAAACAAAGTGCATACTAATTTTATCAAAGAATAAAAGAGTAAACACACAAATGTAAAGAAAATAAAACATAAGACTACTCTGCATACTTCAATGCAAATACACTTTAAAACCTAGATGAAATGGGTAATTTCTTAGGAAAATACAGCTTACTAAAATGGACCCCAACAGAAATAGAACATTTATACCAACTAATTTCCCTAGAAGAATTAGAAAAAAGTTACCAAAGAACTACCTCATCAAAAAGAAAGAAAGAAAGAGAGAGAGAGAGAGAGAGAGAGAGAGAGAGAGAGAAAGAAAGAAAGAAAGAAAGAAAGAAAGAAAGAAAGAAAGAAAGAAGAAAAACAGACCAAACCCAGGTGATATCACAGAGCTATTCTATCAAACCTTTAGATGCCAGATAGTCCCAATATTACATAAATTGTTTTAAAACATGAAAAATGAAGGGTAACTTCAAAATTCTTTTTGTAAGTCAAGTATAACATTGATACATATACCTGATTAGGATAGCACAAAAAAAGGAAAACTACAAACCAATACCATTTATGAATATTGACACAAGAGCTGAAATAAAATATGAATGAACAGACTCCAATACTACATTAAGAGCTTATTCCAGGAATGCAAGAATGGTTCAGAATTAGAAAATCTAGTAATATAATTCACCATACTAATTAATAAGTCTAACGAGAAAATTCATATAATTACCTCCAAAGAAGCTGAAAAAGTCCATAACAAAATTCAACATCCATTCCTAAAAAAAAAAAAAAAACTCAACATGACTTGAGAGAGAGAGAGAGAGAGAGAGAGAGAGAGAGAACAAGTGCAGCCACAAAAGTGAGCATGAAAGCCAATATTTTAATGGGCAAAAAGCGAAGCGTTCCCAGAGAACCAAGGCCAAGAACCAAGAGCCAAGCAAGGATGCCCACCATCTCTTCTATTATTTAACATTGTTCTGGAGGTATTCACCAACGCAGTTAGACAAGAGAAAACGCTTAAAGGCAGAAACAATGGCAAAGAAGAAATAAAACTCTCAGTTAGCTGATGACATGATAGTAAACCTGGAAAACCAAAAGAACCAATGATAAACCTACCTCAAAAAATAAAAGAATTCAGCAAGATAGAAGAATATAAAAATTAACAAAAACAATAGCCTTCGCATACATGAATAATAACCAGTTAGAATATGTAATATAAAAGAAAACCCCATTTATAATAGCAACAGGAAAGAATAAACTTAACAAGAAATGTTCAAAACCTATATGAAGAAATCTATAGATTTATATAGTCCTGAAAAGCATATGAAATTAATTAGACCTGAGTGTCCAACTGCTCTTGGATAAGACATCACAACTTCATCAGGTTTTTAGTTCTTCCCAAGTAAGTTCATAAATATAATGCAATTCTAGTAAAATTTACTCAGAAGCTTTTTTATGTAACTAGAAAAATTCATACTCAAGTTCACAGAGAAAAATACATGCACACAGTAGGTTAGGAATCATTGAAAAGGAGGCACTATAAGGGAGAGCTAGCCCAGGGGTCCACAAACTTTTGAGACGAAAGAGCCAATCCTGTCCCTCACAACAATTTAAAAATTATTCGAGAGCCATAAACATATTTTTAAAAATAAGGAAAATTTAAAAATCCATTTAAAATTTTATAAATGAAAACTATGATAGTTTTATTTTTATTTTCAATTTTACTTCAGAGCCACTTGTACATACTCAAAGAGCCACATGTGGCTAGCGAGCTGCAGTTTGCCAACCCCTGAACTAGCTCAACCAACTATTAAGACAAAATTTACTGATTAAAATTGTGGAGTAACATATGAACAGGTAGACAGACCAATGAAATGCAACGGAAAACCCCAAAATAAACAAAACCTACACTGAGAAACCTAATATATAACAACAGTGGCATCTCCAGTGACTTGAGCAAAGATGGACTTTACATATAGTGTTGGGACAACTGAATAGCCATTTGGAAGAAGATAAAATTAAATCTATTCCTCACACTACATACCAGAATAAAAACCAAGCGTATCAGAAATCTAAGTGTAAAAAATGAAAACTACTCAAGCTCTTGAAGAAGCGGTCAGTAAAGCCTCTGTGATGTGGATGTAGGGAAAGGCTTCAATCCATACCTAACAAAAGGAAACTTGATAAGTTTGACAATGTGAAGATAAAATCTTTGCTTGGCAAAAACCACTATCAAAACAGTCCAAAGACAATAAAAGTCGCTGTAATGTACATCAAATATGAAGGGCTATTATTCCTAAGACAAAAAAAAAAAAAAAACTTTTAAAAACTAAACTGCAAAAGAGCAGAAATCCTATAGAAAGATGGGCAAAAGACCTGAATAGATAGAAAAACTCACAAAAAAATACAAAAATTTCCTTAAACATATGAAAAGATGTTCGACTTCTATAGCAGGAAGATGCAGTTGTTGGTCTGGCAAAAGTTCAAAATCGGTGAAGAGACAGACACTCAGGCTGCCGGCAGAGCTGCAAAATGGCTCCAGGTGGCTCGAGGGAAACTGGGCAGTACCTAACAAAATTACATATGTGTTTTTCCTTCAGTCCAGGACCTTACTCTGCATACAAACCTTTAAGCCTCCAATATAAAAATACATATACTCAAGGTTTATTCACAGCAATATGATCTGTAACTACAAAACATTGGGAACTACCAAAATGTCCAAACAGAAGCCATGGTGACCAAACCATAGACACTCAATGTGTACACCACAATGCAGCTATAAAATAAACAAATAAAATAATGACGACCCCTGGGGCCCAATATGGAGTACTTTCCAGGATATATTTTTGAGTGAAAAAAAGAAAAGTACTGGGGGTGACTGGTTAGCTCAGTTGGTTAGTGTCGTGCTGATGGCACCAGGGTTGCCGGTTCGACCCCCCCCATTGGCCACTGTGAGTTGCGCCTTCCTTAAGAGAGTCAACTATGTCATTGTAGCATGAAAGCACTGTGTAACCAATGACCATGGTTATTGCCCAATAAAAAATTTTAAAAAATACAACAGTACATATATAGTATACTACTTTCCATGTGTGAAAGGGAAATAATAAAACATGCATGTATCTTCTTATCTTCACAAAAAGAAACTAAAGAAGCTAGTGAAGTCAGTTATCGGCAAGGGGGCAGGTGGGCAGGGGCAGGTCAAAGGGAGACTGGAAGGAGTGGCATTTCCCTGAGCATGCCTTTTTGAATGGTTTTGACTTTGGGAAGTAAGCTGAATTACGTTGAAAAGAACATCAAACTAACATGGAGGAGGTGGACCTAACACTGAAAACAAGCTGGAACAAATGAACTCATGTGTTATTTAAATAAATAAAACCACACCAAAAGGAGAAATTTGACCATTTAAACCCCAAGTTAAGATTTACTAGCACAGCTGGTGAAAAACCTTGAATATCAGCAGGACCTTATGTGATGTTCCCGTTTTCATTCCTGATATTGGTTACTTGTCTTTTTTGAAACTGATTAATTTCACCAAATGTACTGATGTCATTGGTCTTTTAAAAGAACAGCTAGGGTCCGGCCAAGTGGCGTGTTGGTTGGGAGCTGGCTTGGGGACACTGGCTCTGAGCAGCTGGGCCCCAGTTCGGATCCCACATGGGGGCCAGTGACACTGCCCTCTATGGCTAAAGATGGTGAACAGCAGTTCCATCTGGAGCTGGGCTGCTGTGAGTCGCCAGTGACGGCTGCAGCCCCCGCTACAGTGGGCTGCCATAAGCTACCGTGGGTGGCCGGCAGCCAGCGTGAGCGGCCAGCAGCCAGCATGAGCTGCCGTGAGCCGCCATGGGCAGCTGTCCAGAGGCCAGCGACTGATCTGCCTCACCCACGAAGAGTGCGGTGACGATGCCAACATGGGCCAGTGAAGCAATGTCCTCTACAGCTGGACTGAGGAACAAAAGGACAGCAGCTTGTCTGTTCCCCTACCCCAATTCCCCAATAAAATCTTTTAAAAAAAAAGAACAGCTAGCATTGTAGATGTTCTCTCATGTACATTTACTTTCTATTTTATTAACTTCTCCTTTTGTAATGCCCACCTGCTTCGTCTGGGTTTAGTTTGCTGTTCCTTTTCTAACTTCTTGAGAAGGATGCTTTTTTCAGTCTTCCTTCTTTCCCAATATGCATTTAAAGCTATAAATTTTCCTCGCAGTATAACTTGATCTGCACTGCACAAATTTTCAAATACAATATTTTTATACGAACTCTGATCAAACTATTTTCTCAATTTTTCTAATTCCCATTGTAATATACTTTCTAATGACCTATGTGTTATTCAGAAAAGATTCACTAGTTTCATTTTGCTGTTGATTTTAACTTAATTCAAAGCATGCTATTCTGTTTGATTTCAACTCTCCGAAATTACTAAGACTTGCTTTTGTCCCACAAGCTGACAACTTCGGTGAATGTCCACCTGCGCTGGTAAAGAATGTGTACTCTGAAGCTGTTAGGGACCAAGTCTAGACAGGCAAGGCAAGTTTAGTAATTGTGTTGTTCCAATCTTTCATATCTTTACTAAATATTGTTCCGTCAGTTACAAAGATAGTGTAAAAAAATCTCCCTCTGTGATTGTGAATGTTTCTATTTCTTTTAAAGCTTGTATTATAATCACTAAAATTCTTTCTGGATGATCTAGACACTCTATCATAGAGAACAGAAAGGTAAACAACCAATAAAAGAACCTCTATGCCAGTAACCAACGGCACCAATTTTTTCAGCTAATTATTATCCAAAATGACTTAACATCGTTTCTCTCAAAAATAAAAACCACGGGGACTTCCGGTAAAATGGCACAATAGACAGACGCTGTGCTAACTGCCTCCCAGGATCAAACCAAAATTACAAGCAAATTATCCAGCATTCAACCCTGGAGCTCCCTAGAGCACTGGAGGAACAGAACCACTAAACGAAGAACTTAAAGAGGAGGCCGTGTAGGGTCTGGTAGGACGGGAGGAGACCAGAGAGGGCGAGCCCCGTGAGGGAAGCCCCAGCCGTGGGAAGCTTATCTGGTTGGAGGAGAGACCCTCCGGCCGCACACCAAGCTCACCAGCCCAGAGTTCCTTTGCTGGGAAGAGGAGTTACAAGATAGCTGGCAGTAAATTAGTGAGGACTCTCTTTGCTCAGCTCGGTGAGGCTAAGAGCGGCTGGAGAATCAGTGGGGCCGGCGCCCGGGCTTCCTCGCCGGTGAGCACTTACCTGGTTACGGGTGGAGGGAGTGGCTGTGTGAGCTGGACCTGGGAGCCTGCGGGGATGGACTAAACTGAGCACCTCTGGTGCAAAGGCTGGAGGTGTTTGGACTGTTGTTCCCATGGAGTGGAGCCTGCACGCGAGTGGTGTAGGGAGGGCGCCATTTTGTTGGGTCTGGGCACTCCCACAGAGGATCAGGTTTGAGACCTCATAGGTCTGGTGAAATTGGCGCAGAAGTGCGTGTGTGCGTGCACGTGCGCATGCGGTCTTGGATCCCCACCCTCCGCCCGGCTTATACTGCATTGCCAGGGAAACGCTGGGCGGGTGTGCTCCGGCTCCAACAGGCTGCTCACTGAGACGCGGAACTGCGCAAGCCGCCTCGGTCCCGGCTCTCCGCACTGCGCTTGCAGAGTTGCCAGGCTGCTGATTGGTTGTTGGGCTGCTTGGCCTGATCTGCGAGCGGCTGATTGGGACAGGCTGAGACTGGGAGTTTTCCTGGGAGTGTTGGGCCATGAGCTGTGTGCCTGCGTGATCCAGCCAGGGCTCTCCTGGTGATCTGATCTAATACATCAAAGCAATCCCAGAGTGACAGCCAGAATGGGGAAACAAAGAAACATGTCACAAGTAAAAGATCAGAAGAATCCTCTAGAAATAGAACTAAATGAAACAGAGGGATCCAACCTTTCAGAGACACAGTTTAGAACACTGATGATAGGAATGTTTAAGGAACTTAGCGAGGACATAAAGGATAGGGAAACCATAAAAAACAACCTGTTAGAACTAAAGAATACAATCACTGAAATGAAGAACACACTCGAAGGAATCACCAGTAGAGTAGATGAAGCAGAGGAGCGGATCAGTGATTTAGAAGATAAAATAGCAGAAATCACCCAGTTGGCATAGCAAAAAGACCAAAGAATAAAAAACAATGAAAATAGTTTAAGAGCCCTATGGGACAAGGTGAAACACAACCAGCTTCGACTCACAGGAATACCAGAAGGAGAAGAGAAGAAGCAAGGGGTCGAGAATGTATTTGAACAAATAATGACTGAAAACTTCCCTACCCTGGTGAAGGAAATCAACATACATGCCCAGGAAATGCAGAGGGTTCCAAACAAGCTGAACCCAAACAGGTCCACACCAAGACACATCATAGTTAAAATGGCAAAGGTTAAAGACAGAGACAGAATCCTAGAGGCTGCAAGAGAAAGACAGCAGGTTACATACAAAGGAACTCCTGTTAGACTAACAGCTGACTTGTCTACAGAAACTCTGCAGGCCAGAAGGGAGTGGCAGGAGATATTCAAAGTGACATAAAATAAAGGCCTACAACCAAGATTGCTCTACCCAGCACGGCTATCACTTAAAATTGAAGGAGAAATAAAGAGCTTCTCAGAAAAGAATAAGCTTAAGGGATTCATTACCACCAAGCCAGCAGTGCAAGAAATGTTAAAAGGGCTTTTTCAAACAAAAGAAAAGGGTAAACAAGCTAACCCAGGGAGACCAGGAATACAAATAACAAAATGGCAATACATATGCACCTATCAATAATCATTTTCAATGTGAATGGGCTAAATGCTCCAATCAAAAGACAGAGAGTGGCCGAGTGGATAAGAAAATTGGACACATGTATATGCTGTTTACAGATGGAATAAGATATTTCTTGCAAATGGAAATGAGAAAAAAAAAAAGCTGGAGTACCAATACTTATTTTGGACAAAATAGACTTTAAAATGATTACAATAAATGACAAAAAACGGCCTTATCACCCTAATAAACATCTATGCACCCAACATAGGAACTCCTAATTACATGTAACAGATTTTGACAGACATAAAGACAGATATCGACAGTAACACTATCATAGTAGGGGACTTCAACAGCATTGTCACCAATGGACAGACCCTTTAGACAGAAAATCAACATAGAAAGAGGGGCCTTAAATGATACTTTAGACCAGCTGGACTTCATTGATATTTTTAGAGCATTTCACCCTGAAAAAACAGAATATACATTCTTCTCAAGTACACATGGGACATTTTCCAAGACAGACCATGTTACGCCACAAAACAAGTCTCAGTAAATTTAAGAAGATTGAAGTCATATCAAGCAGATATAAAGGAAAAACTGATGGTTGCTGGCTGGGAGGGCGTGGGGAAGAGGGAGAGGGGGAAGGTTTTGGACAGTGTGGGACTACAATGCTGCCGCAGGGATATGGGGGCAGTTCTGGGAATGTAATTGATAATGTTGTGAAGAGACTATTATGTTGTGTGAAATAAGTCAGTCAGAGAAGGACAGGTACCATGTGATCTCACTTGTGTGTGGAGTCTGAAGAGCTGAGTGAACCATCAAAGTAAACAGACTCGTAGATGTAGAGGGAAAACTGAGGGTTGCTAGTTGGGTGGTGGGTGGGGATGGGGGGGAAGGGGAAGGGATTAGACAGCATAAATAGGCAACTACAGTATTGCCACAGGGATATGAAACACAGTTCAGGGAATATAATAATGTAAAAATTTTGTGGTGTGTCAGATAGTCACATGTCTTGTTAGGGAGACCATGGATGTGTAGAGACTTGATCACTGCACTGTACACCTGAAGCTGATGTTGTATAGTATGGTATGCCAACTGTACTGACTATGTGGATGGTCACAGGATGTGGAGTATACTGTGAAAAGGAGTCAGGGGAGTTGTGATAGATATGTATGATATGGGGAGGGGGTGGGGTGGCGAACTGGGGAAGGGGGGTTGTCACTTTGGGGGGTAAAGAATATAACTATTGCATTGTGTTGTACACCTGAAACTAATAAAAAAAAATGAAAAAAATAAAAAATAAAAAAAATAAAAACCACTTTACAGACATCCTCCAAACTTTAACTGAGTCATAGCCAATAATTCAAGACAGCAGATAAATTTGCTTAATTCCTCAGAGGTACATTTTACAACTAATTCATGCTGCTGGGCTCATGGGGACATTCAGCAGTGCTCTACCTTTATAGGCAAATTACTTAGACTTTTCTACAGCTGTGTGGTACTCCTTTGTCCAGACCAAAGTTACCTTGGTCCTCCTCACTGGCAAGATGGCAGATATCACCCCCTTCCTCCCCTTTGGTATCCACTGGATTGTATCACATTGGACCGCGATGCCATTTTAGAGTCACCCTCCCACGATGCTCCAGAGAGCACTTGTTATGATCTGAAGCTCACTGCCACCTCTGTTCTATGGCAGCATCTTTGGTGATCTGGCTGAATGTCTGTCCATGTGGGCCTTCCAAGAATCTCGGAACTCAGGTATAGAAATGACCGCCTACTCAAATCAGTCTTGACGAGCATCCTCCATTTTCCTCGGACAAGGCATCATCTCCCGGTTTGGATCAAGCGCCCTCCTGTGCAATCCAGGGCACCTTTTCCTTTTCCACCTGAAGGAGGGCACCACAGTGCCCTTTTCACTTTCTCAGCTAGCACACGATCGGTCCCTGGAGCACAGGTACCATTTCATTAGTTTCGATATTCTCAGCATCCAGCACTGCCTAGCAGAGAGACACGTGTGCGCCTTCTACCCTTGTCTCTCCAGTCTATTCTCCACATGGCACTCTGGGTGGTCCTTTGAAAATCTAAGTCAGGGCCGGCCGAGTGGCGCACTGGTTAAGAGCTGATTTTGGGATGCCAGCGGCCCCGGTTCGGATCCCACATATGAGGGTCAGTGACACTGCCCTGTACAGCTAAGATGGTGAACAGCAGCTCCACCTGGAGCTGGGCTGTGCGAGCCCCGGCAACGGTGTGGGCTGCAGCCCCTGCTGCAGTGGTGAGCTGCCAATAGCCGCGGTGAGTGACATCCAGAGGCCGGCGACCGATCTGCCTCATCTGGGAAGAGCGCAATGACGATACCAACATAGGTCAGTGAAGCAACGTCCTCCACAACTAGACTGAAGAACAAAAAGACAGCAACTTGTCTGTTTCCCTCCCCCAATTCCACAATAAAATTTTTTAAAAAAAGAGTCAAAAAGATGTATCATTTCTTTCTTTTTCTTTTTTAAAGATTTTTATTAAAATATAGCTAACATATGAGTTTCGGGTGTACACCCTAGCTATTCGACATTTATAGACCTAAAGAAGTGATCACCATGGTAAGCCCAGCAACCATCTGACACTGTGCCACGCTATCACCATATTATTGACTGTGTTCCCTATGCTGTACATTACATCCCCTTGACTTATCTGTTTTATACCTGGAAATATGAACCTCTTATTCCCCTTAAACTTTCCCCTCGTTTTTAATTTTTCAATTACAGTTGACATTCAACATTATTTTATATTAATTTCAGATGTACAGCATAGCAGTTAGGCATTTATATAATCTGAGCTGTGATCCCCCTGACTAGTCTATTGCCCACCTGACACCATACATAGTTATTACCATATCATTGACTATTCCCTATGTTTTACTTTATATCCTGTGACTATTTTGTAATTACCAAATTGTATTTCTTAATGCCGTCCCCCTTTTCACCCTGTCTCCCAACTCCCCTCCCATCTTATCATCTTGATAAATCTAGTACCCATCTGACACCATACATAATTATTACAATATTATCGACTAGATTCCTTATGCTATACCCTACATCCCCATGACTACTGTGTAACAACCAATTTGTACTTTTTAATCCCTTCCCCTTTTTCACCCAATCTCAACCTCCTTTTGTCTGACAACCATCAAAATGTTCTCTGTACCTATGAGCTTGTTTCTCTTTTGTTTATTTTGTTCTTTATATTCCACAAATAAGCAAAATCACATTGCATCTGTCTTGTCTGACACACTACACTCAGCACAGTACCCTCCAGGTCCATCTATGCTGCCACAGATGGCAAGAACCCGCAATATTCCATTGCATATATGTACCACCTCCTCTTTATCCATTCTTTCACTGACAGACCCCCAGGCTGCCTCCACATCTTGGCCATTGTACACAATGCTGCAGTGAACATATGGATGCACATGTCCCCTCCAAGTAGCATTTTGGGTTTCTTTGGATAAATACCCAGAAGTGGGATTACTGGGTCCTTCTTTGTCTCTTGTTATAGCCTTTGTTTTAAAAAAGGTTATCATTTCTATGCTCAAAACTTTCAATGGTTTCCATCTCACTCAGAATAAAATGCAAAGTCCCACCACCGTCTATCAGGCCGCACATAATCTGGCCCTTACACCTCTATGGCCAGACCCCTACACTACCCTGCCCTCCTTGATCTCAAGGGCCTTGGCACTTGCTGTTCCTTCCCCCAGACGGCTCTTTCCCAAAATATCTGTCTGACTGGCTCAGTCCTTTACCTTAATTCACACCTCTGGTCGAATGTCACCTCAGAGACACCTTCCTGACCATACTATCAAAAATGGTGTCATCCCTTACACTTTCTTCCCTTGCTTACTTTCTTTTCTTTAGAGCCATTATACATGTATTGATGTTGCTTAGTTCTTACCGTTCAACCCCACTAGAATGTGATCTCTGTAAGAAAGGGCAGAAATTCTTCCTCTCGATCTGTAAAGGGTGAGATAATAAGTTTACACTTGGCAGGTGACAAGGCCCCTGTCCCCACTACTTAACAGAGCTCTGCCTGGCAGCACAAAGGCAGCCACAGACAATACATAAATGAGTGGGCATGTCTGGGTTCCAACACAATTTTCTTTACAAAATAAGGCAGAAGGCCAGGCTAGCTCACCAAACCTTGTTCCAGAACAAGCCTGACATGCGGTATACTGCCTCTGAACTAATCAACTATCTCTCTGTTTCTGGTCTCTAAAGCTATCTTTAATTGACAACATAAAAAAGCAGCACTCCAAGCTCATCACAAAAGATAACATCAAACTAACTTCTACACATCTTTTACCAAAAAATCCACTTGAGATTAATTATATTCCTGAAAGGCTGTTGGAAGGATATGCAATGTGTTCATTCTTACAACTGGGAAGTATATAAACCATGTTAGTTTGAACCTCCGCAGAACTGTTTTTAAGCTGCATTTTAACTTCATGTAAAGACTTACAATAACCAGCCTCCTAAGAAGCACCGTGCTAAGTGCTGTAATCATGTCACTGAGCACATCACCCACTACAGCTTTCGGTGTAACCTGTAAAGCCCCAGTGTGAAGTCGGGGAACATACAAAAGAAAGGAAGCTGGTATGTTTGTTACGGATGGGGAGCTGAGGATGTTCCCCTTTCATTGTGGCTATTGGGATGCTCAGCCAAGCTCTTCGTCAGCCTGTGGCCGGCTGGTTATGTCACCATTATCCATGTCCTCTCCAGGGATCCTAGCTAGACTATGTTTTTAGCCTAAAATGAGTAAAACGAGGCTGCGTCTGAGTTCAGCCAGTGGGCTTTTAAAACCTCCCACAGGAGGAGTTCCGATAAGATGGCGGAATAGACGGATGCTCTCCGAACTGCTTCCCAGGATCACATCAAAATTACAAATAACTTATGCAACATTTAACCTCGGGAGTCCCCTGAACATTAGATGAAGAGAACCTCTAAACGAAGGACCTAAAGAGGAGGCCACATTAAGTCTGGTAGGAGGGGCGCTGATGAGAGAGGGCGAGCCCCGTGAGGGACGCCCCAGCTGTGTGGGGAGGCATCTCCGGTTGGGGGAGAGACCCTCCGGCCCCACATCGAGCTCACTAGTCCAGAATTGCTTTGCCAGGAAGAGGAATTCCACGATAGTGGGCAGTAGAAATTAGTGAGGACTCCCTTTGCTTGACTCGGTGAGGCTGGGGGCAGCTGGAGAACCAGTGGGGCCGGCACACGGGTTCGCTTGCCGGCGAACACTCACCTGGTTCTTGTCGGAGGGAGTGGCTGCATGAGCTGGGCCCAGAAGCCTGTCGGGAGGGACTGAACTGAGCACCTTTGGTGCAGAAGCTAGAGGTTCTGGGATTGTTGTTCCACTGGTGCGGAGCTTGCACACAAGCAGCGTACAGGAGGCCGCCATTTTTTCAGGGTTGGGCCCTCCCACAGAGGGTCAGAGCCGGGATCCCATTGGTCTGGTGAACTTGGCGCAGGAGTACGTGCATGCGTGCGTGAGTGTGTGCGTGCGTGCGCATGCAGCCTTGGATTCCCACCCTCCGCCCTGCTTGTGTTGCGTTGCCAGGGAAACGCATGGCAGGTGCCCTCCGGCTACATAAGGCTGCTCACTGAGACACAGGAGTGCGCTAGCGGCCTTGGGTCCCCACCCTCCGCCCTGCTTGTGCAGCGTTTCCAAAGAAGCACCAGGCGGGTGCCCTCCGACTGCATCACATTGCTTACTGAAACGTGCCTGAGCCACCTTGGGTCCCCACCCTCCGCCCTGCTTGTGCTGAGTTTCCAAGGAAACGCCGGGTGGGTGCCCTCCGGCTCCATCAGGCTGCTCACTGAGATGCAGGAGTGCGTAAGCCGCTTGGGATCCCCACCCTCTGCCCTGCTTCATCTGCGTTGCCAGGGAAACGCAGGGCGGGTGTTCTCCAGCTGCATCACTCTGGTCACTGAGACTCAGTAGCAGACAACCTACAACAACCTGTGAAGATTTTTTTTTTTTTTGGGAGTGAGCATGATTCCAGAGCACACAGCAGCTAATTGTGGAAAGCTCACTGCAACCCTGAGAAAGTGGTCTGCAGATTAAAAAGTGGTCTGCAGATTAAAGAAGACGGAGGGCCCCCCCACCTCTTTCTTTTCTTTTTCTTTCTTTTTTTTTTCTTCTTTTCTCTTCTTTCTAGGTGATCTATCTAATACATCGAAGCATTCACAGAACGACAGCCAGAATGAAAAAACAAAGAAACATGTCCCAAGTAAAAGATCAGAAGAAAACTCTAGAAATGGAACTAAATGAAACAGAGGTATCCAAACTTTCAGAGACAGAGTTTAGAACACTGATGATAAGAATGTTTAAGGTACTTAGCGAGGACATAAAGCAAGATAGGGAAACCATAAAAAACAACATGTTAGAACTAAAGAATACAATAACTGAAATGAAGAACACACTCGAAGGAATCACCAGTAGAGTAGATGAAGCAGAGGAGCGGATCAGTGAATTAGAAGACAAAATAGGTTAAGCGCTGGCCTGGGAAGCCAGCGGCCCCGGTTCGGTCCCACACGAGGGCCTGTGACACTGCCCTCAAAAAAAAAAAAAAAAAAAAAAAAAAAAGAAGACAAAATAGCAGAAATCACACAGCTGGAACAACAAAGAGAAAAAAGAATAAAAAAGAATGAAAATAGTTTAAGAGACCTCTGGTACAACATGAAACGCAGCAATCTGCACGTCACAGGAATACCAGAAGGAGAAGAGAAGAAGCAAGGGATTGAGAATGTATTTAAAGAAATAATGACTGAAAACTTCCCTACCATGGTGAAGGAAATCGACATACAAGCCCAGGACGTACAGAGAGTTCCTAACAGGCTGAATCCAAACAGGCCCACACCAAGACACATCATAGTAAAAATGGCAAAGGTTACAGACAGAGACAGAATCCTAAAAGCAGCAAGAGAAAGACAGCAGGTTACATACAAAGGAACTCCTATAAGACTAACAGCTGACTTTTCTTCAGAAACTCTGCAGGCCAGAAGGGAATGGCAAGAGATATTCAAAGTGACACAAAATAAAGGTCTACAACCAAGATTGCTCTACCCAGCACGGCTATCACTTAAAATTGAAGGAGAGATAAAGAGCTTCTCAGAAAAGAATAAGTTTAAGGAGTTCATTACCACCAAGCCAGCATTGCAGGAAATGTTAAAAGGGCTTTTTTAAACAGAAGAAAGGGGAAAACAAGCTAACCCAGGAAGACAAGAAATACAAATAACAAAATGGCAATAAATATGCACCTATCAGTAATTACCTTAAATGTGAATGGGCTAAATGCTCCAATCAAAAGACAAAGAGTGGCTGAGTGGATAAGAAAACAGGACCCATGCATATGCTATCTACAAGAGACTCATCTCAGATAAAAAGACACACATAGACTGAAAGTAAACGGATGGAATAAGATATTTCATGCAAATGGAAATGCGAAAAAAGCTGGAGTAGCAATACTTATTTCGAACAAAATAGACTTTAAAATGAAGACTACAATAAAAGACAAAGAAGGGCACTACATAATAATAAAGGGATCAATTCAACAAGAGGACATAACCCTAGTAAACATCTATGCACCCAATATAGGAGCTCCTAAATATAGAAAACAGATTCTGACAGACATAAAGACAGAGATCAACAGTAACACTATCATAGTAGGGGACTTCAACACCCCACTGTCACCAAGAGACAGATCCTCCAGACAGAAAATCAACACGGACACAGTGGCCTTAAATGACACTTTAGACCACCTGGATTTAACTGATATTTTTAGAGCATTTCACCCCAATGCTACAGAATATACATTCTTCTCAAGTGCACATGGAACATTCTCCAAGATAGACCACATGTTAGGCCACAAAACAAGTCTCAACAAATTTAAGAAGATTCAAATCATATCAAGTGTCTTCTCTGACCACAATGCTATGAAATTAGAAATCAATTATAAGAAGAAATCTGGAAAGCCTACAAATACATGGAAGCTAAATAACATGCTTCTAAATAGTGCGTGGGTCAAAAAATGAGATCAAGGAGGAAATCAAAAGATACCTCGAGACAAATGAAAATGAAAACACCAAGACCCAAAATCTCTGGGATGCAGCGAAAGCAGTCCTAAGAGGGAAGTTCATAGCAGTGCAAGCCTCCCTAAAGAAGGAAGAAAAATCTCAAATCAACAGACTCTCTCTACACCTAAGGGAACTCGAAAAAAAAAAACCAGCAAAACAAGCCTAAAGGGAGCATAAGGAAGGAAATAATAAAGACCAGAGCAGAAATAAATGAAATAGAAAATAAAAAAACAATACAAAAGATCAATGAAACCAAGAGTTGGTTTTTTGAAAAGATAAACAAAATTGACAAACCCTTAGCACAACTAACCAAGGAAAAGAGAGGACCCAAATTAATAAAATCAGAAATGAAAGAGGAGAAGTGACAACAGATAACATAGAAATACAGAAAATTTTAAGACAATACTATTAGCAACTATATGCTAACAAATTGGACAATCTGGAAGAAATGAATAAATTTCTAGAAGCATACAATCTACCAAGTCTGAACCAAAAAGAAACAGAAACTCTGAACAGACTGATTACTGCCAAAGAAATTGAATCAGTAATCAACAATCTTCCAACAAACAAAAGCCCTGGACCAAATGGCTACACAGGTGAATTTTACAAAACATTCAAAAAAGAATTAGTACCTATTCTCCTCAAACTATTCCAAAAAATACAGAAGGCAGGAAGGCTCCCAAACTTTCTATGAAGCCACTATCACCCTGATTCCTAAGTCAGACAAAGATATTACAAAAAAGGAAAACTACAGGCCAATATCACTAATGAACATAGATGCAAAAATTCTCAACAAAATACTAGCAAACCAAATTCAGCATCTCATTAAAAAGATCATACACCATGATCAAGTGGGATTCATTCCTGGTATGCAAGGCTGGTTCAATATCCGCAAATCAATTAATGTAATACATCACATTAACAAAATGAAAAATAAAAATCATATGATCATATCAATAGATGTAGAAAAGGCATTTGACAAAATCCAGCAGCCATTTATGATAAAGACTCGTAACAAAGTGGGAATAGTGGGATCATACCTCAGCATAATAAAGGCCGTATATGATAAGCCCACAGCAAACATCGTACTCAATGGGGAAAGGCTGAAAGCTTTCCCCTTAAGATCAGGAACAAGACAAGGCTGCCCGCTTTCACCACTTCTATTTAACATAGTTCTGGAAGTTCTAGCCACAGCAATCAGACAAGAAAATGAAATAAAAGGCATCCAAATTAGAAAAAAGTAAAATTGTCATTATATGCAGATGACATGATACTATATATAGAGAATCCCAAAGACTCCACCAAAAAACCGCTAGAACTGATAAACGAATTTGGTAAGGTAGCAAGATACAAAATTAATATTCAGAAATCAGTGGTATTTCTATACACCAATAATAAACTATCAGAAGAAGAAATCAGGAAATCAATCCCTTTTACAATTGCTTCAAAAACAATAAAATATCTAGGAATCAATTTAACTAACGAAGTAAAAGACCTGTACTCAGAAAATTATGAGACACTGAAGAGAGAAATCAAAGCAGATACAAATAAATGGAAATACATACCATGCTCATGGATAGGAAGAATTAATATAGTTAAAATGTCAATACTTCCTAAAGCAATATATAGATTCAATGCAATTCCAATCAAACTACCTAGGACATTTTTCTCTGAAATAGAACATAGAATCCTAAAATTTATATGGAGTCACAAAAGACCCCTAATAGCTACAGCAATGTTGAGAAATAAGAACAAAGTGGGAGGCATCACACTACCTGACATCAAAATATACTACAAGGCTACAGTAATCAAAACAGTATGGTACTGGCATAAAAACAGACACATAGATGAATGGAATAGAATAGAGACCCCAGGAATAAACCCATCTATATACGGTCATTTAATCTATGACAATGGAAGCAAGAATTTACACTGGAATAAAGATAAGTCTATTTAATAAATGGTGCTGGAAAAATTGGACTGACACGTGCAAAAAAATAAAAATAGACCATCTACTTACACCATATACGAGAACAAACTCAAAATGGATTAAAGACTTAAATGTAAGACCTGAAACTATAAAACTCCTAGAAGAAAATATAGGGAGTAAGTTTGCAGACATTACCCTGAGTAATATTTTTACCGATATATCCCCTCGGGCAAGGGAAATGAAAGAAAAAATGAACGTATGGGATTACATCAAACTTAAAAGTTTTTTCACAGCAAAGGAAATCATCAATAAAACAAAAAGGCAGCCTACTGAATGGGAGAAGATATTTGCCAATGATAAATCTGATAAGGGGTTGATATCCAAAATTTATAAAACACTCATGCAATTCAACACCAAAAAAACAAACAACCCAATTAAAAAATGGGCAGAGGATATGAGGAGGCATTTCTCTGAAGAGGACATACAGATGGCCAACAGACGTATGAAAAAATGTTCAACCTCACTAATCATCAGAGAAATGCAAATAAAAACAACCATGAGATACCACCTCACTCCAGTCAGAATGTCTATCATCAACAAATCAACAAACAACAAGTGTTGGCGAGGGTGTGGAGAAAAGGGAACCCTGGTGCACTGTTGGTGGGACTGCAAATTGGTGCATCCATTATGGAAATCAGTATGGAGGTATCTCAAAACACTGGAAATGGAACTGCCGTATGACCCAGCAATTCCACTCTTGGGAATCTACCCAGAGGAATCCAAGACGCTAATTGGAAAAAATATATGCACCCCTATGTTTATTGCAGCGCTATTTACAATAGCCAAGACTTGGAAACAACCGAAATGCCCATCGGTAGATGACTGGCTTAAGAAACTGCGGTACATTTATACAATGGAGTATTACTCTGCTATAAAGAAGAATGAAATTGTACCATTTGCAACAATATGGATGGACCTAGAGACTGTTATGTTGAGTGAAATAAGTCAGTCAGAGAAAGACAAATACCACATGATCTCACTTATATGTGGAATTTGAAAAACTGAATGAATGAGCATAAGAAACAGAAATAGTTTCATAGATACAGAGGAAAAACAAGGTTGCTAGTTGGGAGAGGGGTGGGGATGAGGGAGAAGGGGAAAGGATTAGACAGCATAAATAGGTAACGACAGTATTAGGGATATGAAAGACAGTTCGGGGAATATAATGTTGTTAAAATTTTGTGGGGTGTCAGACGGTCACATGTTTTGTTAGGGAGACCACTTCATGGATGGAGTAGAGGCTTGATCACGGCACTGTATACCTGAAATTGATGTTGTATAATATTGTATGACAACTGTAATTGTATATATAGACAGTCACGGGATGTGGATTATATGGTGGAAGGGAGTCAAAGGAATTGTAATAGATAGTATGATATGGGGGGCGAGGAGTGGGAGGGGAGATTTGGGGGAGGGGGTTGTCACTTTGAGGGGTAAAAAGTATAACTATTGCACTTTGTTGTACACCTGAAGCTAATTAAAAGTATATTTAAAAAAAAAAAAGCCTCCCACAGGACTTGGCTGTCTCCTTCCCCCCGCCAACTGAGCAGGTTCCCACTTCCTACTGGAGGCTGAGTGACAAGTTGGAAAAAGCCTGATTACCTGAAGTGCCCTGTGGGAGACCACCCCACGAGGATCCCAACAGTGAACTTCAGCACGGGTGAGAAACGGACGCTTCTTGGGCTAGGTCACTGAAATCTTGCAGTTACTAAAGTTAGCCCACTCCCTGACCTGGAAGGCTTGAACCTCACTGAAAGTGTAGCTTTTATTGTTTTAATTTCTGATCCTCATATAATTTTGATTCTCATTATTTATATTCAGCTTTATTATAATGACTATTCCCTATAAACTAATAATTCTAATCTCCACTGTTTATGTTCAATAAGATCATAAGCAACTCAAACAATAAAAATTTGGATTATATATATGTATGTATATATTTAAACAAAACTCTATTTGTAACTTTCCCTCATTCACAGTTGATCTGTTACATCAGTGTCCAAAACGAGAAAGCAGAAGAGAAAGAAATAATAAGCCCTAAAGCGCAAGGCAATATATTTCATTTCAAATGAAATTTGACAATCATTTGAAACCAAATAGCCTAGGAAATGAAACCACAAACTTCTAAACTCCTGTCTACCGAGAGTAAGTACCCATAAATGTAGCTTAAAAGAAAAATTCTGTTTTAAACCCTTTAGTGCCTAATCCCTATCTAATTCTTTCAAATGATGTCCTGAGGTTTTGTTGTTTGCACAATTTTTTTGAAGGGTAATATGGGGGAAACTGGACATGTCATAAATGGAATTAGCCTATGGAACACAACGGACAAACAGCACAGAAACTATGAAAATGTTCATTATGGCTCAGCCATGGACTTCATTGTCATTGATAAGCTTTGTAACCATTCAAAGTTACAATGCCAATTTTTAAAAAGGAGTAACATTTTAATAAACTGCCCCCCCCCCCGAAAAGTCTCAAAGGACTGTTCACATTTTAGTAAAGCCTTTAGAAACAATGTTATTTGCTGTGTGCAATTAAAATCTGAAGAGAGGTGACTGGGGAATTTGAGGGCTTCTATGTATTTCTGTTTTTTAACTCAAAAACCAGAATAATTAATTCTAAAAGACGGACAAAAATGGGACACAAATATTATGAAGAACCAAGATATGCTTTAAATTCTATAGGGTTGGTTATAAAACAAAATGGTTCTATTTCTCTTGAAAATGGACATGTATCCTATGTTGGAAAATAACAATCCCTCCCCCAAATTAAGATCTCACTTCTGAAAAGATGGAAAAGTCTGTTCACTCTTCGCTGTGCAACAGCTTCTCTCAGAATGGTACAACATAAGCATAAATTGCCCCCTCTCTCTACTTCAGCCTTTCTGGTTAGTCATCCTTCAGTTTGGACCAGATTACTTTTCTCTCCCTAAGTGTTTAGACACTGCTCCTTCCCTGCATCACAGGGAGCAATTTAAATCCATGAGCCTCTCCATAAGCATTAATTCTACATGGAGGAAAGAATACAGCCTAGCAAAGAGGCACAAAGGCAATTCAGAGCTGAAACCTGCCTAGGTAATACAAGACTACATAACAAAACAGGAAAAAAAAAAAAAACACCCAAAAGCAAAGGTGTCACATACAGATTTGGGGAGGCTGAAAAAATAGATGTGATATTAGTAGTACAAAATGACTCAGATCATTTTTTAAATTACATAGTAGTGATAGTGTTAGGCTTATTACATGGTCATGTATCAAAACACATGATATATAGTCAGTCAATGAAAAAATATTTGTTGAGGATCTGTTATGTGCAAAGAACACACCACTTCATCCATTTAACTAATAAAATACAGCCCCATGGAGTCTAGTTCATAGTCAACGACACCCATTCTTTCATAATGTAATATAATTCCACTGACATCCACAGGATGGGTACCAGCAGTCCACTAGTGAGGGGATGCTATGAGAGGAACTGAAATGTAGCTGCTGTAGCATGGTACAAAAATCTTCAGCGTGCACTGAGCACAACTTTTAAAAATCCAACAGAGCTCTCAGTTGCTAGAAAAAAGAGCTCAAAGACCAAAGATCATGAAGTCCATGGGAAGGTGGCCAACAGGAGCAGAGAAGGCATAGACGGCTATCACTGAGGGCTAAGGCTGTGATCTAAACAACAGTACTTTCATGACTACATTTAAGAGGTTCCCTGTCAACGCTGGAACACACCTATAAGCCTGAATGTACACCTGGCACCATGCTGTATGGCTCCCGGGCACAACAAGGAGGTTACAGCCAGTCAGCAAGACAATCGACTCTTGTTTTATCTCTCCAGCTTTGTGACAACAGGAGCTTGGTCCTATCAACACTGTTATTCACCAGTAACTGGAATTATGCATAGTAGGCATTCAAACATAGTAGGAAAAGAAACACACGATAAAAACTAAAAGGAAGAAAAAATTATAACACATAAAACAGCGAAAAAGTTCAAGGGTACATCATATATACCAGAAGCCATCTTTAAATCAATTTCACTGCTCCAGGAGGTCAGAGGGCACCCTAAGAACAGGCCCAGGGGAACATTTCACAAATAAAAAGTTGAGAAATGATCCCGGAGGCTGAGCTTAGAGTCAAGGCCTAGAAGCTCTACCAGACCTGAAAGATGAGAAAATGCCTTGGGATATTTGGGATGTTTAAAATTAAAAAATACAAAGTCAACAGAAGAAAAGAGCTAACCTTAAAGAGAAGAGGAATAGTCTGGGGAAGCAGAAATGGGGCAAGGCTGGCTCCAGAGATTAAGAGTGAAATCGGAGTATGGAAAAATATTCTAATCTGAGGACATCTATGAAGATGGGAGGATAGGCCCTGACAAAACAAACAGAACTGGCCTTGAAGTGAATAGCACAGAGGAGAGCAGAGAACAGGGCCGGCACCAAGGACAGGAACAGACAGATACACTCTCCAGAGGACACCAGGACCTAGAAAAAGGCAAGGCCGTGACTGGAGGCAAGACTTCACTCTCAGAAGGGCCAACCAGTCCTAAGAAAAGGATGGCTTCAGAAAAAAAGGAAAAAGCATCTTTAAAGTAAATTTTTTTAATAACAAAATAAAGTCACTGTCAAAAAAAAAAAAAAATCTACCCTGCACCAAACCAGGCAACCAGGTATCCCTCTAATGAATGCTTTCTCTCCTCTTCAAACTCAAGTTTTTGAAAAAACAGCGTATACTGATTGGCGAGCACGCCCCCCCCCCCGCCCCCGGGTGTACATACATCCCCAACCCAGGGTGCCACATTCCTTAATCCACAGCAATAAGGCTTCCCTGAGACTCCTCTGGCCAAAATCAGTAATTATATCCTAGGGCTAAATCCAATGGAAACTTTGAAACTACTAACTGGATCTCCCTCCAGGACCCTCTCCCCCTGGGTTCTTTAACATGCGCGAATCCCTCCACTAAAAAAGTTCCCCTTTACCCAACCTTCTACACCACCCCACCACCCCTTCTAAAGGGGTGTCCACACGCCCCAGCTCCACGTCCTGGCTCCCACTCATTATCAAACCCACTTACAAACGGGCCATCGTGCTTCTGTCCCCAGCACTGTGCTGCCACTGCTGTCATCTACATTACGAATGAACTCCTCGCTGTTAACGTCCCAAGCTCCTTAACTGAGGGTTTTTTTGGACCGTGGCTTCCAGACACCATTCATATCCCCAGCCCCATCTTTCTTAGTCTCAATGTGGAGGCGTTTTCTCCTATCTTTCAAACACAAGAGTTCCTCAGATCTCATTCCACGCCACTCCTTTTCTCACTCTACACGTGCTTCTTCAATAATCTCACACACCCCAACAGCTCCCATTAACAAATACAGGCAAAGGCAGACATTCTAGAACTTTCTCTTGCACCACACTCAGTGTCTCAAGCCAAAAGAAATGGCTATTTAGTGATGGAATCATTAGATAAGTGCAAATAACTTAAGTATTTATGTACTAACAACTTAGTACCCACTTGGGGAAAAAAGAAAGCACACTTTGAGGAAAAAAAATAAGTATTTTTATTTCATTTTTATTAAACCACAAGTATTTACTAATGATGTGTGCACATGCTGAGCACCTCAGTTTCTCGGACTATGGAGTCACACTGGGTATGACCTCTCATTTCCTGTTCCATACAGATTTTTCCACGCAGGGAACAGCAACCACTGCAAACCCAGCTTTACAAGGATGACATCATCGAGAGGAATGTAGTGCAGCCCACTGTAGAAACTGCTCACTACTTTGAACTAGTTCCCACAGGGTTGCCCAGATGTTACACAGTGCTGGCTTTCATTCAACCATTTAATATCCTGCAGCCTCCCTGTGAGCTCACTGCAGCACCTACGCGAAGGGTTTGGGGACCGTGGTGCTAAGAACATTTGAATGTGTCTCCATCCTGACATCTCCAGATCCCTAATGCAGCCAACTAAACATTATGTCCCACGGGCACCTTAAACTTAGGAAGGCCAAATGTAACCCATCCTCTTTTCCCCAAAATGGTTGCTGATCCCCTTCCTCTTCAATGCCACTGTCATCTATTCAACTGTCCGGCCAGAACTCAGCAGTGCCCTCCATCTCCCAACTCTGCCACCACACCACAACAACCACCACCAAGTCCTAGCAATTCTACCTCCTTGAGTATCCCTCCTCCCAGTCTGGCCCTTTCTATCGTTTGTCCAAGGGCAAATCTGACCATGTCCTTCAGCTCAGAATTCTTCAATTGCTCCTTATCACCAAACTCCTTATCACAAGAATCACAAGCCCCTGCATAGCATGGCCCCCGGTTACTTCTCCTGTCTCATTTTCTGCCACTTCTGTGCTTACAATCTCCAGCACAGCCATACCAAACTTTGCTTTCAATTTTTCCAATGCACCACCCTCTCCAAATGAGCCTTTGTACACTCTTTCCTCCTCCCAGCCTTTAACCAATCCCTTCTCTCCTACTTCTCTGGGAGGCTTTTCTTATCTCTCTGAATAGTCCCTAAGCTTCAGTTTGGAGTTCTCCTCTGGGGTCCTGTCCCTGGCCGCTTGTAGAGCACTTGTCATACACTGCACTGTAGCCAATGGTTATGAGAACCACTCTGAAAGGTAAGCTCACCTGGGCCTGACAGAGGTATCTGCCTTGTACATCTTTGTATCCTCAGAACACATGATCAATTCTGAAGTGTTCTAATGAACAAAGCAAAGGAATGAATAGATCGGGTCACTCAGGTGATGCTCCCACACACCTCCTCCCTTACTCATTCTATCACAGCACTCACTGCACAGAATCAGCATCTCCATAGGCCATAAACAACTTAAAAGTTCTCATCTCTTATTTCTGCAACCCCAGTATGAAAACAGTGCCTTGTACTTAGCAGGCATTCACTAAATAGCTCTCAATAAAAATAAAAAAAAGGTTACTGAAAAAATTCCAGAAGGCTACACCCCATAGTATTAAGTGTGGCTACCTCTGGAGAAAGAAACAGGACCAGGGCGGCAATAATAAGACGAAAGGGGAACTGAGACTTTTACTCCATGTATCGCTATAGTGATTTAAACTTATTCTACAACATGCGTTACTTATAACTGGTGGACAGTATTCTTCTATTACCAGAGTAAAATTAAGTCATCGGTAAAGAACTAGCCCAGAAGAAGGATGCATGGACTGAAAGCACCATTTGGTTCCAAATGTCCAAGAGCAGGTCCCAAGGAAACCTGACCTTAAAGAGGAACACTGGGGACTAAGAAAAAAAAGGCTGAAAAAGAAGCTGAGCAGTTAAGGTCTGTACAGCAATGCGGAGGCACTCCCAAGAAAATATAAGGAACGAAAACAGCATATGACTGGAAAACACAATCTGATGTTTATTCTTCAAAGAAAGTTCCTAGAACTTGAAAAGAAGACTACTAGTACTGGGCCACCAGTACAGACAGTTCTTTTAATTCTTTTATAATGGCAATTGTTTCAATTGAAACATTCCAATAACCCAAAGGATACCTGCCACGTGCAGGTTCCGGTGGGAAGTGTAAAGTAAGCCAAGGAAGACACACTGGAAATATAGAGAGGAGGCTACGATGTTGGCATGACCATTTAGCAAAGTGTGTTCCACTTCTATTCCAGAATTTTTAAAAATAGGCGTGGCACATCATTGACTCTGAGCTCATAAATATTAAGCAAACAGATAAAGCAATACTGTAAAGCAACTTCATGTCAGCAACCATAAGTGCAAGAGCAATTTGTATATGTAGATAGTTCTAGAACAAGCTTCTTCTCACTGTATTCAGAAAACAGTGAATACAGGTCAGACCATAAATATAGAAAGTCGGTCAAACTTTCCAATATAGTTAGCTTTCAATATAGTGAAAAGACAAAACTTTCGTGAATATAAAATAAGATCTTTAAAACTGAAGAAAATGAGTAATGCTGGACACTATTAGAAAGGAGACCAGACACAATAAGAACCGCCTATGGGAAAGGTCAAACCCAGCTTTCTTTTGTTTAACCTCTCAAGTAGATAAAAGAACTAGCTTACAAGAATCACTGCATTGTTTCATGGCTAGAAAAGGAAAGTTGAGTAAAGTATAATCAAAAGCACTTGCCTTAGAGGCAATAGAAAAATAAGTCAATTACAACACTTTGCACTTAATTTTGATAAAGATATTTTAAGTTTTGGACAAACCTAATTTTTAAAATGCAAACTATTTCAAATGGTTAGCCCCTCCCTTTAAAAATGTGGATTCCGAATCTGACTTTGGGATTTCACGCCCCATTACGCATTTGACTGGCATAACTTCAAAGCAAAAACTGGCTTTATTAATTCTCCTTTTCTAAAAACTCACAAATTAATGCTGGCAGTAACTGCGAATTTCAAATTAATCCCCAAGTGATAAAGAATTCCTATGCCGTCCAATGGCATCTGAGAAAACGAGATGATCCTTCATCTCGAAACCCATCGCGTAGTTTCTTAATAATTAAGAACTCTGCTCTCCACTGGGGAACTATCCCTTGCAGAGAGGCTAAACCAAGAAGAAATCGCCATTGCCCGTAAGTATCACAGACGGAGAGGAAAAGGGTTTCCACTCGCTGAAGCTCTGACGCGGAGGAGGCGCGAGAGCCAGGCGCCGCGGCCCCCGCCGCCGCGCGCAGCAAAGTCTCCCGGGGACGATCCATCCAGGCAAAGCGGCTCCCGGGCGCGCAGCCCTGTCCCCAGCTCTGCGGCGCGCCCCTCGCCGGCTGCCCGACCCCGTGCCCTGCACTCGGAGAGCCGAGCCTGTCTGCCGAGGCCGGGGGCCTCGTGGGCCCGCAGCCCGGGAGGAGGGGGCACCGAGCGCGGGGGGGCCATGGAGCGCAGAGGCGCGGGGAGGACGAAGCAGAGGATGGGGAGGCCGGACCCCAGGGCGATGGGCACGCGGGGCTGGGAGAGATGCGGGAGAGGCGCGCGAAGCCGGGAGGAATGCGAAGGTGCCGGACGCGGGGCAGCCCCAGGCGTCGTGCGTGGGGCGCGAGCAGAGGCCCCGGCGCCCCCTGCAGCCGGGATGGCGGGCGCCTGCCCCGCAGCGGGGTAGCGTGCAACCAGCAGCACCGGGGCCGGAGAACCAGAAGACAGCGCGGGTGAGGACGGCCGGCGGGCCGCGCCGCGACGGCGGGAAGCCGCGGTGGGCACGGGAGCCAGCTAGAAAGATGCAGCCGGGCTGCAAGGCAAGATGCGGGGCGGCGCCGCGGCCCGCAGTGGGCCCCGCCGCCCGCCCGAGCGCACCAGGCGCGATGCAGCAACTTCACTTGGCCGCGGGGCTGCGGGGGCCCGGCCCGCGCCTGCCCTCCCGCGGGGCCGCCGCACGGCCCGGAGCCGAGCAGGGAAGGGGCCGGGACCGGGGAGCCCGGGCGGCCGCAGCCCGCACTCACCGGTCCGCGGTGCCGCCGCCGACGCCGGGGCTGCGCTCCGAGCTCCATAGTCCCGCCGCGCCGCGGCCACCCGGTGCCCCCGCCCCGCACCACACCGCACGCAGAGGCGCCAGCGACGCCGCCACCGGCCCGGCCGCGACCGCAGCCACGCCCCCTCTCGGCTGGGGGCCGGGCCGGAGCAGGGGGGGGTCCCAGCGCCGGCTCCACCAACCAGGGCCCGCTCTCCGGGCCGCTTCACCAGGATTGGCGAGTGCCTCATCCAATGGGGAGACGGCAGGGGCGCGGAGCGTCGGCGCCGAGGGGCGGGGGATTGCGGAGGAGGTAGCTTTCACCCTTCGTCCTCCGCCTGGGCTCTGGATGGGCGTTTGGTGGAGGTCTCTTACAGAGTGGAAAGGTAGGGCTACTTTGAGCCGAGTTTATCGTGGAAGGTTTTGTATCGCCTCTGTTTACGGTGTACCACCCACTGCAGTCCCGTTGAGTTTCCACCCAAACCCTAACCTCACGTCGCTAGGTGTTGAGGGTCTCCTGTAAACAGCTTTATCTACCTGTGTGTTGTCAGATGTCCTGCAGCGTTGAGGGTGCAGGCAACCCTGAGAGGCTTATAGCCCTGTCATCGGTTGGGTTTGTGCCCTTCTCCAGTCCGTTAACATCCAGCCTACAAAATCTCATCTCCTGTACAGATTCTTCCCTTTTTAGGCACGCTATCTCCAATCTCCCTCCACCCGGTTTATGAGAAAATCCACAGTATCTCTTAACCATGGGATGTCCCTGAAACTATCAGGTTAAGCCCTGTATGCAAACGAACATAGCCAGGTGGTACCAGATGACTCAGGAGGAAATTTAAAAGATGGGAGGAGGAAAGGAAAGGAAAAGTAAGGAAAGAAGAGAAAACAGAAAAGCCACATATTTGCCTAGGACCTGAAGGAAAAGATTTAAAGACATCAAATAGAAAGGTTATCTTTGTTTTACTTGCATGCCTTTATTCTTTTTGATTTACAGATAAGCTCACTACACTGAAAAACTTATGGGATAAAAAGTTCAAATCCCAATAAAGAGTCCAAGAAAAACTAATTCAGGTTGTCTTTATAGATTTATGGTTACTGTCCTCACCTGCCCCAGCTGGTAAAAGTCATCAGCTAAAAAATAGGAAATGAATAGCAGTTCATAACAATTTTAGCAAAGTTGGCAGCACCAGAAACACAGAGAAAAATCATGCACCCCTCTTCGTGTGTAATCTATTAACCTATGTTACTTCCAAAGGAAGGCTTTTAAAAGCTCATTTTAAGATCACATATACTTAGGTTCCATATCATGTCAACATGAAATATACTAGTAATTAATAAGGTAAACAGGATTTTAATGAATTGTTATTGCTTTGTATGTGAAATATTGATACTAGAATGATAAATTTCTGCTGAATTCAAAGCTGAATTGGCATTCAAATTAAAATGACTTTCCTTCATTTTATTTTCATTTACCCAGGGGAATAGATTCCATGCCTGTATTTAGGTCATTAATTTAGAACTCAAGAATATGAAGGGATAGGATACCCGGAGTGTGTTATACGGGTTGCTAATCGCATTTCCCTTGCTCCTCCCACTTCAGTGATCCCTGCCTTGTATGCACTGCTGCTACGTTTAGTTTACACCCACGATTACCTTTGATCGCACTGTCCTGAATTGTTCCATATAGGTCAGCCTTATTTCTAACTAGATGGTGAGTTCAATGAGAGTAAGGACCTTATTTTATATTCCTGTTTCCCCCCCACCATGCCTAGTACAGTGCAGAACACGTAGTAAATATAACTCTATCCTTAGTATTGTGTCCATAATATGAAAATTTTCAAATGCAGTACTTCTGTGAACCAGTCCTATAAGTAGAAGTTGCTCAGAGTAGACTTGTTAGGGGGCTAGTGACTCACACTTAACACTGCTTCAGAGATGTAGCCAAACCTGGGAGTGAGCTGGTTGTCTGAAACAGAAGCTTGACTAAAGTGCTTACCAAATAGGGGGCGTTTATTATCTCAAAATAAGAAGTCTGGGCACAGCCTTGGGGCTTCTGCAACATCTCCCTGGTGTCAGTATATCTCAGGCTCCTTCTAGCCATTGGCTCATCTGCCCTTGACATTGACTTTGTCTTCTCCTCACAAGATGGCTGCTCCCCCTCTGGGCATTGTGTTACATTGTGGAAAAGTAGGTAGATGAGTAAAGGGCAAAAGATCAAAGAGATGCATGTCGACCAAGTCTTCCCCTGTAACAATCTTTGTGGGAAGCCCTAATCAGTGCCTTCTGCTTGTTATTGGCCAGATCTGTGTCACACTGACCACCCAAATGCAAGGGAGTCTGAATTAATATGTATTTTAAGCTGGGAACTTTGTCTGCAACAATGTTGGGATTCTGTGAGTAAGGGAGATGGGGAATGCAGTTTCTGCCATAGTTGCTGAATAAATGAATACATGATTGGATGCTCACTCTATTCATAAGGTGACCCAATTTTTTAAAAAAGGAGCCATTCAAATCTCAATAAGAAAACAAGCCACCCAGTTTAATCTGAGCCAAAGTTCTGAACAGACACCTCACCAAAGTAGAGATGGCAATGTACAGATGGCAAATAGCATATGCTTAACATTGTATGTCAGAGAATTATAAATTAAAGCAACAATGAAATACACAACATACCTTCTAGAATGGCTAAAATCCAAAAAATAATAATACCAAATGCTGGCGAGCAACAGGAACACTCATTCACTGTTGGTGGGAATGCAAAATGCTACGGCCACTTCAAAAGACAGAGTGGCAGTTTTTCACAAAGCTGAGCATAATCTTACCACCTGATCTATCAATCACGCTCCTTGTTATTTACAAAAATGAGTTGAAAACATGCCCACACAAAAACCTGCACCCAAATGTTCATTTATAATCATCAAACACTGGAAGCAACCAAGATATCCTTTAGTAGGTAAATGGATAAACAAACTGGTACATCCAGACAATGGGATTTTAGTCAATGATAGAAAGAAATGAGCTATCAAGCCATGAAAAGACAGGGAGGAACTTGAAATCAACATAATGCTAAATGAGAGAAGCCAGTCTGAGAAGGCTACATACTGTATGATTCCAATTATATAATATTCTGGAAAAGGCAAAAGTGTAAAAAAAGATAAGTGGTTGCCAGGAGTTAGAGGGAAGGTGGGGTGAGTGGGCACAGCACATAATTTTTAGGCAGTGAAAATACTCTGTATAATATTAATATCATAATAGTAGACACATGTCATATATTTGTCAAAATGCTAGACTGTAAAACACAGAAGTGAACCTTAGTGTAAACTGTGGACTTTAGTTAATAAAATGTATCAATATTGGTTCATGAATTGTAACCACATTTGTTAATAATACAAGATGTTAATGAAAAGAGAAACTGTGTGAGGTTGGAGGGGAGTGGGGGCAGTATACGAAACTCTGTACTATCTGCTCATTATTCTCAAACCTAAAACTGTACTATAAAATAAAATCTGTTAATTACTAAAAACAGTTGGAACCAGGACTTCCGGTAAGATGGCGGAATAGACAGAGGCTGTGCTAACTGCCTCCCAGGATCAAACAAAAATTACAAACAAATTATATAGCATTCAACCCTGGAGGTCCCCAGAACACTAGATGAACAGAACCATTAAACGAAGAACTTAAAGAGGAGGCCACGTTGGGTCTGGTAGGAGGAGCGGAGACGAGAGAGGGCGAACCCAATGAGGGAAGCCCCAGCTGTGTGGGGAGGCTTCTCCGGTTGGGGGAGAGACCCTCCGGCCGCACACCAAGCTCACCAGCCCAGAGTTCCTTTGCCGGGAAGAGGAGTTCTAAGATAGCCGGCAGTAAATTAGTGAGGACTCTCTTTGCTCAGCTCGGTGAGGCTAAGAGTGGCTAGAGAATCAGTGGGACTGGCTCATGGGCTTGCTCGCCGGTGAGCACTTACCTGGTTCCTGGTGGAGGGAGTGGCTGTGTGGGCTGGGCCCGGGGGCCTGCAGGGACGGACTGAACTGGGCACCTTTGGTGCAAAGGCTGAAGGTTTTCGGACTATTGTTCTCTTGATGTGGAGCCTGCACGCGAGTGGTGTAGGGAGGATGCCATTTTGTCGGGCTTGGGCCCTCCCACAGACGATCAGGTCCGGGACCTCATTGGTCTGGTGGAATTGGCGCAGAAGTACGTGTGTGCGTGCACGCATGCGCGCGTGCACATGCAGTCTTGGATCCCCACCCTCTGCCTGACTAATACTGCGTTGCCAGGGAAAAGCAGGGCGAGTGCCTTCCGGCTCCAACAGGCGGCTCACTGAGACCGGGGAGTGAGCGAGCTGCCTCGGATCCCCACCTTCCACACCCTTGCCAGGGAGATGCCTGCTGGGCATGCTCTGGCTCTAAAAGGCTGCTCACTGAGACACGGGAGTGCGCAAGCCGCCTCGGGTCCCCGCTGTCCGCACTGTACTTGCAGAGTTCCCAGGCTGGTGATTGGTTGTCGGGCTGCTCGGCCTGATCTGCGAGCAGCTGATTGGGACAGGCTGAGACTGGGAGTTTTCCTGGGAGTGTTGGGCTGTGAGCTGTGTGCCTGCGTGATCCAGCCAGGGCTCTCCTGGTGATCTATCTAATACATCAGAGCAATCCCAGAGTGACAGCCAAAATGGGGAAACAAAGAAACATGTCATAAGTAAAAGATCAGAAGAAACCTCTAGAAATGGAACCAAATCAAACAGAAAGATCCAACCTTTCAGAGACAGAGTTTAGAACACTGATGATAAGAATGTTTAACAAACTTAGGACATAAGGAAGGATAGAGAAATCATAAAAAACAACCAGTTAGAACTAAAGAATACAATAACTGAAATGAAGAACACACTCGAAGGAATCGCCAGTAGAGTAGATGAAGCAGAGGAGCGGATCAGCAATTTGGAAGACAAAATAGCAGAAATCGCCCAGTTGGCACAACAAAAAGAACAAAGAATAAAAAACAATGAAAATAGTTTAAGAGCCCTATGGAACAAGATTCAGCGCAACCACCTTCGACTCATGGGAATACCAGAAGGAGAAGAGAAGAAGCAAGGGGTCGAGAATGTATTTGAAAAACTAATGTCTGAAAACTTCCTACCTGGTGAAGGAAATCAACATACATGCCCAGGAAGTGCAGAGGGTTCCAAACAAGCTGAACCCAAACAGGTCCACACCAAGACACATCATAGTTAAAATGGCAAAGGTTAAAGACAGAGACAGAATCCTAGAGGCTGCAAGAGAAAGACAGCAGGTTACATACAAAGGAACTCCTGTTAGACTAACAGCTGACTTGTCTACAGAAACTCTGCAGGCCAGAAGGGAATGGCAGGAGATACTCAAAGTGACACAAAATAAAGGCCTATAACCAAGATTGCTCTATCCAGCACGGCTATCACTTAAAATTGAAGGAGAAATAAAGAGCTTCTCAGAAAAGAATAAGCTTAAGGAATTCATTACCACCAAGCCAGCATTGCAAGAAATGTTAAAAGGGCTTTTTTAAACAAAAGAAAGGAGTAAACAAGCTAAACCAGGAAGACCAGGAATACAAATAACAAAATAGCAATACATATGCACTTATCAATAATCATTTTAAATGTGAATGGGCTAAATGCTCCAATCAAAAGACAGAGAGTGGCCGAGTGGATAAGAAAATAGGACACATGTATATGCTGTTTACAGATGGAATAAGATATTTCGTGCAAATGGAAATGAGGAAAAAAAAGCTGGAGTACCAATTCTTATTTTGGACAAAATAGACTTTAAAATGATTACAATAAAAGACAAAGAAGGGCACTATGACCCTAATAAACATCTATGCACCCAACACAGGAACACCTAATTACATATAACAGATTTTGACACACATAAAGACAGAGATCAACAGTAACACTATCATAGTAGGGGACTTCATCACCCCATTGTCACCAATGGACAGAACATTTAGACAAAATCAACATAGAAAGAGGGGCCTTAAATGACACTTTACATCAGCTGGACTTCGTTGATATTTTTGGAGCATTTCACCCCGAAAAAACAGAATATACATTCTTCTCAAGTACACGTGGGACATTTTCCAAGATAGACCACGTTAGGCCACAAAACAAGTCTCAGTAAATTTAAGAAGATTGAAGTCATATCAAGCAGCTATAAAGGAAAAACTGATGGTTGCTGGCTGGGAGGGAGTGGGTATGAGGGAGAGGGGGAAGGTTTTAAACGGACAGTGTAGGTGGGTGACTACAATGTTGCCGCAGGGATATAGGGGCAGTTCTGGGAATGTAATTGATAATGTTGTGAAGAGACTATTATGTTAAGTGAAATGAGTCAGTCGGAGAAAAACAAATGCCATATGATCTCACTTATATGTGGAATCTGAAAAACTGAATGAATGAACAAAGTAAACAGACTCATAGGTATATTTGGGAGGAGGGTGGGAATAAGGGGGAAGGGGAAGGGATTAGACAGCATAAATAGACAACTACAATATTGCCACAGGGATATGAAACACAGTTCGGGGAATACAATAATGTTGTAAAAATTTTGTGGCATGTCAGATGGTCACATGTCTTGTTAGGGAGACCACTTCATGGATGGAGTAGAGACTTGATCACTGCACTGTACACCTGAAGCTGATGTTGTATAATATTGTATGCCAACTGTAACTGAATATATAGATAGTCACAGGATGTGGAATATACTGTGGAACAGAGTCAAAGGAATTGTGATAGATATGTATGATATGGGGGGGTGGCGAACTGGGGAAGGGGGGTTGTCACTTTGGGGGTAAAGAGTATAACTATTGCATTGTGTTGTGCACCTGAAACTAATTTAAAAAAAAAGAAGAAAACCAAAACAATAGGAACCATAGATAGCATAACAAAGTGAACATAATGAAGTTAACATAAAGAGAAAAAAATCTTTTAGAGGAGTCAACTTTATTGATGGACTTTTAATGCATTCACAGACAAATTCTGTTGCACTTCAACTATTGCTAAATCTTAAAAAGTTCTTCATCACATATACGTTTTTGGTGGGGGTTTTTTGCGGGGGTTACCCTACTTTTTTTTTTTTAAGATTTTTATTGGGGAATTGGGGGAGGGGAACAGTGTTGGGGAATCACGGAAGGGGAACAAACAAGTTGCTGTCTTTTTGTTCTTCAGTCTAGTTGCGGAGGACGTTGCTTCACTGGCCCATGTTGATATTATCACTGCGCTCTTCCCGGATGAGACACATCGGTCGCTGGCCTCTGGATGGTCGCTCACCGCGGCTATTGGCAGCTCACACTGGCTGCCAGCCACTCACGCTGGCTGCCGGCCACTCACTGTAGCCTATGGCAGCCCACTGCAGCAGGGGCTGCAGCCTACACCATCACCGGGGCTCTCAACCCAGCTCCAGGTAGAGCTGTTGTTAGCTGTAGAGGACAGTGTCACTGGCCCTCATATGTGGGATCCAAACCGGGGCCACTGGCATCCCAAAACCAGCTTTTAACAAATGTGCCACTCAGCCGGCCCCTACCCTACTTTTTAATATGGAAAATTTTCAAATGTAAAGAGAAGTCAGAGGAGCAGTACAACGATCCCCTGCATACCCAGATTCACCAATTGTGTACGCACTGCTACATTCTTCACTCTTCATTACAGTCTCTCTCTCTCTCTCTCTGTCTCTCTTTCTCTCTCTCTCTCTCTCTCTGCACATGAAATTTTTTTTCTCAACCACTAGAAGGCAAAAAGACACTCTATACTAAATATTACAGCATGTATCTCCAGGAGCAAAACTGTCTTGATTTTCTAGTATAGAAGAGGAGACTATCAAAGCCTATAAAATGGGATCATGGAGACTGGGTACCTCTAACTACTCAAGGCTTCATTACCCCTTTTCTTCCCCCCCACCACCTTTTCTGTAAATATTTATCCAACCTGGTATATAATGCCCTTATCCCCATGAACTGGTATCACGCTGAAGTAGTAAAATTAAATTTAGGAGCAAGGGAGGTGATATGGCATCATGCTAAAGAGTAGTCTGGTGATAAGAACCAATCCATCATTTGTGTCCATGAATAGTGTGTATGAAGCACATGGCAGCACTAGGCCTCGGCCCACCAGTGAGCTGACTGCGTGCTGTTGGTGTTATTATGACAACTGAGGGGGCTCTCAAGAATGTTCCTAATAAGCTCTTTATAACTATACTTTAAAATCTCTCGAAATGTGCCATTTTTTTGTTCCTCTTTATCCTTGCCTGGTCAAAATCTTGCATACATTTTGAAAATTAAAACGTAGATAATTTTAGTGTCATCTTTACTTGGAATCAGATGAATCTGATTGTGATGACACAAGCGACTTTTTCAGGACACTATAAATTAGACATTTGTTCAGTGATTCGCCTAAGTTCTCTTCTATCATTACTAAGTCTTTGGTGGAAAAACAATTGTCATTCTTTTTAATTAACAGCATGTCGCCTTACATAAAAATTATAAACTGTTTTGTATTAGTAACTGAGTTCAGTCTCACTTTGCAGAAGCTAAATAACAAGAGTGGTTACTAATTAAAAGAATATAATTAGAATATGTAAGAAATCAAATTATAAAGGCATAATAATTGTCATCATTTTTGACATGTTCGTTTGTTCTTGTTCTAAGAATGAAGTGAAATAATGACAACAAATACCAGTTCTCGAGAATTAATTTAGCTCCCTTCATAAATCTTTATAAACACGCTTCACTTACTCTAGCTTTTTCTTAAAGGATAGTCTCTATTTTTATCTTGACATTAGAGTGAAATAAATACACACATCTACATACTCACATCTCACAGGAGTAAAATCTTCCCCTCAAAAATGAGAAACTTTATCTTCAATTGGAATCTGAACCCAATTATCTCACAAGAACAGGGCAGTATGTTGATATTAACCTTAGTCTCAAGTGAGGAAAATTATGGGAAGGTGAAAACAACTAACATGGGTTGAGAATACACTATTTGCAGTATCGAGTACTTACTATATTTAACATTCATAACACCTATTGGATATACGGTATTGGGCCCATTTTACACAGAAGGCACAGAGAAATTATGTTGTTTTCCCAGAGTTATTCAGAATCAGTGATATGTGCATCGGAAAGCTGTATTTCCAATGACCCAGGGCAGTTGTGACAGTTGCTAAGTGACACACCGCAGTGTGATGTGTACATACTCATCTGACACCACTGCCAGTATTTCTCTTAAGTCTGTCACCTCCCCTCTTCCCCATCACCCCCACCCAAGTTGAGGTCACAATATTTCCAGCACATTTCTTGGCTTTATTCTCCCTTAGCCTGTCTTTACACTATTTCATGGGTGATTTTAAACATACAGATCTGCTTGCCCTCTCTGCTGCTCAAAAACCTTCGGAGGCTCCCACCGTCTACAAGATAAATCAAATAAAGCCCTTAATTATTGCCCAGTTCCACCCACTTTCTCTAAAGCATCATGTCCCTTTCACATTCTCCCCACATGCCTGGGTGTTCTGAATACCCCCGTCCCTTTTTTACCTGGGAGGCTCCCCTTTCACAGCGGCTCAAACTGAGCCGTGCGAGGAGTACAATTAATATTGGTTGAATGGATTTTCACGATACCATAGGAATAAGGCATAGCCAAGCAATCTAAAAGCTCTTAAAGACAGAGAGCTCCAAGGTATCCGGCTTAGAAATTTCCACGGGGGGCACGTGGAAAACATCCCCACAAAGGCCAGGAAGCTGATGGCAAGAGCATCAGGAAGATTAAAGGAGTTTGGGAGGCTGTGATTGGGCAGTCTGTGTGCTGCTGACTCCCCGCTGCCCCAGCCGCACATGACACTCTTCAGCTCTCCTTTACCTCATCTGTAGACTCACAGTCCTGAGCTTGCTGGGGGGAGAGCACCTGGATTTGAAGTTTACCTGGCTGCTGAATGTGTTACAGCAAGATAAGCACAGGCCGAAATGAGACACCCTTTGTAATGAGAACCTTGGGGGGGGCGGGGTCAGGGGAATGGGAGGGAAGAAGCACAGGCCCTTGAATTAAACCACTCAGGATTTACTGTTTACTTGGGAAAGGAACTTAACATCCCTGAGCCCCGATTTCCCTCATATAGAAGTAGCTGTACAGTTACTGGTACGTATTCAGGAACTAGTAATCCTCTTCCCCCTCTCCCTCTCCACGCTGCTCTCCTTGATTTATTAGATCCATTCTCTGCATCAGCTGCAGGAAATCAGGTTTAAGTCAATATTCCACAAACAATGCAGGAGGATTACCTGGAAATGGCTGAACCCAAGCTTACGAAGGAAACTAAAGCTCACTGTACAAATTTAAACAAACAGTAAATAGGGAAGAGGATGGGCCTATACATTGCAGTAAAGAATTTTTTTAAACATCAAACCCCGTAGCCTGGTGTGACCGAGGGCAACAACCCTGTGCTGGTGCCATATAGACCACCCTCTAATTTCCTCATCCCTGCCTGGGACCTATGCTGCGTTTAGCCCCCTGCATACCTTATTTTCATATTATTACAAAAATTGAAGAGCAGTGGGTCCAAATTCAGTTATTAAACTACAGCCTCCTCATTTTATTGCTTGGGTTATTGCCCTTCCTAATTTGTTCCTGAAACAAATGTACACCATGCGTTTGCAATGCGTAGTCTGCAAAGTGAACTGCTGCACCCGCCTAGGATGGCTCTTATCTCTGTGCTATCGTAAGGCATAGTTATATAAGCCACCTGGGCTTTAACAGGAACGAAATGACACCCAGATCAATGCTACCTGAAGATCTTACCTTCCTTATCAGGCCTCCCCCTGGACAAGCAAGGTCTGGGGCTTTTGCTAGCTAGCCATTCCAACCTCATTTCTGTGTGGGTTATTTATGCAATGGCGTTTCCTATAACAGTTCTGTGTGTTTTGAAAAATTTATTTTTCTTTAGAAAACCCTTGAAGATGGAATTTTTGACAGATGTGTCGCCTAAGACACAAGGAAGTTAAATGACTTGCCTGAGGTCACAGCGGAACTTTATTTTAACAAATCCTAGAAGATTTCCTGATTGCCATAGTTCTCAGTCAGAGTCATTCGTGGTGGAAAGGACTATGTTTTATTTATCTTTGTAATTCCCACATCACATCCACTAGCACTCACTACACATAAGAGATAATCAAGTTTTCTCAATTACTACAAAGCTCTAATTATACACAGTGAACATTTCTAAAAGGAGACACGCGTTGCAAAGTGCTCTGGAGAGAGTAAGCCAGGTATAAGGTTTCTTCCTGCCGTCAAGGAGCATCCCTACAGCATGGAAGGGGAAACTCAGGCACATTTTCAGGAGCAAAAATTTTAAGTCAGGAAAAAAACGTAGTAGGTTCTAGGAGAGAAGTAAATCACAAATTAAAATCCACTAGAACATCATGGAATGGGAAAATATATCCATCCAAATAGAAGCATAGAAGAGATAACACTGACTTTGAACCGTAAAGGGTAGATGTCATTTGACAAACAGAGATAGCTGGAGTGGGATACTCCAGTGCTCAGAATGGCAGTTGGGGAGAAGTTGAAAAGTCAGAGGGATGCTGGGGAAAGTTGTGGAGAAGCTGAAAGAAGAGATTAGGATTTAACTCTGTAGAGTCACTAATGTCTTGCTTGGAAATTCAGACATTATTGCATAGACTATGAAAGACCACGGAAGGCAGTCTATCCGGATATTCAGCAAGGGTATTGAGCCTGTAGGTGGGTTCCAGCGCTGTGGAAATGAGTGAGTGCTGCATGCTTTGGGGCGATTTCTCTCATCCAGATGGGGAAGGTTGGAGAAGAAAGAGGAGGTGAGATGAGTTATAAAGTTTTCACTGTAAGTGACAGGTAATGAAGGCCCAAACTGAGAAAGTGACAAAGGGATCAGAAACAACACAGCAGTGGTGGGACACAATCGCAGGGGTACCATCCACGGACTGGATGCGCCCTCCACAGTTAGAGTGAAACAACTACTCGACTTTCAGTTGGAGAGCCCTGTTGGGCCAGTGAGCTGCGCCCTCCACAACTAGATTGAAGACAACAACTTCACTTGAAGCTGATGGGTCTTGGAAAAACACACTGTTCCCCAATTTAAAAAAAAAAAATCTTAAAAAAAAAAACAGAGGATAGGGAGATTAAAGTGTCAGATTATTTCAAGGTTTCAAGTTTCTGGGGAGGAGGACATCATTACATTACAGACAGGGTAGACTGGAGAAGAACAAGTTCAACAGAAAAGTTCTGGAGTTTTATGGTGAATGCTAAGAAAATGTATTGGGTGCTACATAAAAGAAAGGATAGACATGCCACGGTCAAAAGTATATTTGTGCAGAGGCTTATTAGAATTTGACAACCTGAACTGTCACTCTACAAAATTGAACATAAGGTCAACCCCTATGAAACAAAATGACGTATTAGAGTGAAACCTTGCTCTCCAGGGGAAATGAAGGGATTTTAGGTGATGTCATTAACACAGATGTGTGACTAAACGACTAGATCGTATCTACATGGAATCTATTAATTCGCCCCAGCAAAGGTCCGTGCCCCTAAAAGTACTCTTGCTGGTTTCTATCTTACGTTTTGTCATTTATTTCAATGTGGGCAATTGTCTCAAGAGCATTTTCTTGCACTTAGAGAAATGTTAAAAAAATTAACAGTCTCAGCCACCATGGTGGAGAAAATCAAGACCATGATGATTAGGATACACACTATTCTAGAGGGGTCCATGAGGGTAGAGAGGAGCATCTTAAGTGGCAGGAAGAAAAGAGGGAAACTGATTGAAGGCTTCTCAAGGAGGAGACTCAAACTCCTAAGGAGTGAGGAAGAAGCAGCAAGTTCAGGCAAGGAGCCAGCTCCAGGCAGAAGTTACACCAAATGTGAGGGTGGGAAGGTACATGGTGAACTCAGGAGCCACGGTTAGTTCTGGGTAGCCCCCCAAGCGGATGTGCTTGTTGTGTGTGTGTGGGGGGAGGGGCGAAAATGAGAGAGGTGTGGAAAGAGTTACACAGAAATGAGACTGAAGAGGTAAACTAAGGCAGGTCACACACATTTAGTTGATTTATTTACATATTATTACAAAAATATTTAAGATGTTTCATCTTACATATTCAAGAAAATAGAATTAACATCAATGAGGAAATCAAAGAATGAACATTTGTGAGCTATTGCTGCAATCATGAATAGTGGTTCAAGGTGGCTCACCCATTTCTGTCTGAGCTTCCAAGCTGCCAACCCAAAACAGAAAACATGACTCACAATAGCTAGTAAACAAAAAGAATTCAGTTGCTCAGAAAAAGCAGGTGCACTTGGTATGTAGAAAGTACTCCTTAAAGTTCCCTGGGAGGAAATTTTCCATATAGGAACACTGAGACCTGAGAGGTACAGATCTGGGGAGAACGACCCTTGAAAGGCAGGAAGCCTGATTTAGAGGGTGAGAGGCTGGCTGCAAGAAGGAACAAGGCCTCCAGTGTCCCTCTGCAATGTGAGCTGCTTTCCTGCCATTATGAAAATAAATCAAGGTCACACACCAGGACCTACAGGCCACATCCAGCCAGCAGATGTGTTTGTCTGGCTGGCACAGTGTTTTAGTTTTTGCTGTCTTTTGTTTTTACTTTCCTCCCATTAGTACAAAAGCAATGCATTTGTAACATTTTGAAAATACAGATGAGAAAAAAAAAAAAAGACAAGCTATAGCCTGGGCCACCTGCTCTTCTATTGCCTCATCCCTGGCCCAAGTCATATAATTGTGTTTCCTACTTGGTCACTGTGATCCCCAAAATAAAATCATGAACTATGTATGATTCCTAAAATGAAATCACAATGAAAAAACAATTCAGAGAAAAGAAAGAAAAGAATAAATGGGAAGGCAGTTGTTCAAGAAGAGAATGAATCTCGTAAGTCAAGAATAATTCATGGTATTTTAAAACATCAAGTAAACATCCTAAGCAAAAGAATCTATTAAACTTCATCAAGATTGGAAATAAAAAATGTTTAAATAATGAAATAGAAATAGGAGAAATACAATTTATGCTAAAAGAGATACAAATCTAGTCAAAACTTAAAACTCAAAAGTAGAAAGGATAAAAGACTAAGAACAAGAACAGAAAAGGTAAAATTAGTGCAAACAACATAAAAAATTTAAAGCTCAATGGCATCATAGAGACTAACAAATCAAAAGGAAAAACAAAACCGAAAAGTAATAGACAGTTCTAAAGAAAATACATCCAAGCATTCTGAAAAGTAGAGAAAGCAATGGAATATTAAAAACATAAAAGAGGAAAATGAAAGCTACATAAATTTGAGCCATCAAGTTCCCTAAAATAATCTTGAGGCACAAAGCTAAAGTACTTCTCTATTGAAGTGCAAGAGACTGAAAGGAAGCCAGTAGAAAGCACACAGCAGTAGAGATCTTTGACCCAGTCCTGAGTCTCCCCTGGCACCCCTCACCACTGATCCTTTTCTGACAGGGGTGGAGTGTCTGAGGGGCAGAGGGCAATGTGATGCTCTCAGCAAGGCCACTGTTGCCTGCAGCACAGTGTCTCCTCCCCTGGCAACCACTGCTTTTTGCAGCTGGCACCTCAAATCAGGGGTGGCTGGCCTCTCTAATTCAAACATCTGGAGGGTACCCAATTTAATCTCAGAAAACATCCTTCGGTTTTTTTCACACTTGTCAGTAGAAGACATACTACTTAGTTTATACTGGGTGGAATTTGTGCACAGGCAGCGTTGCCCTTGAGAAACAGGCAGAAAAAGGGGCAGAATGAGCATAGCTTCCATGGTATGGTGGGCCCTCTCTAATCCAGAGTCTGGTCTTCACCTTGACAGGTTTAAGAGACCTCGTTCATCATCAGTGCACTCCACCACGAGTCCAGCAGTCCCCACGGCAATGAACTCCACCAGGTAAATTGACTCCACAGGCTTGTTTATTCTGACCAATACAATGCAGATTCTTGGGAAAAAACAACTTATGCTATGACATTACCATAGATATATTAAACTAGATCTTACCTTAATTTCTATTACTGGTAGTCATATGTTGGTGTTTTGATGAGAGCTGAGATTATCTCTCTTGGTGATACCAGGAGGCATCCCTGGGGCTAATTTCTCTTGGACAAGCAGTCACTACTGCCCCCTTCTCTGTGTGTCATAACCTGAGGGAGACATTATACTGAGTGAGAAGCACTCTTACTGGCCCACCAACAATACTTTTAAAAGTTTTATTAATTGTTCTTATAAAATTAATTTAAGGCTTAGATCTTACTATACATTTTGTATACTTATGTCCCCTGTGAGAAGCCAAGGATAAAGAATGGGTAAGATTGTGACTTATTTATGGTTCTTATTTCAAAACAAAAATCAAGAGCTAAAATTCACCTTGTAGTTTTGTATCTATTCTTAATATTACTCATCCTTTCCTCTCACCTTTGCATCTACCGTTGACAAAGCAATTACCTGGCAAAATAGTTCCTAGATGTCCCTGTAAGTATTTCCTTCCCAACCCTGGTTTAGGATCCTTAAGAATTCTTTCTGTGTCTCTCAAATCATAATGTTGTTACTGGAACAGAGAAGTTAGAGAAGTTATATACAGGTATGTATGAACCAAAGCCTCCATCCATCTACCCATCCACCCATGCATCCACCCATCCATCCATCCATCCATCCATCCATCCATCCATCCATCCATCCATCCATCTATCCATCCATCCACCCACCCATTCATCCATCCACCCATCCATTCATCCACTCACCCATTCCATCTCCATTTTTCTCTCCTCTGTTTTCCTCCCTCCCATTTTTCCTCCCTCCCTCCACAGGAGTGAGGTTTTGAACCTCAGGGAGGAGAGGGGTCAGACAGCACAGGTCTCTTCTTTTGTGACTGATCCTTTGTACCCTTTCTTCTTCCTACTTTGACCTGTCCCTCCTCTTTCATCTCCTCCTCTCCCTTAATGGACCTTTATTTTATCTCTATTCTGGCCACTCTATGAAATTGTTTTCATACTATTGCTTTCCTTTTCCTGTCCTGTTTCTGTCGGGCAGACTGACCTCCTGAATGCTACAGGTTCTTTAGAGAAGACCTATTGGGAGATGAACAACCATGCCCCCAAGCTTACCTGCACTGGTCATTCTCTACGCCTGCCCTCATCTATTCCCTGCCCTTCCGTGCCCTGCATCACCTCTCAGTTCAGGCAATGAGAGACACTGGCAGAAGTCAAGAGGGCAGGGGGAGAGAGGGGCAGCTTCCTTATCCCCCCAACAACCCCTGTCACTCTATGGCCAATGTTTCCATTCAGACACCTCTCTTCTTCTACAGCCACAGCTTACCAGGGGTCTCCGGCAGTACTGTCCCCTCGTCCTTCCCTCAGGCCCAGATGTGCCAATGGCTTCCCATGGTTGCTAGTCCCTGGATTTGCACCATCCTTCCTCAGTCCCCTCTGTCCTGTCCACATCTGTAAATTACCCTTCATTAAACCTTTCAGTGACACCTTTGCAGTGTACCATCTGTTTCCCACGGGACCTGGTCTGAAACGCTTCCTAATCTGTTCCCCACAAATAAGTACCATGTCCTCACATGGTCTTCCCCCTGTGCACACAGCCCATCCTCTTCTTAGAGAACACCAGCCATAGTAGATTAGGACCCACCCTAGTGGCCTCATTTTGACTTAATCACCTCTTTAAAGACCTTACCTCTGATTATAGATACATTTTGAGGTAGTGGGGTTTGGGACTTCAACATATGAATGGGATAGGGGCCATAATTCAGCACATGATGGTATTAATCTAACTGGAAAACATTGGCTTCAATTTATACTATACTATAAATATAGTATGACTATACTATACTTCAGTATAACTATACTATACTTAAGTACACTATAAATATATCATACTGTATTTATACAATGGTTTCTAATCTTGTGCCCGCCCAATACACATAAAAGCTATATCATGAGCCTGCTTGTAAGACCCTCCAATGACAGATGCTCCTAAGAAGAATGTGATGGGGGAGCCCATCCCAGCCCCGGGGAACAAATCAGAATTGGAGAGTGGGGGTAGTGCAAATTCCCTTACCCGGACCTAGAGTCACTGTTTCTCAAGGTTCTTTTGAGGAACAGGCTTTTCTGTCAATAACAATTGCTAGGATCTTAGAGATTGATTCTGTTAGGTTTAAATATAGCTACAGTTAATGACGTATAGATTATTGCAGTGAGGCCCTGCTAAAAGCAGTTCCCCACTTGATTGCTAGTGGAATCCAGGAGAAGAGGCTGTGCTCAGCCAGGCTGGGGAAACTAACAGTGCCCCACTGTCTTTCTATAATTCTGGTTGTTGTTTTTTGGTTTTGTTTTGGGTTTTTTTGAAAGCTAGAGAACCATTAGGCAAGCGCCATAAAACTCATGGCACCAGGTATCCAGAAGTGAGAGCGGATGTGTTTTCCACGTGCTGTGGAGGCAGTGAGGGCTCTGGGCATTGGAGTTAGGCTCGTCTGGCTCTGTCCCATCTTCTCACCATGTGTCTACACTGCCTCCTCTCGTCCTTTCCCTGAAATTAGGTCTTTAGATCTGAAATTTAAGAGAGCATTCATCTTATTACTCTCCCCCACTTCACCCCCATTTGCAACAGTAATAGTCATACTTCATGTAATACTAGTCGCAATAGTAATACTTCTCTTCAAATGATTCAAAATGAAGTCATTTTTGCTTTTAAAATGATCTCTCTGGGCGCGGTGGTTAAGCGCTGGCCTGGGAAGCCAGCATCCCCAGTTCGGTCCCACATATGAGGGCCAGTGACACTGCCCTCAAAAAAATAAATAAATAAATAAAATAAAACAAATACAGATTATGGGCCGGCTGAGTGGCACGGTGGTTAAGAGCTGGCTTGGGATGCCAGCGGCCCTGGTTCAGATCCCACATATGAGGGCCAGGAACACTGCCCTCTAAAAAAAAAAAAAAAAAAATCTCACTTGTACTTTTAAAATTATAAATGAAAACAAATTTTTTTTTCTTATTCATTTTTTTTATTAGTTTCAGGTGGACAACACAATGCAATAGTTATACTCTTTACCCCCCAAAGTGACAACTCCTCTCCCCCAGTTTGCCACCCCACTCCCCCCCATATCATACATATCTATCACAACTCCCCTGACTCCCCTCCACAGTATACTCCACATCCCGTGACCATCCACATATTCAGTTACAGTTGGCATACAATACTATACAACATCAGTTTTAGGTGTACAGTGCAGTGATCAAGCCTCTACTCCATCCATGAAGTGGTCTCCCTAACAAGACATGTGACTATCTGACACACCACAAAATTTTTACAACAGTATTATATTCCCCGATCTGTGTTTCATATCCCTGTGGCAATATTGTAGTTGTCTATTTATGCTGTCTAATCCCTTCCCCTTCCCACGTATCCCCACCCCCCTCCCAATTAGCAACCCTCAGTTTTTCCTCTACATCTACGACTCTGTTTACTTTGATCGCTCTTCAGACTCCACACACAAGTGAGATCACATGGTACCTGTCCTTCTCCAACTGACTTATTTCACACAACATAATAGTCTCTTCACAACATTATCAATTACCTTCCCAGAACTGCCCCCATATCCCTGCAGCAACATTGTAGTCCCACCTACACTGTCCAAAACCTTCCCCCTCTCCCTCTTCCCCACTCCCTCCCAGCCAGCAACCATCAGTTTTTCCTTTATATCTGCTTGATATGACTTCAATCTTCTTAAGTTTACTGAGACTTGTTTTGTGGCCTAACATGGTCTATCTTGGAAAATGTCCCATGTGTACTTGAGAAGAATGTATATTCTGTTTTTTCAGGGTGAAATGAACTAAAAATATCAACGAAGTCCAGCTGGTCTAAAGTATCATTTAAGGCCCCTCTTTCTGTGTTGATTTTCTGTCTAAAGGGTCTGTCCATTGGTGACAATGGTGTTGAAGTCCACTACTATGATAGTGTTACTGTTGATCTCTGTCTTTATGTCTGTCAAAATCTGTTATATGTAATTAGGAGTTCCTATGTTGGGTGCATAGATGAAAAACAAATTTTTTTGAATCAATACTATATTGTCGTTCCCAATAACTTTGCCTGTTTTGACCCACATTATGTCCCAGTTTTAAAAATTTGTTTTCAAACTAATTAGTTTGAAATAAATACCATGCCCTCCCACCCATTCATCCATCTATGCTTAACTCCTTCCCACACATGCACAGGAAATCCCAAGAGCCAAGGAGAAAAGCAGGAATGCTTCCAGATCAATGAAGACCCCAGGGTCAAAGCCAGGGCAGACACAATCCCACCACTTCCACGTAACCCCAGCATCCGTCAGCTCAGGAATGCTTTAGAGAAACAGAGCTCAACCTTCCCACACACGACATGGACAGGACACAATGTCCCAGATCCTTGCACTAACATCCATCCCGTGGTGATTTCCTTCACCTATGTGACATCCTCCCACCTCTCTAGCCCATGCCATAAGCATTGGTCCCACTAAAACTGTAGGCTCCTTATATTCAGACACAATTTCTGTTTGCCCCACTCATTGTCTTTCAAAAAGCGACATTAAATAATGCTACAAGGCGTTCCAATCAAGAAGCATTTACCGAGCACCTATGCTCTGCCCAGAGCAACAGCAGCACATGCTCGTCGGTTTCCAGGGGACGCTGGGCAGGAGGTGGTGTGGAGCGCTCTTCAACTGGAACAAACGTGTGGGGCACGTCACTGCCCTCGCACCTTCAGATACACCCCTTTGCCGTATGTGGTGAACCACTTCCCACCAACAGATTTTGACACAGTTCTACCATGAAAATTCTGTGGCTCTCTGGCAAAGGCATTATAAAAGCATTTGAAAAGGAAGTATGGTCTAGATGGAGCCTAACAAACGATTTCTGGTTTACTTGCCAAGACGTGTAGGAGGTAAATATAAAACAAAGCTCTAGCAAGTTGAGCACTTTCTGTCTCTAAAAAGAAGGCTGCTGACTACAGGCCAGCCACACAGCCCTTGTGCAGCTCCTCGCACTGCAATTGGCCAGGAAGCAGATGCCATCAGTATGCGGCACTTGGATGCCATCGCAGACATTTGCAAGCGTGTGGCCAGATACTGGCTTACTCAGACAACCTGCAGTCTCATTTATAACCTCCTTTGGAAATCACAAAGATGCTAACGGTGGTATTCTTCGACATGTTTCGCTTTTACATGTGATCAAAGATCATCATTTTAAGTGGGCCCTTAATCTTTCTTATATGTGGGAGGCAACAGGTTATGCACCGTTCCCCTGAAGCAGTAAATCTCAGCACTTCACAGGTGCCTGGGGAGATTTCAGTTAGCACTTTTGGAGGGCAAAATGATCATCTTCAAACTGCACAATTCAACTCAAATAATTAATTGTCTACAACAGCATGGAAGGCACGACACGGTTTCCCAGGGTCTGGGTCCACAGAGGGAATAAGACAAGTGCAGAGAAGTCAGGGTACATCCAGGCCAGGGGGGGAAGGGCTGGTACAGTGACAGATAGATGCAGAAGGGAAGCTGCTTGAGGTAAGAGGCTCAGGAAAGAGGGGCTGGAAGGAAGGATGTGACATCTGAGATGAAATTTAAAGAATGGGTGGGATTTCAGGGAGATAAAAGAGGAGAAACCCACAGGCTGTCAGTAGGCCATGTGGGTTCTTGACCCAGCCCTGCCTGCCTTCTTCCCGATAATAGAAAACATTGATTGTGTACTTACTGTGTACCAGGCACCACTTGAAATACATGTTACATAATATGATCCATTTGATTCTCCAAATATTCCTGAGATTCTCCATACGATAATCTTATCTCATTTTTCATATCAGAAAAATGACTCAGAGAGGCTAAGCAACTTGCCCAGGGTTGCACAGCTATCAAGTGGTGAGCAGGACTTCAACCCCAGGCAAGCTGGTAAGAGCTGCAGGTTAAACACCCCTTATCCTGCCCTTAGGGGCTTGGGCCCAACACTTGGGGCTCAGCTGCAACTTCTAGTTCTCATTGACTCTGCTTTAGGGTCAGTGCTCTCGGTTCGACCTCTGCCTTCTTCTGAGAGTCAGGAGCCCTTGGAGTTACCTTACATGTTTTTTTGTAAACATAACATCTTTTTTATTGTTTTCCTTTTTGAAGAGCAACACTTATTTACTGCAGAATAATTAGGTGATGGAGATAAGCAAAAAGAAAAAAAAGACTTCTATAATTCACACCCGCCCCTGAGACAGCCACCCTTCACATATTACAAAGCATCCTCGCAGACAGTCTTGCGCATGTATTAATATTTCCTAGCTGGGGTGAACACACACAAACACAAACTATCTTGCAATCTGCTTTTTTCACTGAGCACTCACACAAACATCTGTCCCTGTCAATAAATATTTATCTATAATCTGATTTTCAATCATTCCCCCTACGCGTTTTCTTCTAAGAGGGAGTTAGATGAAGACAGAGACAAAGCATGCATGTGGTGGGGGGGTAGAGGGGAGTGTCTTTTGGGGTCTGAACCAAGGAAGGGGCCCTGGAATTGACCACCCACAGAAGGAAGTAGGAACATAGGAGGTACCTTGGAAAGGGGCTCACAGTTATAAATGTAGTCCAGATGGGGTGATGAAGCATGGCAGATCCACCCCGATGCCAAGCTGATGCAGGTGCCCAGAGGGGCTATGTCAGGGTCTGACACTAATGAGGCCAATGCAGAAAGAACCAGGTCAGCCAAGGGAGTCCAGAAAGTGAGGGAGGGAGGCACAGCAGAGCCAGGGCGGGAATGAGGCAGGAGGCCAGGCCCAGACAGATGGCCCAGCCTTCCTGCCAGGCCCTCAGGACTCAGGCCCTCCAGAGTCAGGCAGCCAAGGACCAGGCCAGCCAGCGCTGCTGAGAATACAGGGCCAGGGCTGTGGCCATGCTCCCTGGGCAGAGGAGAGTGGGCGCAGACAGCAGGTTTCTGGGTGCTTGTTAGAAAAAACTGGGACTGAGCCAGACTGGGCCGGGATTGACAGTCTACCCAGTTCTGACTGCCCAACTAAGCCTGATAATCAATCCTTTTATGGCGCAAAAACAAGACATTCATGGCTGGGAGTGTTCTCTGGTCTGTGATCTCTATTTGCTCTAACTTCGGACTGTAACTACCCCCGCCTCATGGGGTACTTCGAATCCCTGCGTTGGGCTGGACTCTTGTTTGCCACCGTGCTCTGCCTGCCAGATGGGACTGTTTCCCACACCTGTACATGGGCAGGTCCCTCCGGACCACCCCCAGCGTGTCTGAAGACATTGCAGGAAAGGCAGCAAGTGAGGCAAGAATTAGGCAGGCAAACCCAGGTCCTGGGCTGAGATGGGCTGGGCCATGGCACCAACTGCCTCCAATGACAGGCCAAGGAGCCTAGTCGAATTAAGGAGTAAATGGAGAGCCCTTGGATGGTTCTAAAGCCTGAGACTGAGAGATTGCTCTGGAAATAGGAAGATGGATGTCTGAGGGGAGAGGCTGAAGCAGTAGTTAGTTCTGGTGACTTTACAGTCAACTGGGAAGTTGCTATTTTTTTATTTAATGCCTAGGTCCCACCTTCTGTGACTCTGACTTAACTGATCTGGGGAAGATATTTTAAAAACATCATGAGAGTCTTATCTGGGAATCAAAAATTTTACAGAGAGGAAATATCTTCAAAACATAGCTGAGTGGTATACCCATCGTTTTAAAAGCAGTCAGCTAAATGCTATTTACAGGATTAAATTTCCTTCTCCATTTCCTCCTTGGGTATCTGGTTCCTACTCAGTTTTGCACCATTCCTTGAATTTGGGTCCACCCTTCTAGCACCCATCCCTCTCCTCTGCCACCTTCCACCCCACTTACCAGTCCCCCCCCCCACCTTGGTCAGCCACCCCAACACTCAGTAATTAACCTTGGCTGTGGTTCCAAGTTCTGCATGTGCCCTCCCAACTTGATTCGATGTGAACCATTGTTTTCCTGCCAAGCTGACACCCCCGGTCTGTGTAGGGCAGATGAGAGGGGAGGGATCCAAAAGACACAGCAAAAAGGAAGCATATGGGTCTTGGCAACGGATTGAATGTGACAGGCTCTGATTGTGTCATTACAACTGAAGAAAGAAGAACAAGACTCCATTAAGCAACCAAGAATTCTTGCCGCTTACCAACCTTTTCTGGGGAGACGGTGTGCAGGGTCCGTAGGAGGAAGAAGGTTCCCTGGTTGCAAGTCTTTAACTGTAGGAGGATTTGTGTTTCCGGCAATGACAGAATCACGGTGGGTAACTAGGAGAGAAGAATGAATTGACAGGTGTGGCAAAGCAGAAGAGGAACCTGTCATCAGGAAAAGATAACAGAAATCAGTAAACCCACAGAAGGAGTGGGGAGGATCAGGGCAGCATAGATGCCAGAAAGAGGGGGAGGCTCAATGTGAAGGAAAGTTCTGCAGATTTGACTTGGGAGCCGTAATTTGAGCAAACGAGCTCTCTCTGGTATACTATAAGGATTTTCCCTCCCGGTACAAAACTAAATGGTTACAGTTAAGATGAGATGAGTTTACTCTGTGAGTTTAATGGTTAAAATGGACTCAGTTGGGAAACAGCACATGAGACAAGGAAGGTCTGATCTAACGGGCACAGAGTCCAGCTTTCATTGGGAGAAAATTCCCAAGCAGCCCTGAGAGGTCCTGGGAGGCACCCACCCAGGGGCCTCAGCCCGAAACTCCACAATTTGATATTCATTTCCTTATGTTTCTTTCCCTTTGGTCCTCTTTCTAAAATTCTGACACTCTCATTTACTCATAGCACATTCAGCACATTTGCATCAAGGTGTTAATAATTTCTCAGGTTTCCTTTCCTGATGACAGATTGTTGAGTAAGGGTGAAAACACCAGAAATTTGGATTATGAAGGAGAGAGAGAGAGAGAGAGAGAGAGAGAGAGAGAGAGAGAGAGAGAGAGAGAGAGAGAGAGAGAGAGAGAGAAAGAGAGAGAGAGAGAGAGACAGAGTTATTTGTACACCCACGTTCATAGCAGCATTATTCTCAAGAGCCAAAAGTGGGGCAGCAACCCAAGTATCCACTGATGCATGAGTGGATAAACAAAATATGGTCTATACATGCAATTAAATATTATTCAGCCTTAAAAAGGAAAGAAATTCTGACACATACTACAATATGGATGAATCTTGACAACATTATACTATGTGAAATGAAGAAGTCACAAAAAGACAAATTCTGTATGATCCCACTTATATGAGGTCCCTAGAATAGTCAAATTCATAGAGACAGGGAGTAGAAAGGTGGTTCCCAGGGGTCGGGGGAGGGGAAATGGGGAGTTAGTGTTTAATGGGGACAGAGTTTCAGTTTTGCAAGATGAAAAGAGTTCTGGAGATTAGTTGCACCACAATGAGAATACACTCAATGCTACTACTGAACTATACATGTAAAAATGGTTAAGAAGGTAAATTTGAGTTACATGTATTTTATCACATATAGCTAAAAAGAAAAGTTATTTATTTAAAGTTATATATTTAAAAAGAAAAGTTAAGGGTAACAAAAGCCAAAACCAAATTTTGCCAACTTTGAAATTTTGTAGAGCAGGTCCTGAATGAAAAAAATATTTTACTTTTTTGTGTGTGTTCTGTTTTTTTTTTGTTTTTTTGTTTTTTTAAGAGACAGAAGGGAGAGATGTAGCATGGTGATTGCTTTTCTGTTCTGGAATTTCCATATCTGAATCCTCATTAGTGGACATTAGGGTCCCTTTCACCACCATCAGGTTCAGGAGCAGCAGCCTGTTTCAGCATTTGTTGAATGTCTGCTCTAGTGTCAGGCACACCAGGCAGTTTCTCTCACAGTCCTCACAACAGCCCTAATAAAGTAGGTACTATTACCATGTTTTCCCCCAAATAAGGCCGGGTCTTATATTAATTTTTGCTCCAATGATCTATATTTATTCATGTACAAAAATCTATATTTATTCAAACAGTCATGTCTGGCTGATGATCTTAACTGGGGCTTATGTTTGGGGTGGGGCTTATAGTACGAACATCCTGAAAAATCATGCTAGGGCTTATTTTCCGGTTAGGTCTTATTTTCAGGGGGAAATAGTATCCCTGTTTTACAGATGGAGAAACTGAGGCCCATTAACTCTTCTAAGATCAAAAAGCCAATAAGTGGTGAATTCTTATTTTGGGAAGTTTGTTTTTTTTAGCCCTAAGATCAGTTTTTATAGCCCCACATCTTTATTCACCTCAGAAAATTACAGAAAACTTGAAAGTAGAAAATAGATCTTCTTGATGGCAAGGGGGAGAATCAGGGCGAGTAGAAGAGTCCAATTAAACACCAGGCCACTGTGTGCAGCTCCAAGCCAGCTTCCTGCATGCTGAATCTTGATGCATTTAATCTAAACTTAGCACAAATAAATGTCCCTGATTGCTCAGATGTATATATGCAAAGTTAGCAAAAGTACATAAGATCTTGGGACACTATCAGTGGGCCAGAAAGCAAGGAATTCTGAGCTTGTTTTCTCTCTCCCAATCATGTAAGGAGCCTACAGCAAGTAACCGTGTTTCTATCGTGTTTACACTTCATCATATATGGGTGAAGATGGTCCTCTCCCTTCCCCTTCTCCATTCTGCAATCCAACTCAACAGGCTGTCAGCCCACCCCTCACTTCTATCCCAGTTAAACCTTTCACTGGCTCTCTCAGGACTTCGATCAGAGCCTGCACTCTAATCTACAAGGCCTGCATGAGATGATCCCACCTCTTCCAGCTCCTCTCTCTTGGCTGATATACATGTGGCCAGTTCTACCCTTATTGAGTTACTTATAGTTCCCTGAACACACCCTTCTTTCATATCTTTCACATAATAGTAAGCGCCTCCGTTTACCTAGTGTACAAGGCACTGTGTTAAAGGTTTAACGTATGAAATCTCCTTTCATTTGTAGAGCAATCCAGCAAGGTATTATTAATTCCATTTTACAGATGAGGAAACTGAGGCTCAGAAATATACAGCAATCTGCCTATGGTCACATAGCTAGTGAGAGGCAGTCAGGATTTGAAACAGGCTTGCCTGACTCCAAAGCCAGTGTCCTCAAACAGGGTCTGTCCACATGGCCAAATTGTACATCTTAAAGCACCATTCACATTTGATTGCTACAAATCCTTCTTTAAGCCCTTTTTGACCCCGCCACCAATGCCCTCCCCATGCATGCACTTTCTTTATCCTCCCTGCCTCAATAGCACCCTGCCCACACTCACTACTTATATTAATAACACACAGGCATTTAGTACCTGCTATGGGCCAGGTCTGTGTGGTGTGTACATGACAGCAAGGTGAGCAAATTGCCCCTGTCTGTTTAGGGATCTAATTGTGGCTCCCTCAAGGGCAGGGCCTGGGGTGTACTTTTGTTGAGATCCCTTATCCAGCAAGGTCCTTCAATTATTGGATAGATCTGCTTCTCAGCCTGAGGCTGATGGTTAGGAGTGGGTTCACCCAGTGAGGGACTGTCTCCCCAGCTTTGTATGTTTCCCCAAGGGGGATTCCTCTTCTCCTGAAATCCTCCATGATGCCCACACACAACAGGGCAACCCAGATCGGAGGCTCAGAGCAGCAGGCACAGACCCATGTCTCCCAAAGGGTGTGCGGATCCTAATCCCCAACTCGTCATTTTTGTTTAACAGTTCTTTTCAAAATTGTATCTGTCCAAAAATAATCTGGCTGCCAAATCACTTGTAAGAAATACGCTGCTCAAACTTGTGATATACTAAGCTTGCCTGAGCATCAGAGCTGAAGAGAAAGCAAAGGTGACCTCTCTTTTGAGCCTGCGGCGAGTTTTCTCACAGGAAGAGAAGTGCAGAGCCAATGTGACTGTCGTGTCCTAACGTGCTGGCTGTAAGAACAGGGGATTCGGGACTTACCAATCACGCACCCAGCCCATTCACCTTTGACTTACCTTCCATATATGTGAAGGAATTCCCATCTCATCTGCTGACGCTTCAAAAAACTGCCAAGTCACCCACTCTGAGTTGCTGCCACTCTGTGTTGATGGGATGACATGCCCTTGAGCCAAGGATCCTGTCCCTGAACAGTATGCCAGACAGAAGCTGCACTAACCCTTTTAGGCCATGAAGGCCCCACTTACCAGATTGCTCTTTCAGAGCAGTCAGGGCACCTGACTCATGAAATGAAATAATAATCACATGGCTCCGTTCTAACACGTGAAGAAGGAGGCCTTGGCTATTGCTTCTCTTCCTTGAGAATCTCGTCTGCTGTGTGAAACTTTTCAAACTAGGGGATTGTAATCATATTTTCTAGACACCTTCAAGTAGGTCTCTAACATATGTCTTAGGTGTCCTGATAAATGGTTAATAGGCCACCCTTGATAGGCTGCCCAGCCTTTTACCTCGTAACTATCTTGAATCACCAATATGGAAGACTGAAACAGCTTCCGGGGAAAAAAGCGATTAGACACTATCAGCAGAGGCTTCCATCATGTAGATACAACCTCAGGGATGTGAATTTTCTGTCTTCGATTTCCCTCCATTTTCCCTCTACTGAGAAACGTATTTATGAGGCTGGGCTTACAGAAGTAATATTGCTGACATCTCATCTGAAGCTTTCTTTTCTTTCTTCTTTCTAGCCTGCTTTGCTTTGCCTATATTCTTGATGTTCTGGGTGTTTGTTTCTTTTTTTTCTTTAAGGCAATATTAAAACATGTATTGACATTGACTTCCAGTCAATGATTTTTCTTCTGAGAAAGTGTTCCTTAATATGACAGTAATAAATTGTGGTTATTTCTGGAGAAAGGGAGAGGGAACCAGATTTGGGGGTAGGGATAGGGATGGCAAATGGAATTTTAGTCTTTCTCTAATTGTTGACTATTTTCTAAAGAAGCATATATCCACGTATTACTAATGTAACTACAAAACTGAATTTTAAATAAGTAAAAACAATAATGAGACAAAAATATGTTGTAACTGATTTGGAGGTTGATATTGTTTTCCCCAAACACAACTAAATTTATGCATTCCCGAGGTCCTTGCTGCCTTCTGAGAAATGTGTTCAGTCTGCACAAGCTGCTTGCTGCTGCTGCAGCTGCTGCTGCTTGTCTGGCCTGTGGACATCCACCCTGAGTGCTGGGCACCCTCCATCTCCTGCCCATCACCTTTTCCATTGCCTCCTAGGGTGATGCTGCACCTGTCTAGGGGGTTGCTTCCAATATTCCCAAAGTTGCAAACTCTCTAGGAGTCCAAATGGCCTTCTGTTCCCTTCAGACCTTCCAGCTCTGGAGCCCATCTATTTGTGCAGGGGAAATGTTCCATCTTCCTTGGGGCTGGGAAAAGCCACAGATACTAGGCTTGCTGCTTCTTTTCTTGGCCTTGACTTAAGAACTCACCTTGTCCATTGTTTGTTCCTAGGACCTTCAAAATATCCTCTTTGAAAACTCTCTTCCCCTTACAAAGCATTCAGGAAGATAATTTGGAGGGGAAAAATGAATTTTCGCTGGCCCCACAGCTTTGCAAATAGCTTAGATTCAGTCATATATATTTACTTACCTATGCTTATATTAAAATATATGCAAGTATATTTGAAAGTATAAAGCCATATTTATATATGCAGGTATATGCGTGAACACACAATTCAAAGAGGGGTTCAAGCAAATACAAGGAGAGTGCTCATTGCATAATTTTACCACTTTTTGCTTTTGGAATTTTACTTTTACTGTGGTCCAATACATCCTATTAACAATTCTAGCTTGTAATTAATTCTCAATAGAATAGACTATTTCAATATGTTTGGAAAAATCTCCTTATGCGTTTAAATAATGTTATTTTTTTTTATCTTTCAAAAGTCATCATGGAGTAAAAAAGATTTCAAAATATCAGAGGTTATTATTAATGGTTTTTTACAAGTTAAATTAATGATAAGAAATGGTGCTATGAAATTCAGCAAGTATCCATGATTGACAGAGAAAAGTATGGGTATGTGCTCACCTTGTATGTTTTCCCATCCCTGTATCCACTACATCTTTTTTTGAAGTAAAATTGATATCACTGCTTATACAGTAAATATATCCCTTGACACAAACATATGTGAAATACATATCCCTATGAATAAATAGAAAAGGCAATGAAAATATGCTAAAGCAAAGGAATTGATTTGGTTTCTAAAGTAACTTTTTACATTAATAAGCTGGTTCTTGATTCTTAGGGTGGCTAAGCTTGGAAAATCAGGCTCAAGAACATCTGTTGCCCAGAAAAATAATCTATGATTCAGGGCAAAAGAATGAAAAATGGAATCCAAATGTACTACAGCTCATTTGGCTGGAACACCTGGGCTATTTCAGGTGTGTGGCAGTGGGGGGAGGAGAGTGTGTGCAAGTTTACCTGCATCTTTAATTTGAAGTGGCTTGGTTCCCGACATAATCCATACACTCAGCAGTAAGAGAGAGCTTGCTTAATTACTTAAGAGACCCAGAGAACAGCAGCAAGATCTTTACTAATGGAGGCATTTCTGGCCTCTTGTGCTTTTTTCTTCGATAAGCTGATTATTGCTTTATTGGCGCCAGTCTTGTCAGGACCATGGACAGCTCCACCACCGTAGGGAACAACTTGAGGAATTTTAGAGAAAAATAGACCTGAGAGATTACCATTTTCACACTCTACAGATGAGGAAAGGGGTGCATTCATAAGAGTTAAATGACATGTTCAAGTCATAAACTTAAATCCAAAAAGCAACGTCTCCCTCAACATAATAGAGCATAGAGAAAGAATCACTTAGAGTGAATGGGTTTAAATCTACAGTTGTCTTTTTTTTTTTCATTTTTAAAAATTTATTTATTTATTTATTTTTTTTTTTGAGGGCAGTGTCACTGGCCCTCATATGTGGGACCCGAACCGGGGCCGCCGGCTTCCCAAGCCAGTGCTCAACCACTGTGCCACTCAGCCAGCCCCTATAGTTGTCTTTTAATAGCTGTGTGGAGGTTGGGCTTCAGTTTCCTCATTCTGTGAAAGAGTGTAAAAATGTCTGCTGTGCACAATAGTGATGTTCAGAGATAAAGCAAATAAAATTCCAAACTCAACGACACTGTAAGGACTCCATAAATGATAGCCAGTGATCCCACATACCAGCCTGAGAAATAACTAACTGCAAAATACCCCCAAGGTGCTATCTACACCCCCAAAATGAGTGAGACTGTGAATTCCAGAGAGCTTGGAGTTCTACCTGACTTGTCATAAGCTATATGCTTGTCCTTCAGGGCAAGGAGTTTCAAAAATAACTATGCAATCCTTTTTTTCCCCTCAGATCATAAGGTTTCAGTATTAGCAAAACCTTATATATACATAACTGGGTAGTTTGAACCTGATTTATGAAGCTTAGCAAACTAGAACCTTCTGTTCAGTCTGGAAACCTTGTTCTATAGCTTTCTAGGCCTGTGCTCTCCATTAATCTCTTCCTCCCTACATTCCCCCGCTCCCCTCTTAGTATTTATATCACTAATATCCATTCTCCCTTTCTCCACTTGGTGTAGGATAGTCACTGAGTACCTCCTATGTGCCAAATACTGTGCAAGAAGGCAGGCATAGTTCCTGGCTTTGTGATGCTGCCATCAGAGGGAGAAGACAGACATTAAATAAGCAATTACCATAAAGTAGGACTGTAATCACTTAGATGGATCTCCCTGTTTCACAGAAGTGAAAAGTAGCTCTTTCTTAAAAAGAGCTTAAGGACTCTCATCCAAAAGGAAGAAAAGTGACAGAAGACATCATTATTATAATAGCCTCGTTCTTACCTCTACAATGGATGTATAATGGCAAAACCCAGCATTTCAAATTTCATAAAATGAAATATATGAATTTTTTTAGTGCTGTCAACTTTTTCCTTCATTGGGAAAAAAAAAACCATACATTTTTTGTGTATCCAATACACAAAAAAGAAAATCTTCCAGGAGTGCATTAAAATAGGTATCACAAAGCCCTAGACTGTGCCACTAATCACACTGGAATGCACACAAAGGATTGAAATTCAGTTATTGATAGTTCAGGCTGGAGTGTTTGAGAGTTTTTGCTTATGTAATTAATGTAGATGCTGAACTTGTACGCCGTACGTGCTTGTCCACTCTTGAGCCATGTTACTTGACTTATGGCATAAATTTCACATCTATGGCCTATTATGCAGAGCATATCCAATACAAATAAGGATTTGTGTGCAAATTTTCACCCTCAAAGAACTTTGTGAGCATTATTTAATACATTCTTGCCCATGTGGAAAGAGATGTGTTTTGTATCCTTATTTTTCAGAGACTTAGGATTGTGTATGCTTTATTTCAGGGCACTAAGGGACTCGGTGATGGGATTTGGGTATCTAAAACATGTAAAATCCTTATCTTCAATTATTTTGAGTGTGTGGGTTTCTAAGTGTGTCCTCCCTCACTCTCTTTAATGTTCATTCTCTTTTCTTTCTCCTACTTTTTTTCATACCAATCTTAGAGACCAGCAGTTCGAAAACAGGTTATGTTCAGAAGAAATCAGCAGCAGAAGAAAGGCGGAAAATTGACAAGAAAAAATATTTAGTTTGTAAATAATTCATACCAACTTATATGACACCTAACTTCCCTTCCCATGATTTATTACTGTCTTACTAAAATGATAATACCAGCTTCCTGTGTTGAATGACTTATATGCAGGCATTGTGTCAGACATCAAGGATAAAGTTCTTTTCTTTTTTTTTTTTTAAATGGAAGACACAAGGTCCTTGTCTTCAAGGAATTTATAGTCTATTGGGAAAACAACCTTGAAATCAGGCAACTTTGGTATACTTTGGTAAATGATATGATACTTGGACTCACAGAGTATAAAGACTGCATGTAGAAGAAGTATTTGATCTAGTCAGAAGCAATGGCAGAGTGGCAGAGTTCTTAGAGGAGCTAAACCCTCCTATGAGGTAAATAAGAGTTATCAGGGTGAAGCCGGAAGAGGCATTCCAGGCTAGGGGGCAGCATGAGCCCAGCAGGGAGGTCTGACCCAGCATGCTGTGTATGTGTGTGGTGGACAGGGGTGGTCAAGGAGAGAGGCGGGTAGTGGAAGCAGTGAAATTCCTACCTTTGTTCCAGGATATGATCAAGGCAAAGAGTGAAAGGAGTTAAATTTGGAACATAGAAGCCAGCCCCATAACTAATGGGAAGCCATAATTTTTCTCTAGTGGCACCGTATCATCTACACTGTACACATTTTGTGGAATGAAATTGCATTCCTGAATCTATTTTTCATAAAATTTGTTTCTCTCATTCGAGCCTCTAATGGCACCAGCAGCTGCAGTTTCTCAGGATGCCAAACGAGATAAGGATTTTTCTACCCAGTCATTTGTTCTACAAATATTGACATCTAGCACTGCACTTGGTGACAGGGAGCGAATGCTAACAAGATCACACTACCCTTAAAGGGCCCAGGATCACTGAGGGGAGAAGCAAGAACCCCAGCAACTCTCCAACTCTGGAATACAAACTAGTAGAAGTATGCCCAAGGGGTGATGGGGCACAGAAGAGGGATGTGTTAGTCGGCTCGGGCTGCCATAACAAAATATCACAATTATGCTTGAACAGGCATAAATCTACTTTCCCACAGTCCTGGAGGCTTTATCCCAGATCTAGGTGTCGGCAGGGTTGGTTTCTCCTGAGGCCTCTCTCCTTGGCTTGTAGACAAACACCTTCTCCCTGTGTCCTCACATGGCCTTTTCTCTGTGCACATGCTTGTGTGGTGTCTCTTCCTCTTCTTATAAGGACACACGTCTTGTTGGAATAGGGCCTACTCTACTGACTCCCATTTAACCTTAATCACCTCTTTAAAGGCCCTATCTCCAAATACAGCCTCATTCTGAGGTGCTGGCTGTTAGAGCTTCAGCATATGAATTTTGGGAGAACACAAGTCAACTCATAACAAGGGGTACTGAAAAGCTTGGGGGCTGGAGTGGAGAAGGATCAGGAAAGGCTTACAAGAAAAGATGTTTCCTAAGGTGAGTCAGGAAGATACGGAGGAATTAGGCAGGCAAAGAAGGACATGAGAGTGTGGAGATTAGAAGACATGTGCTAAGTGGAGTGGGATTTCTTCTAGGCTACAGGGTACCTTTGTGCAAATGAGAAAAAGGTACCCTCTCTGGGAAGATACAGCTCGTAGACACCTGGCTTGGTAAGTGGAGATTGAACTGGATATCAGCCCTAACATGTCCTCTGGGCCAGGAGTCCTTGTGCAGTGTACAACCTGTACTACCTTGGGTGGCAAATGGAAAGAAGAAAAACTAGCTTGGAAACCCAGAGGCAAGGGAGAGCACAAAGTATCCAAGGTCAGGTGGTGGGATGAGAGCATGTGAAGGAGTAGCTGGAGGTAGGGCCAGAAGGAATTGGGGGCCAGCAGAAAAGAGCCTTTTAAGTGAGCTGACCCTTTTGTCCCACCCCACATTATCTCAGCCTACTTTTATTTATTTGTTTATTTTGAGGGCAGTGTCACTGGCCCTCATATGTGGGACCTGAACCAGGGCAGCCAGCGGTTAACCACCACAATACTCAGCCGGCCCTTTTAACTCCAACCATTGCCACATTGCTTTACTCAGGTATAACTTGACAGAACCATGTCTCAGCTTCTACCTGTCCCTTTTCCTGTGCATCTGGTGGCTTCTCTGATGCCAAACGGGGTGCCTGTAGTGACCCATGTGGTCCTCAGTCATGTGCAACCTGATGGGTCATGGTGAACCAACGTGTGATGAAAGTGGGGAAACAAGTGTTCCTCTCCTAAACTGTGAGAGGACAATGAACCCATGGAGACAACCCCCAGTTACAAAGGGGGGCACTCTTTGGCATTGGCTCCCCCTCTTTCTTCTTGTATCTTCCCCAGTTCTCCATTCATATTCCATATGATCATTTTCCAAAACAAAGTTTCTTCCCACTAGTCTTTATCTCAGGAGCTGCTTTCTGGGTCTATCCTGAGTACACCTGTGGCTGTACAATTTGGGGATATTGTTGAGAGTAAAAGGAGGACGCTAGTAATAAATTACCCTGTGACAACAGGGACAAACATGAAGTATACTAGGCTAATTGGGACATAGGATTGGTACTTTTGTTATCTTGTTTTTAAAATTACGAGATGATTTATATACCGTAAAACCCATCTTTTCTCTGCAAATGTCAACAAATGTAAACAGTTGTGTAACCACCACACAGTCAAGATGTATAACAGTTGCACCACCCCAAAAAGTTGTCCTGTGCCCCTTTGTAATCAACCCCTCTCCCTGCTCAGCCCTTGTCAGTCAGTGATCTGCTTTATGTCCCTATAATGTGCCTTTGCAAGAGTCACGTAAATGGATTCATAGCTTGTTGAATCTGACTTGTTAGCATAATTCACATAAGATTCATACATGTTATTGCATGTGTCAGGAGTGTGTTTCTTTTCATTGCTGAGAAGTATTCCATTTTATGGATACTCCACAGTTTGCTTATCTATTCCTGGCTTCAGGGACATTTAAGTTTTGGGTTCTGGCAATCACGAATGAAGTCACTATAAACATTTGTATTCAGGTTTTTGTGTGATAGTAGGTTTTCATTTTTCTGGGGTTAATATCTAGGTGTGGGGATGCAGGGTCTTATGATAAGTGTATGTTTATAAGTAACTCCCAACTATTCTCCAAAGTGGCTGTATCATTTTACATTCTTACTGGCAACGTACAAGAGTTCCACGTGCTCCACATCTCCACCAGACCTTGATACCATTGGTTTGTATGCCGTACTTTTAGACCATGCTGAAGAATTTGAACACAACCCCATAAACAAACAAGGGCAATGCTGAAGGATTGTAAGGAGAAGAGTGGCATGATGGGTCTGTGTTTCATGGAAATTGCCTCTTCATCAGGGAGATTCGTGAGGGTCTGAACGAAGTCAGTGGAAGAAGAAGGGAGAAGGTTCAAAGATGTTTAGGAAACAGAATAAACCAGGCTTCATCATCTAGGGTCGTGTGTGTGTGTGTGTATGTGTGTGTGTGTGTGTAAGAGGTGGTGAGAAAGTGGAAGAACCAGATAAAAACCAAGCTTCTTGTCAGTAGCTTCAGAATAACTAGAACAAGAGGATCATCTGGAGGCTCTGCCAAATTTTTTTGAGGCTGGCTTAGTTATGTAACTTACGATACAACACAAATAAGGTTTTGTTAGTGCTATAGACTGAAATGTGTATCCCCAAATTCGTATGCTGAAGCTCTAAGCCCCAGCACCTCAGAAAGTAACTGTATTTGAAGATAGGGCCTTTAAAGAGGTGATTAAGGTTAAATGGGTCAGTAGGGTAGGCCCTAATCCAACATGATTTGTGCCCTTATAAGAAGATGAAGAGACAACATATGTGCACGTGCACAGAGAAAAGGCCATGTGAGGATGCAGGGAAAAGGTGGCCGCCTACAAGCCAAGGAGGGAGGCCTCAGGAGAAACAAACCCTGCAGACACCTTGATCTGGGACTTCAGCCTCCAGAATCGAGGGAAAATGGATGTATGCTGTTTAGACCACCCTGACTGTGGTATGTTTATTATGGCAGCCCTAGAAGACTAACACAGTTAGGTAACATGTTTTCGAAATAGCAAATCTATTCCTTCAAGTGTAAAAACTTTGAAATGGTCTAGTCACTTTGGAGGGACATATTTCTAAGCTAAATCTCTAAATGGAAACATATTGGGCATATTTTAACCCTCTATTGATACCTTCAAGCCTTACCTCCAGTTTACATCGGGTTGTAACGTGGCCCTGCCAGGCCCTCGGGCATGTGAGAATACAGGACTATCTGCTGATTCTCCAGCTGTTCCAGACTTGTTTCATCTGTTTTCAGGGTTTGTTTCTATTTTGTCTTGTTCTCTTCCTACTCTGTCAGGCTGTGATTTCCTTCCACTTTTCATGATCTTGCTTCTAAAAGCCCTCTGCATTCTTCCAAAAGGTGGTTCGGTTACCTACTGGCTGTGAGTTGGACACCCAAGTTTGGATACCAAGTTTGTTGGAATTTTGTCTAAAAATTCATGGATTTTTATGAACAAATTTTGTGACCTCTTTTCACTCCTCAGAGACACTTGAACTTCCTTCCTAGGTTTTGGCAGCATCACAGATAGCTGAGGTGGCCACCTGAATGACTGCCATGAAAATGAGATGTTGCTGTTTTGGCCAGAATGATGGGGAGTCCTCCATAGGTGTGGACAGGTACCCAGGAGTCTGGAATGTGAGGGTCATTCATACCTTCCACCTGTGTTCTACCTGCCTCCTTAGAGAGTCAGTGGTGCTTCTGCATGGGCTGGCTGCTCCAGGGGCACAGCTGTCAGGAAGCCGTCCCTTCTGCTCTCCGAGCCTGGCATTCTGCTGAATCGGTAACTCTCCTGGGAGTCAGATGCAATGCATCTTCCTATATCTCTGTAAAGATTCAGAAAGATACACCGATTTGTTGGAATTCATTCAGAACCAGTACACAGACTGGCAAGGCAGTTTGTTAAATGTCAAAACAAAAATCTCAGGGGCCAAAAGTGAAGCTGAGCAAATCAGCCCATGAGACAGAAGACACTGGCACCAGTTCTAATTTGGCACTTGTTCCCATAGGGGCTGGGGGCATGCTAGTCCCTAAAGGGAAATGCTCAGTGCCCCTGCTTTCATTTAAATGAAGTATTACTCCCTCCCGGCCAACTGAGCACAGCTGCACTGGGGACCCTGAGTACTTGCTAACCTCTGGTCTGTTCACTGTACAAGCCACTTTACAGATGCCTAAGCACAGTCACAGTGCCACAGGGAATGATAAAGTGGACAAGCCACCCTCCAGCCATCTCCACTGCTACCTCCATAACCACAAATCCCTCTATTCCCACGTCTTTCCCATGAGATTTTACATCAGACGCTCTTACTCTGTCAGCAGATATAGAGAAAAGACAAGCTTCAGGTTTATTTTATGGATATATTATGTCCCAGATAAACCAATTAACCATTGAAGACAGGATTTTTACCCAAAAATGCAGGCACCAATCAAGAGAAAACTAACAATCCCTCCCCTGCCAGGTCCCCACCATCTGCTAGGAGCCCTCCTTAGGCCTTCTAGCTCCTCCCTACTGGGACACCGATTCACAGCATTGTCATTGGGAGTGACAAGATGAGATTTTGTGATCTTGAGGCTATCAAAGAGCTTTCTTAGGGTTTCAGTGTCCTCAGAAATAATGTGAGGAGGTTGGATTATTAAGGAGTCTGTTTTTAATCAATATTTATTCCATAAATATTAAGCACCAACTATGTGCAAAGCACTGAGCTGAGTACCATGAAAGAGGTTAATAAGATGAGTCAGACAGAAACCCTGCCTCCCAAAGCCAACTGTTTAATGTTTAGCAGGGGACAGAGAACCATACATAACTGCCTAGACACAAGAAAGAAAATGGCAAATGTGTGGTGCATTCAAGATGGTCGACAGTTCTTTCCCACTAGAGATGGGGTTGCCTTCTCCTTCGGGCCCTGAATCCAACTGGCCCTGGCCAATAGAATGAGTGACAGTGAAGCCGCATGACTTCTAAGCTGGCCCTCAAGATATTAATATCTGCACCTTTGCTGCTTGAAATGCTCCCTCTTAAAAGCCATGAAAGCAGTTCAACTTCCCTGAGACCTCCACTCTACAAGGAAGCCCAAGTTAACTATGTGGGGGAAATACACACTAAACTATTTAGACATTTAGGGGCCAAATACATGTAACTGACTCTCCAATGCTTTAGAAAATACAGTCTGTCTCATATAATATATAATATAATATATAATATAATATGTAATATAATATCTAAATAATAAAGCAAATGAAGCAAAATGTTAATTAACAATAGGTGAATCTGGGAGATAAGGGGGTTCTGTGTAGTATTCTCATCCTTGTAACCTTTCTATGTATTTGAAATTATACATTTTCAGGTTAGAAGTCCCAAAAACATAAATCCTGATGTAGACATATTTATCCTTGTGGATAATTATATTTACCTTGTGTTTACCTATAGATAACAGTAAAATGCAAACCACCACATCTGCCCAAGCCCTCTTCATAACCCAGTGTAAAAGTTGACACCCTCACCCCCACTGGTTAACTTGAGTTAGGAAGCAATGCCAAAGGGATGCAGTTGTGAGCTTTGTGTTTCATGTATGTTTGTCTTGGCTTCTCTGTTAGATGTTAATCCCCATCTAGGGACCAGGCCACTGGTAATACAGCATTCATTCATTTAAACAATCATTCATTCACACATTCCATTTAATTTCATCCAATATTTAGTGTATGATTACTCTGATCATCAATTTGGCTTGTCTCTCTCCTACTAATTAGAATAATTTCAGACATAAAGTGCATACTCAAAATGCTAATTTTCATGGCCCTGACTCTGGCCAGAAGGGTGGCCACTGCGGGAAAGAAGTAAGGGTGGGTATTCCTGATAACCATCAGTTGCTGCCTGTCCCCACATATGGAAAAGCAAACTCCAGCGCTTGCTCTTCGGATCGGGGATGCTGGCCTCATTTTTTCTTTGCACTCTTATATAGCAGAACCACTGAATACTGCTGGTTTAAGAAAAAAAAGCCTACACGTCCTCTAACCCCCACCCTCATCTTCATGGCCCATAATGGTTCCATGTCAAGTTCCATGTCGCAGATAGAGCTGCAACGCTTGGGAGCCCCATTTGCCCTGCATTGTATCATCATTCATGGTTTAGCAAGGGGTAGTATTATTGAATATTTTAATTTGAATTTTATGACTTCTACGGCTCCCTTTTTGTATAATTTTCACAGAAAGAGGGCTATGAGCCCTGATCTGGGCGATCCTCCACAACCTTCTTATTCTGAGATTTTTTTTTCAGCCTGTTTTCTAAGTAGCAGGGACTTGTCTAGAGCAATCAGAGGCAACCTTAATTAGAATCTAGATCTTCTAACATCTCCCTGCTGGTTAGTGCTACTTTCAGAAAAAGACTGCTGTAAGGGAGGCTGCAGGCTACCTTGTGTGCTTGAAGGAGAATGATTGAAAAGATGATATCGTGTGATTGATAGAGGCTTAGAGCTAGCATTCCCTTTGCTTTCAAGTGTTTCGGGTGTTTAAGCACCTTCGGTCCAGGCAGGAAAGAATTAGCTCAGTAACCTCACCTCCTGTTGTTCCCATTTTCCAGTCCTCTCCTCCCCGCTCCCACCCTGATAGCTTCGGTCCAGGGGAGAAAGGAGAGGCTGAGAAATGGAGAAGAAAAACAAGACTGGGGGTGGGATGAATGTAGCGAAGAGAAAGCTGATTAGCTCTCCCTCCCCCACGCCACACTGCCCCTGAAAAACAGCTACTGTTCCTTTAACTTAACTCTAACCTCCCTGATAAGGGTGGGAAAGCAGTCTTCACAGCAAAGCTGAGTTAATCATTTGCACTTCAAAGCAAAGATGGGAAAACAAGAATATGTGGGGAAAGCGTTGTTTATTTTTTTCCCCTTCAACTCTGGAGGAGAGAACTCATGTAAGTAAAGAAGAAATTTAAAAAAAACAAAAATACCCCACAAAACCTTCAACATACTATACTATTAGATGTATGCCCTAAAAAAATTACATAAGGGCCGGCCAAGTGGCGCGGTAGTTAAGCGCTGGCCGCGGTTCGGTCCCACATACGAGGGCCAGTGACACTGCCCTCAAAAAAAAAAAAAAAAAAATTACGTAAAATAAAGCTGATTTGAAGGGGTAATACAATGAACCAGAAATACTGCCAAAAAAGAAAAATGGACAGAAGAGAATATTGAAAATGTTAACTTGCCTAAAAACCTCTGCATATGCAACACACATCACCTACAATATACCATCTGGTGAGCTATGAAGTTAGCTTTAAGCAAGTACAATGACTAACATTTACATTTTAATTATTATATTTTATGGGACTGTTAAATTTTATTGAAATACACATTTGTTTACCCAAATTTCTCTTTGCCATATGGCTCAATAATTGGGCCTCTCTCATAAGCTTTATGGGGTCAGGATGAAGAATAATAATTTTCCATAATAACATGTTATTCCAGGAAAATGATGTCTCAGCCATAGCCCATAGCTGAGGTCCAGTCCCATTTTGGAAGCTGATCTTGAGGATTTAAAATGTAATTTGTCCTCCATTGCTGCTCTCAAATCATGGGTGATGGATTTGCATTGACCTTGAAATGGATAGAACACATAGCAAAGTCACTCCTTATGCCTGGGGAGAGAAGGGCTACCTCTGAAGTTTACCCATTTCTGGAATAGGAACATTTTATTTTGGAATAATAATAATAATGTTAGCTTTCTTCTGAAATGGCAGATTTTGTGGTGAGATGGAAGTTTCCTTCTTCCCTGCAAGGAAGAGGAAGCTTTTAAATAAATCCAGTATTCCCTCTTTCCATTTAGAAATTCTCTCCTGGTGATCTTCCGAATTGGACTGAAGACTCAAGGGGTGTGCAGAAGTTACCAGCTCCGGGAGTTCTCCATGGCTTCCTTATTTCACTGTCAAGACCTGATGCTGTCTGAGAACAGAGAAGGGGCAGGGGGGCCTTAGCAGTTTCACAGGGAGGGCAAATGTCGCTTTCCTATGTTAACGCAGAATGAAAAGTGCCACACGCAGGGCTGGCGAGTGGTCGGGGTTCAAAACCACGCTCAGAACAAGTGGCAAAGGCCTGCCTCCTTCTGATTTCCCCCAGAACCGGCTGGAATGCATTCCTATTGCCATCCCAGGATCACCCCAGATTGCTGGAAGACCCTGAGCCTTTCAGGACACTAGGGGTCAAGGCCCAGACTGGGTGGTGGGCTGGAGTGAGCCATCACAGGCTAAGGGTTAGGAGGTGGAAGGTGAGAAGGTACAGCCTCGCCATTCGTAGTTCTGGCTGCACAGATGTGGCTCCGCCCAGCAGAGCTGGGCAGGAAATGACTATGTGTCAGCCGTGGTCGGACCTGTACGGGCCACAGGGATGCTCCTGACCCCTTGGCCTGGCCAAAATCCCAAGGGTCTACTTCTCCTCCTCTGCCTTTTTTTATAGTGCATCTAGGGGTGATGGTGATGATGACTGTGATGACAATGACAACAAAAGGATTCTTTATTATTCTGTCGCCTATTCAGTCACAGGACACACGTTGCCTCATGGCAAGGAAGGCAGGTTGGGTGGTCATGCTTCTGTCAGAGATGAGGAATCAAAGCTCAGAACGTTTACATGACTTCTCTCAATCTCACAGCAATAAAGTCAGGATTCAAATTATTCAGAGCACCTATCTCCAAATCCTATCTTCTTTACTACATTAAGTTTTCTTCCTAAAATCACCCAAGTAAAACCTAATAGGAGAAAAGAGGGCTGGCGTTTAGGAAATGTCTAGCCATAATTCCGAATGGTGTGTTTGGTCTGCCAAGGGCTGGATTTTCAAAGTAAGGTCATACACCTCACAGTCTTCTGTTTAGAATTTTTTATTTGACAAGTTCAATGTTGCCTGGAAACAACGACCAGAAGAAATGAAAAACCAATGTCACATATTTTAAATCCAAAATTTAATTGAATCTTTTACTCAGAGAAGAATTCTGATTTTAAAAGTCTATTTTTATATAGCCTTCAGAAAGGTTGCCTCCTTTCACTTTAATAAAACTTATTTAAAATGACTGTAAATTTACAAATGCTTTAGAAATTTCATTAATGCCAATAATGTTTTCTATGAATCAGACAGTGTGGGCACTGCAGGAAGGGGCTATAAAGTGTATTGCTTACTCTCACTCTGCTTATTATCGAGTTGCGGTCGGTGGTATAATCACCGAAGGAAAGGTGAGTGGGCGAATGAAGTTCAGAAAGGGAAGGAAGGGTGTGAGTGGGGATGAGCAGGAAGGCTGATGAGCCTCAGAAGGCTGGCAGGAAAGTGGAGGAGAAGGGTGAGTGGTGGGTGGTAAGGGAAACACACAAGCACACAGGCAAGGGAGAGCCAGGGGCAGAGGGTGTTTGAAAACAGCTTTCTGACTGGCCTTGGGGGTTTGGGAGGGAAAGTAGAAGGCAGGCTTGGATGGTTGTGCTGGGTGAATTATGGTGGGTCAAGCAAAGCAACTGGGATTTTTGACTTACACAGGAACACTGCATGATCCAATGGCTTATACTCATGTGGTCCTGGATGGAGAAACCCGTCAGAAGGCTGTGGGGCCAGAGATCAGAGGTGGAGAGCCTGACTAGAGAACCAGCAAGGAGAATAAAAACAGAAAGGGGGTTGCAAAAGGCACCATGACTATTGTTACCAAGTGATAAAGGCTTCTTCTGGAGGCCCTAGTCAGGGAATCCCGGGGCTTTCCCCAGTTTTGGGGACACCTGACACAGTCCTCAGACAGACAAGGAGATGAGGAAACCACGAACTGACCAGAAAGAAGCAATGGACCCTTTTCCGACATGGATTCTGTCAATTGTAACACCCCTCAGCCCTTTTCCTACCTTTCTGTCTTTAACTTCAAGGCTACCTCTATCCATCCTGTCAGCCTGTCGATGAATAAATGCTTATTAAGTGCCCGACATGAGCAGGAGTACTCCTAGCCTGTTTGAGGCCACCTTACTAATTTATGTGTTCTCTGCAGCTCCTTTTCCTACATAGCCAGTCACTTTCACCAGGACTGGCTCCCCAGCTCCATTTTCAGCACTTTTAGACTTGCATTGGCCCTGGCTTCCTTGGTGTGGTTGTTTGCATGATTTTCATTGCTATCAACTTGAAGGGAACGTCTAGGCTTAATTCTCAGAGCCACATGATCCTAGGATAAACCACTGCAGACCAAGTGTCTCCCAACCCTGGGGGTCTATCCCACATCTGTCCACCTGGTCCCCCTTCTCAAGCATCCCCCTTCTCCTAGATTATCTTTGTAGATCTCTAGAGAGTTCACAATTTCCCCTCACAGTACTTTATAGTTTGTTACTAAAAGCTTCTGACTTTTCCAACAATTTTCCCTCTCACGCATTCTTTCCCCATACACGAACCCTTCCTGCTTTAATGAGCAGCCAACTTCCGGCATCATTAATAGCTTCCATTTACTGTTTCCCTACAAGGTCCCTGACACTGTGCTGGGTGATTTACATTATTTCTAGGTATTGGTGCAGCTACAGAATGGCCCGGCAAGAATGTTAACTCGCCCCTCTAAGGGTGTTCCGCTCTCACTGATCTATCTCCAAGACATCCGCTATACCAGTTTCTAGCCTAGAATACCTCGGGAACTCTTGAATCAAATTTTGTGACACTGCTCAAATTTGATTTCTTCTCTGGAGACTTCCTACAAGCATCCAGTGTCAGCTAATGAATCAGAAAATGGCCTAGAATCAGAACTCTTTTTTTGAACTGGAAAGAATCTTGATAATCATCTCTTTTAAAACCCCCTCTTTTTACAGGTGAAGAAACTGAAGCCTCTGGAATTTAGATGCTTCCCCCCAAACCACCAGCTGCTGGGTGAGGCAGTGCCACTAGCACCCCCATGCTGTGGCTTCAGCCCCCAGTGCAGAGAAATGCTCACCGGGAACCAGTAGCAGTCAGGGTCTGGGGCGGTCTCTGTGAGTCCTTCCTACCTTCCTCCCTGATCGCTTGGTATTATTTGTGTCTGATTTCTAAATAATGCCAATTGGTTGTGATAACATACTTAGAATATATCCTAAATAAGAGTTTCTGCACAACTGCAATCTGGTTGACTTTTCTGCAATTTGTGTTTGCCAGGTCCCAGGAAATGCCTGAATGCAAATTAATAATAAAGTTGATTTTTTTAGGTTACGACCTTGATTTTAGTTTCCAGATCATGGCCATTTTGTTTCAGCTTTGAAATTTTTCTAGATTTTTCTTATGTATGAATACACCACTTTCAAAACTACACAAGCACCAAGAGGTGGTTGAATCAATCTATATAACAAGTAGCAGGCATATCATGCCATATGCTCACATTACGGTATCTGCAAAGATCACTGTAGACTAGGCCCCTAATAGGGATTTCCTCCTATTTTCTCTGTAATTTAAGGTGGCAGCTGCAAAAAGGAAGTGGGACACAGACTATAATTTCACAGCAAGGAGGTCTTCAATTTGTGGCAACAGTATTATTACTCTGATTCATTCCTTATACATCACCTTCCCCTTAACACGAACCTTTATGAAGGATTCCATGTTTTGAAGTATTCGCACCTCCTATGAAAGAAACCAAAGAATTTTAAATTTGCCCTCAGGCCTTCAAGTTCACCAGTTGAGCCCAGGGCCTAACCTCAACAGACAGAAGCTATTAGCAGAAGCTTCAGGGACTTAAACGAACCCAAGGTGAAAAGGGGATATTTTGGAGGGTCTTTTGTTATCAGTAGATCTGGTCATATAATCATTCCTATGTTCCATCAGAGTACAACTCAATTGTGTGCACAGAGAGATGGCCTGAAATGCATCAGGACACAGAAGGACGTGACGTTTGAAAAATACCCAGATGAAGTAATTTTATGGCCTGGAGTTTCTGATAGAAAAGACAACAGTTAACGAGGTTTCAAAATGTCCCCTTCCCTTCAAATTCCAGGGTCATGCTCCACAAACGCTGCCAGAGATGACTTGGAATGAGTGACACGAAAAGAGAAGCCAGGGCAATCGGAAGCTAATGTGTAACACACTTCCGCAGCACTGGACTATGGTGAAGCCTGCACGTTTGGATGGAGACTGAGTGACAGAGACTCGCCCCTTGCTGGGGTGGGGGTGGCCTAAGTAGAGAGCCCACACACACAAGGAGACCCAGCTCCCTCCCCACTCAGGTTTAGTGACAGTGTGGCAAAGACAAAGCAGTGTAGTTTTCTCTTCCAACCTTCCTTGGGATTCTGATATCTCCTGAAAGGGGGAAAAATCCTTAAAATGATGAGGAAATGGAGGGGGCACTGGTAGTGAGTGAGCTGATGGGAAGCCAGGGGGCAGGGTCTTCCTTGAGTCCTCGCTCTCAACTCCGGAAAATCATAGGAAGAGAGCATGGAACTGACACTACAGAGCAGGTGAGTAGGTGAGGGAGGGGAAGAGGGGGAGAGACTAAGGAAGCAGGGGGGTGCCTGCGGAGGGACCTTTTGTCCACACCACAGGCTGAGGGAGATGCATTTCAATATGAGATAATTTCCTTGCTATCTATTTTTAAAAAGGATATCAAATCACCCCAAGACAATGCAGAGCCAATTAAGCTGCTTTTTTTCATCTTCAAAGCTCAGGGGGAGACAGACTTTGATATTGAACTACCTGTCATTTTTTTCCCCCTTTTTCCAAAGAGGGAAAAGCTCTGCTTTAGCTAAAATAACAAGGAATTCTCCAAACTGAGGAGGGTGGGGTGGGGTCAGAGGGATATCCAGTTCAGTATTTATATTTAAAAAGCCATTTAGATAAAAGAAAAACCTCTTTAACTGGACTTCACACCAGAAACCAACAAGCTTTCTTTTAAAGAATATTCATCATGTAGAATTTCCAAATGTAGGGGTTGCTGTTAGATTGCCAGGGTCGCCATAACAAAGTACCATACACCAGGTGGGTCAGAACAACAGAAATTTACAGTCTCATAGTTCCAGAGGCTGGAAGTCTCAAATCAGGGTGTCAGCAGGGCCTGCTCCCCACCGAAACCTCTAGGCGAGAATCTACCCCAGGCCTCTCTCCCAGCTTCTGGGGGGGGCTCTCCTTGGCTTGTAGGTGGCTGTCTTCTCCCTGTGTCTTCACATTGTCTCCTCTGTGTGTGTCTGCGTCCAAATGTCCCCTTTTTGTCAGGACGCCAGTCATGGTCTCATTTTAACCTGATTACCTGTGTAAAGGCCCCATCTCCAAACAAGGTCACATCCTGAGGTCCTGTGGGTTAGAACTTCAACATATACTTTTGAGAAGACACGATTCAACCAATAACGGGGATTTTGGTGAGAATATACATGGGTCCCTGGAAGGCAGGTGGGTTGGAGATGGAGCTAGAAGCAGGGCTCGGTGAGAAGGTGGATACAGAAAGTTAGGCCCTACCTGCCTTCCAGGGACCTGGGGAGAAGCAGGAAGCAACCTGCTCCTCCTCCTCCTCCTGTCCCCTCCCCTGCTGTGTGTCTTCATTTTGTGAACAGATAACCATTTACATACATCATGACCCAAATGCTGTAAGAAGGTGTCTGTTTTCAGAAGTCTTGTTCCTGCCTCTTTGCCCTTCCACCCCATCTCCTACCCCTACAAACACTAATTTTTTAGGAGGGGGGTTGCTTCTTATTGGCCTGTCCCAATTCCCTCACCCACCTTCACTGGGAGGGAGCTTTAGAGTGAGGCTTCCCATTTCCCACTCTACTCCTGTCCTCTTCCAAATATTGGCTGAAATTGTGTGTCATCACCTTTCCCATTTTTTTCTCCTTGTGAGTTTATACTTCTAAAGTTCCCTGCAAAGTTTATTGTCATTTTAGTGAAGTTTCATGAGGGAGTGGAGAAAAATTCACTAGGAGATTTCATTCTTGCTCCCTCATGCTCTCTCTCTTTTAACCCTGTATAAATTATAAAATCTAACTTACTGAAAAATGCACAAAGTTGATGTCACAATTTAATATGTAAAGAGCAAACACTCAATGAACCATCACCCAGGCTCAAGTCCCCACATGTCCCTTGTCCCTTATGGTCACAGCGCCCTCCTCCAAGACAGTTACTTTAAGTTGTATGATTGTCACCACGGGGAAGGTGGGGGAAAGATACACAGGACTCTGCCCTATTCTTGCAACTTCATGTAAGTTTATAATTATTTCAGAATAAGTGTATACGTATAATGAATTACATGTACATCAAAACATGAATGATTTTTATACCTTTTATAAGAATGAAAATAAATTCACACACCAAAAAAGTCATTTGGAAAGCCACATGTTCACTTTTTACTGTCTGTTTGGAAAATAGGGTCACTATATATTTGTAAGAAAAAATAAGCAGACAAGGAGAGGAGAAGAATTCAAAATTTAAAAAAAGCAACTGAATGATTAATAAAATCCCCTATGATGGAGACACTAGTATACCATTTTAAGTGAGAAACAGAGGTGCCATGTAACTTGCCCATGGCAACACAGCTGGTGAGGAGGTGGCCTTTGTGCCAGCCAGGTCTGAATATTTATCACATTATCACTCAAGTTGTAGCACACGTCACTTCCTCAGAGATGCCTCTCCACAAGATCCATCTAAAAGTACCTTTCCCTTTCATGGTCTCTCTCAGTCCTCCACAGTGGTCATTACCAATTGACATTATATTATACACTTATTTGTATTCTTTTTATTGATTATCATCTCCTCCCCCCCCAAAAAAAAGCCCCCAAAACAAATAGAAACTCCATGAGCGGTTCTGTCTGCCTTATTTACCTCTCTCTGATCCCTAGTATCTAGAAAAATACCTTACACATAGTAGGCACTCAAGAAATACTAGGTTCATGAAATAATAAATAAAATTAATTTTAAAAACAAAGGAATGTATGTAATCCTTCAGAAAAAAAAACAGCTCTATAGGAATGCCCTAAGTAGGAAAACTCATCTAATTTGTCACCAAAGGCTAGGGAAAAAAATTATTTTCCTCATTAAGGATCTTTTCCAAAACCTTGGACTGTGTATCAGGAAATCATAAAAATGCTTGCAGGCGACATAATACTAACAGGGCATCTAGCATTTCCAATTAGATTCATGCCCTTAGAAACTCAGCAATTGAACTAATAAGTGTAACAATTTTCATGAAAGTTACACTGTCACTATAAATCCAGCCTTCTGAACCCCCTCCAGCCTCTGTCAACAGCTGCCTGGCATCCTCCTGGTTTGTAACAAGAGGAACTTTTATCATGGTGCTGATTCTTTGCCTGTATTTAGCCACTTTCCCAGTCGGTTAGGATATTTCCCAAAGTGTGGTGCATGTAAAGACACATTTTACTTAAAAAGATTTGGGGGGGGGGGTGTTACTCTTAAAAAATGTAACTGATATTATTATGAGATGGCCCATGGAAGCTGAGGCTGTTACATGGAGTCTGTACAATAATGCAACACTGCAAGTCATCTAGAGGTCACCAATTTTTCAAATGGTACTCGACTTAGAAGTCATTCTTTGCACATCCCCATCCTCCTGACCTCACTGCAGCCGAGGGAGAGAAGTAATTTCCAGAGAGCAGACAGTTGCCCCAGGACATTGCAGCTGACCCAGAGAAGGATGCTTGAGCCACAGAGGCAAATCCAGCCGCAGGGCAGTATGAGGACCCAGTACTGTCTCTTTGGACCAGCTGCTCAATATCTTTGTGCCTCTGTTTTCTCATCTCTAAAACGGAGATAACAATAGTACTTATCCAATAGGGTTGGGATAAGTATTAAGTAAATCAATACATGCAACTACTCAGGGATGGTTAAGCCCTCCTGTCTCACTAGAACTTAAGCTTGCCAAGGGTAAAGATTGTGTCTGTTTGGGGTACTGTAGAGCCCCAGTGTCTAACTCAGGGCTGCCATGTGGTGAGTGCTCATGAATATATTTTTGACATGAACAAATGACAAAGTCTAGCATGGCATGAATCTGTGCAGTGGCAAAGTAGGAAGAGCAGTAACTCTATCTGTAGAAATAATGATGAGAAATCCGTCGTTAATATCTGAATTTAAGCAACTACAAAGGGAGAATTCTGTCTATGATTGACAAATCCACCCCATATAACGAAGTAAGATTCCATCATCAGGTAGCACTAGATGCGAGACAGTGCGAATCACACAGAGAATTAGAACCAGAGCAACAAAGAAAGAAGAGTGAACTTGTCCTTGGTCACTCCTGGATAAAGGTATCAACTTCCTAGTGAGGAGGGATTAGATTAAGAACAAAACAAGGTGTTAGTTTCCCAAATATTTGAAGACAACCAGCAGGCCATGGCTACATCTCATTCCCCTGCCCCACGTGCCCCCCTTGACACTTTAGCTGATGATTCTCAGAGCCGTTGCCCCGCCCTGACCACACACCCCTAGGACTTCCTGCTTGTCTTCTGATTTAGTTCTGGAATGGCAAATTCCGCATGGTACCCAGCCAGTGCAAAGAACAGTAGGAGTTCTAGACACCACTCTTTTATTAACACCACCTAGCAAGCAGTAGCTGTCATGGCAACTACTTCACACAATTCACACTGGGTTGACTCAGGGGTGACTCAGGCTGAATCACTAAACTACCAAATCCTCTACAAATGGATTTCTTTCAAGTCAGATAACTGCCTCCCAGGTCCAGAGCTGAATGTGTTAGTGGGTCAGTGGAATATCTTTTTTTTGGAAAGTTATATTCACATTTTTCTATTATAAGAATAGAATTATGGAGGGCCGGCAGAATGGCATGGTGGTTAAGCGCTGGCTTGGGAAGCCAGCGGCCCTGGTTCAGGTCCCACATATGAGGGCCAGTGACACTGCCCTCAAAAAAAAAAAAAAAATAGAATTATGGAGCCGAAAATTTAGAAAATAATGAAAAAAAAAATCATCCATGATCTTCCCACCCTTTTTAAATCACTGTTGATGTTTTAGCAAATTTTATGACAATTGTTTTCCACGTCTCTATAGAGGTGCATGAGTACCACTTAATCTTACAGGTTGATTTTTTTTTTCAGTGAACTTATCATTTTCTCATCATTTGTAATGGCTGAATAATATTCCTTACAGGGGATTTACAGTTTATTTAACCATTACCCTATCATTAAGCATTTAAAGTGTTTCCTGTTCTTTCATGTTAATAAGTAGTGCTGCAATAAACATAATCATGGATGTAGGTTTTTTCCAGAATTTAGTGTTATTTACTTTGGTAAATTCCCAGAGGCAGACTTATACACTGGAGTAAGGAAGAGATTAACCTTTTTTTTTTTTTTTTAAACAAGGGACCAACAGGCTTGGTTGTTCTACATGAAAATCAAGTGAACCATTTCCAAGAAAGACCTAAAGTAATTTTTATTATTTAAACAAATTTTTTAAAGCAAATACTCTTAGGGAAGCTAATGAAAAGGCAAAACTGAACATGTTTAAAAGCCGAGCTTCGTGCCTCCTTGTTGGAGCAGGCTGCTCTCTCTACGCCTGGCTAGTCAATGGAACGAGGGAATGAACATGACCTTTTTCTCTCTTGATACTCTCAGATCTAGTGTCTATATTTCACTCCAAGTTGCAGAGGAAGTAGAATTGATAGGTCCTATTTAGCCCTCCCCCACTTTATTATGGAAAGCCCAGCACCATCAAGGAAGGACAAGATTGCCACAGACGCTGGATATGGAGGTCTGGGCATCCAGTGGTCCTTCCTGTGCCAGCACATCCCCACTATCCTGCCCCGAGGCCAAGGAGGGAAGCTCAGTAGTCCTCCTGAAGCACTGGGTGGGAAGCTGGGCTGCAGGAAGAGCTCACCCCTCAAGTGCAACATCGGACCATTTACAGTTTCTTGGGAGTTCCTTCGCTAACCACTCATGGAAATAGAGGTCAAAGCTGGGGATGAGCTGTCAGGCAGTGTTTCTCTAAGAATGGCAACCCACCAGCCCTGTTCTTCCTGCCCAGACTGTCTTTCACCTGGGGGCGTCTGACACCCCCCCAAAAAAAAATCCCTCCTAGGCCCCTTGCAACTGTTCTATTTGCAGGTAATTATTTTGGCAAGAGGAAATGGCTGAACTTCCAGTCAGCAAGGGTCACACTGTCTGAAAGAGGGGGTGTGGGGACTGGAAGCAGGAAAATACAAATACCAGAAAACTTTAAACTGCCTGATGACTTACAGACCTACTGCACTGTGGTCTGTGACCATGCAAACCTTCCTGCCCTTTACTTTTCCATCTTCAATTTAGGAAAAAAGAAAGGGAGGCAGAAAGCAGGGCCAACACAGTAAGATGCCCAGTTGTCTACTGCAGAGCGCCTGTGTGGACCCAGGTACTTCCTGTACCTTTGCTATAGTCTGAATGCTGTGTCCCCACAAAACTCACATGCTGAATCCTAACTCCCAACGCAATAGTATTAGGAGGTGGTCAGGTCACGAGGTGGAGCCCTCATGAATGGGAGCGGTGCTCTTATAAAACAGACCCCATCGAGCTCCCTTACTACTTCCACCACATGAGGACACAGGGAGGAAGTCCAGTCAGTGAACCAGGAAGTACTATCTGTGAACCAGGAAGGGGGTGGTGCCTCAGCGGACACCAAATCTGCTGGGGACTTGACCTTGGCCTTCCAGCCTCTAGAACTGTGAGGAATAAATGTTTGCTGTTTAAGTCACCCAGTCCGTGGTATTTTTGTTATAGCGGTCCACACAGACTAAGATAGGCATGTAAGCCCAGTGCTGTTGCCTGAGCCTCAAGTGTGCAGGGCTGTGTCCGAAGGCCAGTGCTGGGGGTGGCGTGGTACTGAGGGGAAACAGGTTGGACAAGGAAATTTAGCCGCCTCTCTGCTGCTAACTGTCCGTGTGACCTTGGGACAATCACTCAGGCCCTCTGGGGTGCTTCAATGCCTAATCCATGATACACATTTCATAGAGTGTTTGCCTTATGTGGCTTCAAAGTTCTTTGGGAGCCTTAACAGCCTTTGACTCTGTGAAACCAGTTGTTAACTGCATGATGGACTCAATCGTAGAGACTATGCACAATACAGCAGCTCTGACTGGCTTCCACGGAAAGAAAGGAAAACATCGTTGCTGCTTCCTCCCTCCCGACAGCGTCCTGACTCTCACTTAATGACAGAGTGGTCGTTTCAAACCACACCTCTTTGTGTACTGTCATGTCCTCCTGTCAGGGGTGCTGAAAGACTCTGGGGATATCGTTCCTCTGTGGGGGGCGGGGAACACCCATCAGCGAAAACCACAGCTTTTCACTGGGCTGCTGTTTGCAGCATGCAGCCCTTTTTCTCCTGAACTCTACATGTTTCTGAGGCTCTGCTTGCACTGGACAGATATTACATGAAATCCCCACAAAGAGGAAGTACATGGTCCTGTGGCACGCATGACAGTGAGGCCATGCTGGGCAGGCAGATGGGCTCTCTCATCTCCTGAGGACCCGAGGTCTGGCCCCAGAAAGGGGCCCCAGCTGCCTGGCACCCGCCCCCACCTACCTTGCTGAGGTCATCTTAGAAAGGGCATCCGTCTTCTCATTGGAGAGAGCAAATGTGTTCTAGCATTTTTCCTTTAGCACTTCAGGATACGTTTTCAAGTTTTGTGGAAACTTTATATTCCATTTGATCATGGGGTGAATGAACATATCCAATTTTGATTCCAAAGGTGGCTCCTTTGGGGCTAGCATTCCTCACTTGGCTCCTGCCACCAGAAAAGAAAAGCTTGGACTTCAAAGTTCAACAATTTCCGTTGCCTGTTAGATTCCTCACAAGTTGCTGGGCTATCAAGGGAGGTTTGGGGTTTAAAGCATCTTTATTGGCTGCCAGCCACAGTTTCACATATTGGAATTCAATATTAGCAGTGACTTCTTGGAGACAGGAAGTGTCTGAAATTGCCCTGTCTAGGAAAATGAGGGTCGATGGACTTCTTAATAAATATGTAGAGTGAGGACTTCTGTGTACCCATGCTCACTAATGCTGAATAGTAATTACACTGAGTGTGTTCTTGGTTTTCCAAAGCCAAGTCAGGAGAACCAATAAACCAAATGTTTTCTCGTGAGAGGTGGAGTTGCAAGGGCTTGCCAGAGCCAGCTCTTGCTGGGAAATGAGCGAGTGAATCTTTCAGCCTCATTTGCTTTCTCCTGGGAGCTGCTTGATCCATACTGGTTATCTTGGAGACAAAACTACAGCTGCCTGTAGGACTTGACTTTGATTTCTTTAAAACTATTAGAAATTAGGATTGGCCATGTGTTCATCCATTATTGAGTGGCTATACAATAGGCAGTCTCTGCCCTTTTTGATTTAGTCCAGAGGTCCTAATAGAGTGTAGTCATTGCTAGCCTGGGGATCCAGGGGAGCCCCTGGAAACAAAGGTCCCCAAAGGAAGTGAAATGCTATCTCAGGTGATTGATACCTGACAGATCTAAGGTAGATTGTCCGTAGGCAGATGAGGGCAATGTGTTATGTTCTGGGAAGAAGGAACAGCACATGCAAAGGCCCTGAAATGGGAGACATTGTGAAAGAAGTGGGCAACAGAGTATGGAGTGAGAGTTGGGGCGGGGGGGGGGGTGAGTGGTGAGGGTGGAGGTGGTGGATATGAGCACGGGCAGACATTGGACATCTTGAAAGTGGGATGAAAGAATCTGGACATTATTCTAGAGCAGGGTTTCTCAGCTTTAGCAGCACTGACATTTGGGGCTGGGTAATTCTTTGTCGTAGGGTAGGCAGGAGGCTGTCCTGTACCCTGTGGCAGTATCTCTGGCATATGCCCACAGAATGCCAGAAGCATCTCCCCAGTCAAGACAATCAAAAATGTCTCCAGACATGGCTAGATGTCCTCCAGGAAGCAAAGTTTCGCTTGTTGACAACCCTTGTTCCATGGGCAAAGGGGAGTCATTGGAGGGTTTTGAGCAGCACCAAAGCCCTGCTAGCAGGAAAGTCTACAGTCTGAGTTGCTACAGCCATTGCTCCCCATCGTCCTCCCCCTTTGGGGCTGAGCTTCTTGTGAGCATCAGAAGTTGAAGGAAAGATAGGAGTGGATGTGCCTTTCCTCTATGGGTGTCTTCTCAGAACTGGGACTAGAAAATCTTGCCTCTTCTAATGAGTTGGTATGCCTACTTTTATAATACAAAGAGCCTGTACAGCCTCCCTCGTTGCGTTGGTGGCCAGAAAGCTTAGAATTCATCTCTCTGCGTAGGTGTATCAGTGTCTCTTAGTTGGTATGTCAGAGTTGGTACTGGGGCTGCCCAGGTAGTTGCCATCAGCCAGTGGGGAGGTTGGGGCCCTCCAGAGGTTGCACATATCCATCTTTCCTCCAGGGGGCAGCAGCCCCTCAGCTCCAGCTGTGGAGTCTTCTGTAAGATCTTTGGATTGTTCAGGAAAACAGGAAATTCAGATTTCTGTGTCAAAATCTCCCAATATTTAAATAATGGCAATAAATTCAGGTGTGTGTAAGACATCTACCAGGCCACATCCAATAGTCTCGGGGCTACCTTCTGCTCGAGGGCCTGTTTGTGACTTCTCAATGGGTATTTTTTTGTCTTGAATTTTTAAAAAAAATGTATCACTTCTGTCATTTTATTACTTGGATTTTTTTTCCGTTTTGCTCTTGTTTTAATTTCATTTATTTTTTAGTTTTTTGGAGCAGATGACTGTGCTATGGGGTTTGTATTAACCCTACCCCAATCCCTTTATCTTTCTCCACCTTGTTCTGTCCTGGGAGCAGTAACAGGCTCTCTTGCTTGGTGACTTCCTCTGGGAGGTACTGGCAGGTTCAGGGCTTGGAAGGAAGGGAGGCTAGACTGTCTGCCCCTCCAGGGCTCCCCTCCCATTCCTCCTCTGCAGATCCCTCTGGAGGACCCAGCTCAGGTCACGTAGCCTTGTTTATGGCCACAGGCTCCAGGCCCTGGAGTCGGCTTCCTACTCTTGGTCCTCGAACAGGAGAGCTAAGGAGCCTTGGCACCTTCCCTATAACCTTCACCTTCACCTCAAACCTGCCCAAATCTTTGTGAATAACCCTCATTAAACTCTCTCAGTTAGCCAGTTTGAGGGTTCTGCTTGCTTCTTGCCAGGGCCTGTGACTAATAGAGTATATATAAGCAATTCAAAGTAGAACAGGAAAATTGGAGGATTGTTTTTGTGAACAGAATATAAATAATATATTGGTCTCAGAGGGTGGGTATTGGATGGGAAACCATACTTATACTTCACAGAGGGCGAGTTTCTAGATCCCCATTTATCACATCAAGTCTACTTCATGTGACAGGAGTTTGAATCCTTGGTTTAAAGTAGCTCATGGCATTTTCATGTAGACCAGCATTTATCTGAATGAATATTGTAATTTCCCCCATGAAAAAAATTTACCCTCATGCGGAAGGGAGTGGAGCATTGCACAGAAATCTCACTGGCCTGCTCCCATGATGCTTGTGTTCGGTTTCCTTGGTTGAATTCTTTTCGGCCTTTCACTCATCAAAACAGTCTGGGTTTTTTCTAGGCAGTGCAGAGCAGTGATTAAGAGCAATTGCTTTTAAATTAGATAAGTTTGTGTGGGAGTCATAGCTTTTGTCATTTTCCCCGTAGAGCTGGGTACAAGCTATTTCTTCTAAGCTCCCATTTCCCCAGGACACAAACCTCCCAGGGTAGCAAAAAGGTTTAACTAAGAAAATGTAAGGAAAGCACTTAGCTTTGCTCTTGGAACAGACAGGTGCCCAATAAATGGAAGTGATTATTAACCAATCAACCCCTGTTGCCCCGGAAGCTGTTAACGGTTACCAGTTAATGTAAACGTCTGTCTATTGACAGGACACAGGCTTGTCTAGTGCAATGACCCTGAGAAGTGCACGCTTCTAAATCACCCTCTGGGTCATCAGAGAAAGATGGAGTTATGTTCTGCTTAGCATTCAATATATGCTTATTGCTTCCATATTATCTGTCTCCATTCCCTCAGAGGTCCTCCCATTTTGTGTTCCTTGAAGATTGCAGATAGTGGTGCTGAGACGACACCCCCTTAGCAGTCCAAAATTACAATTCCTCTACAGCTAGAGACCCCAACTCAATAAAGCGGGTATGGTTTCCTTCTGCCTCTTCACTGATGTGGGGCTGCAGTTCCTATTTTATGAACCCCTTTTGGTGAAAAACCCTTCCTCCCAACATACTCCTCACTGGTCAGGATAACAAATTTCACATTAAAATCACTATGTCACTTGTTGGGACCATAGGACAAACATGCTGAGTTGGGAGGAAGGAAGACGATTCAAACCCAACATAGCTGACACATAGTAAAGGAGAAAATATTGAACCGACTTATGGTAGCGATGGCTAACTTGACTTGATTCTCTCTTAATTGGAATATGTACTCCCTGCCTTCTCCAAAATAACTCCCCACCTGAGCCTCCCTTTCAAGGGTGAGTTGGTGCAACTAGTGACACAGTTGGATTGTAGACTGCCAGGGCCCTGTTACACAGCTCTCAGTTCCTTATCTGTAAATGTGACTATCAGTGATGTCCTGGCTGGCATATGTTGAATATTTACCATGTGCTAGCACTTTACAAGGATTATCACTCTAATCTCCCCAAACAAACCCACAAGATGGAAATGTTCATTATTGTCATTACCGAGGAGAGACTGAGACTGGGAGAGCTTGAGTGTGGCCTGGAGTTGGAGCCCAGAAGTCCCATTCTCACGTGGTAAGTGAGATCACCTCTCAGCCGGTCCCTTAGACAGAAGGGCTGGCACAGCCAAATCAGCCCCCTAATGATGTGCAAAGAAGCCATGTGTTGGTCCTCAGTGGCTGCAGGGCAGACCTGGTAGGATGCCTTAGCACTGGTGGAAGGGAGGGAAGGAGCACAGAAGCAGGGAGAAGCATGCTTCCAGTAAATGGGCCATGTGTACAAAGGCCCTGAAACAGAAATGCCCTTGACATGTCTGAGAGGTTGCAAGATGGCCAGTTTGGCTGGGGCTAAGTGGTGCTGTAGGTGAGCAGAGAAATGGGCAAGCGCTGGTCTTTGCATCTTGTAGACATCAGTAAAGATCTATTTGATTCTGAGTGTGACAGAAAGCCATTAGAGTTTTGAGACCAGGAGTTACATGGTAAGCTGGCATTTTAAACAAGTGACCGTAACTGCTGTGTGAAGATTTGTGTGTAGGTGGGTCGGAGGAGAGGAGAGTTTGGAGAACTGCCACATGCAGATGAGAGATGATGGTGGCTTGGACCAGGGTGGTCATTGTCAGAGGCAAGATCTCATCTAACACCTGGTGAACAGGATAGGACAAATGCGGGAAGAAAGTTGTCAAGGGTAATTCCTAGGGCTTGGGCTGAGCAGCTTGGTGAATGGGGATATTATACACTGAGGTAGGGAGAAATAGGTTGGAGTTCAGTAGCAGAGGTCTCTTTGGGACACATGAAGTCTAAGATGGCCATTAGACATCCATGTGGAGATGCCAGTTTGGTCATACCATCTGCCATAGTTAGTTTTATGTATCAACCTGGCTGGTCATGGTACCCAGATATTTGGTCAAACACCAGTCTGGATGTTGCTGTGAAGGCATTTTTTTTTTTTAGATGAGATTAACATTTAAATCAGTAGATTCTGAGTAAAGCAGATGACCTATAATGTGAGTGGGTGTCATATGATTAGTTGAAGGCCTTAATAGAAAAGACTGAAGACCCCCAAGAAAGAAAGAATTCTGCCAGCAGACTGCCTTCAAACTCAAGACCGCAACATCCACTTTACCTGGGTCTCCAGCCTGCTGACTTCCCCTGCAGATTTTGGACTTGCCAACCCCCACAATCATGTAAGCCAATTCTTTGAAATAAATTTCTCTATATATACATGTATGTATACATCCTCTTGGTTCTGTTTCTCTGGAGAACCCTGACTAATACACCACTCTAAAACTCAAAGAGGCTAGAGATAGACATTTAGGAGTGATGGACATACAGACCCAAACTGTCCAATAGAAATAATGTGTGAGCCATATAAGTTTAAATTTTCTAGTAGTCCCATTTTTAACAAGTAGAAACAGGTGACACTAATTTTAATGTATTAACAACCCAGTTGAAGCCAACGTTTTGTCACCTCCACATGCAATCAATATAAAAATAATAATGAGCTCTTTCACCTTTTTTCCATACTAAGTCTCCACAGTCCAGCGTGTCTTTGCATCTCAGTTTGGACTTGCCGCATTTCAGGCGCTCAGTAGCCGCATGTGGCTGGCGGCTACCATGTTGGACAGCACAATGCCAGATAGATGGTATTGAGGTGTATGGGGTTGGGTGGAATCCCTTAAAATGCACATGCAGATGGAGAAGAAGGAACAGAGCCAAGCCTGAGCCATAAGTTCTCAAGTGCTCAGCGGTCAGGAAGAGAAGGGGGTACAGCCAAGGAGGCTGAGGCCAAGCGTCTTGGGAGCAAATGAGAAATGAGAGTGTGGGCGCCTAGAAGCCAAAAGGAAAAATACAGACCATGGTCAATAAGACACGGATGGAGGTCTGACCATCAGATTGGGCCAGGAAGAGGTCACTGGGGACCCTGACAGGTGTAGTCCAGCAGGATAGTGAGGATGAAAAGCTGCTGAAAAAAGCAGCACGTGGAGACAGAATACAGATGACCCCCAGGAGACTCACACAGAAGGGAGCTGAGCTATAGTGGTGCTTGGAGGAGATGTGAGGAACTGGGAATTGGTGTTTGAGACTAGAGATCTTACAGCACTGTTTGCTGGATGCATGCTATAAGAGCTGCACATGTGGGCGCGAAGCCCCCAGACTGGCAGTGGGGTGGGTCCAGTGCATGAGGGGAGCGGCCGTGAAGATGGGGGTCAGGACAGAGCTCTGGGCCCAGATGCTGGTGTGTGGTTGTGCTGCTGGGAAATTCAGCTTGTGCTCTCTTGGTGGATGAGCCTTTGCAATGAAAAGGGGGTAAGAAAGGGTGTGACACAATCTTCCGGAAAGTGCCAGAAAGAAGTGACAGGTGAAATGGTTTTCAAACCCAAACACATATTAGAATTGCTGGGGGATTTTATAAAATATACCGACGGCTGGGCCTGACCACAGGCGAATGGAATCGGACTCTCTGGTGAAGTCATGAGTGTCTGCATTTAAAGTAACCCTGCAGGTGATTCCAATAGCACCTGTGCTGGGCTGGATTAGGGAAACACAGTGGGATGGTGGGCTGTGCCATTTACACATTAAACCTGAGGTTGGCAAGAGGATTTTTATTTAAATGAACAAAACAATCTCTAGAATACAGAGCTTTGGATAAGAGCCCTCCAGTCCAGATCCTGGGGTGGGGTGCAGGGGCAGTAAGGGGGAAGCATGGAGGTTCTGCAGCCATCTTAGCATGCTGATTTAGAGAGGCCATTATCTTCATGATGGGATCATAGGACAGAGGCAAAAACATTGCCATTGTGTAGCCAGACATCTAAGTGTTACCCTTCACCCTGCAGGACTAACCCAGTCAGGAAGGCACAATGCAGCCATCATGCTTAGGGAGCTCAGCTGGAGGCTTGTTGCCAGGAGACTGGACTGAACATCAGAAGGAACCTGAGACTCACAGGGAAGGCATTTAGGGAGGCGTTTACGGGGTAGACCAGAGGGGAATGGATGTATTCATCTGTCCATTTATTTCCTAGACATGCTGCACACATTTATTGAGCACTTACTATGTGGCGGGCTGCAGTCCCTTACAAAAGGTAAGAGTTTACAATGTGTGTCAGTGTTCAGATTTAACCAGAAGATAGATACCCTGCCCCTCAAGGAAATATTACAAGATACAGTGGGTGAACACAGCTTAGGAGCTGCATCGTTTCTCCCAGAGCCCAAGAAGAACCAAATCAGCCCCCCTCAGGAAATGAGCAAGGCCACCCAGGAACCCAACCTCCGCTGCCTCTGGCCTCGTCATTCATTCATATACCATAGCCCGCCCTTCGAGGAGCTCACAGCCTGGCAAGGAAGAGAGGCACCAAGTGGGTGCCGGTCCACTTGGCAACCTCCACAGCAACATACAGGGGAAAGTCAAGTATAATCAAAATTACCCTCCGAAAAAAATCCCTTGGGGAGTTGGTATGCTGGCCTCTGAAATGTGGCCTCTCAGGAAACACAGTGCAGCCAGCTCCCTGCGGCTCTGAACAGATGGCTCCTGTGGTGGGCTGAGCACCAGAGGAAGCACTTGACTTGGCTTGGGTTCTGAGGTCATGCTGTATGAAAAACATGTATCGTAGCTTTAAACACGGGTGTGTGAGATGATTCCAGCACGAGAGGATCAGAATTGTGCAATGTTCAGAGATCCACACTCCAGGGCACATGCCTATCGTGGAAATGGCTAGCACAATCCCACATTTTATTTACGTTGTGTTTTATTTAGTTTCCTTTGAGCACCTACAGTAGAATTCACTTAAGCTAAATGTACAGATGACCAGAATCAATGGCGAAAGGACAATGATGATGCCGTGTGGCGAGAGGGGGATGAAACCTCTGTGGGGAGGTGCAGCGGGAAGCCCTTGGCACAAAGCTGCAGCATTGCAGAGCCTGGCACCCTCTGTGTTCCCTCCTTCCATAGAGTCCTCTCAGGAGGAAGCACCTGGCTTCCTCCTCCGGTCCCACCAGGGACACTGCACCCCAGTTTCAGGTGCAGCCTCCCCCAGCCAGATCCGACCATCCTGCAGAGAGTTGGGTCTGCCTATGGAATTTGCTGGGGGCTGCCATTGTAGGCATGTATTGGGTCATTCCAACCCCCGCCCCTGCTCATCTTCTGACCTTCTCCTAAGGCCTCTCTGACAAGGCCGTGGTGCCCAGGCCTACCACCTGTTGCAGACAGAATTCGTGGGCTCAGCTCCCTGGGGTGCACTTGGTACTTACCTGCAGGCTCCATGCGCTGCCAGCTGACGATGGCAGATGGGCTACCTGTCACTCCAGTTTTGCTGGACACCACTGGCCTGGCCAGCCTTGTCCAACTTTCTTGCCAGAAAAGGGGATGAGGCTTGGTTGCAGGGACCAGCCAGCTCCCGAGCTGTGGCAGCCCTAGGTGACGTAGATGACATCTTGCTTCATTTGCTCCCTAGGACCCATCACACATCCCTTGGGTGGGTCTGTAGCCCCCAGCAAGGATCTGAAAGTGGGTTTCAGGTACCACATCCCCTCACAGTCTGGTGTCCCTTGACACACAATGGGTAGTCCATAGGTGAAGACACCCCAAGAGGCCCAAGTCTGCGCACAGTTCCATCTAACTGGCAGATAATTATGATACTCCTGTGGCTTACTCCTCTACCCTGACTACTCTACAATACACTTACCTGAGAAGCCGAAGGACTTTTTCAGCCTCGTCACTGCTCTCAACCTCGTGCGGTCTTGCATTACTGGGTGTTCCTGTGGCTCAACTTGGGCAAGGCACCCCACAAGACTGGAGAGCGAAGGGCACACCAGTGCCCCTGCTGCCAGTACCGTCATCTACATGGCTTGCCCAAGGCCCATCCATTACAGGTGGCAGAGACCGTCTCTTTTGCTTGTTTGCATTCAATTTTTGTTTTGTTTAGCGCCTCATATGAGGAAGTGGTTAGTATATAAATAGTACTTCAATGCCATTGGGGCAATTCTTTTTGAATGGGGTTTTCCAACAATTTTTGTTTCCAGAAGTCGCAGGTATCCAAAACAAGGAAACAAACAACAGAAAAAGAACAAATGGACGTCAATGGCTGTGAGAGTTCATCGTACAACCACAGAATTGACTATCCTTGAAAAGGCTGCTAGGCCTCCAGCCTCACACGTGCCCTGACTTCTTGTACCCAGACACAGTCACCTATCACAGAAAGAGACTCGGCCCCATCTTCAGGGAGAAAAAAATCTGGAGCAGTGATCTGCCACCTTATCTGCTAAGTTCCCCAACCCTCCCGCTCCTCACTTTGTCTCTCTTCAGCCTGTACCTTCATTTCTTGTTAAATTTCCTGTATGGTTTTTATTACTCCCAGAGCGTGTTTATCATCTGTCCACCAGCAGAAGCTTGGGGAAGGCAGATACCTTGTGTGGCTTTTACTACAGTGGCACCCAGGTGGTGCCTATGAGCATTTGTTAAATAATGAATTCAAGTTGCTACCTGCACAGGTAAATCGTCATTCCCCTGGGAAGGAATACATCCTGGGTGCTTCTGATGATATGGATTGTGGTTGCGGTTTAGCGAACACAGAAGGGGATGGACGCTGTCATCAAGATGACTGACCAGAGTTATGTCTGAGATGATGGCCCACCAGGCACCTCGTGGCCTGGACCCCCTCCCCAGCTCTCACTCTGCACACATACACGTCTTGCTCACCAGTGATAAACCAGAATTAAAAAATAAAGCAGACATTACCCAAAACTGAGGAATTAAAAGCAACAACAACAAAAAGATGAAGCAGGAGAAAATGGAAGAAGAAAATTTAAAAAGAGAACATAATTTGTTCTTATAAAAAAATTAAGATAGATAAAATATTACAATGTGGATAATAAAAGAGTGTTAGCTCAAAGAAATGAAAATGACTTAGAAGCCATGAAAAAAAACGAATAAGAATTTTTTAAAGATAAAAGTTAAGACAAAGATAAATAGAAGAGAAAAATTCTGAACAGGGGCAGGGAGGACACTGAGGTCATTAAAACTGAGTAAAATTACAAAACGAAGACCAGAAACCTGAAAGAATTAGAAAGAAAAGGTAAAATAAGCAACAATTATGTGCAAATGTAAAACATTTTCAAACAGTACAAAAACTAAGGCTCTTAAGGCTAAGGGCATTGAAAATAAGATGCTAATAAGTGGAAAGCCAGCAGTAGGAATTCCTGGAGCCTCCCTGACTAAGGGGGCCCCCAGACTAGTGTCCGAGTCTGGGATGACCACTCTCCTCCACCTTTCCTCAGGCAGCTCGTCCCTGTTCTTTCTGGTCCTCTGGAAGTGCTGGTGAGCTCCAGGAGATCCTCCCTTCCTAAAGTGCTGCCTGCCCCCAGGCAACCTAGGCCTGCCTCAAGCCCCTCAGGGCCTAAGGGGCTCCATACTGGGAGTGAGAGCTTCTCTCCAATACAGGCTCTGTTCCCTTCCCACCTTTGTAACGTGATGCATGACACCACATGGGTTTCCACACACTACTCTTTTTAGGACACAAATTAAAAAAAAAAATCCCTTTCTGGGCTAAAGAGAAGAACAAGAGTGAAAAGACGGCAGAAAGAGGGAAGAGAAAGCACATCGAGCGCATTACAACATGTTAGGCATTGTGCCACTTCTCTTATAGACGCCACATAGCAGACCTGCCAAGGTGGTAGCAGTGGTGTGCCATGATACAGAGGGAAACGCTTGAGTCCAGTGATACTTTTTCACCCCCTCTTTATCCTCTGCAGTCCCTATGTACCGTGCTGCCCTCACAGCTCTCCGGGGTGATTCTCAGCCATTTTTTTTCCCTGCCATGTTTGTTCTCTTCTCAGCCTGGCCTGCAGTCAATTCCACAGGTGCCCAGCTTCACTCTTGACATCTGTGTGTTACGTGGTGTTTCTGGATCCCAAATAGAAAAGATGAAATCCCTGGCATAAGATTTTAAATGCTACCTCCCTTTGCCAGGAAACAATAAGCCACCTGGTGATCCCACAGAGCTGTGCTCCCCACAGGTGAGGGCGTCCACACTTCCCCGGATACAGGTCATCTCCATAAATGTAACTGAATGATTCTGACATCAATAACAACCCTTCCTATGAGAGGGAGCAATACGGGATCCACAGAGACGAATTCCCTAATTCAGTAGTGATTTTCAAAAGATAAAAGTACATAGAGAAAAAGTGTGAAGTCCACCCATGGACAATATTTATCAAGCAGCAGCACACAGCAGGTACAGGCAATCTTCTAGAACCCAGTGCTTGAAGAGCCTGTCATTCGATTAGGTACGTTATGCAAGGTGGTGACAAGGTGGGGTGTCATTAATTGCCACTGGAGGCAGAGACGCTGATAACAGTGAGTTCAGAGGCAGACCTGGACTCACCTGTGATCTTGGGCACAGGTTTGTGAGCCTCAGGCTCCTCACTTATACATCAGAATTCAGAATAATGTCCACCTCCAAGGGGTTGAACGTGTTCGCTGAGCACATGTCTGTAAAACCTCCCTGGCACGTGGTAGTCATTGGATGGAGGGTGGCTGTGGCCACAAGTAGGTTAGAAATGACACTGAGCAGTGTGGACTAGACAGCAAGGGCCAGACTGAGGGAGCTGCACTCAGACAAACCTGGGATGGGGCTGTGTCTCTGCTGGAAGACAACGTGACCAATTGCATTTTTTTCAATGGTCCTCAACCAGGAGCCATTGTGACCCCTAGGGGGCATGTGGGGAGACATTTGTGTGGTTGTCACAACTGGGGAGGCGGGAGATACGCTGCTAGCATACAATAACATGCTTGTTGACTGGATGAATGATTGAATAAACAAATAAATTCAAGCACTCTGGGCTTCAAAGTTTTCTTGCCCCTCTTGCATGGTAACTCTGTGTCTCATAAGGTGTGTAGAAGATGAAATAATGAAACTAAAATGATAGGAGTTGTAACAAAAGGTAATACGAGCAAAGAGTTGATTTCTTGAACAACTGATTTTGAAATTGTCAAGACATTCACACCCAGTAATGGAAATTTATCTTAGTCTATGATCCTGAACTTGCATCAAAAGAGAAAAATGACCTGCTGAGATTTTTTGAGACAAGTGATTTCTGTTTCTAATGTTTTCTTTTTTAAATAGAGAAGCTATTTAGGCTACAAAGTGTTAAAAATCAAGGCTAACAGTTTAAACTAAGCATTTTAAAAGTTTGCCCTCTGGTGGAGAGAGGTAAAACTGCATATATAACGTTAAGAAAACCATGAGGCGGACGTTGGCCTCCCACACTCGCCTGAGTTCACTTTCCACTCAGAAAATAGGAGAGGGGCTGCTATGGGCTGAATTGTGTCCCCTCGAATTCATATGTTGGAAACCGAACCCCAGAACCTCAGATGTGATTATATGTAGAGAGAAGGCCGTTAAAAAGGATATTATGGGGCCAGCCGAGTGGAACAGTGGTTAAGCACTGGCTTGGGAAGCCAGCGGCCCCGGTTCGGTCCCACATAGGAGGGCCAGTGACACAGCGCTCAAAAAAAAAAAAAAAGGATATTATGCTAAAATGAGGCCTTTAGCGTAGTCCCCAATCCAATTAAGACTAAGACTGGTGTCCTTATAACAAGAGGAAATGTGGACACACAAGAGGTATGTCAGAACCATGATTCACAGAAGAAAGAGCACGTGAGGACATGGTGGGAAGGCAGCAGTCTGCAAGCCAAGGAGGGAGGCCTCAGGAGAAACCAAACCTGCCAACATCTTGATCTTGGATTTCCAGCCTCCAGAGCTGTGAGAAATATGAGGTCTGACAATTAAGTTCACAAACTTGCCACCATGAGCTTACATTGGCAGTACTAAACAAACAACTCAGTAAGGTTTCATAACCTTGGTATATCAGTGTCTCACAGCTGTGTTCATGGTGACATGTGGCTGTATCTTGCTGAGTGGTGTTCATTATTGTTGTTGCGTGTTTTTATGTGCTGTTGCAAGAATGTCTGAGCTTAAATTAGAGCAAAAACAAACATTAAATTTCTTATTAAACTTGGCAAGAATGGAAGTGAAATCAGGGACATGTTAGACCAAGTTTATGGGGATAATGCTATGAAGAAAACCGCAGCGTACACATGGATAACGTTTTTCTGAGAGGAAAGAATGATGAAGAGAAGCAGAGCAGCCAGTAATGAGCAGAACTGATGAAAACATTGCAAAAGTTCATCGAATTGTGTGTCAAAGTCATTGGCTGACTATGAGAAACATAGCAGACCAAGTAAACATCGATAGAGAAACAGTTAGAAAAAGCTTAACTGAAAATCTTGACATGAGAATGGTGTGTGCAAAAGTGGTCCCAAAGGAGCTCACTGATGAACAAAAGCAAAGGAGAGTCGAAGTTTGCCAAGACCTTTTGGAGAGGCAAGACGATGTTTTGGGCCGTGTTATCACTGGTGATGAAACATGGATGTACCAATGTGACCCTAAAATGAAGCATCAAAGTGCACAAGGGAAGTCAGCCAATTCTCCACAACCAAAAAAGTTTCATCAGGGCTGGCCGAGTGGCGCGTTGGTTGAGTTGGCTTGGGATGCCAGCTCTGAGCAGCTGGGCCCCCATTCAGATCCCACATGAGGGCCAGTGATGCTGCGCCCTGTACAGCTAAGACGGTGAACAACAGCTCCACCTGGAGCTGGGCTGCCATGAGTCCCCAGCAACAGCGTGAGCTGTAGTGGGGCTGGTTGGCAGCTGGTGTGTGCTTTTGTGGGTTACCATGAACTGCTATGAGCTGCTGTCCAATGGCCAGAGAGCGACTGCCTCACCCAGGAAGAGTGCAATGATAATACCAACACGGGCCAGTGAAGCGACGTTCTCCACAACTAGGCTGAAGAACAAAAAGGGCAGCAACTTGTTTGTGCCCCTTCCCTGATTCCCCAATGCTGTTCCCCACCCTCAATTCCCCAATAAAATCTTTAAAAAAAAAGAGTCAAAAAGATGTTGCTAAACTTTTTTGATATCAGAGGGATTATTCATTATGAATCTATACCAACTAGACAAACAGTTAACCAAGTTTACTATTTGCAAGTGCTAAAAGGCTACATCAAACAGTTAGACCAAAATGACCTGAACATTTTGCCAACAATTCATGGTCCTTGCATAACGACAAAGCACCAGCTCACACAGCACTGTCTGTGAAGGAGCTTTTAGCCAGTAAACAAATAACTGTATTTGGAACACCCTCCCTACTCACTTAACCTAGCCCCCAATGATTTCTTTCTTTACCCAAACATAAAGGAAGCATTGAAAGGAAGACATTTTGATAACCTTCAGGACATCGAGGGTAATATGACAACAGCTCTAATGGCCATTCCAGAAAAAGAGTTCCAAAATTGCTTTGAAGGGTAGACTAGGCGCTGGCTTCCCAAGGGGAGTACTTCAAAGGTGACCATAGTGATATTCAGCAATGAGGTATGTAGCACTTTTTTTTTTTTTTTTTTTTAAAGATTTTATTGGGGAATTGGCGGAGGGGAACAGCGTTGGGGAATCGGGGAAGGGGAACAGACAAGTTGCCGTCTTTTTGTTCTTCAGTTTAGTTGCGGAGGACGTTGCTTCACTGTTGGTATCGTCATTGCGCTCTTCCCGGACGAGGCAGATCGGTCGCTGGCCTCTGGATGTCGCTCACCGCGGCCACTGGCAGCTCACGCTTGGCTGCCAGCCGCTCACGCTGGCTGCGGGCCACTCACTGCCGCCTATGGCAGCCCACTGCAGCAGGGGCTGCAGCCCACACCATCACCGGGGCTCGCACAGCCCAGCTCCAGGTGGAGCTGTTGTTAGCTGTAGAGGGCAGTGTCACTGGCCCTCATGTGGGATCCGAACCGGGGCCGCTGGCATCCCAAAACCAGCGCCCAACCAATGCGCCACTCGGCCGGCCCAGGTATGTAGCACTTTTTAAGGATGAGTTCACAAACTTAATTGTCAGTCCTTGTAAATGTCTGTTAAGATCCCTATATGTGGTATATGTTGTGGTGGCCCTGGTAGACTAATACAGCCACCATTCAGGGACAAACTTCCCCACTGATGAGGAAGGTAAATGTTTGGTGTATCATTTTTTTTTTTTTTGAGGGCAGTATCACTGGCCCTCACATGTGGGACCCGAACCGGGGCCACTGGCGGCCCAAGCCAGCACTTAACCACCACGCCACTCGGCCAGCCCAATGTTTGGTGTATCATTGAGCATCTATTCTTTTTTTTTTTTTTTTTTAAGATTTTATTGGGGAACTGGGGGAGGGGAACAGTGTTGGGGAACCAGGGAAGGGGAACAGACAAGTTGCCGTCCTTTTGTTCTTCAGTCTAGTTGTGGAGGACATTGCCACACTGGCCCATGTTGGTATCATCATTGCACTCTTCCCGGGTAGCCGGCCTCTGGATGGCCACTCATGGAGGCTTTTGGCAGCTCACACTGGCTGCCGGCCACTCACGCTGGCTGCCGGCCACTCACTGTAGCCTATGGCAGCCCACTGCAACAGGGACTGCAGCTATGCCATTGCAGGTGACTCACAGCAGCCCAGCTCCAGGTGGAGCTGTTGTTCACCATCTTAGCTGTAGAGGGCAGTGTTACTGGCCCTCATATGCGGGTTCCGAACCGGGGACCGCTGGCATCCCAAGCCAGCTCTTAACCAACATGCCACTCAGCTGACCCCAAATTTTGATTTTAAAATTTAACTTTAGCCCCTGGTGAATGAAAGGGTGGTGGGGAGGGGGGATTCGTACACTCCCAAGCAGTAAATGATCAAAACCAGATGGGTAGCTGGAGCAAGGTGGCCACTGGTTTAGACTGGATTGTGAGGATGGAAATTTCATGGAGGACTGATGGGAAATTAACCAGGGGAGAGGAATGAGGGGAAAGGAAGCAAAATGTCCACATCATTGATAGTTGGGCTGCAAATAAAATCACCAGAAAACAAGTGAAGAAATAAAAAGGTAAGTCAAGAGAATTTAAAAAAAGAATATGATTGTTGAAAAGGAGCAGAGAGAGAGGGCCACAGTTTCAATACCTGATATGACTGGTAAGCGAAACATTATAACTCACTGTGAGACCAGCTGGTCTGTTATACACTGTGCACTGTTAGGTGACTTAAAATATCTAGCTGGTTTTCCCCGCATAACCCACAGCCCCTGTCACTGATATGTGCTCAGGAAGTACTAAAAAAGTGTAACACTTGACTTAGCAAAACATGAAAAAGAGACAGATCTGCTGAGGGAAGAAAATTTGTCTAATGCTTTGCAAAGTAAAACCTAAATACATTTCAACATTCTGTTTTATACCTGTGGTTGCCCACTAATATGGAAAATGTTAAGATTACCTGTAATGAACATATATTCAGGGTCCCCAGTTTAGGCCATTTCTTCATCTACCACTTTGTCAAGGAGGAGAAGTGTGTGTGTGATTTAATGAACTCCATTAGTCCCTAGGAGAGCGATGCTTATTGTATCAGAAATGGGCCAAGATCACTATGGGTGAAGACCACACAAATAATAAACGTGTCCTAGGGGCACAGAGCACATTCTAAGGGAATTTTTCAAGCCTCATGATTTGCTGGTTCCTGGTCCCCACTCCTTTCCATGACTGTGCCTGTCGATGCTTCCTTGCCAACCTTGGTGTCTGTCTGTGAACTCTTCTTGACCACTTGTTGTAAGCTAGTGGCCATCAACATTTCACCCTCCCTCTAAACACAAACATGCTGAACCCACTCGCTCGCAGGAGCCCGTGTGGGTCCTGCTCACCCCTGCAGTTGCCCCCACTACCCTGGCCTTGCGGGCTGGAGAAGTACATTCAAGGTGTGATAAATATAATCACAGAATTGAATTAGACCCTAATCCAACTTTAAGACATTGATGTCCATTCCTAAATCCAGTAAAGGTATTTGGGATTTTGGACCTCTAGATGGGGAAAGCAATTAATGTTTGTTAGCACAAAACACAGAGATGTCTTCCTAAAAGGAAGGAGACCCTATGGCCATGTCTGGCTCAGGAATTTAGGCCAATCAGTCATCTTGGATGGTGCTATGGTCCAGAGGGCCTGTGGAGTAGGTTACTGCCATTGTTGTCATAGGGCGCATTCATGAAATGAAGTTCAAGTCCACAGTCCAACAGGGCCCCATGGTCAGGTGCAGAGACCTGAGAGGAGAGAGGCTGCCAGCCAGACAGGGCGTGTTTTTTGCAGGAGCTCTATGAAGCCACATGGAAGAACCAGTGGTAAAAGGGGGTAGGGAGAACAGAAGGGTGGGGTCAGAGAAGATATAGATGAAGCACAATAGGAAAGCGAGGATAATGTGTGATGAGAAGAAACTGCACACATTGTGGTTGACAGCTCTGGATCCAAAAGGTGGTGATTGGGGGAGAATGGGGAACACTGCACTCAAACTCACATTTCCAAGTGAGTGTTGGATGCCTAATTCAAAATATTCATCTGGCTCTGTGGAGGAGGCAAAGATTTCTTAAATAGGACACAAATATGCTAACAATTAAGAAAAACGTTAGCAAGCTGGACTGTATTAAAATTATGAACTTCTGTCCATCACAAGACACTGAAGGGAATGAAAAGGCAGAACAGAGAGTGGGAGAAGGTATTTATTTGCATTACATACATCTGACAAAGGACTTGAAGAACTCCTGGTGAGCAATAAGAAAAGACAGACAACCAACAGAAATACAGGCAAAAGATTTGAACAGATCCTTCATAAGAGGAGACATCCAAAGGCCAATAAACATATGAAAAGGCACTCAGCTTCATTCATTATCAGGAGAAACCAAGCGACAATGAGATTCTAGTACATATTCAGTAGAATGTCCACAAGAAAAACAATGGGTCACATTGGGGCTGGTGAGGATGTGGAGTAACAGGACCTCTCAGAAACTGCTGGTGGGGATGTATATTGATACAGTCCCTTGGGAAAGCTCTTTGGCTGTATTTATCCAAAAGTGATCATGTGCCTACTCTGAGACTTCGTGATTCCTCTCCTAGGGGTACACCCAACAAGAGCGCGTACACAGCTCACCAAAAGATATGCCCAGCATTGTTTGGAAAAACACTATTTATCATAGTCTCAAACTGGAAAACCAACTGCCCATCAACTTTAGACCGTTCTGGAATGCCTAAATGGTGGGATATTCCCTCAATGGAATATCGGTCAGCAGTGCTTCTCCAAGTGTGGTTCCTGGGCCAGCAGTGATCACCAGCATCTAGGTGCAATGTGTTAGAAATGCAAACCCTAAGGCCCACCCCAGACCTACTAAATCAGAAACAGGGACAGGTCCAGCACTCTGCTTTAATAAGCCCCCCAGATGTTTGCTTAAGTTTGAGAACCACTGCTTGACAGTAACAACAGTGACTAAACCACAACTTCATGCAAAAGGACAGTGAGTCTCACAATGTTGGGCAAAAGGTGGAAGACACAAAGGTCCTACTGGGTGATCCCATGTCCACAAAGCTTAAAAGCAGGCAGAAGTTGGGCCAGCTGAGCAGCACATTGGTTAGGAGTTGGCTTGGGACGCCAGCTCTGAGCAGCAGGGCCTGGGTTTGGATCCCACAGGAGGACCAGTGACTCTGCACCCTCTACAGCTAAGATGGTGAACAACAGCTCAACCTGAAGCTGAACTGCCGTGAGTCGACAGCTGCGGTGTAGGCTGCAGTGAGGCTGCAATGAGCTTCCATGAGCTACCATGAGCAGCTGTTCAATGGCCGGCGACTGATCTGCCTCAGCGGGGAAGAACGCAATGCTCACAATACCAACATGGGCCAGTGAAGCGACATCCTCCACAACTAAACTGAAGAACAAAAAAGGATAACAACTAGGCTGTTTCCCTTCCCTGATTCCCCAATGCTGTTCCCCTTCCTCAATTCCCCAATAAAATCTTTTTTTAAAAAAAAAGCAGGCAGAAGTCACCTGTGCTGTTAGAAGTCAGGATCTAGATCAGGATGAGGGTGAGGGAAGCAAGGTGCCTGGAGCAAAAGGTAAGGAGGCTCCATGCCCAACTTTGAATTTTGCCCCCTTGGGGCCTCACTTGCCTCCTTTGGCCAAGGCCTTGGTCAGGAGAACGCTTGCCCAGAAGGAGCACAAGGGGCTGTGTGTGAGTCTGGGTGCTGGTCACTCCAGGTGTTCAATTCCTAAAAACTCATTGGTCTGTACATGTATGATTTGTCAACTTTTTAAACATAAATTCAGAATAATCTCTCAATAAATATTTTTTCATTGAGAGGTTAAATACATACAGAGAGTGTCAAAAAAAATGTATACATATTTTTAAGGAAGGAAAAAACTGTATTAAAATTGTAATACTTAATATGTACCGATAACAAAAGATGAATACGAGTCACATTTGACTTCTGCAATTACAAGAGGTGCTCAAAGTGGTTACCATCAGCATCCAAACACTTCTGATTACTGCGAGTTATTTGAGCAACATTGGCCAAAGTGTCCACTTGTATACATTTTTTTGGCACCCGCGGTATTCAGTTGGAATGATACCTGTATTTATGTTATGAAATAATGACTCTAGTGTATTGGTAACCTTTGAATATAGCTGCTTCCAGGCTGTAGGCTGTGTGTGTGTGTGTGTGTGTGTGTGTGTGTGTGTGTGTGTGTGTGTGTGTTAATTGGGCTTGGAAAGTAGAAAAAAAATTCATTATCAAATCTGTTATATAATATATGAAATCAAATTGGGTAACACCATTATTTTTGTTCTAGAAAATGAGATGGGGTTTCCAACATGGCTTAAATGGACTCTGAAGGCCATTGCCAAGGAGAAGTGAGTTCCAGATTGGCTCTGAGTGGAGGGAAAACTTCAGAATAAGGCACCTTGCAGAGGCACCTCCCTGGAGCCTGTGAAGTCAGGTGCTGACAGGTCAGCCACATTGCTTCACAAGCACACCTGGTAAAGAAAGAGATCCCGCTTGCTTTCTAGAAAAGCAGCAGTTTTGTCTGACTCAGTACCTCTACCTTATTGTGTGCTTCTGTGAGCTCAAAGTCTGGCCTGATCCACGTTCATTTTTGAATGTGAAGGGGAAGGTTCTCAGCTGGCTGCACTTTGTGCAGCTGAGCTGGAGTTGGTGACAAGGCACGAAGGAGGCCAGACCCTGGGGAACTCAAAAGCATTCTGTTCAGATGATGAAGAAACTCTGCACAAGTCATTTTGGTGTCTCTGATGATACCAGGAGGAAGGTGATGGGGTGGGAAGCTGTTGGCCGGCCGAGCCCCACTGATTCCTGACACTCAGACCCTTGGCTGGCCAGCAGTTGCCTTCTCACAGATGCATTTGCCTCGGAGAGGCACAGAGTGACAAATGGCTCTTTCTGCGGCAAAGCCCTAGGACATCCTGTGTAAACGAAGGAGTATGGGAGTCAGAGGGGCACAGCTGGCACTGACAGTGTCGTCTCTTTGGACACTGACCTGCTGTGGGGACAGACCCCAAGCTCTGACCTGGGAACTGTAATGACCCAACCAGGCCTGGAAGAGGGGCCGTCAAATTGCTGAGGAGCCAAGGGAGAATAACTGTGTGTCTTTCAGTATTATTTCACTGTCTAAACTCCTCCTCGGAATTTCATTGACTATGTAAGTATTTCAACAAATGTGTTCTCCTACCCTTCCTCAGAAGCACACCGGTAAGTTCCTATTTTTATTTAGTTTGGCATGCTGGTGCTTGTGTGAGGAATCACTTTAGCAATCTGTCTGTCTGTCCATCTATCTGTCTGTGTCTAGAATGCAGCCGCTTCCCGCACCTCCAGAGCCTCCATTCTGACCTCTCCCTGGGGGACTGCAGCAACCTTCCATCTCTCCAGTTTCCACCCTTGCCACCTTCTCATCTCTGCTCCCCTGGAAGTTGAGGTCTCTCAAACACAGCCTCCAGCTCACACCCCTCCCTGGCTCCAACCCTGCTGTGCTCCTGCTTCTCCCTGTAGTAACCTTGTCTTTCTGATGTCTTGACACCTTGGAGACTCACTAGCCCTACAGAGGCTGCCCTTCCCCGCCACAGCCACCTCCAGGCAGAGCAAATTGGCCTGTGAGTCACCTTGCGAATGCAAATAAGCCACTCCAGAGCTCACACCCCCACCCTTCTCCTCTGAGGGGCTCTCACACTCTGGGCCACTACCCCCATTGCCCTATAGTCACCCCAGGGCCAGGCACCAGACAGCCAGGGCCAGCCCTTTGCCCCGAGTCCACTGAAATTATCCAAACTAGCCAATCATATGCCTGCTTGCCCAGGCCCTCTAATTTCTTCCCATGGACACCATAATAAAGGCTCTTGTGCAGTTTCCTGTTGCCCAATTCCTCCTGACTGACCCCGGTGCTTCCTTGTGTGGCCCCTGTGGTATGGTGTGTCCCCTTCTTTTGGGAACTGTGAGTGAAACCACCCAACTTTTCAATGGCAGTCATCTCCTGATCCATTGGCCTTGCCACACCTGAATAATAACAAAAACTGCATTTTAAACACCTCAGAGGAACAGTCAAGGTCTTCACGTGTTGTAGACTCTGCTGTCCATGGCAGTAGCCACTAACAGCACGTGACTATCAAACACCTGAAGCATGGCTAAGTCAAAATCGAGATGTGCTGTAAATGTAAAATATACACTGGATTTCAAAGACAATACAAAAAAAAAAAAGGTAAAACATCTCATTGATCATTTTTATATCAACCATATGTTGAAATGATAATATTTCAGTACATCGAATTAAATAAAATAATTAAAGTTAATTTCACCTGTTTCTTTTTACTTTCTTAGGACAGGTACTAGAAAATGGAAAGGTGTACACATGGCCCCCATATTTCCACCGGACAATGCTGGTCTGCAGAGCCTTACAGGACCTCACCCTGCTACCCTCCCGCCTTCATCTTCTTCCCTCCTCTGCCTCATGTGCTCTCTCCCCATCACACTGTCCTTCCTTGAGTGCACCAAGAAGGAGCTTTACATTTGCTGTTCTCTCTACCTGGAATGAGCCTCTCAGGTACATGCACGGCTGGCTTCCTCACTTCCCTCACATCTCTACTCCACTGTCACCTCCTATGTGAAGATTGCTCTGGCCCCCCTCTCTACAATATCAACATCAACCCCCAGATTCCTATCTCTCTTTCCCCTGCCTTATTTGTCATGCTTAATATGTATCTCTAGCCAATATTTTGCTAGCTTATTATCTATGTCCTGCCAGCATGAAAGCTGATAAAGGCAGGGATTTGGGTCTCTTTTGTTCTCTGCTGTGTCCTCTGTACCTAGAAAGAACAGTGCTTTGTACATCGGAACACTCAATAAATATTTGTTGGATGAACGAATACAGAATATAGGCTTTTAGCTTCAGGATCCTCGTTCCAAATGAGAAAAGTCAAATACATATAACAGATAAAAGTAGTGCTTGGGGGTTGAAGCAGGCAAGAGGCCCATGGGGAGCTGGGAATGGGGCCAGGTGAGGAGGCCTGGCCAAGAGACCCCCAGACCCACTCTGACCTGCTCAGATGTGACAGATAGTGGTGGCGAGCAGAGGGTGGAATGGGCTGGGAAGGGGACAGAGAATAATTTATATTTTTAAAAACCTCCCTGTAAGGTTTGTGGGACTCGCTCAGAGATCAGCCCTTGGTGCTGTAGCTTATTTCCATGACTGGGATGGGACACAATGGGTGAATAACTGCCCTGTGTGAAGGGCCAGGCCCAGAAGCTTGTTGTAGAGTCTCGGGCCTCATTCCAGAAATATTGATTAAAATCTGCATTTAACTCCGTCCTCAGTGAATCCTGTGCATGTTTCTCCTCAAAATGCAGTCAGCACCATTAACAGATGAATAGATAGAGAAAATGTGGTGTGTGCATACTATGGAATATCATCCAGTCTTAAAAAGCAAGGAAATCCTGTCACATGGGTGAACCCTGAGGATATTATGCTGAGTGAAAAAACCAGACACAGAGACAAATACTGTATGATTCCACTTATATACCAGAGTAGTCAAATTCATACAGACAGAAATTAGCATGGTGGATGCCAGAAGCTGGGGGTGGCAGGGAGAAAGGGGAAGATAGTATTTCATTGGTACAGAGTTTCAACTTGGGAAGATGAAAAAGTTCTATGGATGGATAGATGGCGGTGATGGTTGTACCACAGTGTGAATCTACTTAATACCATTAAGCTGTGCACTTAAAGATGGTTAAGATGGTAAATTTTATGTCTGTATGTTTTACCAAGTCACACAAGTCTCCTGGGCTGGAGCCGGAGAATCTGCATTGCTAAAATACGTTTCCTGAACAACCTTGATGCTGCCTGTCTGAGGACCAGAGGTGTAGGATCAGGAAGTACAGCGCCATCAAACGCCCCACCTCAGCATGTGGATCCAGGGTCCCGCCAAGGCCAAACATGGTGTCTACTGCCCGTGAGCTCAGTCCTCCTTGTCAGTACCAGTTAGGACAATAAACCAGTTTGGGGGAGCCCCTGAAAACCCCCACCCTCCCCTGGGAATAACGTTTTTCCTTTAAAGACCTTCTTGAGGGACTCTCAACAGCACCTCTGCTGAGCATTCATGCAGTAATTCCTCCCACACGTTAAGGGGAATATCCACTGTGTAAAGAGCTTACACAGAAAGCCCGTATAAGTCAACAAAGAATGAGAGACACCCTAATGGGGAAAAGAGTAGTAACGAGAAGGCATTCAATAAAGTAAGACACACAGATGGCCAATACGTGTCAAAAGTGATAAATCTCATCTGTAATCAAATACATGGAAGAAAACATGACAAAGATGCATTTTTCATATACTGGGACAGGAAAAAAATTTTAAACAATAATAACCAGTGGTGGCCTGAGTGTGAGAAAAATGACCCACATTCTCAGGCTGGAGGGACTGTCAATAGGTACATTTGCAGAGGAATTTGAAAATATTCATCAAAGGCCTTCAAAAGATACACACCCTTCATAAGATTTCACTTTCAGCGTTTCTTAGTAAACAAGGGGATAAATAACAAAGATGGATGCACAAGATTACTCAGTTTATAGCAGCAAAAACTACCCAAGCCTCCTAAGTAACTGGCAAGATACATTCTATACAAGGGCACTAGACAGCCGTTTTAAGTGGCGCTGGGGATCATTGTGCTAGTTTTACCCATCAGGAAGGATGTTAGGCATATATAATAAGTTGGAAAAGCAAATGTAAGAGCTGTAGGTATAATATGAATCAAACTTGTTGGAAAAGGACCTATATTTACATGGGGAAAAGTCTGGAATCAATGTTCCAGTAGTTGTCTGGGTGGAAAATTTGGGTACTTTTAATTGTGTTTCTGGTTGTGGCCTTATTTGTTTTATCTCATTTTTCTATAATGATTTATGTATTGCTTGTTTTTTTAATCTTCCATTTTGGCACATGAAGAGGCGTACACAAAGGAAATAATAGTTACAAAGATAAAGGTGTTTACCAGGCTGAACTCTTGTGTAATGTGGGATCGGTGCAGGCCGACTGCAAAGGCAGTAACAGGAGCAGATGTGGAGGGATGAGCCGTTCAGGGAAGCACAGTCCCTTTGGAAGGAGCAGAGTCCCTGGTGTTTACTTTCTGGGCATAGACTGTCACCCAGGACACCGTGAATCCCCAGATGGCACCGGGATATCAGTAGAAAGGTAGTTTACCTTCTGCCCTCACCAGCTTCCATTTAAGGGACACTGGGCATATGACAGGTGCCAGGTGCCAGGCTCAGCATTTGTCTGCATTCTCTCACCTAAGCCTAAGGACAAGGCTGGGGGTGGGAGTGGTGCCTGTTTAACAAGAGGGTAGCTAGTGGATGCAGGGGCCAGGGTTCAAATCCGGTCTTCCTGATCCCAAAGCCTCCCCGCTCAGGTCCCCTCACTCCCCTTCCTAGCTCCTGGTGAGCCCTGTGTGAGCACAGTCTCCTGGAGGGAGGAGACTGTCTCCCAGCAGCCGGCCTGGGGCTAGACAGTGTGCCTTTCAGAGCCCTTTCTTGATGAGCCATGGGAGCAGGGGAAACTTACTTAAGAAGCACTTAGCTCTCTTGATCTTGTTTATTTTGCAAAGGTCTGAGGGGCCTTGGGTTTTGAGATTGCCCCCCCCCACATGTTCCCATGGCAACCTGGACACGGCCCAGCAATGTTATGAAAGAGCAATAGTCCAGCTGGAAGGGCAAGGTCACGGTCACACATTGCATGCCGTCGGAGGGAAGCCGGGCACAGGCCTCCGGTGGGGCACTTGGGACTTCATAATCCGTGTTTGGAGCTGGGACGTTTTCACAGAGCAGCAAGCCTGGAGGGCTAGTGCTCAGCAGTCCCTTCCCACTTCAGCCAGAAACAACGCAAGTGCCAGGAGCTAACAGAGGGCACAATATTGCTGGGCATTTCTTGAGTGGCAGTTCAGAACATCACCGGGCCCACGTGCCCAGATGCGTGGGTTATACTGCCCCCTGAGCTGCTGGGGGCGCTGTTCGCACAGACTGAGACAGAGGTCCTCCTGCAGTAACACTGGCACAATCTATCCGTGATCCAAACAGCAGTACCCAGAACTCACTGTTTCAGTAACCTCGGTTATACCAAACACAAGCAAGGACTAGACGAGAAGCAGAAAAACCTTCCACTGTAGAAATAAAGATTTCCAAAGACAGCGTTGTAGAATCACTCATTAGCAAGTGAATCAGGTCCTCAGTCAGGGCACCTTGGTCTTCTCTGGTGCATCTCCTGTTATAACAAAGCACCACAGACTGAGTGGCTTATAGACAACTGGAATTTATTTCTCACAGTGCTGGAGACTGGAGGCCTGAGATCAGGGTGCCCGCCTGATCTGGTTCTGGCCCTCTTCTGGGCTGCAGTCTGCCTACCTCTCATATCCTCACATGCTGGGGGCCAGGGAACTAGCTCTTTGGGTCCCTTTGATAAGGGCACTCACCCCATTCATGACCTAATACTTCCCAAAAGCCACACCTCCAAATACTATCACACTGGGGGTTAGGATTTCAACATAGATTTCGGAGGGGCACAAACATTCAGACCATAACATCCCCAAGCCAGTTTGGGGATCTGTGTTCCCAGTCAACAGAAGACAAGAAGGGCCTGGGAGCAGAGTGAATACCCCTCCCAGGCCTCTTTCACTGGGCCTGTACACCTGTCCCCATGCTCCCTTGTCCCCTAGCAACAGGGAATATTGGCTGGTATGGACTCATAGGTGTCCCTTCTTGGGAGAATTGTCTCTGGCAGAAGCAGGGGGTGGTTTAGAAGCATCCCCTCATTCCCACCCGGACAACCCGTAGCCTATATAGGACTGACACAGGGTCAGCTGCCTTGCCTCAAGGTGTAACCACCGGTGCAGCTCACATCCCAGAGCCCCCATGCCATCAGTCTTCAGCTGAGACCACACCTTTGTATACCCCTGCCCTTCTCCCAAGATCCCAAGAGCACCCCGTCCACAGATCTGGTGGTCAAATCCTTGTCTCAACCTCTGCCCCTAGGAAACCTAAGCTAGAACTGAGGGCTCAGAAAAAGAGCAACTGACGATGCACTGCCACCATCCACTGGTTTCAACCCAGACACTTGGTGTCATCTTTAACTCCCCCCTCTCCCACACCAGGCAACACATCAACCCTGAGACCCGCACAACAGAGCCGAATCTTGAGTCTGTCCATTCGTCTCCATACCTTGTGACACCACCCAAATTCAGACCACCATCATTCCCCACAGGTCTCACGACTACCTGTTCAGCTTCTTTCCAATCTTGTCTTCATGTCACCAGAGAGCCAATTAGTCCATGTCACTCTCCTAGCCAAACTGCTCAATGACTTCCACTCTATTTAGAATACAGTCCTACTTGACAAAACCAGACTTGACCAGGCCCATGCTGACCTCACCATGCTCATCTCTCTGTCATCCTTCCCCCCAATCACCCCCAGCAATCCCATGACTTCACCCCTCCAGACATCAGAGCCATTCTGAGAATCTTGAATGTGTGCGGGATCTCTGGGACCCTGGCATGCTGTCTGGAAAGCTCTTCCCCACTGCTTTGCCTGGGCTGCCTGTCTTTCAAGGTGGGGCTTGGACATCATCTCCTACCAGAGGCCGCCCGGATCTCTCTGTGGTCTCCCTTACTGCTTAATCCCCCTATCGCAGGGGTTGGCAAACTTTTGAGACAGAAGAGCCACCAGGGGCAGCAAACTGCAGCTCGTGAACTGTGGCTCTGAAGTAAAATTCAAAATGAAAATAAAACTATCCTAGTTTCATTTATAAAAATTTTCAAGGATATTATTCACATAATGGTGATTATGTTAAAATATATTTATGGCTCCCGAATAATTTTTAAATTGTTGTGAGGGACCGGATTGGCTCTTCCAGGGATTGGCAAACTTTTGAGACGGCACGTACTCAAAGATCCACAGTTTGCCGACCCCTGCCCTATCGGAACAGTTGTTTGTATTCCTGGCCTCCTCATGCACATGAGGTCAGTTAGGAATTGTTTTGTTTGTGGCTATATAATGGTCGCTTAGTAGACATGTGTATAATAAATGAATGAAATACCGGCTTGATTTCAAGAACTCAGAAAGTGGAGTCATCTGGGGCTACCTAGTGTGGTACAAGGAGTCCTGTCCGCGTACTTCCATGGCCCCTAAAGCAGTCATGCATCAGAGTCCAGAAGAGTCTATCCTGACACAGAGAAGAAGAAACTAGCATGTCCTCTGAGCAACTCTAATAGGACAGGTTCCAAGACTCTGCTCCAGTCACTCTGGCCTCGAACAAGCAAGTAGGTTGTACCTCAGGCCTGGGGTCCCTCTGTCTGGAACACCCCTCCCCAGGCACCTGCATAGCCTGCTCTCACACCTCCCTCACCTCTCAGTGAGAACTTTCCAGACCACACTATTTCAAATCTCAACTCCTCTCTCCGTCAGTCTCCAGTATCCAATTCCTTCCTCTACTCCGTTCTCCTACACAGCGGTTATCATCCTCCAACATACCAATTATTTTACTTATTTGTCTTGTGTATTGTCTGTCTCCTGGTAGACCACAAGCTCCATGAGGGCAAGGCTTATGGGGTGTTTTCCCCTCATTTTGTTCAGTGCTGTACCCACAGTTAGTCCAGTGCCTGGTACACAGCAAGCATGCAAAAACTCTTTGTTCAATGAAAGTGTAAGATGAAAGCATATAGCTGAGAATGGACATGTAGCACAGAGTAAGCAAATCTTGAGACTAGATCCAGGAAGCTTAAAGCCCAGAAGCTTTGAAGCTGAGCTCTGCAGGTGGCCTGATGGCAAAAGACAGGTTGGTGAAGATGGAGATCCTCAATCCTGATTCTCTCCCTTTGTTTTCTCTATCAGTGAAAATGATCTTAAAACTGGAAGGGAAATAAGATCATGTAATGATATAAACTAGCTCTGAGATACTCATAAGGGAAGACAAGCCGCTTTCTTCATTTGCTTCTCAATCATATCAAGCCTCGTCCTAGGCCTCCTTCCAGGGTTAGCAGGAAATCCAGTCTCCATGATTTTGTGGAGGCCCTTTTCCTGCAGGTTTGTTCAAGAGTCCTTGGGGGTGGGGAGCAGTGCTTAAAAGTGCCCTGCGTGCCACTCAGCAAGATCTCCTCACCTTGACCCAGGCCATACATGAGAGGGTATGGACCTGGACAGCATTCTCACCATCTCTACCAGACCTGGCCACAGACCCACCACGGTGGTTAACAGGGAAGCGTGGTTCAAGAAAGGGGAGGCAATAGGCAGCTGGCCCTGAAGTCTCTCCATTAATTCAGAAAGGCAGGACCAAGCAAGGACAGGAATTTTTCAGAAATTACAGGGAGTGGTGAGAGGCAGAGACAATAGATATTCAAAGTCGGAGTGGGGAGCACTTAACTGGGTGGATACCAAAAATACACACCAATGAATGTGACCTTGAGTACCAACAAATGTCTAGCTTAGATTAACAAACAGATGGTATGCTATAAAGCTGATATTTTCTGTACATTAAGGAGAAGAATGAATGGTTCTGAGGAGTTAACTTCTGTCCAGCTAACCTCATACCTTATTCAATTTCTTGACAAATTGAAACGCAGGATAAAAGAGTACTTTCAGTTTGGCAAGGTGATTAGGAGTCTCCTTGATAATTATCTCAAGTTGGGGGAATGCTGGCCAGACAAGTCATCCACACGACATACACTGCCCACTCACTGTGCTGTGCTAGACAGTGATGTCACAAAAAATGAATAAAACGCGGTCTTAGCCTTAGAGAAACTCAGCCTACTGAGTGAGACAGCTATGGAAAGAAGTAATTACTATACCCTTTGATAAATGCTGTAATGGAGTCATTTACAAAGTGCTCTGTGTGACAGTACAAGTGTGACTTTGTAGCTGGTTTAAGAACATTAATTATGCAACATCTAGACAGAAGGGGGTCTCTACTATGGCACCACAAAGGTTCGTACCAATCCCATGTTATCCAGGCTCTTTTGAAAAAACTTACACGAAGACATCACAGGCATCTAGATCAAATTTGCCAATGACATCAGCTTATGGGGAGACAGCTAATACATTGGCCATGGGTCAGGATTCACCCAGAACCCCCCAAACCTGGAAAAGCTATGTTAAAACTGAAAGATAACACTGAATATGGGAAAACATCAAGTCTCCATCTGGATTCTGATCTGATTTTAAGAGAAAGCCTGTGAAAAGGTTCCAGAGGGTTTAGATACCTGCCAGGTCAATGAACAGCAATCTTAGTGAAGGGCTGCTTCAAGGTGAATGAACAATTTGAGGGCTACAATCATAGCAGTGTGATGTCCAGGACAAAGAAGGTGTTAGTCCCACTCTATTCTGTACTGGTTGGACTGCTTCTAGAATAGTGTGCTTTATTAACTGAAGGTGCTCAGCTAGGATGGAGATCCAAGGATCCTGGTAGCCCAGCAGAAACCCCAAATGACACTCTCCCTCTGCACAGCTCCCTGCCCCTCCTCAGAATGGAGGGGCCCTTCCTGCTCACAGCCCTTGCCCCATGAATTAAGGGGATCTAGAAATCGTGTCATAGCTCTGTGTTAAGAGCTCCACACTATAGTCTGGCCCTGTAAGCCAGCAGCTCCTCTTCTTCCCCTACAAGGCAGGAATGGCTGACTTCCCTTTGCTCAAGTCTCCTGGGTATTTTGTGACTTCCCAGTACCAGTTTCCTTAATTTCAGTGGGTGCCTGATGCTGGCTTCCGCCCGTCTCTTCCTGTGCCCCATTTCTGAAGCTCAGGTTCTGTTCCCCCTCCACCAGTCACGTCGCAGATGGAGTCTCTCGGATAAGCCTGCCTTGTGTTGGCACTGCTCTGCTTTTGCACAGCTGTCCTTTCCATCCTGCCCCAAATCTCTGCTTCCTTGGATCTTGACAGCGGCTGGGGCTGGATGTGCCAAGCTCCCAGTGGATTGCTGTTAGCTTCCCTTCTGCCTCCTGCCTGCTCCAACCAAGTCCCCATGCAAGTACACATCTGTGTGTACACAGGCATACAAACACACTCATACTCCCAACTCCCTGGTCTGGGCTGTTCTTCCAGCCCCTCACATCCAGAGGGCTTTGATGTGTGATGCCAAGGAGCAAACCAGGCAAATGGGTAAACATTTCTCTGTGGTAGATTTCAGCTCAGTGAGAGAAACAATGCCACGAAGACTCTGGCTCAAGAATATTGTGGAAGGGACCTGAGTGCTTGTGGGGGCTTAGAGCAGGCCAGTGTCCCCAAATCTAGCTATACACCAGCTTGCTTAACTGCAGGTCCCAGGGCTCGCTCCAAATCTGCTATGTTAGAGATCAGAGTGAGAGGCAGGAGTCTGTGTTTTCGGCAAGTTCACCAAATGATTTGATGCGGCTGGGCCTGAGACTGGCATCTGGATCAGACAATCGCCTCTGAAGTGAAGATCACATTTATGCTCATTCATAATGATTCTGAAAGGTCAAGAAATTGCTCAAAATGATAAAGAGTTTAAAAGTTTATGTTTCAGAGCTGATTCATTCTGTAACACCTCCAGCAAAGTCAGAAGTGCCGTTCTTCGTGTTCAAGGGTGCTCTTGCTGCTGAGGATTACTTCCTGCTTGTGTGGCAGCTGGAAGGTCAAGTGCATGAGTGCCAGGCCTTTCCAAAGGCTGCATTCCTGGAGTGTTTTAGAGGGAGTTCTCTGGAGAACTGGCATGGCCTTGCCTGGGGAGCCCACCCGTGGCCTTGGCCTGCTTCCACAGACACTGGGAACAGCCCTGAACAGCTGCTTTTCTCTTGAACTGGTGAGCCCTATAGGTGAATCCACAGTGCCAGGGTCAGGAGCCACACGGCTGTTCTGGTTAACAGTGCAGTAAATCTGACCCCCATCTCCATTGGAGGTCAACCCATCCTCCTCTGTCTCTCAGCCTGGTCTTGGTTTTCCTTCTCCCTGAAGAAAAGGAGTTTTGAACTCCCATCATGCAGTAATTGAGTAGTAGCATCTCTCTAAAATTTTATATGTAGTAGTAGCATCTCTCTAAAATTTTATATACATACATATGAGGTCAGACAATTAAGTTCACGAACTCACCCTGCAAAAAGTGCTACATACCTCACTGCTGAATATCACGATGGTGACTTTCAAAGTACTGCCGTAGGGAAGCTATGCACTGATGCCAGTGCCTAGTCCACCCTTAAAAGCAATTTTGGAACTCTTTTTCTGAAGTGGCCATCAGAATGGTTGTCATATTACCCTTGATGTCCTGAATGTCATCATAATTCTTCCTTTCAATATTTCCTTTATCTTCAGATGAAGAAAGAAGTCACTGGGGGCCAGATCAGGTGAGAAGGGAGGGTGTTCTAATACGTTCTTTGTTTACTGGCTAAAAACTCCCTCACAGACAGTTCCGTGTGAGCTGGTGCATTGTCATGATGCAAGAGCCATGAACTGTTGGTGAAATTTCAGGTCGTCTAACATTTTCACGCAGTCTTTTCATCACTTGCAAATAGTAAACTTGGTTAACTGTTTGTCCAGTTGGTACAAACTCATAACGAATAGTCCCTCTGATATCAAAAAACTTTAGCAACATCATTGCAACAAGTTCGCAAACTTAAGTGTCAGACTTCATATATAATGTGTAATAGATATACATCTCACATATGTAAATATATATAATGTGTAACATATCACACATATAAATATATATAATGTATAATATATATCACATATATAAATATATCTGTGTAACATATATCACACATATAAATACAGAGGATTCCAAAAAGATGTATACACATTTTAAGAAAGGAAAAAAACTTTATTAAAATTGTAATACAATGAATGACCCTAGCGTTCATTTGATTAACACTATATTTTGAGCGATACTATCATACTACACACTGCTACCATAACTCAATTCAACTTTGAAAAATAATACATAGATAACATCTCTTAAAATGTGTACTTTTTTTGGCACCCCGGTATAATATGTAATATATATCATACGTATATGAGGTGTGATCACAAAATATGGTGAATGTTTAAATAAAAAAAATTATTACACTAAGATACATTGCCATTAACCCCATCAAAGTACTCCCCCTCACTTCAAATATACTTATCCCATCGTTCTTGCCACTTTCTGAAGCAGTTCTGAAAGTCCTCTTTCATGAGTGTCTTTAACGGCATTGTTATGGCTGCCTTGATGTCCTGAATCGCTTCAAAACATTTACGTTTCATGGTCATTTTGACTTTGAGGAAGACCCAGAAGTCGCATGGTGCCAGATCCAGTGAATAAGGTGGATGAGGACACACCACAATGTTTTTATTTGACAGAAATTGCTGAAACCAGAAGCCATGTGTGACACGGAGTTGTCATGATAGAGGATGAAACCGTTTGCCCATTTCTCAGGCCATTTTCTATGCACATTGTTTTTTAAATGCTGTAATAAGCCCTTATAATATTCAGAGTTCACCACAGTGTTCCTGGGTACAAACTCAGTTCGCTCAATTCCATCAAGGTCAAAAAACACAATTAACATCACCTTGATGTTAGATTTTGGTTGACTCGCTTTTTTCACATGAGGAGAACTGGGTGATTTCCATTGAGAACTCTGAACCTTGGTCTCAGGATCAAAACCATAGACCCAAGTTTCATCTCCCATGATTACATGTCTTAAAAAGCTGGAATATGAAGTAGCACAATCACACAACTCCAAAGAAATTGACAAATACTGTTGCTTTTGTTTGACAGTCAAATTTTGCACTCATTTGCCTCATGTTCAAATCTGTTGTTAAAACGCTTTGAGCAGAACCATAGGAGCTGTTCAGCTCCTCAGAAATTTCCCTAATAGTCAGTCACCTGTTTGATCAAATCATTTCACTTACTCTTTCAACATTCTCTTGGGTTTTTGATGTTGAAGGATGTCCCAATCTCTCCTCGTCTTCAGTCGATTCACAAACATTACAAAATCGCTCAATCCACTTGTAAACTATCTTCATGGTCACTACAGCATCTCATAAACTAATTTTAATATTTCGTGTTTCTTTAGCACTATTTCGCAGTTTGAAACAAAATTTCATGTTAATGGGTTGTTCGTGATCCATGATTTACAGCACACTTTAAAACACACCTTCTCTCAACCGTAGCTCACATCCATCCCACTGACTGTACCAAATAAGTTGAAACTTGTCACACACCACTGCCCATAGTGAAGGTCCCTGCTTTTCCGTTGGATGGCATTTGGCAGCAGCACTCACCGTATTTTTTGATCATATATATAATATATATCACACATGTAAATATATGTAATGTGTTTTATATATATATTTCTATCTATCTACCTGTCTATCTATAATACCTGCCATTTATCTGGTCAGTTCCGAGCCCTATCAGGGGTATGTACACTCTTCTTTTCAATATATCACCTTGCCACAAATGAAATTTTTCCCATATCCAAAAAGAGGCTACTAATAACATTATCCATAGTCACAGAAAAACGATTTTGCTTCTTAGTGTTACATTCCATCCCACCATACACTGAGATTCAGATAACCATATACAAACAAACTGGAACACATTGCATCAATGTTGGATTAAAAGGAACAACTTTTGAACCAAACCAAATGAGCCCAGAACAGTTGCAGCAATTGCTACATGACCTCCATGTTGGGGACAAAGAGGACAGGCAGAGGAGAAAGCACAGAAGGGCTTAGATGTCCCGGGAGCTCTCCTGGGAAGGAATGTGCATTCAAAAGCCAGGAATCCCACAACAGCTGCTCAGTGCCACTGATGCCCATGAAATCCACCCACCATAAATCCCAGGCCTTGGTGGGATTTATGCATGAATTTGGAGGCAAAACAAGGATTTTCTAGTATCAAAGCAACATAGCAAGGGAGCCAGAGAATCTCTGGTGCTCTTGAAATGGCATAAGCATGTGCAGGGCCCTGCCTGTCAGATGCTCCACAGAGCAGTGAAGGCGCAGTGCCCTCCCTCCCTGGCCCCGTCCATGAGCTCCGAGACAGTGCTGGACAGGTGTGGCACACAGGCGGGGTCAGGGTCACATTCTGTCACAAGCTTCACTGACCCGAGGAGTCACAAGAGCAGAAATGCTGTTCCTCCTGGTCTTTGAAGCCTTTTGGCCCGCTTTCACAACTATGTCCTTAGGCAGCGGAGAGCCCAGCCCCACAGGGCCATATGTCACTCTTGTCCTTGGGAGAATCACGCTTATGTTTGTCACTGTTCTGTCAGCCAGGTCTGTGAGTGGTGTTGAACATCAGGTGTGGAGCAGCCATGGAGCTAAGCCCATCGTCACTTCCTGGCTGCAAAGCAAGTGCGGAGTGTTGGAGGTGGCACAGGGAGATGATGTGTGGACCGGGCCAGCCACATAGGTAGCTTGTGCAATGCAAGAACCTCAGAAAAGTCCTCTTGCCTTAAAATATCATTCTCAACAGGAGACCGTGGTGCCCGAGTTCCCACCATTAGTTATTTTTCATTAAATAACTCTATAAAACTACTGCTCAAATGGAAGGAGTAAAGAATCAATGCAGGAACTCCATGAATACTTGTCTCATTTGTGTGTTTTTTCATTTTTTATTAGTTTCAGGTGTACAACACAATACAATAGTTATACTCTTTACCCCCCAAAGTGACAACCCCCTCCCCCAGTTCGCCACTCCACTCCCCGCCCCATATCATACATATCTATTACAATTCCTTTGACTCCCTTCCACAGTATACTCCACATCCCATGACTATCTATATATTCAGTTACAGTTGACATACAATATTACACAACATCAGCTTCAGGTGTACAGTGCAGTGATCAAGCCTCTACTCCATCCATGAAGTGGTCTCCCTAACAAGACATGTGACTATCTGACACGCCACAAAATATTTACGACATTATTATATTCCCCGAACTGTGTTTCATATCCCTGTGGCAATATAGTAGTTGTCTATTTATGCTGTCTAATCCCTTCCCCTTCCTCCTTATCCCCACCCCCTCCCAACTAGCAACTCTCAGTTTTTCCTCTATATCTATGAGTCTGTTTACTTTGGTCATTCATTCAGTTTTTCAGATTCCACATATAATTGAGATCATATGGTACTTGTCTTTCTCCGACTGACTTATTTCACTTAACATAATAGTCTCTTCACAACATTATCAATTACATTCCCAGAACTGCCCCCCATATCCCTGCGGCAACATTGTAGTCACCCACCTACACTGTCCAAAATCTTCCCGCTCTCCCTCTTCCCCACTCCCTCCCAGCCAGCAACCATCAGTTTTTCCTTTATATCTGCTTGATATGACTTCAATCTTCTTAAATTTACTGAGACTTGTTTTGTGGCCTAACGTGGTCTATCTTGGAAAATGTCCCATGTGTACTTGAGAAGAATATACATTCTGTTTTTTCAGGGTGCAATGCTCTAAAAATACCAATGAAGTCCAACTGGTCTAAAGTGTCATTTAAGGCCCCTCTTTCTGTGTTGGTTTTCTTTCTAAAGGGTCTGTCCATTGGTGACAATGGGGTATTGAAGTCCCCTACTATGATAGTTTTACTGTTGATCTCTGTCTTTATGTCTGTAAAAATTTGTTATATGTAATTAGGAGTTCCTATGTTGCGTGCGTAGATGTCTATTAGGGTTATAGTGCCCTTCTTTGTCTTTTATTGTAGTCATTTTAAAGTCTATTTTGTCCAAAATAAGTATTGGTACTCCAGCTTTTTTTCTCATTTCCATTTGCATGAAATATCTTATTCCATCAGTAAACAGCATATACATGTGTCCTATTTTCTTATCCACTCAGCCACTCTCTGTCTTTTGATTGGAATATTTAGCCCATTTACATTGAAAATGATTATTGATAGGTGCATATGTATTGCCATTTTGTTATTTGTATTCCTGGTCTTTCTGGGTTAGCTTGTTTACCCCTTTCTTTTGTTTAAAAAAGCCCTTTTAACATTTCTTGCAATGCTGGCTTGGTGTTAATGAACTCCTTAAGCTTATTCTTTTCTGAGAAGCTCTTTATTTCTCCTTCAATTTTAAGTGATAGCCGTGCTGGGTAGAGCAATCTTGGTTATAGGCCTTTATTTTGTGTCACTTTGAATATCTCCTGCCACTCCCTTCTGGCCTGCAGAGTTTCTGTAGACAAGTCAACTGTTAGTCTAACAGGAGTTCCTTTGTATGTAACCTGCTGTCTTTCTCTTGCAGCCTCTAGGATTCTGTCTCTGTCTTTAACCTTTGCCATTTTAACTATGATGTGTCTTGGTGTGGACCTGTTTGGGTTCAGCTTGTTAGGAACCCTCTGTACTTCCTGGGCATGTATGTTGATTTCCTTCACCAGGGTAGGGAAGTTTTCAGTCATTATTTTTTCAAATACATTCTCAAACCCTTGCTTCTTCTCTTCTCCTTCTGGTATTCCTATGAGGAGAGGGTGGTTGTGTTTCACCTTGTCCCATAGGGCTCTTAAACTATTTTCATTGTTTTTTATTCTTTGGTCTTTTTGTTGTGCCAATTCGGTGATTTCTGCTATTTTGTCTTCCAAATCACTGATCCGCTCCTCTGCTTCATCTACTGTACTGGTGATTCCTTTGAGTGTGTTCTTCATTTCAGTTATTGTATTCTTTAGTTCTAACTGGTTGTTTTTTATGATTTCTCTATCCTTCCTTATGTCCTCACTAAGTTTGTTAAACATTCTTATTATCAGTGTTCTAAACTCTGTCTCTGAAAGGTTGGATCCCTCTGTTTCATTTGGTTCCATTTCTAGAGGTTTCTTCTGATCTTTTATTTGTGGCATGTTTCTTTGTTTCCCCATTCTGGCTGTCGCTCTGAGATTGTTTTGATGTATTAGATAGATCACCAGGAGAGCCCGGCTTGATCACACAGCTCATGGCCCAAAACTCCCAGGAAAACTCCCAGTCTCAGCCTGTCCCAATCAGCTGCTCGCAGATCAGGCGGGGCAGCCCGACAACCAATCACCAGCCTGGCAACTCTGGAAGCACAGTGTGGAGAGCGGGTCCCTAGGTGGCTTGCACACTCCCGCGTCTCAGTGAGCAGCCTTGTTGGACCTGGAGCATGCCCACCAGGCGTTTCCCTGGCAACGGTGCAGAAGGTGGGGATCCGAGGAAGCTCGCAGCACTCCCGGGTCTCAGTGAGCAGCCTGTTGGAGCCGGAGGGTGCCCGCCCAGTGTTTCCCTGGCAACGCAGTATAAGCTGGGCGGAGGGTGGGGATCCAAGGCCGCATGCGCACACTTCTGCGCCAATTCCACCAGAACAATGAGGTCCCAGACATGATCCTCTGTGGGAGGGCCCAAGCCTGACAAAATGGCACCCTCCTCACACCACCTGTGTGCAGGCTCCACACCAGGGGAACAATAGTCTGAAAACCCCAGCCTTTGCACCAAAGGTGCTCAGTTCATTCTGTCCCTGCAGGCTCCTGGGCCCATCTCACACAGCCACTCCCTCCACCAGTAACCAGGTAAGAGCTCACCAGCGAGCAAGCCCGGGCGCCGGCCCCACTGATTCTCTAGCCGCTCTCAGCCTCACCAAGCTGAGCAAAGAGAGTCCTCACTAATTTACTGCCAGCTATCTTGGAACTTCTCTTCCCAGCAAAGGAACTCTGGGCTGGTGAGCCTGGTGTGCGGCCGGAGGGTCTCTCCCCCAACTGGAGAAGCCTCCCCACAGGTGGGGAGTCCCTCACGGGGTTCGCCCTCTCTTGTCTCTGCCCCTCCTACCAGACCCGACACAGCCTTCTCTTTAAGTTCTTCGTTTAGTGGTTCTGTTCATCTAGTGTTCCGGGGACCTCCAGGGTTGAATGCTGTATAATTTGTTTGTAATTTTGGTGTGATCCTTGAAGGTAGTTAGCACAGCATCTGTCTGTTCTGCCATTTTACCTGAAGTCCTCATTCCAGTTAGTTTATAAGATTAGTTAAGGAGATCTAAAGACCAAGGGCAGGCAACTTTGGTGGGAGGGAGTCAGGACCATGGGCGTGGCTTGCAGGAAGGTCTACTCTTGCGCCTGCGCAGAAGGGGAGAATGAGGACATTGGGCAATAGTAGAGGGGGCGGGGTTGGGAAGGAGGAGTAGTATAGGTCAGAACAGGCTGGGAGGTCTTGAGAAGAAATAATTTTCACAATAGAGGTGATGTCACAGTGTACTTCACCGCAACTTCTGTATGTTAAAAGAGATGGAGAAAATGCAAGTAGAATTGGTGTAAAAAGCAGCACAAAATCATCCTGAAAAACAACTTGTTTTCATCACCAGAAATCATTTGTTGATTGTTATGCTCAGGAGCTTAACAAAAGAGTACCGCAAATTCAATCTCTGCCTCCTTCAAAGCTTGTCAGTCAAAGAGAGCCGCATAAGTAGGACACAGAGAGCAGGAAAAAGCATCTAAATGTGAATGGGTGGGGGAGATATTTATAGCATGTGTAACCATGGAATGTACAGCTGCAGTGGGCAGCACAGCTGGGGAGCCAGCAAGGGGCAGGCCCCTCAGGCAATCCATCCTTCAATCAGTCCCTCGGCATTCAGCGTGCCAGCCAGGTGCCAAGCCGGGCACTGAGAGTCTTGAGGTGTGTAAAGATGAAAAAATAAAAAATAGGTCCTTCCTGTCAGGGAGGTTACCATCCAGAGAGGAGAGTTAAAGCATACCCATGATGGAGCAGTAACAGCACAGATGTGCAGTCAGTCAGGCTGCCACCAGAATTCAATTTCATGGTGCCACTCCGAGTAACTGTTTCCTCTTCTGGAACAAGGGGTAATAGTATCCACCTCCCAGGGTTGTGTAAACACTGAAGGAGCTAATAAAAATCCTAATGCAATGACTAATCTAATAAATGTTAATTTGTTTCACTCCTTCCTTCCACAAATTATTCTAATGCAAGGCAGAAAGTGATGTGTCACAAAAGAGGTAAAGAAAAGTGTTAAGAGTTCAGAGACTGGAAGTGCAATTATTTACAGCTGGAGGGGCTCAGAAAAGAGTGCATGGAAGAGGTGGCACTGAAATCGGCTTTGAAGGTTTATGCAGAAACATGGAAAGAGGAATTTCAGAAGGAGGGAACAACAGTGGGCAAAGGTCAGGGGTGGGTGGATAGCCAGAGTGGTAGATAATGCTGGGAGATAACCAGGGGCCATGCCCTTGAGGATCTGGACACTAGGTGAAGGTTAAACCACAGGTAAATTCAGAGATATTTGAGCAGTAAAGGTGGCATTAGTGGAGCTTTGCTTTATAAATATGAATCTTACAGGTGGGTTCTTATCAATTGAAGAGGACTTCTTATCAATTCTAGAGACTAAAAGGTATGATGATAGGTAATGATGGTCTAAACTGTGGAGGTGAAATGGAATAAAAGGTAGCTGGGAGATTCGGTAAGGAGGTTGTGTGGGTAAAGAGCACAGAAGAACCCATATCTATATTTGTAGCCTCTGGGACTGAAAGGATGGTGGCCCCTTTAACAGAAATGGAAGAAATACGGAAGGAAGAGAAGATGGGAATGTCAGGCTGGCGCAGTCCATTCTGGACCCTTCACACTTCTGGGAAGAAAGGACCTTCAGGCTCCTGAGAGCTCAGTGGAGAGATTGCACATAGAGAGATCTGTTTGTGAGTCACCAACATTAAGAACAATAGAGACGATGAAGAGAAAAGAAGAGGGCTGAGGTGAGAGCACTGGAACAGGGACCTCATGAGAGTGGTAGAAGAAGGCGCGGAGGAGGAAGGAGCATCAGGGGACAGGGGACAGGATGGTGCAGCCTTAGGGAAGCCAAAGAATGGAGAGCTCCTGGCAGAGGGGGTGCCTCTGGTGACCGATGGTGCAGAGAGGCCAGAGAAGATGAGGAACAAGAGTGGAGGTTTGCAATTCAAAGCTGATCAATGATTTTTGTTGATGAATTTTTTTCTTTTTTTTTTTGCTTTGGGATTTCACATGGATAGCTTTTGTAACAACAACAGCAAAATTGACTAACGAACTTAAAGAGGTAGAACCCAGATTGTAAAGGCTGGAGGGAGAGTCTAAAGTTAGGAAGTATGTGCAATGATTGTAGATGACTCTCTGAGAAGTTTCACTACCAAGAAGAGGGGGAGGAGGCTCTCTGAAGGAGGTGCTGAGTCACTGGAAGACTACAGTGGTGCCCTAGGACCCTTTTGCCTTTGGGGGAGCTGGTTATTACTCTTCTAGGAATTCTGCGAGCTTCTTGTTAAACTGGCTTGACATATTCCCATGATGGGAGTGTTTACACTACAGAAATTGACCAAGATTACAGGGCAGCCACCTGTGTCACCCCTAGTTGGTTGTAAACACTTCACCACTGTTAAGACGCACAAAGCAAGCAGTTTGTAGGCTGTGTGGATGAATACATTGGACAGGGAGAGACTGAAAAGTGGGCTCAGGTAGAGGACAGGAGGTTGGGAGGACAGAGGGGCAGCAGTGCCAAGGTTAATCGAGGCCCCAGCGGGGGACAGGTGGGGATACTGAGGCTATGGAGGATGTGGGATCATGAGAACAAAACGTTGGAAGGGTCCTTGCATGGACCCAGATGAAAGAGTTAGTAAACTTTCTAACCTACTCACTTAATTGAGCTAATAAGCCTTAAATCCATATCTCAGCAACTGAAAGAAATTAGGTCAAACCAAAAAAAAAAAAAAAATTATGCATGAGGAGAAAAGGCTTTTCAAAGGAGCTGGAAAGCCAAGCCTTCATTACACAAATGTTATGGTATTTCTTTGGGTGTTGTGCTTATGCCTTGGAAGCTTCATCATTGCCAAGGTTAAGGCTTGTGGTGGTAATCACTGAGTTTTATAAAACCACTCAACCCCATTTCCCAGGAGACCAGCTCAGTCATCCCAAACCAGAAAAACTGGACAAGAAGGCACATATGAGTCTGAATGAACCTGACCCCCATAAACATAACACACTCTGCATTTTCTTACCGAGGAGAAAACGAATGGTCCGGCTAGACACAGCCACAATCAGAATGCGAGGTTAAGGTTTAAAACTTGATTCTGTGGAGACTGTAACCCTACGACCATTATTTGAAGTTTTTTCTCTCAAATAAGATGTGTAAGATTTGCTCTTTCCTGATACTCCTCTGATACATTCCTTGACCTTTCAGAATTTTTATTTGATTTTAAAAGAAATGAGAATAAAAGCACATTTCATCCTAAATATATTTAACCTTCATAGTAGGTTTTATTAACCCATGTAGAGAAGGACAGAGAAGAATGTGTTGACCAGCTTGGGGGCCGGGAACCAGGTGTGACTCAAGAACATTCTGTAATGACCCACTCACATCTCTCAGGTTCCCTTCCCTTCCAGAGCTTTGCAAACAAAGGAATTTCACAACATTTCAGGGCTGGTTGGAGGAGCGAGCTCCAGCTGCTTCCTTACTTAAGACAGCAGTCCCACAGGCTCCCTTGCAAATGTCAGAAATGTCGGGCCCACTCCCAGGCAAATATCTCAGGAGAGACATTCTCAGGGCAGCTCAGGACACTTGGTTCCAGTCCCTTTGCGTCAATAGTGTCTTTGACTAAATGCACTTGGCTGTCTGCTGCTGAGATTTCCAGGGAGAATTCTTTGCAACTCTATATGGTACATCATCTGGCCCATAAATAAAAATCAGCTTTTCTTTCCTTTGAGGACAGTGAACTCAGTGGAGGGAACAGGGATGTCAGTCCCCAAAGTCAGACAGAGTCCAAAATCTTGGACTTCAAGGTCAGGGCCCGTCAGCCTCTTTGATTGAAGGTTTAAATTAGGGAGACTTTCACTATCATAGCTCAATGGAGATTAACTTGGAAATGTGACAAGATATGAAAAGAAGCCAAAATGACACTGCAAAGAGAGGAATCATAGTCATAACAGAATCTAAAAAAAATGTGAGGGGAGTAATGAGAATTTTTCAGTATGTCCCTGGCACTGTCCCTAGGGCGGGGAACATGGTATCTGGTCTGCTTGGCCTTCTTACTGTGAACTAATACTCTGGTGTCCTGGTTTAGAAAGCTGTTTCCATCTGTGTTCACCAGGATTTGAATAGATCTAGGCTATAAGATCATTCCCAAATCATAAAAAAAAAAAAAAGCAACACAAGTGATGGTTAATATGTGCTGAGAGTTCACTATGTGCCAGGCACTGTACAAAGAGCTCTGTATGCGTGGTCTCATTTAAATTTCAGAACAATATTATTGCTTACACCTCCACCACCACGGTCACCCCCATTTTATAGATAACAAGATGGAGGCTTCAAGAAGCTAAGTAGCTTGCCTACTAAGGACAGCCACTAGCAAGTGGCAGAGCTGGAATCTGAGATCAGGGCCTTCCTGGCTCCAAAATCCATAGATTTAATCACTTACTGAGACCCTGAAGCTCCAAAAAATTGAGTGTAAAGACACAAAATAGAAAGAGACCTTCCTGAACCAGAAATCAAAGCCCCATTCTGTAAATGAGATTCCATGTAACAATCACTTTTTTTTTTCAAGCCTTGGTTTCTTTACCTGTATAATAAACTAGTAGTATCTACCTCAGAGTTACTATGAGGATTAAACAAAACAACACACATGGAATACCTGTTCAGGTGAGGCAGGGCATGTATTAGCCCAAAGAGGCAGACACTCCCAAATCTCCCTCTCTCCACTTTGCATTCTCTTGTTCATTTGTTCATTCGTCAAGTTATTGAGAACCTATACATCCAAGCCACTGTTCTGGGGGCAGAGGATATATCATGAAAAGACATGTTATATAACTGCAGAGAGTTTACAAGTCCAGCGAAGAGACAGGAACGTGATGGGGCTCTGGGCCCAATTCTATCATGTGTGGAGGCTTCCCCACACCACCAAACAATTCTGTGGATACCAGCAGGGCGTCCAAGAAGTCAACTCAATTCTGACACTATCTACCTGGAGATGGAATCATATTCCACAGGTAAAGGGCTCAACTATCCAGGACTCCCCCCATTTCAGAAGTCAATCTCACCTGTTCTCTTGACCTATAAATCGGAGGTTCCCACAACCCTGTCCTCGGGTTTGATGAATTAAATTTGATGAATTTCATTAGTTTTACCTCTGTGGCTCTGGAGCAATTTACAGGAACCGAGAACAAGAGACCAAATATTATAGCAAAAGATGCTCTCATTGCTCTTATCACTCAGGAAATTCCAAGGGTCTTGGGAGTTGACAGACAGGAACCATGGATGAATACCAAGTACAAGTGAGAAATATATCTCAGTCATCTAAGTGACCAAATATATATTTCTTATAAATCACAATATCACAGCAAGTAATTCTACTGTGAGAGAATTACTTGCTGTGATACTGAGAGAGAACAGGAATGCAGCAGGGGCCCTACATCTGCCTGGGAGAGCCAGAAAGAGCTTACCACAGAAGGAAGTCTGGCTTTGCCCTGAGGCTTGAAAAATGAGTTGGAGTCAGCCAGACAGAAGTGAGAAGATTCCTTCCAAGAAGAGAGAAGAGTGTGTGCAGAGAGCCCTGACGGAGTCAAATGCGTCTGAGGCAGTGCACCAGTCAGAGACAGCTGAAGGGCAGCCCGGTGCAGTAGTGGGACAAGCAAGAGATGGGATCAGAGTGTGGAGGTGACCCCAATGCATGCTAAGCAGTGACTCTGCTGTGGGTCCTTCCAGCTCCTAAGTTCTATTATTCCATGAGCAACAGGTGAGCTCAACTCTCTATTTCAATTCAGTTCAACAAATATCTACAGTGGGAACTTTAGGGACAATCTTTGCCCTTTAAGGAGTCTACAGGTAAAACCTTTGTCCTCCAAGGAACTGTAAGAAACTGCTCTTTCCAGCAAGTGGACAGCATCCTAGAAGCTCTGCAAATGTTTTCCAGCCATGATTTCTGCAGTCTCCTTTCTCCCTCCTCCAGGACACCAACAAATCTCATCACACCTGACTTGGATCTAAGACCTCTGAAGGTGGCCACATTTTATTGCCAAGAACTTGGAGGCCAACAAATCCCTCCTGGGCCTCCCATCCCTGCCCTCCTCTGTCACCAGCCAAGATGTGCACGTCATGATGTCCTCACATGCCCTTCAGTGTTATGCAACAGCCATTCCAACTTTCACTTCTTTCCTCAAACCCATTGAGATATGAATCTTTGGCCATGAATTCCCTCAACTTCCTGCCCCCAAACCTTCAAAATTATCTGTCTCTGTACTTGCCGTCTACTTTCTTCCTGCATTCCTAGAGGAAAAGGTGTTCTCTGTCCATTTCTGTCCTTCCTGTCTCCTCCATGACTAAGACCTTTCTTCATTAGGCCACTCTTAATTTTCAACTGTTACTTCACTGGTTTTTCCTCTACAACCTATGAAATTAGTCAAGTCTCTTCAATATTTAAAAAAACAAATGTTTTGACCCTACCTCTCCTTTGCCTGCTAATAACTTTCTCTTCCATTTCACTGCCAAACTGCCTGCTCACTGTCTCCATTTCCTTCCATCTCATCCACTGCTTAGCCTCCTGCAATCAGGCTCTGCCACCATAACTTTATAGCAACCCCTTCGGCATCTAACAGTAACGATCTCCCATTTGGCAATTCCAATGGGCTCTTTCTTGTCTTCATTATGTTCAGCCCATATGTAGCATCTGAAAGTGTTGACTATGGCTTTTTTTTAAAAGCTGTCTGTTCCCTCTCTTCTCTACACTGTGCTCTCCTGGTCCATCTCAACCTCTTTCACCACTATTTCTCAGCTTCTAGATGTGATCACTCTCATTCATTCGTTGGCTTCAATTGTCATCTATGTGTGGATTTTTTGAACCACACATCTAGTCTAGATCTCTCTTCTGAATTTTGCTCTTGAGTATTCAATTGCCTTTTAGATGCTCCACTAGAATGGACCATATAAAACTCAACATACCTCAAATGGAACTCATCTTTCCCTCACAAACTTGCTCTTTCTTGCATTTGCAATCTTGACAAATGTCACCACCTAGTCCCCTGTAACCCAAGCCAGAATCCAAAGACTCATCTTTTACTTTTCATTATTCTCTTATGCAGCAACCACAAACACATTCTGTCCAGTTACACCCGCCCCTAGTACCCATCATAAATCTCCCCTCCATATCATTCTACTCCACATAACAAGACTCATGTTTTATCTTATTTGACTGACTGTGAGTTCTTTAGTCAGTTTCTCAGCCTTCAATCTAGCTGCCACCACCCTCCAGTCTGACTTTCTCCATGCTTCCAGAGTGATATTTACAAAACTCAAGGCTGAATATGTTTATTACAGAATACGACTAGTCAGGAGTTTCTCTTTGTTTGAGACCCTTCAGGGTCTGCTGCCATCCACATTTTCATCTCCGGATTTTCCCGGTCTTCCTGGAACCTTATGTTTCAGCCCATCACTTGCATTTCCCAAAACATGTCTAGCGATTTCCAGCTTGTGAGGTTTTGTTCTTCTGCTCTTGCTGCCTCGAATTGCTTTTCTCTCCTTTAGTACTTGGCAAATAGCTGCCTATCTTTCAAGACTTGGCTCAAATACCATCTAGCCTCTGGTTGGAATCAACCTCTCTCTATTCTCCATACAGATCTCCACCATGGCACTCTCAATGCTTTGCTGCACTTCATTTTTTTAATCACAAGCACTTGTAGGCAGGGGCCATGTCTGATTCATCTTGATATTCCCAGCATAGTGCCTGGCAAGCAGAAGACTTCAATAAATCTTTTGCCAGCTTTCTTGAAATATAATTTATATACAATGAAACTCACCATTTTTAATTAAACAATTCATTGAGTTTTGACAGATGTATACAGTTGTGTGCCATCACCACAATCATGATGTAGAATATTTCCATCTCTCCCAAACTTCACTTAGGCCCCTGTGTACTCAATCCCTTCCTCCCACCACCGAACCTTGGCAACCTCTGACCGGCTTTCTATCACTATAGTGTTGCCTTTTGTAGAATTTTATATAAGTGAAATCAAATAGTATATAGCCTTTGTGTCTGGCTTCTTTCACTTATGTAGTATAATATTTTAGCAATTGGTCCATGCTGGGCATGTCTCTAATTCATTCCTTTTTCTTTCTGAGTTGTATTCCATTGTATGGCTATACTCACTATTTGTTTAACCATTCACAGCTCCCTGAGCATTTGAGGTATTTGCGGTTCTGAGCTGTTATGAACAAAACTGATAAAAACTTTTGAGTGCAAGTTGTGGACATACGATAGGAGTGGAATTCCCAGATCATATTGTAAGTGTATGGTTAATTTTATGAGAAATTATCATACTGTTTTCTGAAGTGACCATAATAACACTTTTCACTCTGACCATCAATGCACAGGAGTCCCAGTCATTCCATACCCTTGTCACATTCTTTTTATCTTCGTTAATCTAGTGGGTATGCAGTGTACCTCACTAACTAATGATGTGAGAATCTTTTCATATGATCATTTGCCATCGGTAAATGTAAATTATTATTTTCCCATTAAAAAAAAATTGGGGGGCTGGCTGAGTGGCTCAGTTGGTTAAGAGTTGGCTTAGAGCACAAGCTCTGAGCAACAGGGCCATCAGTCAGTTCGATTCCCGCATGGGCCAGTGATGCACCCGAGCTGAGCTGTCGCTGAGCTGCCAACAGATGGCTCAGCTGGTGTAACAACAAGGATTGCCTGCTTGTTGGTGGGCTATGCCCACCTGCAACTAAGACTGAACTTGGCACCTTGAGCTGAGCTGCCTCCCAAATGGCTCAGAGGATAGGGCTTATGCTCTTAACAAGGCTGCTGGTTCGACTCCCACATGGGATGGTGGCTACGCCCACCCGCAACTAAGATTGAACACAGCACCTGAGCTTAGAGGCCACGAGCTGCTGACGGGTAGCCAGATGGAGACGGGTGCCCTCCACAATGAAAAACAACTTGGCTGATCCCCTTCCCCAATTCCCCAACACTGTTCCCCTCTCCCAATTCCCCAATAAAAATCTTTAACAACAACAACAAAAAATTGGGGTTGTTTGTTTTTTATTTAGTTGTATGCATTCTTATAAATTGCAGATATAATCTCTTTATTAGACATATGTTTTAAAAATACTTCCTCCCAGCCTGTTGCTTGCTTTTTTAATTTTTAGCGCTATCTTTGGAAGAGTAAAAGTTTTAAATTTTGATGAAATATAATTTATCACTTGTTTTGCTTTTTTTTGTCCTATTTAATAAATCATTACCTAGCCTAAGGACACTAAGATTTTTCTCTTATGTTCTCTTCTTGTAGTTTTATAGTTTCAGCTCTTTTATTTACATCTATGTTCCATTTCAAGTTAATTTTTGTAAACGGTATGAGGTAACCATATATATAAAATACACACACAAACAGGGTGCCAAAAAAAGTGTATACACATTTTTAAAAAGGGAAAAAACTGTATTAAAATTGTAAGACAATGAATGATGCTAGCATTCATTTTATTAATGCCACGTTTTGAGCGAGCATCAAACGACACATTGCTACCATAATTCAATTCAGCTTCGAAAAGTAATACATAGATAACATCTCTTAAAATGTGTCCATTTTTTCTGCACCCCCAGTATATTACAGTTGTTCCAGCATCATCTGTTGAAAGGTCCTCCTGATGACTGTTGCTTCACAAGCAGGGGCTATGTGTCCTCCAAGTTTGTATCTTTTTTTGGAACTGCTTTGACTATTCAAGGTCCTTTGCATGTCCATGCAAATTCAAGAACCAGTTTGTTGATGTCTATAAAAAAGCTTGCTGGGGTTTGGGTTGGGATTGGTGTTGCACTGAATCCACACATTAATTTGGGGGAAGAACTGACATCATTTCTGTTGAATATTGAACTCCTTTTACATGGAAGGTGCTTAAACCCATTCACTTTGTAAAGCACTTTACAGTGTACACAGCCAGTTCACGTACATTATCCCATTTGGTCCACCTAACAAGTCTGTACGGTCCGAGGGAACTGCTGGCCTCACTTGGCAAATGAGGAAACTGTCTTGGGGACTTGACTCAGGTCAACCAGTGGGTCTGTGGTGGCGCCAGGTGGCCTGGCCTTTTCATTTCGTTCCACAGCACATACGATGCTTGGTCCTGTACCAATTGATCTGGCCCTGGCGGAGACGACCTGGCAACATGGCAAAGTAACCCTACGCTCCTGCTGCCTTCACTTGGGTAAAGAGATACCTGGAGAGCCAGTCACCCCTGCATTCAGACCCACTGTGGGGAGCTGTCTCTAACCTCCTTGTGCCTCACAATTATCCGTGGAGCATGAAAAATGCAGCCTCCCCCGAGAGTTTGATTTCATTGTCTGGGGTTAGGGCCCAAGTGTCAATATTTCACAAAAGCTGGATGATCCTGGTTTTACAGCCACATTTCAAAACTGCAGTTCAGGGGTTTGCAGGGAAAGGAAAAACAGGAGAGTCTGAGCAGAGAATTCTGGGAGCTGCAGTGAAAGGCCCGTGGGCCAAAGGTCACCATCAAAACAGGCCCCTCTCATCAGAAGGGAAGGAAGGTCTCCCCAAGGTCCTTAGCAGAATCAGGAAGAGGCTCTAAAAACAAGACAAACTCCCCTCTGGGGATTGATCCCCTTTCCTTATCCTCACTGAATAATAAGGAATTTGACTCTCATAGATTCAGACAAATTCCTAACAGGAAAGGGTTGGAGATTCCTTTGTTCAGTTTTCTTATTTCACAGATAAGAAGTCCTGGGACACCCATGACCGTGTCTGTACTGTCCACCCAGTGTGGGCAGAGCCAGAACTGGAATTCAGGGCTCACGCTCCGAGAGGCAAGGGTCTTTCCACTTCTCGGGGTAGCCAGGCTACTGGACTGCTTTTTTAGGGAGAAGTAAGATTACCAACTAGATGCAGGGCCTGACTTCTAGTTCAAGAGCCATTCTGGCCTCTGGCTCCAGCCCTGGTGCTGTGAGAATCACCAGGGAGTTTAAAATCCACATTCCTGCATACAGCTTAGAATCTAAATCTTTGGGGTGGGTCCAAGGCATTGGATTCAAACCATTCTCCTGTCTCCTGGGGAGTCCTTGGTAACTGGTAGGTTTGGTGGTTCTCCGTGGAGTTTACTTATTGAAATGTCTGTGACCCTTGCATCCTTCAGAATGAACAACGCTAGATTTGTAGACTTAGGCAACCAAGATTTTTTCTCATTTCCATGAGCTAAAATACAGGCTGAACACAGCAATCATTTTAAGGCCACAGACAAGCTGATGCCAAGACCAGTGCTGTGGGCAGCCACAGAAAGGGCAGGACCTGCTCAGCCGGGCAGGCAGGCAGCTCCCTTACATGATGCAGCAAAGCTTCAGAGTCAGCACTTGAGAGGCCCCTAGAGGCTCCTGGAGCAGTGCCCAGCACAGAGCTTACGCTCCGACACAGTGGCAGTTACTAGTATTTGCAAGTACTGGGTACCCCCAGGCTCTGTGTGTCCCCAGCAGGTCCCTCCTCTCAGGAAGGGCTGCTGACCATCCAGCTTTCTGCCTCCCTGATCCCCTAGCCTGAGCGTGTCTGATTTCCACCACCATTTGGGGCTCTCACTGAATTTAGGGGCTTCTCTCTTCCTTTCTGATTCAGTCCCTCCACCCAGAGGTCCTCATCACTTTTGCACATTCAAAACACTTGGGGAGCATTTCAAAACATACCAAGGCCTGCACTCAACATCCCACAGATGAGGCCAGAATCTGGGGATTAAAGGGGATGGCAGACAGTGGGTTTTAAAACCTGCCACCCGAGTGATTATAATGTGCATCTGGGGTGAGAACCACTGCTTTAGAACTACAATTTCTGGGAATTTCTGGGGGATCCCATGGGCCTCTACCTCTGAGCTCCTGCTTCCAGGCCCAGAAATGAAACTCTTCTCCTGCTCGCATGCGCACACACGCGCACACACGCGCACACACGCGCACACACACTCACCACTGCCACTGCTGTTACAAACTTAAGCTTCTTAGTTCTTAACTGGCTTTGCCCTCCCTCCCCGCTCACAGGGGCCTCTCTGTAGCTCCTTACTCAGTTTCCTATCAGCTGGCCTGCTGGCCTCTCTTGCCCTCCTGCTTGTCCTCACCCTCCCTCTCACCCCCTTCAAATAAGCCTCCTGCCTGAGACTGTGCCCTCTGCTTTGTGGCCTGGGCCATCGCTGACCCTTTCACCCAGGTGCCTGAGCTGGCATTTTCCCAAGGGCAGCTCCCTCCCTAAGAGGTGCCTGCTTTAAAGGAAAACATCCACCTGTGGCCTCCTCGGTGTACTCAGGCTCCTGCTGAGTCCCTCCCACCTGCGGCTCTCCGCAGGTCCCTCCTCCTTGGGCCCTGAGTGCTCCTGGCAGCCCTGGCCTGCGGAGCTGTGAGTCTCAGGACGGGCAGACAGGCCAGCCCCGACCTTCAGTGGCCATCACGCTATCCTTAGTGCCTGCCCTTGAGAACCCCTGGCTAAGGGCCTCAGCGTTTGACTTCACAGAAGCAAGAAATGATACCCTCTCGACACCAGGCTTGACACGCCAAGAAGGAGGTTTGACTACCCAGGAATTGCTTACCGTCTCATGGGAGACAGGCAGGTGTACAAACAGCTATAATCCAACCTGTAGGGCTGCTCACGAGCTGCTGGCCTGGGAGGCAGGGGTGGAGCAGGGCTGCAGGTGTGGAACAGAAGTCACTGGCTGTGTCTTAAAGCTGGGCTGGGGTTTTGAAGGCAAACACAAAGGTTGAGGCAAATACGCTGTGTGAAGTCCTGTCTCAGGGAAGCTGTGGTCGCCGGTTCCCCTGGACTCAGGGCTGCTGTGCTGCCTGCCCTGGAAGCCGTGCCTTGGTCCTGTCAGGCTCCATCTGAACACAGGAACTGCTGAAAACTGTGTAGCACTCAAGGATGTTTCAGGCTCTTGTTTTCTGAGAAAACCAGGCAAATAGATGGTCTAATGAGAACCCAGACCCCATGGGAAATACTGGTGAGAGGCAGCTATGAATTGGGAGATAAATGAGGACTGAGAGCCTGTGACACAGGTACAAACTCTGTGTGTTTCATTCCTTGATTTGTGGAACTAGACCTTCCCCTGTGACCCTGAGGGTGACATGCAAGTCTTCTCTCCACAACGATTCGCCATCAGAGAGGCCCATCTCGATCCCTGAGCAGGAGCCCGGAGTTCTTTGCCTAGTGGCACCCTGCCTCCATTTTTTACCCGCCCCATGTTCAAGTAGCATCCCAGTATCGTCCACAGAGCCCTTTCCCACATCCCTTCGTTTGCTCCCCTCAGAAACCCCGGAAGGCAGTAAGTATTAGTCTTACTGCTGTGGAAGCCAAGGGTCAACAGTGTGTCCTGGCTTCAAAGAGACAAGGCGGAGCCACCAACCTTGCCCTGCCGCCCCCAGCCCTGCCTCCCTGCCCCTGCTGTGTCTGCAGGACTCCCTTTCCTCCAGCTCCCATTTCAGGGTGGCTTTTGTTAAAGGATGGCTTTGGAAGAAGCTGTGGAACGAGAGTCACTGAGCACAAAGGCAGGAAACAGGACACCCAGGGCCCCCAGGGCCGTGGCCTCGAACTGGTGATCCCTACCTGCAGCCCTGACTCAGGAGCCCAGGAGCCGACTGGCAAGGCCTCCCCCGGCCTGAATTGGACCCACCTGTCCTGGACTGGCCTGCCCTCCTGGACACTGGCTTCTGGAGGCGTGAGTCAATGGGGTGGAAGGGGGCGGTCCTCAGGTAGGCTTTTCCTCCAGCTTCAGAGAGGTTCCCCCAGCTGAGAGCAGCGCAGGCTCAGGTGTGTGCAGCCTGAGGATGTCTCCAGGTGAGCCCAGGCCTCCCGGGCCCCAGCGCACTGTCCAGACAGCCTCCAGCCCCCTCACTGCCCCTGCCCCACATTCTTGGAGGAGGCTGTGCCTCCTTGAAGGCTCAGAAGTCAGAGGACACCTGAAATGCTGGGCCACGGCCTGACCTATCGCCCAGAGAGGTGTCGCTCTTCCATCACTTTGTCCCAGCGGCACTTACCGCTTTCCTGGGAGGCGGAACTTCTGCCCGGTGATTTCGTTAGCAGGCAGTGAGCACGCTCCAGAGCCTGGCAGCCTTTGCCTTTGGGAGAAGGTGAGAGCAAGGAGCCATGAGCCAGGCTGCACTCAGGACTGACCGCGGTGCCGACGGCCCCTGGAGCTGGGCAGTGCGGCAGCCTCCCCATCCTTCCCCACTGCCCTCCCTGTGTGCAATCAGCCAGTGCGTCCCACTGATTGTGCCTCCTCATTATTTTTTCTTATTGTGGTAAAATATAGACATAAAATTTATCATTGTAACCATGTTTAAGTGGACAGTTCATTGGCATAAGTACAGTCGCATTGTTGTGCTGCCATTTCCACCCACCACCTCCAGAACTCTCATCTTGCAAAACTGAAACTCTATCCATTAAACAACAACTCCCCGTCTCCCCATCCCTGGCACCCACCCTTCTACTTTCTGCCTCTATGAAGTTGACTTATAAAACAAGAAAACAAATTTCCATACCTTTTTTATTGACAAAATATAAAATGTGATGGTGATGATTGAGCACTTTTTTTTCCTTTTTTTTTTGTAAATGAGAAGAGGAGAAGCTGGGTCTGGGAGCCTAGCTCTCCGTGACCCTCGCCTTCTCTGGGGGAGCTGGGTGTGCTGCCCCAGGGGGGTGCTCACTCCTTGACCCCAAATACAGCGATGGGGACAGGGCATTGAAATGCGGCTGTGCCCAGCACGCTGCCCCCGGGGCCAGGGGACAGTGCTGCCATAAGGCTTCACCTGCAGTCGGCTCAGCTTCTCCTGTCCCCTTCAGCTGTGCTGCTGCTCACACGCTGAGCTTACAAATCACCTGGTGACCTTGTTGAGGGCAGATTCTGCGTTTTGAACCAGTTCCAGGTGATTCAGATGTGCTGGCCCAAGCTTGGAGAAGCAAGGCCAGCCAGAACCTCTCTGAGATGGAAAAGGCAGGGCCAAATCCCTTCCCCGCCTTTTAAAAAATCACTTGATATATTAAAAAATGAAGACACGCATAGCAGTTACAAAAATATTGCTATGTTTTAAACATTCCCACTTTAGAAAATTAACAAATTTATCACGCCTGCGCAAACACAATGCAACATAATCGTGCCTGTCACAAAATAATTACTGCATTTAAAAAATACGCTCATTTCTAGATCACCAGGGGTGTGTGGTCTGGGAACGGGACACCATTTTAAGGTGGTTTGATGAATGTCTCACATTCCTGTCAGTTTTCTCGGGGACCAAATGTGTGACTTCCTTTGGAAATAATGTGGAGGTGACTGAAATGGAGGGTCCTGGAGCAGGAGGGAGCCACTGCCCCAGAGGCTCCAGGGCACACGCCTGAGTGAAGCTCGGAGGCCAGGAGGCCTGGCCGTGCCAGCAGGGCCTGGCGTCCTTGCCCTGGTTTGGCGACAGCCTCTTTCCTGATGATTGTCACAAGGAATGTCTGATACTTCTAGGAAGGCCCTCCCCTCTTCCATCCACAGAGCTATAGGCTGACTCTGGCCTCAACTGGACATTGCAGGACAGGTCACAGTGAGTGGACAGTTTCACATGGAACAAGCCGGGAAGGGGACTTAGACCCCAGGGACGCGAAGGGTGGAATCCTGCTGCCTATCAGTCTGCAGAGGCTGGGGTAGGGGCGCTCCCACCTCTGTGGGACTCCTTTTAAGGAATCTTGGAAGCTGAATTCAGCTGCTCTAAGGCTTTCCAGCCCCACAAGGCCCTATTTCTTGAACCCCCAGTTCTAATTTTAGGAAAGAAATAGTAACATTTCTTTGAATGAGAAGCCAGTTTAGCATAATATTATTAGACTTGTAACAGAGGCACCTTCCCCCACCTACCCAACAAACACACATACTTATTCTCATTAACCTGGAATCCACCAGCATCTGGCCAGCACCGAGGAGTCCTCAATGAACAAATGAATGCAGTTTTAAGATCAGTCCTACTAGACTCTAATACCTCAACTGTGCCTGGAATGGCCTGGGAGCGCCCCCGCTGACCTCAGGAGACGGGGTCCTCCTAAACCCCCACAGCAGAGCTGACCTGTCAAGACTCCATGGGCCAGGGTCATCTCTGTTCGTCCAGACTCCATCAGGGTGTCTGTCCTCCCCAAAACTCCTGGTCCTGTCCTCCTGTTTGCTGGCTGCACTTGTCCCATAAGCAAATCATCTAAACCCCAGGCTCTGCACCTTGAGTGCTGGGCTTGCTGTCAAGGCCTGTGTTCACCCTGGTCTATCTTTTCTGGGTCACATGCACCACGGTCACTGTCCCCTCATGACTGTCCCCTGGCCAAGACAATTACAGCTACCTCAAGCATTCCCATTTGGAAGTGCTAGGAATCTTTCTTACCCGTCCATCCATTTTCCCAGGCAGCTGAGTAAATAGGTTAGCATGACACCAAACCCTGTCAGCATTCAAGACCATTCCTCCCAGGCACAGCTCAGTGGCCTCTCACCTGGCTGTGAGATTTCCCTTCAGACAGCGGCTTCCTCCCACCCTCCGGCTGGTAAACACATCAAGTGTTTCCTGGTGGACTGAGAAAGTGGGTGCTGTGTAAGGATAAGAGCGTCATTTAGACATAATCAGGGATGCAGAGGAGACTTCCGGTGGACAAAGACAGACCATTTCTAAACCTGTCATCGCTATCTGAATGTGGGAGGCTCTCCTTCCACAAGGCAGGGATTGTGCAGCTCTCAAAGAAATAAACGGGCTTGGAAGTGAGTGTAAAAGGGCTTTGTGATCAGAGAGCATGCTTGCAGCTCACCACCAAGAAATGTGTTTCCTCGTTCTCAGTGGAGAGCCAGACAGTGTCATAAACTCGTAGGGGCATGGAATAAACACAGAAGATTTTTTAAAAAAACAAAAGCATGTGAACACATTTTTAACCATGTATTGACGTAGTTTGATTTCTAACTGGTCTATGATAAATATCAATTAAGACTTCATTAACAAATATGTTCCTGCGGGGAAGAACATCTGTAAATATGTTCTGCAGAAGAGGCAGAATCTGGTGATGGGTCCCAGACCCAGTATGACCCCAGGCCCAGCTTGTCCAGTGTATCAATAAGAGTACTTTCCAATGCAGTTAGCAAAACTCAACTCAAAATGGCTTAGAGAGTGAGGATATTTAGTTGTTATGTAACTTGAAAGCCCAGAGTAGGTCAGGCTTCCAGGGTCCGCCTCAAGCCCCTGGCTTTTTGGAGTTTCTCTGCTCTGCCATCCTCAGGGTCAGCTTCATCCTGAGGTGGCTCCTTCCTCTTCCCCCTCTCTCCATCAACTCAATGGAACAATGTGACATCACTAATTCACTGTGGAGGTGGAGATGCAAAATCCACAGGCAGATGCACCTAATTTGAGTCCTCGTTCTGCCCGAGAGCTGTGTATCTTGGACAAGATGTGAACCTCTTAAAAACCAGGTTCCTCATCTGGACGGTGGGAAAAATAATATGACCTAGGAAATATGTCTATGTCTAACAATATGTCTACATCCTGGGAAGTAACAATAGTATCTACATCCTAGGAAGTAACAATAGTGTCTATGTCCTGGGAAGTAACAATAGTATCTATGTCCTAGGAGTGTTGTGAGGATTAAATGAGATGCGAGATGGCTGCTGGTATGTAGCAAGCACTGAGTATGTGTGAGAGCTCACTCCTTGTCTTCATGGAATTTATTAAATGCTTACAAAGTGTCAGGTACCCTGCTAGCTTATGAAAGTAAGAGTGAGTGAGAATACAGACAAGTACACAGGTGGTTAGGACAGCATGGTAGGTGTCCTACACTTGATATCCTCATCCTGTGATAGCAGTGGGACTAGGGACAGGTTGGTGAATGACAGAGAGATAAGCAGAAGGGAGAGGAGGTGACAGTGGGCTTCAGTGTCACGCCAATGTCTTTAGGCTTCTTTATGTAAAGCATAGATTTGGTCTCATATTTCATTTCCATTCAACTAAAAACAACAACAAAAAAGAATGTTGTTGATGCAAAAGAAGAATACTTTTTTTTTTTTTTTTTTAAACACAAAGAAACCTCACATTTTCTATGGTCAGGAAAGCAAAAGGGCCCACACACTGCTTAAACCCGAGGACCTGTGTGGTGCAAAGATATTCGAGGGGAAGGAGTACGGGACATCATGTTTCTAGTTATTTATTTTTGGACGATGTTAGGGTAAGCCCTTCACTGTGCTTAGAAGTGTTTGATGCTTTTAGTAGATATCAAAAATTGAAATGGCTAAGCAACTTCCCCCAGGATGAGAAAATGCAATCAAAATCAATTTAAAATAACCATAGGGCCGGCCGAGTGGCGTGTTGGTTAAGAGCTGGCTTGGGACGCCAGCGGCCCCGGTTTGGATCCCACATATGAGGGCCAGTGACACTGCCCTCTACAGCTAAGCTGGTGAACAACAGTTCCCCCTGGAGCTGGGCTGCTGTAAGTCCCAGGGTTGGCATAGCTGCAGCCCCTGCTGCAATGGGCTGCCATAGGCTACAGTGAGTGGCTGGCAGCCAGTGTGAGCAGCCATCCAGAGGCCAGCGACCTATCTGCCTCATCCAGGAAGAGCGCAATGATGATACCAACATGGGCCAGTGAAGCGACATCCGCCACAACTAGACTAAAGAACAAAAGGACAGCAATTGTCTGTTCCCCTCCCCCAATTCCCCAACAAAAATCTTTAAAAAAAATAATAAAATAACTGTAAAAGATAAGACGTTTGACTTCTCAGGATTTGTAGTTGCATATTGCTTCCCCCTTCTTCCTACCGCCCATCTTGCCCCCTCCTGGGTTCTGCTTATTGTGGGGGGAAAAGTCAACTGGAAACTGTAGCCTTAAGCATCGTCTTCCCAGGTGAATTAGTTTCATCGTCATTTCACCTTCACGTGACCCGTCTGCCAGCCAGCCTCTGGGGCCACTGGGGAAGCAAGTGTGTCAGGCGGGGCTCCTGCTCCTAGGCTCACAGCGGGAGGCTGGGGACTGTCAACAGAAAGCGGGGTGTGACCCCAGGGGCGGCCCATCCCAGGCCCTCGGAAGGCTCTGTTCACGCATGCGGGTGGGCACTGGCACTGTGTAAAGCTGTTACTCACCTCCCTCCCTGCTTCACCAGGGAACCCCTGAGCCACGAAGAACGAAGAACGGACTGATTGGCCCCAGTGCTGCCCCAGGAGCCCAGCTTAGATCAGAAAGGAGGTCCGTGGTCTGTGCACCTTCCTCCAGAACACGCTGTTTCCTCAGGCCCATTTTTAGTCTGAATCTAAATCGCATGTCATCGTTCAGTAGAAAAATGCTGTGAAAGAAATCAAGCTATACAGGAAAGGCTGGGCAGCGTCTTTTCGAGTTGGCTTGGCATGGGCTGGACCAGAGACAACGCTGCAAGCCCCTGGGTGTGGGGGTGGGGAGGGTTAGGAGCACTTGCCCTTCAGAGTGATAAAAAGAAAAGCCCTGAGAAAAAGCCACTGGTTAAAGTAACGTTTAAAAAATTCTGTGAGAGCCCTCCACTCAGCGCACATGAAACCTCTGCTGTAAAAATGAGTAACGATGTGGGAGAGGAGCTGGATTATGGGGCTGGTTAATATCAAGCCCTGGTGAACATCAGTTGTCTGGCTGGTGGAAAAAGAGCTGTTGCTGGAAAGGAAGGCAGGGGTGTTCTTTAGGGATAGGAATGTGTTGGGAGAAATTCCTTTTAAGCCAAGGTATAAAGAAGTAGCCGGAGCCAGCACTTTGACCTCCCCAGTGCGTCAGCTCAAAGGCAGGGAGCTCTCTAATTTTCCTCAGAACCAGCAGTGTCATCTGCCAACAGGAACAACAGCTGCTTTTCTATGTCAAGAAGAAGAAGAAAAAAAATCACTGAATTAAAGAGGCAGTGGGTATTATCACTGTGTGCAAAGAACTCTTTTCAGCACATCTGGGCAAGATCTTAACCTTACCAACTGCTTAATCTAAGATTTTCATGCTTCCTAGGGATGTTTTATTGTGTTACTTTCAAGTTTTATCACTTTATTTCCAATTTGTATCCTTAGGGACAGAACAAAAATGACTTTCTGAATCATAGGAAATGATTCCAGCTGGGTACAGTTTGATACTAACTGAGGATATTCAGGAGTCACAAAGGAACTTAGCACTTCCTCATAAATTCTAAAACGGGATCCAAAGTGGCAAATGATATTTTTTTCTCCCTAATGTAATAAACTGACAGAACAAGTTAAGTTATTAAAGATCCGACAGCCCACCAGGATTTCTGCAGTTCTGGGGTAAAGTGAATTACTCTTTCTAAAGAATACAGCAGGGGGAAATGAAAGCATTATTGTTATTATGCCTCAGAATACATTAAGAAAACCTGTTTAGTTTTATGAAGAAATTCAGTTCTCAAGACTTCTACTTCTTTTTTTTTTTTTAAGTCAATTGACTGAAGGGATTCTGTAATCCTAGAGTTCTTCCTAGATATGACGATTTGCCATTTAAACTGCCTTACAGGCCTGTGTGGCTTAGAAAATATACCTACCATCTGTGTAGTCATGATGGTGTATGAGAAAGATGACCATTTTCTTTGAAAAATGCTGGTATGCCAAAAGAATTAGGAAAACAAATCTGAAAATAAAAATGAACATAGGTATCTAGTCCAAACCCATGTTAATGCATATCACAGTATTTTAGTTAGCAATTAATAATTTCCTATAATGTGAATGAATACTTGTAGCCTAGGTAAAATTTCCAGTGAGAGCAACATATATAAAAAGTCAAAAAGTGCTATAATCTCCAGCAACTTTGATGAATAAAAATGATGTTTTGGATAACTCCAAAAGAGAGAGCAATGACAAAGCTACTAAAGTAAAAAATGCATATAAGAGATTAAATAAAATTATTTCATGTAAGTGAGTGTCAGAAAAGGCAATACTCTAAAATAATGTATCATGGTGAAGATGATAACAAGTGGACATGGAGAAAAGGGAACATTTATACACTGTTGGTGAGATTGCAGACTGGTGCAACCACTATGGAAATCAGTCTGGCGGTTCCTCAAAAAAATAAAAATTCAATTACTATATGGTCCAGCAATCCCACTTTGGGGCATACATCTCAAGGAAATGAAATTACTATTTCAAAGTGATCTCTGCACCCTCATGTTCACTGCAGCATTATTCACTATAACCAAGGTGTGAAAACACCCTAAGTGCTCATCAATGGATGATATCTATATATATATATTATAGATATATAGATATAGATAGATATAGATAGATATAGATATAGATATATAGATATATATACAGTGCCAAAAAACGTGTACACTTTAAAAAAAAAAGATTTTATTGGGGAATTGGGGGAGGGGAACAGCATTGGGGAATCGGGGAAAAGGAACAGACAAGTTGCTGTCTTTGTGTTCTTCAGTCTAGTTGTGGAGGACATCGCTTCACTGGCCCATGTTGGTATTGTCATTGCGCTCTTCCCGGATGAGGCAGATTGGTCGCCGGCCTCTGAATGGTTGCTCACTGCAGCTATTGGCAGCTCACGCTGGCTGCCGGCCACTCACGCTGGCTGCTGGCCACTCACTGTAGCCTATGGCAGCCACCGTCGCTGGGACTCATGCAGCTCAGCTCCAGGTTGAGCTGTTGTTTACCATCTTAGCTGCAGAGGGCAGTGTCACTGGCCCTCATATGTGCGATCTGAATTGGGGCCCTGCTGCCCAGAGCGGGCATCCCAAAACAGCTCTTAACCAATGCGCCATTCGTCCTGCCCTGTATACACATTTTAAGAAAGGAAAACGGTATTAAAATTGTAATACTCACTATATACAGATAACAAAAGATGAATACAAATTATGTTTGACTTCTGCAATTACTAGAGGTGCTCCAAGTGGTTACCATCAGCATCCAGAGACTTACGGCAAACTGCTGCTTGAGCAACGTTGACCAAAGTGTCAACTTGTATACATTTTTTTTTACCACCCCTGGAATATCAACATGGATAGAACATGAGGGCATTATGTTAAATGACATGTCAGAGAGATAAAGACAAATACTGCATGGTATCACATATGTGGAATCTATAGAAAAGTCAAACTCAGAAAAATAGAGAGTAGAAAAATGGTTGCTAGGATGGGGAATGGGAGAAATAGAGGGAGGTTGGTAAAAGTTTCAAACCTTTAGCTATAAAATGAATAAGGTTTAAAGATCTATTGTATAGCATTGTGACTATAGTTGATAATACTGTATTGTACAATTGAAAATTGCTGAGAGTAGAACTTAAATGTTCTCACCAAAAAGAAAAAGGAGGAGGAAGAGGAAGAGGGGGAGAACGAGGAGAGGAAGAAAGAAAAATACTTGCTTGAGGTGATGAGTATATTAATTAACAAGATGGGAAGAAATCTTTTCACGATTTATAGTACATCAAATCAGCATGCTATATGCTTTAAATATCTTACAATTTGATTAGTCCATTATACCTTAATAAAGATGAAAAAATTACCAGACATAAAAAGCAGAAAAATATGACCCATAAAGGGGAGAAAAATCAATCAAAAGAAATAGACCTAAAAATGATGGAGACAGGGCTGGCTGAGTAGTGCGGTGGTTAAGAGCTGGCTTGGGATGCCAGCGGCCCCAGTTCAGATCCCACATGAGGGCCAGTGACACTGCCCTCTACAAAACAAAAAAAACAAAAAAAAATGATGGAGACAATGTAAGTTGCAGACAAGGATGTTAAAATAGCCATTGTAGGGCCAGCCGAGTGGCGCGTTGGTTAAGAGCTGGCTTGGGACGCCAGCTCTGAGCAGAAGGGCTCCGGTTTGGACCCCACATGAGGGCCAGTGATGCTGCCTCTACCTGAACAACAGCTCCACCTGGAACTGGGCTGCAGTGAGTCCCCGGGATGGCATAGCTGCAGCCCCTGCTGCAGTGGGCTGCCATAGGCTACAGTGAGTGGCTGGCAGCCAGTGTGAGCTGCCAAGAGCTGCTGTGAGTGGCCATTCAGAGGCCGGCAACTGATCTGCCTCACCCGGGAAAAGCGCAATGATACCAACATGGGCCAGTAAAACAACGTCCTCCACAACTAGACTGAACAAAAGGACAGCAACTTGTCTGTTCCCCTTTCCAAATTCCCCAATAAAACCTTCAAAAAAAAAAGAAGAGGACGGGAGTGAGAGTTTTAAAAAAAAATAGCCATTGTAAATATGCCCTATATATTCAAGAAGGTAGAGGTAAACATGAGCATCACATGGAATTCTTATAGTTGAAAAACACAATAGCTGAAATGCAAAAAAATAAATTGGATGGGATTAGTAACAGATTAGACGCTACAGAAGAAAATATAAGTGAACTCAAAGACATAGTAATAGCAACGCTCCAAAACAAATACACTAAGAAAAAAGTAAACAGATCATCAGTGAGTTGTGGGACAACCTTGAAGGCATGGAACTGAAGTTACACAATGGGAGGAGACATAAAAATAATTGAGAATAGTGACTGAAAATTTTCCAAATTTTGTGAAAATTATAAACCCATAGATCCAAAATTTCTAATATAGCCTAAGCAGAACAAAATTACAGAAAACAGCTCCAATCACTGAAAACCAGTGATAAAAAAATAAATAAATCTTGAAAGCAGCCAGAAAATCAACAGACACATTTTGTAAAGAAAAAACATAAGAATGACTTCTCAACAGTAACTATGTAAAAATAGAGACAATAGAGAGGCATTTTTAAAGTAGAAATCTTTATCCAATTATATCTCTTTAAAATGAAGGTAAAATAAGTATTTTCCAGACAAATACGAACTGAGAGAATTCATTACAAGGGAACTTGCACTATGATAAATGTTAAAAGAATTTCTTTGAGTAACAACGAAAATGGATGCCTTATCAGATATGTGATTTGTAAATATTTTCTCCCATTCTGTAGGTTGTCCTTTTAGTTCCTTGATAGTATCCTTTGATGCACAAAGGTCCTTAATTTTGATGATGTCCAATTAATTTTGTTGCCTGTGCTTTTGGTATCCTATCTATGAAGTCATTGTCAACGTCTAATGTCATGAAGGTTTTCTCTAATGTTTTCTTCTAAGAGTTTTATAGTTTTAGCTCTTAAATATTGTACATAGTGTTAGGTAAAGGTCCAGCCTCATTCTATTGCATGTGGATAGCCAGCTTTTTTTGCAGCACCATTTATTGAAGATTCTCCTTTCCCCATTGAATGGGCTTTGCACCCTTGTTAAAAACTCATTGACCATATATGTGAGGGATTATTTCTGGGTTCTCTATTCTATTTGTTTTTTTTAAAGATTTTATTGGGAAATTGGGGGAGGGGAACAGCATCGGGGAATCAGGGAAGGGGAACAGACAAGTTGCTGTCCTTTTTTGTTCTTCAGTCTAGTTGCGGAGGACATTGCTTCACTGGCCCATGTTGATATCGTCATTGCGCTCTTTCCGGGTGAGGCAGATCGGTTGCTGGCCTCTGGATGGTCGCTCACAGCAGCTCTTGGCAGCTCATACTGGCTGCCAGCTGCTCATGCTGGCTGCCGGCCGCTCACTATGGCAGCCCACTGCAGCAGGGGCTGCAGCTATGCCATCCTGGGGACTCACAGCAGCCCAGCTCCAGGTGGAGCTGTTGTTCACCATCTTAGCTGTAGAGGGCAGTGTCACTAGCTCTCATATGTGGGATCCGAACCGGGGCGGCTGGCATCCCAAGCCAGCTCTTAACCAACGCGCCACTCAGCCAGCCCCTCTATTCTATTCATTGGGCCTATATGTCTGTCCTTCTGTCAGGACCATAATTTTTTAAAAGGAGGAATTGAGTTTATTCAGATAACTCTTTAAGTTTCAAAGCAATAACATTTACAAAAAAGCAGATTATTTTTGCTTACAATATTTGCCCAAATTTTAATTTGTTCTATTTTTATTTTTAGAACCAAAACACACATTTAATGGGAAAAAGAAAACACTCTACTTTTTTCAATTTCTGTTTCAAACTGCAGATATTTAATTGTAGATGAACATTTAGATAAGTGTTTTTTTCATTTTCTTCTTTTGAAGAAATTTAAAAAGAAACATGAAATAAAAATATCACAATGAAAATGTCAACAGAATCATAAAGTTGTTTTTAAAAAAATGAGTCCTCATTACCATACTATTTTAACTGCTGTAGCTTTGTAAGGTTTGAAGTCAAAAGTGGGAGTCCCCAAACTTTATTCTTTTCAACACTGTTTGGCCATTCAGGTTCCTTTGTGATTCCTTATGAAGCTGAGGAAAACCTTTTCCATTTTTATTAAAAAAAAAAAAAAGACTGTTGGAATTTTGATAGGAATCCCATTGAGTCTGTAGATTGCTTTGGGTCATATTGATATTTTACAATGTTTTTTTCCTATCTATGAACCCAGATGTGTTTCCATTTGAATTGGTCTTAACTTCTTTCAGCACTTTTTTTGTAGATTTCAGTGTACAAGTCTTTTACCATGCTCGCTAGATTTATTGTTAAGTATTTACCTTCTTTTAGGTGATATTGTAATAGGAATTGCTTTAATTTCCTTTGTGGATTGTTCAGTGTTGTTGTATCAAAACAGAACTGATTTTTGCATGTTGATCTTATATCTTGCAACTTGCTGAATTTATTAGCTCTAGTAGCTTTATTGTGGATTCTTTAGGATTTTCTATATATATAACTCCAGGTCATCTATGATTAGATTGTTTTACGTATTCCTTTCCAATTTGGATGTTATTTCTTTTTTTTTGAGGGGAGTGTCATTGGTCCTCATATGTGGGACCCGAACTGGGGCCACTGGCTTCCCAAGCCAGCGCTTAACCACCGCACCACTTGGCCGGCCCTGTTATTTCTTTTTTCTTGATTGATAACTCTGGCTACAGTTTCCACTACAATGTTGAATAGCAATGGTGAAAGCGGGCATCCAGGGCTTGTTCCTGATCTTAGGAAAGCTTTCAGCCTTACAACACTATGTTAGCTGTGGGTTTTTCATAAATACCCGTTATCATTTTGAAGGATATTCTCTCTATTCCTAGTTTCCTGAGTTTATATCATCAAAGGGCATTGGATTTTGTCAAATGCCTTTTCTGCATCAATTGAGATAATCATTTCCTTCTTCTTAATATTATTACATTGATTGGTTTTCTTGTATGGAACTACCCTTGCATTCCTGGAATAAATCCCATTTAGTCGTGATGAATAATCCTTTTAATATGGTATTGGATTTGCTTTGCTAATGTTTTGCTGAGGATATTTGCATCTATATTCATGAGATACTGTTCTGCAATTTTCTTGTCATGTTTATCCGGCATTGGTATCAGAGTAATGTTGGACTCGTAGAGTGAGTTTGGAAATGTTCCCTCCTCTTAAACTTTTTTGGAAAGGTTTGAGAAAGATGGATGTTAATTCTTCTTCAAATGTTTGGAAGAATTCATTTATTGAGAGGTTTTGATTACTGATTCAATCTCTTGTAGATCTGTTGAAATTTCTACTTTTTGATTTAGTTTAGGTAATTTGTGGGTCAAGGAATTTTTCTATTTCATCCAGGTTATCCAATTTATCAGTGCACAATTATTTATAGTATTCTCCTATAATCCTTTTTATTTCTGTAAGGTCAGTAGTAATACCACTTTCATGTCTGATTTTAGTTATTTGCATCTTTTCTCTCTTTTTGTAAGTCTAGCTAAAGTGTGTCAGTTTTGTTGATCTTTTCAAAGAACCAACTTTGGGGTTCATTTATTTTCTTTATTGTTTCCCATTTCTATTTCATCTTTTATCTAATCTTTATAAAGTATTTCTTTTTATTTTCTTTGGGCTACTTTATACTTCTTTTTTTCTAGTTCTTTAAGGTATAAATTTGGGAAGTTTTCAGCTACTGTTTGTTCAAATAATCTCTGTCCCTTTCTCTCCTTTCTTTCTGGGATTACCACAATGTGTGGGGTGTTGAACCACAGACCCCTTTAGACTTTGTTCACTTTTCTCCATTCTTTTTTTCTTTCTGTTCTTCAGACTTGTTAATTTCAATTGTCCTATCTTCAAGTTCACTGATTCTTTCTGCTGCTTGCTCAAATCTAATTTTGAACCCTTCTGGTGTATTTAAATTTTCAGTTATTGTACTTTTCAGCTCCAAAATATTTAGGTTCTTTTTTATAATTTCTATCTCTTTATTGATGTTCTCATTGTGATTATATATTGTTTTCCTGTTTTTGTCTATATCTTCCTTTAGCTCTTTGAGCATCCTTAAGTGGTTGTTGTAAAGTCTTTGTTTAGTACTTCCAATACCTAGGCTTCTTCAATTACATTTTATATTATATTTTGTTCCTTTGAATGGGCCACACTCTTTTGTTTCTTCATATGCCTTGTGATTATTTTATTGTTGAAAATTGGACATTTGAACCTTATCATACAGAAACTCTGGAAATCAGATTCTTCTCCGGGGTTTGTGTGCTTTAAAACACTTGTTAGAGGGTATCTGTGCCAGGGATTAGCTTGAGGTGAAAGCTTAAGGTCTGCTCAGGCTTTCCCTGAGCCTGTGTGGTGGCTTTCTAAATTCTCCCATACACACAGTTGTTTTTGAATGTCTAATAACCTCCACCTCCCCCTAAAATAAAAAAACACCCCAAACATTTTTCAGCTCCCTTAAATCTCCTGGAAGCTGCTTCAGTTGATGAAGACTGACATAACGACACTCAAACTCCTTGCCCTCCCTTCAGCGATCAAAGCAGCACTCAGTGAAAACACAGAACCCCAATATTTGAAAGACAAGGTCCTTATTGCCCATTTTGGTTGCAGAAAGCTGTGCTGTGTCCCCCAAATGCCTGCCACAGAATGGAGGGTGGGTACACTTGACTGCTGAAATAAACTGCAATTTACCAGCCAAGTGGTTCTCTGGAAGCCGCAAGTGTTCATGTAAACTCTTGTTCCAAAATGGTCACTTCAGACAATTTCTGCCAGTGCGCTTGTTTTCCAGGTGGAGGTGGATTCCTGGCAGCTCCCAACTCTATACCATTTTCCCTGACATAACCCTGCTGCAGGCTGTGTTGTAAGCAAGAGTTAATGTAGCTGTGGGGCAAGAGAAAGGCTGTACTATTGTCCTTCCCAGGTAAACAGTAAGTGTTTTTGATCTTTCTTATTGATGAGGATTGAAAATAATGTGTTCAAATCTCAAGTCACACATGAAGTGCCAGAGGCTATGTTGATTTGTTCTAGTGAAGATAACATACCTGGGGCCTGCCAAGTGGAGTGGTGGTTAAGCACTGGCTTGAGAAACCAGCAACCCCAGTTCGGGTCCCACAGATGAGGGCCAGTGACACTACCCTCCAAAAAAAAAAAAAAAAAAAAAAGGTAACATATCTGGAAGAGCAGCTGCAATGATCCCTGTTAGTTGGGTCAGTTTACATTAAGTTTGCATGAGTTTACCATTCACTCTGACCTTCTGACTTTAACAAAATGTCTTGGGTTGATAATCAGCTGACTTGGGCTTGTCGTTGTATTTTTTCAAGTGTTCCAAGGCAGTGAACAAATGCCAGCCAATCCCACAAACTTTTTTTTTTTTTTAATTTTTTATTGGGTAATTGGGGGAGGGGAACATTCAAGTTGCTGTCCTTTTGTTCTTCAGTCTAGTTGTGGAGGACGTTGCTTCACTGGCCCATGTTGGTATTGTCATTGCGCTCTTCCCGGATGAGGCAGATCGGTCGCCGGCTCTGGATGTCGCTCACCGCAGCTATTGGCCACTCACGCTGGCTGCCGGCCACTCACTGTAGCTTATGGCAGCCCACTGCAGCAGGGGCTGCAGCCTACATCTGTCGCCGGCGCTCGCACAGCCCAGCTCCAGGTGGAGCTGTTGTTCACCATCTTAGCTGTAGAGGGCAGTGTCATTGGCCCTCATATGTGGGATCCGTACCGGGGCTGCTGGAGTCCGAAAACCAGCTCTTAACCACCGCGCCACTCCGCCGCCCTTTCCCCCCACAACAATCTTTTAAATATCATTGTTTTCATACTGTTCAAGTGCCCCAGCGTCTTCATAATCCAATTATCCCCCTTTGACCTGTGTGAGCTCACCTCAGATGGTCACAGGGAAAAAGTTAGTAATTTCAATGCTGCTGCAGAGGTTAGCACCATCCATGTACCACCAGCAATGGCTACCTTACTGCCGACTGCTTTTGAAGACCCATTTAAATACAAACTTTTAAAGCCTGGATTCCACACTCCCCCAAAGAAGCTGAGACCGAGAACTGTGTGTAGGTGGTTTACGTGTGAATGCGATCTCAGGGAACAGTAGTGTGAGATAAAGAAGGGAAGGGAACAAGGGAGGGAGGAAGGAAAACCAATAATGATGCAGCATTCAATTGGCTGACACTGTGGGTGGCTGGTCCTCAATTCTGCCAAGACCTTCTACAAAGCCTTGTGACAGTCCCAAACTGTTCTGCTTTGGAAATTGGACAAGTGTCTACCTATGGACTTCTGTAGTCCAGGTCAAGGGTAACCCTATGGGCCTTCGATCCCCCTCATAGCTCAGGTGTAGATTCCTGAGTTCAGAGTGGGTCCAATGGGCATTCTGCACCTAAGCATCAGTGCTATGGCAGGAAGGACACACTGATCAGGGCCCCAGGCCAAGCACCTCCCCAAACATGGCCGCAGCCCATGTGGAACTAGTCACTGCAGCAGTGGCTGGAGGAAGAAGGGGGCCAGGGGCATTCTGAAGGCACACAAGTGGAGTCCAGTATGACTTGGCATAATAAAAGCTTTTGATTAGATCAGAGAGAATTGTGAGTTGCCTATTTTTACCTATGTATAGCCTATTTTCTGCCAATGAAGAAACTCAACTGGAAAAGCAATTACTGCATATTAACCAAGCTGAGTTTAGAGACTATTAAAATAAACTAGCATCAGTTTTTAAATCCATTAGTTCTGTTGAGTATGCTTTCAACAGACATTACCAGTAACTACTGAAATATAAATTCTTTCTGTACTTTGTAATTTAAGTGGGAAAGCACGCCTAAAAAATGACTTCATTTGTACATAGAACAGCCCTCCTGGCAGCCCACAAGCTTCCCAATTTTGTCTCTGGCTACAGTTGCCAGGACATGTTCTGTGCTCCGGAGTGTGGCCCCTTCACCACGCATGGCCACCCGAGGCTTACTCCTTTCTGAGGACCTGGCAGCTGAGGTAAAGCAGCCTTACCACATAGCTGACTGAGTTTGAGCAGGGTACGAGCTCTCTGAACTGCATTCTTCTCAGTTGTAAACGGGAAAGTAATACTTAACGCACAAGGTTTTTGTGAGGAATAATAATGTGCAAAATACTTCACGAGTGCCTGGCACTTGGTAGGCATCAGTGTTACTTTAGGGTCCAACTGAGATAATAGTTAATTATGCAACTCTGAATAGTGATTTATAACTTGGTTTACACAGTGCCTTTCAGTATTTCTGTGATTTAGTGAAAGCATCAGTTATTACTGTAATTATTATTTACGGGCTTGGGACGTTGAAGAACTTGACCATGGCCTTACATGAAGTAACTGGCAGGGCCATGAACCCCGATGTTCTTTCTGATGCTCCACCCTGATCCCCACCCAGGAACCTTTCCCACCATACTTTTATCTCTTCTCAAAAGAGAAACAGTCATAGTTCTTAACCTTCCATTTATGTTCAGTCCCATAATGGCTTCCCTTGCTGTTTCCTATGTGTGTATCCTGACTCTTCAACCAAATTAAGTTCTTTGCATATTTACGGGTAGGGGTTGTGGTTTGTTCCAGTTCAGATTGGCCACAAGTCCTAAAAGGCTATTAAACACATACCAAATGCTTAGTAAATATCTAGTAAATTCAATTCTATTGCTCCCTCAAAGAATATTCTCAAGTTATGAGAACCTTCCTATTTGTCCCTAGGTGAGATGAATACTGTGAGGACTATTAAGTGTTGCTGCCTACAAGAGACACACTTCATATCGAAAGACACATACAGACTGAAAGTGAAGGAATGCAAAGTTATTTTATGAAAATGAAAAAAAAAAGCAGCACTCACGCCACAAAAAATAGACTTTAAAAGAAAAGCTGTAACAAGACAAGGAAGGACCCAGCAATTCCATGTTTGGGTATTTATCTGAAGAAACCCAAAATGCCACTTCAAAAGAACACGTGCATCCATATGTTCACTGCAGCATTATTTATAATAGCCAAGATAGGGAAGCAACCTGGGTGTCTATCAATAGATGAATGGAGAAAGAAGTGGTACAAATGTACAACAGAATAAAGAATGAGATCTTGCCATCTGTAACACAACATGGATGGACCTAGAAGGCATTATGCTAAGTGAAATAAGTCAGATAGAGAAGGACAAATACAGTATGATCTCATGTATACAAGGAATCAAAACACAAAATAAATAAACAAACAAAACAGAAACAAACTCATAGATAGAGAAGAACATTTTGATGGTTGCCAGATGGGAGGGGATTTGGAGGTGGATGAAAAAGGGGAAAGGCTTAAGAAGTACAAATTGGAAGTTATAAAACAGCCTCAGGGATGTAAAATACAGCCCAGGGAATATAGTCAATAATGTAATAACTATGGATAGTGTCAGATGGGCACTGGACTTATTGGGGGATTGCTTCGTAAGGTATATAAATGTCTAATCACTATGTTGTACACCTGAAACTAATATAATATTGAATGTTAACTGTAATTGAAAAATAAAAATAATAAATAAATATAAAGTGATAAATTTCGTATGGTCAGGCCTATCAGTATTGGCATTCTTCAGTTCTTAAAATATGTTACAATGTTTTTATATGAATGAGTTTCTGAAGTTTTAAGAAAAAAAGTTGTTAGTTGTTTTATCTTTTGTGTTTTGTGCAAGAGGAGGGAGGAAAAATATTATTTGAGATAAAGCAGTCAAATTGCTCTCAGCAGATAACAGAAAATTAGGCAGTCTTCTAGAAATTGAAGGCTCATCATAATTTCTCTCAATTAGAACACTGTCTGTTTCCTACCTTACAGTATTGTAGTGAATCCACATCTAAATCATATGTCATTAGACTACTTCACTGTAGAGGCAGAATACATAGATATTATTAATGAAAACAACTGAAGAGATCGACTTAGAGACCACTTGTTAAGGCACATTTTAAAATAAAACACCTTTGTGTATATAAAAATACAGCTGACTCCATATTGATTTATGAAAAATAAATTTATTACATAACACCTTGTTTTTAACAATGTTCGATTTTTTTTAAATTCAGAATACTTGTGTCATTCATGTAAAATAGTTTGATACAGTACATTGTATGTTATAGGATTTTTTTTTCCTCAAAAGTTCTAAGGCTCTCCTACTCCTTCTCCTTTGCTGAAGTAAGGGCACCCTAAACAACGTGCGAACAAGTTTTAAAAAAGAAAATGAACTGAACAAAATTTTAATAGCACTACACCAACCAGCTTTAAAATCAGGACAAAATATCTGAATGGGATGCCGCACCTTTTTAAGGAAGTTATCATTCATGCTTTTTTCATCTTAAAGCATGCTCACAAATCAGCAACACCAACAGGAAAAATTAAACACTGTCTATGACAATCATTTTAGTTTGTTTGCTGAACCAAACAGGTTTATATCAATGACAACATATTTAATTACTATCAAATAGCAGCTTTAATACCAGTCAAGTCATAGATTGAAAATAAAAACAAACTTGTAAGTTGGAAATTAATCTTTGGGAGTTTTGAAACCTTCCTGGAAAAACTATGTGGCTTTTTGTACTTTCAAAAAAATCCAAGCAATAGTCTTGGTCAAAAAACACTGATTAATGTAGAAAATGGATCAACCCTCTGATAAGACACTAAGATGAGAGGTGTACCAAAATAATTTCATTTTGAGCTCAGTTATTTTGTTGAGTTAACATATACTGTATGTTTCAAGTACCAGTTAAACGTTTCTGTGTGTGTACTATTGGTCAGATAATGTTGTTACACTGAAAGAATTCACCACATACAACGACAAATGCTTGCCCCTAGCACATGTCACAGCTTCAACTGCTACAGACTGTCACTGAAAAAAATGCATTGGTCAGTCTGAACCATGTCAAGTAAACTATGGAAGTAGCAAACCCACAACACAAACTGTGCTAGCACTTTCTGTTCAAGTCTAACTCCAAAACAGGTACAACTTGGAAGCCACTACTCCAATCTGTGAAAAGCGGTGGAACTCGGCTGCTGGCCTTTCGGAGTACGCGGTGGTACAGTACATTCCCATGGCCCATGCCAGGTTCCCGCAGAGCTGCGGCCAGTCCTGCAGCGTCAGCAACAGTGCATTGGCGACATTCCAACGCAGCTCAGTACCGGTGTGTCTGATGTGAGTACTGCGGAGGCTGCTGGGAGGTAGTTGAGTAGCCCATGCTGCTCTGTGGCTGTGATGTGCTTGGTCCAGGGTTGGGATAGGCAGCATGTGGATTGGAACGCTAGGAAAGGAGAGCGAGGAGAGGTGTGAGCAGGTGTTTCCACGAGCTGGCTGTGTCCCTAGCTGGCAGGCTGATTATGTGTGCTCGAAATGCCATGTATTCCAAGGTATCAAGAATTTAAAGGTCTTATGCTATGTACTATTTATTGCTTTACAATCAAATGACAAAAACCCCAGATCTTTTAAAATCGGCTTTTCTTCATAAAGGTCAGAAGTACTGCTAGTAAAGAATACTAAGCCAAGTCTACATGTGGAATTCAGTTTTTCTATAGCAGTCACCCCCTTTCATGCTATTTTGCACCTACCTCATAAATAACAACTAATTTCCTTGAGAGGTTTACACATGAATTTAATAATGTACATATTAAGAAATTCAAAGAAATCCACACGCTAGTTTCTTCAACAGAAACTGTCCCAACACACACATGTGGCTGAAGAATAAAAAAGTACCACAGAATCATTTTCTTTGGCATTGAATATTTTTATGCCCTTTAAACTAATGAATCTTATTTTCTGCTACAAGTTATGAACAAAAGTAAAATTACAATGACTGAAATGTAAGAGTGGCATTCTCAATTCTAACAATAACACAAAGGGAAAGACCAGTGATAGAGCTTAGTGTCCTCTCATTTTGACCTGTTGTATTATTGCCTCTTTCATACTATTGGCTCCTGAGACAAGTGCTACAAAGGATTAGCCATTATTTATTACTTTTCTCTTTCAAAGCCTACTTAATAAGTCATATAATTCTAAATTCGCCCAATCTTAGCAAAATGACATTTTCAAAAGAGTAGCCACATGGAATTGTAGTCAGAAATACTGCTTTAGGAATTACCCATAAAACCAACAACAATGATATCAACAGACAGAGGCCCAGCACTTCGGGGTAAACACCAGTTTCAGCAGCAGAGGCCGGAGCCCAGCTCTGCTTCACTCTAAAGGTGCCATCACCTTCGTGTGTAAACTCATTCTGGGGCCCAGAGAAGCACTCGCCCCGTCTTGACGGGGGAAGGAAATGCTGGAACAAGCTCCCGCCCCCAAAGGGGTCTGCCTTGATTTCCCTTCGCTTTCTGGAAGACAGCTACTCTCAGGCAATGGTTTCCATGGTTTGGTGGGCTGGACCTCTCCCTACCCAAAACAAAGAGAGTTAGTATCTAATTCTTCAAATGCAGTAGTGGGCTCTGGGAACCTTACCAGTTTAATACGATCTCTTTTTCTCTTTTAGTAAATAAATTAACTCTAATTGTTCAAGTTTCCAGTATCCTTCCCACACTGACACCAGGTATAATTGGGAATATGACTGGAATAAGCAGGGAGGTGCTAACGATTTTCAAAACAGGTCTTTCTGCAAAGGTACTGACAGTGTGACTTGCTGGGATCCACAAGCAGGCAGTGCAGCTGCCTCTGTGTCTGAGTCCTGGTCTCTCACAGCTCGCTGGGTGAACACGTGAGATTTTAGCCTCTATGAGCCTGTTTTCTGAAATAACAGCGGTAACACTTACAGGGTTATTAAAATGATTGAAGGCTATAAGGTACGCTTCATTTTTATGCCCTGGCACACAGTAAGCACTCAACAAGCTATCATCATCATCATCATCATAATCATCATCATCATCATCATCACCAGCACCACTTCTATCCTTATTGTGGCCTATGAAAGCTATTAAGAGCTTTAATGATAATGGTAATAAAAGTGATTCAAGTGATTTGCATCATATTTTAAGTGCTCACGCCAGGTTAGCCTTCCACATGTACTGTGCCTTGGTAGACACTCTCCCATTTCGTCCCTCCTACCTCACACTGGCCATTCTACATTCTACAATGAGGGAACTGACGACATCTGGCCCACTGACTTAGGGTGTCCAGAAGGTGGCAGCTGGGCTAGGATTTGAGCCTGTGTTCTTAACCATTAGAGTATGTTGTTGTTTCAAAACAATAGATACTATTTATTGGGCTCCTACCATCAGCTAGGTGCTAAGATTTATCATGTCTACTCCTACCACAACTGCACGTTCAGCTTTGCTAGTCAGATTTTACAGATGAAAAACAAAAGCCCGGATATGTTATTCGACTTGCTATCCGTGCCAAAGTCACACAGTTAATAAGTAGCCTAGTTCCGAGTCTGTCTGGTACAGAAGAAGCGAGGCTCCCCCAGCCCCACCCCCGCACCTCCGTCAGCACTGCCCATGCCGGTAACACTGCGTTCATGTCAGTGTCCTTCCCCAGGGGCATAAAGGTCTCAATTCCATCGCACGTTCCAATGGAAACAAACCCACATGCAAACGCAGACACGGCGGCTCAATACAAAATAATAATCTCGAAATACCTGATAGTCTGAGGTCATGATTAGTCCACCTGAGGTAGTGGTAGGAGGAACAACTCTCACTTTCTTCAACGGGGGTCCCTGTGTGTGACTGCTGTCTTGATTCCCGGGGTGACCAGTCCCATTAGTGTGGTTATTGCCCTGCTGCTGCTGCTGGTTCTTCTCAATTGGTTAAACAGAAAGATAAAGTTCCGCTCAGAAGGAGAACAACATACACCCCAACCAGATGATGTCATGGCAGCACTGACTCAGACAAGAGGCTGCCAACTGTGCTTCAACACTTACTTTGTCTCCTTTGTCATCCGGCTCTTCTTCTGTTAGAAACTCTCGTTTTGGGTAAGGAATTTGACAACCGGCAAAAACACTGACCGCAAAGAGAAAAAAATGATTTCCGGTATACTAATCAGTATTTCAGATGCTTCAGTTAAGTGGTTTCATTTTAATCTCTTAAAATGGATTATGTCTTCATATTTATAATATAAAATCCTGTCATACAAGTGGGACAAAAATGGGTCTTTTCTTCTTACTAGTGACATAACCACATGCTATTTGAGGGCTTTTCAATGTATGAAAATAATCAGTAATCATCTAATATGACTCAACTTTTTCTTTTATCCCAGCGTTGTTCTTTTATTACAACCAAAGTATAGCTTCTAGCTGAACTGTTACTATTCAAACACTTTTTTTTCACCCTCCCTACTACATATAAAATAAAAGATGGTGTGGGGAACACAGATTTACTCAGGAATGGGATTTGTAATTGGAATGCAGAAGTGTAACTGCAGGGCAGGGAGCAAACTTGGGAGTCGGAGTGAGCTACAGCACAAGCCACATGTCACTGGACAAGGGGAGGACTGTGGAAACGAAGGCTGGAGTGTTTCATAAAGACAGGCACGCCTCTTACCTATAAACCCCTACATGAGACGTCACTCATCATAGCTCATTTTTTGCTTGTCATAAGGATTTCCTTGGACCCCATATAAGAGGAGTTAAAACTAAAGGAAAGCAGGCCTCCCCCAATTCTATCACACTGGTGAGTTAATACATTGATCACTTACTCTGATGTAGGAAGCGGGTCTTCTAAGAAATAGGGGTCCTGCATAGCCTGTTCTGAGGTAATTCGCTTTATTGGGTCCATGGTAAGCAACTTCTGAAGCTGAAATCATAAATCACAGAAACACGGCGCATTACTTCTTCTAGTTAGACCCCCTGGCACGTATGTGGGAGGTATATGTTTTTAATGAACATCACATTTTGGGCATTTATTCCCCCAAACTAACACAAAAACTAATTAATAAATTTAATATAGTAATTCGCATTTAGTTACTTTGCTACCTATTATCTCATGTGGTTCTCCTATAAGAAGTAACTGAACTTGTATTTTCTTACTCCAAACCAGAGATCTCTTCTCTACGTTATCCAAACTGCTGTATCCAATTGAGAACAGGACTAAAATTCTTACGTTTTTTTATTCTTTTTCCATTAAGGAGAACAATTGTTATAACACAAATAATACACTAGCCACATGTGGCTATTTAGATTTAAATCAAAATAAACTAAAACAAAATTAAATTAAAAAAAATCAATTTCTCAGTCATATCAGGGACATTTCTAGAGCCCAACAGCCACAGGGGCTACCCTACCAGACAACACAAATCATCAGAGAAAGTTCTCCTGAGCAGTGAGGTAATACTCTAAAAATAAACACAGTAATTGATATAGAATTTATAAAGTACAGAGGTGTGGTGATGAGTGGAGATTGTAGAAGGGGGCTGCTTCTGTTAAAATCCTGACTTGGGTATTTCTTAGCTTAGTGACTTGGAACCAGTTACTTAACCTCTCTGTAACCCCATTTGTCAAATAGAGACTAAAAATTGCACTTATTATCATTGGCTTGTTTTCAGGATTAAATGAGTTAATATATGGAAAGCAATTATAATGGTGCCTAGTGCAAAGAAAGCACTATATAAATGTTAGCAATTATTATCATCATCACTACATATAGAAATGTCACACCAATATGAAAATTCAGTCTTCTTTGGTTAAAACAGTGTACTGAAAGCTCTTTGACCTACAATATTTGATTTAAATGTGGTTTAAGAGATTATCTAGTGGTCTCTTAGCTTGTGAGCTGATGTACTGCAGTGGGTTTTGGACTGCAGAGTACAACAGAATAGCCCTGGAGCGCTTCTTACAACAGACTGCTGAGCCCTCCTCCCTAGCTGCTGGCATGTCTATTTGGGGGTCCAGCTGGGCGGGAGCCCAAAGATCAGCATGTCCGACAGGCCCCCAGGTGAGTCTCAGGCTGCGGGACGAGGGCCACACTTTGAACACCAAGGAGCTAATAGACATGTTCAGCCTTAATGAGAGATGTCACAACTAGAGAACAGAAGGATATAAAATAATTTAAAATGTAGATGAAATGCTTGGAATGATGAGATTTAAATTTAATTTTAATGATCTGATATTTCAATGGAAGTACAATTTTATTTTTAGAGTTGAAAGGAAAAGCTATGGGTTTGCTATTTAAAATACCTAACAGTTTTAATGAAGTTATGTGTAATGGAGTTATAATGGGACCACCCAAGATAGGTCATTCCAGTAAAAACAAGCAAATAAGCCACAAAGAAGTATATCTCTACAATTTCAGTGGTGATGGCAGTTAAGAGTAATTTTAGACTATACTGAGTAGTAGTGAGTTGGGGGGAAGAGTAGCTCCCCTACATTGTGACTTTTGATCTATCACTCTTATCATTATTTTGATAGAATAAATCTGTCCATGATTTTGAAGGAATTGGGGTCCTGTGGGAAGCACATTATAGTAAACCATTATTTGGATAATAATACATTGTGTGTAATATAATACGTTAAGCACTGCTTTTTAAATTGTTGACAAGATATGAAACATGATAACATCAACATAAGCAGAAGATGCAGAAGCAGAAACAGCAGAAGGAGAAGAAAAGTAGAAAAGGAAGAAATGTTTGCCAATTGCCCTGGACTGTAATAATGGGAAGTTTAATCTTTTCCAAAAAAAAAAAAAAAAATTCCCATTTAATGAACTCATTTAAAAATACTGGAGTAAAAATAAAGGAGTAAAAGAATTTTAAGCCAAGCAAAATGTAACCTGCTTCCTCAGATTCTGCCTTTTATGTTACATAACTTTTCCAAAAAACAAAACTGAAAACATTTTTAATTTTTATGGTATAAAAATGGAAATTTTATTGTAAACAAATTTAAGTTGGTAATTGTTGAATATAACCTCATCATAAATTACCCTGATAGTGCATGGATTAATTTAATTCTAGGTCAAATCAGTTTTCCACTATATACTGATAAATATCGAATTTCTCACTCTCAGAAAAAACAAATAATACTTATAATCACTGAAGGAGTTCTAATATCCAAGTTTATAAGAGGTATCTTGGGAGTTAAAAATTTTGTAAACAGTCTTTCAAAGATGAAACAAAATAATATGTAAAAAATATTTCTGAATGGTGGGATTGTTTCCTTCTTGACTTTTCTATGAAATTTTTGAAATTTTTAAATAACTGCTGAAAACCATAATGTAATTTAAAAAATGTTCTTGACAGATTCGGTACAAGGGCTATCTTTAGGAAATCTAATCTAACCATGCTCTGGGTTTGGCAAAACAAATATTTGGATGTCTTTACTATTCTGTGCCAACACGATCTCTGCATTTACCATAACAGTATTCTAAATGTGCTCAATAGCCATATAAATTGACCCCAAAAGTCTCAGGATGGGGGGAAAAATGTATTTCATTAGTATTGTTCTCTAAAGCTTACCAAGTGGAATGCTTTACTGTCTGGTTTAACTTTATGTTTTTCCATATACTTGATAAGGCTGCAGTTGGTATACCTGAAAGAGAAATACTATGAAATATCTACATTAAAGTTGAGGTTAATTTTATACTGGCTAAAGTTTTTCCAAACAGGATTATTTCAATCATGACCAATATAGAATATATATTAGAAACTGTATGATCAGCACAATAAGAGTGGCGTTACAACAATTTTATACTTCATTCTATTTTCACACTGGTCACTTTTGAATGGATACCACTGATTACATACAAGATAATTTCATGAATAATATATACTGAATAGCTTTTTTCAGATGAATGTTATCTCAACAATTATCTTAAATAACATGTGGGTCAAAAGTTTAACTCAGCCTTAAAATAAATAAAAAAGAAAAAAAAGTTGTTATAGGCCCATAAACTCTCCTCTCCCTTCCGGTAATCTTACATTGTAAATAAATGAAATAGTCCTTCTTCTCTATTAAAACATGCTTAAAATTACACAACCCAAGTGGGTAGGCAACTGGCTTTTCGAGAGGTTTGTTTAGTTCAGTCTCTTACTGCCTCAGCTATACTTTCCATTGATGCTTCTTGAAAGTAACAAATATGGAAAGAAATGAAATTTTTTCTCATATCCAAATCAGCTGCTAATAATAGATGTTCTTTGTATCACTTAAACATCTTAAGAAAGACTATCATAATGTAAAATATTTATTAGAGTAAATATGTAAAATTACTTATTGGAATAATCTTATATTGAGTATCCTGTTGAGTAGATAATCTTCCACTGAGTATTTTAGAAAAGTAAAAATCAACAAAGGGTCTATTTTCTTTCCAACTTACGTATTTCTTCTGAAATCTTTCATTAATGTTGAATGTTCGGGCATCTTTTTTATATCTTCCCAATCTTTATCTGTGAAATACATTGATAAAATTTTATGTTGTCTAGGTTCCTATTCTCAAGATCTTTAATAAAGGTTATGTCAATTTTCATTACATTTCCTATATTTTAACCTCCATGAAGCACACACTTCAAATAAATGGTCAGTTATAGTGAACATCTTGCACTGTAAATAAAATTCTCCATCCCGTGTATAGCATTAGTTTTAATGCTGACTTCCTATGTGTTTTACTATGTTACCTCAAATTCTATAACTAGAGGAAAGTTATAAATAAATATTTCTGTTATTAAATAGTTCTATTTCTATTTGTAAAACCACTCCCCTGCCCCTTTCCACCAAATTTCTTGGTTATATCAGCAATGAATTTTCTTCCATGATAAATGTAATGTCTTTCCCTTCAGCAGCTTTAAGATACACTTTTTATACGGCCCTCCTTACTTTCACCTTGTTAAATACATTGCTTTACATCAGCAATCTATATAAAATATAACTGGTAGGATATAACTAGTGTATTAATAAATTGGCTGTTGCCTTGGCTAGTTTCAGTAACGTTAACAAAAACAACCCCAGGTATACTAATTAATACATTAGGTAGAAAATGTTTCAGTTGGTTTTGCTGGCATTAACGTTGCTCAAACACCATGTGGCAGATAACGTGTGTTCTCCGTCACCGTCAGTGGGCTTTACTGAGAGTCCACTAGGTGCAAAGCACTGTGACAGGTGGCTTAACAGCACCTTTCACTTTTAAATGACCCTTAGAGGTTCGATTTTCTTTCAATTTACTTGTAAAAATAGGTGCTACCTTCCTTCACAGAAATCACATATTATAAAGTAAATTACATACATACTTTAAGCTCATAAAAGGAATTTTCTTCTTAGCTATTTCCTTGCTCCAATTTCTCTACTTTGTCAATTTCTCAAGCTAGAAATCCTGATAATCTTACTCTTCCCTGAATTATACACTTCCTATAAAAATTATAACTTTGTCCTTAATTCTCCATCTTGATTATCAGTTTACACTAGATTACTGCTAAGGCTAAGCAGCTGGTCTCCCTGACCAGTCCCCTTTCTCTCATTGATTTTTACGTACCACTGCCAGGCTTATCTTTTCAAAATATAACATAAATCATGTTACCTATTCTCAAGCACTTTTCCTGGATTCTCATTCTTTAGCATATCACATCTGAACTCTGCTGCCTGCTTTTCATGCTCCTTATAAGCTGAGCCTCCCTAACTGTGGAACCACACGTTAGGACCATCTCCTAAGGAGGCCTTCCCCATTCCCTTCTAAGCCATGTTCCTTTCCCTGGGGCCCATTCAGAAGTGAAAGCAAAGGCCATTCTGCTCCATTTACTCAAACCATACCCATTTTTTAAATAGACTACTTAGAACAGTACAATATAAACTCCAAGAGGGCAAGAATCACATCTGATACGTCAACAATACTTTATTTTTATATTTAACACAGTGCCTGACACATGGCAGGTGCTCAATAAATATTCGGTGAATAAATGAAATTCCCATCACCACAAAGCAGTCTTTGCAGAACTGTTAACCAATTCTGGAGAAAGATAATATATGTGTAGCTATTCTGCATTTACTGATAATGAATACCCTTATAAGGGAATGTGAAATTATAACTCCTAGATATTTCTATGTGAGTCTTGAGTTATACCGACCTAAGAAAAAATCCTAACAATTTCTAATAAGTACTTGACAAGCCAAAAATTATGTAGGGGTTTTAAACAAATGTCTATTATTGGACCACTGGGCAGAGTTTTGGGATAACGAAGGAGAGGGATCCAGTGCCCATCATGGGACACCTGAACAGCTTTCTCCCCACGGCAAATGATGGGGGGGGGGGGGGTTTGCTGGGCAATGCCAGCCTTTCAACCACATTCTGACTCTTCTAGCAGAACACTTAAAAGAATGTTCTTGTTGACAAGGGTCATAGAGCAAAAAATGCTATTATTCAACATAATGTGATTCTGTACAATGCCCTAATAAAAATCATGTTCGAAATCTGTATTCAGATCCCAAGTATTACAGGTGCTGCCAGGCAGTATTACAGGTGCTGCCAGACAAAGCTGCATGCTGGATTTTAGTTATAGTCCCAGTGATAAGAACTAAAGGCACCTTTTCATTACAGATACTGCAAATATTTTATATCATTTCAAATATTAAACAACAAAACAAAACAGAACAAAAACCAAAATGAAACAAAAATACACCCTCAAATTGAGGAAACCCATAAATATTTTTTTGCTAATATGTGAACTCTACAAATTTTGCTATTTCGATGATCTTTGATTAATGCAAGTCATAAATATAAAGAATCAAGTAAGAGTAGCTTTTATCAGCTAAAATTATACACCTTTCCAATGAAGATATCTAAGTTTAAACAACAGTGATTTAAAAACAAAAACAAAAACATAATGTGTACCTGCAGGAAATCCCATTACATTGAATATTCTGTCCAGCTGGTCATGGTGATAAGGATTACTAGTTTTGATGTCCTCTTGTCGACAGTGAAATATTGGTTCTGACGTTAGTAGTTCTGCAAATATACACCCTATAGCCCAAATATCTTTAAAACAAAAAGACAAAAAAAAAAAAAAAAAAAAGAAAAAGAAACAGAAAACAGAAAAAAAAAAAAAAGGAAAGGAAAAAAGAAAAAGAAAGGAGGAAAATAAAGTGGTTCTTTCCAAAAGAAAATGCATTTTTATCTTGGCGGGGAATGTTTTTCTTTCCTTTCTTTCTCTAATAAATCATATGAATTAATTCCTAAGCAATTACAATTATAAATATCATGGAATATGGTTTGTAAATACATATTCCCATTCCACCCACCCCAATTTTTCATTCCCTGTTATACCTCCACCCCACCTAATGGCTTCATTCCAAGTTTAAATCAAATCTATTAGCTGAATTTTGGGCGAGTTTTAAATGACTTGAACAATACCTTATCTCTCAAATACATACAAAGCTATATATGGAGCATGGGAACCACAAACAAACAAAAGTAAACAAAAAATAAACAAACAGAAAACCCAAACAGCCCTTGAAACTGGGCATACTTGCCAAAAACAATCAGCACAATTTTTTTGTGGTAAAAATAGTTTTTTTTCTTTATCTTGTTTATGTACTTGCTGATTTGTAAAGTCTAATAATTATTCTCCCATGTTAGCACTATTTAGGAAAGTGCTATTACAATAGGAAAAATACAGTCATTGACCTCAAATGTTCTAATGAAACAGCATTTCTAGTTGAACAGTTTTTCATTTAGTGTATTTATATTATAGCAGTGTCAGATTTAGCAAGTTTAATTATTTAATATGGACAAGAAAATAGGGGGTAAAACACTACCTTTAAAATGGGTACAAAGGCTACAAAGGGCAGCCAAATGGATTTCTTAATATACAACAAATTCCCCTCATTCATGTTAAGTTATTGGCTAACTTTCCTTCACATTACACTTTTACTCAATAGAAAGATCTATATTTAAAAATCAAAGCTGAAAGTATTCCAGTTCTACACCTAACAAATTCCAAAAATGACAATATTAACTTTTCCACACTGAGAACAATGGTGTACACACTGCAGATGCCCAATGAGTGGTTTCTGACTGACCTAACAAAACCTGTGGTAAATATAAATAACTATAGAGGGACAAATAAAAATCACTATTTCACTGAAGTTCACTCTTCAGCTATTTTAGTGGCTGCCACTTAAATAGAAAATGAGAAAAAGATTAATTTATAAATAACTGAGAACTCTTAAACTCTAAAACTGGAATACAGATATTTAGTTTTTTTTCTTTTTTTTTTTTTGAGGGCAGTGTCACTGGCCCTCATATGTGGGACCTGAACTGGGGCCACTGGCTTTGGCTGGCCCTACAGATACTTAATTTAATATAAAATTATCATTTGCATTTCAAGTAACAAGTTCATCATCTATTTACTTAAAGATTATACACCCTAACTACCAGCAAGTGATTTAAAAAAAAATGACAGTTTGCATTACCAGTTTTATCCTACATCAGAGAACCACGTCTAGCCCATACCGCTATATGGAAAAGTCTCATCAGGAAATATAAACCAAGCTATTTTGTTTTTAACGTCAGAAAGTAAATGGGAAAATTAGGGAGTTTGTGATTATTCTTTTTATATGGATACCCCATATAAACCTGACTTCTGATTATCTTAATCAAATGAAAGGTAGACAAGCTAAGTAGGATTGCAAAAAGGGCTGATGGGTCAGTTTGCATGTTGAACACTCTACCGACAGTACCCAAAAGACACTGTAACAACTCCTTCTGGTTAGCTATGCAAAATTCTAAAGAAGAAAATAAAATATGTAAAGGAAGATGAGAGGTGAACAAATAGTTTAGCTATTCCAAAAGCTATACTGCTTTTAAAATAAAAAAGTCAAGAAAGTAGGAAAAAAGTTTATTGGACCTTGCTGACCCTCGCCCTAATAACCTTTCTTTATATCTCTTCTATGCTTTTTCACTCTTGTCAACCATCTTTTCTTCGAAATCCTGATCCAGACATTAATCATGAATTTGAGTTAGTTGATCAGGCTGCTATTTCAGTCAAATTTGTAAATCTTTCTATCGTGCCTATTTTTTTTTTTTCAGATTGTGCCAAATTCATGGGAAAGTCCTTTCCTGCTCACCTACCTACTTAACTCCTTCTAGAAAGATTGTTTTCTGAATTAAAAACATATAAATCCCATCTATTTCTCAAAATCTATGATGTTCATGTGTAGCTACTGAGCAAACCAGGAAAAGGAGGTAGCAATTGGCATGCTACATACCCAAATTGGCAGGGGTGGGGGTGTGGGTGGAGGAGTGGTTGTTAAATGATGTTTTAATCAATAGGTGTACTAACAGTAAGCTTCTATCTTAATAAAAGAGTGAATTTTCATCCTCCCTATTTATTGTCTACTTCCCATTTAAATAGAATGCTACATAATCAGTGGGCATTCAGTTATTTGAGGACAAGAGCTTAAAAGTCCATACTTTAGTAAAACTTAAGACTACTTTACTGACAATTAATTTAAAATTAATAACCCTCTTTCAGCCTTCTCCACCAAAGTCAACAAACAAACTGAATCCCACTCAAAGCTGAATTAAATATTGTCCCTGGAAGTACAATGTTTACTGACCTATTATTTCCTCTCTTTGGTTTAATGATTCAGCCTGCAGTTCTGAAAAACTGAATAAATGACCACAGCATTAAAATCTGTTTGTAATAGAAAGTAGGAACATGTTAGCTGAGTATGTTGGGATTTTTCCCTGTGTTCTTTTGCTGCTTCTCCGTAGCTTTCAGTGTAACATAATCCACCCAAGTCCACTAGCAGATTTAACCCTTCTAAGTGATGCTGAAGGTATGTAGCAAATTATGTATAAATTCAACCACAAAGGTTCTTCTATCAGCTGCTCACACTACAACTAACTGACAGGAAAGTCAAAATGCTGGGAAAGTTCTTGGTAGGTAGCTTTAACTATGGTGTGGGGAATTTATTAAATACTTTAATGGATGCTTGGGCTACCTGCATAGGTAATAGGAAGAGTGGGATTGTGGTGGATAGACTGGAAACAACAAGAAATTTCATTTTTTACTTTTATTCTATTTTTAAAAACTTATATTAAAAATGGTTTATGTATGGTTTCTCGCTCTCAGAAAAAAGCAATTTGTAAGATACCTACATGATAACTTTTTTGAGCCAATGTTTTGATAGAAGAGTTCTCCAAGGCTGCCCTTGGCCAAGTCAGGTTGACAGGGAGTGGGGATCACCACTGCAGAGGGACTGGCACTGACATAAGTTTCAATCATTTGTACCCCAGTCACTTCCCTCTGTGATCCCCCCACCTCAAGGGGCAGTTGTTTTCACCCGCAGAGGTCAACCTGCAGAGCTGATGGAAATCTAAGAGATGAATTAGGCTGAATTCTCATTTTCAGAAAATGTGTGTGCGTACACACACACACACACACACACACACACACACACACACACACAGTGCAAAGCTAAGGGTAAGCCAGATGGCTAGTTTTTTGTTACTTCCGTTGTGTAAGGATGACTAAATTATTTTATGCATATATTCATACTGTTTTCTCAATTGGACTGGAAATCCTTTATGGATAAACTACATGATTTGCATTCATTTTGGTTCGTCTTAAGTTTTAAAAAGGTTATCTAATAGTTATCCAACAAATTTTTATGTTAATAAGAAGGAGGAAGAGGGGGAAAATATGAAAAAAGGCCTCTTTCCAAATTCTAAAGCCATCTGAACAAAGGTATCCACCTAACTACTGATGGTTTACAGCTTTGTGACAAACAGCCCTATACTAAAACTGCTGGGCTACAGAATTTACTAGTGAATAACAGGTTATAGAAACCTTAATGTTCACAGCAGTTTCTTAATAAAAAAAAAAAGATAATAATAAGCCAGAGTCACAAGTTTATGTGACAGTACATTTCTTAATTTAAATTAATTCAAAGTCTCAAGTTTTCAGTTAACAGTAGCTAAGATTACATAATCACTTCTATTTGTATGGTCTGATAATATGGCTTACCAAAAGTAACACTGCTTTTAAATATTCATTTTCTAGATGGAAAAAAATAGCTATGTATCTTATCAGTTTATATGCTTAAGTACATTTAGAATATGCTTGTAAAAAAAGATATCCAAATATGTACTCAAACACAGAACTACCTTCAATAACTTCTATTTTTCCTTCTAACTGACTAAAATATATATATGTGTGATATATATATATATTAATTTATATTTATATATATTTTTTATTTTGGAATAAGTTGAGATTTATAAAAAAGTCACAAAGATAACTGAGAAGTCCCATATCTAACTGACTTAACTTTATATACCTTTATTTTTCTATAAAATAAATGTGATCTCAAAGTGGGTAAGCAGATTAGTCAACATAAAGATGTTTTTGAAAAAAATACATGTTGGATTCAAGATTGATATGGGAAAATGATCACAAGTATTTCTCCCTTTCTCTTCTTGAGTACACACTGAAATGGCAGCAAAGTAATAAAAGTACAAATCCACAGTAATAAAAAGACCAGGAGATCATCAGGGACAAGACAGTCATTTATTCACCAAACAGCGCTGAGCTCTCACTCCAGGCACTGAACTGTTGTAGACACTGATCAGTGCTATCAAGACAGCAAGACAGAATGTGATGGGAAGGGGAGGGTGCTTACTTTAGACTGTGTGATCAAGGAAGTCCTCTGTAAAGAGATTATTTTGACTACGATCTGAATGAAACAAAGAGACTGGTATGTGAAGACCCAACCTAGGCAGAGACATACAAAAACATTTCTAGAAAATGAAAGGCAGACGAAACAGTTCAGAGAAGATCCTAAGGCCCCAGTAATATTGGTGAGTGGGACGCAGATTTGTCCTGCACACCTCTGGGGAGATTTGTACTTTGAAATGCCATCTACAAGGTCTGTACACATTTTCAACTTGCAGTTGGGAGGGTATGCAGAGGGCCAACAAGTGGTACACGAATTTCTGGCTGAGGGTGGTTATCATCCCTTACCCCTGTGTTGTCCAAGTGTCAACTGCATTTTAAAGAGTCGATCCTCCTTGCCCCATTCTCTTGCACTGTCCTGGGGCTGCCGGGGATACAAAGACTGGGCCAAAAGCTGGAGGATCCTCCCCCTTTAAAACATCTGAATGGCCTGAGCGAACTTTAGCATTTCCCCACTTACGGGCAGCTCTCTGCTGGATGACCCTAAAGTCCTATAATCTATGTATGCAGAGTTCCCACGCAGCTTTTAGTAATCTGGTTCTTAATCACAAAGAGACAGTCAAGGGTCAAGGAACAGTGGAAGAACACTTGTCACGTGGCAGGATGAGACCAAGACATACAGCGGTGTTATCACTGGCCTCAGAGATATTTGAGAAGCTTTTTCTTCCCCAAAACAATACAAGATGTTATGGAACATTAATAATCACAGAATAAGAAGGGGCTCTTGGAAATAAAAAAGACAAAGGCAGAAAAACCTGAGAAGAAAAGTGGTCTAAAGGATCAGTTTAAGAAGTACAACATCTGCCTACACTCGGTTTAGGAGAGAAATAGGTATACAGGGAATGAACTTGAGATCGAATGTGCCTACCAAGTGGCCAGCACATCACTGGGAAATATTGGGATGAGAAATCCTATTTGTTTTCAGAAAGAAAGAAACCCCAGGTAATCCACCAGTGAGTGAAAATAAGATTGGCATGAGACATTTCGCTAGCAACACTGATGCTAAAAGACAATGGAGGAACATCATCAGATGCTGAGGCAGAATTATAATATTTTGCACCTACAATTTTAATCCAACCAAACTGTCAAGTATGACAAAGGCATATTTGAGAAATACAAGAACTAGAAAATTTACCTTTTACCTCTAAGACACCCTTTCCAAAGGAAGTTACTTGAGAATATGCGGTAGCATAATAAGGGACGAAATAATGCAATCTAGAAAGAAAGAGATCCAACCCAGAGGAATAAAAAAGAGAAAAGCCAGGGTGAAAACCAATCTAGAATACAGCAAAGCACAGAAAAGAAAACTTCAAGATGGAGTGATCCAAGAAAAGAAAGTTACATTTAATGCCATCCTGGGGGACACAGAACAAGTTAATGATGCAATAAACAAACACAAAGGCAAAAAGAGGCAAAGAACGTAAGAAAAAAACTACTTGATAAAATTCAGCCAAATAAAATGAAGCAGAATCAAGATGTCAGTAATGGAACACTTGTGGGAAAAGCCTGTGGTAGCTGAACACTGACTGAATCCAATACACTATATAATCTAAGTATAAACCAGGGGAATTAGGGTTTGCAAACAGAAAATAAATGCGTAAACATCGACAAAGCACTAATCATGATGATGACAATGACATTACTAATACAGCTTATAAACTGAGAAGCTGGTGGGGGGAAAAAGTGTAAGAGCACTAATTTCCTAATACTTCATAATTGGGAGGTAACCAATACTATCAAAGATTTAAAAGTGAATTAAAATGTTCTAAACTCCTACTTTAATAATTTTTTTTTTCCTTAAACATAAGGGGATCTTTCAGAAGTTGACATTTCTTGTGTTGAAAGAATCATCTGTCTGAAGTTCAATGATTTAGAAATTTTACTAAGTTTATTTCTTTTTTCAAGTAAAATTAAATTTAAAACACTTTTTATTTAGAATACATAACACGATCCTGTATATTTAAAATGTTTTTAAATATCTATTTATGTATCTATCAGAAAGCTATGTCTGGAACAATATACCGGTAAGGTTAATGATGGTATTCCTAGGTAGTAGAATTTTAGGTTAGTTTTTGCTCTTATTTTTATAATTTTCTGAATTTCTTCATTTAAAAACATATAGAAATATATATACATATATTTTACAACAACAAAGCCACTTTTAGAACATTATGGAATCTTAATGAGTTCTACTCACCAATAGCTTTGGTATAATGTCTTGCTCCAAGAAGTAATTCTGGGGCTCGGTACCAGAATGTTACAACTACTGGATCCAAGTCTGCTAAAGGCTTCAAAGGTGAATTAAATAATCGGGCAAAGCCCATATCAGCTGTGGAAAAAAAAAGTAATAATGTTAAGTAAATAGATATTAACAACTTTGTTACTCTAATTTTACCATTGTTACTTAGTGAGATATGACAAATGTGCTGAATTCTGGGAGAAGAAACCCACAAAGCCTTTTCAGAAGTCTGCAAGTCTAAGGTCTTCGTTCTTTGCAAACTACTATCTCTTCAGCTGGGTTAGAGGCAGGTTCCGCTACCAGAGATCAAGGGTGACCCTACTCCCCGGGGCAGATTCTTTTCCATTTGTCACACTGCTAATGGGGACAGGATTAAGCTGCATTCCCATTCTCTGCAGTGTTCACAAGCCTGGCAACACTAGATCAGAGTAAGGCTTTCCGTCATTTGCATCAATAGCCTGCTCACTGGTGTAATCAGAAGTTGACCATACAGTACATTAACACCACTGATTCCCACCATTTATTTGGGTTGAATTTTACTAATTTAATTTTAAAGAATAGCATTTTGTTAAGCTGGAAAAGACTTTAAGGGTCATATAATCCAATCACCTCCTTTTTCAAATGAGGAAAATGATTTGACAAATGTCATAATTCATATCTCAGAGCTGGAGCTGTGGTGAGATACAGTTCATGGTACTTAACATGGTTTAATATGTAGTGTAGTTATTCAGGAAAGGCTGCTGATCTTACTAAACTGTAATCCTTCTTAAAGGTAAAAACTGTCTTTTTCATCGCTCCATCCCTTTTAGGGTCATGTGTGGTGTCATCAGGCATAGCTTTGGCCAAATACACATTGAATGAACAATCGCTATCATACCACCTATTCGAAAATTTCAAGATTTACCCACTATCTGTTTAGTTTTTTTCTCCCAATACACAATTTTACTAAAGTACACTCTAGTCTAATCTACTTAAGTATGGAGGTTAAAAAAAACAAAACACAGAAATTTGCAAAGAACTAAAAACATGAGTCAGATTACAAATATTGCGTTATAGAAGAATTAATATTTCTTCTTAAATGTGAATGCTTTAAGCCATTAGGGTCCCCCCAATCTGTCCCCATACACATTATGCAGAAGTATAATTCCAAACTAGAGTATCTTAATATATATGTTTTCCATAAATCTTACAGTAAAGAATATATCTGTAACTACTGTTTGGCTGGGTCTTTTATATTCTGCATGCATTGAACTTACATTTGAATTTGATGCCACCAAACTGGCTTGGACAGAGTCCTTGAAAAGCACAGGGAAGGACTTAACAGGCACTTGATGACAGTAATAACAGGCCTGATTCTCTAAGGAAGTCAAGGACTGGGAGTTCTCTGAGGTGCATCAAATGTTCCCACTACTACCAAATGTACAAAGTTTACATCATAAAAGAGTGTTTTAAGTCTAATTAAAAGCGGAGGTGATGAGATCTGGGGAATTTACAGGGGAGGACAAAGAAGGAGGATTAGAAATACCTACATTTTTCTTCGTGGGGGAAGTGGTACAAATTAGCTGATAATTCTAATTCATATTAAATCATGCACTCAGAAATTACTATTTACTTCATTAAATATTCCCACAATCCTGCTGCGTTTAAATTAATACAATTCGGTATCAACATTTCTTCTACCCACACACAAAACAAACTAAATAAATGTGACAAACACAACTTGGAAATGACAATGAAAAATATAATCAATTAGGATAATTTAGTTCTATCCTTATAGGTTATCAGACCAGAAATGGGTAAAATTTTGCTTTGATATGAAAGAAAACAGAGGTATTAGAAAACCTGCCAAGGTACAGAACACACGTTCACTTTATTCCCATCGGGTCATGGCCTACTAAAGACAGGCTTGTTAGAACTTAAGGTTCTGGACCTCTCTGGCCTCAGTGGCTTTCCTAGTTTGTGATTCCTAACCTAGATGAGGTCAACGGAGGCGTGGTTCTGATCCAGTCTGGCTCAGGTGAAGAGACCTGATGGTGTGATTACTTGGTGCTAAAGGTGAGGCTGGCGTCTAGCATAGATAGATGCCGCTCACCTCTACAGGCTATTTTTAACAAAGGCAATGGTTTCTAAGAAACTTGCATAGCTTATTTTATAATTAGAACACTTCAGTCTCTAAAGACTGTCTGACACCTTTAAGAGTGTGAAACACTTTTCATGTATACTCTTTAAAAATGGCTTTGATCATATGGAAGAACACGAATGTATGCATATTATTAAAGCAAAAATTAGAAGGGATATAGCTGCCTGCAAAAGTCTTAAAAGAGTGCTACACTGTGACTTATCAAAGATATAACATACCAATTTTTACTCTTCCTCGCTCAGGACCTTCACCCATAACTAAAATATTAGCAGGTTTCTGTGGAAACAAAATAGTGTTTTTTTTCAGTAGACAGTAGTGGTTTCTTTTAAATAGACAATATGCCAAAATAACATAAATCCACCTTTTTAAAAAACCTCATTTACTCAAAAATTAAAATCAAACACAGGAAGTCACCAAAGAAACTTTACATGTATATATGCAAAGCAGTATGCAACCTTCACGAAGGCCCAAATATGGTCATGCTTTTCTCCATGCAGGGCAAAGGCTTTTCCTGGCCCTCTTATCAGTCTGTTTTCACCACTGTGGAGCATCTGACAATAAGTTATACTGTGTGGTTCCCTTTGACTCTTTCAATTATATAAAATGTCCTGCAACTTTAAGGGACAATAAATTTTCAAAGGTGATTTAATACTAAGTGAGTAGCAAATTAATTACTGAGAAGGAACCACCTAGCACCCTTTTTTGAAAACAGCAAGGTATGCATCAATGTTTAATAGAGTATACCAAAATCAATTTAATAAAGTCTTTTCTAAATGAGTTAGCAAAGTAATAGGAATTTTCCAGGACCTGAACAGTTCTGAGGTTTTTATTTTGAAATAGAAAAGGAAGCTAAAATTTAAAATAAGATTTTACAAAAGTAATATGTCAAACAGTTTTGAAATCTAAAAATGTACAGGATTGGGCTGGCCGAGTGGCTCAGTTCGTTAAGAGTTGGTTTGGGAGCGCGAGCTCTGAGCAGCAGGGCCGCGGGTTCGCATCCCACATGGGGGCCAGTGATACTGTGCCCTCTACAGCTAAAATGGTGAACAACAGCTCGACCTGGAGCTGGGCTGTCATGAGCAGCCGGCTATGGCGTAGGCTGCAGTGGGCTGCCATGAGCTACCGTGAGTGGCCGGCAGCCAGTGTGAGTGGCCGGCAGCTGGTGTGTGCTTTTGTGAGCTGTTGTGAGCCGCCATCCAATGGCTGGCGACTGATCTGCCTCACCTGGGAAGAGCACAATGATGATACCAACATGGGCCAGTGAAACAACGTCCTCCACAACTAGACTGAAGAACAAAAGGACAGCAACTTGTCTGTTCCCCTTCCCCGATTCCCCAACGCTGTTCCCTTCTCCCAATCCCCAATAAAATCTTAAAAAAATAAAATAAAATAAAAATACATAGGATTAACTGCCATCTAAAATCTGTTACAGTGGTATCTACTATACTAACATAAAAGGGTTGCCCCCTCTTCAAAAAGGAGGAAAAAGGGAAGAAGGAAGTGGGGGAGGCAGTGGGAGGAGGGAGAGGAAAGAAAGGAGCAATTCCCAAACCTTACTCATCCTGACATCCTGCTATCTACTTGATCTGACTTTAAATCCACCAGTGTGCTCAAAGTGAAACTAGATCAGAACGCCTTTCAAATATTGATCAAAGCAGCCTTAAAATCAAATTGGAGGTTTTAATGAAAGCTGTTGCCAGTGGTAACTAGTCTGCAGACTTCCCTAACCTATTTAGTGATAGGGCAGCCCCTATGCTACTACTGACAGAATGCAATGTATAGTACGTTATTGTAGCAACTACTAAAGATCAACACTTTTTTTTTATCCCCAGCAAAAAGAAAAAATATTGCTGGAATGGTAGCATATGCATTTCATAGGTTAAACATTCTGAGACATTTTAAGGTGAGGACACTTGGCACCAGAGAGACTAAATGACTTGTCCTGAGTATTATCAAGATTGGAGCAGCAGCAGAGTCTATGCCATCTCAGAACAGTCTAGGGCTCCCTTCCCAAAGCATCATTCTGAAAGTAATTTTATGTGGCAAGTTTTTAAATTAATGTGTATTACTGCAATAATGATAATGAAAATGTTTTACTCAAGAAAGTTTTCAGAACCTATATGACCACGGTACACACTCCTGACCTGAGGGAACCCGCTAGGCATCCAAGAGGTACAGCACCGACAATATTCCCTGTGAGCTGCACGAAGAGCTGCCCCGCACAAATAAAACTGCCTTCGTGCGCTGTTAATGGATCAACACTGGGCTCGTCTCTGCAGACTCAGAGCTCAGCCTACTTCAAAATGAAACCAGATCTCTGAGGCTTGTGTATTAATAAAATGTTGAAGGCAGAGGGGTTTCCAAGAAGAATAAGGCAGCACTTCTATTTGCCTGAGGGTAAAGGCTTGCTCTCACAATGCAGGTACTCTCTACTCATGGTCCGTCAGGGCAGGACTCCCTAAACATCCCTTGAACACATTCCCTTCTCTTTAATCCCATTTTCATTCTCTTCCCATCAAATCCATCTTCCATATCAATGTCACATGCCAGGGTTAGCTTTGTAAATGACAAAGCGATCATGTCACTCCCTTGCTTAAAATTTTTCACAGTAACATGGAAAACTATTATAAGAAAATTAGGTGCAAACAGCAGAACACAAAATAATACATAGACTATGATTACAACTAGGTTAAAAAAAGTGCTGAGTAGGAGTAGAAGAAGAACAACAAAAAGAGAGTGACAGAGGTTATGAATCTTTTCAAAAATTTCCTTGAAGGGCTTTACTATTGTTACTAAAACATCATTTCAACTTTAATTGGTCCCTCACCACCTGTGAATAAAATCCAAAGCCCTCACGATGGAATGCAAGGCACCCGTAAGCTTCTTCCCACCACCTTGCCAGCACCATCTTCTACTCCACATTCCTCCTGCCACATGTGTGTTCAGGGTTTTGTGATGGGCCTGTTCACAACTCTGTCATTGCGGTTCTATTAGTTCTGTCCCCAAAGACCTACCCTTTGTGCTACTTGGCAAAATCTGATCCCCCCCCCAATGACATAAGTCATGAATACAATCTGATTATACATATTGAAACTATAACATCACATACAGTTAAAAGTTAAAGAGCCTTTCACCATCCATTGCTTCTCCACTGCAGCCCAATCCCACTCCCCACTCCAGGGGCACAAGCTGATTTAACTGCTTTGCTGTGATGGATTTTCCTAGCACTGGAGTGCTCAAACCTAAGACTGTCTCCATATCTGGCAAAAACACTCTCTCCTTCCACTCTGGATCGCGTGGGAAAAATCCCTTTTGCTTTCTGACTCATTCAGCAGCTGGGCCCAGATCTGAGAAGCCCTGAGAGGGTAGTTATTGGTCGGCCTGCAACTAGGAAAGAAGAAAAAAACTACCTCTCTTGTTCTTCATTTTATTCTAGACTTAGTGGATGGGTCTAAGCATTGACAGGAAATAAACAGTTTCTTTGTCAAGGTCTAGCCTAGTTAGTATTAGAGTTTGGAGCCAAAGCTCCAGTTAATTAAAAATTACTTTGCTAGGCAACTCACTGCCTATTGCACAATCTGAAGCAGGTATTAGGCAAAGCCATGACCTACCTCTGTAAGTGAATTTAAATTCAGTTTGGGTATGCTATGTAGTCATAAACACAAGAAAATGGTTTTCTGTGTTGTTTTAATAACACTAATAAACAGTGGGTCCCTCCTCGCGTTATCTTCTATGATAGCATTCCATAAGCCCCAGCACGTGATATTCTGATTGAGTAAACAAGTTTAACACCAAATTTCCTCTGTAAATGAAATCTGGGAAATCTCACTAGAAAAAGGCAGAAAGGCCCTAATGATCATGAATACTCTTGCAGTACTTGTTTTGTTGCTTAATCAGTATTAAGGAAGACTTCAAAGGACTTCAGGAACAATCTTTTAGTACTTAATGCCACATTGAAACAATATTCTATTCTCCAAATAAGCAAATTTCTTTTTTTTTTCTTTGTCTATCAGTAGGAGGATTTGGCAGTTTTTAGCTCTAGAGCCAAAACTTTCAAGTAGCTGGAGATAATACATGAAACAATGAGTGATACCCATAACTCTGGTACATAGTCTGTGATCTTGTGATCTTTTATATGCTACCAAACATAATCGCCTTGAAAGAACACATAAAACTGTGCTGGTGATATCTAATGAGGCATTTACTCTATTAAACTATATGTGTTGCTACAAAGATCAGAGGTCCAATGTGACTTAAAAGTATTATAACCCCATCAGGCAGTATCTTCAAATATGGCTTATGCTATGCACAGAAACAATTATAAAATAACCTTTAGTGCCTGCTGAACAATGAAATAAATCAATGACATACCTGTTTGAAATATACTTGCTTGTTTGAAACTACGATATCCTGATCTTATTGTTTTATTTCTTCCAGAAAACAAAACCATGTTTGTAATTAAAAGAACCTGTCCTTGGGCTGGCCGAGTGGTGCAGTGGTTAAGAGCTGGCTTGGGAAGCCAGCGGCCCCAGTTCAGGTCCCACTATGAAGGCCAGTGACACTGCCCTCAAAACAAACAAACAAAAAAAACACAAAAAAAGAGAACGTGTCTTTGTTTTATAGTCTCATGGCTTATCTTCTTGTTTTCTGTTGTGTTCCCCCCCCAAATCTCATTGATATTTCTTAAAGAAAGAATCTTTGTAATGCAGAGACAACCATTCTCATAGAGGCTCTTCTGTGGTTTTCAGAATGTGACATGCTGAGGAAGAGTACACTGATGATTTCCATGAACTACTGCTTGAGCAACATTGACCAAAATGTCCACTGTATCGCTGCACATGCTGTTTTAGTTTCTTTCTGAAGTACCACCATATAGCCAGTTTTCTACAGTAAAATCACATCCTTTAAGGTCCGCTGTTTAGGTAGAGGTCAAGGGATGTTAAGTCAGGAAAATGTTCTTGAATTTCAAATACCACTTCTAAATGGCCTTGTGCTCCTCGAACAACTGTGCCTCCACCATTTTCTTTGATGTCCTGCCTGTCACATGGTGACCCTATATTCATTTGATAAACACCATCTTTTGAATGAACGTCCTGCTACACTTTGCTACTGTAATTCAATTCAACTTTTAAAAGTAATACACAAATAACATCTCTTAAAATGCATATACTTTTTTTTTTTGGCAATATACCGGGGTGCCAAAAAAATGTATGTAAGTGGACACTTTGGTCAACGTTGCTCAAGCAGTAGTTCGCTGTAATCAGAAGTGTCTGGATGCTGATGGAAACCACTTTGAGCACCTCTTGTAATTGCGGACGTCAAACGTGCCTTGTTATTCATCTTTTGTTATTGGTATATACTATTCCAATTTTAATAGATTTTTTCTTTCTTAAACTGTGTATACATTTTTTTGGTACACACACATACATATATATAATGTATATTATATATTATGTTATATATATATGATGCAAAATAGGCATCAACGTCTTACATAGACATATATTCAGGAATTTTAAAAAATTGTTTTAATAAAATCTTCTAAAGAGTTAGTGTTACAGATAGAAAACTGGAAATCCAGTGAACAAGGTCTGGAAAGTAACTTTCTAATCTAGTTTTCACTTTTTTATTCAGAGTTATGAATTTGTATTTTTTTACCTCTACTACTAAATTTTACTCCAGTATTGCTACTTAACACCTTGAGGCTAAAGGAAAAGTTATCAGCTTCTAGTCAAGTGGTATCTTGCCTTCTGTATAAATTTGAAAAATGTGTAGGAGAATTCTTAACAAATCCTACCTGCTTCCTGGTAAGAACATGAATGTTACTTTTAAGACCTAATTTCATCCTCTACAGTAAACAGTTCAAACACTATACATTCATTCACATATTTATTGAATTAAGAGGCACTGAAGAACCAAAGACCAACCAACAAACAATCGAACAGTTCCAATCTCAAAGAGATCACAGCCTAGGCTAATGGCTGGGGTCAATTCAAGTAGGGAAAAGCTTCAGAGGTGAGGAAACCTGCCTGAAATGGGAAAGAGCAGGGGCTGGCCTGGAAGGTAAGAAACAGGAAGCAAGGTGCCTCAACCATTCCTTGTGTCTCACACTAAACCCACAGAGCTGGGCTGACCCTCTTATGGCAGGCTGGAGGTATACTTACTAGAGTGCATTCTACATTGGCAGTATCAAAAAAATCAGATATGTTGACGAGTTTTTTACTTACCTAATAGGAATTAGCTTCTTTTATCATGTTCAATCCAAATAGGAATATTTTATGAAAAAAGTATTAACTTCATGAGCATAACTGTGCTAATGATAGATGGTATTTCCTTTCAATAAGCCCGTCAGACTTTCCGCTAATCCAGTCTACTAACTCTACTTTTTGTTTACATCTACGGTCAGGTAATGCAAGTTAAACTAAAATGGTCTTTCACTAAATTGTGAATATCATCAAGAGTATTCAAAATAATAAACATGATTCAGATTATTAGTTTAAAATGGTATCTTTTAAAACAATGAATTTTGAGTTTTTAAACTATAAAATTCTTAAGCTGTCCATTTTAGGCAGTTGAGGCACAGAATACTAGTTTAAGTGCTAAGAGATAAATCTGAAATATAACTTCCTATTTTCACTGATACAAAGTTCATTTACTGTCAAGACTAGCAGAAGCCAAATTCATTTCCATAACAATGGAACATGGGTGCACATGGCAATAGAAATAAACTTTAAGAACAGAGATATCTCATTTGTTCCTAGTAAAGAGTGTGTGTCTGCATATATTAATATATGTGTGTGTATTTTCGTGTAGATGAAAATGTATTTTTCCAAGTCTGATTTATTTAACTGCATTTTTGTAAAGCTATAAAGTTTTCTGACAGCTTAAACAAAGACTAATAAAGAGTCAAATAAGAAAGAATAACTATTACCGGAAGACTAGAAACTGAATAACATTAAAGAGATCAAATGCATCTAAAGGAGAGCTATTATAAGGCAGAGCTAGAACATCAAAAATCTTTTAGTTTCAAAAATAGCTCTAGTTTTGTTCATTATTATGAATTTTATTAAATTTACAAAAAAAGTATACCTAGTTTATATTCAAATCTGTTATTCCAAATATTATTCTAAACAATGTTTCTATCTCTGGTAGTATAATGGCAATCTGCGAGTAGCACTGTTTTGCGTTCAAGTATTGCTTTCTTGACAAAGCTAGATGTTTGTATGTGACTTTTACTAACTCCATTGTATTCCTCTATTAACAGACAGTTGCTTGTAGCTCCCAAACCGCCACTTTTGGCACCAATCCTAATGATGTTCCCATTGATCTGTTTGTATAAATTATATCACCCTCCCCCACCTGTCCCCATTAAAAAAAAAAGACACATAATCCGAGGATAAAAATCTCAAAAGTAGAATTACCAAATAATTAATATAAACAGTCTTATTGCTCTAAAATTAAAATTTTGTTTTGTTTTTTAAGTTTCAAAGGTAATACGTGTTCATTGATATAACCTGGGAAATGAAGAAAAGCACAATGTGCTTGATGATAGATGAATGAAAACAAATCATCTATAATCTCTAAACTATCAGATGACCACTGCAAACATTTCAGAGTATACCTTTTTGTCTTTTTCCAACTTATAAAAGAAAAAGAATGGCATCATATTAAATATATTATCTGTAACTTCTTTCCTCACTTTTATAACATAAAGATTTTTTAATCTGAAAATTACTCTTCTGATAAAATCTTTATGGATCATATGGAGTCATCATAATTTACATAACTCATCACTATTAAACATTTAGGTTGTTCCCAGTTCCTTAATAAAAGAAAAATAATTCCATGACAAACATTTCTATGTATACCTATGATAAACTCCTAAAAAGCCAAATTGTCAGGCAAAGATTATAGACATTTTTTTTTGATATACATGAACAGACTTTGCTCTTCAAAGGATCAAGTATCAATTTTGTAAATTCAACATTCTTTTACAAAAACAATAACATTAAGTATAAAATCAATCTACAAAACCAAAAGCAATGTATACCTATAATCTACAATCTATTACATAAGATTTTATAATTTTCATTAGCTTGCTATATAATAGTAACTTAAATATTTTTCACTGATAGTTTATGATTTATTCGTCTGTAGTTGTTTTACTGAAGACACTTCAGTTAATTTTACATATTCAAATCAATCCTATACATTCTAAATAGCAAAGCTATATTCAATTATTTTTGCCATTTTTCTAATATTGCTTTTCTCTTGCTACTAATTTTGTTTTATATTCTAAAGAATATTTTTACTAGTGTTTTTATATTTCAGCATATCTATCATATCTTTAGTGATAGTTGTCAATTCTTAAATAGTTAGGAATTTACCTCCAGTTGTAGCTGGATTACATATCCTAATTTTTCAATACACATTTTATATCCCATGATCCACATGGGATTTTAATGTAGTTTTAAGATATAAATGACAAAAAAATTTATTATAGGCAAAAATTATCCTCCCTAATGACAATAAAGAGTAATTTCCTTCTTTATTGTGAAATAACTTCTGGTTTCTTATATAAGTTCATAATAATTTGTAAATTCATTCACACAATTTTTGTTAATACTTCTGATACTTTAAAAATATATAATACATTGTTTTTTCCTTCTGGAATACATGTTCTTATAGAAAAGTTAATTTTTTTTTCAAATAAATATGATTAAGAAAATACAGGGCCGGCTGAGTGGCGCATTGATTAAGAGTCGGCTTGGGATGCCAGCTCTGAGCAGCAGCGCCAGTGACTCTGCCCTCTACAGCTAAGATGGTGAACAACAGCTTGATCTGGAGCTGTGCTATCATGAGTTGCCGGTGATGGCGTAGCCTGCACTGGGGCTGCAGTGGGCTGCCATAAGCTACAGTGACTGGCTGGCAGCCAGCGTGAGTGGCCAGCAGCCGGCATGAGCTGCCGTTTAATGGCCAGTGAGTGACTGCCTCACCCGGGAAGAGCTCAATGACAATACCAACATGGACCAGTGAAGCGACATCCTCCACTAGACTGAAGAACAAAAGGACAGCAACTTGTCTGTTTCCCTTCCCCGAGTCCCCAAAGCTGTTCTGCTTCCCCAATTCCCCAATAAAATCTTTAAAAAAAAAAAAAGGAAAAGAAAATATAATCACTACAGAGATTTAACCACAATTTTTTGGTATACTTTCTTTCATTGATGTATTTTTTTATAAGTTTCTTATTTCTACTATTTTGTGTCTGCTTTTTCTCTTAACATTGTAACATTATTTAAATTTACCAAAATTTTATATGACTACACATTAGTTCATTTTTTTCTGTCATAATTGGTTCAATTATTTTCTAATTGTTAGACAGGTAAATTTTTTTCAATTTGTCATTATTATCAATAACACTGTGATGGCCTTTTCTCCTTTTTTTATAATATCCTTCAGAGAGTTTACTAAAAGTTAAGATTGCTACATCTAAAGGAATGAAGTCTTTTTTAAAGTTCTTGATAATTCTTGCTTTCTAGGTTGTAATTTATATCACAGCAGGAGTGTTCATTCACTCAATATATTGAGGGCATATCAGGTGCTGTCCCTGGCATGTGATAGATTGTGGGTCACAAAACACACATGGTCCCTGTCACATAGAAAAGCCAGACATTAGAAAAGGTCAACAAATACATAAGCATTATCAAGTGTGATACATCCTATAAAAGAAAAAAAAGAATTCCATGCCCAGAATAATGGGGAACCTCCTTTGAATCAGGAGGACAGAAGGATAAATGGAGGCACCCCTGGATAGCGTGGTGCAGGAAGGCCTCTGAGGTGACGTTGAAGCTAGGACCCGAAGGAGAGGAACTACCCAGAGGAAAGGGTTACACATGCATATGGTGTGTAAGTAGGTAAGGGCTGAAGAACTTTTCAGACACAAGGAAAAACAAGAAGGCTGTGAAGTGGGAAAAGCTTGGTGTATTCAGGAAGGCATCTGTGGGCACAGCATGACATGCAGAAGTACACTGGCAGGTACTGGCAGGAAAAATTGGTGGGGGCCAGATAGTGCAGGGTCTAGTTTGTAGATAAAATGTCCTTTTTATCTCTAAAATTAAATTTCAGTAAATACTTTTAAGCCGGGAAGAGACAGTCTGACAACAGCAACATGAGTGCTAGCTGAGTTCCAGGTCCCGTACATAGATTAATTCATTTAATCCTCACTATAACTCTGTATGAGTAGGTACTATTATTCCAATTTATAGATGAGAGGACCAAAGCCAGAAAGCCTCAGCTGAACTGAGTTAGTTCATATTAACCACTTCATACTGGCGTATCAGTAGAACTAAGGTTCAAATGTAGGCAGAGTCCATTCTCTTAACTGCTGCATTATACTGCCAGTGCACAACAATTGAGTACTATTATTATTTCACAGGAGGAAATGGCTTCTCCTAAATATTACTTTGCTGGTAAAATTGGACTTTTTAACAATAGATGTTTGTACACAACCATGTATATATGTGCATATGTACGTAAAGTGAATTAACTGCTTATATCACTTGTGGTCTGACTTTTGGTTAGTCTTGGTGTTTTCCTTAACTTATATGATCTGTTATTATTCCCTTTTCTAATATATTCCAAAAATTTTTCTGTTTTTTAAATTTTTCTTTCAAACAATTGGTTTAAAGCTATATATTTCTGCCTACTTGTATGATTTCAAAGAATTCTTACATTCTTGCCATTTGCAATGGATTGTATACATTTTACTTAAGAGTATCTTTTGTACTTTCAAACTGTATCTTAAATGGCAAATTTTTCAGCTGATGGTGCCTAATAGGTAGGAAAACAGGTGAATACTTACTATGTATATCTTTATCATCTAGTACTCACTGAACTTTTCTAGACATGCAATTTTTTGAATGTTTACTTTAAAAATATATTCTTTTAGGGGTGACCTGTTAGCTCAGTTGGTTAGAGCGTGGTACTGATAACTGGTTAGGGCTGGTTCGATCCCCGCATGGGCCACTGTGAACTGCACCATCCCTAAAAGAGTTACCTATGCCATTGTAGAGTGCAAGCAATGTGTAACCAATGACCATGGCTGTTCCCCCACAAAATTTAAAAAATATATATATGGTTGTTGGAAAAGTCATGACGCATTTTTGCAACAAAAAACATACAAAAAAATATGTCATGACTTTTCCTACAACCATATATATATATATTTATATAGCCCCAAATGCCAAGCAAATCTATTAAATCATATTGCTTTATTCTATAATTTTTGTTCATTTTTTAAGAATTTTGTCATATCTGATAGAAAAATGTCAAGGTGCATAATTATGTATTTCTGATTTTTTGTACAGCTGCCAAATTGAACAAACTGTTAAGTTCTTTGGTATATTTTCATTACTGTAATCATTCTGCTTTTATAAACTGTTACAAACTTTTGAAATAAAATATCCTTTATCTGATACTATGATAACTTTTTAAAATTTGAACACAGACTTTAGATCAACAGTTCTCAACATTTTTCTTCTCTTAAACATTTGAGAACTATCATGGACTTATCAGAAGATAAGTAGAGTTAAGGGTTAATAATAAGGATAAAAAAAAAATCAAGAATGCCATCAGTTATTAGTTGTGGGACCTTAACCTCTATTTCCTTATTTATGAAACATGGATAAAAATGACAACCTAGGGCCGGCCGAGTGGCGCGGTGGTTAAGCGCTGGCCTGGGAAGCCAGCGGCCCCGGTTCGGTCCCACATATGAGGGCCAGTGACACTGCCCTCAAAAAAAAAAAAAAAAAAAAAAAAAATGCCAACCTAGGTCTGGCTGAGTGGCGTGGTGGTTAAGTGCTGGCTTGGGAAGCCAGTGGCCCCGGTTCAGGTCCCACATTATGAGGGCCAGTGACACTGCCCTCAAAAAAAAAATGACAACCTAGTGATATTGCTAAGATAACTTGTGACCAATGCACATAAAAAGCTTAATCTGATGCTTGGTATATAAAAAGTCAAAAATTGTATAATGATGATAATAACGGAAGCTAACACTATAATATTTTAACAGTAATTCAGTACTGAAGTCTTACTTCAGAACTTAAGTAAACCCTTCCTGGGGGAGCATGACTGGACAATGCCCCGAAGGTGATTTTTCTTTATCACTCGATGAGATGAACCTAATAGCTCATGATCATCTTCTAGCTTTTAGTCATTTATGCCTTTTACAGATTAAAAACTTTATTATTAACAGCTTTGTAAAAATTTAAGTAAAATGCACATTCTTGTAAAAATCAAAATACAGAAAAGCATAAAGAAAAATTTACTTGAAATCTTAACCTCAGAGTTAAGTCATTACTAACATTTTGGTGGAAATAATTTCAGATTTCTCTAAATCTATAGTATTTACATTTATTTTAAGTGTTTTATAAAGGCTCTTTTGATTCCTGTGTTTGACAATAAACGAATAATAAATGCATAGTAACTACTGCATTTATCCTATTTTACTTAACATTTCCTATCATTACTTAGGTTGTATATGGGCCAGAACAGTTCCAGAACATTGTTCAATTACAGTGATGATGGGTTAGAATGATAATGGCTGTTAATTTGGTGGACAGTCACAAACCGTTTAACCACAGGACAAAGAAATGTGTCATTAGGCGATCCCATTGTTGTGTGAACATCAGAGAGCACTTACGCAAACCTGGATGGCACAGCCTACTACACACCTGGGCTGTAAGGTATAGCCTATTGCTCCTACACTACAAGCCAGTACAGCATTTTACTGTACTGAATACTGTAGGCAATTGTAACACAATGGTAAGTATTTGTGCATCTAAACATATCTAAATATATAAGTACAGGGCCAGCTGAGTGGTGCAGTGGTTAAGCGCTGGCTCCGGTTCGGGTCCCACATATGAGAGCCAGTGACACTGCCCTCAAAAAAAATAAAAAAATAAAAAGTAAATAAATAAATATAGAAGTACAGTAAAATATGGCATAAAACATTAAAAATGGTACACCTGTATAGGTAGGGCACTACCTTGAGTGGAACTTGCAGGACTGGAAGTTACTCGGGGTGAGTCAGTGAGTGAGTGGGGAGTGAATATGAAGGTCTAGGACATTCCTGTACACTGCTGCAGACTTTATAAATGCTGTACACTTAGGCTTCACTACATTTATAAAACATGAGATTAAATCAAACACAAGAGAAAATGATGCAATGGAGAGATGTAAACATGAGATGTATGAGGCTGCTGCTGGTGTTAATAGCATACTGTTTTATAGCAAAAAAATTTTAAGTGGAAAGAGTACACTCTAAAATAATAAAAAAATAATATAGTAAATATACAGATCAGTAATAGTTATTTATTATTATTATCAAGTATTGCATACTGTACATAATTCTAGTTACAATACTTCTACATGCCTGGCAGCTCAGGTGTGTTTACTCTAGCATCACCACAAACATGTGAGAAACATGCTGTGCTACGCCATTCCGATGGTCATGACATCACCAGGCAATAGGAATCTGTCAGCTCCATTTTAATCTTATGGACATATATGCGGTCCATCGTTAACTGAAACATTGTTATGTGGGTACATGACTGTCTATACTTTCTATGCTTGGAAGTTTCCTTCTTTTCTTATTTTTACTAAGAATTTCAATCAGAAATAAAAGTTAAATTTTGTCAAATACCGAAGATTGAATTTTGCAAAAGTTTTACATTTACAACTATTGAGAACCACAGTGTACTCTCTTAGCACTACTAATACAGTGAATTCTGTTAATACATTTCCAAATACTTTCTCACATCTGTGAAATGAGCTTCCCTTACCTATATAGCACAGTATTCTTTTAATGCCCCCGGGATCCTATTTGCTATCATTTTACTGAAGATATTTGTATAAATAAATAAGATACATGACAGGATTATATGTATTATCTTTATCAGGTTTGTGTCAGTGTTATATTTTTTTCCTACAAAGTTATTAAGGAAACTTTATTTTTGCACTACTCTCGAACAGTTTATATTATGTAGGATTATCTGCTGTTTGAGGGTTGAAGCAACTGTGAAACTACTGGGTTGTTGGAAAAGTCATGATGCATTTTTGAAAAACACAGAAAAAACACATCATGACTTTCCTGACAACCCAATATTTGCATGTTACATTTTTTTTGAGGTAGTTCTGTGACAAATGTCTATTTCTTCCACAGTTACTTGTCTATTTAGTTTTTCTACTTCTTCTATGACCAATTATAGTAATTTGTATTTTAATACTAATGCTTCTTTAATTTAGGGTTTTGTAGAAAACCAATTTAGCTCAATAACCACTAAAGAAATTTAAATGGTTGTCAAGACTCATCCACCCCCACTTCACTGCACCAGAACCAGAGTTTTGTACAGATGAGCTTTACCAAGCTTTCAGGAATAATTCCTATGTTGTATAAATGATTCCAGAGACTAAAATCATTTTCTGAAAATAATATAATCATAATAACAAAACAGAACAAAAACATTAAACAAACAAGATAACTGACCAATCTCACTTGTGAATATAGATGGAATAATATATTAAAGGGGATCCAACAGTGACTGAAAAAATAAACATCAAGACCAAGTGATGTTGATCCCATTAATGCAAGACGGCTCAACATTAAAAACAACATAAAACCTTACAAATGTAAGTTACCATATTAACAGATTAAAGGAAACAACCATATGAGTAAGACCATCTCAAAAGGTGCAGAAAAAGCACAAAAAATTCATTCCTGATTTAGAAACAATTAATTAGATATAGAAGGAAACATCTTTACCTTGATAAAAGGTATACCTTTTATACCCTAGAACAAGTATCATATATAATGTTGAAATTTAAGAATTCTCATTAAAGACAGAAACGGTCTCCTCAATTATTTGTCACTGTACTAGTAAACAGGTAGTAACCGTTTTACCATTACCAAATGACACAAGAAAAATGCATTTCATGGGTTCCAATTTTCACTTTTCTATTTAAATTTTAATATATGTGTGGTTGGGTTATGCCTTATAACCTCTGTGGTGCAACAGTCAAAGTGGCAGCATGTTTTCTCTCCTAGTGATTGATATGGAAAACAACGCTGCAGCTTTGGGCTTTCTATCTAATCTTTGCAGTAAAAAGGTGTAATATGCTACGTTTAGGACAGATTCTGAGTGTGTCCATTTCACAGGTGGGAAGCATTGAGGAATGTTAGGTAGGGGAATGACAGGACTGATTTACTTTCAGAGGGATCATTCTGATTGTTATATAGATTAGATCATAAAAATATAAGACTGCAAGTTGGAAAGATCACTGGAAGTTTCTGCAGTAATCCAGATGGTCTGGATTAAAACAGCGAGAGACACAATGAGAAGCAAAGCCACGAGGCAGTAAGGAGTCAAAAAATTCAACTGTTTAAGCTGGGGGGTTATTGTTGTGGGGTTAATGAACAGAAAGGAATGAAATGAACAAGGTGAGCCTATACACTAGCGGTCCTGGAAAACCCAAATCCATGACCTGGCAGCAAGGAATGTTGGAGTTGCACTGTTAGCTGGCACCTGACTTATTGGATTGATGCAGGGATTGTAAGAGAGGAGACCAGCACAGTCTCTGTCGGAGTTGCCCTTCCCTTCAGGGTTTACTCTCCCTGCATTTCTGCTCCCTGCAAATAAGCACTGCAGTTTACTATTCTTTGAGAGAGAAGATAATTGAGACCAATCAGCAATTGTGCCATATTCAAACCTGAGTTACAGAAGGGTCTTACTGGGGTTAGATCTGAGGTCTGTTTTAACGGTAGAGCTGACAAGAATCCATTTATTCATTTAATACATATTTATTATACATCTAGTATGCTGGGTACTGATGATAAAGCAGTAAATAAAATGGATAAAGTTCCTCCCTTAAGGCTCTTACATTCCTAGGGAAACCTGAGGATGGAAGCAAAGTGGATGTTTATTATGTTAGGATAGAGTCCTAATACTTCAGTTGAAGCTCTATCAAAAAGACAAAAATATAGCATGGCCTAGTTTATAGATGGGGAAAGTAACAGAGAGGTAACCCTTCCAGAGGTTACATAATTAAGTGGTGGAGCTAAGATTTGAATAAATCTTAGGCCCCTGTAACAGGGGCTTAATTTTTCCTCTTTAGCTCATGATGATAGAAAATGATTATTCAGGGATAGAAAACAAGGTCCTTTATTGCTTCCTACCATATTCAACCCCTTCTTATTTTTCTTCGTGATTTTTCATTTTGTGATTCTTCCCTTTTCTGAAGCTTTCACCTATTTCTTTTTATTTTTAGATTCTCCTCTCTCTCTTCACCATGAAGTCCCAGATATATGATTTAACTCCCTTGTGTTACTCAAAGGAAAAACAATAAAAGAGAAGATCAGTCAAAAGAAGAGGGGGCAAAGGTTGAATGTCCTTGGACTCAAACTTTTAAGGCTTACAGCTGTATAACAAAAGTCTGTCTTAATAAGACACGACCCTAGGAAATGCAGGATGGTTATCTGCTGCAGGTGTTACCAGGAATTAATGACACGTCATGCAAGCAGTGGGAATGGTTAATCACTTCTAAGATGCCTTCAAACTTTATGGTCTATTAACTAGTTTATGAAATTAGGGAAAAACAGAATATGTTCTTTGCTTCAAATGGTATATGGTGTTTAAACAGATTTTTAAACTAATGAGTTTAAATAAATTAGCAGCTTATATTCCACCTTTTACATTTTTGTTAACTAGGCATCTTAAGCTGTACTGACGTGAAATCAGGAGCTTATCTGTGATTTGAAATGACCGTAAATTCAGAGAGAAACTAATCTTAGATTCAGACATCTATTTTAGAACAGAAAGTAGGAGTCCTCAGGTTATATACCTAATTAGAGTATTATATCTATGCCATGATATAAATCTGAAGGCAAATTATAAATAAATTAAAAATGGACACAGGTAATTGTAACAAAGTCATACTGTATAAAGGAAAATGTAAAATCCAGCTGTCCTGAGGGTAGAAAACTTACAAAGAAATATTTTTTCAACAGTTAATTAAAAAATTATTGCTTATTTAATATCCAATTGTGCCTAAGGAAACTTAGCTTCACTAAATTTAAATAAAAATTCCTATGTGTTGATTAGAATAACATTTACAAAAATTTACAGAAAATCTTGAGCTTTTATGTTGAACTGACTTTGAAATATGGTTAGTTGTTTGTGCTTATTTCTGTTTTTACCCTCTTATTTGATCATTTCTAATTTGTTTGTATCCAGTAAAGTGATACAGTTGTCAAACTGAAAAAGGCTTAATGAAAGATATATATGGCCATGGGCACCAGTGACTTATAACAGGTTTAGATAACAAATTTGGCTGAGATAAGAGAAAATCTAATCTAATATAGTCTATCTTTAAAGATTAAATTACTTTGACAAATCTTCAGAAATCTAGAAAATTATGTAATATTCTAAGGCCTGAGTCTATTATTAGAAAGTTAGATTGAAATATTAATTTTATGCTTTTTCAGAGTGTAATTCAGAGAATTCTGAAATCTTTTTTTGGAAAAACCATTTCTTGGTATTCTGACTACAGACAGTGTGTTTTTCTTTTGCTAATATAAAAGTCGAAAGGCCAAAAGAAAAAAGTGGGGGTTCACCATTAACATAATATTAAATAAGGTCACAGCTTCCATCAGATGCTGGCAGGGCTGGTGAATCCTTATCTCCAATAATATGATTCAAAAGTCCTTTAAACAAAACCATCGAAAATCTGCCCAGTTTTGGAAACATACTGTTCTGGATGATAGTGAATTTTGTTTATAAAAATGGGCGCAGTTATGAAAATTACATACTGATGTATCACATTAATTATGTTAAAAATAGAGAAAAGATATATCTGACTTAACACTCAGAAAATCTTCTGCTTCTAGTCAATTTTCAGGTAATATAAAAAATACTATCTCACACTCTATTTATTCGGTTGTTGGATAAGTCATGATGCATTTTTGCAACAAAAACCATAGAAAAAGTAAGTCATGACTTTCCCAACAACCCAATAAAACAACAATTTGATCAGATTATTTAGAATCATCATCCCTGATTGGTGAGAAATTTTACTAAAAAGATCCCAGCATTCATTGTGTTGACAAGGTGTCTGAAATACTCTTTCAGACTCTAAGGAAAAGTAGACTAGAAGCAATATGCAAACAAAGTAACATAATAGTTTTATTATCAACTTGTAATCTGCCCATGTAAACATGTCTGATATTGGCAGTTGTGCCATTTAGTAAAATTAAGTGGGCCACATTTTTTGCTATTTACAAATAATAGAACACAGTCCATTGTGTATGCTCAATATCACTATCAAAATTAAGCAAATATAGCATTTATCAAGAAACCAAATGGATTGTTTACAAACACTTTCAAGAAGGAAAACTACCCAACTGGTTATTTAACTAAACATACTCTAGAATAGTCACAATACTCATGTTAACTAAAATTAATGCCAAACTCATTTAAGTTTGCCTTAATCAGTTGTTATCAATAAAACCCATGTTTTATCCTCAAACCTAAATTTTATGGATGCAATCCTATGTTTTACTAGCTATACAATTAAACAAACAAGCAAATTAGAGTAAATCCCTGGAGTTTCCAATAAACGAAGCAAATCTCAAGTAATAAGCAATGATGAAACCCAGTAATTACAACGCATTTATCCTTCCTAGAAGCTCTGTATTCAAGAAACATAGTTAATATGTTCCCAACAGTCATTGCAAGGAAGCAAAAGCACAGAAAAGGGGCAAAACACAGAACAGAGGCCAAGAACACAGATTCCTTTCCTCCCAACTATTCAATTACTTTGTTGCTTTGCCTTTTTCAGCATATGGATAATCTTGGGCCCTTTATGCTTGTTTGTTTCTTTTTCCTAAAGAATTTACTGGTCCTTTTTCTGAGGCAAAAAGAAAGTATAAGCATGCCTTTTTTTTTTTATAGCATTCATCTTTAAATATAAAATGCACTAAACCACATTGATTTTTATGGGTGGAACTTAATTACAGAGTAAATAGACATTTTCTTCAGTGATCTGGTCCAAATGAAACTTTTTTTTTTCTGATTAACGATAATATGTTAACTGCAAACTATTCAACAATTTAGATATTAAAGGAAGAAAGTGAAACTTCTCTGAAATTTTCCCACCCATATATAAATCCTACTTAGAAAAATATGTTTGCTGAAGGACTGCTGCTATTCAAAATGATTTTATAATCAATGTTAAGAATTTTGCATAACAGTGAAGTACTTACAATACTAAGCATTTTCTACGGATTTGACTTAGTGTTTCCCTTGATTGTCTCTTTTCCCAACAGTATCAAATACCTTTTGGGACACAGTCTACTGCAGTGGCTTTTAAATCTTTTTTAACACAACCCACAGGAATAAAATCATTTAATATTACATGACCATATTCACAAATACACATATTTAACTAAACAGAAGCTTCATGAAATAATAATTGCCCTCAATACATACAATGCACTCTGATATTTTCTCTATAAATAAATAAATGAATGAATACAAAGACTGGTTGTGTTGTGTGATTTCCTGACTCATTTATGGCTTATAATCTGCAATTTAAAAATTACTGACCTAGAGGGAAAAAATCCCTAAATTCAGTAGTCCAGCTTTGTCATAATTCTCTAGGTAACCAGAATCAAGTCTTTCAACCTCTTTGTTTCTCAGTTTTTCCTCTTACTAGTGGTAGAGTTCAGTGGACAATAAGAAAATGCACCTCAAACAAACAAACCAACCATATATGCGTAATCATAAGGAAGCACTGGTATTAGGAAGCAAAACTAATAAACAAGGCAATCTTTCAAATAAAAAGAATCAGATCCAAAATACCCCAATAATTCATCATGCTATCATCAATACATATTAACATGCTTTGATAAAGTAAGCCCTATAAAACTGAGTTTTAGTCAATGGCTCACTCTGACAGTTTGATCTTATTTAATTTAGGTTGCTAGGAAACGAAATCATCCTTCACCAAGGATAGCCAAAGTCCCACCCAGCGATTGCAAGTTACCCAGTATAATTAAAATAAACCACAGGGCAGCAGTTCAGATTTTTAAGAAAATATGTTAGATTAAAGCTTTGAAATAGCTCCAGCATCTTTTAAATATGTTTAGGAGGGGCCCCCTGTGCTATTTCACATCATGTATTACTAATCACAGTAGCACACTCCCACTGGGATACTCCCAAAGGAAATTTCTGCAGAGATTTATTTTCTAGGAAATTTTAACATGGCATAAAAACTATTTTGAATTGGTTTAGGGGAGGAGTTACCAACTAACAGGTAGCTGCAATATTACAAAACACTCCAAATTTTATATGCAGCCTTGTAATACATCTTGAATGAAAAAAAAAAAAAAGAAACCAGGATGAAAAGTTATAGTATATCTTATTTAATATTATACTCAGTGTAACAGGGCAAAAATACAACCCTATGTGCCTGGCACTTCCAAGATAGCTACCACTGTGATAAAACCATTAAGGTAAAAATCAAAATGAAATTTTGGATATCAGATTTTTAAAAAATAGAACACATTAAATGACCATATGAAAACTCAATATATACTTAACACAAATTAATGGTAAATAAGCCAGTACTCTCCTCTCTATTAAGCTCCTTAGACAATATGTCAAAAGCCCACATCTTTAATATTCAGAGTTTGATTTGAGTGTAAACTATTTCTATGGTCTGTCTAATATGGCTGCACAAATACTTTCAGCAAAAATTCAGCCAACACTGAGTGCACTGGAAAATTAAAAACAAACTATTAGCTAGAAATTAAAGTATGTCCATGTGATTAGAAATGAACTAGTCAGTTAAATGTTGTGTAAAAGTGAAATACGCGAGTGGCAAGTCCAGAACAGCTGGTAAGTTTAGGAGAAGGAAGGTATTGCCCCCTTACCTGCACTTACAGAATAATTTACACAGAAGGGACGTTAAGATGTTTTTTGGAAAAAGTAAGGGATGTAAATGAACTATGATAGAGATGTTCTAACCTTAAGATTAAGGGAAAAAATGGAAAAAATGACAAAGAGAACATCAGAATGAACAGGCAAAGGGTCAGGAAATAGATTTCAGAGGGTGTGATAGATAAAAGAGAGTAACAGATCAACATCATTAGCTAAGTGGTCTTTGAACTGACTGGTAAGAGCTGAGTCCTTTTAGGTAGAATGAGGGAGGCTGCTGAAAGAACTATAATGCAGTATTAATTGAAATGTTTTTCTGCACTGTTCCACCGCAGTAAATCATAGCAGAGATAAGAGGACAGTAAAAAAGAAAAAATAGAACAGGGTATATACATGTATCTGTAGATGCGGAGAAGCATCAGATGATATCAGAAATAACCTATGGAGAATAACTGTGAAGGCCATTTTGTTTCTGTTATGAATGAACCAGTTCATTCATTCAAGAAATATAAGCAATACTGTATATACATATTATGTACTTTACTGGGCATTGAGAGGGATACAAACACTTATTAAGTCACACTCTTTGCCCTCAAAAGCTTACACTCAAATAGAGAACATGTTACCAAAACTAGTAAGTCCCTCATGGGCTGTTCAAAGTAATTGCTATAGGATTTTAGATCTAAACATTCTCATTTCCAGCTAGGGTGACTGGGAGGGGAGGCTTTATTGATGAAGTATCAGTAGTGGAGCTTTTTAGGATGAACAGAATTTCAAATGTTGGAGAAAAAGGCAGGAGGGGATTCAAAGAGGCAGGGCAAGCCCTGGGTTGGCTGAAAAATAAATATAAGGAGTGAGATAGAAGAAAAAAAGGAGACTGGTGCCAGACTCTAGCATCAGTTTTCAATGCACGAATACTAGAGAGAGAGTGTGTGTGTGTGTGTGTGTTCGACAGTGTTTCTCAAATTTTTAATTTATCACAGAATTTTTCCTAGCAAAAGAAAAATTACTCATATAACTGACTTTGGAAGTTATTATTTCACAAACTACACAAGAAAACCATTTCTAAATTTAGAAAGTTTTATAAAAATAATCAGTTCTACTGAAAGAGGCCAGACAGACAAGTGAGTGAATTGGCTAGATGTCCTCAAAATGGTCACAAAGAGGCACAGGTGGCTTTCTATGCCATTGCCAGTATGCTTATACTCAATATAGGAGGGCTTCTTTTTCAGGGAAAAGAGTTCAGACGCCACTGCCAAATCATACCCCGGCTTCTTCACAAAATATCAAATATGATTTGGATGCTTCATGTCTTTTTATTTGACTGGGCTCAGAAAAACCACCAAGTCAATCCAATGGGCCTAACAGATTTTAAACCTTTCCTTATTTTGAGTCATTTATACGTACTGTTATTTGAAGTTTGCATTAAGATTTCACACTTAGTTTTTCTTTATACTACTAGGTAAAAATTCTTCATCGTCCTTAACCCAACACTCCTATTTTATATAAGCAGGTAACTTGAGGGGGAAAAGCCTGAAATATTTTGTTCCATATTACTTCAACTTGTGCCTCTGTTTACTCATTTGTATAGGATGACAATTTTATGTATCAGCTTGGCTGTGCCATGGTGCCCAGGTATTTGGTCAAACATTATTCTGGATGTTCCCATGAAGGAGTTTTTAGATGAGATTAACATTTAAATTGGTGGATTTTGAGTAAAGCTGATTACCCTACATAATGTGGGTGGGCCTTGTCCAATCAGCTGAAGGTCTTAACAGAACAAAGGCTGATCTCCCAGGAGCGAGAAAGAATTCTGCAGCAGGTGGCCTTTGGACTCAACTACAGCCCTTTCCTTGGGTCTCCAGCTTGTCGGCCCACCTTGCAGATTCTGGACTTATAAGCCTCCATAATTGTCTGAGGGAATTCCTTACAATAAATCTCACTCTCTCTACATATACATTCTGTTTCTCTGGAGAATTCTGACTAATACAGATGGTAATGACAGAACCAGGGCTATAGACTGTTACTTAAATTATTTTCATTTCCCAAGGAGAAGAGAATAAAAGAAGAAAGGTATAGTCAAAGGAAAGAACAAAGTTAACACATACACCTTTGTTTTTTTTAAATCTCTACTTACAGCAAACAGATTAAGTACATAAGCAAACCAACTTATATAGATATTTTAATGTTTTAAAACTACAGAGTTTGGATTCATAAATTATCTCACAAAAATAAATATTGTGCTTCCTTTCAAACTCATTTCTCTTAAAACATCTATACATATGCACTCATTATCACCTTCAGCCCAACAAGGGTCCAGAACTATTAAATCTCTATTTCCCACCAACGATGACAGACTCCAATTTGCGATCTGCTATTATGTGATGCTTAATAGTGACAAAATCTTTATTTACTAAATAGGATTATTGTTAAAGTGCAACTTCACATAGCAAACAAAAAACTTCCTAACTCTACCATCTCAAACTAGTATTTCTATTAATAACCAAGTGAATTTTATTAAATAAAAGCTTCAATAACATTTTGGAATATTATTAAAATGGTATTTTTAGGAAGTCTGTGCTAATTATCCAATTTAGTATGACGTCCCTTGTGGCAAGTCGGCAACTCAATCAACTGGCTCAATTCGCAACATTAGAAACCTATGTAGATCTGTTAAGATCAGTATTCCCACATTTCATCTAAATGTGACTGAAAAGGAGCAAAGAATATAATTAACTATTCATTGTATTTGTTCTTATAGGATAAATAGTTCATCTGCAAATAATAAATATTTGAGAAGGGTATAAAAAGTCATGTTATACAGTTTCTGAAGAGTATTCTTTGGAGTAAATACTTTATTACTATATATATTAATATCTCATGTAGCTATAGTTGAAAAATTAATAACATCAAAACTCCAAAATTTAATTTTCAGTTGGCAAGAAGGCTGGCACATTTTTAAAGAACATGAAAATTAATGTCTCTTCCAGGAACTTTAAAATAATTCAAGAGATAGGCACCTGAACCAGTAAGATCCAGATTAGGGGCACAGGTTATCATTTTAATGATACAAGGGTTTGGGGGTGTGTGGGGGGGAGAGTCCTCTGTGTGCCTGCGATGCACAGAAAGGTTAGAAAGAGCACTAAGGAGTCCTTCCTGTACAGACAATACAGGAAATCTCATTTCAAACAGGGACATCAAAGGAGGGAGCAGCCGACAAAAGATACAGTACAGTTTGGAAAATATTTTGGGAAAAAAAGACTACTAAACAGATAGCAGTGGCATATCTAAAGGGGCAGAGGACTGGGAGTGGTTTGCCTCAGTGAATATCTTATCACTGACATTGTTCAGAATTGCTGGCATATGGCGAAAATAAAAAATAATTATTTTTGGTCTGTTGCATTATTATTTTAAAATCATCTACAAACAATGCATCGCTTTGTTGCCTGCACCTGGGAGTACTGCTCCCATTGTCCCCAGCTCTTGGTACAGTACTAACACACAGAGATGGCTGAAACGACCTGTTCGTGTCAGAGAGAATTGGTTTAGGTGACAGCACCAGAATGGGCTTTCCCAAAAGAGAAGTAAAAGAAACGAAACTTCATAATTATTTTCACTACTGTAGTTAACACTACTGTAAGTGGTTCAAATATATCATATATTAACATAAAAATTTAAATAGTGGCTTAAAAATCAGTTTCTATTCATTTAATAAACATACATATTTTAATGGTGAAAAATAATTTACAAGAAAATGTAGCATTACCTTAGCATAAAATTAACCTTATGGGGAAAAAAATAGCCTTTAGCCCAGATTTTATTCTTTCAGAGATCATAAAATAGGTCAGTAGTTCAAAAGTAGTAATAGTTTTTCCTTAAGTTGACTCTATCTCTAAAAGCTAAAATTTTCAGCTTCAAAAAGAGCCAAAGAATTTATTTCTGTTCTGTAAACCCACTGTTTGTAAATGAAATATTCTAATTCTAATATAAACTTTGCATAGGGAAAAAAGTTCTTTCAACCAAATTTCTGATGTGTTATCAGTCCTGGTCTACATGCTTTCTAGGTATGAAAACTGGGGATGAAGTAACTACCATTAAATGCATTTCAAGTTTTATTGAAGATAGATGAAAGAACTAGAAAGTATGACAATGGAACACCTGATCTGAAGGCCAGAGACTAGTGCATTAACTAGAGAGCAGACTGGAAAGAATATTTGCATTGAGGGGCAGATGAGCTCCACCTCCAACCTACAGGGTTTTTTCCTGTGTACATACAAGTAGAGATCAAATCATGATTTCCAGCATTGTGTTTACAATTGTTTGAAATGAAGGCGCTGCTATATACTTTACTATAGTTTACTACCCTTACAAAGAAAAGGACAAAAAAAAGCACAATATAATTATGCAACAAGGGAACTTGGGGTTTAAATAATTCAAATCTATGAAGATTCAATGGGTCGTGCACAATTTAATGAACAATTTCATGCTAGATGGATTTCAAAAAGCATCAACTATTCTGCCATGTAAAACAAAAATTAAAGGCCAATTTTTGAAGTTGCTTAATTCTTAAAATTTAATGCACCTTTACATGTAAGACTTCCAACAGTGTCCTCAGTTATGATTAATAAAGGCTTACTGGCCATAAGACTACCACTAATATAGTGGATTAACATCTCTTCTTCTAATATGTAACTTACTATGCAGCAGGCTCCCAAAGTTTTCAAGTTACTCATAAATAAATCAATTTCTATAGAGTTTGTCTACCACCTAATAATCAATGCTTTATTTACAGACTTTAAAAAGAAACAACAAAAGCTTAGGAAAACAAGTGTGCCCTCTTTCATCTTTTCAGTAAGCAACAGCTACGGTATGTCAGAGGAGCAGGACCAATTACAAAGAAAGCTCCAAGCGAGGCTGTGTAGAGGCTGCAGCACCCCCAGTCCCTCCACAAGGTTTACAGGCTCAGGTGGCAAGGATATCTACAGACAACTAGAAAGTCAGCCAAATATAAACACCATCTTTCTAGCTTAAACCTAACTAGCGAGGAACTTACCAAATCCCTGTGCAACACCCAGTTAGCATGCAGGTAGTGAATCCCGTCTAGGATCTGATATAATAGTGACTTCACCATTCCCCGAGGTAACTGAACTGGCTTCTTGTTTGCTTTAGAAGCTCTGTGAAACTTGATTATATGCTGAAAGAAAGAAAAATATCAACAGAAGCTTAAAAAAGAAAAGAGGGAAAGATAATCTGATGTATAATATTTTCCTAACAGAAAAAGAAACACTCAGGGATTCCTAAATATATTGAAAATATAATTTCACATTCTGCTGAATAACAGAAATAACTTTAAAATTTTCTAATCACTAGAGCTAAAATTTCATTTCCTAAGCATATGATAGTATCTTGGAAAATATATGATTACAACAGAGAAGTAGAAAATAATGTGGTTTTATTTTTGAAGTATAATTAAAAATTACTTTTAGCGTGTACTTAACCCCTGTTTATCTAGTAGAAAATTTTCTAGAACAGAATCGTTTTTATTCTGTAGTGATTGAATGAAAAGCAAAAAAAAACCAGAGCAAATTTCAAGAGATATGTCTGGCTAACTGATACAACATAGATGTGGGACCTATTTATGATATATGGGCTGTAAAGAAAGCAAACTGGGAAATATTTCAATAAAATATAAACAAGCACAAAGAAATAACACGCAAATGACCAGTTCACACTGGAAATTTTTAGAAATATGAAAGGTTCAGATGAAAAACAAAAGCCTTGTACTATTTACCAAAGCTTTCTAGATGTAGTGCTAATGGACACCTGGTAAAACAAATACTACTTCATAAACTGAAACACTTTATAAATAAATGCATCTCAAAAGAAACAAGATCCAATGTTTCAAATTCTCAACAGTTTCCTCATTTGAATTAAAGTACTCTTAAACTGAAAGGAAATCTAGAAGTCTGCTGCAGCCAGCTCCACTTGGGCATCGCTGTGTGCAAGCCTGGCACCTGACAGGCACAAGGGCAGGCTGCTGCCCAGTACTGGCGAGTGAACACTAAGTGTACTCTTGAAATTAGTAAATATAATTAAAACAGGAGATATTTAATAGTATAGGTTAACATTTTTACTTCCTATTTTCTTATGACATAGAAAGCAGAACATGGATAAGGGATAACTAATGATTAATGAGTAAAGGAGTTTTGCTTTCCAAGGCAAAAATATATAGCAAAGACTATCTGGTGAAAAGGGAAAGGGCACCAGTCAATGCATAAGCTGTATGATTAATCTATATTCTATTAGCAGAATTACATTATTTTAATATTCTTCTCAGTCATTTTTTTCAAAGTATTTAAAAGCAGGCAAACAAAACACCAGTTACAACAACTCCTAATAATCTAGAATGTTTTGTCACCTGTCCTAAGAAATAATGTGCTAATCAAATTTGTTCCCCTTAAGAAGTTAGTGGCTCTCAGAGCTTAATAAAAATAAATTAAAATACATCGTTTTTTTAAAACTTAAAAACTACCCGAATTAAGAATGAAAGAAACAAATACACAGGGGAGGTAAGATAATCAATCGATGCCACATACATTTCTTCAGTTAACACTTTTATTAGGGCATTGCAAGTTACTCTTTAACAAATATTTTATAACTACAAAAAACTACCATGGGGACATTTGTTATCTTCATTTTTATTCCAGGGCTATATAACAAATATGTGGTATGTACAGCCTGAAATTTCACCAACACTACGTGATTTTTTAAAATAACTGTTTTTACTACAATTATTTTGGTCACCCTCTGCTGCCTTATACCCCAGCTAGTTCATTTCAATATTCCAATTAAAATAAGAAAATAAAATGAATAAAGAAGTAGGTTTCAGCAAATAGAATTATCGTTTGGTTTTCATTAAAATGAACATTAAAAGTACTTACCTGACTTAAATGAGTATTATTAAGAAGATGATCATAAAGCCAATGTTGACTAGCTATATATACCTGGCAGCAATAACATGCAGCACATTTTGCAAAAGTATAAATATTATACCTCCATGTAAAACGATATATTACATACCAGCCTGTTAGAAATCATATTGAATATAATTATCTCCTATACTCAACTATGTTTTACTACAAATCGTGTTTATAAATCAGCCTGAAAGTTTTCTCATAAATCTGGATTATATAATTTGATTTTATGTTAGGTTTGAGTATGGTGAATATTCAATTCAATATTGGCAACCTAATTAATGAATTTTTATTAAAAGAATCCTAATTTGATTTGATTAGATTTCTTTTAAAAGAACAGAAGCTAACAATGAAAGAATATTTATATCCAGCAAGGACCTTGGACAGTAGCTTTACAAACTAGAGAGAGAAAATTTCATGTGTTTACTTTGTGTTTGAAACAATTTTTTCCAGACATCTTATAAAAACCAATTTGAATCAAATCACATTTAGTCATGGAAAATAGAAGTCTACAGAGTTAAACAATTTCTTATACATCTGAAAGCATATGAAACCCAGATAAGCTTCAATTTCTGAAATGTTAAAGTTAAAATTATGTACATCAGGCTAATTCTAGAAATGAGCAAGAAAAGCTATTTTACTGTTTTTGAAGGTGAATTTACTTTAAACAATTTTTTGTAGACTTTATGCTAGTTTTATTTCAAATTTTTGTATTTATAATTACCAACTACAGCTGAATGAAAAATATAAATTATTTTGAAGATTTTTGAAGCTGAGCCAGACTATATAATCCCTTGCATATCAGTATATATATACCTGGGGTGCCAAAGAAATGTATACACATTTTAAAAGATGTTAACACTTTGGTCAACGTTGCTTAAGCAGTAGTTCGCTGTAAACAGAAGTGTCTGAATGCTGATCATAACGCCCCGTTTGAGCACCTCTTGTAATTGCAGAAGTCAAACGTGACTTGTATTCATCTTTTGTTATCGGTATGTATTAATACAGTTTTTCCTTTCTTAAAATGTGTATGCTTTTTTTTGGGCACACCCTGTATTTTCTCTTTCATCTCAATAAATGCACAGCCATGCTAATTTAGTAAATATAGACCAGTATGCAAAACACAGTGAAATGTTTAAAGACCTTAATACTTATTAAATAACAGAAAAAATATAGTTCACAGTAGTGAACTTGCTGTTAATTAACATAATACTGGGTTTTGTTTACTTGTTTTTAAAACTGTAATTGTGTTAACATGACTAATCAGGATATAAATTTTGTATGTGTCAAAATTATTTTGGCTAGTCTGTTATAGATTTTCATTATATATATCAGAAAGTCTTATCCCCAAGACGGCATTTTAGATTTTTTTTTTAGAAAATGTAACATATTTAACAAAGAAGTAAACTTTAGTTACTCAAGACTTTTTAAAATACCAATGTTAAAAACAATCTCCTTAGTAAATGCAAAATACTGCAGTTGTTATTTGTATTTCAGCTATTTAGACAAAATAAACTTAAATTCTTGTTTATAATAATTTTTATCAATAGCACATCATGTTTTCAATATATTAAACTGATAAACATAATTACTTGACTTTGAGGATCTTCAAATATTTCAACCTGGGTATCTAAAAATATTCTCATTATATGCCAGACATACACAAAATAACTAAAAGCCACAAAAGAATCTACTTTCATGTGCATCTAATATTGTAGTAGAGCTCTCTTCCAGAAAGAATTCTTCCTGTACAAGAATAGGCCCAATTCCAGTAAGTATAATATTGAATTTCTGCTGATGAAAATAAGAAATACATTAGAATACTGAACATCAATTGTGAATGATATTCAATAAATGATTAATAATATTGGGTTATCAGAAAAGTCATGATGTATGTTTTCTATATTTTTCGTTACAAAAATGCATCATGATATTTCCACCAACTCATTTCCTACATTTGTATAGTACACTTAGTTTATAAAGCTTTCGAATGTAAAATTGCTCTTCAGAAAAATCCAGTAAAAGAAGTAGGAAATATTATTACCTTTTACAGATGGTGAAAACTACAGCTATTAAGAGACTCGCCTGATGTCATGTGACAAATAACAGAACCACTAGATCTCAGACAAGTCTTCCAAATATAACATATTTGTTTCCCTATATGGGGAGACCACCTTCTCATTTTATATTCCTTTATACTACAGAATAAAAGAAGTATGATGCTTTTAAATTTTACAGCAAAAGTTATAACAGTTAATTTTTTGTTTTATCAAAAATCTATAGATAGGCTACAACACTGAATAGATGTTTATACTCTTCAAATTCTATTGTTTTCTGTAGTATGTTACAAAGTCAAACTTAAGAGCAAAAAGTAAGAATACAAAGCAAAATACTCTAGCCTTGGTAATGCATCCAGCACATTCTATTAGGTTAGTTGTATTTTAAAAATGTAAGTCTATTCTTACTATTCTGGACTGCAACCAGTTGTTCTGTGTCTACCAGCAATTCACCTTACCCAGAGGTCATGTTCAGCGTAGTCAAACAGAAGCCATACTTTCCTATCTGCATGAGACAGAAACACCTTTTGAAGAGAGATGACATTTGGATGCTTAAGCTCTCGAAGTAACTGCAAAACAAAGGAGATCCATTAAAAAATCTTTGCCATAGAAATAATGTTAAAAAATGAAACAAACAGAAAAACCCCATACCATTTGTAATTCAAAGGCAATACAAAGCCAATCTTAAAATCCTAAAATCTAATAATTTTCAATCCTAAAAATCTAATAGGTACCCACATAATTTTGACATGTCCAGTGCTTCAGTAATAAAAGAGGAAAACTCTGTGGGGAAAAGATACTTAAAAGATATAATGGAATAAATTTGTCTTGTTATTGTTTAGTTACTTTTTAATTTTGGTTAAATTTTTATTGTAGGAAAATATATTTAACACAAAATTATCATTTTAACAATTTTTAAGTGTACAATTTCACTAGTATTAAGTACACTCACAATGTTGTACAATCATCGCCACTATCCATTTTAGAACTTTTTCATTATCCTAAACAAAACCTTTGCATCCATTAAACAATAACTCCCTATTTCCCTCTGCCCCTCAGCCCTTGAAACCTCTACTTTCTGTTTCCATGAATTTGCCTGAGCTAGGTACCTCGCGTAAGCAGAATTATACAATATCTGTCCTTTTGTGCCTGGCTTATCTCACTTAGCATAGGGTCTTTAAGGTTTATCCATGTTGTAGCATGTGTCAGAATTCCATTTCCTTTTCATGGCTGAGTACATCCCATTGTACTCGGTATGTGTACGCCACGTTCTGTTTACCCAGTCATCTGCTGATGAACACGAGTTGTTTCCATGTTTTGGCCTCTGTGAGTATGCCGCTATGAACACAGGTGTACAGGTATCTGATTACCTGCTTTCAGTGCTTTAGGTGCAGACCTAGAAGTGGGTTGCTGGATCATACAGTAATTTTACGAGTATGTTTAACTTTTTGAGTAAGCAGCAAACTGGCTTCCACAGCAACTGAGCCATTTTATATTCCCTCAGCAATGCAGGAGGGTTCCGACTCCTTCACATCCTCATCAACACTTACTACCTGCCCCCCCTTTTTTTTAATCAGCCACATCCTAATAGGTATGAAATGGTATGTCATCGTGGTTTCTTTTTGGTTTTTTTTTTTTGAGGGCAGTGGCACTGGCCCTCATATGTAGGACCCGAACCGGGGCCTCTGGCTTCCCAAGCCAGCACTTAACCACCGCGCCACTCGATGGGCCCTATGTCATTGTGGTTTTGATGTGCATTTCCCTGAAGACTAATGATGAGCATCTTTTCATGTGCTGATGGATCATTTGTGTCTCCTTTGGAAAAACAGCTGTTCAAGTCCTTTGCCAATTTATGAACTGAATTTTTTTTTTGGTTGTTATTGCGTTATAATTCTTTATGTAGACCAGATATTAAACCCTTATCAGATACGATTTTCAAATATTTTCTCCCATTGTGTTACTTGTTTATATTTTGACATCACAAAACAATTTAACTTAAAACAAATCTTTAGCTTGTAATTCTTTAAAAAACTAATTGCAACATTAGAAAATACAACATTTATCAACACCTAATATCAAATGAAAATTCATATCTGTACTATGAGATAAAGTACTTTTATTTTTCAGGCATTGAAATTATGTAGTAAAGTTGATAGTAAATTTTTGTAAACGTTTTCACAAAATAATAAAAGAACTTATACAAACAGGCACATCTAAGTAGAAACATTTTTATGAGTTTAACCTTTCTCATCTTTTAGAAGGACATTCTTCAATTTAAAATCTTTTATCTCCTTTTATCCCCAGTTAATCCGAAGTGGCCCTAGTAAACCATCAGTTACAAAGCACTCCCACCACACCAAGCAAAAGCAAAACAGCAATAATAAGAAAAAAACTTCTTAAAAGCCTGATATTATGTTTTTATCAGTTACAACTAATTATAGAATGCCTTCCAAATGTGTTCCAAATATATGACAGCCATGTGCGAAAGTCAAGGTCTTAGAATTGATGACTTCAGTAGCTTTTATAAGAATATTGCAGCCCAAAATAAGAATCAATATTAATGTTTTTTTGTTTTGTTTTGTTTTAGCTGAGCCATCCTGCCACCTGTTGTCAGCTCAGCGGCTACTCAGCTTGGGCTGGGCATTGAACTGCTGTTGCTCAGAGCTCAGCTTGCACTCTTGAGTGAGCTCTTAACCAACTGAGCCACTCGGCCGGCCCCAAGAATCAATATAAATGTAATATGAACAATATACTAGGGGCTCTAAAAAGAATTCAGCAAAGAAAAGATAATGAAGGGACTAAAAAGTCACTTATATTAACAATTATTCTGTGGAAAGTGATAATTATTTTATTTAGGAGCAAGATTAAATTCAAGTTATATATCTCAGCTTTTATAATATAATTTCAAACTTATCAGACTTTAGCTATTATTTACAAATCCTCAGAAACCTAATCTAAAATTGACCATTTTCTAATTAATAAACAAGGCAAGTCGGATTGGGAAAGCCTAGACTCTCATCTAGCTAGCTAAAGAAGTTAAACCTGGTGCTAAGTTCATCTTAGTTATCGGTCAGTGTTTTCTCCATTACCTCACAAATGGAACACACTTCTCAGCTAGGCAGCTATTTCAAGTCCTTTCTGAAAACTGGCCAGGTCGAAATTATAACAAACAAACTCCAAAGCTTTGGCAAAAGTTCCCTCCAATTATTAGAAACCTACGTACAGAGCTATTCTTAGATATCTCCCGAATTGCACCTCCAAAATGAGGTCTAGCTCCTGTATTTTAAAAAAAGAAAAAATTAAAAAGCAGCAACCATTTTATTAAGGTCCTCCCAACTGCCAAGTACAGTGCTAAGAATATGACATGCATTACCTCACCTAACCATGATTGCCCTGTGAAATATTCAGAGTAGAGTCTGCCCTCTTTACCCCTCATTTCACTTTCCGTGATTTGAGTTACCTGTGGTCAACCATGGGCTGAAAATACTCAATAGAAAATTCCAGAAATAATTCCTAAGTTTTAAATTGCGCGCCATTCTGAGCAGTGTGATGAAATCTTGTGCCATCCCGTTCCGTGCAGCCCAGGATGTGCCACGTCCCTTTCTCCGCACCAAACGTGCTCCCCACCCCTTAGTCACTTAGTAACCCTCTCAGTTACCAGATCGACTCTTGTGGTATCTCAGTGCTTATGTTCAAGTCACCCTTATTTTAGTTAATAATGGCCCCAAAGCCACTCACATAACTTTTACCCAGTATATTGTTATAATTGTTCTATTTTCATATTAGTTATTGTTGTTAATCTCTTACTGTGCCTGATTTATAAATTAAACTTTATCATAAGTATGTATGTATTGGAAAAAACACAGTAGCGTTGACCCTTGAACAACATGGGTTTGAACTGCATGGGTCCACTCATACGTGGATTTTTTTCAATAAGTACTGTAAATCATTCTTATGATTTTCTTAACAACATTTTCTTAAGCTTACTTTATTGTAAGAATAAGGTATATAATACATACAACATATAAAATATGTGTTCATCGACTGTTTGTGTTATTGGTAAGGCCTCCAGTCAATAGTAGACTATTAGTAGTTCAGTGTTTGGAGAGTCAAAAGTTATGCTCAGATTTTCAGCTGTGTGGAGGTTGGTGCCTCTAATGCCCATGTTGTTTAAGGCTCAACTGTATAGTATGTGGGGTTCAGTACTGTCTGTGGTTTCAGGCATCCACTGAGGGAACACATCCCCTGCAGATAAAGGGGAACTAATGTACTTCTGTCTTACAAATGAGAAAACAGCAGTGTAAGGGGATTAAAAAATTTGCTCAAGGTCACATTCTCAGCTAATGCTTAGAATCAGGATTTAAATGTTTTTAATTAACTTTTAAAATACACAGCCAGTACTCTATGGCTAATACCAATATCTCCTAAGACCTAGTGCACTGGGGGGCTAGTTCTCTACAATCCACACACAGGTGTTTCAAATATACTGGGGGTGCCAAAAAAATGTATACACATTTTGAGCGATGTTATCTACGCTCAAGCAGTAGTTCGCCATAATCAGAAGTGTCGGGACACTGATGGAAACCACTTTGAGCATCTCTTGTAATTGCAGAAGTCAAATGTGACTTGTATTTGTCTTTTGTTATCTGTATGTATTGAGTATTACAATTAATTCAGTTTTTTCCTTTCTTAAAATGTGTGTACATTTTTTTGGCACCCTCTGCATACTAGGTGATGAACTGGACAATGTGTCTTGCTCTAGCACATTGCCTGGCACCTGAGAGGCACTCATTCAGTATTTGGTGAACATACTAATAGATGAATAAATGAATTATTGTGTCCAAAGAAGTGTTCTAAGATCTTCACCATAACCCTATGAGATACTACTATTATTACTATTTTACAAGTGAGGAAACTAAAACAGGAAAACTGAGTCACTTGCTTTGGGCCCTACAACACAATTAAGAGGTAAAGCCAGGAGAAGGGCTCCAGTAACCGAGCTGGGGTCTTCACTGGTGCGCACCGCACTGTGAGGTTGGTGATGATTCTAGTTTTCACACCTGATCAATAGAACTTAGCATTTCATCACCCCAGACAGAGCCCAGAGCATACTGGTACCTACTTCTTAACATTGGTAAGTAATTTTTTGCCTCTTTGAAAATTTGTGGCAAAAAAATTTAAAGGAAAGGTTTAAATAAACATACGTAATGGCTTCCATCACAGAAACGACTTAAGTTTCTCTAATTCTATTTGGAATAAAATCTTATAATTCCCTGAGTACTAAGATCATTGCTAAAAATACAAATGTTTTAATACATCATTCATCATAAACTTAATTCATTCCAATTGTACCATAAAATATCACACTTAATCTGAACTTTTAAAGTGCAAATAAAAAAAAATTAATAATACTTGAAATTACATCTTGTCAATAAATACCACCAACAGAGGTGAGACAATAGATAAGAAACCTGTAATATTCTCAAAACAACATTTATTTCTAATATTAACAATTTTTGAATATAGCAAAAATAATAAATTCTAAATTTATGCTGTAAGTATAATAGGTGAGTTAAAGTTACTATAAAAGGAAAAATATTCCAAAATTTATTTCAATTTTTTAAAAAGCTGTGGAGCCTTTTCTTCAATAGAATCCTTGCAAATTGATTTTAAAAAGCTGAGGGGGCATAAGTTAAAGTAGATGTGAGCTTTAAAAACTAGAGTCTGAAGCTTTACCTCTGATCCCCTAACTTCCCAACTACAAGGCAGCCTCTCGGAACACTGATGCACCACTGAAGCACAACTTGAAAATCAGTAAGCTAAAGAATTCCAGCTCACAGGAAATTCTAGAAATACAAAACAAACCACTTACAATACAGTGAGGAGGCAAATATGCAATGCTCTTCACTTTGGCAGAAATTCTCAGAATTCTTTCCTTCCTTCCATCCTTGTACAATTATTTACTGAGCAAATACTACATGTCCAACTAGTATACACTGGTAAAGAAATGTGTTACAGTGTAGTGGGGGTAGAAACCACAAATAGAAAATAAGTAAATAAACACATGAAAAGAAATTCCTTATAATTAGATTTTATAATAAGTGCTTTGAAAGAAATTGGGTACAGGAAGCATTTAAGATCTTGCTCCCTGGCATACGTTGTCAGTTTGCTCAAATAAACTCTTAAAAAAATTAAAAAAGGAAACTGGGTACAGATCATAAGAGAAAAATAGAGGTGAGTGGTGGGGAAATCTCAGAGGAAGATTTCATAAATGGAAAGGAGAAAGGCTTGCCAGGAGATGGGATTTTTCTTTCTTTTTAGTTTTGTATTATGGAAATATTTTCAAAAGTAAATAAAATAGTAAAAGAAACCTCCATACACTATTATCCACTCATAGCTTACCTCGTTTTATCTATATTCATACCCACTCCTCCCATCTTACCCTAGATTATACTGAAGTAAATCCCAGGCATCATATGCTTTCTCCTATAAATACTTCAGTATGTTATCTCTAAAATATAGGGTCTCTTTTCTCCGACCGCAATGAAATTAGTAATCAACAATAATAAACTATCTAGAAAGCCTCACATATTTAAAAATTAAATAATACATTTCTAAATAATCCACGAATAAGAGGAAAAAAATCACAAAGAAAATTTGAAATATTTTGTACTAAGTAATAAAAATATAACAAAATATGTGGAATGCAAGTAAAACACAGCTTAAAGGGAAACTTAATAGTTTTCATTGCTTATATTAGAATAGTTCAAAAATCAATCACCATGTGTAATAACACTAGCTCTAGAATTACCCTGAGACCTTGAAGAAAAAAGGAAAAAAAAAATAAAAATAAAAAATAAAAATCAATCACCTAAGGTTCCACCTTAAGAAAATAAAAAAGATGGGCCGGCCGAGTGGCGCAATGGTTAGGGGCTGGCTTGGGACACCAGTGGCCCCAGTTCAGATTCCATATGTGAGGGCCGGAGACACTGCCTTCTTAAAAAAAAAAAAAAAAAAAAAAAGAAATGTAAGCCAAAAGTAAGCACAAGGGAAGAAATAATAAAGATCAGAGCAAACATCAACGATATAAACAGAAAACACAAATTACCAAATCTGTAATGAAATAGGGACATCACTACAGAAGCTACAGATATAAAAAGTTAATAAGGGACTATTATGAATAATGTGCTAATAAATTCAACAACTTAAATAAAATGAACAAATTACATAAAAGTACAATTTTCAAACACAAGATGAAATACAAACTCTGAGTAGCTCTAAATCTATTAAGAAAATAATATTGGTTGGTGAATAATACCAAACATTTAGGGAAGAATAACTACCAAACATATAAAAACTGTCAGAAAACATCAAGGGTGAAGAAAAGCTCTGTAATTTGTTTCATCAACACAGCACAACTTTTGATACCAAAGATAATGGCATCACAAGAAAGGTAATTATAGACTAACATCCTTCAAACTCATAGACCTAAACTCTTTAACAACATAAAAATAATTTGATAAAATTCATTGCCATTTATGAAACAATAGAAGGAAACATCCTAAGTCTGACTGATAGCATCTTTAAAAAAACCTATAGCTGGCATTTTACTTAATGGTGAAACACTGAAAACACTTTCTCCCAAGATTGGGAACAAGTTGAAGATGCCTGCTCTCACCACTATTCAACACTGATGATAGGCCCTAGCCAGTGCAGTAAGGACAGAAAAATATTAAAAGCATAAAGATGGAAAGAAGTAAACTATTTTTACTCATAGATGACATAATTAAAAGTTATGAGTGAATTTAGATATATAATACATATATAATATACATAATATACCAATATTAAAAAATCAATTCTATTTCTGATTACAAAAACAAACAAATGGAAAATAAAAATTTAAAAATAATTCTATGTACAACAGTGTCAGAGAATATGAAGTGCTTAGGACTGCATTTAATAAAAAGTCTGCAAAAACTCTATACTAAACACTATAAAACATAGTTGAGAAAAATGAAAGAAAGCCTTAAAAAATGAACTAGAGGGCTGGCCAAGTGGCACGGTGGTTAAGCGCTGGCTTGGGAAGCCAGCGGCCCTGGTTCGGGTCCCACATATGAGGGCCAGTGACACTGCCCTCAAAAAAAAAAAAAAAAATGAACTAGATTCATGACTTGGAAATTTCAACATTATTAAGATGTCAATTCTCTCTGAATTGATCCAAACCATAATCCCAGTAGGCAATTTTTAGAATTAGACATTGACTAGCTGATTAAAAAACTTATATAATAATGCAATGGACCTAAAATAACCCAAAAATCCTGAAACAGAAGAATAAAGATGCTAGACTTATATCATCGTACTTCAAGTCTTGCTGTAACACCACAGAAATTTGGTATTGGCATAAAAACAGACAAAGGGGTCAATGGAACAAAAAAGAGCCTAGAAATAGTCTCACACTTACAAAACCATTTCGTTTTTTAGAAAGAGGCCAAAGGAATTCAAATGGGAAGGAAGAATCATTTCAAAAAATGATGGCACAACTGTACATTCATATGGGATGAGAGGGGAGCCTCAAACCCTACATCACTCCACAAACAAAATCTAATCGTAGACTAAAAAGTAAAGCTAAAACTATAAAGTTTTACAAGAAAACATAGAGCAGTATCTTCACAATCAGTCGGTCAATAAAGATTTCTTCAGCCAGACACAGAAAACAATACTCATAAAATGAAAAAAATTGTAAATTAGACTTTATCAAAATTAAAAATTTCTGTTCATCTTAGGTTGAAGAACCACAATGAAATACATTAAAATTAAGCTTTCATATTCATTTTTGTGCTTACACTGCATTTACAGTTATCAATATAAACATAAAGAGAAGAATGTCTGTTCCTGAAACCAAGTTTTTGTTTTTAAAACTTTTTGAAATATAATAAACATAGAGAAAATCACTGAACAAGTGCAGAGCTCAGTGCGTTTTCACATATTAACCCACAAAACCAGCAAGATGAAGAATCAGTGCTAGCATTCTGAAAACTCCCTTGTCTCCCCTTCCTGCCACTCCTTGTCCCCTCAAAGGGAATCATGTCATGATGTCTATCATCACTGGCCATAGTTCAGTGGATTTTAATCCTTTAAAGCTGACTAGAATATACAGACTAGATGTTGAAGAACTCAGAGTTAATGTACAGATATCTTGCTTTAAGATTCAAGAGGATGAAAAATTTATCAATTAAATGAAATACAATTTCCAACACAGCATACCTTTGGTTAAGAATGCCCTCTGTACAGCTCACCCCTATTCTTCCCTCATTTGGTAATTCTTACATATCCTCTAAAACCCGGAACCTTCCTTGATTCTCTAGTTTAGATGTTTACCCTTCTAACATTCTCTATGCATTTCTATCCCAGCGCTTGGCACACTGTTATTATAAGATTTATGAGTCTCTTTCCTCATCATCATGTAAATACTTACAGCCAGGGAACCTGACTCGTTCTGTTACTTTACTTTCACTTACTCTAGTTCCTGTCAACATGATACACAATAAATGACTGTTAGTTGAAAACCCTGTGGTACAGAATCTATTAAATTAGTAAAATTACTTAAATTAATATTACCAGGTCACAATAGCCTATATCTATAGGTAAACAGAAGGGCTGAAAGCCCCAAAGTCAAAGATTACAGTAATTATTCTAGAATATTCTGTTCAAAGCCTGAAAAGACAAATTTGAACCCATAGTTTTAAAACAGTAAAAACTGAAGTAAAATCTCTTGGAGTAATACTCAATTTAACTGTATGAATAATTATTTACTAATGGATTAACATGAAGAATATCTTCCTTTGAAAACAAAATGAGATTCTAATATCATATGGAAAGCTACGCTTCCAAAACAAAAAGGCATATATTTTTACATACTCAAATGAACAGACAGATACAATGAAAATCAAGTAATACAATCTCATTTTAAGTTCATATAAGTAACATCAATTTCATCTCATTAAAATAGAAATATTAATTTTATATGAACTAACATACCACTTTTATTGTACTCAATGAAGTAATAACTGAATGCTTAACTATTTAGTGACATTTATTGGAAAAAAATATATTTATACAAACACTGAGATAGACTTACTCCCAAATAAATGAATTTATAAAGAAACTTTTGCTAGATCTACATACCACCTTTACTTCCCTTTTAAAAAACTAGTATTTTTTACAGACAGTTGATATGCACAATATTCACTAACTTTCAATTAATGTGTCTAAGTGACAAACAAAATTCAGAGACCCACACAGTTGACACTCGTAAGTCAGTTGATAATAACGATGATAAAGAGAGCTTCACTTACTGCTATTTCTCTGCATGCCGACATAGAGATCCCGGTTCCTTCTATTTGTTTTAAAGCATAGTCTTTATCATCTTTCCTGTAAAAACAAAGTTATTTTAATATATAGAGAAATCTAAACTTATGTGCATTTTAATAAAATAAAATATCAATAAACCAAGTCACATATTTAATATACATTTGACACCTCTCACATACATTCAGAGTGTAATACAGGATAAACTTTTTAGATAATCTAGTCCAATCCCACTATTTGATGAGAGAAGTTAGATTCAAAGGAACAAAATGACTTGTCCATGGCTCCACGGTGATTCCAGGCAGACAGAGATTCACACACAGAGCTCCTGACTTCCGGTAATAGGTTCCTTCTGCTCTAACATGGATACACTTCCTCTCTATGTATGCATGTGACTATGCACACATAAAATAAAACTTGCTTTCTAAAACCCACTCACATATTAGTGGGTCAAAAAAAAACCGAATGCATCACTAAAGTACAAAATGGTTATAATTTAAAATGTGTTACAGTTCTCACCCCCACCCCGCAATACCTTCAAAGAGATTCGCTCAACAAAAGTTTATTGAGCACTTACTATATATCCAGAATTGTGCTAGGTACTAGGGATACACCAGAATTCCTTCTTTTAAGCTTTCTGTATCTACTGGCCTGGAAAGATAAATAACTGATCTACCACAATACAGTATAAGTACTATGATAGGTAACCAGAGAAGGTTACCCCTAAGTTACTTTGGGCAGGGGCGACCCAAGCAAAGACTTCTCAGAAGTACCACCTGAGCCCTAACTGGCAGTTCTCATACTTTTCAGACTCAGGACCCGTATTCTCTCATGGTGATTACTGAGGGCCCTGAAGAGCTTTGTGTATCAATATTTACCCTATTAGAATTCAAAAATGGAATCCTTAGAAACAGAATATCAAAGCACATATCCATTAGCGACCACAGCAACGGCTTCATCATATTATGTCCTCTTTAGGAAAAATCCACTGTATATTCATGAGAGTCAGAGTGAAAAGGCAAATAATCTCACAGCACTATTATGAAAATAGTGTTGACCTTACAGATTCTCTGAAAGGAACCCACCTAGGGGTTCCCAGATCATACTTTGAGAACTGCTGATGTGTGTGTGTGTGTGTGTGTGTGTGTGTGTGTGTGTGTGCTGAGAGCGAGAGCGAGAGAGAGAGGAGAGTGGGAGATAGTTAAAAACTGGAAACAGTGAGAAGGCACATGAGGCGAGAGGAAAGAATTTGAGGAAAAAAGTAAACAACTGGAGATGAGGCTGGGGATATTATTCCAACCAGAAAATGAAAGTCTTATTATTCGAGGTACAACAGGAAGCACTCCATCAAAGATTTTTTAACAAGAGAATATCAATTGTATTTTATTTGGGGAAAATATCTGGCTGCCTTTTGAATGCTTGGTGGGGGAAGGGGTGTAAGAATAAGAGGCAGAGAAACGAGTTAAAAGTAAGCAGTGTTAAAATTACTCGGGTGATGGTGTCGGCTGCTGCAGAATGGTGGGCTGGTATATAGATCTACTGGAGAGATGTGAAGTGGAACCAATAGCACTTGGTGACTGAATATTGGGAATAAGGAAGGAGGAGTGAAAGATAATGACTGCTGCCTCGGGCAACAGGTTATTGACATTATGCATTGAAATAAGAAACACTGCAGCAGGCGATCTGAGGAAACAGGACGACGATACTTTCATTTTGTCTAGGTTGAGTTTGGGTACCTGTGAGACACATAAGTAGGAATAGCAAGCTGACTAGACATGTCTAAAGCTCAAGAGAAAGCTAAAGACACTGATTTACTGTCATGAGCAGATACGTAGTAATCAGAGCTGCCACGAGAGTGGCGTCCAAAGATGAGGTGAGTCCAAAGAGAAGGGCCAGCAAGAAAAGGATTTTCAAGGGCTGGCCGAGTGGCGCAGTGGTTAAGCGCTGGCCTAGGAAGCCAGCAGCCCCGGTTCGGTCCCACATATGAGGGCCAGTGATACTGCCCTCAAAAAAAAAAAAAAGAAAAGGATTTTCAAAAAGGGCATAAAGTAAACAGTATCAAAAACTGCAGAAAGGACTAGGAAGGGGCTGACAGAGAAGAATCCACTGAACTTGACAATGATGGAATCACTACTGGATAGTGGACGAGGTAACACAGCTACAGTGATGTAGGGACAAAGTCTACACTGAAGAAAGCTAAGGAATGAAGGGGGCACATATCAACTGAGATGATGAACTAGGAAATTCTTTGAAGGGGGAAATTCTTTGAAGGGGGGAAAATAAGGCAGTAATAAACAAGGTTAAAGAGTACTTTTTTAAGGGCCAGCCGAGTGGCGCGTTGGTTAAGAGCTGGCTTGGGACGCCAGCAGCCAGGGTTCGGATCCCACATATGAGGGCCAGTGACACTGCCCTCTACAGCTAAGATGGTGAACAACAGCTCCTCCTGGAGCTGGGCTGCTGTGAGTTCCCGGGGATGGCATAGCTGCAGCCCGTGCTGCAGGGGGCTGCCATAGGCTACAGTGAGTGGCCGGCAGCCAGCGTGAGCGGCCAGCAGCCAGTGTGAGCTGCCAAGAGCCGCTGTGAGCTGCCGTCCAGAGGCCAGCGACCGATATGTCTCACCCGGGAAGAGCACAATGATGATACTAACATGGGCCAGTGAAGCAACGTCCTCCACAACTAGACTGAAGAACAGAAGGACAGCAACTTGTCTGGTCCCCTTTCCCAATTCCCCAATAAAATTAAAAAAAAAAAAAAAAGAATATTTTAAGGTGGAGAAGATTTGAGTATGTTAAGTACTGACAAAGTACTGACAGAAGAACCCAGAGAAAAGGAGCTGCTGACACAAGAGAAAAACTTAAGAGAACAAAGACTGAAACACTGAGGAGAAATTACATTCAGGGCTAGAAACACTTCTTCCATTGTAATAGGAAGAAAGAAGACAGAGGAAAGTATAGGTACAAAAAAGTTGTTCAGAGGCTGAAAACTGGGGTAGTTTTCATGTTGATGGCTTTCATATCTTTTTGATGTTGGAAATGAGGTCATGTGCTAAAAGGAGGGCAGAGATGGCAGAGTTGGAGATCTGACTAGAGGGAAGGTTTGACTGAACAAATGAATAACTCCTTATAAAATCTATCCATTTAAGTTCATTTAGTACTTTGTTATCTTAAATGATTATTCAAACATACATAGCTTTATCTTTGCTTTTATACCCTATTTTATCCTTAGTCAGGAAAACAAATCCCAACTACAACATTATTTTTCTGGAAAAAGATTTGTTTTATGACAATCAGCTTTATAACACTTTCTAGTAAAGAAAGCACCATGGGCACCCATTATATTAAAAATTCAATAAGAATATCTGCACTTGATGTTCACTAAGTCTGAATGAGTTCTGAAAGACTTAAAGAAAAAAGTTAAACAGGGTGACACAAAAATAAAATGAAGTTGGATCAGAACAAGTCTATTAGACACTTTCACGGACATGGTATTAATTTAACCTGATGGCTAACCCAACAGTATAACAGATTCTTATTTTACCTACTGTTTGAGGATAATATCCTGGGCTTGAGCCCTCTACAGAGAGAGTGGTGGGAAAGGAAATAAACCAGACTTACCCATTCACCTCCTTAACAACAGCCCCCCAACTTTCCATCATTTAAAAATGGCCAAGTTGCTATATAAAAATTTTTTCTTAATGAACTAAAAATTCTAATCTATCAGTCCTCTCCCCATCTTTAAGTAATTATATATTTATATTTATAAAAGTAAGTTACCAGAAATAAAGGCGAAACGGCAGATATACAAAATACTTTAAAAAGATGTTAGATTATCAAAAGTTAACGTCCTCTTAAAAATCACCTAATACAATTACCATCAAAATATAATGGTACTTTGTGGTTTACAAAGCACATTTATCTATCCATCCTCACTGTCACTATTTAGTAAAAAGGCACTCTGGAGACGAAAAAGGTTTCTTCCCTAGTTTCACTCATGATCCTTATATAAATGAATAATTGCAATATAGTATTCTAAGTACTATAAATAGAAGGGATGACCAACTATACCTTGAAGGGTTGAAGCAAGATGAAAGACAACTTCAGAAAGAGTCTACTTAAGCGGAGATTCTGAAGACATTACAAGTTTGTCAGGAAAGGAGGCGGGGGTTGGGGAGAAAAGTCAGTAGTTACACACGAGACATCCCAGGAAGTGCAAACAGCGTGGACAAAAATAAAGACTCACACACAGGGTCTGCCATGCTCAGAGAATAGCAAAGAGCAGCAGCAGCAGTTTAGTATCATTGAAATACGCTGACAACACTGAGGACTGATGGGATTTTAGAACTAGGCAGAGGTGAGATGGGAAGGGGCCTTGTATGCCACTGTCTCCAAAGAGGGGTGTAAAAGCATATGTATTTTACCTCAAGAGTGTACACAACCAATGTGTATGACAAGACAATATCACATAAAAAAAGAAAAGCTGAGAGAAAGTACGTTACGTGAGAAGAGCAAACGGAAGGGGTGGTGAGCACTTGCTTTGAACAGATGGGAGGCGTAAGACGAAAACATAAAATGGCTGCAGAGCAATGGTTCAAAAAGGATGAGCAGTGTTTTTGGAAAACAGAGTACTGAACACACATATCTAACTTCACATCCTTCCTAAAACCCTACTAAAACTATGGTACAGGGAATTTTCTGAAGACATAAATCCATAAGGATGAAAAGTGGGACAGAAGATAGCACAACAATTTGAAAACTAGAAAGTAGGTGGACAAACAGCAGCTAATGATTAAGAGGATCCAAGAAAACTAAATCAGAAGCTAACAGTGAAGAAAGGTGAGAACCAGTTCATTTACACAGCAAAATCCTCCAAAAGCAGAGGTACAAGAGAGTATGAGATACCTCTGGAACTCAAATTGGTTGGATGAAAGATAAAGTTGAAGATATGTCCTAGAAAATAGAACAATGAAAGAGAAATGTGAAAGAAAAATAGGAAAATTAGAGAACCAATCCATGAAATCCAATATACAAATAAATAGGAGTTCCAGAAAAAAAGAACAGAGAAAAGAGAGGAAGAAAACGTGCAAAGTAATTCAAGGAATCTTTCCAAACTGAAGGACATGATTTGTAAAACTGGAAGGTCCAATGAGTTCCCATCACAAATGAATGGAAACAGACCCACATCAAGACACAATATTTAGACATTTCAGAAACGTACAGGCAAGTAGATTTTACAGGCTTCCGGTGGAGCCTGGTAACAGGCCCCTTAGAAAAAATCAATACCTGCAGGTCAGCCACGGGAAACAAGGACGCCTGCCCTTGGTGACAACATGAATGGAGCTTGAGAGTATTATGCTAAGTGAGATAAATCGGACAGAGAAAGACAAAAATACTGTCTGATATCACTTACATGTGGCATCTTAAAAGTCAAACTTGTGAAAACAGTGAATAGAATGGTTACCAAAGGCTTGGGCAGGGAAATGGGGAAATGTTTAAGGGCATACATTTGAAACCAGCAGATAAGTCCTGGAGTTTTCACGCTCAGCATAGCAATTATAGACAACAGTATTGTATTATAAACTTCAAAGTTGTTGAGAGACTAGATCTTAATTGTTCCCACTACACAAAAAAAATGAAAATTATGTGATGTGATAGAGGTGCTAGCTAACACTAGGTGGTAATCATTTTGTAATATATAAATTTATCAAATCAATACACTGTACACCTATACTTACACAATGTTACATATCAATTATATCTCAATAAAAATAATTTTTTAAAGAGAAAGGATCAGGAATCAGGGTTTTTGGACTTTTCAACAGCAGTTTTGGAAGCTAAAAGTTCTAGACTGGCTCTGCACTGTACAGAATCATGAAGTGTTGATGACACTGCCAGCCGACGCGCCTTGGAGTGTAAGCTGTGTACAAGTCTGTACAGGAAGGTTACACCGTCAGCTGCGATGGCAGGAAAATGGCAGGGGGCATGGCCAGACAAAGGAGCTTGCACCGGAGTGTAATCAGGGCCCTGCTTCTCCTTAGTGGAAAAAGGCAGTCTTAAGGGGAAAATAAAGTAAATAAGCAGCTGAACTAATCACTGTGCTTAGTCATGTAGTAAAAACTGTGAGTTATGTAAAGGCCAAGGTGCTAAGGTTGAGATTTAATTCTCTGTATGGTGTGATCATTTGGAAGCAGATCATATGCAACTGTCCCTGCATGCTAAGATATGGTTATTGGGGGGCAAGGTCTGTGCAAATGCTGGATTTCAGGACAAAATCTTAGTAACTATAAAAATAATAAACCACTTTGGTCCCAACCCTATAGAGGTATGAACTGAACTACCTGACTTGCTTTAGTGTGATGCTTTTGGTATTTTTGATGATCTTAATATTTCTAACTAGGGAAAGAATACTCATAAATATATAATATTGGGACTTAGTGATATTTTAAATCATTTTTAATAAAATTTATTTACTTAAAGTGATTAAAGGTCCTAATAATTATTGTTCTTATTGCTGTACTTTCAAATATTGCCTGAAACTATTTACCTTTGGATACCATGACTAAGGTTCATGTATTACATCATTTAAAACTCGTCTTTATTTTCCTTTCATGAATGTAGGTCCCAAAATCAAAATAAAATTGACGAGATGTCTTTTAGATCTAAAATATCTTTGGATTTCCATTGTAAAAACTGTTCTCTCCAAATTGATTTATTTGACAAATCAAAACAGAAGTTCAGTCTTTACAGTTAAACGCAAATTTAGTTAAATACAAATAAAATACACTAACAATATGTATGTTCAGTAATTATGTACTTTAGGCTAAGAAGAGGCAGACTCATGTTCATATACAAAAACTGGTACAACAACTGTTTCCAGTGGATTTTTGTTTCTAGGTTTTTAATATCCTTGTTAATCTGGGACAAGCATAGTGCTTGCTCTTGATGGTAAAAATCGAAGTTCTCACTATGCTCTAACTCGCTGGGTAATCACTGACTGAACCCCTGTATGTCTACTGTGCATTCTACATCAATAGAGGAGCCATTCTCTTCCATTCTAATCATTCTGCTTAACGTAATTATATGCCAGAGCTGCTCAAGTCTTCTCACCGATAAACAACTATCTTGCTTTACACTTAATCAGCTCTACATGCTCTTAGATTAGGTAACTGGCTATTTTTGAAGCATCATTAGGGAAAGACTGCACTTGAACCCCCACAGAAATGGTATTCAGTTAACAGCTAAAACAGCCGTAAAACTCCTTGGATCCACCACAGCTCTCAATTACAGTGACAAAACACTTCATCAAATTACTGGAAGGCTGTTCCAGCCAGACACCTCAAGCTAAGGATTCCTAAAACTCCTCCAGATGATGTTAGAGAATGACACAGCTCCTACCAAAGAACTCTGATCAGACAGCATGATCAAGCTTCTGCCCAGAACCCATAGAACAAGACCTAAATGGCCAGAACCAAAGATTATCATGCTTTAATCTGCATGCTCTGATTTTTTTCAAACTCTTTTCTTACCTCTCTGCTGGTTTAAATTTCTGAATTATTAACAGATACTTGTTATCTTTATCAACAGTCCCCATAGTATTGCTCTTTGCATCCCTAGTCAATTCCTGAGTCCAATTTACTGGCTACAACTGGCTCATGATTTCCCTAAACTATGCAAACAGACCAACTGTTGAGATTGTAGCCACTAGCTTTTAGGTGCCTCTGCTCACTTTAGTTCCTGGCAATCAACTCAACTTCCAAGCAACTCTTTAACAGTAGCTAAAAACAGTAAACACAACAGAGCCCCTATGATGTCAAACATAGGCAAGTTTCTGCCTACACAAAACCATACGTGGGACCTTGGCTCTTGGCTTAGGAGTAGATTAAAGCTCTGTTAATAATCTCTCGGCACTCACCAGCGTTATAGTGCTTCAATGTGATCCCCAGAGTCTGAAATGTGCACAGATGATTCAATAACCTCACAACAACAAAAAGTATACAAATGGCACATTAGCCCAACAATAGATGAGGTTTTCTGAATAGTCTCGTGATCAACGGAATTCTGGCCACAGAGATCTGGATTTTACAGAACAATGTCCTGAATGGCTGAATCTGGCCATAAAGAGGGCCTGAGAAAGTGAAAATAAGCCCCACTGATAAACAGATTGCAATATCCTTCACAGATGAGTGGCAAGGCCAGGAGAAAGGAAAACAGGAAATCGAGTTTTGCCCAAGGCCATACCACAGCTGCAAAATGACTAAATGGCCCTTTTTAAGTGATTACTGCATTCTTACCAAGGAGTCCCCAGCCCTGCTTCACCCGCCCTGCTCTTGAACAGAATGCTGACATATCCAGTTACCAAGCCCCATTGCCTGACGGTCTCCGATCCGGACTCCAATGCCGGCCTGGCCTCAGAAGCCCTAGCCTAGCCCAGACCCTGTGAGCCCCACCCCTTCCTCCTCCTGAGACACCTCCAGGTGCCTCGGTGTGTGTCCTCCCTTGCGACAGCAGGCTAATAAACTGCTTAGCTGTAGGTGCATAACTGGTGGCCTGGATCATTCATTATGCCTAATTATCTTACATAAAATTACAACGCATTAAAGCCAATTGAAAGAACACTTCCTTTCATTTAAATTGGGTAATGACAGAGCGCATTCTATAATAGCTAGCCACACTACATTTTGCTTAAAATCCTTCGTCATATTAACATTTTCTGATCTTTTGATCATTCTGACAAAATGCACAAGTTAATTTTTTGGTTAATGACATAAGTTTATTTAAAATAGCACTAGAACTACTCCCTCTAGATGTGCGGGGGCTTCTTAGCCCTCGGGGGCTTGCACGGTGATAGTCACTGAGACAAGGGCACACAAGGAATCCAACAGGACGGGCTTACAGGTTTCTTGGCAGCTCCAGATGCCAAGAGCTCCAAGGACTTGCAAAGCAATGAATCTCTGTCATCTGCATTATCTGATCAAATTCAAGCTAAATGTCTTAGTTCTCATACTTCACACTCAGCTTTGCCTTGTTTGGAGAAACAACTATGAAGAATTTACAGAAATTATTTCTAACTTTGGACATTAGAAAGAAACTCTTGGTCCTTTCCTGTCTGGTCCGTTACACGATTCAGGTGTCACTGAATGTGGGAGTTTTCCATCAAAGCAAACAGTTTATCAATCAATCTTTCTTAAATCATCATCCCAAAGTGTCTTTCTTCTGAACACAACTCTCTAAAGAATAAAGTGATACTCATTGCATCTTGACTTCAAGAAACATACTTTGACGTTGGTCATTTACAATCATTCCTTTCTCCCTAATAGTCATGCCAGAAGAAATAAGCAACACTAAAACCAGAAATTAACGTACAATATTTTTCTCCCAAATGGTTGGCCTTTCCTCCTTTTTCAAGTATCTGAAAAATTTATTTCTACTTGTCCCCAAACATTTTTTTTCTTAAAAGTACTATTTCATCAGGCATGTGAATACACCTGAATATTCTTAAATGTTCATTTGTTGTATGCCAAGTAGTACTGTGAATAAGTACTCAAGACTGATATCCTATTAAAACACTCCAAAACTGTCTTTGCCCTTGAATCTACCTTCCAAATTCTCTATCAATACAGCCACCAAATCAAAGTTACTTTTTACCCTGTTAGTAACACTCCATAATTGAAGAGTGTTATGAATGTTCATTGTTGAAAAAAGAAACAAGATGAGATCTTAAGTCATTATATCACAACTCTGCCTCTCACCTGGAGAGGTCTTATTGCACTATTAAGTAACACAGTGTTAAACCTGAACATGTAAAGAAAAATCTAGCCACAAAGTTTTCTCTACTTAAAAAAAAAAATTAATATCTCACGGTTGCATTCTATTTTTATTATTTCCAGTATCTTTTAAGGCTAACGTTTAACATCACTTGATGGTTCTCATTGAAACTGATGAGGATATGAAGGAATGGTAACCCTTATAACCTTAATGCGTTGTTACTAAGAATACAAACTGGTACAAATGTTTTAGAAAAGCAATCTGGAATACTGTATTATTTTACCAAGAAACCATTTAGTCCTAGGCTTTTTGTTGGGAGGTGTTTGATGACTGATTCCATCTCCTTACTTGTTTTGACCTGTTCAGCTTTTCTATTTTTTTTCATGAGTCAGTCTTGACACAAAACTAGGAATTTATCAATTTCTTCCAGGTTACCCAATTTCCTGGTATCTAATTGTTCATAATGGTCTCTTAACACCCTATGTAGTTCTATGGTATCCGTTATAATGTCTCTGTCATTTCTGATATTTATTTGAATGATTTCTCTTTTTTTGTTATTTAGTCTAGCTAACAAGTTTTGTCAATTTTATTTATTTTTCAAAGACCCAGCTACAAGTTTCATTGATCTTTCCTACTGTCTGTTCGGTCTGTACTTCATTATTTCTGCACTGATCTTTGGTATTTCCTTCTTTCTGCTAACTTTGGGCTTCGTTTCTTCTTATTCTTCTAGTTCCTTGAGGTGTAATGAGGTTATTTCAGATCTTCCTTGTTTCTGAATGTAGGCAGGTGTTTATCACTGTAAACTTCCCTCATAGAACTGCTTTTGCTGCATCCATAAGTTTTGGTATGTTGTGTTTCCATTTTTGTTTCAACATACTTATTTCCCTTTTTATTTTTAATTTGACCAACTGGTTTTTCAGGGGTGTGCTAATTTCCACATATTTGTGAATTTTCCAGGCTTCCTTCTGTTATTGATTTCTAGTTTCATATCATTGTGGTCAGGAAAAATACCTGGTATGATTTCAATCCACTTAAATTTGCTAAGACTGTTTTGTGACCTAACATATGAATTATGTGTGCCTGAGAAGAATGCATATTCTGCTGCTGTTGGATGGAATGTGTATGTGTCCGTTAGGTCCATCCATTTGCTCTAACGTATGGTTCATACTGATTCCTGCATGGATGACTTATTCACTGTTTAAAGTGGGGTACTGAAGTCCCCTGCTATCACGTATTGTTGTCTATTTCTCCCTTCAGATGTTAGTATATGCTTAATATATTTGGGTACTCCAATATTGGGGGCATATGTATTTACGATTGTTATATCCTCTTGATGAAATAATTTCTTTATCATTATATAATGGCCTTCTTTATCTCTTATTACAGCTTTTAAGACTATTTTATCTGATATAAGTATAGCTACCCCTGCTCTCTTTTGGTTTCCATTAGCATGGGATTCTTTTCTCATCCCTTCACTTTGAGCCTATTATGTGTCCTTGAGGCTACAGTTAGTTGCCTGTAGGCAACATATAGTTGGGTCTTGTTTTTCGCCCTTTGAGTCACTTTATGTCTCTTGAATGGATAATTTAATCCATTTACATTTAAAGTGATTACTAGTAGGTAAGGACTTATTAATGCCATCTTATTGTTTTCTAGCCATTTTGTAATTCCCACGTTCCTTTCTTCCTCTCTTGCTGGCTTCTTTTGTGAATTGACAGTTTTCCGTAGTGGTATGCTTTGCTTCTCCTCTCTTTATCTTTTGTGTATCAACTGTAGGCTTTTGCTTTGTGGTTACCATGAGGATTACATAAAACATCTTATAGATATAACTTTATTTTATGCTGATAACTTCGATCACATACAAAAATACTATATTTTTACTCCCCTCCTTTTGTTTCTGATATCGCGGTTTCCCGTTTTATATTCATTAACAAATTACTATGGCTATATTTACTTTTAATACTTTCGTCCTTTAACCTTTGTACTAGAGTTAAGTGGTTAACACACCACATTACAGCATTAGAGTATTCTGAGTTTGACTATATACATACCTTTACCAGTGTGTTGTGTATTTTCATGTTACTAATTAATATCCTTTCATTTCAGCATAAAGTACTCTTTTCAGCATTTCTTGTAAGGCAGATCTAGTGATGATGAACTCCCTCAGTTTTTATTTGTCTGGGAAAGTCTTCATCTCTCCTTCATTTCTGAAACACACCTTTCCTGGGTGGCATTTTTTTTCTTTCAGCAATGTATCCTCCCACTCTTTTCTAGCCTGTAAAGTTTCTGCTGAGGAATCCATTGATGGTTTGTAACCATCTCTTTTCACCAATTTTACTTGAGGTTCTCATGTATATTGGGCCTTTTGTTCATCCTTTACTAAGCAACTATAATGTGCTAAGTGCTGTGAATGGTGATGGAGATATAAACATAAACATGGCCTAACCCATGCCTTTAAGATAGTTACAATCTAGATGAAGAGACTGAAATAAACTAATAGAAAGGTACAAATTCAAGTCCAGGAAGAAAATAATAACTAATGTAACCTAACAATTAACTGGATGGAAGATAATAATGATATAGCTAAGTAATTGGTTTTAAGAGAAAAGTAGCTTGAGATGAAGTAGCATTTATATTAAAATGTCCTGTGGAGATTTCATTTATTCAACCATTTTTAGTGTACATCTATCATTTGCTAGATCGTTTTCCAGATGTCAAATATCAGCATTCCCCAGGCACCAGATTCCCCGAAGCAAAAAGAAGCCTGGTTCTTAAAGGGGCTGGAACCCACGATGAAGCACCATGAACAGGAGAGAGTGATGAAGGTGATACTGAGGGTTGGGTGTGGGGGAAAGGCAGGTAAAACACAAATCACCCAGACCTTGCAGGGTATAGGAAAGGTTGAGTAATCAAAAAATGCAATGAGAAGCCAGTGAAGAAAGATGATTAAAGAGACATTTTCAGATCATACCAGATGCTATGTGTGGAAAAAAAATTGAACATCAGAGAAGCGGGGTGGCGAGAACAAGTTAAAAACCGATGGTTCACAAATACTGTGATGCCACTTATATGAGTTACCCAGAACAGTCAAATTCATTAAGAAGAAAAATGGAAGGAAGGAAGGAAGGAAGGAAGGAAGGAAGGAAGGAAGGAAGGAAGAAGGAAATACAGTGGTGGCTGCTAAGGGCTGGGGGAAGGAGACTAGGGAGTTGTTTAATGGGTACAGAGTTTTAGTTTTGCAAAATGAAAAAGAGCTCTGTGGATGGATGATGGTTGATGGTAGCACAACAATGTGAATACACTTAACATCACTGAAATGTATACTGAAAGATGGTTAAAATGATAAAATCTAAGTTATGTGTATTTTACCACAATTAAAAACAAACCCAAAAAGCCTGTGTCTGTTTTCTAGCCAAGAGATGGCAGCAGCTTGGTCAAGATCAATAACAGGGAAGACACAAATGATTAGACAGTGAGGTGTGGACAGACTAGAATTATATTTTGGGCATAAGGATCAACAGGTCTTGGATGACTGACTGGAGATTGAAAACTGAAAGATAAAGGTATCCAAGATAATTTCCAAATTACTGACATAAGCAATCGGGTGGGTACTGCTGCCACTAACTGCAAAAGAGAATACTGAGAAATGATTCAAATCTGAACATGTTCAGTTTGAGAAACTTGTGATACATCAAAAGGGAACTGAGCAGATGAGTGTATAAAAGGGTCTGGAGCTAGACCAGCTGTCTGGCCTGGAGACGCCAATTTGACAGTCCTTAGCATATAACCAGCATTTTAAGTCTCAAGTCAACATTACCCAGGGAGAGAGCACATGGGGAGAAAAAGAGAGGGCCTGGAATGCAGGCTTGGAGGGATCCTGCTTTGAGGAACTCTAACACTTACACTTGGAGAAGACAGGAGGGAATTCCCACAAAAGAATGAGAAGCAAAAGCCAATACATATAGAAACCAGTGAAGTATAATAAATCAAAGCTTAAAGAAAAAAATATTTCAGAAACGGAAAACTGTTGAAATGTAAGAGGAGGTATTAACTAAGTGACCACAATGTTCTTAGGACTATTATAAGCACTTAAAGGTACTGATTCATGAATTTCTCATAACACCCCTATGAGACAGCCTCTTTTTTTTTTTTTTCCACAGCTGATCAAATTATGGCCTAGGGAAGCTATGTAACTTGTTCAAGGTCATAGCTAGCAAGTCAGGCAGGTTCCAGAATCTGAATTGTTAACCCATTCTGTGATACAACTTTGTAAGTGTCCACTGGGTTTAGAACATAGAGAATGGCGACATTAGCAAATGAAGTGAAATGAAATGGTGGAGGCCGAAGCCAGATTGGGGTGGATGGAAGAGAAAATGGAAAGTGAGGAACTAAAGGTAACATGAACAAACAACTTGTTGGAGAAATATGCCTGTAAGGAAAGGTGAACGACAGGGCGGTAAGTGGAAGGAGACTCAGCGTCCCGAAAGTTTAGTTGTTATTGAACCTGCTACTGAGGTTAGGGCGGCATGCTCAACTACCTCCAGGGATCAGGGAGATAATTTATGCAATAATAAATTATTGTTTTTACATAGCACTTACACAGATTTACAATGAACCAGGTACTCTTCTGAGCACTTCTCATATACTAACACATATAATGCCAAGAACCACCAATGTGCCCCAATTTACGGGAGAGAAAGCTGGTGGACAGTAAGGTCTGTTAGTTGGCCTAAGTCAAACAGCTGGCTGGGATTCAGATCTCGCAGCCTTGCTCCTGAGTCTCCCGGATCAGAGAGTTAAAGGAGTGCACGTGATATGGAGTTGGGGGCTGGAGGGCACACGCACCCAATGAGCGTGTCTATGACGCCAGCAGGAGTCCAGCACTGCCCAATGAGCGCCCAATGAGATGCAGACGTCTCTGCTCCACACACAGCCACCAGCCTCGTGTGAGTACTGAGTGCTTCAAATAAGGCTGGTATGACTGAAGAACTGAACTGTAAGCTTTATTTCATTTTCAATAATTTAAATGTAAACAGCCACATGTGGTTTAGTGGCTATTGTATTGACAGTACAACTCTAGAAAATTGTTTGTGAACGTTCTATTTTTTTTAAGATAAGCCAGAAATAAAGATTTTAATGTGAAATCTTCTAATTTTACAATATTGGTTCCCATTAAAAAAAACAAACCTGCTAATCAAACAATCCAAATGTCCATCAAGAGGAGGATATATAAGTTTCACAAGTTACAATGGAATTCATGGCAATGAAATGAGTGATAAAGCTGTATCAACATGTATTCTCAAAAACAATGTTTAAAACAAAGTTGAAGAGGAAGTACCACTCAATACCATTTATATGAAGTTTAAACACAGGCACAGTGTTACTTAATATATATATGATGCAGAAGTATAAAAGCATTCACAGGAATTGTAATACCAGCATTGGTTACTTCTAGGGTAAGGGATGTAAACTGATCAAGGAGGGTTTCTTATTGCTGCTGTAACAAATGACCACAAACTTGGCTTAAGAAAACACAAATTTATTATCTTACAGGTCTGTAGGTTGGAAATCCAACATATGTCTCTGAGCTAAACCAAGGCGCCTGCAGGGCTACATTCTTTTCAGGGAGCCAAAGGGGAGCATCAGTTTCCATGTTTTTTCCAACTCATAGAGGCAACCACTACATTCCTTTGCTCATGGATGTCCTTCTCCTCTTCACAGCAGGAAACAATGGGTCAAGTGCTTGTCATGTAACATCACTAAAACCTTGCTTCTATCACATCCCTTTCTGACACTTCTTTCTCCCTCCTCCACTTTTACGGGTGTTTGTGATTACACTGGGCCCACCCAGATAACCCAGAATATCTTCCTATTTTAAGGTCAACTGATTAAAAACCTGAATTCCACATGCAACCGTAATTCCCCTTTGCCATGTGACAACACATTCAAAGGTCCCAAGAGTTTGGACACTGACATCTTTGGGGTACAGAAGGGTACACAGGGGCTTTAATTTTGTAACGTTTGATTCTTTAAGTAGAGGATAAAGGTATTTATTATGTTTTCTATTATATCTCTTTATATGCTTCAATATTTAAAAGGATTTGATGTGAGATTTTTCTTCCAAGACAAGCTTTTAAAATTTTCATAGGGCCCAAAAATTTTAACGACATCACTCAGGCACAGAAGGGTAAAGGCAGGGAAGTATGGAAGAATCAAGGCCTTGGCCCTGCTTCAATCTAAAACAGATCCTCTTTTTATTACTTTTTACTTTTCCACAAAATATTTCATTTAAAAAGAAAACAAGATTCCAATTATTCAAACAAACAAACAAAAATATCACTGGCATGAAACTGTAAGAAAAACTAAAATAAAATTAATTTATATGGTACAAGAAGTAGGTAATTAACAAGCTAACTCAGGATTTATTGATAGCCAAAGAGTTACGTTTAGTCCTACAAAAAGCCTACCGAGGAGCTAAATGATAACTATGATAGCCTTGCAGGGCAAAGGAGACAAAACTTAAGAGTCTAAGGACGACTGAAGTCAGGGAAGAAGAAGGAAAGGGTGCCAGGAAATGCCCATATGCTTTTGGTTGAGACCCTCCCTAAAGACAAATACTCTGAAAGTAATATGAACATGTACACTGACCCTCAGGCAGGAAGGAATAAAAATGATAAAGGTGGTAGTTATTCTAAACGAGCATTGACTGTATACAATACCTTGTAGGATTTAAACACACAGAATCAAGAAATAGCACTGTCATATTAAGTCAGGGATGGGGGAGTAAGTATATAAAGTTGAAGCATTCTAATCTTGCATTGTTGGAAAACAGTGCCATCAGAAGAGGGTATATGCACCAATTAATATCAGACATTGGTAAGTCAAAAATGCATGTTTTAATCTCCAGAATTACCATTAAAGGAATAGCAAGAGCACAGAACTTCCAAGTTAATATCAAGAGTCTCCTGGTAAAGACATCTGTAGATACTATAACTAGAAAGGACAATGTAAAAACAACAGTTACGTCATTGCTTAAGAAAGTGAAAGAAAAAAATTAAGTGGGAGATCAAGGAAAGTGATATGATGGAGAATGCACCATTTTATCCTTAAACTCAAAGGAGAAATCTCTCTAAATATTAAAGGACAAACCTGCAAACTGCGTTACTGCTGACGTTATACCAGCCTAAGCCCTCCCACTAGTACAGAGCCTCCCTCCTGGAGCCGACACACTACCTGGGTGGAATCTCTCATAACCCCCGACATTCCCACGTACTAGCCTCAACTCATTGGCTGACCTTTAATGGAGGGACACAGTTTCCTCCCTGTGACACCACTGCAGGTAACATGACAGGGAGGGACCCACTGTGCAAAAGGAATGACGGGATTCAATGTTCTCCTAACTGCCAGCCCTTTCCCTGAAATCCTGCAGACCTCCTAGTCAATAACCAAGACACAGCTAATCTGGACATGTACTTAGCGTGTTTCAGTATTTAAATCAAGCCCAAACAGAGTATCTTTAGTAAGTTCCACTTTCTGTGGATAAAACAGTCTACAGATATTGGCAGATTTATTACGACTGAATGCAAAGAGGTTCAGATGGATCCATCCAAACATCTACTCAAATTTGGACAATACTCTCTAAAGCAGGAGCTAAAAGGACTAATATCAACAGTTGAAAACCTTAAAGAGAAAGGACTCATACCTCGAAGTAATCTTTGAAATACTGGGTTGTCGGAAAAGTTTTGACGCATTTTTACAACGAAAAACATAGAAAAAATACGGCATGACTTTTCCGACAACCCAATATTCCCCATCTTTGTGATTAAAAACAAACAAACAAAAACAACGAAAAAAAACAACCACAATGGAAAGGGATATAGATTTATTCCGGATCTGAGGGCCATAAATAGAATATTCATTCCCCTCCCACTTCACTTTCCCATAGAACCAAACCAAATATTATTTTATCTTCACAGCCTCCTGAAGGGACATATATCACACTTGTAGACCTGTGTCTTTCTGTACTGTTTTTTCAGAACAAAATAATTGATACTTATTTGCCTTGGGAAAGTCACCCATATATCTGGACTGTTAGGCCGCGGGAGTGACTGAAGCGCCCTCCAATTTTTCAACAAGTTCTCAATCAGTAGCTCAGGGAAATTTAAGATTTGCTCTAAGACTGATTACGCTTTTCTATTTTAGCTCAGAAAGGACATAAGATTTCCAAAGAGAAGTTACAGCCTCATGAAAGCATACAACCTAGCACATGGTTTGCCCTAAGGAGGGAAATCCGTTACTACTGACAAGATTACAGGTTGTTAAAATCTCCAAGGCGTGTAACTAAGAGGCAATTACAAAGATTCCTAGATCTTGCTGGCTACTGTAGGCAATGGGTTCCCATTTTTCTAGACTTGTATGATTATTAAATGATTTAACCAAGTCCTCAACAAGCAAACCTCTTCCCTGGGAACCCAACCATGAACTCATCTTTCGGAATTTAAAATGAGCACTTCGGCAGCTTCCCACTGAGGTGACCTAATCATCATGAACTTTCCTACCTATTCATCCATGCGAGATCTGCACAGCCCTTTGTGTTTTCCCTTAACTTCATGAGAATCAGCAGAAACCTAGAGGTTATCACAGTTTCTCTCGCCCCAGTGGTGAAAGGCTACCCGGTTTGTCTAAGAATAGCCCCAGGAGTGAAAGGATTCTGCCCTTTGGCTGAAAGGTCCCGCATGCTGCACAATCTCTGTTGCTCGCTGGAAAACCAGAACATGTCCCAGCAGGGAGGCTTGGCTCACACAGGATCCTAATACTCTATCCCTCACACATTTCCATCTACTGCTGCAATACTTCAGGGGTCAGCAAACTATGGCCCGTGGACCTAATGCAGCCCACAATCTGTTTTCTCACTGCCCATGAGCTAAAAATGGTTTCTGTATTTTTAAAGGTTTTAAAAAACAAAACAAAAACAGAATACATAACAGAGACTGTTATGTGGCCCATGAAGCCTGAAACATTTACTACCTGGCTCTTCACAGGAAGTTAGTTGACTTCTGCTGCTCTTCTATTCCCCTCAAAAGGGAGAAATTAGTCTCTGCAGGCAAACTGTGCCCTGAATAGACGTACCATAAACTCCTGTAGAAAATTCAGATGTACTCTTCATTATTCATGGGTCATATCTTAAGACTGAAACAAGAAAATATGAAACAGGATATGCTGGACCAGATCTCAACTTGCCCCTAGAATGACCCCTTCCTAGAGTATGCCCAGATGGCAGAACTCAATGCACCCATTCACCAGTTTGCCAGTTAGCCAGCACAAAATGAGAATGGATCTGCTTTGGGGTCCTCCTTCATTTTGGAAGGCTCTGGAAATGATGAAGCTCAATAGTAGAGCTTCCTAAAGAGATAATAATTATAATGAGAGAAGCCCACTTAAAAAGAGAGATAACATGAAGGTTAAAGAAAGCGCCCTGGCTGACCGGTAGAGCAAAGATCCTAGCCCTCAGGTTGAGAAAAGACCAAATCTGTAAAGAGGTTCAAACCGGCTATTAGAGAATGCCAGGGGCTCTCCGGAGTCAGAAAGCGGGGTAGGGGGTGCAGGAGAAACAGGAGCTGCTTTGTGGCAGCAGAGGTCCTCAGATGAAACCTGGGGGAAATTTTACATAAAATTACATACCCTGAGAAGGAGAAACTGGTTAGTGAACTCAGTCAATGAGAAGCTTTGCTGAAATGGCTGAGCATGTTGTGGTCAGAGTCTTATCTCACTAGCATAATCCTTGGGTAAAACAGTACAAGTGAAGCAAGGACAAGAGTCCAAACCTGGAGGTTCCTTTGAACACATCCAGACGTTTTTCATACCAGGGTTTAGAATGTGTTCTGTTCCTCGTTCGCTTATCCTTGGGGTAGACTTAAGCCTTTCCTTGTTGGAAATCTACAGCTCAAAAAGTAGCCAAAAACTTACTCGATTTTGTGTTCCCAGCCTGAGGAATTCTAACCTCTCTGAAGAGGGGGGCCCCATTTTGCAGAAGCTATTGTTAAAGAGCTTACAAAGTCCTGCCACTTACTCAGAAACGTCACTGTCCATATCATCTCTAATCTTTAAGAAAGGTAGAAAGAACAAAGGGAATTCTAAAATTAATATTAGCAAAGGTCTTAGAAATTCTGGGGCTGAAGATACTGCCATTGTCTTTCATGACAATGAGAGCGGTTCTGTCTGGGGCTCAATGATGAGTTTGCACAAGCCAGCCCATCCCTTAGGAATGCTACCTCCAATGCTAGGCTCCACTCTACTGCAAGCAGACACAGCCATGCTGCCTGCCGGGAACTCACACAATACACCCAGGCTCACCAACAGGCACCGCAGCCTTTTCTCAATGGTCTCTGAAACAACTTCTATATGACTAAAATCTGGAGACACGGTCTTTTGGAAAACATAGAGAAAGAGAGTCCTTGAATGTGACAGGAAGAAAGTATCTACTCTTAACAACTAGTATGGCAGTGAAACAGCTTGGAATCATGTCTCTCAATTAAAAAGGCCTAAGTCAGCCCTGAGTCACTGAAAAGCTTTCCAATCAGGCCTCAAGCTGGCGATTCTCAGGAACCTTCTTTCTAGAAGCAGGTCTTTGGAAGGAGAGTGCTCCAACCAAAGACCTCCAGAACAAGACTAGTGATTGTCATGCTTTAATCTCTATTATTCTGTACTTTATTTTCCTAGCTATCTTCTTTCCTCTTTTGCTCTTAAGGTTACCTTTAACTATATCACCTATATCGCCTATCCTTTTTCCATTTTTAGTCACTCCCTGGTATGAGTCCAATACCTGGCTAAATTTACTCATGCTTGGGCTCAATCAAACTGTCTTAGTCTACTTAGGTTACTATAACAAAAAAATACCATAGATTAGGTGGTTTATAAACAACAGAAATGTATTTCTCACAGTTCTGGAGGCTGGAAGTCCAAGATCAAGGCACTGGCAGATTCACTGTTTGCCGAGGGCCTGCTTCACAGACAGATGTCTGGCTGCTGTGTCCTCATGTGGTGGAAGGGGCAAGGGAGCTCTCTGGGGTCTCTTTTATAAGGTCACTAATCCTATCCATGAGGGCTTGCCCTCCCAAAGGACCTACCTCCAAATACCAACACATTGGGGATTAGGTCTCAACCTATGTATTTTGGGGGGACAGAAACATTCAGTCCATAGCACTGACTATTGGGTTTATACACATTTCCCTTTGGGAGTCACCCAGCTTCCCTTAGTGCTAGATCCTTGTAATGAATCAATTTGTGTTCCAGATAACTGGATTCAAGTGTTCAGTAACTTTTTAAATGCCAAGTCCCACAAAAGGCCATCCATTATATAGTTCAGGGGTCAACAAACTGCGGCGAGATAGCCACATGCGGCTCTTTGGGTATGTTCCATCTCAGACGTTTGCCAACCCCTAGAAGAGACAATCCTGTCCCTCACAACAATTTAAAAATTATTCCAGAGCCATAAATATATTTTTTACATAATCACCATTATGTAAATAATATCCTTTAAAATTTTTATAAATGAAATTATGATAGTTTTATTTTCATTTTCAATTTTACTTCAGAGCCTGCGGCTCACGAGCCTCAGTTTGCTGACTCCTGGCGGCTCTTTCGTCTCAAAAGTTTGCCGACCCCTGATATAATTCATAGGAAAGGAGGCTGCTATCTCCACCAAAATAATACACAGGGGTCTTTCACAGGAGGAAACAGGCCTTGGAAAAAGACTAGAGAATACACAGTGTGTGTGTGGAGGTCCCTTCCACAGACCTCACAGTGAAGACGGGCTACTTAAATTCAGCTCTAAGCTCTTCTGCTTTAGAGCTACCTTATGACACCGACACTATAAATTTCATTAGCTAGCAGTGGATCACTCTTGATAGGTGACATCACAATCTTACAATGCTCTTAGACAACTCCCACAGGGGTATTTGGACTCAACAGATCACAGGCGGCTCCTAAAGACTGATATTAAATTTGTGGCACAGAAGTTACTGGCTGCTACTTGCCAACTAGTCAGGGGTTTCTAACCCTGGTAAACTGATGCCTCCTTTCGGGGCATTCCTGATGTCACCCAGAGCCCACCTGGGCTCACCAGTTTCCCTGCTGGGAAACCATCTGAGACTGTAACTCCTACCCACTCAAAGGGATTCTGAATTGCTTCCTTCTCACATCGAGCTTCTTCACTTTCAGCTTTACAAGAGGCCCATTAAGTATGAAGAATTCTACATAGTGAGCTTCAGAGAACAGCAAGGAAACTAGACAATGCAAACTAGACAGAAGAACACTTCGTCTAAGAGGCCTGGGAAAACAGACAGGTTGTAATTCAGAAAGGAGCTACCTTAGATATAATATTGGTCTGCCTTAGGGGGAATGTCATGCTTACAACCCTTCAATCATTTCTGGGATCGTTATTATTACTAAAAAGACGAGAGAAGCAAGAAAATAGTCATAAAATTGTTAATTTTGCCAATAACCCCACATCTGCTTTTGTGGGCTTTTTGAATAAAATGGGATCTATTTTCTTGGCTCAATTTTGGCACTCCTGGCTCCTGGCTTAGAAGTGAACTGCAGGATGGGCCTAGAGAGTACTTTGTTAAGCAAAATAAGTCAGACAGAGAAATATAAATACTGTATGATTTCACTTATATGCAGAATCTAAAAACCAAAACAAATGAACAAACAAAACTCATAGATTCAGAGAGCAAGCCAGGGGGAGAGAGTGGGGTATGGGTGGAAAAGGGTAAGAAGATTAAGAAGTACAAACTTTCAGTTATAAAATAAGTCACAGAGATCTAACGGAGAGTGTAGGGGCTCTAGTCATTAATATTGCAATAACTATGTACAGTGAGAGGCGGTTACTAGACTTACCATGGTGATCACTTTGCAAAGTATATAAATGTTGAATCACCATGTTGTATTACGAAAGTAGTGTAATATTGTATGTCAACTATAATTTAAAGTTTTTTTTTAAATTTTAAGTGGACTGCAGACTCTCCTCATAATCCTTTTTAGTGTTTGTCTGTGTTGTAGTGCTTTAAGTGTGTGGCCTCCAGAGTATTAAATGCTGCTGCGCAGCTACTGTCCAATCAAATGACCATACAATAAAGGAAACTCGGATTCTTACAGAGGTTGAAGTTGACCCATGCACCCTCCCGCACTGCTTATTGCCCCATGAGACCTCATATAGCGATAAAGATCTGGATTGGTCATGTTCCCAGATGTTAATGCTGGGGGTGGGGGGTGGGGTGGGGGGCTGAGAACCAAAAGCATCTAAAAACACACACTGTCTACATTAACAAGGCTGTACTATTTGACTTAATATGACTATTATTCCAGGAACTCCTGCCCAGGAAGATGAAGTTACAAATAACCTTGTTTCAGGAATGTCGCCAAAATACATTTACCCTAAAAATAAACTACTCATTACCCCCTTCCATGACAAGTCATTCAACTAAGCTTATCAAAAGCTCTACTCTTTAAGACTCAATTTGAAATTCTTGTCTTTTGCCGTTACCTATGCCTTATCCCAATCAGGCCTCTGCAGTGAAAGAGCTCCACTGAACTAGACCCCAAAAGCCTCATAAATATCCTTCCACTATGAGACACCACTAAAATTCTATAAAGGCAAAAGACTCCCTTACAGTACACAATAAATGAGGTTTTACTGAGATACTTTGCTCAACTTTTGGGAAAGCCCAAGAGAAAAGATCTACAGATACTGAAATCTGGAGATTCCACAAAAAATGGCTTGTTCCCTACTTTATCTACTTATAAGCGAGGATCTGCCTCCACAGGCAGACCTTTCAATGTTTTGGTGCTTTATGCTTAATTAATAAATTGTTGACAATCACCATATTTAAGGAGAGTCTCTAATAAGGAGAGACCAAAATAGCTTAGAGGAAACAGACAATGCACAAAGCAGAAAAGAACATTAAAGAACTATATCATCGCAAAGAGATAAGTTATTGCATCCATAAAATATAAGCAAGGTTATATAAAAGAATATTCAGATGACAAACAAAAAATATATGTGAAAGCAGAAATAAAAAATAACTAAAACGGTTGAAAGACTAAGTTGAAAAATAAAAGTCCAGATAAAAAAAATGCAAGAGAGAAAATATCAAATAAATAAGAATATTTTACAGAACTTAAGGATGTTTTCTAACTGAAGCTCTTGCCTTACAGCTCAGTACTCGGCATGATAAATTAAATAAGATTCACAAATGTACATAATTATGATAGTTATGGAAAATGGAAGTGTAAAAAGGTCTTTTAAAAGCAAGGAAGAAAAACAAGTTATATACAGGGATCAGGGATCTGAATGGCATTGGAGTTTTCAACAACACAGAAGTTAAAAGACAGCATAACAATATACTAAAAATTCTGGGGTTTTAAAAAGGATCTCCAACCTAGAATTCCATACCCAGCAAAAATATCACTGCTGGTTTCCCCTCATATCCATTCTTCTCTTCCTTTTAGTAACAGAGCCTGCCAAGTATAGCTGGGCACATACCCACATAACTAAATATACTACATTTCCTGCTTCCCTTGTAACTAACAGGTGTCGCTACGTGACAAACTTGACTGATGAAATCTGAGTGAAAGTGATGGGGGCAACTTCCAGTTCATGCCCTTAAAACAAATCTGCATGCCCTCTGCTTCCTTTTCCTCCCTTCTCACTGGATGGAATAAGAATACAGGGCGATAAACCATCTTTGAGCAGATGGGTATGAATAAACCACAGAACAATTCTTCATGTACACATGAATCACGTGGAGTCTTGTGAAAATGCATACTCTGATTCAGTGGGTCTGGGTTTGGTCTGAGAGTCTGTGTTTTTAACAAGCTCCTATATGATGTAGCAGGTGTTTCTGGAAATCAAACTTTGAGCTGCAAAGGCCCAAGAGAAGAAAATGGTGTAACAAGATAGAAACACCTGGGTCCCTGGAAGTCCACTCTACCTTCCCTCAACCACTTGCGGGATGGGGCGAGGATATCAGACACACACACCTTTCCTTTCCGAACTGACTTTAAAAACTACACGGAATAATTGTCTTTTCTTAAATTTTTCCAAATACCCAAAATTTGGGTCTGAACCTAACATGATGTATGAACCTAACTAATACAAAGTTGTGAATGAATACAAAGTTAAATAAAGGTATTTTTTGGACATGCAAGGTCAAATAATATTTCTGCCAAAAAACTTATACCAATTTAAATTTGCATTAAAATAAACACATGGAATCTTGTCCAAGAAATACTCTTAAACCAAGATTCAGATTAGATTATATCATAATTTAATGTTCCAATACAGGAAGTCTGTTAAATACATTACTTTACAACCAAATAGTAGGAAATAATACAGCTTCAATGCAGAAATTTTGAATTTTGAAATATAAGTCATTTATTTGTCTACTACTCAAGAAAGAACTATTCATTACCTTGGCATGTTCTCTTCCAGTCTGAATTTGTTTGTCTTTCTACATATGTGTTCATTTTAACGTTTCATGTGATTTTTTTATTTCAACAAGTAAACATATCTTACATTTATGATATGAAAAAACAAATGTTATTTTCTTTAAAAACCCAAATACTAATGTAATGAATATATTGAGATACATATATTTCAATATAATGAGATATCAACTTTTTCTAGGATGACTTTGCAAACTTAATTGTCAGACCTCGTATACTGATAACAAAAGGTGAATACAAGTCACATTTGACTTCTGCAATTAAAAGAAGTGCTCAAAGTGGTTACCTTGAGTGTCCAGACACTTCTGGTTACAGTGAACTACTGCTTGAGCAACGTTGACCAAAGTGTCCACTTGTATACATTTTTTTTTTTGGCACCCCCAGTAGACAGATAATACCAAGATACTATAGGAGTCACTTTGAGCTATTTTACCGTTACGGAACCATGGGACCTGTCTAGTTGCCAGTGCCCTTAGCTCATTATTCCCATATCCTTACTGATTTAGTCTTCAGAAGGCTCAGGGCTCGGCTTTTAATGAGAGGAAGAGGCTCCAAGGAGGAATAGGTGAAATGTTCACAAAGTTACACAGTCATTCAAGGTTATTTTTAGTGTTATTTGGTTACACTATAGGTTTAAATGAATATTGGAGGGCTTATTTAGGGTCCTAAAACACCATTTATAGAATAATCTCTAAGTAGTCTCTTTGAAAAGTTTACATTTAATTGTTTAGCAAACTGTCATATACAGCTACATGAGATTATAACAGTCATTAAAAAATCAAGCTTTGAAAAAATTTACTACTTGAAATGTAATGAAAAGTTGAAGGGATAGTATAATAAATACCTGTAGATAAATTTAAGTTAAACATTTTGAGCAAAAAAACATCATAAGTGATTTTTTTTTTCTTATTTCATCACATTGGAGGAAATTTAATGATGGGCTCTCCTACTCATCACAATGCTAAGACTGACCATTTTGTTCAGCTGGTGACTGCCAGGTCTCTCCAAACATAAAGGTAGTTTCCCCTTTGCAATTAGAAGTATATAACTCAATGAGGTGATACTTAGAGAAGAAAAGAATATTTTATTAAAGCCATTTCATCAAATGGCTTTAATTTTCATAGACAGTGCTTGTTTGAATCAATTATTACACTGGGAGTTACAAAATGGTTTTTCTGATTCTATCATTCTTTCCATATCTATCAACTGGCATTCTTCTATAAGGGACTCCCTCTCCCTCCCTGTTTTACTATTAATAGGGACTCCTAGATTCTTTACATAACATTTTGCAATCTACTTTTCTTTTTGATGTTCAAATTATCCCAAATTTGTTCAGTAAAAATGTCTTCACGTCAGCTCCTATTCCTTTTGAAATAATGTGACATCTTAAAAGATGTCACTAGATAGACAGCAAAAGGAATTCATGACCTAAATAATTAAATCAACGATGCACAATAACTCAGTAAGAGTACCCCCACACAGCTTCCTATTCTGCCACGTCTTCTCCCATGTCTTTGTCAATGGCATCACCACCATCAACTCAGTGATTCAAAACAAAACCTGGAATAATTCTCAACCTTCCCTTTCTCTCACTACTAGTTTGAGAAGAATTCAGGGTGGTCAGAGGACTGGAGCACAATCGCTTTCCAGTTCATGCCCTTTCATGTACAATGTATTTACTGTTTATACTTCTTTCCATAACCATTTCATTATTTCTGCATTTTAAAAGTATTGTTTAAAAATGCAAAAATGATGAACTTGTGCTCATCAACCTTTAAAGGCAAACCAACCATGTCCAGCTCTCAGCATAACTCACAGTACTTTTTCTAGATTTAGCCCATTCGGTCCAATGTTCTCCAAATAATGGTTCCTGATATTTTATCTTAAAATCTCAGAGCTGAGGGACCACACTAGTGATTTAATCCTAACAGCCACCCAATACTTGAGTTTCCTTTCCAACAACTCCATCAATTGATCATGCTGAAACTATCGTAGAAAGAATTCTCTGCCTTCCACTTTGTGTTTAGACAACTTGGTCTGTTACAAACTTGCTCCCTGTTACAGTGCCAAAGTGTGTCTTCTTCAGTGTTCAGTCACTGGTCACAATTCTACATCTAGGGTCACAAGGAAGTTTCATTCCTCTTCCACACATTTGAAATAGCACCCACATGGGAAAGCATGCTTACACCCTTCATGTAAACCTCAGAAGCCTGAGGATACAACCTTAAAATAGCTTAATTTCATTTAGTAATTAATTATAGATCTGTCATTTATGAAGACACCAAAGTTTTTATAGAAATTCATATGTTTTCAGCAGCAAGTAAGGTAGAGCCTCTGTCCAGTCGTCCTATTTCAAGATTGGGAAAGGAGGAAACAACTGCTCATTAGCCTGAGATTTAGAACAAAGTCCATATTCAATTTACCTGCATAGTCACCATTTTCTATACCTCAATTCCACCCCTTTTTGTTTATATATTATAGTATCCTTCCCCCAATCATTTTATTTGCCTTTCTCCAAGCCTGTTCTAGTTCTTGTCTTCCTACAATGTGACAACACTTGTCAAAGGGAAAGAGGTACTATGATTTCGTACAATAGGACTACATTTTCTACTTCGTTTTCAACATATGGTCTAAATGAAACAGTGAATACCTGTTCATCGGCCCAACTCCAACCCCCGCACATCTGTTTTTCTAGAGATGCCCGCCCCCTGCGATTTTCTGGAACCCATTCAAATACTTACAACGAAACAACTATATTTATCCAATAAGCACAGTTTACTGGGCCAAACTTGAAATAATATATAAAATGGGACATCAGCAATCAACAAGTATTTACAGTACTTACTGTTTACCCTGTATTAGCAAATATAGGCAAGTCTCTTATAGCATGCGTTTTTATAACATAATGTGGCTATAACATCACTGGTTAATTAGGAGAAAAAGTCACCACACAAAGGCATTACTACCATGCAAACCAGAATGAGCACAGGGTAAATAGGAAAAATAATAATCGCATGCAAAGAGCGGACACACAGCTGCACTGTGTGAGTGCCGGGTGTTCTGGAACAGAACTGCTGTGTTTACCCAAGCTTTCTTTCATGCTTTTGTTTACCACTGCAGTGGTACCAGTGCTGCACGCAAAGCTGCAAGGTCAAGGACAAAGGTGACAGGGGAATCTAAGAATCTTCTGAGTGGGCTTAACAGTAAAGGACCAAACATTTGGTTCATTTCTGTTCATTTCCGTCAATAGATACATTATTTTTAGATTACAGCTATAAAAATATTTACACCAAGTCCTACTGAAACCCTCTACTAGCCCCCTTTCCCTAATGAAACAGCTGTTTTTATGAGAGGTTTCTCAGAAACACAACCATGACATTGTAGGAGAAGCACTTATAGGTTGCTGTCTGGTAACAGACATATTTAGGAAAATCATCTACTATTAAACATTTTAATTCTTCTTCAAAAATGTGAATCAGCATAAGTAGGCACTGGAGAAATAAGGAGTCATGAATGACTGAATAAATGAGATTAATTTAATAAATATAGTAAAGTACATGTAAATTACATGGCGTTGTGAGACCCTGAAAACTTTTACATGTTTTATCTTATTACGTCATACAAAAGAACTCTGTGAGATGAATTCACGTTACAGATGAGAAACCTGAAGTGCTCAGGGATTAAATGAATTCTCATGCTCATAAAGCTAGTACACTGCATATAAAATGTCAATCTCATATCTAATGCCATGAGAATAAAAATTAATAAGAACTCTTACATACCAGAGAAACACTAGACACATTCCCATTTAAAATTAAAAGTAAGGCAAAAACACCAACACTGCCATTATTAAAAAGTTAGTTATTAAAAAGTTACAATCAATGCAATAACATCAGACTTTCTAAAGTTGAAGTACTAGAAATGAATTAATAAAACTATTGGGTTGTGGAAAACTCATGACGCATTTTTGCAACGAAAAACAAAGAAAAAATACATCATGACTTTTCTGACTACCCTATATTAATATTTGCAGATTATATAAATATCTACCTAGAAAATCCAAGACAGTGAACTAAAAAGTGTTAAACAAATATATATTATATAAACATCATTACATACTAGAAATAAACATTTTTAAAATACAACAGGAAACATTCACAAATGCAATAAACTTTTTTTAACTAAGACAGGAACAGCAGAAAGTTTATCGATATTTGAGCATGATGGTACGTTAATCAGGATTCACTGAACTGTCTTTATTTTGGGGTATGTTTTTTAAATTCCATAACAAACAGTCACCAAATTGTTTTTTAGTGTCAGTATGCAACAAATATTGTACAAGACCAACTGATACACAAAACTGTGCATAAGACTACTATAATAAATAAAATAAAAATACAATATGTGGGATCTATATGAAAAAAAAAAACTATAAAGCTTTACCAAGATTCATAAGATAAAATTTGAAATGAAAAAAATATAACCATACTGCTGAGTATGGAGAGTAATTTATATATTTAACATAATTTAAACCCAAGTCAAAAAACCTTTTATAGACCTTGAATTGTTGACTTTAAAGTTTACCTGTAATAAATAAATAAGAAAAACTATAATATTTTTTAGAAAAGTAATGAAAGGGTATGGTTTTACTAGATATTATAAATGTATCAGACTTAAAAGAAGAGGGAAGTAACACAGAAATAAACAGATCAATGGACTAGTAAAGTCCAGAGATAAACACAAGTTATACATAGGAACTTAGGGCAATGGTAAAGGTAGTATTTCAAATCAACTGTGAAAGAATTATTCAATATTATTAAAAGGACTAAAAAGTTTACAGTTACATAACCTGCTATGTGTCTTAGGTGTTGCTGATTCAGCCTGACCGGGCACCCTATGAATGAGTGACGTCCACAGTGCCCTGTCCTCACCAGCCTGCTCAGCTCATGTAGACTCGTGCCTATGGCTTCTTTATGAAGTCACTTCAACTCATACTTGGTGTCCGGGATATCCACAGACCTCTCCCCCAACCCTGTATTTCAAATGAATCCATTTTTTTCCTAGCAGCCTTCTTCACATCCGTAAATAGTAACTGGAACACAAGGGGGTGGGTCATCTTAGCCTTGGTCTCTAACAGCAGATCTTTGTTCTTAGGGATCTGTCTTAATTCTTCCATTGTGGACCTTCTAAGCTTCAGCCTTCTCTTGATTTCTAGGCTGCAACTGCCATTTGATAACAAGTAAATTTAAGATTAAATAAAAATGTAACTGCAGGGCTGGCCGAATGGCGCATTGGTTAAGCGCTGGTTTTGGGATGCCAGCGGCCCCGGTTCGGATCCCACATGAGGGCCAGTGATACTGCCCTCTACAGCTAACAACAGCTCCACCTGGAGCTGGGCTGTGCGAGCCCCAGTGATGGTGTTGGCTGCAGCCCCTGTTGCAGTGGGCTGCCATAGGCTACAGTGAGTGGCCCGCAGCCAGCGTGAGCGGCTGGCAGCCAAGCGTGAGCTGCCAATAGCCGCAATGAGCGACATCCAGAGGCCGGCGACGGATCTGCCTCATCCGGGAAGAGCGCAATGACGATACCAACAGTGAAGCAACATCCTCCGCAACTAAACTGAAGAACAAAAAGACAGCAACTTGTCTGTTCCCCTTCCCCGATTCCCCAACGCTGTTCCCCTCCGCCAATTCCCCAATAAAATCTTTAAAAAAAAAAAAAAATGTAACTGCAAAAAATTTTTAAACCCATAAAAATGTTGGAATGTAAGAAATAATGTATATAATGGAGAAAAAATGTCAGAAGCAGTAAAAGAATAATAAATTTATCATTAAAATATCATAAATGTAAAAACAAACAAAAAATTGGAAATACTTGCAACATGAATAAAGAGTTAACAAACATCTTAACAAACAAAACACTTTACCAAAAAACAATTTTTTTAAGAAGATTATAGGAAAAGAGGGAAAATATGACTGGGCAAAGCACAAGAGAAATTAAATAATGAATAAATAAGAAACTGTAAATTTAAATATTAATGAAACAAATGTAGTAAATAAAATGTAAATAAAACCATGATTCTACAGGTTTCCTATGAAATTTGCAAAGCTTAAAAAAAATAATAAAAATGCTAATCAAGCAAGTGGCAAACATTACTTCTGTTCATTATGAATGAGATTATAAATTGGTGCGAATTTTCTAGAAAAACTGGCATATAGACATCAAAAATCTTAAAAACTGATCCAGCAAATCCACTTCCAGAATTTTTTCCTAAGGGTTTCATGAAACAAAGATATAGCAACAAAATTTTAATTATAATGAAAAACTGGAATGTAAGAGTAAAACGTGATGTAAGTTATTAAAAAAAAAAAATCCCACCACACAACACAATAAATATGCACATTAAAACTTAATGGAGGGCCGGCCAAGTGGCACGGTGGTTAAGAGCTGGCTTGGGAAGCCAGCGGCCCCGGTTCGGATCCCACATATGAGGGCCAGTGACACTACCCTCAAAAAAAAAAAAATGAAAAGAAAAACACCTAATGGAAAGATCAGAAAGATGGTTAATGACATAGAATATATATAATCAATTGTTGAGGGAATGAATCAGATTTCCAAACAATAGGCACAATAAAATCTGATTTAAAACATGCCTAGAAAAAAAGGTCTGGGTGGCCACAATAAAATGGCCAATTTTATTTTCTTCTTAGAATTTATTTGCATTTTCTGCAATTGATACTTATTACTCTATGATTTAAAAAACGCTAAGTTTCTCTTTTAAGTGACAGCTGACAACAAGGGAAGAGTAAAAGAAAACATAGGTAGATGAACTCCAATATGTACATAACTATTTAGTCCAGGAGCCAAAACATACATACATACATATAAACAAATTACATGGGCCGGCTGAGTGGTGCATTGGTTAAGAGCTGGCTTGGGACGCCAGAGGCCCTGGTTTGGATCCCACATATGAGGGCCAGTGACACTGCTCTCTATAGCTACGATGATGAACAACAGCTCCACTTGGAGCTGGGCTGCTTTGAGTCCCCGGGACAGCATAGCTGCAGCCCCTGCTGCAGTGGGCTGCCATAGGCTACAATGGGTGGCCAGCAGCCTGTGTGAGCGGCTGGCAGCTGGTGTGAACTGCCAAGAGCCGCTGTGAGCGGCCGGTCCAGAGGCCGGCGACCGATCTGCCTCACCCAAGAAGAGCGCAATGATGATACCAACATGGGCCAGTGAAGCAACGTCCTCCACAACTAGACTGAAGAACAAAAAGACAGCAGCTTCTCTGTTCCCCTTCCCTGATTCCCCAACGCTGTTCTCCTTTCCCAATTCCCCAATAAAAATCTTTAAAAATAAATAAATAAATAAATTACATATTTTAGGATGGTTTTTATCCACAATGATTAAAATGAAGGCTTGGTGAATACAAAGCGAATTAGCTACCCAGAAAACTTAGTAACCTGGAACCATACACATACATACATTTCTAAAACATCTGATCCATTAGAAAAATGAAAGTTAATACCAGACGCAGTAAGAATTTATGAACTAAGGAATAGTCAAAACAATCTTGAAAAAGAATATAGAACTAGAGGGCTCATACTTCCTAATTTCAAACTTGATACCAAGCTATAGTAATCAAAACAGTGTAATAATGACATAAGGACAACCATATATACCAATAAAATAAAATAAAGAGTCCAGAAATAAAACCTAGCATATACGGTCAAATAATTTTTGACAAGGATGCCAAGGCCAGTCAATGAAGAAAAAGATATCTTTTCAACAAGTGGCTGAAAAGTGGATATTCACATGCAAAAGAACGAAGCTAAACCATTACCTAACACCATATACAAAAATTAACTGAAAACAGATCCATGATCTAAATATAAGTCCCAAAACTATAAAACTCTCAGAAGAAAAGGGCAAAGGCTTCATGGCACTGGATTTAGCAGTGATTTCTTAGACATAACTTCAAAGGCACAGGAAACAAAAGAAAAGCACAGGCAGATCAGACCTCATGAAAATTTTTAAATTTTGTGTATCAAAAGACAATATCCACAGAGTAAATAAGCAGCAGCCTACAGAATGGGAGAAAATATTTGCAAATCATATATCTTATAAGGGATTAATACCCAGAATATGAGATATGATAAAAAAATATGGTGAATGTTTAAATTTAAAAACATTACAGTAAGACACATTGCCATTAATCCCCCCTCAGAATACTCCCCCCCTCAATTCGAACACACTTATCCCATTATTCTTGCCACTTTCTGAAGCAGTTCTGGAAATCCTCTTTCATGAGTGTCTTTAACTGTGCTGTCGTGTCTTTTACTGTAATAAATCTTTTTTATATTATACATTTACCACATTGTTTGATCACACCTTATGTAGAGAGAACTCCTAAAACTGAACAACAAAAAACAAACAACCATATTAAAAAATGGGCAAAGGATCTGAGTAAACATTTTTCCAAAGAACATATACAATTGGCCAATACTCACATAAAAAGATGCTCAACATCACTAATCATTAGGAAAATTAAAATCAAAACTATGAGACACCACCTCACACCCATTAGGATGGCTACTCAACAAACAAACAAACAAAAAAACAAAGATAACAAGGGTTGGCAAAACTGTGCAGAAATTAGAACCCCTGTGTACTATTGGTGGGGATGTAAAATGGTGTAGCCACTGTGGAAAACAATATGGCGACTCCTCAAAAACTCAAAAATATAATAAATCTAGCGATTAGACTCCTGGGTATGCATCTAAAAGAATGAAAGAAGGGTTACAAGATATTTGTACACCCAGGTTCATAGCAGCATTATTCACAGTAACTAAAATGTGAAAGCTACCCAAGTGTCTTCAATGAAAAAACAGATAAGCAAAATGTGGTGTATACATACAATGGAATATTATTCAGCCTTAAAAGTAAGGAAATTCTGATATATGCGACAACATGGATAAATCTGGAGGACATTCTGCTAAGTAAAATAAGCCAGTCATAAAAAGACAAATATTGTATGACTGTACTTATATGAGGTACTTTGAGCAATCAAAATCACAGAGACAAAAAGTAGAATGGAGGTTGCCAGGGGCTGGGGAGTGGGCAGAATGGAAAGTTATTATTTAACAGATATAGAGTTTCTATTTTTCAACATTAAAAGAGTTCTCTTAAAGATACATAGTGGTAATGGTTGCACAACTGTGGGAATGTACTTAATACCAATGAATTATACACTTGAAATGGTTATGACAGCAAATTTTACATTATATGTATTTTACCACAGCAAATAAAATGATAAAATTAAAAAAGAATAAAATGAGAGAACTTACACTTCCCAATTTCAAAACTTACTGTAGTACTGGCTTAGGAACAAACATATGGATCAATAGAATTGAGGGCGCAGGAAAAAAATCCTACGTTTAGGGCAAACTGATTTTTAAAAGGATGCCCAGGCAATTCAAAGAAGACAGGACAACTGTATATCCACAAGCAAAAGAACCTGGACTTAAACTCACCCAATACTCAAAACTGACCACAAACTGAAATCTAAGAGTTAAAATTATAAAATTTTTAGGAAAAAATATAGGAGTAATAAGTCTATGTGACTTTGGGTTAGACAAGTTTTGGGTTTTTTTTAGGTAGGACACCAAAAGCACAAGCAACAAAAGGAAAAATAGAACATCAAAATTTAAAACTTGTGTGCTATATAAACAATACAAGAAAGTAAAAAGACAACCCAAAGAGTGAGGAAAATATTTGCAAACCATATATCTGATAAGGGTCTAGTATACAGAATATATAAAGAACTCCTACAACTAAATAATAAAAAGATAAATAACCCAATTTTAAAATGGGTAAAGAATTTGAATATATTTTCCCAAGAAGGTATACAAATAGTCAATAAGCACATGAAAAGATGTTCAATATCATTAGCCATTAGGGAAATGTAAATTAAAACCACAATGACATTCCACTTAGTACTCAGAAGGATGTATTATGTTTAAAAAGAAAAGGAAAATAAGTGTTAGCAAGGAGAAATTGGAATCCTCCTGCATTGCTGGTAGAAATGTAAAACAGTGCAGCTGCTGTGAAACAGTTTGGTGGTTAGTCAAAAGTTAAGCAGAGCTCCCATATCATCCAGCAATTCCAATCCTAGGTACAAACCCAAACAATTAAAAGCAGGGACTCAGATACTGGAACACCAATGTTCACAAGCAGCAGTACTTATTATAACCAAAAAGTGGAAACAACCCAAATATCCATCAACTGATGAATGACTAAACAAAATGTGATACAGGCTAAATCAAGGATGAACCTTGAAAACATTACATTAAGAGGAAAAAGCCAGTCACAAAAGAGCCAATATCGTATGATTTCATTTAAATAAAATGTCCAGAGTAGGCAAATCCAAACGCAGAAAACAGATTAGAGGCTGCCTAGGACTGAAAGGTTAGAAGGAAAGGGGACTGGCTGCTAATGGGTACAGGGTTTCTTTCAGGGGGCACCAAAATATTCTAAGACTGGACTGTGGTGATGGCTACACAATGCTACGGACACACTAAAAAGAAATGAACAGGAAACTTTAAATAGCTAAATTGTATGGTATGTGAATTCTATCTCAATAAAGCCATTAAAAAACTTCATGAACTATAAATTTGTAACTTCTTGCAAGGTTATTACTAATAATATTTTCTCCATAAAGATAACAGAGATTTAATTTCCTACTTAGTACAATACAAATAAATCAAAGCTATTTTTTAAATACTTAAAAATAAATAACTAGTAGCAAATGTTATCTTACATTTCAAAACATTTCAGCGATAATTATAGTACAGAATTTCACTAAGGAAAAATGTAATTGTACCGCACTCTGATTTGAAACCAGCAAGCATACTTAAGCAAACTTAAACTCAGTGAGTCCAGTTACATAAAGTGCAACAGAAATACAGCAAATACAGTTCATGATCAAAGTAAAACAAACAAACAAAAAGTTTAGAGAGTAGTATATATACTTGATTTGAGGCTTGCACTGAAAACTTCAAGTACTTAAAGACCATCTGAGTCATCTTTTAGAATCGAATGGTCCCATCTAAAAAGAAAAAAAAATATAGAAGAAAAATACATGAAGTATGAGAAGTATGTGCTGCTCTGATAGATTTCCATCCGCTTGTGATTTGCGCACTTCCGCGTCTAGCTTGTGTCATAAGCCCAAAGGGGATCTGCAGGGGTCAGCTAGTGCTGGACAGTAATAACTTTCAGCTCCGGGAGATCTGGTTTAAATTCTCTAGCAGAGCTGAACTCATCTGTACTAAAACAGACTTTCAGAGAGAAAAATAAAATATTAACATTTGTGTACTTCTTCAGCCATCCCACCTATAAGGAGTAAGTACTTTATAACTTCTGTTGAGCGGAAATTGTCTATGAAGAAATAATTATTTTGCAGTATTTAAAGCATTTTTCAAGTCTCTTTGAAATTAACAAAACCCGTCAGGACTGTTTTACAGGTAATGCCTGCTGCTTACCTACCATGAATGAGCACCTCTGCTGAACACACCAAGTCAGGCAATTCCACTGGCAGCACCAGGGGGCTCTAACTTCCTAGTCTATGGGGCCAAGTCCAGAGGTGAATGCAACTGAAACAGGTGAGAAGGAACAAGGCCAAAGCCAAAATCAGTACCAAACAAGCCAAAAAGAGGGAGAAAGGAATAGACTGGATGGAGGAAGGTCAGTGCTGGGCAGGGAATAAGAGGACCAAAAACAAGCAACAAAAAAAATGGAGAGATCATCTAAGCAAGAGTAATAGAGTACTAAGGGTCAGGGCTAAATAACTGGGCAGAGAATACCTTAAGAGCATCAATCATTTGTGATAGGAACAAAGAGTAGCAGCAATATTAAGTTGGAACAGAGAAATCTGATGAAAGTGAACATAAAAGAAGATGTAAACATAATAATGACTGTAATTTTAAATATCCACATGGTTCATAAATTTTTTTATCCCAACCAGTAATCTAAAACACACAGGATTATGTGGGGAAAGAAAACCCAGAGCAAAATTTCCAAAAAACTAATCTAAACAAGTCTAACTTTATAATGTATTTAACCCTCATGACTCAAATGTATCATTACTGTATCTATTTCCATTTCTTCCTTCCAGGTAAGTTTTGTTTTTGGAGTTTTTCTGTGACTGTAATTGGCGCGGCCTTTTTAGAAGGCAGGAGACGGGACCTGAGAAGCGCCTAAAGCCCAGGCCTGTTAAGAGAGACTGCTGGGACAGTGCCCTGCACTTTACCATCTTGCAGTGATGCCCTGCGGTTGTCACCAGGAACTTGTTTGTGGGCACGACAATCAGTCTCTGGGACTGCTGAGAGGCCAGGAGCGCTAAAACTCCCTGCAAACACAGCAGGGGAGCTTCTCTGGCTTCAGGGACACTTGGCTTCTCACCGATGGCATGGTCCACAGCAAGTATCCCTGTGAGGAACTCGGGGGGCCTGGGGAGTTCTCCCTCCACCTGAGAGGGCGTTGTGCACAGAGACAGAGGTAAAGAACATGTGAACATGTATTGCAATACTGTTAAAGAGCACAAATAAAATGGAAACAACCTAAATGTCCTTCAACTGAACCAGTATATAATTACATTACATCCATAAAACAGGATGATGACCTGATGAAAAGATTTGCATTACATGTGCTGATATCAATCTCTAAAACATATGAACTGAAAAAGCAAGGCCCAGAATAATACATATGGTATCATGCAATTTGTATTTAAAGATGATATACAGACTTTTCCAACTAATTAGGACACATAACCCAGTGGCTGTTGAGGAAATGATTGATAGTTATGACTTTGTAAAAATAAGAGTTGCACATGAAACATAACATAATATTGTGTCAACTATAATAGAAATAAATTAGTAGATACACCTGAAGCTAATATAATATTGAATGTCAACTGTAATTGAAAAAAATAATAAAAGAAAAAAATTTAATTAATTTAAAAAAAAAAGAAAATACCATAAACAAAGGGGAAAGATGTTTGTTTTCACAAACTGGAAAACATCCACAAGAAACAGATCAGCAGACAGCTCTGAGAAGACACCAATGGTGGGCATAGACAGGGGTGAGAAGGCTTCAGTTTTCCTTTCCTCAGTATATTTACAGTTTTCCTATATGCCTGTATTATATGCTCAAAGTGGATTATGTATTAAAATAAATTTTAAAGTTTACCCATACATGTACGTACATGCTTTCATATGCACACACACAAGCTGCAGCTGACAATGATTATCCCTAAAGAAGGAGACAGGTTTTCCTGGGAGTCCTCATGCACTGTTTGAATTTTTTATCATGAGAAGAATATATTAACTTTATAATCTAATCTTATTTTATAATAAAAACACAGTTGTTGAAAGTACACTATATAACCTTTGACTCAAATTCCACTTCAAGGACTTGACACTACAATGGAAAAATAAAGACATATTTTCTAGGAGGTACTCTGCTAATGGTTGGTTAAAATTTAGAGACTATTCAAACTTTGCCTGTCGCTAGAGATCTGGTTAACTAGACACATAATTACATGCATACATACAATGTGATGCCTGCAATAATTAAAACTGAGAGCTATATTTACTGATAAGAAAGATGCATAATAGTCTTGAATGAAAAAAATATAAGATCATTGTAGATTTCATTAATCTATACTTATATTTATATTGTTATCTGCAAGGATGATGAGGACAACATTGTCTCCTAGTAGTAGAACTAGGGCTTTTAGTTTCTGTATACATTTCTGGACTATGATTTTTTTACAATAAACAGGTATCATCATAATCACGGGGGGTAAGGCTATTTTCTTTTTTAAAAATAAAAACTACCTTGAATAACATAGAATAAAGAAATAAATAAACGGCACCTACAGGTTTAGCTTCAGAAAGTAACAGAGCCAATGTGGAACCAAAGATGGAAGTGAAGTTTTTCATTACTTGGTCCTGAAATATAAGGCTAACCATGGAAGTACCAAAATATTTTGGATAAAATCTGCAAAATATATTATAATTTAAGCTCTAGTATCAAAAATGCTTTAGCTGAATTTTTCTTTTGTTTAACTACTTAACCCAGACACCTCATTATTTTCCTTCCCCGTGTGGCATATGGTACCGCCTACCACTCTTTCTGAAAATACTCTCTCCCTGGTTGTTAGGATTCTACAAACAAGGCCCTGGTTTTGCTCCAAGCAGCTGTGTACAGCCAATAAGCTGCACGCTACAAATTCCTGTTGCACAATGGGGTGACCTTGGGTTTTCTTCTCAGGACTCAGTTTCTTGGCCTCTTGGATAGTCATCTCTTTCTCTACATCCCTCCCATGGTCCTTTTCTCACTGCATACTCTCCTTAGGCCATTTCAAGGCCACTAGAGGCTACATTTCAAATATTTGGTACTTGGCAGTTCCCAAGTCTTTCTCTGTTCAGATCTCTCTCTCGAGCACTCGAGTCACCTGTTTGCCCAATGGACATTTCTTCTTACGTGTTTCACAGGCACAACTAAAATTCAGTATATCAAAACTCAGTGTGTCACCTTCCCCCTCAAACTTGGCTCCTGTTCCTGTCGTGGCTATCCATGTGAATGGCAATATCCTGCTTCTCAAGCCAGAGACCTAGGCGTTCTTCTTCGTTCTTCTCCCTTCTTCCTCTTTCACATCCAGTAATTCAGCAATTCCTACCATCCCTTCTATCACTGCCCTAATCCAAGCCACTGGCATCTCTCACCTGGATTACTGTTATTTCCTCCTAACTCCAGTTCCCACAGCCACTCTCATTGTACCGCCAAGCAATATTTTTAGGCGATCAATCAACTTGATACTACCTTTTTAAATCATACAAATGGCTCACACTGTCTTCAGAATAAAGAACGAAGTCCAAGACCCCACTATTTCCCAACTTTACTTTTTTACTCTCACCTCACCCGTTACTCCTCTCTAAGATCTGGCAATGAAATTCTTCCTGGCAGTCTGCTCACCATATTACCTTTGCTTCCAATGTTTGTAATGCTACTCAGTGGCAGCTCCAAATGGCATGAGGAAGAGCCTTAGTCTCCCCTACAACATACAAGCTCCCCAAATTACCTCAATTTAACGTCTGTTTTCTACCCATCATCCAACCCATACTGTTCTTCCCTTTCAACCCCTCCCTGACTGTACCCCTTCCTACACTGTGTAAAGAAATTCTGGAACCAGATGCTACCTTTCTAGCCTGCACTACAACTCCTGCACCGTACGTAACCCCAATCACTCTTATTTACTGCCTATTTACTGTGTACCTTCTAATTATCTTTCAAGTCACAACTGAAACATCATCCTTGAGCCCCCAAGAGATCAGGTACCCCCACAGCAACCTACAATTTCCCTATCGCAGCCCTGTCCCATGATATTATAAGTACCTGTTTACTCAAAACTTAAGTTCCCTATGGATTCAGACCATGGCTGCTCACTGCTCAACCACCTGTATCTGGCACAGAAGCTGGCATATGACAGACTTTTGGTAAATAGCTACCACATGAATTACAAATATACAAACATACCAGAAATAACTATAGCTAAAAAAGAAATTATAATGAAATGTCAAATATTTAAATGATTTAATTTTCAATTTAAAAGAATCTGTAAAGTTAAGACAGCATTAGAAAACAAACTACAAGTATGCCTTACTTTGTGCTTGACAGTTTCTTGGAAATTGTATATAAACTGAACTTTTTGCAAACTGAATCACACGATACATTTACAAGGCAAGCTCACATACTTAAAGAGATTCTTCTGTAAGTGAAAAAAAAAACACCTCCAAACAAATTTATCTATTCTATACAAACTCAAATTTTCACATGATTTATTGGCATTCCTTAAAACAGAAGCTTTATAACAATAATTATTTAATATATACCTCCTCTTTTCCTCAAAACATGACTTATTTAACATAAACCATAATATCAAGGATGGACAAGTTCTAGGCTATCACAGTTATAGATTTTAAAGAGCTTGTCTAGAGAGATGAGTAACTGAGTTAACTTGAGTAGTACTTAACCTAAACAACTTTTTATTCACATAACAAAAGTAAACTTCAAATATGAAACAATCATTAAACTTAAACAAAATTAAATGCCAACTCTGGTTCAGAAACTGTATTTTCCGTAAGTTCAGAAATATAGGTTTGATTCCCATTTACCCTGATTCATTCACAAGATAGATTTCAAAACATCCTGTATTCTTTGTAGTGGCTCAGTTTTTCAAATACTGGGGCCTTCTATCTGGTTCGGCCAGAACCAAGCTTGCCTCTGCCTTTGCTTTGGTTTTGCGCCTGGTATCAACAGAGCCAGCTCATCAAACTTTCCTCCTTTGGTTATTTTCACCAGGTGCTGCTTTTCTAATCTTCTATAATCTGCTCAAGCTTTTAATTTTAGCAAGTTTAAAAGGAAGACTTTCAAATATGAATTTCAGGAACACCAAAAATGAAGAAGTATTAAGTACCTGTCAACATGTGGCAATGTGCCAGGAACTGAGGGGAACACAATTACCGCCCTAGAGGAAATCTATAATATCTAACCCATAAACATTCACCAGAAAGACCCAGAGGACATATAAACGTTAACCACATACACACTGAAGTAGTTACATAACACATCTATGAAGGACTACGTTTTGTGGGGTGATGAGTGAAGAGGGAATTGTCAGAGCTGTATGTTAAGAAACGGTAGGTAAGATTTCTGGGGCTAAATGTTAGCGCCTATTCCAGCTGAGGATAAAAATATTTCCAGCAGTAGAGGCTGCCTGAGAAAAAGCTGAGAACAGTGGTCTGATTTGACGGACGAAGAGCAGTTGTATCAATGTGTATTTCAGAATTGCTATGAGAGACTCGACATGCATACTGTCCTGGGAATAAGGTAGGCTAGTCAGGTCTTATAGACAAAGGACAGAGATCTTGGTCCTAAACCCAAGTCAAGGTAAAGCCACTCAAAAGTGGTTGTCAGCAATTTCTTAAAAAGCTAAACATAAGAGTTACCATATGACCCCGCAATTCCATCCCTGGGTATACGCCCAAAAGGAAGGAAAACATATATCCACATAACAACTCGCACATGAAGGTTCACAGCAGCATTATTCATAATAGCCAAAAAATACAAAAAACCCAAATGTCCACCAACTGATGGATAAAAAAATAGGGTACATCCATACACTGCAATATTATTTCAATCATAAAAAAAGAATGACTACTGATACCTGCACAACGTGGATGAACTCTGAAAACATTATGCTCAGTAAGACACAAAAGGCCACACAGTGTATGATGCCATTTATATGAAATGTCCAGAAGAGGCAAATCCATAGAGACAGGGAGTAGATTAGTGGTTGCCAGGAGCTACGAAGAGGGGGAACGCAGAGTGCCTACTGATGGGTGTAAAGTTTCTTTTTGTGGGAAATAAAAATGTTCTGGAATTAGATAGTGGTGATGGTTGCACAGCCTCGTGAATATATGAAAAACCAGTGGACTGCACACTTTAAAAGAGTGAATTTTATGGTATGTGGTATATCTCAATTTTAAAAGGGGATTCGCAGCATTCTGTCTGCCATAACACATGCAAAGGACATGGCATAATTCCATCAGGAAAGGCAGCTTACTACGTATGGCAGGTGCTGGTTTTGTGACTCGGACAATGACGATACTAAAGAATCTTGAGAATCACTATAGTAAAGGGTCTTCAAGCCTCAAGATCAAAATAACAGGTAAGTCACTTTTTAGTGACAACATCACGAACTGCCTTGAGGTGACAGGAGACAGCTAACAACAAAAAATATCACAGTAGGTTCTACATAACAAAGAGATGTCCAAGGCCTACCTAAGATGGTGTGAAGGAAAGGATTTACAAACTTTTCTGAAGAAGGAAAGGACAGTAGGATTTTCACTCTCTAGCAGCAGCTAAGAACAGAAAAAGAATAAAACAGAATAGAGAGACCATGAGGATTGGATTCAACAATAAAAGGCACTACAAGAAAGATGACACCAGCCACAGGGAATAATATATATTTATCAACACTGATTGGCACATCCAGTTCCCAACTTACATTCGGATCTCATTTCAAACGTTTGTAAATCACAACTGGGAACACATTTTTCCAGAGAAATAATTTTTGACAAAGTACTTAAGTTCGCAAATGGCCTCCAGGAATTTATAATAATTTGTCGTTATTCCTGTTTTCCTAGTTGGAATCCAGTGCGCCGAAGCTATTTCCCTCCCTCCCATGACTTACACATTGGGGAGTCACACCAAGAGAAATGCCCCTCCAATCTGCTGCCACCCCCATCACAGCAGCATAGAAGAGTCTGGTCTGGCTCCCTACTCTTCGTGTAGGTGAGGCCGAAGCTGAATCATCTGCTATCCAGAGCCTCAATCAAAATGGCATTCTGCCACGGCGGTTTTATACATCTTAAGTCAGACAGCGGGATTTCAGAGGCTGCTTGTATGTATTCTGGCTCACCAACCTTCTTGTGATGGAAATTGCCACCCAAGACAATTGAGCTGTTCAGTGCATGCTGATTAACATACCCCTGTTGTTAAATAACAGAGGCCTCATCGTGTCCAGTGGGTGCAATGGAATATTTGTAAGTGTACATCCTACTCATACAGCAGGAGCTAAAACAGGCCGGCAGAGGGAAAGGCGTGGGGAAGAAAGGCATGGGAAGGAAAAATTCAATCCCACAAAATTTGCTGGGGTCTGTGAGGGCACAACATAAAGCACCCCTCTTTGCCCCATTCCTCTTGAAATGCCTTTTCTGATGAGATTCTTCCTGTCTTCTAAGAGTCAAACAAAATTTTATCATCTTTCCCTGAAAACCCTAAGCAGTTGGGAGCTTCCATCTCTAGGTTCCAACAGTATTATTACAGTGCTTATTAAATTGCTAGTTTATTTACATGCTTGTTTCCCCAGTAGATAAATCCTTAAATGATGGCATATTTTATTCATCTTTACATTCCCAATACCTTGGACAGTGCTTGGCACACAGAAGGCGCCAATAAATATTTGTTGAGTGGATTTCTTCAAATGTTGGAAGAAACAGTAAAAGTACTAATCAAATAAACAAATCCCAAAGGAACTAATTTAATTTGCCAATCTTGTTAGCAAGAAAATGGAATCTAAGCATGAAACCTCAAAGTGGCCTAACAGTGGATCTGAATGCACTGATTCCTAAGGCAGATAATAAATTCAACTGGCAGTAGATAAGAAGTGCAAGGTAAATTTCTGCTTGTCCATTTTCATCACATTTTTTAAAGGTTGTGAGGAATACTCGCTATTGGGCATACAAATCTCCAGTGCTGGGGATTATTGCATATTGTATTTGGCACTTTTGACATCTAAAGAAATATTTCAATCAAATTGAACTTAAATACAGGGTTCAGCAGATTTAGGAGAAAATCTATTAGAACGCTGTGGGGGAAATCAAGGGTTCCAACCAAGTTTTGATCATGGTTAAGGCGCTAAACCTAAATCAAAACTCCAATTCAGACTGAATGCGAAGAGTTGCTTGTGCTAGCCATCAAATCAATGGTTCACTGGAGTGGGCACAGGTACTGCCCATAAATCTCAACATCTTAAGAGATAAAGATGAAGAAATGTTAAGGTAGTATAAGACATGTTAGGTACAGTAGCTGGTAAGTCTTTGTGAGTTACCTAACTTCTTTTTGGTAGGTGATGAGAACCCACGTTAAAGCATGAGACTAAGAAATATGGAAGTGTATCATGATCTAAAGTAAAATTTTTGTTTAATAATCATGCAAAAGTGTTACATTTTATATTCACAATTTTTACTCCCTTAAATCATAACACTAGAAAAAAACCTGAAAAATTATCAACTCAACCCCCCTAATCTTACAAATAAGGAAACCAAGATCTAAGGAAACCAAGATCTAAGGTGGCAAATGACTTGCCCAAGATCATTCTGGTAATCAGAGGCAGAATATGAATTCAAGCTCAGGTCTTCAGTCTCTCCGATTTAGAGCTCTTTCCACTAGACAAAGAACTTTCAAATCTTAACATGCCTTAGTAGAGTTTGGTCCTACACACACACACACACACACACACACACGCGCGTGCGCGCACACATGTGTATCAGTTAACGTGTGTATGTGTATGAATACACACCTACATATCTACATACATATTTTTTTCTTTTTTTGAGGGCAGTGTCACTGGCCCTCATATGTGGGACCCGAACCGGGGCTTCTGGCTTCCCAAGCCAGCACTTAACCACCGTGCCACTCGGTGGGCCCACTACATACATACTTTTGTAGTACTTGAAAAGACTGGTCCTTTGATAAGACATTCATGTTTTCTGAATGACCCACTGAAAACCAAATCTCAATGTCTATGTTGATATTTTTTGAATATATTAATTATAAGAAGCATAATGGTTAAGAGCATGGGTTCTAGAGTAAAAGACCTGCTTGTAATCCTCTAATTCCAGCTCTGAGATTTAGTTAATCAGGTAACCATGGACAAATTTGCTTAACCTTTCTAAGCCTCAGTTTCCTCACCTGCAAGTGTTTGGGAAAAACAGAACTGACTTAATATGATATTTTTGAGGATTAAATAGATGATTATGGTAAAGGACTCCACCCAGGACTTAGCACTTACTCAATAATTTAGCATTATCATTGTCTACTGTCTCTGGATTTTCAACAAAAGTGCCCTAACAAAAGTTTTCTATATATTTAAAATACACACACACACATAATTATATACTATCTGTTCTTTTGAACATAGTATAGGCGTCTAAGAATGCTATTCAAGAAAACTTCTTGGGCCGGCCGAGTGGCACATTGGTTGGGAGCTGGCCTGGGACGCCAGCGGCCCTGGTTCGGGTCCCACATGTGAGGGCCAGTGACATTGCCCTCTAAAAAAAATAAATAAATAAAATAAAACAATATTTAAAAAACAAAACAAAAAACAACATGGATTTTCTAAAAAAAGAAAACTTCTTTTGTTTTCCTTTTCGGGAGATCAAACTCTTTTTTTTTTTTTTTTTTTTTTTTTTGAGGGCAGTGTCACTGGCCCTCGTATGTGGGAACAAACTCTTATTCCAAATTGATTTTTAAATTCTAAAATGTCCAGTGCTTATAATGAGAGTTTAGAAGTTAAACAACAAATTGTTTTCTGCTTTGTCAGTTTTCCATTCCTGGGAACAAAATGAGTTTGGCTGCCTAAATTCTGCAAAGAGGAAATGCAATTGGCTCAGAAAGAAAATGAATACCCCTGCTTCTCACCAAGTGCCCTTTTGGTATTCAGACACAAAGGGCACTCTCCACCTCATTCATGGTGACAGTGAGAGCAAATTATTTCCAAGATTTATTGTGCATTTACTTTTTAATTCTTATTAGAATCTGAAATTAAACAAATTTTAGAAAGGCCCTTTTTCCACATATGTAATTGTGCCTCAAATAAAGTATTACCCCCTCCCCCACTTCCTAAAATGCTGAGTTTATCATAAGTGTAGTATTCTAGCAGAATAGTATTACTAATTCTTCAACTCAAAGAAATGACCTTTTTGTGCTGCTTACTTCCTAAAATTTAATTATTTAAGAAGCTAACTCCTCTGGTCTAAATTTTTTTTTACTAATTATTCATGTTCTATGATGCTCGTTGAACAACTGAAAGGATACATTTACATACATTCATTTTAATAATCAAATGTCTAAGCAAAACTTATTTCATTCACTGTAAATCTCAGGGTTATTTATGAAGGTGCTACTGTCTGGGTTTCCTAGAGTACTCTGAAATTTCAGTTACATAATATATAATTTAATTTGAAAGCAAATCAATACTAGAAACAAATTATTTGATCATCATCTTTTTATAAAAGATTAAACAGCCACAAATTTTTTTACCAGGGCTAAAATGCATTAAATTACATTTCACTGACATAAGATCAAAAGAACCTCATAAATACAATGCAGTATTTTACCAGAGTGAGGTTATTAAAAAAAGAAGCTAAACCAAGAAATATTCCCTTTGGAAAACAAAACTGTTTTTAAGTAATTTTAAAACTCTCTTGACATTTGATACATTTTTTTTAAAAAGTTTATCTGATAAACAAAATCATTAAAGATTGCAGGAAAACAAGCCTAAAGAATTATCCACAAAGTTGTTTTTTTTTCCAAAATGCAATGCTACTCTTCAGCTATTACAGATGACCAAGAAATATTCATATATTACACATTAAGCTGTTTTTAAATTGTATAATTCTTCTAAAATTATTCTTGGCCTAAATTATAATCTGACCATGAGACATATAATATGGTTAAAACTACCTCTTGCCAATATGCAATATTATAGTTTTTAAGTAAAATATAAAATCTAAGTTAATAAAATTTGCATGTTTTATTAGCTTAAATTTATAAAAAATTTAGGAAAACAGAACTGGCTTCTCTCAGAGAGGTTAAAAATAATTTAAAGTCACCAGAATTTTGTAAAACAGATGACAGACTGGTCAAATAAATGTATTGCAATATCTAATCTCATGGGATTGGGGATTTTATGAATATACCCCAAATTACATAACATTGGGGGATGGGAAAATGGTTTAAGGTTTTTGAAAAATATTGTATGGGAAGTTAACAGGGATAATTTTAAAAATATATGTTATTACAGAGAAATACTTTAACGAGAAATAGAATTAAAGAGTCAACACTATCTCCAGATGCGGATTTCTCAAATGTCACCAAACTACCCATTCTGCTAAAAAGTACTTTTCTATACATGCAGCACCCAGAGTATCAAGTTTGTAAATCCCTACCTTTTGTATATATCTGTATTGCTTTACTGCTGCATGTAAGCACTGAAATGCACATTTCAAATTAATTAGGATTACTATCTTGGAGTCCATTTTAAGTTTTTTTAGGAAGATATCTCGGTAAATCTAAGAAAAATGTTGAGACATACTTCCTTTCCAACATCCAGAACACTAGAGTAGTTATAAATATGGCTTCCCTCCCACCCACCCACCCCCACCCCCACCCCCACCCAGGTAACTTATTTCATCTTCATGAATGGTTTCATTTTTCAGTGCTAATATAGTTCTAAACATACCCTCCTACCTAATTTGGGGGTAAAAGCAATTATTTTAATTGTTAAACAGCAGCTCACCAAATTAACAGAGATGTTCAAGGAAAGCTACTTGGTTTATAATAAAATCTAAAGATTATATAATAAGCTCTGATATTGTCTTTCCAGCAATTTCCTATAGTGTCAAAGGCAACAGAGACAACATCCAGTTTTACAAGAGGAAAACAAGGAGTTAATTAAATACATTTTCTCATCAACTAAGAATTGCCTTCTCTTTTGTCAATATTACAAGACATTCAATCTTCTGACAAAGGAAAAATGAACACTTCACTTGCCTGTTTAAGAAACTAAATTGGGAGCATTACCAGTCATAGACTTAATTAAGTTATTTCTAGGGAAGAATATTTAAAGCAAGGAGACTATTTAAAGTTCATTGCCAGCTGCTAAATTTGGGGGGAACGGCCTGAACAAGATAACCCCTATGTGTCACTGGCCTTTTTCCCCACCACCCACCCTACACCAACCCCCATTGTTCTATGTAAAACCCACAGCTAATAGTATCTAAATAGCAAAAATTGCTACATTTATGTTGCAGATGATCACTGAGGAACTCTTCGGAACCGGATTTACCGGCTGTTCCCTTCCCCAACATAAAATCCAAATTTCAGAAAAATATCAATCACAAACTGGTGGAGGAAAGGACCACAGCTTCCCTTCCAGACTGATGGATGTCACTCCAAGAAGCGGCTGAGGAAATCTCCAGGTTACCATAATACATCGACACCCCCCCCCCAAAAAAAATCATTTAAACTGACGTTTCATAACGAATTTATTTTTTAAAACCTGGTACCAAAACCCTTGAAAAGTACACAGCCCATAGGGTAGAGGCTCCTTTTCCCTATGAGCCACCCAAGCAGCACCCAGAGGCAGCAGCACGCAGGGTTCCGCGCGGGGCTGGACCCCTCGCGCCCCACTTCCTCCCCGAAGCGGGCTGGCGGGCAGAGATGCGGGTGTCGAGGAAGTGGGAGCCCGGCCCGCCGGCGCCGCGTCGCCCTCCCGGCTACCTGCCCGGGCCTGCGGGAGCGCCGCCCAGCGCGGACACCGGCACGGACACAAACACTCACCCATCTTTCCTCTTGGCTTTGTAGACGTGACCATAAGTGCCTCGGCCAACTTTGCAGCCCTCGTATTCAAACAGGTCCTCGACCCGCTCCCGCTCGCTGCTCAGCTTCACTTTAAAGTCATAGTCCATTGTCACAGCCTCCAAGGCCGGGGAGCTGGGTCAGGGGGCCGGGGGACAGGGGTGGGGACCCGGGAAGCACCGGCAGCCGCAGCCCCCGGGAACCCGCCCGCTCTACACCCGGCGGCCGCAGCACCAGCCCGACTGATGCGGCAACAGCAGGAGGAGGCCCCGCGAGAGCGCCGCGGACATCCAGGGGGGCAGCGGGGCAGAGGCCGGCCGCGGGCGGGGTGGGACGGGGAGGCTCCCCCGGGTGCAGGAGAGCAGAGGGACGCGGGCTGGGGGTGGGGAGCGGGTGTCTCTGCCCTTGTCCCCGCGGGCTCCCCGGGCGCCGGCTCTTCTGCTCCCTCCGGCCGCGCGTTCTGCTCCCGCTGCGGGGAGCGGCGGGGCGGCCACGGCGGGCTCTCCTCCTCCCAAACGCGCACTCACGCCTCACCCGCTCGCTCTCTCACACACGCTCACACTCACTCACTCACTCACTCACTCTCCCATACACTCCAACAGAAAGGCAGCCCCGCACAACAGCCGGTACCTCCTCAGAGAGAGGAGGAGGGAGGGGAATCGCGGAACACGGCCGCGGCTGTCGCAAAAACGTCGCGAAGGCTCGGGCTCCCTCCGGCCCTTCCTGCAGCCCGCTCCGCAGCGGCTGTCTGCCCCCGCTGGGGCCGGCACCCCCATGCCAGTGTGAAGGGAGCCGGGCAGCCACTGCCCAAAGCTGCCGCCAAACTCACCACGTGGACCGTCCTGACGGCGGCCAGGGCCCCAGACTACAATGCCCAGAATGCACCAGCCGCCGCTGTTGCCGCCCCTTCCACGACTCCACCCCATACAGTGGGACTATGGGGAGCGTTGCATGATGGAATTAGTAGTCCAAAATGAGACTAGTTTCAATCACTTAGGAAAAATTATTTTTTAACAGCGATATCGTTAGTGTCTGACCTGAGCCGTAAACTTAACCAAAGAAATTCACGTGTGAGGGAGGCTGGTTTGTATTGGAATCACATTTTGTGCCGCTTCTGAACTTCAGGTATTAAAAGACGTCATCATTATCAAAAAGATGTCTATATATTGGTAAAGAGCTATATATTTGTAAACAGTCTTTCACCATCTGATAAGGGCTGCGCAATGATAGCATACTGACAGACATTTCAAAACGTCAATAAAAGTGAACCAATGAGTGTCCACACTAATCCTACCTGTAAATAGTGTTACTCTTGGGACACATGAGCATTCGAATGGTTCCCATCCATTCAGAGGGGACATTATTTTGAGTATGACCTCCTGTGCCCGTGTCTATCAGAATAGCAATTTTTAGCCATGATTACAGCAGTGGATCTACATCCATGGAAACTAATTTGCTAATAATTTTAAGGCAGGAATGGTGTCAGCTGGAGGAGTCCCCATATCCTGACAATTATCCCTCATTTGGTCTCAACCCTCTTATTTAGATGTCTATTTTTTATTTTAATTTTATGCTTGTATTTATTTTACATTTTCCAGTTGCTACCGTTTCCACTAAAGCTCCCCACTCCCCAAAGCACATGTAACCACTCCCACTTTTAATTCCCCCCCTAACAATTTTTTTCACATTTCCATGGTATTCATTATATTGTTTTGTCTTTTATTTCTCTTCTCCTGCTATATTTTAAATTCCTATAGGAAGTCATATTTGCATCTTCCATAACACCTAGTATAATGCCTTGATTGCAATGCACTGGAAACATTTGTTGAATTAATGAGTAAGCATGTTTATGTCAAAAATATTCATATAAAATGATGACAATGGTATCATTTTATGAAAAATCTTCAAAAGGGTTCTTCTCTTATATAAATTTCCTTGGAGAAAATAGTGACCTCACCACTGTTTTAAATGATGTTGTTTTTACCTAGTACATTATTCAGTGGCTATGTACACTGACCAGTTAGGTGAACCTGGATTTGAATCCTGCTTTGTCATCTATTAGCAAAATGTCCTTGGAGCTTCATTTCCTTTCTTGGAGAAATGGAGATGTAAAACGCTGCAGCTTACAGTAAATACAAGCCAAGGTAAACTTACAGTGATGAAATGTTATATGTTTCTATTCAATCATGCAAATTGGGTGCTTCTCTAGCAGGACTGTTTCCTTTGCATCAAGAATAAAATTATTTCCCTAAATGTGGGTTTAGAATAGATCTTCCTGAATAATATATTTTGCATTTCTTGAGGGATGTATCTTTTTTTGTCCAAGTATTTACTCATAGTTCTGAAGAAACCAAAGCACCACACTGGAGGAAAAGTTGTGAAGAAACATGGAACTGGGCTTGGCTCTGCACTTGTGTGCCAGCCCCCATCCCCCATCTTCTGTACCACCTGCATATGACATTCCCAAACACTGAAGATCCCAGACTTCGTAAAATGTACTCTTGACTACTATTTTGACTCGATCCACTCTGTGGGTAAAGGTAAGAATTCTTCCTGAAGAAACGGAGTGTTTCTTTAAATGAAAATTATATAGATTTAAGATGCATGGCATGATGTTTTGATATACATATACATAGTAAAATGATTCCTATAGTCAAACTAATTAACAGTGTTATTACTGTCAGTAATTCTGGGGCAGGAAAGGAAACTGCCCTTGGACCAAGGAAGAGAAAAGCCTACTTTTCTCTCTGAAGCTAGAGTGAGAGTTGGGGGTCTGGACTCCAGTTTGGGGGATTATGGAGGTGTGAGGTAAGCTGGTCTCTCAACACAGCATCAAGGTGGGCAGCTAAGGAAGAGACAGTCACTAGGGCCCCAGGCAGGAGAGCTTGGCTAATGTGTTAGGAGCAATAATATCTAATATCCAGTTTTAGGATTTTCTTTTCTGTGCGGTCATTTCCTTCTGTTATCCCCAGCTATCAGGTGGTCTTACCTAAGGAGCCCGTGTCCATACTAGCATGAGGAAAGGGAAGAGCAGCAGCCAGAGATTCAATTATAAAAGGTAAAAAGTGGCCTGCAGAGCCAAAGCAATGAGCTAGGAAGGACTCATAGCATGTGTTAGTATTCTGAAACCTTGAGGAATGGAACCTGTTTTTAGAATGGACTTCCCATAGATCAAAGGGATGAAGCTTCAGACTTAATTTTTATTTAAACGAATTGAACATATCAGGGACATGGAGCTGTCATTTCAGTTTGATTTTCAACCTCAGGTCCTACTGATATCACATGTCTCTTTGCCTCATGATGACTGCCAGTGACATTGTAGAGTCTATGACCCACGTTGGTCCATGTTCCAAACAATGCACAAATAATGATTGTGCTTCTTTTCATAAAATGTGGTTTTATTTACATTATAAACCTAACATCTCCAGTCTTAACATGCCCCTTCAAATGCCAGTCCCACATTTCATCTACCTCCTGGTCATCCTAAGGGAATATTCTACTGTCATGTCAAACTCAAAATTTCTGAAACAACATACCATGCTGTGCCATTCCTTCAAATAGCAATGTCAGTAGACAGACATTCTATTGTTTCACTGCCAACCCCACGAGTTCAGGCTTTCCTTAGCTTCATATTCATGGCCAAATATGCCTCTGTCTATCCTTTTCTCTAAGGCTGGATGCTTCCTCATGACATCTCTGACCTTTATAGTCCTACCCATCCTCCAAAACTTGGTTATGAAGCCCGGGTTCTTGCAATGGAATATAACCTTTCTTCACCATGAACTCCATCCCTGGAACCCTTGCACTTTATGTGTAACTTACATAGAAACATCACCTCTACCTTGTATTTTAATCATTTCTTTCATGCACTTAAAACCATTCGTCCTTTAATAAATGCCTTAATGACTGAGTCTCTGATTGACTCCTCTCTGTGTCTCCTAGAGTGCCCAACACATAGTTTGCATAGTTATATTGAATTAGAATTTGTTTCATTGAGTTGATTTCTCCAAAGGTTGAAATGGACCTTAACGATAATAAAGGGGTTGAGGCAGTCATATTAAAACATTTAACATCTTGCCTCAGTCTTGCTCTAAATATGTACTTTTTGGAGCACGCAAAAAGATTTAGTGCGTCTGGATATATTAATGTAAAAAGCCCAGTGGGTCTTCTCAGTGTTGATCACTTCCTGCCTCTACAGCCTTTGATTCCATTTTCTCACTCAGTCTCAAAGTGAGTTTTAAATGGAAAGTCTCCAGCCTTCCATTCTGAAGGTGCAGTGTTCATCATTTTTATCATCAAAAGCATATACTGAGCATCCTCATCTGAGTACAGTTAGACACAAGAAAGAGCAAGCAGTTAGATCAATCGACACTCTAGCTTTTTTTAATTTTTCAAAGAAAATATTGATGCAAAAAGTTTCTCAGCTAACTATCATCATCCAGAATATAATTTAGACCTTAGAAACAACCAGAACCAAAAAACACTTTCAAAAATAACTTTCTTTTCCCTTCCTCATCATGTGAGTGTCATTTGTTCTTATAGACTCATTTCCTCTGCATGACTGGAAACATGGCCACTAGCAGTTGCTGAATTTTACATCAGACTATGCCTGTCATCAGAGAAGATTCTGTTTCTCAATTTCTGTTGTAAACATTCCAGGAAGGGCTCTGGTCCAGCTGGGTCTAGGGCCAGACCTGGACTAACAGCAGTGTGGCCATGGCAGCAGGGTCACACGACAGAGCCCCTTCATCAGGAGGGATGAGGGAGATGGGGTGGGGAGCTCGCAGGAGAAGGGAGAAAGCTCAAAGTACTGTGAAGGAAAGGAAACAGGTCAATGCAATGGAAGATTGCTTTAGATTGAGTGGATGGCCAAGGACTCTGTGAGGTGACAATGCTTAAGTGAAACCTGACTGATGAGGAGCAAAACCTGCTAAGGTGAGGGAGCAAAGTAGTCTAGGTAGACTGGATGGACTGTAAGTGCAAAGGCCTTAAGCTGGGAACCAAGGAGCAAAAAGAAGTCTTGTGTGATAGGAATGTCATGAGTACAGGAGGAAGTTGCATGGCTTGAAGGCAAAGAGGTAGGCAGGGAGCAGATTATATAGGGCCTTTTAGACTGTAGAAAGGAGCTTGGATTTTATTTTCAAGGCAATAAAAAGCCATTGGAAGCTTGTAAGGAGGAGAGTGACTAGATATGATTTATGCTTTAAAAAGAATGCCCTGATTGTTATATGAAGAATGGATTGTAGAAGGGAAGACTGAAAGATAGATGATAGATAGATGATAGATAGATAGATAGATAGATAGATAGATAGATAGATAGATAGATAGATAGATATGGGTTTGCTGATCAGTTGGATGTGAAGTAAAAAAGTGGAAGGCATCAAGATAACTCCTGAGGATGTTGCCCTCACTGAGATGGGGAAGACTTTTTGAAAGGAACAAGTTAAGGAGAAAAAAGTAAGAGCTCCATTTTGGGCACCAAACATGAGATGTCTCAGGGATTTAAGTAAACACATCTAGTGGGCGGGTGGATACAGGAGCCTAAAGCTCAGAAGAAAGGTCAAGGCTGGAGGTAAAATGTGGGAATCACCAACCGCAATAATTAATTATATCACCTGTAAAGTGTGTTACAGTGGGAAAAGCACAGATCCCTGGGCACCTCCAATATTCAAGGGCTGAGTAGAGGAGGAACGAGAAAGAGGAGGTGGCCAGAGGGTTATTTGGGAAATCAAGGAGTGTGACATCACAAAAGCCAAGGAAAGAATGAGTTTTGAAAAGGAGAGAATGGTCAATAGTGTTGAATGCTGCCAAGAAGTCAAGCAAGATAAAGATTGTAGTGTTGAATTTGTCACAGTGTTTCTTAACTTCTTCTAAAACTATCAATCCCAACTCCACACACCGAGGACCAAAATTGTCTACCTCTATAAAATGTTAATATCACAGATGTACTGTATATCTGTTTATGTACTATAGCACTTTGGAAGGTCACAAGCCATTGTAATATCCAAGAATTTTTTGGCCCCCTAAGAACCAAATTTCTCCCCTTGTGGGTGATATTACCCCACTGAGAATGCATGATTTATCAATCAGTTTATAGATCATTTTTGACACTCAGGGTAGTTTTGGTGGTAAGGTGGGGGTTGAAACCAGTCTGCACTGGATTGAAGAGTAAGTTTGAACTAAGGAAATGGAACAGTGAATGTAGATAAATTTATTGCGGAATGGTTAAGGGAACTAATTCCGTAGCCATGCGGCCTGGCTTCTGTATGCAAACCAGCAACAGGCAAGCTGCTTTACTTCCTTGTGCCTCAATTTCCTCACCTGTGAAATTGGAATGGAGTAGTAACTACCTCACAGGGTGTTATGATCATTAAGGGAGTTAACAACATAGGCAAAGTTGTGGCTAGCATATGGCAAGTGTTCTGTGCATGGTAGCTATTATTTTTCTCATTCGCAATGTTAACCATGAAGGGGAGAAGAAAGATAGGGCCTACAGAATCAGGGACATCGCTGAAAGTGAACATGGAATTGAAGGAGGCTTTATGAGCCAGAAGAGACTAGAGACATTTCATTGCTAATTAGATGGAACCAGTCGCAAGGGAGATATTGAGGTTAATCGATAGCTCTATACCTCTAACATAGCAAGAGAGAATAGACCAGAGCATAGGCAGGAGACTTGTGCCAGAGCATCTTTTCTGTGGTCATCAGATGGGAAGGAGGAAAGGATGAGAATCATGATCACATATCTGTTGCTGCCTTACAATCAACCCCAAAACGTAGGGTGTGAAACAATGATGTATTATTTCTCACGGTTCCATAGATTGGCTGGGATCAGCTGAGTGGCCCTGCTGGTCTCCCCTGAAGTTATTCATGTGGCTGCAGGCAGTTGCCAGATAGGCTGGAGGGTCTAAGATGACCTCATTTATATGTTTGTAGTCATGGTGCTGTCTCTTGGTTGGGCCTCTCCACATGGCCTCTCCCCATTCAGCAGTCAAGCTCAAACTTCCTTACACCTTGTGGGTGTCCTCTAAAAGAGCAACGGTGAAAACTCTAACATCTCTTGAGCCCTGGACTCTAGCACTCAGAGCATTTCTCCCACTACATTCAGTCAGTGAAAGCAAGACACAAGACCAGCCCAGATTCAAAGAGTGGGCAAGTAGAGCCCACTTCTTGATAGTAGGAAGGGAAAAGTATCGTGGCCATGTTTGTTTGTTTTTTTCCCTTCAGGCTATCCAGGTATAAGTACATATGAATCTGTAGATTTGGTGAAAGTTGAAGCAGTTCCTTTTCAGATGGCTTTGGTTTTCTCTATAAGGTAAAAGAAAAGTTCACCTGCTATGGTGAACAGACAGAGGTGGAAGGAAGAAGAAAAGCAATGATTGCATGTCTGGAAAGACAACAGATTTCAAACAATCTCTGGGCTGAAGGAGGAGGAGAGCTGGCAGGGTATCACTGCAGGACTTCCAGCCAAAGTCGAGGGTCTGTTTGCAGGTGCGGCCAGGCATTTATATCAAAATTCATCTGCACTATTGTGAGATTTTCATCACCAGCACTCAACAGCCCAGGTGAAGGCCGGGCAAAGACAGATGTTGGATTCATCGGGGCTTAGGGCCTTGCCAGGTGGGTATGATGAAAAGAAGACGAGGCAAGGGAGGTTAGGATTATTAGCCACAGAGGAGGTAAAATGACAGACTGTGACATTTAAGCTGAGTAGGGAGGAAAATGAGGACAGGGTTTTTCCCTTTTTATATCATAACACTGGCTTGAATTTTTTTAATTTATTTTTTTTCAAGATAATTTAAAAAATAAATACCTGGCCTCATTCCTTGCTTCCTTAATACTGGCGTACAGTAGAAAGACCCTTCCATCATACGAAATCAAATAGCTGAAAAATAGTATAAGTGGCAGGTTAAGAATGCTTTTTTTCTCTTCTTAGCTAATAGATTCCCATTGCTATGACTGATAAGAGCATCCCAAACTGAAAATCTCTCACATTCGTTGTTGATGAATTCTGCTCTTGTGCTCTAGAAGTATTAGGGAGAATTTACCTCTTTAAATTGATATACAGTACTATAATCTTGTCCTTTTTCCCTCTATTGGACATCTTTTTTCTTGCATAAGCATATTACTTTCTATTTTTCAGTTCAAAATGTATTTTGCTACACAATAAATAGTGTAGCAAGTAATATATAGGAATACAGCTTACTTTCGTGTTTACTTTTTCAAGGCTTCTTGTTCCAGTATGTTTCACTTTCGAGCTACCTGGCCAATGTCGCTCAGACCCAATCACCAGAAAAGCCATGGTTCCTGTACAAACATGGATCTCCTTTAAGCCACAGAGCTCTCTTTCTGTCACTCATAAACATGGTTAGGTCACCTCTGCAACCATCTGACACTTGATATCCAAAGTTGTTTGTTTCCATACAACTCCATGCTTAGAAACTCCGGAATTTTTTCTTCTTTCATGACTCTTTCCCTCTTTCAGCCAAGGTCAAGTTCCATCAGATATTGTCCTTCCTGCTCCGAAACCCTACATCCTGTTTAAATTTTAAATTGTTTTCTTTACATCATCCCTCTGCTCAAAAATCTTCAAGGACCCCATGTGACCTTTCGTTGCCTACGGCATATAGTTCAAACTACTTCATCTAATGTTCCAGGTTTTGTATTGACGTTAGCCTGACTTATGAAAATGCTTTAAGGAAGCTTGCAACAGAAACATTCAAATTAGATTAAATTAGCTTCACATAGCTAAGTTTTCCACAAGCTGAGCTCTCCTGTGTCTCTAATATCCTAACCAGTTTCTCATAAGCTGCTTCCTGTCCAGTAAGACAGTGGTTCTCAGCCTTGGGTGTCCTTGGGAAACAGGTGGGAATCACCCCACCAATGCTGATGTGATTGATCTGGGCTCCGGCTAGGCATTGGGAGTTTTAAAGCTCCCCAGTGATTCTAATGAGCATTCAAGGTTGAAAACCACTACATTAGCACAAGTTTATTGATTGTCCCTAAAACATTCATCATTCCGCTCCTTTTCCCACACTCCACTTTTCTTCTTTGCTTCCCTAAATCCCACCGAATGCCCATAGCAATGCCTTCTTTACACTTATTTGGCACTTAGCGCACGTGCTTCTTTCACCTTTGTGAGTTTATCTTGTCTCCTCAACAGGATTCTAAGGTGTAGAAGCACAGGGACTGTTTTTTACAGCTCTTTTTATTCCTGGAACCTAACACAATGCCTTTCACACTACGTATTATAGTGTGTTTTAGGGAAGATGGCGATGGTGATGATGGTGATATAGCACATGCCATGTCTGTGCTCTGACCGTACGTATCCCTTCAGATTTCTTTCTCTCTTTGTGAGACTACCACCCTTGGACTACTGAATCCCTTTCCACACACAAAGCTGAAGTGCCTGGGAATTAAGGCCCCCCTCCACTGCCTTAACTTAATGACTATGGGTACAGGTATGAATACTCCTGTGTGAATACATGGTCTCTGACTGGGACAGCATTGGGGTGACATACCGTTTCTCCTGTGTTTCCTCTGAATTTTGTCAAAGTTGATATTGCACCTTTATTTGGGCTCCTTACCTACCGAGTTTCACATCCCCACTCCCTTACTGGTTTTTCATGGGATCACTTTCTAAAAAGAGCCTTTTCACATGGCTCCTTATCTAAGGTTCTGCCTTTGAGGGGGCGGGGCAGAGCCAACCTAAGACAGATGTTAATAATATGATAATATAGCAATAATCAATATTATTTTTTGAATATCTTCTATGTGCTAATCAATGAGCTATTAACTCATTTAATCCTCAGAATTAGGTAGGTACTATGGTTGTATCCTCATTTTACAAATTAGGAAACTGAAACATATAGAGATTAAATAATTTGCCCAAGGCAAATTAGCAAAAGAAGAAACTGAAAAAATAAAGAAAAGAATAAACATACAAGGTAAGGACAGCAGAGGATCAAATCAAATTTAAAAATGAATGAATTTCAATCAAATTACTATTTAAGCTCTATGGATTTCTTAGAAACTACACTAACATGTATCTCACCCCCTGCCTTTTTTTTTTTTTAAATAAAATGAGTTCTGAGTTCTGATAAGCAAATTACAAACTTTCAAACACAGTCACTTGTAGATGAGAAACTTCATTTCTAAGTGATGGTCAGAAAATCCTCCTGTTCTTCTACTCCCCTAACCCACCCACCCAAGACACACTCCTGCCCACAATACTTTCTTTATAATACGTATATCTGATCCCAGGAAGTAAAACCTCTATTTGGACTATTAATAATTTAGATTCACTACAAATTAAATGTGTATTTTTGGACTAGCCTAGGAACTATGCTTTTGACCTGGAACATGCATTCTAAATTACAAATAATGCTTATTGAAATTAGTTCCCACCACTTCCAATTTTATGTTCTTGTCTCCTATTCTCCTGACTCCTACCCAATTCATTGCAGTCTCTTCCAGATATGACATCTTCATGTTTAAAAAAAGACAGCTTTCAATAGGACATTTGTGGACTATTTCTTACACAGAAGTTAGTCCCCCTCCCACCTACCCTCTGCTCCATCCCCAGTCTGTTATTCATCTGACAGTATTTACTGAGTCCCTATTGCATGCTGTGCCTGCTGGCTGCTATGAAAACAGCTGGTATGGTGTCTGCAATATAGTGGATACTCATTAATGTTTGCTTCCTCTTCCTTGACATTGACCTTCACATGAACTTGACTATCCCTGTTCTGATGTCTCTTCTAGTAAAAGATATGCTTTCAGTTTACACTACTTTGCCAATGCCGAGGATGTCTTTTTATAAGTCTGAGTAGACTATGATAACTTTTGACCACTATTTAATATATACAGGGCAGATGCCATTATCTTTGGAAGCTGAAAGCCGGGAAAGGTGAGGGGTTTCCTGAAGTTATCTATAGCTATTTGGGATTCATGGGACTCCTCTGTGGGTCGCATTTCCAGGGATATCTATGGTCATCAAAATGGAAAGTTAGCTTAGGTTAACTTTATTTATAGATATGATTTAATTTTTTTTATTAATTTCAGGTGTACAAAGCAACATAATAGTTAGACATTTAAACTCCCCATTAAGTGATAACCCACCCTGCAAGCTACTACCTCCCTGACAACTTATATAGCTGTTACAATATCATTGACTATCTTCCCTATGTTGTACTCCACATCCCATGACTATATATATCTATATATTTAGTTATAGTTGATATTCAATATTATTCTACTTCAGCTTCAGGTGTTAAGAGCATTGGACAGTCCAAGTCCAGTGCCCATCTAGCACCTTACATGATCTTTACAACAGTGTTGATTATATTCCCCATACTGTGTTAACCACCAATTTGTATTTCTTAATACCTTTACCTTTTTCACCCTGTCCCCAACCCCATTCCCATTTATCACCCTGATAGATCTAGTACCTATTTGGCACCATATCTAGTTATCACAATATTATTGACTATATTCTTTATGCTATACCCTACATCCCCATGACTACTGTGTAACAACCAATTTGTACTTCTTAATCCCTTCCCTTTTACACCCATCCTTACCCCCCCCCCCAGTCTTAAAGAAGTATCTCTAAGATTCTTTGTAATACTTGTTTGGTGGTGGTGAACTCCTTCAGCTTTTTCTTGTCTGGGAAGCTACTTACCTGTCCTTCAATTCTAAATTATAGCTTTGCTAGGTAGAGTAATCTTGATTGTATGTTACTTTTCATCACTTGGAATATTTCCTGCCACTCCCTTCTTGCCTGCAAAGTTTCTGTTGAGAAATCAGCGGCAGTCTTATAGGGGCTCCCCTGTAGGTAACTAACTGCTTTTCTCTTGCTGTTTTGAAGATTCTCTCTTTGTCTTTAACCTTTGGCATTTTAATTATGATGTGTCTTGGTGTGGGCCTCTTTGGGTTTTGGGGTTTTTTTTAAAGATTTTTTTTTATTGGGGAATTGGGGGAGGGAACAGCGTTGGGGAATTGGGGAAGGGGACCAGACAAGTTGCTGTCTTCTTGTTCTGCAGTCTAGTTGCAGAGGACGTTGCTTCACTAGCCCATGTTGGTATCATCATTGCATTCTTCCCGGATGAGGCAGATCGGCCGCCAGCCTCTGGATGGTCACTCACCACAGCTATTGGCAGCTCATACCGGCTGTTGGCCACTCACGCTGGCTGCCGGCCACTCACTGTAGCCCATGGCAGCCCACTGCAGCAGGGGCTGCAACCCACACAGTCGCTGGGGCTCGCAGCCCAGCTCCAGGTGGAGCTGTTGTTCACCATTTTAGCTGTAGAGGGCAGTGTCACAGGTCTCATATGTGGGATCTGATGTGGGGTCTGAATCAGGGTCACTGGTGTCTCAAGCCAGCTCCCAACCAATGCGCCACTAGGCCAGCCTTCATTGAGCACTTTTTTTTTTTTGAGTGCAGTGTCACTGGCCCTCATATGTGGGACCCGAACCAGGGCAGCTGGCTTCCCAAGCCAGTGCTCAACCACCGCGCCACTTGGCTGGCCCCATTGAGCATTCTTATAACCAGTGTTTGGGACTCTGCTTCTGATAGATTGCTTATCTCCATTTTGCTTAGTTCTTTTTCTGGAACTTTGTTCTCTTCCTTTATTTGAGATGTATTTCTTTGTCTCCCCATTTTTGGCTGCCTCCCTGTGTTTGCCTCTCTGTATTAGATAGGGCTGCTATATCTTTCAGTAGAGTGGCCTTATGTAGTAGGTATGCTGTGGGGTTCAGTGGCACAGTCTTTCTGGCCACCTGAGCCATGCATTGCAGGTGTGTCCTTTGTGTGGGTGGTGTGTGCCCCTCCTCTTGTAGTTGAGCCTTGGTTGATAATTGTACATCAATGGGAGGGAATGACCCTTGGGCTCACAGGTTATGAGGACTGGCCTTGACTACAATGGAAGAGTTGTTGTGCAGAGGCTGACCCTATGGAACAGGATCTGCCTCAGCAGGACTCTGGTGCCTGTCCAATCTGCCCCTTTGGTGTATCACTCTTTAAGGCTGCTGGGTAATGCTCCTGTTCATTTTGAAGCTGGCCATTGGGGGCCCGAGCCCCAGGGGCACCTTGGAGGGGAGCCACTATAGGTCAAGTTCAGCCACAGCCTATGCCCCACCTGGGGCCACGCGGGAGGAGCCACAAAGAAATCTGCAGATGGCTGCCCCCTGTGCTGTGCTTGGAAGCACCTTGAGAGGCCAAGCTGAGAACCAAGGCCAGCTGTTGCTAGTGCCAGGCTTAGGACTGCTCAGCCAGAGGTTCAGGACACACTCAAGCCAGATGCTACTTGTCTGACTTCTGTGAACCATTGAGCAACACTAGAAAGTCTGCACCTTGAGCCAAGGCAGGCGGTCTGCATGAAAAAGCCACTGGAAGTGGGCTGGTTGTGCCTGAAAGTTGGGTGAGGCCAGGTCTTGAATCGCCAGGGAGTGGTGAATGAACAGTGGAGACTCAGAAACGGAGGCTGCCTGTGTTCTCAAACCGGAAAGGGGAAGGGCTCAACAAAGAAACAATTGTCTCCACCAGGTCCCCTGTCCAGGAGAAAGCTGCCTCTCCAGTCCCTGTCCCAAGCCAGACAACTCAGTCCCTTCCCCTCCTCCCCATGTCCCTGCCACCTCTCCACCCCCCATCCCAGCGCTGGAGCGCAGAGCAAGCAATTCCATTGGCGGGTAAGTCTACACACAGTCCCTTTAAGAGGAAGTTCTAGGGGTTCAGCTGCACTCAATCTCAGTCACAATCTCTGTTGGTTTTTACAACCAGAAATTATGAGGACTTCTCTCCCAGGTACTGGAATCCTAGGATGGGGTGAGGCTGGGGCCTCTCACTCTTCTGGGGGGTGGGGGGACCCCCATAGCCGAAATATCCTTTCCGATCTTTGATGGTCACACATGGGTGTGGGACCAGCCCGTTCTGCCTATCTGCCCTTCCTACCAGTCTGGAGGTGGCTTCTTCCGTGTGTCCTTAGTTGAAAGGCTTCAGTTCAGCTGGGTTTTAGGATTCTCAATTATGGTTGTTTTGTAGATGTAATTTTGATCTGGCTGTGAGAGATGGTAAGCACAGTATTTACCTACTGTGCCATCTTTGTTGTCTCTGGTTTAATATTTCTAAGTGTCAGTGTATATCATAAATAGGATAGAAATTGCACTTATCTCTTTACCTTTTTCAATCATTTATTCAATGTTATTGTGTGCCTACCGCAAATATTGAGTAGGCCCTGGAAATATCTACAGGAATAAGACCAGAGGCTGCCCCATAGACATCATACGTAGTCTAATCCAGTGGTTCTCAGTCCTAAATGTGCGTGAGAATAATCTGGGGTTTTTTAAAAAACAAAAACCACTGATGCCCAGGCCTCATCCTAGACCAATTAAATCTAAATGTTTTGTCAATCTGGCCCATGCATCAAAATTTTTTATAGCTTCTTAGTGGATTCTAATATGTAGCCAGAATTGAGATCCACTGGGCTAGTGGATGTTAAGGGGTTTAGTTAGGCTAGGGCTGTGAATATATCATGATTACCTGGGGAAGTTTAAAAATGTGCATATATTGTCTTGCCTACCCCTCCCCTCATCCTAAGGGATATTGAGATCCTTAGGGAGAGGAAGGACCATATGAATTTTGGAAAACTCTTTTCTTTCCCTTCTTTAAACAAGTAGGAAGATAATTATAATAACATGTGTAAGTGAAAGGCATGGGTTACTACAAGAGCACTTAGAAGGAAAACCTAACTGAGTCCAGGGAGGTCAGTGAATATTTCTCCATAAGAGATGTCAGAACTGATGACTCCCAAAAGTGCTGGCTTCGGGGGATGGGGGATGCAGATAGAGAGGGAGACGTTGTTTTTCCCCAAATAAAAGAATCAACCTAGGCTAGACTTTAGCCAATGCTCACTCAGCTTTTCCCCCTTCTCTGTCCTTCCCCCCTCACTACTGAGAATTTTTTCCTGAAGAATACTCCATTAGAAAATCACTGACTCAGGCTCTGTTTCTATGGAATCCAACCTAAGATAGTTGATACCTGAAGGAATCCCAGGAAGCAGGATGGACTTCCAGAGTTGCATCATCTGCTGGATGACTGCAATGAAGCCCTTGGTGGAGTATGGACAGTGCAAGCTGATATAACCCCTACTGCTACTGGATGTCTGCCCTGTCAGCAATAGAGACCAACACTGAGCTTTTAAGGAGGCCAAACAGTTGCCAGGTGACAGGTGGATTACACTGGGCCCTTATGACCTGTAAAGAGTAACATTTCATCCTGACTGGGTTTTCTGAGTATGGGTTTGCTTTTCCTGCCCACAGCAATTCAGCCAATACTGCTATTCAAGGACTCATAGAAAATCTGATATTCTGGGATCTCACGTAACACTGCCTCAGAGAAAAGATTCACTTTGCAGCAAGAGGGTGTGATGATGGGCACTGGAACAGAGGCTCCACTGGTTATACCAGATACCACACTGCTCAGAAGCTGTCAGATTGATAGAGTGGCCCAATGGCCTGTTGTGGGCATAGCTGAGGCGGCTCCAGCTTGGAAATGACACATTGTGAGGTTGGAACATTAGTCTTTAGTATGCAATATACTCCTGAAATCAATGGTCATGATGTGGTTCTGTGTCCATAGTGTCCCAGTATTTCTGTGTCCCTATTCTAGTAGGTAGAATACATGGATCCAGAGATCAAGGGATAAAAGTGGGGTCACCATAACTCCCAGTGATGCTATCACCCAGTGATCCATTTGGAGACTTTGGGTTTCCTGCCGCTGAAACGTTACGCTTTGCTAGCCTGGAAATCCTGATACCTTAGACGTGGGACGCTTCCATCAGAGGACATATCAGAGTCCCAGTAAACTTAAAGCTATGGCTGCTCTCTGGTCACTTTGGATTCCTAATGCCAGGAGACTGACAAACAAATCATCAGAAGGAGGTGGGGCTACTACATAATGGATGCAGAGAGGAAAATGCTTGGCACTCAGGAGGTCCATGGTGGGCATTTCTTGGTATTCCATGCCAGATTATAACTATAAATGGGCAAGTATAGCAACTATTTTCTGATAAGGGCATGATAACCAGGGTTTCAACCCCTCGGAGATGGGTGCCTGGGTCAGTCCATCAGTCAAGCCACCTACAGCAGCACACGTGATAGCTGAAGCAGAGGGCAATCCTGGAAAGGTGGTGGACGAGGGAGATAATGAGCATTGTTTATGGCTTGGGACCAGCTGTAGCAGTCGGCACTGTCATTCATCCCATTACCCTCCTCTTATAAAATTTCCCAGAAATTGTGACTAATATAAATTCTAGAGAAACTGTGCTTGGATGGGCTAACTTAATATGAAAAGTAAGTGATATAAGCATTACAAAGGGCAGGCTATAGTGAATTCTGTTTGCGCCCTGCCCAAATCCACTTTCTAAGCTAGTGCATCTCTACTCCAGCTGCTGTGAGTGTTAGATAATTCCAGATGCCGCCTTCTCTGCAGAATTGTCCTTAGTCAAAAAAGGAGCCATGTCACTGATGAGGCTTTGCTGCCCTTCTGCCCCTGCAGACCTCATCCAATAGCATGAGGGTACAAAAAGCTGGCCTTTGGGGTTAAGACTTACTGGTGAATTGTGTGGGATTAGCTGAGGCTCATTCTTGTTTCCTTGTCTTCCCGCCAGCCGTGCTTCCTTCACTCCCTTTCTCCGAAGAACTCTCCCCTAATAAATCACTTGAACATGAATCCTTGCTTTGGGCCTTATTTCTGGAGAACCTGACCCAAGACAGCCTCTGCCTAATAGGGTAGGTGAGATTGATGGGAATAGCGTTGGGTATTTTGGACTTCCTTGCTCGACCTCCATTCTTCCCTTCCTCTAATGTGCCATCTTTTATAAAATCTAGAAAATTAAAAGTGACGTTACCCAGACTTTCTTGCAACCACAGTTCTGCATGCAAATTAGATTCTGCCAGTTAAATGTATTCATTAAGATGTGGAAAATTGAACCAAAGCAGAGGCCATGTTTCTACCCTCTCAGAGCTATTTTTCTGATGGTTTTGGAGAAGTGAGGATTTTTGCAGTGGTGATTCAGCTCCCCAATACCAGCTTTGATGGTGTTAAGCGGTAATGATGGCCCTGGTGGCAGAGGCTTTCCGGTGTTGGCTTCCAGACCACTGTATTGCAGCAGCTGAGGCAGTGCATGCCAGTGGTAACCTCAGAGGTAGTACTTCTCCCAGGTCCATCCTGTAAGAATGTGGGAGTGAGTCTGAGGCTCAGCTTACTGTCCACTCCTCTATCTATTGCAAAGATTTTGTAGCTATCCAATTCCCTATAATATATACCTTTCTGTTTAAAAATGTAGAGTGATTTTTATGTCCTGCCTTGAAAGCTGGCTGATCAGAGCAAGATTCTTTAGTTGTAAGAACCCCAGTAAAAGAACCCAATTAAAGAGAGAGAATGATGTAAAGTCACAGGAGAATCTCACAGATCCATTGGTTGGCAAAATAACTGAGCCCTTTGGGAACTAGAAAGCTCTTTGTTTCTTTTCTAATTATGTATCTACTTGCCTATGGCCTCCATCTGAGAGGTCTTAGCCTTTTAGTCTATATGACCCTTCAGTTCTTTTATTCACAGTTAACCAATAAAAGTCTCCATGACATAATCCCAAATTCCCATAAAATCTGGGACATGTATCCTGTTTCAAGTTGTGGCCAGGGAGGTGAGGTCACATTATTAGAGCTGCTCCTTCCAAGCAGTGGGCAGGTTCTCTGAAAGGAAATGATGGACATCTCTAGCACACAGGTTTAGAAGACTGAGTCCTCCATTTCCCTGGAGGACTCTAAACTATTGATGTAGGTATTAGTTTGCTCGGGCTGCCATAACAAAATACTACAGACAGTGGCTTAACCAACAGAAATTTATTTCTCACAGTTCTGTTGGCTGGAAGTCCGAGATCAAGCTGTTGGTGGGTTTGATTTCTTCTGAAGCCTCTTTCCTTGGCTTACAGACATCTGCTCTCTCTTGCTATGCTCAAGGCCGGCTGTCTCTTTGTGTGTCCAAATTTCCTCTTTTTATAAGAACACAGTACAGATTGGATTAGGACCCACCCTAATGGCCTCATTGTAATTTAACACTTTAAAGACCCTATCTTGAAATTATGTCACATTTTGAGATTCTGGGGTTAGGGTTTCAAAATACAAATATTTTTTTTTTGGGGGGGTGACGCAATTAAGCCCATAACAGGGAGTGTCATTGAAGGTGGTTTCTATTATGCCAGAAAAAGACTATTCAGAAATTTCTCTTTAGGAATGAAATACTGATACATGCTAAAACATGGATGACCCTTGAAAACAGCATGCTAAGTGAAAGAAGCCAATCACAAAAGGCAACATATTGTATGATTCCATTTACATGAGATTTCCAGAATAGGCCAACTCATAGACAGAAAGTACATTAATGGTTACCTGGGGGTGGGGTGGCAAGGAATGGGGTGACTGCTAATGGGTGTGAGGTTTTTTTGGGGGGTGATGAAAATGTTCCCAAATTAGATTGTGGTGATGGCTGCACAAATCTGTCAGTATACTAAAAATCACTGAATTGTATATTTTAAATAGGTGCACTTCATGGTATGTGAATTATAGCTCAATAAAGCTTTTAAAAATACATCTTAAGAGAAATGAAGGAAATACTTTTTTTTAGAAAAATTTTTTCTTTAAACAATTAATATGCAATTTCTCAAGTTCCAAATTCAGTGCCCTAGTTAAACCATAGGCCTTTAAATTTAGTTTACAGCCCTTATTAGTCTAGTGGTAAATGTAGTAAACTTTAACATTCACTGGAAATTAGCCTTTGGCTAACTTTATGTCTCATTCACATATGTATTTAATCATCTTCAAATAAACATTTGAAAATGCATTTATAAATGTAATATTTTATTTCATTCATAAGTACATCAAATGTTGGATTTAATGCCTTCTGAATCCTTAAATAATAATTTTTTAAACTAATCATAAAACATAATACGATGAGCCTAAATTTCTCTTAGACAAACTAGTAAGATTTCAACTTTAATGCCTAAATCAACTATTCAATTTTGCATTTTAAATTTTCATTAAGACTGCCATTCTAAGATGCCAGAATCACTTAAACATTGTAAGAACATAAAACACCAACTATGTAGATGACTCTTTTAATGTTATAGTTTTAATTTTTTTACATTTTTAAATTCTTAGTTGTAAGAAGTCCTCGTGTTAAAAGATGCATACACACTAAAAAGGCCAGGTACCATTCCAGTAACTGAGATTAATTAGAGCAGAGATTTTGGCAGGTCATAAGGCCTGGAAATACTGATATCCAGAATGATTCATTTCTCTGTCCCAATTATCATGTCTAGTCTCCTTTTCTAGTCACTTTGTTGGGCTACAAAACCTGAAGCAAGGTGTTGGATTCAAATTACGTATATTACCTACCTACGCACAAAAATTGGCACCTTCCCACCAGATAAATCACTTGATTGGATTTGGCATTTTTTTACTCTTAGGATATGCACATGATTTTTGGGTTTAAAATTTAAAAAGTATTTGCACTTGAAGGAATAGTACACTCTTTAGAACTGGTGTAGATATTTAAAATCATCTCTGCTTGAACTTTGGATATCTCACATGTGGTTTTTCTCTGACTTGCACTCACAATTTCTGAGGCCACTGAACTAACATGCACTGATCCTGTTGGCAAAAAGTTTGCATTTTTCTCTATTCATCCATGCAGCAGGCTGAGAATATTCTGCCATGTGCTGGGCTAAGTTCTGGGACTACAAGAATGAATAAAACAATTTGTTCAAACTTAAGGAGTTTAGACTCTTAGATGGGGAGACTATAAATAGATTAACAGAAAATCATTGTAAATACTTGCTCAGTGGCTGTTTCCATTGAAAAGGAGGGCATGGACCTTGATTGTCTTATTCTCTGCTATTATCACTGGCACCTAATACATAGGGAAATCAGTCAGTATTTAAGTAAATATGTTAAAATAGAGTTATACAGAGGGAGTTATGGGTGCTCCAAAGGGACATCTTCCTACTTTTTTATGTGGATATTGGGCCGGAGGGTGGGGTAAGGGTGTCACTTCAGAGGTATCAGAAAAAATTCCTTGAAAATGAGCAGAGTCCCAGGAGATAAAGGAAAATAGGTAACAGTGGGTTTGAAGGTTGCGGAATGCATTATTTATATATTTCCATTTTAGTATCTATAACAATGAGCTGATGTCTTTTTCACTTGTCCATCTACCCCTACTACATTGGTAGCTCATTGATGCTAAAAACTACATCTGTGTCACCCAGGTGCTCAGCATTATGGTGGGGATAGAGCAGCTGCCCATTTCAGGAATGAATGAACCAACGAATGAAGAACAGCAGGGCGAGCACTGTGCAGTGATTAAGTCTTCTGGAGGGTAGGGATGTCAGGAAAGTCGCCTGTAACCAGGCTGAGCAGAGTCCCAGCCAAGGGCTAAACTGATGGTGAGTTTGACAAGTGCCTTCCTAGCAAGAAAGTAAAGAAACACAAACATAAGCACTCCAGAATTGATTAGGGTTTGTAATTTCCAGGTCGCAATGAGAACGAAGGGAAAGAGCCTGGCTGGTTAGCTACGTGATCCCTGGACAGAAAGAGAGGAGCAGACAGGCTGTTGGGTCGCACTCTGTAGCCAGGATCCGCAACAAGCGACACCAAAGCGCAAAGCACTTCGAAGAGCGGAAAGCAGGCTGTGTCCCTGGGACTACGCGGCCGCTAGGGGCGCTGAGCAGCCGAGTACTTGACACTGCAGGTGTCCCGGGGGCGCCCAGCGCGGAGATGAGCCGGAACCCCGCAGGCCGTCCTCCGGGATCCCGCCGGACCCAGTTCTCAGGAGCACCCACGAGCGCACGCCGTCAGTGGAGCGTCTCCTCGCCACTGCGGGGTGGCGTGGCCGTGGGGGAAGGTCTGGGGCCTGCCCTTCCCTCTCCGTAGCTTCCCTCTAGCTGGACGACCCTAAGCTGCAGCAGGGCTTCCGGCCTCTCTCTTCAGCAGACGATTAGAGGGCGCAGCCGCCTCCGAAGTCCAGCCCCTCTCTCGTCCCGGTCACAGCCGCTGGGACCCGAGAGAACAGTCGCCGCCGCCGATTCTTCTCTGGGCCGGAGGGCGGCCCAGTTCCTGGAGAGGTGAGCTGCGGTAAAGGTTCTCGGCTCCTCCACTACTTCCGGGAGACGCTGCGTTAGCAGGCCATCCTTGGGGCCCCCATCTCTTCTCCGATTGGTTAACTTCTCTCTCCCTGCGCTCCCCTAACTGGTGATTGGTTCAGATGCACCGTCTGTCACCTGCTTCCCTGTGGGAATCCAGGTAGCTAAGGGAAGCGTTACTGGAGGCTCGGTTGGGAAGAGGTTGGTTGGGCTCCGGAGCCTTGTTATTTATTGTAGTGGGAACCGGACCCCGGCGCGAGCTTACGTCCCAACGGCCAAGAAAGGAACCAGTAGCCGGACAGAGGGCGGGGAGTGGCGAGAAAATGCAGGTTTCGAAGTAAGCTGGACAGACCTAACCCTGGCAACATCCGAATGGTAACGGGATAGGAAGGAAGGCCTTCGAGAGAGGAGTTGTAATCCCAGGAGCAGTGACAAGGGAGGAGGCAAGGCCTGGTTTCTGTTGTGGGAGAAAGGTCCACTCGGGAGATTTTCATGACCTAATTGTTTGGGGATCTTATTTTCTAGGTGAGCGTCTAACAGAATCCACTGGAGATTTTGCTTTGACTTTGCAGCAGAGTTGGGAGACTACCAGCAGTTCCTAGCCTTCAAAGAGACACCTTATTGAATAACTTAACTCTTTTTTATTGCTTCAGATGGGCAGATCGCAAAAAAAGCACAAACCATTGAAGGATGGATACCATTTCATATATTAAAAGCATGTTGAAAGGAAAATAAGGTATTCGGTTTGATTTAATTTGTGGTTAATTGTACGTGAAAATTACCTTTGAGGAGACGTTCTTAAGCTTTAAATACTATTAGGATAGCTTGATTTTATGATAGGTTTTGAAGTTCTTAAATTGTTTAATACAAAAACCATATTACTACTGTACCCACAAAATATGCTCTTTGCTAATGATGGTCTAGTTCTGATTATTTTGAAAATGGAAAAAAACCTTGAGCCTTTAGTAATGTTAATTTGCATTTGATTGGATAGTGCTACTATTAGATCTATTCTTAAATGATGTAATAATCACTGTAAAAAATCCTTGAATTTTAATTTAATGTTAGAATATGCATGAATTTGGATAGTTGCTTACTCATATAATAGTTTAGACTCGTAGGCTAATTTCACTTTATATTTAAAGTAGTTTGCTTATCAAACACTAAGTCAGAATTACAACAGTTGCTTCACTGGCAACCTAGGTTATTTGATCCTCCAGCACCTATTAAGTTATGTTCTATATTACATACCACAAATTATCAAGGAATAGTTTATTTCATCCACAGAACACCCAAATTAGTTCTTAAATATAGACCTGGGCCCTACCCTGGAAAATTCTGACCTAGGATTGGAGATGAGATCTGGGCATTTGTATTTCTTAAAAATTTCTCAAATGAGTTTGACATGCGCTCCCAGTTGAGAACTGTTGCTTAATGACTTACTAAACAGATATGTTTAAGAAATCTGGAAATATTTATGAAACAAATAACTATTTGATTTCCTTATAGTTTAAAAGTAAACTCAGGAGTGACATTTAAGGATAATCCAAAACTAATGTTTTCTCTAGGTAAGGTCAGGAAGTTTCACTGGCATTCAGACACCCCTGGGATTAACCGTTCCAGGCCAAGGGATGAGGTTTGGGATGGGGAGGCACAAAGTGCTCTGATGCACTTCAACAACCCTTAGAGCCATGTGGCGAGAACTATTTCCTGTTAGGTTTAAGGAAAGACCAACTCCAAGTCTACTCAGTAGGCTAAACAATGTTTAACTCAACAAAGTGCTGGGTCGAGGAGGGGGGGAGGGTAATATTACATTTATGAGCTTTATTTTGGGAAGAATACCCTTGCTGGAAATAAATGTAAACAATACCCTCCTAATAGCCTTTTGCTTATAAAGTAAAGAATGTGTTTGATTCAAACTTAAAATTTGTATGCTAATGTGAAGTACCCAGATATTTGAAACATCGTTGGAGGCTTTTAGACCAGCTTTGTTGGAGACTTTGCAAAGGGTGAAAATGAGATAATCACTTTGGTATTCAGGTATGAGAAATGTGTGGTGAAACCAAATCCACTCTGACTTAAGCAATGGCTTTGGGCAAAAAAGTAGGTCCAATTGTGTTCTAGCTCATAGAAGGTGTTTTTCATTTTGTATGTGAGTTCTTCACTGCAAGATTTGGCACATGAAGTATTTGAGGAGGGGACAAAATTTAAAAATGAAAATTGAAAAACTGTAAGTTAAAAGCATGAAGCCATGTGTAGCCCATGACTAACACCTTGATTTTTATGTATATTGTTGTAACAGAAAGACAGTATGAATGAATCTAGATCTAGATCGGATGATGGTGAAGAAGCCTCATTTCAAGACCATCATCATCGTGAAAATGAGAGAAGATGGCAGCAAGAGCGTCTCCACAGAGAAGAAGCCTATTATCAGTTTATTAATGAACTCAATGATGAAGATTACCGGCTAATGAGAGACCACAATCTTTTAGGCACCCCTGGTAAGAGAATGGGTAAAAGAGGGGATACCTTTTTTTTAATTTTTATCATTATAAGGAGGAATTTCAAAATAAGGAGAGCTTTCTCCCTCTTCTTCCTTCTCCCAAAATCTAATGTACTCTTTCTGTGAATATTTAAGAAATTTTTACCATAACAAAATAGAAAATCACTGGCTTAATTCTGTATTTTATATGTAGGTAAGAATATTGGACAGGTTAATGTACATAATAGTGTCAAACATTTACATAGGTGATTCTATTTCTTTTAAGTAATATTTGTACAAATAAAATACTACAGTAGTCCCCACCATCCCATCCACTATTTCACTTTCGGCAGTTTCAGTTACCCATGATAATAAATAAATGTCATGCCATTCTGAGTAGCATGTGTACCATCCAGCTCTGGACGTGAATTATCCCTTTGTCCAACGTGTCCACACAGCATACACTGCCCACCGAGCAGCCATCAGATTGACTGTCACAGTATCACAGTGCTTGCGTTCAAGCCACCCTTCTTTCACTTAATAACGATCCCAAAGCCATTCACATAACTTTATTACAGTATATTGTTATACTTGTTCTATTTTATTATTGTTGTTTTTAATTTTTTACTGTGCCTAATATGTAAACTAAACTTTATCATAGGTATGCATATGTAGGAAAAAACATAGTATATATAGGGTTCAGCACTATGCAGTTTCAGGTACCCACTGGGGGTCTTTGGACATATTTTCTATAAATGAGGGGGGACTACTGTATTTAAAACCCAATCGTAACTTATTTGCGGTATTATAATTAATTTATTTAGCTAAATTAATAACCCCCAAAAGTCCAATGTACTCCATACATTTTTTACAAATTCATTACACAAATGAACTCATTGAAACTTGTTCATTTGTATATTAAATTTGTATATTGCATGTTTACATATTGTATATTGATTCATAATGAACTATGGAGGTAAAATTTAAGTAAATAAAGATTTTATTTTTTTTAATTAAAGTTTATTGGGGTAACAATGGTTAGTAAAGTTACATAAGTTTAAGGTGTACAATTCTGTAATACATCATCTTTGTATCTCATTGTGTGTTCACCATCCAGAGTCAGTTCTCTTTCTATCACCATATAATTGACCCCTTTTACCCAAAGATTTGATGTTTTCTCTAGAAATACTTCCATCTTAATTTCTTTTTTAATTATAACAAAAATCCATGGAATTATAACTTGTGTGTTCATAAGTGTATCAACTGAGATTACTTTCTTAATTTTAACAAAACATTAATACATTAAACACAACCAAAATGATGGGTATTTGCATCATTTAAATATTTTTAAGTTTGATTTACAGAACATGAAAACAGTAGAATGTCTTCTACAGATTGCTAACGATTAGTCTCACCCTTGGTGAGTTATAATAAACCTCAGTAATTTAAAGTGTGTATTTTCCGTGAGCAATTTTTCATTGTTTTAGGAGAAATAACATCAGAAGAACTACAACAGCGGTTAGATGGAGTCAAGGAACGCCTAGCATCTCAGCCTGACTTGAGAAATGGGACCAACATCAGAGGTACTGTGGACTCCCTTTCCGAAAGAACAGGTTTGGTTAGAGCGATTGCAGAAATGAACTCACTGGATCTTGTACAGTATGTTTATTTTTAATGTTTTTCAGTTTTGATGTGCTACTCAGATAGTATGTATGTATTGTATGCAAAGCAGTATAGTGAGGCAACATAGGACAGGATAGATATGAAGATGCCTTACACACATAGATTGCCTTCAGGTAGCTCATATATATAAAGGAATACACAGTTAATCACTAGCAGAGTTGTTTTTAATCTTAGACCCTACACACTACCTTTTTTAAGCAATGTAACTAAACCTAGCTTCTAAAAATGTATGTAGTGCTATACAGAAAGACTGAATCAGGAAACCTATTTTAGTTGCTTCGTTTTGTTGCTTTTTGCATTTGCGTTGTCATTTCATGGGACAAACACTAAGTCATAATATAAGAAGTTTGAATAAAAAAACAAAGTGCTGTGTAAAGAATTCAAACTAAACATGAATATGTAGAGTTAAAAATAAAGCCAACGTTAATGTCCCTCTTACCTATTTTACTTCCTTCCCCAGTGGTATCATTAATAGTTTCACATATAACATCAAGATCATTGTATTAGTTAGGGCAAAGACTATGAAAAACCCCAAAATACAATGGTTCAGTAAGGTAGACATTTGTTTCTCTTTCATGTTACCAATTCAGGGAAGACAGACAAACTTTGCTCTATAAATCCTCCTGGGACCCAGCCAGCCAGTGAGTTTTTACAATTGTGCTGTCCAGTTCAGTTGCTGCTAGCCACATGTGACTACTTAACTTCAAATTAAATAGAATTTAAAATAGAGTTCCTCGATCATGTTAGCCAGGTTCAAGTATTTAATAGTCACATGTGGCTAGTGGTTTCTGCATTGGACAGGACAGATATAGAATATCCCTACGAAGACAAAAAGTCTTATTGGACACTGCCGCTCCAGGATACTGTTTGCATGATCAAGCTAAATCATAACCATACATATCTAGATTCCAGCTGGCAAGAAAGAGAGTCAGGCTCCAGCCTGAAAGTGAGATATATCATTTCCACCCCCATTCCATTGATGAGAACTTAGTCACATGGCCACATCACCATTCACAATGAAAGAAGTGTAGCATAGGCTTAGATAAATAGTGAACTCTTTGACATACATATACCCTTACCACTGCATTTTAATAAGTAAAGAAGGAAGTAGCATTTAGAATGACTGTTTACCTGCCTTTTACTCATTTTCCAAATTAAAATGGAAATTGGATTATTAGTCTTTTTTCTATGTTTAGATATGTAAATTGTTTATATTGGTAAAATTAGTCATACCATGGGCCAGCCGAGTGGCGCATTGGTTAAGCGCTGGTTTTGGGATGCCAGCAGCCCCGGTTCGGATCCCACATGAGGGCCAGTGACACTGTCCTCTACAGCTAACAACAGCTCCACCTGGAGCTGGGCTGTGCGAGCCCCGGTGATGGTGTGGGCTGCAGCCCCTGCTGCAGTGGGCTGCCATAGGCTACAGTGAGTGGCCCGCAGCCAGCGTGAGCGGCTGGCAGCCAAGCGTGAGCTGCCAATAGCCGCGGTGAGCGACATCCAGAGGCCAGCGACCGATCTGCCTCATCCGGGAAGAGGGCAATGACGATACCAAAAGTGAAGCAACATCCTCCGCAACTAAACTGAAGAACAAAAAGACAGCAACTTGTCTGTTCCCCTTCCCCGATTCCCCAACGCTGTTCCCCTCCGCCTATTCCCCAATAAAATCTTAAAAAAAAAAAAAAAAAAAAAAAAAAAAAAACCTAGTCATACCAGTTCTTTGTTTTTAATTGAAAATGTACTCATCACATGTAAAATTGCTTATATCTTTTGAATATGGCTGAAGTTGCTGTTTATGACACTAGCAGCTGATTAACAACTTTAATGCCAGTGTTTTAAAACATTTTTTATGAGATTGCAGTAATGAAATGAAACCAGAGCAATCCCATTTAATAGCTGTTTTGGAGTAAAACAAACTTTAAGGTTAAAGTCTATATATTAATGTACATTAGGAAGCTTTTCATTCAGATTGTACTTTATATAATCCACTGGTTAAAGATGGAAAACTTAAGCTTATCAGAGTAGCAGTATCAGAGTCACAGGAGTTTATCAGGGACACATTTATTTATTTCTAAATTAATTCATTCGACTATATTAATTGACAGTCTAATTTATACCAGATGCTGTTGTAAGGTTGAGGCTATAACGGTGAATAAAATAAGACAAAACCCTTAGTCTTCATGGAACCTACTTTCTACATGAACAGAATATGTATTTTGTTATATTATGTATAATGGCAAACATTTATTGAATGCTTTCTACATGCCAGGTATTGTACCAGTCATTTTATATACGGTATCTTTATTTTATCCTCATGATAATGCTGACATTTATCTCCACTACTATTATCTCTAGTTTATAGATGAGTATACAGCTATAGGGAACTTAAATAACATGCCTATGGTTCCCAGTTTCCCATGAAGACAGGTAATGTAGTTCTAATATTGTGTTCAGAAAGCCAGATTTCTTGAGATGTACATTTTTGGCAGATCCTGAGAAACAGGATAAAATTCCTGTTAAGTTTTTGTAAGGTTACAAAAACCCCTAGTTGTAAAAATGTTGATTAAGTTGCCTTTACCAGAAGGATTCCACAGATTTGAGATGAATTGTATATAAATTTTGCCACTGTATTTTATTGATAGTGCCATATGAATAAAGCAATTTAATCATACAATTTCGATATTGGATATATTTCTCATCTGCTTCAATATTTTGCCAATAACAGGCATATAGAAAGCAAAAGTGAGGATTTCTTCATAGCTTTGCATAAATAGTATTTATTAATTTATTTATTTAGTATTAGTTTCAGGTGTACAAAACAATGCAATAGTTATACTTTTCACCCTCACAAAGTGGCAAAATATCATACATATCTATTACAATTCCATTGACTCCACTCCCCACACTATACTCCACATCCCGTGACTATCTATATATTCAGTTATAGTTGACATACAATATTATTCAACATCAGTTTCAGGTGTACAGTGCAGTGGCCAGGCCTCTATACCGTCCATGAAGTGGTCTGTCTAACAAGACATGTGCCCGTCTGACACCCTACAAAATATTTACAACATTATTAATTATATTCCCCAAACGGTCTTTCATATCCCTGTGGCAATATTATCATAAATAGTATTTAAATTTTTATAATATGTAAGTATGTGTTCTACTATGCTCATAGTATACACCTTTTAGGAAGTTTAGTTGGTTTTTTTTTTCCATTTTTTCATTCATTAAAATGCAAAGATGCTTAATTTAAGAAAAGCTTTATCTTACAAGTTTTCAATGAAAATCTAAGAACAGATTTTAAGACTTGATCTCAAGTTGATTTGGTTTGCTTTGCAGACTCAGAAGTCCCTGGAGAAAGTTCAGGTGAAGAGTCTTTGGTGGAATGGTTGAATTCCTTTCGTCGCACAGGAAATGCAATTCGAAGTGGACAAAATGGGAATCAAACTTGGAGAGCTGTGAGTCGAACAAACCCAAATAGTGGAGAGTTTCGGTTTAGTCTGGAAATCCACATAAATCATGAGAACAGAGGATTTGAAATTCCTGGTGAAGATTATACAGGCATTCCCCTGTCAGACGTTAGCAGAGATCATACTCCGAACAGGCAGCACAGGTCATCCAGTCCTGTGGCTGGGCGAACTAGAAGCCAAACCTCAGTGAATGTCAGTGGTAGGCGTTCCAACATTCCAAGTCTTGGCTCAAGGGAGCAGAATTCAGGAGAAGGGTCTTTCTCAACTTCGGAAAGATTAAGAAATGGAACTCGGGGAGCCATAGGCACTCCTAGAACTGGTGCTGCACATGCCAATTTCAGTCGCCACAGAAACCAGTCGGATGATAGTGAACTCAGGCAAAGGGAGGGGCAGCGATTCGGAGCAGCACACGTTTGGGAAAATGGGGCTAGAACTAATGTTACAGTGAGGAATACAAACCAAAGATTAGAGCCAATAAGATTGTGGTCTGCTCCCCATAGTCGAAGCCGTTCACCTATTCAGAGACAAAGTGGCACTGTTTATCATCATTCACAAAGGGAAGGTAGCCCTTTACAACAAACCGCTAGAAGGTCTGTTAGGAGGAGAGGCATAACTCGTGTCTTTTTAGAACAAGATAGAACACGCAGAGGTACAGCATATACCCCATTCTCTAACTCAAGGCTTGTGTCAAGAATAACAGTGGAAGAGGGAGAAGAATCCAGGAGATCCTCAGATGCTGCACGACATCCAACAATCACACTGGACCTTCAAGTGCGAAGGATTCGCCCTGGAGAAAACAGAGATCGGGATAGCATTGCAAACAGAACTCGATCTAGAGTAGGGCTCGCAGAAAATACGGTCACTATTGAAAGCAATAGTGGCGGCTTCCGCCGAACCATTTCCCACTTAGAGCGGTCAGGTATTCGGACCTATGTGAGTACCATAACGGTTCCTCTTCGCAGGATCTCTGAGAACGAGCTTGTGGAACCATCCTCAGTGGCTCTTCGGTCCATTTTAAGGCAGATCATGACTGGATTTGGAGAGCTGAGTTCTCTGATGGAGGCCGAATCCGAGTCAGAGATTCAGACACATGCTCAGCATTCACCAGAGATGCGCTCAGGGCTGAGTAACCTAGGTGCAGCTAGTGACACCAGCCAGCACCGGGAAGGTTTCTCTCAGGGCAGGTGGACCCAGGAAGGCAGCACGGAAATGGGTGGTGAAAGAGAGACCACCCAGCCACAAACCCCAAACGGTGGTGGCAGAGGTGGTAGGCAGCTGCCACATTCAAATAACTTAGTTGAAGCCGGAACACTACCTATTCTTCGCCTTGCTCACTTCTTTTTACTAAACGACGGTGATGATGATGACCGCAGACATGGTTTAACCAAAGAGCAGATTGACAACCTGTCCACCCGGAACTACGAGCATAACAGTACAGATGGTGAACTGGGTAAAATCTGTAGTGTTTGTATCAGTGACTATGTAACTGGAAACAAGCTCAGGCAGTTGCCCTGCATGCACGAATTCCACATCCATTGCATCGACCGGTGGCTCTCCGAGAATTGCACTTGTCCTGTCTGTCGGCAGCCTGTCTTGGGGTCCAGCACTGCTCTCAGTGGGGAGTGATGGAGCCATTCAAATAGTGCATTTTAGTAGAGTTGAGTAGTCAAGCATTCTTCTGTTGAGTTATTTGTGATGAGCTGACCCAGATGAAAACTAACAGATTATTATAGTTTGAACTATTTTTGTGTGTGTGCTTTTTTAACTTGTTAAAAAGAGAAAATTTATATGAAATTTAAAATGCAAAGGTTAAATTATCCAAAAGTACAGAATAGTTAATATTGCTAGAACCAAATAACCCTTTAAAATGTTTTTATTTTGGTAATTTTGTCATGCTAAGCACTTTTGTATACCCTGCACAGTTCAGTTGGTTAAAAATCAATCTTTTTTTTAACAGTATACCAGATTTTACTTGGAATTTCAAATTCCAGGGGCTTAGTACTATATCCAGATATTGGTGTCTAAATAAACTTTTCATTAACTTTTTATTCTAAGGACAGTATATTTTCATGAAAGAATGTTTGTCTGAATGTTTGCTAACTGTATTTAAGTTACTTGAAATGTTGAATTTAATCTGCAGCATACTATATGTGTATATATAGATATATAGTTTTAAGGTTAAAATATTCAGTCTAAAAATTACCAGTCTGGTTCTTATTTAAGCTTTTAGGCTAATCCTGCAAATGGCACAATATTTAATATTTACAGGATCATCTCTGGGAGGAAGTGGAATAAGATATTTAAAAATAGAATTTACTGAAGCGTCTCTGACAATCTGACTTATTAGACAACAAGCAATATATAATACTGAACAAGTATTTCTCTATTCAGAAATGGAACGTGGACATTTTAGAACATAAAGGTTATTTAACTTGAGTTCAACCTTTTTGTGACTTTTATGAAAGTGTAAACAATTCTCTGGATTATATTAAGGTATACAATATGCATGGGTTCTCAGATTTCATTTTAATGTTTAAAAAAATGTCTATAAAGAATCAAATGCATAGATAAAACATTAAGTTCACTGCAAGGCCAAAAACTCCAAATGAAATGAAACAAAATACCCTTAAGAGAATGTAGAATTTATATAAACACAAAGTATGCATTGAAGATCTATTTCTACCAATAAACATTAAAACAAAGCTGTATGTGAACTTTTCTATTGTGGCTTATTCACTCAAAAGAATACTTATCTCACACCTACTAGGTGCCAGGCAGTGTTAAAGTGTTGACGATTCAGCAGAGGATTGAAAGCTAAGTCCCTGTCTTCACAGGGGAGACATACGTGCTCTTAGAAATTGAAAATCAATTGATAAAATGAATTACTGTTGCAACTTTCATGTCTGTTTATGAATACGTGACAGTTTTCCTTTGATGATCCTGGTTGGGCAAAACCACAAGGACATACATCTCAAGGCCAGACTCTAGGTTTAGATACATCTAAGATTCCATTTTTATTTATGGTTAGTCGTCATATTCAATCTAATAGGTGAGATGTATGCACAGGAATTGTTAGGGAGTGCATTCAACGTGGATTGGAAGGTTTTAGTAAAGGTCATAACTTGGTTTGGAGTAAAAACAAAACAAAAAACTAAGTCAATTATGGGACATAGGACTGCGAAGTTTGGGTTGAAAGCTGTAAGTACCAGACTAAGGGATTTTTTTACTTCACAGACTTTCAGAGTCTCTTGATGAATTTTAATGGCAAATGGTAGGGTCATTTTTCAGGTTTCAAGAAGATCGGTGTGGTACAGTGCTCAGAACACAAGGGACTGAAGAGCAAAACAACCAATAAATGAACTATCGTGATGGTTTTTATTATCAGTTATCATTATCATCATCATCAGTTGTTATCTAGCCTAGAGTGATGTCAGTGAAACTGGAAAGGGTATAAAAATGTTGGGGGAAAAAAAAAGACATTTGGTTTCCAGTTCAGTATGAAGAGGTGGGAGAGTCATTTACTCACAGATGGAGAGTCACCTCAGTGAAGGAGAGAGAGCTGTTACAAGGTAAAAACTATACCAATTTAGACTTTTATTTTAAACAGCTCTATTCATATATCTCACGCACTCATTTCAGTGTTATCGTTTGTCTCCAATATGACAAGCGTAAATCCAGCATTTATTGTTCAGATGGAATATTCCTCAGGAAGCTCTGCTTCCCCTGGCCTGATTGGTTAGGAAAATCCAGAGAAGAGTAAAGAAAAGGGGAAATGAAAAAAAGTAGGAATTAATTTTTGAAAAAGCACATTGATTCTTTGACTTAGTCTTTTGCAAAACACAGTAGGACTTGCATGTGAGGAGATACCTGACAGAGGTTTGAAATAGAAGCAGATGGTGTGCTATATGGAAAGTTCCCTAAAAGCAGCAGTAAGGCTTAATGGGTTTTGTAAACTGGTATCCTAGTTGGGAACAAAGAAGTGTTTTCTTTAATATTTTCATTCATGTCCCAGTAAACAAAGCTTATGACAAATGCAAAGGCTCTTTATCTATTTATATGTTCTACATATTTAGCAATGATTGATTGTACCCTTTATGGTTCCAATGTAGAAAGGAACAAATAGTTTCTAACATTCTTCATTTGAATATTATGTTCCATGTCATGTTCTTAGAACGTGCTCTTGATAGTGTGGCTGTCTTACAAACTTCTATTTCTAAACTGTCAGCTTCCCAACTGCTTCCCTATTATATCCTTTTACCCTGTTTTCTTGTTTCCCAGATTTTTATAGTTTCAATTAACATTGTTATGACGTGTATTTGTCTTTTATTCACGTCTATGAGGTCATTTTCTTCCAATATTTACTATGAATTCATAATTTAAACCTCCCAAAATCTTCTTGAGGTGTGAGTGCTACTTAACTTGTAAGTGGCGGAGTTTAAAAGTGTCAGTCACAGGACCATTTATTTGCCTCCAAAACTTGTGTTCTTTCCACTTGACTGCATTCTAGAGAAACGGAAGTGCCATCGGAAGTTTTCAGTCTCATTTACTGTTTTCTAAAGATATTTTTTCTAATTTTGTAACTGTTATATCATGTTCTTGCAATTACTGATTTCTGTGTGCAAATACATCCTTTCTGTCTCACTAGTGAAGAGGACTTCTCCTGAAAGGTACAAAACAGAACCTGTAGTGTAAGCAGGAATCCAGAAAAGGGATGAATGGGGCATCAGAAGATGCTGTGTTAAGGGTCAAGAGTTAATAAGCTGAGTCGGCGGTACTTCCATGAATCATTCCCAGATGAGAACTGAGAATAAACTTCTAATCCTGTATCTCTCTGCTTGAATCATCTCTGGCCAGAGGAGGAAGACTGGAGTACAAATACCGCTTCACATGAAGGGAGTAGTCAGTATTCCCTTGGTGTTGACAGCAGGCTCACTTTGGGTCTCTCAATCTTGTGGAACATTGGAAACCAGAGAGCAGGAATATTTGTTAACACAGACACAGGAGATGATTTTCCAGGAAGCCAATCCATCTAATCACTGAGGAGGCCAAATGTTCTGTGTTCTAAATGACACGATTATGAGTGTCAGTGGAAGTGTCTCCTCAATCTGTAGAGACAGATTGTAGGTTCTTTTCAGTGATTATGATCATATTACACCCCAAATATATCTGCCCTTGTGCTAACGGGATCTGTAATTACTTTCAGCAAGTTTTGTGTTTGTTTTATTTTGAGCATTAAATCTCGGAAGTCTCTGAGCTCCTATACTTTTGTCCCTATACTTTTTTTTTTTTCTTTTGAGGGCAGTGTCACTGGCCCTCACATGTGGGACCGAACCGGGGCCGCTGGCTTCCCAAGCTAGCGCTTAACCACTGCACCACTCTGCCTGCCCAACCTATACTTTTCTTCCTTTTGGGGGGGGGGGCGTAAATAATCACATTTCTTCTGGGAAATTAAAAAAAAAATACAAAGAAAACACTTTCAGATGTATTTTACCGGAGTTATCTCTTACCATCTCAGTATATATCCATCCCTTCTTATACATTTAATTACAAAAATACTCCTGTTTAACCATAATCCGTCTTCTGTGCAATTCAAAACATTTTCACATTCTCCCCTTGGGAGACAATCCAAGTTCACATATAGCTTCTGTATTGTGAAGTGACACAGTGTAGCCACTCTCTTGAGTTCAGTTTCTCTGGCTGGTATCCATTCCTCCTTTATCTTGGATTTCATCAGGTTTAATTGTGACGCCTCACCCTCCAGCTGGTGGGATAAATGATAAACGTAGTTTCTCTCTACTTGATAGTGTGAACTGGAATAAACATCAAACTAAAAAGGGTTTGGAAAGGAAGTCTCACTGATGACATGGATTATTGGTACAGAATACACACCACATCCTCCTGAGCAAGCTTCGGATGAATGATGGAAAGAGTGTTTCCTAAGCATCTTTGTTGACTCACTTATCTGGAGGAGCTCAGATAATTTACCCAATGTCACATGGCTGGTTAGAAGCAAGGTACAATAGTGTTGTAGTTTTAAAAATGTCTTATATTAATTACAAGGAATTTTTCAATGCTCTGACCCTAAGTGTTCATTGTCAAAAGACATCTAAGAGTTGGTCTTAGAAGGCTAATGACTGCAGACCAATATAGGGACAGACCTCTTCTAACGTATTTAGGATGAATGCCCTGAGCCAGGCAGTATTTGACGTTTTGAGGCTTAGGGGAATTTTGAACTGATTCATCATGCGACTCCAGGCACTCAGTCCAGTTCCAAAGCTGGTTTGGCAGCACTCAGGCCTCAGGTCTGCAGCTTATGGATGAGTGTTGGTCTCTGTTCACTTTTTCAATTAAGTTAACAGCTTGTTAGAGCAGTGCAGGCTTCAGATCAGAGATGGTGACGGGTACAATGAAGGTGTCATTTCTGGCATTTTCATTAGCATTCAGATAAATACCCTAAGGTTATATTCCTTATTCCCATATTAGAGTGAATACATTCAAAAAAATAAGACTGGGAACCTTCAGCCTGTTACACATAAGCCCCACGTACAGACTCGTAGAATTTCAGGCCCAGGAGAAGATGGACACTCTCTTCAGGCCCTTAAGAGCCTGCACTTGACATTTTTCACTCTTAGTTGCCAAGCTTGTTTTTAAAGACAAAAGGTGTTATTTCTCTTTCACTAGATGCTCAATATTATGTCAGCTTGGGTCTCAGAAGTGGACGCCAAGACAGGATTATACATACAAGAGATTTATTGGGGAAATACCTGCCAATGATGAAGGGGAGGGAAACCTCCAGGCTACCATATAGGTCTGACAGCTAAGAAAGGAGCGGGAAAGGAACAGGCTGGAGTAGGTAGGTATGGGAGCTTCAGCCCACAGTGTAGTTCTGTGGGAGTCTCAGATGGGCATGCCCCAGTGGGCAGAAATGGCTGCTCTGATACCTCCTCAGGCTGTCCCTGGCTAGGGGCAGCCTGGGGGAATGGAGCATGGCCTGGACCTGAGTGTGCAGGCTGTCACACAATATGCTCCTCACAGCAGGTTCCCTTGCGTGAGGCACCTCATGACCACCACAAGGTGTTAGCATCCTTTGCTTCTAGAAACAATCACAATTGGTCCTGATTTGCTCTCCAAAACCACCTGCACCAGTTTTCTGTCCCTTGATCCCAGTTGCCGTCAGATAAGTTAACATTGTTTGGCTGGTAGCTTAGCTTTCTCTTGTCCAGGTTAACTCATCTTATTCCTTTCACTGCTGTCCTTATAGTCCTCTTAGGTTTGCCAAGCCCCTGTGCCAAAACCCAGAACTACCTTCCATACAAAAGGGATGTACTCTGAGAGTCAATTTACAACAGCGATTAGGAACACAGACTTTGGTGACAAGTGTCAGCTCAAATCCCAATTGTGCCACATAATGGCTCAGAGGACTTGTTCAAGTATTAATATTTTAACTTTCTGGTTATTTTCCTCATTTGTGAAATATGAATAACAATCACATCTACCTAGTGCAATTAAATAAGATAATTTTAATAATTTAAATGTATACACTAAAAGTCCCTGGTACATAGGAAGAGCTTCATAGACTGCAGAAAATTGTATTAACATTGTATCCAGTCCTAAGCTTAATTAATAAGAGGACTTGTGTTGCTGACTCATATCCTATTTGTCATTCATTTGGCTGAGTACCATCGAGATACTTTTGCTCATTATTTGTTCTCAGTAAATGTCTGCTAGTGTGCTATATGTCTCTCTCTTCCTTTCTGAATGTATCATACTGTTTTCATTCTTAAATTCTTGCTCATTTACCCTCTCTCTCCAGCTTTCCAGCAAAGTCTGTGCTTCTGGGAAATTAAAGGTCTCTCTCTCTCTCTCTCTCTCTCTCTCTCTCTCTCTCTCTCTCTCTCTCTCTCTCTCTCTCTCTCCCCTCTCCCCCTCCTCCCAGCTGTGAGGCAAGAGATAAGAAGCTGCCTTGTATCATTGTGAAAATATTCCATCTCTGACATAACAACTGCTGCCTCTTCTGGATTCATCAGAGTTCCTGTTTTCAGGAAGCTTGCATCGCCACAAAACTCCTTGATCCTGGTTTCATGAATAGCAATATATTGAAAGATAATTCCCAAAATCTGGTCATGATCCAAATTTGATCCTTTTTCCATTGCCAATGGAAGGGGAGGGTGCCAGCCCCACTCCGTAATGCCAATAATAATAACGACATAGTTTTCTACGACATTTCATTTGCCCAAAGAGATTTCATGCTTATTGTCTCATTTGCTATTCAAAGCAACTCGAGAGGAGGTTGGGTAAGAATTATTTACACTTATTTTGGAAGAAACAGAAGTACAGAGAAGTGAATAATTTGCCTAAGTCAACGAAAAGACTGGTGGCTGGCATTTCCAAAAATAGACCTTGGTTCCCCAAATTCACAACTGGAGGCTGTTCAGTTTGTCCAGACTGCTAATCATGGCACGATAGGGCTACCCCACAGAATAAGGGCAGAATGGCAATCTTTCTTCCACAGCCCTGGGGTCAAGGACCCCCCCTCCCACCACACCCCATCTCCACCCCCGGCAGCTTCTCTTTGTGCTCCCAGTGGAGAAGAAGCAGTGAGCCCCTGAAGCTTCCAGACAAGTCTGCAGCTGGGACACTGGGTGCCAGTTAAGTGGCTTTCAAGGGGTGAAACCAAACTTTTGGGTAGGAACATCAAATCTCAGGCCCTTACTGGGCCTCATGTTAGTCATGAATTATTTTAGTAATCGGAGCTCAAGTCTGCCTTTTTTTTAAAAGATTTTAAGATTTTATTGGGGAATTGAGGGAGGGGAACAGTGTTGGGGAATCAGGGAAGGGGAACAGACAAGTTGCTGTCTTTTTGTTCTTCAGTCTAATTGTGGAGGACGTTGCTTCACTGGCCCATGTTGGTATCATCATTTCGTTCTTCCCGGATGAGGAAGATTGGTCTCTGGCCTCTGGATGGTCGCTCACCGCGGCTATTGGCAGCTCACGCTGGCTGCCAGCCACTCAGGTTGGCTGCAGGCCACTCACTGTAGCCTATGGCAGCCCACTGCAGCAGGGGCTGCAGCCTACACCGTCGCCGGGGCTCGCACAGCCCAGCTCCAGGTGGAGGTGTTGTTAGCTGTAGAGGGCAGTGTCACTGGCCCTCATATGTGGGATCCGAACTGGGGCTGCTGGCGTCCCAAACCAGCTCTTAACCAATGCGCCACTCGGCCGGCCCCCAAGTCTGCCTTTTTGTTATACTACTCTTAAGCAAAATCATTAATAATTCTGTACTCTGAGAGATCATGGCCGAGTATGTTTAACCCATGGTTGGTTGCCTCATGTATAATTTACAAGCAATTCTCCACAGAAATAAGCCATTGTTTTTTCTAGAGAGTATCTTAATATAGACTTGAATCAAGTGTTTTACTGAGGTTGGCAGGAATCTCAATTCGTAAATTCCAGCTCTGCCATCTGTAACAGAATATTTTCACCTTTTTTACCTCCTTCCTCCTCATTCATCTTCTGCCTTGGCTATTTTTGCGTGCTTAGCAACCCTTTCTCCATTCTTTTGGAGAATTATTCCTCTTCCATTCCATGTGGTTCTGGTGGGGCTGCCAACCATAAGACCTCTTTCACTTTCTTCAGTAGGGTGCAAATGTGACCAAGTTTGCTCAGTCAGCCCCTCCATCCCACAGGTATGTGGCAAGTGCATGGCTGACCTTATAGGAAATCACCAAATTGTTTTTCAAAACAGTCGTGCCATTTACATTCCTACCAGTAATGTGGGAGCCAGGATCAGGTACATAATTTGCTGGACTCTGTGCAAAATAACATGTGCAAACATTGTTTGAAAGGATGAAATACAAAGCTTTTTTTTTTTTTTTTGCAGTCTCTCTCTTGACTTCTCATGGTGTTTTTTATTTGCTATTCATGCTATTATTAGCAAGAATTTTACTGCCATTTCAACTTTATACTATGCAATGCTAATGTGTGTGTGTGTGTATGTATTTTTTTCCTGTATATTATGAGTTTTGATATCTAAAAAGCTTTATGGCTGGAAAGAAGACTGCTCCTCCCTGGGCTAGCCAATTCAAACCTCCTAGCAACCATTAACCAAAGGCTGTTCCCTGGGCCAGCAACTGTTCATCTGATAGGGGGCATATTTGAACCTAAACTTCTGCAAAAAAAAACACAAAACAAAGCAAAACACAAAATCCTGTCACGTACAGCTGCACACCATTCTTGATCTTATTAGTGCTGGTCTGGGTGCTTTCATTGGTTACAATCAAGGGGCTCAAACCCTCCAAGTAAGCCATCATTTCAACCAAACATGGCAAATGCTGAGACCCACATCTACTCCAGGGGGTACCCACTTGAAAGGGACCCCTAGTCCTACACCCCTGGCCCAGGAGCTCACACTGCAAATGACTTCACTTCAGAGGACATGGCCCGGGCCCACGACTCACCATGGTTCCATGGCCAGCTTCATCCTGGGACACCACAACCTCCATCTAAACAACGCCCATGGACCGCCTCTCCTAAGACACAGATTCAACACGGGGCATCTTTGCTTTTCTGCCTCTGCTATGAGGGATTCTATTATGTTTCTGAGCCCCCTGTTTGCTTAGCCCATGATCCTGGTCTCTTCCTTGCTCTCTGCTCACATGTACATCTGTCCTTACACTCCCATGCCTAGAGGGGAATCTGGTAGAAGTTACTACAATCTGTGCCATTCTAACAATTAATGGAGATTACTGTTTTCCCTAGGAGGCACCTGCCTCACATCAGTCAAAAACCTGACTCCCCCCACCTCCAGTACTTTCTACTATCCACCTCTAGCTTTTTGTTACAACCTCCCACCTTGCATTCCTGTCTCCAGGACCTTTTCAGTACAATAAGCTTCGTTTTTTTTTTTTTTTTTTCTGAGCCTCTTCTCTCTGGCTGCACCTGATGGACCATCTCATAAAAGAAAACAGGGCCGGCTGAGTGGCGCGGTGGTTAAGCGCTGGCTTGGGAAGCCAGCAACCCCGATTCGGTCCCACATATGAGGGCCAGTGACACTGACCTCAAAAAACAATAAAAATAAAACAAAATAAAAGAACTTTGTCTATGGGCCAGCTGAGTGGCGCATTGGTTAAGAGCTGGTTTTGGGATGCCAGCTGCCCCGGTTCGGATCCCACATGTGAGGGCCAGTGACACTGCCCTCTACAGCTAAAAACAGCTCCACCTGGAGCTGGGCTGTGTGAGCCCTCTGGATTTCTGGAGTTTTATGTTTCCTTCTAAATGAACAAAGAATCAGAATGTTGGTGGTGATGATGTAGAACCTACGAACCCACCAGCCATGACATCCTTTGGGTAAGGGAGGTGGTGAACAATAACATATCAGGTAAAATTAAGAGTAGTAAACCATTAAGACTAAAGGCCCTCAATTGTAGCAGCTACTGCGTGACCTCCAGCTCCTCTCAAAGCCTCCCTGTGAGTCTCTCGGGAGTGTCTAACATGTGCTTATAAACAAGCTCTCTCAGCTTCCACCCAAAGCATGCTAATAAGAAAACTCGATCAAAGGAGAGACCTCAAATGTAAATTACAAAATGTTACCACTGTCCCAACAGTGGAGAGGTTGGGTCATGAGCTAATTCAGTCCACCAATTAATTTTCAACATTATAGTGTTAGCAGCATAAGAAAGCTGAAATGGAAAATCAGATTTATTTTTTTCTCATTTTCTGTGTCAGGAATTTGAATGAAAATTCGTTAGATTTATTTACCGTATTCCAGTTACACCTATATTTCGGAAACAGCAGCACAGAATATGAAAGGAAATTATACTTTCAGACCACCAGCTCCCAGAATGCATGTGGAGAGGCTGAATTTAGACCAAGGGTATAATTTAAGTTAAATGAGTAAGAACAAATGGCTTGATGACCTTCCCCCGCTGGAGCATCTGCCAGATTTTGCTTACAGGTTGCCACAGACTGGGGCTCTTTGTGACTCAGGTAAAGTCACAGCAAGCGAAGGGGTGCTTAGCTCTGGACTCCGTAGCCCATAGAGACGGTCACAGCATGAAGTGGCTCTTGTGCACCAAACACTTTCCATTATTTCTGAAGAGGCTGACTTTCTGAGCACTGCACGGTCAGACTTTCTTATTCCTAGTTGTTGTGCTGCCATTGTGTGAGAAACCTGCCTTGGCCTGGGGACTCCGACTTTTCCGGTGCCTTGCTCATTCTGCCTTTTGGTTCTTTCTTGCTTTGCAGACAGGGTGGGGTGATGGCGGAGCTGTGTGACCCAATGGCCACTGAATTTCTAGTCCTCTCGGTGCCTTTGAGAGGACTTCTACCTATTAAGTAGAATAAAACACTAAGATTATGCTCTACTCACAGCCCTATCCCCAAACTAAAAGGCTTATCGGCCCACTTCTCCCTTCTCTGTCTCATCTGGCTGTCATGGTGTCAACAGAAATTTATAGATACAGACTGTCCTGGATTCCTCCAGACTTTATTTAACTCTACTCATCTTGGAAGTCTCTACCTTTTCCAGAAAGCCATTTTGCCACTCCAAAAGGAATTATTTCCTCACTCACAATTCTCTCTCTCTCAGGGCTAGAGTAAGATCTTCGGAGAAGTGGGGCTCTGAAAGGTTTTGGTGCTACTCCATTATAATTCAAAATAAAAACAATTTTATTTTTTATTTTTATTTTTTATTTTATTAGCTTCAGGTGTACAACACAATGCAATAGTCATACTCCTCACTCCCCAAAGTGAAAACCTCCCTCCCCCAGTTTGCCACCCACCCCCCACATCATACACATCCATCACAACTCCCCTGACTCCCCTCCACAGTATACTCCACATCTCATGACCATCCACATATTCAGTTGCAGTTGGCATACAATACCATACAACACCAGCTTCAGGTGTACAGTGCAGTGATCAAGCCTCTACTCCATCCATAAAGTGGTCTCCCCAACAAGACATGTGACCATCTGACACACCACAAAATTCTTACATTATTATATTCCCCGAACTGTGTTTCACATCCCTGTGGCAACACTGCAGTTGTCCATCTATGCTGTCTAATCCCTTCACCCTCCCCGCCGTCCCCACCCCACTCCCAACTAGCAACCCTTAGTTTTTCCTCTACATCTACGAGTCTGTTTACTTTAATCATTCACTCAGCTCTTCAGACTCCACACACAAGTGAGATCACATGGTACCTGTCCTTCTCTGACTGACTTACTTCTCGCAACATAAAGTCTCTTCACAACATGATCAATTACATTCCCAGAACTGCCCCCATATCCCTGCGGCAACATTGTAGTCCCACATACACTGTCCAAAACCTTCCCCATCTCCCTCTTCCCCACTCCCTCCCAGCCAGCAACCATAAGTTTTTCCTTTATATCTGCTTGATATGACTTCAATCTTCTTAAATTGTCTCTCTGGTTTAGCTTGTTTACCCCTTTCTTTTGTTTAAAAAAGCGCTTTTAACATTTCTTGCAATACTGGCTTGGTGGTAATGAATTCCTTAAGCTTATTCTTTTCTGAGAAGCTCTTTATTTCTCCTTCAATTTTAAGTGATAGCCGTGCGGGGTAAAGCAATCTTGGTTGTAGGCCTTTATTTTGTGTCACTTTGAGTATCTCCTGCCATTCCCTTCTGGCCTGCAGAGTTTCTGTAGACAAGTCAGCTGTTACTCTAACAGGAGCTCCTTTGTATGTAACCTGCTGTCTTTCTCTTGCAGCCTCTAGGATTCTGTCTCTGTCTTTAACCTTTGCCATTTTAACTATGATGTGTCTTGGTGTGGACCTGTTTGGGGTCAGCTTGTTTGGAACCCCCTTCACTTCCTGGGCATGTGTGTTGATTTCCTTCACCAGGGTAGGGAAGTTTTCAGTCATTATTTTTTCAGATACATTTTCAACCCCTTGCTTCTTCTCTTCTCCTTCTGGTATCCCTATGATTCAAAGGTGGTTACGCTTCACCTTGTCCCATAGGGCTCTTAAACTATTTTCATTGTTTTTTATTCTTTGGTCTTTTTGCTGTGCCAACTGGGTGAGTTCTGCTATTTTATCTTCCAAATCGCTGATCTGCTCCTCTGCTTCATCTACTCTACTGGTGATTCCTTCGAGTGTGTTTTTCATTTCAGTTATTGTATTCTTTAGTTCTAACAGGTTGTTTTTTATGGTTTCCCTATCCTTCTTTATGTCCTCGCTAAGTTCCTTAAACGTTCTTATCATCAGTGTTCTAAACTGTGTCTCTGAAAGGTTGGATCCCTCTGTTTCATTTGGTTCCATTTCTGGAGGTTTCTTCTGATCTTTTACTTGTGACATGTTTCTTTGTTTCCCCATTCTGGCTGTTGCTCTGGGATTGCTTTGATGTATTAGATAGATCACCAGGAGAGCCCTGGCTGGATGACGCAGGCACACAGCTTATGGCCCAACACTCCCAGGAAAACTCCCAGTCTCAGCCTGTCCCAATCAGCCGCTCGCAGATCAGGCCAAGCAGCCCGACAACCAATCACCAGCCTGGCAACTCTGCAAGTGGAGTGGGGAAAGCAGAGACCCGAGGCAGCTTGCGCGCTCCCGCGTCTCAGTGAGCAGCCTGTTGGAGCCAAATCACTCCCACTAGGCGTTTCCCTGGCAACGCAGCACAAGCCGAGCGGAGGGTGGGGATCCGAGGTGGCTCGTGCACTCCCGGGTCTCAGTGAGCAGCCATTGGAGCCAGAGGGCACCCGCCCTGCGTTTCCCTGGCAACGGAGTATAAACCGGGCGGAGGGTGGGATCCAAGGCCGCAGGTGCACGAATGCTCACGCACACATACTTCTGCGCCAATTCCACCAGACCAATTAGGTCTCGGACCTGATCCTTCGTGGGAGGGCCCAAGCCCGACAAAATGGCGTCCTTCCTACACCACTCACGTGCAAGCTCTGCACCACGGGAACAATAGTCCAAAAACCTCCAGCCTTTGCACCAAAGGTGCTCAGTTCAGTCCGTCCCCGCAGGCTCCTGGCTCACACAGCCACTCCCTCCACCAGGAACCAGGTAAGTGCTCACCGGCGAGCAAGCCCAGGCGCCGGCCCCACTGATTCTCCAGCCGCTCTTAGCCTCACCGAGCTTAGCAAAGAGAGTCCTTACTAATTTACTGCCAGCTATCTTAGAACTTCTCTTCCCGGCAAAGGAGCTCTGGGCTGGTGAGCTTGGTGTGCGGCCGGAGGGTCTCTCCCCCAACCAGACAAGCTTCCCACGGCTGGGGCTTCCCTCACGGGGCTTGCCCTCTCTCGTCTCCGCCCGTCCTACCAGACTTGATGCAGCTTCCTCTTTAAGTTCTTCGTTTAGTGGTTCTTTTCCTCCAGTGTTCTGGGGACCTCCAGAGTTGAATGCTGTATAATTTGTTGTAATTTTGGTGTGATCCTGGGAGGCAGTTAGCACAGCATCTGTCTATTGCGCCATTTTACCGGAAGTCCAAAAGCAATTTTAAAATATAAAATATGTGTACAGAGGTCTAACTAGTTCTCCCCCACCTCCAATAATTGCTATTTAGATGATTTTTTTTTTTTTTTGGCCCTCACATGTGGGACCCAACCCAAGGCCGCTGGCTTCCCAAGCCAGCGCTTAACCACCGCGCCACTCGGCTGGCCCTAGATGATTTTTTTAAGATCAAATTCTTTTCAAAAATTATCTTGGTACCCCTGATGTGATGGTACTCAAAACGATGCCAAGGCCGTCTGTTGGATTATCCACCTGTGTCCTTCACAGGAAGGTGCATACTATGAGATTATGGACTGTTTTGACTGGTTAATCACCATCTCTGAAGCCCAGGATAGCATTCACATATAATAGGTGCTCAATTTGTTCAGCTAATGAATAAAAGGGAAATCAAGTTATCTTCAAATATTTTAAGAACTCATGTGGTGAGTGTGTAGGTGGGAATACCAGCTCGGGGTTTCTCCTGTGCTTCTTAAGACAAGGACCTACAAGTATGTCTGGGAATTATTGGGCGTAAACATAAGATTTTTCTGATATTTAGAGTTGGTCAACATTACCTTTGGCAGCCTTGTGATCTTTCCACCAGTGGAAGCATTGAGTTAGAGGAGCATCTTTCAGGGGTTCCCTTTTTATAAAGGAGTTGGAAGAGATGACTGTGTTAGGCAGAATTATGCCTGGCCCCCAGACATCTATGTCCTAATCCCTAGAACTGTGAATATTATCTCACACAGCAAAAGGGATTTTGTAGGTGTGATTAAGAGCCTCAAAATGAGATTACCTTGGATCAATGTGAGAGTGGGTGTGGGTAGGCTGTCTCATCACCAGTGTCCATGAAGTCGGAGAACCTTTCCCAGAAGTCAGAGTCAGACCATGATGTGAAGAAGGGTCAGAGAGATACAACATTGCTGGCTTTGAAAAAGAGGAAGGGGGCCACAAACTAAGGAATACAGTTAGCCTCTAAAAAGTAGAAAAGCCTCCTCCCAACTCCCAGAAAGAAATATAATATGGCTATCACTTTGATTTTTTTGTGTTAAATTTTTGACTTGTATTGGAATTCTAATGTACAGAACTGTAAGATGATAAATTTGTGACTTATTGAGCTTGTTGGAAAATTAATATAATTTTTATATTAATTATATTAATGATTGTTGGAAAATTAATATAATGATCTTTATGGTTGTGTGCCAGATTCCATAATGCTGAATTGTTGGAGAAAGGGTTCGATTAGAACCAGGAAAACAATTTCAAAAGGCAGGGTTATTGAACATGGAGGTCATTTATCAAGCAGATTGTGAAATCCCCATCTCCAGCGAGCTTAAAGATGGGAATGGGTGAATGTGACCTGTCTAAATGAATTCCTGCTCCCTGGAGTCTTTAAAAGGAGTCCAGAAGCGAAAGAGGCAGGGTTTCTGTAAGACTGGGACAAATTGCATACATTTATTTATTTTTTTTATTCATTCATTCAAATTGCCTTTAAATGAAAACAATTTTCCTTCTGCATTTATCTATTTATTCAGATTGCCTTTAAACGGAAACAATTTTCCTTCTGAACGCTTTGGTGTTTTAGGTGAAAATGTTCAAATTGAAGCAATTTAAAATCTCTATTTCCTTTTTGGCCTGAGAAGAAATTTCACAGAACATATATTTAAACAACATAGCCATTGATATTATTTATGCCCAAACTGAGCCTGTCATTTGATTTTGAGTGATTGAACAAGGCTGCATATTTATTTCCATCCGAGGGTCTGTTATGATAGAAACCATTTTGATTATGTCTTAAATTTAGGGAAACTACCTTACCTCAGGGGAGTGTAGGCATTTGGGTCTGTATATCAATTTCCACACAATCGGAACCCTCTTCAGGAATCAGTTCCAACTTGGACAAGGAAGGCCTTCCCACAGAGAGGGAGAGAATAGCTGCAGGTTTCACTTAAAATGTCTCCACAAGGAAGTCAGCGAGCTTGCCTTAAGCAGTGACTGGAAAGTCCTGCTTTTTTTCTGGTTACATTCGTTTTGGAAAGTAAAACGCAAATTCAGGTGGACTGCTGATAATTCCAAGAGTAGCTCATCAGCCATATATGATGTGAGGGTTCTTGGTGAAAGTGACTGGTAGCATTTTGAATACAGATTGTCATGTTTTAAGCGTCAGTTTCCCTTCCTGTGTGGCACAATTAAGTTCTTGTCTGCATCTGTTTGAACGGAGGTGGAGAGGGAATGGATGTGGGGGTAGCTAATGTCATTGGTGCCTCCTTTGCACAAGCATTTCTCATCTGTCCTCGTTCATCAACCAGTGACTTTTGTAAAATCTAGTTTCACATCAGCTATGATGGGGCCACTTCGCCTTGGAGCTGCTGCATCTGTGCTTGAAAGTGTCTGTCAGCCAGGAGAGACACCATTATGATAGGGTGGCTGGTGGCCTGCAAATGACCAGTTACATTCCCAAGAATTTCTGGATCTTGGCCATTAATTAACCCAATTTCATCCAGAGGAAACTTAAGAGTTCAGAAACTTAGAGTCTTGTTGTAGGTCACCTCCTGACTTATAGTCCCCCCCCCCTTTTTTTTTTTTGACCCTTAGTCCAGTGTGCTTTATACTTCAGGGCACTGTGGTCCAAGCTGGCGTCACATAGGTCAGACAGAGATCTAGCATCCTGGTTCAGAGCACAGCCTCTGGAGTCCAGGAAACGATTTCAAATCCTGACTGCCTTATTGGCAATGTGACCTTGGACAAGTTACTTAACCATGAATTGACCCACCAAGTCACTGAATAAATGTGAATTTGGCCTAATCCCTGACTTGAAGGGGACTCCAAGAAGAACTGGGGTAATATTTTTTAACCAGCCCATCTGACGGGGGCAGGGAAGGGTGGCTCGGAGTCGTCAGAAACTAGCCGAGATTCAGAAAGTTAAGAGGCGTGCCATTTCTTGCACACCCCAGTTCCCTGAGAACTCCCATACTCCGCGATCGCCAAGGCTCTAACCCGCGCCTGACCACAAAACGGTCCCCCCTTTTTGATCCAGCGTAAGTGTCCAGGCCTTTTTCCTTCTTGTTCGTCTCCTGCCAGGTTCCCAGTCCGAAGGCTGGGATTCCCACACGTTCCAGCCAGGGCCAGCGGTGCCCACAGTGGCGGGACAGCGGTCCTCAGGCCTGCGGCCCCGGGGACTACAGAGACAAAGGGCACGGGGAGATCCAGCCAGGCTCTGGAGAAGTCGGTGCGCAAAGGTCGCGGGTCCGCCCGCGGGTGGGTGGGGGAGAGCAGAGGGCACGGGGCGTGGGCAGAAACTGACGCGTCCCCGCCCTCCCTCCAGTTGGCACTCTAGCAACGGGATGACAGACCATCTGCATTCCGGGCACGTCTGGGGAACTAGGCGCCGCTACATGTGTGACAGCCCAGCGGGCGACGGCGGCCGAAGAGGCCCAACTGCAATCCTCGGCCGGATCAGGGTCCGCACAGACAGGTGCGCGCGTGCGCGAAGTGGGGCGAGGGCGCGACGCCGAGTGTGTGCGCGCGCGCGCCCCCGAGAGACTCCGATCGAAAGCTGCAGAGCGGTCTGCAGGTTGGTGGAGCGCATGGGCGAGGCCGGGAGCCCCGCCCCGACGGGCGCGAGCGGCGGGTGCAGAGTCCCGGGAGCTGCATTGCGGGGGGACGCCAGGCTGCGGAGCCCAGGCAGCCCGCGCGCCGCGCCCCCGGCTCCCCAGCTCTGCTTCCCACGGAGCACACCCTAGCGGGTTGCGACCGGCCTGCAGACACGCCGACGCACGCACTCAGCTCGCCACGTGGATTTGTGATCGCTCAAAGCCTCACTGCGCCTGCGTTGTAAACTCAGCGCTCCGGATCTGTCAGACTGTTTTCACAATGCTTTGAAGTCAGATTCTTTTCACACTGCAGTGTATATATCATGACTCTCTGACACATTTTAGGCAACCCAGGGGAATGAAAGATTGAAAAGGGAACTTCGGCAAATGACTTGAATTTTTACCCCTGAGTAAAACCTGTGCCTGGTTCCCCTATTGCGCTTCAGGATAAAATCTAAAATCCTTACATGGCCTCCAGGCTATGCAAGATCTGTCCCCAGTTGCCCACTCAGCCTCACTCCTTCCCACGTGCTCCAGTCACATGTATTTTTTACATTTTTTAAGGAGACAAGTTCTACCTGCCTTAACTAAGACTTTTGCACTGTTTCCTTCGACTGAAAGAATTCCTCGTCCTCCTCTCTTTGCCTACCTCATTCTCACCCTTTAGATTTCAACGTAGATGTCACTTCCTGGGAAGGGCTCCTCACTGATCTCTCAAAATTTTATTCCTTGGCCCTTAACAAAATGTATCGTTTTTTTAAAAATGTATCTTGTGTTTATTTGTCCAATGCCTGTTTCCTAGACTCAATTTCATGAGGGCTTTTTTGCCTATTACTGTATTTTCAGAACCCAGCAGGAGCTCAGATATATCCCAAAATATGCATTGATGTAGAAAGGAACTTGCCAAAGACGTGATTATAGAACTTTGATTCTGGGAAGGTACAAGGTTCAAAGCTAGCTGTGAAGGAGGCAAGTTTAGAATCATGGCCTCTAAACTTTTTTTTTTTTTTGAGGGCAGTGTCACTGGCCCTCGCATGTGGGACCCGAACTGGGGCCGCTGGCGTCCCAAGCCAGCTCTTAACCACCGCGCCACTTGGCCTGCGCATCTCTAAACTTTTTTGAGGGTATATTACTTTCAGTAACAAGTGTGTGTGTGTGTGTGTGTGTGTGTGTGTGTATTCCAAATATATGTGTATTTATTTATTTACAAATTATAAAAATGAAATGCATGCTCATGTATTTATAATTATTAAGCAAACACCAAATAGAAGCTTTAAATAGCTAAGATAAAAATAATAGCTATAAATAAAAGTTCTAAAATTTTTTTCCTGCACTGCACTTGGGAACCCATTCTGTAGATAATTTATGAGAAAAGGGCTGCCCTCTCCTGGTAGAGGACAGATAAAGACATTTGCTTTGGATTGCCTTTTTTCTGTAGGATTCCACAGGTTTATCTTTGTGTGGCCTGTGTGGTTGTATACTCTTAGAATTCACAGGTCTGCATTATTTTCATTCATGGAAAATGTAAGGTGAGGCACTGTTTTAAGTCAGCACATCTTTAAAAGGCAGGAATACTCATACTGTGCAGTGTTAATGGGCTGGGAAACATTGAAGATCTGCATGTATAAGTGTCTAAAACTGAGTATCCATCTTTGTAACATCATGGTCAGAATTCCATAAATGGAAAGTAATTCATCTGTTTTCATGCTTCAAGCCTTATAAATGTTTCCCTTTTGAAGACAATTGAATTACATTGTAATTTTGATGGTGGGATATTCCCTGATGACTTTTATATTACGTATGTTTATAATATATTATAAATTCATACTGTTTATATTTTATATTATAAAAAACACATTTATAATATAAATAAGGGCTTATATATTTTAAGCCTTAAGGACTTTTAGAACAAAAGTATTACAGATTTCTATAAAACAGCATGTCTTTTAAACTTAAATTGTTCAGTGTTTGCACAACTTTTGAAACGCCTTATGCAGGAAGTGAAGTGAGGGAGACTGATTATAATCTAGTCCTAAGAATATATTACAGATATATGAATTTCCAGCAAAGTCAGCTACACCTGTGAGAAACGAGTGAAATATGCAGCACAGAATAAAGTTAATAAAATTGTTTACTAATTGTTTACAATTACCAGTTGTGTAAATAAATAAATCCATTACTATTGTTTGTTATTCCAAAGATTTTTTTTTTACTACTTGACCAATGTATTCAATTTTATCATCTCAGTTTGCTTCTTCAAAAACTAATCTGTTTTATTTAGAATCTGCCTGAGCTGCCCTATCAAGTTGCAGTCTGTTACAGATATAGGCAAAGAAACAAATGATCAGAAGCAAATAAGAGCCCTGATCCTTCACCCTGTCTGCCAAAGAACACACTCACCAGCAAATATACAAAAATGTCCCCAAAATGCCTAGGCAGGGTGGGGAAATGAGGAAAGGAAGACAAAGTAGAATTACTTTAGATGTACCACTGATTTCAAGCCACTCACATCTGACAGAAAATTCCTTCACAATTCATTGTATTTCTCTACTCCTTTTCCATGACAAACGTCAGGCAGGAATACTATGCAGGCAGCACACAATCCACGGTATCCAAAGGGAACAAATCTCCCAGAATTTCTACGTGAAAGCCCACACCCTAACCCAACACTCGCCTCCCTTTTCCCATTCAAGGTCACCAAAGAAATTCTTTTTTTGATCTGTATTTGGATTGTATGGGCTACCAAGTTGCCAATGGCAATCAGAGTTCCTGAAAATAACAAATTACTTATTAATTATAAATAGAAAAGCATGCCATTACAGTGGAGAAATCTGGAGGAAACTATTTTAATTAGATAATCAATTTGTTATCGTCAACAGTAGGATACACTGATAGTTTCTGCCCCGATGTGATGCATCGAGGAAGACACAATAATCCATTTTATATAGTATTTTTGCCAAAAATGTTTAATCTGAATCTAATTTGAGGAAACAAGAAAATAAATCCAAATTGAGGGACATTCTTTAAAAAAATGGTTCTAAACTCTTTAAAAAAGTGTCCATGACGTGAAGATTAAAAAGAAAAGGCAGGGCTGGCCGAGTGGTGCAGTGGTTAAGAGCTGGCTTGGGACGCCAGCCGTTCTGGCCCTGCTTGGGATCCCACATATGAGGGCCAGTGACACCGCCCTCAAAAAAAAAAGAAAAGGCAGAGGAACTGTTGTAGATTTAAAGTGATTAACTATAGTGTTTGGTCTTTGATTGGATCCTGGGTCAGAAAAATAGAAAACAGCTACAATTTACTGATACAATTTGGAAATTCGGATATGAACTGTATAATATATATCAGATATTATTCTACCATACTAAACATCTTGAGAGTAGTAATGGTATTGTGGTATTGTGCTTATGTTAGAGACTATCCCTGTTCTCCAAAGACACATGCTGAAATATTTGAGCAAAGTGTTATGTCTCTAATTTATTTCAAATGGTTTAGTATTTTCCCCATCTCTCTATATATGAGGTAGGACAATTAAGTTCACGAACTTGTTGCACTGATATTGCTAACCTTTTATGATATCAGAGGTATTATTCATTATGAATTTGAATAAATTCTGGACAAACAGTTAACCAAGTTTGCTATTTGGAAGTGCTGAAAACGCTGCGTGAAAAAGTTAGATGACCTGAACTTTCACCAACAACTCATTGCTCTTGCATTATGACAATGCACCAGCTCACATAGCACTGCCTGTGAGGGAGTTTTTAGCCAGTAAACAAATAACTGTATTGGAACACCCTCCCTACTCACCTGATCAGGCCCCCAATGACTTCTTTCTTTACCCAAAGATAAAGGAAATATTAAAAGGAACACGTTTTAGTGACATTCAGGACACCAAAGGTAATAGGATGACAGCTCTGATGGCCATTGCAGGAAAAGAGTTCCAAAATTGCTTTGTAAGGTAGACTTGACGCTGGCATCAGTGCATAGCTTCTCAAGGGGAGTAGTTCAAAGGTGACTGTAGTGATATTCAGCAATGAGGTATGTTGCACTTTTTCTAGGATGAGCTCATGAACTTAATTGTCAGACCTCATAAAGATAAAATATATGTACCGGGATGCCAAAAAAATGTACACATTTTAAGAGATATTATCTATGTATTACTTTTTGAAGTTAAATTATGGTAGCAATGTATAGTATGATGTTTGCTCAAAAGATGGCATTAATCAAATGAATGCTGGTGTCATTCACTGTATTACAATTTTAATACAGTTTTTTCAATGTGTATACATATTTTTGGCACCCTCTTTATATATTCATGGGATGTAAAGAACAGCATAAAGGAATATAATCAGTGGTATTGTAATAGCTATGTATGGTGTCAGATGGGTAGTAGACTTGGGGGGGTAGTCACTTTGTGAGGGGTGTAAATGTCTAATCATTATGTTGTTTTGTACACCTGAAACTAATAAAAAAATAAATAAAATTTAAAAAATGCAACAACAACAACAACAAAAGACAGGATACCTTTAGAAAAGAGTCAGTGTTTTATAACAAAGTTTTATCTGCTTTGGATTTATAACTGACAGTTTGTGTTTTCTATTAACATTTTTAGAGTTCAGAATCGTAACTGACAGTGGTATTTTTCTTTTCACTGATAGCACAGTCAAGTACAGCATGTGGTCACTTCTCCCTCGGTATTTTTATTTGCAGTTTAGCACAGGCACTTATGCTTTCTTCTTGTTCATGACTATATTACAGGTAATATTTCTGAACACGTTATTTGATTAAGATTTTTAAAAAGTAAGAAAACATAAAAAACGTAAGAGTTTGATATAAAGAATAAATTTAAACACTGTGAGAAGAGAACTCTTCTTTAAAAAGTTATTCAGTGAGACACTAAACTCCATTTTTGGGCTGAAAAACATATTGATGCCCAATAGATGAATTGGTCTATAGTTCATGCTGCTTTAGATCATTAACGGGATATTAATGGAGCGACTTTTGTCATTTACACCACCTCCCTGATAGGAAAGTTTTATTATATTTTGAAAGGACTAATTTAAAGAAAACCCGAATACTAGTTTAATATAGCACCTTTCCATTCTTTTTTTATTGTGGTAAGAACACTCATCATGAGATCTATACCCTTAACAAATGTTTAAGCATATAATACGACATTGTTAACTATAGGTACTTTGTTGTATAGCAGGTCTCTAAACTCATCTTGCGTAACTGAAACATCAAATTCATTGTGTAAAAACTCCCCATTTCCCCCCTCCTCTCCTCCAGCCCTTGACAACCACCATTCTGCTCTTTGACTCTATGAGTTTGATTATTTTAGGTACTTCCTATAGTGGAATTACGCAGTTTTTGTCTTTCTGTGACTAGCTTATTTCACATAGCACAAAGACCTCAAGGTTTATCCATGTTGTTGCATATGGCAGAATTACCTTCGTTTTTAAAGCTGAATAATATTTATGTGTGTGTGTGTGTGTGTGTCACATTTTTTAATTCATTTAACCATAAATGGATATTTAAGATTCTTTCCACATGTTGGTTGTTGTGAATCACACCATTATAAACATGGGAAGGCAGATATCTCTTCAAGATCATGATTTCAATTCTTTTGGATATACAGAGGGTGCCAAAAAAATGTATACACATTTTAAGAATGGAAAAAAGAACTATTAAAATTGTAATACTCAATACATACTGATAAAAAAAGATAAATACAAGTCACGTATGACTTCTGCAATTACGAGAAGTGCTCAAAGTGGTTGCCATCAGCATCCAGACACTTCTGATTACGGCGAACTACTGCTTGAGCAACATTGACCAAAGTGTCCACTTGTATCACTGCTCATGCTGTTTCAGTTTCTTCCCGAAGTACCACTAGTATAGCCGGTTTTCTACAGTAAAATCACATCCTTTAAGGTCCCCCATGGGTAGAGGTCAAGGGATGTTAAGTCAGGAGAATGTTCTCGAATTTCAAATACCACTTCAAAATGGTCTTGCGCTCCTCGAACCAACTGTGCTTCTGCCATTTTCTTTGATGTCCTACCTGTCACATGGTGACATTAGCATTCATTTAATTAACGCCGTCTTTTGAGCGAACATCATACTACACTTTGCTACCATAATTCAATTCAACTTCTAAAAGTAATACACAAATAACATCTCTTAAATTGTGTATACATTTTTTTGGCACCCCAGTATATCCAGAAGTGTGATTGCTGGATCATATGGTAGTTCTATTTTTAATTTCTTGAAGAACCTCCATACTGTTTTCCATAGTAGCTGCACCATTTTACATTCCCACCAATAGTGTACAAGGTTCCAATTTCTCCACATCCTTGCCAACACTTGTTATCTTTTGTTGTTGTTTTTTTACAATAGCTATCCTAGCAGGTATGAGGTGGTACTTCATTGTGGTTTTGATTTGCATTTCTCTGATGATTAGTGATAATGAGCATCTTTTCCATATACCTATTGGCCATCTGCATGTCCTCTTTAGAGAAATGTCTGTTCAAGTCCTTTATCTATTTTTTTGTTGTTGTTATCTTTTTGTTTTTTCTTAAAGCTTATAAGAGTTTATTTGAGCCAAACTGACGACAATTGCCTGGAAGCAAAGTCTCAATGGATTGAGAAAATGCTCCCCCTTTACCCATTTTTTAATTGGCTTATTTATTTGTTTGCTTTTGCTTTTAAGTTGTAGGAGTTCCTTATATATCCTTACAAGATACAGGGTTTGAAAATGTTTTCACCTGTTCTATAGGTTGCCTGTTCACTTTGTTGATTGTTTCTTTTGCTGTGCATATGCTTTTAGTGTGATATAGTCCTGTGTGTCTATTTTTACTTTGGGTGGCTATGCTTTTGGTGCCATGCCCAGGAAATCATTGCCAAGGTCAATTATAGAAACTTTCCCCCTACATTTTCTTCTAGGAATAGCATTTTTTCAAAACAGTTAAATTCAAGGCTTTCTGTAATCTGATTTATTCCTGTTTATTCAACCTTATTTCCATCATGAAGCCCACAGTCCAGCCAGGCAAATCTTCTCACAACTTCCCCATTTTCTTCCTTTCTCAAGAGCTTGGCCCATTCTATTATTTGAACCTAGAACGTACTCATCTGGCTATAGCCTACCCATCCTCTTAAAGGCACAGTTCTCTAAATTCCTTGAGAATAGAAACAGTGCCTTAAAAGTGGCTAAGCTTTGGGATAAGAATTTAATAAACTTGCTGCATTGATTTTAAACAGAAGAATTGGCTTCAGGAAATATTTATACTATGTACTAAAATCTGTGAATGGGATTAAGAATTCAAGGATGAATTATTAGGCATAGTTTCTGCCTTTGGAGAGCTGGGAGTCTTAACTTACAAGTACTTTCAGAAATTATATTTATAAAGTGCTAAAAGAACACAGCCTACTTCTGGCTTGAGAGTGAGTGGCTCAGGAAAAGCTACGGGGGAAAAAAGGTGACAGATGAGCCAAAGATTAGAGGATGAAGTGCTTAACCATAAGCCTAGGGGCAAAAGGAGAGAAGACCTTTGCAGCTTTGGAGACAGGTGTGAGCAAAGACATGGAAACTGGAACCAATGGCTACTTTTTGTGAGAAGAACCAGAGACCAGGGGTCAGGGGAAAGTGGTAGAATTTTCTCTGTGAACCCTTTTATATTTTTTAAATTGTGAACGTTTCAAGTATTAAATTTTTCTCTAGTGTATGGAATATTCTGGAAACAGTAAAAAAAAAGTGGGGGAGGTGCAAAGTAGAGTACATAAGAAGCTAAACCTATCAGGCGAGGCCGGGTTATAAGGATCTTAGTGTGTCACACTAAGTAGCTTGGAATTCAGTCCAGAGGTAGTGAGAAGGCAGGGACGGTCAGGAGTTCCGGGGCAAAGCACCAGCTCTGCTTAGCCTTCACTGAGGGAAAGACAGAGAGGGGTCTGACAGCAGCAAGACCCTTGGAGGGGCACGGCCAAGAGATGGAGAAAAGGAACAGATACAAGACATATTTGAAAAGCAGAGTAAGTTGATCACTTAAACTCTTGTCCTTCATCTGTTACTCAGATCCTTTTAAAAGTAATTACAAGAATTATCGGGATCTTCAACATACATAGACACTATTTGGCTGCACTGTGCAAAGAAATAGCAAGCAAGCAAGAGATAAGGCAGCACAGAGGACGCACAGGCCCGTCTGGAAATTGAGGCTTAAGAACTTGTCTAAATCTGGAAAACTAAAGGGTCTGATCGAGCCCTCAACCTACCTTTGATCCCTCGGAAAATCACCACAGCCTGTTTCAATCGCTTCATTTCTCCTATTTTAAACAATGTATGGGCAGCCCAAGAGAGCTATCCATAGGGAATTTGTACCTAGGAAACATTATTCTGGGCCTCCAAATATTTTATTCTCTGCCTAAAAACGAAGTAAGATTCAGTGAAGATATCTGACTTTCTGGATTTAACTATTTTGAAAAGATGCTATTTTAAACATTTAGGTTTTGAACTATTCCTTTCAAAACATAATAAAAGTATCCCATTATAAAGGTGACATAATGACTGAAGTGTCATTAAGCAGTTAGTTGCATTGGGGACTTTTCCATAATGTAATATTAAGTGTCACACTCAGGGGATGGTTTTGATGTGCTAAGACTCTTCTCTCCCCCTCCCCTTTTGTTTTTAACTTAATGTATCTATTGTCTTCATGGCCTGGGCCATACTACTAATAGTGTGGCTTTCAGTGTCAGTAAATATAACAAGGATTTATAATATAATGAATAGTGTGACTCTGATTGTTTTGCAGCAAATTCCAGATGTGCCCCCGAAAGGAAAATTTACAACTCTGTTGCCTTTGGTGGTTATTCTTTTAATTTCAGGCATCAAAGAGATTATAAAGATTATGTAAGTTTACTGTTAGTGAGAGGCTGTCAAAATTTCTGCCTTGAATATAAGAGGTTATATTTGTTGCTCTTTTTTTTCAGGCAGTTGTTGGAACTGGTACAAGTCTTTAAATCTGTAGTTGATGTGAAGAATGAATTAAAGTTTTGAGGTTTCACATTTTAAATTATATGTATATTTGAGAGACCAGCAGGACATAATAGCTGCCTTTAGAGCTATGATAGTATCTTTGCAGATATAATCTAACCAGAGATGAAAATCTTAAATCTTAAAAAGGATGTTTACATGAATTGTGCTGTGTCTTCATTTCTCCTTTAATGTTGTCATAGCTACAATTGTACATGGGCCTTCTGATTTTAGCAATGAAGGAAGAGAATATTTAATATTGTTTTCTGTGTTCTCTGACCCTACCTGCTCCAGATGGGGTCATCCTAGTAGAGTCCCCTTCATCCTCACTCACATTCTAATGCTCATTTTCCAAAAGCACTCACTGTTGTTATTCATATGCTTCTGCCTGATTCCTACTATTTTGTAAAGATATGGCACCAGAAACATCTGCTGGGTTGCTGGCCTTTCGATTGGTTTATAATTGAAAGAACTTTTCAAACTTAATCAAAAAGCTTTGGTTATGTTGGGGCAAAATTGGAAATTGCTAATTAAGTGTTTAGCCAAATATAGTCATTATAAGCAACATACAAAATACTAATATTTCAAGTAGAACTTTACTATGTAGCAGGCACTTTATGGTGTGTGTATGTGTGTGTGTGTGTGTGTGTGTGTGTGCATATGTGTGTCTCTTCACTCATTTTACCTTCAACAAGAATTGTTTTGCCTGAGAGTTTAAGAAACCTTTTGAAGAGCCCTTCATATCAGCATTAACTCATCAGCCAAGGTCAGCAACAGGAGGTGGGAAGAAAGTACTGATAAGTTTGTAATATCTGTATTTATTTATGCTGTCCTGTGCATAAGAGGTTTCGGGGACAGAGACAGGCTATTATTACTTCCCTATAGCAATGGCCACATTGGTTCCCCTGCTCCAATGTTTTCCCCTTCTGGGGTCACACAAAGAGAGCTGGACAGACAGGCCTGCAAGCGTGAAATGAGGACCACAGGAAGGGAACCCCAAAATATGTATCTGGGAGTTTATGTAAGACAGGAGCAGATGTCCCTCTTTTTTCCTGAGATTGGAGAGAAACTTTGCTCCCTAGTGTAAACAAAGTTCCTTGGGAGGAGAAGGGGCAGGATCTTGGGTTCTTAACCTCTGAAGAGTAAATAAAATTCTCCAGGGGTGAGATAAAACCAGAGTCTCTGAGTGTATGTATCTCCATGGCTCCAGGTCTCATCACTTTTTTTTTTTTTTTTTTTTAGCTGAGCCATCCTGCCACCTGTTGACAGCTTAGCGGCAGCTCAATTTGGGCTGGGAATCGAACTGCTGTTGCTCAGGGCTCAGCTTGCACTCTTGAGTGAGTTCTTTACCAACGGAGCCACTCGGCAGGCCCAGGTCTCATCACTTTTTTAAATAGAAACATCTCTGCCCTAACATGAAATGTTCTCTCTGTAGTCTCACAAGTGCACCTTATCTTCCATTTGAGAAGTTTTCCCATTTGGGGAGGAAGCCATCCTAATTTAATGAACAATTACAGACCCAGCTTTGTATTAACAGACCTGTGATTTTTGTTCATTAAAAACAATCACAGCAGGGCTAGCCAAGTGGTAAGTTGGTTAAGAGCTGGCTTGGGAGCACCAGCTCTGAGCAGCAGGGCCCTGGTTCGGATACCACATTAGGGCCAGTGCTGCTGCACCCTCTACAGCTAAGATAGTGAACAACTGGTCGATCTGGTGTGTGCTTTCGTCAGCTGCTGAGAGCTGCTGTGAGCCACCATCCAATGGCCGATGGCTGGCGAGCGACTTCCTCACCCGGGAAGAGCGCAATGATAATAACAACATGGGCCAGTGAAGCAATGTCCTCCACAACTAGACTGAAGAACAAAAGGACAGCAACTTGTCTGCTCCCCTTCCCTGATTCCCCATTGCTATTCCCCCTCCCCCAATTCCCCAATAAAATCTTAAAAAAAAAAACAACAAAAAAAAAACAATCACAGCAAAAATCTGGAAACAAACCATTTTCCATTTTGGAGGCACCTTGGGCCTGAGTACTAAAAAATGCAGTGTCCCAAAGTCACTTACCATATTTTGACATGTATAATGCACTCCCATATATAACGCACACCCATGTTTTTTGGCCCAAAGCTTCAGGGAAAAAAATCTTTCGTTTTAATTTTTTAATTCAAATTTTTGTTTACATTTAGGTACTTGTTTTTGTATTATAAAGGAATTTTAGCATTTATTCATATTTTGGGGGGATTGGGGGAGGGGAACAGTGTTGGGGAATTGGGGAAGGGGATCAGCCAAATTGTCCTTCAATCTTAGTTGTGGAGGGCGCCAGTTGCCATATGGCTGCCCATCGGCAGCTTGTGGTCTCTAAGTGCAAGGTGCTGTGTTCAATCTTAGTTGCAGGTGGGCTTAGCCACCATCCCATGCGGGAATCAAACAAATAGCCTTGTTGTTAGTGTGCGCTCTATCCTCTGAGCCATCTGGGCGGCAGCTCAGCTCAAGGTGCAGAGTTCAGTCTTAGTTGCAGGCTGGTGTAGCCCACCATCGAACAGGCAGTCTTGTTGTTAGGAGCACATACTCTCACCAGCTGGGCCATCGTGCCACGTGTTGACAGCTCAGCTCAGGCTCAGCGTCACTGGCCCATGTGGGAATTGAACCGGTGGCCCTGTTGCTCAGGGCTCGTGCTCTTAAGCTAACTCTTAACCAACTGAGCCACTCGGCCGGCCCTTTTATTGTACTTTTAACTCATGAGCATAAATGAAGGCATTAAAAACGTTTATATAGATACGAAGTTAGTACTACCCATGTATAATGCACATCCTTATTTTTCCCTCACAAATTTGGGCAAAAAAGTGCGCATTATACATGTCAAAATACGGTATTTCACACCAAGGCGTTCCTAGTAGCAGAGCTAGGGCTGCTGGGGAGGCAGGAACTTGAATTGAACTAGGGTATGTGGAAGACTCCCAATTTAGAATAACCATTTCACATCTAAACAGAGCATAGATTTCCCCAGTGAAATGTGTATTGGCCCTGTTTTAATCTGTATTTTCTTTTGCTTACAGAATGCAATTTTCATCATACTGCTTACGTTCCATCTCTGCATATAAAATATTTCTACTAAATGGGATGAAATTGAAGTGTTTTCTTTTCCTGGGATGAGAAAGCTTCCTGTGAAATACTTGACCTGGGGAAATTTTAATCTACTACATTTTAATTTTGGAAAATATGCACATTTCCCTCTAAGTAATCTCAGCTAAATCCTAAGCTGCATCCTATCCACAAATCTTTTCAATTTAATTTCAGAAATAATTATTGAGTAACAAAGTAATTGATTAGGCACTCGATGTTATTGTTTAGAAGATGAAGAAGAATGTATCAAATGTTGATAACCTATAAGTATATACGTACATATACTTTTAAATATCAGTATCACTGTCAATCTTGAAACTCGAGTTTTTGAATCTTGGCACATTTTGAAGTTGTGTTTAACTTTTAAATTAATTTGTTAAATTCTAGCACTTAGCAATATTACCATTAAAGACATATTACTATGAGCTCTTAAGAAAGTTAACTGTATGTTTTTCTTCTCTTTTCTCTGCCCATGTTTCACTTCTCCATCTCAGAATTCAGGCTGTTAGGAGTAAGAAGGGTCAGAATGAAGTAGTCTTATTAAGAAGACCACTTCATGGACGGTGTAGATCCCTGACCACTGCACTGTACACTTGTAGCTGAAGCTGAATAATACTGAATATCAACTATATGTAGTTGACTATATGTATATAGTTACAGGATATGGAGCACAGCATATGGAATAGAGTAAGTGGAACTGTAACAGCTATATACAATGTCAGAGGGGTAGTAGATTGGGGGAGGGGTTTATCACTTTGTGAGGGATGTCTCACTATCTCATTGTTTCATACACTTGAAATTAATAAAAAATAAATTAAAAAAAGAAAATAAAAATTAATTTGCTGTAAAAAAAGGGGGTGTATACTGTAAACATGTAAATGTGGCATATGTTAGAAGGAATAAATTTAGAAATATTTAAAGAGAAAATAAAAGAATGAAGAAGTCAGGTCATTTTTTTCCTATGCTCTCTGAAAACATCCTGGATAGTTGTCTACTATCAGGTAATAGGAGTGGATTTGGGTCTTTAAACACTCACTGCATTTTTATCCTCTTAACCACCAGAACCTTGCTGTGCTATCAAACTTTGCTTGAAAAATTTGATTGGGTACATGTGAAAACTGTCATATGTATGTCTTAAAAAGCACAAATATTAATTTTGTTATGGGAGGATAATTTGTTCTTCCAAATTATTATTCTGAGATGGCATTTTTATTTTTATTTATTTATTTATTTTATTTTATTTTGAGGGCAGTGTCACTGGCCCTCATATATGGGACCGAACTGGGGCCACTGGCTTCCCAAGCCAGCGCTTGAGATGGCATTTTTAAATAAGCCGCTGTATACTCCCTCATTCACAGCACAACGAAGTTTATTCGTTGAAGTTGCTATAAAATGCTGATATTAAAGCCACTGAGCTTTTAGGGACTGTGTTTTTTGTTTTGTTTTGTTTTTAACCTCGATGTATCTATTTCCTTACAAATCTACTTATATTTCCTTCTTATAAAACATTCTATAACCCAGAATGATTTAAAATCCTTATACAAACCCAGGAAGACACTTAAAAGAAAATTAGGTAGAAATTAATTACTGCAAAATAATTCCCAATACTTGAATTTTAAAAGGCCGTATGTACTACTAAACTTTCTTTTGAACTCACAGTACTTACACTAAAGCACAAATTTCAAAGATTCCATACTCCCCTCTGACTTGCAAATTATAACACCTATATTTACCATGTCACAAAACAAAATAAAACAAAAAAAGTTGGTGTGCTAACATCTTTAGTTGCAGGGAAGTTCAGGAGTACTATTACCTGCCTTTGAGATGCATTTGGAAACCTGTAGATAACCCTAGCTGTACTCAGTTATATGAAAGATGCTAACATATCCATCCAATAATTCTGATAGGAACCCCTCAGCACCCACGTGTGCCCTTACCTCTTTGTGAAAATCTAGAATCTGTGGCTAGATCACGGGAATTAAGTCACAGAAACCACAAGTTTTTAAAAAAAGTCTAAGTTAAGACCTAAATGTAATGCCATTGGTCACTTTCCAAATAACTTTAAGAGCTGTTAGTCATCTCACAGTTATGCAATATCAAGGAAAAATTTGGTGTCCTTTACCTAACTCAAGAATTTAGTGGACAGAGTTTCCTGGGAAACAGTGGCAGATGCGTCTCTACCCTCACTTCCAGAACAGTCCATTTAAATGCATGTAGGAGGTCCCCAACTTCCAAACAAATTATGTTTCCAATACTTACTTGCACATCTATTTGGATCAAAGGGCAAATTTTCTCAAAGATATATAAATAGCAGGTGATTTTAAAGTCAGGGCTACAAATGCCTATGTTTTTGGTAAAATAGATGAAAATAGTGTCAATGGGTATAAAAGGAAACAGTTTTGTTGGAAACCAGCAGTATTTCAGCTCCTGAGAAATACCGTGTCATGCATGCAAGTGCTTGAAACATCTCTCTTCCAGCCTGGAATCTAAGAAGATATGGAAGGAAGGGAAGTTGCTGAGGAAGGTGGTAAGATGGGGGTGGGGCTGAAAAAGCAGGTACTTGTGCACACATTGGGCATGGCTAAGAAATTAGTGCACCAGATGTTTCTCTTTCTGCTTAGGACAGGACTTCAGCCTCCTTGGACCTGTTGCCAGAACTACCATCCCCAGACTCCCTCAGATGGTTCACAAAGGACTCAGTTGCCAGGATCCCTAAGCCAACATTGTGAGTTGTGTCTTTACCACTGTGCTATTGGCGGGGGGGGGGGGGGGGGGGCTTCCGGCTGTGCAATGAGAAGAAACTAGGGTGGCTTGAGGGATACTCTGATTACCTGCGGACATCCCTTCTGTACAACCAAACTGGGTATTTCTCTGTATGATTTATAGTCAGAGGTGGTTATGAATTTGGAAAGTGCCAAATACACTTTGTCATGAAAAATAAAACGGTTTATCATTTAGTTTTAATGTCTATTTTATTTTAATATCATACAAAATTTATGTTTCAAAATTTAATCTAGTATTAATGTACGAATCTACATTTTACATGAAGTACTTTAATTGCATGGAATTATAATCAAATCAGTTTCTATATATAAAGTATTTAGAAAATTACCCATGTAGTGTTATTTATCTGTCTATCGATCTAGCTATTTATCTGTCATGTGTAAAGCCTCTAAATTTAGTTCTATTGTTTATTCTTTGGGAAAGAATACATGACATTGATACATCTGACAAGCTGGTTTTTTTGTTTTTTTTTTATTGGGGAATTGGTGGAGGGGAACAGCGTTGGGGAATCGGGGAAGGGGAACAGACAAGTTGTTGTCTTTTTGTTCTTCAGTTTAGTTGCGGAGGATGTTGCTTCACTGTTGGTATCCTCATTGCGCTCTTCCCGGATGAGGCAGGTCGGTCGCCGGCCTCTGGATGTCGCTCACTGCGGCTATTGGCAGCTCACGCTGGCTGCGGGCCACTCACTGTAGCCTATGGCAGCCCACTGCAGCAGGGGCTGTAGCCCACACCATCACCGGGGCTCGCACAGCCCAGCTCCAGGTGGAGCTGTTGTTAGCTGTAGAGGGCAGTGTCACTGGCCCTCATGTGGGATCCGAACCGGGGCCGCTGGCATCCCAAAACCAGCGCTTAACCAATGCGCCACTCAGCCGGCCCCTGACAAGCTTTCTCTCTGGCACCATGTGAGGTCCCTTCCATCATACCTGCTCCCTTCTGACATTGTTCATTTGTTCACTTGCCTGTCATCTCTCTGTATATGTTGCAAGCTTTATGAAAGTAGGGATGATGTCAGTTTTTGCTTTTACACCTCATTGTGGCTTAAGAAAGATATTTAAGGAATGCATAAGTGGATGAATGCTGAATACCTGAATATAGATATGACCCCTGTGAAAACAAGTTGCCACAGAAAGGATCAGCATCTCTCTGGGTTGCCTTGTATGTTTCAAGTCAAGTATGCACACCTGACATAGGAACTACTGAGATGTCCACTCGCCATTATAATTGCTATAAGTGGCATAGCTCGTCTTGGAGGTCTCTGGTTGAAGTAAGAACTGGAGGCTCTTCTTTTTCCTTTGCAATGGGTTTGCTGCCAGAACATAGGTGTAGTGAAAACCACAGCTAAATCTAACCCAAAATGGTAAAGGAAAAGACACAAATTAACATTGTTGTCATTGGACACGTAGATTCTCGGAAGTCTACTACAACTGGTCATCTGATCTACAAATGCGGTGGGATCTACAAAAGAACCATTGAAAAATTTGAGAAGGAGGCTGCCAAGATGGAAAAGGGCTCCTGCAAGTATGCCTGGATCTTGGATAAACTGAAAGCTGAACATGAGAGTGGGATTACCATTGATATCTCCCTGTGGAAATTTGAGATGAGCAAGTATAGTATTATGCGATTATCATTGATGCCCCAGGACACAAAGGCTTCATCAAAAACATGATTACAGGCACATACTCAGGCTGACTGCGCTGTCCTGCAGCTGCTGGTGTTGGTGAATTTGAAGCAGGGATCTCCAAGAATGGGAAGACCCTTAAGCATGCCCTTCTGCTTTACACACTAGGTGTGAAACAACTAATTGTTGGTGTTAACAAAATGGATCCACTGAGCTGCCTTACAGCCAGAAGAGATACGAGGAAATCGTTAAGGAAGTTGCACCTACGTTAAGAAAATTGGCTACAACCCTGACACAGTAGCATTTGTGCCAATTTCTGATTGGAATGGTGACAACATGCTAGAGCCAAGTACTAACAAGTCTTGGTTCAACGGATGGAAAGTCGCTGTAAAGATGGCAATGCCACAGTGGAACCACACTGCTTGAAGCTCTGGATTGCATCCTGCCACCAACTCATCCAACTGACAAGCCTTTGCGTCTACCCCTCCAGGATGTCTGCAAAATTGGTGGTATTGGTACTGTCCCTGTGGGCTGAGTGGAGACTGGTGTTCTCAAACCTGGCATGGTGGTCACCTTTGCTCCAGTCAATGTTACAAGTGAAGTAAAGCCTGTTGAACTGCACCATGAAGTTTTGAGTGCAGCTCTTCCTGGGGACAATGTGGGCTTCAATGTCAAGAATGTGTCTGTCAAAGATGTTCATCATGGCAGCATGACTAGTGACAGCAAAAATGGCCCACCAATGGAAGGAAGCTTCATGGCCCAGATGATTATCCTGAACCATCCAGGCTAAATCAGTGCCAGACACACACCTTTGCTGGATTGTCATACAGCTCACATTGCTTGCAAATTTGCTGAGCTGAAGGAGACTGATTGTTGTTCAGGGAAAAAGCTGGAAGATGGCCCTAAGTTTTTGAAATCTGGTGATGCTGTCATTGTTGATATGGTCCCTGGAAAACCCACGTGTGTTGAGAGCTTCTCTGACTACCTTCCTCTGGGCCATTTTGCTGTTTGTGACATGCGACAGACAGTTGCTGCAGATGTCATCAAAGCAATGGGCAAGAAGGCAGCTGGAGCTGGCAAGGTCACCAAGTCTGCCCCCAAAGCTCAGAAAGCTAAATGAACATTTCCCCCAATCCCTGCCACCTCAGTCTTAGCCAGGGGTGAAAGAACAGTCTCAGAACTTTTTGTCTCAATTGGCCATTTAAGTTTAATAGTAAAAGACTGGTTATGATTACAATGCATCATAAAACCTTCAGAAAGAAAGGAGAATGTTTTGTGGACCATTTGGTCTTTTTCTGTGGTAGATTTTAAGTGATTAGTTTTAAAAATCAATACTTTTTAATGGAAACAACTTGACCAAAAATCTGTCATAGTGTTTTGAGACCCATTAAAACATAGTTTAGTGAGAAAAAAAAGAAAGAACTGGAGGTAGCACACAGCTGAGAATGTAAGTATCAAGATTCCGGAGCAGTGGCCTTGGTAGGAAAAGTTACGTGGAATCACATCTCAATTCTATGAGTCTTCAACTGTCTGGCTGGGTTTGCACAGATCAACTCTTCTGCAGCCTAATACATACAAGAGAGCTCTATAAACTAGCACAGGAAGTCAGCAGGTTTTTTTTAAGGGGGGCTGGGGCTGGTTGCTATCACATACCATCCAGCTCTGTCTGGCAACCCTCTGGTAATGCTTTTCAGCCACTAGGAAAGTAGAGTCTGGGTTTCACATGAGGACTGGGCATGCGGCACTACATCCCACCATGTGCATGTAGCCAAGGGATGTCCAGCTGCCATCCAAGAAGGGAGAAGCCCATTTCTAACAGTGTGTAAAATTCAAGTGTTATGTTCTTTTTATCTTTCCCACACGGTAATACCCACAACAGAACTTTACTAGTCGAGGTTCGGGAGATCGAAGTAGCAGAGTTCAAGGATTTGATCTTCCTGAAATGTTTGAAAAGAGGTGAGGATGTTCTCTTTAGGCTCACTTTTGTTAAACACTTGTTCCCCTTGTTCTTTTTCCCACCTTACCCTCCCAGGTACTTCCATACTCTCCATGATTTCCCAGATTTGTGAAGTGCATGTCAAAAAGGCATCTTGAACTTCACATCCCCGGCAGCGCAGACCTCTCATCTGCCATGCCAGCTCCCTCTGTAGTCTTGTTTCCGGTTGATGACAACTTCATTCTTCCAGTTTCTTAGGCCAAAAATCTTGAAGTCATTCTCACTTCCTGTTCCTCCTGTACCACACCCATTGTGTCAGAAAATTTTGTTACTCCTACTTCAAAGTAAATTGAGTTAGATCACTACTCACAATCTCTACTGTCTTGTCCTGGCCCAGCACCTATCATCTCTCTTCTGGATTATTGCAATAGCCTCTTGACAGGTATCTCTGTTTCCAGCCTTCTCTGTAGCAGCCAGAGGGAGGAAGCTTTGACAGTGTAAATCAGATATTGTCAGTCCCTGCTCTCTACCTTCACATGACCTTCCCTCATGGTGCATTAAGCTTATGCACACTAACTTTATTTTAACCACTGTTGGTTGGTGGACAAATATTCATACTATCTGCTATGGGCCAAAGGATCTGCTAATTTCTGCTATTTTCCTTGGCCGATTTTTGCATAAAGCTTTGGATGTGCAGGAGAAAGCAGCTCCTCACTCTGTCTCCTCCGCCTTAGGTGAAGCTGTGGATACAGGAGGATAGGGGGCTGCATTGCAGAAGAAAAGGATCAGAGTTTCTTCCAGCATCTGAATTGCTCCCTTTCTCCCATTGCCTGGGAAGGAGGAAACAAATCACAATGTTTGCTCTTGCAGTTGCTGCTTTATTCCCACTGGTCCTTATTTAACGTCCTTGAGGGGAAAAAGAGACCAGATGCTAAGAATGACAGAAGGTTTATAAGAATTAAATGTGTATTTACATTTTAAAATCTCTACACCCAAACTATCTTCTGTGAGAAATCAATTCCAATTGTCTGACATAACTTGGGTGTTCTTCTGAGTAGAAGTTCAAATGCTCTTTCTCAGTAACACCAACAGACTTTAGTTCTGGGCTTTTGCATGAGGTCTGGGCACATCCTGAAGTTTTGAGTGGACTTTCTCTGAATCTGGAATGTTTATGCAGGGATTATAAGACAAAGAATCAGTCTTTGGACTATATTGAATACCTGCTACATTTTGAGTACTTAGTGAACAGTGAAGGAAAGGGTCAAAAGCAACTGATGATGTAGCCTGGGCAAACAGGCCCAAAAGCACATTTAAAAGATTTTAAGGAGCAGCAAAGTTGTAAGTATTAGCAAATCTAGAGTAAATGAATGGGGTGATGAATCAATAACCATGTTTTTGGCACCTACTGAATACTCAGCACTGACAGTACCAAAAGTTGGTGAGGGTATAGAGTAACTACGACTCTTGTACAGTCAGTTTGGATAGCTGGCCATTTCTAGTCAGTTTAAATGATGCCTATCCTATGATCCAATAATCCCATTTCTAGGTGCTTAACCAAAAGAATTTAAAATATATGTCCTTTATAATTTTCACCTCTCACAAAGTGACAAAAAACAAAAAAAGAAAAAGAAAAAAATATATATGTCTAAACATTCAGATACATGAAGCTAAACAATGCCCAAAGATGAGTTCACTGACATACTTTATAATAAAACTATCAAAAATCAAAGACAAAGAGAGAGTCTTGAAAGCAGCAAAAGAAAAGAAACTCATCATATTTAAGGGAACATCATGGGCCTATGAGAAGATTTCTCTGCAGAAACCTTGCAGGCAAGGAGAGAAGAGAGTTCTATATTTGAATGCTGAAGGAAAACACTATCAACCAAGGATTCTTTATGCAGCAAAGCTAGCCTTCAAAATTGAAGGAGAGATGAAGTTTTCCAAACAAGCAAAAGCTAAAGGAGTTCATCATCACTGGACTGGCCGTACAAGAAATGTTAAAGGCACTCTTTATGCTGAAACAAAAGGATACTTATTAGTAACAGAAAAACTTATGAAAATATAAATCTCTTTATACTTTAGGTAAATATATAGTAAAATTCAGAATAATCTAATGTAAAGGTGTGGAGTTAATCACTTATAAAGCTAATATGAAAGTTAAAAGACAAAAGTTGTAAAAGTAACTACAATCATTTTATTTGGTTGTGGATACACAAGATAAAGGGATGTAAATGTGACTTCAAAAATATAAAGTGTGGGGTGGGGAGTAAATATGTACAATGCATTTAAACTTAAGTGTTATCACTTAAAATAGGCTGTTATAAATATCAACTGTTCTATGCAAGTCTCATGGTAACCACAAAGCAAAACCTATAGTACATACACAATAGATGAAAAGAAGGGAATCTAAGCAGACAACTACAGAAAACCATCAAATCACAGGAAAAGAGCAAAAAACAAAGAAAGGAGCAAAGGAATTACAAAATAGACAGAAAACAATTAACAAAATGACAATAAATACAGACTTATGAAAATTACTTTACATGTAAATGGACTAAATTCTACAATCAAAGGGCATAAAGTAGCTGAATGGCCCATCTATATGCTGCTTACAAGAGATTCACTTCAGATGTAAGGACATACACAGACTGAAAGTGAAGGGATAGAAAAGATATCCTATGCAAATGGAAATCAAGAGAAAGCTGGGGTAGCAATACTGATATCAGTCAAAATAGACTTTAAAACAAAGACTGTAATGATACAGGGGTCAATCCAACAAAAAGTACATATCATTTGTAATTACTCACCAAACATAGGAGCACCTAAATATATAAGTTAAATATAAACATACCTAAAGGGAGAAATAGACAGCTATTTAATACCCCACTTCATCAATGGATAGATCATCCAGACAGAAATTCAAAAAGGAAATGGATTTAAATGATATATTATACAAGATGGACTTAACAGACATACACAGAATATTTCATCCAAAAGCAGCAGAACACACAGTCTCAAGTACACATGGAACATTCTTCAGGATAGATCATATGTTAGGCTAAAAAACAAGTTTAAACATTCAAGACGATCGAATCACATTAATGACCAAATTAAATGAAATTAGAAATTACACGAAGAAAGTTGGAAAATTTACAAATATGTGGAGATTAAATAACATGCTGCTGAACAACCAATGGTTCATCGAAAAAGACAAAAGAGTACTCAAAAAATACCTTCAGACAAATAAAAATGGAAATAAACATATCAAAACTTAAGGGATGCAGCAAAAGCAGTTTGAGGAAGGAAGTTCAATGATAAATGGTGCCTACATTAAGAAACAAGAATGATCCCAAATAAACAACCTAACTTTACACCTCAAGGAACTAGAAAAGATCAAAGTAAGCCTAAAGTTAGCAGAAGGAAAGAAACAATAAATATCAGAGCAGAAATAAGTGAGATAAAGACTAAAAAGACAATAGAAAAAAATCAATAAAACTAAGAACTAATTTTTTGAAAAGATAAACAAAATAGACAAACCATTAGCTAGACTCACCAAGAAAACACGAGAGAGGATTCAAATAATTAAATCAGAAATAAAAAGGAGTTATAACTGATACCACAGAAATACAAAGGATCCTATGAGACTACAATGAACAATTATACATCAACAAATTGGACAGCTTAGAAGAAATGAATGAATTCTGAGAGACATACAACCTACAAAGACTTAATCATAAAGAAATAGAAAAATGAACAGATCTATTACTAGTAAAATTCAATCAGTAATCAAAAGCCTCCCAACAAACAAAAGTCCAAAACCAGCTAAGAAACTTGAAGAAAAGTATAGGGCAATATCCCTGATGAATACAGACACAAAAACTCTCAAAAAAAAATACTAGCTAATCTAATTTCAAAAGCACATTAAAAAGACCATATACAATGATCAAGTGGGATTTATTCCAGGGATGCAAGAATGATTCAACTTCCAAAAATCAATAAATGTGATATGCCACATTAACAGAATGAAAGAAAAAGTCATATGATCATCTCAATAGATGCAGAAAAAGCATTTGACAAAATTCAATATTCTTTAAGGATTAAAAACTCACACCACACTGGGTATAGAATAATAATACACCAATATAATAAAGGCCATATATAAAAACCCCACAGCTATCATACTCAAATAATGAAAGGTTGACAGCTTTTCCTGCAAGATCACAAAAAAGACAATGATGCCCACTCTCCCCATTCCTATTTAATATTTCACTGGAAATGCTAAGCAGAGCAATTAGGCAAGAAAAGGAAATAAAAGGCATCCAAATCAGAAAGAAAGAAGTAAAGGTTTCTGTTTGTTGATGACATGGTCTCATATTTAGAAAATTCTAAAGACTCCACCAAAAAAACTGTTAGACCTAATAAATTCAGGAAAGTTTCAATATACAAAAGCTACTTACAAATATCAGTTGCATTTCTATACTAACAATGAACTATCTGAAAAGAAATAAAGAAAGCAATCCCATTTATGATAGCATCAAAAACAATAAAATACTTAGGAGTAAATGTAACCAAAGAAGTGAAAGATTTATAGAACAAAACCTATATGATGTTGATGAAAGAAATTAAAGAGGGCACAAATAAATTGAAAGATATCCCATGTTCATGGATCAGAAAAATTAATGCTGTTAAAGTGTGCATACTACTCAATGCCATCTATGGATTCAAAGCAATCCCTATCAAAATTCTGATGTCATTTTTCACAGAAATAGAAAAAACAAGCCTAAAATATGTATGGAACCATAAAAGACCCCAAATAGCCAAAAGAATCTCACAAAAGAGCAAAGCATCACAATGTTTGATTTCAACCTATACTACAAAGCTATAGTAACTGAAACAGTATGGTACTGGAATAAAAAATATGTAAATATGCGGGGGACCAGCCCCCGCTGACCAGGGCTCAAGAAGGTGGACACGGAGTCGGCGATATGAAAGACAAAATCTTTATTACAGTAAAGGCAGAAAAAAAGAAAGCGGAGACACCGGAAAGAGGTTCTCAGAAGTGTCACACCTTATTGTTAAAGCCTAGCTCCTTTTATAGGGGCTTTTGACCATTATCTTAATTGCAAGTTATGTTTCACATGACCATGATGTTTTCCCTTACTCAGAACTTTTATTTTTTTGTAATTGTTTCTTTTCAGGGTACACTGTGGCCTGTTCAAGGATTTTACTTATCATCTAAAGAGTGGTTACCATGGCTACCTTACAGGGTATATACTTGAACTATTGCCAAGAGTTTAGGCAAGAAACTATTTCTATGTGATTATAATACTTAGTAGCAAAAGGAGTTTTAAACTTTTCCTATCTTACAAAGAGCTGCATGTTTTTGTAATAGAGGGTAACATCTGTTTCTCAGTCAAAGCTTCAGTATCTGTTGCTAGCAATGTACAGAACAAAGAGTTAAAACAAGGCTGTTAATTAAAATAACTTATGGTCAGTAAGTTGCCTCTTATCAGAACTTTCATGGCCGAGAGACCTTGGTCTCCTGGTCTCCAAGGAAACCTTACACAGCTGCACAGGCAAGGACGAACGATAGCACCAGTTTCTCACAGAGGCTGTCTGTTTCTCACAGACTGGCTTTTTTAGGCCTATGTGGCCAAAGGCCTATGCCTCAGTTTCCAAAGGGGCTTGAGTCCCCAATATCTCAGTTCAGGGGTTCCCCACGGAACTACCGCCTGGCTTAGGTTGTCTCCCCTCTTTTAGGAGATCTTACCCGTCTTTGGCTGCGTAGTTAGCTCATTGGGGTATACAGGAACTTGCCATAAATGCAGTGAGTATATTGTCTCCTATAGGAGGAAAGGCACATGGGTTCTTAGAGGCAGGAGATATTACATGACCAACCATAAGGCAGCACCCCTAATATCCAGTGCTGAGCAGGGCAATGTGGCCTTGTCAGACACTGGGGGGCTGTCGGCTTCCCACATAAATAGTTTTGTTAAAAGTAACCACACTGTATTTTATTTATGATCTATGCATTTTATCATATGCAAGAGTAACCTCAATAAAAGAATCCGAAACAAAAATATAAACAATGTAAAGGTACAGAAAGCAAGCTCATGTAACAAAGTGCTAATCTTCCAAACAGATAAAGTGTTTCCAGGGTGGAGGTGACCAATCTCCAAATGTCATTAGCTCACCAGCCTTGTAAGGTTGTCTTCTGGGATCATTCTGTTGGTCAATGTGCCCCACATAAGTAACGTAAAGTGGGCACCACCACTGGGACTCTGTCTACTCACAGGGAGGACAAGTAATTGAAAGTCACGCCCTTCTCCTTGGAAACATTACGCTAAGTGAAATAAGCCAGGCATAAAAGGACAGGTACTGTATGATTCTACTTATACGAGGTCCTTAGAAGAGTCAAATTCATAGAGACAGGGAGTAGAATGGTGGTTATCAGGGGCTGGGTGAAGGGGATTGGGGAGTTAGTATTTAATGGGGGCAGAGTTTCCATTTGGGATGATGAAAAGAGTTCTGGAGATGGTGGTGGTGACAGTCACGCAACAGTATGGGTGCAATTAATACCACGGAATTGTCCACTTAAACATAATTAAGATGGTAAAGCTTATGTTATATGTATTTTACCACAATTTAAAAAAAATGAAACTACCTGTATTATAATCTTTTTTTTTTAAAGTAGGGTAGTTCTCATAGGGAAAATGAGTCAGTTAGATTTGTGAAATTAGTGTGCTTGGTCTAAAGTGAGTAGAGTTTGAAAGAAGGTAATTCTCAGTCTCTTACTCTTAAATGATAACATTCTTAAATGTAAAAACCTTATGTTTTCAAGATCCTCTGACAGATTCCCAATGTGCCATTTTAAATGTTAAAGTGGTATTTGGCTCCACATAATTTTTACCCAAAGAACACTTCCATACCCTTTTTGTTGGGATTATGTTAACATAGCCCAAATTGGATGTGAAAACTTGTAGAAGGTATTTTGTTTTCCCACCCTTCAATAAGAAATTCATCCAAGAAGTGCCCAGATGAAAGGCTTAGGCCCGATGTGGGTCATCATATAATAGGAATGCTGACTACTCCATTCGGATAGGAAACACGTCAAACAAAGATGTGTTTTTTTGGTATTTGTTGGGAATGAAAGCTAATTGTCCCCCTTTGTTGACCAGGGTGTTCATTGAAAGTTGAAGGACTTTAAAATTCTGTATAGGTTCTCTTATTGTGCATTTTTTCCGTCACTGAGATTTGTGACTCTTTGGATTGATGCCTATTTCTCTTGCATATGCGTGCACTGCTTCTTCCTGTCCTATGCCCTCCACTTCATTTTCTTCCCCCTCTTGACAGATGCTTAGGAAGAAACGGCTGAAAGGTAACCGAAGGTTAAAAATGAAACAGGACAAGAAAATGCATAAGGTTCATCAGATGTTTTCAGGATTTGGGTAACATCTCTCCCCTCCTTTTTCCCAACCGATGACCTTGATGTCTACATCCCTGAGAAAAATGAGCCAGAAATGAACTGCCATGGGCTGTCATTGCCCCTCACCTGCCAGCTATCCATACCCACACACTGCCTCCCCACCTGTTTCCACAGATTTGCTCTTTGTGCCCCTCTCTGAAGCCAGTCCTACTATTTGTGCCATGGACCCCATTTGCCCTTGCCTTCTCAAGAGCAGCAGCAGCAGCAATGCTGGATTTTCTCTGCTCGATCGTTCTCGCAATAGGTTGTCTTAACAAGTAGAACTTTCTCTTGACCATATGTTACACTTCACTCCATTGCATGCCATTGCAGCAATAGTTCTTGGTCAAATGATCTGTACCCACTGTCTCCAGTTCTTCTTCCCCCATTCTCTCTTAAGCCCACTCCCTTGAAACTTTCACTCCATCCACTTTTCACTGGTCTAGGCCACCATGACCTTCATGTTGCTAAATGTAATGGTCCATTTTCACTCTTCATCCTCATTGCTGTATCGCCAGCAGGTGGCAAAGTAGGTTGCTTCCTGCTTCTTGGTATGTTCCTTTACCTGGTTTCCAGTATGCCACACTCTCTGGTTTTCTATCTACTTTGCAGGTCATTCCTTTTTCATTTTGGCCGAGTTCTTCCCCCCCACCCTCCCTAATCTCTTAATATTGGAATGTCCTGTGGCTCAGTCCTTGATTTTGTTTTGTTTTCTCTGTCTATACTCACTCCACTGATAATCTTATATAGGCCTCATGGTTTTAAATATCATATATATGTTGGTGTCTCCCAAATATATGGTCTACCCCACACCTCTCACTCAAATCTCAAATTCTTGTATCCCACAATCCATATGACTTACTCATTTGGTTGTCTAATGACATTTCAAACTGAACCTGTTCAAAATTGGACAGGTTGTTTCCCACTCCCACTAAGCCTGCTCCATCTTCAGACTTGCCCATCTCAATTGATGACAATCGCACACTTCCAATTGCTCAGGCCCAAGTCATTGGAATCAATCTTAATTCCTCTTTACCTCTGACACATTCGGCCACTGCATTGGGTCTGCCATCACATTATATTCAGAGCATGACCACTTCTCACTCACTCCACAGTTGCAACCTGGTTGGAACCACCATTGTCTGTCTGCACCACTGCAGTACCCTCTTCATAAGTCTCCCGCTTCTGCCCTCACCCCTCAGACAACAGCCACAGTGATGCATTTAAAGCTATATCAATACAAGCATATAGACTTGCAGCTCAAAGCCCTACAATGGCCAGCCATCACATTCAACATAAAAAGCCGTACAATGGCCAAAAAGAGTTACTTGGTCCGGACCCTGTTCCTTTTCTAGTGTCGTTGCCTACTGCTGTTCCTCCTCCCTCATTTTATTCCAGCCTTGGTGCTCTTCTCATAACATACCAGCAATGCTCTTGCCCCCGGGGCCTTTGCACTGACTGGTACTTCTGCCTAGAATGCAAATCCCTCATACATCTGTGTGGCTCACTCCTCCACTTCCTTCAAGCCTTTGCCCAAATATCACCTTCTCAATGGAGCCTACCCTGGCTGCTCTATTATACTCTATATAAACAATCCCCACCCCTGATTCCAGTTTCTTTTGTTCATGGCTCTTTAGTACACTCCTGGGTACTGTATGATTCTTTTTTTGTTATGTGCTTATTTATTATCTGTCTTCATGCTGGAATATAAGCTCCATGAGAATAAGGATATTTGTTTGATTTATTCCAAGAATGCAAGGTACATGGTAGGTAGACATATGGATTTTGTTGACTGAATGAATGAATTCACTAGTGAGCAGTCCAAGCAGGATTATATGTGCGAACAGATAGCCATCCCTTCTTCTATGTCTCCAATGGAAACATAAATGCAGACAAAATGGAACCTATATTTATTGAACACATATTGTGAGCTTGGTTCACTGTCAAACACTTGGTCTTCATTATACTCAATATTTGGAGCCACCATGCGGAGATAGTCATTAAGGACTTTTTGAATGGAAGATGAACTGAATGAATCCTCATATCACAGAGAAGGAAATGGTGGCTCAGCAAAGTTAGTCACTTGCCTGGCCGGCCGAGTGGTGCATTGGTTAGGAGCTGGCTTGGGATGCCAGCTCTGAGCAGCGGGGCCCCAGTTCCGATCCCACATATGAAGGCCAGTGACACTGCCCTCTACAGATAAGATGGTGAACAACAGCTCCACCTGGAACTGGGCTGCTGTGAGTCCTGGCGACAGTGGGCTGCAGCCCCTGCTTCAGTGGGCTGCCATAGGCTACAGTGAGTGGCCGGCAGCCAGCGTAAGCTGCCAAGAGCCTCCATGAGGGGCCGTCCAGAGGCCAGCGACCAATCTGCCTCACCTGGGAAGAGCGCAATGATGATACCAACATGGGCCAGTGAGGCAATGTCCTCCACAACTAGACTGAAGAACAAAAGGACACCAACTTGTCTGTTCCCCTCCCCCAATTCCCCAACACTGTTCCACTCCCCCAATTCCCCAATTTAAAAAAAAAATCTTTAAAAAAAAAAAAAAGTTAGTCACTTGCCTTAGATTATATGGCCAGAAACTGGTGGGATCCAACTGAGCTTCAGTCTAGCTGACCCCAAAGTGCCACATTGTTCAGTTTCAGGGCAGAGACACAGACATCCAACAGGTGGGCCTCTGCATTCCAGCCCTGCCTTTTAGCTGGCTGTGGGACTCCAAGCATGTCAGTTATTATCTCTGAGCTGCAATGTCTCTATCTTGGTATTTCACATTATTGGGGCCGTCAGAGGCAGCATGAGTGTAAACGGACATGCATATCTACATTCAAATGGAGGGATAGGTGCTTTATGCAGGAATCATAGGGTCCTAAAACACGACCAAACCTTTCTTAACATGAGAATATTAATTACCTCAAAATATAATTGAAAACATGGGAAACAGAACAAATATTTTTCAGTTACTTTTATAATATTTATGTAAGAAGTTATTGTGTTGACTCACTTTTTTAAAATATTAAAATGGAGAATGCTATTGGATGGTTAAAAACGTTATTGGATTACAAGAGGTTCTAAGGTGGTTTCTCTACTCACATTATTTTTTTTGTGGCTCGAGGCAAAACCCTCAGGCAGTGTGTAGCTTTTTAGGTCCTGTATATTTTTCTGCTCTACACCACAATATTAACTTGAATTTGTAAAGAGCTTTGGGCTCCTCAAATAAGGAACAGGGGGAAATTCTCTGCTAATTACAATGTACCAACTCTTTCTTGAGACACAAAATTCTGACTTTCTTTAAGATTTTATCAGGCTCTCAAATTTATAATAAAGTAAATTAAATGAGACAATTATGCCAATGTAATGAGAAATGACATGGTTAATTCTAAAATCTGCTAGGAGTTTTACCAGGTTGAAGGAAAAAATTGACTTGAAAATGTCTCCATCCTTGTCCTCTACCCCTCCTCCCAGGTTTGCCTCTGTCTCTGCTGCCCTGGTCTTGGGTGTGGCTGAGGACATGGGAGGCAGATCCATCAGGAGGCCAGCCAGGGAAAGTTCACCAAACGGGTCCACCAGGCGCTTTCTCCAGGTGCCATCAGCACTTTCTGCCTGTCAGGACTTTCTGCCTGTTAGGACTTCCTGAAAGACAAATGATCATGGGAGATGCTAAGAGCCGGAGGCTTCCTCTGAGCTCCTCCTTTGGATGGCAATGGCAGTTTAATGCTCATCTGGCAGAAAAGCTGGTGGTGTATCTTTGTCAGGCTGATGGGTGGCAGCTAGTTGGTCCTTGTTGTCCCATTTCAGCTTTCATTCTTCCCTGGAAACTCTGTGAAAAGGAAAACCAAAATATCTGTTTTGCTTCTGAAGAATGGCACATCTTGGTTTGGGGGAAGCAAGAGGTTTACATAGTTTGGGGGACCCTTTTTAGGAAAAGAATACAAAACTATAAATGAAAAATTAGGTTCGAAAGCAAATATTTATTTGGAATGATCAAAGAAATCACAACAAAGCACTAGTGTATAAAAAGCAAATTCCCAAACATCCCCCAGAGCCGTGGGTGGGGCAGTGCAAACCAAGACTTTATCAGCTCTGAGCACGTGTCTTGCTGGATACCAAAAAGAAATGTTCCTTGGAGGCCAAATCTGCCAGGCCATTCTCCAGTCCTATGAAGGTCTTCGGTCAATCATTAAACACTGGAAGAAAAAAAAAACAGCAATAATTCAAAACAGGAAACAAAAAACCCCACTTTATTTGAGTGGGGAGGAAACAATTTAAAATGCTAACACATCTTCCATTTTAAAGGGCGAGGGTATTTTTTTTTTTTTTTTTTTTTTTTTTAGCTGAGCCATCCTGCCACCTGTTGGCAGCTCAACGGCAACTCAGCTCGGGCTGGCCTCAAACAGCTGTTGCTCAGAGCTCAGCTTGCACTCTTGAGCGAGCTCTTAACCAACTGAGCCACTCAGCCGGCCCTTTTTTTTTTTTTTTTTTTTAATTTTTTTTGAGGGCAGTGTCACTGGCCCTCATATGTGGGACCGAACCAGGGCCGCTGGCTTCCCAGGCCAGCGCTTAACCACCGCGCCACTCGGCCGGCCCCGGCGAGGGTATTTTTTATTTGTTCATTTCGACATCCCTCCCTGTTTTTGTGATTAGTACATTTAAAATTAAAATGGAGGGACAGCTGTTTGTCCACCTTCGGTTGTTTGCATGGCTGATACAGGATGGGTGGGCCTAGACCCCAAAAGAGATCTGAACACTCAGAGAAGCTTCTCAGGGCTGTCAAGCTGCATCGCGGGCTCGGTCCTGCCCTTTGCATAGAGGGCTTTCTCTCATGTTCCTTGTAGCCTCTTCTAGCATCCGTGGCTACACATGAAAAATACCTGGGTGGTTTTAAAGCCACCGAAGTTCCACCTTGAGATTCTGATTGAATTTGTCTGAAGTGCGAAGGAAGGAAATGCCAGGTGGGGGTGAGGGGGCTGCATCTTCCCAGAAATTATGGTTAAAATGGCCTAAAATGGTGGTTCTCCAGTCACTGTTCTTAGACCAGAAGCAGAAACATCACCTGGGAAGTTGCTAGAAATGTCATCTCCTGAGCCCCACCCCAGAGTCACTACATTTGAAACTCTGGACTGGGAGCCCATGGGTCACCAGGAGACTGCCAACACACACTTAGGTTTGAGAACTCCTGGTCTGTGTTTGTGCTCGATGCTGGGGTGTTTACCAGCCTCCCTGGTGAGTCTACTAAGACTGCAGACCACTTGCCTTTCCATCCACACAGAAGCATTTTATTTCATCAATTAATTCAGTACATAACCCTTGGATACAAGAGCGTGGTTGCTCACTGGTAAATCCATTGTCATTAGTGAGCCAGGAGACAAACCTTAGCTATGTGTGGCGGGAACTGCAGTTGCCTGGCTCTGTGTCGTATTTTCATCTGAATGTATTATTCCAGTGTGTGACTACTCTGCTGTCTAACCCATCGAGAGTAAGAGAAATAGGAAAATACTCGTTAGCTCTGTGTGTTGCCTGGTGAGTGCAAGCATTATCTTCAAAAATGATTATAAGAGTGATTCTCCCAGGGAGAGAGTGCTGGTCAATGAATTAATTCATATGGGAATTTCTACCCATGACCTTGTTATTCACTTGAACTTGAGTAAACCACTTTGAATACCTATGTAAATCAGCTAAAATTTTTTTTTTTTTTAAAGATTTTATTGCGGAATTGGTGGAGGGGAACAGCGTTGGGGAATCGGGGAAGGGGAACAGACAAGTTGCTGTCTTCTTGTTCTTCAGTTTAGTTGCGGAGGATGTTGCTTCACTGTTGGTATCGTCATTGCGCTCTTCCCGGATGAGGCAGATCGGTCGCTGGCCTCTGGATGTCGCTCATTGCGGCTATTGGCAGCTCACGCTTGGCTGCCAGCCGCTCACGCTGGCTGCGGGCCACTCACTGTAGCCTATGGCAGCCCACTGCAGCAGGGGCTGCAGCCCACACCATCACCGGGACTCGCACAGCCCAGCTCCAGGGTGGAGCTGTTGTTAGCTGTAGAGGGCAGTGTCACTGGCCCTCATGTGGGATCCGAACCGGGGCCGCTGGCATCCCAAAACCAGCGCTTAACCAATGCGCCACTCAGCCGGCCCATCAGCTAAAATTTAAAACGGGAATATTTCCAGCATGAAGGATTCTTTATGAAATTTAATAATAATATTGAGTGTGGACTCTGAGCATGTTTTCAGCTTCATAAACTACTTTTCTGGGTTCTAGTTGCAAGTTGCAGTTTCAAGAGTCAGATATTTCTAGAGACTCCCCTCTTGAATGGTGGTGGAAAATGAAATCAGGGACCTAGGCAGCCACTGTCTGAGCTGCTCAGATTGGGCTCAGCCACAGCCCCACAGCCAGGTTGCCTCCTCCAGGATGACAGTTCTCATGGACTCTACGGCACCACGTCAGAATCCTGAGAGGGGCTGGCCGAGGGGCACGGTGCGGTGGTTAAGCGCTGGCTTGGGAAGCCAGCAGCCCTGGTTCGGTCCCACATATGAGGGCCAGTGACACTGCCCTCTACAGCTAAGATGGTGAACAACAGCTCCACCTGGAACTGGGCTGCTGTGAGTCGCCTGCGATGGTGTAGGCTGCAGCCCCTGCTGCAGTGGGCTGCCATAGGCTACAGTGAGTGGCCGGCAGCCAACGTGAGCAGCCAGCAGCTGGCATGAGCTGCCAAGAGCAGCTGTGAATAGCTGTCCAGAAGCCGGTGACTGACTGCCTCAACCAGGAAGAGCACAATGATGATACCAACATGGGCCAGTGAAGCAACGTCTTCCACAACTAGACTGAAGAACAAAAGGACAGCAACTTGTCTGTTCCCCTTCCCTGATTCCCTAACGCTGTTCCCCTCCCCCAATTCCCCAATAAAATCTTAAAAAAAAAAATCTCTGGGAGAACTTTATAAAGCACACACTGATGTCCTGCCACCCACATATCAACTATGGCCCCAGACATGGGTACATTTAAAGGGTTCCTGAAGTGGTTCTAATACAGACAGGTTTACAAACTGCTCCATGACCGTGCCCTCACCAGACCTCACCACCTTCCCTGCCTCTGTCACCACCTGGCTGATGTGGCCAGTGTGTCCCAGTCTGGTAGGAGTCTTGATGTCTGTCACCAAAATGTTCCTGAGTGCTCTGAACAGATGCCCCTGTGCTTTGCTCTTTCAGATGCATGTGCATTTTCTCAACTAGAACAAGCTGTGATGACTCAGGAAGAACGAGTCCATTCTTACAACACTACAAAAAGCAAAACGAACAAGAAGTGCTGTCCTTTCCGGGTCCAGCTCTGAGTGAGGCTTGGATCGCTGTATCCTGTGCCCGACCCCCCGTCCCCTGAGACTGTTAGAATGAGCTGATGCTCCTCAGCACTCATTTCTGGGGCCTGGCCACTCAGGTTGTTACTTACGCATCGCCTGAGTCACCATCCTTGGGAATAAATAATGGGGGCACCCTATTTACTGTTTCTTAATTTGCCTTCAGTGTTTTACCTACCAACTTATTTTCTTTTCTGTTGATATGTGATAATTGATCAGTCCTGTCTGAAGTACAAAACTAAAAGCATTATGCTTCACCAAAATTTAAATTTTGGCACAAGTCATTTTGGAGAAAAAGAAGTAAAAGATGACAAGTTGCATGATAAGCCTATTTTGCTTAATTGGAAAGGGGTCATGCCAAAACTCTGTATTTTGAAAACTCACAGGTTAAGGGCACAAGGCAGCATATAAAACATTTTTCAAAATTGGATGGCCTGTCACTTTGAGTCACATTTTATTTGTAGGAAATTTGTGCAATATTCTTGATTTCAGTGAGCTCACATAATGAGTGCCACGTATTCTAATTTTGGGCCTCAAAATCAGTTGTGCAAGATTTTCCCATTATACATAGATTTCATCTCCTTTCTGATCCCCCCATGCAATAGGAATAGTAGAATATTCAACCTCAGTCATTCTTGTGGCTGTACTATTGCCCAGACTTTCCGCCCAGAGGCCCTTTCCAGACCATGATGGAGGGAGGTGGTACCCGAGGAAAGCACAGCACTCTCACTGGTTGAGGACACTGAGATAGACGTTTGGGGAGGCTGAGGCCACTGGAAGTTGCTGGGCAGAGTACTACTGAGAAAGGAGCTGTACACAGAAAGAGCTCTAGACATTTCTATAGGGATATCATAGTGTGAATAACTGGAGGCTAACCTACCTATGTGTTGTTAGGCAAAGACAAACGACCAGAGTGATGGAACCTGAACAATTCCCAGAGTTCCCACAGGATTCAGGTTTTAATCAACAAAGGTGGAAAGAGTTGAAGCAGCCATGATGTACTGTAAGACAACAAGCACATCTTATGGATGGATAAGTGGAAAGATAGAGTCCAATCCTTGATAGCTTTCTGGAAATACACCAGCCCTGGTCTGACCACCAGAGAGCCATTAATTTGAGTAAGCCACTGTTTTTCAGCTTTGAGTTACTTGCAGCCAAACTTAATTCCTAACTCATATGCAGGTTCCTGGCATGGCTGTGTGCTGAGGTACAAGTAGTATAATCTGAGCTCACCATCTATGTGCTTACACATAATGAATTCATATACATATTGATGATAGCATATAAGGATGATACATGAAATAAGGTTATGATTTGGTTAGGGAAAAATTATTAAATACATAATTTGCTTTGACAAAGTCTTGCCTTGTCCCTGAAAAGTATCTTTTCCCCAGCCTTCCAGGCTCCCGGAGAAAAGATTTCCTAACACACAAACTAATCCAACTATCAACTACCCTATGTAAATCATTGGGAAAATTTCTTGCTCCAGAGCTTCCTGTTAAAGTCTCATTTCCGCTCAGGAAGCATTTTGTGGAGGCTTCCTCACGGAAAGGAAATTATTAAAGACACCTGCGGCTCTTGCCAGCCTGCATTTCTCAAGGCTAGTCGCTCAGACTTTGCCTGGTGCTTCTTTGGTTTCTTAAGAAATAGGACACTAGATGGAACCCGCGGTCTGTCCATTTCCTTTCAATACAGGCCAGCCACAGCCACGTCTGGCTTTGGGTTTATCATTAGTCCCCTGACTTCAGCACTTGATCCACTACTTACATAAAATGAAATACAATATTCATACCATCGCACACAAACTGTAAGATCAGGTTTTCTGTGAAAAAAATTTTTCCCCCCAAGTCGTCGTTTTATCCAGTTATCTTAAAGTCTTTACGTTTATGGTACGGTGTGCAGACAGACAAGTCACGTTTAACACTCTGTAAACTAAAACCAAACAGAAATTCATTAAGATACCCTTGGACAAGTCACTTCCCAAGAATTTTTTTTTTTTCCTACAGGAGGCCGTCCTAAGCGTCTCTTGGAGTTTTGACATCCATCCTCATTTCTGTGCAGGTAGGTGGGTGATCTGGAGTGACCAGGGACCACTGAACCCAGGGACTACTGGAAGCTCCGGGAATACAGGCTGCAACCGGCGCTGCTCTTACCACGGTGTGCGCGCAGGGTGGGGCCGAGGGAGGCGTGGGCACTAGCACAGTATTGAGTCCGGGATCTTCCTTCACGCTCACCGGAATTCCTACACTTGGGCTAAATGTCAAACAGCAAGACAAACGAATACCGCCTCCGTCGGGAGGGGAGAAAGCCTCCAGAAACGCCCCCAAAGCTCAGAGCAGGTTGTGCCCCCTCCGGCCATACCCCGCCACAGCCCCTGCCAGGCCACCCAAGTTTGTGGTTCCCAGTTCTCGTTTTACTAACTCTTGGCCCCTCCCAGCCCCTCCGGGGAGTGCGGGAGCGCAGTGCTGGTGGGACTCCGGCAGGACTCGGGAGGGACGCAGGTGGGACGGGCGGGGCTCGGCGGGGCGGCTCGCTCTTCCCTTGCTCTGCGCGCGCCTTGCAGTGCTGGGTGAGAAGATTCGTTTTGGCGACCAGGGCTGAGTGGAGGGGGTCTGGCCACCGGTTTTTGCTTAGGTGTGGGTGTGTGAGCCGCACCGGCCGGTGTATTTTAATTGGCTAAAGGGGGAAACTGCCCTGGGAACCCCGTTAGGCACCGTTTGTACCTCCGCTGCCTGGAGATGGGTCAGGCCTGTGCATGAAGTTGCTGCCGAGCTCAAAGGGAGATAAAACGCCATGGAGAATGTCCTCCATATATCCAGTCTTCTATGTCCTCACTTCCAAGGCACCTCCAAGGTCTCACATCCCACATTCTTTTTTTTAAAGATTTTATTGGGTACTTGGGAAAGGGGCACAACGTTCGGGAGGGGGAACAAAGTTGCTGTCCTTTTGTTCTTCCATCTAGTTGTGGTGCAGGTTGCTTCACTGGCCCATGTTGGTATTATTGCATTCCTCTCCGGTGAGGCAATCATTCCCTGGCCGTTGGACAGTCGTTCATGGCGGCTCACAGCAGCTCATGCCAGCTGCCAGCCACTCATGGTAGCTCATGGCAGCCCACTGCAGCAGGGGTGCAGCCTACGACATCACTAGCCACTCACGGCAGCCCAGCTCCAGGTCGAGCTGTTGTTCACTATCTTAGCTGTAGAGGGCGCAGCGGTCACTGGCCCATATGGGATAGGAACCGGGGTCCCCCTGCTCAGAGCTGGCATCCCAAGCCAACTCTTAACTAACTGTGCCATTTGTCCAGCCCACACCCACATTCGTTTAAAAAGTAAGGCGTGCTTATTGTTTTCACCCGCCACATGTTAGGGGCCAATTTTCATTGTGAAAATATTCTCACCAGGCCAGGAAAATATCAGATATATGAAGTTGTGGACTTAAAACTTCTGGCTTCAATGGAAATGAATTTTCCCTATTCTTTGGATTAACCCAAGTCAAACCATGGTATTCAATATAGGAAAACTTAGTTTTCTTCTTCCTTTGAATAGGTTCCATTTTGAAAACAATTGAATTATCGTGAAGACAAGTTTTGTTGGCCGTTAAGCCTTATGAAGTTTTTGAGCAGCCACACGTTGTCTTCTGAGAAGCAGTGGCCTTGTGATTTTAATAATTAGGTGTAGGATGGGCTGGCCGAGTGGCGCATTGGTTAAGAGCTGGTTTGGGATGCCAGCAACCCCGGTTTGGATCCCACATATGAGGGCCAGTGACACTTCCCTCTACAGCTAACAATAGCTCCACCTGGAGCTGGACTGTGCAAGCCCCAGTGACGGTGTAGGCTGTAGCCCCTGCTGCAGTGGGCTGCCATAGGCTACAGTGAGTGGCCGGCAATTGGTGTGAGTGGCTGGCAGTCAGCGTTAGCTGCCAAGAGCCACGGTGAGCGGCCATCCAGAGGCTGGCGACCGATCTGCCTCATCCAGGAAGAACGCAATGACGATACCAACGTGGGCCAGTGAAGCAACATCCTCTGCAACTAGACTGAAGAACAAAGACAGCAACTTGTCTGTTCCCCTCCCCCAATTCCCCAATAAAAAATCTTAAAAAATAATAATAATTGGGTGTAGGAAAGAGTGAGCCAGTTGCAAATGCCTTTTATTGTGGGAAGAGGGGGTAGGTGGAGACTGATGATAAAGAACTCTTATAGAATATCACAGAGAGATGAGTAAATCACCAGCAGTCTACTTTAGCATGTGAGAAATGGCTGGCTTCTCAAAAAATATCCAACCTGCTGTTAAATGAGTTGTTACTTAGTGATATAACTGATCATTACTTCATATCAATGAGACTTCTCTGATGCTTGTGCCATTTGCCTTTGTCAGTCCAAATTGTGCAAAAACAAATATTTTCTGGGATCTGATGTGCTCCAGTCACTGTGCTGGGCTCTCAGGCTCGTGCTCCAGACAACAGATGAGTAAATATTGGGTTGTCGGAAAAGTCATGACATATTTTTTCTATTGCAAAAGTATTTTTTTGTTGCAAGAGTACTTCATGACTTTTCCGACAACCAAATAGATACTTTGAGCCATGTGTTCTATTTCCTCCTCCCACCATAAATCACGTGTGTGAAAAATATTTTCCCAAGTCTGTTGTTTGGCTTTTAATTTCATTCATGTTCCTTAGATATTTAAAAATTGGAAACATCAAATTTCTGAAGCTTCTAGTACCGCTGGTTAAAAAGTACACACACACACACACACACTCACACACACACACACACACACACACACACTGCCCTCTTGTTTAATCACATTATTTTGTGTATTTCTCTGAAATGGGGTTTCTCTTTCCTTAATGGTCTCTTTTTTGTTGGTTTTGATAGACGCTTATTTGATTATCTATATTGTCTTAGTTCTAAAATAGATTAGAGTGACTTTCAAAGTTCCCAGTCTACTCAGTTTTTCTTCCTCCCATGGGCTAGTCTACATTTGTGCTTCCCACACAATTCCTAGATCTGGTTTTCCTCCTGGACTCGTGATTTTCTCCGTGGCTATGGTTTCTGCTCACCAAATTCTACTGCTTGTCATAGGCACTCCGACCTTGTCCCCGTCCCTCCTGGTAATTATGTAAGATGTTCTCCTCACCCATCTAGTCACTGATGGCAGCCATCAGGTCATGACCTCAAACATCTCTTAGCATCCTTGATTAGCCCCATTTTACAGCTGGAATAAACTCACTTACACAGCCATCAGCAAATACCAGGCCTCCTTGTCTCCCATATTTAGACAGATATTTCTATAATTATAATAATAACAAAGGAGCTCATAAGTAAGGATGGGGATTAAAATCCATTTGCTGTGGTGTGAATCATTCTGAGTTAGGAAAAAATCTGCAGGAATCTTTTTCTCCTGAAATAATGATTCAGAAAATTTAGAATAGCGCAAGTCAGACCAAAAGACACCAGGGGGCATGAGAGAGCTTTTTCCCCACGGATCTGCCCCGGTATCTAGTTCATGAAGAAAGAACACACCTCTAATGTTTGTAACTTTTTCCCCCTATGAGACCTGTATTTGTTTTTTCATAGTTTATATAGTTTCCTATTATGAATCTTGCTCCCCTCACCTGCACTGTGTGAAAATTTAATGACTTATGTATTAACTGAAAATAAAACATTTGGGCCAATATATTAGTATTTGTCTGTTTCACATAGCTTGCTGCTGGGGGTGCTGGATGTGCAAGCAGCATCTTTCTACTTCAGACTATTAGTGTTTAAAATGTGCTCTAGAAAAAAAATAGTACCATTGTGCACGGCATAGGAAGTATTTCCTAGAAAACAAAGGGAAAACAATGTCACCAGTTAACCAAAATAAAATGTAAATGGTAGTCATTATATTGTGCTCAGTAAATATCAATTACCTGGATGGATTTATATCGAGAGAGGTTTTAGGAACAGTAGTACTCAACATTTTTAACCCCACATATACTCAATGCATAACAATAATTTTTCTGTTCTTTCTTGAAGGATATTAGGAAATTTGAAAAGAAGTGAGTTGTTTGTTCCAAATAGTCAGTGATCTTATTATAACAATGAACTTTATGCCTGACCCTTCAGAGGTTCTGAAGTGTCTGCCTGCTTTGGATGGGGAAATGGAAGCAACTAGGACCTATCATGTAACTAACGGGAGACAAATGACAAACATTCAGTGTGCTTCTCTCATCATCTCAGATCAAATTCCCTGCTGTCCTTATCTCACCTATCCAGGCCATCTTTGCATTCCTGGTAGAGGAAAACTATGCTAAAGACAGTTGAGCATCCCTGCCCCACCTGCCTTACCGCTGCCTTCAGCCTCCATCTCGGCTGACCTCTCCTCCCTGCCCTGTCCCCAGCACCTCTGCAAGTGCTCCTGCAGTCACTGGACATCTCACAACCCTTTCGCAGACTTGCTTGTTTTCCATCCAGTAAATGCTTGCTGGGTAAAGTTATGGGTAGACTAATAGAACAAAATAGTTCTGGTCTGGCTGCATTTTTCTGTAGGTTCAGTGTCCTTGCATTCTCTGGCAATGGATGACTCACAGGTTGTAACTGGACCTTTAAAATTCATTCTTCTGGAAGTCACTTTGTAAGGGGTAAAAAGGATAACTATTGCATGGTAATTACTATTACTACTACTACTACTACTACTACTACTACTACTACTACTAGAATTATAGTAATGTAAAAAGAACCAAACTCATTCTTCTGTAAAGCAACGAATTTGGAGGAAAAAAAATCCAGATCTAAGTATCACTTGAATCTATTGAATCACTTGAATGATGTCTATTGTAGAAGCATTTCTGGGTTCTGTCCCCTATTTTGATGTGCCTGAATACATGTAGACAGTTCACCTGGCCAAGTGCTCTGCTAGGAGCACACCTCCCCCAGAACCGGCGCTGGCTGATTTTCATCTTCAAATTCCATGATTTTTGAATCCCAACAAGCTAAATTTCTTGATACTGATTTCAGAAATAGCTTTATAACAATTAACTAAAAGTTAGGCTATTCCAACAAAAAAGCTCTAATATAGGAAGTAAAAGCATGTTATATTTCTTCTCCTGGGTGAGCCATTCCCTAAAAAAGACAAAACAGTTTGAAACTTTTTCTTGTACATAATACACAACACCTCCCCCTCTGACACACTCTTTACTGCTGCAGTTTTAAAATAGCAACTACAGCTGCCAGTGGAGACTCTTTGGGGACTTTAAGGCCACTAATCAATTTCACAGCTGGAGGCAAAGCACTTTGCTGGGAAATATTTTTTGCATGACATACAAGGTGCTGTGACCTTGTCAGGGCAGCCAGAGGGTTCAGCTTAAGGAGTAGGGAAAGCTGGAGCAAAGCGAAGGGGCCACAAGAAGGCTGAGCTCTTTTGCCAGTTCCCTGTCACCTGCCTGCTTCCATGGTTCACCAACTGAGCCATGGAGCAAGGAGACCATGCCTTCTCCCAGAGCTTCTGGGAGCAGAGAGCTGGGAAGGTCAGAGCTGCCAGGTTCCACCTCTCTGAACCGAGTGTAGGCCTTAAAGTGTATAAAGAAGAAAAGTCTTCCTTTGGATGACACCATTCCATTACCCTGTGGTCCCCCAACTTCAGGGGGCATGAAAGTCACATAGAGGGTGTGTTGAATGAAACTCACTCCAGAGTTCTGATTCCGTGGGTATGGGTTAAGGCCTGAGGCTGCATTTCTTTCTTTCTTTCTTTCTTTCTTTCTTTCTTTCTTTCTTTCTTTCTTTCTTTCTTTCTTTCTTTCTTTCTTTCTTTCCTTCCTTCCTTCCTTCCTTCCTTCCTTCCTTCCTTCCTTCCTTCCTTCCTTCCTTCCTTCCTTCTTTCTTTCTTTCTTTCTTTCTTTCTTTCTTTCTTTCTTTCTTTCTTTCTCTCTTTTTTAAATTATATTGGAGGGCAGCCATGATTATTGGTTACACATTGCTTTCATGCTACAATGGCATAGTTGACTCTTTTAAGGAGGGAGCAGATCACAGTGGCCCATGCAGGGATCAAACCGGCAACCTTGGTGTTATCAGCACCACGCTCTTACCAACTGAACTTACTGGTCACCCCGCTGACACTGCATTTCAAACACATTCCTGGACACGACTGAGGCTTCTGGTCCTGAAACCACCTTGAGAACCACTGCTCTTCTCTATCCAATTAATTTACTTTTTTCCACTGGAATATTTGCTCACAATATAGTTTGTTTTCTTTGCATCTCTGGCGCATACTGCTTCACTCCCCAACATGTTCCCTTCACATGTCAGTTGAGTCTAATCAGAGGATGGTGCTAGACTAAGAAGCATATGGTCAAATAATCACCCTTGCCTAATTTTAGAGTGAATGTGTCAGAAGAGTAACAGAAAGGACTGAATTATCAGATCATAATTTTAACATCTTTCTTTAAGCTGCTAAGCATATTTCATTGATATATAACTTTCATTAACTCAGCACACTGTTCTTGAGCATCTGTGCCAGTATGTGGTGGGATTATAACACTGCCTGCTAGCCAGACTCTCTTTACCCAGAAAATCAAGTTAGTTTTAATACATAGATATCAGTTTTCAAATGGAAGCGGCCTTCTTCATTTCCTCCCCAGAATAAATCGTCCGTCAGGCCATAGTGAGACTTCTTGTAAAGTGAACCTCTCTGTCTTGGCTGGATGTTGTACCAGAAACCTGTGGTAGACAGAGGACATAACTCAGTGGTTAAGAACCCAGTTCTGGGGTCAGATAGACCTGACTTGGACCTGAGAAAACTTCCAGACCCTCATGAGCCTCAGAGGTGTGTGTGTGCATGTGTGTGTGTGTGCGCGTGTGTGTGTGTGTGTGTGTGTGTGTGTGTGTGTGTTTGCTTTGGCTGATTCTAAATGGTCAAGCGGTCAAGTCACTGAGGCTAAAGCCATAACATGGATTCCAGGAACAAAAGAATAAGGCTGATAATTGCTTTAAAAACCGTCATCATTAACTCCATCAGTTCTCTATTGCCATAATAATGCTGTACAACTACAAACTTCAGTGGCATACAATAACTCTAAAACTTTCATGGTGTACTGCAAGAGACATTTAATTTTCACCATTCTGTTGGCCAGGTGGGTTGTTGTGCTGATTTGGCTCAGACCCAGAAGATCTCACCTGGGTTCACATCTGCTCACTCACATGTCTGCAAACTAACCTAGCTGGTCTAGGATGCCATCAGCCCCAACAGCTGATCTCTGCTCCATGTGGTCTCTCATTCTCCAGCAGATAATTGAGTTTGTTCTCAGAGCATGACAACATTTAAAGAGCGAGGGCAGAAACTTGCAAGCAGGTGAGGCCTCCTCTGGATATCAGCTCAGAACTGGCACAACAGTCACTCTGACTGCTTTCTAATGGCTACAGTAAATCACAGAGCTGCACAGATTCTGAGTGGGAAAATAGATCCCACCTTCTAAAGGGTGGGCTTCCAAGTCATGTTGCAAGGCTGTAGAGTGGTACACAATTGGTCATTTGTTTCAGTCAACCTACTACATTAACGTGCTTTTATTATTAAAGTTTGTGTCAGTCAAACAATGTAAATTTGACAATATGGGGAAGAAATGATAATTTCTTCACTGTCAGCTGCTCGAATTCTCCTCAGGAAGCTACCTACATATTGATTATATTGGATAGAACCCATTTTCAACTGATTGAGAGAAGAGCAAGGTATTTGAGTAGCTGATTTAAAAACAAATATACTACTTTTGTTCCTTCAGTCTTTATCATATCTGGATGAGAAATGATTTATCATGGGCATTGTAGAATAATTTGGAAGATTTTCCTTGTGAAATTTTTAGTGGCAAGGTTAACATGCTGATTTTAAAGCATCCATACAAAAAATTGAATTTCCAAGTGTTATTTTTCCTTAAAAGGATCATGGTTTACAGAGAATTAAAAAAAAAAAAAGAAAATAAATACAGTTCTTAAATGTCACTTTATTTAATGATAAGAATGCTAGTATAACAATACAATTTTACAAAGTTTAGAATTATGACATAATCTATTAATCCTTATCATTCTGCCACTTATTATTATTTAAATTTGCATAAACATCTATTGATTCACAAAAGGATATGTCTCCTGAAGCTAACATGCTCTCTTTTATATAATCTTTATGGCTTTTACACTCATCATAGTCTTGCAATAATACATATGGATCGATACTTCAACTGACTAATAGAATTCCAATCTCTAAACACATAAAGATTTTAAGTCCAAGTTTCATGTAAAAATGCTTACCTATGTTTGAAAGTAAATACTGTATTTCAGCTTTAACAACAAATTCCAATATAACACCATGTCTGTATCTCTGAAGTTGTTAAAACGGTTAGGTGTGATGGTAACCTCTGCAAGCAGATGACCACTGACCACTCACAGTTTCAGGGGTGCCAGAACTCCCATTGAAGCCTTTCAAGGTGGAAGCCAAGGGCAAATGGCAGCTTTCAGCTGAACACCAAGACCAAAGCTGAGCTCCAGGTGTGACTATGCTTCCTAAGGGGCTTTAGAAGATTAAATGAGGCAATGTATGCAGACAATCTACGGTACACCATGGGTCTTCAATAAATAACAGATATTAATTTTCACTACTTTTGCCTTTGGTCAGAATTCATTATACTGTTGCATTGTATTTTGACCCCTAGGAAAACATATCAGCAAAGCAAACACAAAGTTAAGAATGGGGAAGGTCTGTGCATAAAGGATTTTGGAGACTTAAATTTAATGCCCAGGAGATTCACTTCATGCCTTGTTGCTTCAGCTAACCTAAACCTCCATGATTTTCACTCTGTTGTAACTCTCAATATCACAGCATCGTGACAATATTTCACCTGTTTTAAGGGTATGTTGCAAATATGATTAAATCCAGAACAGGTTCCCAAAGTGTATGGAATTTATATATGGAATCTGTAGGATTTTTTATCATGATGTTTCAAAACCAAATGGATAACTGTGAATTTTGGATGTGAAGTGTCTATTTATTATAGCCCATTTCAAGTCTAGAATATTGGGATAATTTGTTTCTGCAAATAGGTTGGATTTTGGGAGCAAATTGAGAATGTCACTATATAGAGAGGTGTGTACAATTCTTGCTCCTGAAAAGCTATTTAGGGGCCTGCCGAGTGGCGCGGTGGTTAAGCGCTGGCTTAGGAAGCCAGCGGCCCTGGTTCAGGTCGCACATATGAGGGCCAGTGACACTGCCCTCAAAAAAATAAAAAAAGAAAAGCTATTAAGTCCCAGATGCTTTGTTATGGTGGATTGCAATAATTTATTAGTTTAATATTTGTATTTTGGGTTAAATCTTTAAAGCATGTGTGAACATGTTAAACAGATGCAAATAAATTAGTTTCTCATTCTTGTTTCACTCATTCAACAAGAAACTCTACAGTCTATGGATGATACAAAGGTAAATTAGACTTGGTTCTTGCCTTCAAGGAGCCTAGATCTAGGAGTGGTGAATTGGAGAAAGGTAAACTAAGATTTAAAATAAAATCATGATGATCAGCTGATTGCTCTCATACCTGCGCCCCGACCCCCACCCCTTACCCCTACCTTCATCTCCCCTACCTCCACCACCCATCCACTGGGCCATAAACCTCCTGAAGTAGGCTTCTCAGATTGACATTCCAGGTGAAGCCGAGGGTTATCATTTCAGCCTCATAGTTATCTGCTCTCTGATGTTGTAGATTGCTTTTTCCCTGTGTACTTAGTCCATTTTCACTGGTATAACGTTAATGCTTTTCTTTTGTTAAAATCTAGTGTCCAGGAGGCTCTGTTATCTAATTGATTTTAACAATTGGTTTGTTCAACTTAACCATCTCATGGCCAACTTTTAGCCAGAAGATGGAGTACAAGAGCCAAAGACAGGAAATCTTGGGACAATTACGGCTTTCATATATTTTTCTCTGTATTTTTAAGCCTGGAATTATATTCCTCAATGTAGCACTTAGAGCCTAAAGTTCACATCACAATATGCACAAAGTTAGCCAACCTGTTAGAAGTGGGCTACCCAAACAAGCACGTGATTGAGATTGAATAATTTGTTGACAACAGATAGAAAGCATAAATCAATGACCGGCATAAGGGAATGGGTTTCGGTTCTATTTGAACAAGCAGTGTACAGTCAGTAATGTTGGTGCTTTGGTCTACATGTCTGTATGACTGATAGTACCAAGGCAGAAGCAGGGTTAATCCACTTCTATGCATCATTGTTTGGACATAAAACAGATTGCCCAAATGGTAACAATTGGTGAATATGGTAAAGGGATAGACAGGAGTTCTTTGTACTATTCGTATTCTAGCCTTTCTTTCTCCACGATTGAAATTATGTGTAAGAAAAAACAAAAACCCTTTGATTTCCTAGTTTATTTAGTCAAACACAGCATGTTTTTATCATTTGATTAAAAACTAGAACACTTATATTGCTCTTAACCTACCTCTTAGGGAAAGAAAAAACATTTGAATCTGAGGTTGCTGAAATCTATAGCCAAATGTGAAATTATACACAATGAGTATCAATCAAGGGAGTTTGAAGATTTAATACACGTCAGTTATCAGAATCCCAAATTTTCATTCATTATCCTAGGAATCTTGGAATGTCCAGTGAGTAGGAGACATGGAAAATAGTGTCAAAATACCTCCATAAAGAGGCAGTGTTCACTTTGGGGGACACGTGGAAAGAGGAGACTATTCCGGGACTTCTCTGTTTGTCTTTTAGAAAGAATCTGGTTTAGTGGGCTTGCTGCCTGCTCAAGACTCAGCCACTGTAATGTCAGCCTGTGTCAGAGCATCTGCTCCTCACCCCAGAGCTCAACAAGTAGAGGGCTGTGCTTCTTATATTTGGAGGCTAAATCTATCCTAACACTCAGACTTTATTTTATTTTATTTTTTTTTGAGGGCAGTGCCACTGGCCCTCATATGTGGGACCCGAACCGCGGCCACTGGTGTCCCAAGCCAGCGCTTAACCACCGCGCCACTCGGCCAGCCCCCCAACACTCAGACTTTAAAGTTTACCAAGCCCTGGTCTTCAGCCTCACCTCTAAGCCTCGCAAAACTGGACCCACCATAATGAAGAAAACAGAAAAGAACCCCCTGTGCCTTGAAGCCAGTTACCCATTTATTTTTTATTTTTTTTATTACTTGAAGTCTGGCCTAATTCTTCTCTTCCTATCAAGCAACATATGGATTATATTTTCTCAAAAATTAGGCTGAGTTTGGCAGCTCCATACAGATTCTGGAAATGTACAAATGAGTTCAAAAGGAAGTGGGTTTGGGTGTTTATTTGTTGGATTCTGTTTTTTTGTTTTGTCTTATTTCTTAGCACCTATAATCCATTCTCTACCAAGAGAGACTGAGGATTCAAGTGTATGTGAAATAGTACTACAGAAATTGGAAGTTCAATGGAAAGAGCTGAGTTGGCCTCTTCTGTGGTTTCAGCACTCAATATCATGGCCACTGCATTCAATCCAGTTGGCAAGATTTCTTCAAGTGCAGTGAGAGATATGGGTTTTACTGCACTCTATAAATATGACCATTTATTGGGCCCAACATATTTATGTTCCCATTCATTCAGTGCTCACTTAAGCTGTCCAATTTGCTTGACCCAGTCTATAAATGTAAATTGCCTACACCTGAAACTTACTCTGGATGGCTTTTGAGTGAGTGGCAATACGAATAGTATGACTTATACAAACCAGACCAGGTCTCAAGGTCACTCCCAAGGGCAAGTCACTCTCTCACTTTCCCTTTCCTTCTACTCTCAAAAGTGCTAAAATGCATATTATTCCAAAACATTAATTAAAATATTATTAGAATGAGAGAACAGATTCATCAACAGAGGCAATTATGTCTTATTTTAACATATTTTATTTGCTTGAGAAAGTCAGGAAGTTTGATCCATATCAAAAGGACAAATCTAAACCATGTTTGCTGTTTTCTTGATTATAAGCCTAAAAATGTTACATGACAGGGTAGAACTCAAGGAATACTAGTAAGGATTCGCAACAACTTAACTAATCCTGGCGCTATTGGAATAATTACCCTAAGACTCCCTTTCTTCCAAGGCTAGTTGATTTAATGAGTTAGGGATCATAAGAAATGGGAGGCTCCCTGCCCCTTTAGTCATCTGCGTTACTGCTTCTTCACCTACAGTGGTTAGGGACTGTTTTTTAAATATCACTTTCTGTGATTTCACTCCACTCCCTCTAGTCTGTTTTCTCTGTACCAGAAGCCCAAAGACCCTCCTGAAGGAACCTCAACACACATAGTTAAAGGTAGTTTGAAGCAACCTCCCTTACCATATTATTTTTAGGCATAATACCTCATCACCTTAAACCTTTCTATATCCTTCTGATTTCCATTTTTCTAATATTTTCATCTGGACCTTGTATTTCCAACGTAAATCGACCCACTTCCAGAAGTGAAGTAACTAAAAATATGTGCACCTTATAAAATCAAGCCGCGGGGCACCTAAAAGGAAATTGGTAATAGAAATTAAGAATGCCAGTGATTTGTGTTATTTTCTCTAAGCTACCTCATCTCATTTGTGGAACAGTAGAAACCAGTTCATGGAAAATAAAAGCTGGGAAAGGAAACCCAGCAGTGTTTTTTGTTTTTGTTTTGTTTTGAGGGCAGTGTCACTGGCTCTCCTATGTGGGATCCGAACCAGGGCCCTGGCGAACCAAGCCAGCGCTTAACCACCGTGCCATTCGGCAGGCCCTAACCTAGCAATGTTTGTATTAAAGTTAATTGGATGATATCCTGCATAGGCTGGAAATTTCTTTTTAATTTATTATGAAATGTTAGAAAAGTGGATGATTTTAAATCTTTGTTAGCTTACTTAATAACATACTTATTAGAAAAGACGTCAAAGACTTTAGCCCAATGCCTGGTATATATCAGATGCTCATTAAATAGTAGTTATTAGCTGATTGAGCTTCAGTCATATAGCGATTCAAATATATTTCCTAACCTAAAAACAATTTTTAAAAAACCTTCCTTCTAATTAGGTAATGAAGGCTAGTAAGTTGGAGACTCTCCAAGAAAACTGTTGTTACATTATAAACGAGGTCAGACAACTAAGTTTGTGAACTCATCCTAGTGTTACATACCTTATTACTGAATATCACTAGTCATCTTTGAAGTACCCATTTGGGAAGCTATGCACTGATGCCAGCGCCCAGTCCACCCTTCAAAACAATTTTGGAAATTTTTTCTGGAATGACCATCAGAGCTTTTGTCATATTACCCTTAATGTCCTGAATGTTATCAAAATGTCTTCCTTTCAATATTTCCTTTCTCTTTGGGTAAAGAAAGAAGTCACTGGTGGGACCAGATCAGGTGAGTAGAAAGAGTGTTCCAATACAGTTATTTGTTTACTGGCTAAAAACTCCCTCACAGACAGTGCCTTGTGAGCTGGTGCGTTGTTGGCACAACCCACCACACCAGAGCAGGAAACTACAAAATCCCTTATTATCTTGTTCACCAAATACTATCTCTATGTGCTGTAAAATGCTATTAATGGTCCTGTACCCATCAATGTAAAAGAAGTGTGTGTCTTTCCATTTTACTTTTTATCCAATCCCAGAGATTTCCCTGCTTTGTTTTCTCCCACCCTCTTAATCTACAACCAATGGATTTGATGCAACCCTTTTCCTTTGATTCTAATATATAAAATAAGTTGCAAAACAACCAGTTTTTGGAGCATTTTCTCAATCTCTTGAGACTTTGTTTCTTGGCAATTGTCAGTTTGGCTCAAATAAACTCATATAAGCTTTCTCTTAGGCTGGATGTTTTTCATTGCCAGTGATGCAAGAGCCATGAATTTTTGGCGAAAAGTTCAGGTCGTTTTCATCTAACTTTTTCACGCAGCCTTTTCAGCACTTCCAAATAGTAAACTTGGTTAATTGTTTGTCCAGTTGGTACAAATTCATAATGAATAGTCTCTCTGATATCAAGAGAGTTTAGCAACATCATTGAAACAAGTTCTCTAATTTAATTGTCAGACTGGGTAAGAACTTAAAAATCAAGCAAGAATACTGCAAAGCTGGAAAATGGTCTGAAATACTTAAGTCTTAAGATGTTGTTGGGTTGCTAACATTTTTAGAATATGGAACTCATTAAACATTTTCCTGCTCATTTGAATACTACACAATGCAGAACATTCACCCTTTTCTCTTGCAATAGAGTTATTTTGAGGAAATGCAAATGTGAGGCGCTACCCAAGGATCTTTAAACAAATCCAAAGTTTAATTCTGTTGTTTTCTGAGATTGACTTCTTGCAAAAGCCAAAGAAAATCTTTTACTAATCCAAAAGATACAACAACAACAACAAAAGAAAGTAGGGGGTGGGGAGTTGAAACCATACAAAGGGGAGGACTTCGTTTAGAAAAGTTTGTGTTTGGACCGACATAATTAGGACAGCTGTGAGGCTGCGCTGTGAATTCCACTTTTCTGCTTCTGCTGTAATAAAATAACCAGCAACACGATGGTTCTTTTATTTTTTAATGTTTTTACCAGTAGACTGATGAGGCAGCTTTGATGAAGGAAATTTCTATTTATCAAATCTAAACACCCAGGATAAATGGAACTTTCCCCTTATGACCTGGTCAGGAAAAAAATGATCTGCTTAAGTAGTGATAAATCCCAAGGAGCCTATGATCCATAAGTGTCTTATGAATTATTTAATAAAAAAACATGTAATTATAATCAAAGAACTTAGTTTCTTAGTCTTGATTTAAAACAACCGCATTTCATACTATTGCACCTAAATTAGAGATTTCTCCACCTTCTCTTGCTCAGCAAGGACCAGCCAACCCCACCCGGAAGTTCTTCTCGGTTATGGGAGTCCCCGCAATGTCTGTTCCCAGATGCTTCTGAAGCTCATCCTCTGGGGACCATGATGCTGGCGCAGTTTCCTTGTGCAGCTGTAGCTCTGAGCAGTGCCACCTCACATGCTGAGAACAGAAACCTTGGTGACAAGACTAGTGCCTATGGGAGGCGCTGGCGATGCCGTGGTCGCCTGACCAACACCAGGCTCCAAGGCAAAGTCAAGAACACCAGTGGCATCACAAAGAGCTTCTCCGGCTACCGAGGAAAGCTGCTGGCCCCAATTCTGGATGGCTTACATTTCAGTTTCACCTGATGACATCCAGGAAACAGCTTGTTTGTTTCTCACATCTTTCATTGCAAGCCTCACCTTAAGCCTCAAATATAGGTCTGTGGGGGCAGAGCCATGGGAGACTCTGACTAAGAATTCCCTTCCCTGGGAACCCACTGTCCAAGGATTTCTTCCCGGCATCAGGTTTCATATCAGTCTTACCGCACATTTTATATCCAAGCTGCTACACTCAGAATGGCTTTCATATTTAGGTAAGTTTTATTGACTTTAAAGTCCTTTAAAAGAACACTTCAACTCAGTGTTGGGTATTTTTGTGCCTGGCATATAGTACATGCTCAGGAAATATTTATTGACTAGATAAACTGAGCCCACTCTAAGTCCAACTGAGACGTTGAGTGGGGACTCTTACGATGAGCAAAATTTCATTTCTGCCTTCAAGAAGTCATCCTCTAGAAGGGAAGATAAAAAGAGTCATAATCCCAGTTATATCAATAGAGGCATGAATAAAATGTTCTGGAGAAAAAACTGAATCTGGATATGTATAATATTCAATTCTTAGCAGCCAGTTAGTTACCCTCCCTTCTCCAACCATTTTGAATCAGAATCTGCTTACTGTATTTTATTCTAGATGGATATCTAATTTTCTCCAACTATCTCTAGCACATACTCCTGTCACTTCAAGTCATCCCTCTATGGTCCATAGGTAGAAATATGACCCAAGCTGTCTCAAATGTTAGGAAGATCTTATAGTTGTCTTATGGCATTACTGAGCTTAGTAGGTTAGAATGAGTAGGGAGAATGGGGGTAGATCAGTTAGCTGGGGCTGCCATAACAAAAGATCACAGACTCGGTGGCTTAAACAATTGAAATTTACTTATCACAGTTATGGAGCCTGGAAGTTTAAAAGTGAGGAGCTAGCTGCTTTTGTGTCTCCTGAGGCCTCTCCCCTTGGCTTGAGCATCACCTTCTCACTGTGCCCTCACATGGAGTTTCCTCTGTGCACATGCTCATTGGTGTCTCTTCCTCTTATTAGAAAGACACCACTCCTATTGGTTTAGGGTCCCATCCTTATGACCTTATTTAACCTTAATTATCTCCTTAAAGGCCCTATACTCAAGTACAGTCACATTGGGATTAGGGCTTCAACCTATGAACTTTTGTGGGGACACAATTAAGTTAACTAACTGATTTCTGTCAGTCGCACTTATTGTTAAGAGAGTAGAGCCTTGAAATTGATGAATCCCCTTCATAACCTTCATGTGACATCGTGGGTAGAAACTAGTTTCATAGCTGCAGCCTTTATAAAAAATTATTTTTTAGTTCTGGATTCTTTTTTATTGCGGTAAAATACATACAAAATAAAATAAATGGCATTTAATACATTTACAATGTTGTGCAGCTACCACCATTATTTAGTTCCAGAACATTTTCATCCCCGAAGGAAACACCCATGCCCATCAAGCAGTCACTTTTCCCTCTCCCTGCTCCTGGACACAGGCGATTTACTAATCTAATTTCTGTCTCTATGGATTTGCCTGTTCTGGACGCTTCATATAAATGGAATCATACGTATAATATGTGCCTTTTGTGTCTGTCTGACTTCTTTCACAGAGCACAATGTTTTCAAGGTTCATCCATATTGTGGCATGTATCAGAACTTCATTCCTTTTCATGGCCAAATGCTATTCCAATTGTGTGGCTGTTCATCAGTTGATGGATACTGAGTTGTTTCCACTGTTTGGCTTTTATGAATAGCGCTGCTGTGAACAATTGTGTACAAATTTTTGTATAGACATGTTTTCAACTCTTTTGGGCATATATACCTAGGAGTGGAATTGCAGTTATATGGTAATATTGTGTCTAATTTTTTGAGGAACTGTCAAACTGTTTTGCACAATGGTTGCATCATTTTATATTCCCACTAGCAATTGGAGGGTTCCAGCTTCTCTACATCTTCTCCAACACTTGTTATTTTCTGATTATTATTATTATTATTATTGCCATCCTACTAATTGTAATGTGGTATCTCATTGTGATTTTGAGTTGCATTTCCTTAATGACTAATGATGCTGAGTATTTTTTCATGTATTGTTGGTTGTTGTATATCTTTGGTGAAATGTCTATTCAAGTCCATTGCCTGTTTTTAAGTTGGGTTGTTTCGTCTTTTTGTTGTAGAGATGTATATATGCTCTGAATACTAGCCTCTTCTCAAATATATGATTTGCAAATATTTGCTGTAGGCCTTTTGATGTCATGTTGATTTTGTTTATGCCTCCCTTTTATATATTCTGGCATTATTGGAAGGAGTCCTGGATGGATTTTTAACTCTATATCTTCAGAAACAAAACAATAGTAAACATCAAACTAGACATGAAAATGGCTCAGAAAACTTCAGGGTTAGGGGTGAGGACGGGGAGGGAGAGAAGTATGTCAAATGTTTAAAGTTAATGGTAGATGAGAAGGAAAGAATTTAAAATATGGGAATTACTTTTCTGAAAGTAGGTATATTAATTACAAGGAAAAAATAGGATGAAAAATGAAACATTTAAAAGCAACAAGTAATATTTCTTTTCAAAATTGTATGATCATTTTTACTTTCAGATGAGGTTAAATAACCACAAGACAAAACTGAAAGGAATGTAAATTAACATATTTGTCAGGTTTGAGGTCTCATTTGTGAACACAAATACTTCAACTTAAAAGAACTTCTGGTAAACCAGATGCGAATATTCAATACTATTCTTATTTATAAAAGTGGAGGAAAAAAAATGAATGAATCGAGTGAAAGCCATTCTCACTAACCAGACTGCTGACTGGTGTACAGATGCTAAGAACCTTCTGCTCTTTCTTAAACTTTCAGAAAAACACTGTGGATCTTGCAGCTTTTAAAACTGCCAGCCAAATGAAATATGATTACCTCCATATGATTTGTATCAACTCCAGTTAGCAGAGTTATAAGTAATCATTTCTTTAGTTCTATGAGTTTCTTCTTATACTATTGAAGATATGTCAGAAGTTTGTTTTTAAGTCAATTGTATTTTATTTATATGTATAGGCACAGACTGAAAGGTGAAATAACCTGAAAATATACTTCTGCAGTTATTGTCTCTAGAATTTAACTTTTTTGATGGCATTTTTGTATAGAATTCTTTCATACATGTTTAAATATATTTTGGCAGTCTGCCTGACATTTACTTTTGATTATAATAAATTATTACTACTTCTTATATGCTATGATTACTAGTTACAGTTTCTCAGAAGAGACTAGTGAAATAGTTTAGGCTGTCTGTTCAGGGCAGTGAGGGAATTTCTCATGGAAGGAACAAAACCATCTTAATATGTCTCCTCGCACCTCCCATAGAGAAGCTCAGTAAGTAAGACAACCTGTTTTACAAACTTTCAATACAACATACTAAATACACAAAGAAAAAGTAAAAACAACCAGAGGGAGGAACAGAGTGATATGAAGTATCTCTGAGCACTGAAGACAACCGACCACTGTATAGAGTAACTATGCAACAGGCCTCTCCTTAACTTCCAAAGAATAAAAGAACACTACAATTTAAAAAAAAACAACAGTGAATTTTTGGAAAGCCCTACTCTTCCAGGTTTACCAGTTGTGGACTAAAGTGTGAATGATTTGGGCAGAACTTACTGTGTGTAAATTGTGGCACTACCCGGTCACTAAATCAATTCCAATTTGAAAACGTTCAACATCTCTTTCTTCATAAATAAACTCTGACAAACTGTGGGTGTTTTGGAGAAGAGGGTAAATGAATAGTGGAAGGAGGTTATGGTATAGGTACTGTCTGAAGAAATGTATAATTCTCTTGAATTAATTGTTTTTCCAAAGGGAAAAGAAAAGGTGAGGTATTAACCCTCTGAATTCCATCAAAACCCATTTATGGTGCCATAGGAAAAGAATGATATCTGACCATGTGTTGATGGATTGGGATGGAGTTCACAGTTAATCCTGGGTTTACTGTAGTGGAGACTGGTGGTAACTAGCAGTGTGGTGGGCTGGCTTTAAAGTCGGCTAGAATTGGGTGTAGTCCAGGCGCACTGATACCTTCTATTTGTACGGATTGGGCAAGTTATTTCGGATAGCAATTACGTCTTCTTCATAGGGTTGCAATGGGGATTAAATGAGACTAGGCTCAGCGCAGTGCTTAGCACAGAGTAAGCCCTCAATGAACATCAGCTAAGAGTCTCTTCTAAGAAAAAAGACAGTCTGAAAAACTGAATCTTCCTTCAGCTTCTTTTGGTCTAATTTTAAGTGCCATGCCTCTGAGGAGTTTTCTGACGTCCCTCCCCTCCACTCCCCACTCTCAGGTTTTGCGCATAAATGGACCCCATATATCACCAGTCATAGCTATTATCATACTTGTATTATCTTTGCTTACACGTATTCAATTCTTTGTCTTTCTGTCCAACTTCTGTGTTACTCCAAGACTTTAAGCTCTGTTTGCAGGAAATGGCCATGATATCTAGCTTCTTGGTGAATCCCGAATATCCAGTACAGAGTATACCATAGGCTTTTAGCATGTATTTGTTGAATTAATAATTTAATATTGAAACATGAATTTATTAGGTTAAGAAAAGTTGGTGGCTGGTGCATTGAAAATACATAATTTCATGTAGCTAAAAATGACCACCCCACAAAAAAAATGCAATGAATTAACGTGCAATGATTGGAGAGAGGCTTAGTAAAAAGGATAAGGTGTTTGTGGGGTGAAAGAGGTAGGGTAGATTTTTTCCTTTGATTTGATTTTATTGGGGTGCGTGGAAGGATATCGACAATGTGTGAGTTTGCACATTTACCAGGCATACACAGGTTGCTTGAACAGCAGTGTCCTTGCTGTGAATAAAATTGTTTTGTGTTATACAGATTGGGAAGGGACCATAGTGATCATTACGTCCTAGGTTCCACTTGAAAGATGAAGAAGCTGAGGGGAGCGAAATGCAGTGATTCTTTACTGGTAGGGCTGAGCCTAGATATCAGGTCAGCTGACTTTCAGACCATGTCGAAAGGGTCACCAATTCCTTTAAAAATAATCACTGCTGCTTTAATAGCACCAGCACCTGTTGCTTCAGCTTCCGCAAGAGAGAAGCTATTAATTTCTCCTCCATCAAAGCCGAATTTCTCGTCTGTCTGAACCTTGTTTTCTTCTAGCTGCAGCTGTCTGCAAGCGGTGTCACGGAGGCCAAACATGGACCCCGGGCACCTTTCTGCTTGAATCCCATAAATCGCCATGCCCAAATACAGGAATTCTGAAAAGTGACACAAGTCATGCGGACAGTGGCCAAATTTGTGATGTCTTTCTCGAACGAACTCTTCCTTCCACTTTGTAGAAGCCTAGAGCTCACCAGATGCAGCCCCAGGTTGGGTGCACCCTGCCACCAACGTCCAGGTTCTTCCTTGGCTAGGCCTGTGATGGGCTATGACCAGGATGTCAGCTGCTGGAAGCTGAGAGACAGTTAATCTGAGTGGCACCTTTTTGTCTGCAAAATGTAAAGGAATTATAATTCATTTTGGGGAGGTTTTGAGATTCAAACAGAATTTTGAATGCCAAAGATTTTCGATAAACAAGTTTAGTTTGCTTTTATTTTCATTGTTGTTATTCTTGTGTGAGCAAGGCCTAGATTGTTTAAATTCTGTTTTCTCCCGCGCTTGTTCTACTGGGCAACCCACTCCCCCGGGGCCCTGCCATTCTCCTCCACCCAAGTCCGAAGGTGAAGGGCTCCGGTGTCGTGGGGCGTCCAGGGGAGGAGGGAAGTCCGCGCAGCACGCATGCGCACGCGAGCCACCGCCTGCCCCTCATAAGAGCGCAGCGCAGCGCCGCGGCTAGCCGAGTCGGAGCTGGCTGGGTGCCGGGCGCAGCGAGTGTGCGGGCGGCTGCCGCGCTCCGCTTCTTCCGTAGCCTGGAGGATTGAAACTTCCGTGGGAGGCTCCCATCGGTGCGCACCTCCCGAGGGCTGAAGGGCCTGGGAGAGAGGGAGAGCCGGTCGGAGGCTGCTGGGCGCTCGTGGGAGCGAGCTGCAGCCGGAGAGGCAGAGGAGGGGAGCCGGCGCAAGACACCCGCCTGGACCCTTGGGCAGCAGCAGCCTCCAGCCGGGCAGGCTCCCGGGACTGCGGCGGGGGCGCGTCGGCCCCTCGCCCGCGTCCGGGACCGCTGCGTGCGCTCGGAGGATTAACTGCCAGTCCCGCGGCGGGGAGCGTTGGGGCTGCACCTGGGAGGCCTTCCTGGGCGGCGCGGCCGGAGCCATGCGGACCGAGTTCGAAACTGAGCAAGCTGAGCGCTGCCGGCCGCTGCACTTGCTGCCCGGAGCCCTGCGCGCGCTGTCCGCCCTCTCGGCCCATTCTCGCTCTAGAGGAGAGTAAAAGAAGGGAGAGGCGCCCCGACTCGTGGGCGGGACCTCGAGTCTCAAACCCGGCGGCAGCGCCCTGGCTCCGGGTCCGCAGCGGCGTGTCCTACGCTCATCCGACTCGAGGGATCGTCCCCTCGGGGATGCACAGGGCGGTTCCTGTCGCGGGTGAAGCCTGCAGAGGCCCTCTGACTCTTCACCAGGAGAGTTCCATCAGTGCGGACCCGCTCTCAAGGCCGCCCCTTCCGGACCAGGCTACCCGGCTGAGAGAGGGGATGGCTTAGGAGTCCCCTGGCCCAGCAGCCCGGCGTCGTCGGCTCCCGGACGTCGCGGCAGAGGGCAGTGGCCCTTGCGGGAAGCGCCGCGAAGGGACACTCAGTGAAGAGGTTCCGGCCTCAGCACCGCTGGGACCCAGGTCCCGGGGGCCAAGACTTCCCGGAGACCTCTCTGCGCCCTCTGGAGACGCGCCGCCCGCGCCCAGGGTGGTGCCATGTGGGGAGGACGCCGCCCGTCGGCCGCCTCCTCCCGGACCGCCGCTTCACTCCTGCAGCTGCTGCTGGCCGCGCTGCTGGTGGCGGGGGCGCGGGCCAGTGGCGAGTACTGCCACGGCTGGCTGGACGCGCAGGGAGTCTGGCGCATCGGCTTCCAGTGCCCGGAGCGCTTCGACGGCGGCGACGCCACCATCTGCTGCGGCAGCTGCGCGTTGCGCTACTGCTGCTCCAGCGCCGAGGCGCGCCTGGACCAGGGCGGCTGCGACAACGACCGCCAGCAGGGCGTCGGTGAGCCTGGCCGGGCGGACAAAGACGGCCCAGACGGCTCGGCAGGTAGGGCGGCCGGCGGAGCGCGAGAGGGGAGGCAGTTGGTTTCGCCTGGACGGCACGGACCTGGGAGCCTGGAGAGGGAAAGGGCAATGGGAGCACAGCGATTTCAGAAAAGGGTGTTGAACCGGGAGGTGGTGCCTGCATACTGGCCCTGCCATTGATGTGTGCGACGTGGGGCAGCAGTTCACGGCTCTGGGCCTCAGGTTCCCCATTGGGGGTTAAAGAGTGGCTTGGCTTGGATTTTTCCAAGAAAACCACACATCTAAGGCAGAGTGGGTCTCAGACAGCTCCACATTCCTCCTGTCCAAGGGCCTCTGTGCCACCTCCCATGTCTCCTGTCTCCAGAGGACTAACTTCTAGTAAGGGTTAGTGTCTTGGGGGCACCCGAGGAAACCGGGAGGGCGTGTGCCCGCCCCCAGAAGGCTGGCAGGAACACTTCCCTGTAGGTGCCTCAGAAGGAAGGTTGCTCCTCAAGGCTTCCTGAGGGTGACTCACTTTACCAGACCGCGGGGGACTCAAATTCTCCCGAACACGCCCCTGCACCTCTCCTCTGCCAGCCCCTGGCCTCTCTGGTTTCTGCACAGTTCTCACCACGTCAGACTTGGTAGGTGTGACATCAGAACTGTGCCCAAGTTGCTCTTTGCCGCTTTGATTTTTGTTTTAATTATGTTTTTTCAAAGTGCCAAAGCTAGAGTTAGAAAATTAAATCCGTGAAAGAATTTGATAGGTTCCTTTTCCTCCACTCTTCACAGACCTCCCAGACGGCCTCTCTCCAGGGTCCACATCAATATGTGTGTGTTGGGGAGGGAGGCTTTAGGTCGGTGTAGGGGTAGAGGTCAAATGGCAAGCATGCCTCAGAGGGGGCGTCTCCTCTGTTTTCTTCAGCTGGTTATATTAAGGACAGGACTTTTTACCAGAACGCTGAGCTCAGGCTTTGAGCTACCTGAGCTTGGCACTGAGTGGTGTCTGTGTTTACAGAGCTGTCTCCCTGGCCTGGTAAGAGGCAGCTCTTTTCAACGCTGGTCCCTTTGCAGTCAAGCATTTATTAGCACACTACTCCTATTGTTCCGCAGCATTGAATCTGAAGAGAGGAGAACTGAGGGTAATTCCAGAAAAGGTGCCATCTTAAACTCAAGCTCAGTATTGCAGGGTGTGTGGCTGTGGAATAAAGCCTTGAGAAATGAGCCAAAGACGGAACTGCTACCTCCTTGTGTTTGCTGCGTTGGGCCCGTGAATGGCCTCTAAAAAGTTAGGTTGGCTTTGGACAGATCACTTCTCCTGATACTGTGTGATGTGTGTAGATGCCTTTTTCGCCCACTTTTAAATTTTTTTCCCTAAAAATTCTGTTCCTCTCACTCTTTCTGCAACCAAGGAGGACAACATGCCTAATTAAGCAGTGCGCAGGGCTTAGAGGAACACTGCATTCTTTACCCGTCGTTATTTACACTCCCAATTAAAAATCCTGGAAAGAGAACAGTTATTTCTCCCCAAAATTCATTATGTGGACTTAGACTGCTTTCCCCTAGTTTTTGCTATAATGTTTTTTTTTATTATTAACATTTGTTTATTTCTTGGTGACATACCTATGTATGTCATCTTAATTTAGAGAATAAGATATTTATAGCATGCAGATGGAAAAGCCGGCGCCCACCTCTCCAATATGCTGTAGTTAGCCTAAAGTGACAATGTAATTAGAATGTCCTACTGTCAGAAAACCAGCTGTGCTGCAAACTGGAGCAAGTGTTTCTGTCTGCTCAAGGGGTACTGTGTCTTACCATAGTATTTACTCTGTTCAGCATTGAAGGGTAAGGAAATCTTCAAATGTCATCTGTGGTTAAATACTTCTAAAATTCATTTTACTTATAAGGCACTATTTCTCTCCATGGCTTCATGCATTACTGTATTCTAAAAACCCTGACTCCAGGAGTACCAGGGCCATCAAAAGAAGCATAATTTGAAAGGCCACTGTTCGAGTGCATGGTGACCTCCGAAATGCTGCGCTGTACCACTGCACCAGTACTGGGCTTTGCCATAACCAGCAAGACCTAGTCCTTGTCCTCAGCTGTTTTCCGATCGAATAGTCCAGGACATGGGCCAAAACACCTCAAAAACTGCAGGATTTTGGTAACCTCAGGTAGAAGTCCACAGAAGTGGCTCCGAGGTGTCTTGCAGGGTGCTCCCTGCAGATTCTCTGTGTAGCTCCTGAAAGCCCTGTGCTGCTAACACAAGATTTTTTTAAAGTAAAATAATATAAAAACGGAGCTTGCTACCAATTTTAGTAAAGTTACTGTATCTTTTACGGCTTGATTTTTCAGAATAAACCTCACTTGTTAAGTATGGTGCCCATTGCTTCACGCTGTGCTCTCCTGAGAGTTCCGGTGTTGGATCTGTTCCACCTCAGCCTGACGGGGCCTGCCTGGGTACCATCCTGGCCCACTGTGGGCAGCTGTCCTTCCTGGAACCAACGTCCTCTTGTTCTCAGCATTTATTCTCCTTGGTGTCTGGCTCCAGGCTGACCCGCTGCCTGGAATAACTTCCCTGCACACAGGTTGCTTCCCCTTTCCACCACCCAGAGCCCCAGGCTAGTCCTACCACCTGCGGACCAGCCTCAGCGAGGCAGGCATGTGTGGGGTCGTTTTTACCCTTCCTTGACCTCTGTTCCTTACTGACTCATTTTGGAAGTTGCCATGGCTAGAGTCTGACCCAAGTTTTTGATTTGCTTGCCTGTGAAAAAGAACTTGTTAAAAAAATAGTAAAAGGAGTTTGCAAGGTATGTAAGTAACCATCCGAAGAAAAAAGACTTTGAAATAATTTAAACTCATTTCTACACAGACCTGACAACTGTCTGTTAAGGCAGACTCAAGTTTGGGCAGTTGTTATTGTAGGAATTTTAGAACAGCCTTAAAAGATGATACCTGTATTTTTGCTACATTGGATATTTGCGTCCATCAGTGTTGCAGTTGGTAAGTCTAGCTGTAGATATTCAGTTTTTCTTTGGGGATGAGGGCTTATCCCCCCTCTATCACCTTTCCTGAGCACATGATAAAGGACGGTGCATATTATGGGCTGTTAATGAGCGCATAAACCGGCCCAGCCTTGGTCCTTCAGTTCTGGGCATCAGCGCTGCTCATTTATGCATGTCCACTGCCAATCACTGATTTTCACTGGGTTCTTACAGTAAATCATAATGTTATGTTTTTGCCCTCCAGTCCCCATCTACGTGCCATTCCTCATCGTTGGGTCCGTGTTTGTCGCCTTCATCATCTTGGGGTCACTCGTGGCGGCCTGTTGCTGCAGATGTCTCCGGCCTAAGCAGGAGCCCCAGCAGAGCCGGGCCCCAGGAGGGAACCGCTTAATGGAGACCATCCCCATGATCCCCAGCGCCAGTACTTCCCGAGGGTCATCCTCCCGCCAGTCCAGCACAGCTGCCAGCTCCAGCTCCAGTGCCAACTCAGGGGCCCGGGCACCCCCAACAAGGTCACAGACCAACTGCTGCTTGCCCGAGGGGACCATGAACAACGTGTATGTCAACATGCCCACCAATTTCTCTGTGCTGAACTGTCAGCAGGCCACCCAAATTGTGCCCCATCAAGGGCAGTACCTACATCCCCCTTATGTGGGGTACACGGTGCAGCACGACTCGGTGCCCATGACTCCTGTACCCCCTTTCATGGACGGCCTGCAGACGGGCTACCGGCAGATCCAGGCCCCCTTCCCTCACACTGCTAGTGAACAGAAGATGTACCCCGCGGTGACCGTGTAACTCGAGGTGCCAGCAGGCTCCTGTATGAGATGGGGGGAAACAGGCAAACTCTGGACTCGGCAAGGATTCTCAAAGTGGAACCCGCGGCATCCACAGCACAATTCTTTGGGATGACTTCATTTGCCCCCAAACTGTGTGAAAAACGTCTCTCTCTGAATTACCTTCTCTGGATATGTTTCATCCTAGTGCATGATTGATTTATGATGGAAAAAGAGCATCACCTAGAGATGCCTGTGTTGTTCCCGATGGTTGTATGACAAATGCTTGAGCCCTTAGGTGAGGTATGGCTGTCAAGAGAAATTTGTAACCGGATAGATTAAGGGTTTTAATTATGTCATTATTATAATTATTATTATTATTATTATTTCTGTTTTGCTTTTTACTGTACCAAGTCAGAACACCTATTCTCTCCCTTTTACCTGCGTAACTTTTTTTATACAAGCATCCAAGGTTTAGGGGAAGATGTAAAGAACACAGTTATTATAAAAGGAAAACCAACTTGAACTCTGAGATTAGTCATTTATCTCAGTGTTTCACAGGCACATCTTGGTTTCATTGTAAAAAGATATATATATTTTGTCTATTTTTGTGCTTTTTTTGGGGGGTCTATTTTGTGCTTTTTTACCTTGTGTAGAGATCTTATTACAAAATGATTTTCTACATTAAAAAGAGACTGGAAGAAATTGTATAGTTACTTAACTAATGACATTTCAGAACTCTGGGATAATTTTCATCTTGAAGTAGTGGGTGGTGTAGTAATAAAGCCATTCATCCCCTTCTTGATTGTATCTTCTAATTTTCCAACTTTACAGTGACACCTGAGAAGAAGTAATTAGATTTTTTTATTTTACATTGAAATCATAAACTGTCACCTGCTTCTTCTCCAAGTTATGTTTAATTTTTATCAGGTGATATGGCTTGGCATTTCTTTTTGGTTTTCAGATCCCCATGTCTCCATAGTATAAAGTACAGATAATTACTGTTCTTATAATTAAAGATCATCATTTTTGCCTAGATCTGATAAAACATTTTCTTGTTTTCCCTATAAATATCAAAGAAATGCTTTACAAAGATTCAGTATAGCTCCTGAGCCATAATCCGAGACTGGGGATGAAATTTAAACCACAAATACGATTTACTTTGCAAATCATAACGCTTTTTATACTCTCGTTATCAAAATGGCTTATTTTTCAGGCAATGGGGACTATTAAGTCAAGAGAAAAGCTTTTCAAAGAGATATTGTCTTTCTTTCCCCACAAAGTTAGTTCTTGTTCTCCTCACTCTTTTAATCCTCATCAAGCACTGTATTCATTACCATCAGTGTTCTGAAGGATGAAATCCAAGTGAATTTATTTGTGTTTTGTTTACTTATAAGAAATAAGTTTAAGTATGTGTAAGTGAATTTCCAACTGTTAGCAAAAACCAAGATTTGTAATTAAAACATTGTAAGGTTGGTCTTTTACACATTCATATCAATATCTATAGTCTGTTATCTATCATCTATCTTCAATCTACCCTATATCTCTCTATCATCTCTATCATCTATCTCATGACTGAATAAATGTAAAACCATTGTTGGCAATTGGTATCAACAAAGATACTCAAAATTTTTTAATAACCAAAGGCAGGGGGAAATCATTTTACTTATTAATAAATATTTTATGGTATGAATTCCTAGGGGAGTTGGGTTTTTTTCATTTTCATTCTACTCGGTAATTTTAGGTGGGCTCTTAAACCTGTTAATAGAATAAAATTGCTCAAAGTTATAAACATTGCTTGTAGAACCAAGAGCCCCTACCTTGAAAAGTAATTAATATCTGGGAAGTTTATATGTATGTTCCAGGCATCCGTGAGTAGTATTTTATGTATCCCATGGGAAATATTGACAACACAAAAGAGACCGTTCTTTGGGAATCCTTATATTATCAGGCTGCGTTGTCTTTGATGGAGGATTCTGGTTTATCTAGAAGTTTGGAGGTGAAAGGGACCTTAGAGATCACCAGCTTAGGGATTGGCAAACTTTTTCAGTAAAGAGCCAGGGAGGAAATATTTTGAGCTTTGCAGGCCATATGGCCTCTAGCAACCAGTGAGCTCAGCCAGTGCAGCACAAAAGCAGTCATAACCAAACGAGCATGGCTGGGGGCCCGGAAGACCTTATTGATGCTACTGAAATTTGAATTGCATACCATTTCCACAGGTCACAAAATGGTCTACTTTCGAATATTTTCCATTTTAAAATGTAAAAACCCTTCTAAACTGGAAAGCTGTAAAAAACAAGCCTTGGGCCCTTAAGCTATCAGGCTATGGCTCCCCAATCCCTAATCTAGTCCATCCTTAGGCAACGCAGGTGCTGTTCTGCGACATCTGGACAGCCTTTTTCAAAGTACAGGGATGGAGGGTACTTAACGTAAACGGGTGCTTGCTTCTTTTTATAGGACTGCCTACCTTTTCCATCTTTTCTATGTGGTAATTAAATATGATTAAAGCACTTGGTCCTACTTGGTCTTTCCAAAAATACAACATCATTAGACACATCCTGAGACCTTTTCATTTTTGATAAAAACTGTAAAAACTTAGCTGCTAAAGTAAAAAAGTTCAATCACCTGACTTAAGTACATATTCCTTACCTGTCATGAAATCAGAACCTATAAAGTGTCATTTATGCCCAGTAGAAATATTTTAAAGTCTTGGTGAGAAAAGGTGAGCAGTTATGGATGGAAACATAGCTTCCTGCTGCACCTTTTCTTCTGTATCTAAACGTTCAGTGTTGGTTCATGATGGTTCCAGGGTACTTCTGTATGCCTGTGTGTAGGAAAGAAAGACCCTTTGATTGCAAGCGAGAAGAAATTAACCAGCTCTTTATGTCCATTTAAGAGCCCGGAAATTACTCATCTCCTATCATTTCCGCTATGTCCGGTAAAGTTAAAATTTAACAATAATACCAACATCCAAAGTGGTGAGAAGACCATTAAGACAACTGCATTTGGGTTTAGCATATTTACTTTGCAATATTCGCTTTCCACTCCTGATTACATTCCTAGATGCTTGACTAATGAAATATTTCATCTATTAAATTTACCTTGAACTTATTTTTTCAAGAAATTTCACAGTTTCATTTCATGAATTCGGTGACCAATATTTTCTCCTTTTTTTAAAAATTACAATTAGGATTTTACGCCTCTTTCAGAAGCATTTTTTTAAGAAATCATGAAGGTTAGAATGAAGTTGGTGAGGAAAATTAGGGCAGATGTTTGCAAATACACTGGACATGGGAGAAAAATTTTAATTTTTAATAAAATTTTATATTTATTATGACATTGGTTAATAAAATTACATGGGTTTCAAGTGTACAATTCTATAATATATCATCTATATATTGCATTGTGTGTTCACCACCCAAAGTCAAGTCTTCTGTCACCACGTATTTGAACCCCTTTGCCCTCTTCTACCATCCCTTCTCTCTCCCTTACCCTCTGGTAACCACTAAACTTGTCTGTGTCTATGATTTTTTGTTTGTCTTATTTGTTTGCTGCTTTCAGTTTTATATCCCACATATGAGTGAAAGCATATGATTCTTGACTTTTTCCATCTGACTTATTTCATTTAGCATGATATTCCGTCTATGTTGTTACAAATGGCAATATTTCATCTTTTCTTATGGCAGAATAGTATTCCATTATATACATATATATATCACATTTCTTTAGTCATCTATCAAAGGACACTTGGGTTGTTTCCATATTTTGGCCACTGTGAATAAAGCTGCAATGAACATATGGGTATATATATCTTTACAAATACCTTGGTTTGCGAGCATAATTTGTTCCGGAAACAAACTACTCATATTGCAAGATATCGCTTGTTTACCACGTTAAAATGTATTAGAAATGTTTGCTCATTTTGTGGAACACTCGCAAACCACGTTACTTGCAATCCAAGGTTTTACGGTAAATGTTTTCAAATTTTTGGGGTAGATACCCAGAAGAGGGATTGCTGGGTCATATGGTAACTCTATTTTTAACTTTTTGAGGCACACCATATTGTTTTTTATAGTGGCTGCACCAATTGACAGCCCTACCAGCAGGGAGAAAAGTTTAAATGGTATTAAAAGTTGGGATTGGAAAAGAGTTTGGAATAATACATTTTCATCTCAGTTTGGCCCCTACCTGGTAATAGCACTCATGTCTGGTTCCTTTTTCTCTCAGAGGCTTTGTCTGTTTCCTGCAAATTCACAGTGGTCTTTTTCTCATAGTTCCCATCCCCCACACACACATACCCTCAGTGATTCATTAAAGTAGCTTAAATTAATGAACAAATGCTTGCTTTTGGTTGCTCAAGCTTCCTAAGTGCTTAAAAGGAATAAATTTGTTTCTTTTTCATAGACTTTAGAATGGAGACGTCTCATTAACTTAGCCTGGTCTTCCTCTAGTCAGTCAGACAGGCAGCATTAAAATGTGTAATGTGTATTTTACAACCCTGCCCAGTGCAGACCTCTACTTGCAGGATGTGCATAGGGAGCACATTGGAATTTGGGGAGAGGATTCAGGAGTGGCAGACAGAGAAATCAGACTGACCTTGTCAGTCACTGGGATGGAAATCCTGCAGCTCCACTCCCGAAGCTACCACCAGGACTGGATTTGCTGAGTTCTTGCTAAGTAAATAATGCATCAGCACTAATGGCTAAGAAACTTTCTAGGACTTAAAAAAAAAAAAGTGATTACTTCCCCATTTTGCTAAATTCCCTAGCCTCTTGAGCAGGAAAAAAATCAAAGTGTCTGAGGACACTTTGTGGTGGCTCGACCCAGCGTGGTGGAAGTGGCTTTAAAAACCCATGGAAGTCCCTAGGAGCCCGAAAGTGGCTGGCCACTGGGGAGGGCACACCCTTTGTGTTCCACCTCTAGAGCCCTTTTCATTATTAAAAGGAGCAGCCTATGTATTACAAGGAGGAATAAATTATGCATATAAACGAGAACGCCATGCCTCATCATTCAACCTTACTCCTCTTTTCTCCTTGTTACTTAGATGGTAGAGCCTTGAGGACATTTCCATCCTGCCGCCCCCTCTCTCTTTCTCACTTTAAGTGCCAGAGATCAGCTATTTCCACTCAGCCTATTCGTTCCAAAATACTTACACAGAAAACTTAATTGCCCGCTGAATTTTTTCTCAATTTAAAACTTCAATGTTACTGTCATCCAAGTGTCTTTAAGGGGTTGAGTAAGTGAAAGATGACAACGACTTAGAAATTATTAAATCTTTCCCTGAGAATTACAGCAATACACTAGGTAAATATCTTTTAGTCAGTTGATTTGCATTTGCTCTTCCTGACCCTATGTTCTTCTGCATAGACTCATTTGTCAGTGGAAAATGGAAAAATAAAACCCTAGAAAAACAGTTACTCCCATCCAAGATGTTAGGTATTTTTGAATATTAACTATAGCCCCACAGCACCATGGCAAAATCAATTGAAGATAAAATTACAAAATTTTATAGAGAGTTGGCTGCATGGGTCATTTTGCTTTTCACACTTAATTCTTCAGAATGCCTTCAACATTTATACTCCAAATTGAAGGACCCAGACTAAAATCAAGGAAGAGAAATTTAAAATTAATGCTTTTAAAACAACTTGTAAATGAGAGATGATAAAAGGGGTAAACGTTTATGATGGCAGCCTAAAGACTGATTTTAAACATAAAACTTGAATCTTAATTTTAACCATCTTGAAGCATAGGTCTTTCCACTTAGAAAAATCATAGGTTACACAAGACATTATTTACTCAGTAGACATAACAGCTGTAGAAGACTGATTGCCATCTGCAACATGTATATAAAATTACCACATGTGTGTATACACATGTGTACAGAATGATCACAGGAAAATTTGAAACAGAAATCAGTTATTATATGAGGCTATCTCATCCAAGACTGTTCTCAATTCGTGGCTGATTTTTAAAACCGGAGTTTGTTTGCAGTGCTCAGCTTTTCTTGTCTTAGTTATAATTGGTTCTATCGAACTTCCTCTGGAGTTGGATGGACCCAGGTTAGAACCCATTTCTACCACTTATGGTGGGGACTTCCCCTGAGCTGTCATGTGTGTTCTCTGTCAAAGGGGATTAACAACACCCACCTCCTAGGGTTGGTGTGAGAACAAAGGACATGGCAGAGCACAGTGCTAGTGGCATCCAATAGGTTTTTATAATACACATATAATTTAAATTCTTTTAAGACATTTTTAACCTGCCCAATATAGAGAAATACATAATTTATATTGACAAAATATGTCAAATATACAGAGGGTGCCAAAAAAATGTATACACATTTTAAGAAAGGAAAAAAAAACTGTATTAAAATTGTAATAATATATACTGATAACAAAAGATGAATACAAGACACATTTGACTTCTGCAATTACAAGAGGTACTCAAAGTGGTTACCATCAGCATAATTTTAATACAGTTTTTTCCTTTCTTAAAATGTGTACACTTTTTTTTTGCATCCTCTGTATATAGCTCCTTAGAACTAGCTTAAAAGGGTGTCCTTATTTTTGCTTCAATACCTAATTAGTTTTACTTGGGTTGGTCTAAATTTCTTTTGTTTTAGGTTGCCGAAGAGAATTGAACAGAATTGACTTTCTCTGACCCTCAAATCAATACCACTCTTTGTAATGCCCTAAGAGGCCTGTCTTGTTTCTCTGTACTGTTGTTTTTGTAAAGTCACAGGAGTTCTCTTTTCCTTGTATGTCTACTAGGTTTGGCTCTTCCTACTGAGCCTGTCTCATCTGCCACGTGTCTCCTCTCTGAACCAATCAGGGTCATTTTATTTGAATTTACTGACTTAAAACCTACACACAGTAGAACACGCTACTCTTAAATGGACAGCTCGATAAACTATCACCCAGACGAAGAGAAAGAAAAAATCCTGTTGGTAGCTCTCTTCAAAGATAAGTGCTCTTTGGATCCCTGGCACCATAGATTAGCTTTGCCTGGTTTTGAACTTCACATAAATGGACTCACACACTATGTGCTCTTTTGTGTCTGGCTTCTTTCAATGTTTTGACTAATGTTGAATGGAGCAGTATGTGTAGTATTCCATCATATGAACATATCTTAATTATTTATCTACTCTTGATGGCTATCTGAGTTGTTTCAGTTTGGGGCTGTTAGGAATAATGCAGCGAGGAACATTTTCAAACATGGTGAATATAAGCACTTAGATCTCTTGGGTGGAATTCCCAGAGTGGCACAGCTGTGTCGTTGGTTATATGTATATTTTCCTCAGTAGGTATGGCCATCTTCACACATTATTTTTAACAGAGATTTACATTGGGAATTGGTTAAACAGGTTTTAGGGAACTGAACTAATGAAAGGGTACACTGAGGCAACAGAGATAGTAACTGCCTGCAGCAACTAACACAGTGTGGGGGTATTAGAATCTGGAAACTTGAAGGAAAGACCCTGTCCTGATAAGAGAGAAGGCGCCTGTTAACCGGCACCCCACGGGGACACAGTGAGGCTGACTCTGGGAATGTCAAACATTTTTTTAAAGCTGGCAACTGGTACCAGCTGCCTCCAGGGTGCAAGCTGTGACTTTGGGTGTCAATAGCTGGCATCCTTCTGCTGAGACTATACTTTGTGACTTGAATAGCTTTGATGATTTTCCTCAACTTTCTGATGTGTATGTTGCAAACATATTAATCTACCTATTACAATGGAGCATAAAGTCAGTGATTAAACTTACAGCTGTTCATACATTCCATTTTAATGCAAAAACAAAAGCTAAATGCTCCTCCAGAGTTGAATGTAAGTGTTCCCTGGGCAGTCACATTGGTGGGAACTTGAGAGGTATCTTTTTAGAAGACGCTATAGGACATTCCTTGAGATAAAGCACAGACTTGGAGGAGGTGAGAGTTGAATTTAAGCCCCTCTTCTGTCCCTGACAAGTGAGTGGCAATTCAGGAGACCTTTCTGAGCTTCAGTAGGTTAAAATGGGACCCGCGGTGACATCTACTCACAGGGCAGTTAGGCGTATGAGGTGATAGAAGACGACAGCTCCTGCCACCACAGCCCTCTCCAGGGTATTGCTTCTGTAGGTTACTTTCCAAGGACTCTGGTGTTCTGTAAGTGGCGGGTGTTTGTGGTTAAATTTTAAGCCATCTTTCCAACCTCATCTTGCCACATTTTATTGGGATCCTTTTGTTGTTCCTGTTTTCATTTTATACAATACTCCTTAGAAATTGGGTTGTAGGCACTGGAAGCAGTAGAGACTGGGGAAGGGACAGTGTTGTTCTCTGTTCCTTTCGCAAATACTTGGTATAAATTCTTTGTTCTCTTTTCCCATAGCACTTGCTTGTACCCTTATGTCACACTGCCTGGTACTGTATCTAACTGGGTACAAGTCCCTTAGGTCGTGAGTTCCTTGAGGATAGAAACAGACGTCTTCATCGCCAAATGACCTGTCAGCACCTAATAAAATGCCTGCATACACTATGTGTGTGGTTAACGTTTGCAGAGGAAGAATAAAATATTTGGACATAAAGATTTTAAGTATTTCAAAGTAAATTTAATAGGCTAAGGCAATACCATATTTACTTAAATGCAGTATCTAATATAACTAGGCATTATGTGGACAAGCACACAGATATTTCTTTGATTACAAAAATTTTCAAATAGCTATCCATTAACAATACTGGAGCTAGAATAGGAAATTTAGTCCTATTTGCTTTATTCTTCTACCCTTCTTATGGTGAGGATGATACTTGATGCTTCTGTTTAGATTTTGGTCACAGGTTGACTCTAAATATTTGTTCTAACAGAACTAAGTGAGGATGGCAAAAATTTGAAATTGCCAGAGTCATCTTAAAACAATTTCTCTTATTAACAATTGGAAGGCTAAGAGTGATCTGGAGTGGAATTTTTTTGTAGATTTTGTTATTAATGAATTTTCATTTTCTTCATTTTTTAAAAAATCAGTACAATATTTCTATATTAGTTTTAAGAAATCTTATATCTAATTCTTTAATTAGATATAATTATGTATCAGAACAGAAAAAACTCCTTGTTGAATATCTAAGGATCAATATACATTCAACACTCATCAGTTGAGAAGTATCAGAACCTGACTGACTCAGTGACTTCTTTTTTTCACAATGTGGTTATAAGACAGAACTTGTGCTTGATAGATGACATTTTAGTCTACATTCTCTATGATTAGTAGAAAATGAATTGGCTACATTAGAACCCCATGACTACAATTCACCTTGGAGCACATTGCACAGTGGTGTTTAATGCACGTTGGTAGCCTTGATTTGCTGTAGAGTGGAATACAGAGTGAAGCACCCCATCTGGACATCATCTGCAAGGTGCTTGGTTCCTGAAATGCATGAACATCTCTTTAAATAATGGGCCTGTTACATGCATTCCCAGGTTAGTAGCTCAGAGTCCTTAATACATTTAATAGGGTGACAGTCAGGTCTATGTTTGATCACATCTTATCAACTGGGCAGCAGCTGCAAAACCTTTCCTTACTGTAGCATTGAGGGTCAGCGCCGTTGATAATGCACTGGTGAAACATTTCATGTTTTAACTTCATGTTTTCACATCAATTACCGCATCCTGGATGAGACCTTCTCCTTTTTCCTGAAAGTTCCCCTGAGTCCCTAGAGAGTCATCTTGTCTCCACATGACATCAGTGCCTTGTGTACACTTCACTTATCACATGTGGTAGAAAAAAAGTGGCCACAAATTCTTTGAAACTCCTTCTGTGGAGCAGTGGGGTGTCAGTCCCCTCCCCTTAGATCTGGGTGGATTCTGTAGCTTCTGTACCAATAGAATTTTGGGAAGTGATACTGGGCCTGTTTCCAGGCCCAGGCCTTAGAGCCTGGCAGCCTCCACTTCCTATCTCTTGGAACACTCACTCTGGGAACCTGGAGCTGCCACATAAAAAGTCTGACTAGCCTGGGGGCACCATGGTGGAGAGACCACGTGAAGAGGCCTGGAGACAACATAAAGACACAGATGTGCCCAGGCAGTCCCTGCCAATTAGGTCATCCTAGGTGAGGTTCCCCTATCATGGAGCCAAAAAGGATCATTCCTGCTGATCTCTGCCCAAATCTTATAGTTATGAACAAAAGCAATGATCATCATTCTTTTTTTATTGTGGTAAAATATGCATAACACAAATTTGCCATTTTAACTATTTTTAAGTGTAGAGTTTAGTGGCATTAAGTACATTCACATTGTTGTAAACTATCACCACCATCCATCTCTAGAATTCTTCTTCCCAAACTCAAACTCTATACCCACTAAACACTAACACCCTGTACCCCCTTCACCCAGCCCCTGCCAACCATCCTTCTACTTTTTGTCTCTATGAATTTGCCTATTATATGCACATCATATAAAAAGAATCACACAATATTTGTCTTTTTGTGTTTAGCTTATTTCATTTAACATAATGTCTTCAAGTTTTATCCATGTTGTAGCACGTGTCAGAATTTTCTTCCAATTTAAGGCCGAATAGTATTCCATTGTATCTGTAGATCACATTTGTTTATCTACTCATTCCTTGATGGACACAGGTTGCTTCCACCTCTTGGCTATTGTGAATAATGCTGCTGTGAACCTGGGTGTGTAACTATCAGTTTTACTACCAGTTTAAGTTCTTTCTATCCAGAAGTGAAATTGCTGGATCACATTGTAAGTCTATGTTTAATTTTTTGAGGAAGTTTGTTGTTGTTTTAAGCCACTAAGTTTTGAGATGATTTGTTATATAATAACAAACAAGATTCTGTTTATTTATATGTCTGTCTCCGTTACTGGGCTGTGTCCTTTGAATGCTTTATTTTTCTGTATCATTAGCACATAGCTGTGTGCCTGGTACACGGTTCTGGAATGAGTGAGTGGAGATTCTTACAACCAGATGTGATCTTAAAAATATTTATTCATCTGAATGGCAGTAGGCACTGACCAGACATAATGGATATAATGGCTATTGTATCATCAGGAGCCCTGCCTAGAAGGTATTACCTCTTAGTTACTGGATTGTGGAAAGGTCCAGATGGGGTGATGGTGTGGGTATCCACCTGCCCCTTTACTAAGAGGGGAAATGGCTGTTTATCAAATGACATGGAAGAATTTCAATACTTTAACAAGCAGTAGAGTTGTGTGAGGGTGGACACAGCATGTTAGCCCTGTTCACCATGGCCAGTGAGGAGGTAGGGAAGATATATTCCCAATCCTGTAGGTGAAGAAATTGAGGTGCATAGGAATTAAATGACTTCTGCAAGGTCATGAGGTTAATAACTGGCCACATTTCTGAAGACAAGTGCCTTGATTCTAAGTTCATGTTCATTCCACGACAGAAACTGCACATGGGCCTTGTTGTGAGGAGTTTATAGTCTTGGAAGGATAGGCTTGCGTGTGTAAAATGCATACTATAAACAAGAACACACGTGGAGAGCCCGGATTCTTCAGGGTATAGGGATGGGAACTCCATTGTCTGAGAAGCTTCCTGGAGGCAGTTGACTAGCACCAAGCATCTAAGGACAGGAAAGATTTAGGCTGTCAGAGGGAAGAAGGGAGAGTGAGCTGCGAGACAGGGTGGGAGGTAAGACTGGGACGTTAAGAGATCCTGGATCTGGCTTAGGGAGCGGTTCTCCTCGGTGAGCAGAGAGATGGCCATTACGTGGGGAAAAAAAAGAACATTGTTGCTTTACTCTTCTGGTCATTTATTTGTATGGCTAACAGGGACAAGTCAAGTCACAGAAGTTTTAAGAGGTTGTTTCGCAAGAGAAGGACAATGGCATTTGTTGAGTAAGACAATAACCCATTGGGGACCAGGGGCTCTAACCCTGGTGTCAGGCCATGGAGCCTGCATCTAAAAGCAGTTACCATCTGCTATGACAGAATGTTTGTGTCCCCGCTCCCCAAATTCATATGTTGAAATCCTAACCCCCAATGTGATGGTGTTAAGAAATGGCTATTTTGGGCCTTTTGGGAGGTGATTGGGTCACAAAGGCAGAGCCCTCATGAATGGGATTGACGTCCTTATAAGAGAGACCCCAGAAAGATCCCCTAGACTCTTCTGCCATGTGAGGACACAGTGACAGGCCAGCTATCTATGAACCCGGAAGCAGGCCCTCACCAGATATGGAATCCGGACTTTCAGCCTCCAAGCTGGGGGAAGTAAGTGTTTATTGTTCTTAGGCCAGTCAGTCTATGGTATTTTTGTTACAGCAGCCCACGCTGACTAAGACACCATTTATGCTGTGCGACATGGTATTTGATGCTTTTGTTTATTGTCCGTCTCTCCCACTGAAATATCAGCTCCGTGAGGCTGGGGTCTCTGGTTCACCACTGCATCTCCAGCATCTGTAAGGCAGCTTGTGTTCCAAAGAGGACACTGAGGAACAGTGTCCTTAACTACCCTCCCAGCTGAAGCTCCCTGGGATGGGCAAGGTTCAAGGTCATTAGCAGTTTTGCTTGGCGTGGGCTTGGGAACACTCTAGATCTGCAAGGCCAGGGCTCCTGTACCTCTGCCTGCTGGTTGAGGCCTTTCCTGGGAGCAGGGGCTTTGGCAGAAAGACCCCTCATTCTCAGACAAACATCTGGCATTGGAAGGGCCCAGAAGCATTTTCCCTTTCACATGCACAGTTGCCAGAAGTGGGTTTCCTCCTGTCTCCAAAACTAAGAAATGGGTTAAGCCCTTACATACATTCCATGGCATCACCGGCACTGCTTTGACAAATTCTCAAGGTTAAGAAGAATGTTTTTCTTTTGTATTCATGTTCGTTTGTGTCTGCATTATTCTCTCCCACAGATCCACTGTGTGTGTGTGCGTGCGCGCACACACGCTCATGCACACACAATTTTGAAAGCATCCTGCATGTCTGAAAGCATCTCCGTCTTGCCCTGGGGCAGGTGGTTTTGAGGGGCTCCCTCGTCTTCCTACTCCACAGCATGTCTTGTCACCAGCAAGCCATTGGAGCTTTTCATCAACTCAATTGGAAAGTGGGGTTCCATTAAAACATTTTCGTGCTCTAGTATTAAATAAATTTGCTTGGAGGCAGTTTCTATTACAGATGAATAAGGATCACCCCACCTCCCATTCCCTCACTCCCATCCAATTTTAAATATAATATTGAAACAAACTCAAGAGCTATTTCCTGGGCCATCTTTGTAAGTAATTTGCAGGCAGCTTCTCTTAAAGATAATGGGAAGGGAAAAAAGTGATTTGAACACTTTGTGACAAAAGGGCTACTTTATTTCAGCTCACAGCAGCTATCCATAACCTCTATGCAGGGCCATTTGGAAAACAACGGTGACAACCATCCGTCCCCTGTCATGGGCAAGGTGTGTTAGGTCAGCAGAAGAACTTTAAGTCACATGGGACTTGATGTATGCATGGCCACCATTTTAAAAATCAGGAGGAATTTGTTGGCAATTAATTTAGAATATTTCAAATGAAAACACATGTTCTTTAGAGTAGGGGAGAGAGGACAGGTAGCATTAGACTTTGTAAACAACTCTAACAACAATGACACGGATGGGTCGGCCGAGTGGTACATTGGTTAAGAGCTGGCTTGGGACTCCAGCTCTGAGCGGCAGGGCCCCGGTTCAGATCCCACATGGGCCAGTGACACTGTGCCCTTTACAGCTAAGATGGTGAACAACAGCTCGACCTGGAGCTGGGCTGCTGTGAGTCACCGGAGATGTCGTAGGCTGTAGGGGGGCTGGCCAGCAGCTGGTGTGCACTTTCATGAGCTGCCATGAGCCACCGTGAGCGGCTGTCCAGTGGTCAGTGAGCGACTGCCTCAGCCGGGAAGAGCGCAATGATCACAATACCAACATGGGCCAGTGAAGTGACGTCCTCCACAATTAGACTGAAGAATAAAAGGACAGCAACTTGTCTGTTTCCCTTCCCCGATTCCCCAACACTGTTCTTCTACCCCAATTCCGCAATTTAAAAAAAAAAATAGCTCTTTAAAAAAAACAAACCAAAACAATGACATGGAAACTCCTGGGACAGGCCCTTTCGATTCAAGGCTCGGGCTGAGGTTGTTGCTCTAAGGACAGCCTGCACCCTTTGTTCAAGCATCCATCATTCTGGAATCTAAAGTCAAGGACAGTTCATTATAAAGACACAGACAGCTGAAGACCGAGCTTTGAGGCCAACCCTCAAGAATTTGAAATCATTTTATTTACATGTGTGGCCTACTTTAAATAAATAAAAGCTTACTGTGTGGGAGCTGGACTCTGTGTGTTTGGTACTCCAGCTTTGGTAGGTGATTTTATTTTGTCCTCCTTTGGGAGGAGATAAAGTACCAGATCCCCATGTATAGTCCCAGTTACAACCAATGCTGGAAAGTTCATGGAACAGAATGTAGGCAGAAGACGCCCCAGGCGGGACAGGCACCTATCATGTGCCCTTTTGCTTTGATGTACGGTGTAACCCCACCCATTCTATGTGTATCTCACATAAATGTTTTGAAAATAAATAGCAGAATCTGAATGACTTTTCAAAGTATCCTTAGTCTTCATCAGAGAGAAAACTCTTCTAAAGAACATTGCTTTAGGCAGAAACATCAAACTGCCTTTGGCCACTAGGACCTCTCAATGGTTCCAGTTTATTCCGATGAACACAAGTGAAGGATGACATTCCAAAAAAAAAAAAAAAATCACTGCAGCAGCCAAGGCAGATTTTGGAGACACGACCAAGAAATGGCGAAGTTCGGAATAGAACACTTTGCCATTGATGGTATTAAATCATTTTCAGTTTTACACGATTAAAAACAAAAAAACGGCCAGGCTTATGTAGAGAAGGAAGTCCCTCTGTGCTCCGCTCTGAATGGCAGAACTGTGTCTGCAAGTGAGAGCTGGCCTCCAGGCCCTGCCCATGCCCAGGGTGGGGGAGGCACGCGGCCACCAAGGTGGTGACCGCTGGCCAAATCCGATTCTAACAGGACGGAGGCTAGCTGGGAGGAATCAGTCAGCTAAGGGCAATTGTAGTGAACTTGAAGTGGGCAAGTAAGAGGTTTCTGGGGTTCCAGACGGAAGCCTGTGCAGGGAGCTGTCACTAGCAGACTTCCTTTCCTTTCTGTCCTCCACCTCTGGCTTTGTCCTCACCGCACATGGGGGAAGTGCAGAGCTGTCCAAATGAAGCCAGGCAGGTGGGCCATAAGCCAGAGCCCAGGGCTGGCGTCCCATGAGGAGGCCCTTCGTGCTTCCAAGGCTGCCAACGGCATGGGGCCTCCAGCTCCTGCCTCTCCCAGGTTGAGCAGCACCTGTGTGGTGTGGATTGTGCACCCCAAGGCAGCGGACGCTGATCTGAACCCCAGGGACTCTTCCTACAGGGAACAGGCAGAGGTCTCTACACTTTTTAAAGTAACATAGGGAGAAAAATTTCCTTTCACCTGCTTAGGTTCTGTGGCTGCTCTAAGAATTGAACTGACATAGGACAGATTAACAGGAGAAAAGCATACAAATTTGATAAATTTAATATTTTTCCATGTTCATGGGAGTCTTCAGAAGGAAAATGAAGACTCCCCAAGAAGCCATTAAGACCCAAAGCTAATGTGCCCTTTTTACACCGAGAAAGAGAAATTGTGAACTTGAATAGTGGCAGTAAATTGTGGGATAGTGACTCGGAAATACATGGAGGAAACTAATGAAAGATCAGGGTTATTTTAGTGGGTTTGGTTTGCACAGGTCCATTCCAGTGTCGACCCCATCTCTGGTGGTAACAAGGTGCTTTTCTGCCTGGTGCCAGGAAGGCACCTTTCCAGGGGGAAAGGTACTGACCTGTTTGTAGGTAGAAGGGGGAGGGCAGAGGACTATTCCTGTGTCTATTGACTTTCAGTTGCCTTCAGCTCAAAATAGTCAATATGCGAATATCTGGGGGGACATGGTTTGAACCCCTTCAATAACAATGTCATGATTTCACGCTTGACCACAGAATTTGACCTTCCCACATCTCAGTTTGCAGGGAGGCTGAGAAGAACTAAAGGAATAAAGTAATTGCAGGAAGAAGACCTTCTAGGCACAATTTTTTCCTTTGCTTGATCAATCCAGACTCAGCGTGGCCCCTTGGACCCTCTTCTCATAAAGGGGCTGTACTCCTGGGGCACGCTGAGCTCCTGTTAATCTGCAATTCAGATTTCCCTGCACTCCTGCCATTTAACAGCGTTCTGGCTGTCAGCTTATACATGGTCTGTACCAGCTGACAAAACCTCTGTGTTACAGTCCCAAGTCGCTGTGGCACCAACTCTTATTAGTGTGTGTGTGGGAAATTCCAAAATAAAACACCATCCAATCATTTACCTTAACAAAAGATTTATTTGAAACAGGTTTGTGCAGACATACACCAGTCAAAAGGATTGATCAAAGCCACAAATCACTACATTTTCCAAAACCTCTCAAAATACAAGTAAATGCCCTTCATTTGTATTCACTCCAGGAGGGAACCCAGCTCCACTGTAATGTGCTGCTGTAATTTAACAACCAGAGGACCTTAATAGGACGTGAAAATGGTAACACTTTTAGAGGGAGGGAACAAAAAACCCCTCCTTCCACAGAAGCGCTCACTGCTCTGCTGGGAGCCAATTAAATGTGCCCCCACAGCCCCGCTTCTCTCTGCTTAACCAGATTCAAACCTCCTCGTTACAAACAATATTTAAGCAACCTGAGCACAGATGTGACAGCAGACAGGAAAGCAATGGCTTGCCTTGCATGAGAGAGACACCACAAAGATACTGGATTCATTGGAGCAGTAACTCAGTGCTCTGCAGGAAGGGTGACCCACTGAGGCTGCTGCTCCTGGCTGGCCCTGTGGGTGCCACCCCTGCAGGCGGCCGACTGCACCTGCTTGCATTGCCTGCACTTGGGAGGGAAGCTTGGAGGCACGCAGCCCCGCACACTCCTGAATTTCACAGTCACTGGCGGCATGGGAAAGGCAAGGCGGGGTAAGAGTGTGAGCACTTGCATTGATTTTATTACTGAAAAACCAAAAGAATATTTCCTTGTTCATGGCTCTTGTTGGGAGAAGAAACGCTCTATGACAGGGCAGGTTTTCTTTTGCAATTTTTTTTTTCTATCAGTGTTTATTGATCCAGCTGCAGCTGCGTACCATGCTCTCCTCAGGAATTTGACTGAATCCATACCCAGCAGAAGTGGGTTCACATCCTGATCTTTGGGCCTCCTCCTCCTCTCTGATCCTTTCTCTTCCCCACTGAAGAGCTTGCCTACAAAACGCCCTTGATAAGCTCTCTTGACCCCTGAGTTCCCTGGGCAGGGTTATTTGGATAGCGCTATTACTTCAACTTCCTTCTTCCTATTTCTGTCATAAATCAAAGCCCCCTGACACTTTGTCCCTGACTTTTAAAACGAACAGATCTCCTTTCTTTCTTTAGCCAGGTCAGAAGAGATGCTGATGGGCTAATCTTGGGACGTGTTTTTCTTGGTCCAATGCCTGGGAGGGAGCCGAGTAGGTATCTCTAGGGCAATTGGGGCAAGAGATTGTCACTGGAAAATGGGCCAGTCTGGGTGTGAAAAGAATCAGCCTTTTGTCTACCGTCAGTCAGGGGAGCAGAGATGTTGTCAGTGTTAGCAGCTAATGGAGTATGCTGGGGGTCAGATAACTGGGGGACGTGCTCCTTTTTTCTGCTTTCATTTGCTTCGTGGCTTCTGGCCACATTGGTTTATGTGGGTGCGGCAGCCCTGCCTTCCCACTGAAGGCTGCATCCCGAGTCATAACATACTCCTACCCAACACACAAAGAGAGCACTTCAAGGAGGCCTGGCCTTAAATGAAGTACTTGTAAAGGGGAATGAAAATGTGTGCTGGGGACAATTTGGGGTGCGGAGAAAGAGATAAATGACAAGTACAACACATCCAGCTGAGCATTCCAACTCTATTCCTTTCGGGGACACTTATTAATGTATCATTTTGGAGAATCTTGGGCCCTCACCTCTATGATCCATGGGGACCTTTTTTACTGTCCTCCTTGCCCTTCAAGATGGACAAATGGCTAGTATGAGGCCCAGTACTCTCCCCCAAGGCTGTCTTGAGGCAAACAAAGGCCCTGAGCCCATGAAGAACCAGCAGTAAAACCAAGTGAAGTATGCTTCCCCTTTTTTTGGTGTATGTGGGGAACTTTAGTTCCACTAGCTCCATCACTACTGTATTTGCTAATTTCAACATTTGCATCAAGTATTTAATGACTATGATGGGGATGCCACCTTTTTACTTGACCTGATAAACTCTTTTCTTTGCCAAGATATTATTTCAGGCTCTGCTTAACCATAACCACAGTTTTCCTGTTCACATTTTTTTATGGATCCCAGGAGATGAAGGCTACATTTCAAATGCTGAAGCTTAATCACTCCTTGAATTACGTTGGGACAATGACCCTGGGCAGTAATTCAAACCCTGGCTGAAACATGTGCGGTTCTTTCACATGTCCAAAACCAAAGACAACCTTATCCTAGAACAGTTTTGCAAACATTCTACCAAACTTAGGGTCTAAGACCTAAATCCCTAGGAAAAGGAATATGATCGAAAGTTTTCGCCCTTATGGTTCGAAAAATATGATAAAGTGTCATTGTTACAACAAATGGAGATTATAGACTATTGCTTTCTTTTTTTAAAAAATTCAACCTTAAAGCCTGGAATATATATGTCCACATGCATTTTCAGACCTTAGTTACCTATACTCATTTTTTTTTCATTATTCACGGTTTCTTGACAGGTTATTACAGATTTTCACTGCCAGTTCCCTATAGCAAGACCTGAGCCTTGTCAAGGAAAAGAAAACGTCAACAATTCTCCGCCTTGCTCTGCCGAAACCCAGGTGCACGTTTTAGGATATTACCTCACGAGGGTTAAAGAAGCAGCATCTCCTATCTCCAAAGCACAAGCCCTGTAGGCTATACTTACCCAGAGAAGGTATTCACACGTGTGCATGTGTGTTGGGAGATGGGAGAACATGCCACTGGTGTAGAGACAGGCTAGACACAACTACAACCCCAAATTATTACAAAGCCGTTACTGATGAGCACTGAAAAGCTAACCCAGACAGCCAAGCAGACATGCTGGTTGCTCTGCTCTGCCCTCCCCCCTTTTCAGTGTGCAGGTTCCATAGCCACCCTTGCCTGCCTGTGCCGGCATGGAGCTGATCTCAGAATTAGTACAATACATAGAATGGCTGGTCTCCTGCAGCGTCAGGGGAACGGGACATGAGCTTAAACAAGAGTCGGCAATCTGTGTGCAACTCCAGACTGGGTTGGGCCCGAGTGCATTCTGCCACTCTAGTCCGATCCAGAAGCAGGCCCGGTAGTGCTGACCGAGTGTGACCTGCCAGCCTGTGTGTCACTTACTGTGTGACAGAGTGACAAGTCCCATGTGGTGTTTCCACTGAGCGGACAGCCGGAGTATGCAACTGAGTCCAGTCTACCCTGCTCCCTGGGGCAGGGGTGTGAGTGACACTCTGACCTCAATTTAAAGATAGGACAAATGACACAGCCCCTGAGTCGGCCGCAGCTAAATATTACACATCACACGTACTGACAGCTGCTCCTCCTAGAAACCCATTTTAGTCATTTGGCTACAAGATAGCTTAATCACATGAGAGAATAAATAGAAAGGCATTGCTTCTACTGTTTTCTTCGATGTATTTCACTATTGCATAGACTGGTTAGTCTACTTCTCAAGAGAATTGGAAAATATTCTTAAATCTCAGGAAATGTGAACAATATTTTAATGTAAAAAGAAAATAAAAACCAAAAGGCCCCAAACAAAAACATACATTGTAATTCACAAATCTGATTCAGAAGGCTTCAAGTTCAAGAAAGAGCTAAGTGTTTGACAAAGAATTGAGTTTGAGATCCCTTTTTTCCAAACAGACTTAGTTTCAAATTAAACCAAATCATCAGGATGCCTCTAAAGCACATTCAATTCTAATTTCCATTTCTACAATTAGACCATCATCTTTCTGAGTGAGTAATAAAGACACACACCTTGGTTTGTGGTGTTAATTATTAGCCTTTCTTTTTCTTTTTTGTAATTCCTGTATGATAGTCCTTTAGTGATTCATCTTGCTTGGTGCTCTCGTACTTTAAAATATTTCATCACTTTGGGGAGGAAGGAGAAGCAATTTTCTAAGCCTCACCTGTTAACTGTATTGTCTTGCTGTCCCTCAAGCCCTCTGTGGGCACCTCCCAAGTGAAGGGTTAGTTTTCTTACTCACTGCAAATCATACTCTGAATGACTTCAATGACCAATAAGCTATAGATGTCCCTAAAATAAAGGATTAGGAAGCAAAGTGCATTATTGTTTTATGTCCTAATTTAGCACAGCCATTCCCAGAGGAACTGTGCCACTGTAACCAGTAACAGCTGCCCAGAAGTATTTATGTTAAACTATCCAAAAATTGGGTTTGGCAACCAAAGAAGGGAGAGAGAACGAGCCTCCGGGCCGGTGGATTACGAAAGGCCCCAGGTACTCACATTCTCGCCCAAAGGCATCCAGGTTCGGTCCAAATTTAGAATGGGGTCTCTGCACCTCTGAGAGTCTGTAACTTCCTCAACTTGGAGTCCAGACGCTTTCCACAGTTAGCGGTGCCTGCATCTAACACTGACTGGATAAGGAAGGAAGCGTTACCAATACAAAAAAGGGCGTTTCTTTGCAATGTTTGGGATTCTTTCAATTAAAAATTCAGGCGGGCATCTTGTTTAACCTACCGGACACATTAGTCTGATCAGGATGATTGTCTGGGCTTCAGGGCTTGAGTTCAGAGTTTCTACTGAGATTTCCTCTCCCAGGATGGTCATCTTTCACCACCCTCAGGGTCCCTTACTCTCCCACCTAGGTTTGCTCATCTTCTCTGGTTCTAGAGCTACAGAGTGACAGGTGTGTTCCTTTGCTGGGGAGACATGCTATAAATTCATTCCTTTTCCAACAGTGAAAATCCAAAATGCATGCTCAGCTCCCAAGAAGACAAGCAAGCGTGGGCTCTAATTTAAGCAGCTGCCAATGGTCCGGTGGTCTGGAGGCCGGGAAATGAGTACTGAGAGCCTGCCCAAAGCAGCAGGGTCTCCACCACCATCCTGAACCTAGGCTCCCCTGTCGCCGAAGAGGCAGGTAAACGTTCAGAATCTACGCAGAAGAGCTATGTTTCTTTTCTTCAGTTATAGAAGGAAAAGGGCAGAAGAAGGGATGTCTTGCATCCATAGCTGGATCTGCGGTAGAACGAGGAAGAGTGTGGATTCGGGTCGTTGTCCACCAGCTGCCATGCACTGAGCACAGTGGCCAGCCATGCAGGGGACCAGGAACCTGGACAGCAGTGGGAGGGCTGGGCCGGCATGGACCTGGGCCGGGTGCAGAAGACTCTGCTAGAACACCGACTGGCTTCCTTACTAGGAATGTGGCTAAGAGGTTCAGATAAATGTTCTCAGGTTTACCACCCAACTATATATTTTTATGCTTTCATTGCAATCAAGAAGTTTATGCCAACTTCATATAAACAAAATAGGAATCGAATCAAAGCAAGGCAGCAGCCTGCCTAAAGTGAAGTTTACATACTGCCCCATGGACTTAATCTGTGAGTTAACAAAACAGGAAGTAAGCGTGGCCCTGCTCCCCTTCCACAAGATGGGTTTCTCACGCAACATAAACCTCTATTACCTTTTCTCCCAGAACAACTAGTACTGATGTTTCAGTGTCGGTGAAACATAATGTTTTTAATTTCACACCTCACAGAGCATATAGTTGAACGCTTCGTAACAACGTAAACAAAAGTTAGGCCAAGCACTGCAGACAATTTGGGAGGGAAAAGATGGCTTCCCCTGCAGGATATACTCCAGGTTTGGGAGGGAATATATATAACTAACAAACTCGTTGGCTAAGGCCACAGAAATGTGTTTTCCGGTGTTTTGGCTGCTGACACCAGTCTCTTCTGACAAAGATGTGTGAACACTGGGTGCAACAAACCGCATCTCTTTCTAGGATCCATCAGGAGAACGCGACTCATTTTTTTCCCTCGATTTCAAGTCTTATTTCTGCCTCGATTTCTTTTTGGTGGTGTCGTAAGCACGCACGATTTCTTCCTGAGTGACAGCTCCATGCTCTTCTTGAGAGAAGGCGTACCCATCTGAAATAGGAGCATACAAAGGGAAGGGGTGAAGAGCACACTAGGTTTGGAAGAAGCTGCTTTTGGGGAGACTGCAGCTGAGCTTCCACACACACGCTGGCCTTAGCAGCCTTGGGTTCCTGGGGGCCTGGGACAGGGAGCCTGTGACCCAGAGTTGGAGCGTGGGCAGTATGGGTGTGGTAGCAGGATGCAGCCTCAAGGGCAGGGTCCCGGGGGTTCTGGCTGCCACAGCTGATGCTAGAATGGGAATATCGGGCAGCCTTCCATTTTGGGGGGCTGTAGCTAAGCTCAGCCTGGGAAGCATAAACAGTGGGTCACTGGTCCATGTCTGCACTTTCCCGCACTAATCAAGAGGAAAGGCAGTTGTTCTGCTCCGGAAATGTCCCGATGTGCCTGAAGCTGCAGACTGGCTGGGTAATTTATGAAGCTGTAAACATGCTGGTTGAAAAACACGCACAATGCTAATAGTGAATGCTGGCAATGGGGACGTGATGCTAGGAGAGTTCCTGCTTTTAAATTGGGCTGATTTGGACGGGTAATAAGAAATTACAGTGGGTTTATTTTTGTGTAAACAAAGACAAAGATCACAAGTGAAAGTCAGGAGGAATTTAGTGATTGGTCCCATGGCCATTGGAAGACTGGTTCTTATAATCAGTTCCAATAATAATAATAATAATAGTAATAATAATAATAGCAGCTGCCAACAATTTTAAGCGTTGTGTGTATCAGGCACCGTTCTATGTACTGTGCACAAATAGCTCATTTATTTCTCCTAACAACCCCCTGAGATAGGTGACAGTATTGTCCCCATTTCACAATGGGGAAACCGAGGCATGGGATAATTTCATGATGTGCCCAAGGTCACGTGTCTAGTGAGTGGCAGAGCTGGGAGCCAGCCCCAGGGAGCGTCTCTGCAGGGCCAACACGCTCCTGCGTCTCGGGTTCTGAAAGGGGCTTAGCATTTATGAGCCCAACGTGGGCTTTCCTTCCTAAATGACCCTTCCCACAGAGGGGACACTTACAAGGCTCCCTCTCCGTTGTCTGTCCCTTCTGGGCCATGGGTATGGAAAAGCCCCACAGTTGGACTAGACATTCTGACCAAAGACAGCACAGTGAAAAGCCCGACAGTGGCGACTGCCATCCATGCATATTTATGACTGATCCACAGAGTTGTTAATTCATCATCATATTCCTTCAAGGAGGAAAGAAATCAGAAATTGTGCCCATGGATCATCTCCTGGGTTATTAATTATTTTACTCCGACATGTGCCTTCAAAAGGAGTTTCTGGAGTATAAAGAGATACGATAGCAATGTATAAGAGAGTCTTTGTGGGGATGGAGAAGAGGAAGAGACTTCAAAAGATGATCAGGGTGACTTCTTCCTCTGAGCATGCCTGTAAACTCAGTGCTTCTGTCTCTGGGCTGGCTTCCCAGTTCTTCTGGAGAGAGTGCCTTGTAGCTACCACCTGAGAAAACTCAAGAGTGCAGGTGGGCTGCCCTGGGAGGCCAGGGCTTGTCTGCAGGTTGGGCTGCAGGCCGACTGAGGACACAGCTGGGCAACAGGGAGCAGGCAGGAGTAAAGGCAGAACAAGAAGCAAGCTTGACCCAGAACAGAGAGCCTTCCACAGGGGACTCTTGTCTACTCACTTACCTCCATCTCTAACAAAATCAAAGCCACAAACCTCAGAATCCCACCCTGTATGGCAGCCACAGGAAGCAGCGCGGGGGCAGTGTGAGCTCATCTAGCTGGGAACAGAGCAGGCGTGTCCTGAGTGGGAAGGCAGGCGCAAGCCTGGAAAGAGGGCTGTGGCCTGTCTGGGCCCTGCGCCCAGGGCATTTGAACTTCCTCACGATGGCTTTCCACACAAGGAGCTCTGCTTTGAGTCTCACTGCTTTAGAAGCTACTTGGATCTGAAGAGGAAACGCCTCCTCTCAACCCTGTCCCCTTCGGAGCTTGTAGATTTTCCAGGAGTTGCTAGGATCAGAGATGACCAGGGCCCAGGAAACCTCTGTAATATGGCTTTTGAGGGTGGCTCCTGACTCCTTGCCTCCATCGCTGCCTCCCTCCCTCCCTGGAGGTGCTGAGCCACCAGCCTTTCCCAGCACAAGTGCTCTTTGTATAGCATCTTCAGTGTAGTTCTAGAAGAGATGCCTTGACTTGGGATGTTTCAATGCAAACTAGCTAAAAACACTGTCTCCTCCAGCAACAACGCTATGTACTGTGGTCATCTTGGACAATTTTCATTCTTCAGCCTTTGAAAGGGAATGTTTTCCAGAGGTGGCCCCACAGCAGCTGTCTTTGGCTCCAATGTGCTGCTGGAATGGCAGGCCTGCCATGGCTCAATGCCACCCCAGGTTCACACTTCTCAACCTGACAGAAAGGGCTCTGGTTCCAAGTAACGGGCACATTTTGTAAGTGCTTTTCATGAACCCTTCTGGGGCAGGCTGATGACTACTGAGTTCTCCACCCTGAAGATGGCTCTCCCACCTGCTCTGCTTTCATCTTGGATCTGGGGCCCACGGCCTGAGGCACTGGGCAAGGAGGGCCAATTCTAATCCTTGCTTGGCAGTAATTCCGTCATGGGACAGTAGGCTCTCTCTCTCTGGCTCTTCCTGGTTTACTTTTCTGTAAAACAAACACCTAGACCAAGTGAGGTTCTCACAGCTTCAGTCCTCCGTGTGAAAACCCTCTCCTTCGTTCAGGGCTCACTGACACTTGGCACCCATGGGGGAGTCCTTTACCTCCATGCCAGAAAAGAAAGGAGCCTGTCCCAACAATTAGTCCAATCTGCTACCTATCTTTTTGGAGAGATATTTATATTTATATTTTATTTATATTTATATTTATATTTATATTTATATTTATATTTATATTTTGATGTGTGGGGGTAGGGGTGGGAATGAAAGGAACTTCCTGAGGCATGAACACCATTTGGGAGTGTCGTTTTGGGAAAGGCATCTTAGCATTTGGGATTGTCTGCTCTCTGTTCAAATGGAAGGAGCAGAAGTCTGGCCTTCTATGTGTGCTGTGTCTCAATCATATCCTGCCGGTGCCCCCTGGGAAGCCAGCTGCAGTGATTTCTTCTGCTTGTGGCAGTGAGGCGCCCTTGGCTCACATCTGCCTCTCCGGCACGAGGGACTTCCAGCAGGATCGCTCAGCCTCTGTCTCCAGTAGAAGAGATGGCAGAGAGGAGCTCCTGGTTCAACAGCAAATCTCTTCCCCCAGGGCGAGCAGAGCACCCAGAGGTCATTGCGACGTGGTACCCTGCAGGTACCATCATGCTTCCAGAATGCTGTGCATGAAGACATCCAGAATCAGACTTTCATAACCTCAACTGAAACTTAAAGTGTACTTTGCAGTTCAAGAAAGAAAGGAAGGTGGCCTGATGGGGTTTTCCTGGGGGTGGAGGTTCCTGGCTCAGATAAAATATTTTCCTTTTAGAAACCAGGCCTGGTGGGAGTTAGGACCATAACGGGAGATGTTTTATTGGGACAGCGGGGACCATACCCAGTGCCTGCCCAGCTTGCACCCTCAGCCTGACAAAGACATGCCACCAGTTCACCAGCTTCTGCCTGATGAACATTTAACTGCCAAATAGGGAACTCTTAGCATCATCCACGGTCATTCATCTTTTAGGAAGTCCTGACAGCCAGAAAGTGCCGATGGCACCTGGAGAAAGCGCCTGGTGGACTCAGCTTGTGAACTCTCCCTGGCTGGCCTCCTGATGAATGTGCCTCCCACATCCTCGGCCACAGTGAGAACCCGGGGACAGACAGAGTAGGTAGAAGGAGATGGAAGAGTAGGTGAATTTCTTAGTTATTTTGACTTTTCTTGGTAAGGTCTAAAAACTCATGTCATTTTTTTTTTCTCCCCCATTATTTTCGAATAAATTCCCTTTAGGTAGCATTCCTTCGAATCTGAGCTTTGATAACATCTTAATGAAAGTAGCTGTTTCCTGCCCGAAAAAATATTCCTAATAGCAGTAGAAATGGGGAAGACCATGGACGGTAAGGGTGTGACACCATGCAGCTGATCTCAGTTACAAATTCTGTGTTTTGGTGGCCCATAAGGAACTACAAGTACCCCCAAGATTAGAGGTTTTTGTCCAGTTTTCTGGGAAGAGTGAGGCCCCAGGTAGCTGAAGGACAGACCCAGGAGGCACGTACAGGGACTGAGACGAGCTATGCAGAATTTTGTGCAAGAGGTTCTAACTGTTTGATGGCCTTCTCTGGTTGTTAGTGACAGAAACATGCAATTAGGTTCTTACCACGCGTTGCTGAGTGTTCATAAAATGTGGTGTGACTTAAGAAGATTTTTTATTTCTTGTACTTGTTTGTTAGAATTTTTTGTCCTTCAAAATACTGAGAGTTAAGCAAAATGTTTAGTAGTAGTTTTAAGACATTTTACTTGGTCTAGGATCTATAATCCTACATCTCACTTGGTCTAGGATCTATAATCCTCCCAATAACCCTAGGTAGGTTCTCATATCATCACCATTTTGCAGATGTGGAAACAGAGAGGGTAACTTGCCTAAGATCACAAAAATGTGGCCGAGGTGGGACAGGACCCCAGGCAGCTCAGCTGTAGAGTCGGGCCTCACACACCTCACTCCTTGGATGTCCCCATCACACCTCCTGACTTGAGCTCTCTCTCGGATCATGGACATCACAGCTGTGATCCAGACTGCTGCTCCATGCTGGGCCAGTTACTCTACTGACCTGAGCCTCTGCCAGGTGCTCTGGGGCTGACACCACCGACCTCCCACGATGGTGGAGCATGAAAGGACACCAAGCATGTGAGGCTCAATCTCCTTTCTCCCATTTTATATTCCGCATGGGAAAGTGAGCAGTGGGAGTAGATTGCTGCAAGGCAATGATATTCCCCCCTCTCCTTCCCTCTCCACTGAGAAAGCCTGTGAAGATCTATTGACAGGTGGAGCTCAACTGAATTCAAATAGCTCCTTGAATACCTATTTGATGGGTACAGTGATTCTTCACTTTTCCTAAACCATTCTTCGTTTACCAGTTGTTCCCTTTCAACTCCTCAGGGAGAGAAGGGAGGGCAGGAAGTGGGGCACATGTTGAAGAGATGGTGTGTGCACATGTAAGACAGGGAGTGTGGGCTGGAGAGAGAGGCGAGGTTCAGAGAAACAGAGGCAGGGACCAAGGAAACCTGCACTCTAGGGATACACCTCATCTGGGAGCCGAAGGGCGGGGCTGCTGAAATGAGCCCACAACCTCCCCATGACCTCCATCACCCCGTTTGTCTTTCATGTCCTCCCCTCCCTGCTCCTCTGGGTTCCGGTGCATCCCCAGAGACCCCTGCTTGGCTCAGGCCCCTTGGGCAGAAAGCAGGCATGGCCTTCTAATGCTCAGAATGGGGATACCAGTGCTAGACATGGGGCAGCCTTCCTGGGAAAAGCAGAGATTGTTTTCCCCCCCAGTGATTGTCATTGTTTTAATTAATATAGTACTATGAAATAAAACATGGCATATTGCTATCTTTGGGGGAAACCATTTAAAAGTAATATCACTTCAACCTTAGAAAAAAATTGCTACTGGGAGGCTGATAGAAGGATCTGAACCACATTCAGATTTGAAGTTTAAGGATTTTGTCATTCAAGCATTTGACTGGGTCCCAGAGCACTACCTATATTTAAGCTGCACTTGCCTCGGGCCAAACACTAGAATTCCACTTCTCAATGAGGGCTCCAGCTTGGCAGCTGTCTTCTTCCCTGTTAGGGCTGCCCAGGCTGTAGCTGAGCTTCCCACCTTCCCTGCATGATCGGGTCTGGCTGATCTGAGTGGGCTGGCCATGACTACTTACGTGGGACACTCTGCTGGAGGGAACCTCCTCGGAAGAGAGTGGGGGGAGTCTTCCTGCTGAGCCTCTTTAACAAGCGGTCCCGCTCATTCACCCTGCAGGTAAATCAAACACAGTCAGTCTCTAATTCATGCGGTCACATCTCAAAGGAACTAGCTGAATGACTTCAGGTTCTAAAATAAAACAGACAGGGGAAAAACAGCTTCCCCACATCAAGGAAAATGTCCAGTTTCGCAAGCTGCCCCATTGTTTACAGTAGATGCTATCTCCACACTTGGAGTCCGTGGCTCCCCCTTCTAAAAGGCGCTCTGTTTTCAGCCCATCCTGTACACAACGCCTCTGAACGTTGCCTTCCTCCTAATTGAAGTTCCCTACAAGTGCCCTTTCATACCAGGCAAACACTTGGCTTCCCAGAACACTTTTGAAGAAGTGATGTGTTTCCATGGTAACGTCTTAAAAGCCTCAATCCCACCTGCAGCCGCCTCTCCTCCAGCCAGGAAACTTGGGGCCAGCGCCTCGCCCAGGTGCCTTAGGACCCAGCCACAGACAGGCTTCTTTCTGCAGAATCTGATGCTTATTTTGAACCACAATGAGAATCAAAGTGATTTTCTTTGAAAGCACAAGGATTAGGAGCTCTTCCTGCCTTTCCTGAAATGATTCCCTCTAAGGCTGCCACAGCTGTGAACATATATGGACCTATCCTGAAGCCATCTTCGCTCCTATAAAGCAAAGTGGGGGCTTGAAAATTGTCCAGGTGGGCCGAAGTGCTTTGATTTCTAACCATCAGGAAGTCACTTTGTTTGCCCCCAAAGCAATTTCTGGTGTAGAGGAGGTTGCCAATGCCTTTCCTCTCTTACGGGCTGCACGCGTCCCCACACATTCATATGTTGGAGGTCTAACCCCCAATACCTCAGAATGTGACTGTTTGAAGATAGGGTCTTTAAAGATTTGACTACATTAAAATGAGGTGATTAGGCTGGGCCTCCATCCTGTATGACTGGTATCCTCCTGAGCAGAGGAGATGAGGACAGAGACGCATGCAGAGGCGAGGGCCATGTGAATACAGGAAGAAGACAGATGTCCACAAGCCAAGGAGAGAGGCCTTAGGAGAAACCAACCCTGCTGACACCTTAATCTTGGACTTCCAGCCCCCAGAGCTGTGAGACAGTAACTTTCTGTTGCTTAAGCACCTCAGTCTGTGGTATTTTTGGTACGGCAGCAAATACACCCTAATCTGCCCTTTGTGTGAACTTGAGAGTTGTTTAAGGGGCTGCAGTCAGTCGTTTGTGATTCAAAGCACTCCTCCCCCCACCCCATCTATGCACCTCAAGTCTGAGGAGAGCCTTTTCCTGACCAGAGTCCACTTCCTAACTCCCTAAGGTCCTTCGAAAGAGCAGCAGGACTCTGGGTATTCTCAGTTCTGGCTAAAGTTCATTTTGCACTTGGGTTTCCAAAAGAGTGTTTTCTAATTCTCTTGGTTGAAAGGACAATATTTAATTCATCATGAATTAAGAGTGAGCCTCAGCCAGCTACACTTGGCAAAATGTCTGATGGCTGATGAGGAAAAACATTTTTTCTCTCCCTTCAAACTGGCTTTCCTTTCCCTCTCATATCTTTCTCTTCTCTGGGCTAAATTCATTGCACTGGGCCCTGCTGAGCAGCTGTCCTGGACGGCAGGGCCCAGCAGGTGAATGAGGAGGGAGTCTGTGGGCGCCAGTCCCTCTGTGGGGCTGCTGTCCCCTGACTGGCTGCAGCTCTCAGTGCTGGCTGATTTCAGGACATGGGGACTGTGACGAAGGGCTGTCCTCCCTGTGTGACCCAGCCCAGCCGTGATGCCTGCCCAGAAGGCACTGTGTGCAGAAAGGCTCCCTGAGGGCTGGGATGCAGCGCCCCGGGGCAGCCTTCCCAGCCAATGTGGCTGAAGAAGGCACTCTCTCCCCAGGAACCTAGGGGACAGGGCTACACTCTGTCACCAGGCCCCTCCTCTGCCCTGGCCGTTCCTGGTCCCTCCAGCATTTCAGGCCCAGGAGCTCCTCTTAGGGTGGGCCTTAGGAGAACTTCACAGAACCCTAGAAGTGGGAGAGGCCTTTGAAATCCCACATCTTGGTCTCTCTCTAGGCAGGTGAGGACACTCAGGTGAGGAGACTCAGATGTGACAAACACAAAGGTCATCGGGCACTTTGCTGGCTGAGCTAGGTAGATGTTCCCAATTGCAACGTGGAATGGCATATGTTTTCTCTCCCATTGTTTTGTAATGAAACATTCCAAACACACAGAAACCATCAGAAACCAGTACAGTGAGTGTGCACTAACCCACTCGGCTTTTGCAAATGGTAACACCACTCTTTGACCCCATGCTTAGAGGGACCCACTCCACCCTGCAGCCCTTCCTCCCACATGGTGAGGGGTCCATGGGGCCAAGGAGACAAGTCCACCCAGAGCGCATGCCTGTCCCCTATCCAAGGTATTTTGGACCCTAGAGTTCCCTGCTCAGTGATCCCCAAGCTGGCACCCAAGTCTATCTGACCCTCTTGCAAAAAGTAGACCAGATAGCCAGTGTCCACATTGCTAGGCCTGTGGGAGTGGCCAAGGGGTGGTTTTCTGCATGGGATGTGTGGACTGGGATGTCCACCCACGTGTGCACACATTCCCTCCCAGTGCAGGACAGAGCTGGCTCATCCCTCAGAGAACCTGGGAACCACAAAGCACTGCTGTGTTATGAAGGTACACTCATCAAGGTATACAGCTAAATCAATCTGTTAGCTTGATTTGTAACTTCCAGATACTTAGACGTGGTACATGGTCTCCTTTGTATTCGGGCACCAGGTCCTACAAATGTCAGGAACAGACCTGGTTCTTCAGATATTAACAAAATAATAAAATCTCAAATATAAAGTCCTGTATGCTCCTCCCTGATTCCATTCTTCTCCCTTCTGTTATAATAATGTTAGAAATCATCTTCTGTTCATATTTCACACTTTTGTTCTATATATATATATATATATATATATATATACATTAATATATAATTATGTTTTAAAGTATGTCTAAATGATACCATTTATCTTATGCTTCCAGTTTATCATATTTTTTCTTTGCTCTTTCTTTACTCCTTTCTTATTTTCTTTGTATTATCTACTCATGTAGAAGATGAGTTAATCTGTCTTTTCCTTCTGGATGCTTTTATAATTCTTCTTCATCTTTGGAGTTCTGCAGTTTCATTACAACACTTAGGATGATAGGTGTAGATTTGTTTTTATATCCTGCTCATTTGTCATTAGGGAAATGCAAATCAAAGAGATAGCATGTAATATCTACCAGGATGGCTATAATAAAAAAGAGAACTAAAAACAGAAAATAAATGTTGGAGAGGATGTGGAGAAATTGGAACCTCAGCATATCATTGGTGGGACTGTTGAACAGCCACTGTTCTTCAATAAGTTCAACATGGAATGACCGTATCAGCCAGAAATTCCACTCCTAGGTATCCATCCAAAAAAAATGAAAACAGACTCAAACAGATACTTGTACACCAATATCTATAGCAGCATTATTCAGAATAGCCAAAAGATGGAAACAATCCATTTGTCTATCAATTGATGACTGGATAAACAAAATGTATATCCATGGAATATTATGCAGCCATAAAAAGGAATGAAGTAGGGCTGGCCTAGTGGTGCGGTGTTTAAGCGCTGGCTTGGGAAGCCAGCAGCCCCGGTTCAGGTCCCACATATGAGGGCCAGTGACACTGCCCTCAAAAAAAAAAAAAAAGGAATGAAGTACTGATATGTGCTTCACATGGATAAATCTTGAAAACATTATGGTAAGTGAAAGAAGCCAAACCAAAAAGGCCACGTAGTACATAATTCCATTGATACGAAATGTCCAGAAAAGGAAATGAGTAGAGACAGAAAGGCGGGTAACAGTTGCCAGTTAGGGTGGGAAGCTATAGGATGAGAATGGAGAGTGACTCCTTAAAGCAGTTTCCCTTTTGGGGAGATGAAACATGTTCTAGAACTAGACAGTGGTGATGGTCCCACAACATTATGAATGTACTAAATGCTACTGAAGAGTACACTTTAAAATGGTAAATTTTGGGCCAGCTGAGTAGCGCGTTGGTTAAGAGCTGGCTTGGGATGCCAGCGGCCCCGGTTCGGATACTGCATATGAGGGCCAGTGACACTGCCTTCTACAGCTAAGATGGTGAACAACAGCTCCACCTGGAGCTGGGCTGCTCTAAGTCCCCAGGACGGCATAGCTGCAGCCCCTGCTGCAGTGGGCTGCCATAGGCTACAGTGAGTGGCCGGCAGCCAGCGTGAGCAGCCGGCAGCCGGTGTGAGCTGCCAAGAGCCACTGTGAGTGGCTGTCCAGAGATCAGCGACCAATCTGCCTCATCCGGGAAGAGCGCAATGATGATACAAACATGGGCCAGTGAAGCAACATCCTTCACAAGTAGACTGAAGAACAAAAGGACAACAACTTGTCTGTTCCCCCTCCCCGTTTCCCCAACACTGTTCCCCGCCCCCAATTCCCCAATAAAATCTTTAAAAAAAAAAAAAGGTAAATTTTATGTTATGTGAATTTTACCATAGTTAAAAACAAAAAAAAAAAGAAAATTCAATTAAAAAAGAAAAAGGAGGGGGGAATGGGTCCTGAAGCAAGGTACATTCCTTCCCATTACATGCCCCATGGGTTTATTTCTCCAATGGTAGGGGGATGTTGGAGTTTTGCTTTCTTTGATTGTTTTCTATCTTAGCTTAGGCAGGTATGCTGACTGGGATGTACTGCAATGAAAGGTGCATCTAAACAAAAATTCACCAAAGGCACATGTGCTCTTGGTGCCTCCCCAATGATAATTATGCAACTCAATCTTACACAAGTCCTCACACTCGGCTCTGTTTAGAGGCTGACATCTCTTTGAGGAGGGGGTATGCCCCTGTCTCATAAAATGAGCAGTGTTAGGAATGAGTGGAGAGCTGGGAAGCCTAAAGTTGGGGAATAATAAACTATGTCCACGTTTCTGTCAGGAGGCTATTCCTGCAAAAATCACATGCGCATAACTGCCAAAGAGCAGGAACATGGAATTCTGTTTTTAAATCTTGTTAGTTGTTACAGCTGGTAGGAATCGCTGGTGACACTTCAACAAATCCAAATACAAATAGGTATTTTTAGAAACTTATTTTTAAATTAACCGCTAGACTGTCTTCAAAACATAAATCTGACAGTTTCCTCAAGAGAAAAGCTAGTCCAAAGTTCCCTTTCCTTTAGGTAAGGCCAAACATCTACCCATCTATCAGTCTTACCTATTTTTAAGGATCCCTAGAAAATGAGATTCACAGCCTCAATTGGTAACTTATTTTACTCATTAAAATCTCAACAGTAGGAAATGAGTAGCTTTGGGGCTCACATATATTGTAGAATGACCTAGATATTTGTAGGATCAAAGACTTTACTTTAGTTAAATACATTTGTACAATGAGGGACAATAACAAGAATAAAACAAAACAAAATAGGTTTTCCATCCTAACATTCCAGTAAGATAGGAGTTACACCCTGAATCTAGGAGTCCATCATAAATTCACTTCTGTTAGTATAAATTATTCTCCTTTGTCCTTTTCACCAGTCTATACACACCTGTTTTTAGAAACTTGACTTCTCTTTTATTCAGTGTTTATGCTGCACCTGTTGTGTGTGAGACCTGGTGCTGGGAACAAAGTTACCTGAGACACAGTCTCTGCCCTTCGGATGCTCCCTGTCTCTGAGGGGACCTCACTGAGGTGATACACGTGATCCTCCACTGTGCCTGAGAGTGGAGCAGTAACATGGCATGAAGTGACAGGTACATCATGGAGTTTGTACAAGGCTCAACAGCGGTAAAGCAGTGAGGAGCTCACAGAAAGTTCGGGAAGACTTCAAGCAGAACTGACATTGAAGCTGAGTCCTGAGTGATGAATAACTCCTTGCTGATCATCCAAATGGAAACACAGGGGGAACAGTGGGTTTAGTGGGAAAGACAATGAGTCCTGTTTTGAATGTGAGACTTGGAGTTGCCCCTGAGGCATTCAGGAGGCCATGCGACCCAGGGACCAGAGAGGACCAAGCTGGAGTTGCCACTTTGGATTCCTGAGCCTGTAGAAACCCGTGGAGAGCTGGAGGGTGGGAAGGCATGGTACATGGTGAGAAACACCAACATGTCGTCTGTGTGTTCAACTACAGGGTTCGTTCTCTTAGACAGAGACCAAGTCTCATACGTTCTCTGCATTTTGCACAGTACTTAGCCTGGGCTGAGAACAGAGGGCATGGTTACATATAAAATTGCCCTGTGCTTGGGCTGGCCAAGTGGTGTGGTGGTTAAGAGCTGGCTTGGGACACCAGCAGCCCCAGTTCGGATCCCACATGTGAGGGCCAGTGACACTGCCCTCTTCAAAAAAAAAAAAAAATTGCACTGTGCTTTGTATTTACTGATTTGGGCTGTGCCTCCCTGTCTTACTCTTGTATGTCCCTATAATGATCCTATCTTTGCATATGTCCTCAGTCCCAGCACTGAGCTCAGGACAGAGTAAGTTTTCTAATAATAGACAAGAAAAGTTCCTCTGTATTTTCTTTTAAAATGATGGAATAGAGACATCATTCCAAGTTTCTTCCAGGGGAGGAAAGCCCACTTCAAATTCTAGAAGACACTGTGAGCAAAAAAACCCCTCTGTGGCCTACACAAAGATAGGATATTATATTTTGTTAAGAAAAGAATTCAGGTTACAGAGAACAGTTGGGGGACAGTCTGGCTGAGGAAAGGATACGCTTCAAGGTTGCCTAACTTAATACAAATTCCATTCCCCCCAAAAAAGATAGATTCCTCTAGTTCTCTCTGGTCTCAAGTCTCCTCTGAACATCAAAACTGGGAACTGAAGAGAAAAATGGCTTGTACTATCACTGTGTTTATTGTCTTCTATTCCAGACAAGATTTTGGAAAATAGGGGTAAGTGGACCATTCTGGGTGTTGGAAGAAATCTCATTCTTTTTTACATGGGGGGATTTCCTGTCAAAACGAGGAGTTTAGTCAAAGAGTTGTAGTACCAAATTAGGCAATGAATTTGCAAGGGGAAACAGCAGGTTTGCAGCCAGAAAATATATGGGATCTGCCTGTCAACAACAATCCCAGGTCAGAGCACTAGTGATGCGTGGGGAAGCTGACTGCTGACGGACAGAACTGCCTCGGAAGCCTTTAACAAAAAGAGGGCAGGGGGCATTGAGATGATTTAAGATCAAAAACAGATACATGTAATCCTTTTCCACTGTGCCTGAGAGCTGGAGTGGTAACTTAAATCAACCAGTGAGGTTAGGAAGAATTTGAAAAAAGCTGGAGACTAGCTGCTAGCAACCATCCTGTCTAGTCTTTTAAAAAAAATTTTATTGGGGCAGGGGAACTGTGTTGGGGAATCGGCGAAGGGGAACAGACAAGTTGCTGTCCTTTTGTTCTTCAGTCTAGTTGTGGAGGACGTTGCTTCACTGGCCCATATTGGTATCGTCATTGCGCTTTTCCCGGGGTGAGGCATTAGCTCGCAGGCCATTGGATGGCTGCTCATGGTAGCTGATGGCAGCTCATGAAAGCGCACACCAGCTTCCAGTCAGCCCCACTACAGCCTACACCGTCGCTGGAGACTCACGGCAACCCAGCTCCAGGTCAAGCTGTTGTTCACCATCTTAGCTGTAGAGGGCAGTGTCACTGGCTCTCATTTGTGGGATCCGAACCTGGGCCCTGCTTCTCAGAGCTGACATCGCAAGCCAACTCCTAACCAATGCGCCACTCGGCCAGCCCCTGTCTGTTATTTTAACTGAAACAGCAACTTAGTAAAATTGGTAAAAATTGCTTCTTCTGAAAATTAGTCCTATATTACTATATCCTATTTTTTAAAGGCAACAAAATCCCATTATTAAATTTTAAAAAGCTTGCTATTTGAAAAGAACAATATAGTTAATAAACCTCTAGCAAGATTTACAAGAAAAAGAAAAAGGAGGGGGTACTAGAAATACGTTACTACCGACATTAGGAATGATATGGGATGTCATTGCAGACCTCAGAGACATCAAAAGAATAATTGGAGACTACTGCAAACAATTCTACACACATAAATTTGACCAAGTCCTTGAAAATCAAAAACTATAAAAACTCACACAATTAGAAATAATTTGAATATCTGAATAACTATTAAGCAAATTTAATTCAAAATTTAAAAATCTTCCAAAAAGAAACATTCAGGCATAGATAGTTTCACTGGAGTATTCTACCAAATATATTTAAAGAAGAGTTAACACTGATTCTATACAATCTCTTGCAGGAAATTGAAAAGGAAAGGACACTTCCCAAATCATTTATGAAGCTATTGTAGTATTACCCTGATACCAAAGATATTACCCAGAAAAGAAAGCCATGGTCCAATATCCCTCATGGATATAGATGCAAAATTTCTGAACAAAATATCAGAAAATGCAATTCAACAATATATGACAAGAATTATACAACATGACCAAATAGGGTTTATTCCAGGGATGTATGGCTTGTTCAATATTAAAAAATCAGTCAGTGTAATCCACAATATTAAGACATTATAGAGGAAAAGAAAAATCACACAAATATGTCAGCTGATGCAGATAAAGCAGCATTTTACAAGATTCAGTACCCATTCGTGATTTAAAAAACAAAATCTCTTAGCAAATTAGGAATAGAGGGGAACTTCCTCAGCTTGACAGAGAGCATCTACAAAGAGAATCTACAAAAAAAAAGTTTGGCTAACACCATACTTTATGATGAAAGACTGAATGCTGCCTCCCTAAGATTAGAAACAAGGCAAAAATGTCCATTCTCACCACTCTTATTCAACAGGCTGCTGAAAACTCTAGCCAGTGCCATAGGCAAGACAAGGAAATAAAAGATATATAGATCAGAAAGGAGAAATAAAAACACAGATGACATGACTGTCTAGAAAATAGCAAGAAATATAAATATATAAATATGAAAAGACTATATATATATATATATATATATATATATATATATACACACACACACATACACAAAACTACTAGAACTAATAAGTGAGTTCAGCAAGGTTACATGTTATAAGGTCAACACACAGAAATCAACTCTATTTCTTATACTAGCAATGAACATATGGATACTGAAATTAAAACTACAATGAAATTTATGATTGTTCAAAAAAATGAAATGCTTAGGTACAATCTAGCAAAACATGTACAGGATTTGTATGCCGAAAACTACACAATGCTAATGAAAGAAACCAAAGAAGATCAAAATAAATGGAGAGACATATTATTTTGGAGGATTGGAGGGCTCAAAGTAGCGAAGATATTAATTCTCCCCCAAACTAATGCAAAGGTTTAATGCAATTCCTATCAAAATATCAAGATTTTAAAAATAGATATAGACAAAACTATTCTAAAAACTATATGAAAATATAAAGGAACTAGAATAGTTGAAATGATTCAGGAAAGAATAAAATGGAAGGAATCATTCCAGCTTAAGCCTTATGATACACTAATCAAGACAGTGAGGCATTGGTTGAGGGATAGAGTAATGAATAGAATAGAATAGAATAGAGAACCCAGAAATGAACCCCCCCAAACATACCCACCTAATTTTTGACAAAGGTGTAAATGCAATTCAATGGAAGAAAGATACTCTTTTCAACAAAAGATGCTGGAGGTGCATACATAGGCCAAAAAAACCCCAAACAAAACCTCTATGTAAATCTCACACCTTACACAATATTAATTCAACATCAATCACAGACTTAAAAGTAAAATATAAAACTATATAACTATTAGGAAAAATAGACAATATCTTTGGGATCTAGGACTCTGCAAAGAATTTTTAGGCTTGATACCAAAACCATAATTCATAAAGAAAAAAAATGATTAAAACTTTTTTCCCCCAAGAAAGATTCTATTAAGAGGCTGAAAGAATGAGCTATAGAGTGGGAGAAAATATTTGTCAAGCACATATCTGACAAAGGATTAAGGTTTAGAATATATAAAGAACTATCAAAACGCAACAGAAAACCCCCCCGAAGAATCCAATTAAAAAAATGGGCAAAAGACAGGAAGAGATGTTTCAGAAAGGATATACAGATGACCAATAAGCACATAAAAAGATGTTCAACATTATTAGCAATTAGGGAAATGCAAATTAAACCACAATGAGCTATTACTACATATCCATCACAAACACTAACCTTAAAAAAAATAGTGACAACACCAAATACTGGCAAGGATGTGACAAAACTGGATCACTCATACATTGCTGGTGGGAATGTAAAATGGCATGGTTTCTCTGCAAAACATTTAGGCAATTCCTTAAAAAACCAAACACACCACAACCTGTGACTGTATTAAAAAAACCACTGAACAATACATTTTAAGAATGTATTTGAAGATTATGTATTTGAATTATATCTCAAAAACAACAACAAAAAAAGACCAGATGATCCTGGGCTAATGCATAGTCCAACTGCCAATCCACAGAACGGTGAGCTAAATAAACGGTTATTTTAAAAAATGAAAGAAAAAAACAAAACAAAACTAAAAAACCACCTAAATATCCAACTACCACAAACACAGCAGTTGCACTGTTGGACTTTTATAGCAGGGAAATGAAGACAATCGTCACACAAAAACCTGTATACAAATATTTATAAGAGCTTTATTCATTTAAAAGCCTCAAAGTAGAAACTCTGATATTCTTCAACAGGTGACAGGTTTAACATAGTGTGGTCTGTCCATGCTATAAAAAAACCACTCAGCAAGAAAGAGAAGAAACTGTTGATACATGTAACAATGTGGATGAATCTCCAGAGAATTTTGCTGAGTGAAAAAAGGCCACTATCAAAAGGTTGCATATTGGAGGATTCATTCATAGAACATTCTTGAAATGACCAAATCAGAATTGGAGAACAGATTAACGGTTGCCAGGAGCTAAGGAGAGGGTAGAAAGTTGATGTAGCTATAAAAAAGACAACGTGAGGGATCCTTGTGGTGATGGAGGAGTGCTGTATTCTGACTGCATCAATATCGAAGTCTTACTATTGGGGGAAACTGAGTCAAGGGTCCACAGGGTCCCTCTGTATTGTTTTCTACAACTGCATGTGAACTTGCAATGATCTCAAAATAAAAAGTTTAAATTACAACAATCCCTCTCAGGTATTATACATTCTCTTCGATTTCGTGTTTTTCTACAGTTATCCTTTCTAAGCAGTGGGAAGAAATGCTAGGTCGCTGAGCTGAGTTTAACAGGGGGGTGGGAGACCTCATCCATCTCCTGCAGGCACCCTACCAGAGGGAGAGGCTGTCCACCCCTGGCAGAGCCGTCTGACCTCATTAGCCGGGCAGGCAAAGTCGAATTTGAATGACAGCTCTGGCACATATGGAAACCATTACCTCATCCCACGACTTGCAGCGAGGTGGTAAGGCTCCCTCCTCTTAAGGCTGAGCCCCGTGGGCCAGTGTGTAAGCCCATGGAAGGTCAGGTTGGAGTCATGGGGCTGTTAGGAACAGATAAACTGGCAGGGCACCTGGCTAACCCAGGGAGACCTCCGTGGGATGCTGTACGGGGTGCTGAGAAGCCCCAGGCGCGAGGAAGCAAGTGAGGACCAGTAGGGGCCCTGTGCATTTCTCCACGGGGACATCTGGGGAAAGGACAAGACAAAACAACACTACAGTGGTGAGGCGCCACGCTAATCAGAGAGATGCAGCTTCCCAAGAGGGGGAGGTCTTTAAGATTATTTCCACTCAGTGGACCGTACCAATTACCTGCTCAAAACATACTAACTGCGAGCCTTGGCTTCCTGTCAAACCCAGGTCCGCACCATGCTTCCCCTCCCTCCCTCTGCTCCAGCCCATGCCCTTCCTTGCCACTCCTGGGACACTCTAAATAGGTTCCCATCTCAGGGTCTTTGCCCTCGCCTGAGGTTTCTTCCCACCAGGCTCTCTCCCTCAGTTTACTCAGAGCAGCCTCCTGGGGCCAGCTTACTGTAGAACCTCTCCTCCTCCTCACTCTACCCTGCACCCTGCTTCCTTTCCCTTTATCCGACTTTCACCACACACCTTGTGTTTACTGTCTGTTGACCACTAGAAGGTAAGTTCTACAAGGGCAGGAATTTTGTTTCTTGTTCACAGTTATATGCCCAGCACCAAAAGCAGTGCCTCCTACACAGTAGATGCTTAAGAACTATGTGTTGAAGAACAGGAGAAATGAAGAGATGAGTAATAAATGTGGCCGGGGCCAAAATACAAAAGCAAAGATAAAGATGGAAATGGTATGGCACAGGGCCCTCTGTCTTTCTCCGTCCAGAGGCCAATGGTGGCATGTCCTCTTTGGAGGGAGAAAGAGAAGCAGGCATGGCCTTCCAGGACCTTGTCACAAGGAGCCACAGGACCACCAAGCCTACATTCCAATTTTGCCAAAGAAGAGCTGACACTTGTCAGACAGATGCACCATCTGGCTGTGAGGGACATTCTTGTACCACGCATGGAAACCACATACTTCAGCCCAAGTCCAAAGTGTACCTCACAGGAAGCTTGAATACAACAGCCTCGTTTAGGGTGTTAAATTAATGAAACAAGGAGGCCCTCAACGCTGGGGCAACCTACATAAGCGAACCAAAGTGGAAGCCTGTAAATGCCTCAGGGTTACAAAATCAAAACCTACGGACAACCAATCACCAACAGCCAGCCGGAGCTCCCACTGCTCCACTGCCGTCCACTTCTGACTTGGGGCTGCCTGAGTCAAATCGATTTTTGCTCACATAAGCTCTTAAAATTTTTTTTATTATGCCTCAGTTTATCCTTTAAGAAGGGACAAGTATGTGAAGTGATGGAGGGAAGACAAGAATGCATGAGGGTGGAAAGGATATTTATAAAAGGGCAGTGATAATTTTAAAGTTGTTTGATGGTTACAGGTAATAACTGGAGGCAAGAAATAGCACAGGATGCCCCGAAGACGCAAAGGAAAATCTAAGCCAGGTATTCAAGGCGGTTTTTGAACAAGGAAGCATATTGGGCTAAAATATAACTTCCCGAGGGTAGTTGGCATCTTTATCACATAAAACATTGAAAACGAAATGTGACTTGGCAAAGCATCTGATATGTGAAGGTAAAAACATGTGGATAATGAATAGCATTTTTTAAATCAATTAAATCCCTTGAATGTACGGCTACCCTTATCTGTAGAAAATACAACAAATTTGCCTAATAGAGTTTAAGATGTGGATTAAGTTTGAAACTGTTGTCCCTTCTCATAACTGTTATTTTCTTTTAAACTGCCAACTTTCTAGTAGGCCCATTAATCTTCAAATAAAATATAATAAAAGTAACTTTCCTGAACTATCTCTCCTCTATTGCTAGCATCCCCTCCTATACACACAGGGTCTGAGTAATAAACATCTGACTTCAAAATTCAAATAAGCATCCAAACAAACAGAATAATGCAAAGCTGGCCCAAAGAAAGATGAGCTTCACTACCGATTAACCTCCTAAACACTAATTAAAGATAATGAGGGTTCAAGGTGCTTCGCATGGGCTGACCTCTACCTCTATGTTCTCCCAGAGTTCACAAAGAGGAAAAGGGTAAAGTGAATGCAGGTGCCTGCTTCGTGCTGTCTCCCTGGGAAAATGCACGCACCGCCCAATCAGTGGGAATACAACAAACTCTCTTGATAAGAATTACATGGTGGAAGTTTTGCCTGGGGTATTTGTTTAGAGGACTTCAGACCATGAGTGAGTCACTGCAAGTTCAGCCCAGCTCAGGGAGGGAGCCCGAGGACCTCAGGAAATTGTTTTTCAAACTACAGCACTTTAGTTATGTTTTTGAGCTGCTTCAAGTCCGTTCTGAAACAAGGTGGGGTGTGTGTGTGACTAAGACGTCATTAAGGGGAATGGACTTGTGGTTCCGAGTACTCGGGGGTCCCGTGATGCGACCACCACCAATTGGAAACATTTCCCTCCCATCCTTCACCACCTTGTCCCAAGTGGAGGGATGTAATATTAACAACGAAGTCCTAGGCGGACTCAGAAAAAGCCCTAGAAACAATTTGTGTGCACTTAGGCTTTCCTCCCTTTTCCGATGACTATGTTCTAAGTAGGATGTGGCATGGGGGGCTGGGCATTCCTACCTGTCAAACCTACAGTGACTATAGACTGGAGGCCGAGTTGAATGAGGAAAAAATGTGTGGCTGCGACTCTCATCACGTTCGCATCAAGGCCTTTCTCTGGCCCCGCACCCAGGTACCCACGGAGCCTGGTGTCTTCACTCTCAGGGCGGAGAAGGCGTCTGAGTGTGTGACATGACAGGACAGGCGGTGAACGCTGCCAGCCGAGGCGGATGCCCACACTTAGCCAGCCAGGGCTGGGCACGTAGGTGTTTGTGCTGGAGCCTCCTCTGTCACTAACCTGTGACAGGTCTCCATTAACTAACGAGGTGAGTTGCTTGGGAGTTGGAGCTAAAATTTCATTTTCCATCCACAATTCTAGATGGATACTTATAACCTTGTTTCCTATGGCCACGTAGCTTGGCTGACTATCTGAAAATGTCTCTTGAAAAAATGCATCATTTAAAAATTAACCCATATTCTTCAGCAAACAGCGGGTTTTCAAATCAGCAATGTGAAGAGAGCAAGTGTGCCGTCATTTTTCAACCGAGGCCACACCTGCAGAGAAGTTCAGTGTGGGCCAAGCATGAACTACACCACAGATGTCTTCTTTGTTTTTTATGTTGATTGTTGAGAGGTAAGGTAAATGGAAAGGGGAAGATTAACATTCTGGTGCCGTTTGAAGGTTAATTAGATGGAGACACAGACCTGGGTCTCCTGGGGTCGCCTGGGTTGCAGGGGGCCACGAAATGTGACCCCCAACTTCACTTGGCTCATGGCCATGGTGGTCTGGGCAACACATCATATCCTCTCTGGGTCTTGTCTTTAAAGAAGTGTCATCCAGGTGGAGATGGGGAGTGAGGCGATGCCACCCATGCAGTCTCCGCCAGTGTCTTCTTTCATTACTTCTAAAGCAGGGCTTACTGAAAATTGGCAAGCACATGGATAGACAACACGGAGGGGGTCTTCAGAGGCCAGGCCCTTGCCGCCTCCTAGGCAGTAGAGTTGTTAAACCTGCCTGGTGTTTCTGACAAGCCATTTATTTTAAAATTTCAAAATAAGATGACTGTTTAAGGCATTGCTTGCTCATGTTTTCCAGTTTGAAGAAGAGCTCTCATGGAGAAGACTGACCTGGACCCCACAATGTGAGGCTGTCCCAACAGGTCTGGCTAGATGACTGTGCTTTTGGTACCTAGCAGTCTGTGGAAAGATTCATTGTAACTGATAACTGATGTTAGCATTGTGAAAGACATGGTAAAAAAAAAAAAAAAAATATATATATATATATATATATATATATATATATATATATATATACATATATATATATATGGCATAGAAGAGAAAAGACACATTTCCCTTTCTTTTCCCAATGGAGAAAATCTTTGGATTATGAATTTTTTAAAGAATGAATTGAATGTTGATATTAATTACTCATATATTGGTACTTGGCCTCTCTCTGGGTCATCCATAAAAACTATGAAATAGCAGTTCAAAGCCACAACATATCCCCAGTGTTTGACCACTGTACTTCCTGAATGGATAACCAGTATACACGCAGGAGATTATGAAATCTAAGAGTAAGATGCATCTCTGTTCTGCGAAACAATGTTATTTTTCTAAGATAAAGAATGACAGTCTTTGGGGGAGAAGGGTGGTGGGTTGGTGCATCCCTTCAAAATCAAATGCAAAACTGACACGTAGGGAGAGGGAGCACAGGTTTCATCAGCTTATCAGAGGCTACAAGTAGATGTTTCTTTCCTCTCCTGCTGAGGAGCTCTGAGAGTGACACCCCAACCTTCCTACAGAGATGGGTTCTGGTGAGCCAGGCCTAACCCAGCCCACCATGGCATTTCCCTGGCTATAGGGACTGGCTCAGGATGGTACCATCAAGGAAAACAGGAACTTGTTAAATGCTTCTCAGGGGCAAACTCTCCCTCTCCCATGGTTGCGAACAAGGTCACACATGGGGTGACCGCCCTGTAATCACAACGGGGTGGGGGTGGGGCAGGATGAGTATAAAGCATTGGAACAAAGGGAAAAGATGGAAAGAAACTGGGTCCTTGATGACCTTCCTGGCTAGGGACCCATGGCAATGACTGCTGTGCAGCAGGACAAGCCAGGGACCCATCACCCTGAAGAGCAGTTTGAATCGGGACCTTTGTTATCTGCAACTGAAAGCATCCTATACTGATACAAGAGTTCTGTTTCCAAAATAATTAAGAACCATTGGCCCAAGGACAGACTTTAAGGAGAGAGCAGGAGAGTGAACCGTAAGGATATGGAGTGGAAAAGACGTAGAATGTGGTTTTGTTCTTGACCGTGTGATCTTGAGGTATGCCTAGTGGTTATTTTTTTCAAGTACACTTCTTGGACGTAATTCATAATAGTAATCTAGGTTTTACCATTGTTTCCATTCTTGTAGCCACCATACATTATTTCTAGGAAAGGAACAGCTTACCCACAAGGTCTTGTATGAGAAACTGCATCCCACACATTAGCAACGCCATGAACTCCCCAGGGCTGCAGGGTACTTTAAGGTCAGCCTGAGGGGGCATCATTCTAAGTTTGCGCATTGGTTGCTTAGTGCTTCTCTGCCAGGCAGTGACTAGCCTACAATTTTTTTTTCCTCCTGAAAAAGGGTGTGAGACCACTACAAGAAAAAATGTCTATACTGTTAAATTCTTCTAAAGTGGGGGTGAGGGGTGACTTTCAAACATTCTAAACGAAATATGCACGTCCCAATACAACCCTGCACAGGACAGGTCTCCTGAGGACATGTAAACTTTGTTTTCGCATGGACACACAACAGAGACCTCGGCGAAGAAAGGCCAGGTAGCTTTTTAAAAATATTCTCTACTTGTAAGGTCTCATTCTATAGCTATTTTTCGTGAGTGAGGCTTTTAATGACTACCTGTGGTTTACAGAATAAATTCCCAGCCTCATCACAGGTCATATGATTTGGCCCTTATCTAGTTATCCAACCTAACTTCTTGCCACCATGCTAGACTCTCAGCCCATCAGGCTGAACTTTTCATTGTGCCCAGAAAACTCTTTACATCTGCAGAGTCATCCCCTGCAGCCTAATCCCCTTCCCCTGGTTGACTTCCTAGTAACAAATTCTAATTTGCACTGGGCTCTCCCAGCAGTCTCCCCGTCACTGTGTTAAAACATGTTCCACATCAGATTCCTACTCTCTATCTGCACATCCGCCATCATTACTTTACTCTTTGTCTACTTTTCTTATTTTTTTTTATTGACTAGCACGATCTCTGGCAAAATGCAACTGCTCTATGCATGATCTTGCCTAGATTAGCATCACCATGAAAGATAGCATCTCTGAGTGAATATGTACAAGCCACCATGTGTGGAAAATTCTCAGAAGCCCTACTTTTATCCTGGAAGCTTCAGAGGAAAAGGCACCAAGTTTCTGTCAGAGAAATCTGTTTTTATAACATGATCTCAAACAACAGGATACTACCCACTCACAAGCGTTAAAAAAATCATGACACTACTTGCTCAGCAGGTGTTCTGTGAAAAAGGCTTTTACGAGTTTAGATGGAAAGGAGTTACAGAAAAAAAAAAAAATTGAAGGCTCATCGTGTGCTGCCTGCCCTGCTCACAGATGGGTGGACAAAGTTTTGGGAGAATAGATGATAAACTTCACTGTAAATTCTATGATCAGGTTTTTCCCTTTGTTGTTATTCCATTTCCTTTTGTTGTTCTTGCAAGTGGTAGAAAGTAGATGAGAAAACACACACACACACACACACACACACACACACACACACCGCCGTTGTGAGAAATGTAAAAACACTTGCTGCTGACACTAACATGAACAGCAGCACAGAAAATCAAAGTGGATAAACAGAAGGTGTATCTGAGCCTGTACAACATTTCTAATGATGTCATAATTTGGACGTGCTCCAACAGAGCTTTAAGAAAACAAAAGTCAGAAAACATGAAACCTCCGCATGGTCTAAGCTGCTGTGTTAAAGAAAGAAAATTAATGCAAGGAACACAGCAGTGACACAACCATGATGTAGGCTTGATGGAATGATGTGGTCACGTCCTTTGAGAATATTACATAAAAGGGAAGAGGAAGAAAAAGTCGGCTGTAAGAAACAATAAGAACCTAGGATGAAAAGTACATAAATAAGGATGACTGCTGGGCCTAATGGAAGACTTTTCTGAAAGTTCCCAAAAACTCTTTATCTGGAATCAGAAAGCATACTTTGCCTGTAGACATTCCTTACACAAGAGTACAGATACAAATCAATTGTTTTTGAGGATAGAAGTATATTTCCATGTCCAAATGCTGAAGACTCTACAGTCAAAACCATTGAGGAAAAGCAGAAACGTGGTCACCAGCCAGCTGATTCGGGACGGCGCCATTTATGGAGGCAAGCAATAGAGGCCAAAATGCGGCAGAAAACCTTGTGGCTGCTGCGTTTCTCTGGGCTATCAAAGAAAAAGCTCACTTTGGTTTTATGTTGAGAAGGATTTTACGTCTCGAAATACAGAACATCTGTAGATGTCTGGTCAAAGATGGCAACCAATTTCCCCAGCAACATGGCAGCAACAAGGCTTGCACACAACCTGGCCCAACGCCTCTCTGCGTTTGAGTACTGTCGTCTTTCATTTCCTACTGCGTGTGAAAGACATGTTGTGCACTGGGAGTGTGCAGAGGGCTATCTTCCCTGCCTGTGTCAACCTGGGAAGTTCTTCACTTTTCAATAGATTTGTGAAGATGGTGAAAAGATGATAGCCTGGACAATGAACCAATAAGCCCAAAGTCCCCACATATCCAAAGTGCTTTCAGCAAGTTCCTGTTCTCCTTTCTCTTTAGAAAAGCAAATGCTTTCTGAATACGTAGGGCATAGCAAGGAGGGCAAAAGATCTGGGTGATATACCAATGCTTCATTAAACAAAACAACTATCATTCTAGAAATACACTGAATCGCTAAAATTTCTTCCACCCGAAACCTTGACTATTTCTGATGAATTGGTAAAAAGAAATACCTGATAGTATTTACAATTTTTTTATTCTATTAGTAATGAAAAGTTATATTTATCAGTAAATTCAATGAGTGCATATAAAACTATTGCTTAGATAATACTTTTTAATTTAAATACCAAAATTATTCAATTTCTATCCCTCAACTAGATGTATACATAATATTAAAATGATTGTGCTATTTACTTTCTCTAAATTGTATATTCTTACTAAAGACTTCAAAGTTTTTGAAGAATAGGTTGGACTTTGTGACTAAATTGAAATACAAGGATAATATGTATATGCTTTTAAGGTTATAGCACTGTTTACTATTTTTTCAAACACTAGTTTTTAATCACATTCTGTATACCATAAATATTTTTAAAATATTTAACTAAAATAAGAATATAGAAATACTTCATGTAACTCGTATCAGATCTTAACATATTAAAATTTGAAGTTAACTTGCTTCTGTAAAGTCCTCAGATTAAAGGTTCTTATATTTGATTTTATGAATTGATCACTTATTTGGAAGTCTGTGATTATATATTGCTGCTTTTAAGAAAACATTCTTATGTGTCCATGCATGTAAAATAATAGTGACAACTAGCCTATTCTGCTCGAGTGCATTGCTTGACACGTATTCCCGGCTGCATAAGTCAATCGTGTAACAAGAGAACAATCAATTTATCATATAACGCTATTTTAGAGAATTTTAGTGCTTACATAAACTGTTGGTTGCTTCTTTATATGATGTGTACATTTATGAGTATGATAAAGAATTTAAGCAAATGTATATTATATATATTTAGATACTATTTAATAATTATAAAATCATGACATAATTATTTAATACTATTTACCTATTATAAGTATTACTTATATTATTTTACATTTTATTAAGCAAAGACATTATCATGTGAAATATAACCAAGAACAAAAAAGAAAAATTTTCTGAGTGAAACACTGTTAAAATTGGCAACTAATCTCGGAGCATAATTACTATATAACCCAAAAGAAAATAGAAAAAATTGGATATAGAAATGATACAAGACATCTGTCCTCCAAAACACTTATTTCAAATTTTTGTCATTTTGAAAATCATCTCAGTTACTACTAACTGACTTTAAAACAAATAAATGTGTTAATTTGAACTTTTATGATAAACTCATACTAATAAATAGTTTGTGTTATACATTGGGATTTTACTTAACTTTTTAAAATGGCATGTAATCACATCTAGAAAACGAGGTCATGCTTTTCCCTTGCTCAAACCTTTTCTTTCCATGGCTCCCGATGGCTGAAATCCAGAGCCCCATCTCTGCCCACAGGTTCCCCTGGTGATCTGGCCCCCCACTGCCTCTTACATGACTTTGCCCCATGCTTCATAGGCACCAGCCAGACCCAGTGTTCCCCCCTCGGGCCTTCCCACCAGCCCTTCCCCAGGTCTTCACTGAGTGGACTCTGTGTTTACTTAGGACTCAGTGTGTCATCTTGAGAGGCTTTCCTGAGCACTAAACATAGTCATCCATTCGCCATCACAAACCTCTGTTTCATTTTCCTCCTAACAGTCACCACTGACTCTCTTGTTTATTTACTTGTTTGTTCTTTGTCTGTGACTCCCACTGGAATGTGAACTCAAACAAAGTGGGAACCTGTCTCTCTCGTCTATGCCACACCTGGCCTGGCACGTTCTCAGTTTTCAATACGTGTCTGTTGCATTGACTTGTCCCTCATGAGGCCAATCACTGATTCTATCTGCTAGGAAGCCAACGGTTTACTCATCAGCAAGTGTGAATTCCCAGTTACCACCACCTACAGAGCCGTCAGCCAATCCTAATTGCTAGAGAGAGAGACAAAATTATCACTGCCTTGTTAGGAAGGGCAGACTTCATCAGGACTCACTACCAAACAATGCTCTGGGATAAGCATCGCTATGTCCTGTGCCCTGGCCTGGAGAAGGCCTTACTCTTAGGCGCACTGTCATGAGACACACCCATGTGCTTCTATTAGTACAAAAATCTCTTCAGAAGTCCAATAAATCTATTGCTAACTGTTGTGATTCCCACTACAATGACTCCGTCTTAGCTATAACTTTTACATATTCTCCAGTCTTCTTAACCACAAGGTCAAAGATGTCGCATTCATCTGTGGCCCAATGGGCCTTACCTGGCCCTCCCAGGGTCAGCCACAGAGATGGGGTCCACTGCCCTTTGCAACAATGACCATGTCCGGGACTGTGGACATGCTCCAAGCAGTGACGTCAAATAGAAATGCAAAACGACCAGCACGGCCCCTCGAGTTCTTTTTCCTCCCGAGAGTCCAGTGCATCTAGGAAATTAAGTGCTCCCCTTAAAACACTACAACTTCGCACAGTGCTATCCGGGTACTGGAGGTCTGCACTTCTCTCCTTGGCCTCCCTAAGGACTTAGGAATGGTGCCTGGAGAAGCTGGTTATTCCTGTATTATCTAAACAGTAACTCAGCTTCAGAGCCGGTATCCCTGGTCACCCGTTTTCAGCTGGCTGGAACAGCTTACTCTCAGTGATCCATCACAGTTGGAGGGAGGGAAGAAAGGGGAGTCAAGTGGAAAAGTAAACAACTCACCAATAATGAAGTAGAAACGTGATTAGCCAAGGTCTTCTAAAAATCTCATGAAGACCTAATCCCTGCTTGAAATGTGAAAATGTCAGTGTTCAAACCATTGGACCTATACAAGGAAAAAAGGTGGGAAAAAAAATCTAGCTTCGATCATTGCTCAAATGGGTTAAATAAAACCAATGTTCCAAAATAAGGACTAAGATACTTCCTATTACTTTCACAGGGACGCAATGAGCCATCAGTACTCGTCAGTCACAGGCATCAACTTCATGAGTAAAAATGATCTTTGAAAAGGGGTCTTGTTGGCAAACAGAGAACACTGACATTAACTTACGCCATAATCCAAAAAAAACGAATTTCTTCAAGTCATCCTCCCTGCCTCACAAGGAAATGACTCCTTCTTCCCGTCTTCTCTCCACAGGCTTCACAAACACACTGTACACCTTCTATTATAGAGGTGGGCAGTGGCTAAGCTCCGAGGAGGTGCCTACTACATCTAAAGCACCACTGACAGGTGCAAAGAAGCCCTTTTCCTGTTTCTCAACAAATGGTATTTATAAAAGTTTAAATCATCAAGCACCAGCGCATGACAACAAGGAAAGGGGCTCTTGGAATTTAGCATCCATAAAGTAAGAGAGAGTCAATTATTTTTAGTTGACGCAAGCGGCTTAGGCATTAACTAAATGCTAATTAGGTGTTTTGCTTCCTTAAGAGTTTATTTTCCTCATGTTCTCCTTCCAGCTGCAGTCACCAGAGACCACCGTGGACATAAACCAGTCAGCCTTTCTGGAAGCTCTTGGGTCATGTGCTCCCTCTGTCCACCACTGCATTTCCTCACCTGTTTCTCATGTTTGTCAGCAAGGCTAGATAGAGGTTTACCTTGGAAGTGTTGCTGACTCGCCAGCTGTTTTCCTAAGAACTCTCCCTGTTGTCTAAAGGAAAATAGTTGCTGGTGTTAGGGCTTGCCTAAGGTTCTTCCCTATACATGATTAAACACCCTTGACTGATTTCTTTTCTAGACCACCTCAGTTGCCATGACGGCGATTCCGGCTGGAAATCATCTTTCTCCATAAAGCTTCTCTTTTCTGAACCGCATCGAAGCAGTTAATAGCATTCACAAACCCCTTTCCTTGATTTGCTCTGAGGCTGTCAGCTTGTTTGGCTTCTGTATTCCTTTAGGGGAGGGTCTGGTTTCTATTGCTCCATGCTTTTTCTACATATAGGGATCCAAAAGGCAACAGCACTCAACAATTACTTTCTAGCTTCCTTGCAGTTCTGCACATGATGTTGCCAAATTGGCAGACTTGGACCCTTTCCTGCAGCCTCTCGTGGGACTCCTCCTCCCAGGTTCCCAGGCATGCATCCCTCCTTGTCTCTCTGGGGCTTTCCAGGCACTCTAATAAAGATGAAATGGAAAATGGAAGCATTTGGGTGATTCTTATTATCTTGGCATCATGGAAAGAGGCCCGGAGATAGATGACGTGGGTCCAGCCTCTGTCTTAGTTGGGTGACACTGGGAGGGGAGCACCAGCTCCCCGAGGCTGTGTCCTCTTTTCTACGCAGGAGGAAACTTTCATTCACAGCACATGGTGATAATCGTTATGAGAAAAATCAAATGCGGCATACTTTCTGTTAAGCCCATGGCATTTAAAAACAAGGAGGGTGTTAGCTGTAGAGGGCAGTGTCACTGGCCCTCATGTGGGATCCGAACCGGGGCCGCTGGCATCCCAAAACCAGCGCTTAACCAATGCGCCACTAATAAAATCTTTAAACAAAAACAAACAAAAAAAAAAAAACAAGGAGGGTGGTGGAGGAACTTTTCAAAATTGAGACTTAAAAACACAGCAACTGAATGTTACACATGGATCTTGCCTAGATCCTAATATAAGCCTAATAAAACTCTAAAAAGACAGGGTTGAGACAATCCAAAAGATCAGTTTCTAAACTGGATATCATCACTTGATACAAAGAAATTATTGTTAGTATTTCAGATGTGATAATAGGCACTGGAGTTATACTCTTTGTATGTAACAACGTAGACAAGCATCTTATATTAGTTATAATACATGTTATACTGTATCATGTGATATTTAGAGCTACATCCTGAAGTATGCAAGGGTAAAATGTTGTGATGTCTAGGATTTGCTTTATATGCTTCAGCAAAGGAAAAAATAAGGGCAAAAAATAGATGAAGCAATTGTGGCAAAAACTTGGTAAGTGTTGAATCTGGGCAATGAGTATATGGAGTTTGCTATGCTGGTCTCTCTACCATTGTATATGTTGACTATTTGAATAATTAAAAACACTTTCTTTTTTCTTTTTTTTTTTTTTGAGGGCATATGTGGGACCCTCATATGTGGGAACCGAACCAGGGCCGCTGGCTGCCCAAGCCAGCGCTTAACCACCGCGCCACTCGGCTGGCCAAAAAACACTTTTGAAATGAGTGAATTAAAGGAAGCCCAGGCCGACACAACCATAGTGGGGATGAGTCAGACACAACGGAGTGAGGTCAGCAAGTGAGTCTGGAGCTGGAAACATCTGTCCTCGGGGCTGCAGGTCCCTGAAGGACAAGGGCCTGTCTCCTTTGTCCCCAAGGACCCAGACAGAGTCAGCCCTCTACTGACACAGCTGTATAAGACCAGTTCATAGAGAAGGGCCGAGGGGGTCATCAGCCACAGAAGAGTATGGCTGCCCAGGGGGAGCTTGGGAGGGCATGGGACACAGGGGGCTAAGATTCTGCATGTAAAAAGCGGAGAGAAGGCTGAGATCCTTCTGGGATCCTGGTCTGTGCTTAGTTCAACAGGGGACAGGGGATCATCAAAGGTTTCAGACGAGTGACATGGTCAGGGCAGTGCTTAGGAAACAAAGTGGTCAACTGTGTGGAGGGTGGAGGGAAGAGGGTACGGCGCCCTGGCAGGCAGACCAGTTAGGATTTGCTGGGCAAGTGCAAAGTGGCCCCTTCATGAGAATGTGCGTGAGACCCAGCGCCCCTGAAGAAGAAAGATGCAAAGGTGAAGAGGAAACAAGATGAGGCCCAGAGGGAGTCTGAGGCACTGAGCAACTTGTCACTACAGGGGCAGAGGGCCGTGAAGGAAGGGCTGGTTCTGAGCGGGGGTGTGGGTGTGGGGGGGTAGGGAGTGGGGTGGTGGGGTGGGGTGAGCTTGGGTGTGGATGCGCTTCTGTTTCAGGTGGATGTCAGAGAGCAGCTCAGGGAGAGAGTGGGGCTGGGGAGGCGGCCTGGCTGGTACGCCCTCCTCTGCAAACAGGGTGACTTGGGAAACCATCAGGATTTTGAATGCTCCCCCGTCACGCCCCCAATACCAAGCTCACTGTGGACTTGCCCACACTGCTCTGATATGCCTGGGGTTCAGCCGATTCTCTGTCCCGTCCCCCAGCCTGGGGGCACACCCTGAAGACGTAAACCAGAGAATCTGGCACAGTCACACTCTCTCTGAGTGCTATGGGAAAACCCATATGTGTTAAAATGGCCAGTGACATTTCATTATTATTCAGCTTCTGAGTGAGGGTGTTAACACTTTCTGAATACCTACATATGCTACAGATTTAATATGTACTATTTCATTTAAACCTCAAATGAAATGTATGATGAGAACACTAAAATTCAGAGAAGTTAATAACCGAGCCAAGGTCACACAGCTAAATGAGTGGCAGGGCTTGGAGCCCAACTCAGGTCCGTCTGTCTCTATCGTCTGTGCTCTTTCCTCTGCTTGGTGACACAGCCATGGAAAAAATGCAGCTGCAGGGGAAATAAATCTTAACCAGGTGTTGGAAGCAGACATTTGCCACCTGGCCCGGAGAGTTGTGCTAAAATGATGGCATAATATCCTATCCTTTCAGCTAATAAAAAAACTAATAGATATTTTAAGGAAAAAAAAAAGTATGGGAATGGGTGAGAAGGAGGAAAAGGGACGACAGAAACGTGCACTGCCAACACCAATACTTTGAGAAAAAAAAAATGAAAGAAAGTCTATATTGGAGAACAAATACCCAATAAAGCTGGCGTCCCTCCTATCTGGGGCTTCCTTACATTTATTTTTTACTCAGCAGTGGTACCAATTTTGACTTGGAGGTGTGACAATACCAAGCAGCTCTTTAAATATCCTTTTAAAGAGCAAGGATTTCTGCTTAAAGATCAAAGCATAATGGATATGTTTTTAGTTGGGTATCCACTCAAAACGTCCTGGGGAGTTTCTGTTTTCTAATAGAGTGGGTTTTAGGAAGAGCACTAGGAGAGTGCGGCCTGGAGCAGGGGATAATCTCTCATTTGTTTGATGATCAGACTCAGTATAGTATTAGGGTTCCCAGGTCAGCAGCTTGGACCAGCGCCCTGCCTGTGTACAGGGAGCCCTGAAATGGAAGGAGGGGTGAGCATGGGCACCCAGACAGAGGAGTGAATCAGGTTTCCCTCCTGAATTTCCAAGAGGCAGAGACTGTCTGTCTAGATTACCCTGTGTGCACTGCTGCAGCCCTGGGGTCAGGGAGCCCACGCTTTCAGTGTTCTGAGAGAACATAAAACCGAAGGGGAGGGAGGTTCCCTGATGGCTCACCATAAGGTGAACCTCGACCAAAGGCGCAGAGAAAGCTATATGCAGGCGGGAAAGCACTTAAGCGAAAGAGAATCCAGCTGCCTTCTTGGCAAAAGGCAGGGGCAGCAACCAGAATCTTTGACCTTGAAACTGGAGAAAATCAGCCCAGGTCCCACCTCCCCCACCACTCCCTCCCATTAACTGGGATGAACAGAAAGAAGGTCTAGGACAAAACAAGGGTCTCCTTGTTGTTTATGCAGACTAAGTGTAAGTGAAAAACTAGATGTTCCCATCAAATGTATTCACCTTTCTTCTTGTTGCCAAAATACCTAAAACATAGAACACCCTTTCCCCGCACCAAGGAAGGAAAGCAATTCAAGGGGGAAGAAAGTTAGTTTGTCCTCTTACATGACATTACAGGCATTTGTTTAAATTATATTTGTAAAGGTAAATGGCCACAAATAGATTTTCTTTCACCAGAAAAAAAAAAATTGCATGAGTTACACTTTAGGAATAAAGAGGGAAAAGAAACTATTACCTAAACATTGAAAAAAGAAATTCCTTTATTTAGCTCCTCATTTTTAGACACATGCAAACTAAGGATATACATGATTGGCTCTATTCTACACAGACAGCAGTGGGATGATTTCTCAATAAAGGTTACTGAGGCGGATGGTTTGGGGAAAGGTATTCTGAACGATCCAAATATGAACGCGTCTAGTGTCTGTAAGGCACACAAAAACACACCAAGAAAAATATCCACCGGGAAAAGACAAGTTAACGTCAAGGAAAACACACTTTTGTTCATTACAGTCAGCAACTTCTTACTTCACTGTACTTTCTAGACCTCTGACTCCCAGATCTGGCCCTTTCTCACTATCAGTTTGTTTTATCTAAGTCATGGGAACAGGCTCATTTATGCATAAATTACCCAGGTTAATTTCGGAAGATAAGATTTCCCAAAGTGACCATGCAGAAGCATGTTAATAAATTTTTAATGCTTACCAAAATAGTGTAAAAGTTTGGGGCTTAGACAAAATCAATAAAATGTTCAAGTATTTTATTGAATAAATAAAGGGCATAGGGGATGCTTAGAATCCCTAGCTACCATTTCAAACCGTAATTGTAAATTTGGCACAAAAAGGTTGTTTTTTTTCTCTTTTTTTAAAGATTTTATGTAACTTTATTAACAATTGTCACCCCAATAAACTCTAATTAAAAAGAGAGAGTGTTTTGTTCTTTTTCTCATGAGTACATTCCTGAGAAAAACTGCTAGAATATTTTCGAGTGACTTGGACCTGGCTTTTATGACTCAGTAGCATGTCCTGAAGGATTTCTGAATTCAGTTGAGCAACACTGGGATGGTTAGGGATGCTGAGGTTTTGCTGGCACCAGAAGGCAGGATGGGCAGTGGGCCGCTGGAAGGACCAGCCCCAAGCCTGCCACCTTCGCAAGGGCAGGGAGATGTTCACACCCGAAATGTCTTTCCATCTGTGATTCTTTGTTAGCTGTATTCCTAAGTCATGATGTAAGGGGCCCACTCACGGGAGCCAGGTGACCACTTGTGTTATCTTTTGGCATCTCCTGTTGGCCACTTTCAATATGAGCTAATATACCAGGCAGACCTATAGGTCTGCATAGATAAGGTGAGCTCCCCTTCCTTGCCTCACCACCTGCATAGATAAGGTGAGCTCCCCTTCCTTGCTTCACCACCATCTCACTGGATTTTGCATTTCCAGTCAGTCAGTTAACATATATTTATGAAGCTTCTACCAGATGCCAGACCAGCAGATGATGAAGTAAACAGAAACATCAGATGGGGGTGGGGAAGGAACAGGGAATGTGGGGAGAGACCAAAATATTCAGGATCTCTCAAAGAGGGTGTCTATAAAATCTTTAGAAGGAAGAACAGAGCTGAAAAAATCTCAACCCATCTCTTCCAACCTGGGCTTACCCACCACCCCCACCAGCATAGAGGCACACAGGACTCCAAGCAGGTGTGAAAGAAACAAACAAAGGTGATACAGAATTGTGAGGCAGCTCCAGGGAGGCCAAGCAGGACAAAATCTGCTCTTGCAGAGAATAACACTTCTTCATTATCCAGTTTACAGATGGACCACCCAGAAAATCTGGGAGCAATTAGGAGGGGGAAAACTAATGGGAGGAGGGAGGGGTTGCTGAGAACGATGGGAGGCATGGAGTCCCAAAACTATCTTCTGCTAGGAACTTGAAAGTGAGGCAAGACACTGGGATCAGTGGAAAGAGTGTAACCAAGTGGGTTACACTCACATTCACACCGACCATAGCATCTGCTACAGAGCTGTGAAAGTTACAAAGTGATCGGAAAACAGATGTTACAACGTGTAGAAGGTAGGAAACCACACTTCAACTCTAATTGTCTTCTGATATCCATTTCAACATTTAAAAGTGAATTCTGAACAGAATAAGGGAATTTTACAAATTACATTCTTTTTATTAACAAGCAAAGATGGGCTCACATACTTTGGTAAACCGACTTGCATTTTGTAAAATATTTATGAATAAATAGTTCTATATATATAAAAACATGGGCTCGCATTCTCTTTCAAGGCTGGCAGCCCATGACATACGTCCACGTCATGACTCTCCTGCTAACCTGATGCCTAGCAGCAGACGTTCTGTGTTCCTGCCAGGGGATCAGGCAAGCTGCTGTGCTGTACATATTGTTTCATAAATCCTAACCCTTCTCCCCTCCAACTATTAGTCTTCATCTATAAGAGATGACGAGTCCACCTATTATAGGAATTATCTTGTTCAAAGCCACGTGGCTAATCAGTGGCTGAGCCAGAATTCAAATGCAGATCTCCGCGAAATGCATGCAACCCTCCAACCCGAGTGGGGTTTGCTCCCCGCACACAATCTGCCCTGCTCCTTTGCAGAGGCTGTCCCTCTGCCGGGAACACTCTCTCACCATTTCTGTCTACCAAGTTCTTGGCCTCCTCAAAGCCCTGTTTTCTATCCTGTCTCCGACACGAAGCCTTCCTTGCCCTCTTAAGCCAGATGGCCTCCTGGATTGGCGCCATTTCTGAGTGCCCTTGGTGCTACTGACCTCAGATCCATGCCTGTTTTAAGAACCAGCACGAGACCCTGCCCACATCAGATTGAGCATGTTAAAGTGTGTTCTTGTGCCACACGATACATAATGTTTTCATGTCCAATGTCTGCAAGGGGTTTTAGAATTCTGCTTTGAAATTCTCATTTCACTTAGAAATGACTTATGACCTCTCAGCAATCACTTGAGAATTCTTGAGACAGGAGAGTCTGTAAGTTGTTTTCAAATAACGACAGAACTTCTTGTGCTTATTAAGCCTAACAGTAATTAACACTGATAAGCATCTTGTATGAAGAGGGTTAAACATTTATTCATTTCAATTTGCAGAGGCTTTCCCTTCTTTTCAGAGCCTGTGACTATGTGTCTTCTCAGGTCCCAGGGAATTCTGTAGGTCCCTAAAATTCTAGCAGGTGCTCAGCACTGCGTTGGAAGTACCTAAGGAGCAGAGCAGCCCTGCCCCAGTTTGCGCCCTGCGCTGTCTTGCGTAAAGGTTATAGGCAGGTCTGCTGTAAGCCCAGCCCCTGCCTCGTACTCGGGGTTGTAAACTTACTGATTTTTATCTTGCGGACTGATACTTTCTTACAGTGACGAGCACAGCTGCTACATAATGAACACTATGGGCTCACTAATTTAAAAATAAGTCATAAATATATACAAAAACCACAACTTCAACTACATACTCTACAATCCTATTCCTAAAAGAGCGACAGTTATTGGAAATCATACTCTCAGTATTTCTCAAAATGTTTGGCTTCTCTTTCCTTTAAAAACAAATGCTTTGTCTTCACTGCTTTGAAAAATGGTACAAATACACAGACTCAAAACACACAGTAGGAATCTCTGCAAGTATTCAACATCTAGATTTTCTTTTTCATTAGCAGTTGGCTACACATTTCCTTCTAAGCAATAGGAGAGTGGTACTCAGTTTTTGAGACGTTGCATGTCTCTAACACAGCAACGCCTCTTTATTACCCTGCAAATGGTTTGTGGATCCAGGTGAATATCCTTTGGTATTATTTGGATTTTATTAAATGCAATCTGATAACATTTTAACATATGTGATTGAACAAAAACTGCTGACATGCCCAACTGCTAGGTATGGGGAAGAGGGGGCTGATTGATGCTCTACGAGAAACAAGGAGAACGAGCAGCCTCTCTTATCTCCATGAACTAGCCAGTATGTGACATGATACTTTCCCAACACCAGTAGAAAATAAGAATTTGTTAAAAACAAAACAACCCCCCCCCAGGTATACATGAAGTGAACTGTAACAAAACTTAGAAAAATAACATGCATTATTCAGCATGCAAACCTTCATGGGAGATACTCACCCATTAGTGTACTAATTGGGCCTGATAATCACCAGGCCTTGCTGTTAGATATACTCTTTGGTAATATTGCTAAAACTGAACTTTTCCACCTTAAGATAATATTGCTACTATTTTTGTTTTCAGCATCTGGCTTGTCTTGCCCATATCCAGACCCAGTAAAAACCCCAGTTTAGCCTGAGGGCAGGCCTGCTGACCCAGAAAGTTAGATTTCATATTGTCCCCAAGAGAATGTGATTTAAATCCCACTATGACTACATTTAGAGAATAACCACAATGCTTCAAACAGAGCACCCCATGCTCACATTGGAAGCCGAGAAGAGAGAAAGAAAGACCAGAAGGAACAGTGGGGATAAGGGATGGGGACCCCGTGTTCTTCAAATGGCCGCCGCACGAGGCTGCCTACCTCTTTCCGTTACTGTCCCGAAGCATGGCCTTCCCCATCACTCGGGACTTAGTTTCCAGCTCCTGCACCTCCTCCAGCAACGTTTTTTTGCAGGTGTGTTTGGCCCTGTGTCACAAAGAAAAGACAGTGAGAGCATGAGACATGAATTTTACTCAGCTGTAAAGATCAGTCGTTCCCCTCTTGGGCCACATCTGGATGCCCTCCGACTGGCTGAGGCTGAGGCTTAGCGTGTCATGGAGCATTTGAGGTCCCCATGCATGTCAAGAGCTCCACCTTCATAACCTGGGGAGTATCGCGAGCCTGGTAGAACATCAGAAGTCACCGTCCTAAACACCACTGCTTTTGCTGAAAGCGGGAAGCTCTGTCTGAGGACCCCAGCCATTCAGACTGAAGACTGGGGTTCCTGGATACGCGTACGTCCATCTCTAAAGCTTTTCACTGCAGGCCCTAACAACCAGCAGGCACTTTCAGTCCTCGCCCTAGTGGACGTGTGCTGGTCCCTTGGCCTTGTCTCCTCCTGTGATCAGAAAGTCTGCGGTGAGTAGCTTCTTCCCTCTGTCGAGTGTGAAAAGAGCCACTGCATCAGCAGGAATACGATTTTTTAATGCTAGAGACCAGGCTCTTTGTGCCAAACCCTTGACGTGAAATTTGGGGTCGACACAAGTATCCAGGCACAGCTTTCTCATCCCCCTCTTACACAGCCTTGCTGGGGGAGGAATGGGGGGTGGCGCACAGGGCATCATGGGTGTCAAACAACCAACGAAGTATCACAATCAAGCTGGCGTTTCTACCATAGCCTAGGACACGTCACTTGTCTGGAACTGTGGCTACCTGCAGCCCTTTTTCAGATTAAACTAAGAGGAATGCCTTACAATGTTTTACTAAACAGCTGGTCTCAGGGTCTTCCTAAGATCGAGACTAAACAGAAAGCTACTAGCTGGAAACAACAGAGGTGAAGAAAAGGCATTTAACAAGATACAGGTTAGAAACAGAAACAAAACAAAAAAAAACACGTTCATAACAGCAATACACGGCAGGTTTGCATATTTGAAAAGCCTTTCATTAGTTTCTGTATAGATGGCTATAAAGATCCTGCTAAACACCAGGGCTCCAAGGCAAAAGAAGAACAAAAACTAAGCGTGGATCTACATGGACACAGTGTCGAGAGACAATTCTGAAGACGTCTGCTGTTTTAGTGGAATCACACCGTCCCACCCACCCTCCACCTTCAAGGAAAGGACGTCTGTTAAGATAATGCCCAGTCATCCTGTAACACTCCCAGCTAATCTGTAATGGAGTATCAGCACTACCACACTGTATATGTGCCTGTCATTCCTTTTGCCCAAAGTAAACACGAGGACTTAACCACACGGGTTTTAACATATAATACCTTAATTACACCAAGCAGTGTCCCGAGACTCTGCGGTGATAAAAAATACTGCAGTTCAAAGCAGAGATGGTGGAATTTTAATTTAAACAATCAATTAGAGAAAACGTTTAACATTGTGTTGGGAAGAAGGCAGCCAAAAAGAATATTAAAACGTATACTGCTCAATATAATTGAATGTGCTGTGCCCCAAACTCTCCCTTTTGTCTCATGGGCTTATGGGGCTCTATTGATAACAAGCTGACTTAATGGCAACCCCCAACTCATTTGGATTTACCCCAGATACGCAGGTCCCCTGAGAACAGGTCTGGTTAGCCCTAAGCATGAGCTCTCTCATTTTTTCAGGACTGTGCTGGCTCCACCATCATCCTCTCTTTCTACCCTCTTTGCCCCCCCCCCCACACACACACAGAGCCAGCAGGGTTTATCTAGACCAGCTCCAGTGTTATCTTCGGGGCTGGGAGAGAAGGGCAACCGTAAGAAGTAGGCTGGGAAGAGGAAGGCTGGGCTGCGGGGTGCAGGGCACTGGAAATCTACAGATTACGTCAAGCGAAAAAAGAGTCTGCCCCACCTCAGAGGGAAATGATTGAACCATCTTGATGCAACTAAGCACTGTGCATACTCTCAGCAGAAGAACTGCATCCTTGTCCAAGAGCTACGTGGCAACTCTCCAGCGTGTCAGCAGGCCAGCCCCGTGAGCTAGCCTGGGAATGTGACCAGGATGTGAGGACACTGAATGGTAACACTGGGGACGGTTGGAGGAGAAGCGATGCTAGCAATTTAAAGCTGTTTTCTCAAGAATGTTGACCTAATAAGGCCTTAGTTAGGCAAATGATACTGAAATTTCCCCTGTCAGCGTCTACCTGTGAATTGACCAAAACCTAGCATGTCTAGGTTTAGAAAGCCAGTCTTGAAGCATCAGCCACTGGTATGTAATTTAGGTCTCACCAGGAGCTCGGGTTTGGCTTGTTGTGAGTCACAGTTTGGACAGAGTGAGCCCCATTATCTGTGAATGGCTTATCCCCAGTGGTCTAGGGCTTGCTTCATCTAATTCCATATCAAGAGACCAGAGGATCCCAGATGGGGCGGGGTGGGAGGTCCTTAGCCACTGCCAGAGGGTGTGAGATTCATCTGTGAGTCTTCAGATAGTGCTAAGGGTATCTTCAGGTTATTAGGGGACTTTTCAAATAAACAGATCAGTTTAGAATCTTGAACTTTTCATCTCTCTGTTTCTGAAGCTTTTTTCTTGGACTCTCTTTTGCATGGAAGGATAGCAAGTTACAAGGACATGTGGTTGATAATGAACACACAATGTGCTTCAAAAGAAATTAGTTTAGTAAGGAAAGTTTTTCAAAAACCAAGGCCCATTTATATACAGAAACTTCTTATTACCTTTTATTTCTATCTAACTGCCAATCTGGGATTATAATGAGGAAATGAAGTCATTCTGGAAATTGCTGAATGTATTGTGTGCTGACTGGTAGAGGATAGGAGACACAAGTTAGATAAGAGACTGGTTCCCATGTTCAGTGGCCTTGAGCTTTATATTAATTTTTATAAAGCAATACTGACAAATTTCTCTTAGATGAGAATAAGGACATGGCAGCTTACCTAAGAATGCTGTCATAGGTAAACATTTTGGAAGAGTGTAAGCTAAAGGATATTAAAATAGTTCGGGGCAATTTAAACTTCATGCTTCTAATAAAAATACTCATTAGCCAGGTATCACATATAATCAATCAATTATTTTAATAAAAGATGTATTAGTTTGGTCCCTCATGAAAACTCTGGTTAACAGGATAACAGAGTAGGTGTTTTATGGCATCCAACCGACTTAAGATAGTTTAATAATGGATCTTCATCCGGAAAGTTGACAGATTTCATGGAAAAAATGACCGAATTACCTCACGCTGCTTTTTTCTTACTCTTAACACTCCAGGTCCTGAAATGGAAGACAAAGACTTGGGGGAAGGAAGGGAAAAAGGCATAAAAACAGAACAACTCACTCTTTTTTTTGAGCACTCGTAGAAATATATATGAAATATATACTGTGCTGGAATTTAAAAGCTTTTTCGAAACAGTTAACCACCAAAATTCAGAACGAAACAAAAAATCCTTAAGATGGCCCAAGGCTGGGGGAAAGAACCATAAGGAAACCGTGAGCTTCCTGGCATCGCCCTGGGGCCACCACAGTAAAGCCCTTCAGGTGCACCTTAGTTCCCATCCCATTAATTTAAAACTCCTTCAGGTCCAAGGTGCATCAATAGCACATCATGTTCCAATAAGTATTTGACAATTTGAACCAAATGATGGGTGGAGCTGGACAACCAGGATTAATAATTTAGCTCAGTGTGCAGAAAGGAACAACCAAACGTGTTTTATAAAGTTGGGGTTCAGGAAGAGAACTCTGAGTTCAGTTTTGGGGCCTCCTCAGAGATAAGCATCTCATATTACACTTTTTTTTCTTGGGAGAAGACTGTGAACATACTTGGTTCACAACAAATCTCACAGCCTGCGAGTGTAATGTAAGATAAAAACTGGGCTCATGATCAGAGGAAAATGCCTAAATGAACTTGCAAGATGCTTGTTTTTGAGGAGAGAGGTGACTGTTGTTTACATGTCAAATATATATTACGAACTAAGCCCACACTTTGGGCAAATACTCCAGGTGAGAGTCAATATATGCCCTCCTCTATGCTCCCCCAAATAAAAAAATGAGGCAAAAATTCATTTCAGCACCCAGAGTCAGTTCTCCTTCCATCACCATATATTTGATCCCGTTTACCCTCATCTACCACCTCTCTCCTCCTTTACCTGGGTGGTGAATACATAATGTGATATATAGATGATGTATTTCAGAATTGTACACTTGAAACCTGTGTAGCTTTACTAACCATTGTCACCCCAATAAACTTTAATTACAAAAAATATAGTTTAAAAAATTCATTTTAGGAAGTGGCCCTGGAATTCAGAAGGCATGGGACCCTTCTGGCTTGGTCCAAAGCAGAGGCTCCTGGAAAGAGCTGTGTCCTGGGCCTGCGGTGTGGGGCCACAGGCAGGACAGCACTCATGCCCCCCTCCCTACCCCCCTCAACCACCAGGGCCTTCTTTACAGGGTCCCTACCCTGCTGGCAAGGTTCTTGGAAAGAAAGCAACTTTTACTCTTTCCATATGGTAGAGCTGGAAGCAGGGTCATTTGATTTATTCTCGTTAAAATGTAAATGATGCTAACAGTGCCAGCGGTGGGGAAGAGATACCATTCTTGCTTGAAGGAACAGATAATTTGCTTCATGATGATGGGGCAGGGGCGGGGAGAAGGACTTTTACTTGGAATGTATTGGAAAAGATCCAGAAAATAGACAAGGAGGCAGAGACACTGTAATCTGAAAACATTCTCTTTGAAACGGTAGAAAGATATTTCTGCTAACGTCTCACTTGGCAAATATACAGTCTCGATTAAAAAATTTTTTCATGATGCTAATTTAAGATAGTTGACTAAAATAGACTGAGATTAATTTATAATCAAATCACTATTTCAATCTCTGTAAAGTGAAAAGTCATCTGGTGTAGCCAAGACCTAAAACTAACTTGATTATCTTGCAAAATTGAAGAAATTCGGCAGGGTAATATAATGTGCCATGATTGAACTATGTGCTACAACAGAACTGACGTTTTCTTTTAGTGCACTTACTAGATTAAGAAAACATGCTTCCTGGCTATCATTCATTTCCAAGGATCCTAATTCTGCTATCTACAGAACACTGTTTTAGTGATAAATCAGGGCATTTAAAAAATTAAAATTATTTAATTTTTACTAAGACTTGTAAAACTTAGTGAGCAAAAGAAAAAAGCCACCCAAAATGTGTGCTATAAAATTCTCTCTTCTCCTCTCTCTCAGCATTAGGTATTACCGATTGTCAAGATGATGCCAAAATGAACACTCTTTCAAAAGACATCCTCAACTGTCAGGCAAGAACAATTCTCATTGAGTGTGGGAGGAAAGGAGAGAGGAAAATGAAATCTGATGTGTTTTCCTGGAAGGTTTGGATTAAAGTCTCAATTCTCTACCTCAGGGCCCCCAAATAATGATGCTTTGCCCAGAGTAAAGCCAAACCAAGAGTCTCCATTTTCAGGGAAGCTGGCAATTGCTTGTAGGAAGAACTCACCCAACACAGAAATCAATATTATCTCATTTGCAGCATTCCATCTTGTGCTCATGGATGAAAATAAGATTTACATTATCATGGAACTTAGTTGCTTTATTCACATTGTGCCCAAGATATTTCGGAAAGGATATGTTTTAAAATATATAAATAAAATGAAGCATGAATTATTTCTTGTTTAACCTACATTATAATTTCATCTTTGTGATTAATTTTCTCATAGACCTCCCTCTCTAGAAGAATTATATTTGAAGGATTCCTATGATGAATTATTTAGAAAAATGAAGACTACTTTATTCCAAGTATTTTATAATTTGAAATGACTTACATAGATACGATTTTCCTTTAAGCATGGGACTTAAAGCCAGGCTATATTTGTGATCACTTAGCATTGATTCTTAGATATTATATAAGGAAAAATGAATTTGAGTTCCTAAACCTGATGGAATGGGTCTGTACTTAGAAACTGTCCCTTATAATCATGTATGTCCCTACTGACCTTCACAGTCTGTCTTGGGATGCGTTTCTGTCTATATTCTCATACCAAGATGAAGCATGGGTTAAAAGGAAGAAAAAAACCCAAGCAATGTCCTTGTCATCCTTTGCTGGCAGGTGGCAGAAGACCTGTGTCTTCGGAAGTCCCATAGTATTTAATAGCTCATGAAAGACAATCATAGGGACAGATGAGCAAGACTTAGGGTTTTTATTTCGTTTCTCACTTACGCTTTCCATGCCACGTCCTCAATCAAACACGCAGTAGGAACCAGAAATAATCCCAACCAGAAATGTGCGGAGCTCAGGACCATTGTGGCCTACAAGAAACAGGAGTGACATGGGCATTAGTATTTTTTCTTTCAAAAAGATTTACTCAAGGTAAAATACCCTATAACCTAAAAGCAACAGAAAGTATTAAATTTGGTGAAAGTTAAAACCTCAGAAGAATGTCAAGGGGGCCTGATGGGCTGAGCACCTCTCCACAATTCCCATAAACTCTTGTCTCCATTCTTTTATTTTGACAAGGCTTTGCCCATCCTTTTATGAAGCACTTGAAGCCCCTTTCAGATCAAAATACTGTCCTAAATCCCTCCTATGGAGAAAGTATGTGGTGGGGCATCAGGTTTCTATGGTATAAACTTTAACCCGCTCATCCACCTCACTTATCCATCACTTCACAGTCCTTCACTGCTCATTCATCCAGGGAACTAATATCCTTGGAGCCAAGCACATTATTTCTCAACAGCCAGAAGGGGAGAAAGATGTACAGATTACAGTCTTTGCCTTTGTGGAAGTTAAAGTGTGTGGTAACACACACACACACACACACACACACACACACACAATTGTGTAGTGGAATCTACATGACACCGTGGAATACAATTGTCACGATCACATTCTTCAGGGCTTCAGAGGATGGCTAGAGGGCTGGGAAGACTTCTTAAAGCAACCAGAATGTGGGATGTGCCTGGAAAGATACACGGGATTAGACCAAATAGGTAGGGGTAGAGGGAGAGTGGTTCAAATGGAAGGATGGACGATGGGGAGCAGCCAGGAGCCCTGCGTTTGATGACACTGTTTCTGGCATGCTGAGTTGGAGGATGCCTGGGAGGAAACAGGAAGAGAGGGTTTTTGGAAACGGAGTTGTGGGCCAACTCAGACTCTCACAACAGAAGTGGGGTCTGGGGAGTAGAGCCCTTAGATTTAGGTTTTGAGTTAGCAAGGCCAGGAGCATGGAGCTGGCTGACAATTGGTGAGCTGGCCTAGAAGGATGGGCCATTTGGAAAAGGGACCCAGGTTAAACTGTGACAGGCCCCTTCAAGTTCATTGGTGTTCCTTTTCCGGAGTTCTCACCACAGGATTTCATTGGAATAGATAGGTTTTGCTATAACGCAGTCCAAAGTAGCGTAAGGCTTCCAGAGGGAGGACAGAGGCGGGGCTGAGGCACCAATAATGTCGGGCACCCTGGCAGGGACTTGGTGGGGCTGAGAAGCACGGGGGCCCCCAGTGTAGCCTAGCCCTCTTCACGCTGCACAGAAGTGGGTTCACCCCAGCCCTAGCATGGCACCAAAGCCTCAACTCACTCTTTGACTTTGATCTGCTCCAGTGGGGCGGCCGCACACTCCAAGGCCCTCGTGATGCCATCTAACCCCATCGGAGTCGGCATCCCTCTCACAGCTCCTCCACCCACATGCTCAGCCCGGGGCATCCACGCCCACGCCCATGCCTGACCACGCCTGTCTTGCCTCTGAACTCCATCACATAGCCCTGTTTGTGGTACTCAGAAGTTCTGACAATGGAACTGGGAAGCGGTGAGGTTTGGGGTTAGGCGACACTCCAGCCCTGGCCCTGGGGGACCTGCTTTCCTTTCTGAAGGAATGACTGGAAACCTTAAACACAGGTGGTTACACTTTGTCCCATCAATCACAGCTCTCAGAATTCATCGTAAGGAAATAAGTAGAGAAGCAAGCACAAGAATATTCACATAGTGCTGCACTATCAAGAAAAGTAAGAGGTAAATGTTCAAGAAAAGGATTTACTAAATAAGTATACTGTGGTCCATCCAACAGACTGCTATGCAGCTATTAAAGGGATATAGAATTACATTTGTTGAGACAGAGAGGTACCATGTTATGCTGCTAAGGAAAAATCTGGGCTCTGAGACAAGGTCTTATAGTGGCCTGACCATGGCCATGGATGTGTGGAAAAGGAAGATGATTGGCCCAAGCCTCCAATTGTGCTCAACATGTCATCTTTCCATGCAGGCCACCCACAAGGTATCACATCATTGTATTACTAATACATACGTCAACATTCATCTCTACATACCATACTTTTGGTAGCCCTGTTTCAGTATTTCCTCACCTTTAAGGGAGAGAACCCCCCCCCTTTTTTTTTGAGGGCAGTGTCACTGGCCCTCATATGTGGGACCCGAACCGGGGCCGCTGGCTTCCCAAGCCAGTGCTTAACCATCACGCCACTCAGCTGCCCCAGTATTTCCTCACCTTTAAAAAACACATCCCAGGACTTCAGAAAGAGTGGAGAGGCCCAGGCCTTGATGGACCTGAGTCTACCAACTCTGTGCATATGTGCATGCTGATAGGTTCAGGAAAAATGCATGGAGAGATATGTCAAACAGAGTACCTGGATACTACAAGTGCTGACTTTTACTTTCACATCTCTTTGGCTATCTCTAATTCCTGTTTTTTTCTATAGAAAACATATATTACTTACATGAAAGAAAAATTTAACTCCCCCTTCCTGCCCCCACAGCAAACTACAGGAAGGCATTGGATTAGCCAGCTGATTCTGCAGTCAGACTGGCCTCTGTGGCTGACAGGGTCCCCAGGAGCCCCACTGAGAGGACCCCCATGGGTTTTGCTCTTCCTACAAATGCCTTGGGTGGTGCGTGGCCCACAGGAGGAGACTTGTTCAAGCTATACTTGTGGGCTACATTCCAGGTCATCTGCTAGGTATACTGATCAAAGAATATGATCATTTAAAAATAAATTTTACAATCATAATGTCATATTTTAAATATATTATACAACTAGTCAGAACTTTTCGTTGCTGAGGGAAATAAGGAAAACGAACTTTGAAATGGCCTGTTGGAAATGTGAAGCCCATCCCAAATTAAGGTTATATGGAAATTTGCAAGTATTGTCGTTTTGCTGTTGGTTTTTAAAACCTGGAGCTGTGAAGACATGTATATAACGAATTCTAAAGATGTGTCTTCAGAAGCTTCTATCACTCTGATTTTCACAGATTCACAGAGGTCCAAATTCCTGTCTTTGCTAAAGCCGGAGCTTCAGTTATTTAAATTTACTTAGATTGTTCTTGTTCTCTTAGCATAACAAAAAAATGTTTATTGAGCTGAGCTAGGTGACAAATGGCACTTAATTACTCTCCCCTCCCCCTCACATATACTATTGAGTGAGGTTTTAAAACCATCCTTTTGATGTGGTAACAGTCCCTTTGGGAAGAATGCACCCCTCCATTAACAAGTTGTTAGCTAGCAATAACTATTAACCACTTAGGTGCCAAATGCATCAGGACCCACTGTGGCAAAGTAGAGGAAAGTGAGGCTCAGGTGGGTGCAATTACTTGATAAGTTAGGACACAAACTGGTGAGAGCTGGGATGGGATCGCCTGCCTCAAGTCAGACAAGAAGTATTAACTGGGGACACATCCCGCGGACTAATAACCCGGGATTAGTGCCTTCATTAGCTTCGGTGTGCTACAAATCACACACACATAGATCCATAGTGCCCAGGACCAGCCATCCATGACCATGGTGACGGAGCAGACAAGGTTTTAAAAAGGAGTCTGGCATAGCCCGAGCTAGGTAAGGCCAGTTTGTTCCCCAGTGTGGGGAGAAAAAGATGTGGTAGAGATGGAGGAGGCAACAGCTGGAGTGTGAGGAGAAGAAAACTAAGATTTCTTTGTGCATCACTTAATCCTTCATTGACCCATTTTGCAGAAGAAAAGTTCAGTCTGCAACTTCCCCAAAGGACCTGCAGCCAGAGAGTAGGGTCATTAAGATTCAAACTGAAGTCAGTTGGCCCCCAAGCCCTCCTTCCTCCTCTCAGCCTGAGGAGGGAGGTTCTCCCTTCCCCCACCTGCCCAGTCAGGGCGGAAGAGAACATCCCTAAGTTTAGAGACAGCACAACACTCAAAGCATAAGTACGACTTCAATGTAACACCAGAAACACCAGGCCCCAAACTCAACATTTACAGCGGAAGAAAATTTGGAGAGCTTGTTAAGTTACAAAAAGGAAAGGAAACATGAAGAAAAAAATAAATTCCCCAATCCCTCCAACCCAACCCAGCAACAACAACTAAATAAAACCCAAAATATAGCGACAGCTTCGTAAGAATACTGTACAAACTCTTCTCCTCAGCAGAAAATACCGTGGCCAGATAAAGTACTTTGTGAGACCACACTCACTTGCCATGGGAGAGAGGAAGCAAATTCCAGGCTGAAGTCCAGTTCTTCATTTCCTGTAATCATTCTTCCCCCATACAACATGCCTATAGCCTGGTGCCAATTTTAAATTTAGATTTACTGAAAAGGGGGAAAACAGCTCCTCTCAATATTTTGCAACGTCCTCAGCAGCACTCAGAAGTCCTGTGTGAATGCAAATGGATTTGCAAAAAAACAACCAAAGGATCCAAGAAGCACCGGACATCCCTCCGATAACTCAAATAACTAGTCCCACGCTCCCATTCCTGATATTTAAATGCCAACCCAGTGGCAGGTCTGCCTGCACGAAATTTAAAAATCGGTGGTAACATTCAAATTCTTCCCCAGCCCACAACGAGAAAGTATTTCCTCAATTTCCCAAACAGGCTGTGAAGAGGTTGAGTATTGTCACTGCAATTTGCTTACTTAAGATATTTACTAAAGAGAAAGGTGAGGGGTTTAGGTCCCTTGAATATATATATTTTTTTTCTGGTAGTGGTCATTTTTATTTTCCATTTTTTTCTGTTCAGTACCCCATTTTAGAGACCAAACGTTTGGTCTAACCAAAAAGCTGTATTGTGTCACCCAGAATGACCCCTGCACCCTGCTGTGCACTGGCTTCCAGCAGTAGTTTTTTGGATGAGAAGTCAGGTAGTTCTTAACATCCTGGTGTGGGAACTTAAAGCAGGGAACGTGGGACTGGGACACGGGACTCCCCAAGTTTAAAACTGGTGTTGTGTCATCTGTAGGCTCTTCTACTTTCAGGAACAATAAGAAGCAGTGTTCGCGGAGACATCTGTAGTCTCCATCTTCTCCATCGTGGGGGCAGCTGTCCCCCAGGAGTGATGGGGAAGGCTGTAGGGACACCATGGGACCAGCTCTGACTCTTCTCCCACAGAGGTGAGACTGCTGGCTTCCAGAAATTATGCCGTGGGTCTGTGTGTCTGTGACATAGTGTTGATATCGTGTGTTTATAGGCAACTCTAACAACCAGTATTGTGATTGTTAAAAGAGGCGCTGTGCTGACACAGCTCTCCACCTCCCTGAAGAGAAAGGTTAGATGCCCAACTGTTGCAACAACCCTGATAATTTAGAAAATTGGGCTCAATGTGAAAGCACAGTCTTTTGGAGAGAAGCCAATAAAGATGGCCCATCTCACTGATTCGCCATCTGAGTGGTGAGCCCCCGGAAGAGATGAGTGCCCCTCCTCATGAGTATGACCTGCTGACCCCTGCATCTAGAAGCCCAGAGGTGGCTCCAGGCACAGAGCCCAGGGCCCTGGAATAGACAGGTGCTGCTTTTGTGTCACTTAACTTACTCAGTGACTGCTGAATACATAGCCCTGTGGCACGGTCTGTGGGTCACCCACACTTCCTAAGGTAGAGTAAAGACGTGCTCTGCTCACTCCTCCCACAGACAGATGAAACCAAGGTCTCAAATCAAGAGCTTGGTGGAGGCACCACTGAGGAAGAGCATCTGAAAGGACCAAAGCAAGTGACCAGCAAATGTTTCTTGAAAGGCTGAGGGGCCCTGAGGATTTCTGTAGGAGGCTGGATTGCAGCATCTTTAAAAAGAGCACTGTTTTAGTTTGTTCAGGCTGCCATAACAGAATACCAGAGACTGTGGGGCTTAAACAATGGACATTTGTCCTCACAGTTCTGGAGGCTAAACGTCTGAGATTGGGTCCTAATATGGTTGGTTTCTCCTGAGGGCGCTCTTCCTGGTTTGTTGATGGTCTTCTCACTGTGTGCTCACATGGCCTCTGTGTGTCTGTGTGTGTGCATGTATACACATGGGGTGAAGGCGGAGCTAGCTCTCTGGCATCTCTTCTTATAAGGGCACTAATCCCATCAAGAGGGCCACACCCTTAAGATACCTTTTAAACCTAATTACTACCCAAAGGCTAATCTCCAAACACCTTCACAGCGGGGATCAGGGCTTCAACATATGAAGTTGCAGGGGGGAGGGGGAGGGGGCAGGGAACACAAGCATTCGATCCATAACAAACCTGGGCAGCCTGGGCAGGCTCCAATCCCAGCCCTGCCGTTTCTGCTAACCTAACCACTATGCCTCAGTTTCTTCCTCTGTAAAATGGGAAAAATACAATACTTATCTCATGAGGTTACTACTATGAAGCTTCAATGAATTAATAACTGTAAAGCAGTATAAAATAGTGCCTGGCACATAGGAAGTGCCATATCTGTTACCTAGAATTGATTTGTTTTAATGCTACCAGCATCACCACATATCTTATTTAGGAGTTGTCCATAGGGATGCCGAGTGTGATTCCTGGGTGGGTTTTGAGGGGAAGCTGGTTCCAGAAGATTCCATTCTGCTCCGCCCGTCAGGAAATGTTTACCCACTGTTGTATTGCTGTTCTCAGGTAGGTGTCGGTTTGAACTGCAGGCTGCAGAATTTCCAAATTATACTACAAACAAGTTGCTTATTGGGTAATAGGCAGCAAATGTTAATAGTGATGCAGATGGGAAGCTAAGATCTATTCTTTTTTTTTTTTTTTTTTTGAGGGCAGTGTCACTGGCCCTCACATGTGGGACGGAACCAGGGCCGCTGGCTTCCCAAGGCCAGCGCTTAACCACCGCGCCACTCGGCCAGCTCAGATCTATTCTTTATGCTCAAGTGTAAGCACTATTCACGGTGCTTCTGGCCGACATGCTGCCCTCTAATTTTAATCCATTAAGGTGGACGTCGTGTCATCACACCAGGTCAAGCTCTCCTCTTATCTCTCATCTCCACAGAATGGCACTCAGAGCCCAGGCTCAGCTGTTGCTATACGATGGTGAAGGATGTTCACCAATGACTCTGCACCCAGGTGGAAAAGAAAAAAAGAGTAGCTGCCAACTGCTATGAAAAATCTCCTCCATGGAGCCACATGCCCAAAGGCTAAATACAGTGCTGGCCTGAGTCACAGCCCTAGGGAGAGGCACATCCTCAACCCAAGTTGTGTTCCATGTCCTTAGCGGTTTCTACAGGGCTGAGAGGTGAGTGAGGTCTCCCCAGTCACATAGAAGTGAACGGCTGTAGAATAAGCAGCCCATGGCCATTTTCTTATCCTCAGCAAAGAATGAAAAGGATTTCGGGGCTAGAAGATCTTGGAAATCTTCTTGGCCCTCACTTTTTTCTGTTGACTCCCAGATGCAGGAACCACGAGCTGAAGACATATCATTGTTTCTGATGGTGACAAAGACTTCTCCCACCCCAGGGGGCTGGCATAAAGGGTATGGAAGGCAAACAGCAACCCAGGTGGCCTGAGAGGAGTGACCCTGGGAAGGACTATCTCCCCAGCGTTTCCATGTGACATTAATGAAGATGGAGACAACAGGAATTACAGAATTAATAGAAGGTATGTATACACACACACAAAATATGAGATCTTTAATCTCAGTGCAAAGTCCTTATCAATCACCCCTTTGGGTATTTAGAATACATTTCAAAATGCTAATGTGGCCTGGAAGATTTGCATATTCTGAGTACCAAGGTGGTGGCATTTACATAAAACCACAGATAAACAAGACACTTCCCACATCTTCAATCTCACCCAAGGGTTTGAAAAATAGATCATTTCATATTAAAACCAAGAATAGTTTCACAATAAACTTGAATGATTTCTTTTTCCCTAAACCTGGAGTCTTCAAATAAATATCATTTTTGAGATGCAACGCTACAGTGTATATCCCCAGCCCTCTGGGGGCGGTGGGCATATGTCTTCTCCCTCCTCCGAGGTGTTGGGTGTTTCATGGGCAAGTTTGAGGAGAGTGGAATTAACAGTCATGAATATTTATCTGGGTTTGAGAATAATTTAGACATTAGATGGCCCATCGGCAGGCATAGGACAGTCACAGGAGCAGTAAGCAGGGGTTAGGGGTGTACATGGAAGGGCTTGGGTCACCACGCACTTTACACCATGGTTTTGCTCAGGTCCAGGCTTCACTTGGCTCTCGCTGTGGGTCCAGATCTTTCTACTTTCCACTCTCCCCGATCTCCTGGGGTGATTCCCAATCTATGTCCCAGAATGAAGGAGTAGGAGAGGGGTTCTCAGGACAAGGCACACGTCCCCTTGGGGACACGGCCACTGTGCGCTGCCACCTCACTAAGTCCTAATAAACACTTACCGAGGAAGCAGCATTCCGGGACCCAACACAGCAGCCCTGGGTCCTTGGGTCCTTTTTGCTCTGGTTGGTGAGGGGGAGTCGGGGGGTTGGATTTTCTCTGCAGTGGAGTCTGGTGTTTAAGGGTGGAATTGCATGGGACGGACCCATGCTTCTGAGCCTTAGGCTGTAACACTTAAAGAAGTTAATTGACCTCTCCGTGCCTCAGTTTCCTCCTCTGTAAAACCCAAGTGGCAGTCGCACCTACCTCACAGAGCTGTCATGCCCCTCATACAGTCAGCAGTGTTCAGAACACATTTCATTTCACCCAAACCCCAAGAAGCCCTGGGCTAAACCTTCAAAAATAAGCACATACTTCTTCCTTCCTCCCCTGCTCCCCCAACCCCGAACATCTGTACCATTCCTTGTGCTGATCGTGAAACAGCTTTGACTGTAAAATGACTCAGATGGAGCAAATGAGCTCAGTGGCTGATGCACGGTACCCGGGCGTCTGTGCCGCTGCCAGCTGGCCGCCCGCCATGCATCCCTCAGCGGGCCTTCCCGGAGCAGAACAATCCGGGGACCCCTCAATGAGACATTTTCTCCAATGTTTTCTTTAACTCTGACAACTGCAACTGAAATTTAGCAGCAGCTCATGGGCCCCTGGGGTTCCTTCTACATATTTCTCTCTCTCTCTCTCTCTCTCTCTCTCTCTCTCTCTCTCTCTCTCTCTCTCTCTCTCTCTCTCTGTTACTTTTTACTGCTCCTCCAACACCAAAGTTCCCATTTGTTTTTGAACAGGTAAAGGTTCTTGGGGAGAAGTGGCTTGACTTAATAAAGCATTTCTGATAACCAAATTAATATCACAAAATATCCATTCCAAGTACCAAATTAAGAAATTAAAATAATGCTTTCTGCTTTCAAGTTGATTTCTTTCTCCACAAAACTGAAAACTTCAGTCACAACCAATCTGCCTTCCTTCTTCCAGGAGTTTCAAGCACTCGTTATGTGTCAACCTCTCAGTTACTTATGAGAGACACAAAGATGAAGCGAGCACCTCCTCCTTGTCACCTCCAGACGTCACCTACACACTGGCAGCAGGGAGTGCCAACTGTTAAACTACTTACTCGCCTCTGTATACATTGTTGGGAGCACACCAGGGTACACCAGCAGACCCTGCAGCAATTCCCAACTCCCAACAAGGGAATCCCAAATAATATACATGTCTATTATTCATAAAACCACCCTTCACTTCTTTCCAGCCCTTCACTAGCATTTCCTGTTTTCAGTAACACCACCACTGGCCTTGGGCACAAGTGAGAGGCAGGTCTTGGTTTCAGCTCCTCCTGTCTTCTATCGAACCTCCCTTCCTGGGTACTCCCACATATATTATTTCTAAGCCCCACAAGACCCCCTGCAATTCTTCAAAGCATCTGATAGGGCACTGACAGGTTAGAAAATAGTAATTTTTATAAAAGGGAAGTGACTTGAGTGAGCGGAGGAGGTCTCCAGTCAGCACACAATCTCTAGAAGATTTTCAGCTTGTGGATGCTTAGACTTAACCAAAGCAGAGGCCTTGTTATTCTAAGATGCTCCAGAGAGCCCGGGTTTCCTGCACAGGGATCCTGGGCCATTTCAGACACTCTCTAGGTTTAAAACCTGGAGTCAGATGCTCAGGTTCCTGTGAATGTGGCTAGTGGAGCATCACCCGGCCCCACTCTGCTCAGACCCTGCTGCTCAGATGCAACCCAGGAGGCTTTGGGCCTGGACACAAAAAGTCTCACATGACACCCCTTAATCTAGCAGTCAAGCATTCTGCCTATGGACGGGGGAAGGAGGGCTGGTCAGTGCCTGGCGCTACTCATCTAGGTGGAAAACATCCAACAATGTCCTGGTTCACACCACAGGCATACATCATTTCCAGGAAGACCACAGGCCTCAAAGTGAAAGGCAAAACGTTACAACCTTCAGAAGTAAAAGTAGGAGAATATCATTAGGACCTTGATTAGCTCTTAGAAAATGTGAAAATGGCTAAAACCATGAAGGAAAAGAGATGAATCTGACTGCAGTAAAATGGAAAAGTCCTGCACTAACAGACGCCACAAAGTCTAAAGAAAATCCCGCTTTCCAGTGTGTAGTTCATTCCTAGTTCTATAGGGAAACTCATTCATATCCACAAACAGATATGCATGTACAGGAATGTGCATTGTAGCATTTCTGGTAATTGCAAAAGAAACATAAATGTTTATCAATAAGAGAATAAATAAATTTTGGCATATTTATATAACTGAAAGAGCATTAAAATGAATGAACTACAATTATATCACTATGGATAAATGTCAAAAACAGTTTGGAAAAAAAACGCCCAAATAACCCAGTGTTGAGGGGAAAGGTGCATATGATACAATCTATATAAAGTTTCAGAACCCTGCAAAAATCAATGTTGTATACCATTTATATTTTCTATGGGTTTATACACACATAATACATGCGTGAAAATAGTAAACATTAAAGTAACAAGAGTATTTCTATGTCAAGGGGAATAATATTGGGAGGGCCACTGGGGGGACTCAAAATATGGTTAACATTTTATGTCTTTTCAAAAATATATGAAGCAAGTGATATATTAATACTTGAGTAGGTTGGGTACTTAATTCCATGACCTTTGTCTCTCCATGGGGATTGGTCACAATGTTGAAAAATTCCATTCTGAGGCCACAGCATATGGCGCTGTTGTGTGATACCCACACTAAGTGCTGCATTTAAAGGATGGGTCCACAGGTATGAATTCACAGAGGTTCAACTCAGTGTGTGATGCTGCTAGGACCACCTGGGGAACAAGAGGGGAAGTCCTTGTCCTCTAGCTGCTTTTGGTCACCGCAGGAGGAGTAGACAAGTAGTTCTAAGGCAAGTAGGGTATCACTAGTTCTATAAGAGAGCCACTGCGTGGGACCATTGTGATTCCATCCATTTGCAGGTGATGAGAAAACCTCTGGCCAGAAGACCAGGAATAAAGACCCAAGTAAGTATATTCTGCCAGAGAAAAATATGCTTGGGTTTAGGGCATGTGTAGAGAGGTAAGCCTAAAAAGGGAGGAAAAATGTTGGACTGGGGGGTTTAGATTTCACTCATGGACAACAAAAAGTCACAGAAGACATTTGGAACAAGGAACATCCATCAGGGCACCAGCTTAATGGAATGAGCGGAGTGTGGGCAGATCCTGGAAGGCCAAGGAAGGAGGCCTCTGAAGTCGCCATAGGGACAAAGGAGAGCCTCTATTGCTCAGAGGGCAGCAGAGAAGGGGGCAGCACAGGAGCTGGCCACGAATGGGAAGGTGGGACCTAAGGTTCTGAGGCCGAGTGGCTAACTTTCAGGAAGTTCTGGTTTTGGAAAGTGGCTGAGAAAATGTGGGTGTGGGAGTTAAAATAAAGATGCACATGTGGAGACTGGTGGGGACAGCTGTGACAATGAGGAAAGAGCTATATTTACTCTGTGCTGCCCGTGTGCCAGGGAGCATTCTCATCTTCCCAACAATGCCATGAGGTAGCACTAGTGTCATTCCTGTCCTAGAGATGAAGTAACTCAGGCAAGCAAGATCAAGTAACTCGGCCAGGTTCACACAGCTGGCACGTGGCACAGTCAGGGTTGGAACCCAGCTATCTGACCCCAGAGCTTAAGCTCTCTCACAAGAAAGGTGGGCTGACCTATATAATTGTGGTCATTTATACCACAGTGATGGGTAAACCTGTGACCAAAGAAAGATAACACATGGTAAGAAAGGCCTGAGATTAGAATCTGGGTTACACCTGTTTTAGCAGAAAGAAAGGTAGCAGAAAGAAAATGAGTCAGGGTTCAATTAAGTGTTAGTCAGGGAGGAGGAAGACCCAGGATGGAGCTATACTTTGAAGGTAAGGATATTTGAGGGAAGATGGGGAGGATGATAGGGGATATAACAAAATGCATGAGTAAATGAGGGGAGGAAGGAAGTTCTGCCAGAATGATGAGCTGGCAGTGGGGATTGAGAAAGAATCTTGAAATGTGAAAAAATTAAGAGGGAAACTGGTGAAGGGTGGTCCCAGGGTGAGAGGGGAAGACATCAAGAGCCAAGTTGGAAGACATGCTTTGGAAGTTCAAGGGCCTATTTGGTAACTCAGAGACGGAGGAAGGTAGCATGAGTAGATGGTGATTTGAAGAGATTTCTGAGTGGCCAGGAGACAGAAATCGATGGGAAGTGACCTGAATTTCCATGAATCAGTAGAAGGTGAGATCATGCATTCAGAACAAAGTAGTCTGAGGCTATAGAGGAGGGAAAAATCTTTGAAAATGCTGCTTGGAGAACAGGAAGTCAGATAAATAAACCTAACAATACCAATGAGAGCCCAATTCCTAGCATGAACAGATGAATTTGATGAGGATACAAATCATGTGACTTTCTCTGAAAATGCTGACACCCTAAGAGCACAGAGCTAAGCAAGCAGATTGTGGGGAGTGACAAGGTAGAAAAATCAGAACCAAGAAGGAAAAGGGAATTAAGGAGGGGAATGAATGACCCACTTAAATAATTGATTTTGGAGCCCAGCTTGGAAAAAGGAAAATGGCGGCTGGGAGAACTGGTAAGAGTATATTCATAGAGTATCTACTGGACACCAACTATAAGGCAGGGATAGTGATAATGGCAGTGAAGGTAAAACAGAAGGTTCAGCAGGAACAAAAGCCTAGACACAGCAGAACAGGGCTTGCTGTGAGCCCAGGGGAATCCGGTTCTAAGATCACATAGAAGACACAGATTTCAGTGACCAGGTGGTGGAGGTATAGCCTTGCCAAGGACTCAGGCAGTGGCTGCAGAGAAGGGCCTCACAGGCCCTAAAGAAATCATAGGATTACGAAGATATGATAAACGTCCACCCACATATGTAGGAAAATCCCCAACAATGTAGGAAAAGTCAGGAGGAAAAATCAGTGTGCTGCTCTGGGCAAGGTAGAAAGCTCTATAAGCAGACACATGAACTAGAAGAGAAATGGCCTGGACGATGCTTCAGGAAGGAGTATGTGGACTCCTACACCCTGCCTAAGTCTCAAGTGGGAGCTACATTGGAATATATATCGTATAAATCGACTGAAAATGCCTTTTTTTTAAAAAGCAAACAACGAACCAGATCAGTAGATAGAATGCTTTCAAGGGAAAACTGTATTTTAGCTCCTGTAATGAGCCCAGTAAGAGAAAGGGGTGTACAGAGAGGGACAATGGATGGGAACTGGGCAAAAACAAGCGTAAAAGGAGCACGTTAGAGACACGGAGTAGTTTGCATGAGGAAAGCAAAGCAAAGGAGAAATGAGAAACCAGAGTGGGGACATACTCAAGTCCAACACATTGTCTCGGGAACGTACTATAGACTTCCTTCCATGGACCCGGGACACTCATGACTTCTTTACAATTGTTAAGAAATGTGTGTATCTTCCTCGCTCATTTGGTGAACAACTGGACTTTGAATTGAAGCCTGTCTCCTTCTCTGCTCTATTCTAAGGTACATGAGCAGCTTGGGCTCAAAAGCTCCTGGGTGACTTGTGAAAAGAGCAGGCAATCCATTACATGTCCTGTTTGCACCTTTGTTCCCATTACAACCGTAATTCAGACGAAACACATACACATACATGCATGTTTAGGTGTGAAAGTTAACACCATCTACAGTAATATGAAATACTACGTATGTGCAATGGGGTTAATTTACAGTTACTGAGGGATACATAACTCTGTAATTTCCTGGCTTTGGTCTGTAGAGTTTTTCAGACTCAACATTTTATTAACTTTTCCTTTAAACCAGCTATCTGTCTTTTGGCTAGTATTCCCCATCGTGTTAGCTCGCATATTTCCAAGCTGAATATCATGTTGTAAAAGTCTGTCCATTTCCTCTCCTCTCTCTCAGTCCATCTGTATTTTTCACATCTACCCTCCTGGGTCCTCACCTTTTTTTTTGGCTCTGCAAATTTAATTAATGCACTTTTGACTTTCTTTACCAAGTCACTTGAAAATTTACATAAAACAGATCCAATTTTTTTCATCATACTCTAATAGAAACACTTCAGCGACATTTCCCTTTCCCATATATTTCAATTTGTCTTTTCAATGCAGTTTCCTTAGTTTAAAAATTCTTAGCTACAACCAAACGTGATTTCTTCTGACTGATCGTTCTAAGAGGCCTTCTACATTTGCAGTGTTCCACCATGTTAAAATCGGGTTAATATGTAAATAACATCTGATAGCATATGCTCTTCATAAAATTATCCAGACCTTCTTATATCTTTGTTTTCTGTAATGCTGTTGAAGGCTCTGAGGGATTTCTTTTGCTTTTATAGAACTGTCTTCTTACATTTCTATTAATTTGGGGGAAATAAAGATGTTTTCAGATGAGAAGCAAAATACAATAATTAGCCTTTCTTTTCCCCATTAGAAGAAAACCAGTGAAGTTACTTTGAGCGGCTGTTTTGTTTTGTTTTAAAGAAAGAACTCCTAGCTGATTGAATAAATGAATTCTCCAAATGCATTTGAGATTTTTAATCATAGAATATTTATTGCAAGGATCCACTTTGTTTTTCCTCATATTTTTACTTACTTGCTATGATATTTAATGCCAATTAAACACATTTTTTTTTGTTTCCTTTATCTCTTCTTTCTTTAAAAACATTAGTAAGCTACTATCAATTCCTTTGTTCTCCATATTAACTACTGGCTTTCTGCCTAGCAGAAACATTTATGCTTACCCTCAGAAAAAGCAACATTCTTGGAAAAAACAAAACCAAAACCAAAATCAAATCAACTGTAAGGCAGTAACAGATGAGATTGAATCTTTGCTTGCAATTCTTTCTACTGAAATCCTTAACAGGCTACAAATACGTTGGCAATGAAATCAGCGGAGGAGAAAAATCTGAAAAACGTTTTCCGAATTTGATTCTCCTTAGAATCCCTATTTAAACACTTTGCCTTATTTCTAAATTTTTCTTACATGACCCTTACTAGTCAAGGCGATTCGCACTCTACCATCCCTTTCTTTGTGGCTCTGTAAATAACCTAATTTTAAAACCAATGACACTTACTGAAACGTACCAGCCAATATATTTGGATTGTTATGAGAAGTATCAAACTGAAGTTCATTACATCTGCAGAGAGCAACCCGGAAACACATAAGAAAAAAGGAAGTCTTTGGTTAGCTTTCCAGGGAGCAGTGCTACAGTAAGACTTGAGGGTCACAGGCGGTCCACAGAGCGGACAGTAAAATTTTCCCAAGCAATAAGTGTCCTTAGCTTTGGATTTCCAATGCATAGCGTCTGAATAGTGAGCTGAGCTGAGGGTCAGACAGTACCATTGGTGGAGCAGCTAGACAAAGAAATTCCAGGACAGCCAGAAATGGTCGGGAAAAAATAGCTGTGTTATATTGGGATAAATCAAGCCCAGGCTTAAAGGAATTTTCCCAAGGCGGGGGGTGGGCAGGGGCCACCAACCTTCCTGTTCTGCAAACTGTCTTCCACTGAGTCACTATGGAACTAATCAGAGGATTCTACTGTGACAAGTCAGTGTCATGATCCCACTAATTAATTCATAGATTAAAACTTTAATGAAAATTTGTGGGATCAGGATTTCTTCCCTTATCCATTCAGCTGGACTTCATGATGATGATTTACTAGTTTTCTTTCAATTAAAGGACACCAGGAAAACATTTGTTTGGAGTCCTGGTTCGCAGGCCCACTGAGGTTTGTTTCATAGAACTTCTCACTGATGGTTCAGCGGGGCCTGTCTGCATCTCGCAATGAATTACTTCCGCAGGCACTCGGGCCCACAGCCTCCCCGAAGTCTTCCTTATAATCCCCAACATCTGTTCTATGTCCAGTGCTGACCAACGTGGGAATCAGCAAGTATTGGCTGTCAGGATCAGCACACATGAGCAAACATGCTCGCACAGCGTCAGCTGGCCCTGTGATTTCAGCTGAACACACAGAACGGAAGTGAGGCTCTAGTCTGAGCCATTTGCGACATAGAGGAAACACCTGCTTAGAACCCATCCAAAATAAATGTGTGTTGAGTATCTTGAGGAGCTGAGGTTGATGGCGGCAGTTCAAGTTACAGGGCCCCAGGTATATTGCATACCCCAAATTCCTAGAGTTCATGCTAACATGTACTTTCCTAATTTCTGATGGAGGAAGGTCTATTCAAAGGTGGTTTGCATCTTATTCCTTTTTGGGTAATATGAAAAATTTCAGGAAATCCATAGCTTCAGCCTCAATCAAATGACCCCTATTACCTTAGTTTGGACTCAAGCCTAATACCTACCATTAAAAAAACAAACAAAAATAAGAAAATATAGTATGCTGTTTTTAATATAATGTTTGATTTATTTGGGAGAATACTATGGTCCAAAGTAAAAAGGAATCTTTGTATCAGTGAATTACACTATAATAATGAGTCACTTCTCCACTTCTACCTAATTGATGGCCCAGCTGGGGAATGGGACCAAACTCATTCAAGTTTGATCATCAGTGGAGATAGTTTATTTTATTTGCAGTATTGCTTTCCAGTATAGAATAATGAGTGAATATGAAACAAAAAGGCAACAGAATTTAACATAAAACACCAAATGAGACAACGCATCCTTCAGGTAGGCAGTTCGCCTAACTCACCATAAACTAATATGGTGATTTTAATGATTAAATGATAATCTCCTTGAGCCTAAGTTTACGAATCTGTAAAATGGGGCTACTGATCCATGCAGGATGGTTGTTGGGCATCCTATAACATATATAAATAGCCTAGTATAATACTTGGCACTGGAATTTTTAGTACATTGCAAAATTTGGCACAATCTAATCTAGAATGGTATTTGAGGCCACTCATTGTCAGGTCCATGTCTGCCATTCACGACCCTGTTCTTGGCTTCCCATCACCAGCACCTTGCACTCCAGCCATGGCAAATTGCCTGCATTTCTCCAAATCCTTAATATTCTTATTTTTTTGGCCTTTGCCTAGCTTGGCCTTAGCTCAGCAGATGGTACCCCACTCTGTTATTCTTCTAAAAATTCCTCTTTCTTCTTCTAGATCCAGGTTAAATATCATCTCCTCAAATTCTCTGGGCAGAATTATATGTTTCATCCCCCATGTTCCTCTATAATGATTAAAATCTATTGCTACCATTTTTTGCATGACTACCATTTGTCAAGCACTATATTAGTCACTGGTCTTTCCTAATTTAACACACACAGATAACCCTACAACAATAACATTATCCTCCAAAATAGACATGAAAAGTTTGGTTCAGAGAGGTCATGTGATCTTGCTAAGCTAACATCTGCTCCAGTCCTAGAGGCCCCAAAGAGCGTGTGCTTGCTTTATGCTCAGTGTTCAGCTTACTTGTTTACTCATCTTCATCATTAGATTGAAAGCCTCCTAAGGGTCGGGATGTGTTCTCCACATTCTTTTATCTACAGCAGCTGTAATGTCACAGGCAGCCACTTATTAATAGATTCACTAGTGACAATGAAGGTGAAACCACATTCTACATGGGCTACCTATATGCACCACAAATCTTATATTGTCTACTGTTGGGAGGTAAACATCTGGAAAGGAAGTTAAGGCCCAGCATGTGAGTACCATCCAAGTAACACCTGTTTATAAAACTTTAGCAACTGATTATTTTCATCCCGACTCACAAGGATTCTTTAATTGACATCAGGAAAACCTTTCCTCTTGGGTGGCTTTCCAGCAGTTCGATATGAGGTTGGGTCTTCAGCACATGGGTCCCTTCTGAGCTGGTTAGCTAGACCCATGCAGTCTGTGAGGGCCCTGCAGCGTGCTCACAATCAGGACAGACCACCTCGGCCCCGGGAGACATGGCTGCTTGCTGTTCAGTATTGCATGGCTGCAATCCTGACTCTGAGTGCTATCTACGGAGGGAGAGTCCCATAATGTAATGACAAGCTCACTGCAGCTGAGCTTACTGCAGTGGTCCTTGTCACTTAAAATGCCTGCTGGGAAAGCCAGTCATGTGGACAGATACTCCATGAATCTCCTCTGTGTGTATGTGGAGCTGCCCATGTGACCTTGGAGATCTTCTCAGACTGGGTCTACTGCATGCATTTGGGGGGATGCATGACACCCCAACCACCACCTCCCCCCTATCTTCCCTGATCCACTGGCTGCAGCTAAGAGGGATGTGCCTACCTATGTGCTGGGGTAATTGTGATACTTGTTGCTATTTACTGACCACTCATCCTGACCCAGGCATTGTGCTCAGTGTTTTAACATGAATTCCTTTATTGAATTAACAGTTTCCACCACCCCAATCTCCATTTTGCAGATAATATAACAACGCATTAAGAGATTAGGTGACTTGTCTAAGAAGTGGTCTAGCTGGGGGAAATCCTGTGCTCTGAACCGCTGAGCTGTGCTGCCTCTGAGGCAGCCCTGCGTCTTATTAAAGCAAAGACCATCCATGAAAAGTGGAAAGGAATCCAAGAACAGGACTGCCAAACCAGGCAGAAAAATTGGGCTGGCCCTGCTGTGTAATCCGGTATCAGCGGAAGGAGAAGCTGAATAAACAGAAGTTGGAGTAAAAGTTCATGCACAGCCCACAATACTGCACCGGTAATGGGGAGCCTCAACAAGAAGATGAAAAGTGAAGTTTGGGGAGCATTAAATATGGCTCCTCTCATGCCTAAACCCCATGGTTGACTTCCTCAGCAGGCTATGAACAGTCAAAACACCCAGGACAAATCCCATAAGCATATGTAATTGAATAATCCAGATTCCATTTGCTTGGGTTTTTGAAGCATCAAAACAGTTCTTTTCTCTGCTTATTTTGGCTCCCCTGCAGTTTTAATTAAGCCTTCCAAGGCTCACAAGCATATTAAAATTAGGCAGAAAGAAAACCTGCGGCCTTTGATGCGATGACCACACGTGTAAGTCTTCCGGATAGATCTTTGCTCAGCAGCTACCGCCAATGCTCAGAGTCCACCCACAGGCAGAATTTTCTCTTTATTTCCCTTTGTGGGGAGGAGGCAGTGATGGAAACGTTTCTTTTTTGTGGGAAGCTGCGACAAAACAGGCAGCAGGGAATCCCCTGGCAGACTGGTGTTTCTGCTTTGACCAATCCCAAGAGACTGGGGTGGGGGTGGGGGTGGCTCTTTTCCAGTCACCACATTGGGGCCTCTTTCCTTTCCATTCCTTTCTGAGTGTATTCAGCACAGCATCCCCTCGCCAGCCAAGCCAGGACACGATACTGCTGCTTTTTTCCTCCTTTAGAGGAATGGAGTCATGTCATGCTCACACCTTGTAGGCAACTTTATTATAATAAACCTAAACTCTGCCTCTATCCTTTTTTGGATGCCACTCAGAGCTTTTATCAAATATCTTCTCTGGGTTGGCCAAGAACGTCAAGCTTCTTCTCCCAAATTACCTCAGACAGATCGCTCAGCCCCCTCCCTGCCTGGATAGTCTGCGGAGCACTCACTGCCTCAGCCCACCTGTTTATCCAGCACGTCCACCAACTGAGGCCTGTGCTCGGCAGCACGAGGGGCACCCAGACTAAAGGAACACAATCGTTCTCCAGCGTCTCACATTCAAGTTCAGGAGAGAAAAAGCACACCAAACTTCTGCGGAGCATAGGATAAGAGCCAACATGAAGACACAGCCATGGACTATGGGGGAGCAGGGGTGGTAGAGATCACTCTGGTTGGGGACAAATCCCAAACTCATCATAGAGTGACATGAATTGTAAAGAATGGGTAGGGTTTCCATATAAAAGAATGGAAATAGGAGGGGACTCCAGAAGCGACAAAGGTGTGCAGGTGGCAGGTGGCAATGAAGAGTTCCATGGGTGTTGGACACACCCATATGTGGGAGTTGCAAGGGAAGAGGCAGGAAGGGTTGGCTGAAGTCAGACCCTAGCAGACTTTGAACAAGAGGCCAAGGAGCTGAGATTCTATCTGACAGGCAATGAGATAGCACCGAGCCTCCATGTGCTATCCATCCAGAAACTACTTCTGAGCCCGTTATGTGTAAGGCACTGAGATAGTTGCTGGGCACACAAAGACAAAACGGTGTAAATTCATCATCTCAAGGTGCTTACATTCTAGGGCTGGGCTAAGGTGGGGTGGGGTGGGACATTAAACAAACAGCACAATGGCATTCCTATCATCAATGGCAATGAAGGAAAAGACTCTGCTGAGGGGACCTAGGGCTTCTCTTAAGAATCATCATTTGAGCTGAGCCCAAAAGAAAGGGTAGAAATTGGTGAGAAAGTGGGGCAATGGGTGAGGAGTGCTGCACACTGAAAGAACAGCATATGCAAAGGTCCTGGGGTGGGAAAGACTTGAGTGCACATGAGGAACTAAAGGAGCAGATGGCCTGACAGTGCTTTACAATGAAGCTGCCAATGTGGATGGGGCTAGATCAGCCTGGGCCTTGTTTGTCATGCACAGGATTTGGGTTTTAAATAAAATTCTAAATCATTAATGGATTTGAAAGAGGAGAGGGGCATAATGTGACTTGCATCATTAAAAGAACATTCCAGATGCAGGGCAAAAAACAAGAGAGAGAAACAAGATTAGAAGCAGAGAGCCAATGTGGAGGTAACAATGCAGTGATAGGTGCAGCTTGTGCTGGGTGATGGCGTGGGGATAAGGGTAAATGGGCAGAATGGGAAGATATTTAGGAGGAATAATGAATAGGAAGGACTTAGTGATGGGTTGGGTGTGGGGTTGATGAGAGGAGGTGCCAAGGTGGTGATCTATATTAGGATAGGGTGAAATAGAAAAACTAATTAGGATATTCCTACACTTAAGGGTAGCACTGAAAATAGAAATTACAGAAAAAGTTTGAGAAATTTTGTTGAGAGAAAATCGATAAATTTGATGCTTGAATATAGCATTTCAGGGAAGAGGATGAGGAAGATTCAAGGATGACTTGAGGTGAAGATCTGCAAACTAGCAGTTGGAAACACAGACCAGTTTCAACATTGGGCCAAAGCGGAACAGATTTGGGAATTATTCACACAGAAGAAGTATTTCAAGCTGGGTGCGGAGTAGATGAGACAAGCAAGGGAGAAAGTAGAGAGAAGAAAAATGTGACAAAACCTTGAGGAACCCTTACATTTTAAGGAACAAAGAAGAAAAAGAAACAGTTTAGAAGCAGGAGCACAGAACTACAACATGGCGGGACAAGACAAACGTAGCAAAAGCTGTAGAGAGGTGAGGAAGATAAATACCCACGGGTTCCAGAGGCTAGAACAACAGTTAGGACCTGAGAGAGGAAAGTTAAGTGAGGCTTAAGCCCAGTGCAGAGGGAGTACAGAAATGTGTGGGAGGGGAAGGGCAAGAGTGTAGGTTCCTCTTTCCATAAGCTTGGGAGTGAAATAGAGCCCAGGGTAATTTAAGGGGAGGAAAACAAGGACAAGGGAAATGTTTGGGGACCTCATAGTAGGGAATACGCCAGTGAAGACAGTTTAAAAATGTACAAGTCCCAGGATTAGGCAAGGGTTTTATAATTGTTTTGTTTGGGGGAGAAGGAGCATCAGGTTGTGTTTGTGTGTAACTAAAAATTCATCTAACGGTGGTTCCAACAACAAACAATGGCTGATTTTTCTACCAAAATATCTGTGGAAGTGGGTATTTGCTTCACAGTGCTATCAGGTACCCTGGCTTTTAGGATCCTTCAGCACCACCCTCAGTGTTGGCTTTCTTTCCTCTTATTTGTGGATTCATAGTCCCAAGATTGCTGCTATAGCAACAGGCATTATATTTGCCTTCAAGGGAGGAGGAGGAGAGAGCCCCACCCAGCTCCACCCTCAGGCTGGAGGCCCCTGGCCAACCCCCTTAGTGCCCTACTGACTAATTCTGGCTAACAGGGCCCCTTACAGCTACAGGGGAGTCTGGGGACCCAAATGTCTTTCATTTCAGCATCCCTAGTGGGAAGTGGTAGGAATGAAAGTGGTTGTTAATGGTGTCTGAGTCAGCCACAGCGACTTAGAATGTCATCTAGGGAAGAAGTAGTTAGTGTTAAGCATATAGAGAAATTATACAGTTCCTGAGAAAGAGATGATAGATGATGCAGATGAATTTAGAGAAAGAGAAACATGAAGCAAAAGGTGTGTGAGACAGCTTGATCATCAGGGTGGGATATGGGACAATCCTCTGATGAAGCAGGAGTGAGGCAGAGAGGGAGAAAGGGAGAGCAGGACTACCATCAGCCCAGAATTAGTGAACTTGGAAATGTCACCTTGGGCAACATGGTAGAGAATCAACAAAATGGGTGATCAATAGGGGTTCACTCCAACACATGAAACCTAGAACAATGTTCTCTTATTGAAACACCACTTCTGATGATCAGTTTTCTTTTAATTACTCAGAATAAGCATTTTAGTTTTCTTAAAAGGTTGACTTTCAACTTTGTGGAACATTCTTGCTCTATATAGCCCTTGAAATGCTTAAGGGACTGGCTGAGATAATTTTTGAGAGGTAAATATCAATGCAGGCTTACTGTAAAGGAAGGAGAGAGGACTGAAATACTCTCAACAATTTCCACTTGAACACAGAGAATTAAACTGAGTTAAGTAATCCTTCTACATTCTTCAGTGACAGAAATGATGTAATTTTGAATCAATTGAAAGGATTCTAGTATCTATTATTCCAAAGGGAGTCTTTAAATATGCATGTCTGCTGACTCCTTGCCTCTTTCTTAAAACAGGCCCCCAGCCATCTGCTTTGGGAAGCCCAAAAGTGTCAAGGAGGTTGTTACTTCTGCCAAGCTGAAGCTATTTCCAATGGACAGGGAGAAAATGTGGGCTTGTAGAATCTACCAATTGTTTTCTCTGGGGTTTGAAACCATAACATTTCCATTCAGAGGAAATAGGCTAGGATGTTTATTTTTTCAAATTTCATGAATATTAAAAGCACCATAATTGAAGCCAAAACATAAGGAAAATGAACGCAGTGATACCAAGTGTGGGTGTTCTGCTTTCAAAGCAGTCCTCATCAGTGTAAAATGTTTGAAGCAAAAGAAGATAAATGGTATAAACATAAAGCTAAATCAAATACAGTTTTGGAGACGAAGCGATCACCATTTTATCTGGGCTTTTGCCATACTCTAAAGAAGGCAGCATGAGAAAGAAAAGTATTGTTACATGAGTGGCCCACAGAGAAGAATGAATAGACATTATGGAAAAATCCCATGTGCCAATTCTTTTTTAAAGGCTCAGATTTATTCAGCCTGGATACACCATGAACCTCTGAGGATTTGCTTATCTTGAACTTAATGTGAAGAACTAATAACCAGTGAGTGGCTTAGATAAGACCTTATGAATATTCAAACCTTTTAAATGTTTGCATGTCAAGACACATATTTCTCAACATGAACTCACCTCCTACAGCACACATCATATTATTTCTTTGCCTACCCTGCTGGTCCAAGAGTAGCTGTACAGTTGGAGAAACACTAACTGGCATCGGGACAAAAAAAGCTCAGAATGCTGACATGGATGTCTACGGGGCTATTTTGGGATCGACAATTATTCAGGGCTCCCCCAAAAGTCAAACCTGATTTATTTTTGAAGAGAAAAAACAAACACTGAACTCACTTCTGAAATGAAGAAGCCATCACATTTTGTTCAGTCAAGGTGATAAAATATAGATTCTTAACCTTTTTGTTAAACGTTCCTTTCAGTGTTTTGAGTAGTCAAGGAGGTGTAAATATGATGACAGTGGGTTCATGAGAAATAGCAGCCACGCTGTGGGGATGGGGAGAACAAGACCGAACCAGCATCATGCACTTGTAGTAAAACAAATTGAGTATGTGAGACATGGGAAAAGGAAGAAGGTGGAAGAATAGGGAGTAGGCAGAAGGAAACAAAATACAAACTAAGAAAAGGAAAGGGGAAAGGAAGAGAAGGATGCCCAGGAGAATCAAAGGAAAGTGTGTTGTCTATTGTTCTGTGGTCCTCTATGGCTTTCTGGCATCAAGGTAAATTACTACCAAGTTTTATTCAGTTCATTAGTTCATTCTTTCAAACATTTCTGACAGTTAACACAATACAAATTATATTAGCTCTGCAATAATGTAAAATGTAATTTTTTTGTGACTGGTAACAATTTATTTTTTATTTTCAAACTTTAAGCTTATTTTTTGAGATGCATTCCATCAATGATGTGATTCTCACTCATTCATTTAGCAACACGGCCACTGAATACCTATTATATGCCAGACACACTATGACATGCTGGAGATACAGCGGGCGAATATGGGAGACACAGGTCATATCCTCCGGAGCCTCCTGTGCATTGGGGAAAGAAAGATGTGAATGATAAGTGCCACAAAAGTGACAAAGTGGACAACAGGCTGCTTTGGGAGTTGATGGCAGTTGAAGGGAGGAGTAAGGAACAATCAGGAAAGACCCTCCTGAAAAGCCACTTTCCAGCACAAGCTTGATGGATGAGTGGGAGTTGATTAGTTGAACAGGGGAGGAGGCATGTTATTAGGAGACATGGAAGACCCTGGTCCAGGCATGAGCAAAGCCCCAGCAACTGGAGAGAGGCTGGAGCATTCGAGGAACTATGGTGGCAGAGCAGAGGCGTAAGGGGGAGTTGACGCAAAGAAACTTAAGGGTTTTAAGCAGCAAAATGACACACTCAGATTTACATTTAAGAAAGATGATTTAACCATAGAAATGTCTTATAACAATTCAGAACTTTAGCCTGTAATCTTCAATTATAAACCATTTTTTATACTTATAAATGTACTTACCATCATACCCATATTAATTATTTTCATTTTAACTTCAGATGAAAAGGTATATCTTTTGTGTCCAAAGTGACCTTTTTTCCCCTGAACTCCACTTCTTTCTCTTCTGTGTCCATTCATTACTTTCCTTCCCCTGACTTATCTCACATTTCTCTGGTCCTAGAACATGTTCTCTCTTATTGAAATGCTGTCCTGCCCCTTAAATACTGGAAAATAATCTCTATTTTTTCCTTTATGAACTTGCTGAGGGGGTGGGGTCACTATTATCCTTCAGAAGTCCCCAGAGTGCCTTTGACCCCATCCCAAAGTTGGCCATGTTCTTTTGTAGTCTGAGATAATTTGTTCCATGTACACACTTCATTCATTACACAGAACATATTTTACTATATATGTTTGTTTCCTTCACTAACTTTTTATTTTTTGAGGGCAGTGTCACTGGCCCTCATATGTGGGACCTGAACCGGGGCCACTGGCTTCCCAAGCCAGCGCTTAACCACCATGCCACTCAGCCAGCCCTCCTTCACTAACTTTTTAAGGGCAATGGGCAAGCACTACATTTTTCTATTCTCAGTATCTAGCTCAATGAGCGACAAAAAGGAGACCCACAAAGTAATATTTTTACCTGAATTCAGTAAAAATAGCAAGTATTTGAAATTCCTTGTGATTCCCCAAACGTAGCAGAGAGATGACTCTTTTGTGAAGCAGAAATACTACACCATTTATACACACACACACACACACACACACACACACACAGCATAATTCAGTCTTTTATCTCATCAGTTCTTGTGAGAATTATAGGAACCAAAAAACACTTCAATGAAAAATCAATTTAAGATACTGTTATAGGTTGAATTGTGTCCCTGTCAAATTCTTATGTAGAAGCCCTAACCCCCAGGACCTCAGAATGTGACCTTGTTTGGAAGTAGGGTCACTGCAGATGTAATTAGTTAAGATGAGGTCATGAGGATGAGGCCTTAATCCAATCTGACTAGTGTCCTTAGAAAAGGGGAAATTTTGACACAGACATGCACACAAGGAAAACACCATGTGAACATAAAGACACAGATCAGGGTAGTGCTCCTACAAACCAAGGAACACCCAAGATTACCAGCAAACCTCCAGGAGTTAGGACACAGGCATGTGAGGGAGCAGATTCTCCCTCACAGTCCTCAGAAGAAACCAACCCTGCCAACACCTTGATCTCAGATGTGTAGCTTCCAGAACTGTGAGGTGATAATTTCTGTTGTTTAGACCACCCAGTTTGTGGTACTTCCTTATAGCAGCCCTAGGAAACGAATACTGATATTAACAGGTGGTCCACTGTTCATTGTTGAATTGCTCTTCTCAAGCCTTCCATTGTTCTACTCAGAGTGGGAGAGTCACAGGAGACCACTGGGAAGGAGTAGGAATTGTTTTATGTGATGTACACCATGGGACATTATCAACCAATTTGACTCTTGCAAAGACGAGGGAAAGTAAGTTGAAGGGCAGCTTACGGGCTAGTATTGTTTCCCCTGCCCACATTGACTATTTGGAAAATAATTACCCTTTGATAATGATACAGATCCATCAAGTAAAAAGCCAGACATGTAACTATGCTATCGTTTTCTGTAACGTCTTATACAGCCAGAGGACAACTTCACAGAAAATGCTAGAATTACACAAACTTACCCAGATAATATTCTTAGAAAAATAAAGCCAGAAAGCGTTTAAATTGTTCAACCGTCTGTCTACAGAAAGAAGAAGGTCCATCATAAAATTCTCCTATCCTGGGCATGGGCAGCACCTTTAATGAGAATACTGCACAGGATTGCCATTCCACTTTTTGGATAACTTCTAGGCACATGGGACTTAACCTTGTCCCCATTTTACAGAAGAAAAACGAAGGCTAGAGGTTCTGTTACCCCAAGGCTACCACATAAGTAAGTATAGATGGTAGGATGGAATCTGGACTCGATCATTGGAAATTCAGTTGCAACCATTTTTCTAAAATAAATGTTATCTGGATGGACATCAACATTAGGAGAGTAAATTTTATTAAGCTGGAAAACGCAATGCTAAGAAGCAGAGTAAGATTTCAGGCATTGTGCATTTGTGCTTTAGGGCTTGGCGGCTGTGTACCGGGGCTTACCCTACCCGTCGCTGGGTCTAGTGCAGCGCTGGCTTGTAGTAGGCGAACAATAAACATTCATTGAACACGAAATAAAAGACTTTAATAAAATACTATTTTAGAAGACTTCATGAACTGGCAAGTATACTGCTGCTCTTGGCCGGGCTTTGCTGGTGCATCTGGTTATGGGAAAACTTGACTATATTCTCCAGCCAAATATGATAATTGCGAACCTTTTCTGATGCGAGGAGGGGCATTGTTTTTTACTCTGTGTTCCTACCAAGACATGTATTTCTAGGCCGTTCCTTCGCTTCTAAAGTAAACAGGGGAGCCAAGTCTGGATCTGCTTAACCCCACCTGTCCTTCCCTCTTCAAGTCGATCATAAAAAGAAGAGTGTCCACGTCAGGCCTGGACCAGCACGACACAGCGTCCAAGACAGAGTTTCCATAAAAGAAGGCGTTCCCTGGGTTTTCTCACAGGCGAGGCTCTGGGTACGATCATGGGAATGAGGCTACAAGGATTAGAATTAGTGCTTGTCACAGTCGGAAAGCGCGGCTGGCTGGCAGTTGCCTGAGATGGGAACAGATGAGCAACAAATGTGTGTAGCAGACCAAACCCTTTTGGGAAACCGTATCCCCAGTGCCGGATATATGGACACATGCTGGCGTATTAGACGTGCCATGCTAATTCTAATAGCAGCCAAAAAAAGAATGCGAGATGTCGCTAACCCTTCTGCTTAATGCTCTCTGAAGGGGCTCCAATAATTGCTTATTTATAACCTCTGAGCGCTTGGTAGCCTTCCATAGATGGAGCCAGCAGCTGCCTACAGGAAACTGAGTGCCCAGCCCATTGACTGGAAACACATGTTCCTTTCTGTCATCTCTGGGAATAGTTGCAATTCCATAATGTGATAGTTGTCAACTTATTTCCTTCTATTTGTGGTTCACTGAAACTTCAGGATCTAAAGAGCTCATCAGCCTGTCACCAGCCCCTGTTAATGCCTCAAACAATGTTGCAATAAGACTAATCGTACTCATTCTTGTAAAGTCATCCTTTTATTCTAAACTGCAGATTCGCATGGAGCTCTGTGTAGGATCACTAACATATCCGAATTCTGAATGCTAGAACAAAAGTCTGAATGTCTGGCATAAAATCTCTTAAGAAGCATCATGAACTGACCACAGAGATTTTTTTTAAAAAATGGCATGTTAGTATCTAGGATGATGGACCCACTCGCAGAATTTTAGAGTTGAAGAGCTCTTATTGGTCAGGTGGCACAGTTCCACCTCCTTCTCTTATGTATATGACGATATAGGCCATTTCCATGCTGGGATTTTCGTGTTCTCTTCTAAAACTCTGCAAGTAATTCATACTCTCCATAATTAAATGCAGTGAATTATTATTCTTCAAACTTTACAAAACAAGGTGTCATTGGTTTTACATTTTGAAAGTCTAAGAAGTAAACCATAGAAGGAAAAAAATTCACGGCTGCAATGAATTATTTAACTTATTTCTGGTTTAGAAATATATTTCAATATACTTTTCACTCTCATACACATTTGATCAAATAAACACCAAGGTCTATACTTCAAATTATAAATATTGTACTGTTCTACAATATGTCACATAATCAATCAAAAGAACTTTTAGGCTCAAATCTTTCATGCCAGCACAAGATTTTATCGGTAAACAAATTAAACATGACACATAAATACAAATTTATTTCCAGTTCAGTTTTTCTAGTATCTGATAATATTTTACAGATTTTTAAAAGTGAAAAAGATTCAACAATAAGTTCTTGATACTCACTCAGACTGGCTTACTCTATTGTAGGTAGTCTGTAGCCTTGCCATTGGCTTTGTATGATGTTCATTTGTCATTGCTTTTAGTGTATGTGGGAGTGGGAAAAACAGGGCAGTCTTGCTTTTTGGGAAGGAAGACAAGAGTTTCTGCCCTCTGGGTTCTCACAGTTTTTCTCAGAGCACAAATAAGTAAAAGTAAAATGAGAAAATATTGGGAATATTCAGGAAAAGGAGACTGCTAAACAGAGGAAGGGCGTAGGAGCTCATGAGTGCTGCGCAAATGGCAAAGCTGCAGAATGGGGACTCCTGTATCCACCTTGGCCAGAAACGGTGAGCTTCTAATGAGGCCATGCAAAGTACAAGGCAGGGAGATTTGGCGAAATTTCCGAGGTAGAATTACCAGGCTTGATGACTGATCAAGACTGGTGAGATGGAACAGTCCAGCTCCTGGCTTTGTGGACTGGCAGGTTAGGGGGTTGCAGGTCATGTCTGTCACACAGGCTGAGCTTGTGTGTGTGTGTGTGTGTGTGTGTGTGTGTGTGTGTGTGTGTGTGTTCCAAGTTGGGAAGCCTGCAAGGCACTGGGTAACTGAGTCTGGCACTTAGATGAGGGATCCAGCCTTTCAGACATTTAGACTTGGAGGCCATAAACTGACGGGTATTAGTGGAAGCCAGACAAGTAGACGAGACCATTCAGCAAGAATGAGCCCCGGGCATCAACATGGATGTTATGGAGGAAGGAAAGGTGCCTTGAATGGAGAAAGAGGAGGGCTGCCTGAAGTACATACAGAAAGAATCCTAGGAAACATGGTTTAAAGAAGAAAAGGAAGGGGTTAGTTTTGTTTTTTTTTGTTTTGTTTTAACAACAAGCTACAGAGAGGTCTGTGAGAAAGAGATGGAAAATATTGTTTGGAATTGGAATTAGGAGATGGTTGCAGACTTGGGCGAGACTAGTTTTGGGGGAATGATGAGGGCAGCAACCAGCTTTGATAGGTTAAGGGCTGAATTGGAAGTGAGAAAGTGGGTTGAGTAAGGGCGAACTTCCCTTATGACTGTGAATGTGGAGTCTCTTAGGACTGAAACTAGAGGGGGGATGGGTAGAGAATCCAGAGGTCTACACTGCCCACCCCCACCCCCACCTCACAGCACTTCCCATTACCCTGTTTCCCTGAAAACAAGACCTAGCTGGCAAATAAGCTGTAGCATGATTTTAGATGTCAAAATATGGCACCTTGGTATACTGAATATTTTAAGCTGAAGGAGTTTGTGGAAAAGGAACCCTTCTCCCTGAAACCCTCAGGTTATAAAACCTTCATGTGAGGTGTGAGTGCCCTCCATATCCTGGAGGAATCATGCTATGGCTTACTCACCGGCTAGGTCTTATTTCTGGGGAAACACCGTAACTCAAACCTTAGACAGTGGACCCTCTCTACTGGACCCTTATTCTCAGCACATTAAATACATTAAATTCTTTTACATCCTAAAAGCAAATCCTAAATACCACAAATCTCTTGGGTATAGTAATCTGAACACAGTTAAAAATTGGGTTGTACACTGAGTTCAGAATCATACTAACCCTATAATCACACCAACCCTAAATGTTAAAAGTTGTTATCCCAGGCTGATGACTTTAGTGTAATTTTTGTAATATGTAATAGCAATGTAATATAATATGTAATACACATGTATACTATAACAAGTATGAAAAGCATTTCAAAACAAAAATGCAAAATACAGTCAAAAGGCTATAATCAAGATAATAGCATGATAATAACAACCCCAAAAGTTATATATATTTAAAAATTAACCCCTGGTCAACTAAACCAGAAGTATGAACAATCAGCACATAGCACAGAGCCTTGCAAATGGTAGATACGCAATAAATGTGTGCTGAAATGCATCCTAGGACACCACTGTAATTGTGGCCAAAGCTCTTGAGCTATTTCAAGTATCATACCAGCAGGATAGGGACCAGATTTCCAGTGGGTACAGGAAGCCAATCTCAGCTTAACTCTTGAAAAGTATTCACAAGCTTTTTTCCCTCCTTAGCTCAAAGATCAAATGTAATGAATCAAACAGATAAGGATAAGTCATTTGCCACAATGCTGAATGCCTTAGCCAAGAACTTGTGTGTGTGTGTTTCCCAGATGAACACTTTTTTTGGTGTTGTTTTGTTTCTGCCCCCTACATCTAAGTCTTGACTATGTGCTCACCTGAACATTTCCATTAAAAGAACAATATATAGTTTTGGAAGAGAATATATTAAAACATGGATGGTTTCATTTCTGGAAAAAAATACATTATTTTAAATACAGATTTCATGTATTCTCCAGGTAGCACTTAGATCAGATCCAAAAGGCAAATTCATTGTCTATGATGTTGGCTGGCTCTGTCTTTCAATTCCTTACTTATCTGTATAAGGGCTCAAGCAACACAGGTGTTCGTACTGACTTTTAGGGATCACATGTTTTTTTTTGTTTTGTTTTATATTTTATTTATTTATTTTTAATTAGTTTCAGGTGTACAACACAGTGCAATAGTTATACATTTTACCCCTCAAAGTGACAATCCCCCACCCCCAATTCACCACCCCACTCCCCTCCCCATATCATATATATATCTATTACTCTTCCTCTGACTCTCTTCCACAGTATAATCCACATCCCGTGACTATCTATATATATTCAATTACAGTAGGTATACAACCTCCGCTTTAGTCATATAGTGCAGTGATCAAACCTCTACTCCATCCATGAAATGGTCTCCCTAACAAGACCTATGACCATCTGACATTCCACAGAATATTTACAACATTATTAATTATATTCCCCAAACTGTTTTTCATATCCCAGTGGCAATATTGTAGTTGCCTATTTTTTCTTTCTAATCCCTTCCCCTTCTCCCTCATCCCCATCCCCCTCCCAATTAGCAACCCTGATTTTTCCTCTATATCTATGAGACAGTTTCTGTTTACTTTGCTCATTCATACAGTTTTTCAGATTCCACATATGAGTGAGATCATATGGTATTTGTCTTTCTCTGACTGACTTATTTCACTTAACATAATAGTCTCTAGGTCCATCCATATCATTGCAAATGGTACGATTTCATTCTTCTTTATAGCGGAGTAATACTCCAATGTATAAATATACCACAGTTTCTTAATCCAGTCATCTACTGATGGGCATTTTGGTTGTTTCCAAGTCTTAGCTATTGTAAATTGTGCTGCTATGAACATAGGGGTGCATAACTTTTTTTTTAATAAGTGTCTTGGTTTTTTCAGGATAAATACCTAGGAGTGGAATTGCTGGGTCAAATGGTAGCTCTATTTCGAGTTCTTTGAGATACCTCCATACTGACTTCCATAGTGGCTGCACCAATCTGCAATCCCACCAACAGTGCAGCAGGGTCCCCTTTTCCCCACAGCCCCACCAGCACTTGTTGTTTGTTGATTTATTGATGATAGCCATTCTGACTGGAGTGAGGTGGTATCTCATGGTGGTTTTTATTTGCATTTCCCTAATGACCAGTGAGGTTGAACTTTTTTTCATATACCTGTTGGCCATCTGTATGTCCTCTTTAGAGAAATGTCTCTTCATATCTTCTGCCCATTTTTTAATTGGGTTGTTTGTTTTTTTTTGGTGTTGAGTTTCATGAGTGTTTTATAAATTTTGGATATTAACCCCTTATCAGATATATCGTTGGCAAATATATTCTCCCATTCAGTAGGCTTCCTTTTTATTTTATTAATGGTTTCCTTTGTTGTGAAAAAACTTTTAAGTCTGATATAATCCCATATGTTCATTTTTTCTTTTACTTCCCTTGCCCGTAGGGATGTATCAGTAAAAATATTGCTCCGGGTAATGTCTGCAAATGTACTCCTTATATTTTCTTTTAGGATTTTTATGGTTTCAGGTCTTACATTTAAGTCTTTAATCCATTTTGAATTTGTTCTTGTATAAGGCGTAAGGAGGTGGTCCAGTTTCATTTTTTTGCATGTGTCAGTCCAATTTTCCCAGCACCATTTATTGACTAGACTATCTTTACTCCAGTGTAAATTCTTGCTTCCCTTGTCATAGATTAACTGTCCGTAAATGCCTGGATTTATTTCTGGGCTCTCTGTTCTGTTCCACTGATCGATGTGCCTGTTTTTATGCCAATACCAAACTCTCTTGAGTACTGTAGCCTTGTAGTAGGTTTTGATGTCTGGTATGGTGATCCCCCCGACTTTGTTCTTATTTCTCAGAATTGCCGAGGCTATTCTGGGTCTTTTATGATTCCATATAAATTTTAGGATTATATTTTCTATTTCTGTGAAAAATGCCCTTGGTAGTTTGATAGGAATTGTATTGAATCTATATATTGCTTTAGGCAGTATGGACATTTTAACTATATTAATTCTTCCTATCCATGAGCATGGTAGGTGTTTCCATTTATTTGTATCTTCTATGATTTCTTTCTTCAGTGTCTTATAATTTTCTGAGCACAGATCTTTCACTTCTTTGGTTAAATTTATTCCTAGGTATTTTATAGTTCTTGACACAATTGTAAATGGGACAGTTTTTTTAATTTCTCTTTCTGTTAGTTTATTATTGGTATATGCAAATGCCACTGATTTCTGAACATTGATTTTATATCCTGCTACTTTACTGAATTCGTCTATCAGTTCCAATAGTTTTTTGATGGAGTCTTTGGGGTTCTCTATATACAGTATCATGTCATCTGCATATAATGACAATTTTACTTCTTCCTTGCCAATTTGGATGCCTTTTATTTCTTTTTGTTGTCTGATTGCTGTGGCTAGAACTACCAGCACAATGTTGAATAAAAGAGGAGAAAGTGGACAGCCTTGTCTTGTTCCTGATCTTAAGGGGAATGGTTTTAGCTTTTCCCCATTGAGTATGATGTTAGCTGTAGATTTATCATATATGGCTTTTATTATGTTGAGATATGATCCCTGTATTCCCACTTTGCTAAGGGTTTTTAACATAAATGGCTGTTGGATTTTGTCAGATGCTTTTTCTGCATCTATTGAAATGACCATGTGATCTTTATCCTTCATTTTGTTGATGTGGTGTATCACATTAATTGATTTACGGATGTTGAACCAGCCTTGCGCACTACGGATGAATCCCACTTGATCATGATGTATGATCTTCTTAATATATTGCTGAATTCTGTTTGCTAATATTTTATTGAGAATTTTTGCATCTATATTCATCAGGGAGATTGGCCTGTAGTTTTCCTTTTTTGTGATGTCTTTATCTGGTTTTGGAATCAGGGTGATAGTGGCTTCATAAAAAGAGTTTGGGAGCCTTCCCTCCTTCTGGATTTTTTGAAATAGTTTGAAAAGAATAGGTGATAGTTCTTTTTTGAATGTTTGATAAAATTCACTTGTGAAGCCGTCTGGTCCAGGGCTTTTGTTTTTTGGGAGCTTGTCAATTACTGTTTCAATTTCCTTGGTAGTAATCAGGGTATTTAGATTTTCTGTTTCTTCTTGCATTAGCTTTGGAAGGTGGTATGCTTCTATAAAATTATGCATTTCTTCCAGATTGTCAAATTTGTTGGCATATAGTTGCTCATAGTAATTTCTTAGAATTTTTTGTATTTCTGTGATGTCTGTAGTCATTTCCCCTCTTTCATTTCTGATTTTGCTAATTTGAGTCCTCTCTCTTTTTTTTTTTTTTTTTTTTTTTTTGCTGAGCCATCCTGCCACCTGTTGGCAGCTCAACGGCAACTCAGCTCGGGCTGGCCTCGAACCGCTGTTGCTCAGAGCTCAGCTTGCACTCTTGAGCAAGCTCTTAACCAACTGAGCCATTCGGCTGGCCCCCTTTTTTTTTTTTTTTTTTTTTGATGAGCCTGGCTAGAGGTTTGTCAATTTTGTTTATCTTCTCAAGAAACCAGCTCTTGGTTTCATTGATCTTTTGAATTGTTTTTCTGTTCTCTATATTGTTTATTTTTGCTCTGGTCTTTATTATCTCCTTTCTTGTACTCCCCTTGGGCCTCTTTTGCTGTTCTTTTTCCAGTTCCCTTAGGTGTAAGGATAACCTGTTGATTTGAGATTTTTCTTCCTTCTTTAGGTAGGACTGCACTGCTATAAACTTCCCTCTTAGGACTGCTTTCGCAGCATCCCAGAGATTTTGGGTCGTGGTGTTTTCATTTTCATTTGTCTCGAGGTATCTTTTGATTTCCTCCTTGATCTCATTTGAGGGATCACATGTTTTAATACCCCTGCCTAAGAGGAATAGCATTTTAAACCTCTTTTCCTACTGTTTAACCTCTATTCCAGAACCAAATGCCAGGTAGCAATTTGCTTCTTTTAGTAAGTCTTTTATGAGGAATATATGGGAAGGTAATGTAAAATAATCACAAATACAGGGATGCCCTAACATCATGTTACAGGTGGGGTCCAAAATGAAATGAAATGTTTTGGGACAGGCTGCTGGGATGGATGGGGGTCAAGTGCCATTTATGACAGTGGAAATGGTGGTATCCTTGGTTTCACTGCTTCCAAATCTCCTGTGTACTGATTCATTAATTTTAGGGATGACTAACGCTGTCACAAATTAGAGCAAATGTTCCTTAAAATAAGCCATCATAGTATTTTATCATGTAGACTGCTCATGCCCTTCCAATTTGCAAATGGGCTCTTCTTTCTGGTCACTCTTTGGTGCCACAGTAGCAGACACGGTTTTTACATGGTTGAATGTTCCCACAGCATATGGGTCTTTTTCCTGTTTTTAACCATGGATCTGACTCTTTGTACCACAATGGAGTCACCAGCAAAAAGTGACCTGGTGATTGGAATATCACATAGTTGGAAGAACACACTGTCCAATCAACAAATACTGTATAGCATTTTCACTTCATCATTTCCTGTTACAAATTCCCCTCCTTCCCATTTTAGTAATTGGTGCCCTTCCCAAGAAAGCCTCCTATCTATGTCTCATGTACCTCCAGCATCTTGAAGTGTTTTGTTCTTATCGGAATGCTTTGGGAAATCTATCCTTCAAGCTACACCAGTGCCCTTTCATTTCTACAATGCTTCTTATCTGGCAGTCAGTTCAAGTACATTTATGTGGTTTGGCCAGGATTCCCCCTTCTTAAAGATGAATTCACTGAATCTAAAAACATATGTCTTTCCTCAGATAATTATTCTCTTTAAACATCTGCCTTCTCTTATTTTCTCTCATCTTCTTTCTTCATGGTCAACAATTTTTAGGGGCCTCAAATATTCAAAGAATAAAAATGTATTCTCTGATATTTAATAAATTTTAGAATTAAATACGGTATCTTATTCTATTACAGTCCATTGCTGTGATACATCAATTAACATTTTAAAAGAATACATCCTATTATGAAGAAATTATTTTTATACTTACTGGCAGGAAAAAAAAAGGTACATCTTTCTTTAAATATTTACCAGCACAGTGAAAGACATACTATTTTTAAACTTCACCAAGACAGAGCTTTCTGGTAAATTATTTATGCCAACATTAATTGGTAACTGTTCCTGAAATTATAGTTATTTATATTAACTGTAATTGGTATCGTCACCAGTTAGATATATTGCAACATCATATCGTGAGTCACAGAGTATAGCGAGCTGGTCTGAAATCAGTCAGACCTGGGACTGAATCCTAGCTTTGCATCTTTTAAAAAAAATTATTATTGACCATGGATTTTATTTTTTGAAAGATTTTTATTAAAATATAGCTGACATACAATATTATTCAGCTTTGCATCTTAACAGCTCTTTGACACTGGGTAAATTAATCTCTCTCTAATTCTTAATTTCTTCCTAAAGTGCAGACAATAAAATGGGTGCTTCAGGATGACTGTGAGGAGCTGATATAATCAGTGTAAAACAATGATTTAGACCTGAGCTTGAATTAGACACCTACTCATCTAACCTGCAGGATTAAACTTCGAATTGGTTCTCTAGAAAGTCTTTAAATGAGGAAAAAAGGAAGGGAAAGAAAAAAAATGAGGATAATATATGTTATTATGCTTAACATTTGGGGTCTACTTTGATGAACTGTATCCATATTGATTTCCAGAACAGAGGAGACCACTACTCTGGCTGGGAGCTGAATAGATGATGCTAAGGAGACTAATGTTTTAGTTACAAGTAGAGGTTTCTACTGGGTGTGAGGAGCTAGATGCAGTCCTTTTGAGTTGAGTATAATCTGTTGATGCACTAAGGAGTCACAACAAGTGTGAGATTTAAGGACTTGGGAGTGAGAGCAATTGGACTTGATGGAAAAGACAGAGGTGACTGGAAAACAGGAAACATGCACCTGGACACAGTCTGGTACACAGCAAGTGCTCAATAGATGATCTCTGAGTCCAAACCTAAAATAAGCTAACAAAAGACGCATGTAGAAAAAATTGTTACAAATGAATTAGAAAAGAGAGAACACAAATAGATGAAAAGCCAATTAATTCACTACTAGGGACAATAACAACACAGCAATACTCTGTCCAAAGTTAAGCTTTCAACAGCTCCTGGAATTTGCCCAGCAAAACAAAAATAAGGATGAGCTAGGAATGACACAAGCTGGGTTCTAGGCCGGGTATGTCACCATGGAGGATGTGAGCAACTCTGTTACCATTTTCAGGCTTCTATTTCCTCACGAGAAAACAAAGGACTGGGAAGGTTCCCTGAGATTTCCTCCAACTTTGCATGGCCACATGCCTCAAACATTTGATCACATGGCACCTTTTAAGTTGTAACCCTGTGTCTGACTGGTCCTCTAGGATTTTGCAGCAGCCGAGCAACAATCAGAAAAGCAAGCCTGGAAGTTGATTCATTAGCAAGAGTGTGACCTCTGAGAGTGAGTGTAGCTGAGTGCCTGGGCCGTGGGTGCTGCTGTGGCGACAGCCTCTTTCTTCTTTGGAATGTGTCTGCTCAGGGAAAGCAAGACAACTTAAAAAGTTAGGCAGGGCCTGGCTCCCCAGCCTCAGGCCTGCTGTGCTCTACCCATAGCCAGCCTGCTACACTCCTGAAAGTTTGTCCCGAGGGGCCCGGGGGAGCCTGGCCACAGACCAGGGAACGCGCCTGGTCAAAGGCACATCCAGGAGGAGTTATGTGAAAATTGCCCACAACATCTTTTTTTTCTTTTTCTCTTACATTTTTAGCATTTATTAAATCAACATCTCCATTTCCCTTCCTGTATTTTCATGTGACTCACAGTTGGTGGAGAATGTTTTCAAAACCAACCCAGAGCTGATAAATAACATTGGCTTAATGTTAATAAAGGAGCAGGGTTGAAACTGAACATAAGCATGGGTTTAAGTAAATAATGACATGAAATCTATGATTTTATAAAAAATTTCATGGAGATGTTTCATGCATTTGTTTCAATATGATGATAAATGGAGGTAAGGCACTGGTAGAGACAGCACAATTTTAGACTTGGAAGGGAACTTTAGAGTCTATTTAAATTCAAGAAATATTTATTAAGGTTTCCTTGGTGCTAGGCGGTGTAGTTACTAAAGCAAGTAAGAGGAGGCCCCTGTTTTTAAGCAGCTGAAATACATTAGGGAGACAGATATGTCCTGTGCCTGAGCTTGGTCTTGTCTGCACTCGGATCCCTTCTGTCGTCCCTGCTCTGTTTTGTGTCATAGGGCCTGACCCCTGCAGACTGCACATTCTGGTAGCTCCAACTGGGTTCTGACAAGAGATTGAGGGTGGGAAGAAGGGAGAAGACAGGATTTCTCCCCTCTGCCTGGAGTGGCCCCCAGAAGTGGCCATGTTTTCCCTTGGGGCTCTTATTCCCGCTGAACAGACCCACCAGGATTCTCATGCTACTGGCGGGGTGACCCAGCTACCGGGCTCAGATATCACTGTCCCTTCCCTTTGTCCTCCCAGCCTAGGAGGGTGGGGACTTTCTGTTGTGGCTCACCTCTGGGTTCTCTCTCAACCCCTATATTACCTTTGCAACCAATTCTTTGGATTAAAATACACTACTTAAAATAATTAGCCTGGCTTCAGTATTCCTGATATCCAACCCTTCAATGACAATACAGTTTAATAGCTGTTCTTCCAATAGTTTGAACAAAAACACTTAAGAGCTATGGGTGGGCACAGAGAGAAGGATTAATTTTGCTGGGAAGTCTGGAGAAGACACCACATAGGCATTAGTACCTGTCATGGTGACACTTTAACAAATGATGAGGGTTTGGTCTTTGAAAGGTGAGCCAAACCTTAACAGTTGAGGAAGGAGGAAGAAGGCCTTCCATGGGGAAAAGAGCGAAACCAGAAGCTTGGAAATGTATAGCATGTTTCCAGCACAGGGTTGAGTGAAAGAAGTGGTTAAGAGGGTAAAGAAAGGATCCATTGTGGGGCTCTTGTTTGTTTTTTGTGGGGTTTTTTTGAGGGCAGTGTCACTGGGACCCGAACCAGGGTCGCTGGCTTCCCAAGCCAGCGCTTAACCAATGCGCCACTTGGCCGGCCCTAGGATTTTTTTTTTTTTTTAGCTAACCATCCTGCTACTTGTTGGAAGCTCAACGGCTGCTCAGCTCGGGCTGGGCATCGAACTGCTGTTGCTCAGAGCTCAGCTCGCACTCTTGAGCGAGTTCTTAACCAGATGAGCCACTCGGCCAGCCCTATTGTGGGGCTTTTGAACACCCTTCCAAGGAGTTTGGGATTTACTCCTCAGCAGTTGTGACCCTTACCAAATTTCTAAGCAGTGACAGGGTTGCATTATAGGGTAAAGTGAAGAGTGAAGGAGGTTATGACATGGGGATCATGCAGAGTAACTGCTACAGTTGACCAAAAGGTGATGAGGCCACCACCAGCCTGGTAGCAGTTGAGAATGTGGAGAGAAGTGGATTTGCAAGACATATTGGGGAAGGAAAGGATGGGTTGCAAAAAGATGGCTATGTGGGTCAAGGAGTGGTAAGAAGACTAGAAAAATTCCATATTCCATGTTTGAATGGAGAGATCAATAATGATGATCAGAAACACACAAGTTTGTTATAGGCAATGAGTTTATGTTTGCGTATGTTGAGTCTTTGGTGACCATGTGAACACATAGCTGGTGAGTGTGATAGATTCTGAGAAATGCCAGTCAAGTACTCATGAAAGAGGGAAGAGCTAGAGATTTATATTTGCGATGCAAATGTTTGTATTTAGTTGAAGCATGGGAATGGAAGAGATAAGAAATCCATCAAGGACTGAACTGAGCTCTGAGGAGCTCTACACGTAATGACCAGAGGGGACAAGAAGAACCAGCACATGAGATGGAAAGAGACAGGCGGAAATCAGGCAAAAGAAATAATCTGGATGTCATTAGAGCAGTTTTAAGAGGCAGAAGGTAGCCATGAATATATAATAGTACAAACGTCAAGTGAGATAATGACTGGACCGTCTTTTGGTTTGGTGCTGATGGTTAATCTTATATGTCAACTGGTTGAGCTATAAGATGGCAGCTGGTTCTCTTCCCTCATCTCATAGTTGAGGGAACAGATCCGGGGGTGACTGACTAAATTGCCCGAGGGCTCAGAACTGCTGAATAGTAAAGCTGGACAGGTCCTTTGGCTTTTGAAGGTCAATCAGAATGTTTCCTACTACAGGGTCCATTCCCCACAATCCAAACCAAGGTTTGTCATGGAGAAGCCCAGAAAGATTTGATGCTCAACATTAATTCCCTAATTCAACTCATTTCAAGAAATGTGGGGGATTTTTTTTTGCCAGTCATTTTTTATATTTATCTGCTGAACTTAACCACCAGATCAAACCTCCAAACACAAAACAGACTTCTAATTGAGATGTTCAAAGCATAAAAGATTCTTTTCACCAAGTTCAGGTGTTAGCATGCACCCGTGCAATCTAATTTATAAACTGTACCTTTTCTTTGTGAAGGACAAATGACTATCTTGAGAACTAACAACCAATATTCTGCTTAAATGGTCTCCTTTCCCTGATAGAAACTTGCCAGAAAGAAAGAAATCCTAGTTTTATAAAAGGAAGATAATTTTCTAAGAAGATCAGAATGGTGCTTATGAATTTTCAGTTATGTTTAATAGACATTTTTTCTCATCTGCTGTTTTAAAAGATGAAAGTAAGCATAAATATTTCTTTTCCCATTTTTGAAGTATACGCATAGGTTCTCTTAACCTCTAGGAATGAACTGAGAATGGACCATCCTGGAAAAGTATAAGCCTTTAAGAATCAAATAGTAGTCACTGCAAATTGCATCTCTATCATTTCCTGGCCATGTGATCTTGGGGAGATCATGACAACAGATGACATAGCGAATGCTACCATTTACCTGGCACTGTATTGCATGAAAAAATAGATGAGCTCATTTCATAGATCTTTGCAATTACTTTATGAAGTAGGCATTTTTATCCCCCTACCCCCTTTTAAAGGAAGACATTTCAGCTGGGGCATTTTAGTAGCTTGCTTCCCATAAGTTGACTGCAGCTAAGTTGGGAGGGGCATCAGTTCTGTGGGACCTCGAAGTCTATATGATAGGATTTCAGAGTTCTCCCGAACACCTCCTACTCAGATGGGGTTGCGATAATTATCAAAGGAAGGTTCCATGTGACAGGCTAAACATGAAGTAATGTTCAATCTACATTATAATGGGGGGGGGCGGTGAGGGGGTGTGTGCTAGTTTAAAATACCAACCTCGATTAGAATTAGAACATAAACTGCAAGGTAGACTTTCATTCTGTAGTGTATCTCATCCCATCCCGTCCTGTGGGATCCTGACTTAATTTTTAAAAACAAGCTGTCCAAGAACCTTAATGGTGTACAAAATTATTTGTAAGACATCTAAGATTTGTGATAATAAAGAGTGAGGCGACACTAGGTTTTGGGACTCATTCAATCTAACATTTGAAATGAAATGTCCCTTTTTAGAAAGGGAGGAGGAACTGAAGTATATAGGCTGGAAAAGAAACTTGCATTTTCCTGTGTAGAAGCAAATGCTTTGGAACGTTTCTACCTGTGCTGGAGCCCTTTGACCCATAACTGACTGTGAGTCCTCAGCTGCCCAGCTGCCAACTCACTTCTTTCAAGCTACTAGCTCATTCCTTTATGATTCTGAGGATGAATTCTAATTGCTCTCAGCACATTTCTTCCCTGTGAAGCCCAAATTAGTCCCCTCTCCTGGACTCCCACTGTGCCGCCTCAGTCCATCACAGAACGCTGGCTGAGAATACTTTTCTAGTCCCACAAATCACCCTAGTACCTGCTACTCTGACTAGGCCTCGCCCATTATTTATTATAGAATAAGCACTGGCTGTTGAGGGTCAATTATTCCATTGACCAGGCATTACAATAATTCCTAGTAATTAAAAGAGGTACTTATGTGAATCTGGGTGCATATTGAAAGAAACATTAGTCCTTTTGTCAACTTGGCAAGTCTATTGTTCTGAGCCAGGCCCAACCAATTAACATCTTTTGCCAATCCCTGTCAGCTGGGGCTTGAAAAAAGGAGAGAAAAGGGGTCAGTCAGATGCTAATTTAGATACAATTGTGTCAGGGCTGTTTGGAGGGGGCTGGCTCTGAAGAAGCCAACAGGGTTTAATGAAGCAAACAGCTTGGGTCCCAGTGACTCTGCAGGGGTAATTATAAAAAGACCCCTCTGTGTTCCTGTGCCAAATAGCAGAGGGGCATCACAAGAAGCCCTTCCTTTAAAAAAAATTTGAGAGGGATAATCATCCATTTAATCTGCTCATTAAACAAATCTCTCAGGCGGACTTAACGTGAATTAGCACATTCTAAAAAGGTAAAATATGACCTACAGGAGACAGCTCCGATAATTTGCAAGGTCACAATTCTTTATTATAAGCTCGTTTGTTGTTAATGTATTAATATCTGATGATATGGAGCAAAGACCACCACCTTCATTCAACCTTCGTAGTAAAATAGTATATGTTTTTGTTTTCTTTAACTGGAAAACAGAAACCAAAACACATTCATCAGGTCCCGGTGCAGATTTTAGTCCAAGCTAAATATAGAAGACACCTTTGGTTCCGTGTTTTTCAAATATAGGAATTAAAAAAAATAAAACCCACAAATTGGTTGACTCCCCTTACGGCTTTCCACCTGACACCTGCCATGTTCACACATGGGGTTAGTAATGTGACAGCCAAACTTCAGCAGGACTGCAGTTCTTCAGGGAACTTCAGAAACTTCATGCATGTGTTCCAGGGGGTGGAGGAGTGGGGGGGGCGGAGGAGGCATTTGGTCTGGAGCACAACAGCCTGGACACAATGATTCAAGTGTTGGAGGCATCGGGAAGATTCATGACTCACAAGGCCTGGGAGGCGAACTTCCTGGATAACAGTGAAATCTCTTGTTCACAAGCAAAACATCAAACTGATACAAACAACCCTCTCACAAATATCTCTAAGGGGGGAGATAATTAGTCCTCTCTTCATGTTTACTTAATCATTTGTAGGTGCTGGGAAAGGGCCTGTTGTGATAAGATGGTGTTTGTAATGAGGCATGAAGACTTACAACTTTCTCCAACCAGTCAACCTTTACCTTCAAATAAGAAGCTTATACTCAATGAAGTATTATTTCATTTGAAAAGAGCAAAAAGGACAACCCTGGACTACTTTTGGAAGAAATATTTAATTCTTGTTATAAAAAAAAGAGAGTGAGGCACATTTCTAAACAGATCAACATTAAAACAGAAACTTGCACACCTATGTTCATAGCAGCATTATTCACAATAGCCAAAGGTGGTAACACCACAAATGCCCATCAACAGACGAATGAATAGAACAAATGTGGTATATACTGATGGCGGTCAGGATACACTACTGCAATATTTTAAACTAACGGGGTTTAAGAAAGTGGCAGAAGAGGGATTCTCTCTGACCTTCTCCTGCCCTTCCCCCCTGAAGCAGGTCATAAGACCCTCCTGTGACAGGTGCCCTCCCCATACCCAGAGCAAAGGGTCATGGACACTGAGAAGAATCCTAACAGACCTGGCTAACTTCTCCCCAGGCTACTAAACTCATACTCTTTGTCCTATCATATCTCTCCCCAATGACTCTTTATCAAGCCTAGCACAAAAACATCCAGGTTTAACCATTAACCATTTCTTCAGGTCTTTATTTCCTTATGCAGGCTCCCGTGTCATATAAAACACACACACACACACACACACACACACACACACACACACAATTTGTATGCTTTTCTCCTGCTAATTTGTCAGTTTAATTTTCAGACCCAGCCAGGAACCCTAAAAGGGTCTAGGAAAGCTTTATTCCTCCTCTATAAAACATTCAAATGAATAATGTTATCCAACGTTAAAAAGAAACAAAATTCTGACACATGCTACAACATGGATGAGCTTTGAAAACACTATGCTAAATGAAATAAGCTAGACCCAAAGGACAGATGCTGTGTAAGTCCACTTATTTGAGGTACTTAGCTTAGGCAAATTCATAGAAACGGAAAGTATAATAGGGGTTGAGGAATGAGGAGTTACTGGGTTTTGGGTTCTTTTTCTTTCGTTTTTTTTTTTTTTTTGGCTTTATTATTGTTATTTTCAGTTGCAGTTGACATTTAATATTATTTTATATTAGTCTCAGGTGTACAGCATTCTGGTTAGACATTTATATAATTTATGCTGTGATCCCCCTGATTAGTCTAGTACTCTCCTGGCACTATACATAGTTTGCAACATTATTGACTATATTCTCTGTGGAGTAGTAACTGTTTAATGGGTACAGATTTTCTGTTTGGGCTGATAAAAAGTTCTGGAAATGGAGAGTGGTGATGTTTGCACATTATAAATAAATAAACAATGTCACTGAATTGTACACTGAAAATGGTAAAATGAGTAGGATTCATATAAAATCAAATATGACAAGGATAGTTGTATAGTTTTTACCAGCTACATTATTCTGGGAACTCACATCATTAAACTTGTGAAACTATTTATTACCTTAGAATAATTTCATCATTACTATAGAAATGCAAATATGCACTCAGGATTTCCTTTTTAAGAGAGTAAATAATTATAAGTAAATGAATCAACAAGTTAAGTGTATATTTACAAAGCTTTCATACTCAACTAAAATATATCAGGTTTAAATAGTTAATATATGGATATTACTGATAAATCAGTATACTCAAAGTTCAAGGTATATTTTATACAATCTAAAAATTTAATTTCATAATTCGATTTAAAGCCACATGTAAAATATATACTTTAAAAATACTCCTTAGTACTGTTTTCTCCTCTTATCATCCAAATAATATTTTCTATTTAAAAATTAAGTATCACACACCCAAATTATTCAAAATCATCGAATCAGTTGTCCCTCCCACAAAAGGCCCAGGAAACTAGAATGCTGTGTAAGTAAATGGAACCAAGATCATGTACACCTGGAAGAGTTACTCCTCTAAGGTCAGTTTCTTCAAAAGAAAGCAGCAGTTAGCTGGTATCTGAAATGTTTTTCTCTTTGGAACTTGTTGCCTGAACAGTAAGTCATGTCAGCTTTGGCTCAGCCCCCTTAAGGCCTGAACCAAGTGAAGCTTTAAGTTACCATTTAGCAACTACAGCAGCCATGGGGCATCTGGAATTTGTTGAGTGCACTGAGCCTTAAAACAGAACAGCTGTTGTAGAATGTTGTTACAAGAGACCTCATGGACACTCTTGTCTATTCTGAATAAGGAGGCCTGTCACTGCTTCATTACTTTCTTACAAGACAAGAAGCTGCAAAGATGAAAGTATCCAAGAGCAATGTACGAGCCTGGACAACTAAATTTGGGAACTCATCCTAGAAAAAGTGCTACATACCTCATTGCTGAATATCTCTATGGTCACCTTCAAAGTACTCCCCTTGGGAAGCTATGCACTGATGCCAGTGCCTAGTCCACCCTTCAGAGCAATTTTGGAACTCTTTTTCTGGAATGGCCATCAGAGCTGCCATCGTATTACCTTTGATGTCCTGAATGTCATCCAAATGTCTTCCTTTCAATATTTCCCTTATCTTTGGGTAAAGAAAGAAGTCACTGGGGGCCAGATCAGGTGAGTAGGGAGGGTGTCCCAATACCGTTATTTGTTTAAAGGCTAAAAACTCCCTCACAGACAGTGCCATGTGAGCTGGTGCATTGTTGTGATGCAATAGCCATGAATTGTTGGCGAAAAGTTCAGGTCATTTTTGTCTAACTTTTTAATGCAGCCATCTCAGCACTTCCAAATAGTAAACTTGGTTAACTGTTTGTCCAGTTGGTACAAATTCATAATGAATAATCCCTCGTATATCAAAAAAGTTTAGCAACATCGTTGCAACAAATTCTCTAACTTATTTGTCAGACCTCATATGGACTAACAGGGAAATTCTCAGCTCCTCTGTAGTCCCACCTGGACAAGAAAACTGCATGGGTAAAATCATGTTCAACACACCTAAGTCTCTGTTATCACAGACCCCAAGTGCTAGAATAGAGTCTCACATGCTGTGAGCTGACAATGATTGTTGACTTGCAGAAATTACTGAAACTGTTGTGTTTAAAGATCTGTTCCAATACATGTAGGAGCAAAGAAAGTGTATCTCAGTAGGAAACGATCAGCACTGAAGGACTATCTTTAAATGAAATTTCTAAGGTGTATCTCAAATCATGGTATTTATATAAATTATTGCAATTTTTGCAAGCCTGGTAGGAGTTGATTTGTCATCATAGAACCTTTATCTGAAAAAAATCTGTCAAGGATATAGAAATAAGTGAAAATCTTGAAATGAAAAAGCAATGCAATAGGACAGTTTAACTCCTGAAAAGAACTTGCAAGATCCTACTTCTGTATTACGGGCTGCTAGCTCTATCATTTCATGATTTGGTCCATCATAGAACTCTGACAAAATCTTTTACTCTATATTCTATTGTGTTTATTTAAGAATATAGTAAGTTGAAAGCACAGGTGCCTTGGATTAGAAATAAAGTTAGGACAAAGAAAGAGGAGTGGGTATGGAGAAAGTCTGTAATGGCAAAAAGAAAATGGAAAAAAAAATCTCTTAGTGGCCTGCTGATCAAATAAGGTCTTTGTCTGTCTTCAGAAAAATGTCATTGCCATTGCACAGTTGAAAGGGGCCTTAGAAATGAACATGGCCCCATCCTAGGTATTCATGAAATGATTGTGAATGGCTGAGTCAATAAACCCTTTTACTTTGTAAATGAGAAAAGCAAGAGATATAAAGAAATCTAAGGCCTCTGTCAGAGAGAAACCCACCAAGGAGGACAGGATTCCAAATGATTGTTAGCATAAATAGCTATCAAACTGGGAGTTTGATTTTAATTTAGCTCTTTTTCAAAGTTATCGTTTATTGGAATACAACAATATCCCAGTCGCTTGAATGTACCCTGTTTTGACTGCTCATCAACAAGACATATTTGCTGCTCCAAGTGCTCATATCATCACCAGGGAGAAACTGAGGAAGATCCAAGGCTCAGTCAGGGAAGAGCACAGGACTGTACATCACAAGAACCAGAATTTTCTATCCTCAGGCTCTCATTTTGTCATTTGATAATTAAGTACAAAAAGCAATAGAAAAGCAAAGACCTGTGTAGGATGTACTCACCAAGGGACGAGAACAGGAAGAAAGGGCCGCTGGGGCGAGGTGGAGAGAAGGAGGGAGAGCGGTTTATGCAGGAAGAGCCAAAGCATTCATAAAACAGCAGAGAAGAAAGGAGAGAGGAGAAGACCGCACTGCCCAGCTCTGGGGTGCAGAGGGATCGGTAGGGTGGGACAGGTGGGGGAAAGCCTGGAAAAGTGGGTAGAGGGATGTGGAAGAAATATATGGGAGTCACTGCAGATTCTGAGCAGAGTGACATGGAAATGGGCTTCGAGAAAGTCAAGGTCGTATTTGTGTGTACAGAAAAAGAGAGACTGAAGGCAGAAAGACAGGAAGCAATAAAGGATATGAAGGTTTACACTAGGATGGGGAAGAAAAAGCCAACAGAATGCAAAGACTGATTTACTGTGAAGCAAATAAAGGAGGGGGTTGATAGTGAGATGATCAGAGGCTGGGATGAGTCAGAGGATGAATGACAAACAGAAATTAGGAAGGATCTATTTGAAAGGAGGTGAAGAAGAGAAGTTTCAGACATGTAAAGTTTAAGGTAAGGACAGAACACATTAGGCACGCAGGTAGAAAGTACAGATTGGTGCTAGAATGAAGATTGTAGAGAGAGTTGGGGTGACTGTCACTTTTGGAGAGGTTGTCTTGAAGAGCTTCAACAAAGAACAAAAGAGGACATGAGCAAGACTGGAGAAGGAGGCATGAGTGTGCTGAACACCTATGTGGCCACAGGCTTTCTCACAAGTTCTGTCATTTGTCACACAATAGCCTGGCACACGTGACAAAGGGCAGGAGGGAATAGGGGAGGTCATCACAGAGGCAGGACGGGGACTCAGGAGAGCACCACCTCACAGGAGCCTCCAGTGTCCACCAGGGAGGCTGAAGGAAGAGGCTGACGCTGTGTGTCAGCAGGCAGAGGAGAACCAGCATGGAGACGGGCACCGAGCCTGGCGTTTAGATGGCAATTGGTGGCCTCTGCATTAAGCACAGTGAGGAAACAGTCAGCAAGCAAAAACTCATTGCTCACCAACTGTTGACAGTGATGTGGTGGAGAGAAGAAAGCAGCAGAGAGAGCTCAGCACAGGAGATCATGTGGGCGTTCCTATTTATTAAGTAATAGGAAACACCAGGATATTAAAAGAGAAAAGGTGTGGGGAGGGAGAGAGGGAGAGAGGGAGAGAAGGAGAGAGGGAGAGGGAGAGAAGGAGAGGGGGAGAGGGGCAGAGAGGGAGAGAGAGGGGGGGGGAGAGAGAGAGAGAGAGAGAGAGAGAGAGAGAGAGAGAGAGAGAGAGAGAGAGAGAGAGAGAGAGAGAAATGAATAGGAGCTAAAACAGAATTAAGGTCCATTAAGAAGTAACAAGATAAAATCGAAGCACAGGAAGAAAAGTTAACTCTGGAGAGGAAGAGTAAATCTTATCTGTTTAGAAATGAGAATAAATCTTATCTGTTTAGAAATGAGTACATTAGGGATGTCACTTAGAAAGTCTTTCTTTAAAAAAATAAAAAACAAAGTACTTAAGGGAGTCATCTGCTGAAAGAGAGTAGCGGAGATTAAATCTAGGGAAGGAAAAGGTGGGCAATTGACAGAAAGAGAACAATGGGTAACTTGTGCTCCCTCCTCAGGACCAAGGGACCAGGACTGGACACACACACACTCCTCCTTAGACACGTATGTCTGTGCAGATACCTAGCTACTGAATACCCAAGAGAACCCAAGAAGGGTATCTCATATCATTTAAGATGTTTTGGTCCAGTCATTAAAGAACTACATTAACAATTTGCTAAACACTGAGGATAAAGCAATGGGGTAGAGTCTAACTATAATGGGATATGATATGAACAGGATATATACTGTGCTATAAAAGTAACCATTAATTACTGGGATGGTTGTGGAGAAACCAGGGTATAAGGGAAAATGATGTTTAACCATTGACATTTGATTCAGAACTTTAACCATGAGCAATTCACCCAACAGAGTGGGAAGAAAGCACTTTTGGCAGAGAAATGGCATGCTAGGGGAGACACGAATGTTTCCACAGGGCAGCAAGCAGGTGGGACGTGGACGGGTGGCAGGTCGCAAGGTTGAAAAGTCGCCCAGAGATCTAGTATGCAGAGTCCCCTGAAAACATTTGGGCACCACTCCAGAGGAAAATGGAGAGCTTTTGAAGGCTTTTTAAAGTTGGGGACATCTATGGTTTAAGAAATATTTCTGGTGGCAATGGCTCTCAACTTGGGGACCCTGTAAAAATATCATCTTCTGGATGCCACCCCTCCCAAGATTCTCATTCAATAGGTCCGAGGTAGAATTTGCAGCACAGTGTTCTTTAAATGCTCCCTAGATGCTTCTCATTCATTTATTTAAAAGCTATCTGTTTAGTTCCTATTATTTTAAGTGGATAATTCAACAGTGAATAGACAAAAATGGCAGTCTCCTAGAGCTTATGTATGGGGGGAAACAAATCAATGACATAAGTGAATTAGATGGTATATCAGGAGGTGAGCAGCACTGTGGATAAAAATTAAGGATGGAGAGGAGGATAAGGTGGGTGTGTGGAGGATGGCACAATGCAACATGGCCACTACGGTTGCTGAAGAGGGCACTCCCGAGAATTTGAGTAATGACTTGGAGGGAGTGGCAATGCCAGGATGTGGATTTCTAAGGAAGAAGGTTGGTGGCTAAGGGACCAGCAAGTTAGTAAACCTGAGGATGGAATACACCTCAGGTAGTTGAATGACAAGGCCAGTGTGGCAGAGTAGAATGATGAGGAGGGCAGCAGCAGAGGGTGTCATCAAGGGCCTTCTGGCCCATCGCAAGGACTTACTCTGCACGCGGTGAGAAGCCACTGGAGGTTTCTGAAGAGAGGGATGACATGCGTGATTTCCCTTCTTAAAGGATCATTGCTGTGTTACAGAATAGAGGGGCCAGGAGCATGTGGGGAGACCAGGTTGGGGTGGGAGGTTGGGGAGAAGCGACGGAGCCTGGATACCTATAGTAGGGAGGGCTGAGATGAAGGGAAGGAATAGTAAGTGGCAGCCAGCCCAGTTATTACTGTGGTTGAAGAGAACGTGGAGGGTAGTCTGAAGGACAGAAGCATGAAAGCAATGTTAGGATCAACACCACCATATTTGGGGCCACTTGCGCAAGGGAGTATGGGTGAAGGAGAAGTCAAGCATGAGTCTCGGGTCCCTGGTTTGAGTGACCTTTTGAAACCAAGACAGGATTTATAGCAGGAGAAACAAATGTTTGTTCTGCTTTGTCCCCTCCCTTCTGTTGCATGCATGCACGTGTGTGTGCGTGGGGGGATGTGTATACAGTTAGTGTTTTGACATGTTGATTTTGAGAGGCCTAGCAACCATGGAACACTTAGGAGAAAATGACCAGTTGAAAAAGCTGGAAAATCACTCAGTCAGCGAGCCTGAGACTCTGGAGGAGGTCTGGGCTGGACAAGAAACTGGGGTCGCAGTCTAAGAGCAGTGTTTGATGCTGCAGCTCTGATGGGATCCAAAATATAAATATCAGACATATAGTATTTACACTTGATTCTTTGCCCACCAGATGTGGGGATTCCTATGGACAGAAGTTGGATTTCCTATTTCAAAAACGCCAGTCACTCGACAAATAACCCAATCTGCTTGTATAGAAAAATGTCCAGAGTCCCTCAAGGCTTTGGGGAAGGGGATAAAGAGATATTTTTGGAAGCTTCACTTGCAAGTAAAACAAATAAAACAGGTAGACTACTAGCATATCACTCCACAGTCAAGAGAATATTCTGACTGGAGTTGCATTTGCCACTTGAAATGCAGAGATGGTGGGAGAAACAGTTTCCTGCAGGTCTGTTGAGAAATCTCCTTTCCAGCTCAGTGAACTTTTCATTGTCCTTTTTGAAAACCCCCAGTCCTGGTTTCATTTGATTGCCAAGAATTTTTATTTCGATATCCTTTTGTATAAATACTAGGCTAGTTACCAAATGGATCTCAAATATAGGTTAATATAGCTAAATTATTTTGAATTATCTTTACTTAGGCATCTTCCAATTTGGTAGATCAGCGAGGACGTATATTCTCGTACATATGATATTTTCATTCAAATTGTCTTTATATGCATGTTTAAAAGGAGCTGTTCCCCTGAGCCCCCAGTGATGAGCTGTTGTCAGAATGAACAATGATCATTTACAAATAATCACCATATCCTGTTTGGAGATAGTTTCCCAGCCAACAGGCTAGAAGAGGCCTCCACGGAATGACTGTTCTTCAGCAAATAAGCTCTCCAGTGAAATCTAATCTAACTTTGAAACCTCAGCCATGCAGAGCAGTTTCTTTGTTATCAACGGCAATTTAAAGCATGCCTCTTTACTCCTTTAAGAAACTGACTTCTGAAATGACTCAGTTCCTGCTTCTAAGAATTGTATATGAAAATCATGAAAAATGAATAATTAAAATTTTTATTTTGTCGTATCTAGTGACTTTTAAAAGTCATACTTTAAATTATGTGCATACAACATAGCTATGAATTTGTATTCATAGCTATGATAATTTTTTATTTTAAAATACACATCTACTGAGTTAAAAATTTTATTCCTTTAAAGGTATTGTGTATTGATTGGATAGGATTTTAAACCCACTTGTTTATGACTTAAGTGAAGTTGTTTTAATCTGCTTGTTTATGACAAAGATAAAACATGTTGTTTTTAGAAGTAAAGTTGTTTTGATATAAGAATGAAGCAAGTTGTATCAGGATGTCATAATCTCATCTGTTGTCATAAATGCTCAAGAGCTCAGCTGCTGAGGGTCCCCTCTGGGGGCTTCTTGATAACACCACATGGAGAAGCAGTTACAGCAAGGGGACCATTATACTATAAATACTGAGAATTTGTGGGGAATATACCACAGTGTCAGTCTGGGCAAGGTGACACTGTGCTGGCCTAAACAGCTCTCTGAAGGTCTTGAGACACTTGCTCCTGCCATGGCCAAGGCGACTCTTTGGGATTGGTGCTAAACTGTGCAGTGGTCTCAGGAAGAGAAGGGACATCTGCTCCTGTCTCAGTGAGGTATTCCTTGTAGGTCCCTGGAGTGGTAACCCCTAAGGCAGCCTAGCTTGCCTGCCAACACCGGCATCTTCATTCTGTAGCAACGTGCCCGAGCAACAAGAGGCTAGCCTGGGTGCTGGCAGCTGGAGGTCAGCTTGTGGTTGGTTAAAGCCATATCTCCAGAGTGCCTACTTGTATAAAAAGGTCCACCTTGGTTAAATTTGGACTATATTCCTTCCTTTCATCTTCCCTTGCCTGGGACCATAGTGTAATTAACCTATCATTGCTTTGGACTACGTTCTTTCTTTCCTGGCTTATTAAGAGACATTATCCCCAGGCTATCGGCTTATGAAAATTCCTGCAGTGAACCATGTTACATAAATGGCTGGGAAAACCACTCAGTCTCTGAGGGTAGTCTGCCACCCAAAACAAAAAAACTTCTCAACTCCAAGGACTACCTGTGATTTTTGTTTTCGTTTGAACACAGACGCCACTGGCGCTCCTTCCTTAAGAAAACTTCTCCAATCCCACAAAACTCCCAAAGCCCTTTCAGTTCAGTCCTTTGTTCTTTTTCCTTCTCTTCCAATGAACTCTCAGCTTCCTTTACCACAATTCTACCTACAAAATCCCTTGGCCCATCATTTTGTCAGCTACTTCTAGTACCACCCAGACTGGCAGAAGCCTCTAGAGTGTGTCAAGCCTCCAAGTCTGCCATTTTCAGCAAATCTCATCAGCCTCACTTAGTTGCCCACTTTAGCCAGTTTCTCTGCAATCCCAGCCTTGTCGCCATCACCCTATCTTTCTTCACCCCCAGTACCCTTTTCCTCCTTCCTAGACCAGTGGAGAGTCATCCCCTGGGCCCTACTTCCTACCACAACATTAATTACACTGTCCAGTTGGTTCTAAGATGGGTCACACCTTAGATACTGTTATATCAGATGGGGAATTGGGCTTCTCTCTCACCTAGATACAAACTCCATGAAGATTCTCTTGATTCTTCTATGTATCTTCTACATGAGCAACTAACATGGTCAGAATAGAGGAGCTGATTTCCCCACTTGCTCAGGCCAAATATCTATAGAAGGTGTCTTGGATTCTTCCCTTTCCCTAAGCCTCGAATCCAAGCCCTGTGCCAACTCTATGCATCCTGAATACATTTCTCTCACCTCCACCTACCACTCTACTCCGTGTCATCTTTATCTCACCTGAACAGTGGTGGCGCTTTTTCTGCCTCCACTCTTTAGACTGTACCATCTATGTCCCACACGACAGCAGGCTGATTTTTTAATGTTTAAATTTTTTTCCTCATTTAAAAAAAAAATTAGTTTCAGGTGTACAAAACAATGCAGTAGTTATACTTTTCACCCCTCACAAAGTGACAACCCCATCGCCCCCAGGCTGATTTTTTGAAGTGTGTATCAGATAGTGTGATTTTCCTGTTTAAAACTATTCAAAGACTTCCCATGCCATGTAGAGTAAAATCCAAGTTTCTTATTTTGTCCTTTTCAAAAAGCCTCCCTGGTGTGGCCACTGCTTGCCTCCCTGCTCTCCTTTCCTGCCACCCTCTTCTACACCCATGCCAGCCAAACCAAAGCCTACTCTGTACATAGAATACACCCCTTCTGCACCCTCCGCTCAGCTCCTTCTCCCCTGCCTCAGGCACCACGGGCTCCCGCACTTGTCAGTCATTCTCAGCCAAGATGGTGACTCCTCCACTACCAGCCCATCTGAAGGAAGCATACGGTCACTTGCTGTTGTAATTCTCTGCTTAACTGTGACACAGTGGCTGGTTTTTTCTGTTTGAATATTACTCATTTGTGTCTGCCTGGCTTCACTGGGATGGGGGCTCCATGAGAAAAGAGGCTTGAGTCTTTATCCTGGCCATAGAACAGTATCTGGTACACTGCAGGCATGAATGAATTTGTGTTGAATGACTACATACAGAGTTTTTGACCAAAACAATGCTCCAAAAGTATTTCCGACAGGTTGATACTATGCAATGAGCAGAATCCTATAGTAAGTGTCATTTACCAACTATCATGAGGGTTTACCAGACACCTTCAAGTATTACTTCACAAAACCCTTAAGAAATTGGACCCTAAATCCTCCACTTGTCAGGTATGCTCAGGAAGTTAAGCAAGCTGTGGCATGTCACACAGAGAGGGGCCAACAGCTTCCTGAGCAGAAGTTGACATGGCAGCCCCAATTTACGCAGGCTTGCAGTGTCACGGGTAGGCCACCCCAAGGAGTCCTGGCTCTGGGGAGCTCCAGCATTCACACTGGGACCCAAGCAGAGCATCCACGCCTGTCAGTAATAACCCTTCCCAGAACTACACTAAGACAATGTTTAATTGATATGTCCACAGTGTTTGATGGAAACAGTCTAAAATCTGGGCCTATTTAATATTAACTACCACTTAACTTGTGCTGACTTTTAATGCTTTCAGCCCTGGGGAGCGTCTAAAGAATATTTTCAATCATAGGGTCACTTAATGATCTGGTCTTCATTTTTATTCAAAAAAAACAAACAAACAAACACAAAATAACCCCCAAACCCCCAAAAAATCAATCAAGCACACAAAACAACATCTCTGTGCTTTACAGAAAGGCAACCAGGGCATGGCAAGAGGGGTTGAGGGAAGCATTCCCTCATTCCAGCCATAAATGAGGGAGGGCTCTGCACTCTATCTGTGTGCATAGAACTTCCCCAAATAGCTCAGTAACACAGAGATACAGAACAAAGAAGAAAAGTCATTAAGGGGTGTGTGTGTGTGTGAAAAGAGAGTCTTCATTTGCTGTTTCCATTGTCTTTACTTTATTTTCCACAGGCATCAAGAAAATTTTTCTCTGAAAGCCAAAATGAATATTTCATAATCAAGAGTTGTCACCTCACGCCAAGACAGGCGCTGCATAGTAAGCACCCAAGCTGACACTTCCTACTAACAAAATATGAGAAAAAGGCTTTAAAGGTCACACAGCTCCATTTCTAAAAGGACATGAAGCCTCAAAATCAAGCAAACAACAACAAAAAACCCCCCACAAAAAAACATAAACACAGACAACAGTTCAGCGGTTATCAGAGTGGGGAGAAGGTGGCAGAAGAGGATAAAGGGGACAAAACATATGGTGATGGAAGGAGAACTGACTCTAGGTGGTGAACACGTAATGCAATATATAGATGATGTATTACCGAATTGTACACTTGAAACCTATGTTGCTTTGTTGACCATTGTCACCTCAACAAATTTTAATAAAAAAAAAATTGGGGGGAAAAAAACAACAAAACACCCCACTATTCCAATCAATCTATTGGATGTTACCTTGGGAACAAAAGAAAACCATGGTTATTCTTTCAACTTTGTATCCTTTTCCCAGCCCTGGGACAGTTTGGCCCCACCTGGAGAAACACTCATCCACTTAAATGCAGGAGCAGAGACTGTGGTGTGTCTTCTCCAAAGTTAGTCAGAACCTACGGCACAAAGCCCTCTAATGAAGGAGTGTGTGTGTGTGTGTGTGTGTGTGTGTGTGTGTGTGTTTAAAATTCTTAGGGATGAAGGTCAGGGATCAAATGGTTCACATCTAAGACATATCCCAATATCTCCCCCATTTTGAATTCTGCAGGCATTTAACACCATCACCTTTGAGTGGCATAACTTGGCCCCAAAGAAGCATCAACTAAGCATTGAAGAGAACCATGGGCTTTCTTAAGTGAGAGCATTGTACAGTATTTACTGAGACACATTTTTCATTAAGCAAAGGTAAATCTCAAAGATAAAATACATAGCTTGCATTTTCCACTTTACTTTTTGGCTTGACTAAGTTGACTCAGGAGGAGAAGCAGGGTACTTGTCAAGCAACCTGAGGCCCATTCTCCTCCCGGATGACAGCGTCCGTGGCCATCACACAACGTGAGCAAGCACACTTCATCTTTATCATGGCTGACCCTCAACTGCTGAGCTCTGCTGAACTGTCAGAATCTGTTCCAGGATGTAACTTGGCGCACATGACTTAACCTGAGAGAAATGCTTTAAAACAAATTTTCATAACATCTGCCATGTCATTTTTAAGCAATACCTTCTGTTTCCACAGAACTTAAACACAGCTTCGTTTTTAAAAGCTAAATTTCACAGGTCTTTCTTCAGCTCTATGGCATATTCACTTCTGGCAATAAAAGGCTCCCACTAGGAATAAAGGTCTCCAGATGACTTAGCATCTCGCTGCATGGACTTATGGTCAAAAGGAGTCTGTTCCACAAACATAAAGGAAACAAAATTATTCTGCCAAGTGTCATCTCCGTCCCCAAAATGCAGTTCCACAAGAAGTCTGATAGACCGAGTCCTTTGTTAAAAGTGTACCAGTTGTGAGGGTGGCATGTTGGTCATCATGACAGAAGTATAATTATGTATCAGGGAAAGGCAAAATCTGTATTGATTCTTCCAGTACATCACAGTTTGGGGGATATTTCATTAGAATAAAATCCTAAAGTTGAACATAGAAATTAAGGAAGTTTTACTGATGTCAGCATGTTTTTTATCCATCTAATATTTACTACATACTAGGTATTCTGTTAAGTATTTAAAGATATATGATATATGAAAGATGAAAAAGATCTGTCTCCATATTCAAAGAAAATTGAGTTGTAGGCAACTATAAAGTGTTGGCCTAAAGACACATAGTTGGAAGTTGTTAGTTTTTTGCTGTAATTGAAGCGTTTGGTATAGATGATGTAACCTAGGGAGAAAGTTAAAAAAAAAAAAGTGGCGGAGCCGGCCGAGTGGCGCGATGGTTAAGTAGCTGGCTTGGGAAGCCAGCAGCCCCGGTTCGGATCCCACATATGAGGGCCAGTGACACTGCCCTCAAAAAAAAAAAAAAAAAGTGGCTGAGAAAAGAATCCTTCAGACCGATTATATTTAAGGGGTAGGCCACAGAATAGGATAAACCAATAAACAGTAGTAAAGTAACAGTCAAGAGAGATAGAAGAGAATTATGTTTCATAAGCAAAAGGCAGAATTTCTAGAAGCAGTGAGTGTTGAGTGCTGCCAGGAGATCAACCACGATGAAGGTTAAGATGAGGTTATTGCATTAAGGAGGGAGGGAGGATGTGGAAATGGTATTGAAAATATCCAACAGGAAAAGAGCTAAGGTTTGCATAAAAACCTATATGGAGCCTAAAATAATAGTCCTTCTTAAAGAATACTTTATTAATCCACCCTTGAGCCTCAAGCAAGTGTGAATAGCATTAAGGTCAGACCACATCTCAAAGTCTTGGAGAGAACTGAAATCATTTCTTAAAGAGTCCTCTAGCCAAGAAATAGAGGGGAAAAAAGTGATTTAAACAAAACTTATTCATACAATGCTCTGCCCAGGGGATTTTCAACTTCCTGAAATCATAAAACCTTTTATTATTTAGAAAAACATTTAAACTATACATATGACAAATGATGATTAACCAAATTTAATAGCAGTGAATAGACACTGGTCTCTGTTGGGAAATAGGGAAGATCAGAATCAAAGCAATGACAATAAGAACCAAAAAAATAGTAAAACAAATAAATTATTGTCTCAAAAGGGTATAATGATAGCATTTAATTATTTGTTTATTAAAATGAAGTCTCTCTTATGTGATGGAATTTAAATTGTTTGCTTCCTGACAAAGTTCTTGATAGCTCATTAAAAAAAAGAAAATGTGAAGAAGAGAAGGGAAGCCTCAGAAGTAGTATTTTCACATAAAATTAAACGCATGAAAAGAAATATACCTATTACAGTACAACTTCCATCTATAAGAATGACCCCCATGAACCCTGCACACTCCTATGCACTGCCTGGTCGAATAACCAGCTTTAACATTTGAACTCACTGGACATCCCAAGCATGCTGGCTCTCTTCATTAGGTACCACACACAGTGCTCCTATTTGGATGCTTTCCCTTTGGTTTTTAGATTTTTCTAAACTTGATAAAGAAAAAACAAAACAAAAAAACAACAACAACAAAAAAAGAAAAAAACTCACCTTATCAGCCAGTTTAAGAAATTTCACCTAAACTATTTTCAGGCATCTTCCAAAGTTCTTTGGAGGAAACCCAGGGTGCTACTAAAGTCAAGGTATTGTTTTGGTCCTAACCTAAAATTCCAGCCGTGGACTTTCACAGCAGCTCAAAGCCATTTCACTTTTTAAAGTGAAAACAAGATTGACTTATTCATTCAACCTTCACAGAGTGACCACAGTACTCTGTCTGGCTAACCTGTGCTACCTTTGGAAATCAGGCCATTTATCCACCCTGTGGAGGCCAGCATTCCCTGAGGGCTCTGGGCTCCGTTCTTTTTAAAATCTCTTTGCCCACTTCCCATGGGCAGTATCATGGAACCCCATGACTCTGACTACTGTCCAGTGGTGGGGATTTCTAAGTCAGTATATTGAAATGAATTTTTTAGATTATTCATTACATAAGCAGCAGCCAAAACATTTATTCAAAAGCATTCTACTGAGACTGAAAAACATATTGGTATGCTTAGTATTCGTCTACTTAAAAAACCAAATTGGGAACCCTCAATAGACAAACTTAATAAGAAGAGTTATTAAAAGCTATACTCTTTTGGGCTGGCCAAGTGGCACATTGGTTAGGAGTTGGCTTGGGAAGCCAGCTTTGAGTAGCAGGGCCCGGGTTCGGATCCCACATGAGGGCCAGTGATACTGCCCTCTACAGCTCAGGTGGTGAACAACAGCTTGACCTGGAGCTGGGCTGCCTTGCCTTGGCAGTGTGAGCTGCTAAGAGCTGCTAAGAGCCGCTGTGAGTAGCCGTCCAGAGGCAGGGGACAGATCTGCCTCACCCAGGAAGAGCGCAATGATAATACCAACATGGGCCAGTGAAGCAACGTCCTCCACAACTAGACTGAAGAACAAAAGGACAACAACTTGTCTGTTCCCCTTCTCAGATCCCCCAATTCCCAATTAAAAAAAGAAAAGGGCAAATGTGAAGAAAGTTCCTATCTCAGGGTCCCGTATATGGAAACACCTACTTAGATCTGTTGCCTCCTTCTCTCTACTCCTATATAAATTTATCATTAATGAAAGTTGGATTGAGGAAAGAAGTTTTTCCTTATGCTCTTATGTCATATTTTTAAGTGTAAACTTTTTGTCGAAGTAAAACATCTATACAACAACAAAGCACACAGATCATACCTGTACATCTCAAATGATGTTTCATTTTCACACAATGAATACCTGTGGACACAGTACTCAGCTAAAAACAACAAGAACAAAACCCCAGAAACTTAGCAGAAAGCTTCTCACGGCTCTTCCATTTCTTACTCATCTTCCCTTCACTGGAGCGTAACCAGTCTCCTGACCTCTAACACCATAAATTAGTTTTGCAGGGTTTTGAACTTTCTACAGATGTAATCACACAGCATGGATGTTTACAGAGACCACTTAGACATTATGGATACTTGACGAGTGTTTGGCAGAGCAATGTTCTGTGTCTGCTAGTTGACGAGGTGCTGTGCCTCAGTTGTGCCCCCTTTTCTTTGCAGATTGACTCTATAATGAACAGGCAACAGGATGCAATAACCCCACAGACATGAAACCCATGGAACACCAAGGGGGTGGGAATGGAAGCCTCCTCATGGTTTCCTCATCATTTCCTGCTCTCGTGGCAGTTAATCTCCGATGGTCCCTCTGGAGAAGGCCCTGAGTCTCAGAACATTTTTCCTATAAGCCTCTCGACAGCCAACACATGGCACGGAGAGCTGCCATCTGGCTGGGCTGGGCTACTGCTTGGCAAGGAGTTACTCTGCCCCACGAGGTCGGGTCCCCAGGGCCTCCCACTCTCGCTGTCAGCATCCCACACATGTGGAACGTGTAAGGCCATGCATGGCATCAGCTGCATTTCACGCCACTGGTCTGGATTTAGTGACCTGTTTACAAACGGCAGACTGCACTTGCAGATGTGACAAAAAATAGAGAGGCCAAAAGGAGGGCAACCATACAACAGACACTGTCTATAAAGCAGAGGCACAGAATGTGCTTCTAATTATAAAAACACACAAAACACATGCAAGTCAAATCCAGCTAGAGCCAGATGCCACCATTTCCACATGCAGAACCTTCCAGAACAAGAGCTAATTTAGATTGATGACTTCATCCCAGCAACAAATACTTTATTCCACCATTATTATCTCCACATCCCAACTTCTTTTGTCATGGGACATGTGCCATATTAGGTAGCTTAGAAAACGTAATGTCATTATATTGATCAGATCAGGTATATAAAAGCATACACCTTATCTAAGAAATTATATGACACTACGTATCAATTTCAGAACTAGCTACTGTAATGTATTTGGAGGAAAAAAACTTCCTTCAAACCAAATGCAACTTTAAAACAACGGCACATGAGTGGAGACAGCTAGCAATGTGCTACCCTAGGAGACTGCACTCTCCATTCCGTTGTTTTCCCACATCCTCTTTGGTAGCATTTCACTGGGTTTCTCTCGGGAATTTTAAACCCGCAATTCCCTTAGCTTTTCTTGAAAAAAAATCTCTTCCTTCAATAGGAATCCTGCTTATTACAAGTTAATACTGGATTACCCAGGGCAAGGGAGACGTGTGTGAGCCTAGATAGATAAGCGTTATCATGAAGGAGTAATGCATGGAAACAATCCCTCTGGCTGAGGAAAAGGCCAATTTTAAGAGAGAAAAAAGTGTCTTGTCTTCACAAACACCCTGCTCTGACTGAACTGACCACCTATTCGTTATGACTTGAATTCTAAGAGGAACAAGACTATAGAATTAAAAGAAAAGAAAATAGCATCAACAGAAACAGTGGGACACTAAGATTCCTCTGGGTTAGGACTGATCCATTTGGGCTGCTGGTGATAGAGGGAACATCAGTTACTCTTTATCCTGTTAAGGAATCCAGAAAGGGGAAGTGATATTCCTCAGACAATTGCCAGGCCTAATATGTAGCCTTTAAGTTCCCCTCTTTTTCACCTCAGGTGAACAGATGGAAGGAGAGAAGGTGAGAATCAAGGAAAGCAACACAGGAGAAAAGAGGCAAAAGAAGGAAGACTGACCCTTAGGTTGGAGTGACCAAGCGAGTCCTGGGCAAAGCAGAAAGTGGAAGCCTGTATGTTGCTGCTACGAAGGCAATGGCCCAGGAGGCTGCCCTGGTGACGGCCATGGTGCCAAGTCCTGTTTATCTCTGTAGATAGAGCTCTTGGTCTCCACAGAGTCAACAGTCAGCTGAGCAGGGAGAGGGATGAAAGTGGACAGAGTGGTGTGAAGATGGTGAGCAGGGCCTGCAGAAGGCTCCAGGCAGGATGCCAAGTGCCTGAGGTCACCAGATGAGACAAGTGACAGTAGTGGGGAAATCAACTGCTTGCTCAGGGGCTCCGATTTGGGTCCCATTCCTCAAATATCTTCCTTTTCAAAGCATGCTAAGGACAGTCTCAGGCCAACGTAAGGAGCGAGAGCTTGGGAGTGAAAATCACCATATCACCTGAGCAGACATCTATAGAGAGCAAGGACTTATCACTGACCCAGCTCAAGGGATCAGGGCACAAAATTCCCCTGTCTCCCGAAAGAAGCACACTTGGAGTGCAAGCCTAGTGGATGCTGATATAAGAACTATCTTCTAGCTTCCTTCCACAGCCTGCTCTCTGATAGCCTGCTAATGAGCAGCAAAAGCAGGAGGAGATAGGTAAGGAAGAGAGTGGGAGCAAAGCAGGGGGACGGGATGGCGTTACCCACCAATCAATCAGTCCTTGACGATTTGGGAGTTGGGCATGTGGATATGAAACAGAGAAGGAAACCCTGCAATCATGTTCTTCCCTCAGCACCCATCATCCGCCATCCTAAATCCCAAAGGAGTGATATGAATTTGTCAAGTCCCTTTGCAACACAGCTGGGAGGGACAAGGGGGCAGAGACCAATTCAGCTTCAACTTGCACGGGTTTGCAGGAGCCAATCAAAGGCCTCTGAGCTTCCCAAAGGTGGGTCTTCACGGAAAGCTGGAATGAACCACCCCTCCTTCTATAAAAACAATCTCCCATGATGTTGGTGAAAGTTAGAATATTGAGGGTGGGCTAGATCAGGAGTTGTTTGGCAAACTTTTGAGACGAAAGAGCTGCCAGGGGTCAGCAAACTGTGGCTCATGAGCCGTAGGCTCTGAAGTAAAATTGAAAATGAAAATAAAACTATCATAGTTTCATTTATAAAATTTTTAAAGGATATTATTCACATAATGGTGATTATGTAAAAATATATTTATGAATAATTTTTAAATTGTTGTGAGGCACAGGATTGGCTTTTCCAGGGGTTGGCAAACTTTTGAGACAGAACGTACCCAGGAAGGTACTCAAAGAGCCTCATGTGGCTCCCGAGCCCCAGTTTGCCGACCCCTGGGCTAGATGGATAAGCCTGGAAGAACTTCTCATCTTTTTGTGCCCCAGCCTCCTCATCTGAACTCCCTTTTTCCTGAAGGAAAAGGCTGTGTGTACAAAACGAATGAAATACCTAGAAACAAAAACTTCTTGCTTTGGTTCCTGTCATTCTCAGCCCAGGGTTTAAATCCCTCCGAAGCTAAAAGCAGTGTGTCTGCTAGACTGTCAGTCAAGGCCTCACTGACTTGCATGATTTTCCAGCCCATCCTCCCCTCTCCCATGTGCAGGCAGCGTCACCATCACCGTGGGTGGGAGTTCTCTGTGGGCGCTGCACACTGAGCTGGCGTTTTCCCCAGAGTGGCCCATAGGGGACTTTTCTCTAGCCTTTGAAAGAAGTGGGGACAAAGCCAAGACACAAGGGCTGGCCACTCTACCCCAGATTTCCACTTAGTGTTGAGAAAGTCCGATTACCTTGCATGCCCTTCTTCAGGACCGGAGAGAAGCATAAGAACACAGATCCTGGACTGTCAGAACTCAGGAGGAATTAATTACTATTCGCTGAGGGCCCATTCTATGCCAGTCCCTTCTCTAATAAAATTCCTAACAATCCAGTGGGTGTGAGGCTTGTATCCACATTAGTCTTTGGTAATAATAAAAATATTCTTTCATAACAAAATAATGTGGAGGGCTCTAAGAGCACCGAGCAGGCATGGAGCTCTCTGGGGAGGGAGGCTGCTGGGGGTGGGGGTGGGGACCGGGGGCCGAGATTCAAACAGAAGGGTCGCTGAGGGTGAACGGCTGCTGCCGGGGCTCTCCAGGCAGCCTGAGGTCAATCCAGGCTCATCTCCTCACAAGGCGGCCATGGGCAAGTTCATTAACTTCACCAGGACTCAGTTTCTCGTCTGCAAAATAGGATCGCAGTGAGGATTCAACCTGTAAAACATTCAATAAAGTGCCAGCACTTGTTTTGTTCTTCTTATCTTCAGCAGCAGCAGCCCAGGCATGAAGGAAAACATTTCCAGATAAAATTAAAGAAGATGACTCTTCTCATTCATAGCCATTCCATTAGTGAATAGGGACAGGGGACTGGTGGCTAAGTTTTAAGCTGGAACTTAGTTGTCTTCTTTGGAATAAGTAATATTCAACGGGCAGTACGAGAACCACCTTTTATCTTTCAGGTAAGTGTCTTGGCCCAGCACCCCACGTGGGGTTGAAGAAATATTAGGTTGTTGGAAAAGTCATGACATATTTTTTCTGTTTTTCATTGCAAAAATGCGCCATGACTTTTCCGACAAGCCAATATTAACTGGTGACGATTGCTCAGCCTCCCAAACAGTTACGGAACACGAAGTGCCAGACATCAAACCTATACACGTTTTACAGCTTCATAGTTCGGAGGCATCACTTTTAAGCTATACAACTCCATTTTCTCTTCCCTGTTTCTCATGGGCTCATTTAATAAGGGAAAAGTGGGCGAAGACAGGTTACTTATAATTGAAAACGCTGGCAGGCTGCGTAGGGCCTTGGCACTGTCCTGTTCACTTTAACCCCTGGAAATTTGATCTTTATTGGTTAAAAAAAAAAAAAAGAAGAAAAGAAAGAAGGGAGCAGTGGCATTAGCTTAAGCTTTTTGAATAATTAAGATTTTTATCTATGAGCGCAGCAGCCTCTTCAGTTCCACTTGGTTTGGCACTCAACTCTGTATTGAAAACCTCCCTAATTCGATAACGATAACACCATCTTTTCCGTCATTATCTCCTGGTTGCAGGGCTAGCTGGCTGGTCCCACCAGGTTTGCACCGCCACTGGCCCCTGCATTCCTGCCTGAGCCCTGCAGGAAACAGAGCCTCTGCAGCTGCCCGCGTTTATTTACACACATTCCTGCCTCAAATTGAATTAATGAGCATAATTTAACTCAGGCGATGTCCTCCTGCTCTCCTTCCTCTGTGCCCCACTGGTCAGCCTGCTTCTTCCCTCGCACCCTCCTGTGGACATCTTGCTGGAATGGACTCTGGGGGCATAGACTGAACTCAGGGCCTCTCCACCTTTAGTGTCCAACGAACCACATGGGGCTCTAGTTAAAATGCAGATTCCAATCCAGCAGCTCTGGGCTGGGGCCTGGGATTCAACATGTCTAGCAAGCCCTCTCTCTTTGGGAGGCCCAGGGGATGCCGAGGCTGCCCAGCTGGGGGCCACACTTTGAGTAGCCGGGTTACTGACAGACTCACCTGCACTGACTCTAACCAGAAATGTCTGCGTCAGTCACCAAAAGGTGAATGTTAACTTCTGAACTTTCTGATCAACCTGATAGAACACGAGGTTTCTCAGGCGCATACCCACAGGGGGTCTATTTACCTCATCGGCCTTTTCCATGTGTGCAGAACGGACACAGACTAAGGCAAACCACAAGCCCTATTCATCCCAAACCCAGTCCAACACAAATTCCAAAGCCTGGGATTTAAAGACAGTGAGGAATAGCAATGCTGGGACCCTTCACTTTTACACAAGAAAGCAAAAACAGCCCCACATAAGAAACTTCAGCGTGGCTGTGGTTAGATGCAGGAGGTCTGTTTATTGCATTGGGCAGGCCAATGAGGAATTTCCTGCATGCTATGCCAAAGTCAGAGTGCAAGGAACTTTCTCTGAAGTGTGTGCAAGAAAACCAGCCGCTCTCCTGTGCATTCGTTCACACATTGTACACCTCCGCTAGTTATCGCTGGCCAAACTCCCTCCGAGCTCTACCAAGGAAAAGATTAAAAAAGGGAGCAGGGAGAAAAACATTCCCCCTCAGACAAAAGGAAGTAAATGAATATATTTGAAAACCAGTGTCAATGTGTTGGATTTTCTTCTTCTTGGATACAAATACACGTACTATCTCCAGCAAAAAAAAATATCCTTAACCTTAGACCCAAAACTGTTTGCCCAGGTCCACACAAACTCAGCATTTGGCTGCTTCAACAGAGAAAGGCTTTCATGTCAAATTTTGCACAGAAAAGTAGATTTGGGCTTTTTTTTTTTTTTGAGGAAAGATTGAATTTATCATGAAACATATTTCATCGAGGAACCAGTAAAACGAACCACCTTTCTACCCAAACCACAAAAACGGCAAATTCCTTTGCTAGAAAAGTTGGCTGCTTCTGTTGAAAAGATTAACTTATGCTGAATAGCTTTTGGGGGCGTACAGGATAGATGAGATTAGGGGTACTTAACAACGTGTAACCATAAAGAGCAGCTCCCGGGAGAAGAAAAATGGTAGCTTATCAATGCTCTTTCCTTATTGGAAGGTTCTTCAGTACATTCACATGAATTGATCTACATGTATTCTAGAAAGGTCCATGAATGCCTAAATCCTGCTGCATAAGCAAAATTCATCTCAAACCTTTCATTACCACTTAAGGCCACACATAAGGAAGGATTATGGCTGGGGAGCAACTTCCCTTAGTTTTAGTAACTGATTTGCTCAAGCTGAAACTACCACAGTGTTTTAATTAACATGATGAAATACGCTAATCACATTTTTTCCCCCTCTTTTCTTTTTTGGTTGCTGCTGACTTGATAGTATCCTGAGAAAATGAGGGAATTACACTTTTTAATCAGATGGAACGTTTAGCTACTCCACACGAAGAACTCTGCCAAGAGGTAACCCTCTATGGATTAGCTACTGAATATTCTTGAAGCACAAGTAAAGAAAAATTGTTAAAGTTCTTTGGACACACAAGTTATAGATAATTATATGTCATTAATTTCTGATTTGAGGAATACCTGACATCTGATTATCCATCACATGGATTATCCCCTACCAGGCCATCCCAAGGACAGGCCCTGCTCTTGCAGCTTTCATCCAGCATGTCATCCCCTCCTTACCATCTACCTTTTATAAACAGACTAGCACTGGTCTTCAGTAAGTTTTCTTACAAGGATGTCTCTTGCTTATTACTGACTATATTTTTTAACTGGACTTCTTGAACTTATTCCAATTATCTGTTAAATTAGGCAAAGTTCTCCTCCCATTGAAAGAGGCTGTTCAAGAAATGGTCTCAGCTTCTCCTCCTAATGCCTGTGTTTTCCTTCCGTTCCTGCAGGGGAATGTGGACATCTGCTAGGATCATTCTAAAACACATTCGAGTCACTTCATAATATATCTGCTGGAAGGACCATTGCATAAAGGAAACCGCTGGGGAATCATGGCAAGGGCCCTGGGCTTGTCCATTAGATTTGCCTGCTTGCACTTGGGTAACTCAAGGGTTATTCACAGTGGTGGAGGCCCAAGCCCATCACTAGCAGAGGCACACAGCCAATGGCAGCAGTTCCGGGTTGTGTGCTGACACATGGTCCCTGGGTAGCCTCTGCGGGTCCTACCAGCTTTTGGAGCTTGGTTCTTTTCAATAAGCCCACATTCTGTGAGCTGCATCATTACCTCTACTTGTTGCTTTTCTGTTTAGTAAGTCAAAGTCGTTTTTTTTTGTTGTTGTTGTTTGTTTTTTTCCCACTGCAACCAAATACCTGACTGGCATAATTAATAAAGAAAAGTTTAGCATGTTATAGCCCCAAACCACCAAGGTCAAGGCCAAAGACCAACAGAGCAGCTGCCCTCCCTCAGGAGTCTTCTTCATTCAGTGCCACCACTGCAGAGATTGTCCTGGGTACTCAGTAAAGAATGTCTAAAACAGAGACACTAGCAGAGAACAAGAGTTTAAGTTTTAGGGTATTTTCTCATGGAAATAAACCACAAGAAAAGACAACATCCAGAGCCCTGACTCTAAGTTTACTGAAAGTCCTGTCCTCAATGCCAGATGCTCCGCCTCTCCTGCCATTTCAACATGTCCTACAGACCACAGATGTGTGCAGACCATTGTGCCCTTTTGGAGCAAATAACATAAAATTCTTAATATGAGAGTGGTGACATAATGCCATAAATGCTATAATAGACGTACAAACAACACAGCTACACAAAGTGAAAATTAATGATGTTGGGTGGAGCTCTGGTGATAAGGGAGAGACAGGGGGAAGGTAGCTTACAGGTTTTATTAAGCATGTGTGACAGAGGAGGGTGATGATGCCACTGGAACAGGAGAGGATGTGTTAGGGTGAGACGAAGACAACAAGAGCTATGCTTTAGCTGTTTCGGAGTGTAAGATGCCGGGAGGCCAAGCATGTGGATGGCACGGAATTAGTCAAAATTATTTAGATTCACCATGTGGTTACTATCATGTAATGTTATTCATTAGCTTTGACACAAACTTTACAGCAAATAACCAGTAAGCCGGCATGCCTGAGGGGCCTGACTGGTGATGACTGGGGAGGGACGCTCATTTCCTGTATATTCTAGCACTCCATTCCTACCTCAGTCATCTATTCTATAAACACTAAACTGTTTTCTACACACCACTGAGGATGCTGTCCTCAAGAAGTTTTCCATCTACAGGGGAATCAACAAAAGCCGATTTTTTGCCAGTGCTAAGTGGGAGTGAGTGGTTCAACTATTAAGCTTTTGCTTACAATCCAGTTACCAAACTAGTTATTTTCTTAAGCAGTCTTCTAAGATTGACATATATATTTCAGGTCTTGAGGGCTCTCTGTCTACTTACAATTGAGGCTCTGTTAGGAAGCCACGGGAAGAGGAGCACGTTTCCTTTGTGGGCAACTGCACAGAACAAGTACTGTCTTGAGTGAGTACTTAACAAACAAAGCCTCATTCCAAGCCATGTCTGGAGGGTTAGGGGTCCTATGAAATGACTTCAGAATTCACGGTGATAGTGATTTTGGTAGTAAACCCAAGAGGTGTTGGTTTTGAGAGGGTTCTCTTGGCAAAACTATGATCAATAAACTCACATTTAAACTTAAGCCACTGCAGCAGCATATAGAAGTTTAGAAAGGCATTTGCTCTAAGCAACATGGGAGATATCCTGGAGAAACTATGACTGAACAGGAACTAGAGTTACAGGAAGAGCAGGGGTGGAAATGACAGAGGACATCAAAGGAAAAGCAACTGGGGGCTAGCTTTAAAGAAGGCAGAATACATATAAAACTAACGAATGTAAAAGCAGCTCTCTGTGAAAATGAAAGCACGATGACATGGAGGATTCACAAATGATATAGCTTCAAATACATCACATTATTAGCCAGTGTCCATTGTTTAGAGTTTTGAGTTTTGGAAGCTTATTTCATGGTCAGAAGTTTGGAGGATAAAGACCCGATCTTGGTAGTTATATAAATGACACTGAAGAATAAAGAAATAATTAGTTTTCTTAAAAAATATTGGGGGAGAAAGTGGCATCTGAAATGGCATCTACTAGGTGGCAACCCATCACTGAAGTGATTGTGTCAGAAGGACATCATAAAAAGCTTGAACAGAATTCAGGTTCTTGCTGTAGTATGAGAATGCTGACTCCGTTACGCTCATTCCATTAAATTTAAAAACACTGAAAAAAAGGAATTAGTTTTTCTTTTAACAAAATGAACAAGTTCCTACGTAGACAATTCGTTAATTATCTAAAGTTGCTTCTATTCCCCCCAGTTTTATTGAAATATAATTGACATATAACATTGTGTTCATTTACAATGTACAACATGATGATTTGATACATGAATATATTTCAAAATGATCACCACAGTAAGTCTAGTTAACGTCCACCGCCTCATAGTAATTCATTTTTTTCTTGTGATGAGAACATTTCAGATTTACTCCCTTAGCACCTTCAAGTACACAACACTGTGTTATCACCATAGTCAACATGCTGCACATCAGATCCTCAGAACTTACTCATCTTAGAGCTGGAAGTTTGTACCTAAAGTGGCTTCTTGATTTTAAATTTCTTGTTTGAAACAACCTATTCTGGCTTAATGAGCTATTTTTCAAACCATGATTATCTCAGATTTTAAAAACCTTAATAAGTTTATATCACAGAAAACTACTGTAATGGTGTCAAGCAATATTTAATTCTAATTTAATGGTAGAAAGATTAAAAAAGAAAAACAAAAACAAAAAACGTTTTTACAACTCAGACAAGGGCAATTTTTTTAGATTCATTTCAACCGATTTAGCAGTCAGAAAGATTAACACAAAATAACACTCTTATGCCCTTTATTCCCTGTTCTTTCTAATAATTATTTTTCCCACATTAATCATAAAAAGGCAAAATTCTGACTTATTATGTTACCGGGCCTTTCTTTATTCATGGTCAATCTTATCTTTCTTGATGGCACATTGAGGAAAATTTCTCAACAGCCCTGCAATTTCCTTCAGTGAAAATTTTACACCCTCTCCTTAGGACACATTGTTCCACCTGGTCTGCTCCATCACAGCAAGCTCCTCATCCATCCTCCCATGTCAGTCACTCTGCCCTGCAGCTTCTGCACTTCCCCACCTCAGCTTCGGGGTTTCCTGGACACAGAATCACTTTCCTTACTGCTTTTCTTGCCTTTAAGGAAGATGCTGTGTTGGGGACAGACTTTTCAAATCTTGAACTTTTTCTTTTCTTGTAATATCACTTTATTGACACTAAAATTTTAGGCCCCAACTTGGCTCTTGGTGCCAGATCCATCCATGGTTTAAGCATCTTCTAAAGCAATCCACGAGCCCAGACTCAGGAAAAATCCCCCTAGAGAAAGTCCATTTCGCCAATGAAATCACCCCAGATTTATCAGAGACCAGCTGTTAACTAAACTCTACCTAACCTTGACATTGTCTTGACCAAAGCCTCCTCTCCAACCCTGTGCTTATGACTTGTTACTCCAAAAATACCGATCCCTTCAACATAATAATGAAAATGCTGCCCCATGAAGTATTGGCTTGGGGAACCATTCTGCTAGAACTATCGGTGACCCACTATCTTCATCAGTTTTATCTCCCATAATAAAACTACTGGACAATGATTATCTTAGTACTTCCTTGAATTAGGTACTCAAAAAATCCATTTTGATTCCATTTTTGCCTTTTCTTTAATATCGGTTCCAAAACAAGCATTTTCCAGGAAGCAATTAAACTTTATTATTAAACCTTTACACATACCAATATTAATGAATTATATACCACAGATACCACCCATGTAGCTGAAATAATTCAACCAAAATTTTATCTGGAAATGTTCTAAAATTTTAAAAACTGGACATCATTCTTTTGGTGAGAAAAATGCATGGTTTGTGCTATTTTTGAGCACACTTCTCTTAAGAAAAATGACTTAAATATACGGATCCTGTATGAGGCTATTTCCTGTATGATGCCTAGAATACTGGTTATCTGCTAGTGTTATCAATTTGGCAAACAGATATTAAGCACCTATTACACAAAGCCAATGACACTTCCCAATTCTACATGACAGGAGGTTAATTTAATTTTATCAATTCATTCAAATATTTACTGAATGCCAGAAAAAATGGGAGGTAGGTGCCCAGGATATATTGAAGAACATTCACTTTCCTCACAGGCCCTACTGTTTAGAGGAAGAAATGGATATTAATTATGAAATCACATAAATATAAATTTTTAAAAACTGCGATGAAAAATACACAACATAAAATTTACCATCTTAATTATTTTTAAGTATATGGTTCAGTAGTGTTAACTATATTCACATTGTTGTGCAACAGATCTCTAGAACTTTTTCATCTTGCAAAACTGAAACTCTGTTTCCATTAAATGCTACACTCATTTGCCCCTCCCCCCAACCAGTGGTAACCACCATTCTACTTTCTGTCTCTATGAATTTGACTACTCTAGGAACCTCATATAAACGAAAGCATACAGAATTTTCTTTTTGTGACTGGCTTATTTCACTTCGCATAATATCCTCAAGATTCATCCATGATGCAGCATGTGACAGAACTTTTTCTTTTTAAAGGCTGTTTAATATTCTATTGTATGTATAGACCACATTTTTGTTTTTTCCTTTTTAGAGGGCAGTGTTACTGGCCCTCCCTCATATGTGGGATCCAAACCGGGGGCCCCTGGAGTCCCAAGCCAGCTCTTAACCACCGCGCCACTCGGCCGGCCCTAGACCATATTTTAATTATCATGTGTCAATCGACATTTGGGATGCTTCAACCTCTTGGCTACTGTGAATACTGCTGTTATGAACAAGGGTGAGCAAATATCTCTTTGAGATCCTGCTTTCAATTCTTCTCGGTATATACTCTCAAGTGGAATTGCTGAACCTCCATACTGCTTTCCATAGTGATGCACCATTTCACATTCTCACCAACAAGTATTTCATTTTCCTACATTTTCGCCAATGCTTGTTTTGTTTTCTTTTCTTTTCAATAGTGGCTGTCCTAATGAGTGTAAAGTGTTAACCTCAGGCACAAATGGAAATTTTTAATTGCAGTAAGTGAAACAAATGAAAGGTCAACTGTTTTAAGAGAACATGTATTAGGAGATTTTAACCTGCTCAGAGATGCAGGGAAAGGCACCCTGGGGAAGTAATGACTCATCTGAGGTCTGAGAGCTCTGTAAGCATTAGCTAGGTGGAGGGGTGGCGACCAGGGCATTCGGGAAGTGAGGCAAGTAGGTCCAAATGCACTACGAGAGCACAAGCAAGGCATCGGCACGGGTGCGGGGAGGAGCAAGAGAGATTATGGCAGCAGCAGAGGTCAGCGCTTCACAGGGCCCATGGGGCCAGTAAGTGACCTGGAACTTTATCCTGAGGGCAGTGGAAACCAAGGAAACAACTACATCGGATTTGTGTTTTGAAGGTCTGTTTTGGCTATGGTAGAGCAATGGATCCAGGCAGACTGGGTGCTAGGAAACCCGTCATGAGGCTGCTGCAATGGTCCAGGGAAGAAATGCTTTGGCACTAACTAACTAGAGGGGATCAGAACTGGAGGGAAGGAGACATATGTAAGAGATATTTAGGAGGTAAAAATGGTAGTGCTTGGATTCAGCATAGTGATGGGGGACGGGGCTTGAAACTCCAGAAGGATAAAAGGATGAAGGGTTTATTATCTTACTTACAATCTTAGTGAGTAGGATAATAATCGTACATAGAACTTGCCACTTATTGAACAAGTTAACCATTTGTTAGGAACAGATCTAATTTAGTTGCGATGGCATTGGTTATTATTGCTCAGATGGCTGCAGTGTGACATAAACATACCTGAAGTCCTGGCTCCTGACCTCTTCCTTCCCTCATTCAAGAGGCAATGGTTAGGATATTAGCCAACACTTCGGAAAAACGACTTTAATCAGATCCATGCTTTATAAATCTTGGTTTATAAACCCTGCTTAACGCAATTAATAAGCATAGATTAACAGCTCCGTTGTCCCACATTTTATTTTTTAGGGAAAGCCTTGTGTAAGAGCCAAGATTCTTTTCATTGCAAGTGATGAAATCCAAATCAGGTGGTTGCACGCTGGGTGCGGGGGAGGGGCCTGGAAGCTGGTTTCCTACATCTCAGTCTTGCTTCCGCTACATTTAGCTTTGAAGAATGAATCCGTGTTTCCACATCTCTGTTGGTGAAGAGCTGTACTATCCAGTACAGTAGCCACTGTCCAGAAATGGCTCTTAAGCACTTGAAATAGGTCTCACCTGACTTGGGATGAACTCTAAATCTAATAGATGCACTGGATTTCAAAGATTGAGTACAGAAAGAATTCAAAGGATTTTATTAATAACTTCTTTTCATGTTGATTACATATTGATGTGATAATAGTTTGGAAGTGTTGGGCTAAATATATTAATAAAACTAATGGAACCTGTTCCTTTTTACCTTTTTAATGGAGCCATTAGGTATTCAAAATTATACAAGTGTCTCCCATTTTATTTCTATTGGACAGTGCTGCTGAGGAACATTTGACTTGAAGCCAATTTGAACTGTTGGTGCCTAGAAAGAAGCCTCTCTTAGAAAAGCTTCTGTTTCCCTCCACTCTCTGTGGCAAACAATGAGTTCTGCTCAAGCCTGTCTTCTCTTTTTGGGTGGGTGAGGGTGAGGGGACATACTGAAGGATACAAAAAGTAGGCAAAGTCCCTTGGTTCTCCAACTTTGGGGACTCACAGTAGGAATCGTCTGCCAGCTGCTTCTCTACAACATAACAACAATGGTCAATTTTCCAGAAGCAACTGGAGAGTTCTCTCTATCTTAACTTGAGCCAGCCAATTCTAGCTTTTGCCTATGTAACTTACTAATTTCTTCATTAATTCGGACTCTTTTCAAAAGTGACCAATCCAACTGGGATTGTCTTATGTGAAAAACGGGTATATATTGGTTTGGGCGAATTTCTAAAAGTTCAGAGATGGCCCTAGCTTCAGGTAGAGTTGGATCCAGGAGTGGCCTCAGAGCTGTCACCTCTCATTTCGGCTTTCCGCTTGTGCTCAATTCATCCCAGCCCTGTACTCTCTCTGTGGTGGCACTCTCTCCCTGGCAGCACTGGTGGCACTCTCTGCCGTGACATAGGGATCATGGCAGCTCCAGGCTGACATCGTCTCTATGTCACAAGCCCAGCAGCAAGAGAGCTTTCCTCCCTTTTTTTTTTTTTTTTTTTGTAAATTATCCTTGAATTGTCTCTCAGTGACCAGGTGTGGGTCACCACACCCATTCCTGAGTCAACTCTGTGGTCCATGACGTGAAGATCCTGTCTGACTGCTCCTGGGTGGTGGGTCCAGACCCAGAGCGGGAACAGAGGGAGAACCAGCAGTGTTTTGAAAGAGGAGAAGGGCTTTAGGGGCTGCGACCAGAAAAACAGGAAATAGGTGTCGGGCAGACCACAGATGACAACACGCCACTGCACCCCGGTTGCCCAGGACGTCTTTCCTGCTGCGGCCGAGTGGGTGGGCTTGCCTTCACTGCACCCTCGGGCATACCTGCACATTTACGTTTGCCCTTCTTGAAGTTTCTAGCCTTTAGCGAAATCATGTTGCAATAATGACCAATACCCTCCCCACAAAACAAACAAAACAAAACAAAACAAAACAAAAAACAATCCTGTGAATGAAACTACACTATGGGCACAGACACAGGTAACCTAGATGTCTCTTTTCCCGTCTAGCCAAAGGGATGCCAAGCCCTTACAACAGCTGGCTAATCCAGGTTCAAAACGCACACGATTTCCTCAATAGACATTTTGATGTCTCACAACGCTGACAGCAACAAGAGTAACTGAAAAATCTCACCTACTCTAAGCCCTTTCATTATTTTGTTCTTATCTTGAATACTGTCAACAGCAGCTTTGCATCATCGTTTATACAAAATTGGAAAACCCTGGCACATGCTTCCTAGCACTGTGATTCGGCGTTCTCCCTTCTTAGTCTAACCAACTGCTTCTCTTTTCTTGCACAAATGCTTTGTCTGATGGCCTTGCCCAGGCACCTCTCTACCTCTCCAGTAGAACCAACCCAAAGAACACTGGTGTCTCTGGGTAGGGGAGCCACAGCTATGGTCACCAGACAAGGCCGTCTCCCTCTGCAGATGTGGGAGAAGTAAACCCAGGCACCAACTCTCAACAGCAGGGCCCCACATACACATTTCCACATGTTTGGAGAAAGGAAAAGTTCAAAACCACATCAAAAGTACTCTGTGACCACGGAGTATAAATATTACAAACAAACAAAATCAGCATGTAATGTGTACTTTAATTTGCTGACAGATATTTAAAAAATTAACATCAGAATGAATGACAAATGCCAACACCACAACAAAACCTTTAACCCAAGAGAAAAATGACTCACAATAAAAGCCGCCAGGCCTCTAATTAGCACACAGCATCCTTGAAACAAGAGGCCAAAATAAAATAAACTGCCAACATGGAGAGAACTGTGCAGGGGGGTGGGGGGTGGGGGTGGGGCAGAGACTGAAAAAATTAAGGCTTTCCATAATGTACTTAAAAAAACAAAAAGGCTGTTGTTTGAAACCTGCTTTACTAAGGGTGGGCGGAAGATTGCTGCTCAAACATGAAGTATGTGTATGCCTTCTAACTCAACATTTAAGTTTTAAAAATTCTTTTACACTGCAGGGTAAGTCACTTCAGATACAATTTAATAAAAGCAACATTTTGAAGGAGAACTAACTGACATGTACTCGACTACTGGTTTGTACCTAGATGTTTTCACCCAGGTGTTTTCCATAGCGACAAACTGTGGGGGTTTACCCTGGCACCTGGCTGACTTGGGAAGTCCCAGCTACTCCACCCGCTACCTGACCAACCAAGGTCCTGGTTCTTTCTTTCTAAGCCTCTTCCTCATATAACCAGTAGAGCAGATTCCCAAAGAAACTAATGCTTCATTTATTATGTATGTATATATTACTGCACTGGTATAGAACGAATATATTTTGTCTGAGACATAGTCATTTCTCAGTAAACATTGCCTACTATTATTTACATGTCTTCTTTTTTTAAATGTCCCTATTAATTCCAAAGATAGATACTATCTACTTCATAGGCCTGATGATACCGAGGCTCAGAAATAGCACTATTATGGATATGATGAACAGCCGACTTGACTTCATAAATTTCTTAGGTATTAAGTGAATTTAGTTAAAATCCCACTTTCACTGTTAGAGTTTGCACTGAATAGAAAAGAAATTTGATTCAGGTCACATGAATCCAGACCAGTTCTGTTGATTCTGCAGGCTTTACAAAGAAGCAACCAGAAAAAAAATGGGTGCTTGTCCCATTACTGCCTATAGAAATAATCTGAAATCACTTTAAGGAGCTAACACATTTTAAAAAATATGCTCTCTCTCTTTTTTGATAATCAGGAAGAGAAAAACAAAAACAACTTGGCATGACGTATAATGATACAAAAGCCATTTTCTGATAGAGCTGTTATCCGATGCCTGAATTTTCTGATTTTGGAGCCCATACAGGGGTGGGGATAAGCTTCAAGTCTGGCTCCATTTGATAGATATTACCTACTTCATAGACCTGATGAAGCTGAGGCTCAGAAATAGCACAATTATGGATACTATGAATAATAGGCTTGACTTTATACATTTCTTAGGCACTAGGTGAATTTAAGTCCCACTTTCATTGTTAGGATTGACCATCCCCTGGGAGACTTTGGTTTTCTGTCTTTCTATTCCATCTTTCACAGCAGCAGTGGGGTTCTGAAGGTGACTTCCCTATGGCTGAACAACCCCACAGGCCACCTAGCAACTGCCTCATGCATGTGAGAAGGCCATGTCTTTGATGAATTTCTTTCAGGAGCAAATGTGCTTCTTTCCCAGAACACCCCAGCGAACATCTCCTTGAGTCTCCTTTAGGGTTCCCCAACCACTCCCTATAGCACGGGGTTGGGATCAAGCTACACCTGGAGTCAGGGGTGGACATGGCTGTCCGAAGGTGCTGGGCCGCTAGCACAAGGTGTGGTATGTGGATACAAACTGGGCTCCCTTGGGAAAGAGTGAAGGAGGATGGCTGTGGTGACAAACAGCTATGTCCCTACACTGTGGAAAAGTTAACTTGAGGACAAGTCCTCTCCTGGCCCTCAGGAAGGCCTCTGTCCTACAGACACGCTCTGGGAACACAGCTGAGCAAAGATGGTGGTGGATGTGACCGTGAGCGCTACATTTCGGCTTCCCTCCTAGAGCACAAGCAGCTTGGAAACAGAATCCCTCTTTTTTTATTTCATGTGGGAAACACCTGGGCCTGAGGTCTCACTAGGCTGCACAGCCCAGGAGAAGGCAATGGCTTGGGGAAGATTCTACGGTGGCAAACAGCCACCACTCCTCCCCATTGGCTTTTAGTCAGTTGGGATTTGCATGGTGTATACACAAGCGTGTATATAAAACTGAAAAGTAAACCTATTCCTGTATTTAGGGTAAAAAGAAAAAAAAATTAAAAAGCCTGTCATATGCCAGAAACTGGCTGGAGCCTGGAGCTTGGCACAGCGGACAGAGTTAGCAGTTTGTAGGCTTTGAAGTGAACGTTTTTTCCCCCTGTTTTACTAGCAATGAAAAGAATTTTAAAGGAAAAGCACCAACGTTGGTGAGGAGTATTTTTCCATGGTGAACGATGTAACGTCTTTCGGTACAATCCTCTATTTGGAGAGCTCGGTGCCTTGGAAAGCTGCTGGCACTACCAGTCATGTCTTACACAACTGCTGCATACGGGAAATACATCAGTTGTGAATATTTTAAATACACCATCTTCTCCTATAATACTCAGCACTGGCTCTCACATTGTCATGGAGTAGTATTTTAGGCTTTTTAGAGAAGTGGATTCTCAAATTTAAAGGGAAGAATAGCCTGGAGATTCATTAAAGTTCAGAGGGTGGGGCCTCACACTCAGAGATTCTGAGTGTGTGTGTATGTGTATGTGTGTGTGTGTTTTACAAGTATTTTTGGGGGGGAGGGGCTGTCATTTTAACAAGCAACCCAGATGATTGACAGGTGGTCAATGGCCCTTACAGAGAAACATCACGTCTAGAACCTATAAAATATTAAAATTCTAAGGCTAAAAGATTGGGAGTTTAACTCACAATATTTCTGTTTATAAAAGTTCAAAAATAATTGATCACTCCAGGAAAGTGAAGAGCCTGCATGTTATATGTTCCTCACAGGTTATCTGATTCTATCTTCACCCCACTCCTCTGAGGTAACCAGCGTGGATGATATCATCTTGAAGTTGCTGATAGAGAAATTCATCCAGGTTAAGTGATTTGACAAAGGTTACAAAGCTAGTTGGGGCAGGTCTCTTGACTGATGTCCAATAAGACACTCCTAAAGTGAAAAGCTCTGAGAAAGAACGTGAAGGAAACATAAGCACATTTCCTGATCCAGTTTTTACATCATGCTGTACTCTTCCCTCTAATTCAAAGCTCTACTTCAGGAGGCAACTTTGGGCTAAAGGAAGTTAGTCATTTTTTACCTCCAAGCATTGGCTTTGGAGACCCATTATGGAGATGCTTACAGCCAGACCCTGGCCATGCTAACTTCTGTTTTTTCTTGGGAAAAAGAAAAACACATGGTCCCCTATGGTAAAACATCACCATACACATTTTCCTCAGCTGATGACCCCTAGAATAGACCCAGCATGAATTTCAAAGTCACTTTAGATGTAGCTTGGGCCTAGACAAATGGAAAAACGGGGTGCCCCTTAAAATCCCACAAATGGTGCATATGCTTAGGGGAAGAAGTTTCCAGACACTTCCACTGGGACCTCCTGGCTCTTAGTCTGGCTGGGTCCACACAGCATACCACAAGGTGCTGCAGGGAAGATAAAGATTCTTTGAGGGTGGAAAGTCACTCATTCCTTTGCCCTCCAGGGAAAACCTGCCTTCTGTCTTGTGAGAAAAACTCCAAATGTAATGGACAAGACAAAGAAATATTTAGTCAAATTTGTTCAGGAAACCCGAGCAGAAACAATGCACCTTTTCAATAGTTTACGATGTTATGAACAGACAACGTCTTGTGTGTTGAGTCTGTCTCCGGCTCCTGGGTGAGAAATGCCGTTTGCCATTAGACACTAGTTTCATTCTAGAGCTCAAAAGAACCATGTTCATTTGCCAAAAATTTGCTGCTTCGTGAGCTATAAAAAAAATGGTTTATAAAAATCACTAGGAACGTTCTTAAAATATGATGATGATGATGATGATGATGATGGTGATGATGGTGATGATGGTGATGTTTAAGACCAACTGTCTTAATCAGCTCGGCTGCTGTAACAGCATACCCAGACTGGGTGGCTTGTCAACAACAGAAATTTACTTCTGGTTCTGGAGGCTGGGAGTCTAAGATCAGGGTGCCAGCGAGGTTGGGCTCTGGTGAGGGCCTCTTCCGGGTTGCAGACATCTAACTTCTTGCTGTATTCTTGCATGGCAGAAATGAGTGAGCTAGCTCCCCGGCCTCTTCTTAGCAGGGTACTAACTCCGTTCATGACGTAATTACCTCCCAAAGGCCCTTTCTCCAAATACCATCACGCTGAGAGTTAGGACCTCAACACAGGAATTTGAGGGGTCACACAAACATTCAGTCCTTAACACCAAGCCAGAACCAAAGGGATGAACATGGCTTGGGCATATTTTCAACAGACCCCCAAAGAAGTCCACTCCGGTGACTACACCTGGACCCTGTTCCCATCTCTCTTTATGCCAGCACATAATTCCTCCAGAGGTAGCAGAAAGACTTTCTAAGACGTCAGGCTCATTTTAGCCACTCTTCACCCACACCATTTTTCAAAAGTGTTAAAAAAATGTTTTTTTAATACTTCCCTAGCACTTTTCAAAGAATGACCAAACCATTGGGTGGCAGACACCAAATAAAAGAGTATTAGAGTTGGCTCTGAGATTTTTTCTGACACCCTGTCCCCAGTCGGAGCTCTCCCCTGGAGAAAGACTGCAGATAATAAACAGCTTTTTAAAGACAGACAGTGGATCACCCTCTCATAAATCCTGTCACACAAAGACTGCATTAATCATCTCATTCAGTGTTTGATGAAAAACTCCATCTCGGACAGCCATGTTTGATTTCAAAACATCATTTGCCTCATGGAAACAAACCAACCAACAAAAGACTTAAAATGACATGGTTTAAGTTTTTATACTGAAGTGACATGTGATTTAATATTACAATTTCTTTGCTTTTGGATGGTAGGGATGGCTCATTAAATTTCTTCAAAACATCCCCAACTATGGAAGTTTCACCATTAAGCTGAGGCTTCGAGCCACACAGATCAGCATGAGACTGGGATAGTGAAAATGTGACATGTTAGTGCCGGCTCTGCAGATGGGGTGCCCCACTCTTGGAAAGTCAACCTCTGGATGGGAGGTGGAGTCAGTGATCAGCCTAACTCATGCAATTTGAGCTAGAGTTACCGATGCAAATGTCCACTAAGGGGCTCCTGTTGAAGGCACTGAGAGGGCATTTCAAAGGAACCAACTGGCTTTGTCAGCCAGTCACACATCAAGTGAGCCACTGTCAGCTGTCACTCTCCTCTAATTTAGAAAACTGTCTATGGCAATTGGCTGCAGTATGTTTTATTGTCCTGCACCATAAAATTCCTGAGTGAATTATCCATCAGACCTCATCCCCCCCTTTAACCAGAAGGAAGGGAACTTGAAGCAGATATTCTGGGCATCAATACCTTACTAAGTGATCATCGTAATTATGAATACTTCTCTTGGTTCGTTTTTTGGGGACAAATCACATTGCTTTAACATAGAACTGATTTCCTTAAAGGGACAATGCACCTTTGCTGAGAAATGCTCATTTTGCTACACAACAATCTCCTTGGTCCATTCAGTGCTCTGTAATATCCTCTATTGCTTGCATTTGGGAGAGACCTGAGACGTGTGTATGTGTTTGGCCTCATTGCTTACAGAAAGCAGAAATGCATCAGGAAACACAAAAGCCCACTCTGGTGGGACACATCCGTCCTGCTCAGCAGCCCCACGCAGGAGGCTTCAGGCCCCCTGGGGTATATTAGCTGGCTGATTCACCAAGTAATAAAGGAGAGCAATGCTCCCCCCTTCCTCCCCCCACCACCTTGGATTCTCTCATATCTGTTGGACATGCATCTGGGCTGGGGCAGACCCAGGAGCTTTGGTTCATTACTGCAGAATCAGTGAGGCAAAGACAGCAGCCAGATGTGGCACTCACAGGCCTGCCCCTAAAGTGTGTATTCCTGGGCCAGGGACACCAGTGGTTACAGTGCAAGCCCCCGACCTACAGCCCGTCTCTTCCTGTCCTTGGTCCTGTCCCATAGCACTGGAAGCCTCATGCAGGTGTGGGGGATAGACCGGTGCCTACCTTCCAGGGGACCCAGTGTATCCTTCGTAAATAGCTGCCTCTGGAGCTCAAGGGTGCTCACACTGGCCTGAATCTGGGAAGAGGACCTGGCAGGCAAGGGAAGTGGGCTTTTGGCTGTTTGGGAAGGAAACTCAGGGTTCTAGGAGCCCAGGGAATGGATTAGAAGTGGGGGTGCTGGCTTCTCACCCTGTGAAGAGGAACATAACCAGCTGGGGATGGCCACACAGAGGCCTCTAAAGCAGGGCAGCCCCTTAGTGGGATCTCAGGGCAGTGCTGGCTGTGGGCGTGTGGGGTGGGCTGGAGGGCCTGGGCATAGGGGGTAAGTCTGAGGGGTGGGTTGGACGCTTGGGCCTGAGGAGCTTCATTTGAAAAGTAAGGAGGTTGGAACCAAGGATTGTCAAGCTCTGCTTCAGACCTGATACTGCGGGGTTCTAAAATCCAGTCTGTCATTACTGATGGCTCAATATCAAACACTGGACAAAGACAATATAAAAGAAAAGAAAATATGAAAAAAATTCATAAAACAGTAAAAATTTCAATCTCGGCCTCACTAGTTCAAGAGGTGAACAATGAGATATTCTGATTCATGAATGATCTGGTTAATAGAGCTATTAGATTTACCTTTCACAGGTGACTATCAACTAATTAGAGTATAATAATGCCCTTAACATTGTAACAACGATCAATCAACATATTCCTTGGATTATGAGCGACTCAAAACATCTCTAGCTTTCCAAGTGCCATGAACTGTGTGTAATTAACAAAGAATTCATTACGGAAATGTAGACATGTTGGGTAGGTCAGAGGACTGAGGCCGACAATTTTCACCATGTTAAAATGTCAAAAGACATTTCTGTGGATGGGACCACCTCCTCCAAGTGCCTTGATTTGGTTTGATTCCCTCCTGATACATTTTTGATGACAGTAGGCAACACCACCCTCTCCTGTAGTTTGTCATTGTCACGAGACAGGGAAAGCGCCCACACAGAAAAGCTTGTGTCATGAGACACAGAAAGCCACTCACAGTTAGCAGCACTGACCTGTCCCTTCATATCTGGAGCGATAGGAATGGTGGGCCAGATGGTCGAGTAGATGCCAAAGAACACGAGCCAAATCAGCATGCTTCCCCAGACGGCCAGATGACTGAACTGCAGAAGAAAACAGTCAGGCAGGGCCTCTCTCTTACCCAGAAGCCGCCTGTGCCCACGCTAGCTTTCTTCATGGAAAGATTTTGACGATTCTCCAGGCATGGGAGCTTCCTGATTTCCTTGTTTAACAATGAATTCAAGTAACTACTGGCCCTGAGGATGAAGGTGCTTTGGCCTCCACAGCTGACCTTCCTAGAAGTCATCCATCCCCCAGTGTTAGCTGGCCCCTCTCATTCCTCACCAGTTGCTCCAATTTGGAGCTGCATAGAAAAGATCTCAGTAGTCTAGGAAGAGACAAAACGCACACAATGTTTTTATTGATCATTTTGAGACTTTGATTGTTGTTTCCATTTTTCAAAGACCTTTTTAAAAATCTGGAATGGATGTGACATCTTAACAATGTCCCTTTAAGCAGCTACTGAGTTTTGAAGTTTTTCTCGTCTGTCCTCTTACTATACGATGAGACTTACCTTCTTCCTTCCTTCCACATTCTATGATCTAATCCAACATCAAGTTCTGTTAGCTTTTAGAAACAAATACATCCAGAATCTTAACACTCTTACTGCCTCCTCCTCTAACGTCCCAGGCTAAACTATCATCACCTCTCCTCTGGATTAATTGCCATTGTCTCCTAACAGATTCCCTGCTTGGACATTAATCTCTCTCCTCTCCCCCTGTCTCAGCACAGAATTAGGGGCCTATTTAAGCAGCAGTGACAGACAATCTTGAAACAATGGTTATAACCTCCAAACACTGGAAGTAACCAAAATTCTAAAATTGGGGGCTCCTTAAATAAGTGACAGTATATCAATAAAATAATACTCTTTCATCATGAACAATGATTTTGGAGAAGTGTACTTTAAGAGATGGAAAATGGTCATGATATATATTTTAAGTGAAAAAAGATTACAAAACTATGTGTTCTATAATGTGTTTTCTTAAAAAAAATACACACACAGAACAAAACCTGGAAGGTCATATAGCAAAGTGTTAACAGTAACTATCTTTTGGTGGTAAAATTATGTAAATTAAAAATTCTCCTTTCTGTCCTTCTATATTTTGTATATTTTTTGTACAATGTGCACACACTTTTGCACGTATACATTTGAAATAAGATGACTGCTAATAGCTTCGTATCAAGTGCCAGGCTTAGTATTAAGTGTATTAAGTGCCAAGCAAATGAATCATGAGGAAACTTTGGTTTGCAAATCTACCCTGATAAAGATCAAACCACAATTTTTACAAGCAAAATTTAAAATAAGATGCTGGATATGACTTATTGTTTTTCCAAGGCTTAAAAAGCTATCATACCAGAAAGAAATATCTATACTGAACAGAGAAATAATTCTAGAGAAAACTTACTTTAGTCCAAGCTGTAGTCTCCAAACCAGCTTTCAAACAAACAGTAACAACAACATACTGTGAAAAAAGGGAAGAATTTGGGAACACGTATTATCATCAGTGAGTTATTTTTACTTTCCATGAGAAACCCCAAATCTCCCCTTTAGAGGCAGTTCCTTCAAGGCAGCTGTACTTTGAAAGGGCCATAAAGGTAGCTAATTCTCTAGGGGTTAGTTTGAGGCTCACTTTATGAAAAGCCCTCATTTTAGTGATTGTCTTCTCCCAAGTAACAGTCACTTTTGCTCTTTACTTGACTTGGAAGATTTGGGAGAAATCACCTTCCTCAGTGTTGTTTTTTCACAGGTAGAGGTGAAATGGTCATTGGAAGAATGGGGATATCTGTCAATCGTCTGTCCAGAAATCTTGAGACTGCATAATCTTCACTAACAAATGAGGTAAGCATTTCACAACCATTCTGAGCATTAAGGCATCTAGATTATATAGCTTAAAGATTAGAAGTATATAAATGATAATGAGGAAGGCCTTATATAAAGAGTTTCGAGAGGCAGAATCTACACATGGGCCATTTAAAATGACTCAGTAAACAGAGAAATAAACTTACTGTGTAAACAATATTTCCAACAAATAAATAGTCTGTGGCATGACCGTTGGCCAACACAGTATCTGAAAAACAAAGAGGTTACTATTAACCTCCGGAGCACAGCACTGCAGATCATTTTATTCAGAATGTAAAAATAAAATAAAATAAAAAATAAAAAATTAGAAACATTTATCAAAATGTAAGGGAATTTTGAAAATTACATTACCTATGATTCTAGTGTCTCCTCTTTCTGATTTTTTTTCATTGTATATTTTCTCCAAATGAAACAAACAAAATCAGGTTTCCAACAAACCGAACAACTAAATGCTTGATATGCATTGAAATTTACAGTTTTATAAAGATGAAAATCTCTCTTTGTTGAGTAAAAAATAGGAGTAGAATAAGAACATATTAATCTATCTTTATTAATGTTTCCAAGGGTTCATTTACTATTCATCTTTATTTTTTGCTCTCTTGGAATTATAGACCAATAAAAGAAGATAACTACATGAATACACAGTCAATTCATAATCACTGAGCTCAGAGAATTTGGGGGGTATTCTTTAACCTTGTTCACATATGTGGCTACATGAACTTCTGGAGTCTATAAACGAGGGATTGCAAACAGTCTGATGAGAGAAGTTTAGAAAATACAACTAGGACCATGAAGCTTTAGCTTTCATGCCTTTTCTGCTTGTTTATTTTTCAGGATGACTATTACAATGTATATAACCATCACTAAGGTTATATACAGAATCCTAATAGAATTGTCTAATTCATGTCAGCTAGCCTGCTGTGAAAACGCTGGTTTTGATCCTAAGAGGGCAAAGCCTGTTTTAAGATCAGGAATGGTTTTTATTTTTTTATTTATTTATTTTTTTTGGATGACACTGCCAATCTCCTTTTATTCTCTTTTATGCTCAAATTCAGGTCTGTGGCCTACAGGTCAAGGACATAGGGATTTTCGTGCTAAAATTTCCAACCCAGTAGCTGTGACTCACACATATTTGGCTCACTGATTTACCCCCCTGCTTGTTGAACACTGCTACTAAAGAATCAAGATCTGCTTAGTTTTCTAAAACACCATAAGAAGCTAGTCCCATGACAGGTAGAATCTGGTAACCCTGGAACTCTGGATCCAGCTCCAGGGCATGCCTGCCTCCCTCATTCTAGATAGGTGAATTTGTGGATCCGGGAAGATTAACCTGCAGGGTGACATCATGGCTATAGCAGGTACAGGCCTAAACTGAGGGATTGCTACTGGGGAATGTAAGGGTTATCCTGGGGTGCGAAGTGGGAGTGGGGGTTTGTGGGGGATGGGGGAGGGGGAGGAAGAGAGAGAGACAGAGAGAGAGAGACAGAGAGAGAGACAGAGACATTGAGTTAAAAAGAAAAGATCTCAAAGCTTAGGGGATAGGTGGTGAAGACAGACTCAAGCTTAGGCAAGATTTCATGAAAAGGGAAGAAAGGGAAAATTTTTAAAAAGTAAGAGAGAAGCTAAATTAACCTCAAGATGTCAAGTTTGATTAATTAGCAAATAGCTATTCAAAACTGTAGGGGTGCCCTGGCTCTAAGATTGTTTTAAGAATAAATGGGACACTTTTAAAGGCATCCCTCAATAAAGAAACACTTTGATTAGACCATTTCTTTGACTCTAACATAGATTATTGCCTTCAAAGTGGTAATATTATTTCACTTACACAACAAATATTTATATTCTACTTTATGCCAGGTACTACTATGGGAACTTGGGAGACCAGGTCCCTGTCCCATTGACCTCACACTATAGTGAGGGAGACAGAATAATAAACACACAGACAAATAGATATGTCAGGTGTAGTAAGCGCTATGAAGAAATACAAGGTAGGAAAATGGAACAGAGAGTGACAGCAGCTGCTACTTCAGATAGGGAGTTCAAGAAAAATCTTTTTGAGAAGGTAACATTTGAGTGGATCTGCATAGTATGAAGAAGTGAGTTAAATGAATACCGAGAGGGTGAGAATTCCAGGCAGAGAGAAATTGCCAACAGTCTGAGTACAGACACACGGATGAGCTCAAAGATCATCACAATGTCCAATTTGGCTGGAGACCCTGGGAAAGTGATCACACTGTGAAAAGGGGCACATGAATGTAGGCTGTGGTGAGACATTGGGGTTTCATTGTTCATCATGATAGGAAACCCCTGGAGGAGTTTGAGCAGAGAGTAAAATGGTATGAGTTATGCTCTTTTTTTTCTTTCTTTTTGAGTTATGCTCTTATGGGAATAGTCTAGCATTTATGAAAGATTAGATCTTGGACTACTCAAACCAGAGCACCAATAAATGGCAACACCAGCGTGAAAATGATTGTAGCAATCCGTCCAGGACGGTGACACCAGTGGCGTGTACAGCTGTGTCCAATATGGTAGCCACTAGCTACTATAGTTGTTTATATTTAAATTAAAATAAAATAAAATCAGAAAACCTCAGTTCCTACCAGGGGCTGGAAGGATGGTGAGAATGAGGAGTCATTGATTAAGGTGTACAGAGTTCAGTTTAGGGTGATGAAAAAATTTGGAATAGATAATGGTGATGGCCGCACAACATTTTGAATGTAATTAATGCCTCTGAACTGTATACTTAAAATGGACCATAGAACTAACATTACAAAACCCTTAGATGAAAACATAGGAGTAAATCTTTATGGCCTTAGATCTGGCAATGATATTTTTTAGACAGGACAGCAAAAGCACAGCAACAAAAGAAAACAATAGATGAATTAGATTTCATCAAAATTGGAAACTTTTGTACTTCAAACGATACCATCAAGAAAGTGAAAAGACAACCAGCAGAATGGAGAAAATATTTGCAAATATTTATCTGATAAAGACCTTGTATCCAGAATATATAAAGAACTCTTAAAACCCAACAATAAAAAGACAAATAACTCAATTTAAAAATGGGCAACAGATCTGAATAGACATTTTCCCAAAGACATACAAATGTCTAATAAATGTATGAGGAGGTGATGCTCAACATCATTAGACATCAAGAAAATACAAAATTAAAACTGCAGTGAGACAGCATTTTATATTGTAGCTACAATAAAAAAGATAACAAAAGGCAGCCGGAATGTGGTGAAATTATAACCCGTATACACTGCTGGTGGGAAAGTAAAATGTTGCAGCCACTTTGAAAAACTGCCAAGACAGCTCCTCAGAAGGGTATGCATAGTTAGCATAGAAACCAGCAATTCCACTCCTAGATACATACCCAAGAGAAATAAAAGCATATGAATGAAACATACAAACACTTGCATATGACTATTTGTAGCAGCATTATTCACAATAACTAAATGGCACCAACTAGTGAATAGATAAAATGTGGTATATTCATACAGTAGAATATTACTGAGCAATAAAGAGGAATGAAGTACTGACACATGAATGAACCTTGAAAATCTTACACTAAGTGAAAGAAGCCAGTCACAAAAGGCTGCATATTGTATGGTTCTATTTGTATGAACTGTTCAGAACAGGCAAATCTATAGACACAGAAAGTAGATTAGTGGTTGCTGGGGAGTGACTGCTAATGGGTATGGGGTTTCTTTTGGAGGTGATGAAAATGCTCGAACATTGATTAAGGTCATAGTAGCACAATTACGTGACTACATTAAAAACCATAGAATTGTGCGCTTTAAATGGGTGCATTGTATGGTATATAAATGTATGGTATATATCAATAAAGCTGTTATTTAAAAAATTCAGTTCCTCAGTCACACTTAGCCACATTTCAAAGCTCTATAGCCACAAGCGGCTAGTGGCTACTGTATTAGGCAGCACAGGTATTGACATCTACATCGTCACAGAAGGTTCTATTGGACATTCAGCCAAGTGGCTATGTTAGTGGTGGAAAGGAGTGATAGATACTGGCACATGCTGTGAAAGTAGAGATGATAGGATTCGTTTATGATTTGGATGTGGGAAAGAATGTAAGGAGTCCAGGATGATTTCAAGGTTTTTGGCCTGAGTAAGTAGGTAAACAGTGGTGTCATTTACTTGAGATGAAGAACATTGGTTCTGGTCATATTAATACAGAAAATCTCATTAAAAGAGTAGCGCATGAAAACTTGGTACCAAATGATCAATATTGTAAATTCACAATAGGCAGAACAGATGGCAATGAAGCATGATGCTACTCACAAAAGGATATTTAGAAAAATAAGGTGGACAGAAGGAAAAAAACCCAGTAATGGCAGTAGAAGACATTGTTTTAGCTCTGTCACTATTTCGTTAAAAAAAATTTTTTTTCTAAATTAAAGTTTATTGGTTAGTAAATTTACATAGGTTTTAGGTGTACAATTCTGTAATACATCATCTATATATCATATTGTGTGTTCACCACCCAGAGTCAATTCTTCCATCACCATATATTTGACCCCCTTTACCCTCTTCTTTTTTCCCCCTCCCCCTTACCCTCTGGTAACCGCTAAACTGTTGTCTGTTTCTATGAGTTTTTGTTTCTTTATTTGTTTTTCTTGTGTCTTTGTTGTTTTCAGTTTTATATCCCACATATCAGTGAAATCATATGGCTCCTGACTTATTCTGTCTGGCTTATTTCATTTAGCATAATAATCTCAAGATCCATCCATGTTCCATGTAGCACTATGTCATCTTTTCTTATGGCAAAATAGTATTCCATTGTGTATATATACCACAACTTCTTTATCCAATCATCTATCGAAGGACACATTGGTTGTTTCCATGTCTTGGCCACCATAAATAAAGCTGCAATGAACATCGGAGTACATACATCTTTAAGGATAAATGTTTTCAGATTTTTTGGGTAATTACCCAGGAGAATGATTGTTGGGTCATATAGTAATTCTATTTTTAATTTTTTGAGGAATCTCCACACTGCCTTCCATACTGGCTGCACCAATCTGCATTCCCACCAACAGTGTGTGAGGGTTCCTTTCTCTCCCCAACCTCTCCAACACTTACTATTATTTGTTTTGTTGATGATAGCCATTTTAACTGGTGTGAGGTGATATCTCATTATGGTTTTTATTTGCACTTTTCTGATTAGTGATTTTGTGCATTTTTTCATATGTCCACTGGCCATCTATATGTCCTCTTTGGAGAAATGTCTATTCAGGTCCTCTGCCTATTTTTTAATTGGATTGTTTTAATTTTTAAAAATTTTAGGGTTCTGAGTCTCAGGTTCCACATCTATAAAATGGGGATTTTATATCAATACAGATGATTGAATTTCACTAAGTTTCCTGTGAGATGGAAAATTCTAAGATTCTAAGGTCTACATTCTTAGCTGCTAAAAGTTGAGCATTTCAGGTCTTCCTCTGTTCAGTTTATCTTTGGATGAATTTCCTAGCGTCAGTCTCATCCTGTGTATTCATGAGTGGAGAACAGGCATCTTAATGGAGAAGAGCAATGATTAGAGTGCCCTGCTGTTCTACCCACAGTAAACCCCACTGGAGTCCAAAGAAAACGCTGATCAGATGGATGGGTTAGAAAGGCTGGGAGACTAAGTTGAAAATCAAAGTTTACAATTATGGTTTCACAACTTTTTAAATTTCCTTTTAATACTCATATTTCAAATGTTGGTTGATTCATGTACTAAAAGAAATTAAATATATGAAGCATTTGTCTAATATGGAGGGCTTATAATGTGGTTCATATTTTATGAATAGACACATAATAAGCAGAAAATTGTTAGACATCATAAGAAATTCTACACTGAAAATAGGAAACATATGTTGCTCACCATATGACAGGTACTATTCTAAGCACTTTACATCTAGTAGTATATTTATATAATATTCTTTTAATACTCTAACAACTGTATGAACTAGTATCATTATCTGCATATTTCAGATGAGGAAACTGAGGCAGTGAAGAGAAGTTAAATAATATATAATAAACAAAGGGTCATATAGTTAATAAGAAAACATAAAACGTTGTAAATAAGAGTTTGCTTTCATTAACTAAGCTAGAAAAATAGACCCCAAAGACAAAACCGGACAATGCCAAGGGGAAAAAGAACTAGAGTAAGAAGTGCTCCTTTAGACCTGACTCTGGGTGGTGAGCACACAGTGTGATATATAGATGATGTATTACAGAATTGTACACTTGAAACCTGTGTAACTTTACTAACCATTGTCACCATAATAAAGTTTAATTTTAAAAATTTTTATTTGGAAATTAGCATGCTGCTAAACTAGAAAAAAAAATGAACCAACAAAACATCATTTTTTAAATGCATTTTAGGATATATTGTAAATTAGTGAGCTATGAAAATAAGTATTATTTCTGGATATTAAAAAAAAAGCTTAAATGTTAAATGCCAATGCTCTCAAAACTGATGAATTTCAGTTGTATTCAATCTGTATAGCTTCTCAAATGGAAAATGTACATGTTCATACAAAAATTTTTAACTTATTAGTGTTTTCTTTTTATAAACTAGCAATATGAAAAATAAATAGCCTTACCACAAAGTCAAAAAAAAAAAAGAAGCACTCCTTTGAAATACCAACATCTAATGGGAAGGAACTTTCTATGAGAGAATTAAGGTGGACAGAAAATTAGATTCGTGTGACAGAAATTACATACCACAGGAGGAAATAGACACAGTGCACAAATCTGGGGAGCAGCAGTAACTCCTCCAGGCCAAAACTTTTATTCTAAGTTAAGTGGGCCTCATCAGTCCATTTTTCAACCTTCTCGGCACTACTGATGTTTTTCTAGATAATTCTTTGCTGTGGGGAGGCTGTCCTGCACATAGTAGGGTGTTTTGCATTGTCCTTGGGAGCTACACACAAGATGCCACTAGTACCCACTCCATAGCTGTGAGAACCAGAAATGTCTCCAGATGTTGTCACCTGTTCCCTGGGGTAAAACCCCCAGAGTATTAGAGGGAAGAAAAAGGAGGATCTGGAAACAGTACAGAGAATGAACTCTGAAGAGCATCTAACATATGAAGGGCATCCTTCTCTTTGGTCATGCTAAGGAGGAGAGAATGTGGTGGGACCAGGAGAGATGGTGTGAGGATTTTGGTATAAAGAGATGCCATTCACAATGCTGGATGGCCTTTAGAAGGAGCCAACCCTGATTACCTACAGGGGTCTAGCTGTAGGAAGAGGGCACCTCGACTAAACACTTCTGACAGTTTGAATGGACAGAAGCAATAGATGGGGAGCCCAAAGGGCACATTACAATTGTCGCTTCTCAAGTCATTCAAAAGAAATCACTTGAGATTTTTAATATCTGGCTAAAATAAAAATAGCTGAACTACAGGAAAGATGTTTTCCTTACTAGAATGTTGGAATCATAACAGCACTGTTACGATTAAGCAAAGTGGGAAGAAATCACTTGGTAGCATCATGCTTCAGGAATAACCTGGACCATCAAAATGGACTTTTCCAGGTTGGGGGTATCAGCAAACTGTAGCTTATTAATGTGTTCACCCATAAATGATTTCTTAGGACTTCTGATCTTTTCTTCAGGGGTATGTTATTGTCAAGTTGTAACAAGAAATGATGCCCACAGGGATTTGCCTCTAAAACAGTTGAAATATAATCTATGAGAGAACGATCTATCCCATGAGAATTTCCCCACCAGGGTGTGCAGAATGATGACTTGGGACTTGTTTGGAAGATGCTGCCTTTTCAGAAGCGCTTGGTGTATCCCAGAATCTCAACTCGGTTTTGGTAGTACATGATTTCCAGATGGTATTAGTTTTGATTAGAGCAGCAGATACTTTTTCCTAAGCAGAAAACTAAAATGCAATGGTGAGGGCCGGCCGAGTAGCGTGGTAGTTAAGTGCTGGCTTGGGAAGCCAGCGGCCCTGGTTCGGGTCCCATATATGAGGGCCAGTGATACTGCCCTCAAAATAAAAAAAGAAAGAAAATTAAAATGCAATGGTGAGTTATCCTTCTAAAATGATAAACTGAAATGTTAGGTTTATCCAAATTTCACTAAAAGTTACTGAAGTGTATTCAAATAAACTCAAGTGTAAGCATTGCATTTAATGCCAGTAGCATTTTACTATCATGACAAGCTAGAAATTGATAGGGGAAAAATAACCCCCAAACTCAGGTGTGTAGTTGGGTTCCCCAATCAGCCTTCAGAACACTGCTTAACCCCATCTGTGTAAATGAAAGTAAGAACATTACTTCAGAGGTCCCTATGAAAGAGAACTGTCAAAAGTGCACCTGGAGAGCCATGATCTCACCAAAGCTTTGTTTTCTTTTTTTTTTTTTTTTTTTTTTTTTTTTTTTAGCTGAGCCATCCTGCCACCTGTTGGCAGCTAAACGGCAACTCAGCTCGGGCTGGCCTCGAACCGCTGTTGCTCAGAGCTCAGCTCGCACTCTTGAACGGGCTCTTAACCAACTGAGCCACTCGGCCGGCCCCAAAGCTTTGTTTTCTTATCTTAACCAGCCTATTGACTCTGAATACTTCCTGGCTGAGCACTTCCTGGCTGAGCACTTCCTGGCTGAGCACTTCCTGGCGGAAACCATCATTAGCACACAAAGGCTCACAGCAAGGGGAGAGGTAGGAAGAAGCCGAGATCACTCAGCCTTTTGCACACTGAGGATCAGATTTACCCCAAGGAGGACTCAAATGAGAGAGGAGGGAGTTGTATGTCCCAGAAGTCCAGAGGGCAAATTTCCAGAGTAAAGAACTTAAAGGAGTCGGGAAAATTCTCCATCTGCATTGTCTGCTAAAACACCAAGTCACACGTAGAATGATCTGACTGTGATGTAAAACCTAGCATAACGATGGTGCTTAGTATACACATCGAGAGTGCTACAAAATTACAGAGCTGCAAACACCCTCCAGACATCTAGCAATTTTCTCAGAGTCCCACATAATGCTATGGCTTCGGGATCCCTGACCCACAGCAGTGGTTGAATCCATTCTTCCAGACTTATCAGTATATTATTTGCAAAATCTGGTTGGATCCAAGGGCCAACAAATGTAGGATTAGCCAAGTGTGGTTTAGAAACAGCCACAAAAACAGAGTATTGTGGACAACTGGGACACGAACCACTGGACCCTCCACATCAGAAGCGACAGCCCCAAATGCTGCCTGCAAAAACCTCTTGGAAAATATTTGTGGGAAAACCCACGGTTTGAAAGAAAAGTATGTCTCATTTTCCAAACAGACAGAATGATCAAGGAACTTATTTCAAACTATTCCAAAGGGCTAGGTTGATGACATTTTATAAAGATGCCATTTCAATTAAATGCTCATTAAAAACATTACATCACTACCCAGCTAAACCACAAAAATCTTCTCAGAAATGACTCTTGACAAAAAGCAAAATTTGAAGACAACATTATAGTATAGTATGGTACAGTCAGAGAAGACAGGATTTAATAATCAAGAAAACAGATGGGGTGAATTTATAGGTGTATTTTGAATGTAGTAAGAGTCTGTGGAACACTTGAATTAAAAACCACAGGCATGTCACTCACACGTGATTCAGGAGGGAGAAATAAGGTGGAGGTGGCACTATTCCCTTGACATCAAGGCATTTTCCAAGAATTTGGGTTGGAGGCCAGGTGCCAAGTTTCTCCTGCTCTGCCTCTTTGAGAACTTTCAGAAGCAGGAGTGCAGGCAGCCCCAGTTCACGAATCTTAGCAGGGTCTCCTTTCCCGACCTCCCTCTGGGGCCTTTTAAGACTCCTGAGGGTCAGAGGAGGTACGATGCCAACCAGCTATTAATTTCCAGAGGGAAAATGTATTCCACGTTTCAAATAAAAAATTTACAAACTTTTAGAACTCATCCTGCTTCACCGTCTGTATTATAATTGAAACTATTTTTTTCTGCTTCCAACTCTTACGTTTCATGAAGAGAAAATTTATTTTTTCCTCTCTCTGTAAAGAGTGGTATAAAATATTGGAAGGAGTTTATAAAAGGTAGAGTTTATACAAGTGTTAGTGATTATAATTACATTCATAACCAGTGTTGGGTTGAGTTCCTGGTTATATAAGCCTTTTGCTGGATTTTTCTCCTCTCTGCTGCCATTTCTGATGGATATGAAACTCAAATCTTAATCTTTCTCTTTTTTTCACTTTTGCTTACTAACAATAGATTTTTAAAAGGAAGTAAAAAGGATGGGAAGTAAATTCAATTACTAATGTCAAAGAGCCCCTTCGTGAGACCATGGACTCCTCTCCTATTCTCGTGTGCACTGCCAAATAACACAGCCTCGCCTCGCGTTCCCCAGCAGGACCCCATGGCTAGTGGTTGCCACTCAGACATGAGCAGAAGTGATGGATCCCTTCCTGCCCGAGCTGGTTAAGAGCAAGCAGTCCTGCTCCTGGTTCTCTGTCTTCCCCAGTGTGAAGGCCAAGGGTAAATTTAGGGGCCATGTACTATGTGGAGCCCCACTAGATTGAAATGGACCCATTTTGTTTCACTCAGGCACAATGAGACACACACACATGGAAATGAAGGAAGAAGTTTATACTGACAGATCCCTAAAAACAAGAGGCAGAGGATAGCATGCAGGGCCACACAGGGAAGCACCAGGGTGAGTCAAGAGGCAGAAAGGGGAGGGGAGAGCATGGCCCAGAACCTTTATTGGGGTTTTCATGGGATGGAATGGACAAGGCAGGGTAGGTATGCTGTTTGAGCTTAGGATTGGATAGCTGGAATAATTGCAGCAGGCTCTGGGCTATTGGGCTGTCCCTAGATGTCTGGTACCTACCTGCCCTAGCATGGTTTAGGGGGATACGGGCTTGATATGTTTGATAGAAGAGATGGTGGGGGTATGGGCTCTAGGTTGGTTGTTTTGTGTCTTGCAGGGGAGTCATTTGCTCTCTCCAGGAATTTGCTAGCTTTGGGAGGGACAGTCTCTCCAGGATCAAGGCCCCAAATATCAGAGCATCAAAAATATAGAAAATAAGAAAATATAGACATGAACAATATACTCTCTTACTTGGTGGTGACACAAGTAAGAAATAAACATTGCCTTGGCTAAGCCCCTGAGATTTGGGACTGTTTGTTGTAGCAGCTATTCCTACCCTGGCTAACACACCTTGATTCAAAGGATGAAATCTGGGAATTCTGACTCACACTTCTTACAACCTTACACCAAACCCAACTGTTTAAAATATATGTAATACAGAGTTCATTAAAAGACACACTGAAACATAAGAAATATTTAACTGAACCAAAACAGTGGCCCTCCCTGCTCAAGTCTGTGTTTCCAAACAACCATGCTATAGACGTGCGAAGTAAGATACTGTTTGAGCCTCGCCTACCAATCAATCCACTGTCTTTAAAGCAAACCCAAACAGAAAACATATACTGAATTTGGAAACCTGTTTTCTTTTTCTTTTTTTTTTTTGAGGGCAGTGTCACTGGCCCTCATATGTGGGACCCGAACCGGGGTCGCTGGCTTCCCAAGCCAGCGCTTAACCACCGCGCCACTCGGCCGGCCCGGAAACCTGTTTTTATTTTAAGTGTATTACAACTAGTTATTTAGATTGACAATCTGTAGTCTCATTTGTATAAATTTAAAAGCTTCCAGAGGGTTCTGTCTCTCTAGTGTTTAGCGAGCAGGTTCTGCTCATTTCATTTATAGGCTGCAGGATTTTAGGAATGTCCTCCCCACCACCTTGGGCTCTCAGCAGGTTTTTCCAGGTGGCAGAGGCCACGTGGAGTCACCATTCCCCTTTTCCGCCCCATTTAGCATTTAATGTTTATCTCTGGATCTTTTTCATTTATTTTAGATCTTTTTAAAATCCATACACAGCATGGGCAGTGACTTTTAAAGATGAACAAAATGTGACCTTGTTGTTTCACGTACCTTACTTTTAAATACCGCATTTTGTTAATAAACTTTGTGACTGCAATAGCCCATTCTTTTGACAGATTCAGGACATAATACAATCAGGTAGATTAGGGAAGTATTGATTAATGCAACATAGAATCCTGCCAATTCTACCTCCTAAACAGCTCTTTAATCAACCTATCCACTTCTCTCCACTGCTGTTGTCACTACACTAGACCAGGCAACAGCCAACCTTGCCAGTGTGGTTACATTAAAATAAGTCAGGTATATGGCTCTTTGCTTATAACCTATCAATGGCTTCCATTAAATGTATACTACCAAGACACACAGGTCCCAAAAGGCTTGGGAAGGTCAGATCTCTTTGTCTCCATCCTTGTCATCCCAAGGCAGTGTGAGTGTTACCACCTTATTCCCAATCTTCCATCCACACGTGCTACCTTTCACTTGGAATCACACCCTCTCACCGCACGCTATCTCTGCAACCCTTTCTTCTCCACTCTTTACCTGGCTCACTCCTACTCATTCCTCAAATCTGTTGTCACACCCTTTGGGAAGCAAGCCGTAAAACCAAACCCGGAGTAGGTTAGCTTTCCTTGGCACACATCCATTTGACCTTGACCTTCCTATTTTATAACACTTCCTGCTCAGTCTTGCCTTCCCAGGTTTAACTTCTGTGAGGGAACTTGTCTGTAATGTACACTACTGTATACCCGGAAACCAGTACTGGCCTGGCACAGACAACATACTCATTATCGTTTTCTTTTTAATGCATGAATAATTGAGTTTAAGAAGGGACACACTCAGAGAACAACGGCAATCTCGCCCAACCTGAGCTTAATGTGAAACGATGCAAATCATTCAGATTTACATGATATAAAGTAGCTAAATTTATAGTAACATGTATAGGTAATAAATAGTTCAAGTTAAAATGATCTCAAAATGCGACAGGTTAGAGAGAAGTACACTGTTTCATTTTATACACGTGCATTATCATTTCAATTTGTAAAACATGCCAGATCTTATAAAATAACCTCCTCCAAAAATGTTGAAAGACTCTGTTGCTTAATTAATGTCAATATAATAAGTCTACATATGGTGATTTTTCTTCTGAGAATGGGTGGGAATGGTTTCCAGGGTGGACTGGGACGAATAGAGAACAAACATTTTTAGGACTATTTTTCTGCTGGTAAGTACACAGTATTCTTTTTCCCGTCACCTCCCTCTTAAATTTCATCAAGAAAAATCTGAAAATTTCCTTTTTAAAAAAATCAAAACTGATTTTACAGTCTTTTGCCAATAACCACATTCCACTTCAAGGAAGGTCGCTCAAATATGCAGACTGAATACACCAATGGAAAACCTGAGTGTGGCCTGCCTGACACCAGGGCTCTTGATGAATTTCAGTCCCTGCAAAGGTGACATCTCTGGTTTTAAACGAGATTCGCTTTTCAGATCAAAGGGTAGGAGCTGCCGGCAGGCTATGGGAGTAAGCATAAAGTTGTGATGGTTGGAAGAAATCTGATTTACTGAATTGCCTGAGTGGAAAAATTTATTTTGAAAGTTGAAATGAATCATCACAAACTCCATCAGGAAAGGAGTGCTTTGAAAAGTCTATCCAAAACCATGCAAAAATAAGCAAAGCAAAATTCTTGGAAGCTTTCTAAAGAATGAACAATATACTCACACCTTCTCAAAATTATTTCTTTCCAACAATTATGTGCCCAAATGCATGGCACTGATATGTACCCTGGCCCCTCTCTCTCCATGGATAGTGGAGGGAAATTTTTCTAGTAAAATTCACCATCTTTGTGGCATAATCCACATAGGGTAAAATAATTAAATGAAGCTATTCTAGGGACCATGGTCCCTGGTCAAGCAAAGCTTCTTTAGGACTCTGAGTGGTGTCTGAGGGACAGCTTTGGGCAAGACTTGGGGTGAGGGAGGCCTACTTGCACCCTTCTGTTAGATTGGGGGCCCCTAGGCTTTGTGAGTACCCTAGTTTGTCTTAAATTGGTGCTAAGTTCCTAGGCTTCTTTGGGGGTATGGAGAGTCCATCCTTCTAAAGGGCAACTCACAGTGCAACAAGAACTCATGTATATTTAGGGCAGTAAATCAGCACTCAGAAACAAGAAATCCAATTATTGCCATACCCTGGTCTTCCTAAACTTGCAATCTTTCTTCATTTCCACCACTTCCTCCCCTCCACCCACCCAAAAGAACCCCTTGCTCTCTTGCCAATCTTACGTGTTTCTGTACATAGCAGTCTTGTCTTCTTTGGAGCCAAACCTGACGGTGTAACTCTCCTACCTCAAATCCTTCACTGAAAAAAGTCCCCACCTGGGTTTTAGTGATTTTACTGTTATCTAACTTCTTTACCCCTCTTTCCAGCGGCTCCCCCCACCCCATACCTGTCTCTACAGGAGGTGCCGTTGCTGAGACCAGAGGGGACGTGAGAATGTGTGGAGACGTGTTTTGATCTATAGTTGCATAAGGACAGGGAAAGAGGGAGGAGAGGGTACGACTAGGCTTACTGTCCAGGCCAGGGATGCTCAGTGTCCCAAACGGCTCCTCAGAGGCTGAATGAAGTCTCAAGTCCAGGCGGCCCCTTGGGAAATACAGCTGATCCTTGAACACATGGATCATTTATGTGATCTGAACTGCATGGGTTCATCTATATGTGGAGTTTTTTCAATAAATACTGTAAATGTATTTTCTCTTATGATTTTTAAACGACATTTTCTTATCTCTAGCTTACTTTAGCGTAAGAATGTAGTACATAATACATATGACATATGTGTTAAGGTGACTGCTTATGTTATCAGTAAGGCTTCTGATCAACAGTAGGCTATTAAGAATGAAGTTTTTGGGGAGTCAAACATTATACATGACTTTTTGAGTGGGTCAGCACTCCTAACCCCCGAGGTGCCCAAGGGTCAACTGTACTGTCCATGGCCTCTTCAGCTTCCTTGGCACAGGTCCTGGTGCTTTCCTGGTCCTGGCCAGAAACGTTTCCTCCCTGCCATTCCCCACCGGCCCCACTTGATCACTCCCTCCTCATCTTTCAAGAACTTAACTACCACCTCCCTGGAGGAAATTCTTTCTTGACCTACTAGACTAGGTTGTATCCCTGTATTAAAACTCACCCACAGCCTGTAGACACTGCATGCTAGTAAGCCACCACTTACTTATATATTTTATAATTCCTGATCATCAACTCTGACCTTAGATAAGCCCCCAGATAGGCAGTATCTATATCCACTGCACTCTCTGTCCAGCACTCATAGACATGCCGTGATTGTGCTGAATAAATAAGTCCTTCTCGAAACATGTCCCCTCCTCTCTACACACATTCCCATCTCCTGAATTTAACCCTCCTTAAGCTCCACTCCGGAATTCTGAGACATAATCATGGTCTTTGCCACCAGTTTTCCTTCTATCATTCACCTTATAAGACGATAGTCATTTTCCCTAAGTGCTTTGATAATACTCTCCTTGACCTAAATTCTATATTGACTCTTCAATGCCTAAAAAATTAAGTCCCAATTTCTTAACCTCCCATTCAAAACCCTCTGCAATCCAGCTTTCACCTACCTCCTCAAACTCTTTCCTGTCTTCCACCCTTGAAGGGGTGAACTTCTCTGAGCTTTTCACATCTGCTGTGAAATTCCTCACTTTGTTGGGCTCTGGCCTCCATTCCTACACATCTCAATCCTACTTGGCTTTCCAGGCTAAGCGTAAATGTTATCTGCTCTAAAAAGCCATTAGTAATCCCAAATGAAAGGCATCTCTCTGTCAGCCCTCAGAAATCTGATAGCACTTTATCTCTATTTTTCTTGAGACATTTATTTTTCTGCCTTGTGCTGGAATTATCCATGTGTGAATCTAATCTCCCTCATCAGACAATGAACTTTTTGAAGGCCAGACCCACATCAATCCATACACCTATCACTCTTAGAGTCTATTGCAGTGTCTCAGTCATAAATAGTACATGAATGAGTAAGGTTAATGAGCAATAATGGAATCATTTTTGCTCTGTGCTAATAGTGAGAATTTAGAAATTAATTCTAAGCATTCATTTAACTTGTTAGAGGTGAACTAATGATCAAGAACACCAATGGCCTGTTGTTCTATGCCAAATGTACTCACCATTTGCAATTTATTTCAACTTAAACCATTTCACGCAATAAGTTAATGTTTACAACATAATTAAAAGAAAGCCCTCTAATCTAAAGGCTTAAAGATAATGAAATAATGACATTGACGATGATGGTGTTAATAATAAAAACTGGGAAAAAAACCCCACCCTATTGGCTGGCTGCCAGGCAAATTGTCAAACTGGAGAGAAGCAGATAAGGGTGGCAGAAGCTAACTTGAAATTCACTTGGTGACATCTCAGGTAAATTAGTAATGGTTGGGAGTTTATCCCACATGAGATAAATGAATGGATGTGCATCTTGGAGTGTAGTGAACTATAACAATTCCACCATAAACTAAAAGCCACAATCTCATATCACATAATTATAACTCCAGGAGTAAAAAAAAAACCATTGTCTATACTGCAGAATGGGGCCACCTTAGTTTGTTTTGAAGCAGGGAAGTAAATAGTCATCTTGTAAAACTTCTGAGTCCAAAGGCAAGCCCTTTGGGCTTAGGAACAGAGTACAATGTCTACATAGGGAAGGGTAAGGGGTCTGGAGGCAGTGCTTGTGGTCAGTCCACACTATTTACTTCCTAAGTATGAAAGGCTGGGTTCAGGAACAAAAGGACAATTGCCAAAATTGTTTTTATGCTCATCAGATACACTGCTTCCCCTCACCAGTCGGTCCTGATACAATGATGGTTTCTTCTACCACCAAATTGTCAGAGCTTCTAAAACAAACCACATTCAACACTTATATTTATAAATGCTAACTCATGAAACCATTTCAAAATAAATTAAATCTACTATGAGTAAAGATGAATCACAGGAAATCTTTAGAGTTAAAAGAACATGATTCCATTAGAATTCCCCTTTTGGGGGTGGGGGTAGAGGTGGGGTTAGAAGCAGAAAATGTTATTTTTTGATCTAGAGATTTAGGGACCCTCGAAGGAGAAGGCGGTCTGATGAAATGGAAAGAATAGGTCATAGGGTATAATTAAATTGGCTGTGCATGCATTTTCTCTAACTGTCAGTATTTAGTAGGTTAAACAGTATCAGTGAGGATGAATCATTTCTGTTTGAAACACAAAACACATTGACAGAGAAACAAAGAAGCTTGGAAATGTTATATTCTCTGGGTCTCTGAACAATCAAAGGCCTTGTCTAGTCAACATTTAGAGTAATTTTTCTCAGGGGGATTATTACTATTTGACGGGAATGAAAGAGTAGCATTCTTGTGACACATTTTCGTTTCCTGAGACTAAAAGCTACATTTTGGATGTATAAAGACGTACACACAAATGCAGTCCGCCACATTTCTCACACTTCCTTGTCTAGCCATGGTGAAGGCTACAACCAATCGGGAGGCTTAGCCTTCAAACTTTAAAAATTTGCTCAAAAAGTGAATGTCAAAGAGAGGTGCCCCTTTCACAAAACAGGGTTAAGATTAAAGTCTTGTGAGCCTGGAGTTTTTCTGCTTACAGGTATATGTAGTTTGGAAAACAAAAGTCCAAGGAATTAACAGATAATGCCAAACTCCTGGACAAGAGGCATGGATGTTTCCTTACAATACCGTGCTTTTCTTTAAGATCCTTGACTCAAACAGTTATTAAAAATAAAGTGAAGGACTCCTAGCACTGAAACTCTTCAGGCAACTGGAAAGAAAATGGGTGTTCAGAGCCAGAATGGGTGACACCTACAAGCTATAAACCTGAGACTAGCTCTCATTCGATTTCAGGTATGTTTTCTTTCTGAAATTTGTTCTTGTGATCTCTAGGTCTGCAGAACCCGGGGGGAAGAAACTGTGAACAACTGGCCCCTGAGGGACCGCAAAGCTCCGTGCCGACAGTTGGAATCATGAAGCGGTTACCATGCTCCAGCGCCTTCATGGGAAACCAGAAGAGGATGAGGGAGTGGACCAAGGCGTTGATGCAGTGACCCCAGAAAACCTACGGGAAAACAGACCGAGGGAGTCAGGAGCTGCCCACAACTCTTGACCTCTGTGTAACTCAACAAATGCCTCACTGTGAGGGATGCTGGCAGTGTGTCACACAGCTCCAGCAGCAGCATATTATTCTTGGAGTTAACAAAACAAAACAAAACGGTTTCCTCATTTTTACACACAAATGACTGGACTATCTCCAGATACTATTACTCAATACAAAGACCTAAATATATATACACACATACATAGAGTGATATAGTCTAGCCACATTGGAAAAATGAATTATGAGCCATTTTCTTTAGAATCCTAAGGAACACAACAAAATTTTACCATCATCCAGAAAAAGGTCAGTAGTTCAAAAGTGTTAATAAGAGACTGAAACAGTATACCTTTTGAAAGCATTAAAAACATTTAAACTGTAAATTCTTACACAGAATTCTCATTCTTTTGTTTTACTCCTTAAAAATCCCTCCCATTCAACTTATTAACTTTTAGGATTTTGGTTAATATCATGCACATTTAAAAATTCTCTTTAATACTTGAAAGGTCAAACAAAAGGACATGAAGTCCAATTTGTTCTAAATCATCGTTTCATAAATGCACTTCAGTCATCTTTTTAACCACTGAGTGACAGAATTCAATCTACTAAAGCCAGATTGAATTTATTTAAAGATCTATAAATTGTCCTGGGAACTCTCATGTAGTCTGAGCCTAGGTAGTAATGGACAGCAGCTATGCTTACCACTATACCACCAACGCACACAGCCTAGGTAGTAATGGGACAATGGAAAAATAATGAAAAATTCTAAGACAAAGGGATTTTCCCATTTTAAACATTCATTCTTTGCTACTTTTTCCCTGACCTCTGTATGCCCCTGCCCCCCTCCCTCCCATCTTCAAGGTGCCTGTTTATAAGTCTCAGATCATTCTCAGCTCAACTACCTTTAATGGCTCGAATTATTCCCTAGGTATTTTGCACCTTATGTGGCCTTTGAATTCAAGCTGTAAAAACCAGATTTGATTTATCTAAATAATGCAGAACAAACAGGCCATATTTTCCATTGATGGAATAGTAGTAAACAAGGACTGATACAATGAATCACCCAAGTCTCCTTGTGGATGGAAGATACTAGAACCAATAGGATCCCTTTTACTCCCCCGCTCCTATCATCTTAGACATGCCAATTATGCTTTCCTCCAAATAAGGCAGCCCTGAGGAGCACTATCAGTAACACCTGGCTCAAAAGGAAGCCTGAAGAGATGGTTCTTTTCCTGAGGACGTCCTGGGTCATGCTCACTGAGGTCCCAGAGGCTATCTTTGCAAAGCCTGCACACCACCAGCATCAGTACTGTAACTGACCCGGGTGACGGACCTCTGTGTAAACCTCCTCATCCCCTCCTGCACAAAAACGTGACAGAAACACAGCCATGCAGGCATGTTCACATCTCTGCCTCTTCCACCAAGCCAGGCACATGTCTTCCCTTCTGGCCGGGGGCAAGCAACTGCTCTGCCACTCTTAGCTGTGACTGGCAGACTGGGTGAGAGCCCCTTTGCCACCACAGCCGCAGAATCCCTGGGACACCTAACCCAGCGTCTGCTTGGCTCCTCTCTGGGTTGCCTTTTCTGTCTACATGCTTTCTCTTTCCTGATCCTCCAGACTGGAAGAAAAAAAAAAATACCCACGACTGACTCGATTTCTGTGTTCACATCTGGCCAATCTTACTCACTAGCTAAAGAAACATGTTCTTTTAAATGAAGTAAACAAGCAATGGTGGTGAGAGGGCTCTGGAAGGCGAGCTCCAGCCCACCTCAATGCAGAGCTTTACAGAAGGGGAGTCTCCGATGGCTGCGCCTAAGGGGGCCAGGGTCAGCCCTGGCTGCTGCTGGCCACTCTGGTGTCGGAGGCATGTGGGGAGGAGAGGGGAGGAGCCAACAAAGAGGAAATGAAAGAAGCACCACACGCAACGTGACAACTTCCTTTCTGGTTTGTCATCTCAAGTCTACTGGGCTTGCTATATTGGGAGAAGGCCTGGTCTCAACTCTTCCAAGTGGTCTCTCTAAAGCATCAGCTGCCTCACAGGCAGGTCACTAGAGCTGGAAAACAAAAAGCAGTGCTCATGCCTTTCTGAGGTGACACCATTCTGTTTACCTTAGTGTTGAAGCCCTCAGCATTCTGGGTAATTTTGTAGAGCTGCGGAAACCTGAGCATGCTCTCCTGAGTGCAGGACCTCTCGAAGATCCCCAGAGCGAAGGGTGGCAATGCGGTGAAAATCTGCAAGGAGAACAACAAGCCATTAAAAGAGGCCTCTGGGATTCACGTAGTTCCAGTGTCTCAGTTCTATGGAATGATGACTTAACTTTCAGTCAAGTCCGAACCTGAGAGCCAGTGATTCACAGCTCCCCAGACACCCTCCAAACAAAGACAATCAAATAAAAGATCCTTCTTAACTGTTACTTAATCAGCATGACATGAATACATTGAACACTGAAAACAACATGGCAAATATTTGATCAGCCAAGAATCTTGTTAAATTAACAACTGCCTTCCTTTGTAAAAAGAAGTGGTGATTCAGAATCCTACCTTCCTTAGATCTGTGAAGGAGGGTTGTGTTTTCCGTCAGTGCCAGCTGACGCACAAATTTACAACTTCCCATCCTGCTCTTAACGCTCAAGTTTCAGGAAGCACGATGTACTTCATCCATTTATTAATTTGACAGACATTAATTGGGAATGAATTATGGGCCAGATACTGTGATAAGCATCAGGAATACAGAGATATAAAAACAGAAGAAGAAAGAAAGAAAACCAGCAGGTCTCTGACCTCCAGGAACTCCGTCTACTGCAGAGGTGGAGACGGGGCGGCCAGCAGCAGGCATATAAATAAACATAGAATACAGTGCTCTGCAAAACTACTTATGGGGGAGAGAATGGGAAGGAGAAGGGGCCGTCAACAAAGCATTTTTGGACTGAAGAGCATCTGACCTGTAAGGCACTGGGCCTATAGGGTTTGGCAGGATGATAGTGGATGTGGGGGAGAGGGGCGCAGAGAGGAGCACTCCCATGAAATGACACCCCTCACAAAGCTTGGAGGCATGAATGCACACGCGCATTTGGGTTAAACATCTAAGACATCCAGAATGGTGGCTGGCTGAGGGGACAGTGTAAGACAAGGCTGGCAAGGAAATGAAACAGCCTCCTGGGACAACAAGTTCTTGCGTAAGTTGTGCTAAGACTTTTACCTGTAGTACTCTAGAGGGGAGTGGCATGCCTGCATTTGTGTTTTAGAAAGAGAAACCCAGATGCTGAAGAAGAGGTTTGGAATCAACTTGTCATTTCAACCCAGGAGGTGTGGTAGCTCTGTGGGTCATTTTCTTCTGTGGTTATGGACACATGGGGTACAGAGAATGGGTCCCTCACTGCTTAGTATCAGCATCGAGCAAATCTATACCTAGTAAGCTCCCATCCTGTGAGAACTGAATGTATGTCTCTAAGAGAACTGTGAACACACAGCAGTTATGGGAACCTGAGTATCTGACTAGGGAAGTAAGCCTTTTCCATATCTGTTAGGAGAAAGCCATCAATGTGATAGAGTAAAGCCAACAAAACTCGCAGGCTCCTCCTTCACCCAGGAGCAGGAAGGAAAACAGTGCTGGGATTTTAGTGTTCTACATATTTCAAGGAGGGTTAGATCAAGAATGGTTGCCCTCATTCCCCTCACATGAACAGAAGTTATGTTTAATGGCTAGAGGAAGGCGCTCCAAACAAACAACTCAGAAGGTCTGTCACCTCTCAGTCTATAAACACACCCTCATTTCTTTTGCTTAAATGTGCTATTGTGCATGCTGTTTACACTGATATCTTATTTTTCTTTTCCTTTTTGACTTGACTTTCTCCTTCTATCCACTTCAAACCCTCCCTCACCTTTCACCACTAGGCTACCAACCTAGGAGGCCCTCTCACATACATACTGTTGGGGAATCATTATTTGTTTTACAGGAACAAGACATTATACACATTTTTCTTCATCATATTTTTCTCACTAAACCAAACATCATGGGAAGCCCTCTGAGTCCCGTGGGTCTGACACTAATGTAGCTTTTTCATGCTCACATAATAATTCATACCATGGATGGACCATATTTTTTTAACTATTCACCTATGGATAGGCATTCATTTTTGTTTCCAGATTTTTGTTCCCACAAACATCATGTAACAAACATCTATAATACATTATAATATACATACTTTTTCTTCTCTTTCTATGGGACAGATTCCCAGAAGTAGGGTTGCTGGGTGAAAACATACATGTATTTTTAATTTTATAGGATTCTGCTTGGTTGCTTTCAGAAAAGGTTCCAACCATTTATCTTTCCCTCCCAAAGGACAACAGTAGTCTTTCCCCTGCTTTCTTATCAGCAATGGGTGTTATGTTATATTTCATATTCTCCGGCTTAAAAAATTAAAGACATTAACTCTTTCTTTAGAAAAATTTACATTTCCCCAGCTACCAGTGAGTTTGAGCATGTGTCCATATATTTGTTGAACATTCGGATTTGGAATTCTGGGAAATGTCTAGTCCAGTCCTTGTCCATTTTCTACTCATGGTTTATCCCCTTTTTCTAAAAGTTCTTTGAGCATAACAGACACCAACTCTGTCTTAAAATGTTATAAAATTTCATCCAAATGCACCTCGGCCCACTCACTTTCTTTTGCCATACAAAAACTTTTAATTTTCATGAGGTGAAGAATAGCTTCTGAGTGTCCAATTGTGGTTATGGAAGTTTTCAGGAGTTTCTTACAGGATTCTTAGAGTTTTATTTTTTACATTATGTCTTAATATACCTGGAATTTATTTACTATGTGGTTTAAGACTGGAGTCTGACTTTATTTTGTTTCCAAATAAAGAACCACTTGTGAGAACACAACTAATTGATCCAAACTTTCCCACTAAACTGAAATACCATCTTTGACATTTATTAAATACTCATGCATTATAGATCTAGAATCTAGACCTGGGATCTGGCTCTAGATTCTCTGGCTTATTTGTCTGGTTCTATGTCAACATCACACAGATTTGGTTATGGTAGCTGTAGAGTATAGTCCGATGTTTAGCAAAGATGAGTCTATCCTTATGATTGCTTCTTTTTGAACATGCTTTGCATGTTTATTCTCAAGTAGTTGTTAATTCTGTTTATACTTTAATATTAATTTATGCAACTACCTCATTTTGCCTCCAAACATTCACCTATTGAGATTCTATTTGGAATCATGCAAATTTTTATATTAAATTTAGAAGAGTTGATTCTTTTATGATACTAAATCTTCCCATACAAGAAAGTAGTATGCATTTTCCATTTGTTCAAATTTCATTTTGTATACTTCAATAAGATTTTGTTTTTTTCATATAGGTACTATAAAAATTATTCCTACGCCATGTACAATTTGAATTGCTATTTTGAAAGAATTATTATTTCCTTTCCATTTCTAAGTGCTCATTGCTAGAGTGAAACAAAAAAGCTAATGATTGCTAGAATTAAAAAAAACTATTGATTTTCATGTATTTGTTATGGATCTGGTCATCCTATCAAAATCTCTTTTCATTCCAGTATTTCTTTACTAGGTTCTTTTGGGTTTTCTAGATATATGATCATACAAGAACATATTTACAAGGCCATTTTTATGTGCATATTTGTATAAGCACAGATATAGTTCATGTTTTTTCCTAGTATATTTAATAGTTATTTAATTTTCATGGCATTTGCTGAAAATCCCCAAACAATGCTGAATTATATGGTGATGGCAATCATCCCTGACTAATTTCTTATTTAAATTGAAAAAGTTTTAGAATTTTAGCATTTACAGCAACATGCTACTGGTGTTTTATATAAAGAGTCGGCATTATGTTAATTGGTTTCTTTTTTTCCTATTTTACTAGACTTTGTATTTTAGATGTGGCAACTGAATTGCCTCAAATATTTTTTTGCAGCATCTACTTATGGGATCAAGTTTTTCTTCTTTATTTTGTTGACAGAGTGGTATTTAGAAATTTTGAACCTCCTGTACTCATGAAATAAATACTATTATACTTGGTCAAATATTTTATTCTTTTGATACACTCTTGAACTCTATTTGCTGATATTTTATTTAGAATTTTGTATTTATGTTTATCGTGAGGCTGGTTATCAGTTTTCTTTAAATTATGCTGGTTTGATAAAATTAAATAGGATATATTTTCTGAAATAGTTTTAAAAACAGTTATTTCTCTACTAAAAAATAGATACAGATCAGCTGAAATCCATATGATAATGGTAGCTTTTTGCCACTGGTAGCCTCTTTAGTCTATTATACCCGTAAAATAAAATGATATAGAAACCTGAGGTTAATAACAGAATAACAATAATGAGAATCTAATGAGACAGCATTCATTCATTATTTTGGGAGATCTAAGAGTTTAAGTCAGTTTTCATGCTATTCAGTCTGCTATATGAGTTAAACTTGGAAGCAGTGATGTGTTACTTTAGCTGGCTTAGAGAATCGGCCATAAAGAATAAGTCCAGAAGGAAAAAAAAAGCAGGAGAAATACTGCTTGAAGAAAACAGCAAAGGAGAACTTGGCACAGAAGAGGGGTCCCTAACAAATGCCTCAGGTGTCACCAACTGCCTCTTGCACTGGGTCTTTGTGGAGTGATACTGAAGTAGAAAAGAACTGTTAAATTGCATTTTACTGGAACAATAATAGTAAAATTGGAATATGGACTACTGTGGATTGGAGTATTGTATCCATGTTAAATTTCCAGATTTTGGTCATTATACTACAGTTATGCCAGAGAATGGTCTGTACAGTAAAATATTATGCAGTAAGGGGCATGATGGCTTCACTGGTTCAGAGCTAAATGTGTTAGCAGCAGTATGTGCACACGGGCCTGTGGGCAAACCTCTGTGTTCTCAAAAGGTTTGGCCCTTCCAGCATGATTGACCCTGGAGGACAATGACCCTCTGATCCCACTTCATAGATCCATGATGTTCCCTCCCCACTCTCTGCCACCACACCTTGATGGCCCATCGCAACACCTGTACTGTGAATTCCATAGTAACATAGGTGTTTCACCTTGAAATTCACTTCTCCGCTGCAATATTCTCCTCTGTATACTCTGGGGGGCACAAAGTATATAAAGCATATTCCCAACGCTAGTGATCAAAGGTCACTGTGAGTCTTAAACTTTAATGTGCATAAGCATCACTAGAAAAATGTGTTTAAAATGCAATATTCCTGAGAAACTTTGTCAAATTGGGGTGGATGGAGCTCAGGAACCTGAATCTTCAAACAAACTCTGGTTATTCTCGTGCAAGTGGTCTGTGGGACATATTTTGGCCAATGACATCCTACAGACTATCATCATCTCATGAACAGTAGTCACACAATTCAAGTTTATTGGATTCATTGGAATTGCCCAGGGCCATGGAATTAAGAGAAGAATCCAGCTCTCATACCCTGAGCATGAAAACAGGGCTAAAATCCATTTGTCTTGCAACCAGGTGACACATATCCCAGTCCTGGCTTTGGCTCTAAATCATAGTCTCCTAGGTCTCAGCCTCGTATTTCTAAATACCTGTGTGGCCATGGCATGGGCCCTCCCAACACTAAATCTCTATGGAGCAGTCAGCATATTTCCTACTAAACAGTAGCATAATTTTAACCTGCTCAAAACAGTTATAAGTCCTGCCAAGTTAATGTGTCCAGGGGAGGTCCTTAAACCTCTATCCAGGTGGTAGGTGGTTGGAGTAGCTTTTCTAGCACAGGTGATAAGTAAGCATCAGTTCAGCCCTTCTCCTACCACCTGTCACCTTTGTCTCCTTGAATGTCACAGTACACTTCACAGTGAGTAACAGTTATTAACTGACCAAGGCTGTTTAAACTCAAGATCTAAACTCAGTCTCAGTGGCATCTTCATCTACACATCTGAGCGTCTTAACCTGTAAGCTACACAGGACTAGGACAACTAACTGTATGCAGCATTTTATACCTAGCACCCAGTGTAGTAGCTACTTAAAAAAAAGTAAGAAAGAAAAAGAAAAAAACGGTCGAGTGCATGGATGACTTGAATATCCAGCCATGAATGTATATACAAGCTGTAAATATTTATAGTGCCACAATTTATATTATTGTATGTCTGGTAACTTCCATCTACGCCTATCTATGATGACTGCTTCAGGTTCTAAACCCCCACGGAGCAGAGAAGTCTGAGCGAGTGTCCAAGCTATGTGTGAAAGTGCAACTCAAAAATGCACCATCCTGGGGACTCTAAAGCACAAAGCTACAAGCCCCTTCATTCTTCCTGCCAGTAAAACAAAAAGCTAAGTAGCTACTTAGTCATTTTAGCTTAGAGTTTATATTTATTTCTAGCTTCTGCGTTCATTACAGTAAAGTAATGAAAAAAAGAACTCTAAAATTATAAAAAATACCAAATAAGCTGATTACCATTCACCCTAGGAGGTGGAAGTCAGAATTCATTATTTTAACACAAACTGGGGAAGAAAAGCTTCCATGAGGACAGACGCTCTTTTAAGAAGGCCAAAGAGGACACTTGATCACCTATTGTATGTTCGTACCTATGTTTATGAATTCAGAAATAAAAGTACGAAGCGGAATGAGTTTAGATGTAGTTCAGAAATTTTTACTTGAGCTAAAAACATGAAAACATTGCACAGGCATTGAGTAAGGAGGTAACAAGGGTCTATTATCAAGATATATGGGTTAATAATTTCATGGGGTTATTCAAGAATGATCTGCTATGATTGAAACCATGTGTGCAGAGTTTGGGCTTCTGCAGGATGTGTCACAGCAACCGAGGCCCCAAAGCTGCCTGCGATGTATACACATGATTGACTTAGATACACTTCCCAGACATAAACAGTGAAGGAATGTCACTGAAGCCCTGTGTGCTATCAGATAGAGATGGAGAATGCTTACCACATTGTACAAGCCGATGCACCAACGTTCAAATAAAATCTGCCCAGAAAATCCATTAACAAAGGCGAACCAAAGCTGAAAGAGAAGAAAGTTCATGAAGTTTTATATCAATATTGACCTAAATGTTTCCATTCGCTGGAGAAGGAGCGGGAATGTGGACCACCAGCTGGACACAGCTGCTACGGGATACAAAGCCACAGGACCATAGCAGTTGTTCTTTCAGGAAACATAAATTCCCAGGATCACAAATACCAACATTTTAAGGAAAATTCAGATGTAAGGCACACAACAATTTTAAGAGGTAATATGTACATATTAACAGAAAATCAATTTAGGTTTAAATTATATCTAATATGTTTTATGTCAACACTCTCTCCTTGACTGGAAGAGTCTTAACTTTTCTTTTCCCCTACAAAGTTGACTGGATAAATATAATTTATCTTTGTAGGACTTTCGAATAGATAAAAATTAAAAAACAAGAACTCCTCTGCTGGTCATGTGTGTTCTTAAAATGTTAACTCTCTTTAATCGAGTGTCCACCACCGCAGCAAAGGTGAAAGCACAATATACGAAAGAAACATGCTTAAATCATCCTTTGGACTCACATAGGTTGTATAAATAAATAAAACGGGTTGTATAAATAAATTTTAAAAACTATTAGCCATGTCTTTAAGGAGTCTATAATTCTGATTAGGGAAGACTGGCAGAGAAAGCACTACCGAGTGCCAGGAACACACATGACAAGGGAATAAAAGTACTTTAGAGAAGGGATGGTTGCCTGGGTATAATTAGGAGAAGACAGGGAGGTGGTAGGGGTGGAGTAGGAGGGGGCTGAGCCATTAGGAGGAGGGAGTGAACATGGAATATGGAATACAAAATGCTGTTGTAGAAAATTCAGCTCTATTGATATGATACAACAGGATTCCAGTGATTTGGAGTAGACTGTTAAGTATCTCATGCCAATCACAGAATCCATCTCAGTGGTGAGAAATCGTGTGGTACCAAGTTGTTACCACGGTGGCACACTGGCCACACAACAGCTGCCCCATGATCCGAGTTGAGATCAGCTCTGCTACTGAAATTTTACTGAGTCAGATTTTTCAAAATCAGTCTCTTCACTCCACCAGACAAAGTTTCTTGAGACGGGACTTGTTCCCCATCCTGAGCAACTGTACCTCGTATGAGATTTGGAACAAACAGACTCACTGAGTCCCAATGGGATCATATGAATACCTCAAGTCAATTGCCAGATGAAGTTTTCTTAAGCGCAACCTTCATCATCTCATTCCTTAGTTCAAAAGGCTACAAGGAATCCCTCCTAAATCTAAGATAAGCTTGCTGCCCCTTAAAAATCCTTCCACACTGCGATTCACTCTATCTCCCAAGAGGTCCCCATGAGGCCTGGCTATTCTCAATGAAGAAATGTTGGTGGAGAAGTAAGAATCAGAAGTTTGTGCTGTGCTCTGTACTGAAAATATTTTTACAACACCTTTTCTAATATCAGCCATCCCTAAAATGACAGTTTCAATTGCACTGCATCCTCCCACACAGGCCTTGGCAATCAATCCTTCAATCAAACTTTTAGTGCCGTGAGAGTCTGGATCCACACCTGATTCAACATATTTGTAAATCATTTCAAGGGTTTTAATCTAATTTTCCCAAATTATACTTCTATATTTTCCTATTCAAACAACTGAGCAAACATTGATAAATGTCTAGTAAACATGTAACTATTTTATTGCTTAACTTAGTTAATTTATTGCCTTTTGTTGAAGGTAGTGGTATTTCTATTGTTCTCCCCTCCCTAATAATCAATCGAAACCAGCAAAATAATTGAAAATAGAAAAGAGATAACTACTTTCAATGAAACTAGGAGAGAGCCTTAATGAAAACTACAAAGGACATAGAATAGAAGCTGATACATATGACAAGATTAGATCAAATCAAGGGAGAATGTCAATAGCAGACAAAACCTACAGAATAACAAGATTTCTAGGAAATAGGTGAACCCAAAAAAATAGCTGAACCAACTCTTATTTAGAGGGTGAAATCTAGAGGTAGGGCACCTAAGTAGCAATCAACTTGGCAGACACTGATCAAGATAAACTGAAAAGAAATAAACACAAAACAATTTAACAGAAAACCCATAACTATAGAAATTCCCTGTCAGGCATACAAGCTTCTGACTCATCCAGGAGGAGAAATGGTGAGGAGGGAGGCGCCTGTACACAGATAGATACGTGACCAGTGTGCAAGGGACCAAAATTTGATGATAAAGTGTTCTGAGACAACTTTGGAGAACCCCTCCCCTGGACATCATCAAAAAATAATAAAGAAAAAAAAATAAAGGAATGTGACAAAAAGTATATAAAAAAAATTCTACAGCAAGAACCAGATCACACGGCAGAAGAAAATTTTGAATGCTTTTGGTGATACCTAAAGAGTTAAAGAAAATGTGGCTTTCCTTGAAACAAGAGCTAAAATTAGATATGTAAGGTATCAAAAGAGGAAACAAATAAGAAAAGATTCAAGCTACATGAAGGGAAACAAATCCCAGAATTGACATTGGTGAATCCACAGTCAGGGAGGGGTAGAGAAGGCTTGAGAAAAGAAATGGACCAAGGACAAAACTTAACATTGATTTTAAGAGAAACTGACAGCCTTTCAAAGATGATTTTTAAAATTCCAAAATGGTATACCTTAAAAAAAAAAAAAAAGGGGCCGGCCGAGTGGCACGGTGGTTAAGCGCTGGCTTGGGAAGCCAGCAGCCCCGGTTCGGTCCCACATATGAAGGCCAGTGACACTGCCCTCAAAAATCAATAAAAATAAAAACAAATAAAAAAAAAGAACAAGTAGAATAGAAAACAAAATGTTCAAAGATGTATTAGAAGAAAAATTTCTGAAGTATTCCCAAACCTTAATCAGTGAATGTTGAGGGCATCCTTTGTCCCCAGGAAACAAAACAACAGACACAAGAATATCAACAACTACACATATCCTGATATGTGAGTGAATTCATGAGTTTTAAAACTCTATAAGATTAATTCTCTAATTATATTCAGGCAAAAAAAGCAATTAACCTCCAAGGGGAAACATCAAGTTGGCTCCGTATTTCTCTCTAGCAATATACAATGCCAGAAGCCAGTAATGAATGTTTATAAGTCCTTAGAGGAAGAAAGCATGACTAGAATTTCAGCAAAATATGGAAACCAAGCAAACAGTAAAAACTGAAGACAGTACATAAAATGTGATGACAAAAGTATACCAAATATGAACAATACAAACATTTGAAATTCTCAACAGATAAAAAAATAAAATCCACAGAATGTATATGCTATGCACAAGAGAAGCATGGCAAACAAACATGAAAAAAAAACACACTACTTGAATAAGATCGATTTCATAACCCTGACTTACAAAGCCCTGTGCTGACAACATTGCTTCTCCTTCACAAAGCTACTAGGTCCTCAGCTGGTGCCTTGTTAGTATCATCTATGGATCCAGCTTTGTATTTTGCACCCAAATCTGAAGCAGTTATGTCAACATCATTTGGTTAATAAGCCATCTTTATCTCACTTGTTTGAAATGCCCTTTATTGTAGAACAGGTTATCGCCATGGTAGTCAGAAAAAATTATATGGTATTTTGGTCTCACTCCATATACTCTAATTATTGATGGCTTGAATATGTAAGCATAAAAACCAAATCAAAGCATTAGGGAGGGAAGATAAAAAAAGTTACTTCTTTGTATATGAAACTGACTCTCTGTATGACATTAAACTCGTAAATCATACAGAAAGACGGACACATTTGAAACAATTCATTGCTATAGAGAAAAACATTAATAAAGTTGAAAGAAAATTAATAAATAATACAAACATATTTGTAACATCTATGAAGACAAATACCTAATTTTCTTAATATATAAAGAGTTCTTACAAATGAGAAAACTCTTGACAAGCTGTTAGGGAAACAGGCAAAGAATATATGCAGTGTAATCATGAGAAAAAAACTTATAACAGAAAATCTCACTTTTTATGAAACACACACACACACACACAAGGATATCATTTTTTATTTAACAGATAGGCAAATATTTAAGTTTGGCAACCTGGGGAAATAGCTAATCTTACACCCAGTTGGTAATACAAAATGTGTTTAATGTACTTTTCCTTTGACCCAGCAATTCCATGTTTAGGGACATACTCTAAATTATATCTTATAGCTATAGTCACACAGTATTCAACATGAAAATACAAGGGTGCTTAGCATAGCATTATCTGGAAAGATAAAAAATTAGAACTTGTATGCACACTGATAGGTGGTTAAATGAATTATGATTCCCCTATAACAATGAAACACTATGCAGACATTAAAAAGAGCAATATAAATCTGTAAGCACTATAATATAAAAATCTTACAGTACAGACAGTAAAACCTTGGATTGCAAGTAACTTGGTTTGTGAGTGTTCTGCAAGATGAGCAAATATTTCTAATACATTTTAATGTGGTAAACGAGTGATGTCTTGCGATATGAATAATTTGTTTCTGGAATGAACTATACTTTCAAACCAAGGTAGTACTATATATTATCAAAATGAAAAATATCAAGTTATATGCTGAATGGTCATGATTGTACAGAATAGATGTAGACAGTCATATGCATGGCAACTGTTTGGAAGACATAAAAAATGTGAATATTCATTACCTTTTGGTAGTGGAAGTGTTCTCTGGGGGTATAACAGGAGACTCACTTCTACCTCTTGGACTGTTCTGAACTTTGAAAACATGCTCATGTTTTATTGCTATAACTTTTGCAAGCAGTAATTTTCAACTAGGGTTCATTTTGCCTCCAAGGAGACTCCTGATCCTGTCTGGGGACCTTTTTCAGGGTGTTATAGGCATTGAGTGATAAAGGCCAAAGATTCTGCTAACCATCCTACAAAGTCCAGGAGAGCCTCCGACAACAAAGGATTATCTGGTCCAAAATGTCAACAGTACCACTCTGGAGACTCTCTGGATGAAAGAAATAAATTTATTAGGTCATCCTGATAAAAGTTAGAAATCAGGTTGCATGATGCCATGATTATGTGCAGGTTCAGAAAGCTTCACCTCTTTTTAAGTAATGTCCCTCTAGCTTGACCTCATCCATAAGACCAACAGCCCTATTCTTCACAGGTCATGGGAACACTGAATGTGAATCCACACTTCACATATTTATATTCCTAAGACAGAAATATATCTGTATAAATCATTAATGAGAAGTTATGTTAAAGACTGAGAGTGAATTGTACATAACTAAGGCACTCAAGTTGCTGAAAACGTACAATAAGGGAAAAAAATCCTAAGAAATCAAGCATCTCTTTGTCATGTTACTTTTTGCTCCAAGCAAACCTAAACCATGTATTAATAAAAAAAATGTTCTGTCTCCCACTCGATTACCAGTCTTGATTAGCTGAATGCTGGGATATTTCCTCTAAGCAGCCAGTTCTGATTCTGTCTGAGTTGGCACTGACTTGGCCACATGTGTCTTCAAACATTTTTGATATGTTTGCACTAATTTTTATCAGTTGCAGGTGCTGCAGTTTTTTTGAAAAGTATAAACAAGCTCCTTCTCAACATTTCCAGTTCAATTTCAATATTCACTTAAAGAATCTATCATTAGATGATCAGACCGGAAATATTTATTTGCTAGAGAGAAAAAAAATAAAATAAAATAAAACAAACAAAAATCCATCCCCTAATTTCAAAATCCATGTGCTGATTTTTTTCTTACTTTGTAAACACTCAAACTTGATTTCATTTTGGCAAGATTTCCATAGGTGAAATGGAAAAATATGAGAACACACTGTATTTTTAAATATTTATACAAATGTACTTAGTTTTTATTTTATTTATTCATGAGACAGGTACATGATGGCTCCCTGACACACTATAAAAATCAGACTTTCACACTGGTTAGTTATATACAAATGCTAATTCATATACAAAAAAAAAAAAAAAAAAGAGAAAGCACTGCCCAATTCCTAAACATTTTTGGTGGACCACAAGTTCCATGCTGCACACACCAGACACACAGCCCTCAATGCAAACAGGCGGCCAGTCCCCCCACAATACGCAGTTACTTGGACCACGGCTTGCTTAGAGCCACTAAATTTTACTTTTCTGGATTAATGGCGGGGGGGAGAAGATTCCTCTGACTTTACTTTCTTTTTAAGTAGGAATGCTATTAAATGAATACAGTCAAACTCAAAGTGGAGAGAGCCAGGTTCTGCCTGGCTGGCCTCAGACTTGGTGAGCTGGTGGGAAGAGCTGCCAAGCACTGATGGTTTGCCAAGCTCCTGGGGTTTTGGTCCTCAAACGTAGTGCTGTTATGAGCAAGCTGACCCAAACTTATTAAATAGCTTTTCCTTCTTGGAAAAAATCCTTGCTTTAACTGCTGCCTCACTGCCAAAAATGCAGTAACTGTCTTGGAGAATTGCACAGACTCCTGTCTAGAGGTCCCAGCCACCACTGTACAACCTCAGCAGGCTGTATCTGCCACCACTCAGGTTCTCAGCAGACAGGTATACTTAGATGATGGGTTCGTTTGGGAATGAGGGGACCTCATTCCCAAGGAAGAGGGCTGAAGTGGAAAAGTTACCCTGTAGAGAATACTTAGATAAATTAGCCATAGGGTTTCTCACAAAGTGGTAATGCCATCATGATCGACTGATTGGCGCATCAGGTCTGAGCTGATTAACTGGCATTAACGGTATCTGTTGTTTCAATGGTAAAGTACTACAGTCTTTTTGGAATCTGATCAGGCAATAGGTATTAGGTGAAAAAATTAGCATCTACTTCATCCACAAATTCCATTTTCAGAAATTCATTTTTCATAAAGAAAAGCACCTTTACATAAAAACATGTCTTGCTTTGCAGTATTGTTAGTGGAAATAAAACAAACAAAAAGCAGAAAGCATAGGGTAAAAAAACCCTAAAGTTCTTTATTGGAGGTGAATGTAACAAGTCTATGAACTATTAAGCACTTATCTTTTAAAATGGTAAATCTGTATGTATGTAAATGAAGAAATGTATGTCAAAGAAATAGTATTAGATTGACAAAAGGCAAAAAAAAAAGATAGGTAAGTCAGTAGGAAGGTAGATGGGTAGACAGAAAATCAAGGGGTAAAAATTAAGGATGGTTTTATAGAGCAGGGGCTATCAGAAATAATAATAACAATAGTAGTAGCAAGATACTCAAAAATCTTTCCACTTAAGTATCTTTTGTAAATTATGGGATTGACTGGCTTGAATTAAATGGAGACTATTGCAGTAAGTGGGCAGGGCTTCATCTCTAAAATGTTTGGAGAGTTTTCTCTTTCTGAGTCAGTCCTGGACAGGTAAAACGCTAGCAGCAAACATCACATACTTGTAAAACTAAAAAGGACTTTTCAAGGCAAACAAACAAAAAAATGAAAGTTACAGAATACTGTGTATAGGATCCATTTTTTTTGTAAAACCACAACAAAAATGTCTATATATGTTTGTATAAATACGAAGAAAGGTACTAGGGCTAGTTTAATGTTCCTATAGATATCTGGAGGTGATGAGGGTAAATTATTTTTTCTTTATACATCTCTATTATTGTTTCAACACATAAGCATTAAAGAGTTATATTAAAGAAAAGATCTTGCTATTTCAATCACTGCACCATGCTCATTTCTCTCTTAACTTGACACATCCTATAATCTTAGTTGCATTGTTACCCATCTACCCCAGCATTTGTAAGATGTATGGAGCCAGAGATTATATTGATTCCACTCACGATTACATGGCCAGGATCTAGCTAGCATAGTGCTTGGCATACAGTAGGTGCTAATAAATGGGTACATGCAGAATAGTATGAACATTTGACATACGTGAGGAAAGGTTGCATAAATGTGAGTATAGGACAGATGGTGGCATTGCTCAAATGGGTTCCATTCTAGCTAAGCACTTAATTGCAATGGAGCGTGGGTATCTTCCTTAATCCCTCCAAGCTTCATTTTTTTAAATGAATGAATAGAAAGGAAACCACACACTGAAGAACAGCCGTTTTTCCTTTTTTGATGATGATGATAAAAGTTAACATGCATTTAACGTTTACTCTGTATCAAGAATCTCAACCCCTGTAAATGGATTATCCCATTTAAACCTCACTGCAATCCTAACAAGTAAGCATTTTCTCCATTTCACAAATGAGAAAACCAGGGCACAGAAAAGATTAAAGATATTATGACTGGTACCAAGTACATGTTTAACAGACTGGAGTTACTAACAGTAGACCCTATATAACAAAGAAGTGACTTTTGAAAACATCAAAGTTAAGGCAATTCCGAATCAAATCAGTATTTATAGCTACTAAATTACCATGTTGCTGATATTTTAAGATTTTTACATCAACAAAATACTTCACAATGGTAAGTACATAAGCAAATCAACAAACTTATTAAGAAAATGACCTGGGGACGGCTGAGTGGCTCAGTTGGTTATGAATTAGCTTAAGAGTGTGAGCTCTGAGCAACAGGGCCACGGGTTCGATTCCCACTTGGGCCAGTGAGCTGTGCCCAAACTGAGCTGCCACTGAGCTGCCAACAAGTGGCAGGATGGCTCAGCTGGTGAGAGCACGTGCTCCTAACAACAAGACTGCCTGTTAGATAGTGGGCTATGCCTGCTAGCAACTAAGACTGAACTCAGCACTTTGAGCTGAGCTGCCGCCTGGATGGCTCAGTGGATAGAACATGTGCTCTTAACAACAAAGCTGCTGGTTCAAATCCCACAACTAAGATTGAACACAGCACCTTGAGCTTAGAGGCCACGTGCTGCCTATGGGCAGCCAGATGGCGACTGGTGCCCTCCACAACGAAAACTGAAGAACAACAACTTGGCTGGTCCCCTTCCCCAATTTCCCAACACTGTTCCCCTCGCACCCAATTCCCCAATTAAAAATAATAACAAAAACAAAACAAAAAAAAAATAAATAAACCATCAATAGTAAATGGTATTTAGAATCTTTAGAAAAAAAAAAAAGAAAGAAAGAAAATGACCCAACTCTTAAGCCTCTAATGCCATGTTAAGAAAGTTAGAAGATCCTCTGTAGATTAGGGTAGAAACTGTTTTTAAAAACAGGCTGCAGGGCCGGCTGAGTGGCGCATTGGTTAAGCGCTGGTTTTGGGATGCCAGCGGCCCCGGTTCGGATCCCACATGAGGGCCAGTGACACTGCCCTCTACAGCTAACCTAGGCTGTGCGAGCCCCGGTGATGGTGTGGGCTGCAGCCCCTGCTGCAGTGGGCTGCCATAGGCTACAGTGAGTGGCCCGTAGCCAGTGTGAGCGGCTGGCAGCCAAGCATGAGCTGCCAATAGCCGCGATGAGCGACATCCAGAGGCCAGCGACCAATCTGCCTCATCTGGGAAGAGCGCAATGACGATACCAACAGTGAAGCAACATCCTCCGCAACTAGACTGAAGAACAAAAAGACAGCAACTTGTCTGTTCCCCTTCCCCGATTCCCCAACGCTGTTCCCCTCCGCCAATTCCCCAATAAAAAATCTTAAAAAAAAAAAATAAAAAATAAAAAAATAAAACTAAAAAAAAATAAATAAAAACAGGCTGCAAAAATCTTCCCCATTTTGCGTAATAAAATGCAATCACTCTAGTTTGAAACATTTTCCTGTAAGATTTTGAGCTAAAATATTGCAATCTTTTACTAATGTGGTTGAAACCCACACAGCACACAATCAATAGTAAACCTTTCACATTCCAAATTTTTTGAATAAAAAAACAACACAAATTAATACTAATGTGACAACTAAAGTTATGTTGAAAGAGATTAGAATCTCGAAAGTATAAAACAGAAATTTTACATGTGAATAAATGTAGCATATGATGTGCACATATAAATTTCTTACTTAAGCATTTTCTTTTCCATTAAAATCCCAAATGATGCATGAAGTTGAATCTTATAGCTCCAAAGTCGCAAACGCGAGTAAAGGGAAGTCTGGTAAACACTTTTAAAGTTTCCTTAATTACTAATTTCTCAGTGCTACAAAATGCCTCTGTTTCTGCAAAATTACATGTTCATACTATGGAACATCAGGTAAATACAATATCGTGTTTCCCTCACATAAAAGACCATAATACCGACCAGATGGTGTATGCTCAATTAAATTGATTTTTAATAAGGAATTCCTGGCACAATAGAATGTAATCGCTCCAAATTGTGTCAAGGACTACTTACATTTTTTATAGTTCAAGGCTTAGACTCTTCAGCCCAAATCCTGTGTTACAGTGTTTCTGGGACCAAATAACTCCGGAGACCAGTAATGAAATAATGAGCCTTTCATCTGGAGGTCATTGGTTAGGATCTGCTATCGTTCATTAATGACAGTTTTTTTTTCAGCGTCCTGGTGTTGGAACAGTGGCAGGGGGTTTATTATGGTAAGGGTAGCAGAAATAGGTATAAGATCATTTCATTTATGGACGGGACCTATGGCAAATATTTGAGAACATGTATTTTATAACCAATAAAGTAATTCTCTTAAAGTATTGACGATAAGATTTAATGCCAAGCTCCACAGATCAGGCTTCTAAGAAGGCAGCAGAATTTTGATGCTGTCTCTCCACCCCCATCAGCCATACGGTTGCCTGTCACCTGGGCAAGGTGTGACATTTCTTTTTCTTATTTTCTTGCTCTGGAAAGTTGGAGAATGGTCTGTCTACTCTCTCAGTGGATGATTATAAGGAAATAGTGATAATTTTTTTTTTAAATTCAGTTATTGAACTTACAAAGACCCTGCTTCAGATTTTGCTCTGTGCTATTTGTAGGAGTAGTGAAGGTGAAGAAGACACCATCCTTGCCGTTAAAGAATTCAGTCTTGTTGGGGACAGACTTGGGATCAGTCAGAGGGATGGAAAAGCTCGTTGGGAATATAATAGAGGGAGAAATGGGTTCTATAGTAGTCACCACAATTTTCCAAAGGTGGTAGGCAGTTGGACTGGGTCTTGGAGTATCAGATTCCATTCATCAAATCGGTGGGTGGAGAGGCATTAAAGGTATTTGGAACAACTTGTACATAATTTTAGCAGATGTGAATTTCCAGGTGGCTAGAAAAAGAAAAATGAAGTGAGAGGCGAGGGCTGGGTTCAGGCTGTGAAGGACACTAGACAGGTGTTTCTCAAATATGTGAAAGCTACACATATATTGGCTAAGAGAAATACGGGACAGTATGTATCTAAACATCTCTCCGTATATTTTTATTGATTTCATTGTGGTAAAATATACATAACATAAAATTCACCATTTTGATTGTAAATGCAAGTTCGGTGGCATTAAGTACATTCACATTGCTATAAAATAATCACCACCATTCATCTCTAGAACTTTTTCATTACCCCAAACTGAAACTGTTCCTATAAACGATAACTCTCCATTCTCCCTTCTTCCATCCCTGGTAACCACCTTTCTATTTTCAGCCTCTATGAATTGATCTATTCTAGGTGCTTCATATAACTGGAAAAATGCAATATCTGTCTTTTTGTGTCTGCCTTATATCCCTTAGCATAATGTTTACACGGTTTATCTATGTTGAGCAATTATCAGAATTTCATTCCTTTTTAAGGCTGAATAATGTTTCATTGTAAGTATATATCACATTTTGCTTATTCACCCATCCACTGATGTTTCCACCTTTTGGCTACTGTGAACACTGGTGTCTGAATATCTGTTCCACTCTTTGCTTTCAATTCTTTTGGGTGTATATCCAGAAGTGAAATTGCTGGATTATATGGTAATTCTATGTTTAGCTTTCTGGGGAACCTCTATACTGTCTTCCACAACAGCTGCACCATTTTACTTTCCCACCACCAAAGCACAAGGGTTCTAATTTTTTTCTCATCAACACTTGTTAGTTTCAATTGTGTGTGTGTGTGTGTTTTATAGTAGCCACTCTAGTGGATGTGAATTGGTATCTCATTGTGGTTTTGATTTGTATTTTCCTAATGGTTAGAAATGTTGACAAATTTTCATGTGATTATTGACCACTTATGTCTTCTTTGCAGAAATGTACGTATACATCTGACAATTAAATTCACAAACTTGTTGCAATGCTGCTGCTAAACTTTTTCGGTATCAGAAGGATTATTCATTATGAATTTGTACCAACTGAAACAGTTAACCAAGTTTACTATTTGGAAGTGCTGCAAAGGCTTCATGAAAAAGTTAGACAACCTGAACTTTTCGCCAACAATTCATGGCTCTTGCATCACGACAATGCAGCAGCTCACACGGAACTGTCTGTGAGGGAATTTTTAGCCAGTAAACAAATAACTGTATTGGAACACCCTCCCTATTCACCTGATCTGCCTCGCAATAACTTCTTTCTTTATCCAAAGATAAAGGAATTATTGTAAGGAAGACATTTTGATGATATTCAGGACATCAAGGGTAATATGATGACAGCTCCAATGGCCATTCCAGAAAAAGAGTTCCAAAATTGCTTTGAAGGGTGGACTGGGCACTGGCGTCAGTACATAGCTTCCCAAGGGGAATACCTCAAAGGTAACAGTAGTGATATTCAGCAATGAGGTATGTAGCACTTTTTCTAGGACGAGTTCATGAACTTAATTGTCAGGCCCTGTATATTTTAAGTCCTTTAATGAGTTTTTAATTGGGTTTTGTTGTTGTTGACTTGTAGGAGTTCTTTATATATTCTGGATATTAATCCCTTATTAGATATATGATTTACAAATGTGTTTTCCTGTTCTGAGCATTGCCTTTTCACTCTGTTGATAATATATTTTGATGCACATTTTTTTAAATTTTAAGAATTATATTAATTTTAAGAAGTATAATTTATCTACATTATCTTTTATTGCCCGTTCTAATAGTGGCATATTGAACAAATCATTGCCAAATCCAGCGTCATGTTTTTCCCCTATGATTTGTTGTAAGAGTTTTTTAGCTCTTGTATTTAAGACTTTGAGTTAATTTTTCTATATGGTAAGGGTCCAATTTTCTTTTGCATGTGGAGATTCAGTTTTATCCACAACATCTGTTGAAAAGATGGTCTTTTCCTCATTGAAAGATCTTAGCACCCTTATCAAAAATCATTTGGCTATATATGCAAAGGTTTACTTCTGGGCTGTCTACTCTGTTCCATTGGTGTGTATGTTTGTTTTTATGCCAGTACCACACTGTTTTGATTGCCGTAGCTTTGCTAGCAAGTTTTGAAATCAGGATGTGTGAGTCTTCCAAATTCACTCTTAATTTTCAAGGTTGTTTGGCTATTTTAGGTCTCTTAAGATTCCATAAAAATTTTAGGATGAGTTTTTCTACTTCTGCAAGAAATGTTGATAGGGATTACACTAAATCTGTGGATTGTTTTGGTTTCAATATATTTTTAAGGTAATGTAAATTTGTTAATGATAAGGTTAAGTATTTGCAAAGGATATAATTTCTGGCATACTATCAATGTGACATTTTAAAATAAATTTATATCATTCTTTTAATGTAGCCAGTGGATTCCAAGTACCACAAGTGGATGCCCATCACAACTCACTTTAAGAAATACATGAATAAATATTTCTCTAACAGTCAGAAATTTTACACCATTATTTTTATCTTGAACTTGTTTACCATTCCACTTGACCCAGATATAACTTAACCCTAACTTAATGTATTTTTGTTTGAAAGTCTTTTATTAATTACCCTATCATATTTCACAAAATAATGAATAGAAATTAAAATGAATTTTCTGTGGCTATATGGCTATAAGTGTTAAAAAGTTCTTCTGATCTGAGTTTTCATTACAATTACTAGTCTTATACAATGGAGAAAAATATGCATTTTGATAATTATTAAATAATAAAATTTTGTTAGAAATACATCTTTTAATGAGATAGATGGGGTTGACTCCACCCCTGGCACTTAAGTTCATCTAACTGTGGAAAAAGATTACCTACTTGTAGATGGAGACAGAGTTCGGCTTCATTTCTATTCCTATGGTTCATTTCTATAGCTCTAAGTCTTGATAATCTATTTCACATAATAAATGAGAATATAAAATTTTGTTAGTAATATCCATCAATACTTCAGACTGCTGAGCTATGTGCCAAAAAAAAAAAATAATACAGTGCTCTAGTAGTAAAGTTATTTGAAATCATCTATGTGGTGACACCTTGATTAGGTCCTTTTCAAAGTTTTCTAAAAGCAAAGAAAAAAAAACATTGACTTGCAAATAATTTGTTAACTATTTATTAGAATAATTTACTTTCCTAACTTCTAGGAAGCATACCTAAAGGCTGTACAAAGAAGTTTCAAATAACTTCTAGTTATCCTACAAGTTTTTCGGTAATACACTCAGAAAGGTTTGGGGAAAATAAAAAACAGTTTTTAATTTTAACACACTATTGCTATTGTTTGATAAAATAGTGACCTCTTATCACACAGGGCTACCTTGCTCCTATCGTATTCACCGTGCATGAGGGTCTCTGGGTGTGTGACACAGTCACCCAGCATCACATGCTTTAAATATTTTTCCAAACCTTAGATTTGCTGATGTAGTGTATTCAAGTTTTGGAAGATTTCTGCCATAAAACCTGACAACACCTGTCTTCACTTTTTAACTAATCAATTAAATCAGAAAAAAAATTCTGACATCAAATTTCAACTAAAGTATACATGTTCGTATATATCCCCATGATGACCATTTCACTTCTGAGCTTCCGTTCATAGAGAAGGATCAATGGGATCAACACAGCGTTGCCATGGACATCGTGTTTGCATGAACTAAAGAACAGTTGCCTGCCATGTTTCTCACTCAGGCTCTCTCTGGACAGTTCCTCAGGAGCAATGTCTCATTGACCACTATATGGGGTTTTATTGCTTTTTTTTTTTTTCAAAATGTGTTGTCTGCTTTATTTTTTCAATAAATGTTGTCTCCTCAGTTTGTGTCCTTGAGATTTTTTCAATACCATGGAGCATGCCTATTCACACTTTTGAATAGGTGAGAAGTGTGCCTTTCTTTTGTAAAGTAGAGAATGTTCTCTCTCTCTCTCTCTCTCTCTCTCTCTCCACACACACACACACACACACACACACACACACACACACGATTCAGCAATTCAATTCCTAGGTATACACCAAGAGAATTGAAAACATGTCTATACAAAAACTTGTATATGAATTGCATAACAGTATTATTAATAATAGACAAAAAGTGGAAACATCTTAAATGTCTGCCAACTGACAGATAAAAACAATGTGGTAGGCCCATAAATTTGAAGGAACTCTTGAAAACCTTATGCTAAGTGAAAAAAGCCAGACACAAAATGCCACATACTGCATGATTCCGCTTACACGAAATGTCCAGAATAGGCAAATCCAGAGAGACAGAAAGTAGATTAGAGTTTGCCAGATGCTCAGTGGTAGTGGTGGAGTGGGGTGATGTGGTGTGACTGCTGATGGGTATGGGTTTTCTTTGAGGAATGATGAAAGTGTTCTGGAATTATATAGTGGTGACAGCTGCACAAGTCTGTGAATGTACTAAAACCCCTCAGTTGCACAGTTTTAAGGGGCAAATTTTATGGTATGTGAATTATATTTCAATAAAAAAAGAACTTAGCTTTTAGCTCTCACCTCTAATTCCAATACCAGCTATCTATCTACAGCTGCCTACCAGACATCTCATTGAATCAGCTCAAATGCTCCAGACCTACAGTAATATAGAACTACATTGCCTCATATAAGACTTCCATTAGAGTCTTGGTTCAGCCCCTAAAGAGCCATGTGACTTCAGGCAATTCACATAACCTTTCTTTATGCCATTTCTTCTTTTTTTGAAAAAAGACTAAGTTGGCCATGATAATTTCTATGGGATCTTTTGAATTAAAAATGATGTCTCTATGTAGGATATAGAGAGCACTTTACTATGAGGGACTTCAAATGAAAATGCCTCAAAACTTCATCTTAGCCACAATCCAACACCAAATAATTATCAGATAAGATGAACTCTTACTTTATTAAAGATAGAGATGATCTATTTTTAATTTCCCCATTTACTTTCTTTGCAACCTCACATCTCTGATAGGATGCTAAACCACCTTATATATTTTTCTGTTCATTCATCTACCAATTTCTTCTAGTTTTATGGCTACTTTTTAATCAGGGTCTTGGGTCCATTACCATCTTTTTCTATCATTTCTCTCAAATGTCCAGCCTCTACCAGAATTTTGGCTCTTTTGCCTCTTCCTATGAACAGATTGTCTTCCATAGTTTTTAAAAAAAGAAATACCATTCTTCATCTGCCTAAAAGGAAAACTGTTTACTTCTTAAAGAAATCTATATTTGCAGCTTCTGTTTCTAGATCAACTAAGTCTTAACCTCTACAACCCAACTCTAGCCAGGACAGTATTGAAACTAGTCTGACAGATTTCTCCCCACCTAGTCATCAGATTTAATGACCATTATAAGTCCTCATTATTCTTCACCTCTTTGGAGCATCAGTAATGACCTTTCAAATTCATCTCCCTCTTGGCTGCTGTGATGTGATGTGACACTTGTCCTCCTCCAATTTTTAGTGTCATTCCTTTTTGTCCTCACCATTTCCTTGTCGTAAGCCAGGCCCTTATAGGGCAATACTGGGAGACTGGGTGCTGGGCCTTCATGCCTTCCCTTTCATCACTCCCCTACTAGCATCTCATCTACTCCCGAGGTCCAAAAAAGTCTCCTTATATAGATGACTTTCAAACTGCATTTCTAATATCAACCCATTTTTTTTAATCCACAGGCTACTGACCATCTTCATCTTTATGTATCACTGCAACTTTTAAAAATAATTAATAGAGTTTACTTTTTAGAGCAGTTTTAGGTTTACAGAAAAAATGAGCAGAAAGCACAGAGTTCCCACACCCTCCACACAGATCCATAGAGTTTCTCCTATTAACATCTTATATTAGTGTGGTACAATTGTTAGTGATGAACCAATATTAATACATCATTATTAACTAAACTCCATAGTTTATATTAGAGGTCATTCTTCATATTATACAATTCAATGGATTTTGACAAATGCCAGATGTCATGTATCCATCATCCCAGTACTTCACTACCCTAAAAATCCCGTGCTCATCTATTCATCCCTTCCCGACCCCCTCATCACAGCAATTTTAACATTTCTAAAACCAACTTGTCAGTTATGGTTCAAGATGGCAATGTAGGAGGATCCTGAACTCACCTCATCCCACAGATACACCGAATCTACAGCTACACATGGAACAATTTCCTAGTGTAGGATAAAAACCCAAACTAGCTAAGCAACTTGTATACATAGGCCAACAAGAAAAAACCCACATCAAAGTGGGTAGGAGAGGCTAGGCTAAGACACGATCTCACTATACCCACCCTTTCCCCCACATAGCAGCCTGCAATGGGGAGGGAACTCATAAACTTGAGATTCTCCCTGGAGAGTGAAAGGTAGTTATCCCACACATGGCACTCCACATTTTAAGCCCTGCACCTGAGAGATGAGCCTCCCAAACATCCAGCTTTGAAAGCCAACAGGACTTGCATTCAGGGGACCCACAAGGTTATAGTGAACTAAGAAACGGTTCATGTACAGACTCACCCACTCTAAGGCCCAGTGCGGAGGCAGCTGACTGAAACGCACCCAGACTTTCTGTGATAGAGGCTGATTTGCTTATCTAAAAGAGTCAACCTAAGGGGCAGGCATTTAATTTAACACCCATTGAGGGGCCTACTGAAATACCCTCCAGGGATGGAGTCTGGTGGGCACCATGTTGGCACTCTCCCTCTGCCATGTTCCAGAGCACTGGAATCTCCTGGCATGGAACTTGTCCACATGTCTGGTGCCCTAGTTTTTACATATAGTGCCCCAATTTTGTGGCTGCTGCCCAGGAGACGCCCTTTGGCTCTGGTGGCCAGTGGGGCTTGTATGCATGTATTCAATGGGATGGTAGCAAAGAAATGGTTCTTAAGTGGTCATTACACCAGGGCTCAGTGAACAGGAAGCAGACAGAAACACCTATGTCCTAGTCTTTCCCCAAAAGAGGTATATTTGTATACTTTTAAAGCTGCTGTCTGAAGATCTGACTTCCAACCAGTCTGAATCTAGGTGCTGACTAAGGTGCTCCTTTTTTGGGACACTGTAAGTCTTGGCATGTCCTCAACCACTGGGAACCGCTAAAAATAAAGCAGGCTGCTTGGATAATCACAAAGGTTTGAGAGACAACCAAAAGCTAGGGTAGGGTAAAGAACAAGGTTCATTTCCTACTTGAGGCCACTCCTTCAATACTGGGAGAGGTGGTTGGTTTATGTAATGGTTTCTAAGAGAAACCAACACAGAGAGTCAAGAAACATGAAGAAAGAGGAATATGTTCCAAATGAAAGAAGAAGATAAAAACCTCAGAAAGACTTTAATGAAACAGGGCTAAGTGGCTTACGTGGTAGAGTGTTCAAAATAATGGTCATAAAGATGCTCACTAAGCCTGAAAGAAGAATGAATGCACACAGTGAGGACTTCAACAAAGAAATAGAACATATAAGAAGATGCCAAATAGAAGTCACAGAGTTGAAGAAATACTTACACTGAAAAATAAATAGAGGGCTTCAACAGCAGACTAGATGCAGCAGAAGAAAGGATCAGTGAACTTAAAGACAGGGCAGTGTTCCACACCCAATAGCAGCAGTAAAATCTACCCAACCAGATTTCTCTCTTGATGCTTAAAGTCTTGAGTTCAAGATTCTTTCCTCCTTCTCTCATTCTCTTCTCATTCATTCCATGTATGGTGTCTTCTGTTTCCTCTGCCTTCATTTTTATTTTTGTTCTATTCTACTGTAAATTGTGAGATTCAGTTCAAGTAAAGGGACCTGCTCTATCTGTGTTTATAGAGCAAGTATATCCAGCATCTGAAATAAACTTGGTTCAAACACATGAATAATGACCTTCTGTCTCATCACCGGGAGTTTGCTCTTGTGATCTATGTTACAGTAACTGTATGCTGTTACTGATTTTGAGTGTAAAGTGTTTACAATTTTTTTCATTTTTTTATAAGTATTAAGAAATGCCTACAGTGAATTAAACAGTTCAGAAAAAACAAACAACTATACTGGTAATCATTCAAAAATGGATGAATGCCTTCAAATCAATATAAAAACTTAATGCTTTAAGAGCTGTAGGCTTCATCAAGACAGTAACATCAATATTTCCACAGTTTCAATACTAGATGCCATGTGCCACGTAATAAACAATCTTTGTACTTAATTTCTGAAACAACAGTACTGTTTTCCATATGGAGTATGTATAGAGAATATATTTATATGTATAGCCTTAGATTTCAAGTATGTGGAGATTTCCAAAGCAACCTTTACTTTTGAATAAACTATATATATTAAAGTTTTTTTCCCCCCAAAAAAGGTATGTTACTTCTTAGATAAGGGTAAATTTTTAAAAAGTAAGATAACTCTAAATATGTATTTCTCTAGCAAAGTCAGAATTTGCAAGAAATGAAAAAAGATATTAACAAAATCCCTAGCCAAACACCTAAAATACATGGACTGAAAATTAATAATCCAGGAAACAGAAGTTGGCAACTAAATGTTTAATGTCAGTGGTTGGATAACTGTTACATTCTGGACCTAAGAGCTGAGTAATTCGGAACTATTAATCAATGCTAAAAATCTGATGGCAGTGTCTAACCGTTTAACACCTCATTTTTCTCCTAAACAGACCTCTGAAACCTCAGCTAGCTTCTGCCTTTTCATTATGTTAGAAGTCCCTTTGGACAGGGTTCTGATTTTAAGTTTACAGAATTTATTTTTCTAAACACTAAGTAAAAAAGTCATTTTGCAGGGCCACCAAATCCAGGCTGTGGCAGCTAGTTGGTGAGGCCTCATTAGGCTCGGAGGAGCTCTCCCTCAGGAGCCCCTGTACGGTACAGCAACATGCCAGCCCAAATGAAACTTAGTCTTCAAAGAAAAAGAGAAAAAGTTCATTTTTAAAGACACTGTGAGATTTGGAATGTGTTTTCAAAGAGCTCTTGACAGTTTTTGTGACCCAATAATGATGGAGAAACTAGCTACTAGTCCTACATATGCAGACACAATCATTCCTCTTTGTTTGTTCAATTAATACAATACAATTTCAAAGCTATAAAATTCATTATATAAAATTGGTTAGAAAATTAAACTCCAAACCATGGAGATGATATTTCAGAGTTAAAATTAGCTTCCCCATTACTTGTCAGAGCAGGTAGGCTTCCAAATTTTATAACTTTTCAAATAGGAACCACTTATTTCTATCTTCACTCTTTTACTATACATTGTAATAGTCACTAGCACTTCTTCCCAACCAAGAAGTCTCTCTATGTTAATATCATTAAGGCAACCATTCCTCACATCCCAAGAAAATGATTATAAATTAACACAAGCATTATTTAATATCCTGGAAAAACTGAACAGGCTCTCTAAGCTTAAGCAAAATGTTTTGCCTAAGTATACAGTACATTATATATACCAGCAGTCACTTCACCAGCAGAATGTTATTAGTGAGCTTTTTCCTCAAAAAATGTATCTGTTAGTGCTTGCTATGGGTAATCACTTGTTATTTCTCCTGATACATAAATGGAAGTTCTTGCTTCTTCACAGTATTTCAGTGTGTGCTCTCTTATATAAGGAGGCAACAGTGCTAACGACAGTGTTTCAGATTTGGTACTGCATACAGACAAACATACACAAAAATGCAAGTATTTCTCAGATGCGTCATCAGTAACATAACTCCAAAACTCATAGTACTCTAACTCAGGCAAACAGTAGACAGTAATTGGATGTATTATTAATAAACAACTTTCCACCACAGTTTCACATGGAGAACCTAAAAAAGACTTTAGGTAAGGATAATATTGGAGCTGGTTTTTGAAGGATGGGCAGACTTTTGGTACTATGATATAGGGAAGAGGCAAGTGGCATTTTTGGTTCAGATGCTGATATAAACAAGAGAGCATGGCAGTGTATATCGCCTGTGTGATAACTGTTTATTAAATGATTGGAGCTAAATAAAATGTATCCCTGGGCCAAATATTTACAAATATACTATATAATAATAGTATCCCTTAAATGGACACTATGAACCACTATTAAATTACTGTGTTATAGATTTAACTGTTCCCCAAACACTGAATTGTAATTTTGATATTCAGTTTCAATTATACTATTAAACTCATCTGTTACAATCCTGTCATCTGATTTAGTGAGACCTACAATAAGTCAGTTAATTGAAAAAGCAGTCAAACATGATACATATTTAACTTAGAATATGTAAATGTAAATTTATTCACCCAAACTTGATTTTACAGTCAAGAACTACGCTGCTGGCTAAAGTTCTATTTTCTCCATCATACACAGATACCATAACATATCAACACTATTAAGTTACAAAATGTCCAGTTTCAAGGTTTTTGTTTGTTTTTAGTAATGAGAAAACTTGTGGGGCAATTTAAGTGTAAATCGTTTATGAAATTTTCTGAATCCATCAGTTTTTGAGTTGTCTTACTCATATCTAATTAGCTTTTTTTAAAAAAAAAAACAAAACCTCACCTTTGAGTCTTTCCAAAGCATACAAATTATTTTTCATTAAAACAACACACTTCTCTACTTTCTGCACATGTATTTCATCACTTCAGGGAATAGTTTATACTATATGGTTATAATAACTCGCGCCACTAGAAAGAAGGGAACCACTGAAGGGCATATCAAATGAAAGGAAATCAAACTTTATTTTACTTCCTCAAAACTGGAGAAGACAAAATTTTACTGTGGAAGGCTACAGGCTTACTTTTATGATAAAGTTTTTAAAAGTCGATTTTCAGATTTATCTATTGCTAAGTTATTATTGAGTGCTCAAGCCTTCTAGTTTACAAAAGATATCAGGACTGGCACATACTGACAACAGAATTCCAGGGTTTACAATTCTCTTGCTTCCCAATCTGCCATGTTCAATGCAACTTGATAAAAAGTTCTCAAGTATAAATGAACATTTACCATCTCCCTACATTTTGTGTAGGAAAAGTATCTCATTTGGGGTTATTGTATTTTCTAAATAAAACACCCAATTCACATCTCACCATGCTAAAATTCATTTGTTTATTTTGTAAAAGTCAGTTATGAGGCATTAGCCAGCTTGTCTCTCACTGCGTTGCCTATTTCTGGTCTTTTAATGTCTCTGTGAAGTTGTCACAATAAAAACTGTGCCTCAATTATTGAATCTTTATCACTTGTGTCATAGCAATTATTCACTGTGTATATTTGTAAAGACAAGTTCTAAAATGACATCTGCTGGGCCGGCCAAGTGGTGCGTTAGTTAAGAATTGGCTTGGGAGCATAAGCTCTGAGCAGCAGGGCCCCGGTTTGGATCCCGCATGGGCCAGTGATGTTGTGCCCTGTACCGCTAAGATGGTGAACAACAGCTCAACCTGGAGCTCGGTTGCCAAGAGTCTCCAGTGAGGGTGTAGGCTGTAGCAGGGCTGCAGTGGGCTGCCCTGAGCTACCGTGAGTGGCTGGCAGCTAGTGTGAGCAGCCGGCAGCGGGCATGAGCTGCTGTTAGCCACTGTGAGTGGCCGTCCAGTGGCCAGTGACCAATGACCACACCCGGGAAGAGTGCAATGATCACAATACCAACATGGATCAGTGAAGCGACATCCTCCACAACTAGACTGAAGAACAAAAGGAAAGCAACATGTCTGTTCCCCTCCCCCAATTCCCCAATAAAATCTTAAAAAAAAAAATAAAATGACATATGCTTATTTTTTCAATTAAAATACTGGAATGACATTCATTAAGATTATGTAAATTTTGAGAGTACAATTCTATAATACATCATCTGTATATTGCATTGTGTGCTCATGCTCCCTCCCCCAAAGTTTAGTCTCCTTCTATCACCATATATTTGACTTCCTTTACCCTCTTCAGTCCCCTCTGGTAACTGCCATACTCTTATCTGTGTCTATGAGTTTTGCTTTGTTTTGTTTGTTCATTTGTTGCTTTCTGTTAAAATGACATATACTTATTTTTAACAACAGGAAGTGCCTCTAATGCAAGGCAAAAATTTAAAGTTCTGTCATCCAAATAACAAATCTCTAATTAATATAAGCCAGATCACATTTTTAATATTTAAATCAAGTAACATTGTTCACAACCAACCACTTAATCATCGTCAAGTTTCAAAGCATATTGGAAAATCTCCCAATAGAAAATCCAAGTGCCCTGGCAAGGGGAAGGGGGCCTGCCCAGAATCCCTCTCTGATCACACTGAAACTCCTTGCCCTCTTGCTGAGAGTACCACCCACAGACAGGGATGTGGAAGGCCAACTGGAGGAGCAGCACTGGTTAAAGTTTACCCGAACGAGCTTCCAAAAGAGTCATGTGTTTGGCCAGTAGGTTGGAATGATGGAGCATTACCGAAGCCTTAGAGAATTTGCCTTTGGACCTGAGAAACAAGGGTATTTTTATTTGGGTCAGAACGCTAACCCATTCCAGGTGAGCGTGTCTAGACAGCCTATTGGACATGGAGAATGCCTGAGAGATGCCCTGGGCTCCACAACCATCCCAGAAGAGGGAGTACAGATGCCACGCAGACCTAAAAAAGTAGGCATTGCGTGGAGATGGAGAACCTAGAGAGGCATAAGCCCTGCCCAGCAAATTTTAATTCCCACAAAGCAGATCTCTTTCCTGGTTATAAGTGTAAGTATCTCATTCAGATAATAGCCCAATGTGCTCCTATAGACAGACCTCAGAAAACCAAGCAAAATTAGGGCTCAGATTTCAGGTTCCATGACTGAATGGAAGCCTAGTTTTGCCGAGGGTCAAGATCTCAGTAATTCCTGACCCTGAAAGATGCTTTGCGCCAGTTCTGCCTGGGATTAATACAGAACTGGACGATTGGCAGTTTCTAAAGAAATGTTAGAATCACAAGGTCCTTAGGATGGCTGAACCCATGTCATAATAACGCCCTATGGTTGTTCTTGCTGCTGCTTACTGAGAATTTTACAAAGGTTACATTTTCCAAGCACAGGTCAAGATGGGGAGGCAAGCTGAGGCAGGGCTGGCAGGTGGAAAAGCTCATTACGACTGTGATAACTGGAGAACTATTTCTTAGCTTTGAACCACATATACTCTTTGTAAGACGCTCGGTTGCTCCATTCAGCAATCTCATCCTCAGAGGCAGTTTTTAAGGAAAAAAGTCCATTTGGTGCCTCCATGTGTTCAGGAACCTCCTTTAAAGTTAAATGAATAGCTGCACCTAAAATCATATGACCAATTTTTGAAAAATCACTGGAAACAGGATTATATTAGACATCTGGGCCTAAGTCAAGATACTGTGCGATAATTTCTGATGTGAGACTCTCTTGCTTGACTTCCTAGGACTAATCCATTATCCAATTTGAGATTTTAGAATCAGGTGTCTGTTTGATAACTGTGCTTATCATTTCCCTTCCCTTTAGTATATACAAGTGATGTTGGCTTTGCTCTGAGCAGATCGGCCCTGTGCAGGTCCTCATTCCCACTGTTCTCAGAGATACTTGGTATAGAGGCAGGCCAGGCAGGGTGCTCTAGAATCAGGAGATCTGGTTGATAATGGTGGTTTGGCCACTGTTGGACCATGAACAAGTGCGCACCTTAGTTTCTGTATGTAAAATGGGGATGATGGAAGTAAATACCTAATGGAAGTTGGTGGGTATTAAATAGGTTAATATGAGTAAAGCACGTACAACATCGGATGATGGTACATAAAAAGGCTGAGTAAATGTTAGCTGCTATTGTGATTTTAATTGTAGAATATCTGGCATGATCGTAAGTACTTCACCTTATTAATTTCCTTAGAAAACATGTTACATATTCCCTAAGATCAGAATGGCCGATCGGAAATGTCCTCATTTTGCTTTCATGCAGAGTCACTGTGTTGCTCTCTCAGATCAAAGGAGAAGAGAGGAAATTTGTTGCTTAAAAACATTCCTGTGCTCTAAAATGGCTTCATCTGCCATCAGTAAGAGCAGCTGAAATCCCTGAATCTGAGAGCTGCCTCAAGAGGAGTCCCTAAAAATACAGAGAAAAAGTTCCTTGTTCATCTGAATATAGCAGTTGGGAGCAGGCCTCTCATGAATTCCTCTCTCCAAGCTCCCCTTCAATCCACGTCTGCCCTCCGATGAGGTGCAGTGTTTCAAGTATTTTCAAATGATGAAATTCTGTCTTGCCCAATATAATCATCCACAAAACGACTGTGTGTTTAGGAAGGGAGTGCATTTAGATGTTTAGACTCTAGTAGAATCTCATATGCTAATGCCATTTAGCTGTGACAATGACCTTATGAGGTCAGCTAAGTCCCACTCTATAACTAGGACAATGAAGTGCAGAAAGATTATGTCTGGAGCTTGAATCAAAAGTTATGCTTCCCAGCTTCTTCCTTCTAAAGATCAGCCTTCCCTTTAAGTACTGTCTCAATATGAAGTAATTTGATATTATTTTCTTACTAAGCATTAATAAACTGTTTGAAATGGTCTTTCCCCTTGGAGGATTGGATGCTCAGTTATTTAAAAAAGTCATCTATAAAAAGTGAAATCTTTACCTCCGAAAGGCCAGGTGGACAGAAGAATTACAACAAAGTATATGACGATTTGATGGCCGTGTGCACCAAATTACTAGGTGTAGACAACTCCCACCGTGTTACTAAGCCTCACCCCAAAACACACAGAAAGCTGAGGAAGTTCTTAGAGACCAGTAACATTTTCCACAAATAATAGATGCTTCCCTGAGGGAGTTTCAGAGTTCCATGAATCACTGATCATTTTGTGATTAATGTCTTCACAGTAGAATCACTACTGTTTCTTCCAGGATAAATGAAACAAACATGGAAGCTCATTACACGACACATGGTGGCCATCAGTAATGAACATCAATTGGACATTTTCAAGGGCAAAAGAACCTTGCTCTGAGGGCATCGTAGCCTCGGCAACATTAAACAGGGAAAATAACATGAGAATTCTTGAAAATTAACTGTGGAACACAAAAAGGGATTCATTATCATTGGATATAAATCCAATTTGCATAAATTACCTAAGCATCTACGACATTTATCTCTAAATAGGTCAGATTTACCAAGGTACCCTTTTCACATATAACCATTTTTACTCTAACAGAATCCAACCATACTGCTATACTGTTTTTCCCTTTGATTATAGTTAAGTACCAAGGCCTTTAATTTTTTATGAATTCATCATGAAATGTTTAACACATATTTAACAATCCCAAAATATGCCATTAATGAGTGTCACTGAAACAGCTAACAGGCACTTGGAGATCCCACACATAAACAGTTATGCCATCAAATAAAAACTGGTTTGGGCCCTCCAAAGCTTAAAGAGAGAGTAGAAAATAGAACATAAATTGAATAAAACCTATAGTAATAAGAACTTATACATTAAATTACTAAAAGTGTGCATATGTGCTTTTCATAACAGTCTATATAGTCACAGATAAAATGGGTTTCCTTCAAGTAGTTAATGCAAAGCTTTATTTGCATGAAAACTTCTCTTAGGCATCAATTATTATGACCAATTACTGTTTAAGTATAAATTTTTAAATACGCAAACACATTTTTTAAACCAAAAAGGAATGAATGAATATAGAACAACTCAGTAAAACAAAACCCATGTGAGTGCAGTAGGCACTATACTTCATGGCTAGTGTCCATATCCGATGAGCACTGTGCATGAAACTCAAACTGAAATTAAATGAGTGACAGAAATAAATTTCACAACAGAATGATTTTGTTCACCCTGTACCATGGTAAGTTTTGATCATTATTTTGGTGTGTTTAGAATTCAACTCATGCAAAGGTATAAACCACTTAATGGCCTCTACAGACTCTTAAAGAGAGCATGAAACCCTACTAAGGTAAGTGACATTTTGAAAAACTACATGAGAGTATTTATCTTTCTGGGAGAACTATCTATAAATAAATATGTGCACATTATTGCCAACAAAAGGTACTGTCATAAGGTAGACTTCCGTAAGTGATACTTTCCCCATAATATCCTAGTTTTGTTTCAGTGGCCTACTTCTATGCGTTTTTTGGGTGATTTTGTTTTTAGTATGTATATCAGCTATAACTTCTGGTTGCCTTTCTCCTAACCCCTTCATTAGAGCATCTATTTATACATGTATAAATTAAAATTACATTTCTCTGCATATAAAATCAATACACCATTTTAGAACATTTAAAAATGTCTATATGACACAGAGAAAACTCACCCATACCTTTACTAACTCAGACATAAGTATGAGAATATATTGGTCTTCATCCTTCTGGTCTTTTCGGTATGCACATAATTAGCATACTGTGGTTATGAGTTTATATGGCGTAAAAGAAATTGTCATTATTTATCTTAATCAGGCTTTCTCTTGGCTATTAAAAATGCCCAGTAATCAGATTTTCAAGTAGATTTATAGTGGCCCAGTAACTGCAAATCAAGTTTCAAAATGCTTCCCATCCATATTATTCTTCACCCTAAAACAAAAAACAAACAAAACACCCCCAAAGATTTTGACCCAGGCTGAGGCCAGGGGCACTCCTTGGCCAAGGGTACAGTCTTGGAGTCAGAAGTGAGGCTGTGAATGAAACTTGGGCCTCAAGTATGTTTTAGTAATTTTCTTTTTGCTTTCTTTTTAGCTTTGTTATCATCATCATCATCATCATCATCATCATTTCATATGACCACTCCTGGCCTCTTATTCCCGCGCTGGTGTGGTCATACCACCCCAGTGCCTCCTTTGGTAAGGAGTAGGAGGAAGCCTCCTGTTTTGACACTAGCTGACCATCAGCATGGTGTGGGTCAAGTACAAAGAGACCTGAATTCTTGTGGGTGCAGATCAGACCTCCAGGGTAAGAGTTCTAGAGGGATACACCCACATTTCCACAGGATGGTTGTGGATGTACCCAAAAAAGCCCCACTAATGATCATACCGAGAAACCTATGCTGTTTGTAGGCAGTTGTTGCACTCATGGTCTCTGGCAGCTGTTAATTATTTTCCAGAGAGAAATGAAAGCTTGCTCCCTCCTCTACATAAAATTTACCTTCTTCATCAATTTTATAGTGTTTTTTTCTTTCCTCCCTGGGTCCATGTCTTTAAAGGTCTCTCTTTAAAAATCTTCCCAGTTTAAAAAGAATCAAGTTCCTGGTGTCACATACACAATGGCTGTTTCCAGTGAGTGCGAAAAAAGAATCCCTTTGGGCCAATGCAGAAGGTTTAAGACGGTCCCTTAGGAAGCCAGGCCAGTTCTCCAGCAAGGGAACCACTCTTCCCTGTTAGGTCCTTGCCTACTTTTATCTGCTGGGAACCAGCTGGGGCATACCTTCCATTAAAAGGACTTAACATGTGTCCACGCTCCTTTCCCATCTTCAGGACTCATACACAGTAAAGAGATGGTCCCAAATGTTCTGAGGCAGAAAAGGCCATTATAGATTGGACCTTCTTACTGGATTATTTCAGTAGCTTCTGGTAGTAAAGAGGTCATGAAAACACAATTTAGCCCTGAATCCTAATTAAGTATACTTCCAAAGAAACCAGGATCTCATGAAGTAATCATAGTTCTTAAAATAGATATGTTAGGAAAATAGTGTCCTGTAAACTCCAGATTTGAGTTCAAATTCACAAATAGATGTAGAGAAATGCCCTCTCTATCTACCAAGTTTTGATCAGTTCCTTTCCCCAAACATTATCTAAGGAATAAAATACAATAAAGGACAGAAACAATTCTAAACTGTATTAAATTATTATTTTTCTCTATTTTGAGCCAAAAAGGTTGAAATAATATCCTTTACTATTTATCAACAGGTCTATTCCAGTGGATTTTAGAATGTTTTTCAGCAAATTCCAAATTTCCTTTTCTTTTGTAAAATAGCTGTTAATAATGACTAATTAGGTTGACCATAACACAAAAAGTAAAAAAAAATTTTACAAGCTTGACACATGGAATAACATTTCTTCTCCCTATTATTATATTTCTGAGAAAAGCTCGCTTAAAAATCACTCATTCTCACTAAAAATATACATCTACACTAATCTATGTCAATGTGCTGACAATCTGTCATCATAAAGAAATTCCATCAACTGTTATTGAGTGGATATGGAAAACAAATTGACTAAACATGCTAAATATGGGCAGAGAAGGTGTTTGCATTTTTGAATTATGGTTTATGATTTCCTGTAATATTCATATTTGAAGGTTAAGGAAATGTATAGAAGCATGAGCATTTTAACTATCTTTTTGCAATTCAAAAATAATGAAAATGAAGTTTTGACATCCCGGTAGTATAGAAGTAAATTTCTGCCCCCATACTTTTGAGCCATCTACCTTCTCAGGAATGAGAAAATGGAATTGAAGAAAATTCCTTGCCACTATTTATTTGCATATATATATATATATATATATATATATATATATATATATATAGTACAGGGTTATGTTGTCTGGAAGGAGGCTAAGTTCAGTTTTGTCCCCAGTTTTATATGGTATAGAATCAATATTTTGATCACAGCCCTATTGTTGAATCAAAACTTGGGCATGAATGTATAAATCACCCTTAGCAGGCCTAACCATAAAAAATGATCATAAGAAAGTGAGAGATAGAAAGAATGAGAGAGAGAGAGGGAGAGGAGGAAGATGTGGGGGAGGGGGAGAGGGAGGAGGAGGAGGAGGAGGAGAAAGAGAAGGAGAAGAAAAGGAAGTTCAATATAAACAAAAGAAATTTCTGATAGATGTGACACTTGGCCTGATTCAAATATCAAGAAGCAATTACTAGAATATCTCTCTGTTTATTTTTATTTAATTTTAGATACACTCTTCATAAAATTCACCCTTTTCAGTGTACAGTTCTGAGTTTTGACAACCACATATACTTGTGTGGCAGCAGGAAAATCTGGTAGTTTTCTATCATCAGGAAACTGATAGTTTTGATGTCACAGTCAGGTCTAGGTGAAAAGGACACCAGGATAGGAAGAACCAATTGTGCGGAAGGCATTGGGCAGTTTTCCTGATCATTAAACCTCATGGTGACAAGGTCCTTGTAACTAGGTCTCTTTTCAATGAATTTATCATTTGTACAAAACACCCTTCTGCATCCCCAAAGTGACTGACTGGCTCTGAGGAACATGAACCAATAGATAAACTTCTTAGCCTGATTGGACATCATTTAATTACTTAAAATCAAATTCAGAATAGCTATTTGTTCTAGTAATTATGGTTACTTAACAAGTCACCCCAATACCTAGTGGCTCAAAACAATGACAACAGTCATTGCTCACAAACCTATAACTGGGCAGTGCTCAGCAGGGATCACACATCCCTGCTCGATTTGCATCAGCTGAAAGGCTGGGGGCTGAGTCCTTGGAGGCTCACTCACTCACGTGGCTGGCAGCTGAGACCTAAGAAGGGCTGTTGGCCAGAAAGCTACACGTGGCTTCTCCATGTGGCCTGGTCATCCTGGACAGCTGGGATCCAAGGGTGGGTGTCCCTTTTATGCCCGACCCTTGGGAGTCAACAGGTGTCTCTTGCCTGAGGCTGTTACAAAGTCCTATCCAGACTCAAGGGAAGGGGACACAGCCCCATTGCTCAGTAGAGGAAGCACTTTGTATGAAGGGCCTGGGACTTAAAAGACACAGTGGTGTAGCCACCTTTGGAAAATGTAACCTGCTGCTCTGGTATGAGCCACCGCGAAGACCTTCCAGAATGATCTTTCAGAAATGCCGATCTCATCGCATCACTACGACTATGCTTAAAAAGCCATGACTCACATGTAGCCAAGCCTGAACCAGTGTTACCCCAGTTATCTCTCTGCTTGCATTTCTAGACACTTCTCTCATACCCAGCCTTCAACTATTCAGTGTTACTTACAACTTCCCAGACTCACTTGTATACGCTCTTCCAAGGTATTGCTTTTCGCAACATATTCCAACTCATTTCTTTAGGAATCACTTCTCCTGAGCCACGGCCTTCGCTGGGATGTTCTTCTTGGGAACAGCCTGCAGCTGCGCTATGCCAAAAACTGGGACCTGTGTTCTCAATCTGGCTTGGCCCCAGCCACTTGTCTGACCTAAGGTTTCACTCATTTACCTAAGCCACATTTTCTTTTCACTTCCCTTCACTCCCATAGATAGACGCCAATCTCAAGGGCACTCCTCAACAAACATTCCTCAAGCGAAACTCCATCTCACAGTCTCCTTCTTGGGGACCGAGCCTGCCATGAACAGTTTCGGATGACTCCAATCTTTTGATACACTGAAAAATAAAATGCTTCTAATGCATGCCACTGACAATGGGCTAATCTCCCCAATATACAGAGGGTGCCAAACAAATGTATATATGTTTTAAGAAAGGAAAAAAACTGTATTAATTGTAATACTCAATATATGATACCAATAACAAAAGATGAATACAAGTCACATTTGACTTCTGCAATTACAAGGGGGTGCTCAAAGTGGTTACCATCAACGTCCAGACACTTCTGATTACGGCAAACTACTGCTTGAGCATAGATAACATCTTTCAAAATGTGTATATATATTTTTGGCTCCCCTGGTATAAAGAACTCCTAGAAATTAAAAAAAAAAGGAGGGAAGTGGCAGTTATATCACAATTATGAATGTGTTTACCCTTTGACATGGAAGTCCCACTTCTGGGAATTTATCCAACACTGCAGCATAATTTGTTGAAGGAAAATGTTGAAGTTGGAGAAAACCCAAGTGTCCATCAATAGGGGACTGGTTAAGTAAACTATTTACCTAACTGAATGCTCTGCAATTGGAAAGGAATGAGGAGGCCCTCTAGTATCGGTGTGGATGGGTTCCTCAGATACACTGTCATGTCACAAAAGGCATAATGACGAACAATCATGCCAGTTGGTATCTGCATACACAAACTCTGAAAGGACATATTAGGGACACTGCAGGAGGGCAGTGGGGCAGTGAAGTGGTCAGAGCCACAGACAGATTTTATTATGTTTCACTGTGGATGGGATTTTCAAGTTTGGAGCGATGTGAATGCATTACCTTTTCACAACATGGAGTTTTTTGTTTTTTTAAACAACCACACCTTAAATCCATTTGGAAGTAATTTTGGTGAAAAAAGTGAAGGGTTATGAGTCCAATATAATATTTCCTCCAAATGGCCCCCTGTTGCCCATCGCCATTTATGTAAAATATCTTTTACTGTCTCATTTCAAATGCCAGTTTTCTGGTAAACCAAAGATCAGCAGTAGATGGATCCATTGTATGCTCTGTTTGGTTCTATTGCTCTGACCATGGACAATCTCCAATTGCTTTTCTCATCACACCCTTAGAGTGTATTTAACATCTGGTATGATACATCCCTTTAACACTTTTATTTTAAAAATTTCCAGGGTATTTCTCATATTTACATTTTATATGATCTTCAGCATTTTCCTGTTTAAATACTTGTTTTAATATTTGAATTGTGATATACATAGATATATATGCATCCACATATATGTATGTGTATGTCTCTGTGTGTGTACATATTTCTTCGTATCCTAAAGTGGGGTAGGTCTCTCTATTTATTCACATTAACTTTAATAGTGGCACTTTTCTTACTATAGCTTCACTATATTTAAATTCATTTTACATATTATATTTACTGATTAACATTTAAATTAAATTTTTTTTTTAAAGATTTTATTGGGGAATTGGGGGAGGGGAACAGCGTTGGGGAATCGGGGAAGGGGAACAGACAAGTTGCTGTCTTTTTGTTCTTCAGTCTAGTTGCGGAGGACGTTGCTTCACTGGCCCACGTTGGTATCCGGATGGTTCCCGGATGAGGCAGATCGGTCACCGGCCTCTGGATGTCGCTCACTGCTGCAATTGGCAGCTCACGCTGGCTGCCAGCCACTCACTGTAGCCCATGGCAGCCCACTGCAGCAGGGGCTGCAGCCTACACTGTCGCCGGGGCTCGCACAGCCCAGCTCCAGGTGGAGCTGTTGTTAGCTGTAGAGGGCAGTGTCACTGGCCCTCACATGTGGGATTCGAACCGGGGCCGCTGGCATCCCCAAACCAGCTCTTAACCAATGCACCATTCGGCCGGCCCTAAATCTTTTTTTTTTTAACTCATGGTAGGCAGAAAAACTTGATTAAAATTTATTCTAATTTTATTCTTTAGAATTCATTCCACCAACTTAATTAGCAATAATAAAGACTTAATTGCTGTAAGTAGAATTTAGGTTCTTTTTTTTTTCTATTTTTGCTTATTGTTTAGAAACCATTGATAAGTATTTCTTGATATAGGCAGATGTCACTTGTGGGATTAATGTTGTGACCGACACTATAGAAGAGGGAAAACAAGGAAAAGCAGCAGAATTCTCACTCACAACTGCTATCTGGAGAGACTCCAGGTAGAGGCAGATGAACACGGGACTGGTCATAGTTACGAGATAAGCAAAAATGCAGGACGAGGCCTCCAGTAGAGCTCCTGTGGGAGGCATCCCCAGGAATCCCCCTCACAGGCAGATCTCTATCCAACTAAACTAGAAAGAAGGAAGAAAAGCAACCCCCAATTGCATTTGTATACATGAGGTTCTTGTAAGTGTATGGCAGGGCTTATGGGAGCCCTGCTGGGAAGATGGGCCTAAGAGACCACCTTAGGACAATGGTCATCTGCTTTGTGTCACTCAGGCAGAGGAAAAATCCATACTTTCTCTATAACTTCCCTCGAGCAAGTATTCCATCAACCTTTTTCAATACATTCAGGTTTAAAGCAACAAGATATTGGAAATACTTAATGTGAACTTTGAACTTTTCCAGCAAGAATCACTAATTAAAATGCATACTTGGCATCAGCTAATGATACTATGAACAGATCATAGTATCAGGGAAAAGAGAGGTACCAGTGGCCTTTGCCATGACTTATCAGATAGCAAAGGAATTTTTCACAGCAGTATCTTTTTAAGTTTCTCTGGCAAGTCCCATCCCACCTCCCCTCCTCAATCCCCCTCCCCCCCACATACAAACATACAAAAAGTCAACATATACAAAATGCACCCAGCTTTCATAAATTTAAAATATACTCAGCAATAGGAACAGCAGTGAGAGTCCAGGAAAACGTAGTTTCCATTTTTATTCTGACACCCACTAGTGGCCAGGATATATCTCATTGTTGTTTGTTCTCAGAGCAGAGTGTTTCAAAGCAGGTAAATTTCAAAGCCCCCTGGAGGCAGGTGTAATTGACCGAACTCCTGGATACCTTACGGCTATAGTTGGTCCAGGTGGAAAATACCCAAGATCAACATAGCACATGCAAGAGTGACATTATCTTGTTGACAGCACAACTCCTACCCAGTGTGTACACAGGGAAAGTGGACTTTGTGTTTTCAGTGGGTACCAAGAGGCACTGCTCCTTTTGGCTTCTAAAGCAGGCAGACATCTTGATACAATGCAGCCTGGAAAACTATTTTCAGCCAACACAAGATGGTTTGGCTTTGAGAGAAACCAGCGAAGTTCATTTTCTTGGAGCAGAAGAACCACTCTTAGTTGGATTCCTTCCAGCAAATTCCAGCAGGATCGACTATTTAGGGGCTGAAGTTTTAAGGGACAAGTTTTATTGTTTTATTTAAATATGCTTTATATAGTAGGGTGCCAGATGGGTACTAGACTTATCGAAGGAATCACTTCAAAGGTTATATAAATGCCTAACCACTGCACTGTACACCTGAAATGAATATAAAATAAATATCAAATGTCAACTATAATTTATATACAGAGGGTGCCAAAAAAATGTATACACATTTTAAGAAAGGAAAACTGTATTAAAATTGTAATAGTCAATATATACCAATAACAAAAGATGAATACTAGTCACATTTGACTTCTGCAACTACAAGAGGTGCTCAAAGTGGTTACCATCAAGGTCCACACACTTCTGATTATGGTAAACTACTGCTTGAGTAACGTTGACCAAAGTGTCCACTTGTATACATTTTTTTTGTACCCGTGGTATATAGTCACGGGACATAAGGTACAACATAGGGAATATAGTCAATGGTATTGTAATAGCCATGTGCAGTGTCAGATGTGCAGTTGTCTTTGGGCAGGGGGTTATCCCTTTGTGAGGAGTGTGAATGTCTAATTATTATGTTGTTTTGTACACCTGAAACTAATTAAAAATTATTCAAAAATAAATAAATAACTATACAAACATACATACATACTCTTTGTTTAAAAAATTGGGGAATTGGGGGAGGGGAATAGTGTTGGGGAATCAGGGAAGGGGAACAGACAAGTTGCTGTCCTTTTTTGTTCTTCAGTCTACTTGCGGAGGACGTTGCTTCACTGGCCCATGTTGGTATCGTCATTGAGCTCTTCCCGGCTGAGGCAGTCACTCGCTGGCCTCTGGACGGATGCTCACAGCGGCTCTTGGCAGCTCACACCAGCTGCCAGCCACTCACAGCAGCTGCCAGCCACTCACTGTAGCCTTTGGCAGCCCACTGCAGCAGGGGCTGCAGCCCACACTGTCACTGGCCATCTTAGCTATAGAGGCAACCAGGTAGGGCTGTTGTTCATCACCTTAGTTGCAGAGGGCAGTGTCATTGGCCCTCATATGTGGGATCCGAACCGGGGTCCCACTGCTCAGAGCTGGTGCCCCAAGCCAGCTCTTAACCAATGCGCCACTCGGCAGGCCCATACATACATGTTCTTAATGTAAGTCAGGCAAAGTGTGTGAGCACCAAGGGCTTAAGGCTAATTAATGAAATCTGTAAATGCCACCCTGGATCAGGGGAGAAGATCAGACCACAGATGATGTTAGAAGAATTATTTCTCAGTTATGAGCAGGTGTCCACCTTGCTGGAATACAATTAATTATTAGCACCTCAATTATTAACAATGCAGACCAGGAACAAGCAAACTTCAAGTTACTCTCACTGATTAGCCAGGTTACTTTGCTCTGTGGTGATGACATGGAGCTGCAATGTACAATAAGAACTACATCTGAGGTAGAGCTGTCTGAGGATGCAGTAAGGGAAGATTAACCCCCATCCCCCACAGGTTTCCAGCAGAAGGCAGACTGGTCTCCTGCTATGCTGTTGTGGGCAGATTCCAGGGTTTACAAGAGCCGCAAGCCGATACAAGCCGATAACAATATTACAGGTGTAAGCTTCAACAAATACTAAATAACTTAAAATAATGCGTAGGGTTGGCACTATTCTAAAGGCTTCCCCACACGATTTCACTTCATCCTCACAAACTTTTCCATGTATGTAGTTTTTATCGCCATTTTACAGGGTACAGAAGGCATGTCCAAATTTGCGTGGTGTGAGCTGGGAGCAGAGCCCCAGGTGTTCTGACAGCAGGCCCTCACCCTGCCTCGTGCTGCCTCCCGATAATGGCAGTCACCAGGGAGACAGCAGACAGAAGAGCGGCTCTAGGAAGACAAGTCTGTGGGCTCCTGGCCTTTCTCCACCCCAGGAAGGGTTAGCAGGAGGTGCTCACCTGGCCAACTCATCCCTCCACCACCATTGTCTTGTTTTATTATGGTCAGTGTTATTCTAGTCAAACTTTACTCCTTAAACTACAATGTTACCTGGAGTCCAGAACTCCCCAGCCCCGGAAAACCCCTTTCTTATAATGAACTACTACCCAGCAATAAAAAAGAAGGAACTACCAATATGACAGCACAGATGAACTTGACATGCATCATGCCAAGTGAAAGAAGTCAGACCCGGAAGCTCATCACCTGTACCATTCCGCTTATGACACTCACGACAGTCAAAGGAAAGCAAGCTGATAGGGTCAGAAAACAGACCACCATTGCTAGGGACTGAGCATGGGGGTAGGGGCTGACTACACAGGAGGCTGGGGGGATTTAGGAAGTAATGGCACTGCCCTATATCTGACCGAGTGGCGATGACACTACTGTACACATTTGTGAAGACTCCCAGAACTGTACACTAAAAAGGGTAAAGTTTACTGCATGTAAATGATACCTTATAAAAGAAAGAAAGCAGCATGCCACACTAATAAACACCTTCAAAGGAATAAAGGAAACTGATAAGGTGGCGCTAACAAGGAGGTAAAAGCGCCTGGTTAATAGCCAACGTTATAAAAAAGCAACTTGCAAGTTGACAGTGACTGACAAAATCATTTTCAAAACAACATGTGGCTTAGTTAAAGGAGGAATAACAAACTTCTTCCTATCATCCCTGAATAATAGAGGCCAGTATCTTAGTCCATATTATTGTATTGGCATGCTCTGGAGGTACAGGCAGTATGTATTAGCACTGATCTTCTTTGCCTCCCCTTGGTGTGAAAGACCAGGCCAGAAAGTATATATATGACACTCCTAGTTGTGAGCCTTCTTTAAATAGTCCACTTGATCTATCTGCCAGGATGTTGGGACTAAGAAGTGAAGGGTGCTCTGAGCTCCCAGGACATCTGCTGCAAAATCAATACAGTGGCTCAAATGAGTTGTCAGAATGCAATGGGGATTATTTACACCTAAAAGTATAGGCATTTACTAGAGGAAAGATGAGCTTCCTGGTGTGATTCTTATTAACAGGGAAGCTATTTTAACTAAGGTCAAAACCCAAACACTCCTAAGTCCAAGAAAAAGAAAAGTATAATAAATTGCCTTATCATAAATAATTGCATTTTACCTGCCTACAGAAAGGTATTTTAAAACTATGGGGCCAACATCAATGTCTCTTTCCTAAGTCAGGCTGACCAATGTTGAGAAAAGGAGCAGAGCAGATGGCACCCTGCTCCTGGTCCTCTGCAAGCAAACATAGGACGGTCAAAAAAAGACCATTCTCCATCAGTGGAGGGAGTGACGGGAATTCCCATCGTCTCTTCCTGTTATCTGCTTCTTCATCTGCTACAAGAAGGTATTTTTTCTGTTGTCACTTTACCTTTTCTACAGCCTATGACTGAAGCCTCTCCATACCTGATCTGGAACTTTCTACCACCCTTAATCAAATGTCACTGAAATCTACGTGTGCAGAATGGTGCCATTTGGGTGTACAGAGATGAAAATGGTTGGATAGGCATGATCAGTGGATTTGAGCTTGCACAGGATCACAAAATTAGTTTGAAAAATTAAAGGAAATCTGATTTCAAAAGCTTTAGGAAACCTGGTGTCTAGTGGAAGAAAAGAAAGGACAGGAAGAAATACAGAAGAGCAATACAAATGATAAAATGACAAGAAAAACCAGTAGGAAAAAAAAGCAAAAACCTAATTGGTAAAGTCAATTTCACAAGAGTGAAAATATGTTTGAGAGTTTCAGCCAAAATAAAAAGTAGTTTAAGGTAGAAATGTGTTTAAAGGACATGATCAGAATTATCCTTTATTCCCTCAATATCCTTTTATTATTATTTATTTATTCATTTATTTTTTTGAGGGCAGTGTCACTGGCTCTCATGTGGGATCCAAACCGGGGCTGCTGGCATCTCAAGCCAGCTCTTCACCACCGCGCCACTCGGCCAGCCCGGTCCTTTATTCTCTCAAAGGATAAAGTTAAACAAATTGTAAAATGAGTTAATCTTCTAATACTTGGAAGGTATCCCTCTCTGTATGAAAATTCTACTGAGAAATATTTAAGTTACATCAGAAAGGCATTTCCTAAAAAGAAAGACAAATCATATAACATGCTACTTAAGTAACCTTCTCTTATAGTCTTAAAAACAAAACAAAACGAAACAAAAGCCCAGTAGATTCTTACATGTAAGCCTCTACTGAAATGTGTTCAATGGATTACCTGTTTAGGAGCACTGTGTACCTTGCCCTGTGTGAGGGAGGGCAAAGTCAGAAAGAGATGGACCCTGCACTTTGAGGAGTCAGAACCAATTTGGTAAACAGAAATGAATTCACCCTGACAAGCAACCAGTACTAAGCCACGCATCTGCTGTCTCTGATTATATTGTAGTTAGACCTTACAGAAGGGAAGTAAGTTGGACTAGGTGAGCATGAACGCAGGAGGCGATGAGCTGGGCGCCCTGGCTGGCAGTTGACTCCTCAGGATCAGGTTGTAAGGAGAATTGGGCACCCTGGCACAAATCCCAGCCCCGGCGCATCACAAACCTCTCCAAGTTCATCTCCCTGTGAGTCCTTCGCATCCATTTTGTTTTTGGCCTTGGGCTTTTTTTATTCCAAGAAGGTTTAAACATTTTATAGCCTTAGAGACTCAATTTTTAGACCATCAATGCCTAAATATAGTTGTTTTTAGACTGTTGGGTCTTTATAGGATCCTTTTAGGTAAAAGCAGCTGCAAAAACATCATTAAAAAAAGCAGATATTGTCACATGGAAAAGGCAGCAAGAGTCTATTTCTATAAAGTTCAAAGTGATTGTGTATCTTGTAGGGGAATCCTTCCAGACTGCTAACATTTCTCTGGCTTTATAACTACCCCTCCCCCTCCCCATTTTGCTAATAAACTCCCAGCTCTATAAACTACAGCAACCAACTAGGATTGAGCCCATGCCTGACTAGTTTTGCAGCCACCTTCCTTCTGCAACATGACACCCCAGCAAAGTGCACTCTTCCCTGTTGTTTACTAAAGGCCCAGCTGACTTCTGATATTTATCACTGTGCTGGAATATACAGAGAAGGTGGATGGGAAAGACAAGTGCGGGCCTCGCTTTGGCATTCTGACCTAACCTCTCTTCCAGCCCCTTCACCTGATCAGCTCCTCCTCATCCTTCAGGTCTTAACTCATTTCGTCCTAGAAGCCTGAGGCCACCCACCCCCCTGCGAAACCACTCACTCCTAAGAGTTCTTCTTGCAGACTGCCTTTCTCTAGGCCAACACCGGATGCACCATGTTGTAATTGTGGAACTTGTATCTGCACCCTCCTCCCCACTTGATTCCAACAGCCAGGGCTCTTTCTCGTTCATCTCCATCCCCCAACCCAAGAGAGCTTGACTTAGAGAACAAGGATGCATGAGGCAAGGACAGTACTATTCAGAATATTTGTTTCTAGTTAACTCCCATTTTTAAATTGCCCAACGGGAAGTCATTCGCAAAATAGTCCTCCTTCCAAGATATTAAAATTGTAATTACTGTTCAACAGCTCTCAGCACAAAATAGGAAGCACCCAGGTAACCATGGACTCTACCAGCTGGGATGTGCTTGGCATGGGTGTGGCACCAGACCTGATCCCATGCCACACACACCACTACCACCCACCATTTAATGGGGAACTTTGTGGAGCGGGTCCCAGGGCCCCTGGTCTTAGCATTCTGCTGCCAGAGGCTAGGCGGTCTACACCTGATTAAACCTTTTTATAGGAAATGGATGGTTTCAGATTTGATGAAGCCACAGCCTTCAGAGAAAGGTCCATATGTTGACTGTGCTTTTCAAGTCACCTTTATCTATTAACATGCTATCAGTAAGCTCATGGCTGCAAGTCTAGCTCCTCAAATAATGAATCTATATCAGGAAACATAAAGTCACCTCTGACAAGGCAGATGTACAGGCCAGAGGAGGAAAGACTAGTTATCAGGAATTTTGTCCTTTACCATCAAGAAATTTCTTGTGTGTCAAGAATGAAATACATCTTTTTGAGGCATATTTAAATCATGCATTATAGCCAAGAGGGAAAAGTTCCTGGATAAAATTTTGATCATGGTTTAAAACATCTATTCTCTGTTGATCTTAACATTTAAAGCACAATCTTCCCAGGTTAGTACCTTCTTTCACCATTTACAATGTACTCTGCGTTACTATTGGTATATGGACTCCTGTTTGGAATCTGCAGATCAAATCCATATTAATGTATTTAATTAAGCTCCCCAAACATGAAGTCAATCAGACAATAAATGAAAGAAGGGCCACCTACAAGCAATTTAGATATAATTATTTTCAAACAATGATGTCCTGAAAATTGGAGGGGAAAAACAAACCTCTTAGAGGTCAAACAGAAAAAAATGTAAAACAGGTACAGAGAAAATGTATGTTTTCAGAAAAAATAAATTCAAACTACTCCACTACTAAGAATGGCAGTTTATACACAAACTGTAATTCATTTTTGGTTTTCGCTTGAAGACACACAACAGAAAATGCTGGAAAGTCTTTTCTCATGTCCTGTAGTATTTTAGAGTTCAGGTGTTTTGTTTGTTTGATTATTTTAGGCTTGTCAGATATTGACAAGCCTTAACGTGCTTCCAACTAAATTTTGTTGGTTACATTTCATTTGGCCTCAAAATTCCTGTGGTTTAAATCTATATTCCCCACTCAGTGATAATATTTCCAGACCTCCATCCATGCTAAATATGCATCCTATTTTCTGGCCTGTATCCATACTGGTTTAATGACCCCAAGAAAACATTAAAATTCTTTATATATGTTGCCAAAATAAGTAGACACTCTAAGTGGTATAAAATTCCCATTTTTTCACATCTGTATGTATATATTATGGTTATTCTCAGTATTAGTAACCACCAACTCATCACCATCACAATTTCAAAGTTTCATTTCTATTTGAAAGATAATGTGGTATGTATTCTTTACGTTATACCAACATTTACAAAACACCCATACCATCATTTTTTGAAATATAGGTTAAATTCAAGTAATTTTTCTGTTATTTTTTTTTCTTTTTTTTAAATTTTATTTATTTATTTTTAATTAGTTTCAGGTGTACAACACAGTGCAATAGTTATACATTTTACCCCTCAAAGTGACAACCCCCCACCCCCTTGTTATTTTTCTATCTGAATTTTATTATCACTAAAAATTTTAACCACTCAGAATAACCTTTTCCTAGGGGTTCAGAAATATGTCCATGGACAAATGTACACCTTGTAAATGCTTAAAATGCTGACGCTGCTGCGCTTTGAAAATGTACTCTATTTGGAAATTCTGAATAACCAACTGCTAGTTTGTTAAATCGTGTAGGGACTTTAAAGAATTTAAGTGACCAAGTAGTCCCATGGGGTCTTCAAAAAGTTATAAGTCCTTCCCTAACCTCCCTACCCCTAACCTTTGTGTTTAAGGTAAATTCTTCCCATTGTCAAAATCAAAGAGTTTTGAAAAATCAGTGTTTCCTTTCTGCTTATAAATTAAACTGGGAAATAGTTGCATAATGGTTGTGATTTATGTCCCTGGTTAAACTCCAAAATTACATGCAAGGTCTCTGCTTATCATCTGCCCTACATATTGACAAAGGTTATGAAATCGCTTTGACTACGTAACTTGCCTATTCTAGAATGAAAAAGGAATCCCTTCCTTTTCGTAGCCTCCAGTGGTGACGAAACCCGTGTCTGGTTATTTATATTCCCTTCAGTGGCTACTCCTCTATTTCAGCCAGCCCTATCTCCTTGCCTTTGCTAATTTTATGCCTTTTCCTGCCCCCGCCCAACACAGACATACCGGGAATGCACCCCTTCTAGCTGGCTGATGGGAATTCCATCTGCCCAGCCAGGCTAAGAAGTTCTGTGCAGTCTAGCTCAAAACAGGATTTTACCTTCTGAGAAATATGGTCCACCTGCTCACAGCCACAAAACTTCGCATTTAATTGGCTTTAATACACAAAAAAAGACATACAAAGTTTATTCTTCAAACCTTCAATGAACTCCCCAAAGCCTATGATCTGTCTACACATTTTTGTTTACCTCCAGGTGACTAGAATGGCAAAGAGTTTGTGACATTCTTTGAAAAATTTTTAGCATTGCTTTATTGTGGTAAAATACACATAACATCAAGTTTGCCATCTTAATCATTTTTTAAGTGGACAGCTCAGTGGCATTAAATACATTCACTTTGTTGTGCAGCCATCGCCACCAGCCACCTCTAGGACTCTTTGTGACACTATTGTCATAGTCCACAGGAGGCAGACGGAAAATTGCCAGTTAGTTTCTCATGATAAAAATCCAGTTTTTAGGGCTGGCTGAGTGGCTCAGTTGGTTAAGAGCTCTCTCAAGAGTGCGAGCTGAGCTCTGAGCAACGGTGGTTCGATGCCAGCCTGAGCTGAGTTGCCATTGGGCTGCCAAAAGGTGGCAGGATGGCTCAGCTAAAAAAAAAAAAAAAATCCAGTTTTAATTCACAGAACTGTACACCTGAAAAGGTGTATGTTACTGTGTGTTAATTACACTTCAATAGCACTGATTAAAAGCAAAATAAGGAGGGATGTCATGGGAGGTGAGCTGGTGACAATCGGGACCCAGACCACAAGGGGTAGGGGCACAGAGGGAGAGAGGTGATTTTATCAGGAGACATCGGAACCCTTGCAGAGGTTGATGACAGTTGAGGCATTTCTTCACTCTCTCATTGCCAATATTTTTGAGCACCTATGTTCCAGACACTGTTCCAGAAAGATCACCCTGACTGCATTATAGATGGCTGAGGGAGTGATGTTAGCAGTTTTTGCCACAGATAAAAAGTACCCAATTAAGGCAATAGCAAAAGTGAAGGAGAGCAGAGGCCGTAAGTATTGGGTCGTTGGGAAAGTCATGACGCATTTTGCATTGAAAACCATAGAAAAATAAGTCATGACTTTCCCGACAACCCAATATCATTACCTTTACCTGTGAATGGGGCCACCACGAAATTACTGATTCCACCATTTTGTTTCTATTTTATAATCACTCGAACCCATGGTTACTTTCACCAGAATACACTTGATGTGGCACACCAAGCAAGTGATATGTAAGATCTGTCAGCAACAAGGGATCGGTACAGATAATAACACATAAATTGTGTTATGTTCACAGTGCTGTGAAAATGGTCTGATTAAATATGTATCACTTTGGTGGAATAATTATGGCCAGCTTAGGGGGAAGGCGGGCTTTCCAACAGATGTTTTGTGGGTGAAACTGGAGATGATGTGAAGGTTTATCAATGCAGGAATGGTTAAACTGATGGTAGGAAACTATACTGTGAAACACCATGCAATGGGTCTGTAGGTAATAACCCAGAATGAGCTCAAAGTAAGCTGTTAAGTAAAACATGAACTGCACAATGTATTCCAAAGCATGATCAATTTTTTTGTAAAAATATTGATTTGTCTGCATATGTCAACATCTCTGTAAATACAGAAAAGAATGTACATGGGGATTATTACGCTCCGGTAAAATGGCGGAATAGACAGATGCTGTGCTAACTACCTCCCAGGATCACACCAAAATTACAAACAAATTATACAGCATTCAACCCTGGAGGTCCCCAGAACACTAGATGAACAGAACCATTAAACGAAGAACTTAAAGAGGAGGCCACGTGGAGTCTGATAGGATGGGCGGAGATGAGAGAGGGAACCCCATGAGGGAAGCCCCAGCCATGGGAAGCTTCTCTGGTTAGGGGAGAGACCCTCCGGCCGCACACCAAGCTCACCAGCCCAGAGTTCCTTTGCCAGGAAGAGGAGTTCCAAGATAGCTGGCAGTAAATTAGTGAGGACTCTCTTTGCTCAGCTCGGTGAGGCTAAGAGCGGCTTGAGAATCAGTGGGGCCGGCACACAGGCTTGCTCGCGGGTGAGCACTTACCTGGTTCCTGGAGGAGGGAGTGGCTGTGTGAGCCGGACCTGGGAGCCTGCGGGGACAGACTGAACTGAGCACCTTTGGTGCAAAGGCTGAAGGTTTTTGGACTATTGTTCCCGTGGTGTGGAGCCTGCACGTGAGTGGTATAAGGAGGGCACCATCTTGTCAGGGTTGGGCCCTCCCACAGAGGATCAGGTTCAGGACCTCAATGGTCTGGTGGAATTGGTGCAAGTGCGTGTGTGCCTGCGCATGTGCAGCCTTGGATCCCCACCATCTACCCAGCTTATACTGCATTGCCAGGGAAATGCTGGGCGGGTGCCCTCTGGCTCCAACAGGCTGCTCACTGAGACGTGGGAGTGCGCAAGCAGCCTCGGTCCCCGCTCTCCGCACTGTGCTTGCAGAGTTGCCAGGCTGGTGATTGGTTGTCGGGGTGCTCGGCCTGATATGCGAGCGGCTGATTGGGACAGGCTGAGACTGGGAGTTTTCCTGGGAATGTTGGGCCGTGAGCTGTGTGCCTGTGTGATCCAGCCAGGGCTCTCCTGGTGATCTATCTAACAAATCAAAGCAATCCCAGAGCGACAGCGAGAATGGGGAAACAAACATGTCATAAGTAAAAGATCAGAAGAAACCTCTAGAAATGGAATTAAATGAAACAGAGGGATCCAACCTTTCAGAGACAGAGTTTAGAACACTGATGATAAGAATGTTTAACAAACTTAGTGAGGACATAAGGAAGGATAGAGAAATCATAAAAAAACAACCAGTTAGAACTAAAGAATACAATAACTGAAATGAAAAACACACTCGAAGGAATCACCAGTAGAGTAGATGAAGCAGAGGAGCGGGTCAGCGATTTGGAAGATAAAATAGCAGAAATCACCCAGTGGGCACAACAAAAAGACCAAAGAATAAAAAACAATGAAAATAGTTTAAGAGCCCTATGGGACAAGATGCAGCACAACCACCACCGACTCATAGGAATACCAGAAGGAGAAGAGAAGAAGCAAGGGGTCAAGAACGTATTTGAAAAAATAATGACTGAAAACTTCCCTACCCTGGTGAAGGAAATCGACATACATGCCCAGGAACTGCAGAGGGTTCCAAACAAGCTGAACCCAAACAGGTCCACACCAAGACACATCATAGTTAAAATGGCAAAGGTTAAAGAGTTAAAGACAGAGACAGAATCCTAGAGGCTGCAAGAGAAAGACAGCAGGTTACATACAAAGGAACTCCTGTTAGACTAACAGCTGACTTGTCTACAGAAACTCTGCAGGCCAGAAGGGAGTGGCAGGAGATATTCAAAGTGACACAAAATAAAGGCCTACAACCAAGATTGCTCTACCCAGCACGGCTGTCACTTAAAATTGAAGGAGAAATAAAAAGCTTCTCAGAAAAAAATAAGCTTAAGGAATTCATTACCACCAAGCCAGCATTGCAAGAAATGTTAAAAGGGCTTTTTTAAACACAAGAAAGGGGTAAACAAGTTAACCCAGGGAGACCAGGAATACAAATAACAAAATGGCAATACATATGCACCTATCAATAATCATTTTCAATGTGAATGGGCTAAATGCTCCAATCAAAAGACAGAGAGTGGCTGAGTGGATAAGAAAATGGGACACATGTATATGCTGTTTACAGATGGAATAAGATATTTCATGCAAATGGAAATGAGAAAAAAAAAAAGCTGGGGTACCAATACTTATTTTGGACAAAATAGATTTTAAAATGACACAATAAAAGACAAAGAAGGGCACTATAACCCTAATAAACATCTATGCACCCAACATAGGAACACCTAATTACATATAACAGATTTTGACAGACATAAAGACAGAGATCAACAGGAACACTATCATAGTAGGGGACTTCAACACCCCATTGTCACCAATGGACAGACCCTTTAGACAGAAAATCAACACAGAAAGAGGGGCCTTAAATAACACTTTAGACCAGCTGGACTTCCTTGATATTTTTAGAGCATTTCACCCTGAAAAAACAGAATATACATTCTTGTCAAGTACACATGGGACATTTTCCAAGATACACCACGTTAGGCCACAAAACAAGTCTCAGTAAATTTAAGAAGATTGAAGTCATATCAAGCAGATATAAAGGAAAAACTGATGGTTGCTGGCTGGGAGCGAGTTGGGGAGAATGAGAGGGGGAAGGTTTTGGACAGCGCAGGTGGGACTACAATGTTGCCGCAGGCATATGGGGCAGTTCTGGGAATGTAATTGATAATGTTGTGAAGAGACTATTTTATTGGGTGAAATAAGTCAGTCGGAGAAGGACAAGTACCATGTGATCTCACTTATATTTGGAATCTGAAAAACTGAATGAACGATCAAAGTAAACAGACTCATAGGTTGCTGGTTGGGAAGGGGATGGGGATGTGGGGGAGGGGGCAAGGGTTAGACGGCATGGATGGACAACTGCAATATTGCCACAGGGATATGAAACACAGTTTGGGGAATATAGTAATGTTGTAAAAATTTTGGATGGAGTAGAGGCTTGATCGCTGCACTGTACACCTGATACTCATGTTGTGTAGTATTGTATGCCAGCTGTGACTGAATGTGTGGATAGTCACGGGATGTGGAGTATACTGTGGAGGGGATTCAAGGGAATTGTGGTGGATATGTATGGTGTGTGTGGTGGGGAGTGGGGTGGCAAGCTGGGGGAGGGGGGGTTGTCACTTTGGGGGGTGAAGAGTATAACTATTGCATTGTGTTGTACAACTGAAACTAATAAAACAAAAAAAAAATGGAAAAAACAAACAACCAAACAAAAAAAAACACTGTAGTTTATCCTCAGCTATGATTGGTCCGTTTTGGGCTCTGTCCTCATAAAGCACCAGTGTGATGTAATTACAAACATTCGTATATAAGGTCCTAGCTGGGCTGAGGGTTTAGTCCATATAAGCCCAGGAAGCTAATTTGTGGTGACCTGTTGGAATTGGACTAGCTAGTTTGTTTTCTCCTTTTATCCCCCATTTATAAATTTATAATAGTTAGTATAGTTATTGTTTATTATCACAGTTAATAATTTTGTTGATATAGTTACTATATTTAGTCAGCTAGTTAGTACAGTTATTATTGTTTATTAGCATAGTTAGTATTCTCAGTGAATGTAGTGTCAGCTGGCCACCATGGCACATGAACATACAGCCACTTCTGCTGACCAGGTGCTCCTTAGTGGGTGTTATAAGCTCCTGAAGACCATTGGCAAGGGCAGCTATGCCAAGGCGAAGCTGGCTGAGTATCTTCCCACTGGGACCCACGTGGCTATAAAAATTGTAAATGTAAAGAACTCTGTCAGTCGCCATGGATTTCTCATGTGAGAAATCCAGTGCATGAAGGCTCTGCAGCACCCAAACATCATGCAGCTGTATGAGGCTATTGAAACCAAAGCATCCTTCTTCCTTGTAATGGAATATTTGGGCGGTGGCAGTATGATGGACCATCTGACAGCTCATGGACGAATGAAGGAGAGGGAGGCCCGCGTCAGCTTTCGGCAGCTTTTATCAGCCGTTTACTATTTCCATCAGCGCGGAATTGCGCACCGGGATATAAAGTCTGAGAACATTTTATTCGACCAGAAAAGAAATGTTAAAATCGCCGATTTCTGATTTGGCATGGAATTTATGGACAGCAAATTAAACACAAGGTGTGGCACCCCTTCCTATGCAGCTCCAGAACTGTTTCGGGGTGAAGCTTATGAAGGACCAGCGGTCGACGTGTGGAGTCTGAGCATAACATTATACAGGATGGTGGCAGGAATTCTCCCATTCAAGGCACAGAATTGGATGGAACTGGGACAACAGGTGATAAAGGGGAAGTACACCGTATCCTACTTTTTCTCGTTTGAACTAGAGAGTTTGCTAAAGAAAATGCTCAAGGTGAACCCCATGGAAAGAAGAGATTTAATTGATATCATGTCACATCCTTGGCTCAGTCAGGATGAGGAGGACCTCATGCCCTATAGCGAGCCAGTCAACGAGAACACAGACCCGTGGGTCAGGAGGGAAATGGCACTGCTGGGCTTCTGGTATGACGACATCCGGGACACATTGACCAACAGGACTTTTAACAACACAATGGCCACCTACCTCATCCTGCAGACCAAAAAGTCTAAATTCGATCATCGCATTATTGATGTCAAGGCCTACAATCCCACTGAGCAGAGTCCTGCTCCAGGTTGGGAGGTGCAGACAGGGACCTCTACTATGCCTCCGGTCAAGCAGCACCACGACGACTATGAGTTGGGGCAGAGGGGCGAAAAGCCTGCGACTCCCCCAGCCCTTCAGAAGGTGGGCACCATCAGTCCTGAGTCCAGCCAGGAGCTGAGCACCATCAACTCCAGGACCATCCCGGAGGTCAGCATGGGCACTCCTGGATCCAGCACCATCACCCCTGGGTCCAGCCCAGAGATTGGCACCACCGCTTCGAGTTCCATCCTGGCTTTTGGACCTGTCAGCCACAGAATGAGGCCATGGTGGAGGAACCATGGCCTTATCACAGGCCACCAGAGTAGTGGCTCTGAGACCTCCCTTGAGAACAACTACGGCTCCAGCAGCCCCTGCAGCAGCACCACGAGCAGCAGATCATCAGGGGAAAACAACCACAGATGTTGGAGGGTTGTTAGGAGGTGTTGCAACTGCCTCACAATGCTCTGCCATAGGCTGTCGAAAAATAGGCTGTTCAGGAACAACAAAGTCAAGCCCCTTTAGCTTTATTAATATACTATATGTCAATGTTAATTTAAAAAGAAAACATTATTAAAAAATATAACAAAATATGAAAAAAAAATAAATCTCATTTTTAAGAGAAAAAAAAAAAGACTATACATGGGGCCAACTGAGTGGCTCGTTGGTTAGCAGTTGGCATGGGAGTGTGAGCTCTGAGAAGCTGGGCTGCAAGTTCAGATCCCACATAGGCCAGTGATGCTGCACCCTCTACAACTGAGATGGTGAACAACAACTCAACCTGGAGCTGAGCTGCCATGAGTCACTGGCGATGGCATAGGCTGCAGTGGGGCTGCCATGGGCTGCCGTGAGCTACTGTGAGTGGCTGGCAGCCAGCATGAGTGGCCATGAGCCGCGTGAGTGGCCATCCAATGGCCAGTGACCGATATGCCTCATCCGGGAAGAGTGCAGTGATGAAACCAACATGGGCCAGTGAAGCGAAGTCCTCCACAACTAGACTGAAGAACAAAAGGACAGCAACTTGTCTGTTCCCCAATTCCCCAACACTGTTCTTTCCCCCAATTCCCCAATAAAAATCTTAAAAAAAAAAAAAAAAGACCAGCTCCCCTAGAAAACAAACAAATACCATACTACTAAAAAAAAAGAAAAAAGAAAGAAATAAATATACATAAGGGGCTTGGGGATGAACGTGAAGGGAACCTTCAGTTTGTATTCCATATTGCAATGAGAATATAGCCATACACTCCTTCTACAGAAAAACGTTTATAGAGTAGGTTGTACTACATCTTGAGCTCATACTTTCTACAAACTTTATTGGTAACTCAAATCATATAATGACCCTGATAATAACGGCTAAGACTATATAAATGTGTGTGTGTGTGTGTGTGTGAGTGTGTGTGTGTGTGTGTGTGTGTATGTACATGCTCATGTGTGTATCTTTCTACTTTGCCAAATTGCTTTTAGACTGACTGAGTTATATATATCAGAGGACACTTGAGCTGAGAACATACCAGCTATTGCAAAGGGTTTCTCCTGGAGTTACAAGAGACCATTGAAGAGAAATACATAATATATTTAATATTTTCACTTAACTAATTAATTACAAAACCTTTAGAATGCAAAACTATTCGTTGCAAATAAGCAAATCAAATTACAACAATCTTCGCTCTTTTAGTTCAAAACTAAACAGTAAAATAGTACGCGAGGAGGGCTTTCCTATTTTTAAAATTATACGTGATGTGCACGTTGGGGCTACAGAGGCCATTGGCAATAGCAGACAGTGTCCGAGTCAATGCTCTAACTGTCTGGGGCCAGTCAGGGCTTTGTTGTCTTGGCTTTCAAACTAATATCTCCTAGAAATACTAACTAGAAAACGGCACAGAGTGGTGCAGACATTTCATTTATTTATTTTGAATTTTGTAAAGAACGTTTTAAAAGGCTGTTAACACAAGACCAGTTAGCGACGGTTACCCAGCTCCAACTGAAACATTAATTTAAGGAATTCACATGGCGTTTTCAGGGCCTCATTCCAAATCGAATTTCTCAGACAGACTAAAATTGTACTCTTCCCATCTTCAGCCCACTTGAAGTTATTTTTTTTAAAAAGGCAAGATAGTAGGTGTAAATGACTGAAAAGGGTCCCGAGGATGCTCTGGAAAGTTACAGGGTTGGGAGCTTTGTGCAGAATGTCTTGATAAGAAGTCTAGACTATCTGTAACTTGCTGATTGTGAGGAAAACCAGGTTATTAAGAAACCTTGTGAAGCCAACAGCTACAGGAGCTTAAAATGCATGTGAAGCTGGGGATGACACATGGGAACAGGAATTCCAATACTCCTTTACTTTGGTCCACAGCACTAATTATCTATGACCCCAAGTGACATATAGGAGTGACTCCTATCACAGATGCAAAAAATGCCACAGAAAGAGGGGACAAACATCTTTAAGTGTCAAAAGGGAATTGTAAAAATGTGGACAGGAAGATGACAGAAACTACAAAATCCATGACACATAACATCTAAAAGTTCTTACTTGGAGTGGACTGAGTTGAATATTATAGCACAAGACGAGCAGCCAAGGCAAATAGGCTGGCTGTTCGCAAAGTAGGAAAATGCATCTCTTTTCCCAGTTTTTCTACATTTACAACCCTTTGGCTGGGCAACCTTATGCAGTGAACAACCTGCACAACTCAGGAAAATTACTCATTACTAGTTTAGTTACAGATTGAGTGACGTGAACATATACGTATGTTTGACCTGAATATCCAATAGGAAGGAGGAGATAATTACTAACTTTAACAAACCACTTGTTAAATTATCTGAGCTGAGTAGTTTAAAGGACCACATCTGAAAAAGTTGATCTATGCCTTGGTTACTATGTCAAGAGTTGAGAAATCAGACACAAAATAACCCATAAGAGAATGAGCTATCAACACCATATACAATTAACATTGCTTTTCTATTTTTCCATAAAGGCCCTTCCTGCCTCCACATTTCTAAACATATTTAGAAAACTACTGGTCATCATGGCCTCCAAAGCCACAGATTTGTAGCAGAACTATTCTTAAAGGAGGAGCAAGCTGGCTGGTGCTCCCACTGAGAGCTATCAAAAAGTGCCTTTTCCACATTTTCCTGGGACTACCCCTATCCCCACTAGTTCCTCGAGCAAGCACATTGATTTTAGTTATAAGTGAACCAGCATCTTGAAAAACAGTCTGACGACTCAGTGAGTTACCTGGAGATCTTTTTAATTACATGATTGGTTTACTCCCCACTCACCTCCACACCTTTCCCATTGTATCCAGATATCCTGGAAGCAATGCACCAGTGCTCAGGAAATTTGCAGATTCCATGAGAAATCCAGCAAGAAATCAGACCCTTTCATTCTAGTAAAGAAAAAACTGACTGGGTTGCCTAGCGACATCTTAGTGCCCACCAAGAAAGGTGTGGACACTGCTGCCCAGGCTCTGAACACCCTGGGAGGAGGGAGTGAGTGACAGCAATATCTACTCAGGCCAAGAGGAACAGTGGGATGGAGAGGGCCTTCATCCACCCACTGGGGACAGTGGGGGACGGCATGGTAGTGGAGAGAAGAACTGTCTGACTCTGGCTTTGGTTATGCAACACAAGGACCTGGATCTAGAAGGCGTCCCCAGATTCAGAGGTCAGGTGTGTCACAGGTCTCCATAAGTCACAGCAGCACCTTTTCTTTAATTGGACATTAACAAAAATCCTTTTTTGCAATGACTTGAAATACCAAAGACGCCCTCTACAAAAGGCCCCCCTCTTCAAGGGAGAAGTCCCTGGCTTACCTCGATAATGTAGAGAACCACGTTCTTGTAGAAGCAGTACAAGATGCACTTGGTCACCCGGTTGTAGCTCCAGGCGCCGTGCACCAGCAGGAGCTTCTCTAAGTAGGAAAACTGAAAAAGGAAAACACAGTTCAGAGGAGAGCATCGTGTAGGAGTCCAAGTCACAAAACGTCCTTTGGAGGAAGGGACAGGTAAAGTGACTGAGAAAACCAGCTTCCGCCGCTAACCTCAGAAATCCATTCACTTGAGAAAACTAAAGCCGGAGCTTGCAGGCCCAGTGAGAACAGCTAACATCTCCTCTCTGAGCTACATAATCGTCATTTCCCCCAACATGTGGCTGGACTTCTAATTGTTACTCTCATGAAATTCTTTTCATGCAAATGCTTTTTAAGGGTCTTAATTATTAAAAGAAGCTGATCACCTGAATTGGAATTAAAGTACAGTATGAATCAGATACCTCTATTCAATCACAGAATTTATAGTAACAGTGGGAGCAACGGACAGAGTCACTCAAGCACCAATATCCTTTTGCAAAAGGGGACACACATATATACATGACCTATGTCCACTGTCAGCTTGCATGTTAAAAACAATTATAGACACTCAGAGACATACAGACACACACGGACACAAAAGCACATGGGACACATACAGACACACATACATAGAGACATACGGTCACACACAGATATACAAACACACAGTCACATTCATACACACACAGACACACATGGAGATGCGTGCACCCTCTGTTTCTATATCCATTTTGTTCTCCTTTTGTACCTCCATAGCATAGGGCACCTCTTGCTAGAGTGGTATGCATTCAGGAAAACCAAAAAACCAACGAACAGCTAACAGACCAAGGCGAGGGTAATGTAATGGCTCTTACGCTTTGAAATATGCAGCAATATCCTACCTAATGTTCCAATAAATACTTGAATCTTCTTTGGGGCAGGGGGTCTTGGGGCACCACCTGAATCGTGTGTCCACAGTGTCCCCGTCGCCTGGCCTGGCCTCTTTTGTCCTATTTCACGAAGGCCCCCATGAGTGTGATTGCTGAGCTGGAGGGAGGGACATGAGTGTTTTCAGTCTTGCGCTCTGGCGGGACTGCATGGTTAAGAACGTGCCTGCTTAAATTCACGGTTTCTGTATGTTCAGTGAGCCTCACAGCATTTTGAATTTCCCCCGTGGCTGCCCTGGACTGAAACCTTAATTCCCTGTTCTAAGTCACAGGGCGGTATACAATCTCAAACCCCAGTACTGTCCTAAGAGAGATAATCAGGTTGCACCGAGAACATCCACAAACATTAGAAATTCTTCTGCTATTGTTAACTTCCTATTCATTTCAGATAACTTTGGAAATTAAATTTAACTAACTGTAGGAAAGACTCTCATGGAAAACACAGTATTTTTTAAAAAACACATTATTTTTCAAGAGAGAGCCACATAATAATTACCATTAGCACTAAAGAAGGGGACTCACTCTTGTATGACAGCTCCTTTCAAGGAGTTCTTCTAGAAGCTCAGGGTGAGGAAGGGCCCTCACTACATACTCCGAAAGCTAAAAGACAACTTCAAAATGGCAGCAGTAGGTGCACATGCCCATAAAGGGTTATTAAGGATTCCAAAGGGGAATGGGGCATCATAAAATAACTTGCCAAACAAATAAAAAGGAAGTTTGTATTCGACCTGGACCCCCTGATGGAAACTTCAATGGGCACGGAGAACATCTGCTGGAGTCATCCAGAAGAATTCAGCTTTAGCGCTACAATGATTTGTTTTCAGAAAAAAAAAAAAAAAAAGCCCTAAATCAAAATGCTGCTTTCATGAGGTCATTCAGAAAACGTTAAGAAGGTAGGGGGCAGGAATGATTCTGAAGGGAAGACACAGGTGAGGGTCCAGGCACCAGTACAGACTGCCAATCAGGGGCAAAGCAGCCAACCGGGAGACAGCTGTCAGTCCTGGGAGCCGCCCCAGTGGGTAAAAGCAAAGGCAGGCAGGCAGGCAGGAAAGAAAACCAGAGAGTTGCCTACTTCATCATTTTTTTAAGGACAAGTCTTCAAATGTTCTTCTGTATGTAAATCTACAGGGCACTTTCTCAAAAACCCAATCAAAAATGTATCCATCCACATTAAAACGAACAGATAAAGACAAGCTGGCATTCATCAAATTGTGGCATTCCCCACTTAGTAATTATAGAGGAGGCATACTGTTGGGAGCAGATGCTGTGAGGCAAGGAGGAACTCTGGCCTAACATAACGGACCTCCAACCTGATCATGAACAGGACCATGGACAGGAGAAATGAAGACCTACAGAAGTTTGGGCGGGGACACTCGTCAGTTCCCTTGGCAGAGGTGACTAGTAAGCTGGAGGGGCATGAAACCCCTAAATAGAGTTATAAACCCATGCTCCCCTTTCTACCTTTCTTTGATGCTTTTAATGCAAAGAGAGCAATTGCTCCAGGTCCCACGTCCTATTAGTATGCAGTTTCAATAGAGCAGGTCATAGAATTGCCCTTCCCCAGTCATTTTCAAGAAAAAGACAGACAAATATTTGCCTGGAACTCCTAGGAAACCTCTAAAGATCCCTTCCAGCCATATGATGCTATAACTCAAGTATTTAATAATGCTGGGGTGTATAACATCTACAGTTGCTGACAGACTGCAGGAAGCGTGAGTCCCCCAGGCCTTGGAGTAGTTGACTCAGGAAAGCAAATGGGCAGGTGTGTGGGGCTGGTCCCCAAGGTCACATGCAGGTCTGGCATTCTCTGACCCTGGATGCTCGGACTGGGGGCGAGTCACCTAATGTGGAGGAGCCCAGTTTTCCCACCTGTAAAATCAGAATTCCTTCTACCCACTTGGAGGAATTAGCTTGAGGATTTATTTGAAATCAACAAAGGCACAAGATTGATTTCCTGTACTTTTCAGAGCCATGAGGATTTTGTAATTCCTTTCTGGGTTTGCAGAACCACGAGCAGGGAGGGAATCTGAGAGGTGATCTAATGCAGGGCCCTCCTTGGGGGAGGTGGAGCCCCAAAGCTGCAGAGGACCAGCCTGCAGCCTTAGGGTGGCTGGAAGCTCTTACCCTTTTATATGCAGTCTCTGCTTTCAGCTTGAAGAGAGAAAAAGCAGTTATTACTTGTGTTCACGTGATTAAGGGTAACACATTCTTCAAGAGATTAAGCACTGGAGAAACAAGAGGGGACTCTAGCTAACCAGCCAGCAAGTAGCATTTAACCACAGCACACTGCAACCGGGGGTGGGGGGTGGGGGTTCTATGTTCACTGTCGTGTCTAGATTTCCTGTGTGATCACGCAGGCCAAATGGTCTAGAGATGTACCCCAGGGGTCAGGAGGTTAGCTGCCCATTCACTTTTTTGCTGTCATTAAGAAGTAGACATTTCTTTCACCCTTGGGCCACGGGTACAGCAACTACAGTGCATCAGAGGCCTTTGCATGAGATGTTCCCTCCAGAGAGGAATGGACTGAGCTTAGCCAAGGTGCAGAAGGATGCTTGCTACTGACCACAGGGCAATTATAGCCCAAACCCTACTCATGCTCTCAGCAGTTCACCTCATAGCAGCGGTCCTGGGCAGCGTCCTGGTAACAGCTATAGAGCAGGTAACAGCTGTAAATCCCTTTTTTCTCCCAATTTTAAATGTGTGATGTGAAAATATTCTAGCACCTCTGAAAGAGGGGAGGCCCCATGATGGGAATTGTAAAGAGTGGATGTTATGAGTACAGCCACTCTTTGGCATGCGGTGGCATAAGGAAAAGCACACATAACAGATAAGGGAATTGAAGGTAAGATATCATTACTAGCAGGACCAGGGGCCTATTTGTCAGGAGTGATACCTGCCTGGATAACAGGAAGTTTGGCCAACCCCACATCTGGCCAAACGAAACCCCAAGGTCAGGACAGGGCCTCCAAACTGCACAAGATCAAGACTACAGAGAAAGTCAAGTACACTGGCGGTTCACCTACAGCAACCTCAACAGGGGCCCTGGACTTCCCTGGGCGCGACTCAAACAGCAATCAGACCTTCACACCCAGCTACACCTCTAACAGGATGAGACCACAAGTCTGACCTGTGCGATGGCGTAATCCGAGTTGTTGGTCGCCTGCATGCCCTCGTTCCCACTGATTCCCACGCCCACGTGGGCTGTCTGAATCATCCCGACGTCATTGGCACCATCCCCGATGGCAAGGGTGATGGCCTTTACCCGCTTCTTGACCACATCCACTATCTCTGACTTCTGCAGAGGAGACACTCTGTAAGAAAACAAAGAAAAATGACGACTATGTGTGTCTTTCTAGAAGAAACAGCTGTAAACTACATTAAAAGGGCAGATATTGGACAATTTCCAAATTCAATACATACGTTTTATGTTCGTGTGCAAAGAAGCTTTCTGAAAACAGTAGCTTGTGGCTTCCAAGTATTTGCCAAGCGCACAGATGAAATACACAACTCAAAACTAACTTCAAACACAGCCCATTTGTAATCACTCTCTCAGTGGGAGCCATACGTGCAAATGCCCCAAGGGCACATGTGCCCTCCTGAAAGATACAGGCACTTAAGCTGGTTATGGAGGCCTTAGGAAATGTCTTCCCAGTAAATCAGAAAACTAGCACAGACACCATTTTTGGTTTGCTGTACACCACACACAACCTAGGGCTGGTAGGGGAATTTTCCATAAAATCTGCTTTCATAGGAGGGAATGGAAGTTGGCAGAGCCTGAGAAATGCAGAGAGGACTAGAGTAAAAGGAAAGAAGGAAGGCTTCTCCAAGTCCACCCCAGAGATGGCAAAGGCATTTGAAAGGCAGCCAAGGCAGAGGATTTAAGAAGGGGCCCACAGGGGTCAAAGGTCTGCTAAAGCTGAACTGTGGAGCAGTACAGCCCAAAGAGGGTGGTGACTTGGGCAGCCTCTGCCTGAGAGGGTTTGTGTCCCTGAGGAATCAGAGAAGGTGGGCTACTGTTCAGAAGCCCTCCAGCCGTTCTCGGATGAAAACCCAATGTTAAACCTATGGCATATAAAGCACAGCAACATTAACTGCAGTGAAGTATAAGACCAGACAATATGACAACAGGATAGAATGATGGGTGCCTCAGGACTGACTTATTTTTACTTTAAATTCTCAATTGGTAAGCTATTTGATTTGGGAAATTTACAGGTAAAGTTCTGAATCTCAACAGCAACAGCATACACACACACACACACACACACACACACACACACAGAGTAAAAGACCTTTCTGGGTTCCCAGAGGTATACTGGCCACAGCCACACACAGACCAGACTTGTAAGCTAGGACGGACACTCAAAAACTTTCCCAGTAGAACTATGAGCTTTCAAAGGGCCTCCAAACCCACAAAAATGCCTGTTTCCAACAGACAACTTACATTTTACCAACTCTGGAAGGAAAATGTGTCTGGTGAGACAGCAAGCTGAATCTAAAGCACAGGTACTCTGAAAGCCATTGCTCAGTTACAAAAAAAAAAAAATCAGCAAGTTAGAAAAACAGAGTCTAAGTGCTGAAAAGGCTTTAGACACCATGTTGTGTGATCTGATATCTCTTTCATCATTTCCATAGGGATTTTCAATGATGGGACTTTTCAGCCTCCTGGGGTAGTTGCAACCATGAAAAATTATTATCATTACCTTTTTATTGTTGATAAGCATAATTAAAAATACTAATTCTGTCCTCTGCACTAGACTAGAACAAATATAACTTTTCTTTCAAATATTAGGAAGGCGGAAATATTATATAAAGACATCCCTATCATACCCTTCCTCCCAAATCTCAGTTTCTGTAAACGGTCTCAAGTTCTTCAACCATTATTTAATGGGCATGCTTCAGAGCTTAAAAATAGCTCCCAAGTATGATATTCTAGACAGCTGAGGGCAGACGAGAACAGGCTCACCACTCCACTGGTAGCTGATGCTAGACTGACCTTAATGTAGCCTAAAATGAATTACTGGAAGTGTTACTATCATTTATCACTGAGCTCCCCATCAGCTAAAAGTCAGCAATTTTAACACATAGGGATATAAGCTGCATCTATTCCCTCCATGTTCGAGCAACTGACACTTGCAGCCAAGGGCTGATCTTTCCATTTCTCTCTCTCATTAAATTTCTGATTGGCAGACACAGCTCACCATGGTTCTAATTTGCTATACAAATGTGATTTCTCATTTTATTTTTTCAACTCAGTAGAAGCAGAGCTCAAATATTATATGGAGAAGATGACCTGGCAGTCAAAGTTAAATAATCGAGCATGGCTTCTTCTATGCCCCATATGAGTTATGTACACAGGGAGAATAATTTTATTAGTTCCTGTTTTTTCATCAATGAAATGCGGAAAATGAGATGGTTGTGATGTATTTATGTGAAACCATCCTGCTTACTATCAACTGTGAAACAAATGTTATTTCCTACCTGTCCGCAAAACCTCAATTGTTGGGAGAAAGAATGGACATATCTGAGAGTCGCATGCCATCTGACCCATGATTCTAAAACTGTGTGTGTGTGAGTACCCTGGGGTGCTATCATGGGAAATTATACATTTTCAAGGGAAATGAAATAACATCTTTCTACTGATACAAAATACTACTTCAAAGTAGCTCATAGTTTCTACATTAGATCACGCTATCTTCCTTTGCATGACATATCTTTGTGAAGCTGAGTTTTCATGGTTGCAAATACACTGTGAAAAAAATCAGTGGAGAACAAGAAACGAGGGAGGTAATATCCACTCTTACTCCAAGGTTTGAGAAGTCGTACAGTGCTCAGCAGTTGCGCCATACCATGCCATTGGTAAGTAAGTGATTATGATTATTTAAGGATGAAAATAAATAAGTATTATTTCTTTCATTTATGTGCATATTTTTTTTCAAATGTCCGCTAAGTTGTTTGGACATAAATACTCCTTCAATTGCTTGATCTTACATACATAAAGTTAGGAACTGTTCAGTTTTTCTTTTGGCCCATGGGCTATGCAAAGGACTTACTGAGACACCAGGGCACTGTGAACCCAGATAATTTGGGAATCAGTGCCTTAATCATTCCTCTCCATGATTACATTAATCACTCTTCCAGTACAATTATATACCCACGAAACTGTAACCTCACCTAATGGTGCGGTCATTTAATCTTTAACTCTTCTTGTGTAACCACGAAGATATCCCAAGCATGGAATGGACACTACACAGCACTGTGCCAGCCTTGAGATTCTAGATGCCCCCCAAGTAATCGAGCAACTTGGCCTCTTAATCAACAAACTGAAGTGGTCTAGAGATAAGGGGAGCCCATGAGCTAGAAGCTCAGCCACATGAACAAGGTGCTGTGGGCATTTGGAAGAATAGAGAAGTTGCAAAACAAATCCAAGGTTTTCTTTGAGGTTAACGTTGCTGCTTTTATGTTCAGGGGTTTAGCAATAAGCCAACCAACACGAGACAGGGAGCTTGTGAGATACACTCACTACGTTTGCCACATTGGGATTTGCATCTCAAGTAAGTTGAGTCAGGTCATGCATGATTCTGATGGCTTAAAGTAAAATCTATGAAAGTCCAACAGCTGCCTTTTCCCAAAAAGCAAAAATAAAGAGAAAACCTGACTGGGTATAGAAACCAAGTCATAGCCCCATGTTTCAGAAGCATGAAATTCTCATCAAGGATTTATTATGCCCTCCACTGTAATGCCTTGAGAAAACATAATTCTAGCACACACTAGGGGTTCACAACAGATGTCAAACAGCTAATTTCTACAGAACTGAATAGGCACCATTACGCTTCAGCCATACACAGTATTTTAGTATGCCGAGTTACCACGAAGCACAAACCAGCTCTTTTTTAATCTTAATTTGTGACCTGAAATCACATGCCACACTTAATAAGTATTCCCAGCATTCAACAGGTAAAATAAGAATTCCAGGCCACAATCTAAGCCAAGTGAGGTGCTCAGGACACTTCTATACCACATTTTGGTGCATTATGAATAGAAATATAAATTCAAAGATTTTCAATCAACTGGAGAGCTACTCTACCCACTTTTCTTTTGGCTGACATGATAGATTCTAAAATAAAAAATAAGTTTTCCTTTTGAGACTTTAAAACCAAAAATCCAGTATTCTGGAGTATCTCATTTATGGACTATCTGTTCCTGAAATTTTAAAACTCACTTTCAAAAAGCATTTCAAACATAACAGTTAACTATGACCACTGGTAATTGCTTTTATAGGCTTAATGATCATGCATTAAAAAGCCCTGGTGTCAGAGTGTTTCTAAATTCTGAATTTGCAATATAATTTAAACAAACTTAAATACGCCCCTTCCCTTCTTATAGCTCAGCTGTTGCATTTGTCAAAGAGACGCTAGCCTCCATTACTGATCTGTAAACAGAGCTCAGCTGAGCCAGGAGAGTCAAAGGAACTCCTCCCGGGAGCACCCACAAGGGTTTCGGCCAGGGCCACAACACTTACTAATTAACCAGGTTCACTAAATACTTTCAGTAATTGGACTTCCAAGCTTCTTTATTCCAAGGACTGTCTAAGTCCTTATGACTAAAAAAGGAGATTTGAAGGTCACTGGTTGAGATCACTGAGTCTCAAATTTTAAGTAAGCATCAGAATCATCTAGAGAGCTTGTCAAAATACAGGTTCTAACTCAGAAAGTCCAGGGTGGGCCCGGCGAATGTAAGTCTGACAAGCTGCTGGGTGATGTCGGGCTACTTATCTATGGACCACACTGAAGGAGCCAGTACTGGCCTGGACAACATCACAAGTTCTGTCTTATTCAGATGTTTTAATCAGCTAAGCTTACATTTCCATAGACAAGACACATGCAAAATATTCACAGAGTGGCATTTAACAATCAATTAGCAGAAAACACTGCATCTCCTCCCCTTCCTTCAAGCTTTGCATATGTAGGTTCTTCTTTGTTTTTAAACCCGAATTAGTTAAGTACAAATTTAGGTTGCAATTTCATTGAAGATAGTCTTCCAATCTGAGTCTCATGTAAGAGGGAGAGAGGCAAAAATACAAACCAAAATAAGGTATACAGGACTTCATAAGTTTTTTGAACAATGCAAGAACCAATATATGTGATTTCATTTGTGAAAGTTTCTATCTTCCCATTAACTGAAAGATAATATCCTTATGAAAGAAATGTTCTCTGATTAAAAAAATCATTGATATAAAATATTATACATTATATCTTATAGCAGTCAGTGATCCTAAATGTTTGAAAAATTGCAGCACCTTAAAAAAAAAATCTCATGTAGAGTTTGTAGGTAAACAAACACCTAACATGAGTCTAAAATCTAAAAACAATTAAACTGCCCTACATATCTGTCTAATGAGTACGTCCTTGGCTGACCAACACTGTTCTGATCCCCGTGCTCTCTCTTTAGGTGCATTTAGTGCATTGACCCAGGGCCAGTTGTCCAGGCCTTTGGACAGTTATCCCCTTCAGGAGCGTCCTACATCTGTGCTCTGACCAAAAGAGTGTCACTCTCTCAAATTAAACTCATGTCTCAATTTTTGGTACATATCACTGTAGCCCCAAGCTCCAAAAGCAGATAATTTTGGCAGCTTGGGATGGTCCCTAGAGCAGATGTGAGGCTGCAGGGGAAAGGGCAGGCGGGAGGCAAGAGAGTATGTCTAAGTGAACCCAGTAGGTAGCTGAGACTAGCTTTGCGTGTAGGCACAAAGAAGTGAAATTGAAACTCAGTCACTCAATGGTTGGAAAGCAGACTCAAAAACTTACACATACAGAAGCCATATTATACATGAGGAAGCCATCCAAGATGGTGTCTCAGAAAGATGCAACCATTAGAGAAGCAGCTCAGGTTTTATTCCGAGGAATACAGGGCCTGGCCCAGAGGCAGCCTCATAAGGGTGGGGGCAAGAGTGGAACTCACTCTAACAAGCAGAATGAGGTACTTATTGAAAAAGTACAACCCATGAGAATACGGGGTTGAGAGCCCAACCCCATATACCTAGTTGTCAAATGAGCAATACTCACACACTTTCAGGGATGAGCGTTCCTAGCTTTGGTGGCTTCAGCATTTCTTCTAAAGATTAAGGTGTTTTAAGAAGATCCTCCTGCGGAAGGATTTCTCTCAGTCCTTAAAATTTTCAAGACCACACTTGATTGGTAAAAGATGGGGTTTCCTACAAAATGCCACATGACTCCAGTTACTATTCTTTCCCTCCTCTCATCAGTGACCACATGAAAGAGCAGATGGGTGACAGATGGTTGTCCACAAGGGGGACAAGATGGACTACCAGAGTTCCAAAAATTGATGCTGAAATTATTTAATAGGTATATTTATTTCTATAAACCCTATTTATTCATTGTGATTGACTGTATCCATTATGTGAGATATGTTTGTCTCTCTAACCTTCACCTTACATTTCTCTCCCATCCAGCCCTTTCTCTACCCCACCCTAAGTGCTAATGCAAGGATTTATATAGTGGGCATTCGCTAAATGGTGACTAACTACCAAAATCATGATTCTTAGACTAATTACATCTCTAAGCATAACTATAAATAATAGGAAAAAAACACAGTTCCACTTAAACAAAAATACATTAACTTCCATATAAATAACAGACATAGAAACATGCTATTGATGTGTAATTGTGAAAGACTACGTCACTCGTACATAGGTGGAGAGAATGATAGCAATGCAAAAATGACTGGACATCTCGATGACATCTAAATTTATCATTCATAGAAAATAGTTAAAAACATCCCACTTAACCTGTGGTTTAGGGATGGACATGCGAACTTCCTGACCAAACATGCCAGTAGTTTTTTGTTTTCTACTTCTATCCTGAAAAACATTATAGGCTTATTCCAGCTCTTAGTGACATATAGTTGGCAACAATCTTTGGTTTCACATAGAGCTCTCCTAGGAAAGGCTAGCATGTAAGCCTGGTCTTTTCATTTCCCCTGGCCCTTCTGATCATAATGCTTTGACTGTTATAAGCCAACAGCTAGCCCTTGTGTATCATCTTGCAAAAGCACTTTGAGGGCTTAACAGACACCGGCTTACCAAGTCTTTACAAATGGACTCAGGGATGTCGGATGATGAAATCATCCAACCAAGTCTTTACATTTAAGTCTCAAATCACATTCTATCACAACTTTGGTACCTCTGCACTATGAATGGCTACTCAGCACAGTGCCAGGAGAATAAGCATTTAACTTGCTGATTAAATACAACGATGGGCATCTATCTCAATATTGTGGATAAAAATTTGCATGAAATAACTGTGAACCCTGATGTGATCCCGCCACCCCTGTGAAATACAGGCCAATATGCCCCAGGATTTGTTGAGCAACTAACCTAAAAGTGCAGCTGTACCAACAGCATTACTTACTCAGATAAGCTGAAACATACATACTGTAGAACATCCCCTGTATTTTTCCAGTGTCAGTATAAGATTGTCTCCCTTTGATTACACTGAAGGTGAAATTCATACTACAGGCACAGTGTGACAAAGTCTGATTGTGCCAGGGGAGGCGAGAAGCAGGCAGCTCTCTGCACTATCATCTTGCTTTATATCTCGGTGGTGAGATTCTATGGTGATTTTAGGAATTTAGCATATATATTTGGGCATATATTAAATTCAAATTGCAGAAAAGATAAAATTTTCATGGCATCCTATAAGTACAAAGATTATTTTCCACGTGGTATAAGTATTCATTTTTCAAAAATACTAAGGTTAAATGTTTCCACATACCAGAATAGACTCTTTGGATATAACTCAACTTTGCAACAGGAGCTGAGCTCTCTTTCACACTCTACCAAAAAAGGGGGAAGAGCAGAGAGGGGGAGGGAGAAGGGGAGGGGGAGGAGGAAGGGGAGGGAGAGGAGGAGAGGGAGAGAGAAAGGGGAAGGGAAAGAGGGAAGGGGGGAGGAAAGGGAGGGGGAGGAGGAGGGAGAGGGAGAACACAAAAGCTTTTTAAAAATGCTATATATATAAATTTGCCACTACAACAATTTAATAACAATTGCTAATAATAGTTCCCTTGCTATTTAAAAGGGTCCTTCAACCCATTCACTATTTAATAATAATATAAAATTTGAAGGAGTCACTGATTATCTTAGTGTTATATACATACCCAGAACACAAATCTGGTCTTGATTCTCCTTTCAACATTGACCTTGAACATCAACCTTGCTGGTGTCTTATCAAAGCATTCTTCACATTCACACAAAATGCATTACCCAGAGGTTAAATAAGAATAATTTTAAGACTACATAGTCTTGTCATCTGAAGCCACCTGTACATGGCCTCTAAATTGATTTCAAACTCCAGAAATTTCCTCCACAAATGAGAATTTTAAAGGGAAGGAACCCTGACAATGACTTTGGGGATGGGACAACGTGTTTATCACTGATCTTGATGACTGCATGACTGGTGGCTGCCTTCCCCATCCTAGGAACACTGTCTCCCGTCCCACCTAGGAGGGAGACAGCAACCCCGCCGTACAGTTGTGAGTCATGAGGAAACCTGATAGTCTTTATTAGCCGAACAAAAACCTTATAACCTGATCCTGCGCTGGGGCCATAAATGCTGCCTGTGCAGCTGAGGCTTTCAGAATGGCTCCCAGAAAAGGGGAGGATTCCCTGGTCTGCTCAAGATCGGTTTACTCCGCAGCTGAGAAAGGGCTCGCTTTGAAATGAGTATACCTTGCTTGGGGGCGCAGGATTTATGCGCCCGCACTTGTGTCCAGGACCATTTTATCGCATGTCCAGAAAACTGAGCAATTGTGGTGATCAGACAGGAGCCTTGCTTCTGAAAACCTAACATCCCCACTAAATGGTGTAGACTATATGAAGATCTGGGCAACTGCGTTTTCTGTCAAGATTTAATAGGTCGCATGTTGTGAATTATACACAGTTTTATATTCACTGAAATCAACTGGTGATCGTTCTATTTCTTCCTGTGCTTGGCTGAAAAGAATAGAGCAGTCTAAGAAAGCTGGGATTTAAATAAAAGATATTAGATCCTTCTGTTCCCAGGCTAAAACAGGGATTAGAATAACACATTTAAATACCTTAATGTTTTTAGCACAAAAAGCATTAATTTGATACTCTGCTTCCTTGAAATGCTTTATTAAGGTCCCCAAGACCCTCTCAGGAGTGTCTGTCTTGCTTGACGTTAACATACATTTATTGTTCTCCGCTGCAAATTTCACTAGTATTTCAAAACAGCGTGCCTGGCCTCCACTGTGGGGAAGGTGGGAATAGGAAACAGAACCGCAGGGTGGGGGGGGCTGAGAAGTGTCTGAGTTTGGACATTTCAGAGCAAGCGTACGGCTCCTTCAGGACCAGGCGTCATGAGCTCACGCACCACTGAAAACACGACAACCACGATGTTTCACAGAATGATTTTTTTTTTTGAGGGCAGTGTCACTGGCCCTCATATGTGGGACCCGAACCAGGGCCGCTGGCTTCCCAAGCCAGCGCTTAACCACCGCGCCACTCGGCCGGCCCACAGAATGATTTTAATTAGAGCTGCCTCTCACCTGTCACCTGTGCCTGGAACAAAGGTCATCTGACCACCGATCCAATAAATAAGCCAACTGTAACTACGCATCCTTTGGAGAAAACGGGGGAGCCTGTACACCTCTGACCTGCACCCCAGTCTTAACTGGAGCAACCAAGAGGCCTAAGAGACATGGAGACAGCAGGGGTCATTACCATGCACACCCACAGCTGGGGACTCAGTGCACACATTAATGCATCTCTTTTTTTTTTTTTTAAATTTGAGAGTGGAATTTGTTGGGTGGGAATGGAGGTGGGTTAGACAAAGTTCTTTCTTCCAAGTAGCATATAACCCTTCTCAAACCGAGAGCCTGTATTTAATAAGTCTTGATCTCAATAGCACGAAATGATAATTCTTTTCTTTTTTATTACCCTATATGCAAAACTGTTTAAACAAAGAGGTGCATATGTCCAAACCCATAGAGTATACAAGTATAAGAGTGAGTTCTGATGTAAACTATGGCCTCTGGGTGAGAATGGCCTATCAGAATGGGTTTACCGATTGTAAGATATGTGCCACTGTGGTGGGGGTGTTGACAATGGGGGAGGCTCTGAATGCATGGGGACTGGGGGTGGGGTGTAAGAGAAATCTCTGTCTCTGCCCCTCAGTTTTCCTGTGAACAGAAAACTTCTAAAAAATTGCGGGGGGCTATTGCGGGAGAAGGGGGCAGAGGTAGCAGCATTCTACCATTCTCAAAATAGAACAGGAAAATGACACCTAAGGATTTTATACATCTGCTAGAGTTACAGAGAGAGGTGGACACACAGACATCAGGCAGAGGGGGCAGGAGGTCCTGATGGTGATGGGACCAGTATGGGCACAGTGATCAACTATATGAGGGTTTGCAAAAAGAGTCAACGTGAGCTCCAAGACACTATATACCTGCAGAACAAATAAATTAAAACAGCCAATTATAATGGTAGCCAACTTAATCTACTGCAAATCTGAATTTGTAACTTGCTTTTCTAATTAAGGTCATCATAACAGTACTTCTTTGGACAAAGGCTAGTGTGAAAGGTAGTTAGCTGTGTACTTTTACGTCCTTAATGAGGCTACGAGCTACCTGGTGTCAGGAATTTGTTTTACTCATCTTGAAATCCCATAGCACTGGACACAATAGGTAACAAACAAATGTTTGTTGCATTATGTTTTTTATGATGTTTTTGAACTTTAAACACAGCTGTCTTTCTCCTCCTTCTTAATTATAATTATTTCAATCTCATAGTCAAGAACACACTTATACTAAATGAATAATGATCACTTTGCAGTTTGGATCAATGAAAGTGAGAGATTAAGAGTATCTGTTCATTACAGCATCTGTTCAGAGAAGCCCAAATCTCACCTTGGAGTCCACCTGTAAGCTATATTTTTCAGCGTAATGAAAACATGGACAGCCATGTGTATCAGGCTACCACCTTTTGTAAATAACAGCCACAAACTAAAAATCAAGTTTGCCCTTTTATGGGGTTTGATAGGTGGGGTTGGTGCTGCCAACACCTGCCACGTTAACCTTGGTTGGCAGCTGCAGCAGACCAGTGAATGAGACCATACGCGAGAAACGCCTATACCGTGTAATTACACCCACTCTGTGTAATTAACCCACCCTGCAGCTGAAAATGGGAGCCATCAACCAAACTGAGCATGAACTAAGGGAATGGGACAGAAGGAGAGGCTAAAGCAGTGTCATAGTAAGTTTCAGTGAACACCCCCCACCTCTGTCTTTTCCATTTACACACACACACGCATAGTATCTCATTAAATTGAATTGGTATATACTATAGATAGAATCTAAAGTAGTAATGTCTTTGGTGTCATAATTTTTTTCAAGCAATATAACAAAAATGACTTATCACTGGCTTAGATGAGAGTGACCCAGTTTCTAAGCAAAGTGACATGTGCCATGCCAGACCTTTGCTTGGGCTCCAGTATATGAGTATAAAGGTGATAAAAACATGCACTGTGCCTAACAAAACTTCTTGGTTTTTCTCTTTTTGTCAATGGCCAACACCCAGAGTTGTACAAGATCCAGAACCAGGTTCTGTGACCTGGGGTCCGAGGTGATAATAACTGACATGTAGGGAAAGCCTTTATGGTCCTATTGGTCGCTAAGAAAACTCCAGCTTTTCTCCACCAGCTTCCCCCATCCCTTTGAGAGTTGGTTTTCTTCCCCCTAAGTTTTTAGGGTGTGCACAGTTAAAGCAGTAGGGAAGGGAGGAAATAACTCAGCTGATGGCCATGTGTGAGCATGGATAAGGGGGACCTGTGGGGAATGCTTCAAGGGAGAGGAACCAAAAGATAGAATGCAAACAGAGTGTAAACAGGATCCTTGCCTCTACTTATCCAGATGTGCAACCTCCATCGCTCTGATTTTTCTCCTCTATGACCAACAATGAGGATCCTAACCTTTCTGAAGCTCTAAAACCTATACCACTTTTAAAACCATATATGGGACACTTGACGAGTTTGTGTGCCTTCCTGGTGCAGGTGCCATGCTAATCTCTGCATTGTTCCAGTTTGTGTACATGCGCTGCCAAAGGGAGCATTGACAAAAACCTGAGACTATAATAACAGCAGGAGCAAGTGCCGGTTTAGCACGTCCTAGGCATTCATCAGGACCTGGGCGGAGCGCCTCCCTTCCACGGGCTACTTGGTCCTCACTGAACTTTGAGAAGTGGGTATTATTCTCACCACCTCATGGGTGACAAAACTAAGCTCAGGAAGATGAACACCATGTGCTGAAGGCCACAGAAACCTAACAAGTGACTGAGACAGGACCTAAACACAGCTGTCCCAGCCCAGGGGTCTGCATGCTCCACCACCTGCTTCTCTCGGCTGCTGTGGAAACGCCCACGTGGAAAGTCTGCTGGGTCATCTGGCCACTCGGCTGGGGCTTGGGACAGCACGCAGGGCAGAGAGCGTCTACTCCCAACACTGTGAGAACCAGCAAAGTCCTTATTCCCTGATTCTCAGCTTTCCGCTTGGAATTCGGGGATGTCACCACTGCCATTTGCCTCACTCAAAAGCTGTGAAGGTGCTAAAGGTGGATAAATGCTGAGAGTGGATAAGCATTTTGAAAGGTAGGGGGGAAAAAAATTTAAAAAGCATATCTCAGTTTCTTCCCGACTCTTGGATTAAATGCCAAGCACTCTCATCACTTCTCCACTGAGGATATTATCCGGGGTCTGAGCTAGTCCTGGCTGGTAATGGTCTCCCATGAGTTCCTGGCTCAGGACCTCTTGGGATATTCAGGATAAAAATGAGAAGAAAACAGGCAGAGAAGACAAATTTGGCTGATATGGCCCTGTTGCCTTTATCATCTCTTCTCCTAACGTCCTGTATTGAATTATTTCCATGCATCATTTTATATAGACTTTCTATACATATCAACGCATTAAATTAGGTAATATATTCATACCCACTGAATGTAAATATATGTAAACACACACAAGAGTGTCAGTTCTTGCAGGGTAAAGATTATGTTTCCAGTTTTTAACTGTCCATATATCTGACACAATGCTTGGCATACAAGGGCTACTGTTAATTTTACCTCCGTGAATCAGAGTGCAGAATACATGGGAGCAGTTCTGACAAATGCTAGGAGGGATATGGCACGCATGGAGGTTTGGAGCACAGAACACGTGAGGAACAAAGAAAGAACTTGTCATTGTGAGCACACCTCCCTCGGTGGTTTGTCCCTGAGTGAAGAAGATGGGAGCTAACATGAGGAAAGCCTGCCTCTGAAGTCAGAACTATAATAATATCAGAGATTTTCTTGAATGATTAGAACTGTACAATTAGCCCCATGTGTCCTCATGCCCTAGAACAACGTCTGCTGTGAACTAGAATAATTACAAACATGAAAAACATGCAGCCATCACAAGCATGACCTCTTCCTCAAGCAACATCAGATATGGGAAAGTGATTCTTTTTTCATTCGTGTGTTGCCAATAGATTTTCTTCTTACTTTTGTCTCCAAAAGCAAATCTAAATGGCCGATATCCCACTCAGGTGCCATTAATACAAGGGGAAGTCTATCATCAGTTTTACTCTTTCTATAGCAAATGTAGATAAATTGATATAAAACAAATTTCAAAAAACCTGCCTAACTATATGAAATGACACCAGACAATGAAAAAGCAAAATGGAACTACCCACTCCAACAGTTATAACCATTTTCAGTGAGCCTAAGATACTAAAGAAATCTGTAATTTTCTCTTATATCGCAGATCATCTATTCCTATAATAAAAATAAAAATCTAAAAAGTACTTTATCTCTGAAATGATAGTGAAACATTACGATGAGAAATTAAAATTTGAATTTGTTCTTTTTACGTGACCTGAACAATTTTAAGAGCTAAGACCTTTCTGCCTTCTTTTTGACACCAGACAATTCTTATTTATGTGGGGCTTTATTTGAGCTACAAACCTCCAAGTGAAGCTCTTCTAAAATTGAAGGCATTCATTTGTAGTCAAAGGAAAAGATTTTTCAACATTTTTGAAAAGATCATTTTGATTGGTTTCCAAGAAGTGAGCTGCAGCCCATTAAGTCATATTAGTAAAAGCTCCAAAAAAAAAAAAAAAAAATTACCTAAGGTTTTTTCCCATTCGAAATATTTAAAAGTGCAAGTTTTCCTAAGAAGCAAACAGAAGGCCATTGCTCCCTGGAAAGATAATGGTTGATGGGTCTGGGCAGTGTGGTAATTGAGGCCTTTCTGTTTGACTGGCCCACTGACATTTCTGAGCCACAGCAAATCAGCTGCTAGGGCCAGTGAGTTTAATAAGGCACTGATATTCGCTGTCAGCTTTCTTTGTATATTTGGGGACTTTTTATCAGCATACTATGAAATTTAGGTAATTAGCAGAACAAAAAAAAATATATTAAATAATCCAGCCTTGCAGACTGTAGCAAACTGGTCAACCAGTATAAATGCATGGGGCAGTTAAATTAGGTTGGGAGAGAGAGAGCTGAGTGCCTCTGATGTGCTGCAGTGATAAGACTGGCTCTCAGTGCTGAGTCATCGGTATCTGCTGTGTGCCTAGCAGCTCTTGGGGCAAGTCACACAAACATGGTGCTAAGTGAAAGGGGACCAATTTCTTTCCAAGTCCTTGACTGAAGGGAAGAGAGAAAACCATACACGGATGTTGGCTTAATGCCCTTTAATGGTAATTAGGAAATAGCCATTTTCTATTTCTTCCAGATGGTATACTAAGGAAATAGACTTCTCATTAAAGCCGGGGGCTAAGTTTGGACACAGGTGGCGTTGCTCTTCGGTGCGCTCATTGGCTCACTAAGCACAGGGGAAATGGAGACCGTCACACAGGCAGGGAGATGGTTTACTCCGGAGCGATACCCCATGGAGCTGATGGGGCTACCAGGCCTCATGAGAGAAAAACGGACACAACATCACAGCCATGGAGAGGCCATCTCTCCCTGCTGAGATCCCCCCATGAAGGCCAGCCCTGCAGCCACTGTTTCAGCATAACCCCAGTGTTCACCTCCATACCTGGCACATGGTGGGTACACAGATAAGAACATTTGTGGACTGACCTACCGCACTACCAAACTTACAGCTACACATTGCCCTGGTCTGTAAAGAAGGCAGAGCGCTGTATTCATTAACGGGAAGGGGAAGTGAATAACCACACACCCAGAATGTCTGGCCAACATTCATTCATGTGAGTCAATACTGAGCTGGGCGTGCAATAAGCTAGAAACAGGTTTTTAAATGTGTACAGGTTGAGATGAAGGGGCAGCTGAGGGACCACACACTGTGAGAGCTATCATGCAAGTGGGGGGCTCCCAGCATGTGTCAGCCAGATCTGTTTGTGACACCACCCCCGATTTACCTGCTGTTTCAGCTCATCCAGTGTTCTTGTACATACTGTGGCCGGTCGGGCCAACATTTTTCTGCACAGTGGTGCCCCACGTCCACTATTCCACCCAGCCTGCAAGGTCCCCTCTCTAAGCAAATAAGTTTAAGGCCCAGCCTGGTGAAGAGTACCATGCGGGAAGGGGTCCAAAGATACCCCAGTGACCCAGACCCCATCCCTGCCCCCACTACTCCACACTCCAATATGAGAGATACCCCTCCAGCCAGGTGGAAAGTGCAGACTGCCAGAACATAACAGTTCAGCCAAAGACACAGTGACCAGAGAGACTGGTGAGTAACGAGCAGAAGAGGTAGAAAAAAATCATAGAAGCCTTTCTCTGAGCTAGTTCTGAAAGAATGGACAGAGATGGTGGCCCAAACTGACAACAGAGCAGTTCAGGGGAAGGAAGAGTTTGAGCACATTTGGCAAAGATGGAATGAACTAAAACTACATAATGTTGATGTGTGGGTCAACAGGCATCCTAATACACTACCGATGGATACATATATGTACCAGGGTGCCGAAAAAAATGTATACACATTTTAAGAGATGTTAAGACTTTGGTCATTGTTGCTCAAGCAGTAGTTCACTGTGATCAGAAGTGTCTGTACGCTGATGGGAACCACTTTGAGCATTTCTTGTAATTGCAGAAGTCAAACATGACTTGTATTCATCTTTTGTTATCAGTATATATTGAGTATTATAATTTTAATACAGTTTTCCTTTCTTAAAATGTGTATATATGTGTTTGGCACCCTCTGTATATAAAACTATACATAATTTCTGAACAGGCAACCTCACTCCAGGAATTTTGCATAAGCTTGTAAACAGATAAGCAGAGACGGTCCCAGGCAATGCTGCAGATCTAAAATGCGCCTGCTTGGAATGCGGCCATGTGCTACCTACAATGCTGAAGGAAGACCGCCAGTGGTACCACTGCACGTACTAGACAGACACGTACACACACATACACACAGAGGTAAAACTTCCAGAGAAACACCTTAGAAAGCAGTTATGTCTGAATAGAAAAAAGTCAGGTGTATTATGCCTCCATTTTGTTCTCTCTGTTTCACATTGTTAACATGTATTACTTTGGTAATGAACAAGCAAGTAAGTTCTTAAAAACAAAGGCTGATTAAACATCCTTCCAGACCTTGCTAGATCACAAGATTCTTTTGAAAGCTTTTTATGACTACAGCTGCCTTAGATTGTAGCAGTTTGAGTCACTACATTATACGATGTTTATAGTCTCACATAGATACGTCTGAGCTTTCCAAATACAAAGCGTATATATAAAAAAAAAAAAAAGTCCTCCAAAACACAATGCTGACATTCCTTTGCACTCCGCCTCTATCCCTCATTGTCGTCACAATTTCTTACAGATAAGTCTCAGGCTCATTCAACATCTATGGATGAGGCTGAATTCTAAATAAGCCAAGGATGTAGGAGGTTTCCTTAGTTACCTTTAAACAACCACAGAGGAGGTTGTAGGAGAATGAGGAAACCTACCAAATAAATCACATTTACACAGTAAGCTAGATCTCACCAGACAAAGGTGGCATTTGTACCCCAAAGACAGCAGAGCTGGGTGCGAGCTCACCATCGCCCTGACAGCTAATGGTCCTGGAGCCCTCTACCAGTCTTCCAATACAAACTGTCCCTGACTTGCGACCGTCAGACTCATGACTTTTCGACTTTACGATGGTGCAAAAGCCATATGCATTCAGTAGAAACTGTACTTCAAATTTTGAATTTCAATCTTTTCCTGGGCCAGCGATATTTGCTGTGATACTCTTGTGATGCTGGACAGCGGCAGTGAGCCACATATCCCAGTCAAACACGTGACCATGAGAGTGAACAACTGATACTCTACGGTGTATTAACAAGTTAGGAGATTCAGCCCAACTGTGGGCTCATGGAAGTGTCCTGAACACGTTTAAGGTAGGCGATGCTGAGCTATGATGTTCGATAGGTTAGGTGTAATAAGTGCATTTTGGACATAAGACATTTTCAATTTACAATGGATGCAACTCCATCATAAGTTGAGGACTAGTACTGTGTTATAGTAAAAAAACAAAAACAAAAAACTACTCATTCAATTTTAGACCCAGGACAAATCAAACAACAGATTCACAGGCTTTAAAATAAAAAGGTTGCTACTATGGTAGTTTACTGAACAATCAACGAAATCCCAAAAAGATTTCTATTTTTTTTTCCAAGCAATTCTTTCAAAATAGAAATTTTACATATATGAGTGGGGGCCCTTTACATGTGAATATTTTAAAAATAAACATAGATGTCAATGATCAGAAACTAATAAGACAAGTGATAGTTATCTTCAGTAATTCATTCTGCTCAGTAGTGATCAGAACATCCTGTTTGAATTTCCTTTTTATTTTAAGAGAAAATCTGAACAAACACAATGGGTTTGCTGCCTTCCACTTCTGTGATTCGCTGCAGTCTTGCTCTGCTCATGGGCCAATCTGCCTGCTAACTCTTTCTTAAATGCCTCAGTGGTCCCCTCCAGGAACAAGCCTAAGCTGGTAGATCACCATTCAAGAGTCTTCCTGCTCAATTTTTTGGAGGCAATGGTTCTGCTGCTGTCCTGGTGCTGTCCTGCTGTGGTGATGGTTTCATGCATGTTCGCATACATTGAAACTCATCAAATTGTACACATTAAATATGTGCAGTTTTTGTATATCAATTATACTTCAACAAAACTGTTAAAAATGAATAACAGTCTGTTTGTTTGTTTATTTTGTTTTTTAGATTCCACATATAAGTGAAATTGTATGGTATTTGTCTTTGTCTGACTTATTTCACTTAGCATAATACCCTCTAGGTCAATCTATGTTGTTGCAAATGGTAAGATTTCATTCTTTTTCATGGCTGAGTAATATTTCATTATGTATATATGTACCATCTCATCTTTACCCAATCATCTATTGATGGACACTTAGGTTGCTTCCATATCTTGGCTATTGCAAATAATGTCACAATGATAACTATCTATGGTTTCAGATGGGTACTACACTTATTGGGGTCATCACTTTGTAAGGTATAAAAATGTCTAATCACTATGTTGTACACCTGAAACTAATATGTCAACTGTAACTGAAAAATAAATTTGAATACACACACACACACACACACACACACACACACACACACGGTGCCAAAACAAATGTATACACATTTTAAGAAAGGATAAAAAACTGTATTAAAATTACACTGATGGTAACCACTTTGAGCACCTCTTGCAATTGCAGAGGTGACTTGTATTCATCTTTTGTTATCAGTATATATATATATTTATATTCAATATATATTAAATATGTATTATTATATATTAATCATTATATATTAATATAATATCTAATATTAGATATTAAATATATATTTTTATATTTATATATATTTAAATTGGGGAATTGGGGGAGGGGAACAGTGTTGGGCAATTGGGGGAGGGGCCAGCCAAGTTGTTCAATCTTAATTATGGAGGGTGCCAGTTGCGATCTGGCTGCCTGTCGGCAGCTCGTTGCCTCTAAGCTCAAGGTGCTGTGTTCAATGTTAGATGCATGTGGGGGTAGCCACCATCCCATATGGGAGTCAAAGCAGCAGCTTATGGTTAAGAGCACATGCTCTATTCACTGAGCCATCCAGGCAGCAGCTCAGCTCAAGGTGCTGAGTCAGTCTTAGTTGTGGGTGGGCGTGGCTCACCATTGAACAGGCAGTCTTGTTGTTAGGAGCATGTGCTCTCACCAGCTGAGCCATCCTGCCACCTGTTGGCAGCTCAGTGGCAGCTCAGCTTGGGCACAGCATCACTGGCCCATGTGGGAATCGAACTGGCGGCCCTGTTGCTCAGAGCTCGTGCTCTTAAGCTAACTCCTAACCAACTGAACCACTTGGCTGGCCTATTAGTATATATATATTCAGTACTACAATTTTAATACAGTTTTTTCCTTTCTTAAAATGTGCATACATTTTTTTTTGGCACCGTGTGTGTGTGTATGTGTGTGTGTGTGTGTGTGTGTGTATCTGTTTTAGTCCACCCACATTCCTGCTCCCTTGCTGTTTTTCCTGATAAAATCTTCTCCTTCAACACCCCTGCATCCTGTCTCCCATCAGTGACCATCTGTCTACTCCATTCTGAAAACACCTCGGCCTTAGAGAGGTCTCCTCTGATGCTTCCCCCCATCTCAGGCCCTCCTGCCATGCCCCAGCCTAACCTAGCCATCCGCCCCTACATTCCCGCCTATCCCCTGGCAAACCTCACTCAGAATACTAACCCATCACCCCAAAATGACCAGTTATGTGTCTGTCATCTTTGTAGGACTAATTCCTGGAAGGCAACAACTATTTTCTTATGTATCCTCATTGCCTAGTACAGTGCTTGGTACCAAGAGTGTCAATAATAATAAAAGTGTCAACTTTTATCTAATGGAAGAAAAAAAACAAACCCAAGGACCCACAATTTCATGTTAATAAAAACTATTCTTAGGGCCGGCAAGTGGCTTAGTTGGTAAAGAGCTCGCTCAAGTGTGCGAGTTGAGTTCTGAGCAACAGCAGTTCGATGCCCAGCCCGAGCTGAGCCACCAAGCTGCCAACAGGTGGCAGGATGGCTCAGCTAAAAACAAAAAACAAAAGAATCTTTGGCCAGCCAAGTGGCTCAGTTGGTTAAGAGCTCGCTCAAGAGTGCGAGCTGAACTCTGAGCAACAGCAGTTCAATGCCCAGCCTGAGCTGAGCTGCCACTGAGCTACCAACAAATAGCAGGATGGCTCAGCTAAAAAAAAAACAAAAACCAAAAAACTATTCTTATAGCATATCTCAATTTGTGTTACAACTTCATTGACCTCTAATGACAAACATTGGCTGGTTACCACACATATTTTAGCTTGCAAACTTCATAAAAGTGTTGGCATAGGACCAAACTGGGTTCCCTCATTTTGATCTCATGTCTTGCTAGTGAAATGCCTATGGTATGTATATGCAGTGATAATGGTGGGGGTGGCTCTTCACAAATCCTAAAAACATTAAAATAAGAAGAGAAAAAACAATGTGAAAAGTCTAAAACCCACACCAGAATAACTGCTGATACAAACAGGCCCCTCCTAAATGTAGGCGGCCACAAGTAATGGCTCAGCTCAAAGCAGCCGCACTGATAGTGTTTACTCTCCATTTTGGGGCTTAAAAGCGTTTTAGTTGATGAACAGTCCCCAAAGCAGGAACATTTAAACGCATGCCCAGCAGAGCAGTAACTTCTTTTGATTAATTTACCAGCACTGAAAGCACAAGAAAGAGATCAAACCGCGTTCTGTCCCGAACAATTAAACAAGCAGCCGGTATATGTCAGGATGAAAGCTGGATGGGGTCGAATGAAAAAGCAACAAATATCATACATTGATTAATGCTTATAGGATTTTTTCCCCTTAAATGTCATAACATTTCATTCAATAGTCGAACCAAAGAGTTTATATAACATTTAAAATGGAAAAAATTTCCAAATGCTTAAGAAAATTCAGATGGGTAGTAGCGTAATGAGGAGAAAAATCAGGTCAGTTCTAAAGAAACTTCAAAACAGTTTGGCAGAACTCTGACCAGTTTGTTGAAAGATCTTGAACTTGAAATAGCACAGGGGAAAATCTTATCACCTCCTTTCACTGAAAAATAATTTTTCTACTATGACTGAAATTTTCTTCACTGAAACTCTTTAGCTCATTCAGTGTCCAATACTATCGATATATAATGTTTTAAGAACACAGAGCTGAAACACATATAGTAGAAATATATCTTTATTTATTTTTTTAAATTAGAATTTAAACCAAACTAATTGCCAAATCAGAATGAACTACTTATATATTAGTAATTAATGTTCATAGATTTTTCTGAATGATTAGCTGAATTCACTTTTTAATACCCAATGAATCTCTTCACAATAAAACAAAACTAATTTATATACTTGTAGAAAAATATCTGCACAAAGGCAGCTAAAAATGCCAGCTTACTGAAAAGTCAAAGTTAGCTCATTTTATCTTCCCTAGGAACATTTCCCAGGTAGTTCAATATTATTTTCAGAAGTTTACTGGTGTGTTTTGGGGCTGCTCACTACTACTCTTTCCTAACCTGTAAAATGGGGATAATGATGCACGCCTTGGAGGGCTTTAAGATTAAATGAAATAATGGACATAAAGCACAAGTCTTTCAACTCCATCCCTCCACACACACTCTCTACCGGCCTAATCTAGATGACTGCAGAGCACTCTGTCTACTCAGAATGCCTCCCCACACAGCTCCTCCCCTCTCATGCTTGGGCCTCACCTCCTCTGTCTTCCCACAGATCTCACTGTATTTTAGGGGCTCCTTCACAAGCAACCTTAAGGGTAGAGATTGTTCTGCAAGGTTCTCTGGTATGTGGAAGACATTACTGTACTACTTCTGCCAAAAAATGAAAATGGAATCCCTTTATATTTTTAAACTCTTATGTGGAAAGACCACAAAAATTTGGGAATGCAAACCTGAAAATGGACTCTTCTACTGACCTTCCCACATTCTGTCCCTCCAATGAAGATGTCTGAGCCCAAAGAGCATAGGCATATGGGGTGCTCTCCCGTCCAAGCACTCTGGCCCAACTGGGCTCTAATCCTTTATTACTACAAAAGGATAAAATCAATGGATTGTAGGTGAGGTGGATGTAAGTTTCTACTGAGCCCTATTTCTGATTTCTTAAATGTATACAGAAAGATTTAAAAAAACTTGCTATTCTAAATCTTTTCAAAGATGGTGACATTCTCCGTCATTAAAAAATAATTTAAGAACACTTGGGTGAGATCAGGAAATGCAAGGAAAAAGGGTCTCATTTTCAGAGGAAGCAGAGGAACAGAGTGAAGAGGGCCCTTGCTGGGCCCCAGGATTCCCCCAAATGGAACTAAACACATTCTACACAAGAGTCTCTGGTCATAAGGGTAGTTTGAATTCAAACACAGAAAAGTTAGAGATGACACCACCATGTTTAAAAATATAATAAAATTTGGGCCGACCAAGTGACTTTTGGGCCGACCAAGTTGGTAAAGAGCTCGCTCAAGAGTGTGAGCTGAGCTCTGAGCAACAGCAGTTCGATGCCCAGCCTGAGCTGAGCTGCCAACAGGTGTCAGGATGGCTCAGCTAAATAAATAAATAAATAAATAAATAAATAAATAAATAAATAAATAAATAAATTTAAAAATACCCATGAGTTTTTCCACACTGAGTTTGACTCCCACTCTGACCTGCTTATACAGTTCAGTCTTAAATGCACTTCTCACTAAACACTCTTCATCTAGAATTGTCTGATTTTCAGCTATGGATGGAGTGCTTTGCTGCTTTGTTGGTGTTGCTGAGGCACATACAATGTATGTCTTGGGAAGGGGATGTGCTGGCCAAGTTTCCTGTCAGTACCCAGTCATTGGATCTCCAACAAATGAGCAGGGAACATAATAGACTCAACTTGGGTTCATTTTTTTCTAACGAGCGTGCAGTTTCACAAATATTTGAGCACCTATAATATACAAAGTGACCTCAAATATTTTCCCACAAAGAGGCCATTTTATGTACAAAAAGGACCATTAAAAGGGCTTCCAAGTTCAAATTCTTCTAACAGCTTCACTCTAAGAAACTTTATTTGCCTATGTGCTGGAGTCACTCTTCTCATTTCCCAAGTCAACAACCAAGGAGATACACATGCCATGTTGTCCATCCTACTTGACGCTCATGTCGGTGTACAAATTCCTACAGCCTGAATGCTCTGAACAAGTCTTCCTTGTTCTCAGTGGAATTTTTGTTTGTTTTTAGATTTTTAATGTTGAGTTGGCTTTATCATTAGTTCACTGAGAATTACACCTAAGCATGCCAATTTCAGGTGGAAAAATGAGTGATGTGAATTACATTACCTAGATTTCTAAGTCTTTTCTGAAAAGCATTATTGACAATGGGGAATCTCTTGGGTACTGAATAGCATTTTAACAAAGGCTCACAGCAGAAAATGAGAAGTCAGTCCCCAAAAGTATCCAGAGTGTGGTGAAAACAACATAGGGTAGCACCATGGTAGGATTTGATCAGCTTCATGCTTAGCATCCTGTCAAACCCAGGGAGCTCTATTCCTATTCCATTTCTCTTTTACTAAAATATCCTCTGGATCACTAAAACAATATTGCATTCTTAGGAAATTGGACTAGAGGATGAAATTTAGGTGTTTTTGTTTGTTTGCTTTAAAACATTATTATTTTTAAAAAACATTATAAGTTCTACTAGCATTAGAAATTGATACTGGCACTTATTTCATTCCTGTAACCACTGTCATTCCTTAAATATCACCCTATGTTTCTATCAACCATATCTTGGCTAAATTCATATTTACTCTCCATGTAAACATTCCAGTGCCTCTCCAGTCAGCAGGAGAATTCCATGCTCAGTCACAGAGCAGGATATAGAGTCCAGAGCATTGAGGGACTTAGAACAAGCCAATGACACATTCTGAATCCTCATGACATTATCCTGAACATGATGCCAGGTCAAGTGCAAGCATCTCATGTCCCGTGTGTGGAACCAAAACAAGACACAAATAAAGTTCATTGTACAACTGACTTTGAATTCTAGGCTGGGTCCCCTGTCACCAAGCATGTCACTTCCCATTGACATCAGTTGGCTTGCAGTATAATGCACATGGCTTGTCACATTACCTGATGAAGACAAGTGGAAAGGTGAGCTATACACCATCAGCACTTCCACCTAATCCCTAAAATTCTGAAACCAAGTCAGAAGAGGTGGATGTGCTCCAGGGTTCTCCAACACACTCCCCTTAACCATGTGACACAACCATTAATCACTGCTGTTTTATCCAAAGGTGTTAACTTCTCCTCCCCCGAGTTTACAGAGAGACATTTGACCCATAACATTGTGTCAGTTTAAGGGATTCAGTGTGTTGATTTGAAACAGTGATATATTTCAAAATGATCACCATCAGAATGTTGGTTAGCACTCACATCACACCACATAGTTATCAATTCGTTTTTGTGGAGAGAACCTTTAAGATCCATTTTTGCAACTTTCTAGTACATAATACAGTATTAGTAACTATGATCACCACAGCATATATCAGATCCCAGAATTTATTCATCTTATAACTGCAGTTTTGTGCACTCTGATGAAGCCCCCATCCCCTGGAAACCTCCATTTTAGACTGTGTTTCTTCTATGAGTTTGGCTTTTTTAGATTCCATATGTAAGTAATATCATACAGTATTTGTCCTTCTCTGACTTATAATTTCCCTTTTATTATCTGCAGGACATAGGGTCAGATCCTCTGAAACATATCTAAAGTCCTTTCCTCTGAAAATACAACCTGTGTCTAATTAGTAAAGATAAGAGAACCCCAGTATTTCTCTCTGGATGAACACACTTTAATATCACAGCATGCCTCGTAACGAGCTTTTGCTTACAAACACTGTCTGACGCAGGTTACTCTCACCACAGTGGCTTTTTTTTGAGATTTCTAGCCAAGATCACATAAGAAGGACATAGCTGAGCTAGGATCCATAGTGCCATCTTGATTCTCAATCTAATAATCAGCCTGTTTTTAATTCCTAATTATTAATATCACTGATGCAACTGAAATGAATTCACAATCTCTAAATAAGGAACCATGTGGATAAAAATTAAGTTCTCCCCTACCCCATCTTAATCATTTCAAAAGAGGTAAGGAAAGTGCATTCAAAATGAAATGTCCAAAAACACATATAGCTTCCATTTCCCAGTAGCATCTCTGATCCTATAAAACTGTATATTTGGGTAGTGGGAGCCTCATGGAGGGTAACATACACACGTACGGGAGGGAGGAAAGAGCAAGCAAGAGGGTAAACACAAGTATCATTCATAAAACAAGAGAATGAAGAAAAAATATAGTTTCGGGTTTAAATAAAATATACTGCATTCATATTGGTTCATAAAAGCTGAAAAACTAAAAAGACTTGGGTAACTGTCTAAGAAAATTCACACTTAGGGCAAATAAATTTCATTCTCTTCTCTCTTGCAAGATCAAGGCACATATTAGGTGTTAGTTTATATAAATTACTAAACCTCAATAGAAGATAATTAATGGCTTTAAACATTTCTCCTATACTCAAAGACAGTATATACTTTTTCTTCCATAAGTAATGGATGTAGTCACAGGATTACCTTACATCCTAAAACATTTCAAAATACTTTACTTCTAACCTGAAATACTCTTTCCAAGGACATTCCATCAATAAATTAATCAACTGTTAACTGATAGTATGTATGTTCCTCAGAGGACCTTCACCTCATTCGTCAATATAGGTTTTCATAAGTAATTAGTATTCTTGCTAAGGTTACGAGAAACTCAGCAACAGGTGAAGTAGATGAAATTGATCAACTTGTTGAAAGCTTTAGAACAAATCACTGTAGAACTCTTTCAATGGTGCTGCTCGACACCTCAGGACACATTTGTCTAATATTTCTTTAAGCTTTTCCAATCCAACATATGCCAGAACCTAATGCAACATCGACCATTACAAATGAAAAATGTGACTGGTAAATTCCATATGCAAAAGTGAAGCTATGTTCCCAGATACTGTGACCACCCAGTGTGGGAGCCATTCCGCTTACCTCCTCCATGCCCTCAAGCGTATTCTTCATGCTTCCTTCCCTGTGACCAGGCCATCCACCACTCTGCCAGAATTCTGCAAGAATTTCTCCTTCATGATACCATCTCCCTTATACTCATTTCCTAGGGCTGCCATAGCAAAGTGCCATAAACTGGGGGGCTTAAGTAATGGACACTCACTGTCTCACATTCTGGAGACGACAAGTCTGAGATCAAGGGGCTGGCGGGTCCCTCCTGGGCTGTGAAGGGGAATCTGTGCCAGGCCTGTCTCCTGGCTTCTGGTAGTTTCTGGCGATCTCTGGCGTTCTGGTCTTGTAGAAGCATCACCCCAATGTCTGCCTTTATAGTCACATGGTGTTCCCCCTGTGTTCATGTCTGTGTCCATATTTCCTCTTTATGTCAAGACATTAGTCATATGGGATTAGGGCCCACCCTAATGACCTCGTCTTAACTAGTTACATCTGAAAGGACCCTGTTTCCAATTAAGGTTGCATTCTGAGGTACTGGGGGTTAGGGCTTCAACATAAGAATTTGGGGGGACACAATTCAACCCATAACACCACTGTACCTTCCACCTCTTCAAAAATCCTCCATCTCCCAAACACCCAGTCTCCCCCAGGAAGGACTTGCTAGAAGAGTGCCTCCACCCTGTGTGTACTACACACTGTCCCACATTCCATGTCCTTAAGACTGAAAGGGGCAGTGGGGGCCTTCTCCTACACCTCCGAAGGCCATTTTTAAACACTGCTTCCTCCGTTTACACTCAAATCCCTGGTTAGGAGTTTGGATGCACAGTTCTCAAAACACGAGATCCAAAAGATTCTACCAATAGAAAGAGAGTGGCGGGGTGGGATTCAAATAAGTCAAATGTGTTTGGAAAGCACAGTGCACTCTATATTCCCCTTCAGAAATTTTAAAATAAACTGTGCCAATAAGTGAGACCCTAACAGTGCTGAAGAGGAGGGAGAAAATATTTTGAGAAGCACAGGGCCTCTGTTTCTAATTAGCCCCGAACTGTCATAACACTTTCTTGTGATGAAACATATGTGTGTCCCTATCTGTTGGCTGCTTTAGACACTGGTCTTTGCTGCCATTACCTCATCTTACTGTATATACCTCATGTGCACATGGAGGAATTTGACCCTTAGAAATGCCTGTAAGCAAGGCTGCTTGCTGAGGTTTCCATCAATGAACACCTCCACCTCATGAAGGTCTATAGGGTATGAGAAGGTGGGCATCCGCCCTCAGGTGTCCTGAACTCAGGCCCATACATCTCCAGGCCTTGTCAAAGCTCATGCATCGAAAGGGGGCAGACCCAGCCTCAGGGTACAATTCTCCCAATTCTGGTTCCATGGCCCTCCCGCAAATGCCATGACATTGAGTCTTCATTTGGTAAAGTTGCATTTTAGTTGAAGATCAGTAATTCAACGTTCCTAAGCTTTTAACGTAAGAACTAAAATATTGCTGGAGTATGTGCTTCAGCTAGTATAGGGACACTTCTATTCTGGATACTCTACTCATTAACTGCTGATTACTATCAAGGGCGATAATTCCAATATTGAAAGAAACTAAGCAGCAATTGGATTTCAACCTCACACATTGTCAGCACCCTTAGAATGTTACATTTATATTCATATCAAAATTTCCATGATTTCTCAGGATCGGTTGATTTTTAAACTAATTTTTCAGACAGTCTGTCCTATAAAACCAAAATATGAGAACTTATAACTGTTCTTAAAAATAATTATTTTCACATGTAGTTCTTAAAAGCCATATTGTTTTTAAGTGTCTGATTATTAAAATAGCTTTATTTACTGTAGCTATACTTAAGAAAGGTGAACAAGCACAGTCTTAAGAGATTCTGACATTTTTCAGCCTCCTGGGATAAAATGCTACAGGTCTACACAACGTAATTACTTGACATTTCATATCAATCACTAACACATCCAATTAGCTTACAGACGAACCCAGTGAGACCTAAAAATGTATTTGCACCCTGGAAACTCCCACAGCTGAATATTCCTATAGCCTGTGCAACTCAACAAATGTGGAATTCATTATCTTTCCTGCCAACTCTGACTTTCCTCCTATAATCCCTCTTGTAATGACAATGACAACCCATCCCACCCAGCCAGGATGGTAGAGCCATCTTCAACTTTTCCTTCATTCTTGGATCTTCATTCTGTTGGTTTGCTTCCTAAGTTTCATTTAGGTCCATCTGTTTCGATCTCTCCACTGTCCTGGTCTCAATTCAGACTGTCCTCTTCTCTATCATTACATGTAGTCAGACAATTAAGATTACGAACTTTCTATCATGTAAGTGCATGGTGGAAAGTTCATGAACTTAATTGTCTGAACTTTGGTACTCCCAACCTCCCTAGTGTCACATCTATTTCTACCAGTGACTGCCTTCCGATCTCCTTATCTCTTAAACAGTGAAATTAGGGAAACTAAAGTAAGCACCGCTGGTCAACTTTCTGCAAAATAGGTCCTCTCTTTATTGAGGAGCAATTAGGTCAGTCCCATGTAGTATGTTGCTGGGTCCAATGGATGCTTCCAAGTACTGCTATTCTTTGGCATTTCTGTACACATTTCTCCTGTTCACTTGGATCCTGCATTTTACATTATTTTTCCCCAGTTGTATTAGTGTGCGTTTTCCAAGCTGTATCTCATTTTGTTATTTCCTGCCTATATTTTTAATCTCCTTAAGGTATAATTATAATATTTCTGTCTTTTCAGATTTTTGAGCTCTCCTCTGATTTAGGATCACCTGCCAACATCATTAGCAAGAAGTTTATTCCTCCTTAAATAAAATGGGACCCATTGTACAAGTCCCCATAACATCAAGCTACAAGTGGTAACCCTGTTATTTATGTTACATTTTATTTACTGTCTTCTCACCATTTTCCATCTGTGTGGCTCTTCCCCAAGCCAAGCTGAAGTTATTTTGCAGTGAAACAGGGTCAAAAAGTACTGTGAAAAAATAAAAAGGAAAAGAAAACCACCTTGACACTACATAAGGATGCTCTCGCCTCTCGGTTTACCTAGTTATAGAGTAATCAAGTTCAAGTCCACAGTTTTCACTCTTTAAACCTTTCTGCTCCTGTTCTGTTTCTGTTTCAATACAGTTTGGCTGAGGCAGAGAAAAATTTCTCCTGCAAACAAGAGCATAAGGTCAACCTGCTTCATCTAGGATAAAGAAGGGGGTGGGTGGGGTATGCAGAACGCCTCTGATACACAAGCAGCAACTGCTTCTGGTGCCTTCCAAACGGCCTCACCAAGACGCCTTGGGACTTGTGTCAGCAAGCAGGACCGAGGGTGGAGGGCGGGCACTCCAGGGTTCGTTCTGACCCGGATGGGAGTGTTCGGACATTTGAGAGAAACGCCAGCCAATTTCCTTCCCCTCATCATATTCATGACATGACTATCCTGCTCCCTGACTTCAAAAGAAAGGGAAGAGCTTTTACTCACCTATTGAACACGCCAATCATCGTTCCATCACGCCTCCCTCCTGCTCTCACCAACAGGGTGAGAGAAGTTCACTGGAGATGAGTCCAATTACCAGCTCAATAATTTACACTATTTTTAGACCTTGAATGTTTTACATTTTCATATTTCTTTTCAAACAGGAAGCCAATATTCAGATATCCTGTGCTCAGCAGCTGTGACAGTTGCAGCCTTATCTTGCCACCTCATTAGAAGAAACAAACAACTACAAATCTTGTATTACTTCCAAAAAGTTGTCAGCTTGAAATAAAAGCTGGCAGGGACCCAAATGGCATGCACCCTTGATTCCAGTCTTTTTGCCTGTAGTTCTTACATATGTAAATTGAGAAACTGTTAGCAGAAGCAAGCCAGCTGAAAACAGATGTGTTTAGGGTCCACAGACACATTGGAGGGGCCCCCAGGCCCAGCCCCCTTCCCACCCTTCACCACAAATCCCTTTCTACTTCCTACTCTGTGCTCCCGCCACTGGCCTCCCACCTCCCTCCGATCAGCACACATTTTTATCATTTACTACTGGCTAAGTTCACATGCCCAGCCAGGGCGGTAGACCTCAGAATGAGAAGGCAGGATATAACAAAATTCCACAGCCCTACAACCTTCTTAAAGATTAAACCAGAGCAACTACTAGGAAAAGAGGTGGGGGAGGAAGAGGCAGAGACAAGAAGATCAAACAGGGCAAGACAGACCATCACAGCTGTGTACCAGGGTCTGCGGTCAGTGCCACTCTGGGGGTGAGAAGTCTCCCAGACAGGGGAGTTCAGACTCCTGCCCACCACTTCCTGGGAGGGAGGGGGCCTCTTGGACTCTACCAGGGGGCCGATAAAATGGAAATAACATTTCTGAAATCAGACGGTGATATAAAGATGACACAAGCTGGCATACTTAGTGCTCTGGGCCCAGGGTCAGTCTTCAGACTCAGCAAGTGGTATAGTATTTACAAAATGTGCGATTTGGTCTCTGTTTGTGAAAGTGATGGTTTAAAAATAGGAATAAGAGTCTGTTGTGGATGACTTTTAGATAGGAGGCTTTTACCTGCATACCAGCAGACCAACAGGTAACTAATTCCTCTTGGTCAAACCAGAAAGGAGCCTCTTCACTCGGGACTTGACAAAATAGGGCCCAGGTGGGTATAGTAAAAGATAAAAATAAAAAAAATAAAAATGCACACGAACAGAAGGTACAAATACCTGGGTTTGAGTTTTGGATTGGGCTTGAATAATTTACTTGGCCTTTGTGAGGGTCTGTTTCCTCATATTCAAACTTGGGGTGAAAACCCCTGCCTTCACTTGCTCACCTTCTGTTCACTCTTCAAACTACTTCTGCCTCTACTACACCACAGAAACTTCCCTCTGCCTCAGGGACCCCACAAGCTCATTATCCGACGTCGACTCGCATCCCCAAACACTGAAAACCTCTCCCCATTCTCTCTTGATAGTTGTCTCATCTTTATTTTCTGGTTGGTATTCCTGAGGGCTCTTGGTTGTACATACCTACACAGTATGTTCTCTCATCCACTCCCATGATCAACTACCACTGCCAGGCTGATAAACATTTGGGCTGGGGATCAAAAACCTACAGCCCATGGGTCAAACTCAAACAGTGCCCATTCTTGTAAATAAGTGGATTTGGAACACAGCCACCTTCATGGGCTCACATATGGTCCATGGCTGTTTCTGTGCCGCGTTTTGTTCCAACAGACCCCGGAGCCCAGGATATTTGCTATCTGACCCTTTACAGAAATGTGTGTCAGCCCTTCGTGCAGACTGTGTCCTAAGTCACACTATATTACTGTCTCCAACTAATCATGCTGACTTGAGTGTCTTACAGGCTACTCTCCAAATGTCTGCAAGTGACCACTTCACCCATTATCATCTCACCCTCATGCTGTACTCAGAATTCATGGGAATGTGATCCACAAGCAGGAATGTGGAGTTCATCCCAGAAGGAACCTTCTTTCCTCACATCTGTTTGTGACAAAGTTAGATCAGTCTTACCTCCTGCTCTCTAAATCTCTCCCCTGGCTCTGTCCCCCTGGCCTCTCCAGCCTTTTTCCATGCCACCACCCATTCTCCCTTGGAATGCTGCAAAAGCCTGTTGTTTTTCTTTCCCTCCTGACTCACCTTCCTTTTACTTATCCTTCCCTGCTGTCAGTTATTTTTCTAACATAAAAATTTCCAACTCTTATTTCTCACTCAGTGTCCTCTAAGACACAGCTCCTAACTCTTCAACTACATCTAAAATTATTTCTCCCTTCACATCCAACATTCTAGCTAGCCAGCAATCTAATTCCAGCTAGACAAGATAAAAGATCCAGTACCCACCTTCTAGTAGGGCAATGGAACCAAGTAACTAAATAAATGAAATTATATTTTAGGTGTTGTGCTAGAGCCCAACTCAACAACCCCTTTTTCTTTAGTGTCCCTTGCCCATCAGATAGAACTGATTGCTCATTCCTTCCTGCTACCATTGCACCTAGATCTCACCTCTGTCAGGAAGTATAACACAACGAGTCATTACTACTTATTACATTCTGTCCTCTCTACTGGGCACCGAGCTCCTTGAGGGGAAGAGCTACTTTAAACAAACCTGAAGCCTTACCACCTCACCCACTGGGTAGCACACAGTAGGCACTCAATAAATGCTTGCTTTGTAAACTGCAAAGTACTACACAAATATCAGTTGAAAAGAGATAAACCTCAGGCCAGCCGAGTGGCACGGTGGTTAAGCGCTGGCTTGGGAAGCCAGTGGCCCCAGTTCGGGTCCCACATATGAGGGCCAGTGACACTGCCCTCAAAAAAAAAAAAAAAAAGAGATAAACCTGTGCTATCTAATGCTCTGTGTTCAGTTTACTACTCACTTCCATCTTCCAGATAGAAGCTGGAGATGGGGAAGCCCTCAAATGGCCTTTCCCAGTGTCATGTCAGTAATGAGCCTAGTTCCTATTCCCAGCTGGACATAGGAAGGCAGTGCTGAACAGGAGGACAGACAGGGGGAGAAGGTAAGAAGGAAGCATGGTGATGATTCGTTTACACAGCAGTTCACAACCAATACTAAAGCTCATCCAATCAAACTTATTTACTGACAGCAGATCATATGCCGGTCACTACATGGCATTCATGGCAAGCTTTTCATGGTAAAAGAGAAGGACTAAAAGAAGAAATTGAACACAATGAGAAAGGTAAAGGGTAACTTGATCTTGTTTGTATGTTGGGAAAAGGTAATGTTACAGAAGAGGGAACCAGCTGTTCCCCATCTCCAATGAAGAGAAATCAAAAGGAAACAGGGTTAAGCGGTGCCATAAGGTAATGAAATTAGGTAGAAGAAATAATTTTCTGACATCAGAGGGTGCTAAATACTTATTTGTGGTTTATAATTTTATTTTCAGGAGGTCCTTAAATAGTTTGAGAGGATCTGTATAGTTCTATTTGAAGAAAGGAGATTGAATGGATAAATTCTCAAACTACCTTTTCAGACCACACTGATTTTTTTTTTTAATGTGGGCCTATATATATATAAAATAGATTAAGTGATTCAATACTTGCAACTACTCTATGCCATACCCTTTGAAAGAAACTATTAAAATCCAGTAGGTGAGACGGTTGATAGGATGAAAAACAGAATAATAAATAAATGTAAATTGGCATGTTGAAAAGGCAAAGGTTCCTAGAGGGAGCAATGTAACTCTGGAGTCCTGTGAACCCAGGTTCCAATCTCCGCTCACTATGTATGACCTATTTGATCTTGTGAAAAATACATGATGCACACAGGGTACACCATGAAACTTGAAACCCAAATGTGCAGGCATACATAGATACATGCAAACAAAAAGTGTTATAAGATGGTAACAATAGTTTTCTTGAAATGGTGACATCATTAGTGATTTCTATTTCCTTCATTTCTTTCAAATTCTACAATAAATATCTATCGCTTTTACAATTGGGGGAAGGGAGAAATTTCTCCCCTCCCCTTCCTCCAAATCTGTCTTGGTTTTGGGGGCAATATAACCCTTCATGCCATTCTTTATTACGCTATAAAATAACTTCTCTGGTAATCAAACCACCTGCTGTCAGTCAGGTTATTTCCTTATTAGGCATTGAGGACTTCCATGGCACACATCTCCCATTGTCTATATTTCATCCTAAAGGCATGTAAAGTTGCTGTTTAACAGCTTGTTATTCTTAGATCCAACCCATTCAATTTTCTCACATGTGGGGAAATCACACCACTGAGATGTAAGGAAAACCCCAGCCAACTATAATAGTTCTACATTTTGGACGGGAACAAAGGAAGGGTGGGAGTTTGTACTACATTTCCAATAAATTTTCAATAACTTCCAAATGTGTATGCTTTCCAGGTTTATTCACACCTGTGGGACAAATCAGCAATAACACAGGGTACAACGTATTTTTTCAGCCATAAGCTAGTTCTTTTACTGGGCTAAATTATAAATATTTTCATAATTTTTATCGCTTTGAGATCTGACTGATTGATTTGTAAAACACAGTATCCATTCGGCTCTCATTTAATTTGCTAGACCAGCTCAGCTTGCAGACAGGCTGAAATCCGTGACAAAGGACACAATGTAAATAAAACATTTCACGTAAAATATGATCCCATAGAAAATTAACAGAAGTAATTCCTTAAATGATTCCTTTACATCAGTGAATATTCTTGGCCATGAACTACATATTAAAAATAAATTCAGGAGACGTTATATTTATCTTAGGTACAAAATTAAAATAATACCTAGAATGTTAGAGCAACAATAAGCAACACCTTGGAGATTGTGTAGCCTGTCCTTCTTCTTTCACAAACAGGAAACGGGGGCCTGAAGTGTGAGCAGTTTGCTCAAGGGACTGTTGCTGATGAGTAACAGAACCACTGTGTGGCCACAACACACATCTTCTGAGTTGTGGTACATGTGCTTTCCCATCATACAATACTGCTCCTCTCTGCAGTGACACCAGAAATAACAGCTTGCAAAGGACCATCAAGGCTTCCTACTTCCAAACACTGTTTTTTGGAGGAAGAAGCCTCCTTTCTATAAACCCGAAGATGCGAGCAGGGGCGCTTCTTTCCCTCCTCTTGAAAAAGCCTAGCTTTTTGTGCGGGGGAGAGAGAAGCTTGGTTTTATCTTGACATGAGGGAGCTAGAGCAGTGTGTCTGATGCACAGAAGCACGGGAGGGAAAGATAAAAGGCTGGGAGGGGAAAACTAGTAACACAGGGAGCATGGCACTGGGAAACTCAAGGACACCAGAGCTCTGACACAGAATACATGGCCCACTTATGAAAACTCTCTAGTTTTCCAATTTTTCTATTGTCATTTTCAAATAAACCACTTACATTTTCAGAGTCTAAGATTTTCACAATCTTCAATCTAACTGAAATCAAGTTCCAGATATGGCTGTTGGCAAGTTTTGTGGCATTCTCTACTCTCCTTTGAGTGAAAAGACCAAGTCGGGAGCTGTGTCGTGTAATAGTGTATTTTCCTAGTAAGAGATACCTTTGCACAAGGCATCTAATGCAACCCATTTCTCAAGTGTATGTGTTAGATTCGCCACACATCCCTCCACTTCTTCTTCTTTTTTTTTTTTTTTTTAGGGCAGTGTCATTGACCCTCACATGCGGGACCCGAACCGGGGCCGCCAGCCTCCCAAGCCAGCACCCAACCACCACGCCACTCGGCCGGCCCCCTCCACTTCATTTTTAAACGGAAGAGACCATTATATTCTACTCTTTATCTCTCAAGGACTCAGTACCTTTATCCAGAAAAATGAAAGTACAACACTAGACAGGGTTTCCTCCCAATAGAAAGCATTCCATGGCCAAAAATCACTGGCACAAGAATTCAGTTGGTCAATATTTTAATGATTGTGGCTTTCATACCTATCTTTAGTCCCTTCTTTAAACAAAAACCATAAAAATCCATGAAGTCCTCAAATCCCACCTTACTTAGTAAGCTTCTCCAGAATAAAGAAATTGGGAAGAGATTCTGCATTTGGTGTTTATGTTAAGTCTATTAAACATGAAAAACTGTAAGTAACAATACAGAACAAAACAAAGAAGCCCAATCCATAAAAAGAAGTTGGCCCTTTATACTACTTGTGTGATAGATATTACATCCCTTGAGGCTATAAACTCTAAGAAGGGCATAAATTTTGAGAGGAGCCCTCTTTCACATGTCCATTAGATACATTTATTTATTTATTTATCTAATTATTTTTTAAAGATTTTATTGGGGAATTGGGGGAGAGGAACAGAGTTGGGAAATCGGGGAACAGACAAGTTGCTGTCCTTTTGTTCTTCAGTCTAGTTGTGGAGGATGTCGCTTCACTGGCCCATGTTGGCATTGTCATTGCGCTCTTCCCAGGTGAGGCAGATTGGTCACCAGCCATTGGACAGTGGCTCAAGGTGGCTCACGGTAGCTGTATGGCAGCCCACTGCAGCTTCACTGTAGCCTACGTAGTCGCCAGCGACTCACGGCAGCCTAGCTCCAGGTCGAGCTGTTGTTAACCATCTTAGCTGTAGAGGGCACAGGAAACTGGCCCTAATGTGGGATCTGAACTGGCAGCCCTGCTGCTCAGAGCTCACGCTCCCAAGACAACTCTTAACCAATGAGCCACTCGGCCGGCCCAACGTTTTAAACACAAGCAGTAAAAGCAGAAGAGCTCCAGTAAAGGAGTAGGTGGACAAAACTGAAAACAACAGGCCGGCTGAGTGGCTCAGTTGGTTAAGAGCTCGTTCAAGAGTGTGAGCTGAGCTCTGAGCAACAGCAGTTCGATGCCCAGCCCAAGCTGAGCTGCTGCCGAGTTGCCAACAGGTGGCAGTATGGCTCAGCTAAAAAAAAAAAAAAAAAAAAACAACGAAAACTGAAAACAGCAAAGGGACAAGACAAATAATGAAACAAAAAAATCATAGATACAGACAACAGTTTAGTGGTTATCAGAGGAGGAAGGGGAGATGACAGAGGAGAGAAAAGGGGGTTAAATAAAAAGAGAAAGAGAACTGACTCTGGGTGGTGAACACACAATATGATATATAGATGATGTATTACAGAATTGTACACCTGAAACCTATGTAACTTTAGTAACAATAACTTTAGTAACCATTGTCACCCCAATAAATTTAATTAACGAAAAAAGTAGGTTGTCCTGACAGATAACTGAAGCTTCCAAATCACTATTGTCTTTCTTTATGATGTTATTTCCTTTTTTTTTCCATTAAATTTATTGGGGTAACATTGGTTTGTAAAATTATATAGGTTTCAATTGTACATTTCTATAATATATCATCTATATATCACATTGTGTGTTCACCACCCAGAGTCAACTCTTCGTGTCACCATATATTTCTCTTTTGTTCTTCAAAACTAAAATCACTGTGAGGGAGTTGAAGACAAATCTGTCCTACTCTAATTTTTTGCTTTCTAGTAAATTAAATTAGATGTGAACAAAAATAAGTTTGGGAGGAGCTGTATACTACATTCCTCTGACAGAATGCATATTAAGGACTCAGGAAAAAAACAGCCAAATCTAAGAGCCATCCTTATTTATTTGCATGGAGAACACTTCTTTCCACATCACCGTTAGCATCCTGAACAGTTTTCCCTTCATTGCAATGTAGGAAGTGCTAAATTGGAGGAGTCCCTGAGTGTCTTGTAAGTCTTCTGGCACATCACCATTTCTAGCTTTTTCAGTTCAACAAAGTCTGCTAAAAGAAATGGGGAAAAACAAATCAAACAAAATGAGCCAAATGAGTGTAGGACAAGGCTGACTTCATCCAAGCCTTGCTAGGGGGATAATAATAATGATACTGATGCTAATAGTAGTAGTAGTAGTAATAATAATAATAATAATAATAATAATATGCCAAACCAAGAAAAAGATCCAGGTGTCACAACAGACTCCAAATAAATGATAGATCAGTGGAACTCAGATCCGAATTCTGATCATAAACTGTCTATGTGGGACACACTGGACAAAGTGCTTAAATCCTAGTGAAACAGACATATCAAGGCCTTCCCTAAAGGGCACTAATTAGGGTTAAATGAGACAATGTACAAAAAGCTCCAACTATAGTGCCTGGTGTGGCCACAGTGCAGGATTCCGACACATTTGGTTACTTTGCAGCCCTCCCTGCTCTCTGGAGGATAGAGGAGGGTGGGGAGGGCGAGGGAGTGGAACAGAAATCAAAGTGAGGTTACCTTGATGCTGCATTACAAGGTAATAAGTGACTATACTTAGTTTATAGTCTTAACACAGAAAAATGAACAAGGAAAAGCACTGGGAGACCCAACGGAAGCATTCAGGGCACAGTCACGGAAGGGTAACCCCATAAACCCACTGAAATATTGTGCAAGAAAGGGGAGAGAGAGAAAACATCTTCTCTAAGGCTAGTACCAGGGTTTACAAACGCAACGGGAAGTGCATCACCTCATAGGGCCTGAAATGAAGTGTCATTTACATTCTGAAAAGCAAAGTTTTCAGAGTTTATGTTCACAGTAGTCACTTTCCAAGGAGAGCACTATGGGTTAACCTCACAACACTTTCAGGTCACATTTCTACATGCACATGTATGTGCTAATCGCACATTTCCACAACACCCGTGAAATGGGTGCCACGAGGACACCTAATCTACCCAAACCCCGCAGCTGTGGAAGCAGCATGAAGACAGACGACAAGACAGACGTGGTCTGTTCACAGCGCAACCGGGTGACCCAGGACAAGCAGTCCCCTTCTCACAGGCTCAGATATTTCACCCACACAGTTTTCAATCATCTCAAATGTCTGTGAGCAATAAATAGTGGGACGTAATCCTGACCACTTTAAATGTCCATTCTCTCTCAAAGGCAGGGACATTTTATCTGCCCACCTCATGGATGAAATATCCTAAGTTATCCTGAAAAGTAATATGACCTTTAAGTACTGGTGGCTTCAACTCAACATGCGAGGCTCAGTGTAGACAGAATAGTGGACAACAACAAATTGCTCCCACCTTAACCTTTATGATTAAACAGGTAATGTTCTTAGCCAGGTATTGTGCTCAGCACCTTACATTTGGGTGGGTAGGTCCATGAGGTAGATGCCCCCCATTTCATACAGGAGAAAACGCAGGCTTCTAATCCGTTCCTTGATGAAGTTCCACAGCTGGCAAGCAGTGGAGGCAAGGTTCAAAGCCAGGAGTTTCCCTTCATATCCTATTCCTTACGTTGCTATTGCTTCTAGGTTGATTCACACCAGAAATTCAGATAGTGTTAAATTCTAAACAATAATAATGAATTAGTAATAAATAACTGTTGCTTATTAATAATAAAGAAATTCAATAATAAACACACCCTTAAGAAACAATAGACATCATTCCAAGTTTTGACATTTGATAAAGACAATTGTATAAAACAGGCTTTGGGGGCTGGCCGAGTGGCCCGGTGGTTAAGCGCTGGCTTGGAAAGCCAGCGGCTTCGGTTCGGGTCCCACATATGAGGGCAGTGACACTGCCCTCAAAAAAAAAAAAAACAACACAAAAAAAACAGGCTTTGGGATGAAGTAACTCTAATGCAGCACGCGTTCTCTGACAAACCAGGCAAGTGCGAGTTGAAAGCACAAAAGGTCCTTGCACGTGACCTAGCCCTCACCATGTCCGCCCTGGAGCTGGGGAACCTTGAGGTGTGGGGGGAGGCACGTGTGCCGAGCAGGACCACGCACCACATACCACGGGTGGGCTGTGACACCAGGACCAGAACACAAGAGGCCACAACTCCAGATTCAGGGTCTGGTCAATTTCAGATTTCCATCTGCGGTGGCGTCTGATATGCAGACCTGGCAGTTAATGTTCTCCCCATAACTGGGGCAAATGGGTAGGAAATTACAAAGGAGAGCATATTCCCAGTGCTTTGTCATACTGGAGGAAATGAAAGGATTTAAGCATATCTGGCTTGAATAAATATTTTCTCTATAAAAGTTAATCTACAATTATATTTAATGTGAAATATTATATAGAGAAACATCCCACGTGTTTTTGTTGCTGGAGGATACTTTATAGTTTGTGTTTTATTACTGGTCCCCTGCTTAAGTCTGAAAAGTTCCCTCTGGGGAAGTTTATTCCAGATAATGGCTGACTTTAGCCATAAGCATTTCCAGTCCTTTAGGACACCCGTTCTCATGTTGTTCATGGCCTGCAATATTCGTGTTTCAGTTCTGTAAATACATCGTGTGGGGGTTCCTCAGGCCTTGGCAGGAGAGCCTACAAATCACAACACTGACAGAAGTGCTTCCCTGATTGTCTATAGCATTTTGGGGGCAACTCATGTTGTGAAACCAAACAAAATCAAAAAAGTTCTCAATGTCTCCCTGATGTTCCAATGTAGTACACAATGTTTCTGAGACAATCAAAGTTTGTCACATAAAAGCTGAGCTTGAATAGTTCTCAAGTTTCATTGTTTATCTTGAAAATTCAGGTGACTTTCCATTCTGTCATACCATACTTAGGTTAATTTATATGTAAATACTTCTCTCTGAGAGATGTAGAGATGAGAGATGAGGAAAGAAATGTACCTCAATGTGCTAGGTTTTCTTTGTGGCTTCGCTCACCCTGGTTCTACATTACATGTATACACACACTGTGCTCCAGTTGGAGAAGGATGGGGACAAGATATTAGAGAGACACTGAAAATCAAGACAAAGAGAAAGAGTTGAAATGTACATGGCCATGTATCCACCCAGCCCCCTCCTCCTCGTCAGGGCCTTTCTTAACCATCGTCCTTCCCAGAGCCTCCCAGCATGCCTGCCTTGTTGCTGGATACTTCTTCCAGACTCTTGGACAGCCTCCTTCTCATGAAAAGGACTCCTTGGAATTAATCAAATAATTCCTATGTCCTTTCAAGCCAGCTATGGTCGGCTGAATAACAGCCTCCCAAATGTGTCCACATCCTAACCCCTGGGACCTGTAAATGTCGCCTGGCATGGCAAAAAAAGCAACTTTGCAGGTATAATTAAGATAAGGGTCTTGAGATGAAGAGTTTATCTGGCATTATCTTAGTGGGCTCTAAATGTAATCACGAATGGCCATAGAGGACAATTTTTCTACAGAAGAGGAGAAGGCAACGTGATAACAGAAAGAGACAAAGTGATGCATTCTGAAGATGGAAGAGGGGGTCACAAGCCAAGGGAGTTATTACCTAAAGGAATATTTCAGAATTTAGCACCCACAAGAAACCAGAAAAAGCAAGGAAACGGGTTTCCCCCTGGAGCCTCCGGAACTTCAAGAGAGTAAATTGGTGTTTTAAGCTGTTAAATCTGTGACAATTTGTTACACGGCACTAGGAAACTACTGCCCCCACCTTCCAGGTTTTCCCCACCCCCACCTCCACCACGCTTCATACATTTAGTTACAGGGACACCTGTGGTGGTGCTACCAGCTCCTTCCACCTTCTCAAAGACAAGCTCATGTGTAACAAAACATTATAATCTGTTTTACACACATCAGAAGATGATCCTCCTTGAAAAATAATTCTCATTAAAGGGTTTCTTTCAATAATAAACACCACGGATGCATTTGAAATAAATAGGTCCAAAATATTTTACCTGAGTTTCCTATTAAACATACTTGTATTTCTGTCTATACACTGAAAGTGAACACGCGTTTAGCAATAGTGACTGTTTGCTTGTCAAGTAACTCTTCCTTTCTGAGCTTCAGTTACTTGCCCTGCGAATGAAATAAATCACATATATAAAACCCCCAGCATCATTCCTGGTACATAATAACTGCCCCAGATGTGCTGGTATTAGTGTCGTCACCACAGCGTGTGACACTTAGCCATAAGACTGATCATAAGACTGATCATGTGTGGTCTTTATGGAGATATGGCTTAAAAGCCACAAGATGGATCTATACGCCAGAACAAAAATCAGTTTGATTTCTTCCTAGCCTTATCACATGTAGACTCATGCCCGTTTCCCCCTTCGGCTAGAAACCTCTTCGTGCCACCAGAAACAAGAAAGTCATTGACAATGCAGGAACCGAAAGAGGCATGAAATGCTATCCTCACGTGAACACGGGAGCACAGCGAGGCTGAAGTAAGCGGTAGGATGCTGGGTTGGAAGCAGTGTCCAGCAGTTACCTGAGCTCACAGGCAATGTCCTGGGAAACTAAACTCAAAAGCACTCATCAAGGTAGAGTCGGGGTGCCCACAGCCAGGGAAGGCTAGAGTGGTGTCCGGTCAAAGGCAGAGGTGGGTCCCCCTGGATTTGTCAGGGAGTCATGCACAGGAGCCTGGCTACCCCAAACAGATACAGCTTTGCACCTACAGCACAGAATGACAAGAGCTCTGAGAAGCTGGGCTCATTTACTCCTCTGTCCCTGCCCCACATTCATGGGACAGAAGGAACTCTGGTGTCATGGCTGCTGGTCTTTGGTCCCTCAGGTCTGGAGATGCTCACCTCTGAGGGTCAGAGTCAGCACACATTGAACTTTGTGTCTGAAAAGGACCTTAGATCCCATCTTACTCAACTGTCACAATTCCTACCCCTGATCTGCAAGATGGGCATGAAGCTCCCCACTCAGACTTTTCCCCCAACCTCTGGGTCCATCTCCCTGATAGGTGAGGAGCCTCGTGGTTTGACTTACTCAGACCTGTGTCCACAGAGGACAGCAAGTGGAGGGTAAAATGGCTGAGAAAAATTGGAGGATTGAAAGGAAAGTTTTTTTCTTGGTTGTTTTTTGTTTTTCTGTAGCGCCTGGCTGTTTTTGTTCCTGTGCTCCTGTTGGCGAAGGAGGGATATTTCTCCAGGTGAACAATGGCCTTCAAAGAGGTGACATAATAGGACGCCAGCATTTATCATAGCTTCCGCAGAGTGCTTGTCTACAGCCTCCATGACCTGACAGAGGGTAGACCCTGGGAGGCAGGGGATCAGCCTGTGTGAGTAACATTTCATCTCAGTTCCTAGCACAAGTCCTGTTGCATAAGACACTCATCAATTGCTGTACTTGCTGGGAACACATGTTTCTTTCATGCACCTAGAAACTGGCACAGTCAGCGGTTCCCTGGGCTTGGTCCAGGGTACAAAGAATCTGGACCTTATATTGATTGTCCTCACCTGACTGCCCAGACTCTGTGGACCCAAACTCTAGTCATCCACCCCATGATACCATAGGACACGGTCTGGTTTTCTTCCTCTTTTCCATTCGTCACGTAAGATATTCCCACCAAAAGGGAAATGAATAACAGCCATGCGTTTCTCTTCCCTACTTGCAGGAGGAAGTGACCCGAGGACTAGACACTGCCTGTGTAGGCTGTGACCATTAGAAGCCAATGTGAATTGTTAATATGGAGCAATAACTGCCAATGGGGCCCTTGCACATTTCTGAAAGCAGTTAGTGCAGAATACACGCTCAGCTCTTAAGGGAGTTATAATTCATAAAGGAGATAACACAGTTTTAATAACTTATATTGCCCTGAGCTGTGACTTTGCACCCCTCGGATTCTCATTCACAATTCAACATTGAGAAATTTAAGTGTTACCCAAGGTTCCGGGCTCAGCCTCTCTCTCTACCTGTTCACTCTTTCTCTGACTGACGCCATTAACATGTCTCATATCAGCTATGTAACAATCGTAATTCTACCCCCAGGCTAGATATTTCCCCCAAATGCTAGGTATTCACTCCCAAATACCTTCTGGAAATGCCTGACCATTGTCCCAAAACTCTCTCATATCAACATGACTCTTAGTTTTCTATTGTGATATAACAAATCATTACAAATGTAGCAGCGTAAAACAGCATCTCCTTATTAGTTCACAATTGTATAGGTCAGGAGTCCACGTGTGGCATGACTGGGTTCTCTGCTCAGGGTCTTCTGTGGTTAACGCCAAGGTGTTGTCCAGGCTTCTCATCTGGAGTTTGGCATCCTCTTCCAAGCTCATGTGGCTGTGGCAAATTCAGGTCCTTGCAGTTGTAGGACTCAGGGCCTTACTTCCATGTGGGCTGCATTCAGGGCCCCTCCTGGCTCCTAGAGGCCATCTACATTCCTTGTCATGTGGTCCCCTGCTTCTTCAAACCAGCAACAGCCCATCAAATCCTATTCATATTGTAAATCTCTGACTCCCCCATCTCTGATCTCTAGACTCAGACTTAAAGGGTTTGCATGTCAGTCCACTCAGATAATCTCCCTTTCTTAAAACCAATTGTGCCATAAAATATACCTAATCATGGAAGTAAGTTCATCTGATTCCCAGTCTCAGGGGTTTCTCAGGGGGTGTCCCCCAGTGGGTGGGGAATGCCAGGGCCACTGGGGTATGCTGCCCTGCCCAGTGGAGACACGCAAATGCATTTCCCCCATTCACACTAACCCCACACAGCGCTCTCCACAGTCTCTGTGGAAATGGACAAAACTCTCCAGCTACAGAGACCCTCCACCTAGAGACAGAAACTCAAAACTAACAAAACAACCAGCTGGATGTTGTTTGAAAGGAATACAGAAAAGCCCAAGGTAAAGGGATGAAATAAGACGTGCCAGGCAGATTCTAATTAAGAGAGACTCATTATAGCCAAATTAACATAAGATATAAGACTGTAAGGCCAAAAAAAGAAAGAAAGAAAGAAAGAAAGAAAGAAAGAAAGAAAGAAAGAAAGAAAGAAAGAAAGAAAGAAAGAAAGAAAGAAAGAAAGAAAGAAAGAAAGCTGTCAAAAGTTAAGAAAGTGATCTAATTAGCAAGTGGAGAAATATGAAATTGGAACAAGGAGATGAGCCATTTCACACTTGCAAGGTTGGTAAGATTAAAACACCTTAAAAATACACATTTTGTGGATGGCCAAGTGGTGCATTAGTTAAGATCTGGCTTGGGATGCCAGCGACCCTGGTTCCGATCCCACATAAGAGGACCAGTAACACTGCCCTCTATAGCTAAGATGGTGAACAACAGCTCCACCTGGAGCTGGGCTGCTGTGAGTCCCCGGGGACAGCATAGCTGCAGCCCCTGCTGCAGTGGGCTGCCATAGGCTACAGTGAGTGGCCAGCAGCCAGCGTGAGTGGCTGGCAGCTGGTGTGAGCTGCCAAGAGCCACTATGAGTGGCAGTCCAGAGGCTGGCAGCCGATCTGCCTCACCCAAGAGGAGCACAATGATGATAACAACATGAGCCAGTGAAGCGATGTCCTCCACAACTAGACTGAAGAACAAAAGGACAGCAACTTGTCTGTTGCCCTTTCCCAGTTCCCCAATAAAATCTTAAAAAAAAAAAAATACATGTTTTTTTTTTTTTTATTAGTTTCAGGTGTACAACACAATGCAATAGTTATATTCTTTACCCCCCCAAAGTGACAATCCCCCTCCCCCAGTTCGCCACCCTACCCCCCCATATCATACATATCCATCACAACTCCCCTGACTCCCCTCCACAGTATACTCCACATCCCGTGACCATCCACATATTCAGTTACAGTTGGCATACAATAATATACACCATCAGCTTCAGGGGTACAGTGCAGTGATCAAGCCTCTACTCCATCCATGAAGCGGTCTCCCTAACAAGACATGTGACTATCTGACACACCACAAAATTTTTACATTATTATATTCCCCGAACTGTGTTTCATATCCCTGTGGCAATATTGTAGTTGTCTATTTATACTGTCTAATCCCTTCCCCTTCCCCCCCATCCCAACCCCCCTCCCAACTAGCAACCCTCAGTTTTCCCTCTACATCTACAAGTCTGTTTACTTTGATCGTTCACTCAGCTCTTCAGACTCCACACACAAGTGAGATCACATGGTACCCGTTCTTCTCTGACTGACTTATTTCACACAACATAATAGTCTCTTCACAACATTATCAATTACATTCCCAGAACTGCCCCCATATCCCTGCAGCAACATTGTAGTCCCACCTACACTGTCCAAAACCTTCCCCCCTCCCTCTTCCCCACTCCCTCCCAGCCAGCAACCATCAGTTTTTCCTTTATATCTGCTTGATATGACTTCAATCATCTTAAATTTACTGAGACTTGTTTTGTGGCCTAACATGGTCTATCTTGGAAAATGTCCCATGTGTACTTGAGAAGAATGTATATTCTGTTTTTTCAGGGTGAAATGCTCTTAAAATATCAACAAAGTCCAACTGGTCTAAAGTATCATTTAAGGCCCCTCTTTCTGTGTTGATTTTCTGTCTAAAGGGTCTGTCCATTGGTGACAATGGGGTGTTGAAGTCCCCTACTATGATAGTGTTACAGTTGATCACTATCTTTATGGCTGTCAAAATCTGTTATACGTTATTAGGTGTTCCTATGTTGGGTGCATAGATGTTTATTAGGGTTCTAGTGCCCTTCTTTGTCTTTTATTGTAGTCATTTTAAAGTCTATTTTGTCCAAAATAAGTATTGGTACTCCAGCTTTTTTTTTTCTCATTTCCATTTGCATGAAATACCTTATTCCATCTGTAAACAGCATATACATGTGTCTTATTTTCTTATCCACTCAGCCACTCTCTGTCTTTTGATTGGAGCATTTAGCCCATTCACATTGAAAATGATTATTGATAGGTGCATATGTATTGCCATTTTCTTATTTGTATTCCTGATCTCCCTGGGTAGCTTGTTTACCCCTTTCTTTTGTTTAAAAAAGCCCTTTTAACATTTCTTGCAATACTGGCTTGGTGGTAATGAATTCCTTAAGCTTATTCTTTTCTGAGAAGCTCTTTATTTCTCCTTCAATTTTAAGTGATAGCCATGGTGGGTAGAGCAATCTTGGTTGTAGGCCTTTATTTTGTGTCACTTTAAATATCTCCTGCCACTCCCTTCTGGCCTGCAGAGTTTCTGTAGACAAGTCAGCTGTTAGTCTACCAGGAGTTCCTTTGTATGTAACCTGCTGTCTTTCTCTTGCAGCCTCTAGGATTCTGTCTCTGTCTTTAACCTTTGCCATTTTAACTATCATGTGTCTTGGTGTGGACCTGTTTGGGTTCAGCTTGTTTGGAACCCTCTTCACTTCCTGTGCATGTATGTTGATTTCCTTCACCAGGGTAGGGAAGTTTTCAGTCATTATTTTTTCAAATACATTCTTGACCCCTTGCTTCTTCTCTTCTCCTTCTGGTATTCCTATGAGTCTAAGGTGGTTGCGTTTCACCTTGACCCATAGGGCTCTTAAACTCTTTTCATTGTTTTTTATTCTTTGGTCTTTTTGCTATGCCAACTGGATTATTTCTGCTATTTTATATTCCAAATCGCTGATCCGCTCCTCTGCTTCATCTACTCTACTGGTGTTTCCTTCGAGTGTGTTCTTCATTTCAGTTATTGTATTCTTTAGTTCTAACAGGTTCTTTTTTACGGTTTCCCTATACTTCTTTATGTCCTCGCTAAGTTCCTTAAACGTTCTTATCATCAGTGTTCTAAACTGTGTCTCTGAAAGGTTGGATCCCTCTGTTTCATTTAGTTCCATTTCTAGAGGATTCTTCTGATCTTTTACTTGTGATGTGTTTCTTTGTTTCCCCATTCTGGCTGTCACTCTGGGATTGCTTTGATGTATTAGATCACCAGGAAATCCCGGGCTGGATCACACAGGCACACAGCTCATGGCCCAACACTCCCAGGAAAACGCCCAGTCTCAGCCTGTCCCAATCAGCCGCTCGCAGATCAGGCCGAGCAGCCCAACAACCAATCACCAGCCTGGCAACTCCGCAAGCGCAATGCGGAGAGCCAGGACCCAAAGTGGCTTGTGCACTCCTGGGTCTCAGTGAGCAGCCTGTTGGAGCCAGATCACTCCCACTAGGTGTTTCCCTGGCAACGCAGCACAAGCCGTGCGGAGGGTGGGGATCCGATGCGGTTTGCGCACTCCCGGGTCTCAGTGAGCAGCCTGTTGGAGCCAGAGGGCACCCGCCCAGCGTTTCCCTGGCAACACAGTATAAGCCGGGCGGAGGGTGGGGATCAAAGGCCGCATGCGTGTGCACACTCACACACGCACTTCTGCGCCAATTTCACCAGACCAATGAGGTCTCAGACCTGATCCTCCGTGGGAGGGCCCAAACCCAACAAAATGGCGCCCTCCCTACACCACTCGCGTGCAGGTTCCACACCACGGGAACAATAGTCCAAACACCTCCAGCCTTTGCACCAAAGGTGCTCAGTTCAGTCTGTCCCTGCAGGCTCCTGGGCCCGGCTCACACAGCCACTCCCTCCACCAGGAACCAGGTAAGTGCTCACCGGCGAGCAAGCCCGGGCGCCGGCCCTACTGATTCTCTAGCTGCTCTTAGCCTCACCGAGCTGAGCAAAGAGAGTCCTCACTAATTTACTGCTGGCTATCTTAGAGCTCCTCTTCCTGGCAAAGGAACTCTGGGCTGATGAGCCTGGTGTGCAGCCGGAGGGTCTCTCCCCCAACCAGAGAAGCTTCCCACGGCTGAGGCTTCCCTCACGGGGCTCGCCCTCTCTCGTCTCCGCCCATCCTACCAGACCCGACGTGGCCTCCTCTTTAAGTTTTTCGTTTAGTGGTTCTGTTCATCTAGTGTTCCGGGGACCTCCAGGGTTGAATGCTGTATAATTTGCTTGTAATTTTGGTGTGATCCTGGGAGGTAGTTAGCATAGCGTCTGTCTATTGCACCATTTTACCGGAAGTCCAAAATACATGTTTTGGCAAGGCTGTAATCTGGGGAAACTTTTATAAACTGCTGTCAATTCACTTAAGAATATAATTTTGCACTATTTAGTGAAGTTGAAAATGCATATTGCCCACCACCAAGCAAGTCTACTTCCAAGTATAATACCCTGGGAAAACATCTGCACATGTGCACAAGGCGAAATTTACTGTTCTCTCCACCCCACTGTGTGCAATAGTCCAAATCTGGTGGCAAGCCAAATGTCTATTGACAGGAGAATAATAAAATAAGTGGTGATATTCATACAGTGAAACTTTACGTAGCAGTGAGAATGAGTACACTATGGCAGCTATATGAATTAACATGGGTTAAACTCAACAACCTTGAACAAAATGAGCCATATCGCAGTACAATTCCATCTACTCCATATTCAAATAAGTACACAGGAGAGCAATCTGAGTCATAGACAGGTAGGAACTACGAAGGGAAGCCAATGAATCATAAAACAAAATGGATGAGAGTAGTTACCTCTGTGGGAGAGAAAAGGGGTGTGATCTTAGGTCTTCAACAGTGTGGGTAAGGTTTAATTCCTTGGCCGGGGAGTGAAAAAAGGAACTATTTTATTGTGGCTCTTATATGTGATGTGCATTTTTGGTATGTACAGACTAATGTCAAAATAGATTACAAATGTGAAGGACTAAATTAGTGCCAGGTGTGTGCTGATAATACATGCTGGAAGAGCGGGAAAGAAGTCCACTCCAGCTGGCAGAGAGAAGGGAAGAGAAGAACTGTAGGAGCAAAGGCTCAGATCTGTGACAGTGCATAGCACGTGCAGGTTACAATACATGCACCAGGCTCATTGGGCAGAAAGTCGGTCTGAAAGACTGGAACACAAGGCTGAGGCCAACACCACAGTGCTTGTAACTTCAGGGAACAGCAGACACCACCCTCCAGGAAATGGGCACCCAGAGAGCCTAGTCATGCAAGATCCAGGACCAAAGCGTGCTTTGGTAAGGCTCCTAGGTGGCAACCACTATGGAGGCCTCGGAGGCCTAGCGCCACTGCCATCGATAAGGAGGAGAGGAGGCCATGCGGGAACAGAGGACAGCACCGCACGGGGGTTCACAGCCCAAAGTGCCCACAGTGAGATCCCACGTCACACCCACTGAGATGGCTATAATGAAAAAGTGACATAACACACCGAGCCCACTAACAGCAAGTGTGGGCATGGATGTGGAGAAATACACTGCTGGAGGGAACATGAAATGGGGCAGCCGCTGCAGAAAACAGTGACAGCTTCTCGGAAAGTCAAGCGCACAGTTCCCAGGGCCCCAGCAATTCCACTCCTCAGTGTACACCCAAGAGAAATGAAAACATAGGTCCACACAAGCCTGTACGGGGATGTTGATAGCAGCAGTATTCACCATAGGCAGAAGGTAGAAAGAACCCAGACATCCATCAGCTGATGAGTGGATAAACAGAACGTGGTCTATCCATACAATGGAGCATTATTCCTCCTTACCAAAGAATGAAATGCTGATACATGCTAGGATGTGGATAAACCCTGAGAAATTATCCTCAATGAAAGAAGCCAGTCACAAAAGACCACATGTCCTCTGATTCTATTTACATGAAATGTCTAGACTAGGCAAATCCATAGAGACGGAAAGTGGATGAGTGGCGGCTGGGAGCTGGGGCTGTTCAAGTGTACATTTTGAGGGAATGAAAAGGTTTTAAAATTGACTGTGATGACAATTGTACATACCTGTGAATATACTAAACGCCACCAAATGGTACACCTAAATGGCTGAATTGTTTGGTATATAAATTGTATCTCAATAAAGTTATTATTTAAAAATTTTTATAAGACTTTTTAAATAAATTTTTAAAATAAAATTTATAAATTTTTATTCATAAGATTTTTATTTATTTTATTTTATAAAAATTTATAAATTTTTTTTTATAATGGCTTGGGTCACTCAGAGCTGGGCCTTTTACTCCTACTTCTCACATAAGGTCCAGCCCTAGGACATGGTGTTTAACTTGCCTCCTTTGGGTTGGGATGAGTATTTAATAAGAGAAGGTACATAAAGGTCCCAGCAGAAGTCCTGTAGCACAGTTGCAGAAGGCTGAATGGATGAAAAAGGAACGTTAGACTTAAAAGAAACAATTAACAAGCATCAAGAACTGCTAATGGGGAATGGTCTGGAGGAGGAAGAAGGTGATATGCAAATGGTTCTGAAGATGACATGGAGCAACTGTCATCAGCAGCATCTTAACATTACACCAGGAAAATCCAGTGAGGCGGCAGAATAATATGTCTGCCTGTCTCCCCACCTAACTACCTTACCTACTGGTCTTTTCCAATTTAAGAGGCAACATTCACCTCACCTTCAGAGCTGTTGGGTCAGCTCCTCTCACTAACTGTCCACACAGACCCAGGAAGTCAGCAGCACCCTAGAAAAACCCATTCGGTAGATTCAAAAGAGTTGATCATGCCAAAGTACCAGTTCATGCGATCTTCTTTCTCCTTTGTGACCCGGCCAATGAAAATGGGCTGTCCCTGAGGGAGCACGAGCAGCTGTCCAACCACAGAGCTGTGATGCTGGGCAGCTGTTGGATTTTGGAAGAAATAAAAGGGGAAGCCATTCAAAATGAAAGCCTGGAGCCAAACCATGAAGTCTTTCTTGGGCATTGAGTTGGAGTCACGGAATCTAAGTGCTTAGCTGAGGATGCCCAAGGTAAAAAGCATTCATAGACACAGACCTATGAGCCTTTTACACAAGTTTTAATTCAAAGAGGCAGAAAAAGGGACAAGTTTTCTGAAAACTCAAAATACACAGAAAATGTCACTGGTCACTGGGTGTCCTTTTGTGTGCATGGGTGTTTTAACACATGAACAGAGGCCCGTTCCCTTTTATTCCCTCTGCCATTTTGCACCAGCTTTATTTGTCTGTCTTTCTATTCATCAATGCATGCATTCATTCATTCATTCATTCAGTTCTAATTAATGCCAAAAGCCAGTTAAAACAGAAGAAACACTCCCGACTTTCATTTTGTCACTAAATAAAACAGCACATTTTTAACCAACTTAAAAAAAAAAAATCAATTTAAAACAATTTACTGGTGTTTTAATCTTTCATTGTTATTCTTGGCTAAAAACGCTGCTTTTCTTTCCAATTCACATTCTGTCTCAGGAGACTTGGTGTTCTTGAACAATGTTTCCTAGATTGCTGCTGCTTCTTTAGCATTCTCTTTATTTTTTTAGTAAATATTGATTTTTGTAGCTCATTGTGAAAAAAAAATCCATATTCTTCCAGACACAACAGATTGGCAGCAAAATAACAGCAAACAGGATCTCAGCTTTGTATAGCAGTTATCTACCATAACTATAAAAGTGATAAACAGGTAAGAAAAAACCAAGAGATTCAGAATAATAAGTCAATAAAAAAGGAAGCATGTCAAAAAATGAACAGTAAATCAAAAACTACTTATTTATACATTTAGTCATTTAAATTTCTTCTGATCCTGAGTCTCTGAGACATTAAAATGTTCCTTCATAAATTTTCTTATTTCAAGAGTTGCTTCAACGCAAGGAATTACACAAATGCTCAATTTTAAAATAGCTGCTGTACTTCATCATTACGACAAAAAAGTGGTCTCAATTCACCTTTCCTAATGTCACTATCCTACTATAAAAAATAGCACAACACCATGCAAATTAAAACCCAGTGACCTAATCAGCTCCAATACTGAGTGAATAAAGTGCTGGGATAAATATGATGTAATTTAGGAATAGGCCACCTACAGCAGCCGGAGAGGCCTCCTGCCACCTGTTCCATCTAGCGCCCAGGTACTTACTGCAATATTGTTTCCTTTTCCTTGTTAGTCTGTACTTTTAAGCCCTCATAAAAGTACATATATCATGTAGTAAGAGGAAGAAAATTAAAATGCCAAAGAGAAGCAACCTTAATTTCAATTCTTAAATCTAACATGTGTGCATTAGGTTATTGCCACACCGTAAGGAACTGTTAACACAGCACATGCTATGAGACTAGGATCAATTATACAAACGTAGTGCTCAGGTTAGGGTTTATCTCTCAAAAAGGGAGCATAGCCACCAAAAGATAGTCACACATTATACAGAGTCAGTGAGATGGGAAATTTATTTCATATTTTTGGGCAGTTTTCCTTTGAAATTTTCTTCATTAAATATTTCACTAGAAGTATTATAAATAAAAGGCAACCAAATTGGAAACAAAAAACTAAAACTGTCATTATTTTCTGTCTCTAAAAACTGTCATTTTTAGAAAACTCCAAAGATTCCACAAAAAACAACTATTAGAACTGAGAAATGAATTTAGTAAAGTAGCAGGTTAAAAAGTACTATTCAGAAATCAGTTGTATTTTTATACACCAATAATGAACTATCAGAAAAAGAAATTCAGAAAACAATCCCATTTACAACTGCATCAAAAAAAAAATGCTTAGGAATAAAATTAACAAAGGAGGTAAAAGACCTGTTCTCAGAATATTGTAAAACATTAAAGAAAGAAACTGAAGATGATACAAATAAATGGAAGCATACACTATGTTAGTGGATAGGAAGAATTGACATAGTAAAAATGTCCATACTATCCAAAGCAATCTATAGATTCAATGAAATCCCTATCAAAATACCAATAGCATTTTTCACAGAACTAAAACAAATAATCCTAAAATTTATATGGAACCACAAAAGACTCCAAATAGCCATGGCAATCTTGAGAAAGAAGAGAAAGGTTGGAGATAGCACTCTACCTGATATCAAACTATACTACAAGACTATAGTAATCAAAACAGCATGGCACTGGCATAAAAACAAACACATAGATCCATGAAACAGAACAGAGAAAACCATGCCTATATAGTCATTTAATCTATGACAAAGAAGGCAAGAACATTCAGTGGGGTAAAGACAGTCTCTTTGGGAAAACTGCACAGATACATGCAAAAAAAAGAAACTGGACCACCTTCTACTCCATATACAAGAATAAACTCAAAATGTAAAACCTGTAACCTTAAAACTCCTAGAAGAAAACTTTGACAGTAAACTCTCTGACATTACGCTTAGTAATATTTTTTTTCTGATGCATCTCTTCAGGCAAGAGAAACTAAAGAAAAAAATAAAGAAATGGTACTATATCAAACTAAAAAGTTTTTACACAGCAAAGAAAACCATCAACAAAATGAAAAGACAACCTACTGAATGGGAGAAGATATTTGCCAATGATACCTCTGATAAGGGATTAATATCCAAAATTTATAAAGTACTCACACAACACCAAAAATTTCAATAAATAACAATGCAATTAAAACATGGGCAGAAGATCTGAATAGCCATTTCTCCAAAGAGGACATACACATGGTCAACAGACAACAGAAAAGATGCTCAACATTACTAATCATCAGGGAAATGGAAATCAACGAGGTATCATACCTGTCAGAATGGCATCATCAATAAATCAACAAACAAATGTTGGTAAGGATGTGGAGAAAAGGGAAAACTTGTGTACTGTTGGTGGGATTGCAAATTGATGCAGCCACTATGGAAAGCAGGTGGGAGTTTCCTCAAAAAATTAAAAACAGAACTACTTTATGACCCAGCAACTCCACTTCTGGTTATTTATCCAAAGAAATCCAAAGCAGTAATTCAAAAAGATATATTCACACATATGTTCACTGCAGCGCTATTTACAATAGCCAAGATACGGAAGCAACCTAAGTGTCCATCAATAGACAACTGAGTAATGAAGAGGTGGTACATCTATAAATGGAATATTACTCAGCCATAAAAAATGAAATCTTAACCATTTGTGGTAACCTGGATGGACCTAGAGAGGGTATTATGCTAAGTGAAATAAGTCAAACAGAAAGAGACAAATACCATATGATCTCACTTATATATGGACTCTGAAAAACAGAACAAACAAAAACAAAAAACAAAACCAGAAACAGAAACAGATTCATAGATACAGCAAACAAAGTGATGGTTGCCAGATGGGAGGGGGGTTGGGGGGCAGAGTGTAAACGGTGAAGGGATTAAGAAGTACAGATTGGTAGTTACAAAATAATCAAGGGGATGTAAAGTACAGCATCGGGAATATAGTCAATAATACTGTAATAACTGTGTATTGTGCCAGGTGGGTACTAGACTAATTGGGGAAATCACTTCATAAATTATATAAATGTCTAACCACTATGCTGTACACCTGAAACTAATATAAACTAATACTGAATGCCAACCATAGTTGAAAAATTAAAAAATAGAACTATTATATAGTTTTTCCTTCAATCTTTGGATATGTTTTGAAAAGAAGAGCTCAACAAAGGAATTCATTTAATTAGTAAAAGTCACCATTATTTATCAAATTTCATAGTTTTGTGATCTAGGGCTAGTGACTTTAGCTCCCTAGGCTTTGGTTTTGTCTGATCGTGGTGTGATGGTACCAGTCTTAGAAGGATTTGTGAGCAGCACATGAAATAATGCCTGAAAAGTGCTCAGCAGAGAGACCAATCTCAGCATTCAGTAGTTATCATTGTCCTCAAATACTAAATCCTTGACAATTCATGACAATTCCCTCTTCTTCACTGTTACCTTTCATATTTGATTACAGTCTTCTCCATTATATATCTAGACCTCCCTCAAATATGTTAATTTCTCTTCACTTCCTTAATCCAAGCTACTCTGATCTAATTTACAATGAATGAATGAATGAATGGCCATTCTTTTCATCCATCAGTCACTGGCAATGCTGCCAGCAGTGGGATGCACACATGAAGTGAGGGCTCACAGGTGACAGTAGCATGTATGCGACAATGACAACTAAAGACATCTTTCTTTCCAGAGGAGACTGTTGACCTGACTCCATTCTACCCACTTGTGTGTGACTTGGCATGTTCAACACAAGTGTAGAGACACATTTGAAATGAAACAAGAAACAAAGAAACAAGCAAGTCAAGTTTTACATATTCAACATCCACATAGTTTATAATTAATGTATAATCACTGTTTCTTCTTTCGCAATTTGAAATCAACTTGTTTTTTTCTTTATCCTGTTAGATTTGTATCCTCATCCTCAGTACCTATATGAGACCAGAGCTATGTCTGACCACCTTGTTCCAGTGCCTAGATTAATGTTTAACACATGATGAGAAATAAATAAATACTTGTCACATCGATCTCCCCTCCTTTACACCATTCTCCATACCACTAGTTAGAGTGATCTTTTAAAAATACAAATCTGGCCAACGTCATCAATGGGGGAACGAACAGTCTAATGGTGTTGGGACCACTGGATGTGTGAAAGAATGAAACAGGACCCTTACATCACACCATATATAAAAATTAACTCAAAATGGACCAAAGACTCAAATATAAGAGCTAAACTGTAAAGCTATTAGAAGACAATAGAAGAGTAAATCTTCACAACCTTGGATCAGGCAGTGGCTTCTTAGCCAAAACACCGAAAGCATAACTAACAAAAGAACAAAGGGGACAAATTGGGCTTCATTAAATTTAGAGATGTTTGTGCTTCAGAGTGCCACCAAAAAGTGAAAAGACAACCTACAGAATGGAAGAAAATATTTGCAAATCATATATCTGAGAAGACACTTGCATCCAGAGTATCTGAAGAACTCTTACACATCAATAATAAAAAGACAACTCAACTAAAAAATGGGCAAAGTATTTCGCAAGAAGATACACAAATGGCCAATCAAAACATGAAAAGATGTTCAACATCATTAATCATCAGAGAAATGCAAATCAAAACCACAGAGAGATACCACTTCACACCCACTAGGATAGCTGTAATAAAAAAGACAGATAACAAGTGTGGTAAAATTGGAACTCTCATACATTGCTAGTGGGGATGTAAAAACAGTGCAGTCACTTTAGAAAACAGTCTGGCAGTTCCTCAAAAGGTTAAACACAGAGTAACCATATGACCCAGCAATTCCACCCTTAGGTATCTACTCAGACTGCTGAAAGTATGCATCCATATAAAACCTTATATCTGAAAGCATTATTCATAACGGTCAAAAAGTATAAACAACCCAAATGTCTACCAACTAACAAATGGATAAACAACATGTGGGATAGCCATATGATGGAGTATTATTATTCAGCAATAAAAAGAAGTGAAATGCTACAACATCGATGACTCTTGAGAGCATTATGCTAAGTGGAAGAAGTCAGCCACAAAAAAAACCACGTATGGTTTAATTCCATTTATATGAAATGTCCAGCATAGGCAAGTCTAGAGAGACGGAAAGTAGATTAGTGATTGCCTAGGACTGGGAGGGTGGGGTGAGGGGAGGAAGGTGGTGGAAACTGGGAGTGACCAATAAGTACAGGGATTTGGGGGGAGATGATAAAAATGTTCTAAAATGGACTGTGGTGACAGTTGCACTATCTGTGAATATGCTAAAAATAATTAAATCGTACACTTCAAATGTGTAAATTATATGGTATGTGAATCCATCTCAATAAAGCTATTTAAAAAATACATCTCTGATCACATTATTCCTCAGTTAAAAAATGGGAAAGGTTTCACATGGTGCTGAATCAGATCAAGTCCAAATTTCAACACCACTTGCAGATGTACCAGATCTGGCCTTAGCTTGTTTCTCCAGTCTCATATTGCAATACTGTCCTCAAAACAATGCATATACACAGTAGTTGCTCAATAAACATTTGCCTGATTTTATAATAGCATTCAGTGGTATTTAGGTATAAACAACACCAATCACCCTTGGGATGTGAATGAGAAAACAAAAAATAAGTTATGTAACTTTCAAAGGAAGCATTTACCCAAATTTCCAGTCAATGCTTTTTTCCCCTGCTACTGTCCAAGTGGAGATCCGATGAGCAACCTGCACTCAGAATTACATGCTAACCCAGAAAACAGGCTCTTTAGTTCCTCCAAGAGTTTATATTCTCTTACATGGGCGTCAATTTCCTGCATGTAGGTAGCCCAGAACACATAGGCAAAAGCAAGGAAGCAGGTGTCCTGAATCGGAAAAAGAATGGAAGGAGAAAAGGGTTGCTTGACTCTGATACCATAAGCATTTCCATTTCCATTGTTATATTGTCAGTGTTCTCAGCAGAACTGCAGTAACTGTCAGGAGAAGGGAGTCCTTTAGGCAGGGTATCACACCAGTCATTCACTCACAAACATTTACTGAGCACTCACTGCCATTGTTTCAGGCACTGGGGATGGAGCAGAGGACAAAAGGCACAAAGTGCCCGCTTCCATGGAACATTCTGTTGGGTGGAAACAGATTATCAATAATTAAAAGCACAGTAAGTCAGGTAGTGATAAGTGCTCTCAAGCAAAATGGAGCTAAGGAAAGAGGAAGGGGCACTAACTTGGCCAGCTGTTTGAGGTCAGCCTCACAAAGGGCAGAGACCGGGATCAAGTGAGTGGGTTTGCCATGTGGTATCTGAGGGCAGGGCTTTATAGGAAAGGGACAGATCTGTCCCATAATAGTCCTGAGCCTGCAGTCTGCTGGAGAATCTGCCCAAGGAAAAGAAAGGAGGTCAGTATGTCTGACATGTAAGCAAGGGGGAGCAGCATCCCACCAAAGCCTTTTCATTTTACTTTCAGAGAGGAGAAGCCACTAGAAGGTTTTAGCAGAGGCATCAGCTTCTCTTTAAACCATACTCTGGGTTAATCATAGCTGACCAGTAAGCGTGGCCACAGAAACCAACATCTGCCTACAGCATTAGAGAAGCCAGTATACTTATAATCAAATATATACCGGGGGTGCCAAAAAAATGTACACAAGTGGACTCTTGGGTCAGCATTGCTCAAGCAGTAGTTCCCCGTAATCAGAGATATCTGGATGCTGACGGTAACCACTTTGAGCACCTCTTGTAATTGCAGAAGTCAAATGTGACTTGTATTCATCTTTTGTTATCAGTATATATTGAGTAGTACAATTTTAATACAGTTTTCCTTTCTTAAAATGTGTATACATTTTTGGCACCCTCTGTATATATATAGTCATGGGATATAAAGTACAGCATAGGGAATAGAGTCAATGGAATTGTAACAGTTATGTACGATGTTAGAGGGGTAGTACATGGGGGTGATTATCATTTTATGAAGGGTGTATGTCTAACTACTATGTCATTTTGTATACCTGAAACTAATTTTAAAAATGAGAAAAAGATTGAAGTATAATTTAAAATATAGAGAACTTGACCATAATCACCACTTTGATTCCAAATTTTAGCTATATCATTTTAGTAAAACTCAAACCTATAAAATTGCATTTTACTTAAAAAAAAAAAGAATTCAATATACCTAAGATCAAAAGCATCTGTATACTGAAATACAAAGGACTGGATGACATATTCATAATTTATTGTACAAGACACACAGTTTTCACTGTCCCACTTGCTCTTCCTCCAGACTACGAGCCCCAGAGAGAGGACCACGCTGATCTGTTCCCCAAGGGGCCGCCATATCCCGGGACAGACCAGGAACCCAGGCATGTGTTTGGCAGGAAACATTTTGTAACACACACCTTTCATCCATTTAGCATATATGCAGATAGATTTCATTGGGATTTTCTTCTCAAGAAACATAACTTGACCTACATTTCAAATAATCCTTAGTTGATTTAAATTTGCTGGAAGAGCCACAGAAAAAGTACTCAGGTATAAACAGGAAAAAACTATGAATCACTAACAACTACCAGATTCAGGTTGGGCTTTTCTAGGATTTACTGACAATCACAGTTCAGGGCAATGAGGTGTTTTTTATATTTCTCCATATAATAGCTTCATGAAAGCTATAGCACTCAAAATAATACTGATTAAACCAAGAAAACGTGCCTCACAGTCCTATCAAACACAACATACTTAAGTGAGAATGATGAAATTTGTTACATAGAGTTACAAAATGCCTTTCAAGTTGTAAAGAGAAGGAGCAATTTCTGTTTTTTAAAAACTAACTTCAAAACTGAAATACGGAAATAAACTAACAAAGCTGGGAATTTAGTAAAAGAGAAACAGACATCATTTTGGCAAAGGAAGGAATTCTGTACAATAATCACCATCTATATTTTTAGGGATTAAGTTGCTAAATTTACCTTAAGACAAAATACATCAAGTTAATCAGGATAGTTTTAAGGGAAGATTGGTATGGTAAACTAAATACAGTATTAAATTTTTAGTGCCATAAAGATATTCCTTACTTTTGCTTTTACTTTTTATCAGATGAAGTAACTTATCCTTTGTTGGAATGGAAAAATTTTAAATACGAAGCACTCCCAGGTTTATTTTGCAAGAGATTCTTTTTAAAGTTACCATCTCCTACTCGTGGGCTCTCTGGACCTATCATTCACCTGCCTCTTTCCAATCCTTTTATATATACAAACTCAGAACCGATTAAGGCAACTCCAGCTGACTAAAAACAGTTATAGCGAGGATTTTACTAAACCTAAGCTTAGTAAGCTCAGGCTGGCATAACAAAATACCATAGACTAGGAGTCTTAAACAACAGAAATGTTCTTTATCATAGTCTGGAAGCTGGGAGTTCAAGGTCAAGGGCTGGCCTCTGGTTTCGACTGAGAGCCTCCCTCCCGGCTTGCGAATGGCTGCCTTCTGTCTCTGCTCACAGGGCAGAGGGTTCCCTGGTGTCTCTCATTATAAGGACACTAATCCTATAGGATCAGGGCCCCACCCTTATGACTTCACTTTACCTTCATTACCTCCTAAAGGCTCTATTTCTGAATACAGTCACATCAGGGGTTAGTGCTTCCATATATGAATTTTAGGAGGTCACAGTTAAGTCTGGAACACTTAGTAAGAGGTTTACTTTCACTATGTCTTTTGTTTGGGACAAAGCACGAGGGGTGTTGCTTAGATCTTTTTCATGTATCATCCAGTCCCTTCCACTCCTTAGTTTCAGCAAACCCAAGCCATGGCCTCGCTGCCAGGAGCACATGGATGCTAGCCGGAATAGGCTTAATGCTTAGCATGTCAGTCTGGCCTCACCCATAGCCTTGTCTCTCGGTCACCCTGACACAGAGACTGAGTTACGGGGAACGCTTCACCTTCCCCAGCATTTCCCCCTGCCCTGCCCCCTGGCCTGTGTGTGCACCTGGGAAGGGGGGCTTCGTACAAGACTAGGACCCTGGGCCCAGAGTTCTAGAGGCAGGAACCACTAACTAATGAAGATCACCTCTGCATCTTGAAGGTGAAGATCTCATGGTTCTGTGCAAACATAGAGCAGTTCAAGAATCCTTTCCTCATGGGGGAACTGCTCCAACAGCCCAGGCTCACAACGTGCAGTCAAACAGCAGCCAGATAAATACATCTGATTGAAGCAGAACAAGCCAACACAGGAGAGCACATAGTTTGAGAGGCTTCTTACAAACACTGCTTTGTGTGTCAAGAAAATTACTACAGGAAAGGAAGTGCTTCCTGAAAATTGATCCCAAAACATTTGTATTTCCTCCATCAGTAAAAAAGGTTGACACTTTTGTCCTGTAAAGGAAGATGACAACTTCCTCTAGTGCCCTAGATTGCTTCGACTGTGATGCACATTCCTAAAATCTTTTCCTTCTTCACGCCAGCCTGGCTCGTGTGAGAGGAAAGCATTGGCCTCTCTCCCTGTTTGAAAACTTCCATCAGCTGCTGCAAGATGCAAAGGGAATTCACCATGTTGAGAAAACTTGTGGTTTTCTAGACCAACTCCAAAACCAAAAACTGGAGTTTGCAACTTTATGAGATTAATTTCCAATCAATTCTCAGCTTCTAAATGTGTTGTTTTACACATTTTCTAAAGTCATGTCATGTTTAGGCTTTTTTCCACCAGAATGTTAGCTCAGGGGTCCGAGTACGTATCCTTGAGTCTTTCTTTTTCATCCTGCAGCAGCACACACTATAGTGACTGATCAAAAATGGCATTCCATAAATGCTAGTTATAAAGTAAAAAACCAAGGAGGCATCTTCTATAGCTTCAGACAGACTGGCACTGGGGGAGCCTGGACACAGGGGGTACCTACCTGTATCGACCTGGAGATTGTGCAGTGCTTCAAAATGCTGGAAATTAATTCCATCTCCAGTGTCCCCTCTAACATGGCCTATCTTACAGGGAGCCTTAATGTCTCCCACATCCTACCAACCACAACAAATACAGTCACTAAGAACTGGTTTTAACTCTTTAATAACTATGAATCTGGATCGTGGTCCACTGCAGAGAATCTGGAATTTCGGTCCAACAGTTGTTTTGAACCCCTACTGTGTGTCATGTGCAGGCTTCCACCCTGACTGAGGGCTGAGGCTCTTGCTGTAGTTAAATTGAAGCTGTAAAAGCCTCACACCTCATGTACATATTCCCATTGGACCTTCACCTAACACAGGCAAGCTCTCTTAATCTGCTCAGAACACTTAAGCCCCTCACCTTCAGCTTACACTGCCAAGTTCAAGCCTGGGATCTGCTCTTTAAAGCAACAGGCCTCTGGTCCTCTGTGCCTTGGCTCTCTACACTATAAAATAAGGGTAATCTGTGGCCTCTCTCTAGGGATGCTTCAAGGATTCTCAGAGGCAATAGATGTTAAGTGTCTAGAGGGGGTCTGGACATAGTGATACTCTGAGTGTTAGTTTCATTATGATTAGTATTTCCCAGCAGACACCCATCAGGTAAAGCTCACCAGGCTCCCTCATCTCCTAGACTTTTGTAGTACTTCACATTGTGAATTTTGCTACCATGTGTTAAAGCTGGGCCCACACTGAGCCCTCTGGCAGCAGGGATTGTACCATTTCTGAGTATTCATCAACCTTCTTCAGTAGACACCTGCTGAGCTGGGCTGCAGGGAAGGGCAAGGCAGCCCTGTGAGCTGCCTGGCGGGGAAGGTGCAGTTATCTGCTCAATCACACTGACATCAGTTTATTCCACAAAAATAACAGGATCAAACCCATCAGACAAAACAGATCTTAAGTAGGCCTAGAAGATGTTTAAAAGTCCTCTTTTTTTCTCCACGCCGTTATGTAAACACACGTGACACTCAATCCAAAGAAATCTTTAACTCAAGTCAGTCTTAAGTAAAAATATAGAATTGCAAGATACCGGACAGAATCACACTGACAACTCTTGGTAGTTTTGAAATAAAGGAAACACAAACAGGACCACAGCAAATCCCTACCTTATTTTTTTAACTTCTCTTATTATAAATATTTTAAAACTTTGTGAAATGTTGGTACCAGCCCTAATGCATTCATTATTTATTATTAGGAAGTAGCAATGTTTATACTTACATGGATTAATATACAATTATGTCTATACAGAAATATAAATCTGGATCCCAAGTGTCATTAAAGTAAATTAACATCATTCAACAACATTTAATTTTTCCCTTTAAAAAAAGACTTCACTTGCCTCCTACTAATCTTCTATTTGTTCCCAATTTGATCACTGAAAATTCATATTTTGATGTAAAGCATCAGGGTTTGAAAAAAAAATGGAACATAGATCTATACATATATGTGAAATTATCTACAAATAAGCATATGTATTCTTTCACTTTTGTTATTTTCTGTTTTAGGAAAGTATTTCAACATATAGTCATCATGATTTTCTAAAGAGAAAATAACTTAAGGTTCAATTATCTGTAAACAGACAAAATATTGTGATAACAAAGGAGTCCTAATTTCTCAAGCTCTAATACTTTCAAACAACACCTATCCATTAAAACAAATACAAGTAAGGAAAAATGCACCAATGATTGACAGATGGTTTTAACTTGGCAGTTGTATGTTTGTGAAAGGATTATCTTCAAGCCGGTATATTTACTTTGGTCTTTAATGGTTGGTATGTCCAAGTGGGGAAAGTATACCACTATGAATAACTGCTTAGTAAGAGAAAAATGCTTGCTTTGTTTTTCTCGGATGACCCAAGTGTCAAGATTTTGATGGGATGGCGGGGGAGAGAGTGGCTTTCCGTCTGTCTGTCTGTCTGTCTGTCTGTCTGTCTGTCTGCCTGCCTGCCTCTCCCTCACTTGCTGGCCTGTCAGAAGCTAAGCCACTGGAGACAGTTCAGCCCTGGAACTCTGACAGAGCTCGGTTAGCTGATTAACCAGAAACAACAGAAACCAAATCTTTCAGCAGAAGCTCTCAGTCTCTGCTGACCCAGCAAAGCTACAGATGACAATCGTAATAAAGCTTAGAAATCGCCAGTCATAAAACTCAAACCAACCCAGCCCAGGCTTCTAAGATTTGGCAATTTACATTAGCTCTATACAGCTGACATATCTCCTGTGGACAATTTACTTGTAGCCCTAAGTGGAACTAAATATAAGTATAAAATCAAGAATTCCGAGAAACAAAACATGTGAACGCTCCTCTTGTGTCATCTGTTTCCTCTCTAAAGTAAACAGAGTAAGAAACTGAATGGAGAGGCTCAAAGCAGAGAGGCCTTCCTACCATTGCAACATTGATGGACCTAGAAGACAGCACGCTAAATGAAATAAGTCAGCCATAAGAGCACAAATACTGATGATTCTTTTTAAATGAGGCATCTAAAATAGTCAGAGGCATAGAGGTAGACAACAGAATGGCGGTTACCAGCGTGTGGGGAAAGGGGAAAAGGAGAGAAATTGTTCAATAGGTATAAAGTTACAATTATAATAAGTTATAATAAGAGGTGTACAGTGCCTGTATTTGGCAATGAGGTACTGTACACTTCAAAATTTATTAAGAGGGTAGGTCTTATGCTAGGTGTTATTACTATGTCAAAAAAAAATAGGAGGAGGAGGAGGAGGAGATAAAGATGAAGACAAAGATGAAGATGAAAAAGAAAATAAACCAAAGGTTCACAAGGAAACTTTTGGAGGTGATAGACATGTTTATTATTAGTAGTATTGTGATGATGGCAGTCCAAACTCACCAAATTGAATATGCTAATTATGTGTATTTTTTTGACTACCAATTATACCTCAATAAAGCTGGAAAAACCAAAACAATATGGAGAAGGCTACAGTCCATATGTAGTTGCTAACGGTGACCCTGGTGCTTCCTATTCAAAATGGAGGACAGAAAGCTTCGAGGGTCGAGTGCTCCTTATGGTTTTCAGAGTCATAGGAGGAATTCCGGCTGTCAAAATCAGTAAAGCGAAAGCATCGATAACTCAGGAGTGATAAATGAGAGAAGGTATCAAATGTATAGACAGGAAGATGGAAAACATAATTTTCTTTGGGACCAATTAGTGTAAGAACTATTTTGCATCCTCTCAATCAGGGAGGTGTCAATGTTTTGGGAGAAGTGGAATTTTTTCCTAATCAAAGTTAGCGTGACATCTTCTTGTACTAATGAAACACATTCTGAAGTACTTCACAGGGAAAAGAACTGGAAGCGCTTTAAGTACAAATACCATCACAAGGCAAGACTTGGGGACATAAATATTCATGACATATGCCACATGTTTAATTAAACTCTATTCCTGACTCTTTTCTTTCTGGTTTGTTTTTCTAATAGGAAAGATGCCAACTGTCATGAGCTTCCACCTCAGGATTTTGGACCACAGTTTGACCTAACATTATCCTGTTTCATTTGGCAAGGAGTATTGTCAAAAATGACATGCACTGATGAATTAATCATTCACAAAAGGGGGAGAGGGAGAAACACAGAAAAAAACTTGGAAAGTGGCATATCTATGAACTCTTCTGGCCTCTCATATGCGTTCCAGTGTGTTGAAAGGAGAACGGTGGATGGATGGAATATCACACAGACTCTGTTACTGTAATTCTAAGACTACTGCTGTCCATTTTATACCTGGGCTTCCACATAGGCACAGGCGTGAAGATCACCAACCAAAGGGAACTGCTGCCATGGAAACCACATTTCAGAACTGTTCCAAAAGGACAGTTCTACAAAAGAAGAAAAGTGATAGAACACCATTTGTATAACTAAAACCCAAAAATTTCCAAAGAGATGTGTTTCCAATCACACAGCATATTGTTATAGAACAAACCCTATTATTAAATGCCCCCTGGTAGATATTTCTGTCATGTTATCATGCCATACATGCCATCTTTTAATTTTAATTACTTAGAAAATTTTTCTTTCTGAAAATCTATTTTGCAATTACAGTTGACATATAATATTAGTTCCAGGCATACAACATAGTGATTAGAATTTATATGCCTTATGAAGTGATCACCCTACTAAGTTTGGTACTCACCTGACACCATGCATAGTTATTACAATATTATTGACTATATTCCCTATGTACTGCAAATTTTCTTAAAAGAGAGCTTCCTGGATTCTCAATCTTATACTAAATCATTGACATACATTTTTATCACATGTACTACATTTTCCTGCCAAATTATTTTGCTAGTTCAGGACACAAGCAACAAAGTTGACAGCTTAATTGACTTTTCCATTTCTCACCTGGAGGAGTTTTATATATATATATATCGATAATATGTAACTTTTAGCTGGAGGGAAATAAAACAATATCAGAAATCCCTAATAGTCAAAAGCTGATCTTACAGAAGGATTGGTGTAAATTATTTCCTGCAATATTTATTTAAGGAAAATAGTCCTTCACTTCCAAATATAACAAAATGAACTTTGATTTCAAAAGTTTCATGAAATACTTTTGTTGTTGTTGTTGTTGTTGTTTTTCCCTAAGCTAGAAATAATTACCTAGAAAGGGATTCCTTTTTCTACTTTGGATTAATATTCCAAAGTCTCCAATATGCCAATCTTTACAATGGTTACCATAAGCCATTTTTTATATCCTACAAAATCAACATCAATAGAATTTTCATTCTAGAGAAATACTGGTAAAACCTGTTGGTGCTAAAACATTTTTTAAACTTTGGGCTTTTGAAAATTACTTTCATTCAACATTACTTCTGTGCACACCCATCTTTAGCAGTGTAACAATAAGGCCAGTTAGGACCAAATAAAATTGCTGTAATCATTTAAATAATAGCATGCATTTTAAAGCTAAACAAACAAACAAAACCTTTCTAAAAAATGAATTCTACCTTAATTGCATTCGATCAACAAACGGGGAAACACACTCTATGCCACAGAACAAACAACCCAAGGATAGGCTTACAACCTCGACAAGTTAATAATACTCTCTGGATTAAAATGTCACAGGAGGAAGCTGACTTGTGGCTAAACATGTATGATGCTGAGGTATCACATCATGAAAGAAACTAAAGAAAAGTTTTATTTTTGCAAGTGTATGATTGGAACCCTACCAAAGTGGAGGCCAACTAAAACACGATCGGTGGTACAATTCTAATTAGTGTGTCTGAACTCTGTTTTGATATAATTCTTGTGTGTGGCTCACAGGCTGAGAGATACCACACATAAAATATATACCGTTCTGAGATTGCCATTATCCATCATGCCTCATTCATGCAAAAAGCTAACCTGAAGTGGAGACCAGATTAGAAGGGCCAGTTCTGTTCTACACTAAGTAGTCTAAAGGTAGGACAGGTGTACAGATTTGGGGATGCAGCCTAACTGAATCAGAGTCTTAAGAGAGTCCAGAAAATGGCTATAAGATTAAGCCAGCTATGAGAAGGATATCCTGTCAGTGTCAAAATGCTGGTCAGTTTTGTTCAGTAGAGCAGCCTGTGTTGATTTCCTTTTAGATTCTGCTCATGTAAGTATCCTGCCACAAAATAATCTCTCAACAGCTCCCTTCTCTTGGTAAGGCTATGATTGCTGACCAGAGGAGAATGCACTCGTCCCAGCAGGAAGTGAACTACTGATCGCATCTCTCTTGTTCTAAGTGAAATAACTTCAGTTTCTTGGGTGAAGGGCAGGAACCCTTTTACAAATTTCTGTGTTGCTTATTCTTGAATCCATTATTATTTTATGGAAATCATCAAGTGCCTTGGCACAGATTTAGCTATAAAAGTCTTACAGTGATATTTATAACAGTAAAAAAACCCTTCAATTCACTGGATTAGCCAATAACTAGGAATAAATTAAACTAATTACTGTGTTTTCACATAACAGAACACGATTAAGCTTTTTAAAATATATATATAGGGCCGGCCGAGTGGCTCATTGGTTAAGAGCTGGCTTGGGCACCAGTGGCCCCGGTTCGGATCCCACATATGGGGCCAGTGACATTGCCCTCTACAGCTAAGACGATGAGCAACAGCTCCACCTGGAGCTGGGCTGCGAGCCCCAGCAATGGTGTAGGCTGCAGCCCCTGCTGCAGTGGGCTGCCATAGGCTACAGTGAGTGGCCGGCAGCCAGCGTGAGCTGCCAATAGCCACAGTGAGCGACCATCCAGAGGCCGGCGACCGATCTGCCTCATCCGGGAAGAGCGCAATGACGTTACCAACATGGGCCAGTGAAGCGATGTCCTCTGCAACTAGATTGAAGAACAAAAAGACAGCAACTTGTCTGTTCCCCTTTCCCGATTCTCCAACGCTGTTCCCCTCCCCCAATTCCCAAATAAAATCTTAATATATATAAATATATATATCATATATATAAAAATATATATATCGTATATTACTATTTTACATAGAAGCTGTTTATAACCTTTTCACTTCACATATTGTAACCAGTCTAACCCTCTTTCACTGAAATATATTTGAACTGAAGGAGATCTAGATTTAAACACCAATTACTAACAGTGAGCAATGAACTCTTGTGGGTGGGGGTGTGAATTCTGTTTTCTTTCTTCTTGCTTATCTGTATTTTCTAATTTTTCTACAAGAAATATAAATCACTCTTCGAGTTTGAAAAATAAACACAAAAGTTTTTCGGACCATTCATGGTGCCCACTCTGACTTCTTCTTTTGACTGTCTTTAATTCCGCAGTATCACAGTAGGTTTATACATGTTTATCTTTGAGTCTACCCTGAAAGACAGAAGTCTAAACACATCCAAGAAAATAAATGATGCCCTTCTGAAACCCTTAATTTACACATCCAGTGGTGTTTTCCTTTCACTCCATCTCCCGCCTGGGGACACACAGCCATAAATCATGTCTGGGAAGTGGGGCACTGGGCCGTGAGTATCACCTAAGTTTGCCGGGAGCGGTGGTGGGGCCATCCACCGACTTCCTCACAGGGGGACCCTGAGGATTCTTTCATGACTCTTTTCCTGATAATACACATTAACTTTTACATTTTCTGGATGATCTGAAGAGGTCAAAGTCCCACCCCTGCATCTACCCCTACAACACATATCTCTATTTTGATGAAAATACCTTCAAAGAAAAAGGAAAACTGAGAAAACTGAGAGATGGTCGTTTTAAGTAAAGGGAAACAGGGAAGAGAGAACAGAGAACTCCTTCTTGAATATATCAAAAATGGTTTACACATTTTTTATGTGATTTTTACTCCTTTAGAGAATGACAAATCCTACAAGACTCTATGCTAAATAGGTTTCAACAGTTTAAAAAAATATGTGAAAAGCAAAGACTTTTGTCAGAAACTCTAAGTATTACCAGTAATAAACATGTGACTATGAATTAGCTGATATAGCCAACCATGTGACTTAAGAGCAGGGGCCCTGATCATATTCAGGTCTTGGATTAAAATGCTAAGGTTCCATTCCTAGCTGGAGCCATGGGCTAGATGAGATCATTTTTCTGAGGCCTTTATTTCCTCCTTTATAAAAACAAAGATAATACTTATCAAGAATCAACAAATTAAGAGACTGCAATTTCTGACCTCAATATAACAATTTGCTTATATAGTTTAGTGTCTCTAAAAGTTCCTTATATAGAACATCGTATCTATTATGCTACCAAAAGGCTCTGGGGACTCAGAAGTCAGTGGGGAAGACCCGAGGAATAACAAGATGCACAGATGAAGGGGTTGTGACTAACTCAGTTTATACATTTTCAATGCAAGTTTCCCAAAGACTGTCAATGTGAAAAAGTCCCCGATGTAGATGGATCTATAGTTCTGGAGGCTCAAGAAAAGTGTCGTGCTGGACACAGCCTGGGGAAGTCATCTGTACTCAACCCTGACTATTCACGAGAGTCACATGGGGAGTTTGTAAAATGCCTAGAGTTTTGATCTCATTGTTCTGGGGTAGGACCTGGCAATCAGAATTTTTTCTGCTTTTTCTTTCAACAGAGATTTCATTCAAATGAGTGAAACTTCCATTCAACATTTCATTTCTTTTCATTCAACAATCTTTTCATTCAAATAGATGGGTTCTTTTATTCATGAGTTCATATTTTTAAGGTAAAGGTCACATAACATAAAATCAAATATTTTCAAGTATAACAATTCAGTGGCATTTGATATATTACAGTGTGGGGCAACCATCACCTCTATCTAGTTCTAAAACATTTCATCACCCCCAAAAGGAAACCCTGTACCCATTAAACAGTGGTTCCCACTCCTCTTCCTCCTAGCTCCTAGCAAGCATTAATCTGCTTTGTTTGTATGGATTTACTTATTCTGAATATTTCATATGAATATAATCATATGTAGTCATTTGTGACTGGCTTCTTTTACTATGTTTTTGAGGTTCATCACTTTGTAGCATGTATCAGTATTTAATCCCTTTTTATGGCTGAATAATATTCTATCATATGACTATACCACACCTTGTTTATCCATTCATCCACCAATAGACACTTGGGCTATTTCTTCCTTTTGACTACCGTAAATAGTGCTGTAATGAACATATGCATACCGGTATTTGGTTGATTACCTGTCTTTAATTCTTTGGGGTGTATATCTAGGAGTGGATTTGCTGGGTCATAAGGTAATTCCATGTTTAACTTCTTGAAGAAGAAGACTTCTCCAGGTGATTCCACACAAATCTGTGTGTTGAAAACCACTAGTGTCAAAGTCAGATGAGGCCATAAGAATAGATGGAATGCACAAGGGAGAAGACAGGGAGTGGGAATATGACAGGGCCAGAGGCAAAAACTTGGAAACACATTTCAAAGGCTACCAAGAAAAGAACCCACACAGAGACACACGATGAGGGAGAAGACAGAAGTATCACAGAAACAGAAGAAAATCCAAGAGGGAGCCATCGATACCAAATGCTGAGGAGGACTCAAAAAAGAAGCTCAGAGTCTGTTGCATATGGCAAGATGTGAGCTACTGGAGACTTGGGGTCTGCTAGCTTCACCGAGGGCCTGGTTCAAGGAGTTGGGGTGTACATGAGATGCAAAGAAGTAGAGGAAATGCCAAGTACTAGAATACACTCGAACTCATTATTGGCTCTTAAACGGCGAAGACCATGTCTGGCCTCTTTATTCTCCCATGATACCTAGGAACGTACAATGAAAATATCAAGCCCATAATAAAAATCTTATTGGACTAAATCACTTATACCTCATCAAATACATGTCGGAATCCCTGCCAGACAGAGCAGTAAGCTGCAGTCGAGGACTGACTGCTAATTGTGCTGCTGCCCGTATTATGACATAGAAAATATCTGAGTGTAATAACAATGTCCAATTAGCAAAATTGTCTCATTCTAATCTCAGCACACTATTGAACAAATTCTTACATTTTTCCTCTTTTCACTGCCTAAAATACTGCTGTAGTTTTAAAGTATTGATCCATTTTTATAGAACGTTTGCCAGTCTCTGAATCAATACTGATGAGAGACAATGCTTCATGACTGCACTGAAGTTATTTTCTGAAATAAATGATCTTCTATGATTAGAGAAAATGATAACTTTTACAACTATTAAATTTTAAAGATGAAAAGTGAGAGTTAAGGTCAACTTTACGTTTGAAGTCATGAATTAAATTTAACTTAAGTTTAAATTCTTAGAGACGAGTAAGGACAGCTGAAGTGTACAAGTGCTTTTATTTTTTAAAGTATGTGTTAATTTTTTTTTTTTTTAATTCTAAGTGTGAGACCAGCCAAGAAATGTCTCCTAGAGCAGTAAGTGCTGCATTATCTGGATTCCTTTTCTCAATTAGTGCTTCTATTTTGTAGACAGTAACAGTATTTAATTTGAAATTTCCTCTTTCTGTGCCAAGTCCAGTTTGAACCCCTTCCTGGGAAGGCTTGAAGTGCACAGCTTTATGTGACACACAAAGCATTCTGAAAGCAGCCAGAGTAAGAAGGGGAAAAAGATGTTTTTCTTTAGTATCAAGCACCTGGCAGGAAAACAGCATGTAGGGCCTGGAACGCATTCCTGCCTCTCCCCTGAGAGGCTGAACGGACTCGTTTTGATTTCCCTTTGAAAAACCATGAAGTTAGAGCACATTTGCTTTGATTTACAGTTTACCAGACTTTTCCGTGTTGGTTCTTGTTGTTTCTGCTGCTGTTGCTCATTTCTGCTCACTGATGGGTCACGGTGAGGGCTCCCTAACCAACACGGCTGTTGTCAGGGAGAGTGGCTTTCTCACCATGACTCCTGGCTCTGGGTGGGACAGTAACAACTCTGGGGCTGGGGACTTCACAGAAATCAGGTACCACCTACATAGCAACTTCACAATGTAGGCACAAAGGGGGAAAATATGAGAAAAAAGTATCTCCCCACCACTCTTTCTACCCTTCTTGCCATTTGCCTGTCCCTTGTCTAAGCTGCCCTAATGGAGTCCTGGAAAGAAAGCACAGTATCAGCTACTTAAAAAAGCGAACTTGTTAGATATGACACCAAAACACAAGGGACAAAATAAAGAACAGACAAATTGGACTTCGGGATTAAAATCTTTGGTGCTGCAAACAATACCATAAAGAAAGTGAAACCACAACCTACATAATGGGAGAAAATATTTGTAAATCATATATCTGATAAGGTACTTGTATTCAGGGTATATAAAGAACTGTTACAAATCAATAATTTAAAAAAATAATCCAATTTAAAAATGTGCAAAGAATTAAATAGACATGTGTCCAAAGAAGACACACAAATTACCAACCAGCACATGAAAAAGATGACCAACATCATAAACCATGAAAGAAATGCAAATCAAAACCACAGTGAGATACCACATCATACCCACTTGCCGAACCAATCAAAGTAACATGTATTATCATGGATGGAGAGAAAATAGAACACTCGCATATTGCTCATGGGAATATGAAAGTAAGGGCGCAGCCACTTTAAGAACCAGCATAACAGTTCCTCAAAAGGTTAGGCACAGAGTTACCACCTGACCCCAGCACCACCTCTCCTAGCTTTATAACCACGAGAAACGAAAACACATGTCTACACAAAAACTTGTACAGGAATCTTCATAGCAGCATTACTCATAATAGTCAAAAAGCATAAACATTCAAATGTTAATCATAATAGATAAATAGAATGTGGTATATCCACACAATGGATTATTATTCAGCTATAAAAAGAATGAAGTACTTTGATATATCCCATAACCTGGATGAAACTTATGCTAAGTAAAATAAATCAGTCAGAAAAAGACCACATCTCATGTGATTGCATTCATATGAAGTCCTGAATAAGCAAATCTATAGTGACAAGGAAGCACAGCCATGGCTGTTTAGTAGTTAGGGGTAGACGTAGGGTTGGAGGGTGGGGATTGACTGATAATGGATAAGAGTTTCCTTTGGGGGTGAGTAAAATGTTCTAGAATTGGTTGCAGTGATGGTTACAAAGCTCTGCATATACTAAAAGCCACTGAACAATAGACTTTAAATGCATGAATTGTATGGTATGTGAATTATATCTCAATAAGTTCTTTTAAAAAGAGAGAGGGGGACCATCATAAAAACAAGACCATGGTATTTATTTCCAGATGCTCTGGTCATTCCTCACGATCCCAGGTTCCCTCATAGCTGTACAAGCTTCCCGACTTGGAAGTATTGTTGCAAATATTTGGTTCCTCGCCCCCAGGGTCCTTGAACATCCTACAACCACAAGCACAAACGCAACATTCCTTTCCACCATGGACACTCCACTGATCAGCCACTCAGCTCTCCTCAGCCTTTGGTGGTGTGTTACAAAATAAGAAAGGGAATCAGGGCTGGCCAAGTGGCTCGTTGGTTAAGAGTTGGCTTGGGAGCACGAGCTCTAAGCAGCAGGGTGACTGGTTCCGATCCCACATGGGCCAGTAATGCTGCGCCCTCTACAGCTAAGATGGTGAACAACAGCTTGACCTGGAGCTGGGCTGCTTTGAGTTTCCAGCAATGGCGGAGGCTGCAGCCCCTGCTGCAGTGGGCTTCTGTAAGCTACCACGAGCATCTGGCAGCCAGCATGAGTGGCCAGCAGTGGTAGTAAGCTGCCAAGAGCTACCGTGAGCAGCCGTACAATGGCTGGCGACAGATCTGCCTCATCTGGGAATGAGCACAATACCAACTGCAATGATCACAATACCAACATGGGCCAGTGAAGCAACGTCCTCCACAACTAGACTGAAGAACAAAAGGACAGCAGCTTGTCTGTTCCCCTTCCCTGATTCCCCAATGCTGTTCCCCTCCCCCAATTCCCCAATAAAAATCTTAAAAGAAAGAAAGAAGGAAGGAAGGAAGGAAGGAATGAAGGAAGGAAGGACGGAAGGAAGGAGGGAGGGAGGGAGGGAGGGAGGGAGGGAGGGAGGGAAGGAAGGAAGGAAGGAAGGAAGGAAGGAAGGAAGGAAGGAAGGAAAGAAGGAAGGAAGGATCAGGATAGCAGAATAAAATGACAGAGAATTTTTGTTATGTGAAGACACACAGCTCAGGGTTCTGGGTAGGAAGGTGTATTTGTGAGGAAATGAGAACAAGTTCTTTGGTCTCGTGAAGGAACTGGTGGGCTGGGGCCGTGTGTGGCAAAGTTGAGGAGACCTGGGAGAGAGAACTATCTTGAGATCAGGGCAGTGGAGTGTGGTTCAGACCTGCTGGGTATCCCAAATGGGCAGTGTCATTGAGAGATGTGCATAGAGAGAAACAGAGGCACAGTCAATAATGTCACTAGGGCCTTCTTAGGCAGAAACTGCAAAGCTATCTTATCAACACAACAACTGGTTATTCCAAAGGGACCTTGCTCAAACCCACACCAGGTGTTCTTTAAAGACCAATGCAGCGAGGAAGTTAAAAGCATTCTGATAACTGGCTTCTGAGACAATATCAAAGAAAGCAGTGTAAAAACAAAGAACAAGGTATAAAAGTGTGTAACCATAATGCATAAGAGCGGGCACAAATGAAGTTATAAACCCAGTAATATGCATTTCAGAGCATTTAATCCAGTACTAAGTACTATCAAAACAAGGTGCTTTCAGAAACGGAAAGCTCTCCTCTCCTCCTTCAAGTTGTTTACTGAACCATTGGGGTGGTGCCACTCAGCTCCCTAGTAGTTAATTTTTTTTATAATTCTGACTTTCAAATCTCTATCAAAACTGGACCTCATATGGCCAGTAGTCAATGGGATGTGACAACGCCTACCCTAAAAACTTTCCCAGATTTCATGAAAAGCCAACAAGGCCTTCTGGTAAGATCTTAACACAAAAAATGGCATAGCAGCGACCCGACGACTGTTCCTCGTTGACCGAGAAGAAACACCCACTGTACTTCAGAAAAGAGGTGCAAACATCCCACAGGTCCTGGAAGTTGAGCTCAGCCATCCAGAGCCAAGGAACCAAGTAGATAGTAGGTAGTAGGGTGTAGGACCCATCTAACTTCCACACCGACTTGAGACAGAGTTTTTCCAGTTTATCCCCCATACCACTAGAGACTCTGGCTCTTCTTTAATCTTCTCAAAAGACAATACACAAACCCAAAATGTAGAAACCTGCTAAAACCACTAAACTGCCTTCCACCAAAATCTATGAATGGACAGTTACATTTATATTTTGGTTTTGCCCTTTTTAGGCAACTTTACCCCTAGAATTCCCGCACATTGACTTCTTATCTATAAACACAGGATACAGGCATGTCAAAATAGGAATCTCACATGCCTACCTGCAGCAGATGACAGCTTTACAGGAGAGCGCCAAATCCAGGAAGCTCCTCCTGACCTCAAAGGACAGCGCGTACTTCAGGGTGTGGCCGTCAATGATGAGGGCCACGTCGTTCTCCTTGCCCAACAAATTGCCAAGGTCCGTGCAGTGCTGGGTAATGGCTGCCCGTGTCGCCTGAAACAATAGTCGGGGAGAAGGGTGGACACATTTTTGTGTGTTTAATATATCAAAACCAAAACAGAAATCAAATGTAAGTTCCTTGAGGTGAGAATGTGGCCATTCTAATGTAAATATATAAACAGGGTTCAGTTTGCTATATTTCTACATCAAAATTTCATGGGACTGCCCTCTAGGTCTGTTTTATTCATGAAAACATCCTCATAGTGATATGTGCATTTGATATTTATAATAACCCATCCTGGTTGTACTGTACAGTAAATCTAGAGCTTCCAAATTCTTCTCTGTTGGATCTTTAATTGCTAAGGTCCTTGCCATTGTCTTTCTTTCCCCTCCTTTAAACTACATACACTTTATTCTTGGTGTCACTAGAAACTCCATATAAATAAATGTCTTTCTGGGGAAAAAATAATAATAATGCTTCTGGAACTCAAATGGCAAGTGTTTCTCGATTTGCATAAGGTAACTTTTAAAGCATCCGAAAGATATGAGGGGATATGAAAATAACACAAAAGATTAATTTGAGATCTTCAGATGAAACCATTTCTCTCCATGTAGCATCAGAGTCAGAAACAAACTGATTGTCTTTCCATGTTACAGAAAATATCTAATCAAATTAAACTGCTTAGTACCATTTAAAACCTTACTACCAGCCTAAGCAAGTACCTTGGTGTGATGTCTATTATCAAATGGAATTAAAGCATAGAATCATTCTTAGGATTTTGTATGTATCTCTAGTTTTGCATCCAGCACAACTACACATTGTATGTGTACGTGTTCATATTATGTGACTATATACTGGTGTGCTTTTCCCACTAATTCGTAAGCTCCAAGAGAGCTGTCTTATGCATCACTGTATGTCTCTCTTCTAACAAAATGTCTGGCATATGATAGGTATGCAGCATATATTTGCTGAATAAATAAATACCACTTAAAAAAATAAAAATTAAAAAATGATGTTCTGATCCTCCCAGTGAATTTATGACTACGAATAAGATATCTGGTTCAACTATAAGAATGCAATTTTGGGCTCATAATAAAAAATCTGGTTTAAGTTAATCAGGGAAGTACAAAAGTCTGCTGAAATTATTTTGTCTGGACGACTATCCTTTGGCTATTAAGTTACATTTACATGTAATTTATCATGTAATAACATAAATTACAGTCTTAAAGGAAATAATTCAAATGAATAGGAATCCTTGGAGCCCTCGTTAAATTGAGGATCAGCTACCATCAGGAAGTGCGAAACATGCTCTACTGTCTTACTGCTCAGTTTTCATTTCTCAACAAGACAGTGGTGATATCAGAAAGGTGTATTTAAGGCACGACTGTGGTCTTGAGCCCTGTTCTGTGGTCTGATAGCCTGGGGTCTAGTGTCAAGTTTTGCTTATTACCTCTATGACCTTGGGCAAATTACTTAACCTCTTTAAATTGCAATTTTCTCATATGTAAAATGGAGCTACAAATATTTATTTGATAGTACTTTTGTTATGAATAAATGAGCTCAACGATGTAACCTGCTTAGTAGCACTGGGCTTGGCACACAGTAAGCACTCAATCAAACCCATTCTTCCTCCATGACTATTTATCCATTGAGAATTTCCTATGTCAAGGGAAATACACACTTCTGCTGCTTCAGGCAGTGAAAAAACTGCCATCATTGACAATGCTTTCTTTGTCAACATAATAATAGAATAATTGATAGAATAGTACTTTAAAGAATAGAAGTTCAATTGACTTCTACTAAAAAAAATAAAAGTGAAGAAAACTTCATACTTTTATTCTTAATTGGTTGAGTAATTCTGAATCTCCAACAAAACATCTATGAAAACAGCTCTGTTTACCTTATCTGCGCCAACAGCCTGCCCTTTAGAATTTGGGTGGAGAGAAGAAATTCCACCCACTGAGGGAGATCCCAGCTTGGCAACCTGGGTGTGTTCACCAGGGAACTCAGGCAGGTCTGGACAATTCTGGAGGGTGTGTCTGCCAAGGGTCGATGTGTGGCAGACAGAAAATCCTCCTGGGAAATATTTCACCTGGGGAATGAGTCAAGGTGCGCAGATTTGGTCGATGGACCATGTGCTGATGCTGTCACAGAGGCGCAGTCTAACCCAGCGTCCTTTACTCCCATTGGCCTCCCCTCACCAGGCTTATGAAGGGAAAGGCTAAGGAATAAACACCCAAGATGTGGACACCATTGCATGTGGCTTTTTTAAAAAGGGGCATGGCACACGTAAAGGTATGTAGAGATAGTAATATTACGAAGGGTACTTTTTAACTTGGATTATTTCTGGGGCATGTGTGGGATGGACTGGACACAGAAGGCTCTTCTCCCTCAGCTGGAGGAGGAGTAGGGAGGCCCCAAATTTTGGCAGCTGACCACCTGTTGGTGTGTGAGGCTCTGGGGCATCACGCAGGAGAGTGCCACCAGAATAAGCCTGAGCACTAGGACTACAAGTGTCAGAAATAAGGTAACGGAGAAAAACTATGTTCCTGAGGCCCATGCAATATCCTCTTAGCCCCCTAAAATTGTGTAGGGGAAGGACCGGAAAGGGAGCTGGAGTTTTAACAGAGGAAAGCGAGGACACAGAGGAGCACGCATGGGTGCCCTTCCTGAGAGCCTCTCACTAAGTCACAGCCCGCGATGGCCTGGGAGGCATTGGCAATATCGAGTGGAAATACAGTAAGTCCCCAACTTAAGAACATTCAAGTTGAGAACTTTCACAAATACAAATGGACCTCACATTATGAACATTCGTAGATGCAAACAAATCGTGGAAGTAGCTCCCGTGTCTGCCAGCCATTGTCCCAGCTGTGCCGCTGTGTGCTTACTGTGCAGTGTGGTAATGTACGGTAGTCCAGTGCTCAATCAGAGCCCAGGATGCCCGGAAGCAAGAGGAAAGCAGTGGGGATATGGAGGGGACTGCTAGGAAGCGCAAAGCAATAGCCATGGAAACAAAAGTGAAAATAATGGAGAGATTGGGCCGAGGCGAAAAGATGGTAGACGTCACTGGTTCTTACAACATGAATTGTTCAACCATTGGTTTCACATTGTATATTTGTGTCAAGGTGTGTAAGACTCGCTTTGTCAGACTTACGAAAGAGTCGGACCTAAGAATGAAGCTGACTTATGAACGTTCTCCAGAAATGGAACTCATTTGTAAGTTGGGGACTTACTGTATTTTCAAATTGAACCATGAAATGTGCTATGGACTGAATGTTTGTGTCCCTCACAAATTCATAAGTTGAAACACTATCCGTTATTGTGATGATATTTGGAAGTGGGGCCTTTGGGAGGTGATTAGGACATGAGGGTGGACCCACATGATGCAATTAGTGACTTTATAAGAAGAGACAGGAGACCTTCCCTCTCTTCCTCCCTTCCTCCCCTATCTCAACTCTAACCTCGCCCTCCAGCCCATGGACGCAGCATAAAGGCAGCTGTCTGCAAACCCGGAGGAGAGCCTTCACCAGACACTGGGTCTGCTAGCACCTTGACCTTAGACTTCCTGGTCTGCAGAACCATGACAAATAAATTTCTGTTGTTTCAGCCATCCAGTCTTTTGTTATAACAGCCTGAGATGACTAAGACAAAGGCAACGACTTGAGCCCCTGGCTTATGCAGCTCTATTCTTCACGTAATGGATATGGAGATGAAAAGACATGGGTGATTTAGACCACAGCAACACAAGGGACGCAACAACTGCTATGTTTACTGTCTGGAATAAACCTTCTAACAGAATGTAATAACTGCAGAGACAGATATATGCACAGTATGGAACTCCAGAAGGGAAGGCCACTAATGCATGGAGGGTGGGAGGACAGGAGAAGACCCCTGGGAGCCGAGGATGCCCATGGGAAGGAATGATAACCTGCTGGCTATGTTGAACTGCTAACTGTAGAAGCATGGAAGTCATGCTCTCCACTTGATGAGATAACACAAACATGACTAAGTTATACAACATCCAAAGAAATTTCACACTTGTAGTCTATCAACCAGGCATTTTCTCATACACTGATAAGTATCCATTAACAAATAGTTTTCTCATGAATGTAATGGTTCAATGAAGCAGTTACATGACTCAAACCTATTAAAATCAACCAACCAAGATATAGTTATCGGAGTACCTTACATATTGGAGTACCTACTATGTTCCAATGGTGATTAAAAAAAGCAATGCCAAGGAGACACATTCTACGTTATCTACCCCCATAAATCTTATGACACGATCAGGGTGGCAAATACATGGTCGGACAATTAAGTTGGGGGAACTTATTGCAATGATGTTGCTAATCTTTTTTGATATCCGAGGGGTTATTCATTATGGATTTGTACCAACTGGACAGTTAACCAAGTTTACTATTTGGAAGTGCTGAAAGGCTGCGTGAAAAAGTTAGACAAAAATGACCTGAACTTTTTGCCAACAATTCATGGCTCTTGTATCACGACAATACACCAGCTCACATGGCACTCTCTGTGAGGGAGTTTTTAGCCAGTAAACAAATAACTGTATTGGAACACCCTCCCTACCCACCTGATTTGGCCCCCAATGACTTCTTTACCCAAAAATAAAGGAAACATTGAAAGGAAGACATTTGGATGACATTCAGGACATCAAGGGTAATATGGCTCTGATTGGCCATTCCAGAAAAAGAGTTCCAAAATAGCTTTGAAGGGTGGACTAGACACTGGTGTCAGTGCATAGCTCCCCAAGGAGAGTACTTGGAGAGTTACTGTAGTTACTCAGCAATGAGGTATGTAGCACTTCTTCTAGGGTGAGTTCGTGAACTTAATTGTCCGACCTCATACACAAAATTAAGGATGAAGTAATGAAAAACGAATATTCCACTTATGGGTAGATCCTACGCATAGATATTATCACCATCATACCCTAGCCTGTTTTGTCTCATTTTTATGGTTGGGTGGAATTATACTAAATTGTAAATTCAATGAAGGCAGAAACTCTCTTTGCCAACCCCGGATCATGCTAACCCATTGCAGGTGGCTCAGTAAATATGCTGACTTCATAAGTGAATTGAAGTGTCTCAGTCATGATTCTAAACATGCACTGTACTGTCTTTAAGAGACCATTTGCGAGTCTTGGAGATCATCTATTCGTCTGACTGCCTGGTGCATACATTTTGCAGTATGACTTCCTTCAAAAGAACTGGCTCTTGATCCTTCTTTTTCCTTGACTCCTGGCCTTTTTGCCTTACACTTTCTCTGTTCTTCAGCTCCCTTCTTACTTATTCTCCATCTCATCCTCTCCTCGCTTATCTGCTCAGAATCACACCTTTGCCCTTGAGTTTGAAAACCTTTTCAACTACTAAAACCTCTCCAGACCCACCCTGCTAATGCCTTGTTTCTAGCCTGTACTTTGGTTTTAATTCCTACACTTTCAATGCCCACTCAGCAATAATCGTTGATCAAACCCAGACTAGCTGGGCTCACCACACACGTGTGCCGGAATACAGGTCCCTTCTGTGCGATTCTCAAGCCAGCCAATTGAAGGCATTACTATCACAAACAGTTCCTTATTCTCAAATGGACTATGATTCAAAAGTCTATTTGTAAGTTAGTTATTGGGCACTTAGAATCCATTTTCCCAAAGGAACGATGTTACAAATTGCGGTTGGATCCTAGGGTCTGTTAATGCCTATTTAGCTTAGTCGCTAAAATTTATACTGCAGTCTCTTATTTTAATAAAAAACCAATTACTGAAAGTTACAATGGACTTAGCTGTTATGAGGGGCATAGGGAGTTGGGACTGGGAGTTTCATTCCCAGAAGATACAAAACATTCCGAAATCCTTAATTACAATTTGCCTTTTAGACATTAATATTAAAATCTATATGTCCAGCTTTTCATCCGTGTTCTACAATTTTACTTTCCCTTCACAAATAAAAGCACACACAATTTAATGCTGAGAGTGAGTGACTATGACTAAAGGTTGTCCCCTTAGCTGTGTTCACCGCTCACCTTTTTCCCTGTTGTGTTGTATTGTAAACCCTGGTTCTTACCATTAAGGTCAGTGCATGTCTTTGCATTTTCTTTTTAAAAAATGTTATTATCTAAACATTGTACACAGTGCTACCCTGTGATCTCAGGAGACGGTTATCTGTCTGCTAGTGAAGAGATCAGACGCTCATCTGATGGACCCCACAGTACAGTTGAAGTGTAACCTGCTAAACTTATGAGCAGATGGGATCTACTGTCAATCACTTTTTAGATTTAATTAACAAACCAGGAAAGATGAAAATTTCTGGAACCTGGATGCATTACTACCAATTTGCAGTTAGCAGGAATCTTTCCTCAAAATTAAACAGTTTCAGCAATGCTGAAATCTGCAGAGGCAGGTAACCCTCTCTCCCTTCAGGAGCTTGGCAGTGTCATGAAGAATTTCTTAGATGCTATGGTAGCAGCAGCTGCCTCAGCCCTCACTTTGATGTTCTGCAAATTCCAATGGGCTCAGAGCTGACGATGCTGAAAACCAGAATGGTTCAAGTTTCATGAGCAGCAGTTCAACCAAATCATGCTTAGCCTTCAAGTTCAAGAGCAAACTCCCTTCTCCTGAATTAACCTTGTGGTAGTGAGTATCTAATGATAATGTTCATCCTTGAGACAACAGTTCCCAGTGGTGGTGGTGTTTTATTTAATTCCATCCATCTAGTCTTCCTGCCCCGTGCCAACTGTCAGGCGCATCTTTTCTCATCCTCTTCCTCTCGCTCTCTTCAGATCATTCCCACTGCCCAGTCTCTCATAGCAGGAAAGCTGCATTCATCATATTTCCGCCTCTTTCTTTTCTTTTCACTATCGTTTTTTTTTTTTTTTTAGCTGAGCCATCCTGCCACCTGTTGGCAGCTCAACGGAAACTCAGCTCGGGCTGGGATCGAACCGCCGTTGCTCAGAGCTCAGCTCACATTCTTGAGCGAGCTCTTAACCAACTGAGCCACTCAGCCGGCCCCTCACTATCGTTTGTATTTCCAGTATAATCACACCTCTTTCTTGACAGCATTAATACTCTCAATATTTTTGGACTTACAGAACTTAATGAGCATAGAAGTTTGTAAAACTTAAGACAAAGCACAAATCTAGCATCCCCATTATAAGCTAATAAAGGCAGTCAAAGCCAAAACCAAGATAATTACACATGGTCGCTACCGCCAGCTCCTGGTGCTGACAGAGTTGAAACCTTTATGCTCTGGATAGTGCTTTGCTCTCATCTATGACTGTCTCTAAAGTTCATTAGTAGATAACAGGAATCCCTGTAAAATGTGTAACATTTCAAGGGTTTCCTATAATACTAATAATTTCAAGGCAGAGGGGATGACATTTCACAGGCAATAAATAAATATTCTCAAGAGATAAAGTGGCCTCTTGCCTAGAAGCACCCAGGTATGTGTCTGGTACCTTCTGATCAACTTTTACCTCTACTCGCATCAAGCATTTATCTACACTGGCCATCCACACAATGTTTCAATTTCCAATAAAAAATTTGTATCTTGTCAGAGTAAACCGACCCCCAGTTTACTGAATTCACACCAGCATATAAACTTCTATACTTTTCTTTTGTGTTTGGTTAACCAGCTTCACTGAGTTATAATTAACATAAAGTTGAGCCATTTTAAGGGTACAATTCAATGAATTTTGCCAAAGGTATACAGTCATGTACCCTCATACAATGAAGATATGGAACATTTCCATCACCCCAAAATATTCTCTCCTGCCGTTCTGCAGCCAATTCCATCCTCTCACAATTATTGATCTACTTCTGTCACTATAGCTTTACCTTTTCTAGAATGCCATATAAATAGAATCGAATTTATAGTCTTTTCTGTCTTGCCTATCCATGTAGCTTAATGCTTTGAGATTTGTCCAATGTTTTTGCACTTACCAATCATTTATTCCTTTTTTGTTTCCAAGTAGTATTCCAATCTATGAACATACCACAATTTATCCTTTCACCTATTATCACAAATTTGGCTTGTTTCCAGCTTTAGAATATTGTGAATCGTTCTACTATATGTATATGTATATTAATCTTTGTGTGGACATATGTTTTTATTTCTCTTGGGTAGATACCTAGGATTGGAACTATTCATCCATACAGATACATACAGAACAAGTGTATGTTGAACTTTATAGAAGCTATGAGACTGTTTTCCAAAATGGTTGCATCATTTCACACTCTCACCAATCCTGTCTGAGCATTCTAGCTACTCCATATACTTGTCAACACTTGCACCTGCAGTCTTTTTATTTTAGCCATTCTAATGGGCATGTAGTATTAGATTTCATAGTTTTAACTTGCATTTCCCAAATGACTAAAACTAATGGTGTTGAGTATCTTTTGATGCTTACTGAATTAAATTGGTTTTGTTTGCTGAGATTTCAAGACATACAACTAAGTGAAGTCAAGTAGTACACCAAGTACATGTTTGTGTAGGGTGATAACACCCATGGACAGACACTGCCCAAGAATGGCCCTCTGGGGCAGCTGAGAGACACTCTTTTTCAGAGTCTTCTTTACTTTCTACATCTCACATCTCTGAAAGATTCACATTTCCTTGAAAAGGCATCCCAGACAGCAGCAGAAGAGAGATTCAAGAAGTGAAGTGTATGGAAGAAACCTGGCGGCAGCTGCTAATGGATACGCCCCATTTAAAAGAAAGAGATTATTTATTCACTTAGGCGTCAGAGCCCAGAAAGTTTGAAAACTATCAATCACCACTATTTATTGAAAGAAAATTTGATAACTGTTGTGACAGAACTCAAATCATTGAGGTTAAAAAATTCCCTGAAAATATGTACTTTTTTTTCACTTCTCAAAGATATTAAATGCAAACCTAATATGCTTAATTTATTTTCTTTCAAAAAATTAGATTTTGATTTTAGTACTCGGAATCCTTTTAATAAATATATTCTTGAATACCTATGTAGAATAAGATCTCAAAATAAATTATATGCTTGAAGAAGCATTTGTTATTTGAATCTGGACTATAGAGTCTTTTTGCAATTTTTTTTTTAGAATGTGGAATTTTTCTAAATGTAGATAACCCTTTTCTATGAGAAATGATTTCAAAGTATGACCCTCCTGCAAAGAGAATGTGAAATCAGCATTTGTAAGTGATCACTCAGCTTTGTATAAAATGACCTTCCATAATCTCATGAAACAGTTGCTTGCCATATATTTGTCCAGACTGGATCTCTGAAAGTCACTATATACTTTGGGGACACAACGAGTCACTGCCACATTTAATATTGTCACATTAACTAGGAATATTTTTACTATGAGCATAACAACCTCAGCTTAGTTAACGTCCCGATCTTCGCGGATTTAAAGTTTTAGCTTTCAATATATCAATGCCACAGCCCTTGCACTATTTTTAAAATCTCCTTGATTCTTGAAGAAATTATAAAGTACCCAAACCAAATGTAATGGTGATAGAGTTTATAGGTGTAAAAGGAAATTACTGCAGAAAATAATTTCTAGACAAAGTTTGCAGTGTTTTCAATGAACTATGTGGTTAAGTCGTATGTTAGGTAAACTTTAGAGAAGGAAGACAGTGCTATTAATCTCACACAAAAAGGTAAAATGCCAATTGCAAACTGAAGGGCACCATTTGCTTCAAAGGGACCAATGCTAGTATCTGTTACATCATCAGAGGATGCGCTCCGTAAGTGGGACAAAGTCATCTCAATTCTTGAACTATTTATTTGCTAGATGATAAAAACCAGTTTCTTAAAAAAACACATGCTAACTTTTTAAATAAACCTTTCAGATGCAATGTAAGAAAATGAACCTAAAATCTTAAACAGTGAATTTCCTGACTTTGAGAATTTCAACGTTTAACTTTGATATTTTGATAATACAGCCACTGCATTTACTACTTCTAACATCTTCTTGACTCTTAGAGGAGTTACAATGTGCCCAGACTGTGTGTAGACTGGTACAAACAACAAAAACAGTAAGGTATTTCCAAAAGAGAAATAGTGAAGGGCGATCTTAAAAAAAAAAAAATCCCGAACACATGTGTGACAGCTGCAGGCTATACAAACGGGCAGCGAAGATGGTAGCCATGTGACAAAAACGGAACCTTGGACTGGCATTTAGTCCCTACTGAAATGCGCTGGACACAAAGGGCTCGGACTGGCTGTCACCCATGGCGCCCAGGCTGCCAATGAGGCACCACGGGTCCGGTTCTAGAAAGAGCGGGCCAGTGGGACCTCTTTCAGATTCCTTCAATCAGTAGAGTTGAGGGGTATAGAGAGAAGTATGTAAAAGGAAAGAACAGCTGTATACTCTGCTCCTTTAGGGAAATGCCTCTTGTTGACGTGGAACACTGTTCACACACCTAAAACTGGCACTCACTTTCCAAATGATGTGCTCCGGTTGGTAAAGTCAGGGATATACTCTATCCTATACAAAATTTTAAAAATCAATAAAATCAAAGACAGAAGGAAAACTATAGAAAAATGTCTCGTTTCCCTTGAAGCCCCCCATGCTGACAATGGAGTGAGAAGGAAACCTCATCACATACACCTGGCCAGAGGCTCCCCCAAGTGTAGAGAATCCATAACCAACAAGGGCTCTGGGGCGCACTGAGGTACTCTTCACCATTCTCTTCTCTCTACAGACTGGCAAGGAGTCAAAGTTATGGAGACGGAAGTTTACACTGACATATAAAGCAAGAGAAAAACATTCTTTAATTAAGGGTCTATTATGTGCACATACACCTAGGGGTAGAGAGGCCCAGAGAGAAAGAAAGAGCCATACAGACAGACAATGGCACACCACAGCCAAAGATCACCTCATGCCTGGCATGTCCAGGCAATGTGCACTTGAGGCCTGTGAGGTGCGGTGACCCGCAGATGCAGGTTAGAAAGGTGCCGGGGTGGGGAGGCTGGCAGGCCATGAGGAAGCATTTGGACCTCCTCCCAGAGCCTATTGGGAGCCAGCAAAGCCAGCTTCTGTGTATAAAAATACCACGCTCAGATGTTCATTTGTGGAAGGCCACCCACCAACAGGATGGAAGATGGAGTTGCATAAGGATATAGACCAGCCAGGGAGACTTCAGATGCTGAGAGTCTAACCTGTGACTGGATAAAAGAGACGAAACCAAGAAACGCCTTTAAGAAAAGGAACACACAGTACTTGGTGGATGGTCAGAGGCAGAGAGAGGAAATGAGGATAAGCCATGAGCTTCTGGCCAGGTAGATGAGCCAGGCCAATCACTGGGGATGAGATATAGTGGAGCTAGGGGAGGGTCGTGAAGTGGGTGATTGGGGGTCAGAAGGCACTTAATTTGGAGTTGGTGGAGAAAGAATTGGCTCTTTGGCTTCAGAGCAACCTACTGTTCCCTGCAAGGCTGTGGAGGGAAGCCTAGTGGAGTGGTGGGGGATTAAGGACCTGGTCCAGCCCTGGACCACCCGGCAAGGCTCTGTAGGGACACTGCTAGTCCGCCCATGACACCCCCACTGTCTGCACAGTTCCGACGGAACACCCGGCAGCCATCACTTGTTCTCTGTGGATCATATAACTTTTCAATCAGTGCTAGTGGAAGAATGGAAAAAGAAACCGTTTGGGTAGTTTCCTCACCACTCCCTCCGGGTGAAAAAAGCAAACAAACAAATCACTCAGCCTCCAGCAGGTGCTGAGAAAATGCTTGCCCCTCTTGTCTGGGGAGAATATGCTGCTTCCTGAACTCCTGACCCTGGCCAGAACAATCGCCCACTGTCTGCTGTGAACCACCTCTTCTCTCTTGGTGCTAGTGCCTTCCACATATCCCTGCATTTGTGGGGTGACAATGGCCTTCTATGAAGCAGTCTGTAAGTATTCGAGACATGAAGGTGGTGGGCCATTCACACACTCAGTAAGTAGCCGTGGAACGTGGACTGTGAGAACAGTCATGCACAAAAATCTCAAGGAGCTCACATGTTAGTGAGTGGACAGGCACGAAGCAAACAGATAACACATACGTCATGAGTTGTATGTACCCTGAAGGAAAATCAAGTCGGGTTTAAGAAGCAGGAGCCCACCAGAAACTGGACATAAGGAGTTTCGGTCATGAAAACCAAGAGTGACTTACGGGCAGAAGCACAACATGTTATGCTTAAGTGGACAAAAGGCCCCTCCAGTCCATTTGATTGAACAGGAAATACAATAAAAAGTTGATTTTTGGTTAATTATTCATCTCACATTTAATAACTTTTTTTAAGTCAAAATTAGGAGTGAGGTTATTTCATCTGAAAACACTGATACTAGTTTCTCCTGAAAACTTGGTGTCTGGGAACACTGGGCCCATGTTCCTGCAAAGCCACAGCCAACACCCACCTGACAAGGACACGTAGCGCTTTTCCAGCTGGCCTGGCCCTGGGACCTCCCGGAGCAGGGATACCAGCTATCACTGGTGACTGGACATGTGTGGCTTCGTTTCTCTGACCCACCTCTCCATTAAAAGTGGGACTAAAAATTACTAGGGCAGGCCACAGCTTTCTCGTTTGGGGATGTAGATCCACCTCAGGCCCTCCCACCCTGCAGGCCTGTGACATACCTTCTCACCTTGGTGAGCAATCATTCATTAATTTCTAATGAGACACAACTCATGCAGAAAAGGACTCTGGTGAGGGCTCTGCCCAGCTTCTCTTCAGGGTTGCAGTGTGCTGTTTCTGGTAGGTGCAGTGCCAGGTGCTTTTTCCACACAGAGGATGAAGGTTCGGCCCCTTAAAAGTCAACTCATGGGGCCGGCCGAGTGGCACAGTGGTTAAGCGCTGGCTTGGGAAGCCAGCGGCCTCGGTTCGGGTCCCACATATGAGGGCCAGTGACATTGCCCTCAAAAAAAAAAATACTTTAGGGGCCGGCCAAGTGGCTCAGTTGGTTAAGAGCTCGCTCAAGAGTGCGAGCTGAGCTCCGAGCAACAGCGGTTCAATGCCAGCCCCAGCTGAGTTGCCATTGAGCTGCCAACAGGTGGCAGGATGACTCAGCTAAAAAAAAAGAAAAAGTCAACTCGTAATTTTGAGAGAACCTTCGCATTCCCAGATTGAAAACCCAAAATGTATCCTAAGGAATGAGGATTTCCTGAAGCTTCTTAAATTGCTTTCTGCAGAGATTTAACTTTTAATCTAATACACACACACACACACACACACACACACACACACACACACACACTTTTCCAGATAGCTAGCATGTCTACAGGGGAAAATAAAATGTCAGCTTCACTATTTAAAACTTTGAATAATATGGCATATAGGATGGAGTTCGGAACTTCTATGGGAACTTCCTTCTTCATATACACATTTTTGGGCTCCCAAGCCTTAGTATTATATGAAATGCTTGGAGAGGAGAAGTTATTCTGAGAAAAAAGAATACATATGCTACATAATCTATAAAAAAATAGAAAATATATAAAATATTTATGTATGTATTTATGTATGTACTATATGTACACTATCTGCTATGCAAAATACTATATAAATCTATTGGGTTGTTGGAAAAGTCATGACACATTTTTGCAACAAAAAATATAGAAAAACTATGTCATGACTTTTCTGACAACCCAACATTATACATATAATATATATAATAGCAACCACTTTTATAAACCTTAACAAATTAAATTCAGTTCAACAGATATTTTGCTGTGACATGTAAGTGATATAAAGATAGATAACCCCCGCTCCCACTGTCTTCAAGCAGCTTTCTAGCAGGGACACAGAAATGAAAAACAAAACAGGATAAGTGCTATAATAGAGGCCTGTGAAAGAAAGAATTATAATGTAAATTAAAGAGAAAGAAATTCTAACAAGAGAGGGTTAAGCAGCAAGAGAAGGCTACTGAAAAAAATAGAGATTAGTATGTAATTGTCACTCTTTAAAGAGCATTAACAGAGAAAGATTTAAGATGGACACCTCAGCAGAGATTAGGGATGGACAGAGGGCACTCCAGCACAGCAAACAACTCTGCCAAGTACCTGCAGCTTGACAACTGTCCTCACCTCCAGCGACATGGGAGGAACACCTAGATACTCAGGAAAGCTAGGCTAGAGTAAGGGAAAATATCCTGGGTTAAGAAAGCTGAATTTCTGAATCCTATAAGAAAAATGATTCAGGGCTCAATCCAAGGACCTTTCCTACATGTATCTTTGGGGATCGCAGCTGGTCTTATGACCTTAAATATATGTTAGACCCTCAAATGCCAGACCCGTATGTCCAGCGACCTAACTTGGTACCTCCACTTGGATGTGCAATGAGGCATCACAAGCACAGCATGTCCACACGGACCTTTGGATTCCTCCTTCCTGAGCCTGCTGGTCCCAATCACTGTGGAGCACCAACAGCAGGGACACGTTCCTCCCTTCCCATGTGTGATGATTCTGCCCTTCCAGCTACTCAAGCCAAAAATACTGGAGTCCCTTTTATTCCACTTTTGCACACCCTCCCATAATCAATCCATCAGCAGACAATGGCACTTGTGCATCTGACCACATCTTGCCATGCACTCCACTCTGCAACCCCTTGCTCTATTTTCAACGTAACAGACCTGGTAACATGAAAGGCAGATCCTGTCACTGTTTAGTCTTCCAAGACTTTTGTTCTTTGTTCAAGTAAGAGCCAAGAGCCTCCCCATGACCGAGAGCCTAGCACCCTAGCACCCTCAGCTCATGCCATGGTACCCACTGACATGTTGGTGTCCCTCAAAAACACCACGCTACACCCTTCCAGCCCTCTCCCAAATTTCCAGTGGCTCATCCCCTCTTCTTAATGTCCCCTTCTCCTTCTGAGCGACCCTTTTTAAAATCACACTCCCTCCACATACACACACTCCTTTTTTCCCTGTCCTGTTTTATTTCCTTCTGGGCACTTAACATGTTCGGCTTTCCACCTCTTTTACTTCTGTATTTTGCTTACTGTCTGCCCTCCCCACTAGATTGTAAGCTCCTGGGGTCCAGGGATTTGGGGGACTGACTCTTTCACTGTTGTCTCTTCGGGCTCAGCACAAAGCCTGGCCCACAGAATATATTCAAATCTTTACAGAATAGAAGTATGGCTTAGAAAAGGTAGCGGTGGGGAGCTGGGAGACAAGCTCAGACACTCTGCCAATAGCCACCATACATAACGAGGCTTGGACTCAGCAAGTGACAGGATTGAAGGCTTTTCAGGAGCAGAATATATAGGCTTTGGTAACAACGTGGGGACCATGGGAGAGGACTGCTAACTTGAACCACAGCTTGACAACCTTCACAGAGATGGAAAAAGCCAGAGGGATGAGGGGCAGGAGAAGCAAGAAGGGTGAACATGAGCAGTTCAAGGTTTGAGTATGTGAATTAAATGAGGTGCATTAATACATCCTTCTGAGATACAGTTCGAAGCCTAATAAACTCCTCCAAGACAATTTTTGAAGGTTCAAGTTATTCCTCAATTTAATAAGCCCGAAGTCTCACAGGGCTCAGATGCACTAGGTGTATATGCTACAGGTTACACTCTATCCTGCAGAACAAAAGTAAAATTACAAACACCAGAAATATGTGGGAAATGATGATTTGCAGAAGACCAGAATGTCCCTCGTGCTTGAAACTATGTCAAGAAAAAAAAGAGAAGAGGCTCTGTTCTCCAGACTTACATTTAATAGGCTCTAAATCCAGCACAGATTTGACCTTTGCTTTAAATAGATTTTCTTGGAGAGAAGGGAAGAAAACATTGATTCATCCGAGACTCCTGAACGACCTACTGTTCACATTACTTGAAATAAAGTCTGCTTTACATCAGGATTCTTGAGACACAGAAATAAATATACCAAGAAGTTTCTAATTCTATGCTTTCACCAACTGATTATTTTCATTCACAACAGTGGACGCACTCGACATGGTCTTTCCAGAAGGAGGCTCACAGAGCGGAGCACATGGAGGGATCAGTCACAGCCCTGCCATCCAGACGCAAGCTTCAGCATGTCTCGTGATCAAGACTCTCAATGAAACAAACAAGAGGAATATGTGAAATGGAGATGACTTTTCAGGGGTTTCCAAGTGTTAACTGAGGAACATCGGGGGACTTATGGGAAACCTGGGAGTCGAACTGTTTCCAGTAAGATCGAAAAAGGTTAAACCTGAATCATTCAATGCCAGGATTGTTCGCCTGGTCAACGTGAAGCACACAGGCTTCCCACTGTGCTGAGCTCGGTCGTTAAGATCAATGTCACAGGGCTGGGAGCTAACTGGGCAGTTCATATATTCTCATTCTGTTCTTTAATGATTTTGTTTCCTCTCAAGAATTGTGAGTGTTTCACTGTTCATTTTATACCATGTCAGAAGGCAGCTGGGGAGATGAATACAAATCTAAGTCAATAGAAGTTCGCCTTAGCATCTATTTGCTTCTGTTTGGGGAAGAATTTGAAAATGTGCTTTGGATGTCATGGACATAAATGACCTCATGGTACTAGGCAGGTAATAAAAGTATGACTGGGACGTTAAGGAGTGGTAGGGTCTGTGGCCAATTGGAAAGTGCCTGTCCCAACCTACCAATAGCCGTAGTACTATCCAAACAAAACTCCACCGCAGGCTACATTTAACCCAATTATCATCAATCTGCCACAATTATCATCAGAGACTCATAACAAAAAAAAGGAAATGATGACTCATATGGCATTTTTCCAAAACTATGAATAACAAACACTACCACATGCTTTCACAGGAGCCACCATTTGTAACTGCACATCACCCTTTTACTGGTTAGAGGGAAGCAATGACATCTGGGCGACTCAGGTGAGATGAGGGCTCATACCTAAAAAGAATCATTTCGGAGCTCTAATGACAAGAATAAAATATAAATTTGTAGACTGACACAGGAGTAAACCCACAGATGTCCTAACATACATGCACACACATAGACACAAGTACACAGTAAACCCAGGACAGGTGTAGTACTCTTCTACCAAAGCAAGCTTTCTGAGAATCTTATGTGTCTAGAAGACTTACAACCAAAGGACCAACCACAGCCCACAGAGACACAACTGACGTAGAGGCTGAGTAGAAATCACTCACCTACACGCTCAACCAGACCTCACCTTGGATGTTGCAGTTGCCATAAGCTCATACCTAAAGGCAACAGGTCCCCATAGAGCCTCCTAAGGTGTGTCCTCATCTACTTCATCCCATGCATCATTACTAAAATCACTTCAAATTCTAATATCATTTTTCTGCTTATGGTCTTTTGCTATCTATTTATGCCCTGTCAAATGCAATCGTTAGAGATCAATTTAATGTTGACTCTTCTTGTTCGTTTGATGATTTACATTATTAGAGTTTTCAACCTTGCTTTAAGCATTCTTTCTTTAGAATCCAAGGCAAGACCATTAGGTATAAAAGAAAGTCATAAATACATGCGGAACCAGCCAGAAGGGAACTGGCCTGCAGAAGAGGCCAGCCCTGAGCCCCGGGCCCTGGGTGAATACACCGAATACACCTCATATTCCTTAAGTAACTTACCCGTCTACTGTGGGGAGAGAGCTTTAATGTTGCTGTAAACCAATACACTCATGTGAATCCTCAGAGCAGGCCTCTCTGTACAACTTTCAGGAAAGACATTCTGCAGCTGAGGACCGGGTTCAACATTCCTCAGGGTGTAACTCGATCGGTCAGCCTGCAGAAACTCACCAAACGACTGCTCTCGGAAGAAAGTAAGCAGAAGGGCGTACCAGTGGGCTCAGGCCTAATCACCAGCAGTGTGCCCCATGGAGAGAAAATAACCCGCAATAAAGAAGGTGGGGAAAATTACTCTCGTATGAGTTTTAAGAGTTTTCATGACAGATGAAGAGAACTGTGGCCAATTAAAGCAGCACTACAACTAAGAAAAACAACTGCCGGGGAGCGTGCCAGCCTCTCCGTCTGGAAGGTGACTGGGGTCCCAGAGCCAGGCTCTGGGAGAGAATTTTATTCCTGATTATCATCTCTCAGAACAATGAGGTGTTTGAAGAGGGGTGTGGAAGACACTTCCAATGAAAAATAGGCACCTACAAGTAACAGTGGAAGGGAGAGAAGAGAGCCTGCACATGGGGTGCGGCTAACGGATACCAACTCTTCATTAATATTCAGATATCTTCACTAAAGTGGCATGGCCCTCCTTATTGAGTAGGGTCTAAATTACAATGAACAGCAATCACATTTTTTTTTTTCCAAATTTAGCCTTCCTTCAACTGGAGTTACACACATACAGCTCCACACTGAAACTGATATGCAGTCGTTTTGCTTGTATTTGACGTGTTTTTCTTCTACGTACCAGTCAAGGGCCAGAGTGTTCTTTGTGGCCTGGATTCTATTTAAACATGGTCATTGGTAGAGGTTCTCCCTTCTATTAGTTAGAGGGCGAACCAGACCACATCCCAAACAGTGAGTCCCGAGTTTTCCTCTGTTCCCGTAGATTTTAAGAGGTATGTACATAAGAATGGAACAAATCACTGAGGCTTCTCTTTCTTTGACATCGTGACCACATTTTCACACATTTTTAGCAAATAAATCATTTGGAGGTGGTCTCAAAAAGTTGTTTGCTTTGTTTTGGGCAGGGGTAGGAAGGAGGTAATAAAAGAAGCAATGTGATACTCGTATCTAAGAAGGGGAAACAAACCTGTCCACAAGTTCATATTGGCACGATTCCGCTTTTTCCGCTAAGAGCCGATTGTCATTCCTATAACTACACTGGGAACTGCATGAGTGGCTCCCTGCTAGTTTACTTCCCCTGGCCACAGACTGAACAAGAGGAACCGCTGTCCTGAACCCCACAGCAGTCAGGACTGGAAGAATACACACAGGTCGCCCTGTTACCCAAAATTACATACCTATCGATCTCCAGAGATTTATGAGTGCGGAAATACTAAACACTAAGTAAGGGGTACACACACATTTCGTTCTGCATCCAATATGGGAAAAACCTTCTAAAACATTAGCACTAATCCCAAGTTCATTTTCAAATGCAGGAGCTATAGGATAATAAGTAAAGACATTCATTTTCATCACACCCTAACTGTCAGGAGTCAAAGCAATGAACCCTGTAGGACCTTTGGCCATCCGTCATGTCCTCAGTATTGGTAAGTACAGTTCTTGAGTACAGATTTTTTTTTTTCCAGTTTCTCAACCTTCCCAAACTCTTTTTTTCCAGAAAGCCAGTCTAGAATTCCCAGTTTTCCTAGAGGCCCTTGCAATAAGAATCAGCCATTTAAATAGCAATCATTTCCTTCTCTTAAAAAAAAATGTACTGAAGCATACTGTCTGACTGTGTTTTCTGCAATGAGAATTCAGGCAAGAAGTGGCTGGGACATTCATCTCAGTCCTAGTTAGATAGACTGAGCCCCTTTTATAGTACCTGCAAAAGAAACCAAGTGTTTGCACCTAAATGAAAATGCCAGGAACCAACAGGCCTAGAGCGCTGAGATGATAAAGCCATGAATGTAGAAGGTGTCTGCATGATGATGGTGGAAGCCCCTCACTTCACTTTCAAAGAAACTGAGGTGCAGGGAGCTTATGAAGACATGACTAGTGATGGAGGCTACAGAACACTCCGCGGATCTAGAGGCTTTTAGCTTTCGACACAGTTTTTTTTCACTCCATGTCTCCACACTGTTCTCTGACTTTTGAGCTCTGTGTCCATGCCTCTGACCACCTTGGTTTCCGTGACCTTCATTTTCACTTCTCTTTAACCACTGTGGGTCTCGTAGGGCTGCCAACACTAACCACAAATAGGGTGGCTTAAAACAACAGAAAATTACTCTCTCACAGTTCTTGGGAGCTAGGAGTCTGAATTCAAGGTGTCAGCAGGGCCATGCAGGGGACAGTACTTCCTAGCCCCTCTGGTGGGCTTCCAGACATTCCATGGAAAGCAGTTGCAGCTGACGTCAGTCTCTGCCCCTGCCCTGCCCCTCTGTGTGTGCATCTCTTCTCTTCTTATAAGGGTGCCAGTCATAGCACAGGGCCCATCCTACTCCTATATGACCGCATGTTAACTAATCGCATCTGCAATGACTCTGTTTACAAACAGATCACATTCTAGGGCCTGGGACTTAGGGCTCCAACATACCTTTTGAGGAGTTGGGGGGACACAATTCAACCCATAAAAACCATGCAATTAGCACCGTCATACCCAAGAACCTATAGCATGAAATTTACCTTTCTTTCCTTCTCACTGAATTTTCACCACCCTTTCAACACTACCTGCCTTGTTTTCAAAATGTGTGTTGTTCCCTAAGCCACATGACTCATTCTCAGGTGTTTCTTGGCTTGATCTACCTCTCCAGCTACCCTGGACTTCATGGATACAGATGCTGTCCTAATCCCCTTGACCTTCTATTATTTCTATTTTTCCTAGACCATAATTTTACTAAATAATGTCACCTGAATAAATTTAATAACATAAACAAACAGAAAGAAGGAAGGAAGAAAGGAAGGAAGGAAGGAAGGAAGGAAGGAAGGAAGGAAGGAAGGAAGGAAGGAAGGAAGGTGAAGAAGAGGAGATGGCCTGAGAGGTTAAGTGGCTTTCCCAAGGTCACAGAGCAAGTAGTGCCAGAGTAACCACTCAACACCAGGTCTGATTTCAAATGCACAGCTCCACAGCCACGCAGCTGCCACAGGTATCTCCCAGAGAACATTTCTAATTCCAGGTCTCTGCATAAACATGTGCTCACAAACCACCCACCCGCTGCGAGACATCTTCCAGAGTGGCTATATGGACCCTCACCGCTGTTCAGTTCTATCAGCTCCACCTCAGAAGAACCCCGCGCATAGGACATGCTCTCAGGCAGGTCAGAGCAAGTGCTGGGAGGAAAGTGCCAGAAGCTGCACCAGCAATGTCTACTTTGGCACATTGGGTCTAGATAATTCAACAAACTCAGCAGCTCCCCAGTGGGATTTTTTTATTCCATAAACTCATCAACACTCCTGGTCACATCCCCCACCTGCTGCCACACCAATCAAAAAGAATCTCTACCTTTTTCCCCAATCTCCTTCATTCATTGCTGAAATGACAACATAGGCATGGAAATCTGGTTAGCACCAAACTCCACGACTACTCAGTCTGGTGAACCCAACCTTCCCCATAGAGGCAACAAAAGTTGAACAGCAATCCATTAATCATCAAGTGCTTTTTGGGTGCTAGATACACAAAACTGAAGGCCAAGTTCTTGCCGCCATGAACTATCTGTGCCTCCATGACCCTATCCACAGCATCCCGGAACCTGAGCTGTTGTGAGTTATTTCCCATTCGTCTTCAACTTTTTAAACTCCTATATTATGGCCATCATTAAAATCTGACTTTCTCTATAGATACCACTTGCTTCATAACCCTCTGTAATATTTTCTCTGTCTTTCCATCTGTTCCTCTCTAATTTGTACCAGGTCATCACAGCGCCCATACCAGAATCTTTAGACCTCTAATTCTCCCATCATCCTCTCTCTTCCCTCTGAGGTACACACTGTGCACCAACACCCTTGTTCCCATTCTCTTTGCAATTATTCAGTCAAATCTTTCACATTCTAGTTTTGAAGACAGAGATTAAAGATGGTTGAATTCAAACATAGGCTGAAGACCACGGGAAGATATTTTCCAATGTAAAACCCTACCAGAGAATACAGGCCATGTGTCTCTCTCTCTCCTGTGCCCCTTTATTCACCTTATACTTTACCAAGACCATGACCTTAAACACTTCCTAAACTGATCTTCACATTCACACATTTTCCCAGAATCATCTCCTACTAGCTCCTGCTTGTTGGAGCACCATTTTTTCTTCAGGAAACAAATGAAGCACCTTTCCTCTTCCATCAAATGTCTTATGAGCTACAGCACACAGATTTTTCTGACCCTCTTCTAACAAATTATAATATATTCATTCTGTACAGACAGCAAGATTTTGAGAGGTTTCAAAGCCAGGCTAAGGAGTTTATATTTAAAGTCTTAAAAAATAGGAAACTGTTGTGAATGTTAGACAAGCATTGTCCAATAGAACTTTCTGTGATTATGGAAATGTTCTGTGCTGCACACAGGTGGCTACTGAGCACTTGGAATGTGGCTAGTGCAACTAAGGAACTAAAATTTTAATTTCATTTAACTTAGTTTAAATTGTCATTGTGACTAGTGGCAACTCTAGCAGACAGATTTCTACTAAGTTGATGCCATGATAGAAGGGTTTTTAAAAATATGAGTCTTGGGCCGGCAGAGTGGTGCATTGGTTAAGAGCTGGCTTGGGATGCCAGTGGCCCCAGTTTGGGTCCCACATATGAGGGCCAGTGACACTGCCCTCAAAAAAAGAAAAAGATAAGTCTTAGTATAATAATCTCAAGACCCAAATCACACAGAAAAAAATTGAGAACCATATGATTTCACTGATATGTGGGATATAAAACTGAAAGCAACAAAGGAACAAGACAAACAAAGAAAAAAGTCACAGACACAGACAACAGTTTCGTGGTTACCAGAGGGTAAGGGGGGAGGGGAGTGGTAGATGAGGGTAAAGGGGGTCAAATATATGGTGATGGAAGGAGAACTGACTTTGGGTGTGACCATACAATGTGATATGTAGATAACATATTACAGAAATATACACTTGAAACCTATGTAACTTTAATAACCATTGTCACCCCAATAAACTTTAATTAAAAAAAAAAGATAAGTTTGATACAGTAGGATGGAAAAGAGTGTGCTGGGGGCACAGCAAGAAAAACTAGCTAAGAAGCTATCTGGGCAGATTTCCCTTTCTCTGGAAAGAAGAAAAAGATGATTCTGCCCTAACACTAAGGTTCTAGGGAAAGAATTAAAAAAACAAACAAACAAAAAAAGGTGCTGGAGGTTTCCTAAATCCCTTCAGAAAAAACAAGACTAGACAAGATAAGATACTTTTTTTGTTTGGGAGTCTTATTTTGCCATATCGAGTATCCTACTGAACAAACTCTACCAATAAGAGATTTTGATTCCCTACTTAGAAGTTCACAGTTTCATGAAGTCAAATACAAAAATAATTATTTTCTAGGAAGAATACATAATATGTAAAGTAATCACTTTATCACTATCTTATTTTTTCCTTTCAAATTTGGAAAAATTAAAACTTTTTATTTCTGCACATTTCTGATCAAGCATAGTGAGGCTGGGGAGAGATAGGGTGTTCTGAAAATAAACCCCTCACAGAAAATAAACTGTGTTGCCAGGGAAATGATTAGACCATCCTACGGTAAAGTTCACGTGTGGCCTCTGAACCAGATTAGATCTCACACTTCTAAACAGAGCCTGCAAAGACTTGCTTATTTTCCTACCATCTTCTACCTCACACAGAGCTCTGTACCTTCCCGATACAACTCAACACTGGGGAAGGGCTACTGAGTACAGCAAAGGTAGAAATATCTAAGCTAGGCAGGGAAAAAAACCACCTAGCTCATCCTTCCCCAGATACCTGTGAACAATAAGGACATTTTAAGATATCTGTGCTTAAGCTCTAGAGTTAGAAACACAGTCTTCAGTTTGAAATTTCAATCCTCTGATTCATACCACCAGTCAGATTATTTGTTTACAAGCATTATTGACCTGTCAGAATACTTAACCTCCAAGACAAAACCAATTTTTTAAATAAACAAATAACTGAATTATATTAATTTGATTTGTATAGTATATGAGGTGTGATCAAAAAATATAGTGAATGTTTAATTAAAAAAATATATATATATATATATCACAGTAAAAGACACATTGTCATAAATCCACCTCAAGCTACTCCCCCTCTCTTCAAACACACTTATCCCATCTTTCTTGCCACTTTCTGAAGCAGTTCTGGAAGTCCTCTTCCCTGAGTGTCTTTAGTTATGCTGTCATGGCTTCCTCAATGTCCTGAATCAATTCAAAACGTTTACCTTTCATGGTCATGACTTTGGGGAAGAACCAGAAGTCACATGGCACCAGATCTGGTGATAAGGAGGATAAGGACACACCGTAATGTTTTTATTTGACAGAAATTGCCATATACCACAAGTGATGTGTGACTCAGAGCGTTGTCATGATGAAGAATGAAGTAAAGACACTCATGGAAGAGGACTTCCAGAGCTGCTTCAGAAAGTGGCAACAGGGGCCGGCTGAGTGGCGCCATTGTTAAGTGCTGGTTTGGGAAGCCAGCGGCCAAGGTTCGGGTCCCGCATATGAGGGCCAGTGACACTGCCCTCAAAAAAAAAAAAGAAAGTGGCAAGAATGATGGGATAAGTGTATTTGAAGAGAGGAGGGAATATTTTGAGAGGGATTAATGGCAATGTGTCTTTTACTGGAATAATTTTTTAAAATTTAAATATTCACTGTATCTTTTGATCGCCTCTCATAAATCAAAGGGAGAAAGCACCAACTGGGGGATTTCCAATTAAGATGTTCTTTGTTGAGCCCTCTATATCACTCCACTGGGAGCATTCAGGCCTGTCTATTGAAAGTGAGCTTATCCAACCCATGAACTTGGCAGAGCCCAGCGGAGTACTTTCAATACTCTTCCAAACACCTTCACTCTCTAAAATAAGCTCATCAGAACAAAATTAATGCCCACGTCTTCTAAAGTTTGTGTATGTGATATTCTTCTTTCAGGATCCTTTCCTACTTATGATGGAATGATTTCACAGTCTACCAAAAGCACATAAGATATTAATGAGAAAAGTTTGTGTCATCACATTTCCCAAAATATTAAAATGAAAAGCTACTCGATAAAATGTGTAACTTCTGCATAGTCACCACCATCTGAAAACAACCGGAGGCACTTCCCAAGGCACCACTCCGCAGCTGGCCTGTTTTGATTCTGTCATTTTCTACAATTCATCTATTGACTAAGCTTGATTTCAATGACATAAATGTGTAAACACAGGAAGGACGCCCTCTGGAAAGGAAGAATGTTAGACATTTTTGAGCATGTAATGATTGACAGCTGCAGAGCAGTGGCCCCAGAGAAATTCAACTTGGCTCCTGCTCAGACACCTGGCATTACGGGTCACAGGATGCAAATCCTCAGGACAAAGCCGACAAGACAGACATGTACATTGCTGCCATTCCCCAAATTCTGTCCTGCTCTGTCTGGGCTCTTCATCACCTCCAGGGGACCATGTGCACTTCCTATGGTCACCTTCTTTATAGAACCTGAACGCTAACCAGCTGGCAAGTTCACTCATGGGAACAACAGGAATTTAGGGATCAAGGGAATTAGGAAAGGCAGGATCACCCCCATTTAGTTCCAGGCTACTCCCATGAAAACAAAGGAAAGAAAAGAGAAAGAATAAAGGTTCCATCTGTGGCTGCCTTAGATTCATTTGGTGACTGCAGTTTGCTTTTAAACTACACAGGAGAGTGACCGGTGAGTCTGTTATGTTCCAAAGCTCATCAGTGACAATACCTTCCAGAGGCGAGCGGGGAAGTCATTTAGACGCAGTTTAAGCCTGCAAGAACTGCTCTCTTTGCCACTGCTCCCAATTCTATTCCCTTTGGGATTGTCATCATATTGTAATTTTGAAAAATTAATCAAGTTTTATTTTTTTGATGGCCAGGAAACAGGAAGAAAGTTACTGTTGAGAGGAGTAAGGGGATAGGGAGAACTTGCCAAAAACCACTCTTTCTCTTGAAGTTTCAATCTCATTTTGCTCTCCAAGTTGAAAGGAATTTTATACTCTGTAAGGAAAGGAGAAGTAAGAAACTCAAATCTGTTGCTGGGACTGTAAAGCGAAAAATACAATACACCAATTACTCGGAGAGACAGAAATGAGAGGGCAAGCCAGCTAGGGAACCCATTTCTAACCTTCTCATGCTAAAAAATATGGACCAATGGGCAACAGAGACATTTAAAAGCTAATCAATTCGAGACCCAATGACTTGATCTGGGGGCTTAAAACTGACTGGAATGGAAACATCATGTTATTGGAGGAGGCATAATTTATGAAAATACCTAATTTGCATGCTTACTCCCATGCATGGCCAAAGTGGGGATGGGCAGGGAGCAGCTTAGAGAGCACCCTAGGTCTACATAGAACAGATAGAGTTTCTTGGGGCACCCTTCTGGATTATCAACAGGAACTCTGGAAAGGTGTCATGAACAGAATGAATCATGTTAACTTCAAAAGTGGCAGTGGTCTGGTGGCTTCCCTGAGTACAGAAATATTACTTTGGGCAGAAAATGGAGATCCTCGGATGGTTGGATTTTAACTTAAGACATCAATATCATGAACCTTTCTAAACCATTCTTGAGACTCATTCTTATGGCAGGATATGGCCTTCGTGGAGCCAAGACCAAATGGGGTTCCATAATTGCAAGCAAGCTCCTGAATTTCTTCTGCTGAACCACAAAAAAATAGTTTGTTTAAAACATAAACTTAATGATATCAAAGCAACATATGGACTACATAATTTTCACCAAATGTTCTATACCATCTTTCACTTTTTTCCCATAAAATCACTTTTGTATTTCTTTTTCTCCTGTTCCTATCTAGAATGAAGTATGACAAGGATCACACAAGCAAATAAATACACCCTTTGAGTCACAGGGTTTTGAATGGTGTGTGTGTGTGTGTGTGTGTGTGTGTGTGTGTGTGTGATATATATATTAGTTCAGTAGCCATTTTTCTTTCTTTTTTTAAATTCCAAGGTTGTAAATCATCCTTTATCAGCCTTAACCATTTTCGCATCTCACCAATAGCTGTTTTGGTGGGGCAGATGGAAAATTATGATTAAATTTGCGTCTAGGGTAAAAGAACAAGCTTATTAGAGAAACAAAGCAGAGTAGGCAGGGAGCAATAAATGCTAATTCGTAAAATATCATGAAATTAAAGTAAATTAGTCAGTAAGGTTGCATGACTTTCAGCATCACATTTGTTGAAGTATTTTTTTACTGCTATTCCTATAATTACATTGGTATTATCCATGACAGGATTAGAGTAATGAGGCTCAATTTCCTGTGTGGTATGTAGAAATCAGTCATTGCTTTATAGTCACAGCAACTGGTCTCATTTGCCACATCATGGGTAATCATGTAAGCCATCCAGAATCTCTGTGAAGCTAAACAAGAACTATCAAATAGAATCCTATAGAAATGTATAGAAGGCCATTTGTATTCACTGGTAATAATTTCTACAGAGTTCTGCTGAGTGTGCCATCTGAAAGTCATGGAAACAACTACAGGTAGAGAAGAAGGAACCCTGTTCCTCACCCTCTCCTTTCCTCTTCTATCCTGGTAGGAAAGATGGCCCTAACATGGGAATTCTGTGATTTTTTGAAATAAAATGCTGTTCCTATTTTCATTCTGAAGAAGGAAGCTGGAGAGATTATTTTCAGGGAATACTGACCATAAAAACTACCAGATGCACAAAGACGTTTGTCTCTGTCCTAATCCTTTCGTCTTTTCCAACAATGCCTCATATTATTCACATCTCCCAAAGCCTCCCAAACCACTCAAGCCTGTCCACTCCCACTCTGTAATTGCCTCCTTTTTCCTCTGTGACCCAGGCTCTTCCGGTCTTAAATAAGCAGGTTCACAGTCTTGAAATGTTTTAATAGCTATCACATGCAAGGGAAATTAGGTTGAATATGTAAGTTCAAAAAGGCAGAACTGGGACCTGCTGGTATAGGTTTTGACCTGTCTAGGGTCAAATTCATATTTACTCAAAGAGGGGTAAAGCCAGTACATGGCAACCAGTGGATGCAGCACCAGAAACACTACTGACTTAGTGAATTTGAAGAAAATAAATAGGAGCCAGAATTAGAAATTTGGGAGTGGGGGAAATTTAGTGTCTTAATTTTTTTTTTTTTTTTACAAAAAAAAGCATATATTTTAAAAACAAATTCCTTTTAGTTTTGGATTTAACTTCCCTTATCAAATATATTAAAAAGAATATCTTCCTACCCTCAATTCCAACCCCAAAGAGAAATGGAACAACCCTGCTAGCATACCAATACCCTGAGGTGATGCTATGAGAGGTGTTTAGCACTTTAGAAAAAAGTACTGTATTTTGCCATATATAATGTGGTCCCATGTATAATGCACACCCACGTTTTTGGCCCAAACTTTCAGGGAAAAAATCTTTTATTTTAATTTTTTAATTCAAATTTTTATTTGTTTACATTTAGGTACTTGTTTTTTGTATTATAAAGGAATTTTAGCATTTTTTTAAACTATGGTACAAGAAATTTTATGTAACAAATAATTACAAAACATAAGAACAGATACAAAGTACAAGAAATTTTATGTACCAGTAACAAATGTACGTATTTATGCATCATAGAAGGCCAAGAACTCTTCATCATTGCAAGTTCCTCTAAGCTCAACAAAATTGATTACCGTATTCCAGGGTGTTATTTTGCATACGGGTATCATTGTTGATTTCTAGGGTTACACTTTTAACTCAAAAGCATAAATAAAAGAATTAAAAACACTTATATAGATACAGACTTAGTACTACCCATGTATAATGTGCATCCTTATTTTTTCCCTCACAAATTTGGGCAAAAAAGTGTGCATTGTACATGGCAAAATACGGTATATGATGCTACAGTCTGAAAAAAGAAAGACCTAAGATACTTTCTCTAGGGTGTCTTGTAAGGATAAGCTAAAATGGAATCAGAATATCCTTGGGAATCTTGTATTATCTCTCCAGGAAAAGCTAGAATAAGACAAATGCATACAAAGAGATGGGCAAAGAAAGGGATGAGAGACAGACAAGCAGATACTAACTCCACGTTGTTATCCATCCAAGGTGGATGCAATGGCCTAAAGGTTCTCCAATGCACAAAACTTACCTTTCTCTGCTGTATTTTTCCAGAGGCTGCAGGCACAGCTGGAGCATGACATACAACAAAACTGTAAATAGGAAAGGAACTAAACTTTTCCGTAATGAAATTGACAAGGAAACAGCATCATGATTTCACATATAGGCCAAACTTTCAGTGCTAGGGACCCAACACAAGGTAGAAAACCACCAAGCTGTGATTCCAGGTAAAGCCTAGACAAAACAATGCATCTAAGTACATAGGTGGACTGCAATGAAATCTGTAAGTTTCTAATTAAGGTATCTGTAGGAACATCCCCCAAGACATGGTGTGTTGCTATCTGTTTTTCTCAGGAAATCAAAGGAAACCAAGCTAAAGGCTCTCCCCATTAGCCTCAGCAAATTTATTTAAATTTAAAATCACACTGGTGTTGGCTATAGTGATTTGATAACTGAAAAATGGTAAAACATTCTTCTGAGAGTAGTTTTTACTTCATATAGCTAAACCTAAATACTCATTTATTTGGCAAATCTTAGTAAACATTTCAGACAGTAAGGCACTGTGCCAAGAAATTCAGAGAATGTAAAATGAGCCAATGTATCCTGTCCTCATGTTATCTTAAAGTCTAAGGGAATAGATAGGATAGGGACCAAAAATAAATACAATACAAGGCACTGAAGTATTAAGAGTCAAACAGTAGTAAAGTTAAGTAACAAGGAATTTTTTTTTTTAAAGTAGATTTTAATTTTGACAAAGCCTTCCTAATCCCCCATAACTGGAAGAACTGACATCTGGGCTAGATTTTGAGGGAGAAGTCGATTATGGACACAAGAAGAAAAGAAGGTGGTGGTGGTGAGTGGAAACTGGAGTGAAAGAAACGACAAAATGGAGACCCCTTAGCTTCTCCAGCAGGAATGGCATCTGACCTCACTGAATGGGAACAGAAAGCAATACAGTGGGGACTGGTGGGCACATAAGACCAGGCTGCATTGTTGGAACATCTTGAAAGTGAGCCACAGAAGTTGAGGCTTCCTTCTGAAGTTCTGAAAATGTTTTCTAAAAGTCAGCTGATCAACATAGTGCTTCGGAAACACGAGACAGGCAGAAATGCTGAACAGTGAAGTGAAGAATGGCGAGGAAAGGGACAGGAAGCAACAGTGACAACACAGGTGGAAGGCCAAGGGACGATCAGGAGAGCAGCAGCAGGAGGGAAGGAAAAGAGATCACTTCACCTCTGACTCCATCCATGCAGCTGGGGGGCCTCGACTGTGGGGAAAGAGGCTGCTGCACAGAAGAGCTGATTTCATAACCCCTGGCAGGAAAACATCCTCACGCTCTGAAAGGCTGCTTGAAGAACAGCATGTTTAGATAAAAATATTACTACTCAGGCTTGTACAAAGTGAACATACCTTCCTTCAAAAAGTAATTACCACATCTACTAGAATGCCCAAAGCCAGAACACTGCCAACACCAAATGCTGGTGAGGGTTTTGAGAAACAGGAACTCTCACTCAGTGCTGGTGGGAGTGCAAATGGGACGGCCACTTTGGAGACAGCTTGGCAGCTTCTTACAAAACTAAACACACTCTTACTTATGACCCAGCAATCACACTCCTTGGTATTTACCCAAAGAGCTGAAAACTTATGTCCACACAAAAACCTACACACAGATGTTTATAACAGCCTTATTTATGACTGCCCAATCTTAGAAGCAACCAAGATGTCTTCAGTGGGTTAATGGATAAATAAACTGTGGTACATCCAGACAATGGAATATTATACAGTAATTTTAAAAAAATGAGCTATCAGTAATGAAAAGACATGGAGGAATCCTAAATGCATATTAATAAGCAACAGAAGCCAATCTGAAAAGGCTCCATACTGCATGATTCCAAATATATGACATCTGGAAAGGGCAAAACTAGGCAGACAATAAAAAAGTCACTGTTTCCTAAAGACTTGGGATGAATAGGAGTAGCATAGAGGATTTCTAAGGGCAGCGAAACTATTCTGTATGATACTGTAATGGTAGATACATGTCATTATACATTTGCCCAAACCCATAGAATGTACAATGGCAAGAGTGAGCCCTAATATGAACTATAGATTTAGGGTGATTATGACATTTTTCTGTCAGTCCATCAATTGTAACACATGTGCCACTCTGGGGGAAGGCTGCTGACAGTGGGGCAATCTATACATGTGTGGAAGTAGAGGGTGCATGAGAAATTGCTGTACCATCCCCTCAAGTTTGCTGTGAGCCATAAACTGCTCTAAAAAAAAAGTCTTAATAAAAACAAAGACCAAAAAGAAAGTAATTACCAAGTGACATCACCATAAAATGGCGGAGTAGGGTGCTCACAGAAACAGTTCCTCCACTGAAGCAATGATTAAGCTGAAAAATCCTGACACAATCAACATTTCAGAACTCTGGGATTTAATTTTTTTTAAATCTACATAACTAAGGGGGTGCTGAATGAAAATGAAGCTGGCTGAATGTCATGAAGAAAGCACTACGGCCTTTTCACTTACTTGCCTACCAGTCCCCACACTGGGGCTATGAGGAAGGTAATCCTTAATGCTAGGGCAGCTTACTGGTGCCAAGGGGCTAATTCTTATTCTGGACCTTATTCTTAAAATATTGCACTTGTGCATTAGACCTGTCTGGTGGTTCTCTGAGGAACTGGTTCACAGGATCACCTTTGTTTTGCCTGTGCTTCCTTGGACTAGAGTGGCTTTCCAGGTGGTGGTGGCATCTGTTGGATGATTTACAGACATACACTACACATGCCCACTGGGCAAGTGACAGCAGATGGGGCAAGCAGTGGACAGACCCAAAAGCTGGGAAGCAAGAAGCAAAGGAGGAGGTTTCTTGAACGAATGGGGCTAGGAAGGGCCACCGCATGTATTGTGAAAGCTAGAGTGCAGTGTGCATGTCCAGAACTGATGCATGCTCAGAAAAAGGCTGAGAGGACCCCAGGTAGTTCTGTCAACTCTGCACAAACAGGAAGTAAAGGCTAACGCAGAGTTGTAGGTGACCTAGCTTTGCATTAAAGGAGTCCTGCAGTTGGGTGACCACTGAGAAAACAACGCAGAGATTTCGGTAACACCTGACAAAGAATATAGACTTTGCAAAAATAGACTGGAAAAGTCACTAAACAAATGGCAGCCCTCTATAGTCAACTGCAACAAACCCTGGTCAGGGAGAGAATATGATTTCCAGAGTTATCACATTACAATATTTCAAATAACCAATTTTCAAAAACAAAAAAAATTGCAAAGCATACAAAGAAACAAGGAAATATGTCCCATTCACAGGGGAAAAAAAGATTTGAAAGAAATCATCCCTGAGGAAGCTCCAACATTGCACTTCTAAACAAAGATATTAAAACAACTGACTTATATATACTTGAAGAACTAAAGGAAACATGGACAATAGAGGAAATTAGGAAACTGATGTATGACAAAATGGAGAATATCAGTAAAGACACAGAAATTATAAAAATGAACCAAATAAAAAGTTTGGAGCTGAAAAGTATAATAGTTGAAATTAAAAATTGACTAGAGGGGTTTAACAGCAAATTTGAACAAGCAGGAAAAAGTTTCAGCAATACTGAAGATAGAACAACTGAAATTATACATACTGAGGAGCAGAAAGGAAAAAGAATGAATAAAAATAAACAGAGCCAGAGGGACCTGTAGGATACCACCAAGTATGGGCATCTCAGAGGGAAAAGACAGCAGAGGGACAAAGGGGCAGAAAGAATATTTGAAGAAATAATGGCAAAAAAAATTCCCAAATTTGATAAAAGACATAAATCTACACATCCATAAAGCTCAACAAACTCCAAGTAGAATAAACTCAAAGACATATACACTAGTATACATTATAATCAAACTGTCAAAAGACAAACACAAGAGAGAGAATCTTGACAAAAGCAAGACAGAGGCAAATCATCTTGTATAAGGGATCTTCAATAAAATTAACTGCTAATTTTTCACTGCAAACCATGAGTGCCAGGAGGCAGTAGGATGAAATATTTAAAGTGCTGAAATAAAAAAATAAAATAAAACCTGACAACCAAGAATCCTATATTTGGCAACCAAAACTGCCATTTAAAAATTAAGGAGACATGAAAACATTCCCAGATAAACAAAATATTAATTCATCACTAGACCTGCCCTATAAGAAATACTAAAGAGAAATGCTTCAGGCTGAAATGAAAGGGCACCAGAAGCCATACAAAGAAATAAAGAACTCCAGTAAAGGGACTTGCATAGGTAAATATAAAATCCAGTATTACTGTATTTTTGGTTTGCAACTCTTCTTTTTGTTTCCTATATGATTTAAAAGACAATGCATAAAACAATAATTATAAATAAATCTTAATGGTTACACAATGTCTAAAGATGAAATCTGTAACAATCACAACAGAAAGGGGGTGCAGAGCTGTATAGGAGCAGAACTTTTATATGGTATTGAAACTAAATTGGTATCAATTCAAACTAGATTGCTATAAATTTATGATGTTAACTGTAATCCCCATGGTAATGACTAAGTAAATAAAAAATATACAGAAAAGGAAAACAAGGAATGTCTTAGACTGTTCAGGCTACTATAACAACATACCACTGACTGAGGAGATTATAAACAACAGAAATTTATTTCTCACTGTTGTAGAGGTTGGAAGTCCAAGATTGGGATGCCAGCATGGTTGGGTGAGGGCCCTCTTGGGCTGCAGATTTCTCATTGTATCCTCACATGGCAGAAGGGGCAAAGGAGCCTTATGGGGCCATTTTGATGATGGCACTGATCCCATCATGAGGGCTCCACACTGGTGACCTAAGCATCTCCCAAAGGCCCCACCTCCTAATACCATCTCCTCGGGGATTAGAATTTCAACACATGAATTCGGGGTTGGGGGTGGGGCACATCATCTTTCAGACCATAGCAAGGAGGGGATCAAAAAGGTACGCTAGGGGCCGGCCGAGTGGTGCGGTGGTTAGGCACTGGCTTCGGAGGCCAGCGGCCCCGGTTCGAGTCCCACATATGAGGACTAGTGAGTGACACTGCCCTCAAAAAAAAAAGGTACGCTAGGAAACAGATAAAACACAAAAGGGTGCATTGGATGCTGAATCAAAGAAAACAGACATAAAAGATCATGCAATATATGATTCCATGTATGAAATACTTAGCATGAGTAAATCCATAGATACAGAGAGAAGTTTGGTGTTTGCCAGGGGCTGAGGTATGGGAAGAGAAAAATGGGGGCAACTGCTTAAGGTACACAGAATTTTATTTTGAGATGGTAAAAATGTTTTGGAAGTAGACATGGGTGGTGGTTACACAATATTGTTGTGTAAACACACTGAATTGTTTATTTTAAAACGGTTAATTTTATGTTATGCGAATTTCACCTCAGTGAATAAAAGCTGGGGAAATAAAAAGGATAAATCTCTAATTTTGTTTTCATTCTGCTAGTAGTAAAAAGAAAATAACCAAGGCTTATTCATCATAAGAATAGACTGAACAAAATTGTCCTTCTAAAGACAGAGTAGCCAGGAGTAATTTTAGGATCATCTCAGCATTGCCTCTACCCAGAAAACCTTAATCTAATTGCAAATCCATCTGGAAGTTTTACTCCTTTTCCCTAATCTCCCTGAAGGCAAAGTTAAAATGTGCGTTCACTTGTCATATTGCAGCTTGGTGTCATCAAAAGGCTCAGGGTTTAACATATATAACAATAAAAAAGAAGAAAATACCAAAAATGCCTGCTTTTAAAGCCAAAAATCCAAATCCAAATAATAAATAAACCCAAATATGTCAGATAGCAATGTTTAACCTGCAGTCATTAATTTTAAAAATAATCTTTTTAGAGTCATTCAATTAAAATGTTCCAAAGGAAGAGCTTCCCATGAAGTGTAAAACCATTGAAAACACGAAGGCAGAGTAGCCTCGGCCTGGGTAAACATTTGAAAGTTTGCCTTGCATTCCCTTGATGTTCTTCCCACTGGCCAATAAAAAGCAAGGAAAGAAACAGCAGTCTTAATCTTAAAATTTCCACCACGCATTTTATGAATATATAAGGCTTTAAAACCTACCTCTGGATTAAAGAACCTAGCCAACGTGGTAATCATATGCAACTCGAAAATCCATTCTGTCTGGAATTCACGAGTGGATGACAGGAGGTATGGACTGCTTCGGATTAAGCCCTTACCTGGCACACACACGACTGTGCAAACATGTATTAGTGCTCGTCCCCAGGAGCCCCATAACCTTGTCCACATTTCACACATGTTGCCAAGACCGGAATGGAAGTCATATACTAAGGAATGAAAGTTTGCACAAAGCATCTCTCCCCTTGATAAAAAATACTACCTTGTTCTAATTCTTACCTATGTATTCTAAAATACTCAAAAAAGTTGAATGATCTGTCATAACTTATATAAGTCATAACTTATCAGGTATATTGACATAATCCTGAACATGAACACCAATGCTTATCAGGAAATAGCTGCCCTCCCCTGCGAGAGAAAATGCTGGGTTTGCTACATGGCTGCACCACTGCGCACAGAGATTTCCACCACCCAGGGCTGCTGGGGCACAGCCATCACCGTTTCTGGTGCTGTGGACATCTGAGCTCTGGAATAAGTCACAGATTTGGTTATCTCTGATGCCACAGGACATGATTTTCTTAATTCTCCAACATTCTGGACCAAAGCGTGCATCTTCTTTTTGACTATGTGCAACAGATGTCTCTTTAAGTCTCATTCCCCTTGGAGTTAAGACTCTACCATCCAAGAAAGTTAGTGACATCACATGTCCCCTAAAGGTATGGGGTGTATAGTCACTAGATATGCAGGAGAAAATGAAAGCCCAGCCTCAGGAAGCCAGAAGCCGATGGCAGCAACAGGCAAGTGGACAATGCTTTCATGTCTCTGATGGTGTCTCTGGTTCTCTCTGAAGATCTGTCTATATCTTCTTGTTCAGCAGGGTCCCTCTGCCTACCCAGTTTTGGCTTCACATGACCCATGATAGCCAAACTGATTCCAACTTCATTTGGCTTTCCAGCTCCAGCAGTTGCTGCCGCTGGAAGCCGCTCTCTCTGTCTTGAACAGTTTCTTGGGCATGCTTCCTCCCTCCCCACCTTTATTGAGGAATAACTGACAAATAAAATTGTATATATTCACAGTATACAACATAATGAGTTGATATACGAGGTCAGTTGACATACTGACAATTAAGTTTGCGAACTTGTTGCAAAGATGTTGCTAATCTTCTATGATACCAGAGGGATTATTCATTCTGAGTTTGTACCAACTGGACAAACAATTAACCAAGTTTACTGTTTGGAAGTGTGAAAAGGCTGTGTGAAAAAGTTAGATGACCTGAACTTTTCACCAACAATTCATGGCTCTTGCATCACGACAATGCACCAGCTCACACGGCACTGCCTGTAAGGGAGTTTTTAGCCAGTAAACAAATAACTGTATTGGAACACCCTCCCTACTCACCTGATCTGGCCCCCAATGACTTCTTTCTTTACCTGAAGATAAAGGAAATATTGATAGGAAGACATTTGGATGACATTCAGGACATCAAGGGTAATACGATGACAGCTCTGATGGCCATTCCAGAAAAAGAGTTCCAAAATTGCTTTGAAAAGTGGACTAGGTGCTGGCATCAGTGCATAGCTTCCCAACAGGACTACTTCAAAGGTGACCATAGTGATATTCAGCAATGAGGTATATAGCACTCTTTCTAGGATGAGTTCATGAACTTAATTGTCACACTTTCATACATACACATTGTGGAATGACTACCAAGATCAAGATAGTGGACACTTCCATCACCTCACATAATTAACTTTTTGTGTGTGTGTGTATATATATATATATATATATATATATATATATATAGAGAGAGAGAGAGAGAGAGAGAGAGAGAGAGAGAGAGAGAGAGAGAGAGAGACAGAGAGAGAGAGACAGAGAGAGAGAGAGACAGACAGACAGAGAGAGAGAGAGAGAGAGAGAGAAAGAGAGAGAGAGAGAATGTTTAAGGCCTACTCTCAGTAACTACCAGGTAACAAAACCACATTATTAACTATAGTCACATGCTGTCAATTAGAGCCTCAGAGCATACTCTTCTTATAACTGATCATTTGTATCTCGGGCATTTGTATTGGCATATGTCATCTTTGAGTCAAGCTACATCAGTATATCTAGGGACAGACACCTCCTGACAGTGACATAAGCAGTGATCACTGCCCACGCCTGTGGACATGAGGGTGGGGAAGGCAAGAACAAAATCTCAAACATCACTACCATTCCCATTTCATATTCTCTCCTAAGACCTAATCAATATTTAAGGCATTTCACTCAACATGCAAGAAAGTAAATTATTATTTTAATCATTCATCTTCTAACTTCTATTGTTTCCAATTAAACTTCAGATTTTCTCCCCCTCATTCCACTACAGTAATTCCTCCAAGTTACAGGCTTGACAATGGTTTTAAATCATCGAAGGGCAATTAAGGAGACTTTCAAAAATGTCTTAGTTCTCAGCTAATGGCTAGAATAAAAACAAAACTCATATTAGTTCTATACATAACAAACTAATAAAGACCTATTGCTTATCTTTTTACATCACCGAATAACAAGTCTGGAACAAAGAGGATTCAAGGCTGAAAAAGAAGCTGGTCTGCGACCCTGAAGCAGAGAATTTCAGATGGAACTCTGGAGATCAAAGGATAAAAGCCAGTAGCCCGATTTGTCTTCAGTGAAAGATAAAAGATGATGGGTTATGAGGTCATTTGAATATTACAGCATGTAATGAGGTTAAATTGAGACATTTCTATTCTGGGCACTGAATTTCAATTGCAAAATTTGTACCTCTCCTATCTACAAACACGTGAGACTTGCTCAGTAATAAAATTAAAAGTTCAATTCGAATTTTATGGATACAATGAACTTGAAATACTCATATGATAAAAATGAATGACTATTGAGGCAAAAGTCATATTTGTGCTGAATTGACTTTTAGGGGCATTAGTTAAATTTTACTAAACTTATACATTCAAGAGCTTCATCAACTTTGGAACTGACTTTGAATCTCAGCTCTGCCATTTACTATGTGTGTGATCTTGGCCATGATACTATCTCCTGTGAGCCTGGGTTTCTTCAACAGGCCAAATGGAGCCACCACATCCCATCTGGACCTGTGCATGTTACCTGGGATGGTCGCCTAATGGTACCTGGCACAAAGCACAGGGCGGGTAATTAAATGTCCATCTCCTTGCTCCTTTTTGGCTATTTAAGTTCTAGATGATTCCTTTTCCTTTGTACTTAAGGTGTTGCCATCTGTTCACTGACAGGGTGGTTGGAAATGAGCTAATATCTTCATACAAGGGTTTTCTTCTGTATTATAAAAGGATGCTAGATGCAAATATTACAGTAGACCAGAAGATACCTTCAGACCCAGGTTTCTTTAAGCTTTTCAAGTGCACCATCTTAGATCCACCAGCTCATAGTTTTAAGGGATATCTCCAGTCTAAAATCAACTGCACATAAGTATTCTAATGTGCAAGGTTTACTTGTTGCCATGGGCTCACTTTTCCCCAAATTAGGTTGGTCACTAATTCACTTTAGGCCAGTAATTGTGAACTCATGCTTCCCAGAATAACTGTTTCAGATGAAGTGGCTCACTTAATTTCCAGTCAAGTTTTGTTTGTTTGGTTGGTTGGTTAGGTTTTTGATTTTTTTTGTTTTGTTTTTGTTTTGTTTTGTTTTGTTTTTTTGCCAGTCATGTTTTTGTCAGTTAGGCAGAACATTTCACAAACGTTCTTATTTTTATACCACAGAATCAAAAATTAGTAAGACATTTCTCCTGTTCAATAAAATTAAGAAAGAAATATTCAACAGGTAAAGCTAGAGTACAAGGAAATTAATCAGGGAACCAGAACCCCATATAGAGGCAGTCAGCATTTAGGTTTAAATCAATTACCTGCTAGGCCTGTGAATTCTTTCCTTCAAGAAAATGGGGACCATCTTGAGCACCCCAACTTTGCCAAGGATGCAGCTCTTCAAAAGAACGTCATTTCTGATGCCGTGAGTTTCCTTTGTGTCCTCGTAAACTTTTGCCCATTAATCATAGTAAGTGATGATAACCAACATATATGGTGCTGACAATATGCTATATGCTCTTTTAAGGAATGTGCACATTACCTCATTTTAACCGTCACAATAATCCTATGAGGTAGGTGTTAGTGTTAACACCATTTTACAGTTCGGGAAGTTGAGGCAAAGAGAGATTAAGTAATCTTCCCAGGTCACAGAGCTACGAAGTTGAAGTCCTAGAGCCAGGATTCAAATTCAGATGGTCTGACAACAGAATTCTTGTCAGTCACCAATCTGTGCTGCCTCGAGTGTCCTGGAAACAAAGATGCTCGAAGTATACATTTCTCATAGCTCTCAGCACACATCACTGGAACAATTTCAGCTTATAAATCACAGCTTCACCCAATCACTTCTATTAGCATCTGATCCTTTCTTCTCACTTCAAAAGAAATGCCTTATTTTTTAACTATCATTATACAAACAACAAATGTACCCATCACTTCGAAGAATGTGCTTAATTCCATTTTCGTGCCCATTGAGATGTTACAAATAGGTACTGTAGGTAAGTCTCACGATTCATGATTCATATATTAGATCTCACATTGTATTGTTTCTCAGCCTTTTGGCTAAGATCAAATGTAAATCTCACATCTTTCAAATTTTGCTTTACACAAGTGATAAATGGAAAGACAGTCTTACCAGAGCTATGCATATTGATTTATCCTGTAAGTCCTACTCTTATTCCCACTCTTTTCTTAAAGCAATTTCTATTTCATTTCATATATGATTTAGTTATCAAAAGCTAATGAGCAATAGAGAAGAGATAAATCTTAGGACCCACTCAGATGATCTATATAAGTATAGTCAAAAACAAAAATTGTGTTTCTATCCTAACCAGGACCAACAGACCAGTCAATATACCAATAAATAAAATGAATGAATAAATAACATCTGAATCAATAACAGTAAAATAGAAAAACAATTTTGATCTTTAACACCAGGCATGCTTTTCAGCTTTTATACATATATTTACACCTTACAGGAGGTGGGGGCAGCTGTAGGCAGCAACAGATTTTTTCAGAAATGGAAGTGTGGAACAGATGGTTCGTATAGTTACTACCTGCTGGGTAGGCCGGCTTAGGTTCCTGTGTCAGAGAACTGGTGTATCATAATATTCTTGAACTTCACAGAACTCATGTTTCAGTAGAGGAGTCTAAATACTATATACATATGAGGTTACCTCTCTCTGTCTCTCTCACCCATGTGTATGCACACATACAAATTAGCTAGCATTACAGAAGTATTGGTAAATTTGCAATGATATGGATGGACCTAGAGACTATAATGTTGAGTGAAATAAGTCAGTCAGAGAAGGACAAATACCATATGATCTCACTTATATGTGGAATATGAAAAACTGTATGAATGAGCAAAGTAAACAGAAACTGTCTCATAGATATAGAGGAAAAATCAGGGTTGCTAATTTGGAGAGGAATGGGGATGAGGGAGAAGGGGAAGGGATTAGACAGCAAAAATAGGCAACTACAATATTGCTACTGGGATAGGAAAAACAGTTTGGGGAATATAATTAATAATGTTGTAAATATTCTGTGGAATGTCAGATGATCATAGGTCTTGTTAGGGAGACCATTTCATGGATGGAGTAGAGGTTTGATCACTGCACTGTATTACTAAAGTGGAGGTGGTATACCTACTGTAATTGAATATATATAGTCACGGGATGTGGATTATACTGTGGAAGAGAGTCAGAGGAAGAGTAATAGATATATATGATATGGGGGTGTGTGGGGTGGTGTATTGGGGGTGGGGGGGTTGTCACTTTGAGGGGTAAAATGTATAACTATTGCACTGTGTTGTACACCTGAAACTAATTAAAATAAATAAATAAATAAAAAATAAATAAAATGTACAATTAAATGAAAAAAAAAAAGAAGTATTGGTAACATATATTCAGAAATGTAATACATCTCATGCAGTTGCTATGAGAAATGATAATTATTTTTAAAGCACCCAGCATGTGGCAAGCTCTAAACAAGCCATGTCTGTTATAACAGCATCGTATCTTCAACCTATACATCACATATATACCCTGGCTGACAATAGGCAAAAGGGATTTTTCTTAAAAAGTACCCACAATGCAATCTACTCTAGCACACTAAAAAAAAATTTTTTTGTACCTTCTCTTATACATCCCCACAGGCTGGTACAAACACTGGTATTTTCACTTGCACCATTCTTAACCTTCGTTGGCAAATGTGTGGGCATCTACTAAATAGAAGTGTTAGATGCCAGAAACCAAAAGACTACCTGACAGGTCCTGCTCTCGAGGAGGCCTTGTTACCATAAGGAATATTTCTAGATTTGGGACGTGGTTTATTGCTTCGTGCCTGAGCAGAGTATCTTTTTATTTTCTATTGTTTTTTTTCAACAGTTTGATAATTTGTCATGTTTAATTAACCTGCAGCACCTTTTTAGTTTGTTTGTTTTAGGTTTCTAGTATGGGATCTAAAGTTTTAGCTCCAAATTGCCATTCTTCTATGCCAATATCATCCATGGAAAGGTCTTATGTCTTACTTCGGAGTATGATTTGATATGTGAATAGATCCAATTTCCTAGGTAGAGACTTTCCAACTGCTTCCATTATTTTACGTCATCCTCAGCACACAGTGCCTTAAGGGTGGGTGTTTTAAGTTGGGTTCCAATATTTGATGGGTTTAACCCTCTCCCCAGATCTGTTGTGATGGAATATACTACTGGACTGTTTGGTCATGGGTTCTCACATTCCACTTTAATTAAGAAGAAATGGATGCTTTGTAAAAGACTTTTAAAACTATAACATTTAGAAGAGTTAAACCTGTCTAAAATAAAGGACCTGACTGAAAGATTGAGTTCCTTTCTGACTGCATACTCTCACAAACAACTGGCTTCGACTTGTTCCAGTTCATTAAAAATAAAAGGGAAAAAATGGCTAATAGCAAATTCAAGAGGGTAGCTTAGCTCTCAGTAATTTAATTCTAAATGTAATAACATTGCCTATTAAAAATGGAAGGTCACTCTTCCAAAAATTTCCCTAAAGACACAGCTGCCAAATTGACTTCTGATCTAGTCTTTACAACATTATTAATTCAATGACATAATAAAGCTGGCAAGAAAAAGCTCCATGCTTGTCTCACAAGGGGAGACAGCAGTGCCTGAGAGAGGACTTTGCATGTTTCCTAGAAAAGTGACCTGAAAAAAATCAACTTACATTAAAAAAAAAAAAAAACGGTCCTGAGAAAGGACTAAAAATACTTTTCTCTGGCTTTTGGGAAAAGCCTCCCAAACTGGATTCCTGACTTCTACCCCTTCTATGCTTTGCCTTCACGCATCGGCAAAGCACTGTACGTCCAGTGGCACAGGGACAGCATAGGCCAGGGCCAGCTGCTCTGGAAAAAGGTCCACGTCTCCTCTCCGGGTTCCCACAGCTCAGGTAGGCAACCATGGAAAGGCACCTGGCATGGAAGTTGGCCTCCCAACCATGACTTGGCAGCAAACTCTCATTAAATGAAACTTGACCACGCAATGCTTGTTGATCCGAACTTGTCTAGTTCCAGACCTGGACAGCAGGTTGAAACCTGCTAAGAGTGCAATCAGCATGATCTATAGCTTTTGGAAAGAACTTTTTCAAACTAGGTTCTCAAAGGATCACCCCCTCCCCACTATCTGCAACAGGAATCACACCCCGTCTGCCCATCTGCCGGAGAGACTGACTGGCTTTCTCAGGCACCGAAGTGGCAGCATATACACAACCTTGAGAAGGAGACCATTTGTGAAATGGCTTTTACTGAAATGAACCGTTTAGTAAGTTTTTACCATTTACCTTCCTTTATAAACTTGCCTCTTATAATATGTCCTTCTGCCTTGAATTTTTCACAAGGACCAAAAAGTAAATGATTACATAATAATATCATAAAATCTTACATATGATTAAGTATCAATTCCTTCATCCACAGGTGACCTCAACAAGACTGTACGAGGACCACGTTGGGTTTATTGGCTCATTACAATCATGGAACCAACAGGCTGTGGGGAACTGTCTATGTGTGTGTGTTGGGGGGGGCGGGGGCTGGTGGAGAAGGGCTCCAAGAGGTACAGGAGGGGCTTGTTATGGATTGGGATTCTGTGAGGTGATTCTGGGAAAGGTTCTCAGAAGCGTTATTTTGCTCTGGATTGGGAGCTGTGAGAAAGCAGGGGCAGATCTGTGATTGGTGTCTTGGTAGTTTCCTAGAAGACAGGAAAACCAAAGGAAGATTAAATCTTTTACAGGTAAAGAGGCAGCAGTCACTCGTATTAGCTGGGAAAGGAGGATGAATGTCTGGTCATTTTTGTGGTTTGGACATAGGTTCTTCTAGATGCCTATCTGCCTACATGGTAAATTTGCACAATTCTTATAATTTTGCAAGTAATACGGCTGAGAGAATCTTAGCAAAAGTCAAATAACTGTCTGCTCAAGTACCCCACCATTCAGTAGCTCCATCACCTCTCGCTTACTAAGAAGACAGTGTGCACACCCATACCAGTGGGCTGAGTGCCAAATGATCCAACATACACAGGTGCCTCTACTAGTTCCTATAGCTCCCTGAATTCAGGACTCCAGTCATATGACTGAAACTCTTTAGGAGATGACACCATACATTGAATGTGAGAGAACAGAAGATCCAAAAGTAGCTGCCCCCTTTAGAAAAAGAAAGTACTTGCTGTGCCATTGGTGACAGTCCCCACCTGGCTTATCATAGTCGTTTATGTTAGCTACCTCACCCCTGCAGGCACCTGAGCGTGTAACTCCTGCTTTACAGAAAGGGACACTGAGGCACAAATTTGGTTTCCAGAGTGGGAGGAGAGATTCTCTGGTATATTGCTAGGTGCTCATAAAACTGAACTGCTGCTAGGACTGAGCTATTCTCAGCACCCACACATCTCTAAACCAGGCAGCTGGAAGAGACAAACTCTGCCTCCCTTATTTTTTAATTAAATTTATTGGATAATAGCATTGTGATAAGTTTGTACAGTGACAGATGATTATTAGACTCACTAAGGTGGTCACAATGTAAGGTGTACGTGTTGAGTCACCATATTGTACAACTGAAACTAATATAATATTGTAAACCAACTATACTGAAATGTAAAAATAATAAATTCATTGAGGTAACAATGGTTAATAACATTATGTAATTTTCAGGTGTACAGCATTATAGTGTGACATCTGTGTGCTCTGTTGTGTGCTCACCACCCTGAATTCTTGTTTCCTTCCATTATCATATATTTGACCCCCTTTACTCACTTCACCCTCCCCTTCACCCCCCTTCCTCTCTGGTAACCACGACTCTCGTCTGTATCTATGAGTTTGGTTTTTTGTTTGTTTTTATGAGTTTGTTTTTGTTTGTTTTGCTAGTTTGTTTGCTACTCTTTGTTTTATATTCCACATCCTCCTTGTGTTCACACTTCAGTTTCCTGACCTTAATGCCAAAAGCGGATCTTCAGTTCATCTTATGTGACTTTCTGGGGTTAAAATGCAAGAGTAGCTCCTACGCCTAAACTTATCAACCTCCTTGGACACTTCATATCCTGAACTAATGAAGAAGACATACTTTAATAACAGATATGAATTTCAGCGATCTGAATCCATTGGGACTGCTAACAAAAAAATAATCTAAATTTAAATAATGGTACCATTCACTGAGAATCACTTAATATAAGTTACCATTCTAATCATAAGTGAGCTATCAATACGTTTTAGGAACCACTGCATACTAACTTTAGCTAACACTTGAGTGTTTGTCAGATACTATACTTCTTGCTTCTACTTGCATGAACCTATTTAGTCCTCACAACTTTTCTAGAGTACCACGTCAACTCCATTTTACAAAAAGGAAACCGAGGCACAGAGCATTTAAGTCATGGGCCTCAGGTTACACAGGATGGAGTCAGGATTTCAACCCAGACACTGACTCTGCCTTTGATTTCCTGCCTTCTATTTCCTGTTCCACTTGTTGAAAGACTCCTAGAAATAACCAGTGCTGGCATATTTAGAAAGAAGAGCCCGTTTATCATCATGCGTTGAAATCAAGTGACCGAAATACTGACATCTGACGAGCTGGAAAAATGATTGGCACTCCCAATTCACTAAGCCCATTTACACACAAATATTTCTAAAATAAAAATTACATAAATCACACAAGGTGCATACCACATTCACTACAATAAAGTTTAGTGATGATTCATTTAAACTACAGAAAACAGATAGATAATTATGTTGCAAGATCTGATAGTGTATTATTTCCTTCAGTGATTTGTTTGGGGCCATGAATTTGGGAAGCAACATGTTCATGTTTAGGGTCAACACTAAGGAATCTAAGGAACTGTTCCCAGTTGGAAGCATGTGTCAGCTGCCGGTCCCTCCCCACTTGTGTCCTGCCTCTCCACCGTGAGGGGTAATTGCAGCTGGGGGGCAGAGGTGCATTCCACTTCAACAACCTCAGAATGTCACTGTCTCCCACCATCTTCAGTTCACCACCCCGATGATGTCCAACTGTAACAATAATAATATTCTGAATGATGTTAGGAACTCTACTGAGGAAGCAAGGAAATTAGACTACCCATCATGGGTGATAGCCCATTTCACCAATGTTGGAAGTAAAAGTCTTCCTATTCTTCAGCCCCCTTGACACCACTTGTGAATCACTTAGACTCGCTGAGAGGTTCTTCCCAACCTTCTTCTATTGTCTGCATCAGTCAGTTAGTGTAACCCTGAACTGGTGCCAATTTTGGAGGCTTCTCTTGAACACAGAGGGGCGTCACAAGGTACCCCAAACAGAGCACATATCTGCTGAAAACCTCTCAGGATCATGGCATCATTAAAACACACATCACTGATGACTATTTCATGAACCACTGGCACAATGTCACTTGCAGGAAGACTTCAAAGTGGGTCACATGAGAGGGCTGGCCAAGTGGCTCAGTTGGTTAAGAGCTCGCTCAAGAGTGTGAGCTGACAGGGATATGAAAGACAGTTCGGGGAATATAATTAATAATATTGTAAATATTTTGTGGGGTGTCAGATGGTCACATGTCTTGTTAGGGAGACCATTTCATGGATGGAGTAGAGGCGTGATCACTTCACTGTACACCTGAAGCTGAGGTTGTATAATATTGTATGCCAACTGTAACTGAATATATAGATAGTCACGGGATGTGGAGTATACTGTGGAAGGGACTCAGAGGAAGTGTAATAAATATGTATGATATGGGAGAGGAGTGGGGTGGCGAATTGGGGGAGGGGGGTTGTCACTTTGAGGGGTAAAAAGTATAACTATTGCACTGTGCTGTACACCTGAAACTAATTAAAAATTAAAAAAAAAAAAAGAGTGTGAGCTGAGCTCTGAGCAACAGCAGTTCGATGCCCAGCCCGAGCTGAGCTGCCACTAAGCTGCCAACAGGTGGCAGGATGGCTCAGCTAAAAAAAAAAACAAAAGTCGGTCACGTGACAAGAACACAAAAAAGGCATGCTAGAGGGAAGTGACCTTGTATGCTCACAGTTCAAGGGCACAGACTAAGGACAGAAATGAGCTCTCCCATTAGGTCTGCCCACCCAAGAGGAAACCACACATTAGATGGGTTTCCCACATTCTCTACCTTGTGAGGCCAAAGGATGGCCTACTATTCAGTGCAATGGCTTCACATCTTATCAGCTATTGTCAAATTCTGCAACTGTCCTTAGAAGTGATTCATTCAAGAGTGTCAATGAGCTAAATAGACCTGCTCTCTATTTGCACCTGAAGAGTTTGTTGGATTTTGAGGTGAACAACAATTCCTAAGGTGCACTCCCTCATGCCTTACCTTCAGGCTATTTAGGGGAGAAAGCAAATGTCACCACCTTTGCCCCCACCTTTCTTCCCAAGGCCAGCCCCCCTGGAGCTATCCCACTCACCCAATTCTCTCTCTCTTACCAACATCTGGTTAGCACCTAGGTCATGCCAATCATACCTCTTCACTTGAAATCCAATCCTTATTCTCCATGCCAAGTAAGGCTGCCTTACTTTCTCTTCTGCCTGGAACAGATTTCCACTGGCTTCTCTATCTTCTCGTTCCTATTCCACCAGAATCACCACACTGCCAAAGTGATGTTGCTAAAATACAAATTCATGCATTCACTTAATCAGTTTATCGAGTTTCCACTGTGTGCCCTGGTAAAACAGCAGCAAAAAAGACCTAATGTTCCTGGTCCTCAAGAAGCTTATAACCTAGCAGCGAAGAGTAATATTAGATGAGTAGTGACACTGAAATAAAGCATTAGACTAGAAGATGGATTCTTATGAAATATACAGCAGAAAGATATAACCTAATTAAAGGGCCAAAGGAAACATCTTAGGGGAAGTGACAACTCAGCTGAAATTGAAATTGAAAACTTAGCGAATTACTAAGAGTGAGAGTGGAGGAAGTGATGGGGAACATTCCATGTAAAAGGAACAGTAGCACAATTAAAAGGACAAGTGACGCAATAAAAATAAAAATAAAAACTATACAAAAAGGATAAGTGACGCAATTCAGGAACTGCAAGATCTTCAACAGAACCCAAACATAGTAGTTACCAGAGGGAAAGAGGTGAGTGAGAGAAGTAGAAAAGGGTAAAAGAGGTCAAATATATGGTGATGGAAGATTTGACTTTGGGTGGTGAGCACACAATGTGATACAGATCATGTATGATAGAATTGTACACTTGAAACCTATATAATTTTATTAACCAATGTCAACCCAATAAATTTAATTAAAAAAAAACTCTACTGAGGGCCGGCCGAGTGGCTCAGTTGGTTAAGAGCTTGCTCAAGAGTGTGAGCTGAGCTCTGAGCAACAGCAGTTCGATGCCCAGCCCAAGCTGAGCTGCCACCAAGCTACCAACAGGTGGCAGGATGGCTCAGCTAAAAAACAACAACAACAACAAAAACTCTACTGAAAGAAAATCAAGGAAATGCCATTTTTTTCATGAACTCAACAAAAAAAAGGAAAATTACATAACAGTGAAAATACACAAACAAATAATTTTAACAAGCAGGGGTGAATATTACATTTCAAAGGTGATAATGTAAAACAGACCTTGTTTTGAATGTCATTTTTAAATGGAGAAACAGACTATATTTATTCTGAGTACAAAGATGAGATATGTTTTTAAAAACAAGAGTACAGAGGATGGATGATCAGCCTTAATTGATAATAAAGCTATTATCATTAAGTCTGTGATGTCAGTCAGTATAAGAACAGGCTGCCAATAAAACCAGCGAGCCCCACAACAGTCCCTAGCATATGCTGGAATTTAACACAGAGTAAGACAGGAATCTCAAACCAGAGATGAAGGAAAAGATTGCTTCATAATGTGGCTGGAACAATTAGGTAGCTATGTGGAAAACTAAAATATATTTAAATCAGTGGTTCCCAACCTTGGTTGTACATCAAGAATTGTGGTATTTTTAAAAAACAAATATTCTGAGATCTCACCTCCCTACTCTATCCCCAAATTTAGGATCAGTAAATCTGGAAGAAGATTGGGTAAAAGTCTTTCTGAAAAGAGCTTCAGGTGGTCAGATCATAAAGCTGGAGCTCTGACTCATCACTTAGAATCTTATTTCATATCATAGATCAAAATGAAATTATAGGTAGAGTTTCATTAGATTTAGAAATACAATCAGGTTAGAAAATTTTAAATCTTTAACTTCTAAATAAAAAATGATTTCTGAAGTTTAAAAATAATGAAATAGATTACCAAAAAAATTACTAAAATAAAAATTAGAGCAAGTCATTTACATCCAAGTTGTCAATCACATGATGAATATCTTCCATGTGTAAAGACATAACTTATAAGAAAGGATAAGGAAACTACTTATAATACACAAAAGGGAAATAGATATGTACAATTAACCCTCCCAAATGGCTATTAAAGTCAAATGCTTGTTCTTTGAAAAGTCTAACAAGCTCCCCAGTAGTATTGCTCTAATGAACAAGATCTGAGACAAATCAACAATAAATAGAATGAAAATGAGAGGTGTTACAGTCATAAAGTTAAGAGGATCACTATGAACAACATTAAGACAATAAATTTGAAGTTTTAATGATATAAACAAATCCCCAGGAAAAATATTATAGTCTAATAACCTAACTTCCAAAGAAAAAGAAATAGGAATAATCTTATAATGATTTAGGAAACTGACTCAGTACTTTAAATCTTTCCACAAAGAAAATTTCAGGTGAGTTCTACCAAACATTCAGGGAAGAAATGAAAACAGGGAACGCATCCCTAACTCATTATTGTGAGTTACATAACTCTGAGATGGTAACACAGTAAGGACAATACAGGAAAACAAAAATTATAGACACATTACACTCAAATACAGATATACAATTCTAAATAAATATTTACAAACAAAAGTCAATAAATAAATTGTTTGTAAAACTAATTCATCATGACCAAGTTGGACCTTTCCAGGAATGCCAGGTTGGTTTCATGTTGGAAAATTAGTAAATGTAGTTCAACAATTTAAAAACTAAAGAAAAAAAATCATAAGATCATCTCAATGGACACAGAAAAAAGTATTTGATACAATTTAGCATCCATCCATGTTAAAATGATAAAGGATTTGTTTTGTATATCTGTAACTAATAATAATAATTAAAAAAAAAGATAAAGGATACCTGCGTAAAATCTACAAGTGTCATTCTAAAAAGAAAAATTAAAATCAGAAAAATGCAAAAGTAACCCCAAGACTACTTTTATTCGGCAATGTGCCAAGGGCCTTGTCAGCAAGATAAGCCAAGAAAGAGAAATTAACCATTAGGACTGGGAAGATGTGCCAAAACTGTCATTCAAAGGTTGTATTGTTATTTATGTTAAAATTCCAAAAAAAATCTACATATAAGAATTAATAATAGAATTTATTAAAGTTCCCAGATTACAAAATAATGTACTAAAATAAATTCCATTTAAAAATACTAGCAATGTAGATAGAGGTAGAAAGTAAAATTTTTAAAAAGTCATTATCTATCGTAACATAGAGAAACATAAAGTTTCCAGAAATAAATCTAAAATATATAGAAGACCTTTAAGGAGAAATTATAAAATTTTATGTGAAAGACATGATGGAACAACTTGAGAAATCATGATTGATTATTTGATTTAATATCATAAAGATATCATTTCTTCAGTAACTGACCTATAGATGAAATGCAATTATATGCAAAACTTCAAGAAGGTATTTATATAAAAGAAGAAAGAGACAAGAGGAGAAAGAAATAAGGGGAATTTGCCACAGAGGACCTCAAGAATTACTACAAAGCTTTAACAACAGGGATCACGTGCAACTAGTAGAGAAAGAAGATGACAAATGAAAAAGAAATGTTGGATTTATACCCACACATATGGGCCATTGATAGATAAAAAGTCCTGGCACTGAGGAGAATCAAGTTGACCATTCAATAAATAGGGCTGGTACAATTCCTTATGCCCATAGAAAAAAATAAAATTAGATTGCTGCTTCACATCCTGTACAACAAAATCAATTCAATATGACAAAGCCACCAAAAATAACTCATAAAACGATATGGGAAACTACCTTTGTGATCTCAGGAAAGGGTTTCTGAAGACACAGAAAGCTCAAGCCATAAAGGGAAAACAACTGAATAATCTGCATTAAAATGACAAACTTTCCTTCATCAAAAGAAATCACAGAGAGACTGAAAAACAAGCCACAAACTAGGAGAAGATAGTTGCCACACATATGAATTAATAAAAAATTTAATAGTCAGAATTTACAAAAAAATTCTTACATATCAGTAAGAAAATCACAAACAACCTAATAGAAAAATAAGCAAAGGCCATTAAAAAGCACTTTATAAAGGAGGAATCCAAATGTAGATTGGCAAAAATTAGGAAGATTTACAATAGTAGGGACTGGAGAGGAGATGGAGCAATGGAAACCCTTTTGATGCTGAAAAATATGTGAATTGCTACAACCACTCTGAAAAGCAGTTGGCATCATTGATTCACAAAGTTGAATATGCACAGATTTGGTGACCCAGCAATTCCACTCTCGGTACATGCCTTAGAGAAAACTTTACATGGCAGGGGCCACATTCAAGACTATTCAGGAAAATGCTTTATAGCAGCAAAAGACTGCAAGCAGTCCAAACATTCATCACCGGAGAACGGATGACACATCATCCTACAGGACAATGATACACAGCAGGAAAAAAGAACCGCAGCTACGAGCTCAGACAATTAAGTTTGGGAACTTGTTGCAACGATGTTGCTAACCTTTTTTTATATCAGAGATATTACTCATTATGAATTTGTACCAACTGGACAAACAGTTAACTAAGTTTACTATTTGGAAGTGCTGAAAAGTTAGACGACCCGAACTTTTCACCAACAATTTATGGCTCTTGCATCATGACAATGCACCAACTCACACAGCACTGTCTGTGAGGGAGTTTTTAGCCAGTTAACAAATAATTGTATTGGAACACCCTCCCTACTCACCTGATCTGGCCCCCAATGACTTATTTTCTTACCCAAAGACAAAGGAAATATTGAAAGGAAGACATAAAGGGTAATACGACGACAGCTCTGATGGCCATTCCAGAAAAAGAGTTGCAAAATTGCTCTGAAGGGTGGACTAGGCGCTGGCATCGGTGCATAGCTTCCCAAGAGGAGTACTTTGAAGGTGACCGTAATAATATTCAGCAATGAGGCATGAAGCACTCTTTCTAACATGAGTTCGTAAACTTAGTTGTCAGACCTCGTATACTGAAGCACTATATTATTACACCTGTGAACTTAAAGTCATCCTGAATAGTAGGGAGCATAAGGAATGTACATCGTAAAATATAATTTAATCAATCAACTCATTTCTTTTTTTTGTTATTTTTTTTTGAGGACAGTGTCACTGGCTCTAATATGTGGGACCCGAACCGGGGTCGCTGGCTTCCTAAGCCAGCAATTAACCACTGCGCCACTCGGCTGGCCCCAATCAACTCATTTCTTGATATCTACTCTGCATCAGGCAAGAGTCCAGGTGGAGACACAACAGGGAGTTTAAATTTTTTTTTTTTTTTTGAGGGCAGTGTCACTGGCCCTCATATGTGGGACACAAACCGGGGCTGCCGGCTTCCCAAGCCAGCGCTTAACCACCATGCCACTCGGCTGGCCCAGGAGTTTAAATTTTAAAAAAGCCATACATACACTCAGGGAGAGTATTAACTTGCTCAAGACAAAAGCTTTCAGAATTCTACAACATTCCTTCCCTGGCCTCTAAATCCATTCCCCAATCCTGTCAATTCCACCTCTACATATTTCCTGACAATCCCTAGGGTTTTAGCCAGGACTTCCATCACTCCATGATCCTGGCACCAAGAGTCGCCTGCCATCATCCAGTCTTCTTTGTCCATCCTCCAGGCATGCAAATCTGGAATCTGGATACCACACGTCATGGAATCCCCACAGAACATTAGGGAGCATTGTCCTTGTTTAAAGCATTCTGCAAAAGTTCTATTTAAGTCAATTATCTTAGTATCAAGATAGCTTGTATTTCTGTCTTTCCATTAATCTGAGTCCCTTGAGGATAAGAGGCCAGCCACTTCCTTTTATCCCTCTCCAAAGCAGAGAGCCTCAGTGTAATTACAGCAATTCGGCTTCAAATAGGGGATGTTCAGGCACCAACATTTTTACACAAAGGAAAAATTCAGAATCAAACATGGCCTGTAAGCTTTCTACGGCCTGGCCCAAGCCAAGCTTCCCAGCCCCTCTGCCACCTCCAGCAGACAGTATTCCCGGAACCACTGAACAGATATCATTCTATGGAATATTACAAGGATTTCACACTCAACCAAGTTTGGGGGAAGCCTGGAATAAACTAATTTAAGCAGGTTTCTTGGCAGGGGGACAATCTCAGAGACTTTAAATTGGTTATATGATTTGAAACTCTCTGAAAGAATACTCTGAGATGTTGCGCACTCAGACTCACTGAGTTACACTCGCCGTTTCACATGGAACACCTATTTACAGCTCACCGTACAAGCATTTAGGAGACCATTCTCCAAACTACAGCAATTGCCTTTAAGAAATGACTTCCCAGGCCTCAGGTTTTCCCTGCGGCTTTCTCTCTGATTCATTCCATCAGGCTTAACTTTCCCCAGTTTTAGCACACTCCTATCCTACTTTTCCCTTTATTTCCACAATGCCCTATATGGATATAGGATGGGTTGGCAATATGCTAGTGACATGGAAACAGCACACTCAGGTTAATGAAATTCCCTTTTTTCCTCGTTTTGCTCCTGTACTTTTTTAAACTGGAAAGAACATTCCTCATAGCAATTTCAGGAGCTATTTTGCAGCTTCTCTAAAAAAATTGCTTGCTAATGATCTGGTCATTGGTTTTTTAGTTTTGTTTGTTTTTATTTATTGAATGTAGCTTTATTAGCAATTTCAAACTGCCCTGTCTTGTTTTTTTTTAAAAAGACTTCTGTTGAACCCAACAGATTCCCTACCATATTTGCTTAATAGACAAGCTTTGATTTACTTCTAAAGCTATATACTGTACATTCTGGTTTGCTCAGTATAGTTCATTATAGACTTGTACAACTGAAACCTATGCAACTTTACTAACATTGTCACCCTAATAAACCTTAATTGAAAAAAAGAGAGAGAGTTGTGCTCCAATGTTCATTGAACCTTGATTTACAGACATGATTCCAAGACATGGAAACAACCAAAGTGTCCTTCAATAGATGATTGGATAAAGAAGATGTGGTGTATATACACAATGGAATACTATTCTGCCATAAAAAACGATGAAATAGTGCCATTTGCAACAATGTGGATGGATCTTGAGATTATAATGCTAAGCAAAATAAGTCAGACAGAAAAAGTCGAGAACCATTTGATTTCACTGATATGTGGGATATAAAACTGAGAACAACAAAAGAGCAAGAAAAACAAATAAAGAAACAAAAACTCATAGATATAGACAATAGATTAGTGAGTAAGGGAGGAGGGGGGTGGTAGATGAGGGTAAACGGGGTCAAATATATGGTGATGGAAGGAGAACTGACTCTGGGTGGTGAACACACAATGTGATATATAGATGATGTATTACAGAATTGTACACCTTAAATCTATGTAACTTTGCTAACAACTGTCACCCCAACAAAGTTGAATTTTAAAAAAAGTAAATTAATTTGATAAACCTATTAAAACAGACATTTCACTTTGAAAGTGAAAGAGGATGCTATCAATAATTACACCAGGAACGCACACATAAACCTGAACTATACGGGTCGTGGTTTTTATGGCTTCCAAAACAACTGCTAAGCACAATGTAAGTGACAAGGAGGTTCATTTTCACAGCCCTAACTACTCTGGGAGGCCAAGAGAGACAAAATTGCAATTTTGAATCAACTCCAACAGAGGTGAAGGAGGAAAACGGAAGAAATGATTGGTACAAGTCTTCTTTCAAATGTGTATTTTTTTTTTTTTTTTTTTTTTTTTGCTGAGCCATCCTGCCACCTGTTGGCAGCTCAAATGCAACTCAGCTTGGGCTGGCCTTGAACAGCTGTCGCTCAGAGCTCAGTTCGCACTCTTGATCGAGCTCTTAACCAACTGAGCCACTCGGCCGGCCCACTCAAATGTTTTTCATTGAAAAAAAAAAAAACCATCCCTGTGTCAGGCCATAGCAGATGTAAATCAAGATGCATGGACTTACTTTCAAAGTCACTATGTGGTACAGGAGAATTTAAAAGAAAGCTTCCTTAGTTCAAACTTCCGAGGACAGTCCTTTGAGATCCTTTAAGCCATAATTTAAAAGGCCTAAGACAAATGCTTACACATTAAATTTTGAATTATCGTATAGCTTAGTTTTAGATTGAGTTTATGACGTGTTAGAACTTTATTTCTGAATGATCTCTTTATGGGACTGACGAACCCCTAAGCCCTGATGGGACTTAATGCAATTTGAGCATAATATCCCCATTTCGAAGGGCTGGTGATTTAGAGTCACTATGCATTTACTTTTAAGAAATTATTAATATTCATAGGTCCAATTTATTTGATGCCTATTCCATCAGGAGCAGAGTTCCCAACAGTAGCAAGTCCCCCGAGAAAACTGGATGCCTTTTCTGACAACTCATTTGGAGATGCTGTTTCCTAAAACAACTGTAACTAAAAGGAGAGACAGCTCCTGTCTGTGTCAAGCTTGACTCAGTTCATCTACTTTAAATTCTTACATTTTCTGGTGACTTTTTCGGTAGATGTTTAGGTGCAGCATTAAAGCTCATTTTTTTCCCTATCACTTTTAATATTCACGTGATTTTTTCATCAATAAAAACATATTTGTGAAGTACTCTTTATTTCTCTATGATCTTGATTTAGTTGATATTACAGAACACATAACTTATCTGACACCTAAATTCCCAGGATACAGAAATTTCCCACAAACTTACATAAAGTGGCTACTACGTCATCCTCATTATTGTCATTGTTGTTATTGTACTGCTGTTTTTTGAGGTGGCTTAATAAGAAATTAATTTTGATGCTTATCTGATTGCCACAGATAAGATTTCTAAAGAGAAATGTACTCTCTGGTACATTTTCTCTATCACTCTTTTTGGAAAAGAAGGCAAGGCTGATGGTGGCCAATACCCAGCCATATATTCTTAGAAATCAGCTCTAAAATGAATCAGTCCCCTTAAAAACAGGCTCATGAGCAGTGACTTTAGGATATTACTGAACACTCCAGGAGGAAGGAAGTTCTTGACATGCCTCTCAGAAAGAGAGGCAATTCCTTACTTGGTGTGTATACATGGAGAACAAAAACCTTGACTCTATTTGCAAAACGAAGTGTATGTACTTGGCCAGATCTGTATCAATCTCAAAGGTTATTATAAAGCATGCCAGCAAGCTCAAGAGAAATCTAACTTCATTTTAATTTGCTAACAGGAATAAGTAGAGGTTTGAACAATGAATCAGCAGGATCTTCTTTTTTCAGCACTTTGGGAATCAGTCAAACATTTGTAGATACTAACTATATCCCGATGACTCAGTGCTTTCACTTAAAAGGTCGAATCACAAACTGTTTATCACTCAGGTGTAAAAGCATAACCAGACTATTCATACCAGGAGCCAGGGGGCTGTGTGGCTCTGAGACTGCCTTCTGGAACTTTCTCACCAGGGACGCGATGGAAACCCTGGAGGGGTGAGCAGAGCACCCCCTCTCCCACGGAGAACAGCAGCTTCCCAGTTGAGTTGGAAAACTAGTAAAGCTTCTCATAAGAAAGACACAGATTCCCACTCTTGCCCTGAATCTCTGTTAAATTAAACATACCTCCCACCAGACCATTCCACACAGCAGCTCAGGGTTCCACCTTGCATCTAAACCCAGCCTACCCTGTGAGCTACGCTGGGGGTATGATCTCATTCATGGCCTGCAGCAGCAAACCAGGGAAAAGCCAGATGAGCTGAAGGACAGAGGGATGGGGGCAAACATCCGGTGAGCTGTGAACAATATGTAAAGCTGAAAGAAGGGGAAATACAATACAATACAGGAGCAAAATTGGCAACCCCAAAATATGCCACATTGGCATATTGATTATTTTGAATTAAAGTGACTTTAGAAACAGCCAGTACAAAAAAAAAAAAAAAGGAAACTCGGACCCTCCTCTGTCCCCTTGAACACAGGAGATATACCTCCCATGTGTCAGGGACTGTCCCTGCACCAGGAGGTAGAGAGACAGCCTTGTCACCAAGAGATAGCTACAAAGAATATGGGGTAGGTGTGGTAGGGAAAGCTGGGAGCCTAGAGATCAAAGGCTTCTCTGTGTCCCTTTGTGTCTGCATAGCGACAAACATTTATTTGCCAAAACGTTTGCTCTTCCTATCCCCTGTGCATTGTCTCCCTCCCCTTTGAAGTCTCAGACCTCTACTCCTTCTGAGCTCAGCATAGCAACAAGCTTCAACTGCCTGACTGTCTTTGGGCTCTCATAGTCTTATGGAGCCCCTGTACACATCCAATTAAATCTGTGGTTTTTTCCTCCTGTTAAACTGTTTTATGTTCATTTGATTATTAGACCAGCCAAAAAGAAATTTTTACTCCCCAACAATACCTGTGTGGATCATAGCAGCATTTTAAAAATAGCTTTTTAAAACACGGTAATAATGTTGCATAGATCACAAAAGGTAAATCAGCATCAGCTGAGAAAGTGCCTAGTAGATATATAACATTGGTCCTTTTCAGCTTGTGAATAAAGCAGGAGCCCACCAAATTACTCTTTTCACATATAAGCAGCATGCAATTTCTTTTAGAGTCAATATAATCATGAACCAGTACCTGAAAAAAATGCTGTTGCATAAATATAGGTTGGATCACTTCAAAAACATAAGCCTCTTTTCAACTCACCTTAGGACCAAAAACTATAAATTTATCCTGGAATAGATTTGAGCACATTGAATTTATTCTGAGCCATCAGGTAGAACTGTTTTCAGTCTTTAAAAAAATATTCAAATCTACATCATAATTCCCAACATGTAGCTACAAGCCACATGATGTTAGTTACGTTTAAATTTAATTAAACTAAAATTTCAGTTTCTCAGCTGCACTAGCCACATCACATGTGACTAGAGGCTGTCATAGAGACAGCACAAACAAATACATCCAATACTGTAGAATGGTCTGTTGGACAATGCTGTTGTTAAGTCCTGAAGACAGATGGGATTTTTTTCCCCATGCAAAAAACACAGTATGGTTTTCTCTTATTTAACCATTAGCTGGGAAAATTATTCATTTGCTGGGTCAGAACCTGGAAAGCAAATCCCATTAAGCACTCTCAACGTCTCAGAAAGCCCACAGCCAACAACTCACGGTGCAAATACTGTAATTAAGCTGTGACAATGGAGGCACCTGGCACAGGTGAAGCCTGCGGCTTGGGCATAGCCAACGGCCTTTGTACCAGACTTAATCCTCAGAAAATACTCCGAGTCAGTCCCAGACGCCCTCCCTGCTCTTGTAAATTAAAATGAAGGCTGAGAAATAGGACTCTTAAGGATTTGTGCTTTTGATAGATGAGGCAGTTGCCTTTGGTCTGACCAGAGTATTAATAGAGAATATTAATAGAGAATAAACATCCTGTTCATTAACTAAACTGCTCTGGCTGCCAGTCAACACTCCATTTATCTGATTATCATCAACATGCATTACTGAGAAGCATATTGAGAAGCATATGTATCGACATAAGGGCTGTCTCAAGATTTCCTGTAGAACCATTCCCTCAAGGAAATACTTGGAAGATCTTCCTATTCATAAGAATACACAAGCAGCAGCTACTTGCACTTAGCAAACCCCAGCTCCATCCCTTTAAATTGTTAGCCTGCAGCCAAGCTTCATCAATGAGGGGACAACCAATGATGCATGTAAAATGAGGATTAGGGCTGGGGCATATTGGCAGGGGAAATTGACACTGTGAAATAAGTGTCACACCACATCAATGTTGTCATATGACAAAGGGAAAGGGCTTAGTCTTGATTGATTAGTCATTTCTATGGTGAGCTGCCACTTCCCCTGGACACCTGACAATACCTAGAGTGGGCTTTTTTACCAATGGGATCTGTGTGACTTAAAATTTTTCTACGAACACATTATTTCCCACTAATTGCAAACAAAACTAGAAACATTTCAAGGCCACAAAATTAAATCGCTGAACCACCTAGCTTTGGGTTTATGTAACCATATGGTCTCAATTCACTTAGAAATAAAACAGTGAAAGGAGGCAAGTACCCAAAAACCATAGGTTGATATTCCCACCCAGGCCCCTGCTCAGGGAAGAAAAAAGCGTCTTGAACAGCATGAGGGTGGTGTGCATGTCTATGATAGAATAATAAGAATCACTTTCTTTGAAAGAAATTGCCAACACAAAGCTTTTAGTACTATAAATATGTCACCATTTCTAAAGTCATTGATTTTGCCATAAAATTAAACTGTGGCTGCCATATGAATTGCAATATTATATTATGCCTTTCCCCCCCACCCCCAACATCTTCAGTTCTCTCTCAAATATCAAAATAATAAAAATATTAGTATAAAGTTGTCATACAGAGCAGACCAATTTACACCATATGTTAAACTAGCATTTCTTCCTTTGAGGTCAGGCATTTTATACCAGAAAATAGAAGCCACACTGGCCTAAACAGAGAGACAGGGCAGAGGAGAAGTTAGTGGGTGGGTGGCCATCGAGAACAAATGGAAAGAAAGAATGCAAGATAGTCCGATGGGCCCTTCTATCTAGTTTATACTGTCTCCTTCACCCTAGAATGTACTGTCTCCAAAAGTTATAGTGAATCTGCATCAAAAAGAATAAAATACCTAGGAATAAATTCAACCAAGAATGTGAAAGATTTGTACACTGAAAACTACAAGATGTTAAGGAAATAGTTCAAGGCACAAATAAATAGAAAGCTATTCCATGATCATGAATTGCAAGAATTAATATTATAAAATGTCCATACTACCCAACTCAATCTAAAGTTTCAATGTTTCTCTCTCTCTCTCTCTCTCTCTCTCTCTCTCTCTCTCTCTCTCTCTCTCTCTCTCGTGTGCTCGAGCAGATATTATTCAGCCATTAAAAAGAATGGAAACTTACGATCTGTAACAACATGGATGGACCTTGAGGACATTCTGGTAAGTGAAATAAATCAGACAGGAAAAGACAAACACAGCATAATCTAACTTGTATGTGGAATCTTAAAAAAAAAATCAGATTCATAGAAACAAAGAAAAGATTGGTGGTTGCAAGAGGCGGAGAGTAGGAGAAATGGGTGAAGGTGGTCAAAAGGTACAAACTTTCAGTTACAAAATAAGTAAGTCATGGGGATGTAATGTACAGTAAAGTAACTATAGTTAACAACACTGTATTGTATATTTGAAGTTACAGAGAGAGTAGATCTTAAAAGTTCTCATCACAAGAAAAAGAAGTTTCTAACTATGTGTGGTATTAGATGTTAACCAGACTTACTGTAGTGATCATTTCATAAGAAAAAAAAGTTAAGTTTCATTTTTTATACCAAGAAAAGAGACTTGATGTAACCTATGCTTTCACTATAGAGTTTTAGCTAGTCTTCATTGAAAAAAAACTTAAAACCTCTACTCTTTTCAAGTATATAACTAGCTATGATAACAAGTAAGTTTGTTGAGTCAAATTATGCGCAGCCTGGAGGCCACAACAACGTATGGCTAACACGTTCACCTGATCAGACCCACACATTCACTCCTTGAACACTTTCAAAGTGCCCAAGGAGAGGCTACAAAGCTGATCTGGGTCCCTGTCCTCAAGACAAGGTACAGACAACCCAGAAGATAAATATCACAAGAGTTACAGAGATGGTGACTAACAGGCTACAGCAAGATCACACCATCCTACAGGAAAGAGAATCACGGCCAAGTGTCAAACAAGGTATCAGATGTTTGCAATGTACCTGGCGATGCAACAGTCACACTAAGATAGGGGAGAGGGAGCAGTGTTACGGGCTGGTTCATGTCCCACAATAAAAATACGCTGGAGTCCTAATCCCCCGTACCTCAGAATGGGGCCTTATTTGGGCCTACAGTCTTTGAGAAGGTCATCAAAATTGGGCCCTAATCCAATATGACTGGTGTCATATATACAGATATATACAGAGGGCAAACAATATGAAGACACAGGAAGAAGGCAGCCTTCTATAGGCCAAGGAGAGCCTGAGGCCACCAGAAGCTGGGAGAGAGGCTTAGAACAGATTCTCCCTCACAGCCCTCAGTAGGAACCAACCCTGCTGACATCTTGATCTTAGACTTCCAACTTTCACAACTATGAGACAATAAATTTATGTTGTTTAAGCCACTCAATTTGTGGTACTTTGTTACAGCAGCCCAGGCAGATGAATACAGTCAGCGTTGTCCAAGTTGAATGCAGAAAGGAGGAAAGGATATTCAGACACAGGGATCAGGATGAACACACAAAGACAGGCAGAATGAAAACAATGCAGTGTGTTTGCCATTGTGGACTACAGAAATAGAGCCTTATAGTGGTGATGGGGTTGGAGAGATATTCTAGAACTTGGAAATGCAGTATGATTAATTAACATGAAGGATCACAGTAAAGATGTGTGACACTCTCTTAAAGAGAATGAATGGCTTGCAGGCCAGTGGGCCTCGATTATAATTTGACTTAAGGAAAAAAAAAAAACCACTGTGGATCAAAAATGGTTGGTATACAATGGAAGACTATAAATAGGTCAATAGTGTGGATGTCTAAATTAACAAAAGGGAGCATACCCTAGGAGCGCCACGCCAGGTTTTGTGGGAGCCTGTCACAGGGACACAGCTGTGGCACCTGATTCATTAAATATTTAAATTACAGAACAAAGCACCATGCTCTCTTTGGTCCAAGTTCACTAAGCATCTATCTATCTGATAGATAACATGGCTTCTCAGATAATCTGCTCAGCCTAGGCCACATACTCAGCTCAGTTAAGAGAAAGAATTTTCATTGTCAACTATACACGTGCATCCTGGCTCAGAGAACTGGTGAGCTTTGATGACATCACCAGCCATGATCATGTCTGAATCCAACAGGACAGAGTGAGCATCCGTCCACTGAGGTTTAGACATTCAGCCAGAGTGAGTGGCCTTGCCAAGGGATGGAATGCATTTCCCCTCAGTGTCCCCATCTCAGTCAACGGCAGTATCTTTCAATGGAGTCACCAGCATATACACCTGCCTCCTTCCAGGTCCCATAGACCCTGCATGAGCTGCTCTGTCCTCACCCACTTCTTGGTCTCATCGGGCACATCCAGCTCGCTAGGCTCTGCCTCGCCACCACCTCAGTGTCCTACCAGTGAACCAGCTGGGGGCTTTGAGTTTGTATTTCCTGTGCTCTACCTGTTCCTCCCCTGGCCCTATCATCATTACTGGGTCTCAGGCCAAAGGTCACCTCCTCACAGAGGACTCTCTTGACCACCCTATCAAAAAGTGCCCTCATTTATCCCCCAAACCACTCCTTAATACCCCAGCCTGTTAATTGTCCTTCAAAGCAATTATGCATGTTGATTCATGTGGGGTTTTTTGTACACTTCCCTGTGACTAAACTGTGAGCTCTGCTTTAGGGATCTTCTGTGTCTTTTTTAACCACTTATTCCCAGTGTCTAAAGTTGCACTTAACACCCAGCAAGTACTCAATAAATTCGTTGAATCAAAGAATAAAACCTCTTATTTAATGAGCATCCAATCTTCAACCCTTGAGCATGGAATGGCAAATCAAAATCACTTTTGACTCAGTTTTGACTGTAAAACATCTGACACATCAAAACAGCTAAGATACAGTAAAAAGAAAACAAATTAGAGTCAGGACAGCCAGTCTCAGCAACTCTACTTATTATAAGTCACTGATAAGTCACTTCTGAGCCCAAGTGCCCATGTGTGAAATGGAGACACGGGCAGCCATGTCCTGGGATATTGTAAGAGTTACATAAAAATAATGGACTTATGTACCATTATTTACCAAAATGCATGCCTTTTGGTTCATAGGTAATGTTATTTAATTTCCAGTTATTTAAAGATCAACTCAAAACTCAAAATAACAGTCAAGTGATGCAAAAGACCTCTGCGTTTTTCGACACCCTATGGAATGAAGTGTTAGGAAACTCTCCCTTCTGGGGACCAGCAACAGCCCACAAGAGCTCCGCAGTGACAAAAGTTGTAATGAGACACCCATCACCCCACCCCCCCATCCCCACCCGCCACCCCCCCACCCCCGTGTCCCAGACCTTCGCTGCTCACCGCTCTAATGCATGAACGCTGGTTCCCACAAGAAGGTGTAATTTAATAATCTTTGAATTGCCGAGGCCTGTGTATTTTTAAACCTGAAGGCTCAATTAGCAGCTAGAGTTCAATCACTATACTAGTACGTGTAATTTCAGACAATTACTTCACACTGTGTGGAAAACTGGGTGTAAGTCACATTTGCACTATGACATTTATACACCCTTTTCTAAATACTTAATGTTTTCAAAGACTGCATTTGTTCTTCCTCAAAAAGGGATCTGATACAGAAGGTTTTCTTTTATTAAGGAACCTTCTCATGTCTCTTGATTACTGGACTCCAACTTGTGTGTCCCTCATGACAAATAGTGTCTTCAACTCTGCCTGCTGAAGCAAGCACCATCTTTGGATCCATACCAATCTCTTCTTCCATCTACCACTAAATGTGTATTTTCTCATTGCCCACCCTTGTGTACTCAAAGTTCTTTTTCCCCAAAATGTGACTACATATAATTGATCACGCAAAATCCACTGTTGCAATGAAATTTTCCTTATACCATTAAAGAAAAACATGACCTTCTAGTGTGTTTAGAGATAATTCAAATTGTCTCTAAACCATCTAGATCTCAGCTGATGCAAGTATGCCACGAGCAACACACTAGTGCAGATGGAATGAATTTCTTTTTAAAAAGTATGGTTGTAAAACTTCCAGGAGCTGAAAAACTTGGAGGGGTGGTCATCAGGAAAATTGTACTAATCACTTTATTTGGGTAAATTGAATGCTTTTCTAAAATGTGGCTCACATAGACAAGGCCGCCTCTGGGAAAGTCATTCACACAACTTGTACTCACTATTAACAGCAAGTCACCAAAGTGATAAATACATAATTGCATACATGCCTCAACTGCCTTTAGTACATATAATTTTGGGAAATACAGTTCAATCTTTATGCAATAATACAGGTGCCCTTAAAAATATACAGAAAGACTAACAGTAAGCATCTTGTTAAAGTTAGCTGGGTCTCCTAACAACTTAGCAAAATATAAATTAAATTGAGATGAAATTTTAAAAGGTGAAGCATTTGCCACAGTTACAAAAAAATAGGGAATTATGGTTATCACTCAATCAGCCTGAGGCAGGTTCTGTAATTTAATTTCCTCCCAATTTCTCTCCTTTTCCTCTTCTGTATTCATAAACCACAAGCTATAAAAAGGTGATAAAGACACTCTAGCTCCTTGACCTAATCAACAGCTTCTGCCAAAGCCCTAAATGCCATATATCAGGGGCTGCTCAGACCAGCAAAGGAAAGAAAAATGAGGGAAATGTCAACTAGTCAAGCAGAAAGGAAACATAAAGATGAAAAAGCAAGACAGTTTCCATTAAAGAATACACCTCGAAGGGATTTCAATTCAGGGAGTGCCTTAAAGCCAGTTTGCCTCAATGGTCAGATGTATCCGAATGAATATTTCCATCCACTGAGTGCAGATGGAAACTTCCAGAAAGGGAGTTTAGGAAAAGTAGATGTACTTTTTTCTATATTTTTTGTGTTTTTCAAGGATGAATAACAATAGGAAATTTTTATACCTAAAAATGATGTCATTTATATACAAAGCAGCTCAAATTGTTATTAAATGCATAGAATAGTTAAAATATCAATTTTTTGTTTTCTCGTGGATTTCTGACACATTTTGAAAAAAACACACACTTGAAATCAATTGATGCAGCAAAAGAATTAAGCACCACCTACATGCAAAATTCTTTAAAGCTGTCTAACATCAAGAAATAATGCCTAAACAAACAAGCTTACGGCCTAGTAAGGGGGAATAAGGCAAGCACTCAGCTGCATCATAAATATAGAGGGAGCCAAAAAGATGTATACACATTTTAAGAAAGGAAAAAAATGTATTAAAATTGTAATACTCAATATAAACCGATGACGAAAGATAAATACAAGTTATGTGTGTACATATTTTTGGCACCCTCGGTATAGGGCAGAATAAACTGTAAAATAAGTACCCAAACATCTAAATCTGGTTTGAGTGAAGGGAGGAAAAAATCAAGATAAGTCAGGAAGAAATGACATTTCACATAAGCAAGATCAGACCTGGGATTTTAGGAGCGAGTCAAGGAACAGAACTTACGAGGTGAGAAATTCATTCTTTCAACATATTGTGTACCTATCATAATGTTAGGCTAGCGAATGGGAAGGGGTTTGTTCAATAAACAGTAAGTAGAATTGTGGAGAAAAAGTGAGGCGAGATAGATTTGAACTATCTTTTGGGAAGCTTTATATGAAAGGTTAGAGCAGTTTCATTTCCTTTAAGGTAAAAAACCTCCAACGTCCAAAAATCCATGAAGGTGATAAATCCAAAACAAAGAGAAATTGCTCATAATGACAAAATTGGAAAATGAGACTAATTAATTAGAAAAACTACTATATAGCAAAATATATATTTAGTGAATTTATAGAATTTTTCCAGTTACTTTCAAATAGTTCCTTGAAAAGGAAACAAATTAAGAAAGAAAGAAAACAGAATCCTTTCATCACTTCTGAGTTGACATTGAGAAGAAACTTTTTTTAAAAAAATCATGGTCCTAGCTTTTTTGTTCAAGTTTAATTTTTTTTGCAAGGGGGACATCTTAGAATATGTTCTTTAAAATTCAGTTGCTCATAATTTATAACTAAATAGTAAAGATAGTAAAGACCTAATTTAGGAGATTTCTAATGGACTTACACATTATTATTTTTTTTTTTTTTTTGAGGGCAGTGTCACTGGCCCTCATATGTGGGACCCGAACCAGGCCTACTGGCTTCCCAAGCCAGCACTTAACCACTGCGCCACTCGGCTGGCCCCACATTAATTTTTAAATAAGCAAATCTTTGCAAATCAATTTTTCTCTTAAACTAATATGATGACATAGGTCTGCAAATGACCCCACAATAAGTCCTATAAAACATTTGTTTCAGAATATTTTACCCCTTCCCAAAGTAAGGGAGGGAGAAGCCCTGAGGGCAGGACAAGATTCATTACTTTTCTAGATTTCAAAATATAATAATTTTACATCTCAACATCCCCACTTTCTTGTGATATCTTTTCTTCTTGTTTCTGCTCATCATCACTCCTCACATTGTTGCTCACTTCACTGTGACTATTCCCATTTCTTTATTTTTTTCTCCCTATAAGAAACTAAACTTGCCAGTTGACAAAAATATGCTTAGCTCTACTTACACATCTCCCAGTGGCATATAAATTCCTTGGTCCAGTCTTAATTTATAAATATAGCACATGGTCAAGGTGTGATTGAATCATATCCACAGGATAAAATTCAGGGCCCACTCTGGATTTTAAAGGCATCAAACTTCGGGGTAAATTTGCTCTACCTCAGAGGAAATTTGTTTTCTACAATTTCAGGTTTTGACTTCAAACGAAAAACAGCTCTTCAAGTTCCTAGAGGGGAATCCATTGTCACATAAGCAATCCTACATTACCGCCAACCTTGCAGTTTTCTTGATGATGAAACCTTACTTAAATTGCAGGACTGAATTGGGTAAATATCAACATTAGCTAACATGAAGAAAAGTAGGCTCACTTTAGATAGGTAGGATGGTTTTGGGTGTGGCAAAACAAAACAAAAACCTATGAGAATCTCTGAACACTTCTGGTTGGAAAGAACACAGATTATAGAAAACATCTTTTTTCCCCCTAGAATTCAGTCTTTCATTTGAATACAAATTTTAGATCATTTACTTATTGCCATTATGTATACTTTGATAAAAACACAGAATTAGAAATGGTGCAAGTTTCCTATAGAAACGCGCATACAGAAAATGTATTTTACCCCATGAACTGAATTGATAAATAATGAGTATTTGCCATATGCAGGCAATTCAAAACAAAATTTACCAGGTTACTCTGAGAAAGAAAGATTCCCCTTTAATTCTCTCAAAATGTTGAAAACATAAATATAGAACTCCATATAGCATATAATACAGGATAAGAATGCATTATGGTGAACTTACTGTATGGTAATTATATTCAATAAATAATAAGAATACATTAAATAAACCCAAGAAATTGGTATTTAGAAAGGAGCTGACCTCTCAGGACTGCAAAGTACCTCAAGTGTTCCAAGATCAACACTTACAAGTATTCAGCCTGAGATAATACTTTAGAATACGTATTTAACTCTTAAAATCCAAGACAATGGCGAGAAAGCACCAAGTAGCAGAAAAGTTTGAGCAAAATAAAAATAGAAAAGCAAATATACTCAATCAAAAACAGGCCACATCTCTGGGTGAAACTGTCATCCAGTGTTTCCACCAACACAGCCCAAGGAATAAGAAATCAGACATTTGACACACTCAAGTAGATTTCATATTTATTCACGCACAAAACAAGTGATATTAAGCATATCTTTCCTAATTAGTAAATAAACATTTCTTAACACATCTCAAGGTACCTGTCTGTGCCCTGGAGAAGAGGACAAACACAAAAATTAAGTAGGATAAGATGACTGCCCTGGGAATGCTGAGTCTCATGGGAAGGATGCTTACACCAACAATTTTAACACAGCAGAGGAAGTGACAAAATAGAGGACAAACAGCATCAATAGAAATCTTTTATTCCCATCCACAGGGACACTGCTCAATCTCAATTAACCACCCTCAAAATCACTTCCCATCACAATTATCACAGATTTCTTGAGGTTTTTCATATTAGTTTAGGTCTCTTCTTCAGTGGTTTCACACAATTTTACTGAGAAAAAAGTTAAATGTCATCATTAGCTCATTGATTTCTATTTTTTCCCTTGATTGTAGGAATCAATCAATATGATTCAAAGTGCCTGCTGTTAACATTTTGTTTCAATATTCTGTTAAACATGGAGGAAAAGGTTTTAATTTAAGATTTCTATCAACTGCAAAACTGTGCTTGAAAACTGTTTCCAAATAATATGAGGAGTTTCAACACTTTATATCTATTTTTCACTCTTCTCAACTTGTAGACTATTGTTGGATCATATTTCAAATTGCTATTTTATCCCCCTCAATATTGTTGAATACACTCAACAAATATGTGATAAGTTTTATCACATATTTAACGCTTACTTTGCTTTTTAGTCCTTGGTTCCACTCAGATCTTCCACCCAAGATCATTTTCTTTCCGTATAAAATGCAACCTTTCGGACAGGCTGAGTGGCTCAGTTGGTTAAGAGCTCGCTCAAGAATGTGAGCTGAGCTCTGAGCAACAGCAGTTCGATGCCCAGCCCAAGCTGAGCAGCCACTGAGTTGCCAACAGGTAGCAGGATGGCTCAGCTTAAAAAAAAAAAAAATGCAACCTTTCACATGACCTTTAGAAAGGGTCAGCTGGTGGCACACTCTCAGCTTTTGTTTCTGAGTGTTTCAATTTGAAACTCATTCTTTCTTTATATAGCATTATATTAGTTTCAGATATACAACCCAGTGATTCAATGTTTGTATATATTTCAAAATGCTCACTCACCACAGTAAGTCTAGCTAACTAACATCCATCCCCATGCATGGTTAACTTTTTTTCCTTGTGATGAAAACTTTTAAGATGTACTACTTACCAATATTCAAATACACAACACAGTATTATTAACTATAGTCACCATGCTGTACATTAAATCCCCAGGACTTATTTATTTTATAACTGGAAGTTTGTACAGTTTGAACCCCTTCACCCATTTCCCCCACCCCACACCCACCTCCTCTCACAACCATCAATCTGTTCTCTGTATCTGTGAGTTCCTTTTGTTAGTTTGTTTTAGATTCGACATATCAGTACGATCATAAAGTATTTGCCTTTCTCTATTTGACTTTTTTCCTTTGCATAATACCTTCAAGGCTCATCCGTGTTGTCACAAAAGGCAAGATTTCCTTCTTTTTTTATGGCTGAATAATATCACATAGAAAGATAGAGAGATAGATAGATAGACAGATAGACAGACAGAGATACAGGGATAGATAGATAGATAGATAGATAGATAGATAGATAGATAGATAGATAGATAGATAGATAAAAATAGACCAGATTTTCTTAATCTATTCTTCCATCAATGGCCAGTTAGGTTGCTTTTATATCCTGGCTATTGTATGTAATGCTTCAATGAACATGGGGATGCATATAATTTTTTGAGTAGTGTTTCATTTCCTTCAATTAAACCCAGAAGTGGAATTGCTGGGTCATAAGGTAATTCTATTTTTAATTTTTTGAGGAACCTCCATACTGTTTTCTATAGTGGCTGGACCAGTTTACAATCCCACCAATGGGGCACAAGGGTTCCCTTTTCTCCACATCCTCACCAACACTTGTTATCTCTTGTCTTTTTGATAAGAGACATCCTAACAGGTGTGAGGTGGTATCTCATGGTTTTGATTTGCATTTCCCTGATGATTAATGATGTTGAGCACCTTTTCATGTACTTGTTGGCCATCTGTACTTCTCCTTTGGGAAAATGTCTGTTCAGATCCTCTGCCCATTTTTTAGTCAGATTGTCTGATTTTTTTTTGCTATTGAGTTGTATGAGTTCTTTATATATTTTAGCTATTACCCCTTATCAGATATATGATTTGCAAGTATTTTCTTCCATTCCTTAGGTTGCCTTTTCATCTTACTGATGGTTTCCTTTGCTGTCCAGAAGCTTTGGTTTGATATAGTCTCCAAACTCATTCTTGAAAAAAACTTTTCTAGCTATGAAACTCTAGGTTGGCAGGTATTTTCTTCCATCATTGAAGATGCCATTCTGGTGTGTTCTAGCTCCACTGTTGCAGGTGAGAAGTCCCTGTGTCTCCTGAGAAAGTAATCACCTTTACCCCACTCCTCTTCCTGTTTCCACAATCTTATTGTGTTTGGTGTTCTGTAGTTTCACTGTGATATATCTTGGTGACAATATTCGTACTGACTCTATTTAGGACTTTGTGGGCTTTTTGAATCTATGGAACATGTATTTTTATCACTTCTGGAAAATTCCTAGGTATTATTTCCTCCGATATTTCCTCTGTCCTCTTCTTTTCTCTCTGTCCTTCTAGAACATGATGATGGACATGGAAAATGTCTTCATTCTATCCTGCATACCTAGCCTCTCTTCTGTATTTTCTCCCCTTACTCCTCCCTACACTGTATTCTAGATTGGAGTTAGGAAACTATGGCCCATGGGCCATATCCATCCCATGGCCTGTTTTTTTATATGGCTTATAATCTAATGTTTAAAGGTTTGTAGTAAAAATAAATAAATAATAAAAATAAAGAATATGCAATGAAGGCTATATAAAACCTGCAAAGTCTATATATAATATTTACTGTGTGTCCCTTCACAGAAAAAGTTACAGAAAAAAACCTCTGTTCTAGATCATTTCTTCTTACCTATCTTTTGCTTCACTAATTCATTCTAGAGTGTTATCTAATATACTGCTCAGCCCTTTCTTAGAATTTTCAATTTTTCATTTCCAGGAATTTTATGGTTGTTATCTTTTTCCAGTTTTATATTTTTCATTTCCAGAATGTCTGTTTAGCCATTTCTTAGATCTGCTATGCTACATTTTACAGTTCACTGTTCCCTATAGATTACTGTCTATTTTTCTTTAACACAGTCAGCATGGGTCTTTCATATCCTATACCTGGTTATTCCACTATCTTCAATCTTTGTAGTTTGTTTCTAGTGTCTTTTTTGTACTAATTGCTTGAGGTGTCTTTTTTCCCTGTGTTTTATTATATTTGACAGTGAACTCATTATTTGCATTCAAAATGTCCTCTTATGAAGAACATCAGAATTTGCTTCTGATGCACAGTTTGAGGGTCTCTGGACCATACAGGTGGACAGCCCAGGCTTCAAACCCACAGGAAGGCAGTTTAGTTCTGGCTCTATCTTACCCTGAGGCTGTGACCTTTTAAGGCCCCCAGTGCAAAGCAGTGTCATTTTCCCAGGGCTCCTCTTGCTTCCTGGGTTTCAACTCTCCAGTTTTACCTGAGAATCCCATACTTGTCTTCTCTTCAATGCTGTTAAAATACATTTTTTAAATATTTTATTCAACAGTCTTACTTATTTCAGCAGGGGGGTTGATTAGGGAAACCCAGCCTATGACTACTAGAAGACAAAACTCAAGTTCAAGTTTTTAATTACATTGTTGCCATTAGAAAATTGAGAGATCTTTCCATTTCATTGTTAAGGAGCTAGTTAAGCAAGTTCCTTCCCGTCACCCAAGAGCCTGATAAAAATGCAAGTTGACTTTAGTCCAGGGATATGCTATTCCACATGTTCCAGAAAAGCCTTAAGGCACCTACTAACTACTACTAGGTATCACCTTTCTGCCGGTGGTATGAAAAATCTCCCTGTCCCATATAGGAATGCTGCTAAAAAAGAAAATTTTAATTATTAATAGAATCTTAAATTCTATCATTTCTAACAAAGAACACAGTCTCCTTTTTCAACTCATTTTTATTGCCATCAATACAATTTTTCATTGCTCTGCAGCTTAAAACAAACAAATATCTGAATAAGATTGTTTCTAAGTATCCCAAACAAGGGTACTCACTAAGGTAAAAACATTAGGCTAGCCAACCTTCTATTCACACGGAAAGCCCACTGCATGCTGCAACTCTGTCCTGACACCCAATCCAGCACACTCCCCCCCACAAAATGACAATTGCTACCTAATGGCATCAAGCTCATCTTGGAGCATTAAGACCTTGCAGGAAGAGCCATTTACACCAATCTCTTCCATTTTTTCCCTTCCCATGGTGCCCCCACATTATCCCTCAGTTCCTCACTATGCTGAGATCAGCTCACGCTATTATTCCCCACACATACAAGCATTGTTCCTTAGCTATCCTGGGCCAGTTACCTGAGCAAGTCACTCTCAACCTGTCTATTGCATAGTAACATTAAAAAAAAATCACTGAAGTCTTGGAGTGGTAGAGCAGTGCCAGCTATACCCATGTCCCAAGACAACAAAATCAGAACTCTATATGAAATTAAAGACGGGGATTCGTGCCACCAATAGGTGAAGTTCTTGAGTATATTAAGTCTCCTTTGTCAAAGTGCCACCTAAATACCCGCCCTTGCTCATATGATCGTCCAGCCCCTGAACATGTTTTTATAGGGTGGGCACCTAGCCACAAATTCTAACACTGCTTTCATGAATGTAATATGATTATATGCTGGGGAACTTGCCCATAATTTACAGACCACTAGTCAATTTCTGCATTGTTTAAAGTCACATAATATAAAGCATAGGAATTTGTAAGTTAGCTAGTATAAATAATGCATCATGAGGCAGCAGGGGTTGGTAGAGGAAATGGATAGAAAAACTTAACTTATTACACACATACACATCACATTGCCGATCGCTATTAATATCTTGAAAAACAGTAAAAAGCCCTCTCCTTTCTTTCCCTATTTCTAATAGTTCTTATCTGTTGTGTATATTTAAGTGTAGACATTAAGATTGATGAGGGAAAGCCCAGAGAAAACACTGAAAAGAGAGGGGTGTTTCTTAAAATGGTTTCCCTAGGACCACACTAATTTTTCCAATTCTGCAGTAAAGAAGAAAAACCATGGGAAAAATAGAAATATAAACAATTCAGTAAGTTTCATGATGAATTCTAACAAAAATTAATAAATTCAAGAAATTTGTAAATAAAACCACAATAAACAGCAAAGTTGAAGTACCACTAAGTAAGAATCAGGTCAGCGAGGTGATTATCTGTCCTCTTCTCAGGACCTAAATTTAGAGTTTTTTGTCAGATAAACCAGTTTGCTGAAGCCAAACCCATCAAATCATTTCCTGCCCACAAAACCATTCTGTAAATTCTCAATTTGAGGGAACTGATATAACTAAAACTGATTATAATACATGGATTCAGTGGAATAGAAAAATCCTGTAATCTAAATAAAGATATAAAAATAATCAACCTCTAAAACTAAAATCTAATATTTAATCTCTGTCAATGCCACATGAATAATAAGAAAAGACCTTCAATATTGTAATAACTTATATATGATGTCAGATGGATCACCAGGGTGATCGCTTCTTAAGTTATATAAATGTCTAACTATGTTGTACACCTGAAACTAATACAATATCATATATCAACTGAAAATTTGAAAATTTTTAAAAAGAAAAGACCTTCAAATTAATATATTAGACAATGATAAAGGAATTGTATATGGCCATGAAATAATAACTCTCCACATAATTATAGTCAAAACAATTAACTTTAAGGAAATGAACCTGTTTCTACATTCAGTTTGGCATTATAGCTTTTGTTATTTCCATACAAATACAGCAGGATTTTCTGTCCTACTTGAATCTCCATCTGGAGATTTATCAATTGAGTCTTGTCTACTACTAAAACTATAATTAAACTGTACAGTAAGCTATTTATATGTCTGCAACAATTTCCTTTTCAAGATACACCAGACTTCAGTTTCATTCTGCAAAATCATTTTCAATTACATATTTAATCTCTATGTTATTGCTTAAATTACCCATGCGCCAACTGCCCACCCGCCCAGATCCTGGCTGGAGACTCTGGCAGCAGCTGCCATACATGTCAAAGGGTTATTATTACGTCCAATAGGAGCCACATGTGCCACTCGGCCACCACAGTGTGTACCCTATGACCTAATTCAACCTATCAGATTTTGCTAATGTTTTTTTAAGGGCACAAAGTGATTCCTAATACTCATGATTCAGAAACTGAAAACAAATGCTCTAGAAGTAAGGCCTCATAGAAGTATCACTTCTCTCTAGATCCCCAAACAAGTAACCATTTCGGGACGTGGGGACTCTGACAAGATATGCAGTACAAAAAAGTGCTCTTAAAATTTAGATTTCACTAAGCAGCCACTAAAGAATGGAAACAAGGAAAGGGTTCATAGTCACGCGTCTAGGAAAAAGGGTTGCTCTACAAAGCATCTCACCCACCAGAAAAAAAAAAAAAGACTACCAAAAAGGTATAGAGCATATTGAATCCAACATCTTTAAACTTTCTTTTTTAATGTTTCAATGTTTCAAATATTGATACCATAATTCTTAGCAGGTCCCAGAACACTTGTGATAAATCAGGATGAAGGAACAAGCAGCTAACCTTTCTCCCATAGCCAGGAAGCGGTATGAGTAAGTTTCATTAAAAGGTGACCCTCAGCCTTTGGCAAAGAGAGCAAAGAAAACAGAATTTTCTTCCTGTTGTATTAAGGACTGCACATTTGTGTGGATGGGGATACGGAACAATGAAAATGTGCATACACTCCTCGAGAAAGTGAGATTGGTAGAACCATTCTGGAGAGAAATTAGGCAATTTCTAAGTAGCACCGAATGTACATATCAAATAGCTCAATTTCTGTTTCTAGGCACATACCCAAGAGATTCCTACATATGGACATAGGAATGTGCACATACAATGTTCTTGGCAGCACGTGTGATAATATATGAAATGGAAAACAATTCAGAATGTCTACCAGAAAGTTTTAAATACTGTATAGTGATTAATAACTAGAATTAGATTTATCAACATGAATGTCAAAAACACAAGTGAAAAAAGTAAACTGCACCAAGATACATAAAATATGATAACATTTACATGAAATGAAAAATCGAAACAAGTTTATATATAGCTCATGGATAGGTTTATATATAGCTCATGTGTGGAAAAGGTATAAAATCATTCCATAACAGTGATTTCACTCAGGCAATGGGATAAAGAAGAACAACTAAAGCACTTCAATTATCTGTAACGTTTTGCTTCTTTTAAAAAAAATCCAGTAATCTGTCTTAACTCCTAACTATGATTTATCTGTTGATTCTCTTATATCTTCTATGCAGACAATCTTATTATATTATTAATGAAAGTTGTCTCTCTATTTTAATCCTTATAACTTTTATCTTGCTTCTTCATCTTGCCACACTAGAGCTAGCATCATCCATATAATGTCGAAAAGGATGGCAGGCAGGGGACATGCCTGCCTCATGGTTACTTCAAAAGGAATGATTCTATCACTTGACCATGAAGTACAATGCTTGACACAGGTATTCATAGGTGCACCTTATCAGGTTAAGAAAGTCCTCTCCTGGGCCGACCGAGTGGCGCATTGGTTAAGAGCTGGCTTGGGACGCCAGTGGCCCGGGTTCGGATCCCACATATGAGGGCCAGTGACACTGCCCTCTACAGCTAAGATGGTGAACAACAGCTCCACCTGGAGCTGGGCTGCGCGAGTCCCGGTGACGGTGTAGGCTGCAGTCCCTGCTGCAGTGGGCTGCCATAAGCTACAGTGAGTGGCCGGCAGCCAGTGTGAGCTGCCAAGAGCTGCTGTGAGCGACCAATCTACCTCACCCGAGAAGAGCGCAATGATGATACCAACATGGGCCAGTGAAGCAAAGTTCTCTACATCTAGACTGAAGAACAAAAGGACAACAATTTGTCTGTTGCCCTTCCCCAGTTTACCAACGCTGTTCCCCTCCTCTAATTCCCCAATAAAATCTTTAAAAAAACAAAACAAAACAAAACAAAACAAAACAAAAAACAGAAAGAAAGTCCACTCCTACTCCAGGATCAAAATTTTGTTGCTGTTGTTGGTTAATTATAAACAAATGCTACACTTTTGGCTTTTTTTCTACACTTAATTCAATGATTACATGGTTTTTTTTCCTTGTATCTCTGAATGAGGCAAAGTATATTAATAAGATTTTTCTAAAGAAAACATATGCTTACATTCCTGGAATTAAACCCAACTAGATCATAATGTATATTTTTACATTATTATGTTTGGTTTGCCACTTTTTTTTTAAAAAGATTTTTTTTTTAATTGGGGAATTGTGGAAGAGGAACAGCGTTGGGGAATCGGGGAAGGGGAACAGACAAGTTGCTGTCTTTTTGTTCTTCAGTCTAGTTGTGGAGGACATTGCTTCACTGGCCCATGTTGGTATCATCATTGCGCTCTTCCTGGATGAGGCAGATCGGTCGCCGGACTCTGGACGCCACTCACCGCGGCTATTGGCAGCTCACGCTGGCTGCCAGCCACTCAGGCTGGCTGCAGGCCACTCACTATAGCCTATGGCAGCCCACTGCAGCAGGGGCTGCAGCCTACACCATTGCTGGGGCTCACAGCCCAGCTCCAGGTGTAGCTGTTGTTAGCTGTAGAGGGCAGTATCACTGGCCTTCATATGTGGGATCCGAACCGGGGCCTCTGGTATCCCAAAACCAGCTCTTAACCGGTGCGCCACTCAGCCGGCCCTGGTTTACCACTTTTTATTAAAGACTTTACCTCTCAGTTCACAGCTGAGATTGACCTGCAGTTTTTCATCATTCTGCCCATATTGGTTTTGATTTGACGGTTACATTAGTATAAACTATATTGGAAAGTAGTGATTTTTTTTTCTTATTTTCTGGATGATTCTGTATAAAATTGGAATTGTTTGCTCCTTTAATGCTTGACAAAACCAGATTATAAACATCACAAGGGCGTCTGGTGGTCTTTTGTAGAAGAAATTATAAGTAGCGATATCATTTTTTTTAATGGTTGTAGGATTATTTTGGTTTAATACTTTCTCAAGTCTGAATCTGAAAGTCTTACATTTTTCCTAGGAAACTACCCATTTCATCTAAGCCTCAAATTTATTTACATAAATTTATTCACAGTATTCTCATATTATTCTGATCACTGCTCTCTCTGCCTGTGGTTATTTCTCTTTTCTAGTTCCTAAAATGCTTTGCTTGTGTGTATCTCCTTAGTCTTTTCTGAAGAACCCACTTGTGGTTGTGCTGACCTTCTCTTGCTCTTTTACTGACATCTTAAATAGTATGTCTAGATCACGCATTTTAAGCCTTTCTTCTTTTACAACATACTCAGTGATGCTACACATTTCTCTCTCCGGAATATTCACATCCCATGAGTTTTGATGCAAAGTACTGTTTTACATCATTCAGTCCTAAGCACAATAGTTTCTGATTTCCAGTGTGATTTCCTCTTTGACCCCTGAATGTTTTATAAGTGTAGTTTTAAAATTTACAAGAATACAGATTTTTAGAATGATCTTTTTCATCACTGATTTGTTGCTTCAATGCATTGTGTTCACAGAACACAAGCTGAATGATAACTAAGTATCTAAAATGTCGTTGAGACTTTATAACATTATGGCTTGTACAGTCGTGTTTTGGAAAATGCTTGAGAAAAATGTGAGTGCAGAGAGACAGATATGTATTCATGTGTGGCACACTCATGCACACACATATACGTGTGTGTGGCATGTGTGTTTGTGTATTACCGATGGCTGCTTTCTTATTACAATGGAGAATTGAGCGGCTGTCACCTAGAACATATGGCACTCAAAGCCTAAAATATTTACTATCTGGTCCTTGACAGAAAAAAATTGCCCACCCTTGACCCAGCTATATGAACTTAGCACCTTATACTTTTCCTTTGTGGGAATTTTCACAAAAAGAATTTAATTGTATAATTCGAGCTGTAATGGCTAAAATAGACACTGGAGAACAGTAGGGAATGTGCTGTCGTTTATTGCTGTGCCTGCAGTCCCAGTATCTGCCTGGCCTATGAAAGCACTCAGATATCCTGAGTTACTATGAATTCAGAAATGAACAGGTGGGCCGGCCGAGTGGCGCATTGGTTAAGCGCTGGTTTTGGGATGCCAGCGGCCCCGGTTCGGATCCCACATGAGGGCCAGTGACACTGCCCTCTACAGCTAACAACAGCTCCACCTGGAGCTGGGCTGTGCGAGCCCCGGTGATGGTGTGGGCTGCCATAGGCTATAGTGAGTGGCCCGCAGCCAGCGTGAGCGGCTGGCAGCCAAGAGTGAGCTGCCAATAGCCGCGGTGAGCGACATCCAGAGGCCAGCGACCGATCTGCCTCATCCGGGAAGAGCGCAATGACGATACCAACAGTGAAGCAACATCCTCCGCAACTAAACTGAAGAACAAAAAGACAGCAACTTGTCTGTTCCCCTTCCCCGATTTCCCAACGCTGTTCCCCTCCGCCAATTCCCCAATAAAATCTTTAAAAAAAAAAAAAAAAAAAAAAAAGAAATGAACAGGTATTTTTCTATTTTCTTACTCTGAGCATTCTCTTTCATAGCTTTTTACTCTACCATCATCTATCAGAGGAAAACACTTGATTTTAAAAGCAGTATTTCTAAATCTATGTTGTTTATCATGAGAGTTATTCAACAAAATGAAATTCAGTGGTCAAATAAGTTTGGCTTACAAAATAGTCTATATTATCCTCTGCAAGATTCACCTTTCAAAAGTGTTTAAAGATTGTGGGAAACTTGTAGTAGAGAAACTTATTTGATTTTTTAAATTTTCTTTTTTTTTTTTTTTAATTAAAGTTTATTGGGGTGACAATGGTTAATAAAGTTACATAGGTTTCAGGTGTACAATTCTGTAATACGTCATCTATATATCACATTGTGTGTTCACCACCCAGAGTCAATTCTCCTTCTATCACCATATATTTGACCCCTTTTATCCTCATCTACTACCCCCCTCCCCTGCTTACCCTCTGGTAACTGCTAAACAAGTGTCTGTGTCTATGAGTTTCAGTTTATTCATTTCTTTGTCTGGTTCCTAACTTTTTTATTACTCTGTATCTCCCCAAATTTGCCACAGATTCCATTTCTCTCATAATGCTTATTAACGTGTCAAAAAAAACAAAACCCAAAAAACAAAAAAAATCCTTGTTTTAGAAAATGCAGCAACAGCAGACAATAGAACTGGGTCAGTTTCCATTTTATCAGGCAGGGCAGGAGTCAAAAACATGTTTTGTAAAGTACCAGGCAGTAAATAGTTTAAGATCTGTGGGCCACTGTTCTGCATTACAACTACCCAAGTCTGCCATCATACTATTAAACAGCCACTGACAATAAACTAATGTGTTCCAATAAAACTTTATTTATATAAACAGGTGGTCAGCTGGATTTGGCCCAATGGACAGAGTTTGCTGACCCCTGCACTAAGGGACTGAAAATTACCTACTCTGTTCTGTTCAGTATGGTAGTCACTAGCCACACTGTGGCTATTTAAATTACTTCTAATTGATAGTTTCTCAATCAAACTAGTTATGTTTCAAGGAATTAATAACTACTTGTGGCTAGTAATTATCATATTGGACAGCATAGGAAAACATTTTAATTTCCCACTCACCCCTTACAGAAAATATTTTCTTTGTTTTTAATATATCGATCATTTTATTTTACACTGTTTTAAAACTTAAGTTCTGGGTAATAAAAGGAGAAAAGCATCTGAATAAAACAATGTAAAGGCCAAATGAATATGCTCAGGAGGACCTAACCATTTTCCAGTAGGTTTATAATTTAAATCTAAGTAGAACTAGACCATTAGGCCAGATAGAGACTGTGGTTAACTATTATAATAAATCAAGAACTTGCCTGCTAAATGCACAGTGGAGAGTTCATCTCTAAGAGAGATAATAACCATGCTCCTACTTACATAGTAAGCTTTGAGTTTTACCTGCCAATAGCTATTTTTCTTCAACATGTTCTTAAATCATGCATTTAAGGCTCATCTCATATTGAAAGACTGAAAAGAAAATAGTCATTCAAACAGAGGCAGAATCAGCAACAGCTATCGCATTTCATGGTTCCCCTAGCATTGCAGACCAAACAGGAAAAGCAGGGAAGGGCCACTGAAACTTCATCAGCATTTCAAGTTAGACACTATGTAGCCGTTAGCTAAGAATTCATTTTGCTTTAATAACTTCAAATTTAGAACATATTAAATATAATATCAATTCAGAGGATTTCAATTACACAAGTAATATTTCTATTACTGGTACATAACTGTGGTAAGCTTTTCTTAATTCACTAACAAATTATAGATACGTTGGCAAAACTTATCTAGAGGGCAAGGAGGTATATATTAAACTCTGTACATACGTGTGTGTGTATGTGTGTTTTCATTGAAAATCTCCAGCTAAAAGATATACCTCTCTAGACCTAGGATCCTTACTTGCAGGAATTTATTCTAAGGAAATAAACAACAGAAAGCATAATAAGATATGTCCCCAAACATGAAAAGTTAGAAACAACATCAATGTCCAATAATTAGTGGAGATTAAATAAATCATGGAAATATATATGAGTACGATGGAATCATTGTCATTCTCTAAAAGGGGTCCGTAGCTACATATTTATTAATCTAGAGATAGAAAAAAACAGCTTAACAAGAATATCTGTTGTGTATAATTTCATTTTTTAAATGGCTACATACTATATACACACATATGTACATATAGGTATTGTTAGAGAAGGAAAGGAGACAAAAATATAAAAATAATATATTTTAATAAATACGTAACTACATAAATATATATTTTATATGGTTATATAAATATATACAGATATATATACCTATATATATAGATAAGTACATAAAAATATAAAATATATGCTTCTACTTGCCCCAGAAAAAAAGTTCTTAGACTATTAACCAATTTTTAATTGTAGTTATTTGCATAGTAGAATTCCAAGTAATTTTATATTTATTTTTTTATTTATATCTATTTTTTGCACATTAAATGGGTTGAGTAATTTTTCAAAAGGGGGTGAATAAGGTTTAAAACTATTAGATTGCCAGAAACTCATAAATTATCCTTAGAACAAAGCTTGATGATTATGCTTTAATTCACTCATTAATCAAGTGAACTACATCAAAGGTTCTGTCTTCGATACATCTTGGAGGTCATTCCAAACAAAACATGCTCAGGTCGACATAAGCTCCCTTATGTAGGAAGAACAGTGCTTAGAAACTTGACCACAGAATAAACTTCACTGATGAAGGACTTTGACAGACTTAAGCCTCCAATGTAATAATTTTTCTCTTATAATACCTTTCCTGCATGGTCACTGCAAAGTAGGTTATCTCAGCCTTAGAGTCGTCATCATTGTTGACGTTAAACAGTTTTCATAGTATACCTTTTTGGTACACCATGCAATTACTGATTTTCTTCAGTTAGGAAGCCATCAGTGATGAGTGTTATCAGGCTCCCTGACAGGTTGCGCCTGCCTGCCACTCTATGCTTTTGATGCTTTCAAGGATACCATTAGCATTAGAGGTGGACAAAGATTTTGTTTGAGCTGACCCTCCCTCCCAAAGCTGGAATCCACAGAAATGGATCATCTATCATAAATAAACCCCACAGATGGGAATGCTTCCCTAAGTAGGTACAGTAGAACAAGAGTACTACCAGCTCTGTTTTGTGAAAAACATAAACAAAAGTATAACTGTTAGATTCTAAACAGCTTAGTTCTGTTTAGAATCTAACAACTAAATTTTAAGTTCTGATTGAATCAATCAATTATTTCAAGACCATTAGTAACAAATATCTACCACTTTTACTTAAACAGAAAAAATGATAAAGAAAGAATATCCATTTTATCGTTAGAATCTATTTTTTTTAAATCATGGTTTATGGTGCACTCATAGAAGAATAAATTACTCATTAATATGCTCATCAGAAGAAGGATGAGCAGAAAAAATGTATACAAGTGGACACTTTGGTCAAAGTAGTTCAAGCAGTGCTTCCCCATAATCAGAAGTGTCTGGACACTGGTGGTAACCACTTTGAGCACCTTGTGTAATTGCAGAAAATCAAACGTGACTTGTATTCATCTTTTGTTATTGATATATATTGAGTATTACAATTTTAATATAATTTTCCAATTTTCCTTTCTCAAAATGTGTATACATTTTTTGGCACCCTCTGTAGATCACCACACTAACCAAAGACTCATCAAAAGTTTCAGAAAAATTCCGAGAAATCTCTATCCATACTTGTTTTCTCCAATTCTTTTCCCCCAATCCTTTGAACCCACTCCAATCTGGCATTCGTCTCTACAACACTGCCTAAACAGCTCTTGAAAGGTCACTGGTAATCTCCATATTTCCGAACCAATAATTAATTCTCAGACTTCATCTTACTGTTATCTATAAAACAGCATTTGATGCAGTTTTTACCTTCCCTCCTTCTTGAAAGACTTAATTCTATTTGGTTTCTAAGATACCAACATCTTGTTTTTCTACCTACCTCAATGGCCACTCCCTCTTGGTCTCCTCTGCTGGTTTTCATGTCCCAAACTTTTAAACAAGTAAGTGCCCCTGGAGCTTAATCCTTAACCTCTTCACTATCTCTAATCAATTCTGGGGTCTCAACAAGTCTTATAGATTTAAAAACCATACACTGACTACTCCCAAGAGTGTCACCCTATCCCAGACCTCTCCCCTGAACTCCCAGACTTACATAACCAATGGCCTGACAATATCTAACAGACACCTCAGCCTGCCATGTCCAAAAAGACGCCTAATTCTCCTCACTATACTTGCTCCTCCTATGGGCTTCATCTCAGAAAGGGCAAGTCAAACTTTCCAGTTGCTCAGATCCAAACCCTTGGAATTTTATCCTTCTTACATCCCACATTCAATGTATCAGCACACCCTGTCAGCTTTACTGTGAAAATCCCATACACCCAGAATCTCACCACTTTTGTATAACAGAAGATGAAGCCAGTTTTCCGATTTTCCAACACTTGCAAAACTGTCTTCATTGCCTCCCACCCCAAATGCAGACATTGGACCAGCCAAGCATTTCACCCTCTTCAGACATCTGAGTATCAGCTTTCAGAGCCCCCTCTTTGATGTTTAAAAGTCTTAATAATTCCACTCTCTCTCCTCTGTTCCCTCAGCCCTAGGAGCAGTAACTGCTTCCTGCAGTTGCCACTATATGATACCTTAGAGCAGGGAAAACTACTTCCAAAAAGAACAAAGTAGCAAACATTTTACAGTTTGTAGGCCGTAAGACTCTGTACCAATTATTCAGCTCTACCACTGTTGTGTGAGAGCAGCCATGGGCAACGTGTGAATGAATGGGGATGGCTGTATTCAATAAAACTTTATTTGCAAAAGCAGGTGTGGGGCAGATTTCTCCTGAGGGTTGTAATTTGTCTACCCCTGCATAGAGTTCTGTTTTTACACTTTCATTTACCTAATTAACAATACTATACTTACTTCACAATTCTTTCGAAAAATTATGTATTTTTTTTCAGTTACAGTTGGCATTCAATATTATTTTATATTAGTTTCAGGTGCACAGCATAGTGGTTAGACATTTATATAATTTATGCAGTGACTGCCCTGATTAGTCTGGTACCCACCTGGCACTATACATCGTTATTGCAACATTATAGACTATATTACCAATGCTGTACTTTACATCCCAAAGACTATTTTGTAACTATCGATTTGTACTTCTTAGTCCTGTCACCTTTTTCACCCAGGTCCCCAACCCCTCTCCCCTCTGGCAGCCATCAATTTAATTCACAATTCTTTATATTAAAACTACTCTGTTCAAATAACAGGTATGGCTTTTATGTCCCGATCAAACCTGACTGTCACCATTTCCTGCACTGAACTTTGACTATTCCTACACTGAGTATCAAAAATGGTCATAAGAAACAGTCCAAAGGTGGGAAACTGAGATTAACTCTTTCACCTGCTTGGGTTTGAAGGCAGTGATGATGATCTTGTCACCAGTGGGAAAATAAGATGCTGGTTGCCCATGGCAAGCAGGACCAAGATAGTTATTTAAATTGTAATCTACGATATTCTTTCTATGCCTTTCCAGTTGTCCTCCTGCTTCTTCCCTGGAACCTGGAGGTGATACTGACACTCCACTCCAGTATTCTTTTCCTGGCACAGCTAGGTTTTCCTAGGGTTCTCAAAATCAGAGATAACTGATTAACATCTAGGAGCAACACACTGAAAAAAAAAATCCAAGTGGTGCAGACCTTTAAACTTGAAATTAGTATTTATCAAAGATGACCTGATAGAGGCAGGAGTGGATTGCTCAAAATCTGCTTCTAAGCATGACAGAGGAACTGATACACCAGACTCATAAACAACTAGAAAACTGGGAGGTGGGAGGGATGGATGGGAATACATGAAACACCTGTTTTCAGACACTGGACAATAGGCAACATAGGATTAAGATCCTTTGAAAAAGAGATGTTAATGAGGTGAGCCCTATGACAGCTGAGGCTTTCTGTTGGAACTACTTTTCAAATCGTGATTCAGGGAGCAGGAACCAAGAAGAGGTATGGTGATATAACTGATAAGCAAAGACAGAAATTAGAGCTGAAAAATGCTACGTGTCTGGAGTTTGCAGGGTAGCACACCAGAGAGGAACCACGCACAGAAAGAATTTGAGTAATCTATAAAGGTCTCCTTGTATCTTTGACCAAACACCAAGTTATGCATGTGCAGGGTAAGGCACCATGAGATTTGGGGATAGATATAGATATAGATAAACATATAGATATAGATATCTCCATATCCTCATATATGAATGAATTAAAGGACAACTATCAAGCCTGTAAGATAAACATTCTCAGAGCTGGTACAAGATCAGGAGATATTTAAGTTCCAACCAGTCACAATGGAAAAATTACAGTGACTATCCAGGGTCTTAGGTGGCAATTCCAAAGAGTCTCATCTTGGCAGGAAAGCTAAAGTAGTTCTAGAGTAAAAGCTACTATAGACTCACAAGTAACTGCCTGTGAAGACTCAATACTCTTTAAAGGAAAATAACAGAATCCAGATAGCAAACAACAAAACATTAACGATAACCAACTAGCAAACAGTAATAAATTACTATATATAAAAATGACAGGAAAATGTGACCTATAACCAAGAGAAAAATTAGCAGATGGAAACAAATCTAGAAAGGATAGAGAAATGGAATTAGTAGAGAAGAAATTTAAAATCTATCATAAATATGTTGAAGGATCTAAAGGAAAACATGAATGCAATAACGATAAATGGAAGAACCAAATTGTTCTTACATTACAACTAGAATAAAAAACATACAAGATTTGACAGTACAAATCCTATACCGCTAAGACCTAAGTAAATAAAAGAATAAGTTGGAGGATTTCAGCACTGGCTATAAAGCTACCATATTAAGACAATGTGGAATAGGGCATACATACATGAATGGAATAAACTACAAGGTTTACAAATAAAGGTACATATACGATTAATCAATTAACAAAGGTGCTAAGGTAATCTAGGTGGAAATAACAGTATTTGTCACAAATACTGCTGGAAAAACTAGATAGCCATATAGGAAATGAATTGGACCTCAATCTTTACCTCATACCATGCACAAAATATGGATCATGGACATACAATTATAAGCTAAAACTATAAAACTCCTAGAAGAAAACATAAGACAAAATCTACCCAATCTTGTGGTAAGCGCATATTTCTTACAGCAACAAAGCTCTAATTATACAAAAGGAAAAAACAAAAAGAAAAGAAATTGGACATCAACAAAATTTTTTAAAAATCTGGTATTCAAAAGACACTTGTATTAGTTTTCTCTTGCTATGTAATGTAGTGCCACAAATTTATAGTTTCAAACAATAATTCCACTCCTATGTATTTATCCAAGAGAAATGAAAATATGTATTCAGCCAAAAATTTGTACCAAAAACAAAAAATGCTCACAGAAACTTTATTCATAATATCCTCAAACTGGAAATCGCTGAAATGTCCCTCAACAGATGAATGAGTAAACAAATTATGGTGTATCCAGACAATTTCATACTGCTCAGCACCAGGGAATGAACTAATGATACATGTGGCAACACAGATGAATATCAAAATAACTATGTTGAATGAAAGAAGCCAGAGAGAAACAGAGTCTATTGCTTAGTTCCATTCACATGAAATTCTAAGACAAGCACAATTAATCCATCGTGATAGAAAGCAGCCCTCTGTTTGTCTAGGGATGAGGAGGGTTGACCGCCAAGAGACATCAGGGAACTTTGGGAGATAATGGAAACACTCACATTGCAGAATTCAATGACTGTTGCAGTCACAGGCTCACTAGGTCTTCTCCACGGAAGCTAGGGCAATGATTGGAGAACAGTGGGCCCTTACGAACTGGAATGAGGGCCTCTATGTCAATCTGAATAGGTCCAAATCCCTTGATGCCTGAACCCCATTTCTTCTCCTTTGCAGCAGAAGTGGACCCTCCTCCTCTCTCTGTGAGGACAGTCCACTACCGTTCTGAAACAATCTGTATTGACACTACGTTTAGTACCAGGTTCTGTTTTATTAGCAGGCTATGAGGCTAAACAAAGAGAACATCCCCATACAATATTTCAAATTATATAATTCTCTCTCTCTCTCTCTCTCTCTCTCTCTCTCTCTCTCTCTCTCTCTCTCTCTCTCTTTCTCACACACACACACACACAACTCACACACACACACCCAGAGTACACCTGCAGATTCTGCAGATTCTGCTCCTTCACAATCAATCAGCAAGGGACCTGAAACGAAACAGCCCTGCTCTCCTCAACACAAAGCTCCCTGGAGTCCGAGTCCCTAACTTCCAAAGTGGCTCCCACTGTGCCATTTCCAGCCAGTACTACCGGAAGAGCTGAGAAACCAGGGCAAGGGACTTGCTTTTCGATGGGTAACGCAGAAATTTCCCACCTCACTTCTGTTCATATTTCACCAGTGAGAATTAAATTTCATGGCCACATCCAGCCACAGGGAAGCTGGGAAATGTAGTCACTGCAGTAGATGTTGTTAGTGTGTTTTACACAATTCTGTTCTTATTCCTAAGAAGCCATTCCATCAGTTGACCAGACACATTTATTTCATAAAATGTTTTGTGCTAAAGAATTAATATTTTGCTTAGAACAAATATATCCTTCCTAATACATCTTTATTTTGATGGCTCATCAAAAATAGTAGTTTTTTTGGTATGTATTCCATAAGTTAATATCTATGAGAAACAGCTATACTTTCATCCAAATATGTAACAAATCTCCTATATTTCATAATTTTTCTCAACCAATTGTTTCTTAGAAAATTCTAGCAAGATTTTCTAAGTGTCTCTTATCCACATACATTTTAATTGTTGTCATGTTATTTTTCTCTATATTATTATTGCAGCAGGAAAAACAAATGCTCCCCAAATGGCTTCGCACTTTTTGTCTTTTACTAACAAATATGAGAAGATGTTTATCATTCAATAGCTTGCAGTAGGTTTTGTGAAATTTAAGTGAGTAGCTGAATGTTACATGTTTTTCAATAAACTGCTGATAAAACTGTTGATTTTTATTCTCCTACTTAAGATTCTTTGTTTTTAAAGTCTTACAAATTCCAAGATAGTTTCATATTACCACCACTACTTCTTCAAGATACCATATGCATCTAGGGCAAGGTTCATGATTAATGATAATAGCCTTGCCCGTAATTTCAAAATTTGTTTAAGTTGTCAGATCTGATCATTGTTTTAACTCATCAAGTAGCCGAAGGAAAGCTTTAGCTAACACACGTCAAGCAATTCCACATTGTTGTGGCTTCTGCTCACACTATTGTTATTTCAATTCCTTTTTTTTTTTAATAGGAATCCTTTTAAGCCAGCACCTTGTAAGAGTCAATTTAACCAAAACTAAATATAGTCCATAAACCATTTAACCAATGCACATAAATGGCAATATTTCACAATGGGCTAAAAGCAAACAAAAGAATGAGAGCACAAGCGCCCACTCTTGTTACATGCCTCCCTCTCCTTCCCATTCTTCCCAGACCCATTTCTGGTCAGTACACCAGAAATAAGGACTGCATGTGCTGGTGGCAATCCATGTTACATCAGTAAAGCTGATGCCTTAGAACCATTTTTTTAACTTAAAAATAATAAATAAAATCACATTTTCTTTGGGCATTCTACATTGCCCTTATCTAGTGTCCCCCAGGGGTACACATCATTATACACACTGCCACTGCTTATTTCAAAGAGCACTGATCTTGTGTATATTACAGAGCTTAGGTTTTATTTTGGAAACAGCTGAAAAACTCAAAACAGAGAGCTAAATCCTAATTATTTATAAGCATTTGGAGTCCTAGCCTAGACATACTTATTGGTCAAGTGGAGGTGATGCCAACTCTGGGTCATGAGGTAAGCTCCTTAATTCCCTCACACTTATATGGGAGATGAAGTGAGGCAAGCCAATGCTTCTGACTCTTAGGCTATTTCTTTTGTTTCTCTCTTCTTTGGTTCATCGTCAGTAGCCGGCAACATTAAAAACTCAACTCGGAGGGTCCATCAGGATTTACTATGTATCTAAGCTAGCACTTTGCTTTTATTCCATACCTACCAAGTGAAATTTTAATGAAAATAAGACTTCCTTTAATCCAACTAAATAATGAGGGAGAGGAAAAGAAGGGAGGAAGCGAGAGGAAGTGGGAGGAGAGAAGGAGAAGAAGTGAAATCAGAAATATGGAGTGCCCCTTTGAGTATGGCACCAAAAAGAAAGTTCATAGCAACTACACCTCTGCTCAGCACATACTGAGTACATTAAAGGCATTATATGAAAGATGTTCCAAACTGATTAAGTAAGAAGCATTCTTGACAGGTAACCAAGGGAAGTCAGGCACACACCCATAAAACCTTCTGTTTGGCCTCACAAATCACCCCTTGGTCTAGGAGGTAAACCAAATGCCTCACTCTGTGCCACAAGATTTACACCACCATGCTGAGCTACAGCCCATCCATTGGACTCCAGAGAACAGCTGATATAAAAGGAAAATACAGACTCACTTCTGAGTTCCCTTCAGAGAAAGAGGCTCATTTTAAGACTGCGGATGCCTTGGAACTGGAAAGTCATCAGGAATCACGGAGCTCTAGGAACAGGCACCCTGGGTGAGCTCACAGTCTACGTGGATCCAGCCAAGGGCTCTGGGCATTTCTCTGCACCAGCACTCCACTCTCCTGTCTACCAGCTGCTGATTTGGCTTCCTTAGTTTTGATTCCCTCCTGTTTCAGCTTGCACTCCGTCTCTCGGCCACCCTAACCACTGCCTCATCAGCATGACTAAAAAGAGAAGTTCTAACTGGTAAATGAAAAATTATCTTAAGTTTGTTCATTCTCTCAAATATTTACTGAGGACTTAATCTGTGCAAAGCACTGCCTTGGAGGTAGAAATGCCTAATTTAAAATATATATATCAGACTTTTGCTCCGTAGATCTTATATTCTAAGGGACTAAGGGAGACAGATGAAATACAAAGTATTTCACGAAACAAAACAACAAACAACCATTAAAAATGAGCAAATAATTGAACAGATATTTCTCCAAAGGTGACACACAAATGACCAATAAGCACATGAAAAGATGCTCAACAACACTAGTCATCAGGACAATGCAAAGCAAAAGCACAATGAGACACCACATCACACCCATCAGTACAGCTACCATCCCAAAAATTAAAAATTAAAAAAAAAAAGACAGTGTTGGTGAGGATGTGGAGAAATTGAAACATTTGTGTACTGTTGGTAGGAATATAAAATGGGCACCAGCTATAGAAAACAGTATGGCTTCAAAGAGTTAAATATAAAATTGCCATATAATCCAACAATTCTACTTCTGAGTATAGTATAGCCCAAAGAACTGAAGGGTCCCAAAGAGATTTTGTAGCAACATTGTTCACAATTGCCAAAAGGTGGAAGCCACTCAAGTGTCCATCTAAACAAACTGTGGTCTATACATACAAAGGAATATTCAGCCTTAAAAAGGAAGGCAATTCTGACACATACTTCAACATGAATGAACCTTGAGAAAATTACAGTAAGTGAGGGGCCGGCCAAGTGGCGCATTGGTTAAGAGCTGGCTTGGGACGCCAGCGGCCCTGGTTCGGATCCCACATGAGGGCCAGTGACACTGCCCTCTTAAAAAAAAAAAAAGAAAGAAAAAAAAGAAAATTACACTAAGTGAAATAAGCCACTCACAAAATGACAAATTGTATGATTCCACTTATATGAGATCCCTACAGTAGTCAAATTCATAGAGACAGGAAGTAAAATGGTAGTAACCAAGGATTTAGGGGTAGCAAGTGGGGAGCTGTTTAAGGGGGTACAGAGGTTTAGTTTTGAAAGATTAAAAGAGTTCTGGAGATGGATGGTGTTGATGGTTGTACAACACTATGAACATATTTAATGCCACTGAATGTACACTTAAAAATAGTTAAGAAAGTAAATCTTATGTTACCCTCTTATAATCTGCATATAATGTATAATAATTATTATATATCATAATTATAAGAATTATAATAATATATTATATAATACATAATATTTATAATGACTATAACAATATAATCTATATTATAATTATTACATATATAGTATCTGTACTATATAAGGATTGTATATATATCAATAATAATATATATTATTTGTTAATATATATTATCCACTGATGAAAAGGTCTATAGAGGAAAAGTAAAGGCAAGTGGGGAGGGAGGGCTGGGGAAAGGAACACTTGGGTAGAGAGAAGTTGCCTCACTATCCCAGAACACTGAGAATTAGAGTCCAGGAGATGAGCTGAAAGTTCTGGGCTTTCTGCTGGCTGTGACACAAAAGGGTAAGAGGCACATTCAGATAAATTCTGAAGCTCTCAGGCCAGAGGTGGGGTGCATCTTGCCAATGGTGCCTGCGGGGGGGGGGCACACAGACTCCCCCTGACACCTGCCTTTGGAGTTCCGAAGAGGTCCAGTGCCTTTGCCTTCACAGCAGGATCTATGACTTCGTCAAGTATAGAAATCTCTGTATTAGATCCTCCATTTCAAATGGTAACTAACCCTGTCATCTGCTCTTGGCACTGCCATTTAAATATACTGACTGGGGGCGTGGCTGTGCGTGCCTGCCAGTAACAAACCATTGTTAAAATGTTTATGAATGACAAATGAAACTCACTGTTCAGCTCATATCTTCGTAACAAGCCACTTCCCAGGTCACTGGTTACCCTCAAATCAGCTCCCACCTCTGGTATCTTCAGTGGCTTTAAGTTAATATGTGTTTAAAATGCTCAGAGAACCATGCCATCCAATTCTCTATGAGCTGGTGACATTAGGATGTCAGGGTATTAAGTGCATGTGTATCCTCTTACTATATGAATTTAAACAACTCCTGACGCTTGAATATGACCTTTATTTCCAAGTTTGTACTAGAAACAAAATCCTACAAGTCTCCTTAGTAACCAACACTGGAGTTAACCATCATCACTAACGTAAATTGCAGTAGGAAGTTAATCCAGATTAAAACTGTCCTATTTAAATTTACAATCCAGGTGAGTAAAATATTGTCATGCAACAATGTTCCAAGCTTACTATTTTGAGGATTAAAGATACAATTTTATGACATTCGCTCATAAATAAAAACAGAAACATACAGAGTAGCTTTACAACTGTTCAGTAACAAAATAAACCTGATTGTCAGTCATTGTAGGAAAACAAAAGAAGAGTTTAACACCATTATTTCAAATGTGACTTTAGAAAAACTACTTACATCCAAGGAATCCTCCTTCAATAGGATGAGGGCCATGTTCTGGGATACCAACCGGCAGGAATATCCTAAGAGAAGGGACAACACACATGAATTTATCATTCCTTCCATGAACTTACCATTTTTCAATGGTTGTTTGAATTCAGCCTTCTTATATCTTCCTTATTATCACTTTGAAGCTGTCCTATTTAAACGTACTTTAAAGCTACTGGTCCATACAGAAGAACTGAGCAAGAGTGAGCAGTAGGAAAAGTAAACTGATTTTGATTCTTGCAGACAGCTTGAATAGAAGTGGTTGGGAAGGCCTTCATAACTAATGGCTGAAGTAAATACTTGTCAATTTTCTGTGGATTTTTCTTTATCCTTGTTATCGTTGTATAACTTTGGGATAAGCCTTGGGTCATCTAAACTAACAGCAAACACTTTAGGAAGACAAATTAAATCTAATGGAGCTCCTAAATCAACATAACCCTGCCTGTCATCATACCAAGATTCCTCATTTGGTTTTTTAAAAAGTAGGTGATTCTCACAACTTTTTCAACAGAATTTTTCAACAGAATTTCAGAGGAATTCTTTTCTAATTGAGGGAGCCATTTTTCCTACCAAGAGTTCAAAGCAATCTCCATTTCAAGAATTCAACCTGAGTTTCAAAAAAAAGTTTGTTTTGGAACAAAAGTCTTCTGTTCTTAGTGTTCTGAGAATATTAATTCTTATCAACAATTTCCATCACCTTTTTAAATAAAGTTATCTCCATCAGTGATGCAGGATAGTCTTTCCTACCTTTCCTCCCAGATGGTGACCATATTTTCTCTGAAGCCCTTTCCTACGCAGGCTTTACAATCCACTCTGAAGCAGCTGGAGACACTTGACACCACAGACCAAGATGGAAGCCTCTCTCTGTTCCTCCCCTTCAAATCTGCCGGCTCTTCAGGGGAGGCGGCTCCAGCAAACCCCAAAACCAGGGTGCCTGTTGGACCTCTACTCTTTCTTTAAAATTAGACTCCTTGAGAAAATTGGCCCTCACACCCAGATTTTTCTCAGCACCTTAAGATCATGGGTCACTGATTACAGAAACATGAAACAAGTCATCAGCACACAGAATGTCAACCTTGGAGAAAGAACACATGTGAGAGACTCAAAGAAGGAAGGGCCTTAACCAGTACTGATCTGACAGGAAGGAAGAGCCTGAAATACGCATCCCCACAAATGTTACATTTAACTAGAAAAGAGGCAGGCATTGAACTAACAGACAAGTCACAGAACTGTTGCATTCATGTACTCAGTTCTCTGCAGGTCCTCTTTTCGTCTTGAGGAAACTCTACTACAAGGCACACAATAGAATTCAAGATTAGGGGAGGAGCAACAAGTATTTTTATTTGTTTATTTTGGAATGTACAAAGTATATCCTTCACTGATTTTCATTTGAGAGGAATCTTTTGCAAATGACCTCAAAACACAAACTTTTAAGTACAAAATTATGGCTTTGAATCCAAATGTTATTTTTTAAAGCAATGCCATAAAGATATTGCCCAGACTGTTAACAACAGTTATCTCAAGGGAATGAGGTTATTTCGCTTGTTAAAACCACCACATATTATTTTTTAAATGAAAACAAATTGAATAATTTAAAATCACAACCCCACATGGGCAAATATCTGTGAAACCTCTAAAACAAAACCAAGAAAGAAGGGAGGAAACATGAAACAATTTATCTGTGCATTTTCAAACTTGCTCACGCTTGTATTTTAACAATAGTGATGAGTAAAAATGAGAATTGCCCAGAATGCCATTAAAATTTCTGCATGGTAGGACTAAAATAATTGAACTCTTTGTCTCCCATTAAAATTTTATAAATGTATTCCTCCTTCCTATAAATTCTTAGATTAGATCCAGAAGGGAGGCCTATATTTTATTTTCATTCACAAAAGGGGATATTGCAATTTTAATCACTTCCACCTAAGTTAGGCTTATTCTTTCTTTATCCCCCAGAGACTTCCAGCAACTTCATGCCATATAGACTGTTACAAATTTAGTATAACTGATGCAAAAGGATTTGCTGGTCGTTTTTGATTTAAACAACAGCTGCAGAAGCAAGTTGTAATTTTTAAGCCCTCGCTTGCTCCTTCATTTTATATTTTTCAATTTAAGCAAAATGCCACTTGACAACTGAAGCTGCAAAAAGATATGGCAAAACTCTAAGTATTTTTTTAGCCATTGCAGAGAGAGGGCAATAAATAAAACCACTGACACTTAACATGAATTTGAACATACAAAACTAAAGATTTCTGAGAAGAAACAGGTTGGGCTTTTTTTTCTTTCTTTCTTTCTTTCTTCCTTTTAATTTGGAAAATGAAGTGAGAATTTGCTTAGAGAATTACCACATAGAACACTTTCACTAGACAGACCATGGAAGTTTAACACAGTTAATTGTGACTTATCTAATGTGGCAAATCAAATTATGTCAATCCAAGTTTAGTGTGCTTGATTTCTAATGTTTTTGGATAAAGTGAGATCAACTCTTGGAGAAGAGCCAGGTATGAAATGTCAACCCACACTTGTAAAGTGACATCTAGTTCTTTAATCTCGCGGTCTAACAAGACGGCCATAAAATGACTGAGCCAAGAACCTCTGGGATTTCATTTTTTACTACAGCCGAAATTAATGACACATTACAAAGGTGTTCAGTCTTTCAACTACCTGAGTATAATCAACATCCAAAGAAATCAAAATAGTATGCAGTCTATGGTACTCAGGGCAGGATTTGATTTTAAGGCAATACAATAACAATTCACACTAGAAAATATTACCAACCCAAATCTGTCAGATCTTGGAGTCAGGATTTCTTTTTCTGAGGTAAGCTCATTTTTTTTTTTTTTTTTTTTTTTTTTGGTCAAAGGTATCCACTTTCCTTTGGAAACATTTTTTAGGAAGGGTTAGGAACAATTTAACCTTCCTAACCGTGTATACTAGGATCAGATTAGTCAAGTTACCCATCATTGGGATTCCACATGTTTCCAAATCCTCAGGAAGTGTGTTGCTGGTTCTCAATATTTTCACAGAGAAACTGGCCAATCAGTATTTGAGTGTGAGTATATGACTCATACTGCCAGACATCAGGAATGGATGATGAAAGACAGTACCCTTATCTACTCCAGAGGGCATCAAAGGGGCTCAGTACAGTCTCCCCTTCACCATCCAGAGAACCCGGAAGCTGAGGACTCCCCCACAGAACCACACCTAAGCAACTGTCCCTCCAGATCTTTGGACCCTTCTCAGGAATGCTCCATCCCATGTAAGAACACATTCAACCTTACCTCAAGATTTTCACCCCAAACTGGTCTATTCTGACGCATTCTGTGCTCAGTCTTCTCTTTCCCTCTCTCTCTTTTCTTTTTCCTAAACAAACAAATCCTTGAAGGCTCAAGTTTTAAAGCCTATCTCATCTGTGAAATCTTCCCCAGTCTCTTTAGGGTCAGATATCTTTCCTTTTAGGAAGTGAATATCCAGTATGGAGGCCACTTGCTCAGATTTTCAGCACTCTCATGCTGATGTGATCTATGCTAAGGTGCTTGCTATACCTGTACCTCAGTTCTATCTTTGGAAAGGGGATAATGCATATCACAAAGGGAATTAAATATAAAATTTACATAAAAGACTTAGCACAGTATTTGGCACATTAGAGCTAACATTTACTAAGTAACTATTATTAACATCGGACATGCTTAATATCTGTATTGTACAATTAGTATCTTCTAGTCTGCTTAACTCTCTAATTTGTCTCATAATTAGCTCATCCCCCTATTAGGAAATGTAAGTTCCCCCAGCTGATAACAGAGCACTAGGCAACAATGCTAGCTGCAGGTAATCAAAGAAGTAACAAACACATCTGACTTTTCACACTAAGATTGTGAATGCTACAAGCAACGCCCCAGCTTCACCTGGCAATAGGGACTTGTCTTCCTTTTGATAGTTAAGGAAGTCTACAGACAATAGCAGAGTGGATAAACACCATATTACTCACTTTAAAAGAATTAAACTTCTAAGGCTATTGAAGTGGGTTAAAAGTATCACAGGATGGGGAGCAAAATGCAGGGGGAGAGGAGGCCAAATTCCAACTCAGATATGGATCACAGTGAAAGCTATTTCCGTCTTAATGACTTTACAATGGAATACACACTAGGATTTTGTTCTCACTGATCCTATATCCATTAGAAACAAATTATAGATTCTGAAAACTTCACGTCTATTGTCTGACTATTTAATAGATGTTTTATCCAGTGATAATAAGGAAATGGCGACTACACAATTCACAAAGGCTGCATCTGAGATTTCACTTTAGACTGGCTGATGCCAAATTTTTAAGCTAAAAAAGAAAATTGCCAACTCCGTGAAATGCAGCTAGTTAGCATAAGTGCAAGCACAGCACAGCAGGAGTCTGGCATCGTGCCAGCTCTACACTACCTAAAACTCACAGGCAAGATGACTGTCTGTCCATATAATAATCACTGGCTCATAAGAGACACAAATATCCTGGACCTTAATTTGATGAAGTATATTTATTTTCAAGGCATGAACTAAAAGTTACACTTAAAAAATAAATTCTCCAACTAGGATTAAGCAATAGATCAAATACTAAAGACAGCCAACAGCCCAAATACACCACGTGTCTGTCACCTTGAAAGTTGAACTCTTACAATCTGTACCACTGCGGACATGTTGCCAATTAAAATTGGCAGAGTCGACAATCATAAGACATCCCCATTTCAGAGACAGCAAAAGATAAAAACAATGTGCACCTCAGAATGGATGAAACATAGTACCATTCTCCCCCGGCTCTGCTAACTCAGATTTCAGGGGATGGATTTTGCGAAAGCTATGCAAATCTAGTTAAAATAAGCCCTGTTCCAGAAGTCAAGAGCCCTGAGACCTAGGACTAGGTTGGTCATGAAGTAGAGCACAACCTTAGTAAACCCTGCATTTCCCCCTTGAGCTGAAGACTGTTCATGTGTAAAGACTACAGACTGTGTCCAGAACACATTCCCAGCACAGAGCCTGGCACTCAGCAGAAACTCTATTAATTTGTTCTCCTTAGCACTTCTAGACACTGGATCTTTTCCTGAATACCTTCCAGGTACCCTAAAACACACCTAGAATGCACTGAAAGATACTATCAGTCAGTAGATGTGAGACAGGTCAGTAATGGTTCTTATTACTGAGCGCATGAGGGTTCTATACCTAGAACATGGGCTCACAACCCAGACTGTATCTGGAACATGACCTCGTGCGGCTTCCAGTTGTTGCCTGGGGTTTGACACGAACAAATCTAATAAAATGTCTGGATGGTGACACCTTCTGTATCACCTGTAGGCTCAACAGATACCCTAAGTCAATATCACCCAGGGTTACAAACTTGAGGTCTGAATGCCAAGTGGAAAAATAATTTACACACAGCTTTTTCAAAAGAACATCAGTTCCCTAGCTGTTGAAAGCATACTTAGTAACACCACAGAGAGGTTTGAATTCTACTGACATGCTAGCACAAATGTATGCAGAGACAAGCTCCAGGATAAATATAAGACTTTTGCGAAGTGATCAGTTTATAAGTAGAAGGCATCATCTCCTAATGGACTTGAGCAACATTCACTAAAAAGATCAATTTTAACCTATCTAATGGATGTGAGCGCTTCTAGAACCAAAACTACAAATGTTGCTATGCCTTCTTTGAAAAAAAAGCACAAAGTAATATAACTGTTATTTGTAAAAACTGGATAGGTATCAGTTATCTCATAAGGTTCTAAGACACCTCACTGTGTGCAAGTAAAACTTTCCTTTGGGAATAAGATTCCATTTGTGTTTTCTGGGTTGACTTTCAGCCTTTGCTTTTACTTGTGTTTATTCCAAACTTGGTTAGAACCTGATAAACTCAGGTGTGACACAAGGAACAAGCAGGAAAAGGGACAGGCGTGCTCCCAGGGTCAGGGTGATCTGGCTAAGGCAGTGACAGATGGCAGTCCCCTTTCCAGCGAGGACACCATCAATGCACTCAAGCTCGCTTTTCAGGGCAAACATGAGAAAGCACTCATGGAAGTTAAGTCTGGGGCTAAGGACATTGAAAGGTGGTTAGTCCAACAGGAACTCTCAAGAGCTAGAAAACTAGGAAAGTTATCCCTATAGTTCAATTTTAACTTGCTTTCATGTTGCTCTAAGATAGCAGAAAATACACTGCTCAAGTTCAAGTATTTCAAGGCAGCAGCCAATGTTACAAACCCTATATGAACAAGAGGAACCATAGACCAATAGCTGGTGTTTTAGGCCAAATTTGTATGTGAAATAATACCTGAAGCGCCGATGTCAACACATAAAGAGAGAGAGACATGACACCAAAAGCTAATATATTATCCTTCATTTATAAAAACATTGCCAGCTCCACCAAAGGGCTGTAAGTTACAGGTTTTTATTTTTTTGTAGCAGGGATGAGTCTGCATAGAAACATCACTACACTGATCTCCAAAAATATGCCTTTGAGAGACAACTAGCACCAATTGATGGACAAAGTCTATAACTGATACTTCATGAATCACATGTCACTCTCTTGTGACTTTAGTTTCTGTTGGTTGGGAGCCCAAATTGCATTTGATTAGTTACAGCCTTGATAAATGATTAAATGGCTTCTATTTAAAAAAAACAAACCCCAAAACCATGGAATTCACCCCAGATGGTAGGTATTGACTATAATTGAGGTTATGTAAGAGAGGGAGCTGATTCAAACGAGAAGGTTTCAAGGAAGGGACACCATTGTACTCAGTTGGTAATTTTCCAGGGGGTCTACTCTGAATACGATAACACAGTCACTAAAATTCAGATGTCTTAGTATGTTTCTTTCTGAAGTGAGCTACGACCAAGAGTCTAGTCCATGACTACATTGTGAAGTCATGCAGTCCTCATGTATTCATTTTATCACATATGCACCAGACCTTGTTACATTACAGTGGTGACAGAAGTAGCAGATAATTTTAAAACAATTCAAACAATCAAAATTAAATTTAATTTTAAATTAGTAGTTTCAACTCCTTTTCAAAGTTACAATGTACATCTTTAACACAAATGAAGTTCTTTGGACTTAAAGTCTCTTCCTTCAGTTTTCATTTCTGTGATGCTTAGCAAGTAGAAAGGCTGCCAAACCAGATGGGGAAGGGGAAAAAATACAAGACTCTTAGAAAAAAACCTATCAAATGGTAAAATCATGAAAATGCCTATAATTATCTAAAATAATTAAATATATATTTAAATTTAGTGAAAACATGCTCTTAGTCTCTTCGACAAAAATTTTATGAAGAAAGTATTAAGAAAATCAAAGTTGTCAACTCTTGAATTCTATCTCCCATATATAAGAGCATTTAATACTTTTCAGGAAAATGTAGTAATTTAATGTTTATAGCAGGCAGATAATGCTCATAAGAGCATCCTCATTTGATTTCAGTACAATTTTCTTGGCTTTGGAATAAAGAGTTCTATAAAATACAATCTTCAATGCATGTGAGTCACCCTTAGGCACTTCTACAGGACACTTAAAAAAATACAAAAACTAGCATCAGGGAATTATTTTAAAATGAATTACCTATATTAATTGCAGTTTCTTGTTTATCTCCGGTCAACACCCATATTTTAATTTCTGCCTTCAACAGTGTTGCTATGGTTTCCGGAACACCAGCTTGGAGGCGGTCTTCTATGGCTGTGGCTCCAAGTAACAATAAATTCTAGATTGAAAAAACATCTTCAGTTAAAGATTGGTACATGCTTAAGAGCAGCCTTTATGACAAAGCTGTGACAAAAGCAAGGCAGTCAAAATGTTCTCATTATCCTACATCCTCTACATGAAACCTTTGTTTGTAGATAATTAATGACATCTAGATGCATGGCGTTTCAAAGCTATCTGCAATATCAGCTTAGCTCCATACACACAGGCAGTCCAGTACTCCTCATTTATTTCTTGGGACATGGGTATGCTGGAGTAGAAATCATCTGGCAGTGGAGCACATGGGCAAGTTATCCTGAGGATATTAACAGTAATGAGCCCTCCCCTTCCACTCCACAGATGGGTAAAGATTATGTTAGAGGTAACACACGAGAAAAACAAATTCAGTGATGTGAAACTGACCTCACCGGAAACAGACTGAATGGATGAGAAAAGCCAGACCCTCCTGAGATTCCACCACACACATGCCTGGCACGGCACATACATGTCACCTAGGTAATTGCTTTTTTTTTCTAATTCTAAAAGTAATTTGGAAATTCCTAGTAAAGCAGGGCAAATGAACACTTGAATTCAGTTATACTCCTACCCAGATTCCATTAAAACAACAAACAAGTGAATTTAAAGCTCAAAAACTAAGTATTTTTAAAAAGCCAAGGGGAAACACACACACATACACGAAGGAAAAAAGCCATCAAGGGATGACTTCAGAGTTGTAAGAAACAGAAAACTGGATGGACCAATGGTTGTTGATATGAAACAGAAAAAGTGGAAATCCAGGTCCCAGATTTGAGGTGTTAAAAAAAGACACAACAGGCCAAAATGGAGTCACTTTTGCTAAGCCACATCACCAACCCAAAACTTAATACCTAACTTAATTATAGATTCAGCCTCTCAAAGGAATGAAATGTTAAACCAATCAGTCCGGAATTTCTTGATCAATACTAGTGAGGTAAGCTGCCTGATAAGACCCCTGCCATTCCCTTCCCCACAAAAGATGACCTGGCCTAAAAATAATCCTTTCTTTTCTTTTGTCAATAACTCCCCTGTCACATCCTTCTGCCTATAAAAATCCTCCATTTGTTCAATCCCTCAGAGCTCCATTCTACTTGCTAGATAGAATTGAAAAAATATCTTCAGTTAAAGATCAGTACATGTTTAAGAGCAGCCTTTATGACAAAGCTGTGACAAAAGCAAGGCAGTCAAAATGTTCTCAGACAACTATTCTACATCCTCTACATGAAACCTTCGTTTGTAGATCATTTGTTTGCTGCCCCACTCATGAATTGCTGAGTAAAGCCAATGAAATCTTCAAATTTTCTTGGTTGAATTTTGTTCTTTAACAGAGGGAATCCAATATATAGAAAGCTACCTAATGTCTTGGGATAAACTGAAAAGAACAAAAACAGAAACCAGAGTTGGCAATATGGATTAGCAATGGCAAAGTGTAAAACTTACTTGAATAACTAAGCGGAAAAGTTCTTAGTATGTTCAATGGTCAACCAGCCTATGAATTCTGACTGCTCATATAACAACTGGATCAGCTAATCTTGTTAAGCCTAATCTTAGGCAAACCCTGAAAGTCACTGATGCTGCTTTTGCCCTGACACTTGCAAGGCATCATTAATGCTTAGCTGGGGATGGCAAGATCTCAGACAGCCCATAAAAACTATGGGTTTCTTACAGCAAAGCAAAACATGATTAAAAGCTAATGGTTAGGGTACTTATAAGAAAAGAGAACATCACTTTATAGTAAAAAGATTCCTGTTCAAAGACCATCGTATGGGAGGTTAAGCCCTTCCTGGGCGGTAAGGACTTCATCATGTGCAGTTACCTTCTCGATGATCTCATAACATTCCTCCAACCGCTGAGCTCTGTCTTTCAATATGGTGCTGGCTTCCTGATAGACTTTGAGCCATTCCTCATAATCCCTCTCAGAGATGTCAGCGTAAGCCACACAGAGAGTCCTCAAGCCTGCAAAACAGCCAGTGCATCCCAGTGGTGCTACGGGTGTTGGGGGAGGCAGAGTACCCTACTCCCCAGGTAATCATGTGGCTCTGGGTTATACCGGCAGGCTCAAGGAATTTAGAGAAACCAACTGCTTTGTAGGTCACTCTAATTCAACTTTTAAAAAGAGAATTTAAAAAGAATTCTACTGTACTTTAATATAAACGACCTCGTCTGTAAATGTGGGAGTATATGAGAAGCCATGAGAGTGAATTCCCAGCAGAGATGTACAGGAGCTGTGTGTGAGGCATACATATACATACGGGTATCAGCAAGGGAGGGGGCAGGAAGTAGGTTTCAAGGCAGCAATAAAAGCCCCATGGGCTACCACGTGAAAGATGCAGATTTTCAAGCATCCGTGTGTGTGCGTGTGTGTGTCTGTGTCTGTGTGTGTGTGTCTACGTGTGTGTGTCTGTGCAGGCATGCACATATGCATGTATGTACATGCATGTAGTCACAGGAACACATGAAGAGAATGCAGCAGTCAGCACTTAAGCAAGGCTGCAGCTTTCACCACATCCACTTGCAGGAAAGCCTGACATCAATGTTGTTTAAAATCTTCCAGGAAACTTTCCTGTTCCTCTATGGGTTCAATGAATTATTTCCTGGTCATTAGCTTCCTCTGTGCCACTCACCCTGGGTGAGCCAGTGTCATAAGGATAACGAGGGAGAGAGACAGGGACATAACACAAGTTTTCCAAGAAAGGGAACCATAACTACAAGTTGATTCTAATATGGTGAGTGGGCCTGCCTTTTCCCTCTGTTAACAGAGTCCTATGTAAAGAACTGAGGGTAGACTTTGCCCCCCATCTTGTCACTGCCCACTGGTACAGAATGTGAAGGACAGGGACAGGGGTTGGCACGAGAAACAGATATGCACAAACATGACACATCTATTCAGAACATGACTGCTCACCCAAGCACCAGTCACAGATCCTTGAAAGTACAACTTCAATGGTTAAAAATAACATTTCCAAGTTTCTCTTACCTTCTGTGGCAAAATATTCCAGATGGCATAACGTTTCCTCCATATATTTTGAATCTTTTGAAAGTCTCTCAAAAATGACATTATCCTATAAAATAGGGAAACACTGTGACTGGCAAACCCTTAAGTAAACCTTCCGGTCAGCATTCTAAACACAGCTTTGTTTTAATGGTGTTTATTTTATGTGCATGAGAATACTTGAGTGGGCATGTTGAAATGTAGCTCTTGGCTCGATTCAGTCGTGAGCTTTGGAAAACACATCGGGTATGGACGTGTCAAAATAAAAACACATTGGGGAGAACCATAGGTGTCAGGAGAATAATCAGGAAAGCCAACAGTGCTACATTCACCCAGATTTGCAACACTCAGGCCAAAGTTTATGATAGCGTTTTGCAGAAATAGGAAGGGTAAAGCACACATCCTACATTGCTCAAGTACAGTCTTGCTTCCTGATGCTGCAAAAGCTCCTGACCAGGAAGGGCACAATCCACCGCACACTGAACCCAGTTCAGCTGAGAGATGCGCGAGTGTGACATAGTTCATCACGCAGTGATTGACAGGCAGACCTGGCAGACTGGAAGCCACAGACAAGCCTCTAAATATGCGATAACAGACACACTTTTAGAACACTAATTTTTTTTAATGAAATCTAGTTTGGTTTTGAGGGGGGCAGGCTGAAGAAAATTAAATCCCATAATAAAGTCCACCACTGAAGCATTTCCGTGTTTCCACAGCCTTTTCCTCTGTGCCTCCCACATGGCCCCCTTGTGTACTTGCTATGGTACTTAGAACGCAATGGCAAATAAACCAACAGATAAAAAGTTTAAAAAGCATATCACGCGATAACATAATCTAAGTGACCTTGATTACAGCTGTCACTATAATCGTAGACTTCTTTAATGGGTTCAAATAGAATGCCTTTAGAATTCAAATGCATTACTCATGGTTAAAAAACTCTAATTACAGTGTACTCAACAAAACTATGCTTCTTCCGACAATTGCTAAAGATTAGTAAGATTTTTCAACCAATCACTGATCTTAGTATAGCTTCATCTTCTTGACACAGTCTCATAAAATGGGCTTAATAATTATTTCCCTCAACACATAAGGCCATAATTTAACAGGTTTTGCAAGTCAGGCTCATAAGCAATAACATCTTTCCTTAAAGATTATACATTTAAATTTGATTGGCAGACAGGGCAAAAAACCTGATCTAAGAAACTGACCAAAGTGGGCAGTAAAAATGTGGCCACAAATGGACATGACCCTCATACCTACCACATAGCCCTCCATGATGAGTAAAAATATAAATCATAAAAATTGAGAAGAATAACTGCTTTAAGTACTCCGAGAGATAGATACATAGATAGTTATATCTATGTATCTATCAGAGTACTTAAAAGATTATCATAGGTCAATACAAATTACTTTATCTTCCCAACGTCACCACACAAGGGTGGTAAAACTGGAATCAGAATTCATACTCCAGGATTTTCCATGACACAGCAAATTACCGTTTCTGAAACCAACTGCTGACTAAAAGCAAGCTTTCCACTGGCCATCTTTGTCACCTTGGCTTGGACCACCATCATCTTCAGTGGGCCCTTACTACTAGGACAGTTTGATGGCCCACCTGAAAGAGCCCTACAACCTTGGGCAAACTACCCGGGAATGATGAGGATGACAGTTAGGAAAAGTAGCGGATGCAGGAGCTATGCAGGACACTCAGCCAGTACTTACAGCCCCTTTACAATAGAGTCGGAGTTGTCCTGAAGGCGTTCGAACAATTACAGACATTCTTTTCCTGTCACTGTAGGAACAAAAAAAAAAAAAAGTTGTCGTTGTTTGTTTTATAGGATCCATGGCCTATGATTAAACACCAAACAAATCAAAAGGTGGTCTTGCGGTCCCCAAAACGACCAAGCTCCATTTTTCCCTACCTTTTTCCTCAAAATTGGACCTCATTGTCTATCTCCTACTCTTTTTATTTACATATAACAGACATAAACCTATTCCTTTCCCTGCCATAGAAACTCACTCTTATAACTATTTATACTAGGAAAGACAGAAATGGAGAATCAGAACACCTAACTCACTACTGATAAGACTCTGTAGTATTGTTCTTTATTTTTTTTAAAGTATTTTTCTACGTTCCTAAGACCAGGGAACATTATCATCTGTCCGGCTGTGGGTAAGTTCCCGCATCCTAACCCACAGCACTCTCTCTGACCTGGATTTGAACCCTCTCTCAGCTACCTTGTAGCCAAGGGCTCTCAGCAGAGTTATTCACCCCACATTTCAATTTCTGTGTAAAAAGCAGGGTTGACACCAGCTACTTCAAAGAAGTGATTAAGTGGCATCTGGAAAAAGATGAGTCAACTAAAATGAAACAGAATCATAGCAATAGCCACAAATGATTTTTTGTTCCCTCTTATTTTCCTTAAGTTTTTTTTTTTTTAATACATCCGCATGTCTCTATCCATATTCACCTGTTTTATCTAACTTCCTTTTCTCTTCCTCATTCCTCCAATAACTGCTGGTCCCAGTTAATGCAGCACACAGCAGCATACGTTTCCAGGACAACAAAAGACGGGGCACAAAATGTCTGGAAAGGTGTTTAAGTAATGTCCCTCACCTCCACACACAGGGACCCTATACCCTGCTTCCTACATGAACTATTACTGCTATCTTTCTCTTCCATTGAATACACAAACCCAAGGGCTCCTGATCCACCAAAGTTCAAGTCTGCAGTCCTAAAACTAAAGACTAGGGCTGGAAAGCATTTCCTGCAAGACAGTAAAAAAAAAATAATAATCCTTTTCAAATAGCTTATAAAGCAGACAAAGCAAACAATTTGTGAATCATTTAACAAAAGTTATTGAAAACCCACCTAATCTTTTTTTTTTTTTTTAAGATTTTATTGGGGAATTGGAGGAGAGGAACAGCATTGGGGAATTGAGGAAGGGGAACAGACAAGTTGCTGTCCTTTGATTCTTCAGTCTAGTTGTGGAGGATGTCACTTCACTGGCCCATGTTGGTATTGTGATCAATGCCTTCTTCCCAGCTGAGGCAGTCGGTCACCAGCCATTGGACGGCCGCTCACGGCAGCTCACAGCAGCTCACACTGGCTGTTGGTCGCTCACACTGGCTGCCAGCCACTCACAGTAGCCCACTGCAGCCCCACTGCAGCCTACGCTATCGCCAGCAAATCACAGCAGCCCAGCTCCAGGTTGAGCTGTTGTTCACCATCTTAGCGTAGAGGGCGCAGTGTCACTGGCCCGTGTGGGATCTGAACCAGAGCCCTACTGCTTAGAGCTCACACTCCCAAGCCAACTCTTAACTGAGCCACTCAGCCAGCCCCACACCTAATTTTAATAATAGCAAAAGATGCTTTCAAGATAGCAACAGAACCTTGCTCTAAAATGGACAGTTCAATGTTAAGGAGGAGGAAAAAAACAAGACATTGAGGTGTTTGTTTGTTTTTAATGACAAACTATGAGTGGTCTAGGGAAACAAATAACCCAACAGTTATTCCCAGGTTTTAAATTAAATAAACTTCACTGGGGAAGACTGAATCCCAATATACACAGGAGAAATGCCCTATGGGACCAGGCCTCTAATGGATGCATTGATCTTATCTAGCCTCATTTGTCAGTTTCCCAGGCCCCGAGTGGGAGGGCTCAGATGGACCAGGGAAAAGCCAAGGGAAACAATGCCCTCATCACATACTCCAAGCTATGCAGCTGTGTCTGCAGCTCCTGATGCAAAAATACCAGGCTCTGGAAATCTAGGGGTAAAGAAGGATATGGAAGCATAACATTTCATTTGGGAAAAAGAAAATTTACCTACTTTGCTCTCTTTAATGAAAGTCAAAAATTCCAGGGAGAAGAATATATTCACTGTATGTAATACTTAAGTACTATATTTAATTATACCATCATGCAAGCACTCTGATGAAGTTGTTAAATATATATATATATTTTTTATTAAGTTATATATATATTTGTTATATATAATGTTATATATATAGTTGTTAAATACATATCTATGTTAAATACATATGTATATATTTTTTAAAGTTTTAAAAAAAATTTTTTAAGTGCATGAAAGAGAAACATACCTAGAAAATTCCAGGACATTAAGAATTCCAAATGTCTGTTCCTGTCCCATCTAAAGAAAGAAAAACAGGCTTTTTACCTGAGATGCAAAGTATTAAAATCTCAAAGCAACCATTTCCCCAGTCATAAACCTCTCTATACACACACCGCTCCCCCTCCTTTTCTCCCCATCCCCTCATTCTTTCTTTCTTCTAACTCCCTGTAAAAGCCTTTTCAATGTGTACTATTTTCCTACAAGTCAGTCTGGCGGGGTCAGAGCTCCCCCTTCTGGTAGAAGCTTTTCATTTTCTTCCGGTTAGTTTGGCTGTCAAACAGGCTGACAAAGCCACTTCCAAGACATGAAAATAAAAGGCATAAGCTACACGGGTCCATCTGAAACCTTGGGGCCAGTTATGCTTCCGAATTCAGAATTTTATACATTTTGCAGAAGTATATGCACACACCGTAGTGTCCCCAGGGCAACACCCTATAATACAACACATCAATTTTCTTCAGCAAAATGTATGACTACTCACACTAAGTGAGATTCATAAAGACCATAAATAGCCTCATGTCAGTCTGGTTAAGTTTAGCTGCCAATTGCCTATGCCCTAATTTTAGCAAAAGACTTTTGAAATTCAAAGCTTCTCAGATGTTGGATTTCAAAATAAGAGATTATAAATCTGCATCAGATTTTGGGGCATTTAATCAAACTCCCCTTTCTTCAGGCTGTTCAAAGCTGGAACCTCAATACTCTCAATTTTTTCCTAGAATATTCCAGATTATGTGTGTGCCATTTTAAAACTTATTAATCAAATCTCATTTCTATTTCCCCAATATGTCACAGTGAAAAGAATGTGGACTTTGGAGTTCAACAGATATGAATTCAATCTCAGTTTCTGCCACTAAGTGTGACTTGTTTATGAATGGTGATAGCACCTGCCCCCTAGGTTTGAGAGAAGTAATAAATGAAATGACATGCAAATCACCACACGCATGACTGACACACAGTAGCATTGAATAATCATTCTTGTCCCATCCACAACTCCTCACCCCTTCTCTTTGCATCCTAAAATATGACTAAATGATCCACTTAATCCAGCCTTCATGTTCCCCCTTTCTGCAACAACCCATTCCCTTTCCCCTCAGCCTGTCCCAATTATGTCAGATCCCTGTGTTAGTCCCCCACTTTGTCACGAGAGCTATGACTGCCAGGAGTCGATGACCCCTCTTTGTACCACTGTTATATCAACTGCTCCACAGGCAGCCCATGGACTTGGCAGTGAAGATGACCAGTAAGGCCATGTCATGTAAATAGCTGGTAACCAACTCTAGAGCTTGTGGTTTGATGCTACCTCAATATTAATAGTTCAATAGCATTTTTAAGGTTACTAATCAGGTAGTCCTTTTTACTCCCAGTAACATGGCCTTAATAGTTAATAATAAAATGACCACGTGCTGCCAATCCACTTTTCGCCAGCATCTAACACCGTGACGACAATGTCAGCTGGCTCTGTAGCTTCCCCATATTTATCTGTCATTGTGAGCAGAGCCCAAGCAGCCACTGTCTCTTTGTCTCTCCCACCAGCCACACAGCCTCCCAATCCCCCTTGCTGCAATGCAGGGAAACACAGCAGTACTGCAGTACTGGACAACTGAAAAACCCTACATGAAAGTCGAAATAAAAGTTTCCTCAAACTGAAGGGGAAGAACACTTCATTTATGAAAACTTCTATGAAGGAAACTCTCCATTTGGTCAGGACTTTGTTCCACTCTTACTGACTGCACACTTCCCTCAGCACAATTCCCTCTGTTGACTGAAATAAAGTAAAAATAAATACGAGTTCATCTCTGTACTCCATAAGAAAAGAAATGGAAAATGCCAAGAAATGGACACTTTGGATATAGGTGTAATATTTGATAGGTTTTGCATGTAAGTAAAGTCAGGAAAAAATATCAAGTTATCATATAAGTTAGAAGTGAACTGAAAATACATTAAAGGGGTCTAGGAATTTAAGGACGCATAAAGCCAAAAACTGCGATATCTATGAGTCCTCCTGAAATTGAGGGGTGGAGACAAGGCAGAGGTGAGAGAAGGCAGTGTCTACCTCCAGGCTCTCATCAACCCAGACTGCAGAAAAATGTAGCCCCTCTAACTAGTCATCATGAAAAACACCAGTGCCTTGCCACTTCTAGCCATCAGTGACCCCTGTTGCCCATCTCAATGGTCCTTATTTGATCTTATTCTTGATTTGAATGTGTTCCTATTACCAAATTTCTCCCTCAGTCTTCTTTAGAGGGAAACTAAGAAAAAAATAAATCACTTAACAAATAAACCCCTTGACTCTAGGGAAAAGAAAAAGTCATGTATATAAAAAGGATCCTAAGTGCTAATTCCTTTCTCTCCCAGCCAAGGGACTGAAGCTGATGGACGACGGGTCTCACCATGCTGGTGCAAGAATGGCTGGGCGCCAAGGCTGCAGGGCAGAGCTGCAGACCTGCCCTCAAAGCGGGTGGGCCCTGCAGCTGTTTTCCCAGCCATTACAGGACAAAGAGGAGGCCTCCTAAGTTCTTTGCTACACATAACTCCACATCCCTGTACTGACCTGTGGGGAAACAGCCTATGAGAAAAAAAATTACTGCAATGCAAAAACAGTGTGAATAAGCTAATAGAATCACTTAACATTCTCAGTTTTTCAACAGGTCTAATTTCTCACAGAAAAAAATAATAGACATTTAGCTACCACATTGACAATAGACATGCTATTTCAAATGCACAGTATTCAAAAAAGTGGGTGCTCTACAAGTGGAGAGGTGCCCAGGCATGTCACTCACGGCTTCTATGATGACCGAATACGGCGTCCTGGCTGTGAACACGAAGCCCAGCTTTTTAGCTCCTTTCACCAAAGCAGCTTCATCTGCCAATCAAGAGTTGACAAAGCATTGACAAGCCACTGGGAATGACAGAATTCTGCTTAGCAAGTATTTTTTTTCAATTAACAGAATCCACACCAGCTAAAGAGACCTGGCCTCGTGTGCAGCATATAGAAAGCACTTGGTTCACAGTTCCTATCACAGGGGTCCTGAGGGAAGCATGTCTGTTAGAGGGGAAGGCATAGGCCTAAAATTAACTCATGGGACAAGAGTGATTACACACCTACTATTCTCAGTCGGGATCAGGTTCTCTAATGAACTTCAGTGATAGTCACATAACTTTCTGACTAAACCACTCCTCTGAGCCAGGCACTGTTTTATCCTGTACCGTGGGGTTCACAGAGCACCAGAATGGGAGAGTTAGCGCTGCGGGACACAGCTTTCCCAGTGGTTGGAAAATCCATGAGGGGTGGCGGTGAACAAGGAAGCCAACGCTGCTCTCCCTTGACGTTCTGTCCAGCGTCATGACCTCTGCTAGGAAATGCAAGATGGCGTGGGGCCTCCTTCTGTGGTCCAAGTTTTACTCCAGAGTCAGGAGGAGCCAGCACCAGCTTTCTGTGGCTTGAACACTTACAGCTACAGCCTGTCATCTGTGCGAGGCCAGTGGCAGACAGTGGGGACTTTGTGGGTCAGGCTGTACCACCGCATCTCCCAACGTAACTGCAAACACCCAAGTCCCCAGAGAGGGGGAGAGCAGGGCGCACTGGCCAAGGGGTCTCACCTGGGGAGGAGGCCTGGTAGATGATGTTGTCGCCATCCTTCTCAGGAACAACGGTATGGCACACAGCCAGGAGGGTGAGGAACTCCTGTATGCAAGGGGCTGTGGGCTACAAACAGCACACCGAGTTAGCCCATCTGGTAAAACATCACTGACATACATCAGAGTTGGAATCAAGTCTTCTCCTGCCTAAAACCCTGTGATGGCTTCTTGCTCCCTTTAGAACAGAGGTCGGAGGCCCGGCTGAGTGACCTAGTTGGTTAAGAGCTCACTCAAGAGTGCGAGCTGAGCTCTGAGCAACAGCAGTTCGATGCCCAGCCCACGCTGAGTTGCCACTGAGCTGCCAACAGGTGGCAGGATGGCTCAGCTAAAAAAAAAAAAAAAAAAAAAAAAAAAACCAAAAAAAAAACAAAAAAAAACAAAGAGGCCGGATGGCAGCGTGGACTCCAGGTCCCCTGTGATCTGGCACCTGCTCATGGTCTAGCCAGCCCCATCTCCTACCATTGTCCTCTTGGCCTCTCTACCAGCCACTCAGGTCTGCAGTTCTTCAAACAAGGCTCATTCTTTCCAACTATTCCATCACTGCCCCCTCCTGCTTCAGCCCTCATCCTCCGGGCTTCCATTCAACAGTCCGTTCACTGGAGAAGACTATTGTCACCCATATTGGAACATCACTCCTGACCTGCTAGTTCATGTGGTCAGAAGAGAACTCCCCAGCACCCTGCTTCACTCATACATTCCTAACACTTCAAACACCCCTGCCACCCACAGGTTTCTTCCCTGCCCTGTGAGGTTCAGGATGGTGAGCAGGTTGTCTGCCTGCCTCACAAATGTATGCCCAGGCTAAGCAAACAGAAGGCACTCAAATCCATGTTGGATCACTGTAGCGAGAACTGACTCCATACATGAGTTCCTGGTGTTTCTAGGCAGTCACACTGGCACTGAGTCTGCATCACATCTCCTCTCTAACTCACCTGTACGGCAGTGCATCCCTCACCTATTACCTTTTTTAAAAAAATAATAACAGAATTGTCCGGGAAATGTACGTAATACATCTCTTCGTCCTCCCCACCCCTCACACAAAATCCTTACATTTTTTCACTGGGATTAGACTATATTTATAATTAGTGGGGAAATGACATGTTAATACTGTTTACCCATCTAAGAATACAGTACATATTTCTATGTATTAAAAGCTTCTAAATATAAGCCTTGGCATATCTTTATTCATTAATTTATTATTAATTTACTAATATTAATAATGTTTATTCATTCAAAAAAATCTGCATGCCTACTATATATCAGGCACTGTACTAGGCATTTTGTGTATTGCTTTTTATATTATGAGTATAATCTTATTTCTATTATATTTTACAAGAGTTTATTGTCAATATGTAAGTAAAAAAACACTGAATTTTATAAATTAATCTAATATCCAGTTATAACTGACCTCTTATTAGCTCTCTGAGGTGCAGGCAAGTCTCCTAGGTTTCCAAGGCAGATAATTACATCATCCACAAATGACCACTTTTCTGTTTTCCTTTACAATACAGATAGTTGTTTAGTTCTCACCTATCTTCATGGTCTACTACTTTTAAAATGATGTTCAAAGACAGGGGTGATACCAGCCTTCCTTGTACTGAGGTTATTTTAAAGCCACTATCATTAATGTTTCACTTTTAAATGGGCAATTGACCATAAATTTGAGATAGATTTGTATTTTCACATTCTGGAAACAACTCTGTGTTTGCTTGCCTTTTTGTGTGGAGTTAAGTTTCTTTTCTTTCTTTTTTTTTTTTTTGTTTAGTCACAAATGAATAGTGACTAGTATTTTAACCATTTTTAGCTTCTCCTCTGACCTGTTAATGTGATAAGAGCAATTGTATGGAAGCAGATCAGACCTGCTCAGGTGCCTACTTCTTATCAGCCTTCAGGAAAGAAAATGTACATTAAATTATGGATCAAAGAAACTGAATAAATTAGATTCTAGAATGTACAAATTCCCCAAGGCCTACATCACAGAAATGGTTAAGAGATTTTATCCCAAAGCACTTGGAGAATTGAGCTTCGATTCAAGGGTGCCTTCTGCATCAGAGACCTAGCGAGTCCTGCATGTCACCTTGTCCCACAATGAAACAACACGAACAAGGGGCTTTGATTTTTATGGCAAATAAATAAATAAATATACTTAGTACTGAAATAGTCTCTGAGAGTTATGAAGAAGGGTTGCACACACACACACAAATTAAGTTTCCACCCTGAGTGGTAGGCCAGACAAAATTGTTAAAGATAAAAAAATATCCCTAAGACAAAATTAATCTACCTTTGGTTCTCTGCTTAACTTGACATTCTACAATCAGTTAGGGAAAGGAGACAAACTTAATTTGAAGCCTATGGATAAGATGTTTGTAATAGATTTAGACAAGTGCTTCATGTTTGAAAATAAACTTTTTTTCAGTTAACTTCCAAGAGGAAAAGCATTTTATAACTTCAAAGAACTGATTGATAATTGGAGAATGTATGCAGACATGTGTGTGTGTGTGTGTGTGTATGTGTGTGTCTTTTTAGAAGATAAAAGAAATTATGCAAAAATATGCATATAATATTTATCATTTTAGCCATCTGTAAGTGTAAAATTCAATGGTATTAAATACATTCACAATGCTGTGTAACCATCACAATCATCTGTACCCAAAACTTTTTCATCTTCTCAACGCTGTACCCATCAAATAATAACTCCCCATTCTCCCTTTCCCCTCAGCCTTAGTAACCTCTATCCCACTCTGTCTCTGTTCTGGGTACGTCATATAAGCATAATCATACAATAATTGTCCTTCAGTTAACAGATTTTAATCTTCAAATAATACTTTACATATCTAGAAATGAGTATTTGCAATGTATTTAATGTATGTAAAAAATTGCAGAAAACATACATGTCTAAAATTGTCTTACATTCCAATTTTCAGCTATAAAACATATAAATAATATACACATATAAATAACTTCTTTTTGAAGATTCAAGCTCAAAAGTCCCATGCATAATGATTCAAAAAAAGTTATGTGTTCTTCTGCAGCAAATCGGGAAATTATCCCACAAATAGAAAGTCACTGGTTAGCAATGTAATTAATGGGCCACATGAATTGCTCCTTGAAATTTTCCATAGCTGATTCTCTGAGAGGCAAATTCCATCTTGGCTATCGGCCAACACAAAGCTTAAAACACAGTCCTAAAAGACCCAGAAAATCAGAAATGATGACCCAGGAAAAATGGAAATTCTGTAGCAGATGGAGGTGCTCCCTTGGGAGGAAAGTAAGGGTTTTCTTAGTTCAAATGCTTTCATTTTAGTCAATGGCCCCAAGACAATTTAGATAAGAATGTGGGCTATCATAGGCTAAAATCCAAAAATGCTTCCTCTCTATCCTCAACCTATTTTGGCAAAATAATCAAGTGATCTAATAGGCTCTGTATTTAAAATGTTTAAAAACATCCATTGGGTATACAGAGGGTGCAAAAAAGAATGTATGCACATCTTTAAAAAGAAAAAAACTGTATTAAAATTGTAATAGTCAATATATGCCAATAACAAAAGATGCATACAAGTCAAGTGTATACATTTTGGGGGCATCCACAGTATTTAATCCAATCCCACATCTTCCCAAATAAAAAAAAAAATATTGGAGTCTATAGTCTTCATTATTTATAGTAGAGCTAGATGCTAAACATCAAAGGACTTAATTAATGCAGTAGCCAAAATGAAGGATACCTCAAAAGGCTTTAATTATTCAGGAGAGTTTTAAAAAATATATTCAACATAGGCAAGTAGGCTTTTACAAGAAATAGAGAATAAATTTCCCCATCTATGGTCTTATTAAGCATTTAATGAACTGGGAGTATCAAATTACTAAAATATCCTTACCAGTGTCCAGGTTTTCATCAGTGCTTATGATAATCTCCCTAAGTTAGGGCTTCCTTTCCATAAGAGCTGTATGTGCCCCTGCTCTCACTAACGTTCACGCTAGAAAAGGAAATTAAGCTCAGGAGTGTCAAAGGGGAAGAGGAAAGCAAGGAAGGAAAAAAAAGTTCACTAACTTCTCTAAGAGAGGGGTTTCTTCCTAAAATGCATGCCATTGACCATGGGCCAGGAAATGCTCACTCAAGGGTCCTTATTTATGCTCCGTCTCCACTCAGATGTCAAGAGAGGACAGGCTCAAGAGCACGTGATCAATGATCAAAAGCCCTTTATAAACCCAGCACACACGAACGTGGGTTCAGCTTTGGAGACAATTTCTGTATGTGTACATAAACTAATGGAGCTAAGTATTTAAAGATTTCAAACACTGGAATCACAGCAGCAGGTGCAGGGGGTCTCCTAAGAGATCCTATGGACCTCTTCTTCAAATGAGGATTTGCCCCTGGTCACTGGGTTTCTATGCCAGCCCACATTTAGGTCCATGCAAATACCACTCAGTGTGAGTGGCCACACTGCCGACAATTCAACAGTTATGGTCGCCATAACCCCAACTTGTCTGTGTACACAAAACAAAATCACTTTTTCAGGGAGTCATATCAAACCTACTCCTAGGATGCAACGGTGTCCAATAACTCTTAACGGTTTTACAGGTCTATTTCCCCAATCAATAGAAATCCCCTAGTGTGTTTTTATTCATCTCTACCTCCTATTGCCTACCAGAGGGTTTGATACAAACTAGGCCTTTTCACTGTTTGCTAGATGAAAGAATGAATGAATGTCTCTCATTTAAACAGGGATCCAGTAGTTTACTGCTATTCCAAAGCCAACACCGGGATTCTCAATATTCAGTACATTTTGCTCATCTTGCCTCCTCTACTACTACTGCGTTTTCACCGGTTGATCTCTGCTAGGAAAACAAACTCTGTGAAATAGACTAAGAGCAGTTTCCTAAGACTCTCGGTCGCCCTTCCACTTTCTCCTTTCTCATTCACCATCCCAACTTGAACAGACACATTCAGGCAACCACCTTTGTTATTACCTTCAACCTAAACACAATTTGAAGATACCGGAGTCCCCTTTCAGAAAGCAAGTCCCCACTATGTACTTGTTTCCTTGACATTCTTGATGAAAACTACATTCCTCCAGAGAAGGTTCTTCTGAACCACCATTCTTTTGCTTGGAGAACCTCTAGCCTAGTAGCTGGATCTACCTCTCAGATCAAAATCCAGGAAAGGACCTCATCAATGTCTGTGACTGTGACACAGAACCTGGACTTCTGCAGCATCCTCTGTGCAGTCTGGGCCCACTTCATCAGCATCACCAGGGGCTGGGGCAGAATGCCTGCATCCCAACTCGTGGACATGCTGCCTTCCACACTCATATTTGAGAACCACTGCGGGAAGGTCTTAGCATTCAAAAATGAACTCTAACTGCAGTAGAGAAAAAGAAATTTCCTTGCTGACAATTCAGAGAAAGTTTTAAATATATCTATCACTTAACAAAATTTTAGAAAGATAAAGATTTATTTTTTCTCAGGTTTACCTAATTTTAAAACTAAAATTTTTTTCAGAAAAAAAATTAATAATATCAAATCTAATTTACATGGATTAAAGTGGTGGTGAAATGCTGTGATCATTGAATGCTTTCTAAGGTGATATTTTTCAGAGAATCCTTTAAAAACTGAATTTATACGATGTTGCAGTTAATCCCGGTTTGTCACAATAGTTGAGATAGTGCAATGTCATAGTTAAGAACTGAACAGACTTAAGATATGAGACTCATTTCTACATCATCTGCTGAATAACTCTTGGCCAAGTCAATCTTTCCATGCAACTTCCTCTCAGCTCTCTGGGGTGATTCAAATACTAAAGGAAATACATGTTAAATGTTTGGTACATAGTAGGGTGCTATAAATGTTACAAGTTATTATATCTTACTTTTGTTTCCTAAATTATCCTAGTCAAAGGATATTGCAATTACTTTTCAAAATACGTGACCTCTTAGAGTCACACCTCTGAAGAAAGAGTACAGCAGAAATCTTAGTTATAAAGCAACAGAAGCCTGAAATGTTAGAGGATTCTATGGTAAGACTTGTCTTAATCTTGATGTGCTACTTTATACCTCACCATATATTTAATTGAGCTTTACAGTAACTTATGATACGTGTTAACCACAAAACATTTGTTTCAGATCACTTCCCTGAAGTACTAACACCATAAAAGTGTTCCCCAGGCTCTAAAATTGCAACTTTCAAGACACTCCCCATATACCTATATAAAAGTGCACCCTCATCCACTTAATGTCCTAGAAGCAAAATGGCAGCCTTACATGATGATCCTCCATGTTCTTCAAGAGCCTGGGATCGTCAAAGTCACATGAATCACTCGTGGGACAAGGCATTCGGCTGTAAGAGAGAACAAAAAATATGTATTCAGTTCAAAAGTTCCTTTAAGATAGCTCGAACCTAGTAAGAACCTGTGTTCAAGAAGAACCACATCTAAAAAGCCTATAGGTTTATATTCAACTTTTAAAAATTTGGAACACTCTATATTATTTCAAACCTCAAGACAGGAAGTATTTAACCTTACTATAAAATATTTTATAAGCTATTATAAACAACAACATAGTTACAAGGAGAAAAAACAGAGGCAAGGATCAACACCATGACTTTGTCATTTTAGTTGGTCTCTGTATAATTTCTACCAGGAAAAAATTCCATGGGTGCCTACTCAAAGCAGGTACAATAAGAGGAATTACTGCATTGTATCTATGCAATCATTTATGGCCAGGCCTTGGATATAGGAGAGAGAAGGAGGCGAGTAATTATGAGAAAGGAAATTTGATATGATGGCTGTGTACCATCACACTGAAGAAAATGTAAAGAATTAAGTATATTCATGTATATCCACTCCTTCTTGAAACCCTTTCTTCAGGACAAAGACAATAGAACAAGTTGACATCAGTCTGAACTCTGAATAGATATCAGAGTTTAGCACAGCAGAGGAAACAGAAACCAAGAGCTTGCAAAGGGAAGCACCTACAATGCACGCTGATATCCCCAGAAGAACCTTGTGAAAGCTGAGGAAACAGCAGTACAAGGTACTTGTAAGACTAAGGGAAGGTGGAAAACAGGACAGGTTCCAAACCCATCTGAGGAAGAGTCAGCCGGCAAGAACCCTCCCTCATCTCATGCAGCCAGGCAACTGAACTGTCTGCACCCAGAAAGAAATAGAAACGTTATCCTTTAAAGAGGTTAAACTACAAGGGACACCAAGAAGAGGTCAGACAATTAAGTTTGCAAACTTTCCACCATGTAAGTGCATAGTAGAAAGTTTGCAAACTTAATTGTCTGACCTTCATACACTGAAAGGCATGATCACCAACACTCTGCTTCTACTCAGTTCCCATAACAACTGTAGCCAGATCGATAGCCCTTGGCAGAAAACTGAAGAGTTCTTCTCATGAGAAGAAGGCTGATCAGCTCCTAAGAAAAACCCACAGATACCAACATCCAGGGGTCCTCTAATAAAATCGCAGGTCTTAGCTGATCATCACACAAGAAAGCAACTGAATTGTGGTCATCAACCACACTGTGCCCCCTATACACACAGCCTTACTAATCAGTTTTGTTAGTGCATAAATTTTAAAACATGAGCAGACATCATCACGAGTCCTAAGGGAAACGTAAATCAAAACTACAATGAAATACCGCTTTATACCCACTGGCATGGCTATTATATATTTTTAACTAATTAATTAACAAATGGTTCAAGGATGTGGAAGAATTGTGTATTACAGGCAGGAATGCAAAATGGTAGAGCTGCTGTGAAAAAAAGTCTGGTGGTTCCTCAAAAAAGGGAAACAGAATAGGCACATGACCCAGCAACCCATTTACATACATGCCCAAAATAATTGAAAGCAGAGATTTATTGTACACCAGTGTTCACAGCAGCATTATTCACATTAGCCAAAAGGTGAAAATAACCCAAATGACCATCACCAGATAAACGGATAAGCAAAATATGGTACAAACATGCAAAGAAGCATTATTTGGCCTTTTAAAGGAATAAAATTCTGACACATATGACATACGCAGCTTGTATGCTACAGCCTTGAAGATATTATGCTAAGAAGTAGGAATTATTGGACCACCAGTTCACTATTTTTTTCAAAGCACTGCAGTATCACTGGACTTTGAATACCATATTCACATTTAAATTTTACTGTTTCTATCTTGAAATAACATACATGAAACTTTTATTTACGAAATAGTCACATGAGAAATGACAATGTAAAATTGTTCTACAGCCTTTCCCAATAAAGCATCAAGAATGGCTAAAATCCACTTACCAGAAATCATCTGAGGATGGCTCTCTGGTCAATTCTGGAAAATGACTGCCAAAGAGAGGGGAAAACAGACTAGTCACAAATCTGCAATCAAAAGATAGGCATTCACACATGGAACATTCTCCAGGATAGATCACATATTAGGCCACAAAACAAGTCAATAAATTTAAGACTGAAATCATATCAAGCATATTTTCTGACCATAGTGGTATGAAACTAGAAATCAATCACAAGAAAATGGGAAAATTCACCAATATGTTAGGTTAAACAACACATTACTGAACAACCAATGGCTCAAAAAAAAATCAAATGAAAAATCAAAAAAGTACCTTGAGACAAAAGAAAATTTCCACACAACATACCAAAACTTACAGGATACAGCAAAAGTAGTTCTAAGACAAGAAGTCATGGTGACAACTGCCTAACATCAAGCAGCAAGGAAAATCTCAAACTAACTGTACATCTCAAAGACTATAGTAATCAAAACAGTATGTTATTGGCATAGAAACAGATACATGGAATCAATGGAACAGAACTGAGAGCCCAGAAATAAACTCACGCTTATATGGTCAATTAAATCATGACAAAGAAGCCACGAAAATATAATGGAGAAAGGACAGTCTTTTCCATAAATGGTGTTGGAAAAACTGGACAGCCACATGTAAAAGAATGGAACTACACCACTATCTTATACAATACACAAAAAATTAACTCAAAATAGGTTAAAGACTTAAATGTAAGACCTGAAACCATAATACTGCTAGAAGTAAATGTAGGCAGCAAGCTCCTTGACATTGATCTGGGTTATGATTTTTTAGATCTGACACCAAAAGCAAAAGCAACAAAAGCAAAAATAAATAAATGGGACTATATCAAACTAAAAAGCTTTGGCAGAGGAGAGGAAATAATCAGCAAAATAAAAAGGCAAGCTATTGAATGGGAGAAAATGTTTGCAACTCATATACCTAATTATGGGTTAACATCCAAAATATATAAGGAACTCATACAACTCAATAGGAAAAAAAAAATCCCATTAAAAATAGGCAGAAGATCTGAATAGATATATATATACATGTGGGCCGGCCGAGTGGCGCGGTGGTTAGCTAGCTTGGGAAACCAGCTGCCCCGGTTCGGTCCCACATATGAGGGCCAGTGACACTGCCCTCAAAAAATAAATAAATAAATAAATAAATAAATAAATAAATAAATAAATAAGATATATACATGAAAAGATGCTCAACATCACTAATCATCAGGAAAATTCAAATCAAAACCACAATGAGATACCACCTCACTCTTGTCAGAATGGCCACCATCAATAAATCAACAAATTACAAGTGTTGGCGAGGTTGTGGAGAAAAGGGAATCCTCATGCGCTGTTGGTGGAATTATAAACTGGTGCAGCCACTATGGAAAACAGTAGGGAGGTTCCTCAAAAAATTAAAAATAGAACTACTTTATGACCCAGCAATTCCACTCCTGGGTATTTATCTGAAGAAAACAAAAATACTAATTTGAAAAGATATATGTAACCCCATGTTCGCTGGAGCATTATTTATAATAGCCAATCTATGGAAACAACCTAAGTGTCCATCAAAGGATACATTGATAAGAAAATGTGATGTGTGTGTATATACACAAAAGGTGTAAAAAAATGTATACACATTTTAAGAAAGGAAAAAAACTGTATTGAAATTTAATAATATATACCAATAACAAAAGAATATAAACCATGTTTGACTTCTGCAATTACAAGAGGTGCCCAAAGTGGTTACCATCAGCACAATTTTAATAGCAGTTTTTTCCTTTCTTAAAATGTATATACATTCTTTTGGCACCGTGTGTGTGTGTGTGTGTGTGTGTGTGTGTGTGTGTGTGTGTGTGTGTGTGTGTGTTTACATACAATGGAGTATTATTAGTCCGTCATAAAAAATAATGAAATGTTACCATTTGTGACAACATGGATGGACCTAGAGTGTGTTATACTAAATGAAATAGGTCAGAGAAAAATGAATACCATATGATTTCACTTAAGGGAAATCTTCAAAAAACAACAACAAAAACAAGCTCATAGATACAGAGGCAGAGGGTAGTTGTGGGAAACGGGTTAAGAGGTTCAAAAGGTATAAATTTCTAGTTATAAAATAAGTAAGTCATGGGATGTAATGTACAGCATGGTGACTATAGTTAATAATACTATACTGTATATTTGAAAGTTGTTAAGAGAATAAATCTTAAAAGTTCCATCAGAAGAAAAAATAATTTTGTAACTATGTATGGTGATGGATGTTAAATAGACATATGGTGGTGATCATTTTACAATATATGCAAACATAGAATCATTATGCTGTATACCTAAAATTAATATAATGGTAAATTATACCTCAATAAACAACAAAAAAACGGCATTCAGATCAAAATATGAGTAATAAATTTGTAATTACTTGATTAGAAGTATAAATTTATAGATTCCCTGAGATTTACCACTAGGCTAATATTTGCAGAAATAAGCCATGTTTTAACTGTTCAAAGATGGAACCCTTTAAGTTTTAAACACATTCAATGGTAATTACATATCTAAATCCTTTATAAATAAACTTTTAAAATATCAGAAAGAAGATATTTGACTAAGCAGCTAAAAATGAATTATTTTGTTGGAAGAATACAAATCAAATTTTCACAAACGCACTTACCCATAGGTCACTCCAGCAATGCTGCACTTCTTGAAGTTCATGATGTTGCATGTTAGAGTTCCAGTCTTGTCAGAAAATAGGTATTTTACCTAAATCAAAACACAGGAGACATAGACGTCAGAAACGGAATAAGACGCAAAGACCAATAAATCGAGTCTTCCCTTCTTATGTGTTTCAAAATTGGTATGACTTTTAAACGGTAAATTTCCTTCAATGAAGCAAAATATATTTTATAATTACATATATATTTTACATAATAATTATATATTATTTTAAAATTAATATATTTAATGCTTAGACCACTTAAAAAACCTTTTAAACAACCAATTCCAGAGTCCAATTGTGTGGAAACTTTCAAAAGAGGCTCAATGACAGTCCTGGAGCCATTTTAGATCCCTAAGTGTAAGCACTATTTCCAGCGACAAGGCATCTCAGAGACACATATCATTCTTCCAGATAGCCCCATGATCTCATACAGAATTGTTCTAATGTCCAATATCTCAAAGCAACAAGCTCAGATTTTGGCAACCTCCCAATATTTCATTTTAAGACTCAGTCCCCAACTGGAGTAAAAGGACATATCCTGAAACAGCACAGAACAAACACCAAGCTTCTCAATCACTATCACAATTAAGAGTACATGAAGGCAGCATGGACTTGCTGTCAACTAGATAAATTTCCAAGGTACGTTTTAGATATTTAATACATCAGGCTCTCAATATACAAAGATAAAAAGAGAAATTTCTGTAGGAGATCAACAAGTCAACCATTTTGACATGACTAAGTGAATGCAAAAGAGATGAACTCCAAATGCACGCATGCTGTGGGAATTCTGTTCTCAAAGGTGGATAAAGTGATGGAGAGAAGGGAAAAGAGCTCAGGAGGAAACAATTCAAGTCAGACTCTGCATACTAGTCATGTGGATTCTGGAAATGTCACATTATCCTTCTTGGCCTCAATTTCCATATCTATGAAATAAAGGGTTTGACCAGGAGATATGTAACATCATTGTAGGTGTAACATTCTGGGAAATTATCTCATGGATCAGTGAGGGAGAGTAACTAACAGAATTGTCTCCAGTAAAAATTCCAGTTTCTTAGTGGCTTTCTAAAGAGGGTTCATAACTGTTGCTGGAGGTTAGATGTGTTCCAAAGTTCCCAAAGGGAAGCCATGTTTTACTGTTTTATAGTAGAGGGATTAATAACATGCATTATTTACTCTGTACATTTTCTCAAAGATACAATATAAGCAAACACACTACAAATTATTTTTAAAGTAATCAATGAATGGCCTTTAAGAAAAGAAAGATTTTTTTAAGGATAATTATCACTCCAAATACTACAAATATTTAGGTCAAATATTAAGTCAACTATTACATAGAAACATAAAAATTAGTTCATTATGGCTAATTAATACTTTAACTATAATGAGTTTTATATGCACCAAGTCTAAAGGTATAAAAATTCAGTAGAATCGGCCTTTTAGTAAGTAGTATTTCTTTCTGCCTCTTTTGTAACAATTAAAAGATTAAATCAAAATATTAAAAACTAAAAATTTTATAGTAAGGAATTAATCAAGATTTGGAATCACTCTGCCTATTGAATTTTAACTTCCAACTCAAAACTACTTTCCCCATATGCCCAATAAGGATGAATGATTTCATACTGGGTGCTTCTTGAGCACTTTCAATCCTTCAGTTATTCAGGTTCAGTACAATGGCACCTGAGAACACGATACACTGAGCACTGTGCAGAAAAACCAAAGACCTTGTCTTGAGCACACCCATACCTTCGAATGGGCTTGAAAGTCTCAAGATGGAAATAGACAGTGCATTATTATAATGTCTCTTATTTTACTGTCTTTATGTTTGGAAAGACTGTTGTGGAGACATAGAGAAGAGATAAATTAACTTTATCTGGAAAACTGGAAAAGAGTTCAAAGAGGAGGCGAATTTAGTCTGATATATGAGTTCTAACAATTAAGTTCATAAACTTGTTGCAATGATGTTGTTAACCTTTTTTGATATCAGAGGGATTATTCATTATGAATTTCTATCAGCTGGACAAACAGCCAACCAAGTGTACTATTTGGAAGTGCTGAAAAGGCTGCATGAAATGGTTAGAAGACCTAAACTTTTGAACAACAATTCATGGCTCTTGTATCACGACAATACACCAGCTCACACGGCACTGTCTGTGAGGGTGTTTTTAGCAAGTAAACAAATAACTGCATTGGAACACCCTCCCTACTCACCTGATCTTGCCCCCAATGACTTCTTTCTTTACCCGAAAATAAAGAAAATATTGAAAGGAAGACATTTTGATGACATTCAGGACATCAAGGGTAATACAATGACAACTTTGATGGTCATTCCAGAAAAAAAGTTCCAAAATTGTTTTGAAGGGTAGACTAGGCACTGGTTTTGGTGCATAGCTTCCCAAGGGGAGTACCTCGAAAGTGACCATAGTGATATTCAGCAATGAAGTACACAGCACTTTTTCTAGGATAAGTTCATGAACTTAATTGTCCAACCTCGTATATAGCAACCACCTCATAAGGTAGTTGAGAGGTTTAAATAAGACATATAAAATGAAATTATAATCTTTAATTTTAATGCATTCAAAAGAGATTATTCCTTGCAGCAATTTCAACACAAGACGAAAACATAATGCAAGCACAACTCAGTAAAGGCAATTAGGGTTCAGGAATGATGGGGTGGAGGGGATGACACCAGTTCTCTGGAAAATTCCAGAAACAAAATCTGAAACATGTAAGAGATTTGATGGATACATGCCCATCATATTATCCCCCACATATTTGCAGGGTTATCCAACATCTGAGTATCTTACCTATCGTTTAAAATTTTTGCAGGTGGTAAGATCTATTCATGCTTCAAAATGTAAGCCAAAACTGATTAACATTTATATTTAATAATACTTTCAAATACTATAAAGCATTTCAGACACCAAACCACATTCATAGAGTATTTCTGCAAAAGTCTCTTCATGGTTCTTCTAATACTAGTCTCCCCTCATGCTCATGTCACCATCACCAAAGTTCCCAAAGAGACTCTCACCTGACCAAGCTCTTCATTAAGGTTTGATGTCCTGGCCATTGCAGGGGTGTCATTTCCAAGATAGTACATATCTGTGTCCTGAGAGAGAAAACAGGGGGGCATTCAGAAAATATATACCATTAATCCTTCATTTAGATTAAAAACAGATAATATAAATGCTAACTTTTAATATTGGGGTGAAAATACAGTGGCAATTCATATAGAAAAGCCCTGTGATACAAGGAGAAAACATGGTATTTATACACAGAAGATTTGGTCTCAAGATGATCATTTAATGACCTAGACTAATTCATACTTCTGACCTCAGCTAATATCTCATTCACAGGACTGTTAGGAAAATCAAATAAAAATGCACATGAAAGCACCTAGGCTATACACACAGGATGCTGAAGTCAAGTGCCTAATGATAATGGCAGTTCCGTAAAAATTCCACTTCCACTTTTGCAATGGAATCCAAGTTTTCTGTCATCATGAATTTTGATATATGCTAAACGCTGATACAGACACACTTAAGAGACCTTTTATCAGCACTAAAGCATGAGCAGCAATTGCAGCCATTTCATTCCCACTCACCAGAAGACGAGCATCTGTTAAGCACTCTGCCTCCATTTTCCCACTTAATTCTCACAAGAACCCCTTGAAACCATACGGCTGTCCTACCCATTTCATAGACCAGGAAGTGGAAATTCAGTAACTAGTCACTGCTATCATTGGTTCAGGGACAATCCCTGGCCAACTAATCTGGCAGTTTACCTTCCAGATCGAATCATCAATTAATTACATGCTTCCTTTTCTGGGAGCTCAATTAAATGGCTAAAACTCTTGAGAGAGTATTAGAAAAGTAGTTGGCATTTCTCTGGCAGCTCAACTTTTAAACTCTGCTGTGATACTCACCCAGTTTATAAAAAGGGCTTGAGTATATTTCACAACCTCAAGAGTCACCAGCAGGCTGATGGGAATAAGGTTATTGTACAAGATGATGAAAGTCAACAAGTTATATCCAAAATTATCGGAGCTCGTTTCTGTGGAAGAAAACAAGAATGTCTATATAGCTTTAGTTGGTCTCCATTAAGTTTCCTTTTATTTTATTATTTTGGAATTTTTCTAAAAGATGTTCATGCAAAAAATGTCTACTGGCTTATGTATACATTTAGAGATTCAAGATAAAGTAGCTATTGAGCACCTACTATGTGGCACCAACTGTGAATACAAAGACTGCTAAGGCACAATCTCTTCCAATAAATAGCTGGCTTCTAATAAGAGATTGTGGTGGAGGAGAGTAAGCAAAAGAAACATGCCCCTCAGTGTGACCATGTAGTGGGCTACATCTACTAAAGGGAAGTCCTAGGGCATGGCAGAAACTAGGACAGGAGATTTTTTTAATGGGAAGGCATGGTCACCCAAAGCCCTTCCGGAAGAATAAAGACTTTAGTCAAGTTTTAGAGGACAGAGAGAAGACAGCTAATTAAAGATGATGCAGAAGAGAGGACTTTTTAAATGGTTGTAAGAAATATCTACAACCTCATTAATGTATGAGTATATTTGGGACACTCCTGGGAATTGGTCAAATGTAAAAAAAGGTGTGTACAGGGAAAACAGGTGAAGAAATGGAGGCAGGCAGGAAGCCTTGAAGATAAGAGAAGGAACGTCTTGATGGAAGAAGATCCTTAAAGATGGAACAAGTTCCCCAAGGGATGGAACCCAAAGCAGGGTCAGGGTCAGATTGGAGAGGAAGAAGGACCAGGAGAGGGAAAAGACATACAAGTTCTGTGCATATCAAAGGGGAAAGTTCTTTGAACTGAAGTCAAAGCTCCAACAGTGACAATGTAAATGTGAAGTGTGATGGCTGTTACCAGAGCTACTCAGACTTTAGCATAAGAATAACAAGGCAGAAAGCATTATGAGTGGGACAAAAAGACCATTCTTCCACTGTAAATCATGCAGCTAGTACTGGAGTTTGACATTATCTGAGCAATTTAAACAGCAGTCTCCACAAAGCCTGTATACCAAGATAATGTCCATGTTCTTTACCTAGATCATGACATTTTGGAACTGACTATGTATGTATGCAAAGTATCTGTCTTCACATTTGAAGCTAGATACATAACATGGTCCAAATCCAAAATTTAAGAACCAAAATCAAAGGATTTTGATCCAAGTTACAACTTAAGTCCCAACATTTGTAAAGTGACAATAAGAGTTGTCCTAGGCAATTCAAAGTGTATGAGTTTTTTACATGAGATAATTAGAAAAAGAAAAAAATGTTTTGATCAGTTTAACTAAAATAAATTGAAAGATTGGAATAACAATAACCCTAAGAAAATATCCCAAAATTTCAAAATTCAAATTAATTCTTCAAAAAAAAAATGTCACTAAATTGTATTTATTTTCTGGAATTCCTGTTGTAAGGAGATTGGCAAATCTTCTCCCAAAAAAAGAAGCAATAAAACTGGACAAAATCATTAAAAACAAGCATTTAAAGTGCTTGGAAACTGACCTTAAATTATATAAAAAATTCAACAGCACATAGTCAAGAAAATCTATTCAATCTTGGTAAGTGGAAACCTTGGGTATTTAATCCAAAGGCAGTTTCCTCCTCCTTTTTCCAACATCCATATTGCTTAAGTTCTGTTCTGGGTGGGTGGTTGGGGCAGGCCATGAAAACTAGCAGCTCTCATCTTCCCCCACCCAGCTCCATGCTGCTATCCCAGGGTGGGGCAGGCTGCTACTGCAGAGTGGAACAAGTAGTCCGGAGAGGAACAGCCTGACGGACCTGACCTATTTGGAGCAGCACATGAAAAAAGCCATGTCCAGGGCACTGTCAAAAATAATAGAGTTCCCAATGGCTAATAATCAGGGAAAACAAATATCTCACAATACTAGTAGGGACAAACAAATCAGCAAATTAGCCAGAAATTAAACAAAGATCCATGGAAAGAGATGACCAAAGAAAACTTGCTAAGATCACACTCAACTCATGGTCCAGAAGTTCATGTCCATGCACAAGGCCGCACATGCTTAAGAGGAACCAGAGAGGGTACATGTAAGCTACTAGTCCCTGACTGAATGTGGGTACTTTTAAATTCCCCAGACATTAAAGGCATTCCCCAAGCCACAAGTGGGTCAAACAACAAAGGGTTAGTTTAAGCACAACCTCTGACCAGTCACTGGCTGACCACTAAGCTATGCTGACCCCTAGGAATCCAGGATTAAACATAAAAACAAGGAGAGGGCTTTTGAGTACTAATGAGGATAGGGTTTCTTTCCGAGGTGATAAAAATATTGTAAATTTAAGTAGTGGTGAGGGTTGCATAATTCTATGAATGTACAGTTGACCTTTGAACAACATACGTTTAAACTGTGCAGATCCATTTATATGCAGATTTTTTTTTCAAAAAATACCTGCACTGTTTTCAGTCCTCAGTAGGGAGTCTGAGAATGTGGAGGGGCAACTATATGCACTGATATATGCCATTGTACATAAGGAACTTAAGCATCCATGAATTTGGGTTGTTTAGGGGGCCCTGGAACCAACCCCCTGTGGATACTGAAGGACAACGAAGTTTTGGGGGGAGTCAAAACTTATACACAGATTTTTGGCTATGTCCAGGAGGTTGGTGCCCCAATCCCTATATTGTTCAAGGATCAAGTGTACTAAAAATAACTATATACCTTAAACTATACATTTTTTAAAAATTAAAAGGTAAAATCATGGAAATATAACTGAGCAGTAACATCAGAGGCTATACACTGCAGGAAATAACAGATTTCACCAGATGAGTCCAGGCAAGTCATTAAGCAAATAAACAAAAAAACAGCAAGAACAAGCCCCAGGAATAAGAGGAAATCAGAATGCCGAGTTATTGCAATATATTATCTCAGGTGCCCAGTTTACAAGAACAAAAATTATGAAACATACAAAAAAAAAAAAAAGTCCAGGGACAAAAACAAGCAACAGAAACTACTTTTGAAGGAGGTGGCCCAAATAATGGACCTAACAAAGACTTCAAAGCATTATTTTACATATATTCAAAGAACTAAAGAAAACTGTTTGAAGCATTCAAAGAAAGTATGATGACAATGATTGATTGATCACTTAGAGAATATTGATAAAGAGATAGAAGTTTAAAAAGAAAGTACTAAATGGAAATTCTGGAATTGAAAAGTATAATAATTCAAATGAAAAAAAATCACTAGTGGAGCTCAACAGTAGATTTGAGCTAGCAGAAGAGAGAACAGACAAAGTTGAATATAGATCAATTGAGATTATCCAATCCAAAGAACAGAAAGAAAAAGAAATAAAGAAAAATTAAAAGAGCCTCAGAGACCTGTTAAGACACCTCAAGTGGACCAGCATATACATAATAGAAGTAGCAGAAGGAGAGGGGAGTGAGAATGTAACAGAAACAATATTTAAAAAAAATAATAGCTGAAAACTTCCCAAATTTAATGAAAAAGATTATTATACATATCCAAAAATCTCAACAAACTCCAAACAGAATAATAAACTCAAAATTATTGAAAACCAAAGATAATTTTGAAAGCAACAATAGAAAAATGACACATACAAGGAAAAAAAACAAACAAACAAACAAAAAATACAACTCAATAAGATGAACAGCTGACCTCTCATAAGTACAATGGAGGCCAGAATGCAGTGGGATGGCATATTCAAAGTACGGAAAAGAAAAAATTGTCAACCAAGAATTCTATAAGAATTCTGTATTAGTAAAACTACCCTTCAAAAACAGAGAAATTAAGACATTCCAAGATAAGAACTAAGAAAATGTGTTGCTATCTAATCTCCCTTATGAGAAATACTAAAGTAAATTCTCCAAGATGAAAAAAAGTGACACCAGACAGTAATTAAGTCCACATAAAGAAACAAAAGGCTGCAGTAATGGTAATTAATTATATAGGTACTTATAAAAGACAATATAATTATATATTTTTTTATCCTTTCTTTTGGATTTAAAAAAATGACAAAAATGGGCCGGCCGAGTGGTGCGGTGGTTAAGCACTGGTTTGGGAAGCCAGCAGCCCCGGTTCGGGTCCCACATATGAAGGCCAGTGACACTGCCCTCAAAAAAAAAAAACAAGACAAAAATGTCATTATAAAATTACATTGTTGGACTTATATACAGATGTAATATATATGAGAGCACAAAGGAGTGAGGAGAGAATGACACTACAAGAAGCAAAGAAATGACATGTAACTCAAATCCATAGGAAGAGATGAATAGCACTGGAAATGGTAAATAAGTAAGTAGGTTAAAACAACTCTGTAAGTATACTCCTTTTTTCTTTTTGCTTCTTTAAAAAATATAGATTATATACATCCATAATTACAACACTATTATTGGGTTAATAACATAGATTGAAGTAATATATATGACAATAACAGCATAAAGCAGGGGAAGAAATGGATCTATACTGGAGTAAATTTTTTGTATTATACTGGAACTAAATTAGTATTAATCTGAAGTAGATGCTTGTAAACTAAGACATAAATTGTAATCCCTAGAGTAACCACTGAGAAAATAACTTTAAAAAAACCATAGTTTAAAAAATAACCATTTGAATATAGAACATTCCCCAAATGTGTTGCCTCTACTTCATCACGTGATTTTTAACTTTTCATTCTCCTTGTAAAGCTGGCAGTATACAGAGTAGCCAAAGGGTGGACAAGGACAGCATGGCCACCACATATAAACCGTGCTTGGAAGAATTTCCCAAAAAGGTTTTGTCCTACTCCAAGCAACAACCTACCCCAACACTTACCCATCTTCTTGATGTACCAGTTCTTTCCACCTTGAGACCCATTCCAGTAAAGGGCCCCCGCTGAGCTCACCAAGGCCATGACCAGGAGGATGCCAAACAATACCAGGATCTGCACATTGGTCACTTTCTCCACATTCGATCTCTTGAGAGGTGCTTTGGTGGAATTCTGCGCGACAACATCTAAAATCAATAAGCGTCGCAGAAGAGACTTGGGGGCAAGGAGTTGGGAGAAAGAGTAGTAAGTGACTCAGATTCAACAAATCAAAAGTAAAATACTATATTTTTTGGCCAAATAACCAATGAAATTTTAAAATGTACCATATTCCTGAAACCAACAGCTAGTGTAAAATACAGATGACAGCAGACATGGTCTACCGTTTTAAAGAACACATTTCAGCTCTACATGATTCAACCTGTACTTCTTATGATTACATTTTAGCATAACATTAGCTACTTTCAGTATCTTGGAACACAACAGGTTCTAAATCATTTCAGTCCAATTTAAAAGACATCAGAATGTTGCTAATTCAAGAGAAACTGAAAGATTCTAAATCATAAAAAAATCTAGAATCTTCAAAGTAACAACATATCTCTACAATTAATATACAAAGAGAGATTTTGAAAGTACACATTTTTCCCTCCAACATCTCAAAATTTAATTGAGATAAAAAACATACACAAACATATACACATCAATAATGCAAAACAGAATATTAATAGGTGTCAAAATAAATGAATGGACAAAGAACTCATGTGGAAAACTGAACAAGAAACAAGCAGGAAAAGTCAGGAAAGCTCTAGTGACCAGGAGAAATCTGAATGGAGTCCTGAATCATAATGAGAATACAAACCAGAAGGTTAAAAAAAAAAAAGAAAAAGACAGCCTACCCATCTGTAAACATGCAAGGTTGGATATCTCACTCAGGGCTACTGCACATCAGGTAGAAAATGGGGGACTATATTCTCTTGCAGTGGAAAAGTCAATAGAGCCATTTACCCTAGACAGGTATGTACCTTAGGTCATTTTATTAAAAATTTCCTGAAGGTAGTTGTGACACCAACCCCCACTGCCCCCCACCCCCCCACCCCCAGTCAATGATGTCCATATCCTAATACCTGGACCCTATGAATATGTTACTTTACATGGCAAAAGGGACTTTGTAGGTGTGATTAAATTAGGGGCCTTGACTTGGGGAGATTATCTTGGATTATTCAAGTGGACCCTATCTAATCACCTGGGTACTTAAAAGCAGAGAAAAAGAGAGATGGTTTCCCAGATATGGTCAGAGGAAGACGAGACTACAGAGAATGGTCAAAGAGATGCAACCTTGCTGGCGTTGAAGATGGAGGAAGCGGGTCATGAGCCAAGGACTTCTGGCAGCCCCTAGAAGGCTGGGGAAGCCAAGGAACAGGTTCTCCTCTACAGCCTACTAGGATGTTGTGTGGAAAGAAATGCTGCCCTGCAGACCTCTTGGTATCAGACTTCCAACCTACAGAACAACTTTGTGTTGCCTTAAGCCTAAATGTGTGTAATTTGTTATGGCAGCAAAAGAAGATTAATACAGTCACACCACAGATGGGAATAACCCACTCCTGGAGGTTGGCAGAGCCTGGATTAAATCAGAAAACACGAAGTGGATGGGGGCCATGGGCACAGGGGATTCGTCTGCAGGTTCCTCCCATGAGTCATGAGATTGTCTCTTTAGAGGTAAAGCTGATTTGCAAAGAGCAGGTGATTTGAAAGCTTCTATGGCACCAAGGGCCATAAAAATGGTGCCTTGCGCCAAACGTGAGTCAGCACTCTCCTTCGCTATTCTCAATTTATCTGTTCATTAACAGAGCTAGGATGAAAACGTCTCTGAAAATAAAGCTACAAATAAAGTCACAATTTAAAATAAAACCAAGATGAAAATAGGAGGCAATTCCTAAGTTCCATAAAGATGCCCATACCACAGCGTCACTGAAATTGTTATCTGAATTCTGTCACCAACCCCAGAAATGCTACTATTACGGCCATGATTTCTGGTGGGAGTGGGGAGTTGAGGACGTGTTATACTGGCAATTTTGAAAACCTGGGTCCTTTAAGTATCTAAATAGCACAATAGCATTTTCCTTTATATACTTGTACTCTTTTCTCCCTTTAGTTCTCTAAATTTTTGTCCTTTACAGACTTTTAAAAAATTTCCTCTAAAATCTAAATGGAAATCCATTAGTAAAAGCTGACCTATCATCAATGAAACACCATATAAAGGTTGATGGGGACAACACATCACCTCTAGCCTGAGGTCAAGAGCAAGAAACTAGTTCCAAACCTGCCTATCCCGGTCTTTTAAAACTAAAGATGTTATCAGTTTTAACAAACATTCATTGGAGGCATAGGCAGAAAAAAAAATGTACCATAAATGTCATTTCCATGACTCCATTAGTTTACTGATTTCTGATTTTTTCCAATGGTTAAATCCTGGCCAGTTAACAGGGTGAGGAAAAGTTACCTTTCATCCAACACAAGTCCAAAACTTCAGGCTTCCACACATGCACGTTGTGGGGACCCAAGCTCTGCCCATCTGTACCCATCGGCTGACCATTTTGACTTACAGTGATGAGCTTGTAATGTTAAATTCCCACCAGCATTATAAGTTCTTCTATACAATTCCTAGAAAGCACTGCTGCTTCTGAGTAATGGATTCTTAACAGAAATAGGCCATAATGTCAGATATTTATAAAAACTTAACATCTGACCTGAATTGCACACACTTCATTTCCTCCTAAGAAAGCAGTCAGTGGAGAACTAGTTAGCAAATGGACTTGGGAGCCAAGCCAGACTGCCAACATTTGAATCCCAGCTCTCTCTCTTACTGGGTGTGTAACTTCGGTAACTTACTTAGACACTCTGTGCCTCAATATCCTCATCTAAAAAAGAGATAGAAATAATAGCATCTTCCTCACAGAGCCATTGTGAGGAATAAATGAATTAACACATGCCTATTGCTTAGAACAGGGCACAGGGCTCTAAGTATTTACTGTAATTCCTGTGATAATATCTCTCTTTCCCATTAAATCAACCAACAGCAACAGTAGACAATGAAGTATTTCTACATGTAATTACACTAAACATGAAGCAAGGGAATTTTGAAGAATAGAAGGCATTGAGGGGAGAGTCTGAAAAACAAAATGAAATAGAAGAGCCCTAAAGCAATCGTGTTTCCTCTCTGTGGTCAAATTGTACAAGTACAGCAGAAAAATGTTATTTCACAAACAGGATGGCTTCCAGCTATGTGTTATATTATATTCCTTTTGGAAACTCATTATTTTTACTTGTTGTTTCAGCCCCAAAGGCATAGCGAGTCCAGCACAGATGTTTCTGGGGCTTTCCGTTATTGTGCACTCAAAGAGTCAACATGTAATAACCCTTGCAAAGGGGTTTCTCCCATCTAGGTACAAGGAAACGTGCCCATCACACTCAGGAGATGCAAACTTCATGAGGCAACAGTGCATACCTTGCTCACTGAAGAGATCTTGGGATCATTTTAAGTGTTACTTAATTATCTCTTATACCTTAGCTACAAAGCTGTATTACCAAAGTGCGAATTTAGAAAAACAGTATCACGCCCTGAGAAAACAGTCACTGTACCAGGAATCTTGGAGAGAGGTTAAATTTGTCATGTGCACAACCTGGAAACCAGTCTTGGGGCCCTACCCAAATTTGAGCTAGCTCCTTGTGATCTCTGTCACTTGATAAAAAAACGGAAGATCTGTGCTTAATGGAGCTCTGAAAGTGTCAGACAGTGTATGCTGGCACTGGACTCAGAAAGTCAGAAAATCCTTACTTGGCACAGAGCACTAATTATTTATTAAGATGCATTCTTCGGATACAAGTGCTCAGAAGCAACAAACTTAAAACTTTCTCATCAGCGCTTGTGAATGGGTTGAGGACCCAGCAGGAAGGATGAATTGGGCACATCTCAGACACACTGAATAATCTTAACCCTTCCCACAGCTTCCCCGAAGCCATCACCCCTCCCACACACATGTCCTCTGTAACCATCCCACCACACCTAAGGCCCTACCATTCCAAGACCAGCACTTCTCTATGTCCTGGCCCTCCTTCAGAAGCTGGCCTCCTGCCGCCTGCCTTGTCCAGCTGAGGACACTCCCTCCCTGAAGCCCCCTCAAGCAGAGGGTGCCCCAGGAAAGATTCTCACCCCTCAGAATCTGAAGATAATATTACTGAATGTATCCGTGGGATTTAGGGATACTTCTGACACTTTATTTTTCTAATGCCATGTTAAAAATCCACTTGTAAAAGTCATGCCATTTGGCTACACTACCTTCTGCCTCTTCTGTTGGCAAGCCTACCATCCTCTCAGTCACTCCCCTTATGCCCTGAAGACTTGAGCTTTGGCTTATGGTACTGTCTCTGCCCCAGCCCTGCCATTATCCAATCTTCAAAACCACAGCACCGACCCATCAAATGCCTTGATCTCTCCGTCCTTTCGTCCTCAACATCAAATGGCCTCCAACAGCTCCACCTTTAGCCTCCTACTCCCATGTTCACTCCCAGGCCCCTCCACTCTATAAACTTTCCACCCCAGAGACTCAACGAGTGATCATCTGTCACTCAGCATCTCCAACTAGCTTCTTGAACTTCAATGAGTCTCTCAACCCTCCTAGCCCTCCCACCTCCCTCCTCTGCCTCCACTACATGACCCAGTGGGTGTGCACATTGGGGTCTATGACTCCATCTGTCCTAGTAAGTATTGAACTCTCTCCTCCTTCTCACTTGACCTCAAAGAGTGGATCAACACAATAGCGTCCCATCTCCAAACCCACATCTAAAATGTGCTTCTTAGCATAATTCTTAGTGTCTCGCCAAGTGACACCCCCAAAGTGCTATATACCCAAAGCACTTTGTAATGACATACATTACAACACTGATCTCTCTACGAGGTAATTCCCCACTACTCCTTAGTCTGTGTGGCTCCCGGAGGGGAGACTGGGCCTTTCACAATTGTATCCATACAGCCTGGCACAAGCCGTGGTGCACAGTGGTCACTAATTTTTAAATTAATATAGTCAAATATGTGCTTTAGAAATTATATAAAAAGGTAGACATGCCAAAAAGCCAATTCTCATTCATAGCAACCATTAGCAAAATAAGATACCAAGTGATATCAAAGAAATATAAGAAATGACACCCAGGGAACCAATTTACACAGAACTTCAAAGTTGTCTGGCAAAATGTGTCATAAAATAAATGTGGGATGCAAATTTACAACTAATAATTTTAAAAACATTAACAGGGAGAAAGAGCAAAATCATGTTAATATTTTGGGGTGTATGAAGAATAAGCATTGGTCTGAAAATCATTGATTTTTACATTGTGTAGAATTCAGTTAAGTAAGACAGTTTACTGTAAAACCTTAAGTAATGGAGTGAGGAGCAGAAGTAGTGAGAGCGATAAAGAAATAACTAGTCCCCACTTAAGTCCAGAAGATAAAATAAGTTAGACCTGATTGTTCCCCTAAAATCTGGGAAACAAAAACCATTGATATTTCAAACAAGTGGTAACAGATATCTGATATACAAGAACAGAAATCCAGGAGAAACCACATAGAAAACTGAAATAAAGGCACTTTCTTGCCAAATTTGGGTTCATAAACATACTTGAGGTTCCTAAATGCAACATCTGTATTTCCATTCTCTATACCATAAAAACAGAAAGGAAGGGAGGAAAAGAGGGAGAAAGAGAGGAAGAGAGAGAGAGGGTGGGGGTGGGAGGGAGGGATAAAGGAAGCAAAGAAGGAAGGGAGGGAGGCAGGGAGGAAGAGAGGCAGAAGACTAAAATCAGCATTGTTTTTAGCACAGAAACGTTTTACCTGCATGAGTTTGGTGTCGTGTCCCGTGTAAACAACTATGCCAAAGACCCACTGAGTATTTCTAAGCTGTGTACCTCTTAATAAGATCTGGTCAGGCCCAAGGGCAACAGGGCTAAAAATAAGAAACAATATTTATATTTAATGATAGTCTGACAAATGAGCATGAGCTTTCCCCTTAAATATTAACGCACCATAAATCAAATGTTTCCTTTAGTCAAATTTGAACTATTTCACTGAGAAACAGGTTGCCACTGGCTTAATCTTAAGAAAAAAAAAAAAGAGAGAGAAAAGAAAAAAGAAAACACAAGAAAGGTTTCTCTTATTCCTTCATCACTGTGCCCTGGGGTGGGGGGGAAATGTTTTTCCTATAAAAAGTTAGAGGGGGTTGTGTCTCTTATAACCCTGTTCAGAAACTCAACACCCTAAAAGGAAATTGCTAAAATAACCAGCAGTTTATTCATTTGGGAAACCCAGTTTATTTTATGACTGTGCTAAAGGGTGCGGGGAAGCAATAAAGCTATAGTATCAAATCTGTCAGGGATGGTTTAATGATTAGATAAAAAGCTGAGTGATAATGTAGAAATCCAAAATGGGAGCTTAGGAATGGCTCTGCACCCCAAATGAAAACCAAGGCAGCAGTTACATGTAGCTTTCATGGTTGGTCCCCAAGATGGGGTCCTTCTCATTGGATCTGATCAAAATACCAAGTGGGAAGCCTTCATCAGTAAGAAGCATGCAGATTAAAAATGGGCAGAGGGAGGGCCGGCCGAGTGGCGCGGTGGTTAAGTGCTGGCTTGGGAGGCCAGCGGCCCCAGTTGACACTGCCCTCAAAAAAAAAAAAAAATGGGCAGAGGGTAGAAACTGCACCCCAACATAATGACAAAAAACTGGCTCTACAACAATAAAACAATGCTAAGAGGACAAAGACAACAGAATACAGACAACAGGGCATTGAATATTCTAAAGGAAGACAAAGAAAATTCTAATTGTTATTCCCTTCATTCACCCTTCTAAAAACAAATGCTATGTAAAAGAATGCCAGTAAAAAAAAAAATGCTTTTATTAGTTTTTCTACACCTCAGACCCCTCTCTTCTGCTTTTCTAGGCAATATTATGCAGCCAAAACCATCTCTCCTCCCTGGCAGGTAATATACACCAAAAGAACAGACCAGTGCTGTGAACCTCATTTCAGACCCTCTGACTGTTTCTCTTAACAAAAATCAGTTCTTTCCTTAAATTTAAGAAAAGGTTTAAATTGATTGAAATAGTATTTCAAAAACACTTGGTCTCTCACATCTAAACTAAACATGAAAAAAATCCCATTGTTTTGAAATATTATGAAACTAGAAAACAAACTGATATTTTGCAAAGCTCCAGTAATTCCTAGTCCCATAAAAAAAAAAAACAAAAAAAAAAAAAAACAAAAAAAAACACAACACTAATTAAAGGGAAAGTGATACCTTTTCCCATCCAGGTTTAAGTTTCCAGTGAAGTCATAGAGATGGCGGTTGGGCCCTTCACACACTACAGTTCCAGATAACTTCATCAATATTTCCCTTGTTTGCATATCAGCAGTGTGAGTCAAACCCTAAAATGTTAAACCAAAAGAGGAAATTGAATACAATCTTCCAGGGTTAGGGACAACATTCTACAACCCCACTGTTAATCTAAAGGAAATGGTGAATCATCTAAAATGGAATAATCGGAGAGGGCTAAGAAATCAAACTATCAGCCCACAAGATGGACGTTACAGGCAGCTTTTTTACAGACAGTAAATTAACGCAAAAAGTTTCAAAAGAATTCAATGAAGCAGAAAGCTAAGCTCCCACCACTGTGCTGGAAACATCCATGTTTAGTAACAATTCAGATACTCAGACACCTCACAGAAAACATACTTATTAGCTATACTCTAACTCTGGTTGTAAACATAGAATAAAGAATCCCTTTAATACGGTATATCTAGCACCCAGTAATTCTTTAACAGAAAAAAAAGTCTAAATCAAATATCTGAGGTAGAAAAGAAAGATATGTGGACAGAATTATCCAAATCAAATTTATGCAGCGTGAAATTTACGTGTCAAATGCTTAAAATGTGTATTCTATTAAAAACTTCTTCGTTCTAGAATTACTATAACTTGGATGAAGCCCACTGTTTTGACTCTGCCCACACTCTCAAGGAGTTCCCTTCACAAAACAAGGCATGTTCTTCCCAGGGACTTCATTATGCTTATGGCATAATCTTTGTGTCAGAACATTTTCTTCTCTAGAAAAAGCACTGAGTGGTACACGTGGGGACCAGATTTGCGATTTGGGCCTCCATGACAACACGGTCATCAGCGGTAACTTTACCTGACGTATTTTAAGGTTCGTCTCCCCGTCTAGATTAGCTGTCTCAACATAACACATTGCCTGAGGTTCACTAGGGAAAGAGAGAGAAAAAAAGCCAAAGTTAAGTAAGGTCCCCTCCACAAATTCACAGCTCATAGAGTCTCTGCTATGGAAACTATGTCTGCTGACCAGCCCTTGAAAATAGTATTACAGTTGACCCTTGAACAGCCTGGGGGTTAGTGGCACCGACACCCACCCTGTTGCACAGTCAAAAATCCAAGCTTAACTCTTGACTCCCCAAAAGCTTAATTATCCACCAGTTGTCCCTTGGTATCTTCAGGAGATTTGTTCCAGGACCCCACGTGGATACCAAAATCCGTGGACGCTCAAGTCCTCTATAAAATGGCCATAGATCAATGCATACAGTCAGCCCTCCACACCCCCAGAATCCCATGAATCAAAAACAATACAGGTATTTACTGAAAAAAAAAATCCATGTATAAGTGGACCTGCGTAGTTGTTCAAGAATCAACTGTATAAACAATCACTTTAGAAGTAGTAATTGAGTAGAAATACAAACACTCATTTTTGGGGCTCAACACCAACATAAAGCTGCTTGCCCAATGGTCCACCCATGTGGGCCCTACAATATGGCTGCTTGAGCTCAGTTAGACAGAAACAACTGAGGATGAATGAGAAGGGGGAGAGGGGGAGAGGGAACGGGTTAGGGCAAACACATGATGTCCCAGGGAAGACCCAACCAACAGGTGTGGGTGGTCCTGAAAATCTGAGACCTGGTTTGTTCTTCCTGACCTAAAGAGCTTCCCCAGGCACGTCTAGTACAAACACACCTTTTCCAGAAAATTAGAGCCAGAAGGGTTCAGGAATCAAGGCAGAGGCTTGGCAAACCTTTACTGCCCTGTACCTTTCATTATGTCAACAGACAAGTTTTTAATCCAAACACCCAATTTTAAGGACAGGAAAGTCAAAGAATAAAAACAAGCAGAGCAGATACTGCTAGTCCCAATCTTCGGGTTTAGGCAGCATAGTTAGTGGTTAAGAGAATGGACTCTGTAAACCACCAGCTAAATTCAAATCTCCTGCACTACCTTCATTGGCTGCATGGCTTTGGCAGTTGTTCAATCTCCCTGTGTCTCGTGCATAAAGGAAGGATATTAAGGGTTGTTGGGAAGATTAATGGACAATGTACTCAGCAGGCAGCTTGGCACAAAGTATAGTCTCAAGCTCTCATGAGCACCCTGCAAACATGACATCAGCTCAGAAAAACAATCTCATATTCCAACCAGGTTTCCTGAGGACCACAATGAAATTAGGCCCCAAACTATCAAGTGGTCCACCTTTTACTATTTCTAAGAGTTTCTTTGTAACTAACTGAATCATTAGGGACAAATATGAATCCTGCCCCACATATGTGGTGCTTTTGCACTTCTACAGGCCTGGGGTCTATTTTTTTTTTTTTTTTTTTAGCTAAGCCATCCTGCCACCTGTTGGCAGCTCAACGGCAACTCAGCTCGGGCTGGCATCAAACCGCCATTGCTCAGAGCTCAGCTTGCACTCTTGAGCAAGCTCTTAACCAACTGAGCCACTCAGCCGGCCCCTGGGGTCTATTTTTAAACCTTTGATCTTAAGCAGAAAATTCATGTGAAGGTTTAGCATCTAATGTGATCACATACGATAAAAAAAAATACTGTCTGCAATCAAAGAAAATGCAGACACTATCAGCACCTACGATTCCCAACAGGAATGTAGGAAATTTTAATGTTAACATCATATTGTTTAATCTTGAACTCAAGATTAGAAGTTTATTCTTATTCTAATTTTGGCATTCCTTCTTTGATATATAATTACATGTATCAAAAAAGTGAAGGACTGTGTTGTCCATTATTTTTGCCACTTAGTGATGAGTGGCACAAAACGACCTAGAGAACATGGCAATGGTATTTGGGTAGAAAGGGAGCAAAATGTAGACAAATGAAGAGGAAACACCATCTGCATGTCATGTCTATGCTGAGAAAATGCCCGTGGTTCTCTATTTTATTTTATTTTTAATTAGTTTCAGGTGTACAACACAGTGCAATAGTTATACATTTTACCCCTCAAAGTGACAACCCCCCCACCCCCAATACACCACCCCACACACCCCCATATCATATATATCTATTACTCTTCCTCTGACTCTCTTCCACAGTATAATCCACATCCCGTGACTATCTATATATATTCAATTACAGTAGGTATACCACAATTATTACTCCGTGGTTCTCTAAATAGCTAGTAAACGGAGCCATTGCGTTCTGCGGGAAAGGCCGCCCAGCAGGACCCAACAGGAGACAGGATCTAAGTCTCAGATATGCTGCCACCTGGAGGTTACTGAAGGTATCACTCCACCACTCTTGAATGTCCCTGGGAATGAGGAACAGCCCCGAATAGCCATGAGACGAAAATGAATCACCAAATGTAAAAAGGTCACAGAAAGCACAAAGGAATAAAGGGGAGAAAGAAAATTGAGGATTAAGGCAGGAAAAGGCAAATGACAGGTTATGGAAGAATAGGCCAGAGAGAGAAGACTGGTGACTCAGGGTGCAAGGGAAAGGGTGGCGTTAGGCTTGGCAGTCACCATTTAATATTTTATTGTTCTTAACATTTCAAAAAATGTGCCCACTGTAGCACAGCTGACCTGGAGGAAAGTAGGACCATGTCTGCTGGAAGATACTGCCCATTTATGATCTTCACAATGTCTCCCACTGTCACCTAGAAAACCAGGGACAAGGACAGAGAAGCATGAAAGAAAAGAAAGCACAAATGATGATAAAGGCGGTTAAATATATGAAGAAAAATTACTATATAACTATGCAATGAAGATTAAGATGGAGGAGCCCAAATTCTTTTGCTTGACAAGAACAAAAGGAAAACCTTTCAATACAAACAAATGGTGCTTTTGCCTCTTTGCAATCATGCTGAATGAAAAGAAAAAACAAAAAAGAAAGAGAGGGGAAAGATGAGTCAGAACTATCAAGGTCTCATTTTCTTATAATTATGCATCCATTTATGAATTCCACAGTTTCGAAGGGAACATTTCCACAGCACAGCTCTGGCTTCAAATCGCCTGGCCATACATACTCCTATGAGCTGTGTGTAACCGTGAGCAAGTCATGTAAACTTTGTGTGCCTCAGTTTTCTCATCTATTTTTGAATAATGAGCTCAACAGCACATACGCAGTCTGACAAGTTCACGAACTTGTTATAACAATGTCGCTAACCTTTTTTGATATCAGAGAGATTATTCATTACCAATTTGTACCAGCTGGACAAACACTTAACCAAGTTTACTATTTGGAAGTGCTGAAAAGGCTGCATGAAAAAGTTAGATGACCCGAACTTTTCGCCAACAATTCATGGCTCTTGTATCACAACAATGCACCAGCTCACTTGGCACTGTCTGTGAGGGAGTTTTTATCCAGTAAACAAATAACTGTATTGGAACACAAATAACTGATCTGGCCCCCAGTGACTTCTTTCTTTACCCGAAGATAAAGGAAATATTGAGAGGAAGACATTTTGATGACATTCTGGACATCAAGGTTAATACGACAACAGCTCTGATAGCCATTCCAGAAAAAGTACCAAAATTTCTTTGAAAGGTTAACTAGGCACTGGTGTGGGTGCATAGTTTCCCAAGGGGAATAGTTCAAAGGTAACTGTAGTGATATTCGGCAATGAGGTATGTAGCATTTTTTCTAGGATGAGTTCACAAACTTACTTGTTAGGGCTCGGATTTCATGGGGTTATGGTGAGGATCAATTGAGTTAACACAAGTAAATTTCTCTGTTTTACAAATGTGGAAATTGAGGCTTAAAGTGACATAACTTGATCCAGGTCACACTCCCAGTGAGTGTGTTGGAACCCAGATTCAAAACTGATCAATCTGGACAGTGGTCTGATTAACAGGCAATACTAGATTCGCCCATGAACAGTCTATCTGAAAGGTCCCCCAGAAATATACCACATAAAACAGAAAAGATTTGTACTTGTATTGCCTCAAGAAACTGCCAGACAAAAGAGTCATGGCCAAAGTCAGAGACTCCCTTGGGAAGTAGACTCCAATGGACAGAAGATCCTCAGCCAAAGAAAGAGGCCCTCGTCTGCAGAATATGAGGACCATGGTCAACGGTCTATAAACCCTGTAAATAACATCACAGAAACACAGGGTTGGATGGGACCTGGGCTTTCACGTCAGGCAGGGCCAGGCTCAAATCCGAGCTTCAGACATACCAGCTCTGGATATAGACAACCCCTTCACCTTCCTGAGCTCCCATGTCCTCACTTATAAAGCAGGGAAACCCCACACTGACCTGGCAGGGCTGATGCATGATTAAGGACATGTATGCAAGCACCTGGCTTGAAACACCTGTGTTGTCAGTCTCCACCAGCAAGAGTGTAAGTGAATGGGAACTGTGAGTGTGAAAGTCAAGGAAGGCAGAATTGGCTCATGGCACAAGCAGAAAAGCCATTTCTAGTGTACTAACAATTTCAAAACTCAAAATGGGCACTAGGCTGTTTCTTATTCTAACCTCTGTTACTAGTCTCTCAGAAATCAAGGATTTCACATGATGTGGTATTTGTGAAAAGCGACAGGATCTTGCAAGCTGGGAGAATGGCCTTCATGGGGGCCTGTATTTAATTTTCCATAAGAAAAAGGAGGGTTTGCTAAAAGGTATCATACTAGTGCTGTGAGTTGCTTATCAAAGTGTGTGGGGAAGTCTAAGGAATTGGGCTCAACACAGGGAAGAGTGGTAGAAAGTAAATTCCAGAACCACTGTACATTCAAAGTTAGGATCCAATTTTAAGGCAAAAGGAAGGCATTTGATTGAAGTACATTCCATAATGAAGAAAAGTCAAATAAATGCTACAGAGCAACGTCAACAACCATCAGTACAAAAGCAAGGAATATCTACGAAAATTGAAAATGTTTTCTAAGTGTAAAAATACATATTTTATGTGAATAGTTTAATTACATATTTAAAAAATCAGAAGAAGCAATTAATTTTGAAAAACTAGAAAGAAAAATTAGTCATGCTTTCAAAAGAAAAATGGCAGTGGATTTTTTTAAAATTCAAAGTGGGAGGACAAGTGAAATTATGGCTTTCTCCCATCTTTATCATCAAAATAAAGAAACATTTTATATCCCAGTAGCAAAGTACTAAGAAGTTTTATGTACATGAGAAACTTCTTGGAATTCTGTTTCAAAATGGTTTTCTATTTGGTGTTCATATACCTGATTGTCCCCTCTCTGTGTGTAACGATCTAGAGCAAGAATTCTTCAGGTGGAAAGAGACCCTGTGAAACCCCTGAATCCACTCTGGCCTCAGAGGATTTCTTGAGTCTCTTAATTTTAAAGAATAAGCACAAAGTCTTCTCAAAGTCAACTAAAGCTGTTGACATACATCCCGGAGCTGCATCTCAGTATGCACTGGTGATTCAGTCTCAGCCTGGGGCTCACCAACTCAAGCTCCAGGCATGGGGTTGAGCAATTATTGTTTTTGGGAAGCTTAAAGATAGCCGACTGCACCTTGCCTGCCATTCCTGGCCTCTGCTCCCACTGCCCTCTCATCACCTGTCCTCATTCTGAGCAGTTCTGCAGGTGTGACTGCAGACATCTCCAAGTCTCAGCCAGTCCCCTCTGTATTAAACTGGTTACCTCCTGTTCATCCTTCAAGAGAGCACCAGCGCATCTCATGAGGGAAGCCTTCCCTCCCAGATGTCCCCAGAGCACCTGAAACTGCCCCCACACCGAGCTCAGCACCCACACTGGGCACTATTCATTGCCTGTCTGTCACTTCTACGACAGGAGTTCTGCAGTGTGGTCTCCAGACCACCAGCATCAGCCTCACTTGCAAATTTGCTAAAAATGCAAATTCTGGGGGGCCCCACCTGGAACTATCAAATCAGGACAATCTGAACGTCTGTAAGTGGGGCCCAGCTCTGATCTGCACCAGACCCCCAGGTAACCAGGATGTCTGTGGAAGCCTGACAATCACAGGAGAACTCCTTAAGGGCAAGGCTAGGCTTTATGATATTTCTTTGCATCCCCAATGCTTAATACAGCCTTTGGTGCGAGCTGAGAACTCCATTTAAATAAAGAAACAAAATGCATTTTCAATGGAAATGAAAATGCATGTGGTAAAACACATAACAAGAGTTTGGTTTAGGGCTTGGTTTTGGTTTTTTGGTTTCGTTTGTTTTTTTCCTCCAAGTAAGTGTGGGAAGCAGCAATAAGCTTTCGGAGTCTGCAAGGCCATCAACTCCTTGGTCCAGAATTAGAATTCAGAAATTATCGCTCCATTTTCTGCTTTTTCAAGTAGTGCCAACATCCCAAATTCACATGGTTCTCCACTCCAGCCAGTATTCTTGCCTTTCTGGGGACGGAGTGGCAATAGGACCCTTAGAGAAACAGGTCATTTCCAAGTGCCCTGGGAGTCCTTGCATTCCTACAGCACTGGTACATTTCTACTCTCTGTGAAGTTCATAATTTCCAACCACTTGACCAAGAACCACCCACTGCCAAGTGAGAGCGAGGTCAATTAATATTTGCAGTACAGGACTTCTAGATTGCTACCAAGGTTAAGGTGCACTCATAAAACAGTATAAAGGGGCTCCTGTAACAAAGTGAAAACAAAACAAAAACTAAAATGAAGGCTGCGGTTACCATACACAAGCATTTTGCAGATGGAAGACCACAGAGGCATTTTAAAATATTGCTTATTAAACGTTTAGCAAGAGAAACTACTGTAAGTTACAATTCTAAAACGTTAATTTCCTTTTAAAATCATGTTAATCAGTTTGAATCCTGGAGTAATGAGAGTCATCCACAAAAAACATTTTGTGACTGTTAAGAAGGGCCAGAAAAACAGAGACTCACTTTAAAAGCTAATTTTATCAGATACAAGAAACCAAGATGGCACACCATATTTCTTCTAAAATTTCTCTTCATCACTATAAGCAATCAGAAAACCACACTATTCCCAAACCCTGCAGAACTCATACCTCCAGGGCCGTGGGGGCAAACCTTTCTCGCTATTGTAAAATTAAGAGCAGTCACCACTGGTCATATCCAACCATCCCTGCCAGAATTGAAAACAGGATAGTTCCAACCACTACCCCACCACTTTATATTTCATGGTAATCATAAACACAAAATTCTTTCCACCAAAAATGTTAGAAGTGAGAATCTCAAATTCAAAAAAATCTTTTAAAAACTGAATTTAGGTTTTTAAAACCTAAAGAAAACCTATGAGAACAGAAGACCAGGGGAAATGTTTCTTGAATTAGGTTTAGAAAGTAGAAAATGCTTTGAGCTTTCAGAACTATCCATCAGGGGCAATGAACTTCACAATGAACTGACACAATGAGCACCTTGTAGAAAGTGCAAGGAACAGAGTAAACATGCATCAGTCCTAAGTAAAACCTTGTGGGGAAGCTCCTCAATGTAAAATTATACTCAAAGGAGACGACCTATATTTTAACACAAACTTTATACTGTAATCAAGACTAGCAATTAATTACAGGTTTCCAAACCAATACTTTCTGGTATATCTTTAAAATTAGTTTTTACCTCTTTCCACATAATGGTTTGCCACATACCATTTCTTAACACTGAAAAAGAAAAAAAGAAAGTACCCATTAAACCTGGTGATGATCAAAATAAAATCAACTTTCCAAAATCCACAAGGCTCCTTTTAAAATCCCACTTATTAATTCCAACACACCATATCCTTAGACATACAGGTATAATATCACCACTTCCCAAAATACAGCCCCAAACTATGTACCTATGTACCACATATACATTAATACATCCATAGAAATACAGGTGTATGTATATAAGTTAAATCTATTCAGATTTAGCCCGGAAGGAAAAAAATAATCACCTTGCTATTACAAGATTTACAAAAACCAAAAAATTAATAAAACACCCACAACACAGAGCTAATATTCTAGAAGTCAATAAAAAGTAGACAGAGGTAGGGAGCAATTATAAGCCAAGGAGATGAATGCTTGGACTTTTTATAGACATAAAATATGTCCAGCTCCTGAAAACTACAACCTTTTTCTAAAATTCTAAACTACACAAATCCCATTCAAACCTTAATTATTAGGACTCATATTTTGTTGCATTTTTTTTTTCATGTTGCTATTTCTTTCAAGAATGTATGGGTCATTTTTCCCAATTTATCCAAATATCAACTACTTATTTAAAATTCCTTAATTACAGGTCTTATTCTTAGGCATTTAGTGGAAAAAGGGGTCAGCCTGGTATCTTACCTATCGTTTTCTTTTTGTTAACTGCATTGTCGGCCTTATGTCGCTTCTGTTACAGAAAGAAAAAAAGTTCTTAGATTCAAAAGTTCCAGATGAATAACTGAAACGCAAACAATAAGATCAGGAGAACAGGGGACAAGGAGACCAACTGCCAACAACACTGAGGTTGTAAACTCCGGGCCAGTGGCTGGTGACCAGGCAGCGCTCGCTGCAGTCATTGGACAAGCGCGGTCCATGGAGAAGTCGTCTAACCTAGTTTCAATGATCGTGTTTTGGTTCTAACAACAAACAAGCCCCTTGAAGTATGAAACATCTCCTTCCTCTTTCATTTTTGATCATAATGAAAGAATTATTCAGGATGATAAACCCAACAACAACAACTGAATTCATTTTCTCAATAAAGAACTTCTGGGGCAAAGTACCATTGTTTTGATTTATGTTAATTACATTTATTCATTTACCTATTCTCAGAAAAAAGTGCATAGGATGGAGTGCTAGAGGCTGCAAGTGGGAGCAGGTGGGAGAAGAGAGGGAAGGGGGAAGGAGAGAAAGCACAGAGAGAGCTAGAAAGAGCTAGAAAGAGAGAAAAAAAGAGAGTATGAATATGGTTGAGCCAATGGACTTGGAGATATACTGAAATGAGCATAGGAAGGGAAGAGATTCTTATAAAATGACCTCAAGGCACAGCCAGCACAGTGATACTGTGCTAGGCAGCAATGGAATCCTTCATTTGCCACTCAAATTAGCAAGTTCTAAAGGAGGATGTAGGGAGCATCCATGATAACAGCTCAAAGGGGCTCCAGAGAATTCATAGTAGAAAACACAGTTTGAACTACTTCTGTGTCATTATATAGATAGTAAGGACACTGTATGTACTCGTTCCCTCCCAAAACATACCATCATGAACCTTGAAGGGCTAGCTAAGCTACAAACCAGTATCCTGTCTTAAACAAAAAAAGCCCAGGGCCGGCCGAGGGGCGCAGTGGTTAAGCGCTGGCTTGGGACGCCAGCGGCCCCGTTTCGGGTCCCCCATATGAGGGCCAGTGACACTGCCCTCAACAAACAAACAAACAAACAAAAAAGCCCAAAGCAACAAATGAGTTATAAGTTATATTCAACACAACGGTTTTCATTATCCAAAAGCAAAAACTTACAAAATCTTCTACAATCTCTTTGATGCCTGCAATTGTTAAAATAATGATCAATGGCACCAGGGTGGTATATCTTCCTGTTGGAGATACATCTGGAATTTGCTGAAAGATAAGAGACCAAAAGAGGGACGTTGACAAAAATTAAAATACTCTCAACGGAAAAGAAGAAATTATGACACTCACCACTCACTCTTGTGCGGTTCTGTTCCATTTCTGTTACACCAAAATGATTACCTTATTTCTTAAAACTAGTTAAGTGTGTTACATGTTTTTAAAATTTTACTGTTATGTGTAGAATAGAAAAAGGGTTAAAAGTATGAACCTCTCACCATTTTTCCCTGCCTCTTTTATAGTAACTGCAATTTTCTTTAAGGCATACCATACCTAAAGGAATCTGCCTTCATACAAAGGTCGTGTTTGTTCATGCAAACAATGACTAGAGGAAAAAAGCAAATTATATTCGCATATTAAGACACTTTTTCAGTTCAAGGACCTTTCAGCAAAACCTCATTTTGCATGTAATTACAGTTAATTACAGTTATGAATTTTAAATAACTTTTGAAGAAATATTACCTGTAATAAGGCAATGAAGAGGAAGAAGGCATTAGCAGCTCTTCTAATCTGCTCATACAAGAATCGAGGTAGAAATGTCAACACGCTGTACTTGGCCGTACTGTAAGTACAAAGGAAAACCCTACTGTCAGTTATAGGCATCAATTCTAAAAACAAAAAGAAGAAAACACAAAGTTTCAAAAATGTTACAAGTGATTTTAAAAACAAACTATATTTCAAAATGCAGGACAAGTAAATTGCTGTGTTGGCCCTCTCGTTACAAAGCTTATTTTTAGCCTGCTTATGGGTAGCCTTCTTCTGCCTAAGGTATTAAATAAAAACATGACAAATTACATGAAAACCAGTTATAAAACAGTTCAAACTTAAAGACTATGACACTTAAAGGAATATCACTGAATTAGCTAGAAAATCTGCTTACATGGAGACCCTACTCACTTATGTAGCCCAATGGGGTAATAACATATCACCATAAAATTCTGCCAGACAGAATAAAGTAGCTGACATTAAGTTCATTAAAAAGAAGGGGGAAAATATCAAGCTCATAGTACCAAGTTTTTTTAACTTAGAGGGCAAAGTCAAATGGAACATCATGCATTCCTTTATGGCAGCACTGGCCATTGAAATAAAGCAACCAATATTAATTAGTAAAGGAAAAATGAAAATTCATACACTCTTTACAATAAGACTTTAGAAAGCATCTTGTAAGATAGTTGGACTTTTAACATTTGAACCCAAGATTCCATCTGTATAAAACAGACACACAAATACAGGTGGCATATTAACCTATCTATGTGTGAACATTTCCCCCTTGAGTAAAACTCTGAGTATGCTAAAGGGGACGCAATGTGTCTGAAGGCCATGCAGGTAAAGGTTTAGGGAGGAAAAAGAAAAAGATCCTGTGTATGTCAGGAAACCAAAGACAGAGGGGTGGAGTGTGGGAGGGAAAGCATACTAACTTTTAATCTAGAAAAATGAGTCTAAAATATTTTTATACTGAAATAGAATCAGCATAATCAGTAATTTAGAGAAAATGACATCCATCCAGGAGATGGCTACTGTACAACATTAAAATAATTACCTTAATATACAACTTTATGTGTCCTCTTACAGAATTAAACAGATAAAAGTACAAACAGCCAAAGGCAGCACCCATCAAAATCATTCCACCAGAAGAGTTTATTAAGGGCAGTGCTTCTCAAACTTAAAGATGCATATGAATCTCCTAGGGATCTTGTTCAAATGTACTGCATTAGGGTTCTCCAGAGAAACCAACAGGAGTGTATATATACACAGATAGAGAGAGAGATTTATTTTAAGGAATTGGCTCACAAGCCTTGGCAAGTCCAAAATCTTCAGGGTGGACCAGCAGGCTGGAGACCCAAGGGAAGATCTGATCTTGTCATTCACGTCAGAAGGCCACCTGCTGGCAGAATTCCTTCTCGTCCAGGGAGGTCAGACTTTGTTCTAATCAGGCCTTCAGCTGGCCTACCCACACAGTGGAGGGCAGAGTGCTTTCCTCAAAGTCCACCAATTTCCAGGTTCATCTCATCCAAAAACACCTTCACAGAAATATCTAGAACAACAATTTGACCACATATCTGGATACCACAGCCCAGCCAAGTTGACCTAAAATTAACCACTGTATGCATATTCTGATTGAGTAGGTTTGGAGAGTTTGCATTTCTAGGGAGTTCTCATGTGAGAACCACACTTTGTCCAAGGACAACCACCCTTTGTTCAAATCTCTTGTTTGAGGTCCACCCAGCTAAACACTATGAGACAGAAAAGGCTGGGAGACGTTTACCATTCACTGTTCCAGGTGAAATGAATGAATGAAGGTGCTTCCCAGAAGAAGAATTTGTTCCCCAAGGTGAATTAGTCACCCCCAAAAGATTCCCCACTCACACTCAATGTGTCATCGTCCCCTGCCAGGGTGGCTGTTCACAGCAAGAACAGGCAGAGGTTACAAGTGAATCCAGGTATTTATCAAGTCTTAGAGGCTGGGGAACAGGGAGACATGACCAAGAGAAAACAAATGTTTCCTACGGTTTGCTCAGTTTCCCTCTAAATATCTAAACTGCTAGACTAGTGTTTCCTGATATTGAGTGATATGAAGCATGACTAGGGGCTGGTCAAAAATCCATCCATCCTTTAACAGATATTTACTGAGCCCTATCTGTGTCCTAGGTACCATGCTAGGCACAGAAGGGAAGCAACTGGTGCAAAATGCATACCCTGCAGGGGATTACATTCTACAGGAGAAATAAGATTTAAAAAACTACATAGCAAGATAGATGGTAATGAATACTGTGGAGGAAAATGGATCAGGAAAGGAGGGTACAAAGGGAAAAACTGGTGGGGACCAGGGGAAGCGATGTTATTTTCAATGGAGTGATCAGGGAATGTTTCACTGAGAAGATACTGTATGAGCTAAGCCCTAAAGGCAGTGAAGAAGCCTGAACGTGCCCCATGGATACACAGGCAAGAGCAAGTGCAGAAACTCTGAGGACAAGAGGTCCTATTGTTCTTCCTGTTGGAGGAGCAATGAGGGGGACCAGTGTGAGTGGAGCCAGTGTGAGCACAGGGGAACCAGTGTGGGTGGGGGCAGTGTGAGCAGATGAACCAGTGTGGGTGGGGGCAGTAGGGCAGTGTGGGCGGGGCCACATGGAGAAGTATGGAGAGAGACCACAAGGACCAACTTGAGCCTTGGAGCTTAGGTTCACACACCGGACTTTTTGTCTTCAGGAGATGGGATGCCTCCAGAAAATTCCCAGGAGAAAACAAGATCTGACAGCAACAGCAATGTGCAAACGTGTTCCCTGAAGAACCTGTCTCAGGATGGGTAGAACTTGGCTATGTGCATGGTGGACCCACTCCTCTTGGTAACTCTTAAGATCTGGCAAGTGTGGCAAACAACCCTTAGACAATAGGCCCTGACAAAAATGTGTGCCTGAGGCTACCTGCCTGTCACAAATCACAAAGTACTCCAAAGTCTGATCTCCACAATGCAGCACAAAGCAAGAATGCAGAGATGATGGAACCCAGAGATGATGTCTGAGTAAGATTTTCCATCTGTGAGAAAAATCGAAGTTGACAACTGGTTTCCAAAGGCAAATCTAAAATGCAAGAGCCACTAAAAGTGTGGCTTCTCCTTAAACCAAGCCACCAGAAACCCAGAAACTAAACCAGCTTCACACTCATCTTCAAAATGTGGGCAGTAAATCCTCACTGAGATGGACAGACAGCCCAAAGCAGCCATCATTGTTTTTATTCTCCTGCATCACATGGACAAACACATTTCTTGTGTGCGCCCCATGAACGGTCAGTGTTCAGTACTGACTGCGAGTGGAGGGCCTTTTTAAACCTCTCTACAAGAGATTGACTGTGTGAACTGAGCCAGTGCTCTATGATCATGTTCTGGAAACCTTCCATTCTACCCAGGTCCCCGTCAGATGCCATGCACCCTTCTCCTCACAAAAAGTGACTCAGCAAGGAGTTCTAGATTAATTGAAGGTAAAAGAAAAGGAGACAATACAATGTTCTAAGAAGGTTGTTCAAGTCTTCATAAGCAGTTTAATTCATTTATCCCTAAAGAGTGCACTAAAATAACTCGGAAAAAAGAAGAGAAGCGAGTAAGATCACTAAATGCAAAGGCCTTCCCCAGCGGGCCCTCTGCCACTCCCATTGATGATGACATCCCACTGACATCACTGCACCCCTGAGAGTCGCCCAAGAGGACATGCTAATGGACCACAAAGCCGATGGCCCTCCCCATCTTACCTGGACTCCTGATGCTTTGCCAGGCATCCCTCCCAAATTATATTCTGGAAAACCCCTCAAATACAAAATTTCCTACTAACAAACAGGACCTGTCCATATTAAAAGATGACCACCTCGCTAGAAATGTTCACTTCATTTTACTAAATTCCTGAAAATGTCACCAGTTGCAAATAAAAATTTAATAAGCTCACACTGACATTTTTATTTTTCAACACTTTTCTTATTTCTTAGCCTACATTTGGGAAAAAGTGCCTTATCCCAAAACTAGTAATGAGACCCAGTCTGGGTACTATGAGTGCTGGATTTTTTATAAAACCTTCATATGGCTCATACAGGCTTTTAAACCATTTTTTTAATAATATACATTCAATGAGAAAAATGGGTTGGATTTTAATCTATCAGCTTATAAATACACATTTAAACATAAATTCATAAATGAGACTCCCCATAATTCCTATTAAATAGCATGTTACATTTCTAAATCATTGTTGTTTTTTTTAATTCAATGAGCTGTGGACATGAAACAGTTTATTTCACATAGAAACGCAGGCTGAGAAGAAGATAACATTTGGAGCACAGAGCATGCTGCCAGGCAAATCTTTCATTGTGCATAACTCTTCAATAAGCAGTTCCAAAGACAAGACATTGGGGGCTGGCCGAGTGGTGTGGTGGTTAAGCGCTGGCTTGGGAAGCCAGTGGCCCCAGTTCAGGTCCCACATATGAGGGCCAGAGACAGTGCCCTCAAAAAAAAAACACAAAAACTCAAAGACAAGACATTGGGTGTTTATGGCTAATATCTTTACACGTGGAACCACTGAAAAGTAGGTTATTTTCAATTGCTTTACAAGAAAACTTGCAAACTTTGTGACAGAATGAACTGAAAATGAGTTGCAAAACTCTTAATTTTGCACTGCAAAGCTCAAAGGATCATTTTCAATAAGATTCTTTACCATCAATAGAAAGAAACAACAAATACAGTAATACCTTGGTTTGCAAGCATAATTTGTTCCAGAAACAAACTACTTGTATTGCAAGACATCGCTCATTTACCGTGTTAAAATGTATTAGAAATGTTTGCTTATCTTGCGGAACACTCGCAAACCAAGTTACTCGCAATCCAAGGTTTTACTGTGTTATGAAAATATCTGGAGTAAAGGCAAACAACTACAGAAGAAGTGACTCAGGCCCCATTCTACAAGTACCCAAAAAGAAAAGCAAAACAGATTAAAGTCTATTGCATTTAATTACAATACTGCTGGCCCTTCACTCAGGATTCAATATGCTCTTTCCAAACCCAGGAAATGAACCCTATCAAAGGGGAAGGTTTAAGTCTGTCCTAGGTGTGTGTGTGTGACATGTTACAAGTCACACAAGGACTCTGAAGTCAAGTATCAACATGGAAGTGCATGAAGTATCCTGCTCGTACTCTCCAAGTCTCTGGTCTCCCACGGGGGCAGTGGTATCACTGGCAGCAAAGCAAGGTTATCATAACTAGTCCAAAAGGTCACTTCCCAAGCGAGATCTATATAGGATGCTAAGCTAAAGCACACAAATTGGGAAACTAGCAGGAGGTGAAATGAAGAGTACACAGAGTTCATGAGTGTAGAAACCACAAAAATTTCATTTGCGTCTGAATATAAAGCAAGGCTGTCAGTTTTTTGTGCTGCAGAGTCGAAGGAGTTTTCAGATGTCAAAAGCCCATGGCAAGCTGTATTACTTTATTTTTGTGAATTTCTCACATCATTGCCACCCTTCATATTCAAATGTTTTCTAATCAAGATTTTTCTGTTAGGTTTTTGTGCACTTTCCAGTATGCATGATGAACTAACTATCGAGCTCAAATTTTCATGAAGTGAACACACTCATGTAGTTATCGACTTGAAATGTAATACGGAGACATAAGGGATACAGTCTTTATGGCAGGGATTCTAACAGCAATAAAGTCCCCGTCTAAAGGGAACCTAGCTTCTGATTCCCATTGTAAAATGGACACACCCATTCATCACCTCTGCCCACCCAGGCACCACTTAAGAAGTAGAAAGAAATGTAAAAATATACAGCCACATTTTTTTAAAACTAGGGGTACAATCATTAGCCAAGGAGTTTATTTTTCCCCTAAAATAGATGACTTTCTGCTTTTGGCAAGCAAGTTGCCTCCATGCCTCTAAGATGCCTCTGAGTGTGAACTGTAGCATGAGAGGAGCCTACGGAGGGAGCTATAGTCTGAGGAAGGGCCCTGGGCCACGTGCAAGGCAGGGAGAGTGGGCCCTACTTTATAACTGCTTCCTGGGAAGATAGGTCAGTCCATTTTTAAGAGAGTAATTCAGTTCTAATAAAAAGATCACTGTACTATTCAGGGTTTTCCCGAGAAACAGAACCAATAGCATATGTACGTAGAGATTTAGTATAAATGGGCTCACACAATTATATGGTCTGACAAGTCCCAAGATCTACAGTCAGCAAGATGGAGACCCAGGAAAGCAATGGTGTAGTTGAGTCCAAAGGCAGGAAAAAGACGATGTCCCAGCTCTAAGACCACCAGGCAGGAGGGGTTCCCTCTAACTCAGCCTTTTTATTCAGCCAATTGGATGAGGCCCACCCACACTAGAAAGGACCATCTCCTTTACCCAGTATACAATTCAAATGTTAATCTCATCCAAAACTCCCTCACAAAAACACCCATATTAATGCTTGACCCAAATATTTAGGCAGCCCAATCAAGTTGACACCTAAAATTAACCATCACCATCACTTATTAGGCAGAACCTCAGTGTGTCAGAGGGGCCTGTGGACAGAAGGAGGGAGACTTCAGCCTGTAAAGCCGAGGAGGCTCATAAGGTAGACACACCAATGATGGAACAGGGACTGAAGCAAAGGTAGAAAGAAAAGGGAAACATTGAAAGTCTTCACACAGAGAAGCTGACCAGGAGATCAGGATTAAGAGTGTGGAGAAACTTCATGAGATAAACTATAGAGGACTAAAAGCAAAAGGCTTCTAAAAAGTAGCATTGTTTCTTTCTCACAAGCCCCCTTCTCCTTGCTGCACAGAAACCTTACACAGCCAGATTGCTACACCCATGGCCAGAGATCGAAAGATTATTCCCTGGACAACCATTGAAAACTCACAGAAAGACAGAAAAAAAAAAACCCAAATCCTCCACATACTCATGTCTGAAAGTCGTTCACCAAAAATAAAGCTTGCTATCTGACCCATACTCAGAGCACCCCATCATTCTTCTATGCTCTCTCTCTCTCTGGAAAATTACCAGATATGTGTGGAAAGTTCCCACTATGAAAAACAGATTCACAAATGAAGACAGAAAAAAGGAAAACTTGAGGAAACAGTGCAGCAAACTTTAAAAGAATACTTTTAAAAATGCTAACATCTTCAGAGTTATAAGATGATAATACATTCATATAAAACAAGAATAAAATGCTGTTTTTAAAAAGTAACAGAATAAAAGAGCTACCGGGAATTAGAAGTATGATAGCCTAACATGAAGTAATCATAGGAGTGAAAAATAAGAGTAAACTCCCAAAAAGCAGAACACAAAAACAAGATTAAAATGTAAAAGAAAAGAGTACAAATATGACAGTCAATATACAACCATTTAAAGTTTTACAAAAACCAGAGAAAGAGAACACTTTAAAAAATATATAAGAAAATTTCCCAACACTCTTAAGACATAAAGTTTCTCGTTGCAAGGTTTTACCAAGTACCAAAAACAAGACAACTATACCAAAATTTTGAAATTACAGAACATATAATTTTTGAAAACCCACAAGTTCATAAAAACAGCTTATTCATAAGGGAAAAATCAATATGACATTGAACTTCTTAAGAGCAACACTTCAAATTTCTATACCTAGCCAAACTATCAGACCTTTAAATTTACTTTTCATGTAAGCTTTCTACTTATTGCAAGATGTGCTTCAATAATACTAGAGATTAATCAGTAAAGAAAACACACATACACACATTTAAATTAAAAAAAAAGAAAAAAACAAGGAATCCAACTCAAGAAGGCAGCAAGAAAGTTCTGGGATAACCACTTGACAATATATCTTCAAAATAATCAGTCTACCTGGGAAGGAAATCTTCAGGGGAGAAAATAGTAGAACTGAGAGATTATTCTAAGAGATTAGTTTTGTAATATAAAGAGAGATACTTTGTAATATAAATATATAGTAATCTGATGGAAAAAATAAGGATTGATATGTAAAAAATTTTTCCTGTAGAAAATGAGACAGGAAAAGCACATTACACTAGAAAAGAGACAAATGTAACATACTATTTCCCTACTTGGCCCTAAGGTAAATAAGTTAAATCTTCATCTATAAGAGAATTCAGAGAGATCATTTCTAAGCCTAATTTAGAAATATGGTGGAAAACACCAAAATAACTAAAAACAGAAAGAGTTCAAAGTGGTGGCCTGTGGTGGAACAGAACCAGAATGGGAGAAATGAAACTGATTTTATTTTCATAAGCTTCCATACTATTTAAACTTTTAACTACCTATGTGTATTATTGTAATAATTTAATATTTTAAATAAAAATTAACTTGCATATACAGATATAATTGCCAAGAGACTGTCAGATCTTTTATTTTTAGCTAATTTCAGGAATGGTCATACATAAGGAGCTGTTTATTAGAACATGAAATTAGGCTAAAGACCTATTTATTCTTTTGCTACTTCCGACCACAAGATTTAGTAACCGCTCATATCCAATATTAATGCCTGTAGTCACTTCTTCTGCCGGCAACATCTGGGCCCTACGCCATGGATAAAGAAGGGGAATTCTAATCTGCCCTATATGAGTCTACCAAGAAATAAACATTAGTATAACTGTCGGCGCACAAAACCTTCATACAGTCATTCCTTTGAGAATAGCAGTCTGGCTTTCAGCGCAGGAATCTCTACCCTGTAATTCAGCCCACAGGAAAAATGAAAGTCAAGTTCTTCCCTTTTAAATGGGAATCACTTTATCCTGAAGAGTATTTGCTCTTAAATTCTCTTGTTTCCTTTAACCCTCTGCCAAATTCCTAGAACACCTTTTCTTCTTTTTATCAAACCACATCCTTTCTCTTCTTCCCAGCCAACAGCCCAAGGGGTCTTCTTCTCTAGCAAGCTTTTCCCTATTCATAACCCATCCACCCATTCATCTCAACACTGTGTGCGTGTATGGGGGGGGGGCGGAGGGAGTGGGGGTGAGAGAGAGAGAGAGTTCCGTGGGAAGCGGGGAAGAACTTCCTCTCCTCTGACACTGGTGAGCTCTAAGTTGTCCACATCAAATATTTATTCTGTTAACCACCTCCACCTTGAAGGCGGAGAGCTCACCATACACCTCAGCCCAGTCCCACAGTGCCATCTGCTGGTCAGCCATCATAGCGGCGTTTTCCGCAACGTAAACTTGCCTGGTGCCGCAGGTCTGAGCCAGATGAAGATCAAGTCTCTCAATAATTTTCTACTACAAATACTCAGAGAAGCAATGTTTAAGAATGAACTTTAAAGCTTTTGACAATTGCATTTTAATAATTGGTCCTTGCATATTCACTCTTGATCATTTAATATTAAAACACAAATTACTGTAGCTCATTCCTAAGTAACCCTAAAATGTTTGCTCATCTTTTCATTTAATTTATTCATTATATACCAGTTAGATAAATGTTTTTAATATAAATACAGATTTTGTGGGGCCTGGCTATAATTTATATACAAGACGCATACAATTGGAGGATCTCACTTGAAGAAAAATACAAAATTACAAAAACAAAATAGAGCACAAAAGTGAATACTTATTTAGAATGGAGGGATCACAACATAATACAATTCATGAAAGCAGAAATATGGTACATTGCAACTTCCAGAAAACATAGTATTTGTACTATCTGGCATTCTAGAATATTTTCCCTCCATATTTTTATTCCATTTGCATAGATCACTTCTTACATAACAATTTTGTAATAGCTTTTATAGAAAAAATAAGGATAATTCGTTCTTTCCTCTAACTATGGTTGATAACTTATTTTTCATTGATCTTTTGGTAATGTTTCTTTCAGCTTTATAATTCATGAACAGTAATGTCATGTAAATTTATGATTATTGTCAAATTCACAGAAATTCCTATAAAATTTATTCTATAAAGGTATCAAATTCTGGAAGATTTCCCTGCAGACTTGCTTCTGGCCCCATGCACTTCAAACACTGTTTCTCCAATATGACTCACACAGTTCAAGTGTAATAAGTCACACTGATATTTTGATACTTCTAACTCTACACTCTCATAAAACACCACCAGCTGAGGTGGCAGTAGGAGCATTTCTGATACTTTATCATGTGCTGGGACAGCTAATAAGACAGTAATAATTTACCTATTCACAAAAGTGACTGCACACCACATAAATAGATCTCTAGATCCAAACACAATGTCACTTTCAGCTTTTCCTTATCCAGACCCTAACACGCCACTACACTGCCATCTGACAGGAAAGGAAGTCTCATAAGGGGGAAGTTTGACTGAAAAGAGACAGTGGTCTTACCCCATCAGGGTGCAAATCTGCTTCTTAAGTTATACAAAGGCATTGACCAGGTAAAAATATTGTAGGTTCCCACTGGGAGGGCTTGGGATGGGCAGATGTCCTGGATTTTAAACTCCATTAACTTCAAGTCAATCTGCCTCTGTAGATAAATGCATAATCTAATACAAATAAGGCTATTTGAATAACCTCTATGCCCTCTCACTATCTTCTCTAAGCTCATAGAATCTTATACAGACATGCAAAACACTTACTCACATATATACAGAGAGCTGTCCATGTTCCACAAAAAAAGGAGATACTATGCCTTTTCCTGAATTTTGCTCTTTCATGAACAGCACTGCAAAATCTCTGTAAGTCAATCGCTGTATAGCTCTAATTCATTTTTTTAATGGTTATATAATAGTCCATAATTTATTCAATCATTCTCCTATGATGAGCAATGGCTTTATTTTCAGACTTTTATACCAGAAAATATGCCACAGTGAATGTTCATGTGCATACATAATGCTGGTGAGTCTCTATCAAATTTTACTTCAAAAAGTGGTTCCATGGTAAGCATCTCTAAAGACTTTAGTTTTCCTAAGTTTCTACTGAATGTCCTCTTTCTGTTCCAAGATTATACATTTTTAATATTAACACATAGCAGATTAATTCCCAAAATCATTTTATTTATTTATTTATTCATTTTTACTTCTTTCATTGTGAAATAAACATTTTTTAAATTAGTTTCAGGTATACAACACAGTGCAATAGTTATACCTTTTACCTCTCAAAGTGACAACCCCCGTCCCCCAGTTCGCCACCCCACTCCCCCCCATATCATACATATCTATTACAATTCCTTTGACTCCCTTCCACAGTATACTCCACATTCTGTGACTATCTATATATTCAGTTACAGTTGGCATACAATATTATACAACATCAGCATCAGGTGTACAGTGCAGTGATCAAGCCTCTACTCCATCCATGAAGTGGTCTCCCTAACAAGACATGTGACCATCTGACACCCCACAAAATATTTACAACATTATTATATTCCCTGAACTGTCTTTCATATACCTGTGGCAATATTATAGTTACCTATTTATGCTGTCTAATCCCTTCCCCTTCTCCCTCATCCCCACCCCACTCCCAATTAGCAACAATCAGTTTTGCCTCTATATCTATGAGACTGTTTCTGTTTACTTTGCTTGTTCATTCAGTTTTTCAATTTCCACATATAAGTGAGATCATATGGTATTTGTCTTTCTCTGACTGACTTATTTCACTTAACATAATAGTCTCTAGGTCCATCCATAGCGTTGCAAATGGTACAATTTCATTCTTCTTTATAGTGGAGTAATACTCCATTGTGTAAATGTACCACAGTTTCTTAATCCAGTCGTCTACTGATGGGCATTTCAGTTGGCTATTGTAAATAGCGCTGCAATAAACATAGGGGTGAATATATTTTTTCAAATTAGCGTCTTGGATTCTTCTGGGTAGATACCCAAGAGTGGAATTCCTGGGTCATAGTGTAGTTCCACTTCCAGTTTTTTGAGATAGCTCCATATTGATTTCCATAATGGTTGCACCAATCTGCAGTCCCACCAACAGTGCACCAGGGTTCCCTTTTCTCCACAACCTGGCCAGCATTTGTTGTTTGTTGATTTATTGATGATACCCATTCTGACTGGAGTCAGGTGGTATCTCATTGTGGTTGTTATTTGCATTTCCCTAATGACCAGTGAGGTTGAACTTTTTTTCATATGCCTGTTGGCCATCTATCTGTATGTCCTCTTTAGAGAAATGCCTCTTCATATCCTCTGACCATTTTTTAATTGGGTTGTTTGTTTTTTTGGAGTTGAGTTGCATGAGTGTTTTATAAATTTTGGATATTAACCCCTTATCAGATATATCATTGGCAAATATCTTCTCTCATTCAGTAGCCTGCCTTTTTGTTTTATTGATGATTTCCTTTGCTATGAAAGAACTTTTAAGTTTGATGTAATCCCATATGTTCATTTTTTCTTTTATATCCCTTGCCCGAGGGCATATATCAGTAAAAATATTACTCAGGGTAATGTCTGCAAACTTACTCCCTCTATTTTCTTCTAGGAGATTTATGGTTTCAGGCCTTACATTTAAGTCTTTAATCCATTTTGAGTTTTTTCTCATATATGGTGTAAGTAGGTGGCCCATTTTCAATTTTTTGCTTGTGTCACTCCAATTTTTCCAGCACTATTTATTAAATAGACTATCTTTACTCCAGTGTAAATTCTTGCTTCCATTGTCATAGATTAAATGACTGTACATGGATGGGTTTATTCCTGGGCTCTCTATTCTGTTCCATTGGTCTATGTGTCTGTTTTTATGCCACTACCATACTGTTTTGATTACTGTAGCCTTGTAGTATGTTTTGATGTCAGGTAGCATGATGCCTCCCACTTTGTTCTTATTTCTCAAGATTGCCGTGGCTATTCGGGGTCTTTTGTGGTTCCATATAAATTTTAGGATTCTATGTTCTATTTCTGAGAAAAATGTCCTTGGTAGTTTGATAGGAATTGCATTGAATCTATATATTGCCTTAGTATTGACATTTTAACTGTATTAATTCTTCCTATCCATGAAAATGGTATGTATTTCCATTTATTTGTATCTTCTTTGATTTCTCTCCTCAGTGTCTCATAATTTTCTGAGTACAGGTCTTTTACTTCTTTAGTTAAATTGATTCCTAGATATTTTATTGTTTTTGAAGCAATTGTAAAAGGAATTGATTTCCTGATTTCTTCTTCTAATAGTTTCTTATTGGTGTATACAAATGCAACTGATTTCTGAATATTAATTTTGTATCCTGCTACCTTACTAAATTCGTTTATCAGTTCTAGCAGTTATTTTTTGGAGTCTTTGGGATTCTCTCTATATAGTATCATGTCATCTGCATATAATGACAATTTTACTTCCTCTTTTCCAATTTGGATGCCATTTATTTCATTTTCTTGTCTTATTGCTGTGGCTAGAACTTCCAGAACTATGTTAAATAGAAGTGATGAAAGTGGGCAGCCTTGTCTTGTTCCTGATCTTAAGGGGAAAGCTTTCAGCCTTTTCCCATTGAGTACGATGTTTGCTGTGGGCTTATCATATATGGCCTTTATTATGTTGAGATATGATCTCCCTATTCCCACTTTGCTAAGAGTTTTTGTCATAAATGGCTGCTGAATTTTGTCAAATGCTTTTCTGCATCTATTGATATGATCATATGATTTTTATTTTTCATTTTGTTAATGTGATGTATTACATTAATTGAGTTGCAGATATTGAACCAAACTTGCATACCAGGAATGAATCCCACTCAATCGTGGTGTATGATCTTTTTAATGTGATGCTGAATTCGGTTTGCTAGTATTTTGTTGAGAATTTTTGCATCTATGTTCATTAGGGATATCGGCCTGTAGTTTTCCTTTTTTGTAATATCTTTGTCTGACTTTGGAGTCAGGATGATAGTGGCTTCATAGAAAGAGTTTGGAAGCTTTCCCTCCTCCTGTATTTTTTGGAATAGTTTGAGGAGAATAGGTATTAATCCTTCTTTGAATGTTTTGTAAAATTCACCTCTGAAGCCATCTGGTCCAGAACTTTTGTTTGTTGAAATATTGTTGATTACTGATTCAATTTCTTTGGCAGTAATCAGTCTGTTCAGAGTTTCTGTTTCTTTTTGGTTCAGACTTTGTAGATTGTATGTTTCTAGAAATTTATCCATTTCTTCCAGATTGTCGAATTTGTTAGCATATAGTTGCTCATAGTATTTTTGTAAAATTTTCTGTATTTCTGTGGTATCTGTTGTCACTTCTGATTGTATTAATTTGGGTCCTCTCTTTCTCTTTTTCTTGTTGAGTCTGGCTAAGGGTTTGTCGATTTTGTTTATCTTTTCAAAAAACCAACTCTTGGTTTCATTGATCTTTTGTATTGTTTATTTGTTCTCTATTTCATTTATTTCTGCTCTGGTCTTTATTATTTCCTTCCTTATACTCGCTTTAGGCTTGTTTTGCTGTTCTTTTTCAAGTACCATTGGGGTAAATATAGTCTGTTGATTTGAGATTTTTCTTCCTTCTTTAGGTAGGCCTGCACTGCTATGAACTTCCCTCTTAGAACTGCTTCCACTGCCTCCCAGAAATTTTGGGTGGTGGTGTTTTCATTTTCATTTGCCTCAAGGTATCTTTTGATTTCCTCCTTGATCTCATTTTTGACCCACTCACTATTTAGTAGCATGTTATTTAGCTTCCATGTATTTGTAAGCTTTCCAGATTTCTTCTTATAATTAATTTCTAGTTGCATAACATTGTGGTCAGAGAAGACACTTGATATGATTTCAATCTTCTTAAATTTGTTGAGACTTGTTTTGTGGCCTAACATGTGGTCTATCTTGGAAAATGTTCCATATGCACATGAGAAGAATGTATATTCTGTAGCTTTGGGGTGAAATGCTCTAGAAATATCAATTAAATCCAGCTGGTCTAATGTGTCATTTAAGGCCACTATGTCCGTATTGATTTTCTGTCTGGAGGATCTGTCCATTGGTGACAATGGGGTGTTGAAGTCCTCTATTGTGATAGTGTTACTGTTGATCTCTGTCTTTATGTCTGTCAAAATCTGTTTTATATATTTAGGAGCTCCTAGATTGTGTGCATAGATGTTTACTAGGGTTATGTCCTATTGTTGAATCGATCCCTTTATTATTATGTAGTGCCCTTCTTTGTCTTTTATTGTAGTCTTCATTTTAAAGTCTATTTTGTCTGAAATAAGTATTGCTATTCCAGCTTTTTTCTCATTTCCATTTGCATGAAATATCTTATTCCATCCCTTTACTTTCAGTCTGTGTGTGTCTTTTGATCTGAGATGAGTCTCTTGTAGACAGCATAAGCATGGGTCCTGTATTCTTATCCACTCAGCCACTCTGTGTCTTTTGATTGGAGCATTTAGCCCATTCACATTTAAAGTGATTACTGATAGGTGCACATTTACTGCCATTTTGTTATTTGTATTTCTTGTGTTTCTGGGTTAGCTTGTTTTCCCCTTTCTTTTGTTTAAAAAAGCCCTTTTAACATTTCCTGCAATGCTGGCTTGGTGGTAATGCACTCCTTAAGCTTATCCTTTTCTGAGAAACTCTTTATATCTTCTTCAATTTTAAGTGATAGCAGTGCTGGGTAGAGCAATCTTGGTTGTAGACCTTTATTTTGTGTCACTTTGAATATCTCCTGCCACTCCCTTCTGGCCTGCAGAGTTTCTGTAGAAAAGCCAGCTGTTAGTCTTATAGGAGTTCCTTTGTATATAACCTACTGTCTTTCTCTTGCTGGTTTTAGGATTCTGTCTTTGTCTTTAAGCTCTGTCATTTTAACTATGATGTGTCTTAGTGTGGGCCTGTTTGGATTCAGCCTGTTTGGAACTCTCTGCACTTCCTGGGCTTGTATGTCGATTTCCTTCACCAGGGTAGGGAAGTTTTCAGTCATTATTTCTTTAAATACATTCTCAATCTCTTTCTTCTTCTCTTCTCCTTCTGGTATTCCTATGATCTGAAATTGTTGTGTTTCATGTTGTCCAGAGGTCTCTTAAAATATTTTCATTCTTTTTTATTCTTTTCTCTTTTTGTTGTTCCAACTGGGTGATTTCTGCTATTTGTCTTCTAATTCGCTGATCCGCTCCTCTGCTTCATCTGTTCTACTGGTGATTCCTTTGAGTGTGTTCTTCATTTCAGTTATTGTATTCTTTAGTTCTAACTGGCTGTATTTTATGATTTCCCTATCTTTCTTTATGCCTTCGCTAAGTTCCTTAAACATTCTTATCATTAGTGTTCTAAACTCTGTCTCTGAAATTTTGAATACCTCTGTTTCATTTAGTTCCATTTCTAGAGTTTTCTTCTGATCTTTTACTTGGGACATGTTTCTTTGTTTCTTCATTCTGGCTGTCATTCTGTGAATGCTTCGATGTATTAGATAGATCACCTCTGCCAGCAGATGGCCATGAGCGCCCAGCTGCAGCAGTTTCCAGGAGTCAGCAGTGCCCCAGCCAGTGATTACAAGGCTCCCCAAAACTTGGGGTGGGGGATAAAAAATTAATTCTTTTGCTCCACCATGTACGTGTGTTATCGGAGAGTGTGTCATTCAGTCATCACAGGAAGGCATTCCAGGCTATTGGAACAACTCCCCATGAACAAAGACAAGTAGGCCAAGAATTTATTAAAAGAAAGACAATATATTCCCAAAATTCAGGAGTGGATAAGCCCAGGAGGAGAACAACTGTCCCAAAAGCATTTTAAAAGTTCACATTTCTCCTAGCAATATAAGGAAATATTCTTTATCCCCATATCCCTGCCAGCATAGGTACTAAGTCTTTTTACATTACTCAACCTTATGGTAAATAATATATCATAAAGTTAATTTGCATTTTCTTGATTATAACAAAATTGAACATATTTTCATACGTTTGTGGGCCATATGGTTTTTCTTCATTCTCACCTCCTCATATACTTTGCCCATTTTCTTATTGGTTTGGTGGTCTTTTCAGTGTCCATTTGTAAGAATTCTTGGTAGTGTCAGTTAATCATAATTTACATTAGTTTTCTGGGCCACTCATTTTTGTATTGACTTTTTAAAATTGGTATCTTTGACATATGAAGAGATATTAGACAATGTATGTGTTCCAAAAGTATTTATAGCCCATGGTTTAGTATTAAGAAATTCTTAGAAGTCAAGAACCATAGGATTTCACTCACGTGTGGAATACAAAACTGAAAGCAACAAAAAAACAACACAAACAAATAAGAAACAAAAACTCATAGACACAGACAACAGATTAGTTGTTACCAGAGGGTAAGTGGGGAGGGGGGATGGTAGAAGAGGGTAAAGGGAGCCAAATATATGGTGATGGAAGGAGAACTGACTTTGGGTGGTGGGCAAAACATGTGATATATAGATGATGTATTGATATTATAGAATACACACTTGAAACCTTATAATTTTACTAACCATTGTCACCCTCAATAAATTTAATTTAAAAAGAAATTATTCCCCATACTTCTATTATATAAATATAGATATGTACATATATGGTCTATAAGATTCACTTTATAGATTTTTCAATGTCAATCTTCAATTTTTGCATTCAGAATTCATTTTACATACGAGGTCTGACAAGTTTCCAAGCTTGTTGCAAAGATGTTGCTAACCTTTTTTGATATCAGAGGGATTATTCATTATGAATTTGTACCAACTGGACAAACAGTTAACCAAGTTTACTATTTGCAAGTGCTGAAAAGGCTGCATGAAAAAGTTAGATGACCTGAAATTTTAGCCAACAATTTATGACTCTTGCATCACACAATGCACCAGCTCACACGGCACTGTCTGTGAGGGAGTTTTTAGCCAGTAAGCAAATAACTGTATTGGAACTCCCTCCCTGCTCAGCTGACCTGGCCCCCAATGATTTCTTTCTTTACCTGAACATAAAGGAAATAGTGAAAGGAAGATATATTGATGACATTATGGACATCAAGGGTAACACGACAACAGCACTGATGGCTGTTCCAGAAAAAGAGTTCCAAAATTGCTTTGAAGGGTAGACTAGGTGCTGGCATCAGTGCATAGCTGCCCAAGGGGAGTACTTCAAAGGTGACCATAGTGATATTCAGCAATGAGGTATGTAGCACTTTTTCTAGGATGAATTTGCAAACTTAATTGTCTAACCTTGTATCCCATAGGATGAATCCAAGACTATCTTTATCCTGACAAACAGCCATATTGTCTAATAAATGGTACCAGCACAATTATCCATTCCATGTAACTAAAACACAACTTTATAATATATTGGCATATATTTAGTTCCATGGATACTATTATCAATTCCTATGCCAATACCATATCAGTTTACAATAACTTTATATATGTTCTGACTCTTGGTAAGGTAGTGCCACCTTCAATATTCTTGTTTTCCAAATTTTCTTGAACATATGTACATCTTTTAGCCCAAGTTCTCAATGGAAAACTTAACACCACAAATAAAAAGGAATGCTAAAGGAAGAAAAATTACAATAGCTTGCATATCTGTTTAAAAATGGTTATTGCAGATTTGGACATGATCATTTGATAAAATAAGAGAGAAAGCAGTTCCATCCTAAGGGCCTCTGAAGATTTTTTTAAGTCATACGCACATGTGCTTTGTGATAAAGCACAAACTCTCAGATGAAAATTTGGTTTCTTGAACTGTTTAAGTAATCACTTTAGGAAAATGCACCTGCAATTTTTCTAGAAGTTTCTGCAGTATGATTAATAATTCCAATTAGTAGTAATGCTTTGATAAATAAAACATGTTTGGGGGAATAGCCATTATTATGAGCTAGTGGCCAAACAGCTGTATGACTGTGGTAGTATATTAAAACAAAAAGTCATTAATCTAAGACTGATCCACAATATTTATACAATATTTTGGCCAATTTCTCAATCTTACAGATTTTCAAATTAAAAACACCATATATATATATATATATATATATATATATATATATATATATATATATATATATATCAATAAGAAAATCCTTTTTTATTGCAAACCAGTGAGAATGGAATAACTACAGAAAAATTGAAAGGCAATATGAATGCATGTGAATACTTAGAAAATGAGCAGACACTTTACTTAGAATAAAAAATGTTCTTAATCAGAAAAGGAATTCTGCTTCTTGTAACACAAATTCATCGGAAGTCACCTAAGCCCCTGGGGATATTTTTCTCTCAGAACGAGAATTCCAGAGGTAGGAGGCCCAGTGCTGATGAAGCAGCTACACAAATGCCAATATCCTGGGAGTGTTCTCTCTACTCCATCAACTTGTCACATTATTGTCACAAATCAGCTACTTTCCTTCAGAGTCATGGCTGTGTTCACACAGGAAGAAGTGGAACTATCAGGAATGGAGTGTCCCCAGTCACCCTCAGCTCACGTCTGACTGCCCAGAACTGTACCTTACCACTATTTCTAGTTCCAAGCATTTTTTTTTTTTTTTGTAGCTGAGCCATCCTGCCACCTGTTGGCAGCTCAACGGCAACTCAGCTCAGGCTGGCCTCGAACAGCTTTTGGTCAGAGCTCAGCTCACACTCTTGAGCGAGCTCTTTACCAACTGAGCCACTCGGCCGGCCCTAGTTCCAAGCATTTTAACTGCGCACAACAGCAACAAAATTGGTGGGTTGTACCTGTCTTAATGCTTTTTCCTGAGATAAGCAAATGTCTGAGACATTTCAGGGCTTTCTGGTTTTATATATGACAGGTTAGCCAGGTAGCACATGTCCCAAATCCATGCCCGATAAGGGAGTCAGCAGGGATTGAGGTTCTGAGTTGGACTGAGACTGTCCCATCCATTGATTAGATTAGAAGACAGTGGAAATATTGTAGTTTGTGTTTGGGGCATGATGATAATTGTGTGCCCATTATAGCAACCATATAAGCAAAGAAACCACAATGACAGGTGAAAAAAAAAATCTGTCGACTCCCCTCAAATGAGCACTGAACTAAAAATAACCACCTTTCAGTGATGAGAATAGGAAAGGCTCTGGACATCATAATTCAGTATTATCTATGATAAATACAAAGTTAGAGTTTAGACAAAGCAAAAAGTAATTGTCCTCTACATTGAGCAGTAATCAAGCATTTGTTAGATCTAGTTTCCTCTGAAAAATAAAAGAGAAAAAGGCCCAGTCAGAGTACGGAACACTGGTTTCTGACCCCAGATCCAGCTCATAGAAGCCACTGGACCTTTCTATGCCTCTCTTTCAACACTCCTAAGTGAAGACCACTTTTTTTCTTTCTGTGCCACAGGTCTTAGAAAGTTATGGCCAATTTATAATTCTAAGGTGAGAAAGAACAACTGTACAGGAGAATATAAAGGAAAACAAGAGTATGTTTTTTTTCGTATATTTAACAATATTTTAATATTTAATGATATTTTAATATTATTAACAGTTGTATTTAATATTAATATATGGTATTTAATAATATTGTTATATAACACTTATTATTTAATAATGTTATATAATATTACATAGTATATATTATATAAAATAATAATAAGATATGTAGAGCCAGAACAACGGAAGCCAGCTGGCAACAGTTCTGAAAGGGAAATAAATGGACAGACTCATATATATATATATATATATATATATATATATATATATATATATATATATATATATATTCATATAAGTATATATATATACTTATATAAATATATATATATATATTTTTTTTTTGAGGGCAGTGTCACTGGCCCTCACATGTGGGACCAAACCAGGGCCGCTGGCTTCCCAAGCCAGCGCTTAACCACCACGCCACTCTGCCAGCCCCCCAGACTCTCCAAATAAATGAGGTTCACCAGACCTCAGGAGCTGAGAGTCAGAAAAGCTTAAGTTGGAGATAAAGTATCTCTAGGTCAGATATATTGAAAGCAAATACAAGTTGGAAATCAACTAATAAGTTAAGATATTTGTATCAAGTTGTGGGTTAAGAAGTCTTGGAGATTAACATAAAATTGTGTATGAAAGTGTCTTTAATGTGTATAACCAGTTATACAAATACAAAGTGGTTTTACTATTCAGACTTTATGACTAATACCAGATATATTGTTACATGAGGGACACCAAAGAGGAAAACATGATCTTTTAAGTGAAAATAAATCAAAGGGGTTTATATGGTTTTGAGAAAAGAAACTGGAAGAGGAAAAGGTATATGTCAATAGGTCATAGGTAGGGAGATGGAGGGCATGCACCATTTCCGATGATGAGATAATCCCAGCTAACAAACCTAGAGAAAACAGTTTTATCATCTGCAACTTGGGACCAGGGGCCAAGCAGAGGATCTCAGACCCATTCAATTCAATCCTTCTAAACTGCACCCCCACACACACACACACAAACACACCGCCCTTGGTAAAGTGATGACCTTCAGGACAGCACCCTGCACATGGGGAAGATGGAGCAGAGCAGTGAATGAGGTCCTCCATAACTTAAACAGCAGCTGTCAATCCTCTTTAAAAAAGGGGGTTCTGAGTATACAGACCCAAGTTAACAGCTTTACATAGCCTCACACATGCTGACCCAGGCTAGAATTTCAGAAACAATAAGAACAATAGTTTATGGACATGCACATGCAAACAAGGGAGCCATAGATGATTATATATAACCTTTCCCATCACATTGTAAAGGAACTCAGTTTGAACATCACATACGAAAGAAAGAAAGAAAGAAAGAAAGAAAGAAAGAAAGAAAGAAAGAAAGAAAGAAAGAAAGAAAGAAAGAAAGAAAGAAGAGAGAGAAAGAAAGATAAAAAGAAATTTGCTCTGAAATAATAATCCCCCATAACTACAACTTCCAAAAACCATAGGAATTGATGTCAGATGAAGAAGAATTTTAGAACAGAGTAAAACTCAGTTCTACCTTTTCAAAATCCTAATCCTCAAAAAATTCTACCACTATAACACCTCATCCCTTTAAATGCATAATACTGAATATTGACAGCAATCAGCCCAAAACCTGATTGGAAGGGGAGGTAGTTCAAGATGCAAAAAAAAAAAAAAAAAAACCACTGAACACTATTCCACTGGAATGAGGTGACGGAAGTGACCGCAAATCCCCATCACAAGCCTTCGAACACGCTTCCCATACACAGCATAATAGCATGTACGGCATAATCATCTTCTCTTAAGGCTCGAGGAAGTCATACATAGGAATGGTACTTCATGGTGTTTTTCAACGTTCCGATAATCTTTAGCAAGAGATGATCTCAATATTCTCTTTGCGAAGACTTTTCAAAGACCTGTACACCTTGTTGGGTCTTGAGAGGTTAGGCTGTGCCCAGTGGGGTGTTCGCTGAATTCTCGCAACAGGCCGAGAGCTCCATGGGAATTTGGCATTTACACTCCATGCTTATGACTTGTTTTTTAACCCAACGGCTTTAATGTTCTTCACCATTTATTGTATTACTATCCTTGTCAGCATCTTAGAGTGGGTGGCAAATATTCAAAATTCTGTAAGATCCACTGCAAGAGAAAATATCCAGTTGTTTTCGATTATTTTTTTCAACATCTTACTACTTCCAAGAGGAAGCTATTTCTTTCCATTGAGCAAATGAGGCCTTGTCCTGGCCCCATGTGGAAATACATGCTTAGTTCTTATGGATTTGACTCCAAATGTCCGTGGGTAGAATTAATGCTGGGTATCTTATGCAAAAAAAGCAAATTTCTACATCAGCACAACTCTTAAAACTGGGAAGCTTCTATATGAGCTTCAGCTCATTTGTTATCACCGGGCCAATCTCCCTCTCCAACCTTACATCTGGTAAGATTATTTACCTTTTTATTCAGCTCCCTAGAGTAGGGGTCAGCAAACTTTTGAGACAGAGGAGCCACCAGGGGTCAGCAAACTGCGGTTCATGAGCCACAGGCTCTGAAGTAAAATTGAAAATGAAAATAGAACTATCATAGTTTCATTTATAAAATTTTTAGAGCGGACGGATAGCTCAGTTGGTAAGAGCTCAAGCTCTGAACAATGGGGCTGCTGGTTCTATCCCACATGGGCCAGTGACGCTGCGCCCTCTATAGCTAAGATTGTGAACAATGGCTCGACCTAGAGCTGGGCTGCTGTGAGTGGCCAGAGGACGGCGTGTGCTGCCATGAGCTGCTGTGATCAGCCATCTAATGACCTGCGACCGATCTGCCTCAGCCTGGAAGAGCGCAATGATCATAATACCAACATGGGCCAGTGAAGTGGTGCCCTCCACAACTAGACTGAGAACAATGACTTGGAGGTTGGGGTGAAGTGGGGATGAAGGAGGAAAAAAATTTTAAAGGATATTATTCAGATAATGGTGATTATGTAAAAATATATTTATGGCTCTTGAATAATTTTTAAATTGTTGTGAGGGACAGGATTGGCTCCTCCACGGGTCGGCAAACTTTTGAGAGGGAAAGTATCCAAAGAGCCACATGTGGCTCATGAGCTGCAGTTTGTTGACCCCTGCCCTAGAGGATGACATGGATATATCACCAATTTGATTGACCTCAGCCAATACTATCGGCAGCTTAAAAGGCTAACTTGTCCTACATCACCCAAAAAACAAAGGACAGAGTCATGACTCAAAGCCAGGTCTGCCCAACCCCAGACTCTGAGTTACTTTTGTTGGATTCTAGTCCCCTGTGGGAATCAGGTGACAACGGATTCCCTTCACAGAAAAATGAGCATATGTCCATCTGCAGCATGCTAGGCTTCAATATTTGACAGTAAATTCATTTGCCAAGAACACTGAGAGGACACTACAAAGAGGCTCAAAGCCTGAGGTCTTCTCTAGATGAATATAGCCAAATATCTCCATGTATTTCTTCTTTTTCACTCCCAATGTCATCATAGCCTTTTGGAAGCCCTCGCCATCTCAGACCTCCTAATTAACACCCTGAATCACATACAATGACACCTGACTACTCTGACCCATCACAATTATATCCACCCCCCACCCCAGGATCCAAATAATAGCTGCTATTTGAAAATGTATTACTTAAGTAAATTGCTTTTGAGCAACAGAATCAGGGGCAAAGCCAGGGGCATGGGACCTGGGTTTGCACTGCTAATAAGCACATAAGCTTCTCTTTGAGCTCCGTAGCCTGTAATTAAAAGGGGAGGCATGTCTTTCTGCTTCCAGGCTTGTCTTTCTAAACACTGATCTCTCTCCAATACAAGGCTGCTTCAGACACGCTTGTCCCTGTTCTCTGAACTCACCATGCTCATTTCCCTTCTCCTTTCCTATAATCATACTCTTCTCTGAACACTCCTGCCTGTTCTACCCATCCTTTGGGACCTCTCCTAAGAACCCCAGGTGGCAAATGGCCCTTTCCCTAAAGTCTGAGAAAATTTAGCTCGCCCTTTAGCATTGATCTTATGCCATCTTCCATCATAAGTTATTCATGTATATGTGTCTTGTCTCCATTTGATTCTAGAGAACTGAAGGCTTCCCAACATGTATTAACTGTATTTTATTTTCTGTATTTTTTCCAGATTTTTTAAAACTCAAGTATAGTTGGCATACAATATTGGACTAGTTTCAGGTGTACAACATAGTGATTCGACATTTGTATGTCTTACAATGTTATCAGTACACTGTCGCCATGCAAAGTTATCACACTATTATTGACTATATTCCTCATCACCTTTTTCACCCATCACTCCACTCCCCTCCCCTCTGGCAAACATCAGATTGTTCATTGTTTCTATGAGTCTGTTTTTGTTTTGTTTGTTTTTATTTTTTTTAATTCCACAGCAAGTGAAATAATGAGATACTTGTATAGGCACCCCTGTGTTCACTGCAGCAGTATTTACAATAGCCAGGATATGGAAGTAACCTAGATGTCCATCGATAGATAAATGGAGATTTGGTGTATATACAGTGGAATATTACTCAGCAATAAAAAATAAAATCCTATCATTTGAGACAACATGGATGGACCTACAGGGTACTATGCTAAGCAAAGTAAGTCAGACAGAAAAAGACAAATACCAAATGATTTCACTTATATTTTCTGTATTCTTGATGCTCTGGCATCTAGGGCATCACTAACTATGGAGGGATTGCCCCTCCCAGAGTTAGCTAATTCCTAGAATAGCACACAACTTGCCCAGGAGCACATCTTTCATACGCAAACCAACCAAGTTAAAGCTCTTGCCATTCCACTACTTCCTTTCACCAGCTCTCACACATCAAGCCTAGCCACATATCATCCCAGGGCCAGATACCAGGTACCCAGGGGCAGCCCTGATGTTCCAGAGCCTACTGAAATTATTCAAAGGATCCAATCCTAGGTCTCCTTACCCTCCCTTGCCTTTCTTGCAGAAACCACAGTAAGAGCTGTTGCCCAAACTCTTCCCTCACCTGCTCTGCCTCCTCTCCCAAACTGGTGCTGCCCCATGTGGCATACATGACTGTGTGGCATACATGACTCCTGTATCTTGGGAGCTGTGAACACAAGCTTCTTCCTTCAAGACCTCATTTCTGTATCTGAGGGTCTTGCCTTACCTGAATAAAGCAAATCCCAGGTGGTACACTTCAAAACACACTGGCAGGGTAGGTCTTTTATGACTCCCCCATTCCTCTGACCATACTGCTAAAATAGTGCCATGTACATACAGTAGGCATGACGTAAGTCAAAGAACTACAAAAGCAGATGAAAGCAAATAGACACTAAGGTTTAATTTTTCAGTTTGAGTAAATACATAAAGCATACAAAGAAAAAATTCAGGTGGAATATGTTTATATGCCCGAAAAGAATAAAAGTATACATAAAGGTTTTAATTCAATATTTTTTATTGGGCCTCAAATCATCATGGAATTACTCTCATAGTCTCTATACTACACTTTAATTTCACTTTAGTTCATTTCTCTAGAATCTTACGAGCACTACACACAATCTTACGGAGCTGATCTATGCCCACGGGGTAGCACTAATGAATTTTTTAAATTTAACTAAGTCACTTAAGTCCCTTTTGTGAGTTTAAAGGTGTTTTTTTTTAATGAGATAAAGCTCACACACATATCCTGTGATGTGACACCTGAATATTTCAATGACACCTTCACAAAAGCTCTATCATAACACGACTGAATTACTCGGCTTCTCTATGGTGAGCAGTGGCTTGGATCCTTTCCCGAGTAATTTGTAATAGTTTGTGTGGCATCCAGCTCACCATGCTGTCCCTTCTTTTCAAGTTGAGGGAAACGAGAATCTCATTGATTTTTACCATTCTGCAAAGTAATACAAGATCAAACAGTGGATTTTGGGAGGCCACTTTGGTATCATTAAAGGGAAGGGTTTGTGAGCAAATAATTTACTCTCCCTCACTATGACACATACGCCTTGGTGAATGGTGGAATTGTCGTGTTTGTGGGGTTCAGGACTGTAGGGTGAGAGCACATAGGTGTCAAGAGCTGTGGTAGCCCCTGAAGGTGATGATGATTCCTGACAGCCATCACTCCAAAGGACAGGTGCTTAAAACTAAGAAGGCAGGCTCCAGGTGAGCCCCCAGCGCTTCTGGCCCTGGCTCCCTATAACCACCCGTCTGCTCTCACCAGTGTCCGCCACTCTTTTCTGCTCTCACCCTGTGCCTTCACTGTTTTCTCTGCCTGGTATGTCCTCCTCCCCCACCCACCTCTAAATGGTTGGCTCCTTTAATTCCCCACATGACACAAACATCACCTCCACAGAGAGGCACTCGCTCATCTTTCCCCACCCCACCTGACTTTTCCTTACATTCCCTTGTGTATTTTTTGACAGCCCTTATTATCATATGAAGTTATCTAATTGTTTTGTTTACTGTCTATCTTCCTTATTAAATCAGAAGCCCAAATAAGTACTGAACAAATACTAAACAGAAGGATACACTAGAGAGGAGAATCAGCACCTTTCCTGGCAGAGTTTGAGATAATAGCTATACAATTCCTAAATAATAAGATAAAGGCAGTGCCCACATTATTGCTGTCCAATTGAGTAATTAATATATGCTAGGCAATTAACCTTTGGAACAACTCTTCAGGGGGCACTAACTGACAAAGGTGGAAATACTCTCAAAGGAGGTATCTGGCTTGCTCAGGATCACATAGCCAAGATGCGAACCTAAGTTAACTAGGCTCCAAATCTTATCTTCTGAAACATTACATGGGCACACGCTAAGAACCAGAAACTCCATCTACAGTAGGGTCATAAAGCTCTACCTTGGTGAGCCACATTCAAGACTCACATTCCTTTGAGTTTTTTCTATACTGTAATACACTAGCTTTTGCCAAGAGTGCCTTAAATGTTACAGACTCAATTTAGTGAGAGTTACCGTATTAGGCCATTCAGGCCCCTGTCCTGTACCAAAAATATCATAGACAGGGTGGCTTATAAACAGTAGAAATTTATTTCTCAGCTTTGGAGACTGGCAAGTCCAAGATCAAGGTGCCTGTAGATTCAGTGTATGGCGAGAGTCCACTTCCTGGCTCACAGACCGCCATTTTTTTTTTTTTTTTTTTGCGGGGTCCTCAAAAGACAACAGGGGTGAGGGAGCTCTCTGGAATCTCTTTTATGAGCGTACTAATGCCCTCCATAAGGGCTTTGTCCTCATGCAAGTAGGCTATGAAACTGAGATTTATAATTTCTTCCTGATATTCTAATAAAACCATTAAATATTCTATTACAAAAGCACAGAAATCCATTAATCCAAAATATGACTTTCATACAAAGGTCAAGTCTACCAGTGACTGCCTAAGAGAACAAATTGTTCCCCTAAGGCAATAGCGTTTTTAAAAATCATCTCTTGTTTTTAAAAACCCCATCTCTTGTTTACTTTAAAGACAGAAACGTAGTTTTCAAAATGGAATTTTGTTGAAAGGGCTGTTAGTGATCATATCGCCTGACAACTGCCAGGCTCTGTCACCTCCCATTTTACTGATAATAAGGTTGACAACACTGATTGAAAATCCAAAGTCTCGCTGGCACTCTCCTGTGTATGTAGTTATGCTTGTATTTTCTTTTTTGCATCATATATTTAGTGTTCAAAACTCCCTTCACAGGAGATATCAACTTTCTCATTTTCTCTAGTGAGGAAGCTGAAGCCCATTTAGTTTAAGTTACCTTTTACTGTCTGCAAATTCCCTTAACTAAAAACTGTTCCTGTCAGAAGGTGACCAATATTTAAAAAAAATTTTTTTTCCCTTTTAGTATAGATTTTATATAGGGCTTCAAAAGAAGCCAGAAGCAATAGAAAAACTATCCAGTCATCTAACATTCAAGTGGAAGATGGCAAAGGATTGGCAGGCCTGGGGAAACTGAGGTAAATCAGACCATACAACTTATATGGACCTGCACTCATTCTCAAAGATTCTGGCAGTCCTTGTTTTCCCCACCTAGTCTTCTCTTCCACAACTTCCCATTTTCATTACATGAAATCATTAGTTGTAGAATTGGCCTTTTACTATAAAACAGTAATGGTTGTGTAAAAAAAAAAAAAAAAGTCCAAATTCCCACTCCCTCCATAGGACAGCAATTCCCAAAGAAATCAAACAATACTACAAGATTAATCTCAGATGACTCACGGGACATCCTGTGCTGGGAGCAATCAGCTGGTGGAGGCACTGCTCAGTTGTCATTGCCTACGTGAAAACGCACAGGAATCCCGCCCTCTGTGTTCAGAGGGTTCGAATCCAGGCAGGGAAACAAAACATACTCAAACCAAGAAGCTTGAGCTGTGCAGCTCAGGTCAAAGTACAGAACATGAAACCACATTAGAACTTGGTTATAAGAAGCAAAAAGTATTTCCAAGAAATAGAAACAAACAGGGTGGCAAGGGAGGAGTGGAGAGGGAGACAAGGAAAGGTTCCCCCACCCAGGCACCATTTATGCTTCCAGGTCTCTCACACACAAACTCAGGGCCCCACAATGGGTAGCACTGTCTTCAACAACCCTTCCAAAAGCCAGTGTCACCACTACTTGAAACCAGCGTGAACCCCTTGTCAACATCTGAAACTTTGGCCATTTCTAAGATAATGACATACCGTGGGCATTTCTGAGCAAATAAGAGGTGAGCAAAGTTAGATGAACCCCACCCTCAAGAGCAAGATGGGGGGGGGGGCGGTTATAACCGGAACAGTCTTCCCTTCTCATTCTTGTTTGGTTGGCCCAACTCTATTCCCTCAATTAAGACAATACCAAAGGTGAGCTCACAGAGGTGTTAGGTGTGGGAGGTAATTGCCTAAAGAGAAACGTGAGGAAATGCCTAAGTCAGGCAGTTTACAAAGGAGAACATTAAAATGGATGTGAGAGGTGAAACCTGTGAAAAGAAAGAAGACAGTGATCCAAGGGACGCCAGTGAGCAAAGAGTCACCAGGGACAGGGATGAACATGGTGGAGTTTACAGGCTAAACCTGCTGAGGGTCTGCTGACATTTCAGTGACAAAAGAAACCATTACCATGTCACACTTACTCACTGCTAGGATGCAAACAGAAGGCACCCAAAAGAATAAATAGGAAGATAGAGTTAACTGTGTTTGAAAACAATTATAAAAATGTCAGAAGCTTCAGGTCTGTTTTTATCCTTATGTTTTCAGTTTTTTAAACACAGATACAGGTCCTGTGAATATCAGGACAGCAGAGCTCTTTTAAAGTCCAGCAGACACCAAGGATCCCTGCCCCACAAAACTAAACAAAAAACAGGCTATGTTCCTTATAGCCTCACCTCTCATAATATAATCTTCCCTATAATTCATCTCTGCCAAACAGGCTTTCATACCCTTTGTGGCATGGAAACCTTTGCTCCCAGAAACCTAATAAGATATTCATGAATGTTTCAATATTGGCAGTAAGAATGCTCTCCAGTGGCAGAAAGGTCACCGCCCCCTCACTCCCCCACTCCCAGTACACACAAACCCCTTAGAGATTTATCCACTATATACAAAAGTTAATGCAGCAGACCTAGACTTATCTTTTCATTTCATTTGTTTTTTTACCAAAGGATTACAAAACAAAGTATATTATTTAACAAAGCAAAACCAAGTGGGTCCCATAATATAAAATAAACCCATGTGTGTTTTCCATCTCACCTCGGTTCCCTGCACCATAGAGCCTGGAGGGCTCCCTCCCCAGTCACCACATTGACTATTCAGGCCTTCCCTCTCCACAGCTTCTCTACCCACAATACCCCTGCATTTGGAGGCTATGCCCTCCCCATGTCACGGGCTGAACCGCAGCTTTGGGCTGAACTTGATCTACCTTGGTAGCCACAACACAAATTGATTGCTTATCTAAGACCGCACAGTGCACCTGAGCTCAGGAACCCACTCCAGAGTCTGACACCACCTGCAACCCTGCCCACTATCTGTACCTATCCCTCTGCCCCACTCCACTGCTTACCCCTCAGCCTATACACATGCTCAGAACTTTTTACCAATATAGTTTTTAAATAAAATCCCTCACTAACCTTTCTCCCCTTTTATCATCCTCTCGCCATCTCCCTTCATTGCCAACTTTGTTCAAGAAGACAGTTCTCCCCTGCCCACCTCCTCATTCCCCCACCAGCCTGCAACCTACCCCACCTGGCTGCTGAGCTCCTATTAGAACTGAAATCACTCAGCAGCCTGTCACAGAGGAACCACATCTTGTATTATTTGCCACCGCCCCTCTGGAAGAGCCATCCTTGCCTTCTGGGGACCACCTCCACCTTGGATGGCTCCATTTCCTTTGCTGATGGATCCTTAGGAATCTTCCCTGAGGTTCCGCCCTGGGCCTTTATTCAACAGCCTGAACCACCTTTCTTTCATTCCCATGGCTCAGATCACCACTAGTGTGCGCGTGGTCACTACATCCACCTCCAGCCTTGACCTCTACCACAGGGCCCCTCTGGACCAACACATTTAAATTCTGGATACACCTGTCTGCCTATCCCACAAACTCTGCAAGGTCAATGTGGCCCAAACTGATGGCTCTGCCTCCAGTTTCCCTCATTTGTTTAGTAATCACACGTGAGTTTCATCAGCCAAGCCCAAGAGTCCAGAAAATAGAAAAGAAACAAAAATCAAAATGAACACACTATCAAATAGTTGTGACAACAAAGAGGTCAAGTATCCCTACTGAATGGAAAAAAGGATCTCTGTGGGGATTTGGCTACTTAACTTAGAAATTTTTGAAAAGTTTCCGAACAAAGTCATACTACACAAACATGAACAAAAAGAAAACAAAAGCTATTATATGAACATCAAAATCTAGTTTAAAACCAAAATAACTAAAAAGCGCAAGGCCAAAATACTAACTACAGATTTCTCCCGCTATCCAAAAATAGAGTGTTTCTATGAAGCTTTTCTAAGCAGAAATGGTACAAAGCAAAGGAGCAGTTACCTTAGGACACTTCTTGCTGATGGGTGCACAGAATAAACTGAGACAAAGCAGAGGTGCTCACACAGCTCAAAGCTCTGGCGGCCTGATGCTGAGACTCTGAGTGTGGTTCCCCGGGGAAGGTGCGTGGCAGGGTCACTCTCACTGCTCGGGGTGCAAGCTGTCTCCATAATGGCTCACTTCCAAAATAAATGCTGACAGCTATTTTCACTTCTTGCCTTTTGTCATAAAAGCAAAAACCCTCTTTGGATGTCTTTTGGTTATTGAAATCAGGTACTAATGTAGGTTTTTCATAAAAGTGATGCGGTATAAAATGAACTTTCAAAAAGCAGAGGATACCTGCATAGCTCTGTTACCACCAGAAAGTCTATGTATTAAATGACATAGCATGTAAAACAAAAATCACAAGCAAATTGACCGAAAATTCTGTAACAGGAGACTAATGTTATTTTCAGACTAATTGGGTATGCTAAAAATACAAATTTGAAAAATGTAATTAAAAAATCTCAACAAATGAGCTTTGGAGCCTATAGAGAATAAATTTCCCTTCCAAGAGCAGAGGGAAACCTAGAATAAGTCCCTCAGTCTGTCACAGGGACTAAAGCAACAGAATACATGACCACCATTATGGACCACTGCCCACTTTTGCCAATGGGCAAGAGAAACCGGGTCCCACCCACCTCAGGCACAAGGACCAGTAGGAGTGGGGGTCACAGCAGTAAATGGCCAACAGGTCAACTGAAATATTGTTTCACCAGTGCCCGTCCATGGGTTCAGGATCCATTCAACCATGGGAATTCAGTACTGGAAGAGACCTTGAAAAATCTACTTGGAACCCCTCATTTTGCACAGGAGGAAACTAAGGCCTGGAAGATAGGGTGTGACATCTAAATACGATGTCTGATAATTAAGTTTGCAAACTTGTTACAATGATGCTGCCAACCTTTTTTGATAGCAGAGAGATTATTCATTATGAATTTGTACCATCTGGACAAACAATTAACCAAGTTTACTATTTGCAAGTGCTGAAAAGGCTGCCTGAAAAAGTTAGACAACTTGAACTTTTTGCCAACAATTCCTGGCTCTTGCATCAAGACAATGCACCAGCTCACACGGCACTGTCTGTGAGGGAGTTTTTAGCCAGCAAACAACTAACTGTATTGGAACACCCTCCCTACTCACCTGATCTGGCCCCCAATGACTTCTTTCTTTATCCAAAGATAAAGAAATATTGAAAGGAAGACATTTTGATGACATTCAGGACATCAAGGGAAATATGATGACAGCTCTGATGGCCATTCCAGAAAAAGAGTTCCAAAATTGCTTTGAAGGGTGGACTAGGCACTGCCATCAGTGCATAGCTTCCCTAGGGGAGTACTTCGAAGGTGACCATAGTGATATTCAGCAATGAGGTATGTAGCACTTTTTCTAGGATGAGTTCATGAACTTAATTGTCTGACCTCGTTTATCCACATAGGGACAGAAAGGGTTGCAGTTCAGTTAGGGACACGGTGTGACAATCCAGAACCAGGTCAGGCTTGGTTCTGCCACTGGCTATGGGTGGACGGTGACATACTTACCCAGTGTAGGTGACACCCAGAGGAAATTGGTTTGTTTTTTTTAACAGTGCCCTCCTCTGTGTTCCAGAATTACTTTCAGTAGCAATCATGAAATAAAAACATATATAAAGCTGACCATAAAAAGAAACAAACAGCAAATACTGTCTTTGTTAAATTTTATCTAATTATGCCAATAAATAATTTTTATTATAGTACAAAAACAGCACAACTATTTATTCAATAATTTTTACATCTACAGTGTGAACTTTGATCCTTTGGTTATAGTTTACTACAATATTTGTCATAATAGTCAAGTAACAAATAAGTGAAATTTAACAAAACCAGAATGTCTGCAAAAAGTATAATTTAGACAACTAATAAATAATATCACTAATGTTATGTGTTTTATTTTCTTAATTTGTTTTTCAATTTTAAAGCGGTGAGTAATTATGGAAGGTTTTCAATTTTAAGATTATTATTAAATCTAGTCCGTGTGCACTGGGGTCCGGAGGCTTACCTGTGAGTGCTCCTCATGGGTTTCCAAGTAGAATACAATACTTATTTAAACATAATAAAAATGTGCTAGTGTGAAGCATATATAGAATCTTTAAAATTAAATAGTAAATCACAGTAATTGTTTAGAACTTAGTTCAACTGAAGACTTTTTCAAGAAGTATTCTTTTTCTCATTTCTTTTCAATTACAGTTGACATATTATATTAGTTTCAGGTGTACAAAACATGATTCTACATTTATATAACTTACAAAGTGATCACCACAATAAGTCTAGTAACAATCTGTCACTGGACATAGTTATTATGATATTATTGACTCTATTCCTTGTTTTGTACATTACATCCTTGTGACTTATTTTATAACTGGGCTTTATACTTCTTAATTCCCTTCCCCTTTTCCTCCAAATCCCTATTCCCTCCTTTCTGGCAACTATCAGTTTGTTCTCTGCATCTATTAATTTGTTTCCATTTCATTTTGTTTGTTTGTTTGTTTTGTTTTGTAGGTTCCACCTATGGGTATAAGGAAAATCATACACTGTGTGTCTTCCTCTCTCTGACTTATTTCACTTAACATGATACTCTCTAGTTCTATCCATGTTGTCGCAAATTGCAAGATTTCATTCTACTTTGTGGCCAAGTAATATTCCATTGTATGTTTATGTGTGTGTATGTGCTTGTCTGTGTGTGTGTCACATCTTCTTTATCCAGTCATCTACTGATAGACACCTAGGTTGCTTCCATATCTTAGCTATTGTAAATAATGCTGCAATGAACATAGGAGTGTATATGTCTTTTAGAATTATTGTTTCTATTTTGTTCAGATAAATACCAAGAAGTGGTATTGCTGGGTCATAAGGTAGTCCTATTTTTTTTTTTTTTTTGAGGAATCGCCATACTGTTTTCCATAGTAGCTGCACCAATTTACATTCCACCAACAATGCAGGCATCCTTTTTCTCCAAATTCTTACCAACACTTACTTGTTATTTATTCTTTTTGATAATAGCAATTCCGACAGGTGTGAGATGATATCTTATGGTTTTTATTTGCATTTCCCTGATGATTGGTGATGTTGAGAATCTTTTCATATATTTGTGGACCATCTATATGTCTTCTTTGGAGAAGTGTCTATTCAGGTCCTCTGTGCATTTTTTAAATTGTATTGTTTGGGGTTTTCTTTATGTTGAGTTGTGTATATTTTTTATATTAATCCCTTATAGAATATATCATTTGCAAATATATTCTCCCATTCAGTGAGTTGCCTTTTCATCTTGTTGATGGTTTCCTTCACATTGAAAAGCTTTTTAGCTTGATATAGTCTCATTTGTTTATTTTTTCTTTTATTGCCTTTGCCCAGGGACATATATCCCAAAAAATTTTGCTAAGAACGGTCAGAAGGTTTACTGCCTATTTTCTTCTAGGATTTTTATAGCTTCAGGTCTTACATTTAAGTCTTTAATCCATTTTGAGTTTACCTTTGTATATGGTGTAAGAAGGTGATTCAGTTTCATCTTTTTTCGCATGTGTCTGCCCATTTATATTTCTCAATACCAATGGATAACACATGTTCTTGAAGACATCTTTTTTTACTCAAACTTACCCAAAAAGCTAAAGAGAAGTATGAGGAAAGATTAGAAAAAGAGTAAAAAGATTATCAAAATCACAAATGCAGAGCTCTTGCTTTTCCACCTTCATATCCCCAAAGGCAAGCGCCATGACTGGTGTGTAGTAGGTACCAAAAATAAACTTGTCGAATAATAAAGTTTAGACTTCAACTGACATAAATGACTCAGGATGCCAGCTATCACATTAACCCCAAATGTACCTGCATTTGCGGGCAGATATCAATCTGTTAGAGCTGAAGAACTGACGTTAAAAGCCTTTAACTCAGCGACCCCCTTTCAAGAGTACTTTCTGCATAAAAGCACAACATCAAAACCACACAATACATCAATTTCTGAGGCATAAGTATCTGCTTTGGGGTTTCTCCTTTGTTCAATAAGCAATTAAGTGTGAAGAAAACCTTAGAACAACGTGTTAAGTGAATTCCCATTTTCTGTATAAGTCTGACCTTCACCAGTTGAGCAAAGTCCTTCAGCAAAGACTTGATACTTCCTATTGGCTAGGAACCGTGGTCAGTGCTGGGGAGAAGGCGAGATAAAACAGACTTTGCCATCAAGGATGATACAGCAGAGCTGGAGACATAAAAATAGATGTGATGTGACGTGCTAAGCTGCACACAAGTCTGTACGACTCGGTGGCGCAGTAAGGTATGGCTCAACCCGCAGAGGGCGGGGATGCAGGACAAAGAAGAAAAGGCTTCTTAAGAGATCTGAGGCCTGAGCCTTAAAAGACAGAGCGCACCAAGAGGAAATGCTTTGTAGGCAAAAGGGAACATTCTAAGGAAAGTACTTTGATGAAAGGTCCCGTGTGTGACTCGATGCAGACACAACACAGGAAGCGGAGAGAACGAACTGTAAGCCTGGGACACAAAACGGCCTTGTAAATCTTACTGAAGACAAAATAAAAGTCTCAATGGTCACTGAACAGTACCTTCACCATTTTATTTTAGAATGAAACCACTTGGGAGGGAAATGGGCATATAGGCATGACATCATCACCTGAAAAGCAGAGAAATGATAGCCTGAACCATGGCAGTAGAAACCATCTACTTGACAGGAAGATCTGTTTTAAAACCCCACACAGTCCCACCACATTTCTCCTTCAGCCCTCTAAACCCCTCCTCGCCCTGGAATGGCTCAATTTTCCTTAGGATTACCAGAGAAAACGGGTATGGTAAGTTTGACCACACTGCAGATACGGGGAGGAAAAAAGTCATTTGAACTTCCTTTAAACTTGTGTACCATTTTTTTTTTAAATGGTGCTTGCTGTGGTACACAGCAAGACATAAGACAAAGCATAGAAGATTTAAAGGAATGCCATACAAAATGACAACTTGACAGAGCACTGAAACTCCCTATAATGATGGAGATTTACTACTTCAATGAGCAATCACACTACTATACGAGGTCCCTAGAGTACTCACATTCATAGAGACAGAAAGTAGACTGCTGTTTGCCTAAGGCTGGGGAAATAAGGGAATGGAGAGCTGTCTAAAGGATATAAAGTCTCAGGTTGGGAAAACTGAGAGAGTCCTGGAGATGGATGGTGGTGATGGCAGCACAACAACATGAATGTACTCAGTGCCGCTGAACTGTATGCTTCAAATGGTTAAGATGGTAAATTTTATGCATGTGTATTTACCACAATGAAAAAGAAAAGGAGCAATAAGCCTATTTGACCTGTTTTCGAAGACAAGACATATAGTATGCACGGTGCATTACAGTCTAGACATTTTCTCATTTGTAACCTCATTTAGCATCAAAACAAACCTTCAAGAGAAGTATGCTTCCCATCTGACAAATGGGAAAATGAAAGCTCAGAGAAATGACTGGAAAAACTCATTCATCTGGTAGAGCCAAGACTTATAACCAGGTTTCCTTTGCCCCTTTTACTTTACCTAATTGCCTTCCTTCTCTAGCTATTAAAAACAAAAACGATAATTTTTTTCCATTACCGGTTTTCTAATAAATACTTAATTTAAATTTCTCCACAATAACCTCAGGCAAATACTAAAATTAATTTTCAATATCAGGTTGCTACAAAAAGGAAATGTAATTTGTTCCTTAAAGATACTCATCCTACTCAATTTGCACCTTACCTTTTAATCTCTACTAAGGCAATTCAAACCCAGTTTGTTTTTTTAACTCAAGTGATATGACCAAGTTTGGTGGGAAAGTTATTACCAAACATACAGTCCAAAATGCAAATGACAGTAATATCAAACTATATAAAGCACTCAGCCAGGCACCACGCAATGAGCTTTACCTATAATTAACTCATTTAATCCTCACAATAATCTATGAAATATGCGCTTGGATGGAGGTGACAACGAGGACCACCTTCAACAAAATTACCCGGAGTGCTAGCTTCTAACAGAAATCAGAGCCCTGTCTAGACTAAATATAAACCAAGATTTTTCTTATGCAATGTAGGGTTTTTGTAAAAAAGAAAAATCTATGTATCATGGTCTCACCAACCAAATTACCTTTACAATAAAACCTTGGAGTAACGTGGTTTGTGAGTGTTCCCACAAGATGAGCAAACATTTCTAATACATTTTAATGTGGGAAACAAGCAATGTCTTGTAATACGAGTAGTTTGTTTCCAGAACAAATTATGCTCGCCAACCAAGGTATTGCTGTGTTTGCAACAGGAAACGAGAAGCACATGACAGCCTGTGGAGTGCAAATGCAACAAGAACAGGAAATTGAAGGGCAAAGTAAATATCATTGATATCATTTTGTAGATTCTACAAGAATGTATTTGATAATTTTATGGTATGCATCAACCTTGGCAAAAGAGGGTTAGAGCCAATTCACTTTTTAGTCAGAGACTATCTTACTCAGTAGAGAATACATTTTAGAAGTTATTATATCATTCGAGCACTCCTGCAGAATTCAACCACAGCTCAATTCATTATGTTATAAACATTATTAGTCCATGGATGGATGTAGACCCATTTTTATTTTCTTCTAATTTCTAAAATACTCAATGTATTTCAAAAAGTAATGAGTTTCTTAAAAAGGCTAGGTGTTCTTATTGTATTCCTTTTTTCTCATGGTATTATCTCAAAATATCAAAAGTTTATGAGGGTTCTTAGCACAATTAAAAAAAAAACATGACTCATAATCAATTTATCTTCAACTGCTATGTGAGAAAACATATTTAGCTATGAAGAACGTTAAATCAATTGTATGTAAATAGCAATTTTCTAGCTATTTATATAAAAAGCATTATGATTTAAAATCAAAGTCAGGTCTTGTTAGGGAGACCACTTCATGTAGAGACCTGACCACTGCACTGTACATTTGAAGCTGGTGCTGAATAATATTATATGTCAACTATAATTTGATACATATATAGTCATGGCATATGGAGTATAATGTGGGAATGGAGTCAATGGAATTGTAATAGATATGTATGATATCGGGTGTGGGGGGCAGTGGATGGGGGAAGAGGATTGTCACTTTGTAAGGGGTAAAAAGGATAACTATTGCATTGTTTTGTGCACCTGAAACTAATAAAATAAAATCAAATCAGCTAACTTTCTTATAAAGTAATCCACTATTCCAAAATCCTTAAATATAGTGGGTTGGTTTCTATAAAACACTTATTTTATTCTACAGCAAATGCTAGCATTGTATTAAAAATAACTTCTTGTCTAGTTAAATGTATGATATGTGATTAAAAAAAAAAAGTCGTGTGCGGGGGGGGGGGGACACTGTACTAAATCCATGAATCATCCAAAGAAAATACTAGCAAATGGACCACAAAACTAGAAAATGGTCCTCAGAAAGTAGAAGAAAAACACTTGAAAATATTGCCAGTTAGTTGACTGACAGCCTCCAGCTTACTCAACATTTCCTCAAAATTCATACATATAAACATGTAGTTTTGGAGTTGGGGAAATACAGTTTTAAGGGCAAAAATATAAAAATTGTCTTGAACCCTCATGTAATTTTCTGTTGAGTGTAGAAGCAATGTAAATTAGAGCAGTCACCAATCAACTTCATTAAATAAGAAAACTCCCTTTTGCAAGGACATGGTAGAAAACCCAGCACCTGAGGAGACCACACGTCCTCCCTGGGACAATACTACAAAGCTCTTCTCTATCAGTCTGTGACTGTTACACTAAACATTAAGAGCACTACCAAATGCATGACAGTTCATGAATGCTAGTCCAAACGTGACATCAGAATTCAAATTCTGTTATAGCGATTAAAAGTATTTACTGCTGCTTATGGCTCAATTGTTGCTTTTTATGTGTAGGCATCACAGGAAGCCTCAGTGTAAAGAAAAAACTTTCCACATCAGCTAAATACGGGCTAGAATGGTTAACAAGGTAAATTAATAAGTTCCCAATTGTGACAGATATTTGAGTGTAGGCCAAATGAACCATAAACCTTGTAAGACACATTTATACAGAATGGCAGAAGGAGATTGGTGGAAGTGTCAGCAGGAATTTCCATTACATTATTTTTTACTTTAGAGTTCCTCAACTTTATAATACCTACAATGTTTGGCTTATAAATATGGCTAACCCATGTCAAGACCCCCAGTTAGAAAATAATTGTGGTGTACACACAACACACACACACACACACACACACACACACACTCCCTCCAGTGTGTGTTTAAATAAATTAAAATTACTTCTCCTGCAATTTCTAAGCATATCTAGTGAACAAAACTATTGAAATACAAGTGGCAAAGAAACTGTGTGACAGCTGGCAGGCAAAACAGTAATACCAACAGAAGTTATGTTTCTGTCTGCACTTGGCATAGTCATTACATGAAATAATTCAGTTTACTCTGATGTTTTAACACTAGAATGATTAATAAACTCTAATTTGTAAAGGTAACATTAAAAATTAATATGAGGCAGTTTTAACAAAGATGAAATACTGGGGAAGTAATTATGACACTGCTCAGCAAACAGACTTACTGTTTTAAAATACAGAGCTCTATTTTTAAATTGTCAGAGCTTGGTAACACATTTCATGTGCTAGACAATAAGACTTTCAAAACCTCCCCCCTTCCCTGGAGTAGAAATAAAGGAATAATTTTTTTTTTATTTTTTTTTAGGGCAGTGTCACTGGCCCTCATATGTGGGACCTGAACCGGGGCTGCTGGCTTCCCAGGTCAGCGCTTAACCACCGCGCCACTAGACTGGCCCAAGGAATAATATTTTTAATTGGATGATTTTAAGAATATTCCTTTATATAACTGAATCTACAATTAAGTATTCAGATTAAATATTATGCACAGTGCTAAATTCCTTAGAAAAACTCAGAGCAGAGTCTAAACAGCTTTAAAATTGACAGTCCAAAATAAGAAAGGAAACAGGGAGAAAAGAGCGGGAGAGAGAAACATATAGACTCTATTACAATTCAGTAACATTCTAGTTATTCATTTGGACCACGTTTAAGGTTTTTACCATTCCATGGTAAAGAATCTTAGTTGGTGTTAGGTTAAGAGGGGAAGTCATGATGAATTTAATGTGAATTTACACTCAACTTTGTTCTTTCAATACCCCAAAAGGAGAAGCCAATTTCTTGATTTAACAACAATATCCACACACAACTGAACACCTCTTAGCTTTGCCTTATGCTCTCAGTCCAGCATGCTTGTTTGTAGAAGTTGCAGGCTAAAAAAATATATACAAAAGCCCCTGGCACCCCAAATTTATCTTGTTATTCTTTAGGCTGCATATTTACTCTCCAGAGAGTCTATGTCCCTTGCACAGGGTGATACTCAGATACACTTCCCTTTCTGCCCAATTATAGCTTATCAATGAATGTTTTAGTTATCAAATAATTGGATCATGAACAACATGAGTTGCATAAAAGAACAATATTAGTAATAACTAGTCTAAATTATCAGCCCCTCTTCGGACACAGTATACATCTAATACTGTGCTTTGGGTTACATACATGTTCTCATTGGAGTCTTACATCCCTGTGGGTTATCACATTATTACAGTTCCTCTTTACTAAGTCAAGTATCCTAGAATAAAACATATCGAGAGGTAGGGAAAGATCTGTCAGAAACTGGGATGTCTCTTCATTAGAGCTAGTACTGCTCCCTCCTTGCTGGAAAAGGGGGACAAAAATATCACCTTCATGACACAACCACCAGAAGGTACCCATATACCTTTGGTCCCCTGTGGTTGTCTAATATGAGCTAAAAGAGAGTGTGTGCTATTTCGAAGTCAATGACCTTGTCCTAACCCACTATTCAAAACAGTTTTTTAAAAATCCTCAGGAATACAAAGAACAGTGTCACCACTTTCCTTGTCCTCAAAACTGAAACCCTAGGAACCAAGCTTACCTATTCCTCCATCCACTCACAGCCCCACATCTAACCCTCCCCAGTGACTTTTTCTTCTCCTACAACATTACAGCCTAACACCTCAACCTGGACAATTAAAACAGTCTAACGCACCCCTAAATGCACAGCATGTGGACACATATACACACTTGTGCCACAGCCAAAAGGATCTCAAACACAAATATAACGTTGTCACTTGCCTCTTTTAACAACTTTCCTGGCTACAGCTAACCTATTTCCAGGAGCCTGGCCTCTCACAGCATGTCTCCCATAGGATCTGACTTCTTCCACATCATTTTTGGAAAAACACACACTTGCTGGTCTAGTCTTCTGTACCTTTGCATATGAGGTCTGACAATTAAGGTCTCAAACTCATCCTGGAAAAAGTACTATATAACTCATTGCTGAATATCACTACAGTTGCCTTCGAAGTACTCCCTTTGGCAAGGTATGCACCGACACCAGCACCTAGTCCACCCTTCAAAGCAATTTTGGAACTCTTTTTCTGGAATGGCCATCAGAGCTGTCATTGTACTACCTAGATGTCTGAATGTCATCAAAATGTCTTCCTTTCAATATTTCCTTTATCTTTGGGTAAAAAAAGAAGTCACTGGGGGCCAGATCAGGTGAGTGGGGAGGGTGTTCCAACAAAGTGATTAGAACTGTCCCTCACAGACAGTGCTGTGTGAGCTGGTGCATTGTCATGATGCAAGAGCCATGAATTGTTGGTGAAAGGTTCAGGCCATCTAATTTTTTCTCGCAGCCTTTTCAGCACTTTCAAATAGTAAACTTAGTTAACTGTTGGTCCAGTTGGTACAAATTCATAATGAATAATCCCTCTGGTATCAAAAGGGTTGGCAACATCATTGCAACAAGTTCACGAACTTAATTGTCTGACCTCGCTGTTCCCCATGCCTAGGTGCCCTCCCCACATGAACCAGGCTGACCTCTACTCACCTTCCAACCCAGTTCACTGGTCACCCACCAGCAGATTTCCCCCAGTCTGCTACCTACCTAGCCCTGCACAGCTGCAACTAACCACCCAGCCCCAATTCATCACTCTTGATAGAAGGGGATGGACATGCCTTCCTAGTACATAGCAAGTGTAGGGTTAGAAATAGTGCTAAGTCTTCTTAATGTGATCAGTCTCAGTGCTGCTGAGGCCAAAGTCAAAGTTGGGCGGAGTCAGGCCAGATAGGTTTCCTCCAAAGAGGAGACTCTAAAGCCGGTGGCTCCAAAGTGGGGTATGGGTAGAAGTTATCAGAGTTTATACATACATGCACCTCCAAAACATTAAGCTTTAATAACATGTATTGACTGGATGGACACTGGTGCTCCCACATGGTCCTATATAACATGGTTGCGGGGGAAGTTCTCTAAAGGTGGGGGATGCTATGGACTGAATTGTGTCCCCTGAAAAGTCATCTAACCTTCATTGTGATAGTAGTTGGAGATGGGGCCTTGGGAGGTGATTAAGTTGAAGTGAGATCATGAGTATTCCCCCACTCCTAAGGGGACTGGTGAGTGCCCTTACAAGAAGAAATACCAGCAAGCTTGGTTTCTCTTCACCATGTCTGCAAACCAGGAAGAGAGTTCTCACCCAGACCCAACCACACTGGTACCTGAGCTTGGACTTCCAGCCTCTGGAGCTGTGAGAAAACAAATCTGTGTTGTTTAAATTCCCCAGGCTACAGTATTTGGTTCTGGCAGCCTGAGATGACTACAACAGGGAGTAACAGTGGTACCTTCCCCTGTCTGTTCTCTCTGCTTATTACTACATATTTCAGTTTCTATGTCATACTAGGTGGGTTTACAAATTAATTTATCCAATTTCAACTAAACTAACCCTTCCCCAAAAAACAAGTGGCTTAAGAATTATGCAATAAAACCACAGACTGAAAATAAGCAAATGGCAGGCTAATAAACAAATGCAGAATTGACACTTCTACTCCTAATAAAAGCTCTGCCAAACCAGTCCACTAGGTTAAACATTAGAATAATTTAATCAACTCTGATAAGTCAGCCAAAAATATTCAAAAAAATCAAGAATGGTATTAACAATATGGATTTACATCCATAATTCTTAACTGAGAATCTTGGTAAATACATATTGGGCCTCGAAATAATAACAAATGTTGGCATACATACAGATACATACATATACATTATGAAAGGTTCATGGTAAAAAAGTCTTACTGATGGGACATGTGATCAAAAGAGTTTGGAAACTCCTGATGCAGACATAGAGCTGCAGATCCAGGCCCACTGCTGTCTTGTCTCAGGCAGGCCTGGAAGCTGAAACCAGCTAACACTGTCCAGCAGCCTTGGAGTGGCGGGACACCTAACAGATACTGAACATATACAGAATAATTCCTCAGAATGACCAACAACATCCCAAACTCAACCCCAACCTTTTAAACCATATCTAACATAAAAAAATAATGGTAGCTGGAAACCTATGATTGAAGTTTTAAAGAGCTGGCTTACATTTCAGAGAAAAGGATAGATCAGCATTTACATGATGAAACCCAATCTCATGGATTTCAGGAAATTTCTTTATAGAACATCCCTGCATCCCAACAATGGTCAGACCTCTCAGACCTCTCTTTTTGTTCTCTCTAAGCATTGTCGCTCTTGAAAGGGTTGCTGATTAGCATTTCTGAGTAAGCTTTTTCTGTCTGTTGAGTGGCTGGGCCATAAGTAGTAGAATACACACTTAGATGCTCCTTTAGAAATTACACAAAAGCTCAAGTGACTAAACTCTGACCACAGAATTTTCTGCGGTCCACATCGCCTCTTGCTTTCTCAATTTCTATACAACTATGAGCAAACAACCTCTTAGTGTTGCCGTCCAAGGGAATGTGATCTGACACCCAGAGAGTGGGTGTTTTCCCATCTACCTAGCGCAATAAACAGGTGAAGACATTGGTCCAGTCTCCTTGGACTATCACCCCTTCAAAAACATGTCTGTCTCCACTGAAGGACCCAAGTGGTTCCCAAAGCATCCCACAAAAAGACAAATGAGTTTAGCATTTATTCCTATTCCCCCAGATACTTCTGGCTAATTTTTGAAATATTTTTATTTTGAGGTAAGTTTATACTTGCAGAAGAGTTGCAAAAATGGTACAGAGAGCTGCGAGATACCCTCCATCCAGTTTCCCCACAATGTTAATATCTTATATCATCTTAATACGATGATGAAAACTGATTAAACATCATTGGCACAATACTACTTCAACTACAGTGTATCCAGTTCACCAGCTTTTCCATTAATATGCTTTTTCTATTCCAAGGTCTGAGAACCAACACTGCATCTAGCTGTCATATCTTCTTAGTCTCCCCCAATTCTTGTTAAATTTTAACTTGTGTCTTTCACAAATCCTGATGCTTAATTCCATTTCTCCATAAGACTCAGAAGTGCTCACAGTTCATAGATGACAATAAGAGTTAACAGAATTTGGGAAGAGGGGAGAGGGGCAACAAGTTACTGACTAGGGCTCTCAAACCAAATGCCTTTACCTGTCTTCATAAATTGGAATGGATTGATGTTTCTTTGGTCAATTCAAAATACGCTTCATATTCACTCACACAAGGGTCAACTTGATAAAGAAATCACCAAGTACGAGTCCATTCTAGACATCTGCTGTTTCCTTGAAAACATCAGATCCAAAACTGGCCTAAGGCTGACATGTTTTTCTGTTTCTTAAAATATATTTCAAGAAAGGTCATGTATTTAATGGTTACCTGAAACACACAGTGCCCAAGGTCCCCCAATATGAGCATTTTTATCTGTAAGATGCCTTGTCCAGGAGTATAAAGCTGATAAAAGTACTAATCACAAGAATCTTCTATGGCATTTATTGCTGCTGGTATATACGATGTCTGACAATTACGTTAGGGAACTTGACACCATGTGCTTACATTGGCAGCACTGTACAAACAGCTCGGTAAGGTGTCACAACCTTGGTATGTCAGTGTCTCACAGCTGTGTCTGTTGTCAACATGTGGTGGTGTCTTGCAGAGTGGCATTCATTATTGTTGTTGAGTGTTTTTTTGTGCAGTCACAAGAATGTCCAAGCTTGAATTAGAGCAACGAACAAACATTAAATTTCTTGTTAAACTTGGCAAGAGTGGAAGTGAAATCAGGGACAAGTTAGTCCAAGTTTATGGGGATAATGCCATGAACAAATGGTAGTGTACAAATGGATTAAACATTTTTCTGAGGGGAGAGAATGTGTTACTGATGAAGAGAGGTCAGGGCGGCCAGTAACGAGCAAAGCTAACAAAAACATTGCAAAAATTCATCAACTTGTGCATCAAAATCATTGGCTGACTGTGAGAAGCGCAGCAGACCAAGTAAACATCAATAGAGAAACAGTTCAGAAAATCTTAACTGAAAATCTTGGCATGAGAAAGGTGTGTGTAAAAATGGTCCTGAAAGAGCTCACTGATGAGAAAGCAAAGGAGAGTCGAAGTTTGCCAAGACCTTTTGGAAGGGCAAGATAATGTTTTGGGGGCATATTATCACTGGTGATGAAACATGGGTGTACCAATACAACCCAGAAACAAAGCTTCAAAGTGTACAATGAAATTCAGCCAATCCTCCATGACCAAAAAGTTCTGTCAGTCCAAAACAAGAGTCAAAACGATGTTGGTAAACTTCTTTTGATATCAGAGGGACTATTCATTATGAATTTGTACCAACTGGACAAACAGTCAAGTTTACTATTTAGAAATGCTGAAAAGGTTGCATGAAGAAGTTAGATGACCTGAACTTTTCACCAACAATTCATGGCTCTTGCATCACGACAATGCACCAGCTCACACAGCACTGTCTGTGAGGGAGTTTTTAGCCAGTAAACAAATAACTGTATTCGAACACCCTCCCTATTCACCTGATCTGGCCCCCAATGGCTTCTTTCTTTACCCAAAGATAAAGGACATATTGAAAGTAAGACACTTTGATGACATTCAGGACACCAAGGGGAATACGATGACAGTGCTGATGGCCATTCCAGAAAAAGACTTTCAAAATTGCTTTGAAGGGTGGACTAGCATCAGTGTATAGTGCCCCAAGGGGAGTACTTCAAAGTGACCATAGTGATATTCAGCAATGAGATATGTAGCTCTTTTTCTAGGATGAATTCATGAACTTAATTGTCTGACCCTATATACATTAAGGACTTTCAATAAACTGTGACATTTATGTTCAGAAAATACAGGACAACAGGAGTGAGTGGTTCAGAGAATATCTGAGTATATCTGCCTCTAATTTTAAAGGACTGAATGTGAGATTACATGTTAATTAGCTTGACTGTAGTATTTCACTCTGTACATATATATCAAATCATCATGTTGTATATCCTAAATAACATAATTTTATTATATATTTATTATATATTAAAATATATAAATAAACAGATAAATAAAAACAGTGTACACAGAAGAAAACCTTGGGACTGTGTTAAGGTAGGTAAATTAAATGCTTTCAGCATAACCCCTGGTTCTTGATAAGGGTTTTTATACATGTTTACTTTTGCCAACCTTGACAAGGATAGCTGTCTCAAATGAGATATGTAAACCTTGGTTTTTAAAATACTGATCTTTACATGAATCAAAAGGAAGTTGACTATTACTAGGATATTGGTATTGTAAGCAGCCTAAGCGTTAAAGCCAGATCCTACCTAAATTCTGCAACTATGAACGCTTCGAGGGGAATCATTTCTCCTTACAGCACTTGGTAATATTAGATCTCATAATGTACGTATCATCTGTCACCAAGGTCCATGCACACACAGATTTTGGAAGATGATTTTGTTCTCTTTGTTCCTTAAGACAAAAATACCCTCTCAAACATTTGGATCCCAGCATAATAGTATAAAACGATGAGACTGTAAAACTGACAACATAGTGCTCAATTCTCTCCCTGCAAGGCAAAATTTCTATTTTAAATGTATCTGGAAAAACCAACAAAATATTCATATAAAACAACTTTTCTTTAGGACAAACCCAGCCTGGAGACATGCAATAGCTTGACCAAACTCAAGTTATTGTTTTCATGAAGATTTTTGCTAGGTAAAACTCCCACCTGAAACCAATGACTCATGCAAAACTAAATATCTATTGGGTTGTCGGAAAAGTCATGACATACTTTTTCTATGTTTTTCGTTGCAAAAATAACTTTTCCAACAACCCAATATAAACATTCCTACCCTCTTTGAAGACCTCATTTCAAACACAGAATAAAATGACCTTACAGCCTTGAGAGTCATTATTTCATATGGCATGCTGATAATTACAAAAAAAAGGTCACATAAGCTTGATCGTGATTACATAAATACTGCCCATTCCTTTGATTGGTAAATTATTTCAAGATATATTCTGAAAGGAAACAAATAAAACATTTTTAATTTTAAATGTTTTTGAAAATTTAGAAACACAAAATTAAAGATGCACCACCAGTTTCCTCTACGTAGCAAGCTTTATATATGCATTTAATGTTTAACTTAAGACTTAAAAGAAAATGATATCATTCATATGAAATGTCCAAAGCAGGGAAATCTATGGAGGTAGAAATTAAACTAGGGCTAGGGGAGGAGAAAGAGGGCAGGGAGATAGCTAAAGGATACAGATTTCTTCTGGAAGCAATGAAAATATTTTAAAATTGACTGTGGTGATTGTTGTGCAACTCACAATTTAAAAGAAGGTATTACTGTATATGTCAGAAATAAAAGATCCCTTTTTATACACAATCCTAGACACATATATGTGCATTGCAATATTCCATTAATTAAAATGTATTTCTAGAGGATGAACAAGGTTATTGTTCTCACAGTTAAGGATCAAGAAAATCGATGCCTAGGAGAAAAAGACTATGTCATACTTCTCCATGATTATGATAATCCAACTTTATTGGCTTCAGTAATGGAAAACTGCAACCTCCCACAGCTGCATATCAAACACTGATATTATGTTCAGTGTCAAGAACAGGAACAAAATTTGGAGAGACAACCACTTCCATGGCACAGATGCTCCCAGAACTGCGAAGAATTTCTTGGAATTTGGAGTTTCCAGGTCACACATTCCCCTGGGGGTGCCAAGGCCACAGTCAACCCCAGTGGTGACCTTCTCATTCCTACTCAGCCAGCCCAGCCTCTTTCTAGTTCAAATGTTAACCCTGGACCATCAATCCATACCCTGAATTTACCACCCCCTCTCCGACCACCCCCAACACCCAGCACCCACCTCCCTCTTTAGCAAATGTTGATCTCTTTCCTGAATTCAAAACGCCAGTTGCTCACGCAGTGACAAGCATTGCCACAGTGCTCGCCAGAAAGGGCCTGGAGTGGGGAAGGTAAATGAGAAAACTCATTCCGGAGGGGACCAGCCTCCTGAGGTGTACAGCATCCAAAAAATTCTGTAAACCTCATCTGTCCCACATGGTCCCTTCTCTTCCAAAACCTCACTTTAGAAGCAAACAATCTGGGATGCCCAGCCTCCAAGAAAAACCATTAACCTTTTCTCAAGAAAAATTATATTAAGAAAAAGAAATCCTTTATCAACTTCCCTTTTATGAAAATGTTCCTTTGAATAGCTTTATCAACTTATAGTAAACATTCATGGCCAAGATAAAAAGCCTTATTTTAAAAAATCAATATTTTTATAAAGCTTGACTTCAGCAATATGAAGCGCAAAAATAATGTGGCTCAACACTTTGTAATCTCCTTAAACTATCATAATGACAAGAAGCTTTATAATCAATTCCTTAATTGATTATACAAGTCACATAACCTTTAGTAATTCCTATTTAAATATACAGCCTAGCTGAAGCAAATACTCAAAGGCCATCAGTTAATAGACAAGCAAGAGCCACATTTTAATTTCTTAGGTCCTATTCAGTTATTTTGAAACTTACGCTCACAGTATACACCATGACCTCAGAAATTTGATGAATTTAATGTTTCATATACTCGTATGTCAAGTAATTCAGTTATACACTTATACAAGGCTTTAAACAGAATAACTGATATGTACCCATTTTATTCCTAGCCAACCTGTGCTGTGCTTTCCCATGTTTATTCCTTCCCCACACCAAACAAGTAAAAATCAAACTATAGACAGGTAGCCACTTGAAATCTCGCTGATAAAAACATCAGTGTCAAAAGGTAGCTTAGAGTGTTGATTACAAACAAGTTGTGAAGCCTCATTTCTGAGGCTTTTCAAAATCTTCCCCTCCCATGGAAACTAGCGAATTTAAGCAAACACAAAGACCTCTATTTCATTCTCTCAGCTCTCAGCATGCACAAATGGACACCAAAATTAAAGATATGGGAACTAAGCAAAAATACTACTTGAAAATATACTAAAGTTTACAAAGAGGGGCCGGCCGAGTGGCGCAGTGGTTAAGTGCTGGCTTGCGAAGCCAGCGGCCCCGGTTCAGGTGCCACGTAAGAGGGCCAGTGACACTGCCCTCAAAAAAAAAAAAAAAAAGTTTACAAAGAAAAGTAACTCTTCAATTCCATATCCTTACACAGTATAAATCTCTCTAAAAAGAAATGTTATCTTTGTAAAAAGTGATTCAGTAGAAACACATGTGAGAAAGTATGAGGAAATGGAACTATATTAGCAGTGTAAGATTCTAAGTGATTTCAAGTATATTCACAGGGTTGTGTAACCATCACCCCAAAATGAAACCCCATGCACATTAGCTGTCACTCCCCCTTCCCCAACCACTTCTCCCTTCCCCAGCCCTAAGAACCATTCACTGAACTATCTTATGTCTCGATACATTTGCCTCTTCTGGATATTTCATACGAATGGAATCATGTGAAGGCAGTGCACCTCGTTTTATTGCACTTCACATATGTTGTGTTTTTTACACATTGTATGAACCACCCTCCACCAGCAAAAATGTTACAAATCACTTTATTGTGATACTTTGTGGTGGTGGTCTAGTGCTGAACCCACAGTATCTCTGGGGTATGCCTGTAACATGAGGCCTTTTGTTACTGGCTTCTTCTACTTATCATGTTTTCAAGGTTCTTCTCTGTTGTAGCATGCATCAGTATTTCATTTCTTTTATGGCCAAATAATAGTCCATTGTATGGATATACCACATTTTATTCATTCAGTCATCAGTTGACAGACGTGTGGATTATTTCTACTTTTTGGCTATTATGAATAATGCTACTGTGAACATTTTTTTCTGTCTAGTTTTTGTGGGACATATTTTCATTTCTCTTGGGTATATGTACCTAGGAGTTGAATTGCTGGGTCATATGGTAACCTTACATTTAACCTTTTGAGGAACTGCCAAACTGCTATCCATAGCAGCTGCACCATTTTTCATTCCCATCAGTAAAGTAGGAGGGTTCCAATTCCTCCACAGCCTTGTCAACACTTGTTATTCTTTTTTATTAGATCCATCCTAGTGTGTCAAGTGGTAACTTATGGTGGTTGATGCTTTGTATCTTAAACCACACCCACTCATTCTTGAATTTGGCCTCAACTATTCTTCTTAGCTACACTTTTAAGTATAAAATATGGCAAGGGTCATTACTAAAACCCAAAATAAAGCCTGGATAATCTAACACTCTCTTAATAGAGGAAGGTATCACCTCCGCATAACATACCATTATGCTACCCCAAATCCATCAAGCTACAACTACGTCCAAAAGCCAAACCTTCCTAAATAAAGATGTCAATTTAAGCAGCTTGTACATGTGCTACTGCTGTAATGGAATACTTTAACATATAACAACAACCAAGTTTTAGCCAGAGCTTTCTAGAAAGACCACGGAATTAGAATTCAGGCTTGTCGATAATCTCTATGTAACCCGACCAATCACTTAATTTCTCTACACCTGAACTTGGTGTTCGGAGCCACTCCCAGAACTACTTCTTCTAAAGTCACTCCCAAAGATAAAGTTGTCTAAGCCTGAAAGTTTAATGAAATTTGAAAACATACTCACACCGGTGCCTAATGATCTAGCATTGCCCAGCAGAAAGAATTTGAGCCTTAGGAGTCACACAGGCTGGGTTCTATTTCCAGCTCTGCCATTTAGTAGCTATATGACCATAGGTACATTATTTAACATCTTTCTATCTCAGTTTCCTGATACAAAGGTAATAATGCCTTCTTTAAGAAGTTATAAGGAATTATGAAACTAGTATAGCTGAAGTGCCTGACACAGTGGCCGGAAGAAAAGTAGACATTTAAACGTCTGTTAACTCTGGGCAGTTTCCCATCAAATAAAGATCACTTCACAAATGTCCTGGACCTTTTAGATGTGACTGAGTCCTTGTGACCTGTGGATTCATTTATAAAGCACTTCCCCCACATTATGGTCTGTCAATTGCTAAGAAGAGCTATCAGCTAGCTTAAAAACAGGACGGAGGGGAAATTCTTGGAAGGTAGCTCTGTGATGAAAAGATGAGACCTCATTTTCGTCAGAGACGTTAGAATAAAAACTTACTCAGGGCTCACAGACAGCCTAAGCACAGAACAGATGCAAAGGAGAGAAAGGTAAAGGCTGTATTCATATGACCCCATTGGAAGCTCAAGTATAAACTGCCAGGCTCAGGGGGAGGGGGAGGGGAGTGGAAGGGGCTGAAGCAAGCAGATAGGTGCGTGCAAGCGCTAACCAGAGGAAGATGAGCCCTATCTCAGCTGTGAATGCACTGATTCTTGTGTCTCTCAGCCTCCTTCTCCTACCTGATCTGGTTGTCACGGAATTTGTTGAGATGCGGCTGGTTGAGGTAAATGGTGCGGGCTGGTGCCTCCAGCTGGTCTCCAACAGACGTGGCCCGGGACATCTCATCATCTGCCTTCTTATAGCCCGAAGAAGGACGAACAGGTCCTGCAGAAAACAGGCACGGACCAGAAAACACAGCACAAAGAAGTCACACCAGCAGGCAAGAGCAGCAGCGAGCGCGGCTGCTGGCGGGCGGGCACCAGCTGGGAAAGGATGCTCTGGGCGGTGCAGAGCTCGCCTATGTACCTCGGCTTCCCCTGGAGACCCGCCGCGCAGCTGCTCCCGGCTCCTCCCCGCCCCCTCCCCGGCGCCCCACCCCCACCGGCTGGTCCCCAGGGCCACAGAGGGAGCTTCTCTGGATGAGAGCCACACGGCACCGCCTCGCCCGGCCCCTCCTGCGCTCGCTCCCCGGCTCTCAGCCCCTCCCGCTGGCTGCAGCGCACAGCAGGCACAGGCCAGGGCCGCGCTGCCGGCTGCAGGGCGCGGGGAGGGGAGAGCGGCGGCCAGAGCCTCCTGCCCTGGTGAGCGCCCCCTCTAGGCCCAGGAATTGAGTTCTGCGCTAGGTTTTCTCGGCTTCTTTGATTGTGTTCAGGAACAGAGAGGTGACAGCAGAGGGGATGTGCCCGGCATCCAGGCACCACAGAAAGGGATGGCGGAAGCACGGCTCTGTGCTCCAAAAATGAAATTCCCAAACCTCGGTGTGAAGGGCTTGCTACACCATTATCATGAATGGACCAGATGCTTTTCGCCCCAGAGACGCCTGGCAACCTTAGGGTGGTAGCTTTACCAATCCCGGTTTACCCACAGATGTGTGATCTTTCATTTCATTGCTCGAGTTACAGTTTCTGTGGTTAAGACACAAGCAAGTCTATCTCCATATTTAATTTCAGTCTTAGAGTCAAGCCACTCCACCCCTTCGCGTAAGAAGGTGTAGGCAGGAGAATAGTGATATACTCATTCCTAAAACTGCTGCATACACGCACACTCAGACCTTAACCACATCTCCAACTACCAAGCAGTATCCCTCAGGAGAGAGGCCCCACCTCGAGAACTGACCCTCAGGGAGAGGCACCTGAAGCAGAGGATCACAGGAAAATAAATGCCCTCCAGTTGAAGCCTTCTCTCCTTTTCCTTACATACACATTTGCTCTAATATCTGCCATGCTTTCCACCTATCGAAGACATGCACGTTGCATATCATTTAAGAAGCTGACATCCCATTTCAATAAATATCCACTTTCCAGCTACAAAAGAATGTTCCCTGACACAGAGAAACATTTTGAAAGAGAAAGTTTGGGCTATTTAAGTATCACCTTTTTAAAGTGATTAGGATTCTACTGTAATCCTTATCATACAGGGGACAACAATGTAAAATTGGTTATTGGGAGCTAACATACTGTCCTGAATACTGCTCATAGCCGGGTGCCTGGTATGCATCCACAGTGCCCTAGCTGTTCCTTGTTATAGGACCCCACCTCACATCCCTCATCTTCCCCTCCAGCCTCCCACTCTCTAGGGTCTCTCTGGCTTCACAGGACACTGCTCAACCCTCTGCTAATCCACAAGGAGCAGCAGAGAGTAAGACTTCCTACTTTGGGACTGCCTGGCCCCCCAGTTTGGGTTCCCTGATTTATTTTTGAAACTAATATATATATATATATTATATATTATATATAATGTAATGTGTATATATATTACTGCTTTTCCTCCCTGACCATTTATCCCAGTTTCTTTTTCTCCACAGCATTTATCATCATTACCTGACATTATTAACTTATGGTCTGTCTTCCCATGGCCAAGAAGCTCCAGGTCAGAAGGAACGACCTCAGCACCCAGAACAGTGCCTGGCACGTAATGGGCATTCATATTTGCAGTTGAATTAAGCCATATTTACTCAAGTCTTATAAAGGGTCACTTTGAATTCTCCAGGCATAGATGCAGTGATATGCACCGAGGGCTCAAACCCCATGTTCTTCCAGTGTGGGTCAAAATAGGTCAGGGTGAGATTGTGTTCACTTAGTGCTCTCCGTTCTGGCTGCATATTATCATCATGGAGGAAGCTCTCACAGTTCACTAGTTCCTGGGCCCAACTTTCATTGATTCTGTTTTGTTTCGTTTTAAAAGCTACTTAAATGATGCTAATGGGCAGCCACAGTTGAGAATCACTTGTTAGACGGGGCTGGGAACACAAAAACAAAAGATGTGGTTCCTGTTCTCCAAAATGTGGCCGAGTGGAGCCTTGGTTAAGAGCTGGCTTGGGATGCCAACGGCCCCTGTTCAGATCCCACATATGAGTGACACTGCCCTCTACAGCTAAGATGGTGAACAACAGCACCACCTGGAGCTGGGCTGCTGTGAGTCCCGGGGGCAGCACAGCTGCAGCCCGTGCTGCAGCTGGGCTGCCATAGGCTACAGTGAGCAGCTGGCAGCCAGTGTGAGCTCCCAAGAGCTGCTTTGAGCGACCATCCAGAGGCCGGCAACCGATATGCCTCTCCACCCGAGAAGAGCGCAATGACGATACCAACATGGGCCAGTGAAGCAATGTCCTCCACAACTAGATTGAAGAACAAAAGGACAGCAACTTGTCTGTTCCCCTTACCTGGTTCCCCAAAGCTGTACCCCTCCCCCAATTCCGCAATAAAATATTTTTTTAAAAAATGTTACCCAGTATAACCATGGTTACCAGTGTGATACAGTTTATGGCCAAGTGACAAGAGTGGGTTTGAAGGTGCTGAGGAGGAACAGAGGTCAGCAGCCTTGGGCTTGGTGTGGGGAGCTGGTCAGAACAGAGTCTGAGGACAGATATAAGAGCCTTAAAGTAGGGGGACACTATATTAGGAGAGAGGAGGACATTCCAGGGAAGGCCCAATGGACAAACTGTGTCAGGGTCCAGTGAAAAAACAAAGAACAGCACCAAGGATCCAAGCTGGGAAGGATAGAAAGGAAGCTCAGGAAGATAGCCTGTGGCCAGACTGGATGATTTAAATGCCAGATGAAGAAGCTTGAACTTCATCCTGAAGGTCATATGAAGCCATAGATGGTTTCTAAGCAGGAGAGAAGTGCACCTGGCAGTGATGCACAGAAAGAGGGGAGAATTTATAGATAGGGCAATCAGTAGAAAATTAATTCTACAATCTAGAAGCAAGATGATAGAAGCATGAATTAAATGGGGGGAAAAAAACATGAACATGAGAAACATCTCAAAAGAAAACTCGGGGCTTGATCACTGCACTGTATACCTGAAACTGATGTTGTATAATATTGTATGCCAACTGTGATTGAATACATAGATAGTCACGGAATGTGCAGTATAGTGTGGGGAGTGGAATCAATGGAATTGTAATAGATATGTATGATATCGGGGGGGAGTGGGGTGGCAAATTGGGGGGAGGGCGTTGTCACTTTCAGGAGTAAAAAGTATAACTATTGCACTGTATTGTATACCTGAAACTAATTTTTTTTAAAAAAAAATGTTTATTTCACAATAAAAGAATTTTAAAAAGAAAACTCGGCAACACAATTTTTGGATTGAATGTGTGGGCCAGAAAAAGGAAGAAACATTAAATAACTGGGATTTAAAGAGGAGGACTGGGGGAGGCAGGGGCTGAGGGAGGGTAACACTGATAGAAATAAGAATAAAATGACAGTTTATCCAAACAAGAATTTAAGCATTGGATAATAAATATTGGGGTGAAAAAAATACTGACACAAACAATTAGTGATGACAGAATTCAGGGATCTTCAAAGGTATATACCCATCATGCATCAGGCCAGCTCATCTTTCTGTATCAACAGAGCCAGGCCTGGAATTTTATTTTAGATAGAAATAGTTATAGTTTCCTCCTAAGACTCACATAACTTTCTTCTACCTCAATGGCCTCTTTGGAGACAAACATTAATATTTTCAAAATAACACAAGTTTGTTGCAAATGTATTGCCTAAGGAAAATGCTATTCAATATATAGCAAAGCACATTATGACTAAGGCTTCAGATTCAGGCTGATGAGATGAATTATGATGCATATTGAAAATACCACCACGCAAAATGAGAGTATATGCTTACAACTCCCCCATATTACCGAGCACAGTGTCAGCAGATAGTGGGAGTTCAATAAATATCTATTTAGAAAGAAACCAAAGTAAAAGGAATGAATAAAGAGAAACAAGATTTGGCAAATGGACAAGCACAAAGTTTATCTGTTGCCAAGTGGAAATGCAGAAAAGACAGCTGATGGCCAAGGTCAGGAGGGCAGGGGTTTTGTCTTGTTCATGGATGGACCCCTGTCATCCTAAATCATGCCTAGCATACAGTAGACAGTTTGTAAGTGCGAGTATATGTAGAATGGACAATAAAGGACTGATGTAGTAAGTGCCTTCTAAAGATGCTTGCCCAGATGCTGAGCCAAAGACTTGACCTGTATTATGTAGTCCCCATCTTCCATCACAGCTCTTAGTATGGGGTGGTTACTTGGTCCAGCTAAGAGTCTGTCTTCTGGAAACTGACATGGGATCTAGACGACCTTTCTCTGCATGTGGCTGATCTATTAACACATACACTATAGGTCTCCGAATGGTCATCCCCCACCCCCCGAGTGGGCAGGAAGGCAGCGAAGGGATTTCTTTTGAGATGAAGGTGAAGCAGATGGGTGGAGAGCAACAGAAATGATCCCAACAGCTTTTGGATTCTGAGTACAGTCCCCTCCTTGATACCAGCTGTATTTAGGTCCTTGGGTTCCATGAGCCACCCTTAAATCATTCGATAAATTATTCATAACCAGACATCCTAACCAATACTGTAAGGGAACACACAGAGAATCAATTTTTTCCTGTAAGACAGTTGAGCAAGTTAAAGAGGGGAGACAAACACCAATTCACTTGCAGATCACTCCAGGGTGCCCAAAGTTTTAGATGCCTCTGGCACAGGTGCCATGAGTTGCCACACCCCAGATAGGGAGGCCAGATCGGATAGAGAAATATCTTTATGGCAACACTTAGGTTGGTTGGTTTGGATAAAGCCCGCAAGTAGCTGGAACATGATTGGCTAAATAAATAAGGGACGACTCCTCCCTTCAGGGTTTCTGCCAGGATTAGAGAAAGAAGAAAATCTTAAGAAACAGAGATAGGTGACAGAAAATGCCCACCAGAAGACTGAATAGAAGGATGAGTGAAGAATAGGAAAGGGGTGGCCGGTTAGCTCAGTTGGTTAGAGCGCAGTGCTCATAACACCAAGGTTGCCAGTTCGATCCCCACATAGGCCACTGAGCTGCACCCTCCACAACTAGATTGAAACAACTACTTGACTTGGAGCTGATGGGTCCTGAGAAAACACAGTGTTCTCCAATTTAAAAAAAAAAAAAAGAAAAAGAAAAGACTAGGGAAGGGGAAGAGGAAAGCAGACTAGTTATAATATCCATGCCATTGACCCACAGAACCATGAAAGGGAGTTAGGACAGAGACACACCTCAGTAACTCCCACTGTCCACCAGCACTGCTCCCAGGGGCCTCTGCCATGCTTCAGGTCTAATTTATCTGTTAATCTCTTCCCCATTCACTTGGTGTCATTGTAGTAGTGTTTCATTTTACTGAATGACACAAATTCCTCAGCATTTCACTCACACACAATGCATTTGTGGTGATAAGGATGTGGAAGTCACTGAAACCAGGGACAATGACAGACCTCCCATTGGCAGATGACATAAACTAATTCCATGGAGATTGTTTAGGAAACAAAAGGAAAAATCCTAACAGGTTTTTGAAATTTTATTCCTATGTAATAAATATTAAGGTAATACTCATACTATTATTTATTCTCTTATAACTATTTACATGATATATATAAGTAAATATTGGCATAAACTAAGTAGGTCCAGCCAGTTAAGAACTTCAAATATAGAATTAAACACACACCAAAAAAGAGTTAATGATAAGGCAAATTTTTACTAAGCATTTCATTGCCTTCAATAACATAGAAGCAAAATTCTTTACTCTGAACTGCAGTATTTTTCTCTAACTCAAATAAAAGTATTCAAAACACTAAAGATGGTCAAGACCCATCTAGTCCATTTCCCTGTCAAGGAAGTTTTCACTGTCTCACAGAAATCGTTGGAAAATACTCAAGTCTTCCTACATAAGAAACCTATTAAAGTGACAAGCCCTTTTGCAGCACCTCTGTAACTAGCTCTGTGGAGAGTCAGACCTTGGACACCGTTGTACCATAAAGAATTTGGCTGGTCTTTGCCCCAGCTTCCTGGGTGGAGCCTCTAACCCCTGGAATTTCTCAAGTGGTAAGAGTGCCTCAGTCATTCACAGTGAGGTGAGTTTATACTAAGGACATGACTCATGGTGGCCCCTAGACTGTTTCAGAACAGATGCCAGAAAAACTAACCACATGACTGGAGGGTTGGGGTTTGAGCCTGTTGATATCAGACTGCTGACTCTGGGGAAAGTGGGGGACTGAGTTCCATCATGTGGCCAGTGATCCAATTAATAATGCCTGTGTAATGAAATCCCAATAAAAACTATGAACACCAAAGCTCAGGGGACATGTCCTGAGAACATGGAAGCTTCACATGTGGGACCCTCCAAATTTTGCCCTATGCAACCCTCCATTTAGCTGGTCCTGAGTTTTAGCCTTTCTGATAAAGCTGTAATCATAGTATAGTGCTTTCCTAAGTTCTCTGAGTTATTCTAGCTTATTAGTGAAAATAATTTTAAAAATACTGAAAAGTAATAAAAATACTGGGGGAGTAACAGGGGCACTCCCGAATTCATTGCCAGTTGGTCAAAAGTGTGGGTTGCCTAGGAACTCCAGAACTTGAGGCTGGTGTCTCAAGTGAGGTTAGTCTGGTGGAGACTTGGGCCCTGAACCTGCAAGTTTGGCCTAACGGGGCAGTTAGTGCTAGAGCTCCACTGCAGACATGACTCTGTGAATTCTAGAATGAGAGACCCAAAAGAGAAACTTTATTAAACAAGGACAAAAGTATAATAGGTCAAATGAAAGACAGGATTGGAAGCAGCAAGATCTGCAGAAACTTGAATTGTTCTCCTTCCACTAGAACAGGCTGCCTCTGTAGGCTTAGGGAAGTCAGGCTACCATCTGAGCCTCGATTCTTCCTCTGCAAAATAGAATCAATTCTATAAATCGAGGGTTGGCAAACTTTTCCTGTAGAGAGTCAGGTAGTAAATATTTCAGGCTTTGGGCCACAGATGACCTCTGTCTCATTTGTTTGTTTATTTGTTTGTTTGTTTTTTAAACACAACAGTGTTTAAATATAGAAACCATTCCTCACTCACAGGCCAGATCTAGCCCACAGGACACAGTTTACTGACTTCTCCTATAAACTAAGTTCTTTCCCAGTTAACAGCCTGATTTATCCCAACTCCTGCCTCAAGGAAACAGTAGATTAAATGTTTTCTACATCAAAAAGACATGACATAAAATTCCCAGCAAACATAAATGTTCAGAAGTTGGCTATGTCTTTTTCCTAATTTTTTATGTACTTGAAAAGTATGTAACGGTGATTTTTCTCTTTGCCTCCAAAAAAAATTCCAGGAAACCAGTGCAATCATCATAGAGCATTGTAACAAGAGGCGCGCGCGCGCGCGCACACACACACACACACACACTCCCCTTCTCAAAAGAGTTTCAAGTTCAACTCTGACATCTACCCCACATTTACAAAGATGTTTCATAATCCTTCAGAACACAAAGCAGCCCAGCAGCTAGGGAAGCATTTGGGCTGATTATTCCTCGTAATCAAACACACACAATAAAAATGCTGTACAAATGCACAATGTAATTATTCTAGCCTTGGCAGACACGTTTTGGAGGCCTTTTCTAGGCCCCACTTTGTACAAACCACATCTCTCTGAATATAGCATCTGTGATCCATTCCACCCAAGAATTCAAAAGAAATGAACACAAAAGAAAAGTGGCACTGGTGCATCAGGATTTCTTATTGCTGCAAATTCTTATTGGTTTATCTTCTCTTATTTCAAGGATCAGGAAAACAGGCAGGGAACTAACAGGCCAGGGACTATTCATAATTTAAAATATTCTTGGGTGCTGCAATCACTCAGTTATTGAGCACCCCCAAGATATAAGGCCTTTTGGTAGGTAATGTGAAAGGAAAGGTATTCAGTTTAAGACGTAAGCTTTAATGACTGATGACATTCTTTTTTTCAATTTTAGCAGAGACAACAGAAACAAGAGAGACAACAAAATATGGGAATATAGAGGACAGATATGACTGCCAGTCTCATATAAGGCAAAAAAACCGGGCAATCTCATGAAGGAAGCATCTGAAGTTGGCTTATAAGAATGAGTATGATTTGGGTGCGAGGAGAAAGGGCTGAGCAGCCCAGGAATAACAGTGCGTCAGCAGAGACACGTGCTGGTCGCAGGCTATTTACAACCTAGCTGGCGCCAGCATGGTGGGCGAAAGTCGAGCCACAGTAATTTGAAGCCTGGTTTTCAATAAGCACAGCAATACAAATTGGGCTTCCGTTCCTCGAAACCCATGTCATACCTTATATATGTTAAAATTCATCCTGTAAATTAAATGAAAACAAATATGCCTTGAAGGGAATATATTTAATATGTAAAGCCCAAAACAACAACAAAAAACAAAGCTATTTATTGTTCAAATACTCAATGCAAAGGAGTTATCTATATTGGCTGGATCAGCTGAGGCTTAACATACAAGCCCAGTGACTTCTCTGCAGCAACTCCTCTGCTGCCAGGATAGATAGTCTCCTCTCTTGTGGAACCTCAAAAAAGGGACCTCAAAAATTAGGGACACGAACTTTAAAATCCCGTTGCCAATTCAAAATGCATGAACGCAGTCTTTGAACAGTTAATCCTAGAAGTGCAGTGTCTCTGAAGTTCTAGTTGACCTGTCCTGAGCATTTTGAAGACCACAGCATCTCAGCCAAAGGCACACAAACTCACTGCCTCCCACAGCCAGCCCACCTCCCCAGCGTCATTGGTGACCAGTCTCTCCCTTGCTCGTGACGCTCCACCCTTAGTGGCTTTCTCTCCATTCCTCAAAGACATCAGCTCTGTTCACCATCCAGAAACCTGGTGCCTGCCTCTCCTTCTACTTAGAATTCTGTTCCTCTTGGCTTTGCTTTGGTAGCTTCTTCCTATCACTCAGGCCTCAGGCTAAATATCACTTCTGTACAGAAGCACTTCCTGACCGCCACATCTACAGTATTCCCCTTCTCAGTTATTCTCTAACACCATGTTATTTTTGTTCCTTCCCAATTAGCACCCCAGGAAATCTTTTTATCCATTTTCTATCTTCCAATATTAGAAATAAGCTCCACAAGGGTAGGGCCTGTGTTCATCTTAATCACCTCTGCGTCCCCAGTGCATGGGACACAGAAGACATTCAATAATGTGTCCAATGAATGAATCAAGTGATTTCACATTTTCTTAAGTAGACAGAAAAAAAAAACATAACTCTTAAATTTAATCAATAATGAATCTGAGCCACCTAGAGAATTCGGGGGGCATGGAGGGAAGGTAGAAATGTCCAGTTTTGTTTGGAGCTGAGTTCAATTTTATAATTTTAAAAGCTAATGTAAATAGTGTTAAGTCTCCGTTGAATAAAGGCATTTTGGTTCCCAGATATAACCTCATCCTCTTCTTGCTTTTCTCCCAGATGGCACTGGGGAAATGGTGGCGAGGGATAGGGGTGTGGGCAAGAGTTGGAGTCCTGGGCATAGATGCCTTCGGCTTCCTCTGGACTGCAGAGTAATACCCCTGGATCCCCTGCTAGCATTTGTGGCTACTGTGTATGAATAGTCTGGCTTGGCTTTATCAGTGGGCACTGGTGTTCCCAGATTGCTTGCTTCACCCGGGTTCCTTCTGGCAAAATCATAGTATAGTAAAACCTTGGATTGCAAGTAAAAACCAAGTAGAAACTTGGTTTGCAAGTATTCCACAAGATGAGCAAACAGTTCTAATACATTTTAATGTGGTAAACGAGCAATGTCTTGCAATAAGAGTAGTTTGTTTCTGGAACAAACTATGCTCACAAACCAAGGTATTACTGTATCTGCCATTCTTTTTTTTTTTTTTTTTTGCATTTTTTCTTCCTTGTGATTTTTTTTTTATTAGTTTCGGGTATACAAAACAACGTAATGATTAGACAATTACACTCGTCACAAAGAGATAACCCGTCTCCCAGTCTACTACCTATCTGACATTGTAAATAGCTGTTACTATACCATTGACTATATTCCCCATGCTGTACTTTACATCCTATGTTATACTTTACATCCTGGGACTACATCAAACTAAAAAGATTTTGCACAGCAAAGTAAACCATCAACAAAACAAAAAGATATCCTACTGAATTGGAGAAGATATTTGCCAATGATATATTTAATAAGGGGTTAACATACAAAATTTATTTAAAAAAAAAAACTCACACAACTCAACACCAAAAAAACAAACAACCCAATTAAAAAATGGGCAGAGGACATGAAGAGACATTTCTCTAGAGAGGACATACAGATGGCCAATAGACATATGAAAAGATGCTCAATGTCACTGGTCATCAGAGAAATGCAAATAAAAACTACAATGAGATATCACCTCACTCCTGTCAGAATGGCTATCATCAATAAATCAACAAACAACAAATGCTGGTGGGGATGTGAAGAAAAGGGAACCTTTGTGTACCGTTGGTGGGACTGCAGATTGGTGCAGCCACTATGGAAGTCAGTATGGAGGTTCCTCAAAAAATTAAAAATAAAACTACCTTATGACCCAACAATTCTACTTCTGGGTATTTATCCAAAGAAATCCAAAACACTAATTTGAAAAAATATATGCACCCCTATGTTTATTGCAGCATGATTTAAAATAGCCAAGACTTGGAAACAACCGAAATGCCCATCGGTAGACGACTGGATTAAGAAGCTGTGGTACATTTACACGATGGAGTATTACATAGCTATAAAGAAGAAAGAAATCGTACCATTTGCAATGATATGGATGGACCTAGAGACTATTATGTTAAGTGAAATAAGTCAGTCAGAGAAAGACAAATACTATATGATCTCACTTATATGTGGAATCTAGAAAACTAATGAACAAGCAAAGTAAACAGAAATAGACTCATAGATATAGAAGAAAAACTGATTGTTGCTAGTTGGGAGGGAGGTAGGGATGAGGGAGAAGGGGAAGGGATTAGACAGCATAACTAGGTAACTACAATATTGCCACAAGGATACGAAAGACTGTTCGGGGAATATAATAATGTTGTAAATATTTTGTAGGGTGTAAGGTGGTCACATGTCTTGTTAGGGAGACCATTTCATGGATGGAGTAGAGGCTTGATCAGTGCACTGTACACCTGAAGCTGATGTTGTGTAATATTGTATGTCAAATATATATATATATATATATATATATATATATGGTCATGGGATCTGGAGTATAGTGTGGGAGTGGAGTCAATGGAATTATAATAGAGATGTATGATATGGGGGGACTAGTGGGGCAGCAGATTGGGGGGTTGCCACTTTGAGGGGTAAAAAGTATAACTATTGTACTGTGTTGTACACCTGAAACTAATTTTTTTTAAATGCTGGGAGTCAAGCCCTCTGAGGGCTATTGTAAATATGATAAAAAGGAGAGAAAAATTAATCTACAAAGTCTCCTCATAAACAAAAGCCTAGCTTGCCTATTGCTGCTATTTTTGAAAGGCACACGAAGACACCATGGTGTTTCTCCTGGGATTGCTTCTTGTCTTTCCCAGGCGGGTGGAGGCTCCAAGCACATGGAAGTCAAATGTCATGTACAAGAGAAAGGCACATTCATTTGCTCCAACCATCAGCCCAGTTTCACATGCCAATCAGCCTCCTGGGTTTGCTTGTCCCCACTGATCACATGAACTTCACACTCTTTTCTTCCATCGACAACCTTCATGTAACCTTCAAAATTACATGCAGATTTGAACATGTCAACATGGAGGTCAACTCATTAGCCTTTATTCCCACCTCCACTGACACGAAAACATACTTTTCCAGTGTGATGGTTTTGTTTTTGTTTTTTTTACTTTCTAGTTGATTTAAAATTTTGTGTATCACTTAGTTCCTCAGAGAAGTTACAAATTAAAAAAAAAATGTATCATTAAAAAAAAAAAAGCAATGCCAAAAAGATACAGATGGAATCATTTAAACCCCCAGCATCTTTCATCAATTCAGAGTTGCCACATCAATTAGTTGTCTTTGTCATGTCACTAAGAGGCCATAAATAATTACAATAAAAAGCACAACTTGCTTTTGTTGAGCCTAGTCTAAGCACTCTAGATGTATTGACCCATATAATTCTTATGACAATCATGGATGAGAACATTCATCTTGGAGACAATAAAAATGGGGCAAAGAATACATAAGCAACTAGCTCAATGTTTACAAGTTGAATTTTTGTCTGTTACTGAGTTACTCATATGCATATGACCTACATTATAAATAATTTGAGGGAGGGATTTCAAAGCAAAAAGATTCCTAAGATAATGACTAAATATTTGTTGACTAATTGACTCTTTTATCCTTATTAGGTTTTGGTTTCATTTTTTTCCCTTTTACACTCACAGAGTCCACATGATAAAAAGAAATAAATACAGAAGGAGAAAGAAAAAGGAACCCCAGTGAATTTCAGGCTTACGGACAGCATAGTGGTGGTGTTGGTGGTGACAGGACTACGTGCTTAAAAAAGAGAAGCCAGGTCGCAATTCCTAGAGTGTTGAGTGTCCTGGAGGCAGGAACATGCATAAGACCTCAGTCAGTCTAGCAGGCAAGCAAAGAGGTAGGAGCAGACAGGAAGTCACTCATTCATCCAAAGTTCAGAACATTCCATGGGCACAATGCTGAAGTGCACAACCCTTTCCCTGCCTTCAAAGGGGTTGTAATCTGGTGGGGAAGCAGATCGGTGCAGAATAACTAATACAGCGTAGAATATGAAATATTTTCTTTCACCTGGACTTGCTTTCTCTTCGTGTGTTCGCTGCCGGCCAACAACTCATCCTTTAGATTTTTTCTTACTAGATCCAGGGTCTTCTGGTTCCAGCTTGCACTTCCACACTCACAGAAAGAAGAGTTTCTAGTTTTATTTGAATATTGACAACAGTGCTTTCATAGTGGGTGGATGGACTTACAAATGGCAAAGTATAATATACATAAAATTTGCAAAGATAGGCAAGCAACAAAGGATCGAGCACCAGAAATGAAAAGGCCATATGGTAGTCCCCCCCATCCGCGGGGATGTATTCTAAGACTCCCAGTGGATGCCTGAAACCTCGGATAGTACCGAATCCTATACATACTATGTTTTTCCCTATGCATGCATACCTATAATAAAGTGTATATTAAGGACTTTTACCTTTTCACTTAAAAGAATCACTTTATGGCTGGCTTCTCATTGGTAATATCCAAACTGCCAGCATCACTGCTCATATGCTTTGGGTCATGATTCAGTAAAATAAGGGTTCCTTTAACACAAGCACTCTGACACTGATGATCGAGATGGCCACTAAGTGACAGAAAGGCAGGGAGTGTACACAGACTGGGGACACTGGACAAAGGGTGGTTCACATCCAGGCAGGACAGAGTGGGACAGGTCAGGACTTCATCACACTACTCAGAATGGCACAGAATTTAAAACTTATGGGTTGTTTATCACTGGAATTTTCCATGTAATATTTTCAACTGCAGTTATCTGTGGGTAACTGAAACCGTGGAAAGTGAAACCACAGATAAGTGAGGACTGCTGTACAGCTTACCTCAGAGTGACCATTCCAGATGATCTGTGCAGATCAGGAAATGAAAAGATAAACCAACAGTAGAGCTCTCCAAAGACTTAGTGAGGCCAATATTACAAACACACATTCTATGAAGAAATAATTCAATTCTTGGTTGTTTAGCCCTTCTACTCATTGAAGCCACCCTATTCGCTTCAAACACCAAAGCGGGTTTGCAGAGTGAGGGAGGAGAAGATTGGAACTTATTTTGTTTCGACACATTTCATAATAAAAGTGCAGATAAAGTACAGATGCTTTCCAAGTGCATGGTTTGCTATGTAGTATCTCAATTCTTCGTAAGTAGAGATGCTTTATTTAAAAATCATTAATTATGCAGGATATATAAGGTGCTGCTTAGATTAAACACCTCGCCATTCAGCCTCATGTCTTAACTGATGTGGCCATCATTCCAAGCTTAGCCTGGGCCACCTGCAGCTCCTGCAGGAACTCAGTTCTTTTTCTCTGCAGTTTGATACACATGGCCCCTACTTCTTCCTTCCCAATCCTCAAAACTCCACTGAAGCAGCCCTTTGCCTATTCCTGTGGGCTAGGTCCCCTCCCTAGCACCTCACACCTATGGTGACTGTGGCCCTTAGACTGTCTCTAGCTCTCACCTGTCAGTTCATGGTCTACACACACACCTCCTACCCCAATAGAAAAGCCAGCCCTTGCCACCTGGACAGCGGTTCCAGCCCAGGTGAAGCATGGATAGGAGGCAGCAGACACAGAAGGGCCAATGCTGGGACCCTGCCTCCCCGCATTTCCCCAGCTCACACATTTATGAGTCATGCCTGCCAACAGGGATGCAGGTTTCATTTCTATGTTTATCATTCCCACTTTGTTCTCTCTTTCTCACTGGTAGCATTCATCTCTCACCAGACTCCCTCCCACTTCTGATGAGATCCAGAGTTCCATCCAATAAACATGTAAGATGCCCACACCTGTCACACTACAAAGACGGAGTCAACAAACACACCTGGAGTTGCTGGGTTGGAACAGAGCTCCTCATCAAGGTTTGCTGGGTCCACCCTGGTCTGTGCACTGGGAGGACGTCCACGTCTGGACTTCTGGGCATGGTGACAGAGCATCCCTGGGAGGCCAGGGAGCTGAGCAGATGACGGCAATGTCACCCTGACCACAGTGAATATCCAGAAATTCTCTTCTGGCTGGAAATGCCTTTCTCCCTATGACGACCTGTCTATGGGTGATTGTGACCTACGTAGGTCGGGCCCAAGCATGCAAGCAGCCTGAGAGATACTGAAATAGTGCCTACTTGTGCACGGAATAAACAACAGAAACCTGATCATTTCATCCCTGATTAGATTTTATCATTCTCTGCCAAGACAATGCAGTCTGAAATCTAAGGGGGGTGGGGGTGGGGGCTTGATTTACTTTAAACACTGTAAACTTCAATGATATGGAAAATATTTTTCAACTAGAATTTTCTGAAGTATAAATTATTTATGCGAATTCCCTGTTTTTGCATATTTCATAGGATATGCATCTTTAAGCTTGATTGTTGCCAATATGTACAGCAAGGGAATTAAAATATAAGTTCATGAATGTAGAAACAAGATCATATCATATTTGAAGACAGACAATTCAAATAGGTGATGACGATGATGAAGAAGAAAAAGTAACCTCATTCTTCACTCCGCAGACAACAGGGGAACAAATTCATGAGCGCAGACAGCGCTCTCTGTGCTTCCCATTCTCCTCCCTCTCAAAGCATACCTCTTCCCTGGACACTTTCTCTGACAAAACTTTCTCTGTTTGCTTTAATTCTCTCCTCTTCTTAATTATGTAGACAGCCTGAAATTCATTCAAAAAGTCCTTCTTTTGGGTCTTTGAAGTCAAGAACTATTTCATTTCCCTACAGTCTCTGGCATTTAACCTGTGCTGCTCAGATGGAACAAACGCACTGTTGCCTTTATAATGTGGGGGAGGGGTGAAAAAAAAAATTGACCTGAATTAGAACTAGTTCAGCATCATCTATGACAATTACTTCCCAAATATTTTGTTTTATCTTTCAATCTCACATCTGGTCTTTAAGCCTATCAGTTCTATGCCCCACCCCCCTGAATCTGACCACCTCTTTTCTCCTCCAATGCTACTACCCTAGGTCATCCCATCACCATTCCCCATCTAGATATTGTAGTAATTTCCTAACTCTCCCCTCTACTCTTACCGCTTAAGAGCCTGTTTTCCACATGGAGCCAAAGTCATACTTTTAAATGTAAAACAAGATCTAAACAAGCACCTCTTTGAAACTGTCCAACTCTCCATTACACTTCGAGTAGAGAGCAAACTCCCCACCATGGGCTACAAGGCTCTGTTCCAGACACACTGGCCTTTCCTTCAATCCCTCATAAATGTCTAGTTCAGTCCCAACTCGGGTCTTTAGCTCTCACTGTTACTATTCCTTATGCTTAGGATGACCTCAGCTGGAACTCACTGTTTCTACAAATTGTAATTTGGTTCTCTGCTAAAATGCCACATCTTCAAAGAGCTCTCCTTTAACTAGACTTCCTACAGTAGTTCTTCCGTTTGTCATTCTCTGCCCTGCTTTATTTTCTTTAGAGCAGTGACAACTCTTGTAAATACCATTTGTTCATGTGTTATCTGTCTACCCCTCTAGAATGTGCTGCATGAGCTGAGCTTTTCCTGTTCTCCGCTTTCCCTCTAGTGCCTGGTACATGTCTGGTACTTGCCTTTTGAATGATTCAATGATTTAAATCTTAGCAAATAATCTACTCAACTTTGTCACTAAGGTTTAGTAATCACCTGGTATATATCAAACATGTTATACACATTCTCTCTTCTTCTCACTATAAACATAAGTGGACATTTTGTCCTTTTGTAGTAGAGCCATATTTAAGCCTAATTTTCCTAAATTCCTCAAATTCATGATGTTCTACCTATAACTTAAAGCTTAATCTTTGAGATTTCACTTCTTTATCTGAGAAGATGACGATAATACCTACTTTGTCTAATAAGAATTTTTGTCATTCTAAACTGAGATCTTGGGTTTGAAAAAAGTAAGCAAACTGTAAAGCTCTGTAATAAAATAAGGGAATATTGTAAAACTGTAAGATAAAAACTTAATGGCTGTATGCTAATAATTAAACTTCCATTTTCTAAGACCCACCACCTGCCAGGTGCCTTCCACATAAAATCACATTTAATTCACAACCACCTTGTGAGAAAAATATTACCACCCTTTTACCGATGAGAAAATTGAGGCTCTGTAAGGTTAAATAAATTGCCCAAGGTCACCTAACTCACAGGTGACATATGCAAGGTTCAGATCTGGGTCTATATGGTTTCACTGCTTTGAATTTAGAGATTATTATTTTATAATGATTTTTCATAATAATCGTAAAAAGTTGCATAAGAACCTATATAACATGATTGGCATGAGTAAACAAAATAATTTTTTAATGTGAACACAATGACCCAGTAAAAAGGGGTTTTGAGTCACACAGGAAGGCCAGAGGAGTTATTCTGATGCTCTGAAGAGTAACTGTGGCACACACCCACATGTCTGGAACAGACAGAAGAGCATGTATTACCCATCAAAGCCATGCAGAACAGAAAATAAATACCTATGTCCAGAATGTGGTCAAAATCCAAGAAAATAGGACAACAGAAAGTTCAGGCAACACGAGGCAAAATGCTGAATAAGAAGGTAGAAAAACTAAGAAAGGGTTTGAAAAAGCAGCCATACTGAAATAAAGCTGCATGTGTTTCAAATGATCTAACTACCTAGGTCAAACAGTTTACCATAAGAAGAAATTTTAAAACTGTAATATCTGAAAATAATTGTCTTAGAACAGTGCGTGTTGGCATCTTAATTGGCCTAAGTAACTTTCATAACGAAGAAAAACTTCCTGATTTGAATTTCACTATCACCTTCTAAGAATAACTTTAAGTCAGCGTTTTGAAAAAATTACATTAAGCAAAAGTATAAAAGCCAAAAGCCAATGATCTGAACAACTTAATTTGTTTTGTAGGAAGATAAAAATTACTAAAGCCAATCCCCCATAAAAGAATTCCTTGAAGGGGATATAAGATGTTTTTACAGGAAATATACAGCAACTTATCATCAACAGAGCCTCCTCTAGGTCAGCATTGGCCTAATTCAGCACTCTCACCCTCCCCAATGTTATAGGTGTACACATCTGTCAAGTTGCTATTCCCTTAGGTTAAAGATTCAGCTTCACAATGAATACAAAGCTGTTGAACTCTGTGGAAAACTCCCACACCGGATGTTGACATTGTTAATACAATGACGTCATCACAGCTACTACACCAGATGCTGTAATGAACTTAAGTGTAATTCAAAATCATAGTCCCACCTCCGACTTCATGAAACGTAAGAAGAAATCTCTTAATCTTCCTGATGGCCAGCACTAACATGCTTTCCTGAGCGGTACTGCATGTAGCCAACAAAGATACCGAAATGTTTTTGTTTTTTTTTTGAGGGCAGTGTGTCACTGGCCCTCGCATGTGGGACCGAACCAGGGCCGCTGGCTTCCCAAGCCAGCGCTTAACCACCGCACCACTCAGCCAGCCCAGATACCGCAATTTTTTAAGTTTTTGATTAAAGGTTCTATTAACTTCTATGGTTGTAGTTGTCAAATGAAAAAGTTACAGTACCATAAGAGCACTTGTTAAATGTCTAAACATCAGCTACTAGAGTGCCTCAAAACTTACACAGCCCTCTTTTCAAGAGCCATTTTTCCCAAGAATCTCTGCATTTACTTACATTATATTCCAACCAGGAATTCTTCTACCTAGTCCACCTCATGAGCCTCAGTGTTAAGTTTCAGGTCACCAGGGCCATCCATCCCCATGTCCACCATTCCCTTCAAACCACATTATTCATATAACTTATAATTCTAAATTAAATCCCATATTTACCTTGCATACACACAAAACATCACTTGCACATTGCATTAACTAAGTCAAAGAGCTCTTCTTTTCCGACTGTGTAGTCACAGTAAATGTTGAAAAGTATTTACTATGTTTTAAGGTTGCCCTCCAATTTTCACCATTGAGAGGAACTGCATGGAGAGGATCCTATCAATTTCCTAAACGGGTAGAAACATTCAGACTCATAAGTACAGCAGTAAATAGCCAAAAGATCATTGTTTCATTATAGCTATCCAAAGTACATTAAAATGGGTATTTGAACTACCTTACACTGCAACTTATGTACATGTATAAATTTTTAACAGGAAGAACAATGTTGATTAGATAACAACCAGAGACTAACAGTGTGCTACCCAGTACGACAGTCACTGGGCACATGTAGTAGTTAAAGTGTGGCTAATCAGAATGGATATACGCTATAAGTGCAAAATACACACCAGATTTTAAAGATTTAGAATAAAAACAATGTAAACTGCCTTCATAAACTTATATTCGTTACATTTTGAAATAACATTTGGGATGGACTCAGTTATACAAATATACTACTGAAGTACAAATATACTCACATTTTATTTCTATCTGACAGCACTGGTTTAACAGTTATAACTTCATTGTTAATAATTATCTTACCCTCATCTGCTTCTTGCCTGTCAACATCCCTCTCAGCCCTCCCAGCCCTCATTAAACCTACAGCTCATATCTAAAGAAGAAAAAGTAATTTCAATACCAACTTAGGCAAAACTGAACAGGGAAGACAGATCCAAAGTCACTACATCCTAAAGCTATGTTATAGCTTAACACTGTGGCACACTCCCCATCCAGCCATGATTTAGGGATCAAAATGCCTGTAGAGAAATCCAAGTTGATATAAGAAAGTTTTTCACTAAAAATCAAAATAGTTTTCATATAAGGAAATGTTAGTCCAGCCTTAGAGGTAAGCATATATTTAGTTTATCCTTGTTTCTAATAAGATTTCCAAACCAGATACACTCCTGCTTCATATTAGACAGAAAGAGAAAAAAAGATTGCTTAAGACAGTGACACCAGTCACAGTCAGAGCGACAGCTCACAGCAAGGAGGGGCAGAATGGTAAAAAGCCCACATGAATTTACCAAGCACAGCAACCCGTGAGGTCATACTTAAAGGGAGCACACAGCCCTCAAACCCCAGCTACAGACAACGCTATATAAGCACAAAATTATCACTTATGTTCACATCACCATTTTGAGTCTTTAAAAGTTTGTATCACAATTGCCTACGGGTCCCGATGCTTTGCCCAAAGTTATTTATAATTCAAAAGTTTCCTATTAGGTTTTGGTAAACTAATATTTACCAAAACTACACTTTTAAGTGTCAACCTTCAATACTAATTTAGTATCTATTGATCAAGATGAAGAAGATATTTGCTATATTAAATACTTGGGATCTTCCTGGAAATATAAAGTGTCTAAAACAATATACAGCAGTATATCTTAAAGATATCTGTGTCCATAAGTGCTTTTATAGCCGGTGAATTATTACTACATACTTAATACAAACTTGAATAGGGTATCAATCTTTAATAGCACCTTTTTCAAGCATACTATATTGATATTAGATTTACACAAAAATGTCATAGCCAAGTGGACATAAAACCAATCAATCATAAGTTTATAAGGAGAGTAAAGCACCTAAATAGAATTGGATTATTTTAGTGAAGAGGAGAATCAAGAGGATACTCTATAACCTCTAAAGAATAAAATATAACATCCTCTTACTGTACTTTAAGTCCCTGATGGTGGGCAGATGCCAGAGGTAGGTGTGCAGCAGTCACCTACTTTGCCACTCCCTGTGTCACAATGGTGTCTCATGCGACTAACATTTGAGCTGGATTATAAACTTCCACTCTCTAAATTCTCCAACTAAAATATGAAGATATATTTTCTTACAGAAGATATAAATTCCCCTTTTAAACTGTACATTAGGATTTTGAAAACTGAACCCAGCATGATACCTGTGTTTTGGGTATGGGGTGACTTTCCACTACTGTAATAACAACCCAAGTTAGATGATATCCAAGCAACTGGCTCCCTCAAACTATACCATGGTAAGCCTAGAAAGTCTAAGGTAGTTTAGAAGACAAAAAGGCACACAACAATAACCAAGGACATGTAAGTTAAAATGAGATCATCTTCCCTCACAAATTGAGTTTAAAATACACCAATTGAGATTTCTGTTTCTGACTACGAGACGTATAGAGAGGTCCAGGCTAGCATTCTTCCACTATAACAATTAGAAAACCGAACAAAATATAGGAAGCAACTATTTTTCTATCAAACAACAGGCAATAGGGCCGGCCGAGTGGCACAGTGGTTAAGCGCTGGCTTGGGAAGCCAGCGGCCCCAGCTTGGGTCCCACATATGAGGGCCAGTGACACTGCCTTCAAAAAAAAAAAAAAACAGGCAATATAGGAAAATAGTCCTTAAGAGGAAAAAAAAACAAAACAAGGTGAGCCCTGTGATCATATAATCTTTCTACCTAAAAACAATTTCTGGTCCAAAGTGCAATGGGGGAAAACAAATAAAAACCTTGCAGCCTCACAGGCCTGAGGAGCTAGAGATCTTAGTGTGAGGAGGCCAAAATACTGCGAACCGGGGAGGGAGGAGCTATACAAAACAGAAGTTTCAGAAATTTGCATAGGGCCCACCTTGAACCTTTAGTTAAAATCCAATCTGTACACATAAATGGCAAAATCCATCAAGGCTGGAGAATGAATAATAACCAAGGAACAGTAAGAGCAACAATTTCCAGAGTTCACACAAAGCCAGGAAACTGCTGGAGTTCACATGACCCAAAGAAACCTCATTAACTACATTGGGAACCATGCCTAGCTGTGGGACTACTAGGTCTGTAAGGAAGGCTACTCCAGACCCACCACATAATAGCTTAAAAATTAGCTTCAGAAGGATTAAACTAAACCACATATAAATAAGCCAGAAAGAAGTCCAGAAGTCCTGACAGGAATTAACCAAATCCAGCACTCAATTCACATTGTATGGCATTCTATCAAAAACTACTAAACATGCAAAGAAACAGAAAACATATGAAATGGATGATCCATAACAGGAAAAAATTCAGTAATAGGAACAGGTCCATAACTTAAGAGATGTGGAATTACTAGACAAGGAGGTTAACATAACTAATATTACTAGATTTGATATATGACAATTAAGTTCGAGAACTCATCCTAGAAAAAGTGCTACATACTTCATTGCTGAATATCACTACAGTGACCTTTGAAGTACTAACCCCCCTTGGGAAGCTATGCACTGATGCCAGTGCTTAGTCTCCTTTTTAAAGCAATTTTGGAACTCTTTTTCTGGAATGACCATCAGAGCTGTTGTCGTATTATCCTTGATGTCCTAAATGTCATCAAAATGTCTTCCTTTCAATATTTCCTTTATCTTCAGATAAAGAAAGAAGTCACTGGGGGCCAGATCAGGTGAGTAGGGAGGGTGTTCCACTGGCTAAAATGGGTGTTCCATTTGTTTACTGGCTAAAAACTCGCTCACAGACAATGCCGTGTGAGCTGGTGCATTGTCATGATGCAAGAGCCATGAATTGTTGGTGAAAAGTTCAGGTCATCTAACTTTTTCTCGCAGCCTTTTCAGCACTTGCAAAAAAAAAACTAGTAAACTTGGTTAGCTGTTTGTCCGGTTGGTAAAAATTCATAATAAATAATCCCTCTGATATCAAAAAATGTTATAAACATTGTTGCAACAAGTTTGTGAACTTAATTGTCCCACCTCATATACAAGGGAATATTTCTCAGCCATAAAAAAAAATTCTTGCCATCTGCAAAAACATGATGGACCTAGAGGGTATTGTGCTGAATGGAGTAAGTAAGACAGCGAAAGACAAATACCATAAGATTTCACTTATATGTGGAATCTAAAGAACAAAATAAATAAACAAAACAAATACAAACTCATAGATGCAGACAATATTTTAATGGTTGCCAGCTGGGAGGGGCATTGCAGGGGTAGGTGGGGATAAGTGAAAAAAAGGAAGTACAAATTGGCAGTCACAAAACAGTCATGAAGATGTAAAGTATAGCGTAGGGAATATAGACAGTAATATTGTAATAACTATATAAGGCTTCAGATGGGTACTAGATTTATCAGGGTGATCACTTCAGAAGTTATATAAATGTCTAATCACTATGTTGTACATCTGAAACTAATATAATATTGTATGTCGACTGTAATTGAAAATTTTAAAATTCCTTTTTAAAAAAGAAAGGCAGAGATTGCTACAGTGGATAAAAAAGTAAGTTCCAACTGTATGCTGTCTGTAAGAAATCCACCTTAAATATAAAACATAGGTTAAATGGGCAATGAAAAAAAGACACCATGGAGACCAGCAAAAGAAAGCAGGACTATAACATCAGGCAAAGCAGGTTTGAAAACAAGAATACCACCAGGGTAAAAAGGCACATTTTATAATAATAAAGGGGTCAATTCATCAGGAGCACTTAATCTTAAACATTTACACATCTAATAACAGATATATAAAGCAAAACTAATGGATCTGAAAGTAGAAATAGACACAGCCAGAATTATACTGGGAGATTTCCGTACTTTTTTCTCAGTAGTAGAGAGATGCAACAAGGAGAAAGAAAATCAATAGTGAAATAGAAGACGTGAGCAATACTATAAAGTGACTTGACACAACTGACTGTTATAGAACATCCCACCCCACAAGGGAAGAATACACATGGGCCATTCAACAAGATAAACCATAGTCTCTATTATACGAGTAGTCTCAACACATTTTAGAAGGATTGAAATTATGTAAAATATGTTCTCTGACTACAATTAGAAATCCATAATGGAAAGCTCTTGGAAAATAAATATTTGAAAATTAAACAACACACTTCTTAACTGTAGGGTAAAAGAAGAAATCAAAAGGCAAATCAGAAAGTATTTTGAAATGAGTAAATATAAGTTAATGCTCTGCTTTGGGACTGGGGGGGCAGGGCAGCAGTCTGAGTAGTAGGTGCCTAAAACTATTTAAAACAAACTCTGCCCTCATGTTTGTTGGGGTTATGTAGGTGAAAGGTAAGTGATATTAAAAGGAGGAATATGGTCTCCAGAAAGGGCATTGGCACAACTGCAAGGGGGTGCTTCCCTGAAAGATTCGATTTTAAGGAAGAACTCCATCACTGGAGAAAGTTTGGGGACTATTTTAATAGACTATAACTCCAGTGTGCAGTAACCTCAAATTTTACCAGCCATTGGAGTTGCACAACAGGTGCTACATACAAATATCATGATGTACTCTGACAGGTGAGCCCACAGCTGCTACTCCCTCAGCTGTTGGGCTATCCCATTAGGAAAACAATATAATAAAAGCTTATAACAGAAAACTCACAAAGAAAGGTGAGAGGCAAATAGCAGAAGTTATGCCCAACAATTTGTTAAGAAGAGAGAGGAAAGGGTTCTAAGTCCAAATCAAACAATCTATTCGCTATCAATACCCCTTACTATGGCCGATAGACAAGATTCTTTCTAAACACTAAGCAAAAAAAATTTAATTTTTAAAAAAAATGTTATGTACCTGAAAGGCTGTCAAAAGGGAGCTCTTGTGTCTCTGTTTTATCCTTTAGTAAAGGAGAAGTGTTTGAATTTTGCATTTGTTTCAACTTAAATTTTTTTCCCTTTCAAAGAAGAGTGTCTGATTTGAGTTTATTTTATTGTGCTAACTTCTTGAATGGCTTTAAAACCATCTAAAACAGACAAAGTTTTCTTAAACAGAATCAAAAATAAACAATAGCCTTTATCGTACCATTTGCAACAATGTGGATGGACCTAGAAAACATTATACTAAGTGAAATAAGTCAGTCAAAGAAAAACAAATACCATATGATCTCACCTACATGTGGAATATAAAGAACTGAATAAACAAGCAACGTAAACAGAAATAGTCTCAAGAGATACAGAGGAAAAACTGATGATTGCTAGATGGGACGGGGGTGAGCATAAGGGAGAAGGGGAAGGGACGAGGCAACATAAACTGGTAACTACACTATTACCCAGGGATAGAAGAGACAGTTTAGGGAATATAATCAATAATGTTGTAAATATATTTTAGGGGGCCAGATGGACTCATGTCTTGTTAGAGAGACCACTTCATGGACGGTGTACAGGCCTGACCTCTGCACTGTACGTTGAAGCTGCCACTGAATAATATTAGATGTTAACTATAATTTAACACATATATAGTCATGGGATGTGGAGTAGAGTGTGGGGATGGAGTCAATGGAATTGTAATAGATATGTGTGATATCAGGTGGGGGTAGACTGGGTGAGGCGGGTTGTCACTTTCTGAGGGGTGACAAGCATAACTAGTACATTGTTTTTTACACCTGAAATGAATAGTAAAAAAATTTTTTAAATAAAACATAAAAAAATAAAATAAAAATAAACAATAGCCTTTATTAAAATAGACTTGATCAATTTGACCATTAAACTTAAGAACTTCCATTCATTTAAAGATATTAGGAAAAGGAATAGGCAAGTCACAGACTGGAAAGAGATATTTGCAATACATGTATCTTACAAAAGACTTGCACCCAAGATAAAGAATTAATACAAAACAATAACAAAATACAAAAACAAAATGTGCAAAAGCCTTAAACAGGTAGTTCACTAGAGGATACCCAAATTGCCAATACTTACACATGAAAAGAATCTCAACATTATCACTTATTATTGGAATGCAAATTAAAACCACAAGGACATAGCACTACATGCCCACACGTGAGGCCTCCAAAAGGAGAGGGACACTCCTCATGTTCACCAGGATGTGGAATAATTGCTAGTGAAAACATAAATCAACCACTTTAGAAAACCACTTAGCAGTATCTAAGAGTAAATATGCACACTCAACCTATGATCACGTTAACTCTACGCCTAATTATTTTATTCAAGATAAGAGTTATGTCCACAAAAATAATATATACAAGAATTTTATTTATAATAGCAAGAAAAAAAATGGAAACAAAAGGTGTCCATCGGCAAGGGAGTGGATAAACAGCTGATGATTTACCATACAATGGAAGAGTCATGCAGCGAAAAGAAGCCAGAGAGAAAAAGTACATCCTGTGAAATTCCATTCATGTGAAGTTCAAAAGTAAATGCATCTGTAGGTGATGGAAATCAGAGCCATGAATGTATCTGGCAGGGAAGGGGCTATCTGGTAAGAGCTACGAGGGACCTCCTAGGGTAATGGAAATAGTCCATGTTTTTATTTGGCTGTTGGTGACAGGCATGTAGATACATAAAAATTCATGGAACTATGTATTCCAGATTTGCATGTTTTATTTTACGTTAATTCTCAGAAATAAAAGATAGTTAAAAAATAAAATATCCCAAATGTATCTGTCATTCAAGAGCCTTATTTTACTTACAATATTCTATCGCTGAGCAGATAACTGCTGATCGCCTGGTCTGTGCCAGGCACCTTTCTAGACACTAGGGCTACAGCAATGAACCAAACAGACAGAAGTCTCTGCCCTCATGGAGCTTATGCTCTAGACGGGGGAAAGAAACAACAAAGAAAATGAACAAAGAAGTAATACAGTATTTTATAAGGAGTAAGATAAGATCATGAAAAATTTAAAAAGGAAATGAGGATAGGGAATGGGGGAAGGGCTGGTTACAACCTCAGCATGGGCCCCATAAACCACTGTTTACATTGAATCATGATATGTAGGCACATACAATAAAGTCCATGTGTTTTTGTTTTGTTTTTTTATTTTGGTAAAACACTTCTAATATTTATCCTAATCACATTTAAGTGTACAGTTCATTAGTGTTAGTACACTTACACTGTTGTGCAAGCAATCGGCAGAACTCTTTTCATGTTGCAAAACTGAAACTCTGTGCCCACTCAACAGTAACTCCCTGTTTCCCTTCCCCGCCAGGCCCTGGCGACCACCATTCTACTGCTGTCTCTATGACTTTACTCTAGGTACCTCATATAAGTGGAATCATATAGTATTTTTCTTTTGTGACTGGTTTATTTCACTTAGCATAATGTTCTCAAGTTTCATCCATGTTGTAACATGTGTCAGACTTTCCTCTTTTGCAGCTGAATGATATTCCATTGTGGGTATATGTCACATTTACTTACCCATTGATAAACATTTTGGTTCTTTCCATCTTTTGGCTATTGTGGTGTGTATACAAATATCTCTTTGAGACCCTGCTTTAAATTCTTTTGGGTAAATACCCATAAGTGGAACTGCTGCATCATATGATAATTTTACGTTTAATACTTTGAGGAAGTGTCATACTGTTTTCCAGAGCAGCATCACCATTGTACATTCCCACCAGCAGTTCACAAGGGTTCCAAATTTCTCCACATCCTTGCCATCATTTTTTATTTTCCGTTTTTTCTTTTTATTTAATAATAGCTATCTTAATGGAGATAAAGTAGTTTTGGTTTTTCAATTGCATTTCCATGTAATCATTGTAAAGTATGATTCATTCATACTGGCAGTACAGTTGGCCCTTGAACAACATGAGTTTGAACTGCTCCCAGCAACTTATATGCACATTTCAATCTGGGGTTCGGAATCTGCTGATGTGAAGGGTCGACTGCACTTATACTCAGATTTTCAAATGTGAGGGGTCAGCGCCCCAACCCCCACGTTGTTCAAGACCAACTATACTTGGAACAGCAGCCATCTCTTCTCCAAATTACCTTTACCTAAAATTAACTTACTACACCTTCTTCCTTTTTGTAAGAAAGAGTTTCCATTGTTTGCAATGCCCTCAAGGTGGAAAATATCCAATAAAGCTCGTGTTTGCCCTTCAGTATATCTCAAGGAAATCGTAGTATTTCTGCTTAGGAGGCTTATAAAATTCCATCTGAAGTTAAGATTAATCATGGTCTTTATAGCTTAAAACTCTAAATTTGTATTTAATAGGTTTCATTCATTACATATAGTAGTAGAAGACAAACATCAATCCACCTCACAGTTATAAGGATGAAATCAAACTGTAAAAAAACCAAATTCTTGTCTAATTGTTGAAAGAAAATCATATATACAAAGCAGGACATTTTTGTGTTGGGTATTTGTTTACTAAGACCATTTTCTTGGTCACCCAATAATACATATACAAAGTACATCTGAAAGAATCATAATTTATATAAAGACTGACAAAAAAATCTAGGCCCCAAGTTGTAGCTAGATTTTTTAAAAAAATAAGTAAATGAATGAGTAGATAGACCACGAGAGAACCAGACAGGTTAAGAAGGAAAGCTTCTATAATGTATCATAGTACACTCAACACTGATTCCTCATCTGTGGATTTGGTGTCAGTCACTGTCAGTTCTGTGTTCAAGTCCCAGTTCTAAGGTAGGGACAAAACATTCAATTGCCGAAAGAATAGATCTTGACAAACGATGCTTTACATTATTTTCCCAACTACAGTTTTCAGCGGTTGTAACTTTTACCAATTACAAGATGTTGCCCAGAAACACAGAATTCCATTCATGCTCTTTTCAGATTCTTACACTTTAGCAGCCGTCACACCACTGTGCTAAGTTGCAAGAACAAATGAAATATCTAAGAATAACTCAGCATGCTACTTAAACTAAAAGAAATAGTCTGAAAATAAACTTGGGATTAGAAAAAGCAATTTTAAAATAATGTGAATAGCATGATCGCCCATCAGGAGCTTATCATTCTGAACTCATAGATTTCATGTTGGTGTTCACAGAGGTAAACAACCTACTTCAAGGCCACAGGTTATTATTAGACCATTTTCACTTAGAACTGCTGGGTTTCCTGCCATCCAAATACCATCCCATTCATTTTAAGGTTTCATCCAAATATTTTTATTGCAAAAACCTATTTCAAGCCTCTCGACATATTTGAAATATCTGGCTAACATTTACAACAAGAAAAAGAATTCCAAAAATAATCATGTGGGCTGTTTTTGCTTCATTTTAAGCCCTAGGAGCTCTAATACGTATCTAGAAGGCGTAGGATTGAAGAGTTGCCAGCTACAGGCTAACCATCTGCTCAGACAATAGCTGCTCTGCTAATCCTCCTCCCTCACCCCTGCCCTGTTTGTCTGCATCTGCGTTACAACCGCTCTGGAAATGGTGTCTCTTACCTATGGAACAGCACCTCCTCCAGCCGTGGGTCAGGGGCATGGTGCTCAGTCCTTTACACGGGGTGCAGGAAGACAAAAGCAGCAGTAACCGTTCATAGGTGTCCAGGTATTAAGAGAACTCAAGGCTGATCCCCCTGATAATCTGGAAGAATTATATTATGTCCGAAACTGTCCTGTTCTAATTCACCTGACATACAACATAGCTTCTGAGGACAAGAAATTTATAATGAATAAATAGCAGAGAGTTCTGTGGGATGAGGGAGAGCAATTTTTAATGAAAACAACAAACAAAACAAAACACGCTTTCGCCTCCCAAATTGGTGAAGGAAAAAGAGGGAGGGCAGAATAATACTCACTGGTCAAGCCTGCTATACTACAATAGAATTTCTAAATAAACAAGAAGCCTTCTGGGCTGGCTTCATTTCCCAGTCACATCTGGGGATTCCTCTCAGAGCCCGTGAGCATCAGAGGGAGGACCATGACCAAGACCCCGCTTGTTTGGGTGCCACGCTGGAGCCCCTTCTGGTTACCGACATCTCCATGGAGAATTCAGTTACCCCAAGCCAAGCACCATCATCACGTCATTTAAGAAGGGACAAATGGGTGACACCTGTACCCCCACAGAACTCTCCCTGGTTAACTTCTCAAAAAATGGCTCTTGGACTTTAATCCTCAAACTCCACAGGCTACAGAGATCTCTCAGCTAGATGGCTTTTGGTTGACATTTACATAGAAAAGTTAAGTCCCCAAACTCAAGGTATTTAACAAAACCATATGTGGGAAACATCTCTAATGAAAGCCCAAAAAGCGAGTGGAGGGAAAAAGTTAGAATCATGTGACATGTTCAACGCCCCTAAAGTTGCAAGGGATGTGCAGAGACAATGGCAAACATTATTCTTGAACGTGATGGCAAAGTAGAAAGACTTTCTTGTACAAACTGGCCTGACAGTTTCGATGGCCCAATAGGTTCGATGGCCCCACAAAACGACATGCATGGAAATGAACAGGAGGGTGAGCAAAGCTCCACTTGGTCATGTTTTCCATCCTGACGCATCCCCTGCTTCCTTGCTAGGGAGACCCTGCAGCAGCATCCAAGTCCGTCTAACAGTGCCCGAGCCATACTGTGTGCTGGAAATGCCCCCAGAATGGCCCCTGCCCCACCTGCCACACACATGGGAGGCTCTGGAAGAGTTCTCTGACTGACTGGCAAGTTCTCAGGCAACAATCATTATGTTTTCTCCAGGGAGGTTGTGGTCCCATCACAGCATGTTTGGGGATTCCTAAGGGAGAAATTCGATTCTGGACTCAGTATCAGAAATAGCTCAGTGTCTCCTGAGCAGAATTTTTCTCCTATAATGGACACTAATTCTCATGATGGATCATGCCTTCTTTTTGCTTTGGCTGCTTCAAAGCTCAGGGCTGTGAGCCAACTGTGGTTCTTTGACCTCTGGTTTTGTCTTACTTTTTCTTACTCCTATTTTCCCTTATCTTCCTTTTTTCTCACTTACTTTCAATTGTGACTTACCATGCCATATTGATATATGGGATACCTAATTCTTCTGCAAAAGGAATATAGTGAAATAAAATAAAACAATTAACAGAAGTGAAAACCCAGCATAAACTAGGCTGCGTTTGCTAACAAACTTGGTTCAAACCTGGGAGAGACTATTTTCTAATTCATATCTTAATGTCCTTGATTATTTATAGAAAGAGAAAATGCTTCTATAAAAATCATCCAGAAAAGCTGTAACACATAAAAGTTCTTTTGAAAATAAGAAAAGGTTTTTAGGAGTAGGCTTCTTTCTTAAATATGTACTGGACTTATTTCTAGGTTTCTAATCTCATAGCTGGAATTTCCCTCATTTCTCATCTGACTTCAAAGTTTAACAGTCCAGTGAAAAACCACCAAGGATCACAAAATGCCATAGAGACAGTCACTGATTGAAAATTTTAAAACTAAATTGTGACTCTGAAAAATAAAAACATAGTGGGTTGGCCGAGTGGCACATTGGTTAAGAACTGGTTTTGGGATGCCAGTGGCCCTGGTTCGGATCCCACATATGAGGGCCAGTGACACTGCCCTCTACAGCTAAACAGCTCCACCTGGAGCTGGGCTGTGAGCCCCGGTGACAGTGTGGGCTGCAGCCCCTGCTGCAGTGGGCTGCCATAGGCTACAGCGAGTGGCCAGCAGCAAGCGCGAGCGGCTGGCAGCCAGCGTGAGCTGCCAGGAGCCGCGGTGAGTGACCATCAACTAGACTGAAGAACAAACAGACAGCAACTTGTCTGTTCCCCGTCCCCAATTCCCCAACGCTGTTCCTCTCCCCCAATTCCCCAATAAAATCTTTAAAAAAAAATAAAAATAATAAACATAGCAAACCAGTGAAAACAAAGAATTAAAACTCATCACATTTCTGCTTAAGAACCAATATACCAAAATGTTAATAGGAGTTATCTTCTTTGGGCTTTAAGAATACAGATGTCGGGCCAGCTGAGTGGCACATTGGTTAAGAGCTGGCTTGGGACACCAGTGGCCCCAGTTCGGATCCCACATATGAGGGCCAGTGACACTGCCCTCTACAGCTAACAACAGCTCCACCTGGAGCTGAGCTGCTGTGAGTCCCCAGCATAGCTGCAGTCCCTGCTGCAGTGGGCTGCCATAGGCAGTGAGTGGCCGGCAGCCAGCGTGAGTGGTAGGCAGTCGGTGTGAGCTGCCAAGAGCTGCTGTGAGTGGCCAGCCAGAGGCTGGCGACCAATCAGCTTCACCCGAGAAGAGCGCAATGATGATACCAACATGGGCCAGTGAAGCAAAGTCCTCCACAACTAGACTGATGAACAACAAAAATGACAGCAACTTGTCTGTTCTCTTCCCTCCAATTCCCCTATAAAATCTTTAAAAAAAAAAAAAGAATATAGATGTCTTGTCTTCGTTCCTGTTCTCCTATTTTCTAAAATGAACACTTTTTTATGATTAAAAAAAGGTTAAAATAGGAAGGGTTGTTTTCTTTACTATTATATCTTATTTCTTAATGCCTACTTAACTTGGATTAATAAATTAAGGCTGCCTTATCTTATCATCAACGCTAATATTCTGCATCTAAATTGGAGGTTGCCCAATGGAGAAGAATCTTTGCAGAATTATGAAGATTCCAGGGTTTCCACTTGTTTATAATTGGACCCACTTTCTCTCTAAAGCAGAATCCATACTCCAACAACCTCTCTCCCTGTCTATTCTTTGGAATTCAGACCAAGCGGGTCCTGCCTTTAATGTACTTTCCTTAGAATCCATTTGTAATTCTGACATTAAAAGATACATGGCTCTCTAATCCTGTTTAATGATGAGGTTTCCACCATCATGAATCTTTCAAAAATATTAAATACAACCTCTAGCAATATCAGGAAAAGCTTTATTTTAGAAGAGTCACATTGATTTTATTCACACTGGTTCCCTGAAAGTACCACAACTTTAAAAGATTTGACAACTGATTTTATAGGGCTTGGATGTGCTGAGAACCCATCAGATCCCTTAGCAGAAACATACCCCTAACAGGAAGAAAACAAAACATGCATACATCTTAGGTTTTTATTAAAGTTAAAGCAGTTATTAGCAGCAGTGTCAACATGGTCAAAATACTGATCTTAATCCACCAAATGACTAATTCTGATCCTGCTTAAAAGGTTATGGACACACTTTCCAAATCAAGTCATTAGATCTTGTCTTAAGGCAAATTTGAAATCTCTAGTGCTAAGTCAAGTTTTATGGCCACGAACCAATAAAAAGAGCCAATCATTTAGTCAGGAGGGGTACAAACAGTTTTTTTACCTGTGCAAAACTTTTCATAAGATCAGTTTAGCCTATACTTTGACATAAAATTAGGGGAAGACTAAAGATTCAGTTTCAATGGTAGTTCCAAAAATGTATAGTCTGCATTATGTTTCCCTTACGCAGAACTCATAAGGAAGAACAGAGACACCATTCAATATAATAAGTAATGCATACAGTGGGGGAAAACCCACAGGATCCATTAACTGTGCAAACCAGGTGCAAAAGGAACAGAAAATCCAACCCAACAAAAACAAGCGGTAATCTATGTAATCAATTCTTTTGACATTCACACCAGAGAAGGACTACATCAAGCTTGAGGTTAGATGATTTCAAAATAAAAATCCTTAAAAAAAAAAAGTGGTAAAAACAAAACATAAACGTCACTGGTTTTCTCTTCCAAAACACATAGCATAAATCACTTAATGGGCTGTATAAAGATTTCCTATAGCCTGAAACACCTACGGTTTAGGGGGCTTCTGCAACTGTCACTTTCCACCATTCTCCAGCAGATTAACACAGAACTCCAAGGTGTCCCAGCATGTAGGTCTCAAGAAGAGTATTTAGAATAGAAAAGGGTCCTGTAGCTGCTTTCTCCCCAAATTCCCATTCTCACTCAGGGATGAGACAAGATGAGAAGTAAAACGGTACCCAAGCCAGACTTGTGCGAACACTGCAGGAAAGTATCAGAACACACACATGTTGAAAAAAGCACTTGGTGCATGCAGTAAGCCCGTCTGCACTCATGCCTTCTACACTATTGCATTTTGATGCAGGAGTTAAAAAGAAGAGGAAGAGACAAGTGATCAACAAAATGAATGGGGCCGGGGACTGGGTAATTTTGGAGAAACTAATAAAAAGTAGTTATTTTAACTCTGTGATGGGGCAGCTGATATGGGTAAAGAACACCCTATCCTGTAATGCACTGCAGATAAGACCCAAAGCTGTCCCCTGGCTGTGCACAAGCAAGCATGCAGATACTCAAGGGCACCCAAGGTCAGTCAGCAAAGGAACCCTAAGTGCCAAGTGACGTGGCTGAGTTGATAGCACAGCCTCTGTGCAGGCTCTGTGGGGTTCTTCATGCACAAACTGAGCCCTAAAGCTTTACAATGAAAACATTAAAAAGCAGTCATGGGCATGGATAAACAAAATGTGGCATGTCCATACAATGGAATATTATTCAGCCATAAATACAGGAATGATGTCTAATTCAAGCTACAGCATGAATGAACCTTGAGAACATTACACAAACTAAAGGAAGCCAGACACAAAAGGCCACATTTGGTATGATTCCATTTATAGGAAATGTCCAGAATAGGCAAATCCACAGAAGCAGAAAGTAGGTGAGTGATCACTGCGGGGGGTGGACAAGGCCACAATGGAGAGTGACTGCTAGTGGGGGTGGGATGACTTTGGGGGATGATGAAAATGTTCTGGAATTCCATAGTTCAGATAGTTGCATGACTTTGCAAATATAGGGTTGTCGAAAAAGTCATGATGCATTTTTGCAACAAAACACATAGAAAAAAATATGTCATGACTTTTCCAACAACCCAATATATTCACACCCACTGAACTGTACACTTTAAAAGGATGAAATTAATGTAAGTGATTTATAGCTCAGCAAAACATAAAATAACCATGTACTTTTCTGTAAGTAGGTTATAGTTCAAGAGTTAAACTTTTTAAAAAATGCTACCAGCTCACATTTTACTAAGAAGCACTTCATATTAAAGCAAGATTATTGCTTAACTAGAAGAAATTAAGGTAGTACTAAAACTGGATTTCAAATAACCTCAGGTTGTTTTCTGGATGTAGGAGTGGGGGAGTGGCAGGGTCAGGGGAGGTTAATTCTCATTCCATTGTGACTACATGGGGTTTCTTTTTCAAAGTAAAGGTCACCATGAGAACTCATCAATTAAAATCTGTTTCAAGAAAGCATATAAAATTAACTCTGGTCCATTTCAGGCTTTTTTTATCAAAACAGTCTGGATACAGGTTATATACATAATATGTGTATATTACATATAATTAATATATGGTTTATATGTGTATATATAATATATTTATTATGTGTGTATATATGTGTATACATGCACACACAATGAATGACTACCTTGTAAAATACATTTTAGGGAGGAATATACACTTAAGCAAGTAGAGATGATATGAACTAGTTCTGTCTTCTGGCCTGAAAGGATGGATGCTCTAGTCTCTTAGACCACCTCAAACAATCCTCATCTGACCTTTCATCCCTCAACCAATGACAGTGGCCTCCTGCTACCATCTTCTAATTGTTCTTCCCAAGATCAATAGCAACCCCTTACCTGCCAAACCCAGCCATCCACACACCTGTTCCATACTCCTCCTCACAGCGTTTGGCCTCAGAGAGCATCCGCCACCCAAGCGATGATCCCTATTTGACTTCTAGGAATCGCTGTGCCCGTTATCCATACAGTTGATGTTTTCATCTTTGCTTTCCACACCAGTGGCTCCCTTACATGTGAGGTTCCCCACAGTCCGTTTTTTCAGCTCCCTTCTTATGCTGCACATTCACATGAGGTTATGGCATCCTTTTCCAAGCTAGCCTCGGCCCTAGACCTCTCTCATGGACATGAGCCCACATTTCTAGCTGTTTACTAGACAAATCCACCTGGTTAATTAATTTTCAGCCCCCGAAAAACATACAATGTTGAGCATTTTTTCATATGTTTATTTGCCATCTGTTCATCATACTTAGTGAGGTGTCTGTTCAGATCTTCTGCCCATTTTTTATATTGTTTTCCTGTTGAATTTTAAGAGTTCTTTGTATCTTTTGAATATCTGTCCTTTATCAGATGTGTGTTTTGCAAATATTTTCTCTCAGCCTGTCATTTTGTTCATTCTCTTAACAGTGTCTTTCGTAGAAAAGAAGTTATTAATAAAGTCCAACTTATCAATTTTTTTCTTTCATGGATCATGCTTTTGGTCATTGCCAAGACCCAACATCACCTAGATTTTCTCCTATGTTATCTTCTAGGAGTTTGATTGTTTTGCATTTTACATTTAGGCCTATGATCCATTTTGATTTAATTTTTGTGAAGGGAGCAAGATATGTATCTAAATTCATTTTTCTTCCATGGATGTCCAGTTGTTCCAGCAGCATCTCTTGAAAAGACTATCCTTTCTCCACTGAATTTGCTTTGCTCTTTTGTCAAAGATCAGTTGATTATATGAGTCTATTTCTAGAACCTCTATTCTGTTTCCATTGATCTATTTGTGTACCCTTTGCCAATACCACACTGTCCTGATTACTGTAGCTTTATAATAAGTCTTGAAGTTAAGTAGTGTCCATCCTCTGACTTGGTTCTTCTTCAATATTATGCTGGTTATTCCAGGTCTTTTGCTTCTCCACATGAACTTTAGAATCGGTCTATTAATATCCACAAAATAATTCACTGGAATTTTGACTGAAACTATGTTGAATCTATAGACCAAATCGGGAAGGCCAGCTCCTTTTAAATAAAAAAGTACTTTGCACCTCTCAGCCTTCCCATGTGCTAGCCTTCAGTGGTTAACTCTTACACCCTCCAATACTTGTCTTTTAGTCCTTGTATACTAAGAACAGGAAAACCTTAAGCCCCAGTGTCCCAGCAAACCCTCCAGGCCCAGCCACCACTAGGATGCCAATCAGTGACGCAGAGGGAGATTCAGGATAGATGCCATACAAGGCACCTCCCTGATTCACAGGTCCCATACTTTATTGAAGACTTTCCTTCCAAGGAAATCTAAAACGTAAAATTTTCACTAACATTTCAAATAAGGAGAGTGATTGGGTGAGGGGAGGCAACAAAACAAAAAGGAATTACACTCACATACCTAATTCTTTATTCCAATTATATGTCCTATAATCCCCCCAAAATTTTTTTAAACATTCAGAAAACTTAATAGAAAAATTCAAGATTAAAAATAACAAAGGACCCATTTTATTCAGGTTCAATAATAAAACTGTAATGGGGGGCGGATACAACAAAGTACTATGAAACTTGACCTCAGTCCCAGAGGAGTCTGTCAGGCCTCTCACCCTCTTTCTCATCTCAACAGATGTCACCGAGAAAGCCAAGAAAGTACTCTCACTGTGTCCTCCACATATACAGTGTCCTAGATTGGGGGGAGGGGGCAGGGGGAGGGACAGAGCTTCTAGCTTTAAAACAGAAAGAGATTGAACTTGGGCAAGAATTAGAGAAAATGCAAACAGGAAAAGTGTATATTCGAAAGACAGTAGTAAATGGAACACGTAGACAAATACTCTAGTGATAGTATAAGGACAGAGCAGCCCTTCTGCTGAGACTTTCACAGAGGACATGTTTCAGGATTTCTGCTTCAGTCAGTCCCTTAACATTTTAAGAGAAGTGCTGTATGTCTATAACTATCAAAAACCACTAATCGCTAGAAAACATGATGAATCTCAACTATCAACACACATGATTTATCAGGGAAAATATTCTGGAAGTATCTTGAATAACACACAGTAAGTCATTTCATTGACTGGCTTAGTGAACTAGTTTTCCAAAAAGAACTCTAGCTGAGCATTTTACAATTAAGTTCCAAAGAAATCATAGAAATGCTTCCATCTGTTTGGCAACCCACTTTACATTAAGTGTAACAGCAAGTAAATCTAAATACGTGCCTGTGACCGGACATCCTGCTGAGAAATTTATGCAGGGATGAGCAGTATGTAGGGAACAGAGGAAAGTAATCCCCAATTAAGTCACTCCTAAATTGGGAGGCAGCTGAAATTCAGAACCACCTTGCTTGATGATGTGATCACAGGGACCATAAGGAAAACAATTTCAATGGCCTACTGTAGAAGAAATGACACAAGAAAGGAAGAATGAATAACAGGCTAGACAAGTGACTGAAGATGTGGGATCACATATTCAGTCAATACAGATGTACAACAGATAATAAAAAGCACTTCTGGGAGAGAAGGAGGAGTCAGTGAGCTTCCCCGCAAGCCTCACAGGACGACTCGCCTGGCACTATGTGCCAGTAATTCCATGCTGTTACTGGGTGCTCCCCACATGCCTTACCGATTTCCACCTGGGAAAGTGTTCAAACCCAGCTCAAACCTTATCCTTGACATCCCCATCCTCACATTCCCTCTTTTAAACTTTCAACAGAACACAATTCATATTTTTGATAACCTGTGCACACCTCACTGCTACTCACTGGCTTGTGTACTCTTTAAACAGAGACATTTTACCCTCTTAATCTCTATAAATCCCAAGTAGCTACTTGTCCTTGATAAGCAGTAAACTTTACACTATCTTGTTGAAAGAAAAGCTTGCCCACTAATGAACTGGCCAACAAACATATAAAAAGATACTCAACTTAATAGTAGTCAAAACACGCAAATGATAATAATGAGAATGCATTTGACAAATGTTAGATTGGCACAACCTAATAGAACTGGTACTATTCAGTGTCCCTAGGGCGAAGGGGAAATGGGCACCGAGATGGTCAGAAATACAGCCTGGAATGGCCTTTAGAAAAAATTACATGGATGTATACAATAAAATGCAAAACTCAATTCCACCCTTACAACTCCATTGTAAAAAATATTTTAATATGTATACAAAAATAGATATGGCCAAGGGTCACTCAGCATGCTTTGTAAAAGCTAGTTTGTTTTATATCCTAAAAGTTCATCAATGGGGGAATAATTATCTCTGTACATACCATGGGATAAAGTTCTCTCTGTACATACTATGGATATAATACACTATTAAAAATAGAGTACACATGTATAAATAAGGAAAGATATCAAGGATACAGTAAGAGAAAAACAAAGTAGCAAATAACCTGGATAACCTGGTCCAATTAACGTTTTTTAAAAAAAGAAACAAAGAAGGGTGGGTGTATGTGAAAAGGCATAGAAAAGTCCTGGAAGTGAAACCTGACTGACCCACAATACTCACCTCGCCCACAGTCAGAAGGTGGAAGTCGACACTTGTGGACTCTTATGGTGGGATTGGAGGAAAGAGAAAGGTGAAGTCAATTTCACAGTTTTTTCACTAAAAGCATGACTATTAGTGGAAATTTCTGATTACATATACTTGTATTCAAGTATCTTTTGGTAATAAAAAAAATGTACCCACAGCAAAATAGGGAAAGGCAGAATATTTATTGACAGAAGTCCACAATGACAATGAGGATTTTGATGCATGGGACATTTTTTTAGATCTCTGAGTAGAGTGTGTAGCTGACCAAGCATGTGCACTCTCAAACGTCAACTGTGCCCTCACGTGAAGCATGAAAAACAAGTCAGTGCTTTAAAATAAATATCCCTTAGTCTAGGGAGCAAATGCTTATGCCAAAATACATTACGGAGCTAAGCAATGCAGGCTTTCAAAGAGCCTCTGTAGATATACATTAAGTCCTGAATGAATTCTTTATATTACTCTTCTTGATTCAAAAGTGTTTTGTCTGTTTAAGTAAGACTACAGTTAAGGAGCAATCCAGAAAAGAAAGGACACTTATATTGTTTTGTCTTTCCTGAAAACCAAAAATAAATATTTGAGCCATACATTTGTTTCAGTCACTTTGCCATAAATGCTCATTGTCACCATTTTCTAACAGATGGGACTGGGGTGGGGAGAATGTAACAAGAGGATCAGTTCTAGGTACTACATGATATGGGAAAATGGTGGTCAATTTAAAAGGAGCAAAAATAAAGAAAGAAATTCAAATATCCTCAAAGGGAGCTTCGGTCAGATGTTGCCTGTGTCAGACCTGCCAGGCTCCAGAATTCAGCAAGGACGAGGGACAAGTGACTGGAGTCACTGCCTTGACTGACGATAGTGGGAACCTCAAGTTTAGAGCAGTCACCTATCTCAACAAGGCTGTGGGGAGCTTTCCCAAAACACACACGCACAAACACACGCACACACACACATGCGCAAAGCCCTACAGGTGATTTTGATACAACCTCCCTCCCCCTTGTACCCTCTCTTTCCCACCCCCAGCCCACTACCTTGGGACCCCGTTTTTCAGTAGAGGATGTGCTCCTGCTTTAACACAAGTGGCCTAGATAAGAAACCTCACAGCAGCCCTATTTAGGACAAATCCCTTCCTGCAAACTGATCAACGTGAGTGCCTGAAGCCAAGGCAGGGAAAATTGGTGCCTCCGGAGAAAACAGAGCTGGTGAGCTCACGCCCTCCTGGGTTATTTGGATCTAGCCTTTCACTGTGCTTAAGCTCTGTGAACTGTAGATAACTGAAAGCAATGTGAAATAATTCTTGTCTATAGACATGGAAGTGCTATCAGGTTGCAATTACATTTATTCCCCCTCCCCCCATCCTGTGGAAAATGCTAGTTTGCTTCTACATGTACATTGATTTCAATATTGCTGATCAATAAATGTGTCTGTGCTTGGAATTAATTACACCATCTTACCGGTTCCCTCTTTCACACTATCTCTATAAGAGTCGTGATTTAACTTGTTCTTTTTTTTTTTTAATTACCCTTTCACACAGTGTGGTAATAGATCAAGAGGCAGGCAGAGTAGCCTTCTCCCCAAAGATCCCAGAATTCCTCAGTGGAGGCCTGGCAGCTGCAAGGCTCACACCCCTGGTCATTGCCTCTTGCAGTGCTGCCATTTATGCAGCAGCTGTAGAAGGTGGCAAGGATGCCTCCCAGGACCCCACTTGAACACCGAGCCGCCCTTGGTTCTGTGCGAATGCTGGATGTATTTTTCCAAAGGGGGTGGAATCTGTTTCCACAGTTCCCCATTATTCCACTTCAGGGTTTGTGTTCACTGAGAAACATATGCCAGGCAGGCACTTCTTAGTGTGAGAACGTGCAGGGTCCCTGTACCAGGCAACCCCGTCAAAGGAAAAAGGATGAGAGAGAGGCTGTTAACAGGGAAATGATCGTTGCTAAGCAGTGTGGGTGGTGATAGAAGCATGTAGGGCATTAGGAAGGAGACTTGGGAAGGCAGCACTCAGAGCACAGTTAAGTTATGTTCAGACACTTGACGTGCCTATTACCTGGTTCCTCAACAAAGCTGAGTCCCCCATTGCATCCATCGTATGGTCTGTTACCTATTTATCTATGCTTACAGTTTTGGTTCTCTTTCTGTTGATTAACATGGAGTTGACATTGGTCCACAGATGAAGTCAGTAAGCATTCCATGAGCATCTGTCTGGACCGGCATGGTGCTTGTACAGAAGGCAGAATGCCTGTCTCAGTGCCATCCACAGACCCCGGACCAGAACTGCCAGCATTCCTTGTTAGAAATGAAGACCCTTGGGTTCCACTCAAATGGTGAGTAGTCAGAAATCTCCACTTTAAACATGCTTATTTATACATGGTGAAGTTTGAGAATCACTGAAAGAGAATTATATAATCACTGAATTATAATTATACTAACTAGTCAACACTGAACAACTGGACTAAAGATCATCAAATTTGGGTTTTGGAAGGGGTTTTTATCCCATCTGTACCGCTCAGCTAATAATATCTATATTAACTGCCTCACAGGACTATTATTATCAAATGGGATATTTGAATGTGCTTTGTATGCTATGAAAACAAATTATTATTATCCAGCTGCCTTAAGTTCTTTCTGAAACAAATTAGAATATGAGTCAGTGAAAAAGATGAATCAATCAGTCAATGAAGTTATCCAGTGTCTGAGAAGACAGTCCATAAATATTTGTTGATTAATGAATTTACTTATCAATCGCCTAATACAACTGTCTCATCTTATAGATGAGGAAACTGAGCGCCACAATGTCCAAGTAACTCGGCCAAGGTCATACAGTTAGACTATGATAAAAGTCTTGCATAGACCAAGAAGGCCAGACTCAGGGCCAGGGATCTGGGGAAAGGGAGAGAGCAAAGTGAAACGAGAGTAGAGCTTACAGTGCATTAGGGCACAGTCATACAAGGTGGAGACTCGATTATAACAGGCTGGAGATGGAATGAAATGGAAGTTCAGCTGAAACTGCAGAAAATGAAGCACACCTGCCTCCAGAAATGGCCACACATTTATGGGAAACTGGGGACAAAAGGAGGTCCCAGGGGACAAGGACAGGCTTCTCAGATAAGTGGAAAGAAACTAAACACCTTACCACTTCATATTTATTTTTTATTTTATTTTTATTTATTTATTTATTTATTTTTGAGGGCAATGTCACTGGCCCTCATATGTGGGATCCGAACCTGGGCCGCTGATGTCCCAAGCCAGCTCTTAACCACCACACCACTCGGCCGGCCCTAACACTTCATATTTAAAGTACTCATAAATGGCTTCACTTAATCTGGAAGCTGTTTTCTGAAACTGCCTCCCATGGCTGCCCGAGTTTTAAGCCACACAGCATCCTCCAGCTGCAGAGATGCTGAAGGCCTCACACCACTTAGCAAGGAAAACAGGTTACAAGTACAAGATACGACGGGTTACTGCGCCATTCAAATGTCTTTAATTTGTGTAGACCTCAATATTTTCCACCTGATAAAAAGAGATGCTGCTTTTAGTATCGCCCATGAATAAGAGAAAGTGAAAAAGCTAAAAGAAACCATTCAGAGATTAATAATAAGTATTAATAAGGTTAGTCATTCTGGAAAAACTATTGACAATGTATGCTTCTCCTGGGCAATTTATAAGTCTTGTAATATAACAAACTAACCGAATAATAACAGTAATGGTTCACAGATAATGCTTTCTGAGAGGTTTAGAATCTGTTCGTTTGAGAGGCCTGAGGGAGAATAATACAGAATTTAAAATTTCTGCAAAGGGGATAAACACTTAGACATCAAATCTGCCTGGGAATCAAGATGTACTGTCTAGGCCTGCTGTCAATGAATGCTAGAAAACCCACAAGGGCTGTCACCTTCTAACTCTGTAACCAGGACCTGCCCAGGAGTTTTCCAAGAGACTTTCATATAAAAGCTATAGACTTTTAGAAAAAATAAACAGGTGTGGGAGTGGGGGGGAAGGAATGGCAGCATAATGACAATGAGGGGGAAAAGAACCATACTTTTTTTTTACCATTTGTATGTCGCTAGCGCCCTTTCAGTCCTAACATGCAGCAAAGTGTTTAGCTTTAATAGGGACTTTGGTCACTGCAATACAGTTCTCAGATAATCCCAATTATTCACTTAACAAACATTTATTTCCCATAGCAGGACCAGTAAACCAAACCCAACGCCTAGCTTGTGGAGTCTGCAATCTAGTCGGGGGCGCAGGGGCGGGGAGGGGGGGCGCAGATAACAAACAAATGCATATATAACACATTCAATAAAGAAAAATAAAGGCTAAGGGCACAGAGAGTAACCAAGGAGTTCAATTTTAAATGTAGGAGTCAAGGTGGATCCTTCTAAAGAGGTGGCATTGAGCAGGTAATTGATTGAAATGAGAGAGCAAGCCCAGTGAGAGAAGAGCATCCACAATGGAGAGGAGAAGTGGTGCCAAGGCTGGAGATAGGGATGTGTCTGCTGTGTCTGAAAAATAGCAAGGAAGCCAGTGTGCCTGGAGTAAAAGTCAGGAGGAGGAAACTGGCAGGGTACATCAGTTAGATCCCTGGGGCCTGATCACGTAGGATAGTTACCCATGATACATTTTAGACTGTATTCGAAGTGGGACTAAAATGCCAAGTTAATATTTGAGCAAAAATATGAAATGATCTGATTAAATCATAAGAGGATTGATTTGGCTATAGGCTAGAAAATAAATGGCTGGAGAGGTGGGCAAGTTAGGAGACCAATGCAGACGCCAGCTGAGCGATGGTGGTGGCTTGGACCAGAGCCTTGATAGTAGAGCTAGATGGTGAGGAGTGAGTATATTCGGGACTTATTTCTAAAGTAGAATCAGCAGGATTTGCTGATGGGTTAGATGTGGGCTATGGGAGATTGTTCCAAAATCTGGGGTTCCATACTGGATAAATGGTGGTACTATTTGTCAAGAAGGAAAGCACATAGGGAAGTGGGATATGTTCAATTTAACATGCCCATGAAGCTTCCAAAGAGTTCCACATGGGTGTAAACACATGAAACCAAATAATATTCTGTGCTGTAGGATCTATAGGGATGTAAATGTGAATCTACTGAAAAAGTTTAGAGATAAATATAACTCTCATGTTGTTTGCTTAAAGCCTCAGTTTTCCCAGAAACCATCCATCTTTATCGTCTCCTTGATCTACAGAAGTGCCATATTCTTTTGCTTCTTTCCTGGCAAATTTCAAATATGTATGCCCTCCTGGTTAATTATTTACACACAGTACCTATTTGACATGACCCTGTGCCACCAGAAACTGATAAAAGAACAAATGAAAAAATGAAATAACAGCTGGGTAGTGGTGAGAGCACAAAAGGAAGGAATATATTAAAAGTAACCAAGGGCAATTCTCCAAGAACAAAATGCACATTAGGTAATTAACTGGAAATCAGACAATGAAATTCAGCATCATTTGTGGTTCTGAGGTTTTTCAGCATGGAATTAATATTATCACTAGGGTTGTTAATATATAGGAAGCTCCAATCAGATTGATGGAAGCACTCAATTTAGGGGAAATTGGCATATATAAGATGATTCCAGAGACCAGTTAATAAAAACATTTCAGATTATATCATGGGGTTAAAAGACAGACAGCTTGATCTCCCAAAACTTTACTTCTATAAATTAAATAAAATTCGCCCTTCTGTTTAAAAGTACAGCTCCTGTGGGCCGGCCGAATGGAGCATTGGTTAAGAGCTGGCTTGGGAGGCCAGCAGCCTCAGTTTGGATCCCACATATGAGGGCCAGTGACACTGCCCTCTAAAGCTAACAACAGCTCCACCTGGAGCTGGGCTGCGAGCCTCAGTGACAGTGTAGGCTGCAGCCTCTGCTGCAGTGGGCTGTCATAGGCTACAGTGAGTGGCTGGCAGCCAGCATGAGCTGCCAACAGCAGCGTTGAGTGACCATCCAGAGGCCGGCGACCAATCTGCCTCATCCGGGAAGAGTGCAATGATGATACCAACATGGGCCAGTGAAGCAATGTCCTCCGCAACTAGACTGAAGAAAAAAAAAACAGCAACTTGTCTGTTCCTCTTCCCCGATTCCCCAACGCTGTTCCTCTCCCCCAATTCCCCAATAAAAATCTTAAAAAAAAAAAAAAAAAGTACAGTCCCTGTGATAAGATAGTCACAGGATCAAGAGTCTCAGGTTCTAGTCACAACTCTGATTTTTGACAAGCCATTCGGTCTCTATGCATCTCAGCTTGAAAGTGAAAGTCAGGCTCAATGATCATCAAGGCTCCTCCAGCTCTGACAGTCTGTGATCCTGCTCTCTAAACATGACTGTCCCACATGGCCAGTACTGCTACTCACATCACTGCATCCACTACGGCCAGAAAAGAGCCACCCAGTACTTTTGAAAGATTTTCAATCAACCTGTGGGAAATGCTATATCTCTTTATTAATCAGAGAAATGCAACATAAAATAGACAGTTATTGAGGAATGAAAATAGAGCATCCTTCAAGTAAATGAAGAGCCCCTATTCCAAAATGATAATCAGTTTTTGTGTGACTGATGGAGGAAAAAGTCCTCTCCAGGTGAGAAGTCCTTTGCTCCAGTACCTGTCACAGAACATTTCTGGCCTCTGTTTTCTCATTAAAGGAAGGGAGTGAGGGAAGGAGGAAGGAAGAGGGAGAAGGGGTGAAGGGGGAGAGATGGAGAGAGAGAGAGATGAACTCCACACTACATTTTAGCTTAAGTCAGAACCAGAAAAGCAACTAGACTCACTTAGTTTTTAATCTAGATTATCATATCTCCAAATTAGGTTGTAAATCTTTTGAAGAGTAAACCTGACTGCAAGTATAAAAAATAATCTCTCACGGGCCAGCTGAGTGGCTCAGTTGTTTAAGAGCTCACTCAAGGGTGTGAGCTGAGCTCTGAGCAACAGCAATTTGATGCCAGCCCGAGCTGAGCTGCCGCTAAGGTGCCAACAGTTGGCAGGATGGCTCAGCTAAATAAAAAAACACAAAAAACAAAAATAGTCTCTCACCCCAACTACTCAATTGATTTAGTAGAGTACTTCACAGAAAATCAAGCCCAAAGTTAGATTTTTGTTTAGGTTTACCAAATTAACAAATTGATCCATTTGGCATTATGGGATACATCCATAATTGTCCTGCTGCATACTATGGAGTCCAAGACAGAACAGGCTAGTGGGTGACCAGTCGGCTTTGCTGCTCCTCCAGGAGTCCATGATCCCCTATTCCCTAGGCCTCTCTCTACCTACTTCTTGCCATTGTATCTGAAGGCACTGCACCTGAGGTGAATCATTTCTACCTTTTTCTGAGGTCTGAAGGCCTCAAGAAGCCTGCCCATTTGCAACGATATGATGGACCTAGAGAACATTATGCTAAGTGAAATAAGTCAGATGGAGAAAGACTAATATCATATGATCTCATTTATATGCGGAATCTAAAGACCTGAATAAATGAGCAAACTAAACAGAAAAAAAAAATAAGCTTGTTAATGTGAATTTTCACTTTACAAACTAGTCTAGACTTTAAGTCAGACCATTCCCAACATTCCCTGGAAACATAGCTTAAAAGAAGTATGTGCAGCCATTTGATCTGATGCAAGAAGATACAGAATTCCGGGCAGACAAGACTGCCTGTTATTTAAATAGCACAAGGAGAAGAGTTTTGGTGGGAAGATTTATAGGTCTTTTTATTAATTTGCTTTAAATGCTGCAAAAGAGAGGGTACAACTCACCCAGAATCCCACCATGTAAAGAAATGTAGGCATCAGAAATGACATGAAATATCAACTCTGTTCACATTGTCCTCAGTTTTATACACCTCTTTCTAGGATCTGCCCCCTTTTTATACATGTATGTATAAAAACAAGCATTCACATACTTGTTACATAACATAATGTGGTAACTGTTTAACAACGCACATTAAGCACCTCCACAGAGCCCTAACGATAGAGCTACGACTTGGCATCCCATTGTCAGGACACACCTGATTTGTTTACCTAGATTCCTAAGTCTCCTAACAGTAGTAGAAAATGTTTGCTGACAAGATGGATGAAGACTGGGAAAACAATCCAAGATAGCGGGGTAGATAAATAATCCAAGGAGAACAATCTAAGAAGGTCTGTGTCCTCCCATGAACACATTACAATTACAACTAAATTATAAAACAATCAACGTAGAGAACCATCTGAAGTCTATCTGAACAGAAGTTTTATAACTAAGTATATAAAGAAGCAGCCATGTTGAGACTGGTAGGACGGAGAGGGATGCTAAACAGGCAGGCCCCAACCTCTATTTGGTGAATGAAAATTGGGGAGGGATATCTCAGGCACAGAGGTTCCCCAAGGAGGAGCAAGGGACCCCAGCCTCACACCAGGGTCCCCAGCCAGGAATACTGGTTCCAGAAAGAGGAACCCCCACAACATCTGGCTGTGAAAAACAGTGGAGATTCAGACCATCCAGATGGGACAGAAGGCGGCAGGAAACCCAGGCGTCCTCTTAAATGGCCCTCATACAGATTCACTCGCTCGCAGATGCTCACGCTGGGCTTTGGGGGAGGGACAGTGACTCAGAGGGCTTCAGACACATACCAGGGACAGACTGAGGTGTGTGACCTCAGGGTGAGGCCTGGAGGACAGTTGGAATTTTCCCTGTGTGGGGTCCTCCTTCCACGCAGCTGGCAGGCAGACACCATCTCTCCTGTGTTGAGCCCACCCTCTACACTTAGAGCCAAATCTGAATCTGATTGGTTTGGTAAGTTCCACAGCTCCACCTTGCTGACTCACTGAGACCCCGGCCACACCCAACTCCCTACTGAGAGAGGCTTTAGGCAGCTGAACCTTACCAGAGCCTGACAACTGGCAGCAGGTGGCAGCAGGCCTCATTGTGTCCTGGCTTTTTGCAGAGCTACCTCAGGCCTGGTACTGGTGGCAGCCTTGCTCAGTTTACAGCGTGGCCTCTCCCACATACCTCCAGGGTTAGCACAGGCTATGAACAACTGCAGATAGCTACCAGGTAGTCCCTGGCCAGTCACAGGCAGTGGGTAACCTGGGCCTGTACCAGAGCCCCTCCCAAAAAGCCCCAGAACCAACATACATGGAGGTTGTCTTCAGACCATAGCAGAGCACCACCCAGTTAGCCCCACAAGTGGCACACCCAAACGGCGGTTTCAGCAGGCACCAGAACCTGCTGGGGAGAATCCCACTCTGTGTGGTAAACACCACACACAGCAGCCCATAAGCTGTGGTCATGGCTAAGCCCCACAGCCAGTCAGTCTAAGGGTGAGTCCCACCCACTGACATGCCAATAGCAATCAAGGCTCAAATATAACAGGAGGGCACACACAACCCATACAACGGACACTCCTGGAGTACCCAGAGCAGGTGACCAAGAAGACTGTGCCAGGGCCCCATAGGGCACCTACTACATAAGGCAAGAAATGTAAATCTACTTAACACATAAAACAAACAGAGAGGCAGCCAAAATAAGGAAACAAAGAAATACAACCCAAATTAAAGAACCGGAGAAAACTCAAAAAAAAAAAAAAAAGAACTAAATGAAATGGAGGCAAGCAACTTACCAGAGACAGAATTCAAAACAATAGTTATAAGAATGCTCAAAGAGCTTAGTGAGAACTTCAATAAAGAGGTACAAGCATAAAAAAGGATATAGAAACCATAAAAAAGAACCAGTCAGAAGTGAAGAATACAATAACTGAAATGAAAAAATGCACAAAAAGGAATCACCAGCAGACTAAATGAAGCAGAGGATCAAATCAGCAATTTGGAAGATAAGGTAGCGAAAATACTCAATCAGAATAACAAAAGAAAAAAAAATCCAAAAAAAAAAATGAGGATAGTTTAAGAGACCTCTGGGATAATATCAAGCGTAACATTTGCATCATAGAGGTACCAGAAGAAGAAGAGAGAAAGCAAGGGATTAAGAACCTATTTGAAGAAATAATGACTGAAAACTTTCCTAACCTGGCAAAGGAAATAGTGTACACACAAGCTCAGGCAGGACAGAGAGTCCCAAACAAGATGAACCCAAGCAAGCCCACACCAAGACACATCATAATTAAAATGTCAAAGGGGGAATCCTAAAAGCAGCAAGAGAAGAGCAACTAGCAATTTATAAGGAAGGTCCCATAAGACTGTCAGCTAATTTCTTGACACCAAATGCAAGCCAGAACAGATTGGCAGGAAATATTCAAAGTGATGAAAAGCAAGGATTAACAACCAAGACTACTCTAACCAGCAAGGCTATCATTTAAAATTGAAGGACAGATAAAGAGCTTCCCAGACAAGAAAAGGCTAAAGGAGTTCATGACCACCAAACCAGTATTACAAGGAGGGACTGTTACAGGGACTTCTTTAAAATGGAAAAAAAAAAAAAAAAGATCAAAATGATGACCAATAAAATGGCAATAGCTACATATCTATCAACAATTACCTTCAATGTAAATGGATTAAATGCATCAGTCAAAAACATAGGGTGGCTGAATGGATAAGAAAAAAGAAACCTTACATATGCTGCCTACAAGAGACTCACTTCAAATTAAAAGATAGACACAGACTGAAAGTAAAGGGATGGAAAAAGACATTTCATGAAAATAGAAATGGAAAAAAAAAGCTGGGGCAGCAATACTTATACAGACAAAACAGACTTTAAAACAAAGACTATAACAAGAGACAAAGAAGGACCCAATAATCCCACTTCTGAGTATTTATCTGAAGAAACCCAAAGTGCTACTTTGCAGGGACACGTGCATCCATATGTTCATTGCAGCATTAGTTACAATGGCCAAGATGAGGGGGCAGTGTGGGTGTCCATTGGTGAAAGAATGGATGAAGAGGAAGTGGTACAATGTACATAGTGGAATAGTGCTTGGCCATGGAAAGGAATGGGTTCTTGCCATCTGTGGTAACATAGATGGACCTGGAGGGTATTGTGCTGAGTGGAGTGTTAGACAGAGAAAGACAGATGCAATGTGATTTCACTTATATGTGGAATATAAAGAACAAAACAAACAAACAAACAAACAAATGAAACAGAAATATACTTGTAGATACAAAGAACATTTTGATGGTTGCCAGATGGGAGGGGTGTTGAGGAGGTGAGTGAAAAGGGGGAAGGGAATAAGAAGTACAAATCGGTTGCTACAAAGTAGTCATAGGGATGTAGGATATAGCATAAGGAATACAACCAATAGTATTGTAATTACTATGTATGGTGTCAGATGGGCACTAGATTTATCAGGGTGATGGATGGGAGTGGGGTTGAGGGACAGAGTGAAAAGGTGAAGGGTTAAGAAGTACAAATTGGTAGTTACAAAATAATCATGGGCATGTAAAATAAAGCATAGGAAATATAGTCAATAATATGGTAAATACTACATATAGTGCCAGTTGGGTACTAGACTAGTCAGGGGGATCGCTTCTTTTTTGTTTTTTCTTTTCTTTTTGTTTTTTTTTTTGTTTTTTTGAGGGCAGTGTCACTAGCCCTAATATGTGGGACCCAAACCAGGGCCGCTGGCTTCCCAAGCCAGCACTTAACCACTGTGCCACTCGGCCAGCCCGGGGATCACTTCTTAAATCATACAAATGTCTAACCATATGCTGTATACCCGAAATTAATACAAAATAATATTGAATATTAACTGTAATTGAAAATTTTTTAAAAGTGGGGAAAGGGGGCCGACCGAGTGGCGCATTGGTTAAGCGCTGGTTTTGGGATGCCAGCGGCCCCGGTTCGGATCCCACATGAGGGCCAGTGACACTGCCCTCTACAGCTAACAACAGCTCCACCTGGAGCTGGGCAGTGCGAGCCCCGGTGATGGTGTGGGCTGCAGCCCCTGCTGCAGTGGGCGGCCATAGGCTACAGTGAGTGGCCCGCAGCCAGCGTGAGCTGCCAATAGCTGCGGTGAGCGACCATCCAGAGGCCAGCGACCAATCTCCCTCATCCGGGAAGAGCGCAATGACGATACCAACAGTGAAGCAACGTCCTCCGCAACTAGACTGAAGAACAAAAAGACAGCAACTTGTCTGTTCCCCTTCCCCGATTCCCCAACGCTGTTCCCCTCCGCCAATTCCCCAATAAAATCTTAAAAAAAAAAAAAAGTGGGGAAAGGTAGAGGGGATTAAGAGGTTCAAATTTCCATGTATAAAACAAATAAGCTATGGGGATGTAATGTACAGCATGGGAATACAGTCAATAATATTTTGATAGTATGGTACAGTGTCAAATGGTTGCTGGACTTATCATGGTGATCACTTCTTTAGGTATATAAATGTTGAACAACTATGGTGTACACCTGAAACTGACATAATATTGTATGTTAGCTATATTTTTTAATTAAAATGTTTTTTAAAAAAGAAAAAAACCCAGTAAACCTTCCCTCCGCATAGAATCTAGGAAATTATTTTCTAATACCTTTTACTCTGGTTATGTGTCCATAAGGCAAGGTTCTAACCAAAAAAAAAAAAAAAACATAGATGACAACTTTCTGAAGCAGACAGGGACTATTCTCCCTGCTGTGTGTGTACGAAAATTAAGGCTGAGATGGTTAAGTGACGTGTCAAAAGTCACATCGCTGGTAAGTGGGAAGCCAGGACACAGCTATCAGTCTCTGTTAGCCCAGTTCTCTTCCCGCAGTCCTGACTGCCTCTCCTTATCCATTAACCACGTGGAAACACCTGCAATCTTTGCAAAAGAAATTGTCCTCCTTGAAATTGATAAATAGTATGAAGCTAATGAGAAGGTTTTTCTTAATTTACAAGTTTGACAACTTTATAAATAAGTCGCTGTCTTGGCTAATATCCTAGTGGGCAGCTTTCAAGAGAAATGATAAGGGAAGGCTCTCACTGGGGATATCAGGAGCCCAGAACAAGAAGACCCAGATGTTAAGAACAGAGCAGAGCAACTGGATGGACCTGGCAGGACAGTATCTACAAAGATATTAATAGCAAGAACAAAGGGAAACGATCAAAGGAGTGGTCAGGAAAACTTGGAAGCCAGCTGCAGGCCCAGAAGGAAGTCAAAGCCAGTTCAGATAACTTCCCAAAGGGGAATTCCTGGGATGGTGTTGGCTCAGTCAACGGCCAAGGGGTAAGACCAGCAGTAGAGTTAGTCAGTGACAAAGCACTCTTCCAGACCTCACTGCAGGGATGAGCAGAGCACCCAGCCCTAACACAGTGCCTTGCTCACGGGACATATTGAAAAACTATATGTTCTGTTAACATGATCAGTGAGCTCCATGAGGGTACATATCTCCTTACTTGATTTAGAACTAATTGATTTCTCCAGCAACTATTTTCTGAGAGCCTACTATGTGCCATGCCCTGTGAAGGGCATCGAAAATACAAATAAGAATAAGATAGAGTCTTTGAGTTCAAATAAGTTAAAACCCAGTGGGAGAGACAAGTGTGTAAATGAAAATACACAGTAGTGAATTAACGTGTATATAGAAATAGACAACAGTGCAATGGGACTTTTAGGAAAAGTGAAGTACCTTTTGAAAAGACAAAAGAGGGAAAGCTTCACAGAGGAAATGGCATTTGACCAGGGTCTTAAAGACAAACACAGATTCAATAATCAGAAACTGGAGGGAGAACATTCACACTGAAGGGGGAAACGCCCACTAGGTGCTGTCCTTATAAACACATTTGCACTTGTAAGTGTCATGGCAGATTTAAGAAGCTAATCGTGTTTGTGTTGCGAAAAAGCCACTTACAGCAGGAGTCATGCAGCAGACTGAGTGCACACAGCAGTTCTCTTATCTTGGGACAGCACTACCCTAATGGGGTCAGCCTCTGGCCAGTTGGAGTCAGAAAACACCCTCACCGTGCTACCTGCTGTAAAAATAATTAGGTGTTGGTGCAATATAAAAAGGCTGCTACCTGTAATGGCAAAATTTAAAGGTTCATAATTCTTCCTGTTTCACTGGTATACATTAATTTTTTTTATATATTTTCCACCTTTTCCCCCAGCTATCCTCTCTAATTCAGGGGCAGCTCCACATTTGACCCAAGTTTATGGTGCCTGGTACAATGACTTGTCTCTTTTTGAAGGTCATGATTCATCCTTACAAGAATCTGAAAGAAAACATTATCATTCTATTGAATCACTTTTTCCATGGACTCTTCTAGGTTATCTACTTTACTATCTCTTTCGTATTTCAGCTTAGCTATTTGCTATAGTATTTGGAATTGTTAATCTTAGATCTTGAGTCCTGGATGTCCAAGATCTTGTCTTTTCGTTTTATATTTTTCAAGCTTCATAGAGATTTGTTTGTCATGCCCAGGGTGATATACCACTGTCTGTAACCGTCTCCTTCCTCCCCCAAAGAAAATGAAGCCCAGGCAAATTCCTTTTCTGTTAATAGACACAGTAGACATTATCACTAAGCCTGCAGACTTTATGTCAATACTTCAGTAGACAGTGTGTATCATGGCAGAATAAGGATGACAGCCAGCCTGCTGGTCTAGCCGGCAGTGCTATTTACAGAAATTATTGTTTGCAGAAAAAGAGAGCTTTATAGGAAGATTAAAATAGAAAGGGATATACACTAGTTCAGACAGGGAACAGAAAAATAAATAAGATTTTCAAACAATTTCATGCAATGATATCTGAATTTACAAACTGTAATCGAAGGTCAAATCAAGCATCACAAGGTTTATTTCTCAAAGTGTTATTGTAATTCTTTGCATGTTTGCAGAAAGCCCATGATTTCTGTATTTAAGCTGTTCCTTTTGCAATACTCCAAGGGAATCAGTATTCTTCTGCATCTTTAATCAGAAATTAAAATTATTAGACACAAAATTCATTTCCTTGAACTATCTATCAAGGAACCATGTGAGCTGTCCCAAAGCGTTAAGAGATACGAGGATTCCCTAATTAAACAGTCTTTTCAAATCAGGCCAGCATTATTCTGGGAGAGAGAAGAGACTAAGGTGGCTTAATATATAGGTGACCCATAAATAAGACTCATTAACAAGACACTAACACAGTACTTTTAAGAATTTTTACTACACTACAAACATAGTTACCAAGTAAATATCCACCAGCTGAAGACTGGAAAGCAATGTGTGTCACCAAGGTTACCAAGCCACAGTGAGTGATCCTGCCACAGGAGACGGGCTCTTCCCTGGAGGACCTCCACTGCTCTGCCTCCTTTCCCACCAGTACCCAGAGGGCAGGGCCCACCTATTCAGAACTCTGGTCAAACATTTTCATCCTGGAGGAAAGACGGTCCTCTCCCATTTCAGAGAGAGCATCTTCTTTGGCCACAAGACACACCAGCTCCACAACAATAAAATGAGACAGACTTGCTGCCAACGTCATGGTGTCAAAACCAACCTACATCCAGACCAGCTCACATCATCTGATACAACAGCACTTGTCCTGAAACAGAGTGGCAGCAGTGACAAAAGAAGGAAGTTAGAAGCCAACACAGAGAGTAAGGGCTGGCAAGAGGGAGGCAAGAGTGGGAATGAGTTCCAGTCGTTATGCTCCTGGGAGTTCAAAGGCTGAAATGAGCACACTGCCCCAGAGGCTGCAAAGTCAGAGCAACATGGTCCTCCAGATAAACAAGGACTTAATCTACCCATTCACATAGTGGCGGAAGTCCACAATTTCATAACAGGGCACAGCTTTAAAGGGCCAGAGCTGTTCTCTAGGGTGGACTCTCTCAAATTCAGTGCCCAAGAGACATTTCTATTGCCTTTCCTTCTATCTCCACACCAGGAGGCAGCCTGAGAGAGCTGAGGGGGTCCAAAAAAGAGGTTGGAATATTATTCAGGGCTCAAAAGGAATAAGCTATCGAGTGATGAAAAGACATGGAGGAACCTTACATGCATACGACTAATTGAGAGAAGCCAATGTGAGAAGGCTCCATACTGTATGGTTCCAACTATATGACATTCTGGAAAAGGCAAAACTATGGAGACAGTAAAAAGGTCAGTGGTTGCCAGGGGTAAGGGGGAGGGAGGGTGAAGAGGCAGAGCACAAAAGATTTTTAGGGCAGTGAAACTACCCTGTAGGATACTATAGTAGTGAATACACATCATCATACATTTGTCAAAACCCATAAAATGTACAACAGAAAGAGAGAACCCTAATGTAAAGTCTGGGCTTTGGAGGATAACGATGTCAGTGTTGGTTCATCGATTGTAAAAGATGGAACACTCAGGTGGGCATGCTGATCGTAGTGGGGGCTGGGCAAGGAACTCTCTACACTTTCCGACAAATGTTGCTGTGAACTTAAAATTGCTCTAAAAAATAAAAACTATTTAAAAAATAGAAAGGGGCAGGGGTGGGATCAGGACCAGATCCAGGGCCCAGAGGCTTCAGGCAAAGGTTATGGAGATGGCTGGGAGGAAAGGAGACTGATGCTGGCTAATGTGAGCTAGGCCAATGACAAATCACAGAGTCAAAATATTCTATACCTTTTTTTTTTCAAGCTGTTATAAGATTAATTTATTCCCTGCAGTGAAAGGTTTTGAGAGATGATATAGTCTATTCCCCTCGAGTTGCGAGCCATTCCACAAGGCCCCCCTTTGTGGCTCCCAGAGGTCGGAGACCGTGCCTCACACACCTAGGCAGCCACACAGCACCGACGTGACGCCTTCCATCCCACATATGTTCAAATGAGTCACAGAAGGAGAGGTTGCGGACTTCGTAAGACCCTCACCTCGAACCTCCCAGCCTAACGCAGGCAAGAAGCTGTCCCTAATGGCAAACACCCTTTTTCAATTTTAATCTCCCTTTTTCCAAACCTTTTGATTGTCTCTCCACTGTGAAACCTCTTAACAGCTGCTTATCATTCTCCTCGTAATGCCCATGTATAGTCCTCCTCTAAATTAAGTAGTCCCTGTCTTCCAATCTAATACCCGTATCCCTAGACCTCAGTATAAAGGGGAATTCTAGGCAGTCAAAAGACTGCTTTTTCCTTATTCTTCTAGGATACGAGTTTCCGATTTAGACGATGTTTCAGTATCACCATAACTAATTCTAAAATACATTTCCAAAATACATAAAGATGGAAGAGTTTGACTTTTTACATTTGCTTCCTATTTGGCAGATTTTAACTCATATTAATAAGTAAGGGTCTTCAGAGGAAGCATAAAACTCAACTAATCCTCTCCCTCAAGAGTTTGGGCACAGGGCAGGAAGGAAGCCAAGTGATGAGGTTTAAAGAATGTGCCTCTCTCGCCTGCCCCAGACAACTCAGTCTCCTTCCTCACAGCCCATGTACTTGTACTTGTTTGAGTCTCATTCCCACAGATTCCTCTCAGGTTAGTCAGCTGATCTCTGATGAAATGGGGCTGAGTCTTTCCGAAGTGATGGAATTTTCATAGGGGACCTTGGATCTCAAAGAATAATGGGATGGATCTCAGCATCTCCTGCAGCCATGCTACTACCTGATCATGTTATCAGCCTCATCAGGACATCAGGGCTCTCCCAAAGCTCCTTGGGAAGCAGAAGGTTGCCTCTCTACATAGTGACCAGTTCCTCATCTATCAGGTGCAAGAGGGCAAATTAGGCTCATAAGAAGGAGCCAGAGTTGCTTCTACAAGTGGACAAAAATCATGAATTTCTCCCTGAATGGCTTCCTTCAATTACTTGAGGATACACAATTTGCAGAGAATTCTGGATAATGAAAATAATTAAGCCTCCCACAAAACAGATCTTACCAAGTCCTAAGGGGAGAAGAATTGTTGATATTAAAGAAGAGAGGAAACCAGCAGCAGCCGCTCAGTTTAGTTTTCTACTTCCGTACATACTAACTGGGAGAGAGAGAGAGAGACCCCAGGCTTAATTCAAAAGCAGAAAAGTGCAATGGTTATTTTAAATGTTCACAATAGTTTGATTATTACAACCAGAGGGAAACTATTCATTCTTTCACTTATTTGACAAATCTTTACTGTGGGCCTGCAGTGTGTTGGGACTTCTGCAGGCATGGGCTTCCAAATTATCCTTTGCAAAAATGGGCTTCCCATCTCACTGAACCTAACTTTCCTGAAACACAGTCTATAAATAAAACCTTATCTCAGAATTCAAAAACATTCTTTCTTTTATCTGAAGAAGGCCTTTCAGAAAGAATGCCTAAGTTTTGTTTTCCCTTAATTACTCTTTATCTCGTAAAGAAAAATATTATACATTCAGGATTATGAGACATCACATATCTTCTAAAGTCAGCAATGTTCCCAGTTTAATTGGATTTAAGGTGGAATCTTTTCTACAGTGAAACTCTGCACTGACACTGAGAATACTAACGTGACACCTGAGGCCTGTGCAGACACTCCTGCAGCTCTTAATTTAACCCAATTGTGTCTTTAAGTGGCCCTTACGGATCACCACTACCGGACAAGTGTCCTTTCTCAACAATGCCATTGCTATGCTCAGAATCTGGGGGCAGTAGTAACAGGCTGAAACAATCGAGAAGATAGCTGTCTTTGTGACCCCCTGAGAGGCATCGCTGTCTGGCAACTTGAACACCCACCCCATATTAAAGCCACTGCTTGGGTTGAGGTGTTAACCATCCACTGGTACTGTTACAATAAAAATATATTACCTGAAGGGGATAACATTTTCCAGGAAGGGTGACAAAACTGGTTGACCAACTCCTTAACCCAGGATCTGGCCCTCTAAGAATGAGATGGGAAGATGGATACGGAGGAGCAGAGAGGGGGCGCCCCAAGCATGGTCTCAGCTTCAACTACCTAGGGAAATCCAGCTCCCTTCTCCATGCCAGACTCAAATGTAACCTCCTCTGCAAGGCCATCCCTGCCTTTTTCACATTCCCCGGGCTTCCATGGGGCTCCCACTGCAGTGTGTTCATGGTCCCATTACAGCATTTGTCACATTGCCCACACAAGGCAAAAACCCCATTTTATTCATCTTTGAATCCTTAGTGCCTATCACTCCCTGGCACCTAGGTCCTCAAAGTATTGTTTTTGAGTGAATGAATGAATGAATGAGTTAAGATTGGACAAACAGGTGAGAGAAGCCAGAGTGTGGGAATAAAAGAGTGGCTAAAGGGAAGCAGGGAAGGCTGTGTACCTGTGGATATGTCCCCTTTTCCACAGCTCCCCTAGAAACTTGGCTGCCCAAAATATGCACTTTGAAGTACAAGTTACTATCCAGCCTATTGACATAACAAACTAGTGCACACAAAACTTCATTTGCAATAAATGTTTAGGCTTCTGTACATTTACTCAAAATTCAGGATCCAGGGGGTTCAGCTTTGAACCCGCCTTATCTGTTGGTACATCAGGCTCTCCAGGGAAAAGCAGGATGGAGACGAGGCTGGTCCCACTTAGAACTAAAACGGCCCAAGGGCCGTCCGAGTGGCGCGGTGGTTAAGCACTGGCTTGGGAAGCCATCAGCCCTGGTTCGGTCCCACATATGAGGGCCAGTGGCACTGCCTTCAAAATAAATAAATAAATAAATAAATAAATAAATAAATAAATAAAGGGGCCCAAAGTAGCAGCCCCGAAGCCCAGTGAGCAAAGGGGAACAGTCTGCTGGGGACCTGAGATATGTGGGATGATCTGAAAGGAAGAGCTAAGGAGTGGGGTGAACAGGGAAATGAGTGAGGAGAAATGAGTTTTAATGTCTGCGGTTTCTAATTTTAGCTCCATATTCAAGGGCATAACCAGTCCTTATGTGGTAAATATCATTCCTTATTCAGGACCCCATTTTCTGTACTTTTACCCATTTCTCAGTAACTTCTTCCCATCCACCTCACTTGAAGGTGAGCTTTTTGAAAACACCGTCTGCATCTACACATTGGCTTCTCCCCTCTTCTCATCTCCTTAGACACTGCAATTGGCTTCTGTCCCTAACCCTCCACCAAGCTGCTCTCCTCAAGATTCAAGGTCTCCAACCACCTGTTGCTGCTAAAGCAAACCTTTCCAGCCTTCATCTCCCTCGACCTCTGCAGCATCTGATCCTGCCAACAACCCTCTGTCTGAAACACGCCCATCCCTGTGCTTCCAGGAGACCACTCTTAGTTCCTCTAACTTCCTCTGGCCACTTCTCAATGCCATTCATACCTTTCTCTTCCTCTGCCTGACCCTTCGATGGTAATGTTTAGGAGTGTTCTGTTCAGGACCTTTCTTCTCACTTTTCCTCATCTTTCACAAAAGAATCAGTTCTCATGAGTACCCGTCCATGTCTCTGAAGCCCTCACCTCTTAGAGCCATACCTTAGATCCAAGTACCCTACTATTCAACTACCCACTAGTTCTTTATCATCTCACAGTCACTTCAAACAAACATGACCAAAAAAATAAAAATAGTTACCACCCTCCAAAACCTCACTACTCTCCCCATGATCCTTATCCACCCAGTTGCTCAAATCAGAAATCTGAGCATCATGCTTGCCTCTTACTTCTCCCACATAACCACATTTAATCAAGTTTCTCATGTGTGCATCCACCCTCACTGCCACTCCAGGGATTCCTGGGTTTGGCACCTCCGTTTCTCTCATGTTAATCCTTCCTTGATATAATCACTCTCATCTGCAAGCTGTCCTCCACAGTGAAACTAGGGGCCATGTGTTCCCACGAGTTCTGGGAAAATATGGCTGCCACACGTGTAGAGGTAAGTCCTCCAGTGCCAATCTCACTGTGGCACTTGAAAATCCTTCAAAGGCTTCTCCATCACATCACAGATGAAATTCAAATTACGTAACAAGGATGAGCTTTCCAGCCAGTTCTGTCTCCCTTCACAAGTGCCGGCCAGACTGACACACTTCCAGCTCCCTCGCAGGCTCTCACTCCTCTCCAGGTTTCGGTTCATGCTCTTTCATTTGCCCTGAACACTCTTGCCACATCCAGCACCCTTCATTGCAACCTTCATTCTGTCTTAGCTACTGCTTCCTCCAGGAAGCCTTCTCAGCCACCATGTCTGGTGCTTTTCTCATGGGCTTCCTCTGCTTGCCCAGCTGTAGCACTTAGCAACTGTAAAGCCCATCTACTTGTCTATGTCTTCCACTGGGCCAGACATTCATATCCTACCATCATCATATCATTACCACTGAACACAGTGCCAGGCACATACCAAGTAAACGGCTAAGTGGATGGAAAAATAAATAAAATGAATGGGTTCCCTTCAGCAGCCCCTGTCCATGCCTTGTGCTTTTAGGATTGCTCTTACCTGTGATAAATAAAGCAAATCGATAGCTTTCAGAAGGATATAGCAATCGTCCACTAGGGATATTCTTAGACATTCCCAACTCCTAGTTCCCTACGCTTCTGAACCCTCAAACTTCAAGTATCATGGCTGCAAAGGAATCAAATCAGTAGGCAATATTCCATTAAAGTAATATATGTCAGAGGAATATACTTCCAGGCCATGCATTCCTGTTGAGGTCTGGGGAAATACGGCTGCCACACATGTAGAGGTAACCCCCAATCTCCTTGGGAAGAAGCTGGCCTAGGAGGAATCTGGGTGCAGAGGAGATGAAAACTTATTCAAGGTCGCCAAGTGAGTTCCTGGCAAAGGTGGAGACGGAATTTACAATTCAACCTGAATTCTGTTTAGGGCATTTTCCCCCCATGTTTTCTGCAGCACAATCCAATGCTGTTCCTTCACAACCTGGTTCAACTGGTCTCTTCTAACTCAATATCACTAGCCAAGATGGACTGGTCCACAGAACAACAGCCATTTTGCCAAGGAAGCCCCTCTAGGTGGATGTGGGAAAGTTACAATTCAGAGGACCATATTTCCACTAGAGCCCTTTGAATTGGGGCCCAGCCTGACTCAGCTACTCCCTACTGAAAGCCAAAGAAACTGAGCTTGAACCAGTGAGTCATACGCTTGTTTTGATACCAACCCAGGAGCCAGCACCATGACAAACCAGAGGAAGAGAAGCTGTGTTTGAAGGACACTAAGTCACTCTTGACCTTTCGCCCTCACACAGAGGACCAGGGGCCGCCACGAAGCCTGTTTGTGGCTGATCTCTTGCTCTCACACACATGTCTACCTCTTTGTTCCCCCTGAACCAAAAAAACACTTCTCTTTATTACTCACAGTCTAGCCTAAATTGTATTCATTGTTAAAGAGAGAACAGTTTGAAGCAGAAAACTAGCAATGAAAAAAATGGTTATTTGGGGAGAAAAAAGCTTTCGGCTGCAACTCAAAGGACACAAGAGCCTCCTCTACTCCAGCCTCACCAAGTGTTTATTAATAATATTGCTGCTAGGCCTTTTTTTCAGATTCGATCTATAACTTGATAGATATAAGCATTTGCTATAGTGTGCCAGGCTGAAAATATTTGAGAAAATGTTGCTTCTATTGTAGCATCATGCCACTTATCTCGAGATCCTATTTTCAACACTTTCACTAAAAAAGAATAATAACCCTTTTCATTTGTATAATATGTAACCATTTAAAAGGGCTTTTGCATGCTTTTTCATTTTATCATCACTACCCTGCAATACTGAAAGAGCAAGAATGTACTCAGATTTTACCAACACAAGGTAAGGACCCTGGGTAATTTCCCAGCTGGGCAGCACCCTCACTACATGCCTGGTTTACCTTGGTATAAACCCAGAGTGTTTGGCAGTTGTTCAATGAATGAATAAAAGTTATTAATTATAATAAGAAGAAAGAAACATTAAACAACAAAAGCTACCCATAACTGAACTGGACACTCACAGAACCCATGTGTATTCAGGGTTGATATGCATCGTATGGCCTTACTGTTGTTGAAATATTGAAATACTTCTGTGCCAATTGGTACAACGCCACCATCCCAAGCCTGAGACACTCCCTCAGGCACCCAAGGCCTTCCAGGACTAGTGACTGCAAGATCAGTGCCTGCCGCAGCACAGGAGGCCCAGGCCCTTGCCCATCTTTACACAGGAATCTGTGCTGACTGCCGTCTGCACTGACCAGCTCGAATGTCACCCCCATGTGCATTACTGAACAGACCCATAACGGATGTTCATTATGAAAACCCTGACTTATCGAGAGAGGGTTTGATGGAGTTCAGAATCCTCTGATTAAGAAAGTAAAGAAATGCAGAATTCATTTGAGAGAGCGTTTCCCGAACATGGTTTAAAGAAACATGGCATTTGGAGAGGTGAGCTTTAGTAGTCAGGTAAGTCAGTTATGTGGAACACCGGTCCTCAGCAATGCCAGCAAATCAGAGGTGATCTTATACAGCAGTGAGCCTCAAAGTGAGGTCAGAGACCAGCAGCTCTACTGAATCAGAGCCTCTGAGTGGGGCCCAGACATCTGCATGTTAACAAACCTCCCAGCATCTCTGGCGCATGCCTCAGTGTGAGAACCGTCGCTCTCCACCAGCGGTCCCCAGGCCTGGTGTGTATCAGACCTCCCCAGGGGGCTGTTTAAGCCTTCAGAATAGATACCCCCATCCTCGCTTTCTGTGCCTCTGCCAGCCTACAAATTGGCATTCATTGACCATTGCTGTAAACTGCAGGGAACTTTTCAAGTGAGATAAAGACTAACAGTAATAATATTTTTTTATGCATACCTATACAAATGGACAAGCCTGGGGCTCTGTTCCCTGTCTGACTTCTTTTCGCATTTTAATACTTCAATTAAATAAGGACTTTTCATGACAGTATTGTTTTTTCTTACACAGTTTTCTTGATTACTCCCATCCCAGTCAGAATGGACACTCTTCTCCTTGTCACGTCGCAACCTCACCCCTATCTTGCAATAAAATGTATCAAGATATATGGAAATAATTCAATAAAGATCTTCCTCCTTTCCTGAGTTCTTGAATAACAGGAACCAAAGTTACATTCGAATTTGTATTTCTAGGATTTTTAGCTCTGGGCATGCAGTCAACGATGTTTATTAAGCATCTACTGTGTGCCAGATGCCAGGAACACAACAGTGAAGCACAGGAGACCTGGGCTGTCCCCGTGCACCTGTTGCCTGCAGTGGTGACAATCAGATAATCCTACACAGGGAAGTATAATGACTAATTATAAAGGAAAATTCCAGGAGGTTGTGAAAAAGGTCCCCAGTTGTTAGGGACTAAATATTTGTGTCCCCTCAATGTGAAGGTGTTTAGAGATGGGGTCTTTGGGAGTGATTAGGTTTAAAGGGTGTTACGAGGATGCCACCTCCATGATGTGATTAGTCTCCTTATAAGAAGAGGAAGAGAGACCAGAGCCTTCTCTCTCTCCACCGTGTGAGGACACAGTGAAGGTGGCTCTCTGCAAGCCAGGAGGTGGGCTCTCACCGGGAAACCAAATCTATCAGTATCTTGATCTTGGACTTCTCAGCCTCCAGACTGTGAGAAATAAACATGTATAATTTAATCCACCCAGTCTGCAGAATTTCATCCTAGCTGGTTGAGCTGCTAATGAACACCCATGAAGAGAGAAATTGATTCCTAGAAGTGGGATACTGCAAGTTGCCAGTCCTACAGTGGGGAGCATGAGGTGGGTCAAGGTGGGTGAGGAGAGCAAGGACTCTCCACCCCACGCCCCATTAGGAAATTGCAATCATCGCTCCAGGGCAGCAAAGCAAGCAGGTAGAAAGGTGCCCGTGCACCTCAGGACTGAGGCTAGCGCTTTAGGACTTCCTAAAAATATCAGCATGTTGGTGGCAGAGTCTCCTAGTGGACTTCAGGAAGGTCCTGTAAGAAATAGACAAGCATGTCTCCCAACTGTCTGTTCTGAAAGCAGAAAGGAAATAAAATGCAGACGTGCTAGAGGGAGGATTTCCAACGACGGCTCAGGGTCAGTGTTAAACAAGCCAAATGGGCAGCCCCAAGATAAAGTTAGTAAGAACAGAGATTGGGAACACGGAGATAATGTCTCCAAGAGCACCCTCAAGGTTACAGCCTACCTGCAGTCAAGGCCAAGATGTCCAGGCCAAGACAGAAGCCACAGAGCCAAGGAGGAGGTGACAAGGAGAGCATCATGGCCTTTTTCTAAAAGACTGATTCTGGCTGGACACAAGATCTCAGGCTTTGGTAACAAGCTCTGGAGTGGACAGCTCATGTCCATGGACCCCAGCGGTCTGCTGAGGGTGGCCAGAAGAACTGTCAAGTTTCCCAGGCCTAGATCTGACCTATATCTCCCACCTAGTCAGCAAGAGGTCTCTGAAACCCCTGCTTCCCTTCTCTGTCTGTTCTGACGGTGTCCCCTCAGGCTCAGGTGCCATGGCTCAGACCTGGGGCAAGCCTTGATCAGGCTTGGAGTTTTCTTTTGTCTGGCTTTTTAGTTTGCTGCTTTTTTCTTTTTCTAATATTATAATAGTTTCAGATGTACCACATAGTGATTTAGCATTTATATACCTTACAAAGTGAACACCACCTAAGCTAGTATCCATCTGTCACTGTACATAGTTATTACTGTATTATTAACTCTATTCCCTATGCTGTACATTATACCCCCATGACTTATTTTATAACTGGAAGTTTGTACTTCTAATCCCCTTCCCCTTTTTCTCCCATCTCCTACCCACATCCCCTCTGGTAATTTGTTTGCTCCCCGTATCTATGAGTTTGCTTCTGTTTCATTTTTTTTTCACTTGTTTTGTTTTTTTAAATTCCACATATAAGTAAAATCATACATTATTTGTCTTTCTCTGTCTGACGTATTTTACTTAACATAATACTCTCTAGGCCCATCATGTTGTCACAAAGGGCAACATGTCATTCCATTTCATGGCTGTGTAATATTCCACCAATACGGGGGGGTGCAAAAAATGTATACACATGACTTGTATTCATCTTTTATTACCTCTTTTGCTATCAGTATATATTCAGTATTACCATTTTTTTTGGGGGGGCAGTGTCACTGGCCCTCATATGTGGGACCCAAACTGGGGCAGCTGGCTTCCCAAGCCAGCGCTTAACCACTATGCCACTTGGCCAGCCCCAGTATTACCATTTTAATACAGCTTTTTTCTTTTCTTAAAATGTATATACATTTTTTGACACCCTCTATATATACCACATCTTCTTTATCCATTCATCTATTGATGGACACTTAGATTGCTTCCATATTGCTTCCTTTTATTTTCTTTACTTTCTTTCTTTGGTGAAGGGGTTTTTGTTATCTATCTATTGTAAAATAAAACAGATACTGAAAACTACACAAAGCAAATGTATGGCTTAATGAATTCTAATGCAACACCCTTGCTGATGCCTGCCTGACGCCAACTTCCCTGCATCACCAGTAATCTGTAATGAGCAGCCCTCCCCTTGGACTGGTCCTCCCTCAGTCTCAGCCTGCCTGTGGCCAGACAGGCATGTCTAATCACACTGCAGAGGACAAGCCCGCCCATCTGTAAGGTAGACCTAGAAAACTGAAACCACACATTAGAATCTTTCCAACTTGTTTTTAAGATGCACTTACAAGGTGATGACAGTTATACTGATCATTCACTTAATGATTTGACAACAACCAAAACACTAAAAACAGTGTTTATAAAATAAAAGCCAGGCACTGTGCATATTTTCTAGTTCCTCTTGGGATTACTCACAGATTACTGTGAGATAGTCTTCATGTTTTATAAATTGGTGGAGCAAATCTGAAAAGTTTCATAATTTTTCCAGGATCTCATGGCCACGTGTCTGGGATTTCAATCTCAATCTGCCTGATGCGAAAGCCTAGTCTTTTCCCAGTTAACACCCCTGTCTTATGTTAGTGAAAGGTAGAAGAATATGCCACTCCAAAATATGCCTCTTTGGCATAAGGATTATTTTGAGAAACTGCAGGCACAGGATAAGCTCTGAAAACAGGGTACAAGTTGCCTCTTTGTAAGGGGAATTACATTAGAAAGGGGGACTGTACCAGGAAGAGAGCCATCGGCAGACAGCACTTCTTTACCTGGGAAACTCAGCTACATGGCAGGGCAACTGTCCCCTTCTCACTTCCCATGAATTGCCCATTTCCCGCCTTTGAAGCCCCAGACCTATCCCTTTCCTTGGCTCGGTAAGTCAATTGTCTGGCTGCCTTTTGAGTCTCTATTCTTTGGGAGGCTCTTGTACGTACATACATAGGTACATCATAATTAAAATTGGGTTTTCTTTCTCTTATTAATCTGTCTTTTATTACAAGCAGTCTCAGCCAAGAACCTAGAAGGTTAGAGAGAAAAATATTTTTTAGATGAGATTTTCAATAAGTTAGATTTTATTAGATTTTCCATAAATGTGTACTGAGTATCTCTTACAGTCAAGGTACATACAAAATGAAATGAATCCTCCCTCAAGACAACAAAAATCAAATAGAGAGCTCAAAAAGTACAATTCTAAGAAAGTTAAATACACACACACACACACAAAAAAAAAAAAAAGTGATACAGATTAAGTGCCACGGTGGCTCGGAGAAAGAAAGGCCCATCAATCTTGATCAACCATGAAGGGCTCCAAGGAGGAGGGAACATTTGGGCCTGGATGGACTTGTGCAGATGTACAAAGGAAGGCAACAGAATTAATTGTAAAAGCAAAAGAATTTTCTTCTGACTCAATTATCAGACCCTAGTGTAGGACTCACTAGAAGCCACTAGCACACACCACTGACTTTCTCCTTGGGTCTCAAAGGTCATCCAGCCAGTGTTTCTGTTTCCCAGGTGGGGGCCTGCACCTGACTACACCTCACACTGCATGGGCTCAACACCTGGGGACATTCTAGCTACCTTTGTCCATCCACCTCTGTGAAATGGAATTGGATAACATTATTTTTGAATTCATGTATTATATATTGTACACTATGATACAGCATTGCTTGTTGGCATTTTCAAACCATTTTCTCAACCACAAATATGTACTGAGGAAAACGTAACTGCTGCATGCTGTGATTTCCCCCTGAACCCCACACTGACTTCAGACAGCCTGTTCAAGGGTTTCCACCAAAATTTCTTCTGTATGGCACCCTGCAAGGTCAGAAACGTAAACATCCATAAAAGTAGAGTTTTTTTCCTTCCCATAGATGAAAACTAATGTAAAGAAATTCAACTTCAATTTTCTTTTATACTTATTTTTTGGGGGGAATATTTCTAGAGTTTTTATTCTATTCTTATGATCTCAATGTTTATTCATGATTTAGTATAAAAATCTTAATTATTTTAACATGGATACATTTTAATTTTTCCAATAAAACTTGGGATTCAATTTCTTTTTTTTATTCTTTTATTCTTTTATTGTGAAATAAACATTTTTTAAATTAGCTTCAGGTGTACAACACAGTGCAATAGTTATACTTTTTACCCCTCAAAGTGACAAGAACCCTCCCCCAAATCGGCACCCCACTCCTGCCCCCATATCATACATATCTATTACAATTCCTTTGACTCCCTTCCACAGTATAATCCACATCCCATGACTATCTATATATTTAATTACAGTTGGCATACAATATTACACAACATCAGTTTCAGGTATACAGTGCAGTGATCAAGCCTCTACTCCATCCATGAAGTGGTCTCCCTAACAACACATGTGACCATCTGACACCTCACAAAATATTTACAACATTATTATATTCCCCGAACTGTCTTTCATATCCCTGTGGCAATATTGTAGTTACCTATTTATGCTGTCTAATCCCTTCTCCTTCTCCCTCATCCCTACCCCCCTCCCAATTAGCAATCCTGATTTTCCTCTATATCTATGAGACAGTTTCTTTTTACTTTGCTCATTCATTCAGTTTTTCAGATTCCACATATAAGTGAGATCATATGGTATTTGTCTTTCTCCGACTCACTTGTTTCACTTAACATAATAGTCTCTAGGTCCATCCATATCATTGCAAATGGTACGATTTCATTCTTCTTTATAGCGGAGTAATACTTCATTGTATAAATGTACCACAGTTTCTTAATCCAGTCATCTACCAGTGGGCACTTAGGTTGTTTCCAAGTCTTGGCAATTGTAAATTGCTCTGCAGTAAACATAGGGGTGCATATATTTTTTCGAATTAGCATCTTGGATTCTTCTGGGTAGATACACAAGAGTGGAATTGCTGGGTCATATGGTAGTTTCATTTCCAGTTTTTTGAGATACCTCCATACTGATTTCCATAATGGCTACACCAATTTACAGTCCCATCAACAGTGCACCAGGGTTCCCTTTTCTCCACAACCTCACCAGCACTTGTTGTTTGTTGATTTATTGATGATAGCCATTCTGACTGGAGTGAGGTGGTATCTCATTGTGGATTTTATTTGCATTTCTCTGGTGATTAGTGAGGTTGAACATTTTTTCATATGCCTGTTGGCCATTTGTATGTCCTCTTTAGAGAAATGCCTCTTCATATCCTCTACCCATTTTTTAATTGGGTTGTTTGTTTTTTTTGGTGTTGAGTTACATGGGTGTTTTATAAATTTTGGATATTACCCCCTTATCAGATATATCGTTGGCAAATATCTTCTCCCATTCAGTAGGCTTCCTTTTTGTTTTACTGATGATTTCATTTGCTGTGAAAAAACTTTTAAGTTTGATGTAATCCCATATGTTCGTTTTTTCTTTTATTTCCTTTGCCCGAGGTGATATATCAGTAAAAATATTACTCGGGATAATGTCTGCAAACTTACTCCCTATGTTTACTTCTAGGAGTTTTATGGTTTCAGGTCTTACATTTAAGACTTTAATCCATTTTGAGTTTGTTCTCATATATGGTGTAGGTAGGTGGTCCATTTTCATTTTTTTGTACGTGTCAGTCCAATTTTCCCAGCATCATTTATTAAATAGACCATCTTTACTCCAATGTAAATTCTTGCTTCCATTGTCATAGATTAAATGACTGTATATGGATGGGTTTATTCCTGGGATCTCTATGCTGTTCCATTGGTCTATGTGTCTGTTTTTATGCCAGTACCATACTGTTTTGATTACTGTAGCCTTGTAGTATGTTTTGATGTCAAGTAGCATGATGCCTCCCACTTTCTTCTTATTTCCCAAGATTGCTGTGGCTATTCGGGGTCTTTTGTGGTTCCATATAAATTTTAGGATTATATTTTCTATTTCTGAGAAAAATGTCCTTGGTAGTTAGATAGGAATTGCATTGAATCTATATATTGCCTTAGGTAGTATTGACATTTTAACTATATTAATTCTTCCTATCCATGAGCATGGTATGTGTTTCCATTTATTTGTATCTTCTTTGATTTCTCTCTTCAGTGTCTCATAATTTTCTGAGTACAGGTCTTTTACTTCTTTAGTTAAATTGATTCCTAGATATTTTATTGTTTTTGAAGCAATTGTAAAAGGCATTGATTTCCTGATTTCTCTTTCTGACAGTTTATTATTGGTGTATACAAATGCAACTGACTTCTGAATATTAATTTTGTATCCTGCTACCTTACCAAATTCGTATATCAGTTCTAGCAGTTATTTGGTGGAGTCTTTGGGATTCTCTCTATATAGTATCATGTCATCTGCATATAATGACAATTTTACTTCCTCCTTTCCCATTTGGATGCCTTTTATTTCATTTTCTTATCTGATTGCTGTGGCTAGAACTTCCAGAACTATGTTAAATGGAAGTGGTGAAAGTGAGTAGCCTTGTCTTGTTCCTGATTTTAAGGGGAAAGCTTTTAGCCTTTCACCATTGAGTACGATGTTTGCTGTGGGCTTATCATGTATGGCCTTTATTATGTTGAGATATGATCCCACTATTCCCACTTTGCTAAGAGTTTTTATCATAAATGGCTGCTGAATCTTGTCAAATGCTTTTTCTGCATCTATTGATATGATCATATGACTTTTATTTTTCATTTTGTTAATGTGATGTATTATGTTAACTGATTTGTGAATATTGAACCAGCCTTGCATACCAGGAATGAATCCCACTTCATCATGGTGTATGATCTTTTTAATGAAATGCTGAATTCAGTTTGCTAGTATTTTGTTGAGAATTTTTGCATCTATGTTCATTAGGGATATTGGCCTGTAGTTTTCCTTTTTTGTAATATCTTTGTCTGATTTAGGAATCAGGGTGATAGTGGCTTCATAGAGAGAGTTTAGGAGCCTTCCCTCCTTCTGTATTTCTTGGAATAGTTTGAGGAGAATAGGTATTAATTCTTTCTTGAATGTTTTGTAAAATTCACCTGTGAAGCCATCTGGCCCAGGGCTTTTGTTTGTTGGAAGATTGTTGATTACTGATTCAATTTCTTTGGCAGTAATCAGTCTGTTCAGAGTTTCTGTTTCTTTTTGGTTCAGACTTGGTAGATTGTATGCTTCTAGAAATTTATCCATTTCTTCCAGATTGTCCAATTTTTTAGCATATAGTTGCTCATAGTATTTTCTTAAATTTTTCTGTATTTCTGTGGTATCTGTTGTCAGTTCTTCTCTTTCATTTCTGATTTTATTAATTTGGATCCTCTCTCTCTTTTTCTTGGTGATACTGGATAAGGGTTTGTCGATTTTGTTTATCTTTTCAAAAACCAACTCTTGGTTTCATTGATCTTTTGTATTTTTTTTTTATTCTCTATTCCATTTATTTCTGCTCTGGTCTTTATTATTTCCTTCCTTATACTCCCTTTAGGCTTGTTTTGCTGTTGTTTTTTTTCGAGTTCCCTTAGGTGTAAAGATAGTCTGTTGATTTGAGATTTTTCTTCCTTCTTTAGGTAGGCCTGCACTGCTATGAACTTCCCTCTTAGGACTGCTTTCACTGCATCCCAGAGACTTTGAGTCGTGGTGTTTTAATTTTCATTTGCCTCGAGGTATCTTTTGATTTCCTCCTTGATCTCATTTTTGACCCACTCACTATTTAGTAACATGTTATTTAGCCTCCATGTATTTGTAAGCTTCCCAGATTTCTTCTTATAATTGATTTCTAGTTGCATAGCATTGTGGTCAGAGAAGACACTTGATATGATTTCAATCTTCTTAAATTTGTTGAGACTTGTTTTGTGGCCTAACATGTGTTCTATCTTGAAGAATGTTCCATGTGCACTTGAGAAGAATGTATATTCTGTAGCTTTGGGGTGAAATGCTCTAAAAATATCAATTAAATTCAGCTGGTCTAAAGTGTCATTTAAGGCCACTATGTCCATGTTGATTTTCTGTCTGGAGGATCTGTCTATTGGTGACAATGGGGTATTGAAGTCCCCTACCATGATAGTGTTTCTGTTGATCTCTGCCTTTATGTCTGTCGAAATCTGTTTTATATATTTAGGAGCTCTATATTGGGTACATACATGTTTACTAAGGTTATGTCCTCTTGTTGAATTGATCCCTTTATTATTATGTAGTGCCCTTCTTTGTCTTTTATTGTAGTCTTCATTTTAAAGTCTATTTTGTCCGAAATAAGTATTGCTACTCCAGCTTTTTTCTCATTCCCATTTGCATGAAATATCTTATTCCATCCCTTTACTTTCAGTCTGTGTCTTCTGATCTGAGATGAGTCTCTTGTAAACAGCATATGCATGGGTCCTGTTTTCTTATCCACTCAGCCACTCTATGTCTTTTGATTGGAGCATTTAGCCCATTCACATCTAAAGTGATTACTGATAGGTGCACATTTATTGCCATTTTGTTATTTGTATTTCTTGTGTTCCTGGGTTAGCTTGTTTTCCCTGCTTCTGTTTAAAAAAGCCCTTTTAACATTTCCTGCAACGCTGGCTTGGTGGTAATGAACTCCTTAAGCTAATTCTTTTCTGAGAAGCTCTTTATATCTCCTTCAATTTTAAGTGATAGCCGTGTGAGCAATCTTGGTTGTAGACCTTTATTTTGTGTCACTTTGAATATCTCCTGCCACTCCCTTCTGGCCTGCAGAGTTTCTGTAGAAAAGTCAGCTGTTAGTCTTATAGGAGTTCCTTTGTATGTAACCTGCTGTCTTTCTCTTGCTGCTTTTAGGATTCTGTCTTTGTCTTTAAGCTTTGCCATTTTAACTATGATGTGTCTTGCTGTGGGCCTGTTTGGATTCAGCCTGTTTGGAACTCTCTGCACTTCCTGGGCTTGTATGTTGATTTCCTTCACCGGGGTCGGAACGTTTTTAGTCATTATTTCTTTAAATACATTCTCAATCCCTTGCTTCTTCTCTTCTTCTGGTATTCCTATGATGCAATTGTTGTTGTGTTTCATGTTGTCCCAGAGGTCTCTTAAACTATTTTCATTCTTTTTTATTCGTTTTTCTTTTTGTTGTTCCAGCTGGTTGGTTTCTACTATTTTGTCTTCTAATTCGCTAATCCGCTCCTCTGCTTCATCTATTCTACTGGTGACTCCTTCAAGTGTGTTCTTCATTTCAGTTATTGTATTCTTTAGTTCTAACTGGTTGTTTTTTATGGTTTCCCTATCCTTCTTTATGTCCTCGCTAAGTTCCTTAAACATTCTTATCATCAGTGTTCTAAACTCTGTCTCTGAAAGTCTGGATACCTCTGTTTCACTTAGTTCCATTTCTATAGTTTTCTTCTGATCTTTTACTTGGGACATGTTTCTTTGTTTCTTCATTCTGGCTGTCGTTCTTTGAATGTAGATAGATCACCTAGAAAGAAGAGAGAGGAAAAAAAAGAGGTGGGGGGTTCTCCATCCTCTTTAATCTACAGACTACTTGCTCAGCAATAGAGAGTCTCTGGGCGACTCAGCACCAGCTATTGGGGGGAAGAACATAACGTGTTATGCATCGGCCTCCTTCTCAGGCTTGCAGTGAGACCCCCGCAGTTAGCCACTGTGTGATCTGGAATCGTGCTCACCACCAAAAAGAAAAATCTTCACAGGTTGTTGCAGGTTGTCCGCTACTGCAAAAAACCCTCTGTGGCCTGCGGAGATGTGGGCCAGGTACCGGGGGCTCAGGGTGCCTCTGACAATACAGCTGTAGGTGGGTGAGGCAGGCCCCCAAGGCACCACTTGATGTGGTCAGTGGCCCCCACCAAGTCAAAGCAGCATGCACTCTGCACCAGCAATCAGTCCACACAAACTCGCCAGGAAAGCCTCGATCGGATCACACAGGTGCACAGCTCCCGGCCCAACACTCTCAGGAAAACTCCCCGTCTCAGCCTGTCCCAATCAATTGCCCACAGGTCAGGCTAAGCAGCCTAACAGCCAATCCCGAGCCTGGCAACTCTGCACAAACAGTGCGGAGAGTGGGGACCCAGGGCCGCTTGTGCACTCCTGAGTCTCAGTGAACAGATTGATACAGCTGGAGAGCACCCGCCCTGTGTTTCCCTGGATACATAGCACAAGCAGAGTGGAGGCTGGGAATCCAAGGCCGCATGCGCACGCACGCATGCACGCATGCACTCCTGCGCCAAGTTCACCAGACCAATGGGATCCCGGATCTGACCCTCTGTGGCAAGGCCCAACCCTGAAAACATGGCACCCTCCTGTACACCGTTCTTGTGCAAGCTCCACACCAGGGGAACAATGGTCCCAAAAACCTCCAGCTTCTGCACCAAAGGTGCTCAGTTCAGTCCTTCCCCACAGGCTGCTGGGCCCAGCTCACACAGCCACTCCCTCCACCAGTAACCATGTAAGTGCTCACTGGCGAGCAAGCCCATGCATCGGCCCCACTGATTCTCTAGCCGCCCTCAGCCTCACCATGCCAAGCAAAGAGAGAACTCACTAATTTCTACTATCCACTATCATAGAACTCCTCTTCCTGGCAAAGCAACTCTGGGCTAGTAAGCTCGGTGTAGGGTTGAAGGGTCTGTCCTCCAACTGGAGAAGCCTCCCCACAGCTGGGGCGTCCCTCATGGGGCTCACCCTCTCTCATCTGCGCCCCTCCTACCAGACTTGACATGGCCTCCTCTTTAGGTCCTTTGTTTAGAGGTTCTATTGATCTAGTTTTCAGGGGACTTCTGAGGCTAAATGTTGTATAAATTATTTGTAATTTTGATGTGATCCTGGGAGGCAGTTGGGAAAGCGTCCATCTATTCCACCATCTTACCAGAACACTCTTTTATACGTATTGAACTCTTAAGATATTCAGGGTACCTAAACAGAGGTCAGGGTGAGCTTCCTGCTTTCAGGGACCCACATGAAAACTGTTCGTGGTGATGTTTGCTTTCCTGTTATGTCTTCCACTGGACTAAGAACTTCTAGGGATTAAGAGTTTTAATTTGTTAAACCTGATTATAAGCTCACTTTGACAGCCTTCAACAAATGTACCTAAATGATGAATAAATAGAAAATGGAAGACTGGATGGATAGTTAATGGATGAATGGACAAATGGATAGTTGGGCAAAGAGTGGACAGAATAATAGAAGTCCAGGGTAGGGAGAAATTATGCTGGTTGGAGTATAAAGTGGGAGTGAAGGCTTAAGCTGGATTTATCAATAATAAAAATGCAGATAAATCCTCACAGTCAGGAGCCTTCCTCTCTGAGTTAGTGGTTCTGCCCAGAGTCAGGATGTATCTCAGAAACTCATTCTGTTTCATTTCATTCCACTTTGCCTCCAAATTGCCCTGTCCCCTCCCCACCTCCATCTAAATCTACAGGTCCTTCACAGCCTAACTCAAGGAAACGAGTAAATGATAAACCAATGTGGTACATCCATGCAATGAAATACTCATCAGCAGTACAAAGGAATGAAACTATAGATATGGATGAACCACCTCAAAAGCAGTCAGTGAAAGAAGCCAGACACAAAAGCTGCATACATATGATTCCATTTGTCTGTCATTCTAGAAAAGGGAAAACTTCAGGGACAGATCAACTGTTGTAAGGAGCTGGGAGGGAGGAAGAAAATTGGCTACAAAGGACATGGAAAAACTCCTGGGGTGATGAAATTATTCTGACTTGATTGTATACAGCTGTATACATGTGTCAAAATCATCAAGCTATCCTCTACACCTAAAAAGGGTGAATTTCACTGTATGTAAATTATACTTTAATAACCTTGACTTTTCAAGTAGCCTATAAGGAAGGAAAGTTTTTCCTTCTACTCTTCTAGGTTCTTTGACAGGTCAAAGGCAATGAGACCCAAGGACAAGACAGCAAGTTAGGGCTCAGATGCCCTCCTGAGCTAAAATGGACAATAGGGACCTGGGGCTTCAAAGGGGAGGAGGGTAATTCATAGGACATAAGAAGCAGATGTTTGGTAATTAAATGTTTGCCCTGTCATACAGATAGGTCATTCAGATAAAAAACGTTATCTCTGATAATAGCTCTTTTTCGGGCCAGGCCTCCTAGCTAAATTCTTTTAGGTAGTTAAGAGAGACGTGAAAAGTTTGTCTTGAGTCTTCTGGGTCTTGATTGCCTTCAGTTTGCAAAATAATCCATGTGCCAAAGTGACACATTTTGGGGAGGCTCATTCTGAATCCCTTCAAGTCAAAAAAATAAAAACCTCACTCAAATCCTCCTTTGAAAAGCTTATCATGACCAATCTCTGCTTCAAATGTTCATTTATCAGCCTCTGAACTCATTCAGCAATTAATTATGCCTTGTGGACACCTCTTCTATTATTGCCTTGAAATATTACTATTGATTTTTTATTATTTCCTTTTTACCCCAGCCAGATGGTGAATCCCTTGGAAACGAGAACTGCGTGGTATTGTGCATCCTTTATCCACAGCGAAGTACCCAGGTCACTGTCTGACACATCAGACATGAGAAATGTTCAATAAATCTGTGTGGATTTGAGTAAAAACCAGCTAATTGAGGATATGTCAGGGACTTCTTCTTCAGGACAAAGTTGAGTATGATAACAGGTGTACAAAGGCCTTTCTCCAGTAATCACTAAGCACCTTTTCTTGCCGCCTCTTCAACTGTCTACATCAGTCATTCATATATTTCTCGTTCATGTAGCTCTCTAGTTGATTCATCACTGACATAAGATGAAAGATTGAAGATTTACAAGTAAACCCAGGCCAAGGTGGAGACACTTCACAGAAGGTTCCTGGACCATGCTGATTGATATCTCCTTTCTCAGTCTATTGTTCTATTTCCTTTGCTGATGATGACTGGCCCCATTATGCCCAGAGTTTTAGTATTTTAGGGGGAAAAATTTTGACAGAAATAATTTCTCAGATGCAGCAAAATCATATTCGTATTTACAAAATCCAACCATTTCTATTCCAGTCTCCTTACATCTAAAATGCTGGAATTTCTGATTTCCAAACTTGCCTATTCTTAGTTCCTGAAAATAATATATAATGGCCATTTCCCTTACTGTATTCCCTCAAATTTCAATTCAGTGCCACTATCTTACTTAAGAATTTAAATTTCCTTTTAAAAGGAAATTTAATCTTTTTGTATATTTTTCATTTATTTTCAATTACAGTTGATAGACAATATTATATTAGTTTCCAGTGTACAGCATAGTAATTACTCATTTATATAACTTATGAACTGATCACCCTGAAAGTCTAGCACCCATGTGGTTTCATATGTAGTTATTACAATATTACTGACTCTATTCCCTATGCTGCACTTTATATACCTATGACTTTTTTTTTAATTCTTTTATTGTGAAATAAACATTTTTTAAAAATTAGTTTCAGGTGTACAACACAGTGCAATAGTTATACTTTTTACCCCTCAAAGTGGCAACCCCCTCCCCCAATTCACCACCCCACTCCTCCCCCCCATATCATACATATCTATTACAATTCCTTTGACTCCCTTCCACAGTATAATCCACATCCCATGACTATCTATATATTCAATTACAGTTGGCATACAACATTATACAACATTGGTTTCAGGTGTACAGTGCAGTGATCAAGCCTCTACTCCATCCATGAAGTGGTCTCCCTAACAAGACATGTGACCATCTGACACCCCACAAAATATTTACAACATTATTCCCTGTGACTATTTTTATAACTGACAATTTGCACTTCTTAATCCCTTCCCCCTTGTCACCCATCCCCCACCCCATCCCATCTGGCAACCACCAGTTTGTTCTCTATCTTTGAGTCTGTTTCTGCCTTGTTTTATTCTCTGAGAGGTGTTGGGGGATGCTGTCCTCACATTGCAGAGGTTTACCCTCACTCCTTAATCGCTTTCCCCTTGTATTTCTCTTAGCCTCCTTGGTGAACCTATCTTCCATCGAACAGGTAAGACAGCATGTCCTTCATGCACTTTCCCTTCCATCCCTCGTGACCCGGAGCTACCCTGTATTCAGGCCACTCCTCCCAGAGGCTCTCCTGACCACAGGTACTCGAGTGTCTGCTCTTCAGCAAGTTAACCATCTTTTCACTGGGGTAGGACCCTGAATGCCTCCCAGCCTCCCTTCCTTCCTTCCTTAACTCTGACATTAAATAAGAAAGCCAACATAATCATATCTCCACCAGAATAACCTTGATCTCAAAAATATTTGAAAACCTTAGTAATGAGAAAAAGTGTAATTAATATGCAGAAGCATTTACATTGCATTTAATACTGAGAAATGTTTTCACATTAAAGAAAAGCAACACCTAACCTAAATCTTTCTCATTCACAAAAACTCTTATCATTACAAAATGATCATTACAGTTGTAGGAAGTTACAGCTCTAAGTAATGTTTCAGTTACTTCGAGAATTCTCCTTTTCTTCTGGAGGTGTCCCAAAGGAAGCTGGTGAAAGGGGTTGTTATTTATACCCATTTTATAGAGCAGGGCACTTGAGACCATGCAGCTGTGCACGTCTACCAAATTCCACCACCGTGAAACACGGCTTCTCCAGGTGAACACCTCCAGGACTCTGCCCAACATCTCTGTCTCCACCCACTCAGCACTCCACCCTCCTCAAATGGAAAATGGCTGAAGCTAACCTAGGATGCAACCATGGCCTACAGTACCCTTCAGAGTCACCTGCAAAAGTAAGTGTTTAGAAATAAATATGTGTAAACAGATAAAGAAAAGCTTAAGACATGGCAATAAGTCCACTGAGACCCTGCCACTCAGACGCGTTTGCCCTATTTTAATCCCAGTTAAAACACATAGTTTGAGATTCATGGCCGCTCACCCTGCCCTGAGAATTCCTCAGTGGCTTTCTAGGCAGAACCGCCGCAGCAAGGTTTTCTTAAGTTATTTAGTGCCTTAGATCCAAGCACAGAATGAGCCTGTTCTCTTTATCTCCAATGCTAAAGGGGTCCAGAGAGACAGTGATTAAACCCTGTATTTAAATTATAGGGGAAAAAAAACATTAAATTGTTTCAGAATCTTAAGATTATGAGCTGGTCACACCTTTCATGCTTAGTGATGAAAGGAAATGATAATTTGGATTCCAAGAGGAAAAACATCCATTTCTAATATTAATGCTCACACTACTACATGACTTGGCACAGTTTGGGTTAAGAAGTACGAGTCTGCAATGAGAGCCAACTCAGCATGCCAAATATCTCCCCCAGTGACCAGCTGAGGCAGGGAGACTGGGTGACAGGGCTCTGTGTAACCACAGCATTCCCCTAAGTTTACAAAAGCACCACGATCAGGTAGAAAGCTGGTTTTGTTTCACAGGAAGAAGCAAATTCTCCTATGCATTTGCTAATGTGTACACATTTTCTAAGATTCTTTAAAAATTAGGCCCACTACAATTGTCATTAGACTTTCCAAAGACACCTATATCATATAGAGTTCATACTATAAGGAGAAAATTTAACAACCTAGTTACAGACAAAATAAAATGGAGGAAGGTCAGGGCCCTATATTCCTAGTATATGATTCTTGAAATAATTAAAATATTATTAACATCATTGTTTTAGTTTTTGTTTTTATAATAATTCATAAGTAACCCTAAATTTCAAGTAGTGTTAGGATGAGGAAAGTGGAGCTGAGAGATTAGGTAACTTCCCCAATGACACCCAGCTATGAGAAGCCCAGGACAAAACTCAAAGGCAGGCCTGAATGGAATCACCTGGGCTATAAATACAGCCTGCATTCAGCCTAAACTACAGCACAAATCAAATGAAAGTAGAGTATGGACACCAGTTGGCTTTTCCTTCTCAACCAGCATGGATGCATTCAAGTAAAGAAAGGATAAAGCAGGATAAACAACTCTTATGGCTAATGCTGTCCCCTACATCATCGCACAAGGGTTAAACCACTGAAACACTGGCCCTTTGGAAACTGAAAGACCAACAGTTTTCCTTAGAGAGGGCTCCCCCATTCATGGGACACAGAGCTGTTTGCCTGGAAGGAATAGGAGCAGACCAGCCATCGAATGGGCCACATGCTGGAATGTCCACCATTTCTGCACTCACTGAAGACATGTGCACAGTCCCTGCAGCTTCCCTTGGCCCCCTTCAGAGATTCTCAACTGAAAACACACAAAAAAATGAGTTCTGGAATCACAAAGTATTGAAGGTGCATGAACACCAGGAAAAACAGAAAGCAAACAGAACTCACATTCAAACAATAAAGTAATCAGAAAAAGACTTAGAAATAAATGTAATTCATATCCTCTGGGAAATGAGTGACTATTCAATACATGAAGCAATACTAGACTGTTATGGAAAAAAAAAAGAACCCATTTAGAGACCTTAGAAATAGAATATGTAACTGTTGAAATAAAAAGTCAATAGACAGGGCCAGCCGAGCGGTGCAGTGGTTAAGAGCTGGCTTGGGACGCCAGCGGCCCCGGTTCGGATCCCACATGAGGGCCAATGACACTGCCCTCTTTAAAAAAAAAAAGTCAATAGACAATAAAAAGTAGGAAGAACAAAAAAGAAAACAAAAGCTGAAAAGTGAATTATCAAACTGGAATCCAATGCCAAGCAATTCTTGGGGCATAGGAAGATGAAGACTATAGGAGGAAAATTAAGAAACCTGGGCAGGGACAGGGGGTATCAACAGCAGGCTAACTAAAGTTGCAGGCAGGAAGAAGAGGAATACAGGGAAGGAATACTTGGCAACGTAAGATATGAGAATTTCCCCCAAAAAAGAAAGACACGACTCTCAAATTGAAAGGGCCTTCCAGTGTTGAGCATTTAACTGGGGGCGGGGGGAGAAACTTAGACCATCATATTGAAATTTGCGAACATGAAGAACAAATATATCATTAAAAACTAATCAAGAAGAAAAATAGCTTAACTGGAAAGGAACAAGAATCAGAGTGACATAGATTCTTATCAGCAAATCTGGGTACAGCAAAGTAATGAAACTGTATCCTGAAACTGCTGAAGGAAAAGAATTTTGAGTCTAGAACTCTGTGTTCAGCAAAACCATGGCTTAATGGTGAGGATGACATAAAATCATTTTCATAATCCATGAAAGAAAATATTGATAAACTGGATTTTGTTCAAATTAAAAACCTGTGCTCTGCAAAGGAAACGTAGAGACTAAAAAGCCACAGACTGGGAGAAAATCTTGGCAAAACAGGTATCTGATAAAAGACTTGTATCTAAAATATACACAGAATTCTTCCAATTCAACAATAAAGAAACAGACAACTTGACTTACAAATGGGCAAAAGATCTGAATAGATGCTTCATCAAAGAAGATGTAAAGATGGCAAGTTAGCACATGAATTGATGCTCCACATCATATGTCATCAGGGAAATGAAATTAAAACAACAAAGAGATACCACTACACACCTATTAAAATGGACAAAAAGCAGAACACTGACATCATCAAATGCTGGTGAGGACGTGGAGCAACTGGAACTCTCACTCAGTGTTGGTGGGTATATAAATGTTATGGCCACTTTGGAAGAGAGTTTCTTAGAAAATTAAATATGTTCTTACCACATGATCCAGAAATCATGGTATTTATTTATCCAAAGGAGTTGAAAATTGATGTACATACAACAACCTGTACATGGATGTTTACAGCAGCTTTATTCATAATTGCCATAACTTGGAATCAACCAAGATGTCCTTCAACAGATTAATGAATAAATGAACTGTGATACATCCAAACAATACAACATATTATTCAGAATTTTTTTTTTTAATGAGCTATCAATCCACAAAAACACATGGAGGTACAGGTACCTTAACTGCATATTACTAAGCGAAAAAAAGCCAATCTAAAAAGGCTACATTCTGGGCCGGCCAAGTGGCTCAGTTGGTTAAGAGCTCGCTCAAGAATGTGAGCTGAGCTCTGAGCAACGGCGGTTCGATGCCAGCCCGAGCTGAGTTGCCGTTGAGCTGCCAATGGGTGGCAGGATGGCTCAGCTGAAAAAAAAAAAAAAAAGGGCTACATTCTGTATGATTCCAACCAAATGACATTCTGGAAAAGCCAAAACTATGGAGACAGTAAAAAGATCAGGGATTGGGGGAGGGAGGGATGAGTGGGTGGAGCACAAAGGATGTTTAGGACAATGGAAATACTCTGTAAGATGCTGTAATGGTGGTCACATGTCATTATACATTTGTCACAGTATGACTCTATACTGCTGACTTTATGGTGTAACACCACACACTGAACTCGGAGTCCACACAGACTTCTAAGATGTCCTGTCCATCGATCGCCTCAGCATCATATTGCTGGCATTGGCTCAGTGCATCCAACAACGCATCATTTCATCAATGTGATATAAAAGAAAATTCCTAAAAACACAAAGTTATGAACAAGCTAAAAAGTCTAGCTTCATCCCCTAGTAATAAAACTTGCTTTTTCTTCTTATCAACACTCAATGGCGTTAACAGCCTGATGGGTCTAAACACCACCTCTTCGGATCTTTTTCTTTGGTATTCACTGGTTCTGTGTTTCTGAGACATTCATTGGAGAAAGTAATATATTATGGAGAAAGTATACACTAAAAGGGGAATATTGTTAAAATGTGTTGCAAAAAAACAAAAACAAAAAAACTCAATTCCAATAAGTGAATGGCCTCTGAGAAGAGAAAACTGCCACTGAAATGCCCACTGCTGGTAAAGGAGGTGGTTCTATGGGCTGATAAGACTTTCCAGGCCAGTTGCTCTCCTAGACTGTGCAGCACATGATCAAAAGCTCATATAATCATAAATTGCAAGTGCATAATTTTAGATCCTCCCTGCAAATACTGAATGACAATATCCGACAACAGTCAAAGACTCAAGCAACTAGATTTCATCAGAGATCAGGTTCAAAGAAATAGAATAGACGTTCACAGTACCATGACCCAGTTCATTCTCAAAATTCATTGTAGGAGGATATGTTAGATTGTGCCCAGGGGAGATTTTCACTCAATGTTAAGAGAAAGACAAAATAACCCCGAAAAGAATACTGGAGGAGTCTAAAGACACAGCTCTCATCTCTGTCACTGTCCCAGGAACACGAGGCAGGTCCTGAAATTGGACCTTTCTTAGCCTCACCTAGAAATGAGGATGTTGGGCTGCCAGATAATTTTATTTCTAAAAGCCTGCAATCCCATGAACAGTCAACCAAAAAGTTTCGGAAAAGATGATCTATGATAGTCTTGTCCAATAGAAATGTAATGCAAGCCACAAACACAATTGGAAATGTCCTAGTAGCCACACTCAAAAAAGTAAAACGAAACACAGAAAATAATTTTATAATCTACTTCATTTAACTTGACACAGCCAAAATAGGATTTCAATACACACTAAGCATAAAACATTCGTGAGGCACTTTACATTCCTTTTCTGTAATAAGTTTTCAAAGCCCAGTGTGCGTGCTCCCCTGAGAACACAGCGCAGGTCTCTCTCACACATCTCAAGCTCATTAGCCTCATGTAGCTAGTGGCCACCACACTGGACTCTCCAGATGTAGAAAGTCACCTTCAACTTTGATAATGTCTGAGCCTATGACTTAGTGCCTACTCGGTGCAGTGTCTTGCTCTTTCTGAAGGACAGATGCTGGACCAGGGAGAAGGAAACACAACTCTTCCTCTTGCCCCTCATCCCCTGGTCCCTGGCTTCCACATCTACAGCTTGTTGATTCCAGCTCAGCCAACCTGTCCTTTCACCTCTGACATCACCCTGGCTCAGGCCCTCATTAGGCCTCACCTGGAATAGTACAGCAGCCCCAAGCTGTGCACTTCATTTGCAGTATTCTCTGATCTTTACATCTGGCCCAATTTATTTGTACCTGTGGCACCTTCTCAATCACCTGCCCACACTGGTGTCTTCCCTTGAGAAAATCTGCCTGAACCCTAACATCAGAAAATCAGATAGTGGAAGAGTTACACAGAATTGAATAGACCTGTTTCCAAGCCTCAGGAAGGGTTAGCATGAACATGAACTTAGAGTGGACCTAGAGAGTCTATTTCTCTTATTCTTGCCAGCTAAAATGAACAGCACAAGTAATCTGGGGAAGGGATGTGGGGGGAAGGGGAGAAGAAAGGGGACACAACAGAAGCAGATCGCTAGCTTACCCTCTCAGCAACCTGGGCAGGTTAGACTTAGCTGCTGAGTGAGTCCTGAGGTTCCAGGGGACTGGAGATCACTTAGTTTGTCTGCTACAGTAACTCTTTGGGAGTTCAAAGATAAAAACTCTGTAGTTTTAAAACCAAACTTCTGTTTCTTCAGTGTATTAGAATAAAGCAAAGAAAATAAAAAAATGTCTTAAATACAGATAACCATTATGTGGCTAAAGATAGTTAATGTGGCTCTCACCTGAATGGACCACCAGCCAGTACTGTTTTCTCCCTTTGAACATGAACTTCTCCATGATACGAAGGTATCATCTAAGGCCTTGGGAAAAAGCAACCATGTTTGAACCTAGCGTCTGGAATGAGATTCCAAAAGTCAGAAAGAAGTATTTACTCCATGTAGTGGTTTGCTGACACTGGCTTCCCATAGGATCAGCCTCGGTAATGTGCTTAAAATACTTACCATAATTGTGGGATCTCCAGTGCTGCTTACAACTAACACAGCATCTCTAGAGGCAGAAAAGGGAAAACGAACACCTGAACACTTCACTGAATGAAATGTGTGAAATGTGACATTTCCTTATTATATGACACAAGATTACAAAAGAGTAGGAAAGTTACTTGCAAATGTAAAACCTCTAAATCAAAGTTAATCAGGAGTAGGTCACCTTTTAGGGTGAAATCTGATGATATATCAGATTCTGAAGCTTAAGAGAGGCAGTGAGCAATGTAAGAGACAAACTGTCAGAGCAACAGACTTACACATGTAATAATGCGTGTGTGCATGCTTATGTACACACACACACACACACACACACACACACACACACACACACACATCTATGGTAACATGTTGGCCCAGTGCACCCTCCATCACCATTGCTGATAAATGAACAGTGTCATTCATGCACTCTTATGAACACATCTCTGCAGGTACACCCAGGTAGCCATGCAGGGGTGATGGTGTCTGCATAGGCAGCTGACCATCCCCACTTCAGCACTCCTCCTTCCAGACAAGGGCCCTCTCCTAGGTCTTGTGTCTGGGTTTGCCCTTGAGGATGATGGGGAGAAACTCCCCAGGCATGGATATGAGATCACTTTTATTTTTAGCCTTTCTTAATGGTTGTTAACATTGCTCTGAGTACTTTCACCGGCCTAAATGGATGTAAATAACCTCTGGTATTCAGTGTGGTATTGACCAGAGGTTATATTTAGTAAATGTAAAGATCCAAGGAGGAAAGGTAGACAGTCATCTTTAAAGGTACTTTATACACATCCTCCCATAAATGTTTAAAAGCTTTTTAGAGAATAATTTTAATTTAAGCCATTTGTCTATCTGGCACCTCTGCCAGGTCAGGGTTTAAGATAAAATATCCGTTGGAAAAATAAAATCCATTATTAAACAGAAGCCATCAACTGAGGTGTTTATCAGCTACCTGTAGTGTCACAATGGCCTTGAAGGCAGGGCTACTTTTAGCAGAAGGTGACAACCTTCAGAGACACTAGAAGACTGTAATGAACACTGTCTGTAATCAGATTGCTTGGTGGGTAGTCACATACACCTGGAGAATGACACGAAAAGAGCCCTTCAATTTTCCAATAATGACCTATGTGGTCATCCCCTAGACCTCTATTGTTAGATTCAGAGGAGGGAAAATGGTAACAATTGAAGTTTTTGCCAATTCCATTATTATGTAGAGTAAGTATCTAGGTAGAGGAGTTGACCTTGGTTGATGAAGGGCAACCTGAGAAAGATCTGACATATTGTCATTATAAGCTTGATTGCATCATAAAGTTCTGTTAATGAATCAATAATTAATGCATGCACTTTTAGACGCGTTATTTCGCACTAGTCACAACAACCCCATGAGATACAAAGTTCATTTTCATCCTCATCTGTAACAGAAGTAAAGGAAGCTTTTCAATGTCATCGTATAGGTAGCAAATGACTGTTAAAATTTGAACCCGAGTCTCTCTAACCCTAAAGCCCTATATACACATCACTACTTCAAAGAAACTTCCAAACATAATCTAGACCATTGGACCAAGTCCAAAAATAATCCATGACAGAGCTCAGTCAAATCTTCACTTACTGAGTACCCACAGAATAGATAGTACAGAAAATGGGAGGAAATCAGGCCCAGTTCTTTCTTTATTTCCATTTGAGGAACAGAAAACACTATGGAATGAATGAACTTGTTCTGTTCAGCTTAGATCTGCTATAGAACGAGGCAGGCTGGAGATGGCAGAAAGCACACCAGCTTTGGGAATTAGCTAGTCCTGCTGGAAATTAACCAGCAAGCAAAGAACGTTTCTGAATCATTCTCATCTGTGAAATGAGGGAATCATCTCTGGGCTACCGTCCGGCCCTTACATTCTAACATTACAGCTCTTCGTACTTTCAGCTGCCCCAATTCTCCTCATTCGCACCCCCCACCCCGAAACGGGGAACAGGTTTGTAAGTCCCCAACCTGTGTATGAAGAACAATACAAAAAACACCTCTGATGACCAGGAGCAGGCAGGAGACATGGATGGATGAGCGTGGGATTTGGAGGAGGGCTCCAGGGCCGGTTTCTGGAAAACCTGCCATCCACTGGGGTCTGTATTTGTTCTAGGCACTTACTGCCTGTCTGCTCTTCATCACTAATCTGTTCTCATTTCACCAGATCCGTGAATTCAATGAGATAGGGGGGAAACTTCTGCTCTATATACCACTGACACCATAGCCCATAGAAAACAGCACCCCCTTCCTTTCTGTCCTCACTACTCACCCCACACACACTCACACACACACTCAGCCACTTCACTTCCCTGTTTATCCATGGGCATTGTCCATGAGTGTCAATGCCGGGCAGGATAAGAGAGTTGAGAACACTCATCACACGTGTTGTGACCACCCATGAGACCATAAGCTCCTTGACAGCACCTCTATCTCTAGCAGCAGGAGCAATGCCTGGTACATTGTAGGCATGCAATATAGTATATTTGTTACAATGAACGGCTCTGTTTCCAGTCTCCCTCTGCTCCGCCCTGAGCAGACTGGAAGCTGCATAGGGCAGGACAACCCCCGCTCATTAGTCTTTGTATTCCCAGGCCCTGGTAAAATGTCTCAGACACACTGGCATAAAATAGATCTTTAGAGAATGGTAGAAGTGACAAAAGTACAATTCAATATCCTTGTTAAGAAAGGGATCAAAGATATCTTATAGGCAAGAAATAATAACCCCAGAATTATTTTATAAAATAGTATGCAGCTCAGCATATAATTTTGAAGCAGACTATGATCTTTGGTCCTTTCATTACTAGTTTGTAAAAAAAAAATGAGAAGCATAATTTTAAGAAGTAAACTGCTGTCTAAGTTCACCCTACTCTAGACCCCACCAAAATATAACAAATAGGAAGTGTTGTGAGAAGCACTAAGCTTCCCAAACACACAGGCTCTGTGCTGTTATAGAAATAGGTGGTGTACAATTTAATTGCCCCAAGCAAACATTCTTGCAATTAAAGTATCATAATTTAACTCGAATGTCTTGAATGGGAATATATTATAAGACCCAAAGCATGACAATTAAGCTTTTTTTTTTGATGAAAACTTACTATGGCTTACTTTGTTTTTTCATGATGAGATCACCTTAGATTACCATACAGTTGTAAGAAATAACACAGAGATGGTTTTCTGGGTCCTTTCCTCAGTTTCTCCCACTGGTCACATCTTCAAAACTATGTACAATGTCCCAGCCAGGATACTGATATTGGATAAGTCAAGAGACAGAACATGTCTATCCCACAAGAATAACTTAGGTTATCTTTTTATCCTTCCCACCCCCCCACCCCCGCCTTCACCCTTGACAACCACTAATCTGTTCTCCACTTCTATAGTTTTTTCATTTCAGGAATGTTATATAAGTAGGATCAGACATCCTATCATGTAAGCTTTTGAGATTGGGTTTTTTTCACTTAGCGCATTCCCTGGAGATCCATCCAAGTTGTTGGGTGTACCAATAGTTGGTTCCTTTGTAACTGCCAAACAGTATTCCATGGTGTGGACATACTCCAGTTTAATCATCCAGCCATTGAAGACCATCTAGTTTTTGGCTATTACATATAGAGCTGCCATGGATACCGATATAACATGTTTTTGTGTGAAGTTATTTCCATTTCTCAGGAATAAGAATCCAGGAATATAATTGCCGTGGCTAATAGAAGTTACATGTTTACTTTTACAAGGAACAGCCAAACATTTTTCCTGAGTGGCTGTATCATTTTACATCCCCAGCAATAATGTCTGAGTGACCCAGTTTCTCTGCATCCTTGCCAGGATTTGGTGATGTCACTGCTTATTATAGCCATTCTGCTAGGTGTGCCATGAACCCAGATCCAGGGATAAAAGGGAGAGGCTCCACAACCATCTGGGAATCTTTAGGTGTTTTACTTGTCCCTCGTGATTATCTTAAAGGACACAATAAATGAACCTCTGCCCTTACTGAAGTTCTGGATAGGAAGAGAATAACACTTCCTTAGTGTACTACAGCTATCGAGCTCCGACAGTAAATATTACACTCAATTTGAAATGCTGGAAGCGTACCCTGTTGTGACCTATGAGCAAAGCAAGCATGGAACTTCTGGTCAATCTTGTCCTGACAGTACTAGCAAATATAATCAAATAAGAAAAAAAATAACAGTTATCATGATGATAAAGGAAGAAACAAAATTATAATTTGCAGATAATGAGGCTGTCACAGAAAATTGAAAGAATCCATAAAAAATCAAAATTTATGAGACAATTCACTGAGTTGTTGGATCAATAGAAAATAAAATAAATAGAAAAACCCAGTAACTTTCCTATAGACACCAGCAACAACCCATTCAAAATGTAAGTTTGGAATAATCCCATGCATGACAGAAACAGAAGTATCTTGGAATCAACCTTTTAAAATGCATAGAAACCTCATGAAAAAAATTATGACACTTTAACAAAAGACATTAAATGATGACAGATATCACATTTGTAGTTAAGAAGACACAGCATTTTTCAAATGTCTATTCTCTCCAGCTTACTCTATAAACTTAATGCAAATTTAACCAAAATCCTAACAGGATGCTTTTGGCTTTGTTTTTGTTTTGTTTTCCAAAAAGCCTCTTTTAAAAACACATATGAAAAGCAGCTCATCCCAGATGGCTGTGGGGCCACATACATCCCTAATTATGGCCCCCTGGACAAATGGTGGGCCCTGCACTCACAGACAGTCTCCGTGCTGCCCTCTCCCTACTCATGCCCTACTCATTTCTTTTCTTGTCAAAGAAAAAAAATGGACCAGTAAAGGACCAAAAAGAGCCAAGACATTTTTGCAAAATGGGTGAAGAAGATGCCCAAAGCTTTGAGTGCTGGTTCTGCCAACGGCAATGCCCCACTCCTGGCTCCCATCTCTATCAACTGGAAAAAAGGGATTTCAGAGCTCAGGACACTCCTGAACCAGCCCTCAGCTTCCAACCAACCCTCCCCTCGCAACACTCACAGCCTCACCACCTCTATCTGCCTTAGTCATCATCCAAACAGGCCTTCTGAGGCCCTATACCCAAGTTCACTGTGTCCCCCCAGAAAGCCCCCAGTATTCAGGCCCTCCCCCTTCCTCACACAGTATGTCAGGATTCTAAATAGATCCTGTCTCTTAAACCATCCTCTCTGTCTTCTAGAACTCGCAGCCTGTCATCAGCAAGAGGCCCCACAGCCTCCGCCTCTGGCCTCTGGCCTTCATTGCTCTATCCTAATGACCCTGCTTCCCATTGTTGACCACAGATCGCTGTCCCTCCCTTCTCCCTAAAAACGCCTTACTTTGACATTCATGCCATCAACTGTATAATTGCAATATTCGTCTTAAAACATCCTCTCTAGGGCCGGCCGAGTGGCGCGGTGGTTAAGCGCTGGCTTGGGAAGCCAGCAGCCCCGGTTCGGTCCCACATACGAGGGCCAATGACACTGCCCTCAAAAAAAAAAAAAGATTCAAAAACATCCTCTCTAGAACTCATATCCTCCTCCAGCTACCACTCGATTTGCTCTTCCCCCTTTCTACAAACTTTACCCAAAAGAGTTTTCTAGACTTGCTGTTCCCAATATCTGTCCTCTTAGCCTCTCTCAAAACTGCTCTATAGACGTTCATCTCAACAATTACACAAAAATTGCTCTTTGCAAGGTCACCAATGATCTCCACATCTCTACATCCCACAATTGGTCTCAGGCCTCATCTTTCTTGAGCTCTCAGCAGCACTGGACACAGCTGAACTCTCCCCTCTTCCTGCACATTTGCCCTCCTGAGCTGCTCAGCACCCCTCCTGACCTCAGTGGCCATCCTCTCAGGCCCTCTGCTGTTGCTCTAATCTCCATGACCTTGAAATGTTAGCATGTCCAGGACCCTGTGCAAGGACCCTTTCCTTTTGGCCACATCTATACACGCTGATGATGTAATCTGCAGAGCCCACTGCAAAATGAAAATACAGGTTCCTTGTGCAAAAATTATTAAGACCTTCAAGACAGCAGCAGCCAAGCATTAAGGCAAACACAGCCATCACCCATGGAGCCGCCCTGCTGGGGACTCGTGAATGTCCACCTCTGGTCTAGAAGAGTCCCCTGAACTCCAGGCTCCTAAATCCAACTCTCTACCAAACATCTCCACTTGGCTCTCTAGTAGGCACTTCCTGTGTTCAAAACCACCACCCCTCCCTCCACAAAAGAGAACCCTGTTCTTTCTGCAGCCTTCCCCATCTCAGTAAAAGGCACATCCTTCACATTTCTCAGACCCAAAGCCTCCCCAGGACTTTGACTCTCCTGTTACTTAAGCCTCACCTTCAAATCAGGAGCAAATGCTGATGGCTCTACCTTCAACCTATGAGGATGCGCCCACCCCACTCCTTCCATCTTAGCGCTGCCACAGGGACCATCTGGCACCTAGATTATTGCTGTCCCCTCCCACTGTGCTCCCTGCTTCAGCCCTTGCGCCCCACAGTCTGGTCTCAGCCCGCCAGCCCCATGATCCTTTTACACTGGGATTCCTGTCAAAATTTATTTGAAGGTGCCCTTATATTACTCAAATTTAAGAAACACTGATCCAAATTACCTGATAAGCTGTTCCCTCTCATATTACTGAACTACAGAAACAGTAAAGTCACTGCTTTTTATATGCCCATTTTCTCAAAACAAGAAACACAAGGATTACAAGTGACCCTGGCTCCAAAGTGCAAACCCTGTACCTTCTTCATATCAAAGATCTACCTATAAACTTGCTGGGCATCCTGAAAGGGTAAGATATCCTATTGTTTTTGAAGGTCCCTTTCAATTTTTCATTAGCTAAGGGTCTGGGGAACCCGTCATGTATCATCATCACATACCATCCAACTCCATAAGATTTTGGCTTCTAAATATGCAAATAATAATAATAATAATAATAATAATAATAATAATAATACAGGCGTCTAGAGACGTGGGTGGTGGGGAATGCTGTCTGAAGCACTGAAGCTTTAAACGATTAGGTGGCCCAAGACCGCCCAGGAGCCTGCCACCTGCGGGGCTGTGTGCCGGGCGATCCCCACCTGGGCTGGGTGCCTGCGCGGTGGACGCGCGTGAGGCCCGAGGGCCCCGGAGTGAAAAACACTCGTGTAACCCTCTGGCTACCTCTGAGCCCTGCGGCAAACACTGCAAAAGGCAAGGCCGGGCGCCAGCGGGAGAGGCGAGATGGTCTCTGCGCCCACCAACCGAGTCTCCCGCGGTGGGAGACGAGCAGGCACCTCCGCCTGAGTCCCACCCGCAGCCACCGACTCCCCGCCTGGGGTGGGCGGGCATGCGCGCGGCGCGCTCACACGTGCACCTGTGCCAGGGGCGGGCGGGGGTCTCTGACGCCCCCGCCCCCGCGCAGGCCTGTGAACCTTAACGGCTTCGCAGGTGTCAGGGCACCCAGCCCCCAAGGTGAGGGCAGCACGTAGCATGGGTGGATCTCGCGGCCGAAGGAGCCGAGGGAGGGGGAGGCCGGGCAGAGGGCGGGGCAGTGTCACCTAACAGCGCCCGCGCCAGCCCCGCCGACCCTCCCTCCCGGAGCCCCTCCCCTCTCACCTACGGAGGAGCGGATCCTTGACCTTCGGGGCAGGGACATCTTAAGAGCTCTGTCTAGGCCGGAGCCGTTCAGCATCTCGCCCCAGTAGCGGGCTTCGCGGTCCCGGGCGAGTGGCGGAGGCTGCGCGCAGGCCTGGCAGGGCCGGCGGCCCGAGGGCCATGGGTGGACGCACGCAGGACCCGGGCTGCAGGGGCGGCCGGGAGCGCGGGCTCCGGAGCCGCGGCCGCTGCCGGAGGGTGCGCGTCCGTGCCGCAGCGGCGGGCCAATGCGGCGGCGCCCGCGAACCTCCCGCTGCGGCCTCACTGGCCCGGGATGCCGCGGCGGGGGAGGGGTCCGGCCCCCAGCAGCGAGTCCGGCGCGAGGAGGAGCGGGGCTGCCAAGAATCTAAAACGTTGGGCAGGACTAAGGGGTTTGGGTGGCGGAGAAAGCAATGGGGTGGGATTGTTGGGGGTGGGGGTTGGATCGGCGTTTTAGGGGACGCTTCTAGGAGATGGACGCCCCTCGAGGTACCGTTTTTTCTCTCTGTGCTTATCTGCTGCCTATTTTACCTGCCTGTCATTTGTCATGGGTGCACATGTCTCATATGAATAATTCAGATCTCATAACCTCCCTTCTTTTTGAGGTTTCCATTCTTCCATGTCCAGTTTGGTGGGATCTGCGTATGTTCATTACAGACACATTGTTTCTACAGTGTCCAATGTAGCCTGGAACTCAGAGAAGGCCTGGGTCTGCAGACAGCGAGCCTCCAGCCCCCACAACCTGCCTAGAATTGTACCTAATGGCTTGTTAGAGCTGTCAGAAATCCTAGGGAGCACGTAGCGCGCGCGCACACACACGGACACACACATCTTCTTCCACAGAAACAAAATCATTAAGAGGTGAGGTGACTTGTCCAAGGTCACTTGATTTATTTTTTATTGTTTTTACTTGTCAGTTAGTGTTTAATCTGTGGTTGGTCCTTCTGGGCACAGTTCCATAAAGGAAAAAAATAAAATAAATCTTTTTAATATCTGATGAAACTCTGACCTCAGAGTGAAAAAAAAAAAGATTAATGTAAGAGTCTGACACCGCATTTATTGCTGTGATCATTATGCTTCATTTAACATAAATTAAACTTCAGGGACCAACAAGGAAAAGAACAGAGTTCAGCAGAAGGCATCAACGTGGAGAAAAAGGGCCCTCCGGCCCCCAGCTCCTCATTTGTTATCTAACTTAATGAGTTAGTTAAATGAATTAGTGGAAGCCACTAACCCCTAATCCCTTTCCTGTCCCTCGGTCCCCAGACCAATTTCCTGTTAGGTTTCTTCATAGGGCCTCTTTCCTCTTTCCCTGTTGTTATTTACAAACAAGCAAACAAAGCAACCCTGACTGGATTGGACAAAGGATTCAGGAAGGAAGGTCATATAATGGAAATCTTTATTCTTCTACGGTGGTATTCTTCAGCATTCTGTAAATGCAGGTTAATGACTTAACACTTCTCTAAATTCTTCTTATTCTTACATGCTGTTTTTAGAGAGCAGTTTCCCAAACTGGACATAGAAGAAGAAATATTCAGTAGAACTGTCAATATCAATCTTCCTAATGACAAAAGGGGCAGTTGTCCCAGACCTGGTCCCCCTCAATTATTCATTCACTCATTAACATTCATGTCTGGTGTGCCATGCTGGCTGCAACTGGAATTTTAGCTGGGGCAGTCATCTGGTATGCCTACACATGGTCTCTCTAGGTTGCCTGGGCTTCCTCTCAACACGATGGCTGAGTTCTAAGGGTCCCAGGAGACAGAGTCAGGTGGAAGCTATATCACCTTCTAACCTAGTCTGAGTAATCTTGCAGTATCACTTCCATCACATCCTGTTTGTTAAGGCAGCCACAAAGGCCCAATCTGTCCAAGGAAACAGGAGGAGTCCATATCTTGATGGTAAAGTGACAAGATTCCAGAACAGCATGAGGATTGGAAACTCTATTGCAACCATTTTTGGAAATACAATCTACCAGAACTAGCAACAAGCAATTTTAATTTTAATAAAGTATTATTTTTAATCGCACCAAAATCATAAAATATGTATGGAAAATTAATGAAAAATGAACAAAGACCTTCCCACTGAAAACAAGGCATTTGGGCTCCCAAAGAATAAAACTGAAGTACTTACGCTTTATGATTTAAAGTCTTACTAGAATACTGACACTAATCAAGAAATTGTGGTATAGACATGAATACACAGGTCACTGAAACAGGAGACAGTCCAGAAATAGATTCATGTACATAGGGTTAAGTAATTTTGATAAAGGCAATAAAATAGGTCAATAGGGAAAATATAGTCTTTTTGGTAAATAATGCTGTAACAATTTGATATTCATATGGAAAAAATAAGACTTGACACCTTAACCATACACAATAATTGACTCAAAATGGATCATAGACTTAAATGTAAAGCAGTAAATATATAAAGCTTGTAGAAGAAAACATAGGAAAAAAATACTTCTTACACAGGACATAGAAAGCAAAACCATAAAGGGATAACCTTATAAAGTAAATATTATCAAAAATAAAACTTTTACTCATTAAAAGATACCACCAGGAAAATGAATAGGCAAGTCACCCAGTGGGAGAAGACATTCATAATGCGTGCATCTGACAGTGGACTTGTGTCTAGAATATATAAATAACTCCTACAATTCAACACTAAAAAAGAGACATCTAATTCATTAGTCATCAGGAAAACGCAAATTAAAACACAATGACATTTCACTACACATCCACCAGGATGTCGAAATAAAGATTAACATCTCCAAATATTGTAAAGGATATTGAACAAGCAGAATGTATACATTGCTGGTGGAAGTGTAAAATGTTATAACCACTTTGGAAGACTTGTAGTTTCTCATAAAGTTAAATGTGTACCTTCCCTATGACCCAGAAATTCCATTTCTAGGTATTTATCCAAGAGAAATGAACACATATTTACAAAATAAAATAAAATAAAAATATTAATAGCAGTTTTATTCACAATAACTTCAAGCTGGAAACAATCCCAATATTCATTAACAAGTAAATGGATAAACAAATTGTGGTATATTTATATAATGGGATATGACTCAGCAATAAAGAGGAATAAATTACCAATGTGTACAACAATATAGATGAATCTCAAAACATGCTGAGTAAAAGCAGAACAGGAAAGAGTAAGTACAGAATAACTTGTTAAACTAACTAGATTAGGCCCAAGATGGAGTTGCTCATGTTAAGCCCCGCATCAGCAAACCAAAATTTAAGTTTCTATGCTCTATGCTCCTGGCTGTTCCAGAAAAGGAAGGCTTAGGTCAACCAATCAGCACTTGTCTACACAACACAAGTTACCTAACCTGGTTCTAAGACTTCCCTTTGCTCTATATTAGAAAAGTGACCCTGCTTTAACCGGTCAACAAACAGCAAGTATAACCTCTTTGTTCCTGCTCACTTCAGGCTATAAAAATCTTTTGCAAGGTGTTCAACATCACTAATCATCAGAGAAATACAAATCAAAACCACAATGAGTTATTATTGTCTCACACTTGTTACAATGGCAATTATTTTAAAAAAGAAATAAGTGTTGGCAAGGATGTGGAGAAAGGGGAACCCTTGTGCATCATTGGTGGGAATGTAAAATGGTGTAGCCACTATGGAAAACAGTATGGTGGTGCCTCAAAATATTAAATAGGACTACCATATGCTCCTGCAATTCCATTTCTGGGTATTTATCTGAAGGAAATGAAAACATTAATTGGAAAAGACATCTGAACCCACATGCTTGTTGCAGCATTATTTACACTAGCCAAAAAATGGAAGCAACCTAAGCATCCATCAATGGATGAATGGATAAAGAAAGTGGGGTACATTCACTAATGGAATATTAGCCATAAAAAAGAATGAAATCTTGCCATTTGCAACAACATGGATAAACCTTGAAGGCATTATGCTAAGTGAAATAACTCAAATAGAAAAAAATTGTATAATCTTTTTGTTTGTTTGTTTTTTGTTTTTTTTTCTTTTTTCTTTTGTTTGTTTTTTGAGGGCAGTGTCACTGGCCCTCATATGTGGGACCGAACCAGGGCCGCTGGCATCCCAAGCCAGCTCTTAACCATCGCACCACTCGGCCGGCCCTGTATAATCTTTTTATATGTGGAATCTAAGAAACAAACAAACCCATAGATACAGAGAACAGATTGGTGATGGCCAAAGACAATGGAGCAGGGAGGGGGCTGAAATGGGTGAAGGGGTCAAAAGGTGCAAACTTCCAGTTATAAAATAAGCAAGTCCCGGGTGTGTAATATGCAGCATGGTGACTATAGTTAATAATACTGAGTTGTATATTTGAGAGTTTTTAACAGAGATCTTAAAAGTTCTTATCACAAGAAAAAAGAATTGTAACTATCTGTGGTGATGGATAGTAACTAGACTTTTTGTGGTGATCATTTCATAATATGTACAAATATCAAATCATTGTGTTGTACACCTGAAATTGATGTTGTATGTCAATTACATCTCAATTTTTAAAAATCTCTTGACTGTACAGCTCTTTGGAGCTCCTTTCTATCTGCTAGATTGGATGCTGCCCAATTCATGAATTGCTGAATAAAAGCCTACTTGATCTAGTAAATTGATCTGTAAAATGTCTGTGGATGTTTTCTTTGAACAGTTCCATTGAAATGAAGTTTTTAAAAAAGGGAAAAGACTCTAAGGGTCAGGTTGTAGGGATTTACTGAGAAGGGACTCAGGGAAGCATCCTGGGATGATAGAAAGGCTCTGGGTTTTTTTTTAATAAAAGAGTGCATATGGGTATATGCATTTTCTAAAACTCATCAAACTACACAGTTGAGCTCTATGCCTCAACTTTTAAAATACTAATAAAGGAAGTGAATTTTTTAAATGCCTGCACTAGGATACTCATAATAATGTCATTTATAATCACAAAAAACTGGAAAACAAGCCCAATGACAAGAAAAGGAGCAAATAAGTTAAAATGATTTCTTAAAAAGTGATTCTCTTTAAAAATAAAATTTTTGAAGAATATTTAATGGCTTGAGAAATAATTTATAATATAATGTTAAGTGAACAAAGGGGAAATGCAAAACTGGGTATAGGTTGTGATCAACTTTTTAATATATATATTAAAAAAATAATATATATATATAATATATATCCATATCTAGAGAGAGGTATTAAAATATTAACTATAATTACCTGTGGTTGGTGATTTTTATTTCCTTCTTATACTTCTTGGTATGCTTCACATTTTTTACAATACAGTAAGAAAAAGTCTGTCTCTCTAATGAAGTGTAGGAATATAATGAGCCCATCGGCCTAGAGCTGTTGCTATAACTCCCCTTGGCTGAACATGTGCAAAGGATGAATGTCAGAAACTGATCAAAGCCAGGGTTGGTTGCCAAGCTGAATTGGGAAACAGAAGGGACGTCATAATAACAGGGTAAAGAACTTCTTAAGAGATGCCATTCAGCTACAGAGCACCGGAAAATTCAACAGCTAACACTGCAACTTGATGACAAGTGAACAAGTCTAAAAACAGATGAACTAGTTTTATAATAATAATGATGGCTAGCATCTTTTTTTAAATTTTATTGGGGAACAGTGTGTCCTTCCCAGGACCCATCAGCTCCAAGTCAAGTTGTTGTCCTTCAATCTTAGTTGTGGAGGGCGCAAGCTCATCTCCAAGTCCAGTCACTGTTTTCAATCTAGTTGCTGGGGTGCAGCCCACCATCCCATGCCAGAGTTGAACCAACAACCTTGTTGTTAAGAGCACGAGCTCTAACCAACTGAGCCATCCCTCCACCCTATGGCTAGCATTTTTAAGGCAATAAGCTAAATGTTTTGCTTGCTTATTCTCATTTAATTTTCCTAACAATGCAAAGAGATAAGGATGTTATTATCTCTGTTGGATGGATGATCAAACTCAAGTTTAGAGAAATTCAGTAATTTGTCCAAGATCACACAGGCAGGTCATTAAGTGGAGTCAGAATGTGAGCTTTTGTTAGTGGCCACACATAATTATTGTACTCTCTTACATCTTCTAAAACAGAGAAGTAGAAGAAAAAAGAAAGTATTTCTAGACAATCCTAATAGCACAAACCAAAAAAGCATACTTTTATAGAAACAGAATGAAAGACTTTAATGAAGCATCTGTATTTTCTTTCACATCTGCTGACCAAAGAAAGACTAACAAAGGTAATTACAGCTTTGAACATGTGCACTCTTATACAATATGAGTACAGACTCATACTAAATTCTGAAATCCGTCAACCCTCTAGCAGACGGTCATCTGTTACTTTGTCATCTTTTATGAACAGCTTTCTCTCCACTGCAAGTGATTTGGGGGGAAAGAGAGAAGATTATAGCCCCTCGTTCCCTACCCCTGGAGTGGCAGTAGGAACCATGCTGACCAATCAGACTAAGCCTCCCTGGAAACTGTGCTTTACCTCCAGGTGAAAAGGTGATCCCAGCAGGAAAAACCAGGGCAGGAGGGGGAGGGGGTTTACACAGAGAGATGCACTTGAGGACAGAGGGTCTTAAGCTGTAAGGAGGACTCCATTTGGAGCTTCTAGAAGCCATCCTGGCACCATTCGGAGAGATCCTGGCCAGCTAACCAAGGCTGAGATTCATTTTCGAATAATATTATTTGCCTTGATCAGTACAGTACAGCCTCTTCTGAAACCCAGGCCACTCCCTGAACTTTATGTGATTGAATAAATTCTCTTTTTACTTAAGATAATGTGCAATCCTAGAATTTCTACATAGGAAGGAGTTAGGGAAGGAAAGAGTGAGAAAACTTACATTGCAGCTGTGGCAAGTACTGGTTTTACTTAGACTGCACATTTTTGGAGGGATTATGGAGATTAACGGGGGCAGGAATCTAAATCTCTGACAAGCTGTTCCTGGACACTGACACTACTTAGCCTTGTGTCACGTACAACCAAAATATTACTGATTAATACAAATCCCTTCATCCTTTCTGCATCGCTTCCCCCCTTTATCATCAAATTCACCTGGAACGTGCTGTTAGAAAGAATGCCATGTGGAGACAAATGGGTATCAACATAAAAACAGAGCGAGCAACTGCAAAACTGCTCAGTGTTTTGCAACACATTTTGACTTCAAAAATAAAATATGTTCATAGGCATCCGCATATATATTGGCATATATATTGGCCATGGCATTAGGTCCCATCACAAAAAACAAAAATCCTTAATCTTATATCCTACATATGTTTAGACCTTCTGACTCTCCTTGTATAATGCTTTCTGGGAAGTGATTAAGATCATGGACATAAAGGATGCCTATCTGCTAAAAATTCCCCATCAGTGTCTTCCTTTAATTTACATAATTCTCCATAAATAAAATAACTATTTTCTAATTTCAATAATGTTACAACTCCTCAAACCTTTTCTCAATTATTTCCTTTTCTCAGAGAAAGTTTAGCACTCAGTGTCAAAGTATCCAAACACACAATAAAAGAATTAAAAAAAAAAAAAGAAACTGAGGGAAGAAAAAAAATAAACTGAAGGAAAAAAAAGTATCCAAACAGTAGCCTTCCACCTACAAGAGCAATTTTAAAATATCAAGAGGAAATTTCAAAGAATTATAAAAGCTTTTAAATCCATGATTTCTGTTAAGATCAGATTGCACAGTTTAAGCTCAGTTACAATGCTGAGCAAGACAAGTTTCACAGACTCACTTTTATGTAAGCATTTTTTATTTATCTTAGACCATTCTCTATCACCAAAGGAAGCTGGGTCATCAATGCTGAGATGAATTTGAGAGATAAATAACATATAATTCTTCTTTTTCCTTTCATCTGTTTCCCTTCAGCTTTCTTTTTCTGAATTACATTCTAAATAACTTGGGGTGAAAGGTTTGTCGTACCATTTGGGCAGCTTGTGTAGAAATGCCATTAAGAAGGCACAGCAGGGGCCAGCCAAGTGGCTCAGTTGGTTAAGAACTTGCTCTAGAATATGAGCTGAGCTCTGAGCAACAGCAGTTCGATGCCCAGCCCAAGCTGAGCTGCCACTGAGCTGCCAACAGGTGGCAGGATGGCTCAGCTAGAAAACAAAAAACAAAAACAAAAAAGAAGGCACAGCAGAATAAAGCAAAAAAAAGGGCTACTTGGTCAAATCTATAAGCCTCGTTTTTCCCATTACGTAGATGAGTAGGTAGGTAGGTATCTTTAAACTCTGAAATTCAGTGATTATAAAAATGAAGTCTGAATGGTACAAAGTATCTCATGCCATTTGCAGTCACAAGAGCAGCTGAGTTTGGGCAGTTCCACATGGTCTTCCTTGACATCCTTGGACCAGGAGATTGATAGCTTTCACATATAAAGAAACCACTTATTAAACTGGAACGCTTGCTGGACACAGGACCCTGCTAATTCCATAAGTGGTAGATGGACGGACCCAGAGCCAGGTACCTTTTTACAGGCATTCTGGGTGATTCTGACATGCATGGTCTATGTATGCTTTATTCCGAGAAAACCATCTTAGATTCAATCCAACTTTCTCTGTGTGGCATAAGCAGAGAGCAGAGCAGACTTTCCTGTGGTGGGTCCAGCCAGGATGGGCCCCTGAATGCTTGGATTGCCAGCTATAGTCACAGTCCTGCCACCCAGGCCACCCAGTACCTTGAGAGACAGAATTACTCCCTTTGAAATTGGGAGTGACAAATGGGCTAGGTGTGTGGAGACGCAGAGAAAGGCGGGCACTCAGGGGAGGACACACGAGGGTGTAGTGCTGTGTGATCATACACAGCCATACACATGTGTGCACAAGAATGGGGAGCACCTTTAACATGGGTCTTCAAGCAAGATGTTCCTCTAAGGATGAAAGGGATAGGAGAGCAGAAAAGGCACCTTGCCTGTCTAGAGCCCTCACCAGGATGTCAAGCCCCAGGGACCAGCCGAGCAGAGAACAAGCGTGAACATCTCTACCAGCCGTGCTTTAATGGAGGCAAGTGTCTGGAAAACAATTCTGGAAAACAGACTTGGAAAAGAAGCTGTCGTCACCCCACTTTTCCATCCCCCTACGTGCAATCACAGTCAGAAAGGCAATCTTGACACCTGTACCCGCTCTGGCTTCCTCTTAGGAAAATTTCCTGAAGTTCCCTCTCCCAGCCACCTTGAGGAAAGAGGAGTCACAAAGTGATACAAAGGAGAGCATGAGTGTCCTGTGGAAGAAAAAGGAAATGATGTAGGCAGAGAATGGAATGGAAAGGGCAACTAATGCAGTTTATAGAAATATTGGCAATTTACTTCCACCATCATCACTTACAGGCAATTGCTTATAGTTCCCGATTCTCAGCCAGTTTTTAAAACAACTTGTTAGCCTCATGAGGATTATCTTAAGTTAAAATTAAACAATATAATCAGTGCATCATAAACTGCACTATGTCACAATATGCCTAAAATGCACAAGGGAATAAGGGCATGACTGGTCACCTGTCCCTGTCATGGAACTGAGGACACACTGGATACGTACGTGACTCTATGACATGCCAACTGATTTATAAACTGAGGGAGCGCACTGTAATAAATCTATATATATAGTGATTGGGAATAAGGTAAATTTCATTTTTACTTCATACATTTAAAAAGAATGCTTTTCAATAAATAGTGCTGGAACAATTGGAAATCCACAGGCAAACATGTGAATTTAGACCCTTATATCTCATCATATACAAAAATTATCTCAAAATAGATCACAGACCTTATAAATATAAAAACTAAAACTATAGAACTTCTAGAAGGAAACAATGAAAATCTTTGTGACTTTGGATTAGGCGAAAAATTCTTAGATAGGATACCAAAAACACAAACCATAAAGCGAAAATGATGAATTGGATTTCATCAAGATCAAAACTGTTTGCACTTCAAAAAACACCATTATGAAAACAAAGATACAAGCCACAGGCTAAGAGAAAATATTTGGAAATCATATACCTGGTAAAGGATTTATATCCAGAAAAGTTAAATAAGACAAACAACTCAAAAGGTGTCAGTGAGGGATTGTAGGGCAACAGCCGCCCAGGTGGGGGGCTGCCCTCAGCAAGACCCATCTGTGTACCAGGCATCAGCTGGCACTGGGGGCTTGCCCTCCTCAAAGGGACTAGGAGTCTCCCCCATTTCCACAGGGTCTTCTGCTCGCTCAGAGCAGAAAGCAATAGGCCCCAAAAGCGTGCAGCTCCTGGGTCAATGGACTAGTGGAGAACTGAGCCCATTACTCTAAATAGGCTCCCCACTTTGTTAGCTTCGGCGTCTGCACCACGCCGGTTCACGGCCTCGTTGCCCGAAACCAGAGACAGCCTTCCACTGAATAAGTCGTCTGCACTGTGACCGGGTGCTGGCCCGTGATGCTTTCACAGACCAACAGAGCAGTGTACACAGCTGCCAGCTGCTTTTCCACCAGGGAGTACTATTCTCTGGCTCCCTTCCAAAGCTGGGACCAAAACCCAATAGGAGTCTTCCATGTGCCCTGTTCCTGCCAGAGACCCCAGCCAAACCCAGAGTTCTTCCCCTGGACAGTCAGGAGGGATGGCAGGGTTGGGTCAACACCCTTAGGGTCTGGGCCTGTGCGACCATGCACTTTGTTGCCCTGAACGCCTGCTCGGCTTTAGGGGACCAATCCCAGGGCTCCCCTTTGCGAACCAGCCAGTGCAAAGGTCTCATTAACATCGCCAGATGTGGTATGAAGGTTCGCCAGAACCCCAGTAGCCCCAGGTAAGTCTGCAGCTGCCTCACCTTCTCTGGACAGGGTTGTGCTTGAATCTTATCTATAACCGCCTTGGGGATTACTTTTGTCTTACCAACCAAACAACTCCCAAGAACTTGACAGAGTAGCCAGGGCCCTGGCCCTTGTCCTCGTTGACAGTCCACCCCCAACCCGTTAGGGCGTCTCAGAGACTGCAGGCGGCAGTTTCCAGGTCTGGAAGAAAATCAGAGGTTAACACTATATCATCTATATAGTGAAACAAGCGCACAGTCAGGGGCTTGGTCCATGTAGCTAAGTCCTGCGCTACCAGCCCATGGTTCAGGGTTGGGCTGTGTGGTAGCCTTGTGGCAACACTTGAAAGGTCCATTGTCTGCCTTCCCAGGTGAAGGCAAACTGTTCTTGGCTGGCAGCTGTCAGTGGAGAAAATGTCAATGGAGAAAAAGGCATTGGCCAAGTCCACCACATAGTGGAACCATCCCAACTCCTGGATGCCTGATCTCATGCTCCTCGGGGCAAGCGATATTGTCTGATGTTAACCGCTCAGGTGGCCCAGGCACTGTTTGCACTGCTTTGGGAGCTCTCACAACTCCATGGCTGTGTATGCGGTATAGGAAATATGCGTCACGGATTGTCGCAGTCCGGCAGCTCCACCTCCAGGAGCCAGCAGCTCTTCAACTTCCATCCTTTGTCGCACCATCGGTCGGGTGCACTGCACCAGTCCCAGTGGGCTGCTAGTCTGGGAGGGCACCCCCGATCTCCTCCCGGCTCTGCAAGCACTGTACCCGGTTGACGTACTCCTGAATCTCACGAGTAGCATGTCGTTAAGACTGCTAGGAACATCCAGGCCACCCAGCCAGCTGCCTCCCGGTGTGCTGGCAGGATGTTCAGCTCCAACTCCTCCAGAGCTTTCTGCACATCTTCCGATAGGGGACATACAGTGTCCCAGTCCTCCGAGGGAGTCCACGCCAGCAGGTATGCTGCAACTGGATACCAGAAGGAACTCGGGGGCCACATCCCATCCGCCTGGGGCGGTTCCTCTACCAGGGTGGAAGGGGCACTCACCTCACTGTGACCCTGCCACAGATTATACCAAGTGTCATTGCTGAGGGTTTGGGGGTGTGGTTTCGGCAGGGACATGCCCAAAGTAAAGAAGGCAGAGGAGCCAACATGAAGAGGAACCAGCATCTTTAATCAGCAATAGCAACCATTATATAGAGGTTTTGAGGGAGGAGAGTGCACAGAGTGCTCATGCTCTCTCCTGCAGGCCCAAAGCATGGTTACCAAAAAAGGTCTTATGTAACGGAGCCCGGTGATGCCTAAGTCAAGGCCGGGGGCAAGCTCCGTGTGTCAGCTTGGACGCAGCTAGACATTCCCGGGAGGCCATCCCAGGACCTCCGCTCTGCGAGCCTGCATCTGCCTGGGCCCTGTCTCGCAGGATGGGACCCCTGGTCCCTGGAGAAGGGATATATCTTGTTGCTCCCTGCGCTCCCTGGCTCTCCTAGATGGATACCAGAGAGCAACCACATCTGGAAGTTCCTCCAGCTCAAACTTGAGGGGCATGGACGCTAAAAAAAGGAAGGTGGGCGTCTCATCCTGGGGAGGAGGAGATCAACTGCATGGAAATGATCTGTGCTCTTGCACGTAAGGACCATGTTTTAAATTGTCTTCTTCACTATGGGTGACTGACCTTATTTGTGCCTTATAAGGGATAGAGTATAGCTTTTCTTAAATCACTGGAAACTTTCCTTAAATGCTTATTTCTCAGTATGTGTTCAGAGGTACAGCTGCTGCCAAGACATATTCCTGTTACTGAGGGAACCAACACTGTTGAAATCTACAGTAATCAAAGGACACAATTTTACCTGGGAAAAAAGTTCCTACCATCTTTCCCCAATCGAGTGACCTTAATGAAAACATTAAGCATGGTATGAAAAACATACATACAAAATAAAGATACAAAGGCTTGCTGCACACACTCTTCATTCCCTGTCAGCCCCCACAAAGGGAATGAGGGTAAGAATGAGAGCCGCCAAAACCTCACTTGGCAGACTGGCTAGTGAATTCTAGAGAATTACTTGCATGGGCATAACTCGATGGGGATATTTTGAGAAGTTAACGTTTAATACTTGGTTTGCTATCTGCTCCATCACTCCTGTGGGCTAAAAACATTTAAGAAACATGGACGTTCATATCACATTAATTTTCAATATTTTTTCTACTTTCTAGTTCTGAGTTTTAAAAGGAGCAGCAAAGACAGATGAGCGTTTGGACGGAGGCTATTCCTGAATTATTTAACAACCAAAAAGCTTTGGTTGCATTTTGGCAGAGTATCAACAGCGCACTCAGGCCCCCACCCCCACCCCCCAGGGGCACGGCGCTGTCAGAAAGAAGAGGAGCCTCTCTCTGCAGACCTGCCGTGTCTGGGAAAGCAGGGAGGACTGGCCAGAGCGCCTGCTGGAGGGGCGGGTGTCCGGGCGGAGCCCAGGTCTGGGATGTTGGAGCTGCCGTTCATCCAGCAGATGGAGCATTCGCCAGTGTGCATCCATTTCTGTCCTCTTAAAGGAGAGCGGCATGATACACCATTTCATTTATGCCTGAACTTTGACAAACAAGTCGATGAATATGCCTAGCAAATATCCCCTCAGATTATGGAGACTGAGGCGCACATTTTACAAATAAAGTGTAGAATCCAGCCGCTAAATCGGAGTAACCAGGTGTGCAGACTCCAGACCTGCCTGCGCGCCCGAGCGCCAGCACCCTTCCCCGACAGGTGGCGGTGGTCTGCAGGCAGCTCTCCCAGAGCAGCTCACCTGTGCACTCCGGTGACTAAGCCTGGGTCCCCGGGCAAGTACATGCTGGGCCCCGCTCCCTCCTGCCTCCACGGAGGGATCTAACCGCCTGAGCCAGCACAGGAAACCAGGACAGACAGGATAAACGGAGAAAGAACAGGCAAGGAACGGAAGGGGGATAAAGAAATGAGCAAGTTAAGGCCAAGGGAACAGGACTTTGCGCTGCCTCCCACCCGCCTTCCCTTCGCCCTCCAGGTTCTCACTGCGACACCGGCATCCTCAACGATGCCCAGGCCCACTCGGCACCCGGCGCTGCGATGCCCCGGCAAGCCGCACGCCTCGCCCTGTTCCTTAGGCGGATGAGCACGTTCGTGGAGTACACACACCCTCACCTGCACAGGTAAAAACTTCTCTTCCACTCTCCAGCCCTTTGCCTGCCCCTATCACCTAATGGCTGCGTTGCCCTGGGGCTCCCTTTCCATCCCCTTTCCTTCTTCTCTTTTCCTCCCCTCCAGTCCCAGGCGCCCACTCCTTCCTTACCCAGGACATCCCCTACAGTGCCTGCAATTGTTCCAGAGATGGGCACCCGTTGTAAAGCTCCAAAAATAGAACCACGTGTCAGCAGCACCAGGTGGAGGGTGCAGTTCTAGAACGTGGTGGGTTGGCGCCTGAGGCTGAAGGAGCAGCGTGGAGGGGGCCTGTGGGGGTGGGGGCTGCCTGAGGTGAGGGTGAGCAACCTAGTCGTGCCTCAAATGAATCTTAAGAAAGTACAGATTTCAGGGTTCTTTTATGTCAGTGGAAGAGGCAATGGAAGGGCAAGAGGTGATTGATGACTGAAGACATCTGGACACCAGCAGGGGTCTGAGGAAGACGGTGCTTAGTCTGTTGACCCCATTTGATGAGAGTCTATCATAAGGTTCTGTAAACAAACAATACACATTTCCTTTATCTCCTCAGGAGAGGCACTTTCTAGTAAGGGGATGTTTTTGTAAAACTCAAGCTGTGAGTTCCTCTAATGATTGGCATGTCTGTATGCAAGAAAGTATTAACTTGAAGGCCATGGGAACAAAGCAGGCATGAACAAGACAGTCAGAGAGGCTGAGCATTTCACTCTGTTACACAAGCAACGAACACTGATTATGGCTAAAAACAGAACTCATGGAAGGACACGGGTCCTCAGATCACCAGACAAGCAGAACAGACGAGCCTGTGGAAGGGCAAGCGCCTGGTGTTACTAATTCTTTCCTCTTGTTTCCACTTGCTTCACCATTCTTCTGAGATAGGAAAATTATAGGCAGTCCGGGAAATTGCCACAGTAGAGGGAATCAGGGCGGAAACCATAACAGAGCCAGGAGAAATAATTTATTAGCTAATGGGTTTAAGTCACAGGACCCGCCAGAGTGACAAACTCAGGTGCGGGAGGAAAAAGGCCACTTTTTCCCAGTCAGGGATTCCCAGGTAGAATGCATGTCTTCAAAGAAGTTATTTCACGTAAGACAAGACTGTCAGGAGTCCTTTCTTCAAAGCCAATCTCTGCTAACATGCTTCTCTCAGAGCAGAGACATTGATTAAGCTGATTAAGCTCTAAGAAAATTAGACAGTTTTGAGAAAAACGCCTCCTCCAGGGTAAGTACCAATGTAAATCTGATAATAGTACCAAGAGTCACCAGGCAGCACCCCTCCCCAGACATACAAAAGGTATAAAAACCAAAGCTTTTGCCCTCACTAGTGGGCACTCCAGTGGGGACCCCCTCTCATTTTGAGAGCTGTTACTTTCTACCCTAATAAACTGTCCTCTGCTGTAAACTCTGCCCCTCTGGTCTGTGTCTCCATTCTTCGGCTTCACGGGACTACGATCCTGGCACAAGAAATATCCTACATCACTTCTTTTTGACTTCTAGAATTTGATGTATTATGACTACATTCCAAAACTCATGTTTGTTCGACATGATTACCTATACTTTACACCTGAGTTGACTGGATTATGTTCACAAGCAGATTTTTCAAGGAGAAAGCATGAGGAGGAGACTGTCGTCAGTGCAGGAGCCCCACCCCCACCCCCGCCCCCTCCAAACCCCTCACCCCCACCAAGTTCCTGAGGTGCAGCAGTAGCCTCAGGCAGAGGCCTCCTCAGAGGTCTGAGCATGCATTTTGTGGGCCCCTCTTTTAAGTCCCCTTGTTTGGATGATGCTCTCTTCTTTTATTTCCCTCAATCTGGGCATGGTAGCCACTTCCTGGAGTTATTACTCCCATTGGTTTTTACTCTTTAAGCCCCCAACACCTGTGTAACCAGTTCCTTATAATAAATCCCTTCTGTTGAAATATTTTGTGTGTTTTGTATTTTCTGACTCCCCTGTGGTTGTGAACTGAAATGGTGTCTGTGGGATTCATATCTTCTTTCAGTATGACTAAATTGCATTTTGTCTGACTTACATTCTTTAGTATTTATAGCATGAATTTGAAGGCTTTTCAAGTTTTACCATAAATATACACTTTCCTCTCTATTTGTTTCTTTTAAAAATATATCCCAGCAAATGGGGTTCTTTAATACAGAGAAAAAAGAATAGAAGAAAATATGTTGAAATTTTAAACAGTATAATCTCTGGATGATGGATTTTCTTTTGTGTTTTTAAAATGTTCACAGTTGGTATGTATTACTTCTATAAGCAGAAGCTAAGAGATGTTAAAAAAAAAAAACTCTTATAGTAATTTTTGGTAAAAGCTACCTCTATTTCAAAAATAATGATGTGTATTTCTGGACCCAGGTCACTTACTATAGAAATTTCATGGGTTAATTTCTGTATTATTCACTCAATCCATCTACAAAAGGAAGTTGTCCCTTTCTCCCAGGATATTGGGAGGACTATAAAAGATAAAATATACCTGAAAGTGTTGTGAACTCTGCAGAAGAAAGATATTGGTTTGTTTGTTTGTTTGTTTCTGAGGGCAATGTCACTGGCCCTCACATGTGGGACCAAACTGGGGCCTCTGGCTTCCGAAGCCAGCGCTTAACCACAGCGCCACTCGGCCAGCCCAAGATATTGGTTTTATAAAGGAGAAACATAGGGGCCATCTGTGTATTTTAAAGCCGTGGTCCTAAAATTACATCCTATTTACAGAGAGTAACTACAGAGCCACCAAGTTAACAAAAGGCCAAGTTTCTTCAGGACATAAAATACACCATCGCTGAGTAGAACTCACTAAAAAGTCAAAACTGTCTCTAAAATTTGAGAACACAACCACCACTGGGCACCATATCTTGTCTTTTGGAAACTGAGATGTTTGACAGGCATCCTCAGTGACTGATGCTTCTGGCCTTGTTGGAAAACAATCTAGCACAGGCGGCCCTGCTCTTCATTATTCAGTGTTAAGCCAGGATTGAAGACCTTTGACAAGGCGGCTGCCACTGCGCCGTGAATTATCATAACTCCGACCACATGGAGTGCTATTTCTAGACATATGTGTCCTCCTCTGGCTGGAGGTTACACAAGCCGAGAAAGGGCAGGTAGCGTTCAGTAAATATTGGCATGGGGGCCATATGCATGAAAATGTACAATGGGCAGCTTGACAGTTCTGATTCTGCATTTTTGGTTGCCCCATTTGTCTCTTTTCTGGGATTATCTCTATGATACAGAGCCTGTTTTGTATTCTCTCCCCTTCTTCCCCCATACCATGGAAAGGGTACTTTGGCAAATCTTCAGTCATTCCAAAGACATAAACTAGCTAATTTACCTTCAGTGAAAGATCTTTAGGGAGAAGCAGATTTATATAAAAAGGACACTCCCCCAACCCATGCAAGGCCTTTTTCTAATTTTTTTTAAGTGTGGTAGTACAATGAGCACTACTGGAGCTGTATCGTCAGTGGTCTGAATCACAGTGCTACATGCCAGCTTGTGGACTGAGGTGAGTAATAAATTCCTCTCTCTCTCAAAACGAGGACATGAGTCATCCTATCCTGAAGAGAAACTGGAAGTTTCAAATGATAAATATGATATTAAGTATTAAAAGGTAAATTGTATCAACAAAAGAGTGAGTAACACTGGAAATCAAGGGCAGTGGAGTGGAAACAATCATTAGTCCAACCTTATATAAGGAAAAATAACTCCCCCTATGATTTGGAAATGCGGAGAGTCAGCAGTGGATAGGTAGGGGGCCAGGCAGAGAGCTGACAGCTTGGAAATATCACTGCAATCTGCCAAGCTAGTTCCCAGGACCTAGAGTGAGGCTCAAAGGAAAAATGTACAAAGGCACAATCACTGCTCAATAGATGCTTTAAATAGATGATGAGGCTTTGTCCTTGTCATCAGCCTCATTTATTGGGAAAACAAATGACCATATGAAACAAAACCCTTCCTTGTTTCCAAATGGCATCCCAATGTAAAAAATGAATCAAGCTTTGCTGCTACTGCTTCCTCAGGGACAATTCCATGCATATTCTAGTCTGCTTCAAACCACAAGAACAGGCTCCCTCATGTCACAGGTAATACTCATATATATACTCATGTACAGAACTAAAGTGTATCTACAATTGACTGAACCTTTTTTTCCTACTTCAAATGCTTCTGCATTTCCCAATCAGTTCCTTTTGCTTATCTTACTATCTCTATGTGGTCATGCTAGAGAAGGTGGAATTGCCTGGTGATAAAAGAAGCCATGAAAAATAAATCCTGGGAAGCACAGGGCCTCCAACTAAAAACAAGTAGACACTGGGTAAGTTACCATCATCATACTTCTTAAAGCATTACTGAGTTCACAAGTAAGCATCAAAGGTACCAAAAAAGTGGGAGGGAGGGGCGAGGCTAGAAAAAAGAAAAGAAAAAATAAGAACAGTGAGATGAAATGGGAATAGTAAACAACAATCAAATTTGTAAGATAGGTTTTGCCCTGGAAACAGTATTGCCTCCTGAAACCCACTACAGAGTGGAAGAGTTGAACTTTATATTCCTCCAAAAGGTGGGACCTTCAAAAGAAAAACTTAAACTTGAAGTTTAAATGTAATTGAAACTGAAAAAGGAATTCATAAACAAATCCAAAAAAATATTATCCAGAATTACAGCATGGAGAGCAAGGAGGTGGGAAAAAATCATCATCAGGAGACCAGAAAGAGCAGACTAATTGGTTACTGAGGAATTCTTGGTGGCCAACTATGTCCAAACCTTACCCCCACAGCCTCCAGTAAACCATACAGTTCAACAAGAAAGACAAAACAGCACAAATCCCATGCTATCAAAATAACAAGACAGAGAAGATTACAAGCTTTAAATTACCTGTATATAGAAATATAAACAATGATTGTCAGAAGAGATGTATCTCCAATTCCCACAATAAGCCTTTGTGGATTGCTAAGGAGGTCTCCATGGAAGAGAAAACAAAGGAATAAAGGGCTTACTACTCACCTACAAGCTCCCCAAGAAAGAGAAACTCCACCTTGACAATAAAAACACTGAAAAAAGTCCTAATATATCAGAGCACTAACTATAAGTAAGACACATGTATGCTGGGCCTAAGGTGGCAGCCACAGAAAAGTATCAATTCTGGGAGGAAAGAGGCTTAAAAATATAATTGAGGTCCACTTTGAAAACTTGAGGGTGAAGGAAAAAAAATAAACTAGAGGGGGAAATTTAGGATCCTCAAAGATAAAAGTGAACCAATAGCTGAAGGACACATAACCCCAGCTTCCTTTGTACTCCTCAAAAAAATCCACTAAAAACAGTAGTTTCTTATATATCTACTTTGCTACATAGAGAGGAGAGGGTTCTCTTGAATTAGGGGTTTTCTGTGGAGATTATTCACCAAGATTGATGCAACAATTCCTTTTATCCAACTAACGACACATGTCCCTTTGCAATGCGATTTTGCACTCTGCACTGAATCTGGGCTAATCCTATGATTTGCTTTGATGGGTAGAATGCAGTGGAGGTGACACTATGTGGCTCTGAGCCCAGACCTCAAGAGTCTTTGCAGAGTCCACTGTTAGCCACCTAGAACCTGCCTTCAGAATGAAAGACTACATGAACAGAGTCCAAGCTTTCCATCCCAGCTGAGCTGTCCCCAGCCAGCCCTTCAGTTGAATGGGGCTGCATAAATGAGCTCAACTGAAGAACCACGTAGCAAATACAAACTTACATTTCACTCAAGTTTTTGTTTTAAGCCAGTAAGTTTTACAGTGGTTTAGTGGCTTGATGTTCAGCCTAAGATAACTGATATATACCATAAAAAAACAACCCCGGGCCCTAAAATTCACAGATATAAGCAGTCTTCATCTATACCAAAAAAATAAATAAAATAAAATAAAAAACAATCCAGAAAATAGAAATGCTTTCATTCAACTGATAAACTTAATAAATTGCCCCTCCTGAGAAAATCAAACACTAGAAAAAATCTGTAACATAATACTCCAGACAGAATTAAATATTCTCAAACAAGCACTTGGGAATATGCAAAAAACACCTTAATGAGAAATTTTTATTAAAAAAATGAAAAGCATAGACCCAAAACATGAAGAAATAAAATGAAATTTTCTTAAAATGAGGAAAGAAATGAAAGCAAAAGAAAATATCATATCAGAAATGATGACTAAATTACGAAGTATCAAAGAAAGAATAGACTCAAGCAAAAGTTTAATAAGGGCCATTAAAGAAATGTAGGAAAAGATAAAAAGAAGATTAAAAAAGAAAATGGAAGACAGGAAAAGAAGATCCAATATATTTAAATAGAGACCCTCAAAGCAAAAGAAAAAAAATAGGAGGGAAATGAAGGTAGGAGGAGGAGGAGGAGGAAATAGGAGGAGGAAAAGAAGAAAGAGCAAAAGGAAAAGTAGAAGTAAAAGAAAAAAAAGGAGTAGAAGAAGGAGTTAGTGAAAGGGAAGGATGAGGAAGAAGAGGAAAAGGCGAACAACACTCTTAACTAATTTATAAGCTATCCAAGAAAACTTTCAAGAAGTGAAAGACAACCTGAACATATGTAATTGAGAGGATCAACCAGATACCTGGGAAAATTAATATAGCCTAGTAAAATTGTTAGGCTTTAAAGATAAAGGGAAAAAGTCCTCTGGGACTCCAGGCAAAAAGATCAAACAAGTTACAAGAGCAAGAGAATTAGACTGCTATCCAAAAAGCAACATACAAAGCAAGGCAACAAAACAGCAACATTTTAAAGAAATACAAATAAAAACACTGAACCAAAATATACCAAAAAAGCAAACATGAACCAAGAATGATCTAACCAACTCTCTCAAGATAAAAATTTATAGAAAAACAGTTTTAAACATGAAGAGACAAGGAAATAGTGTATTCACACTATTTAGGAGTATCTTAGAAGATGAACTTTTTCTAACCAAGAGATGACTGGAGAAATTTCAGCAAAAAAGCTGATGACAAACGTTTAATATGTTTAAGTATAAATTTAAGACTAAAAGGTGGGATGAGGGGAATGAATAATATATAAATGTTATGTTTGTACAAAATAGAAATAAATGCAATGAGAAAATAAAAGAAGAGAAAGAGGAAAATAGAACAAGTTCATTAATTATTATATAGACAATAGGTAGAAATCAAAGGATATTATTAGAAACAACAAACCAGAAAACAAAAGGCTAAATAAGAAAATAGAGAACAAAAGCAATAAAAAATGTTCAAGTACAAACATAACCCACTACAATAAAAACTAAAATCCTTTTTAATACCAAAAGAAATTTAAAAATGAAAGCACAATGAAAAATATGTAGAGGAAAATACACAGCTAATGCAGAGAAAATAGTAATTATAACATGGCAGTGTGCAATAAAATATATTAATCATATCAACAAATATGAATGGGCCTAATTCAAATACTAAAATAAAAAGATTTTCAATCTGGCTTACAAAGCATACTCAACTATATGCTGTATATAACACATACATCTAAAACACAGTAATTTGAAATGGTTAAACATACAGGGATGGGCAAATAAAGATAAGAAAGCACGCATTGAGATTCTGATATCAAAATAGAACTTCAGCCAAAAGCATTATATTTGACAAAGAAAGACACTATAATTCTAAAAGCCAACAATGGAGATATAACAGTTATGAATACATATGTTCAAAATAATATATCGAAACTACACTATTGCCTCAGGGATTGAAAAGACAGTTTGGGGAATATAATCAATAATGTAAATATGTTTTAGGGGACCAGATGGACTCATGTCTTGTTAGGGAGACCATTTCATGGACGGTGTAGAGGCCTGACCACTGCACTGTACATCTGAAGCTGCCGTTGAATAATACTATACATCAACTATAATTTAATACATGTATAGTCATGGGATATGGAGTATAGTGTGGGAATGGAGTCAATGGAATTGTAATAGATATGTATGATGTCGGGGGTGGAGAGACAGTGGACAGGGGTGAGGGGTTGTCACTTTGTGAGGGGTGAAAAGGATAACTACTGCATTGTTTTGTACATCTGTAACTAATAATAAAAAAATTAAATTATATATATATATATATATATATATATATATATATATATATATATACCAACCACCTTCATAAAGCAGGAAACTATAGGAGATTTAAGTAGAAGTGGATATAAACACATTGCTAATAGGAGATATTTTTTTTTTTAAAGATTTCATTGGGGAATTGGGGGAGGGGAACAGCATTGGGGAAATCAGGGAAGGGGAACAGACAAGTTGTTGTCCCTTCTTTCCTCAGTCCAGTTGTGCAGGAGGTCGCCTCACTGGCCCATGTTGGTATTATCATTGCGCTGGCTCACGGCCGCTGCCAGCCAGCCCCACTGCAGCCTATGCCATCACCAGTGACCCATGGCAATACAGCTCCAGGTCAAGCTGTTGTTCACCATCTTAGCTGTGGAGGGCGCAGCATCACTGGCCCATGTGGGATCTGAACCAGGGCCCTGCTGTGCAGAGCTGGCACCCCAAGCCAGTTCCTAACCATTGCACCACTCGGCCTGCCCCTACTAATAGGAGATTTTAAGACACCACTCAGTACAAGTTAGGTCAACTAGACAAAAAATAAGGATAATGAGGACCTAAACAATATAATCAATAATGTAGGACTTACAGGCTAACATATAGAACTTCATACATTGATAATAGAGACTGTACCTTCTTCTCAACCGCACATGGAACATTTAGAAAATTGATCTTATGTCAGGTAATAAAAAAAAAAGCATCAGTAAGTTTCACAAAATATAAATAATATAAATAATAATCACCGTGTAATGAAACAATTAGCAACAAACAAATTTTGAGAAGCACCACCATTTAATTGTGATACTCAATATGGCTATGAAAGCTAAAACACACAGAGAGAATCTTTTTATTACTCAAGATGCCAAAGGCTCACAGGTTAAGAACACAGGCTATGCTGCTTATCTGCTCAGTGAGCGTAAGCAATTGATTAACCACTATAACCTTCCTTTTCCACATCTGTAACAGAATTCAAGTGAAAAGGATTGATTTAAGTAAAACACTGATCTCACAGTCTGCATATATGTAAGCACTCAATCATTAATTGTCATTAGGGATGATATTGGACTGTGGATCTCAGTAATTAAAACATAAATTTGATAGAGTCAGGAGTTAGAAAGTTTTTAAAGTGTAGGAAAATTATGTTCTGAAAAATGAAACTCAATCTAAAGTCTAGGGAGTTCAGAATTCACCTAGTGACTAGCAAAGTTTTACTTTACATTGAAAAAATTATGCACCCCTAAAAGGCTATTTGTATTATTTTGTGGTAGTCTACAAATAAAACTAGAGATTTAATTGTTATTTTCCAATAAAACTTTTGAGGTGACAAGGCCGGGTAGGATCGATGTATGAATTGTTTTTCCTCTGAAAGTTTTACTGGGAAATTTGATGAAACTCAACCAATCATAGTACACCCAATAAACAAGTCAGATAGTGGGCTGGAGTGTGAATGTGTTTGTGTGTTTCTTCCCTATTAAAGAGTCCTGGTGGAACAAACATTTTTGAAAAGATCCTTCAACTGGAAATTAAAGCCTTGTATTTAACAATGCTTAGGTAAAGAGGATTTTTTTTTTTTTAAGATTTTATTGGGTAATTGGGGGAGGGGAACAGCGTTAGGGAATCGGGGAAGGGGAACAGACAAGTTGCTTTCCTTTTTGCTCTTCAGTTTAGTTGTGGAGGATGTTGCTTCACTGGCCCATGTTGGTATTGTGATCACTGCGCTCTTCTCGGCTGAGGCAGTCAGTCGGGGATCATTGGACCGCCACTCACAGTGGCTCACTGCAGCTCACGCTGGCTGCCAGCCACTCACTGTAGCCTATGGCAGCCCACTACAACAGGGGCTGCAGCCTACACCATTGCCGGGACTTGCACAGCCCAGCTCGTTGATCACCATCTTAGCTGTAGAGGGCAGTGTCACTGGACCTCATATGTGGGATCCGAACCGGGACCACTGGCGTCCCAAGCCAGCTCTTAACCAACACGCCACTCGGCCAGCCCAAGGGGAATTTTAAAAAATTACATAATGTCTAAAAAAATCAAGATATTGAAAAGCAACTAAGTACCAGAATTTATAAGATACTTTTAAAGATGATTTATAGTCATAAACAAAAATACAAATGAAAATTAAAACAAATTATCCAGCTAAATGCTATTTATAAGAGACATGCCAACAATATAAGGGCAGAGCAAAGCTGAAAAATATAAGGACACAGAAAGATTGAAAGCAAAAGAATGGAAAGTTTACATTACATAGATATTAACAGAAAGAAAACAGGACAGGCTATGTTACTAAGAGACAAAATAGATATTGGTAATATCTATTAGATTGGTAATATCTATCAATATCTACTAGAGATAAAAGGGGCTCTACCTAATGATAAAAGATTCAACTCACTTAACACGTTAGCCTTAATGTGTATAATGAAAACTACATAGTATGAAATTGACAGATACATCACTATTGTGGGAGATTTCCACACCGAGTTAATGACAGATGGTATGATGCAGTAGGACTCTGGCTCCAGAATACCAGGTGAGATTCTGTCTCTGGTACTTACTAGCTGTGTGATCTTGGATAAGTTACTTAATTCATTTCAGTTTCCTCATCTGGCAAATGAAGATAATGCTCATACTCACCTCATATGCAAATGCAATTTAGCACATTAACAGATTAAAGGAGAAAAACATATTAATCCCTCAATCGATGCTGAAAAGGCAAGAAATTCAATACCTATTCATAATTTTTTTTAAAAAATATACACACAGGAACTTCCTTAGCTAGATAAAGAAAATCTTAAAAAAACAATAACAACAACAACAAAAAAAGCTTAACAACAACAAGAAAACCTTAATGGTGAAATACTGACAGATTTCTTTTAAGATTAGGAAAAAGACAAGGAGAGTGATTATTATTTCCACTTCTATTCAACATTGTATCAGTGTACCCAGAGGAGAATAAGAGAACAAACTGAAGTAAAAGATCAAAGAATCAGAAAGGAAGAAATAAAACTGATTATTTGCAGATGCTGTGATTGTCATGTAGAAATCTTTAAAACACATACAGGTAAATTATTAGAATTAATAAGGGTTTAGTAAGATTGCTGAATACAAATTCATTATATGAAATTTAATTACATTTCTATACAATAAGAAATTTTGACTTTTTTTTAAATGTTGATACCACCTACATAGCAATAAGAGCTTGCAAATAAATCTAACAAATAGTGTACAAGGACTATTATGGTAAAAAGTCGTAAAACTTTATTAAAAGACGTTAAAAAAGACCCAAATAAATAGAACTCTATGCCATGCTTGTTGATAGTAAAAAGTGTTATATGATATATATATATATATATATATATATATATATATATATATATAAATTAATACAGATTCAATAGAATTTAAACTAAGTTTTCAATAGAAATTTTCATGAAACTTGAAAAGCAGATTCTCAACTTTATAAGAAAAGCAAAGGGCCAAGAACAAGCAAGATATTCCCAAAAAGAACACAGTAGGAGAGCTTAACCTACTGGACTTATCATGAAGTTATAAAACTTAGGTTCATAATTTAGTATCTATAAAAGTCAGTGTGGAATTGATGCTGGAGAGATAAATAAACCAATGGAGCAGAACAATGAGAAACAGATGCAAGTTTCATGAGAAACATGAAACTTGGGCTATGACACAGGCTGTACTCTGAGCACTGAGGAAATAGTAGATTATTCAATAAATAGTGCTGAGTTTCCATGTAAAAAAAATAAAATTGTGTTTCTCACACCATACATGAGTCAATTCCAGTTGGAAAGAGTGAATGCCTTTGTGTCTTGCTTCGAAGTAGGGAAAGGTTTTTAAAATAAACCAAAAACCCATAAAAAATCATAAAGGAAAAAATGTATAATTTCAACTGTCTTAAAACTAAGAACTGCTCATCAAAAGACATGGTAGATGGGGCCTGCTAAGTGGTGCATTGGTTAAGAGCTGGTTTTGGGATGCCAGCGACCCCGGTTCGGATCCCACATATGGGGGCCAGTGACGTTGCCCTCTACAGCTAACAACAGCTCCACCTGGAGCTGGGCTGTGCGAGCCCTGGAGATGGTGTGGGCTGCAGCCTCTGCTGCAGTGGGCTGCCATAGGCTACAGTGAGTGGCCGGCAACCAGCGTGAGCGGCTGGCAGCCAGCGTGAGCTGCCAATAGCCATGGTGAGCAACCATCCAAAGGCCGGTGACCGATCTGCCTCATACGGGAAGAGCGCAATGACGATACCAACATGGGCCAGTGAAGCAACGTCCTCCGCAACTACACTGAAGAACAAAAAGACAGCAACTTGTCTGTTCCCCTTCCCCAATTCCCCAACGCTGTTCCCCTCCCCCAATTCCCCAATAAAATCTTTAAAAAAAAAAAAGACATGGTAGATGGAAAAGACAGGCCCTAAACTGTAACTAAATATTTGTGACATACTTGTATATAACCAAAAAAGGAAGAACAGCTAGAATTTATGAGTTAATAAGAAAAAGATAACCCAATAGAAAAAACTGGGCAAAAGATATCACAAATACTAACTGAAAAGTAAATATGATAAATACAGAAAAATATTATCAACTTTATTAATCATTTAGTACCTAAAAATTAAAAGCACCCGGAGATACCATTTAATACCAATTAGACCCCCAAAACTAAGGAATCTCCCATTCCTAATGCTAGTGAGGATGTAGAATGGGGCTCACAAACACTGTTGGTAGGAATGTAAATTTACACAGCTCCCATGGAAAACAACTTGAAGATGTGCAAACTTAAACACTCCCTGAAGTAGTGGCGTTAAACCTTTTGACTATCAGCCACAATAATACATTTTATATCCCAAATCAGTACAGCAACAGCAACATGCTTACAAGTGAAATTTGTTTAGGAAAACTACTTGCTCTTACTGTGTGACATATTCTGATCTTTTCTGTTTTCATACAAACGTTTTCATTTCTTTTATACCAATCCTGCTGAGGATTAATAGAGTCAGTCCGAGCAGCATAGACATCTTACCTTAGGCCTCGATAAAGGGAGATGTTTTTTATAAGGTAAAACAGGCTGGTATTCCAGTTGAACCTAGGTGTTTTTTATCCTTTGACTTCCATTTTCATCTGATCACTATTCTTCATGTCAGGGAGCCCCTCAGTTCATTAGAGTGCCTAATACATACAAATCACACATTAACTTTCTTGGTAAATATCTTCTTTGATCCAACAATTTCAGAAGCATGGTGTTTGGCATTCCAGATGATGGATTCGTTCAAACTGTCTAATGGCTGACAGTACACATTCGAATTGATTGTTTTGTTCCTTGGTAGGAGCTCAGAAAACATGACATCTTTAAAATACCACCACAATGATAGCATAACGTTCCTCTGATTGAATGTCTGATTTCAATGTCATTTGAGGGGAATCATCATGTCGGGACCAAGAACATTTGTGTACCACATTGTTGTAAACAATCCACTTCTCATCACCAGTTATCAGTCGCTTCAAAAAAGGATTGTTTTCTTCAAGTTTAATGAACATACTGCAGATGTTTATATGCGCCACCAAATGAACTTCTCTGAGTTCATGAGGAACCCAAATATCGAGCTTGCTTATATATCCCAACTTCTTCAGGTGGTCGTGAACGCGTGAATAATGGATGTTCAATATTTCTGCAATCTCTTGTGTCATGTAATGTGGGTTTGACTCAATCAATGCCTTTATTTTGTCATCATCAATCTCAGTGGGCCTCCCGACTGAGGAGCATCACTGAGATCAAAATCACCAGCACAGAATTTTTTGACCCATCTTTGTCACTGATGTTCTTGTAGAGCATTGTCACCATAAACTTTATGCAACTTTTCACTAACTTGACGTGCGTTCTTCCCTTTATGGAAGTAAAACAGTAAAATATGGCAAAGATGCACAGTTTCCATCTTCAACTTGTTGTAAAATCTCCAAAATTCAACCAAATCGCTCAGGTTTTTTTTAATGTTTTTTTGTTTTTTGTTTTTTTGAGAGCAGTGTCACTGGCCCTCATATGTGCGACCCAAACCAGGGCCGCTGGCTTCCCAAGCCAGCGCTTAACCACTGTGCTACTCGGCGGGCCCCGCTCAGGTTTTTTTTAGAATGAAGCTAGAACTGTCAGCTGTCAAATGACATAACAATAACATAGATGTGAATGACTCTTAGTACTCCCAAAAATTAACTAGTGCCATCTATTGCAAACATGTGTCATGACTTTTCCGAAGACCCAATACAAAGGGCCCACTCTCAGGTAAGGAGCAGCTAGCTTCACACAATGAATGTTTACACAGTCGTGAAAATTCAAAAACCTAGACACACCTAGACACCACATGGACAAAACTTGGAAATATAATGTTAAGTGAAAACAAGCAATTCGTCCATTACAAATAATATACCATTTTTTAACACTCAAAACTAATAAAAATGAAATGTTTAGGGAAATATGCATATGTGATTAAAACTTAGTTTTAAAACATCAGAGGGAAAGAGAACAAAATTTAGAATAGGGGTAACTTCTGTGGAGAGCCAGGGAGATGGGGTTGGGTAAGAACCCACACAAGTAGTTTTAATATTGATCATGTTCTGGTTTCTAAATTGAATGGTGATTTCATGAGGGTTTATTACTATTACTCATAATTCATATATTGTAATTAGACTTATTTATTATGCTTTTGTGGTTATTATATATATATATATGATTATTATTAGACTTACTGTATTATACCTGTACTTATTTTATTATTATCCCACATAACCTATAGTTTCTCTTTTTTTTTTTTTTTTTGAGGACAGTATTACTGGCCCTCACATGTGGGGCCCGAACTGGGGCCACTGGCTTCCCAAGCCAGCGCTTAACCACCACGCCACTCCGCCAGCCCATATAGTTTCTCTTTTTGTATCAGATATACTCTTTTAAATGAAGAAAAAAAAATCTGTAGATTTGATCCAAGTTGCCCCACAAACGGGTCAGGACGGAGCTCCATAAACTCAGAGTAAGAACACATTTGCCAGGTCCCAGGTCTCCACTGGCAATTCCTACAAGGAGGCACTGGAATTCTGCGTGCTCCAGGCAACATTCCCAGCCCACCCACCACCTAATTCCACAGCCCTGACACCAGTCAGAACTCAGCTCCTAACGTCTTTTACCTTTCTATCAAACACCCACACAAACCCAGGAACCCCATTTACCCCAGCTCCCACATTGAACTCGATCTGCCTTTGCACACTAATCTCATCCCTCACCCTCCATTCCTGAGTCCTGGGTGCTTGGCAGTGCAGTCAGCCATCAGCAGAGTCCCTTAGAGTCTCAGACTCTGAGCGCTGCCTTCACCTTCCGGCTGTGAGAGCAGCCCCCTCTCCTGAGGGTGCTGCCTCCCTTGCAGCCTTCTCATAGCATGGCTGCTCTCTTACCTCCCTCATATACCCACCAGGAGGTGGTGTAGGTGTCCTGGCTGGTCACAGCTGCTTCTGGGCCATTCTTCCTCCTTCTTCCCAAACTCCCTGAGCTCTGAAGCTCAGACCATCAAACTATAGCATTGGCCACCCTAGGCCCTTCCTCCTCACCCCACTCCGTGAAGATCGTGGCTCCTGACTTATCCCCACTCTTTCCCATACCACTGCTGTGATTCTTGGTGGCTCCAGCACCAGTGAAGAAGATCTGTCCAGCACTCTGGCCTCAGGGTTCCTGAATGTCCTTTTCCTTTGGCAATTCTATCTTCCCTTCCCCAGCCACATGTCCAGCAGTGTCCAACAGAGCAGTGAAGATGGAAATGTCCTATATCTGTGCAGTTCTGTGCAGTTCAGACAAATAAATGGTGGCCATTTGTCACATGGGGCTTTTCACGTGTGTAACTGATGAACTGAATTATTTACTTTTAATTAATTTAAATATATGTGAAAGCACAGCTCTAGATTTTGTCATAATCAGTAACTGGAAAAACCCCTCTCCAATCTGAATTTCAATCATCACATTCTCCTATCATCTATTTTCCCAGCACATTCTCAAATATCATATACAATAATTCTGTCATCTCCATAGGACCTAAAACCCACTAATTCTAAAATTATTTGTTGCTGTCCCTCAATTCATTTCCCTCTTTCCCCAGTTTGAATTCTATAATCCCAAACCTCTTGTCATTCTCTAGCTTCATTTTACCTGCTTGGCAAAACTGGAAACCTGATTTAACCCGTCTCTGCCTTCTTCATGCCAAAACCCAGAATATTTGAATGCAGGGAACAAAATTGCCCAGTTCTGATAGGGTGTGTTGAATTCTTAACTGCCCAACTCAAAAGGGTACTCACCATCGCCTGGCAATTCAGTGTAGTCACTCTCTCACTGTCACAGGGTGACTAATGTCTTTCTTTTCAAAGCTCCACACCACCACTCTCAGCTTTCACACACTCCCACCAGTATCGTCCCACCCTCCACATCTATGGCTATGAACTCTGCACTCTTTTGAGTTACTATGGATCCACTGTCTCTGCTCTTATTTAAGACAGATCCCATCTCCCCTCACTTCTCCAAGAACACCACTCCCGTAATTCTCTCCTTCCTCTCTTGCATCGCCAATTCATCCTTCTCCATGGGGCCCTTTCTGTCAACATACAAACACACCACTATTTCTAGCCTCTTCAAAAAAAAATTCTTGATTCTACTTTCCCCTCTGATTCTTAGCCCACTTTTCAGTAATCTCAAAAGGGTTGTCTTTCCTCAGCCCCAATTTCTTGCCATTCTGTTTTACTTTTTTGAGGTAAAATTGGCGTACCATAAACCATATACCATGGGTGCCAAAAAAATGTATTCATGTGACTAGCATTCATTTTTTGTTATCGGTATATACTGAGTATTACAATTTTAATAGTTTTTTTCCATTCTTAAAATGTATTAACATTTGGGGGAGGGGGCACCCTCTGTATACTTAAGGTGCACAATTTGATAATGTTTGGCATATGTATTCACCTGTGCAACAATCACAGTCAAGATAACAAACATTTCTTTCACCCCCAAAGGTTTAGTTCTGTTCTTATCTGCCTTCTCTCAAATATTTCAGCATATTTAGCATTCCATTTTAATACATCTATTGGTATTTTGGCTATATCTCTTTGTGTTTTTGTTGTTGGTACTGGTGGTTGCTCTAGGGATTACAATGTAAACTTTCATATCTGTTTGGAGTTAATAAACTAGAACCTTACACCATAAAGATGACTCGCTTCACTCTTCCCCCACCAGCCTTTGTGTTTGAGTTACACTAAGTATCACATCTACACGCACTTGCTGTCAAGTGCTAAAAAAATGTTGTTCCATTGTCTATTGGCATCCATGGCTTCTGATGAGAAATCCACGATTATTCAAATCACTTTTCTACAGTAACTTAAAAACATTTATTTGGTCTTGATACATCTAGGCATAGTGTCTTTTAACTTGTTCTACTTGGAGGTCAGTAAGCCTTGTGAATCTATACATGTTCTCTCTGCTCCAATATTTATTTCCTCTTCTTCTGGGTTTATCATATATGTGTTAGAGTTTAAAATATTAAACCCCAGATTCCTAAAACTTGACTAATTTTTTTGCATTCTTCAAATTTGATCATTTTTATCTCCAAATCCACTTTCATTTCTCTTTTATTTTGCTATTAATTTCAGCAGTTAATTTTTTTATTTCAGATATTATAGTTTGCAGTTCTATAATTTTCCTCTGGTTCTTCATTAATTTTTATTTCTCTGTTGATATTTCCTATCTTTTAGTCATCTCGAGCTTTCTTTTACCTCAGGGTTGTCTCTTTCCTTGGGAATGGGTCACATTTTCCTGGTTCTTTGTGCATCAGGTAATATTGTATTGAACGCTGTCAGTGTTATTTCCTAGATTCAGCATTATGTTCTGATCCTCTGGAGAAAGCTGATGTTTCTGTGTTAGATTCTCTGCTTAAATTCAGACCATAAGCTCCATTTTGCCTTCAGGGGTTCAAGTCGCAGTTCAGCTCTCTAAGTGTTTGCTACCCTGGTTTGGGTCTGCCCTGCACATGTGTGGTCCATGGTTCATCTGAGACTTACACAAGCTCCTTTACAGTTAGGGGATCACCTTCTTAGCGTTTTTTTCCCTTCTCAGATCTGTCTGTTCCTCTCCCACTCAAACACCCCAAGGCCACAAATGCCTTCTCTCTCTTTCCAGTCCACAGGGACTCCCTTACCTGATTCCTCCAGCCAGAAAGACTGAGAAGTTTCAGTTTTAGCCACCTAAAATGTACTGATAATCCACTGGGGCCTGCCCCTGGAGCAAAGTATTGAGAAAATTTTTTTTTTTAAAAAGGAACCTGGTCCCTGTCCCACAACCTGCCTTCTGTTGCGAACTCTTCAAAAATCCTCAAGTAGTTGTTTTTGTGTTTTGTCCAGAGTTTATATTTGTATTCAGCAGGAGGGACAGCCTGTCAGGGGAACAAAACATAACAGCCGAACTGGGAATCTCCCCACTCTTGTCTGAACCCCCCTCCAAGTCATTTCCTTCTTCAGCACCACCCAACTACACTTCTCAAGGTGATCAGAAATTTCCTCTTACTTAACCGTTCACTCTCTCTCACTCTCTCCTTCCACCTCACTAGATATTCTTCCTAAGTCTCCTTGGCTGGTTCCTGTTCGTCACTCTGACTTATTTATGGTGGAAAGCCCCAGAGCTTGTCCCTTTTCTAATACTCTCCTCTGTTGATCATCTATCTGGTCTGAGAAGACTCTCAGAATTTATATCACCTCTCAGCCCTCTTTGCAACTGCAGACTGGTGTTTTCAACTGCCTACTTAACTTGCCCACTTGTGTGTCTAAAGGCATTTCAAATTTAAAACATCGGACTATACCCATGATTATGCCACCCTTTTCCCACCTCTCCTCCCTCAGTCTTCCCCTTCCCAATTAATGCCAACTCTATTTTTCCCAAAGCTCAGACCACAGTCCTTGAAATCTTTGATTCCTCTCTAATTCATAACCAACATCCCATCTGTCAGTAAGTCCTGTCAATGCCAACTTTAATATATACACATATGCAGAATCATCAAGCTTCTTTATCAACTACCAGCCCCGGCCTAATCCAAGTCACCCTCTTCTCACCTCTCAACTCTCCTCCTGTTTTTTCCTTGCTCCAGTGCTTCCTAGCAGGGTTTCTACTGGCATTTTGTGAAGATCACTGTCTGTGGCAAAGCGTTTAGCATCTCTGATCCCCAGCCTGTGGCAACCAATCCTCCTTCCCCCATGTGTGCACACACATGCATCTCCAAACACCATCAGATGGAGGTTAGATCATGTCGCTTCTCTGTGCAAATGATCCAAAGACTTAGCATATTACTCAAAGTGAAGGCCAATGTTCTCCAAAGGCCCTGTAAGGTCCTACATAATCTGACCTCATGGTAACTCTGTGATCTCACCTGTTCCTACTCTCCTCCCTCCCCGTTCCAGCCATACAGATGCTCTTTGAATGAGCCAATAAGTCCTCCTTCCTTGAGACTTGTGCTATCCCATCAACCTGCTTTGCCCATGTCTCTGCACAGCTCTCCCCATTATCTCCATTTTTTCTTTTAACCATCTTCTTGGTGAAGCTTTCTCTAGCTACATTATTTAAAATCGCAAGCCTCACTTTCAACAGTGTCTATCCCTTTCCTACTTTTTTCCCATAGCTCCTATCACCACCTAACATTTCTACATATATAACTTATCATTCTCCTTATTGTCTATGGCCTCTAACTAGAATATATGTTCCATGAGAGCTGAATTTTTTTTTTGCTGTGTTTACTTACCTATTCCAACCCTTAGAAAGGTGTCTGAACATAATAGTTGCTCAACAAATATTTGTTAATTGTTAATAGAATGCACATAGGAATGGTGTACTCATCGTTAAGAATGAATTGCATAATATACAAGCATAAGAAAAGATGTCTAACATTATTAGTCATTAGGGAAATGCAAATCAAAACCAGTGAGATACCACTCCACACCCACTAGGATAGCTAAAATAAAAAATATAAAAAATAAAAAAGAAAGACAAACGCAGGATATGAAAGTATTGGAACCCTCATACTTTGCTGGTGAAACACCATGGGACAGCTACTTTGGAAGTTTGGCAGTTCCTCAAAATGATACATCTAGAGTTACTATGTGACCCAGCAATTCTTCTCCTACGTATGTATATACTTAAGAGAATTGAACACATACAGCCACACAAAAACCTGTACATGAATGTTCACAGCAGCATTATTCGTATTAGTTAAAAATGGAAACAACCCAATTGTACAACTGATGAATAAGTAAATAAAATGTATTATATCCACCCAACTGAATATTATTTAGCAATAAAAATGAAGTACTGATATATCCTATCTCATGGATGACCTTTGTAAACATTATAGTAAATGAAAGAAGCCAGTCACATTCATATGCAATGTCCAGAATAGGCAAATAAGTGTATATAGAAACAAAGGTGTGTATTCAGCTACCTTACCTAGGGCTTGGAGTGGAGCTGGGGGTTAGGGAGTGACTGACTGCTAATGTGTATGGGATTTCTTTCTGGGGTAACAAAAAGGTTCTAAAATTAGATTGTGAAATTGCACAACTTGGTGAATACACTAAAAAACCACTGAATGTACACTTCAAATGGGTGAATTGTGTGGTATGTAAATTATATCCCAATATTTTTTAAAAAAGAATGAGTTGCATAATTCAAGTTAACAAATATTTAATTCACTCTACTTGGTGAATTGCGTCTTGTACCAGCTTTTCCTATTCCATCTGTGAGTTTTCCACAATTCCTTATGTATACTGAGCTAGTAGCCTACTTTCCAGTTCCTTTAAACACTCTCAGTATTTAGTACTTGACCCATTAGATAGTCCTTAAACATCAAGGTCAAGTCATCTTTCCTGAATTCTAAAAATCTTGACCAAACTCACTCTAAGACACACAGTTCTTAAATAATGAGATTCACAAAACGATAATCAGAACTTCCTTGCCAACTAGATATTTGTTGATTCAATGACTGCTCAGAACAGGATTTTTCTTCCTACTTCATTGGTTTCTGTAACACTGGGTTTTCGAAATCCTGTTAAAACCTGTGATTTGATGCCTGAGAGAAAAAGAAAAATAGTTTAGACTGTATTATGACCATTATAATAGTTAATATTTATTGCATGCTTAGCTTGCACCAGGCAGATACTTAAGCACTCCACATGTTAACTCATTTTAATCTTCACAGTCAACCTATAAGATAAGGTATTATTTGTTTTACCAATGAGGCACAAAGATGTTAAATAACTTGGCCAAAGTCACACACCTACTGTGTGTGGAATAGAAATTCTACCCCTAGCAGCCCAGTTCCAACACCTACACAGAGGAAGGTCAGCCATGGGACACTGAGTTAACCCTTTTCCCACTGCATTATTTACTTAATCCAGAGATATTTATGGAGTCCAATTAGATGTTAAGTGTGGAGGATAAAAACAAAACAAAAACAAGACAGGGCTCCCATTCTGGTATTATACGATCTAATGTGGGAGATAAACATACCATCAAGTAACAAAAACACAATGTGGTAACGCCTGTATCATTAAGGTCCAAAGTTTCACAAGAGTAAAGAGGAAGAGGAGACCCAACTGAAGATTTGCGAGAGGAGATGAGAAAGGATGAAGACAGATGGTGCTGACAGGCCAATATTTCTTCCAGGCAAAAGAAACAGCACGTGCAAAGCAAAGTGGTGGGAAAGAACAGTGTTCCAGAAAGGTCTTCGTATGCAAGTATCAGAAGGGGCTGGTTCAAGTACAGAACAGGTTGTGAGGGGCCTATTCTATTATACTAGAGTTTGGAATAAAGAACACCCAAGAGTAAGGCTTTACATAATCCTATTTGCATTTTGAGAAGATAACTAAGAATTCTGATGGAGGGTAGGGACAGTAAAACAGGGATGCCAGGTAGCAGACTGTTGGAACTGACAGACATTTTCAAAAGGAAGTAAATTAAATACTTGCAATTTATTTCTCTTTTAGGTATATAAGCCAATAACCAGGACCATGGTTAGTACCACATAAAGCAGCACTGAACAACAAATATAAAGATAGTCACATACACGTGTATTTAATTTTAAATTTTATACCAGTCACATTAAAACAAGTAAAAGAGACACATAAAATTAATTTTGGTAATAAATTTTATTTAACCACATATCTTTATCATTTCAACATGAAATCAACACAAAAATATTAACAAAATATTTTAAAACTTTTTTTAAGTCTTCAAAATGCAGTGTGAATTTTGTACCTAAATGCTTCTCAATTTGGATGCTAAATTGGCTTTGGAAGCACTTGATCTGCATTTACATTTCATAAAAATTACAATTGAAAATAGTAAACTCTTATATCCAAGTTCTTCCAAACACACTTAACTGTTGCCCAATATTTGCATGTCAGTTTTAAAATTCAAATTTAAACTGATTCAAACAAAATTTAAAAGTTCAGTTTCTCAATCACACCAGCCATATTTCAAGTGCTCAGTAGCCACATTTTGGACAGCACAATTAAAGCACTAAGGCAGAATGACTTACCAAACACTTTTGCTTGGCTTATAGCAGGTGTTCCCTAAATATGTTTGTTACTATCAGAGAGCACAGGATTTTAAAAGTGGAGTATCACTAATTCTAAACCAATGGCACATCACACAGTATATAGGAGCAGAAGGGCTCTTCCTGAGTCAAGAAGGAATAAATGCTTCAGCACATTATTCTTTTGGGCTAAGTTATTTAAAAGAACGTTGTTCTTTAGACCAATTCTGTGTTCAGCTCATACAGAAGATATAAACAATGATTGGAAAGAATCATTCTTTGTTATGAGTGTACTTAAAAAGAGTAAAACACACACACACAAAGTCCCATTAGAGAACTCGAAGCCATAAAATAACAGGTCAGGAAACATACGCTATGCCTTGAGTTGTGTAACAGTGAAAGAAATTGCTAACAGGCGCTGGGCAGGAGGAAAATTATCTCCCGCCCCCTGCTGTAAGCTGATGGCACTGCAGGGCTCCAAACAAGAGCCCTGTATTCACAAGGATGATTGATTGCCAGAGACTTTTGCAGCCCTGTGGAATTCACTACACGGTGAACGTGTTTTACTTCCTAATGCTTATTTGTGATGGTTATAATGGTTAATGCTTATTAATAATGCTTATTAACCATCCTAACACCTGTGTAAACAGCGAAGGCCAGAATTCTGGCTCTATGTGAGTTGGTTTTCCCGACTGGGGAGCGGAGAAACTATCTCCCCCACTTTACTAAACTAGTCACAAAACTAGTAAAGGAGTATGTACTGTTTTTTTTTTTTTGTTTTTTTTTTTAGCTGAGCCATCCTGTCACCTGTTGGCAGCTCAGGGGCAGCTCAGCTCAGGCTGGGAATCAAACCGGGCAACCCTGTTACTCAAAGCTCACACTCTTGAGCCACTTGGCTGGCCCCCACTGCTGTGGTATTTGAAGGCGGGAAATGGGTTTTAAAAAGCCAGTGTGAAATACAGCTAATGATTAAATTGGTATGGGAGGTGATTCAACACGTAAAATGATGCCAGTGGAAGAGATGGTAGGGAGGGGTGGAGATGGGCATAGACTGCAGAGCTAATGGCGGCTCTGAAAGGACAGCTCCCTGAGCTGGAGCGCAGGCTCAGATGCTGCCACCGGATCTACCCACTGACTTCTCAAATTAAGGCATTTGCAATTTCATGCAAAATCTAATTTTCAAAAATCAGGAGACATTTTGAAGACTAAACGGATCAAGTCGCAGACCCCTAGCTTGCAATCTCCGAATGCAAATGTTACAGAAGCTAAAAATAAGGAGTAACACCAGAAACAGTTAAAGAGAAAGCTACAGTAAAATTAAAATAAAAGCTAAATGAAGGACTGTGATTTTGAGGAAAGGATAATATAAACTAGATCATAAACATAAGAGAATAAAATCACTGCCGGGATCAGCTGCAATCTAGGTCAGTTCATATCCATATCAGGAAGATAGATTCAATAGACTACGTACCCATAAAAATTAAGGAAAGGCCCTCTATTCAAAACTATATTTGGATTACATCTCCTAAAACACTTCCACTACAAAACACCTGAAAATCGTGAGTACAATTTTTCAAGACACCTTTTAAAACCACAGCTGAGCTAGCAAGAAAGTAAATTCCTAGAAGCCAAAAGTGAAATGAAAACTTGAGTAAGGAGGGCCTCCAAGACTGATAGCTGCCAAGGGTCTAGAGGTGTTTGGGGGGGGGGGGGGGCAAGCCATGGCCCAGGAGCCCGTGGCAGTCTTCTAGTTCACTCCCCAGGAAACATTCTCCCCTTCTTTACCAATAGTTTCAGCTGAGTGTAGGACCACCCACCAAAAGACATTCCCCAGCCTCAATGCCGCTATGTGACTAGGTCCTGGCCAGTGTGATGTGAACAGAATCGCCACACGTAACTTAACAGGACAAGAATGAAGTTCTCTTCATTCTTTCCTTCTTCCCATGAGCTGGATGCAAATAGATTCTATCATGCAGTCAAGGCCATTACTCTCAAAATGGCAGAACAGCACTATTAAGATTCTGGGCCTCAGAGCCCAATGGGCAGCCACACGGAGTACCACTTGGACCACCATATGAAAGAGAAATAAATTATCTGGCTTAAGCCACTGTATTCTGAGGTCTCTTAATAAAGCAGCAGCTTTGCCTGTATCTTCAGTATAATGCCATGCAAGGTAGGGAGACCATAGAACACTCTATAGAACAGGGGTAAAAAAGGTCTACACTAGGAGTCAGCAAGCGTTTTCTCTAATGCGCCTGAAGACAGTGATTATTTTAGGCTTTACAGCCCATAGGGTCTCTGTCCCAACTATTTAACTCCACCACTGTAGGGCAGGAGTAGACACAGATGTTCATGCATTGGCCTGGCTGTGTTCCAATAAAGTTTCCTTTACAAAAACAGGCTGGATTTGGCCCATAGGCCATACACAGTTTGCCATATATAGAAGGAGGAAAGGAGAAAGGGAGGGAGGGAAAAAAGGGAAAGAGTCTGACAAAGAAAACTTGGCTGTTGTAGCCTTGGCTCTCTGAAGTGAAAGAAAATTCTGCTCTGAGAATTCATTACTAAGAGCTGATTCTCAGAAGGGACTATGGTTTCCATGCACACTACATATGTGGACAAAAAACTCCTCAGAATGCAATGTCATCATGGACCTGAATTGGTAGTGTGCCCCAGTGCCTGACAGAAGCAGATGCAAATCCTCTCTGGAGGAACACATCTTCAGCCTCAGAATTCTCAAAGATAAATTCCTATCAAACATGAGCTCACAAATAAAAATCACAAAACACACAAGCAGCAAGACAAACCACGTTGAGCAAAAGCCAGCAGAAAAATCAAATAAGACCCTACTGACTTTAGATGTTGGACTTATCAATGACAAATTAAAATAAGTATTATTAATAAGTTAAATAATGCTTAAAGATGAAAAAGTACAGAACAAGACATTATCAAAAAGTGACCAGGCATAATTTTTTTTTTTTTTTTGAGGGCAGTGTCACTGGCCCTCATATGTGGGACCGAACCGGCAGGCATAATTTTTAAAAGAGCCAATTAGAACTCCTAAAAAACAAAAACAAAAACAAAAAATAGAAATTTAAAATTAAAAGAATTTCCAATAAAATTACAATAAAAAGATTTAAAATTTTAAAAGATGGCCTAAAACCACAAAGATAATAAAAATAGGAAAAGAGGTACAGCAACAAAATTTTAGAAATTGGAATAGAAAAGTAATTGACTCAGCCTATCAAGAAAGCTAAAATTTAAACTTATAGTGGGAAAAGCTAGATTGAGAACAAAATTGACCAAAAGTGTAAAGAAGTGACAACAACTGTCACTTTGAAATGGAGAGAAAAGGGAGACTTGCTTTTTTTTAGCTGAGCCATCCTGCCACCTGTTGGCAGCTCAGTTCGGGCCAGGAATCCAACCGGCAACCCTGTTACTCAGAGCTCGCACTCTTGAGCAAGCGCTTGACCAACTGAGCCACTCGGCCGGCCCCAAGACTTGCTTTTTTAAACAAAGCTTATAGAAGTATTTGATTCTTTAAACTGTGTTGTGTCATTTTGATAAAAACTAAGAATTAAATAATAAAAACAATTCTCTATTTTCAAGTGTAATAAATTCACAGGACTAATAATTAAGCCAATTAGAGGGGCAAAATATCAATATATAAAAACATAAAATATAGCTTTAAATATTTGTTATCAAAAATAGGAATGACTTTCAATTTTATTTATATATAAATGTGATTTTTAAAATTATATCTTTACACACACACACATACACACAACCAGCTCAGCCTACATAAGGAATCTAAAAGTGGTAGTTTTTAGGAATTTCTTAATAGATTATTTCAAAAGATACAATCATTACATCTAACAAGGGCTGTCTAGAAGGTCCAGTTAAAGGATAGTTTATCTCAGTTTTCAAAGTGGCATCTATAGATATATAGTTCACCAAGTAAGATGAGAAGAGAACTTGTCATTCATGGTATTTAAGAGTTGATGTTCTTGAAACAAGTCATCACATCTATCCACAAGAAAAAATTCTTTAAAGAAATGAAAAAAATTCACTGGCCACAGTGATTTAACTTTTATTTTGCCTTCTCAATTTTTAACAATGTGGAAGGCATTAGAATTAAATCTGAAAATGACACTGAGCTGAAAGTGGGAGCATTTGATACAGATGCCATCTATTCCAAAAAGGTTTTATTAGAATGAACCCTGGTCTTAGCATCATCATTTAGTACCTGTATAACTCTGGGCAAATTACTTTGCTTCTGCCCTCATCTGTAAAAGAGAAATGGTCATATCACCAATCTTAGTGTGACTGCAGGGATCAAAAACTTAACAATTCTCAAAGTGTGACCAGTCCAAAGTCCGCGCACCTGACCTTCAAAAGGCCAAAATTCAAAACATCAGAATTTGAAGAAAAGGTTTATTGATCAAAAGGCCACAACCAAGATGGGAACCAATCCTCAAATCCATCTCAAAAGAGTAGAGTTCAGGCTTCTTTTATGTCAAGGGAAGGGGAACTGGGAGGGGCTGTTTTTGTGAAACGCAAGCACAAGCACAATTCCTCTAATGATTAGCATGTCTATATGCCAGACAGAGCAGGAGCCAGTAGCCTGAAGGCCAGGGTCACAAAGCAAGCTTGAACAAGATGGAGTCAGAGAGGCTTAGCATTTCACTCTGTTACAATTCCCCCTTCTGTTGTTCATTCCTCAGTCTCCAGATTCAGTTAAGAGGTAGTGTCAGCTTTTAAGATGGAGTCAGATTTGTCTGTCCATTGTGCCCCTCTCATCTGGCTCTTACAATCTCACACGCCCAGCTCTTCCGCGATGTTCCCTAAGCCTTAGAGGGACCATATGGGGGTGTTCAGTTTGCAAGCAGAGACCACAGCAATGGCAGAAGCAGCAGCAGCCCAGGATACCTGCTCCCTAATATGAGACAAAGAATAAAGAGTAACTTTTGTTATTACGTCCCCCAGGACCCTAACCATGATGAGTTGGCCACTGTACTCATACAAACACTTCCTTGTTCAGCTAACAAGTAATTTAAAGCAACTTATTATGTAAGAACCCATCTGTCAAGGACTGTTGGTGTCTTAAGAGCCTGGGCAGAATGGGCCAAATGGCTGACTGTAGGGGTTAAATTCCATACCATCAGTATTTGACAAAATGTATGGAAACGAAAACCACAGGTTAATGATCAGAGCAAACTATAAACCAGTTTCTAAGTTTTTACGCTGAAAGCACCTTTTGTAGTTTGAAATGTCTCTGATGACATCATCAGGTGCTCAGATAAACTCTGAGGCTTACACAGCATTGGTCACTGGGCTTGTTTAAGGCATGAGCAGTTGTGGCAATCTCTCTGAAACTTATTATCATGTCGTCCAGCTATAGTTTGTAATTGCAAGGTTGAGGAAAAGGGCAGTTTTAGTACTTAATGATTCCAGATCATTGGGAGAATTCAGGATTCAGTCCTGTGTACAAGTAGAAAACTCAAGACAATGGACAGCACTAGAACCCAATATCCACAAAAGTATATTATAGTTCCTTTTGAAACATAATTTTCTAAATCACCCCCATTTTTACCAAAGATAGCCAAATTACGACTAATGTATCTGCAAATAAGTCTTGTTTCAATAGGCTTGGACTGATTGTCTGTAGGAGTCCAGCAAGAATGGTTATTACCCAGATAGGCACCACCTGCTTTGCTGGAATTTTCCTAAAATCTTCAGATGGAACTTTTAAAGGCCTCTGGAGGCCAGCAAGTCCAGGGCCAGGACTTGCCATCACTCCACCTGCAGTTATCTATAGATGTGGGTGAGATCCGCTCTTCCTGAGGTCCCCACTGTATCCAGAGGTTCTTTCCTCTATTACTAAGCAGGTGCAGCAGCATTAGCTCTATCAGTTACCATGGGTGCAGCGTGGGGGGTTCTATGCAGACAGGCGGTGTGCATCAGGCATGCTGTCCAAGGTCATGTGCAATGAGAGCAGGGCAGCAGCGCCATGGGGAGCACCTGAGTGCTCGTGGTGTCGGCTCCTGTCCACAGGACGCTTGAGCCCAGACTGTCCACAGGACGCTTGAGCCCAGACTTCCACTGGATCAACGGGGCCCACTTTAGCTGGCCGGGACACGCCTCTCTCTCTGCAAGATGTATCCTATCCAACCTGGGAGAAGTTGCCAGTCCAACCCCCATTCCAATGTTGCCTCCTCTGGTTCAGTAGCTCAAGGAGCCCTGAACAGTGGCTGACGCTGGTCCTTTACCAGCCCTGGCATCAAGGCTTCTGGCCGAAGCCTTCACCAGACATGGTCAAAGGAAGTTCCTCAGCCTCGGTGTGGGGCCTGCCCTGTACTGCTGTCAGCCTAAGTCGTTCTCCTAACTGCCTTGGCAATAAGCTTCGCCCATCCGTGCGAGGTAGAGGGTTGATAAAAGAGCCCCAGATGTGGACTAGGGGTGTAAACCTAGGGACTCAAGGGATGGAACTGCTTTGTACCCAGCTGCAAACGTGCACACGTGCCTGCTTGGGCACTGCTGCCCTGCGTTACGGATGCTCTCGCGCCCTGTCCTACAGCTGCCCAGCAACACGTGACCAGTGCATAGACACCACCCTGTTCAGCTAGAAAATACTCCAAAGTTATTCAATTATCTAATACAGCTTTGGCCAGAGAGACTAGGCCTCCTTTGGAGATACTATGGCTTGAGCAGTCTCATTGGCTATTATTCTTGAAGTTATTGAAAGATTGCTAATCACGTATTCATGAGCTCCCACTCCCTACCAGGGAGATAAGGTCCTGCCCAACACTGGCTAAAAACCATCTTCCTGATAGCCAGGTGGGCAGTCAGGATATTGGGAGGTTCCCTTTAGAGTCGGTTGGATAAATTTAAAGGAGTCTAATGAAATATTATATGTACAAGGGAGATGGTTTAAGGCAAGTGGAATATTAGAAATACAGGCAAGTAAAGTGAAGACAAAGATGCATGGAAGTGAGTTGTGCTTGTGTACTACTTATCTTTTGTTAGTTGTCTTCTAAACAGTAACTTGAGATCTGTTAGGGGTGTGCATAAGTATTCAGACTTCTGGGGTGTATCTTTGGCCGGAACAGGAGCACATCTCCTTCTGCTTTCCATAGGCCTTCTGAATGAATTTTTGTCAGTGGTGGAGCCATCCTGGGTGTTCTTAAGAGGAGCTGGATCAATTTAACAGAGGAATGGGTTATTAAAAGAACTTGGTAGGGCCTCGCCCACTTGGGCTCAAGCTGATCATCAGGATGGCTATTCCTCCATGATTTTAATAATAGACCATCTCTGGGGCTGATGTGATGGAGAGGTATCTCAAGCAGGTACATCATCCTGCTAGAAGCAAACTTATGAGTAGTTATTAAACATAGACCTAAGGACTGACTGTAAATGACAAAAAAACTTGAGATGGCATGGTTACAGGTCTGATTATAATGCAATTCACAAAGGAATGTGCTTTTCTCTGAAACATAACATTTCCACATACCAAACGAAAACATTGTATCAGGACATTGTAGATTCTTAGAAATTATAAGTTCAGCAAGAATGGTAAATAGCCATATAGGCACCTTTAAATCTGCTTGGCTGAAATTTTCCTCAAATCTTGACTGAACTTTAAAAGGCCTCTTGGAGACCAGAAAAGCCAAGGCCAGGGCTTGCCATCAGACTTCTCTAGAGCATTCCTTTAGTAATAAGAATGTATGCATACACATACAACATAATTATGCCTTTATTTGACAAAGTTCCCATGTAATTTCAACACACCAAAATAAGCCTAAGAGTTGAATTTTTCTCTTTTGTAAGGAGAGAAAACTAATGTTTTGAGGTGTCACAGGGCCCTTCTGAAACACCTCAGTTACTCCCCAGTCAAGGCTATTTGTCATTAAAAGTTTTGGGAAGTTTGTCAAACCGTATCAAGAGCTTTACACATTTGCCTAAATGGGATAAGTCATTGCAAGTAATACTTAATTTTTCATTTAACCAACCTGGCAACAGAAAATTTCAAACACAAATACAGAAATCTACATAATTGTTAGCAAAGCTTAGTTCTTACTACTGAGGAGATTGTTTTCTTATGCAATCAAGGACGTGGCTATAGCAACATACAACACAGAAAATTATTTTTACAGAACAGACTTTTTGCTTTCTAGGCAGAAAATCATTAGCAGCAGCAGACCAAAAGCCCAAGAAACTTGGTCATTTTTAGCAGAGACAGAAAAATCTAATTCTGCATCAGCTTGCTTTTGATATTTCAATTCACTTACTTGATTCCATTTATTTTAACTTAGTAATCTTGATCACACATAAAACTTTCTTTCTTATTTGGCAATGACTTAGAATACAAATGAATATCCAAAATTTAATTTAGCTAACAAAACTTTCAAGTTCCAAGTTAACTAAGAGATTTCGAAAACCCATTTTAAGTACACTTGTACAATATAATTACTGCTAAGGAGTTAACCTACAAGAAACTTTTCATCCTACTTACATTTATTTAATTTACTTGCTCCTAGAAATAAGTTTAGTTACTTATGAAAATTTTATCATACCAAGTTATGTTTCTTGCTGACAATTTTGCTACAGAGATAATGTGAACTTATTTGACTAACCCAGGTAGAATTTTGAGAATTCTCATATAAGCACTTCTTTAAGCCAGTTTAATATTGGCTGTAGAGATATGTTATATACATACACAAACATACAGATAACAATGGTATATAGCTCATAGCTTTCAATTTAAAAGGCTGGTTTTGTGTCCCAGATACAATGCAAAACTCAGAGGTATTTTGCTCAGATGACCAAAGCTTTGCATGCTATAAGAATTCCTTTAAAGCTGTTTTAAAATTAATTTATAATGAATCAGAACGCATTTCATTGTCTCCGGAGGCAATGCAGCCAATGAGGCAACAAGCCAGTAAGTTGGCTTGTGGACAGACACAAACAGCAGAAGTGCATGCATAGTAAAGTCCGAAAGCTCAGAGAGTAAAAAGGGTAACTTCGAATCGCCTGAATTCAAAGCAGGAGATTTTCCTAAAGCTGCTGGGATGGGGCCTGGGCACAAGATGGCAGCTGCCACAGGTCAGGAGACGAAGAACATGGGGAGGGAGAAGCCTCAGACATTTTACTTCTCACTTCCAAACCAATAGGGAAAGCAGCAGCCTCAGATTGACACACAAATGATGCGCAAGCAAGACATAAACTGAGCACCTTCCTAATCAAGCCACAGATACACTAGGCAAGTTACAAATTTCAAATTCAAGTGACCAAATGAAGGCGTATGAACCTGTTCACAAATTGGGTACAATTCCTACAACTATTACCCTCTCCAAAAGGGTATCCCAAACAAATGCAAAACAAATTGGTTCAGCCCAAGGGAAAAGCCCAAATGGAGGGTAAGGGAGTTCCCAGTTGTACATGCTGGGGTGACTTACCCTACTTCCAAATCGAGCCCATCCGCAGGCTCGCAGACACAACAAACAAAAGGGTCAAGTCCCACAACCCTGATCCTGCTCTCAGACGGAGGCTCCCCAAATGCAGATGGCTTTGTCCTGAGGGAGAGAAAGCCCAGATAGAAAGATTCTGGGCTGTGCATGCGGGAACAACTTACCCAGAAACAAAACCACTGGGAGACCAGTCTAAAGATGTTTCCTTATTCCAAAGGAGCCATGGGCTGAGGATGGCCAGTGCCTGCCAGGGTAAGTCCCTCCTGAACCCCAAGGCAAAAACGGTCCTGGCAACTACTGAGGGCTCAGAGGGGCATTCTGTTGGGCTGGCCTGCCACGGGTACTATCTCCTGGCTGGCTCGCCAAATTGTTACCAGTCCAAAGTCTGTCTGCCCGGAAGCTAGTCATTGTCATTGCTCAAAGCCACCATTACAATAATTTTTTTATTTCCTCAAGTTGAACTATCATCTCTGTGCACTCAAGCGTTTTCTTCGTATCTTTATCCTGTAACTCAATAAGAAATCCCACTTTATAGTTATTTGCATACAGTAAGAGTTAAAAGCCTAGACTACAGAAAGACTGCGTTTAAATTCTGGCCCATCCACTTAGTACTTCCATGACCACTAAATGTTATTTAACTTCTTTGTGCCTGTTTTTTCATTTGTAAAAAAAGAAATTAGTATCAAAGTCACAGGACTGAAGATTCAATGAGTTAATATATGGAAAGTTCTTAAGAGTAGGCCCTAGCTTCTACTTGGTACTCAATATTAGCTAATATTATTGAGTGTAGACAATATACTACCCATGTTTATATCCCAGTGCTCCCAGCCATGATTTGCACACAGCAAATATTAAACGTTCACTGAACTAAACCGACTTGCTACAAGGGGATTCAAAGAGGGATGAGGATGACAGAAACAAGTCCTAAGCTAGTTAAATCTATAGCCCACTCTTCAGCACTGTAACCTTTGAGCCTGCGAGGTTGTTTTTTGAAAAATAATTGACAGATTAGGTAGCAGAGAAAAAGTACAAGAATGAATGAGTGGGAAAGGCAAAAAACATTCTGGGCCATGATGAATTTTTCCAGTAACCCCTACTCTTTCTTCTATTTGCTGCTGTGTTAGCACCAGAAGCTTCATGACTGTCTCCATGGTTTTCTTGGGTCCTTCCTGGAGAGGCTTTCTTATTAAACTTAAGTTTCTAAGATTCAAAGAGGGCAGACCACCCTCCATGCTAGTTTTTTTCTATGAACCTCTTCATAGGGAAACTATGGGAAAAGGTCAAATGGCTACAAGTCTGGCCCTTGCTTCTTCACTCTTTACATCCTAGATATGATTCTTCTCCCTCAAGTCCAATGGCTCTTTGTACTTACCTTACTTTGCCTTGACCTAGTCTATTATATACTTGTAATCTCCCCATATAAATAATCACATTACCTTCAGTGCCTTTAAGAGGTTAGGCATGAACATCAGCATGCTATTCCTGTATCACAGGAAACCCTCAGCTCTATCACTTGTCCATGTAACATTAAGTAAATTGCTTGATCCTTCTGCTTTAATAGCAGGATTAAACAAGGTAAAGTTTATAAAATTCTGGGTGTGGTGCCCAGAACAGACTACATACTCAATAAATGGTAGATACATTGACAGGCAAAGATGGCTTTGGAATGAGATTTAACTTAGGCCCTCCAGCTGTCTTCCCAGCACATCAACCCTGTGTTAGGGAGCCCCAGGGTTGTGTCCCTTAGGTAATAACCTTGCGATGTGCGCTCTGAAAAGTGCAGGACAGCCAGGCTTATTCACAGTGAGAGAGGGGCGAGGCATGGAGGAAAGAGATGCCAAAGCATTATCTTGTAACAGACCACTCAAACCCCAATATTTCATACACAAAAACCCCATTACATTTCTAAAGGCACTATTGAAATGCCCAGGTGGCAAAAACTATTTGACATTAGTTTGTGCTTATTATATTATCACGAAATAACAGTTAACCTATATTTGTAATAATGTAAATGACCTTGTACCAACTACAGTATAAAAACCCACACTTAAAAATAAAAAATCAAGATGCTATTAGAAAAACAATTAGCTAAGAATCTAATAAACACTGTAAAACCTTGCAGATGGGATAAAATACCCAGTAAATTAATATACCATGCTATATGTATTGATGTATTGTCAATTGTCACCAGATCATAACATATTTTATTTGTATATACCCAATCAAAATCCCAATAGGATTTTAAGAAAAATCCAACTTGACAAAATAGGTACTGAAGTTCATCTTAGAGTAAGTGTCCTAGAATAGCCACCCCTCCCACCCCCGACACACACACATAAAAAACAAAATGAAAGAAAATAAGATAGGGCGGCTTTCCCCATCAGGTATCTAAATAAAGCATCAGCTACAATAAGTAAAGCAGTAGGTAAATAAGTAGTAGGTACAGCTACAATAAGTAAAGCAGTAGGTAAATAAGTAGTAGGTACAGGACTCCTAAATGCTTGCAAAGTGTCAGAGGCTTATGCTCCCCAAATGCTTTAAAGTGGATTGTATTATTAATACGACCACCCATTTTTATTATCCCCCTTTCAGATAATGAAGCTGAGGTCTAGAAAAAGTTAAGTAACTTGTCCAAGATCACATAGGGTCAAGACAGGGGTCTGAATCCTGCTGATTCCAGAAGTCCAACCTATCTCACAAGAAAACTCTTAATAGCCATTATCTACAGAGATCCTACAAATCATTAAGAAAAAACTCCTGAATAACCTGGGTATAAATGTGGATAAAGGATATTAACATGCAAGTACATTAACATACAAGTGGATAATATATATGAAAAAGTTCAACCTCACAAGTATTTATTAAGATTGATAATATCGAGGGTTAGAAATCGCTGAGAAATGCATAACTCATCTACACTGTAGAAGTGTATATTTATATAGCATTTTTAGAAGCATTTAGAAGCATTCTGACATTAATGCAATTCGTATGCCTTTCAGCAATTCCTCTTCTAGAATCAATCCCAAAGAAACATTAAACAGGAGCACAAAGAGCCATGTACAAGGATCTTCACTGCAGCTTATTAACCACTGAAATACTGGAAAGAACCTAACTGCCTATCAACAGGTACTAGCTGGAATAAATCATTGTACATCTATGCTATGGGGCAGTATGTAAGGAGGAAATCTGCATGGCTGATATAGAAAGATGTTGATGACATATCATTAAAGGGGAAAAAGTCAAGTCACAACACATAGATTTTTCACCCATTTGTTTTAAAAAAGGGATCTAGGAGAAAATAGGAGAATGAACATTTGTACGCATGTTGAAAATGCCTTTTTTAGAAGAGTCTGAAAGGATACATACCAAACCATTAAGAGTGAATACTCTGGGGAAAAAAGTGGGAGTAGGACCTAGGAGTTGAAGGGGACCTTTACTTTTTATTCAAACTAACTTTCTTGTGTTGTCTTTAGTTTAAAAAACAAACAAACAAAAAACCCAACATGTATACACCAGTGAAAACACTAAAAACCCGACCAAAGAGAATAAAAAAGCAATAGTTAGAAAATTACATATTAAGAACAATTACACCTATGAAGATTCAAAGAAACTGACACAATAAATTTTATTGTTTCCTTAATGATAGCCTCTAGACAAAGTGAAGACAATGGAGACAATGACAACACATTTAAACTCCTATCACAAATTGATCTGTTACAAATTTCCAGTGGTTCAACATATTAAAATGTAAAATATATAAAGAAAAAAAACCAAGAAATATAAATATTCAGATTTTTGCGGCACAATGCAATGTCCTTTTAAAAAAGTTTGTTGTAACTGTATTTAATTTTGACAGTAATTCAAAACACAAAATCACATATTTTCCCGTCCTTCTCCAAAATGTCGATCTGGGGGTTGCAGTATTAGAGAAGTGTGCAAAAATAAAAACAATTTTAGAGCTCAGAAACAAAGCATTTTTCTTATTTGAATGCATCAAGGCGCAAAAATCTCAATTTCAAAAAGCCAATCATTGCTATAGGCGGACAAATAAAACAGATTTGACACCTGTTTATAATCAAATCCAACTAACATTATACTAAAAATGTGTGTGTATATGTATCTATATAGATAGCTATATATACACATATATATGCAATACCTATTTTAGAAAAAAAAAAGTGCCTTGGTGAAATGCTTCTGAAAATATTCACTTGATGCACATTATGTACAAAACCTTCTATATAAAAAATTAAACTATTTTCAATGAAATTCCATGTTCACATCTCATCTGAAAGGTAGCTGAAAGATAAATAGGTCTACCTAATGGTTTCTGTCTGAAATCAAGGCTAAGGCAGTTCTCTTTCCAAGGGCTCTCTTTCTCACCCACTCTATGTCACTAATACTAATATAGACAAATATTACACAGATGTAACCTGACACACCTATGTGTTATACCTGGAGCTCTGTTCACTGTTAAATCAGAGGGATAGTTTATAGTTGCTACAAATAATACTTTTTTCCTTAAAATATAGTTTTTCTATTCCAAATTAAGCACTTACTTAAGACACTAAGAGGCTCATAAGCCACTCCATGTGGTGTCAATATCAATAGCCCTATAAGAAAGAACTCCTGTATTGGAATTGCTAGAAAAGTTTCCACTGAAGTCATACATAGTGCATCCTTCACCTGCATAGAATCAATTTGGCTTAATAGCTCTTTACCCCAGAACAGCAGTCTGGAGTTCAAATATGCTCTTGAAGGTACATCTCAGATATGAAAAAACATCTCCTATGGGCAATATGAGGACATAAAGGGTAATAAAAGTTTTTAAATCTGCTCAATGAGTTTTACAGCATTCCTCATTTAGGTTAGCTGCTAAAGGTCAAGGTGGAAAACAAAAAATGGGAAAGACTCCGGGCAGTGAAGTTGGGTAGGTCAAATATATACACCAGTAACCAGTTCACTAAGTCTTTAAGGAAGTAACTGCAATGACATGGTACCTCCAGCTTATCATTCTACAAGCACTGAGGATCTGAAGCTTAAAGGTGAAAAATGGAATACCCTTAGAAAAGGGGAACAGTCTGAGGCAAAAGTTGTAGGTCTGTAAATATATATTTTATATGCACACACAATTGTGTGTAGTATTCTGTATATATTTACACACATATTCACAAGATGCCCTGCAGTGGAGTTCAAAAGGCCTTTACCAAGGAACCAGCTAATTCGGGTACAGGCCCTCGAGTTCACACCAGCTGTATAAGAAACACATGTGCATATATTCACACAATGTAAACTGTATCAACAAAAACATTGCTATTAACACTCAGTTAAATAGTAGGTTTTACCAACCAGCGATGTAATCAGAACATTTCTTACACTGAGAATCCGAAATAACGAAAAATATACAACTGGGTTTCAAATTCACACGAGAAAAGATGTTTAGCATGGCAAATAAGAACACAGTTCAAATTCCAGAGTAGGGAAAAATATCAAAACTTTAGAAATCTCCTGGGATGCAATTTACTGACTGCATCAAGTTTAGAAAAATAGACTCATAGAATGAACGCTGCTGCTCTAGATTCTCTCAACACATCCACCCATATGTTTATCTTTTTCCTCTTTTGTTTCCAGCTGGAGGTTTCTTCAGCTGAAGGAGTTGTCCTCCTGTTCCAAAGCCTGCAGAGGCAGGATTGGACACCCCAAATGTCAAACCAGCTGATGCCGTGATGCCAGGGTTGCTGAAGTTAAACCCAGATGTACTTGAGCTGCCAAAGCCTTATGTTTAGGGAAGAGAACATTCACATCAGAAGTTAAGTCACAAAAGTCAATATAAAAAAAAAAGGGGATGAGAGGTACATTTCTAGCTGCAAGCATACATACTTGGTTAAAATAATAAGTATCTTATGGCCCTAAATTTCTAACATGCAATTTTACAGGAAAATAATTTCACAAACAACTAAGCGGCACCTTTATAGACAGGGGTTCAGTGATGCAGGCCCAAAGAGAACCCTTAGCACAAATAACTGAAATGTTCAGAAGACTTTAAGTTGCCAGACACTTTCCTGTTAATTTAATATGCCAAGGTGCCTTCCTCCTCAGGCCTTCCAGAAACATGTTATCAACATGTAGAAGTCCTCCAAGAAAACCACAGCCCACAATTTTCAGGGCAATGAACACACTGAAGAGTAATACCTATTGTTTTGATTTTATAAGAGCCCTTGTGTAATTAAGATCAAGTACTATTACTGTCTGGTTAACTAATATTAACATTGATATTATAATCCTGATACTGCTGAATTCTACTATCCTGTTCTGTTGAGACTGTTCATTTTAAACACTACTTAATATTACATGGAATTTTCTTCAAATTCCTTCAATTTTAACACAATTTAATTGGTACTATGTTATTGTTTAAGACATGCCTTTTATCCCTAAGCACTGCACATTAAAACAAGCCATTATTACAAATATAGAGAAAATGCATAAGTAGGTGGAATTTGGCATTTTCTACTGGAAGAGTCAGAAGATGACACCTATTTCAAAAATGAACAAAGAACCCAATTAATCATCACTTGTAAAATGGGGCTTATAGCTAAAGAACATCTCTTTGGAGGACTCATTCTCCCAAATGCATAAGGATAAAAACTGGGTTAAAACTTAAACAACGATGGGTTCATTTTCGTAATAATGAAAAGTTGTTTAACCATGAAACTGGTCTTTCATGGTTCCAAAAGAATCTCTGGTTAGTTAAGAGACGATACAATTATCGTATCAAACGAATAAGTCTTGTTAGAAATATTTTATAAACCTGTCCTTTAGTTGTTGAGAGATAAAGCTATATGGTTAGGCTTGCATGCTTTATCCGGGGCATAGAAAACTAAGTCAGGGCTCTTTTTTGGATCTTGGAAATAACAAAACTTATACTTTTAAATGAAATACTTTGCAGCTTTCGATGTGTCTGAGATTTAGGCTGAAACACACAAACCTGCACTAAGACTTCCTGAGGGCTTATTTGTTGTTCCAAATCCAAATGTGGACGCCCCTGTGGTGCTGCATCCAAACCCAGAGCTAGCTCCAAATCCTGGTGAGGGTGACAGAGAAATACACAACGGCACGTAAACACGGGTTAAAGGGTGCTGGCAAGTAACACCTAGAGTTACCAAAGTTCTAATAACACAGTGCTGAAAAACACGGACTTAGGAAGGAAAGCCTTGGCTTCTGGAAAAACCAGATTAATTTTTAAATAAAACATTTATATGTATTTAGACAGCGTTTATGACCCAACAGTAATTCTTAAAAGAACAAGGCCATAAAACACAAGACCATTCTCGTAGTCTCTCTCCCCAAAAGAACTAGAAATTTTAGTGACCACTCAAGCACGGTTTTAGTCAAACAGATATAAACGTATCTACTTTGGGATACTTGTTTTGCAAAAAACAAACAAACAAACAAACAAAAAACCACACCTGATTAAATTCATAAATAAGCAGGACATGCATAATTTAAACACGAAGTACAAAGTGATTTTACTCTGGTTTTACCCAAACATTTTCACTTAAAAACCTTTCCCACTGAAAACCTGCATAACTACATAATAGTCACTCACTTTAAATCAACTCAGTAGGCCCCTGCTACAGTATCAGCCAATGCAGCAATGAGAAATTGGGAGTGAGAGCATCATGTTTTTTCTCTTAATACTATAGTCACCATTTAAATAAATATTTTTCATCATATCAAATTCAAGAGGAGATTCTGCTATGTACTTGAAGACTTGTTTCCACTCTCTTAAAAATCAAGTGCTCTAAAAATTAATTTAAATTCTTCTTAGGCTGCTTTACAACACTTACCTAAAATATTGAGTTTGATAGTATTATTGCCTCTAAGAAATATGATGGCAAGTTGGATTATAGATCATAAGAATTATGCTTGTCTGTCATAATTCTAGTAATTCCTAATAGTCTACTATATTAAGGAACCATAATAGCTTATAGGCTTCCCCTTTTATGATGATATATTTTAGTGGAAATAAGAGAACCTTATTCATTATATGACAATGTACTTGCCAAAATACATTCAACTTTCAATTATTCAGACCAGACAATTATGAATGCATTTGTATTTAGCATGTTTTTGCAGACTTACCTTACTAGGGTTAACTTATGAAATATTAAAGTAATTAAGCATGCAAGTATGCATATAGGCAAATATGCCAAAGTGCTTAGGAATGGAGAGAAGTTGAGCTGTGCAACTTAAAATAAAATTACTTCCCCATTAAAATGTTTGTTTTCAGAAAAAGATGACGATTAGATGTATATCCAGAAGTAGTTTGGACTCCAAACTAATGTTAAGACTAATACTTTTTTAAAGTTCGTTAAATTTATTAAAATGAAGTTATTTTCAAGTTTCTGTTTTAGCATATTGCTTTGAATATATGAACATCCCTACCACTTAATTTTAATACTTTTTAATATTTATTGTTCACAAATGAAATGATTGTTTTAGGTTCTAAATCTAATTCTAGAAAGCACTGATTATGTTTGGAGAATCGTTTTTGCCAGATGGAACCTTCACTTCCAAATTAGTAGATCCTCTAAAAATTTTTACAGGCTAATATAAATTCAAATGCAATATTAGAAAAGTGAAAGTGTACCTCCAAGGTTTGAAGAACCTAAGCCACTTGATTGCAAGCCAGTGCCAATACCTGAGCCGAATGGTGTTCCAAAACTAACTCCCAGAGATGGCTGTGGCCCTGGTATAAAAAAAAAAAAAAAAAAAAAAAGGAAGGGGGGAAAAAACAAATTTGCCTTACTCTTTCAAGTTTAAAGTTTATGAAATTATTTTAAAAATGAACAGTGATTACTTTTAACAAATTGTATTTGCTTAATTTTCAGGATGTCTCCCCAGCCTAATTTATCTGTCCCAATTAATTTATTCACATTAAACAATTAAAAAAGGCTTACTGCATTCAAAGATAACTGTTTAGTTTAACCTGCTAAATAATTTGAAATCTTTAATGTATTGTAAATTATAGTTCTTTTAGTTTTACTTCTAGAATGATTTTAGATCTCCCCACTTGTTTTCTGGTAAAATTAGTTGGTGTAATCAGTAAAGATTTTTACTTTTTTTTCTTTTTAAAAAACAAACTCCTTAGTGTTAGAGTCAAGTCTCAATTGATCAAAAGAGACTGACACTAACGTGGCAAAACTATCATGTTACTTCATAAGAGTAAGTACCCAAAAAACTAGGCATGATTTCTTATATGAAATATATATGATATATATACAATAAATAGATAAAAAACAAGACAATGTTTTATTTTATTAAATTTATTGTTCATTTTAAAGCAAATCAATTACACAGTAACATGACAATTCCAACTTGTTCACAAAAAGTGATAATTGAGTCCTATTGTTAAGCTCTGCTACATTACACCACTTCTCACCTGATTAAATAAGATAGATAATGAACATTTACAAAGGCACCGCTGTGTACCTTGACAGATTCAATACATTCAAGATTTCAATTCAGAAGTTTTTCTTTCTAACATTTTGGAAAATGTACTCAGATGCAGAATCATTAGTCATCCCTTTTCCCATTTGTTACTTTAAAGATTTTGGCTGAGTTTGTTTGGCAAGTATAGCATCAAACTTACTAGCCTCTCTTTTTCACTACACTTTTTTAAAACTAAGCAGACTACAAAAATCTAAAAATCTCTCATTTGATAAATAATTTATGAAAACTATTCCATAAATTTCATAGTACAATCTTCAGTCTTGTCTTTTTCAAGCACAGTGATCAGTGCATCTCAAAGTTGAGGGAACTGCCAAAGTAATATACAGATTGACATTTTAAAATTTTCAAAGAAATCAAAGCCTTCAAGTTGTTCAATGAAGAATGAGGTTTGTATATTCAAAAGGTAGTGGAAAATTATAAAGCATTAAAAAAAAACACAAAAAAAAACCCTAAAGAACTACATTTTGCTACACTGGGACAAAAACTGGACTTTTCAAATAGCTTCCACCCAGAAAATAAAGAATAAGAATTAATAGCAGCCAGAATTGTTATACTATTAAAAAATAAATTAACATAGGATTTAAATTTTTACATCCAGTTTGAGATCATTTTGAGAATAAAATACCTGCCTAGAATCTCTTTTGTAAAAATGTTACCATAGGAAAAAAACAAAAAACAAAAAACTAAGCATATTACTCTCTTATTTCTAACAAAAATAATATGTAGAAAACACATGTCCAGTTTCGTTAACATTGAGAGACTCAGCTGTCACATGTTAATAGGAGGCACTGCTGGTGGAAGACCCTAAAGAATAATGCACACCACAGCCCTCAGCCCTACAAGTCCTAAGAGTTACTCAAACAACATGCTTTTTGTTGTGTGTGGGTCTGTTTTGAAGAGCAACTCTAATCATGGATATTGAGCATATAGGTAATCAAGAACTCTAACGATGACAAGACTTTCCATTGCACAACAGGTACACAATATTTTGAGTTTTGTACCTTCACACAAATTCTGAAGGCAACATCATTTATAAAACTAGTAGGCAAATGTATAACATTTTTTTAATAGTAAAAACTCATGATAAATATCTCCCACGCCAAAGTATTAGCATATATTACACTCTGGCCACCATATAAATTAGTTTCACTATTAGAAAGCAGAATCTAAATCCTTCAGGCAAAAGTTACGTAAACAATTCAAGAAGTCTGTTTCGAAATCTGAATAGTCATTCAATGAGAGGCTCTTAGTTCCATAAATAAAACCAAGTTAGTAGTAATATATTCCAATGATTGCCCAAAGTGAAATCTTCATGTAGAGTAGTAACATTTTACAAAGGTTACTGGATAATATATTCACACACAACAAAATCAAGTTTAATACTGATATTCATATTTTCCAGAATAAATTCTACTTTTTTAAAAGTAAAATTGCATTCACAGGAAAAGGACTAAAGTGCTAACATTTTTTATAACTTTCAATAATCACTCAAAATACCTAATGTAATTAGTCTGGTTATGCCTAAGTCATAATTTAAAATAATAACATTTCTTAAAAAACAGAAAATGCCTTTTCCCCAATTTGAAAAATTTAACTTACTAATTTAGTGGGGAATGTTCCTTTGGTTATTAAATACAACAAAACCACAAAACCACAAGAAACTAAAATGAAATACTTAAAGTTTCCTATTTAACACTACACCTTAAATGTCCAAACCTACACAAAAAGCTAGAAAGTAGTAATTCCTAACAAAACATCTCAGCTCTCCTGAAAAACAGCAGCTAAGTCACATGGGAAAAGTCTTATTATGTAAACATCAAGGAACTTTTAAAAGTGTCAAAATACAACAGCAAAACTCAATCCCAGTACATTAGCTTAAAACAATCTAGCCTCCGTTAAAATCATACTAGAAAACCTACTGTAAATCTTCAGCTTTTTAAGAGGCTTCAGAAGCACTGGTGGGTGGACAAGTGTTCTCAAGCTCTAGCGACATGGAATTTACCCATTATTGGTGCTCATTTCATACATAAATAGCCTGCTGGTTTTTCATCAATTCTTTTCAGCCTTCAAAAGCAATAACTAAAATCACACAGGCCTAAGCTCTGTTGCATATTTTCATTAAAAATCAAAGAATGATTGAGAAGCCACTTAAGTGCAAACCTCCACCTCCAAGAAAGACCACACAGGAACTACCTGCAGAAGGCTGTAGCCTAAGAAGCAATCTGCTTTTTCACATTAATGAAATCAAGAATCCATATGCAAATAAAAGCAAAATGCCTCTGACAACTCAAGTCTTACACAGATCAACAGTGATATATAAAAACAACACACAAGTTTTACCTAGCTTCATCTAGACGGTCTTTAAAAATCTGTTACTGGTATTTTTAAAAAGATATCATCAAAATCACAAGACATAGGGAGTAAGTCATTGTACGATGCACTCTATAGGGACATTCTAAACAGGCTGTAACTCATAAAATCAGTACACATCTAACAGACTTCATACATCTTGTTATAGTGGTGACATGACTAAAATAACTAACATTCTAATAGGGAGAAGCACAAAAGAATGAACTATGGAGCCAGGAGACCTTTAGAGAAACAAAAGGAAAAAGAGAAGACAATGCAAAATGTTATGATTATTTAGCATCTCAGTTCTAGAAATTCATACAACTTAAATGAAAACACTGTAAGGGTATTCAGGTTGATAAACTACAATTCCTGCCACCTGATTAGAAAACCCTTATGTGGGTTTCTAAACTGCAGGGAACAAGAAAGCAGTTTCCCCAAAGCCTGGCAAAAGTCACAGTCAAAACTGAATCACATGAGCAAAAGGCTCCCCAACATGATCACTCTAAATTAAGCTACATTCTCCACCACCATAGAGAGCAAAGACCATGTCTATATTGTTTACCTTTATATCCCAGAACCCAGTACATAGTAGGCACTCCTATTCATAGAATGAACATATGTCTTCATATGTCCATGAGCCCAAAATGTATGAGGTAAGACCTCCAAATCTCTCAAGACTGTCTATATGCTAAAAAGCAAACAAAAAAAACCCCTGATAAGTGACTGCTTCAATTTTACTTGTATAACACAGAATATAATTCACTCACAACGTAACGTTTTAGATAACTGACTTTGCTCAGTTTTTATTTATTAGAATGGAAATCCCTATGTACAAAGAACACTTAATCAAACCTATGCTTATCTGATGTATTTTGGGCCCTAAAAAGTAAAACTGGTGCTATAGTTGGTTTGATTAATTGGTTAAATGATCATGAGAACTGAGGATCATAATTATGGAACTGGTAGGAATCAAAACCCCCATGACTGTTATCCTCCAAGACTTGAGAACAAAATCCTACATTCCAGCCTGCTAGAGAACTACTATACACATGGGTGAGCCACTATTCACATGGGTCCAGCCATGGAATGTGGAGTTTGGCATAAACCCATCACTAGCTGCTTACTGATGGGAAATCAATTCTGTCACCTCCAAACATGAAGAACAATTTTTTAAACTGCCAATAGTGAGAACCAGAGAATGCTTCCCTTTGGAGGCAGCCTGAATCTAAATATGTCTGTGTACTATAATTTACTACTGGACTATGGAACTCTCAGAAAGACACATGCAGTAGAATAATAAGCATTACCTGAAAATTTATGAATGAGTAAAAAGGAAAAAATCAATATCCATTAAGACTATATTTTTCTAAGTCAGTCTACAAGCCCAACCGAAAAAAAGGAACTGTACGAGTAAAAAGACAAGTAGTAATCTCTGAAAGACACAGGATCAAATTAAACACTGCAGAACTGACCACAAAAATGTTTCAGTAGGAGTGGAATTAAACCAAGGACTGAAGGGCCAGCCAAGTGGCTCAATTGGTTAAGAGCTCACTCAAGAGTGCGAGCTCTGAGCAACAGGGTCATCAGTTCGATTCCCAGCCTGAGCTGAGCTGCCCCTGAGCTGCCAACAGGTGGCAGGATGGCTCAGCTAAAAAATAAAATAAAAATAAATAAACCAAGGACTGAAATTATCTGCTTTCCAGTGTCTCACCAATTATTTTCATCTGCTCAGCTTTCCACTTCATAGTTATTAATGTGCAACCCAGAGCATCTCAAAACATCTTCTGCTCTTGCAACTGTCCTGTTCATTTTGAAAAGGTACAAATAATTCTAGTATGTACCTTCTTCCAAATTTGGTTATGAGGGCCTGTACTCTTTCTAGTTGTTATACATACACACAAAACTACTGATCTGAATATGGGTGTTCCATAATCACTGTGTATGAGGAAACAAAAATGCACCATCTATCAGTATCATATATGAAAACTGTAATCTATGGCTGGATTCTCTGAAAACAATAAACGATACAATCACGATTTTTGTATCTGTTATTCTTAAATGTAACTCAGTAGTGAAACACCATGTTCTAACGGGTATTTATAGTAATACAGCAAGTAACATTAAGTAAATTCACAATATTCAATACCTCATTGATGTATAATTATTGCTAAGACTAACCTGCGTTTTATTATCAGGTTTATGTTTCTAATTGTGTCCATCACAATTTTTAGATTGTATTGGAACAGCTATTCATAGAAATTTCTTCAGTGCTAACACAAAAGGGAGACTTATAAAAATGCACATAAATTTCTGCATTTTAACAGTAAGAAGCTATAACTTGAATGCATTCAGACCTGTAGCAGGCTGTTGCTGCTGTGTAAGTGTTGCAGCCATGGCAACGGCTGCTGCGTTTGGCATGTTGCTGAAAGGGGTGGGGCCAGTAGTAACTCTGGGTGCATTCTGCCACTTCTTGGCTTCTGCTCGCCTAGCTTCAAACACATCTACAGCATCCCCCAAGAACATTTTCCTGTAACCGAGGTACTGCTCTTTGAGCACCTAAAAGAATGAAAAAAAGAAAAGGTTAATCAAGTTCTGTGCTGACTTTGGTAATATGTAAATGCATATGAAATAAGTTAGCAAAGACAGATCAAAGATACCGCCAATGTTACACATTCCACCTAAATTGCAAATTAGAGTGCTAGTAATGCATGATGTGAGAAGAGATGAGTTTGAGACTTCTATCACTCCTTTGAATAGTTTCTCCCCTGTTTTTGTCATGTCTTTACAAAATGTTCTGGCTTCTTGAGGCCCTATTTACAATGAGTTGCCTAAGCTTTCAGACAAGCAGAGCAGTATCTAAATTCCCTTTTAAATATTCAGTTTTCCATGAAATTTTCCCTTCCCATGACCAACCTTTTGATAAATTTTTAGATTCAAAAACTTAAAAAGAAAAAGCACTAAATATATGAGGTATGATACAAAACTACGGTGAATGTTTTAAGTTTTTAAAAAAGTATTACAGTAAAAGACACATTGCCATTAATCCCCTTCAAAATACGCCCCCTCGCTTCGCACACTTATCCCATTGTTCTTGCCACTTTCTGAAGCAGTTCTGGAAGGCCTCTTTCATGAGTGTCTTTAGTTGCGCTGTCGTAGCTGCCTCAACATCCTGAATCAATTCAAAATGTTTACCTTTCATGGCCATTTTCACTTTGGGGAAGAGCCAGAAGCCACACGGTGCCAGATCCGGTGAATAAGGTGGATCAGGACACACTGTAATGTTTTTACTTGACAGAAATTGCCATACCAAAAGCGATGTGTGACACAGAGCCTTTCTGTTGTGATCACAAAATACAGTGAATGCTACCACCAAGTGCCATCCAATGGCAAGGCAGGGATCTTAAATACTGGACACAACATATCAAACTTCAGTAACAGTGTGTGACAAAGTTTCACCTTGCTCAGTGCAGTCAGCTGGGTGTGAGCTGTGGTTGAGAGAAGGTGTATTTTAAAAGTGTGCCACAGAGGCCAGCTGAGTGGCTTACTTGGTTAAGAGCTTGCTCAAGAGTGTAAGCTGAGCTCTGAGCAACAACAGTTCAATGCCCAGCCCAAGCTGAGCTGCCACTAAGCTGCCAACAGATGGCAGGATGGCTCAACTTAAAAAAAAAAGTGTGCCGTAAATCATCCTCCATCATGACCACACTCCATGTCACACATGGCTTCTGGTATATGGCAATTTCTGTCAAATAAAAACATTATGGTGTGTCCTCATCCACCTTATTCACCAGATCTGGCAATGTGTGATTTCTGGCTCTTTTGCAAAGTCAAAATGACCATGAAAGGTAAAAATTTTGAATCGATTTAGGCCATGGAGGCAGCCATGACAGCACAACTAAAGATACGCATGAAAAAGGACTTTCAGAACTGCAGCATGCTGCACAGCATTGGTGGTATAGTGGTGAGCAGAGCTGCCTTCCAGAACTGCAGTATGCTTCAGAAAGTGGCAATAACAATGGGATAAGTGTGTTCGAAGAGAGAGGGAGTATTTTGAAGGGGATTAATGGCAAATGTCTTTTATCATAATAAATTATTTTTATTATAATTTAAACATTCATCATATTGTTTGATCACATCTCGTGTATCTGTTAAATACCTTTATTAAAAGGCCCAGGTGACACATGTAAAAATAAGATGTTCCCTTCGCACAGAGAGCTTGGACAGTATAAAGACGGCCTTTATCAATATTGTTTGACTATTTTATAATACGAATGACTCATGTTGAGCTTGTGTAAACAAACAGGAAAAAAAGTACATTTGTACAAATTTCAGAGAAAGAAAGAAAAATTATCAAGTTCATAAAATGGACTAGTTTAACCCAATGCAACATCTGCCTTGATTAAAAACCATTAATAGGGATGACTTTTTTTCACAAAAAAGGGTACTTTTCAAACCAGAGAGAAGACCCTGCCATTGAAAAAGCATGTATATTTACAAACGACAAATCTGGGATTTGCTTTAAAATACTCCAGGGAATAAAGCATCTCTGTGTGGAGAGCTGAGAGCTGATAAAATAAGACCAGCAGAACTTTGAGAATGGATGAAGTTGGGTGATGGGTACCTGGGCATTGCTTCATTATAGCAGTGCTCTACTTTTGAGTATATTTGAAAACTTTCATAATAAAATTTAAGGAAAAAAAATACACCTGAACAACACAGGCTTCAAAGTGCCAATGGAGAATCATCTTTAGAAAATTATAAAACTCACGTAATATTATAGACACAAAGTTTTTAAGAAAATTTGATAAAAATTTCTTTTAAAACTAAATTTTAAAGATTTGGTTTAGAATTTTAAATTTATTGAAGCAAAAGACCTAAAGTATGCTATCACATTTCAAAAATGGCATAATTTAAATGGTTGACTTTTTGTTACCATGCATCAGATTAAAATAAAAATAAAAATATTTGGTAATCTCACATAAACTAAGAGATCAGACTCAGATTTGGATGCTTTAAATTTTAAAGATTATTTTGAACTCCAAGAAATAATTATATTTGCTTGATTAGTTGGGAAAAGTGCACTTATATTTCACTTAAATTTTAGAAACTAACATTACTTGAAGTTCAAAGTATTCAGAACCAAATTGCTTTATTTATAATATTTCGTAAACACAAACAGTTCCCTGCATTTAGAAGGGACAAATATAAGTAAGTTAATAATGCATTGGCTTAGGGCCGGCCGAGTGGCTCAGTTGGTTAAGAGCTCTGAGCAAGCTGAGCTCTGAGCAACAGCAGTTGGATGCCCAGCCCGAGCTGAGCAGCTGCTGAGCTGCCAACAGGTAGCAGGATGGCTCAGCTAAAAATAAAAAATAAAAATTAATTAATTAATTAATTTTTAAAAAAATGCATTGGCTTAAAAACATTTAAAACATACATAAAATTAAAGCAGTGCAATTTTGCTAAAATGTTTATATTCTGTTGTGCTGTTTATAGTGATAAAGAGATGGAAACAAAGTAAATGTTCAACAAAAGAGGATGGATTAAACAAACTATGCACATACACACAATGAAATACTATATAATCCTACTAAAAATGATGTAGAAGAAATATGTATATGAACACAAAAAGTCATTCATAATGTACTGTTACTTGGATCTTTTAAAAAAGATATTATCCATAGTTGTGTCTGGGCATGATTATGAATTATTTTAGTTTCAGTCTTTTTCACTTATAGGTAATTACAGCTATTTCTGTAGTAAGCGTGAATACTTCTGTCCTATAAATGAACAAATACTTCACTTGGGTCTAGAAATCCAGATAGATGAACTGGTAATAAAAAGTTACCTTGACATTTTCATGAATAGACTGAAGTTGTGCAGCTAAAGCTACAAATGTTTGATAAATTTTCTGCATAGCCATTGACAGATCTATAAAAGAAAATTATATGATCACACAAATACACATATTAACACAATCAGTATTATTTTTCTATTACTTGAGTCCAATTTTTGGTATAGTTAATGTGCAGGAGGAAAAAACTACATCAATATTTCTATGGATAAGAGAAGATAGTGAGCAGACTGAGAGAAGGACATCTACATCAGCAATCTGGGTGAGGGGAGGAGGCTCAAGACTTCTGCCCTCGTTAGCATAGTAACAATTCATAATAAAGCATTATATTTACAGGGAATAAGGATCTAAACAAGGATTTTTAAGGAAATTTTCTCATGGAAGCTTAAGACAATTACTAGTTGTCATCTAGAATACCTACTATATTAGCAACACCTTAGCAATCTCTTAAAAAAACAAACAAAAAAACAACACATTGCTATCAGAAAAAAATTTGTCATAGAAAGGATGTTACCTTGAGGAGTTATATGTGAATTGTTTGCCTGAGTGGCAAGATGGTTTTCTAGTTCTTCAATCTGCTGTCTGTACTGCTGAAGCTGTACCTCAAACTGCTGAACCAAGATTCTGAAGTAGCTGTATAAAAACATATATAAAGTCAGAGCAAAGTTTTAAAAGCATTGTTTTATTTATATCCAAAATACCAAATAAATAAATATATGCCCACATTTAAGTAGGGCCTCTGAATTAGCCTGCTGACATAATGTATCTTTAAGTGGTGCAAATATTACTGAAACAAAAACCCAAACTTGTAAGTTATCAAAGTATCAAAAAAAGATGGATATCCTTACTCTAATCATGAAGTATTCCAATTAAGAGATAATCTACAAAGTAACTTAATACTCTTCAAAAGCATCACGGTCATCAAAAACAGGAAAGACTGGGTCATTATTACAGATGGGAAGAGATCACATAGAAATAACAACTACAATAAATGCAATGTGAATAGGAGCCTAGAGTAGAAAAAAATACATTAGTAGAAAATAGGTTCCTGGAATAGAAAAAGCACATTAGTAAAAAAGTCAGTAAAATTCAAATAAATTCTGTAGTTCGGTTATTATTTGTGCCAATGTTTATTTCCTGTTCTTGATAATTATATTATGATTATGCAGTATGTTAACAATAGAGGAAGCTGGGTAAAGCATATAAGGTAATTCTTTATACACCATTTTTTCAGGTTTTCTGTAAGTCTAAAAGAAGTTTAAAATAAAAAGGTTTTTAAACGTGCAATTTTTAGCCGAATTTTTACAACCAAGTACTTACAGTTCTTAATATTTATAGTCTGAATTTACAATCTGAAAACACTATAGTGTACTACAGAAAGAGCTGTGATTACTTCTACAGTTCTGATAAATTTAACCAGAGAATGCTAGAAAGATAAAAAGGGACTTTGAATAGCATGCAAAACAGTCTATCATTCTATAAGAAATGGGTAACTGAAAGCTTTTTGCAGCGGAAAATGATACATTTCAATCCATTTCAAAACTAGTTGTGATGGCAGCATGAAAAACAAAACAGAGGAATAAAATACTAGAGGAAGTGCAGCAAGGAAGCACAGCCCATGCTAATCTAAGATAACAAGAGTATTATTGTCATTTTTAATTTCCTGATTTTGTTCATTGCACTGTGGTTATGACAGAGAATATTCTTATGTTTAAGAAATATATACCAGGGCCAGTCAAGTGGCTCAGCTGATTGAGAGCGAGCTCTGAACAACAGGGTCACCAGTTCAATTCCCACATGGGACAGTAAGCTGAGCCAGAGCTGAACTGCCAACAGGTGGCAGGATGCCTCAGCTGGTAAGAGCACGTGCTCCTAACAACAAGGCTGCCGATTCAACTACTACATGGGATGGTGGCTGTGCCCACCCACAGCTAAGATTGAACACAGCACCTTGAGCTGAGCTGCCGACGGGCGGCCGGATGGCGACTGGACTTGGAGCTGAGCTAGCTGCACCCTCCGCAACTAAGATTGAAGGACAACTTGGCTGTTCCCCTTCCTCAATTTCCCAATAAAAAGGAAGGCAGGAAAACTAAAGTTTTTTTTTTTGAGGGCAGTGTCACTGGCCCTCACATGTGGGACCGAACCGGGGCCGCTGGCTTCCCAAGCCAGCGCTTAACTGCCGCACCACTCAGCCGGCCCTAAAGTTCTTAAGCATAAAGGGCATCATGTCTGGAAATAACTCAAGCTGTTCACGGAAAAAACGTGTGTATATATAGAGAGAACAAGGAACAAAAATAGTAAAAATGTTAACATGTAAGGAATCTGAATGAAAGATATATGGGAATTCTTTGCTTTATTCTTCAAACTTTTCTACAAGTCTGAAATGATAATACAAAGTTAAAAGAACAAAAAAAGCGAGGGGCCAGGAGTCAAACAGACCTGTACCAATTACAAGCACAGGACTTCACTGCTTCGTGCCTCAGGCTCCTCACCTCTAAAACAGGAATGGGAACAGCTGTGAAGTTTTGAGGAAAATGATACATGCTAAGCGTACTGCTTGGCATGTGGTAAGCATTTGATAAATATTAGCTATTATTATCCCTAACAATATGAAAGGATATAAAAATAGAGACAAGATATATCACAGGTATGGTGACTAGATGGATATACAAAGTTGGGTGATGAGATTACAGGTGGATTTTTTTTTTAATTTAATTTTACTTATCTACATTTTCTAATTTTTCTTCCTAAAGATTCATTAACTATGTAAATGAAAGCTATCCAAATAAGTAAAAGAATTTAAACTGTATTTAGTTTGCACTGTTTAAGAAAGGGACTATCATAAAATTATTTTTAAATTTAAAGTCCTAATGGGTAAAAAAATAAATTTCTACTGAAAAAAAAACAATTGGAACAGACCCCGTAGGTAACATGTAATGAAGTGTAATGGCTCAGAGCTTGGTCTTCACTTACCCTTACCCTTGGAGTTATCATGAGAATTAATTTAATAATCCACGTAAAGTGCTTATTCATACAGGCTTGCTATGTAGTAACCTGAAAATGTTTAGCCTGTGTATTGTTCTGACTGTTCTGCTTTTTTAAAGAGAGAAACATTTGTTTAAAAACTTCCAGCAACTTACTCAGCTGGAGCTGTGTTTTCATGTTGGAATCCAGGTGGTGTTTTCTGGGTTCTTAAAGCTATTTCAGCATTCTTTAACTCCTAATGTATCAGAGGTTAAAAAAAACAAAAACAAAAAAGGGCCAGTTAAAAGTTAAGCGAAAAATACCAACAACTACCTTTGGTTTGAAACTTCAAATGACACCCGTTCATGGAGGTCTGCGCTATGAGAACACGGTACCGTACGGATGAAGCTACTTTACAAGTTGCTAAAACCTGTTTCCCAAAACAAACTACACGTTTAGCAAACTTTATGATACATTTATAATGAGCTCCTTCCTGATCTATGGATTTCTGTAGGACTCATGAAAGTAGTAATTCACCCACAGTGGAAGACCGTCCTACTATTTAAAAACCTTTAATATAAATGTAGGAAATACCATTTTAAAAAGGTAGTAGTAATATTAATGTTGAGACTGACATGGCAGTAGTTAATTAACATTATAGGTACTTACTATGGACCAAGCACTATGCCCAAGGTTTTACTTTTATCATCATGGTTAATCCTCAACAATAACCCTAAAATGTATTAATAGTAATGTTTCCTTTTTTACAGATGAAGAAATAGAGTCAGAGACATTAGTAATTTGCCCAAGGTCATGGAGCTTGAAGACCTGAAAACTGAACCTAAGCAGCCCAACAGTTTTAAAGCTTACACATTCAACTATTGGACTGTCAGAAAAGTCATGAGGTCCTTTTTCTGTTTATTGTTGCAAAAATGCATCGTGACTTTTCCGACAGCCCAATATTTTTAAATCGCTTTAAGCTGTTCCTCAATGCCATTTCTATTTTCTAGTCAATGGTTTTTCCAAACCGATGTTGTTTTAACCCATTCCACTTCACATTCCTATTATTTCTTGGCTTTTTCAACTTCTATTTAAGTTTCCCTTATTTAAAAAAAAAAAAAAAGGTATCTTATCTTAACTTTATATTCCCTGTAGCAACCTCTTGCCCTCGTTTTACTACCAAGCAGTTAAGTCTCAAAGTCTCTAACCATTCTCTCCACCTTCTTCTCCTCCTTCAGCTCAGGTTTCCGTCCTTTCAGACCCCAGTACAAACACCCTAGGGTGGTCTGGACGATTAGGACCCTGCCAACTTCTCTAGGTACTGACTCTTGCCAGGCTGAGACTCTTACTCAGTGCCCCTCTAACAGTGAACTGCTTGTAGATCCTCAAACACACAATTTCTTCCCTCCATGCCCTTGCCTGTTATCCCTCTTTCCTCCCAGCCTGGGGGACAACACCAATGTGTTTCAAGATCCTATACAAAGATATCCTACTTCAGACAGATGATAAAAGTGCCCTCTTGAGCCCTCTGTGTCTCTATTACACCTTATACTGGAACATACCACCTGACTGACTTAACTCACTCTCTCTAGACTAATTGTATTTTGACCCCAAATGCCTGTTCAAGTGCTCTGCACATAAGAGACCCTTAAAAATGTACCCTGAACGCATGGACTGGCAATGGCTTCAACAAACCATTTGACACCCACCCCACCGAAAAAGAACTTTAACCACCCTACTTATTTAAACTCGAGTTTTGTACCAAAAAAGGATGTCTCTAAAAGATTTTGCTTCCATAAGTTCTACACAATCACAACACTCCTCCTCATCTCGGAATTGCTTATATTTCCCAGATATAAGAAAAGGTTTTGGTTTAAATAAGATTGATAACTACTTCACTAACGGAGTCAGAACACTTTTTTTCCCCAATGGTAATTCACTTGACTATACTAATTCCTGTATATTAGAAACAAGAATAAGCTTAGATCAAATTTCTTTGATATCTCCTATAAAATTTTATAACCTCAACTCTGATGATTTTTTTTCTGTAAGGAGACTTTCTTTGACTCATATCCTCTACTTTATTTGCTACCTTTATATTCCACCCAATCGTTTATTATTTCATTTACCCTACTAGACTTTGGAGTTGTCTTTTTATCTCTAGACGACTATTAACAAGTTTGGTATATCACAGGTATTCCACAAACATTTGTGAATAGAATCACCCAGTGTTGGGTGACAATGGATCTCATTACAGTATTCATTTCTTTTTTTTTGAGTTTAACTCTATTACTTTGCTAATGAATTTTTCCATATATTTCATACTTGACATATGAAATTTATCATTTCATGTAATATTTGATGAGTCTAAACATTCTCCACAATCTAAAAGCATTACTAAGATTTGCTTCCTCCTAGAAAGTACATATCTGATGACATGCAAAAAAGAATGAGTGGGAAGAAAACATAAGGGAATACTTAATTCATACTTAACCAAAGAATTCATAAATGACTAGGGCATCTGAAAGCAGAAAATACAGCCTAAATTCCCTTTAAACATCACAGTTTAGAATAGCTATCTTAGCAACACACGTTTATTAAAATCATCACAAAGTATTTTCCAATAGTTAACTTCAAAACACCTATGCACATACAAACTTTCAGTTATAAAACAAATAAGCCCTGGGGATGTAATGTACAGCATGGTGACTATAGTTAATAATACTATACTGTATATATGAAAGGTGCTACGAGAGTAGATCTTCAAAGTTCTCATCCTAAGGGGACAAATAAAATTTGGAACTATTCATGGTGATGGATGTTAACTAGATTTACTGTGGTGATCATTTCACAATATATATAAATTTTGATCATTATGTTGCACACCTATAACTAATGTTACATCATTATATTTCAATTAAAAACACAAGCATCTTTAAAATTTTTACTAAAAATATTATCACTTCATTTATGAAAAGTATAGTCCTCAGAGAAGCCCACATTATAAAGAACTAGGTATTATATATTTCATATATATTGTATATTATACCATAGGGACAAAAACCAAATAGACAGAAGTGACAGAAGATATTAGCCTCAATACCATTTTTACTAAGACCTCAGACTGGCAACTCATCAGAATTTAAGACCTATAAAGCATGATATAATTTTTATTTAATAACTGACAGATTCAAAAGACATTTTTTTCTGCCTGTTTTCTTCTCATGTAACAAGTATGCCATCAAGCACTCTTATGGAACAACGTAGTTAGCAGCATAAGCTCGGGTTAGATTTAGATTCCCAGGGTCTGGATCCAAGCTCTCCCGCTTAGTAATAAGGCACTCTGCCTGTTTTCTTATTTATATAATGAAGATAATAGTACCTACCTCACAGGGCTGTCAAGAAAAACCCCTTTTTAGGGTTAATACATGTAAGTTTTAGGATACTGCCTCATCCATAGTAAGCACTCGATAAAAACTAGTAAATATTATTAAAGCAATTTAAAAGTATGTGAGCTGTATGGTTTTCTTACAGTATGTCTATATTAAACTTTATAATTTAAAAAAAGACTTATTTCCATTTCAAACAAATAAACAAACAAACCCCCTACCATAAAATGATTCTGCGGTAGTTTACCTGAGCAGTTTCTATTTTCAATTTGTCAATATTGAGAGTGTTTCTCTGTAATCCACTGGCAGCCAATGACAGAAGCTGCTTAAGAGCTTTAATATCTTCTTGTACTTTAAGCATTGCTTTCGAAGACATTCTACTAATTTCTTCTTGGACCTGTTTTTGTTCCTTCACAAATTTCCTTCAAATCAAAACAAAACTGAGTTAAAAAAAAAAAATACATCTTTGGTTCCCTACAAGAAAAAAGTACATGAATAGGTTGGTCAGAGTCCACGTGTTTTAAGCAAAAAATAAAAATTTACCTACAGTTCCCGTGCTGTTTCACAAAATGGTAGTTACAGAATTTTAATTCCTCTTGTTCTGCTTTCACTCTCATTTCTACAAGCATTAAACTTTTAACCCCAGGTAAAATGTTTAGGAGGAAGAGTTGTTACCCCTAAATATACTCTAGCATATTTCAAGTATTGTTTATCTAATTATATTTGACACACTTACTGGAGATTTTCAACATCCTGGCAGATGACAGAAGGTAGATTTTCATCCTTCAGTGCTTTACTATCCCTAAGAAAAATGCCACACATGTATTAAAACCATTAAGATTATAGAAAGCTGACAGCTAAGTTTTACTAGAGTGTGTGTTAAGATACAAGAAAATAAAGCAAATATGTCCTACTTAGAGCTATCGTCGATGATTTCAAAGTTCTTTATAAAGAACAATAAACTTCCTGACCTATAAAATTACTTTCACAATTCATCTTACATGGAGATTTCTTTTCTAAGAACACTGGCATATATGCAAGTGCATGTGACTAATTGTTTAAGAAAAGAAAACAGAAAATACTACAGATTACATGGGATATTGAACCAACTTCCCCTGGTTCAAAAATTCTACGACTGGTATTTTATTCAGTTCAAAAATATTAAAGCATTCATTAAAGAAAGTCTACAAAACTTCACATAACAAGATGCGCACAATATTTACTTTATTTTTTTATAACTTTTCAATTTTTTCTTCAACAAAGTAAGACCTAGTAATAGCTTAAGGGAGTCATAAATATTTAATGAAGACAGGAATAAATGAAATTTGACATACTGTAATGGATTCATGAGTTAGATTTCAGTCACAGATTTGCTACTACGTCCTGGATATAACGAGGCAAATCTCAGTCTCTCTAAGTTTCCTCACTAATATAAAAAGGCTAAAATATACACAAGATGTTGGGGAGGAGTGAACTTGATCACTATACGCTGTCTTTAACATAATACAAATTCGGTGAGAAATATAAAAATGATGATTTTCAAACACATATATGATGTATGCAAGGCTATCACTCCTCTTCATAATCAGGAAATAAATGGTACTGGTATAGTAATACATATATAAAATAAAAATACACACATGGACATATACATACACAGATATATTTTCACTTATATATGTAAAAGATGCTCTAAGAGTAAAGTTTCATGAGTTTTTCAATATTTAATAACTTAAACAAACATATGCATATATTTATATTTATTTGGGAAAAGCCAATGACTTCCTAGAAAGAACTGGTTATAAATTTTCTTAACAATTAAAAATTAAAGATTTGGTCTTTCATAATCTTTCTAGAACATATGTTTATTATTTTATTTTTGACAAAAACTAGGTAAAATTTTTTTCTAAATGCCCATATGGTTTCATTTACTGCCAACTCATACCATTTGCCTACAAAGTAATAAATAAAACTCTTTAATTAAATTATTTTTAAAGTTAAATTGTAAACTTACTCTGGTCTTGTTCCTGTTTTATCACCTAGAAAATTCAAGAAGCTTTGTGTAAAAAATAGGTACTATAACAATATATTGCAAATACAAGTTTTAAGTTAATGAAAACTAAGGTATAAATAGAAACTGTTAAGCATTTCTTAGACTGCCCCTTAAACATTGTGCAATGTCATGACTTGTCAGAAACTCCAAACACAGCATGTTATGGAGACGTGTTTATGTAAAAATGAACACAGTTACGTAGCTGATTTGCATCAATTTCTTTCAAGGGCAAGAATCTTCCTTTTTCAACTATCTTACATGAAAAATATTCCTATTAAAAACATCACAAAGTTTTACTTGACACTTTTTAAGGCCCAATCATTATGGAATACTAGAATACGTGAGATTACCTGAACTCTAAATATTTTACAGCAAATCTTTAAAAGTGAAAAGTTTTTAATGTCTGCAGACATTTCAACAGCTCTCAATAATAACACCTATTTGACAGTTATCATTAATAGTATACATCTAAAATTAGAGAAGTAAGAATGCTCCTTCAGCACAATTCTGCTTTTCCAAAATTTATTTCTGGCTATAAAAATAAGAGTTGCTTATTTAAGAAAGCATAGAAAATACACTAACAAAAATTTCATTCCACCAGAGCCTCAATGGTTCCTTCCAGCCTTTCTCTGCACTTACACATACATTTTTAAAAGCCATCAGGATTATCATGATATACTTTAATGTGCATATATTTTCTCAATGCTCTGAATACTTGCCACGTCAATTAAAATGACTTTAAATGACCAGAGTACATAAATGCCCAACCGTTTCCTAGCATATTAGCATTTACTATAGAAATAACACTGCTGCAATGAATATGTTTATCTACCAATAAATACTTGTGCACTACTTTATTTGTATTCCAAGAATTTGCAGGTCAAAGAGTATGCCAGGGAAGGCCTTTGACATATCATACCAAACTGATCCCTTAAGACAATTGTCCCAATTTACCTTCCCATCTGCTAGGAATAAGAGTTCCTATTCCATCACACCTTCCACAATGAACACATTTAAAAAATAAATCATTGGCAATATATTGGTGAAAAATGCCACTTCATTATAATCTTAATTCATATCGCTGATAGTACTAAGTAAAACATTTCTTTCAAATGTTTATTCAAGTGTTTTTCTCTTTTTGTGAAGTCCCTATTCATGCTATTTGCACATTCTTAAGGTATTTTTCTTAACTTCTAAGAGCTATTTCAACATTAAGTGTATTAATTCTTTGTCTCACATATATCAAACTTCATGTGTCTATTTCTAAAATTAGATCCTCAAACAAAAATAAAGAAAAACAAATAAATAAAATTAGATCCTTATAATCTTAAGATACATCTCAATTTCAGAGATGTTAACATGTGAAAAAAATCATCTAGAAATCAAGTATTTTACTTTCAATTTGTCACATCTTTTATCTTTGTATGTGAGGTTTCTTATTGTTTACCTCGTTAATCCAACTCTAATTCATTTTTCTATATTTTGTATTTCACTGATTCTAAGATTTTTGTTTTCCTTTCAAGTTTAACATCTCTGAAATTGGCACTGTTCTATAGACAGTGTCTTAGATTTATGAGGCACAGTAATATAAAGTAGGGATTTAATTTTTGTTCCAAAATAGTTCAAAATTTTTGACTAATGCATTATTTTGCTATTTCTTTGATATTCCATTTTTATTCCATTTCACAAAAGCTACCACACACACAAACGTGTGTACATAAAACCTGGGTCTGTCTAGACAACCGGGGCCTCCTGACTCGTCTGCCCAGCTTTGCCTCAGCGATCCCTGTGGGCCACTATAAAAGCTTCCCCAGTTCTCCACAGCCACGTTGGCCTTCCTGCACATTATTCTCCATGTGGCTGTCAGACACTCTTCTTAAAACACAAACCTCATCAAGTCACATTATCCAGATCAAAACCCTTGAGTAGATCCCGACTGTCCTCAGTATAATCTCCAAACTCCCTTTAAAAGGCCCTTGTGATCTCTGTTATCTGATCTTTCTGTTCTGTAGCCTCACTGGCCTTCCAGCAGTTCTTCAAAAGGGTCAAGATCATTCTCATCTCTAGATCTCAATCCATGTGGCCCCTCTTCATGGAATGCTGTTTCCTACTACTCTTCATCTGATCAAATCCCACTGATACCACAGGTCCATGTTAACTCATACAGCTACTAGAAAAAAAAGAGAAATCTTTTGAATTAAAAAAAGAACCCACTGAGCCGGCCGAGTGGCACATTGGTTAAGAGCTGGTTATGGGATGCCAGCGGCCCCGGTTCAGATCCTGCGTGTGAGGGCCAGTGACACTGCCCTCTACAGCTAACAACAGCTCCACCTGGAGCTGGGTTGCATGAGCCCCGGTGACAGTGTAAGCTGCAGCCCGTGCTGCAGTGGGGTGCCATAGGCTACAGTGAGTGGCCAGCAACCAGCGTGAGCTGCCAATAGCCACAGTGAGCGACCATCCAGAGGCCGGCAACTGATATGCCTCATCCGGGAAGAGCGCAATGACGATACCAACACGGGCCAGTGAAGCAAAGTCTTCCGCAACTAGACTGAAGAATAAAAAGACAGCAACTTGTCTGTTCTCCTTCCCCGATTCCCCAACGCTGTTCCCCTCCCCCAATTCCCCAATAAAATCTTAAAAAAAAAAAAGGAAGGGAGTTCTTTAAGAACCCACATCGGAAAAAAAAAAAAGAATCCCTTAGGGGCCGGCCAAGTGGCGCGGTGGTTAAGAGCTGGCTTGGGATGCCAGCGGCCCCACATATGAGGGCCAGTGACACTGCCCTCTTAAAAAGGAGAAAAAAAAAAAAAAAGAATCCCTTGACATTTATTGTACGTGTTCCTTTTAACTCTCGCTAAGGCACAATATGAGAGTAGGACAATGGGGGACGGGGAAATTAACTCCTTACATTTCTCTTACTCCTTTGCCTAGATCTGCTCTTTCACATGGAGCCTAAAAGCAATCACAATGAAGAGAGAAGTCGTCTCATGCTTAAGTTAAAAGTAGTTGGAGGGTACCAGGCTGCTCCAACTGAGTAAAAAATAAGCTGCTAAAACATCTAAGGCTATTTTTCTAATTATGAGGTTGCTATGAAGAAAACTATGTAAAAGCAAGAGATAGGATCCTATGCTTAAAAATTAGTAAATTTTCATTCAAAGAGGAATAAACTCAAATTGTGTAAGTTTAAAAGTATTTTACCAACTTTTAGGAGAGTAATTCACCCTAGAATAAATAGTATCTCCTTATAATAAAACCCATGACCAATTTAAAAAATTCTTATACAGATATATGGACACTGACTATTTTACACCTTCATCTATCACCTCATTCTAAGTTCTTCAGAGGCTCAATGCAATATGTATGTATATACTTATTGAAACATGCTTTCATCAGAAGCAGAAAAGATGCTGCAAAACAAAACAAAAAAATCACACACCAAACTAACAACAAAAAAAGGCTTTTCAAATGAATTTGGATTGGCAAATTTTTAAAAAGAACATTCAGTATGGCAAGAGCACAGCGAGAGGGACATTTTCATACTGGTTGGTGGGTAAATAAATTGGTAAAATCTTTCTGGAAAGCAATTTCACAGCATACCCAGAGTCTCCAAAATGATTCAATTTTAGGTATTTGCCCTAAAGAAATAACCACAAATATGAACAAAAACTTATAATAAAAGCAAACACTTAGGCAGTATTTACTATGTGGCTGGCTCTGCTAAGTTTTACAAATAGTAATCCTCAAAACAACCCTACAAAGCAGGTAGTGTTATTTTCCCCCACCTTACAGGTAAGGAAACGGAAGCAAGGAGAGGATAAATAACTTGAGCAGGGTCACAAACCTTGTAAATAGTTGAGCCAGGGTTTGAACCCAGGCAATTTAGCTCCAGAGTCGACATTCTTTCAACTACAATACTACATTGGCTCTCTCTATGAAGATGCCCAATACAGTGATACTTACCAGAATAAAAGTACTAGAAATAAACACTAAATTATCATATATCCATTCATAAAATTGGTATCAAGCAGCATTAAAATATTTTCAAAGAATTACTGACCTTGACAAATACTTGTGATATAGTACATGAGAAAGAACAGGTTTCAAAACAACATATCATGATCCGAAATAAAAAATATATAATATACACAATAAGATAGCTATATAAGACACAGGCACATAGAAATCTGTTTTCTACAAAACCAAATCTTAAGTGCACAACATACAAAATCTTTGAAATATTATGCAAACAAACTTAAAAGTAAAAACTTTACTACTGAATATGTAACTAATGGTTTTCCAGACATAGGAATTTAAGGTCCCTTAACAGGACTGGTAAAACATAAAATTACAATAACATTACTTACTCTTTTTATCTGATGAGCTGCTGAAATCTATACCACCAAGGCCTTCGTTGCCTGCAGTTGAAGTTGCTGCTGTGGTTCCCAAAGTCAAGCCTAGAGCATTCTGTCCAAGTCCTACAAAAACATCAGACATCATTTACAAAGTTCACAGGAAGTCTATAACCATCTCTCCTTCTCACAGGAGTCTTTATAACCATCTCTCCTTCTGACCAAAGCATTCAAATGCTCTGAAGTCAGACCCCAGATTTTCTTCATACTTGATTTAGGCAAATAACAAGAAACAAGTCTAGCGCATGCTCTAGACAAAGACTAGTCTTACTTCGATTCAATGGTGTATGTAGTTTGAATAGTGTGATTTTATTTTATTAAAAGGGTCAGAATGCTATCTGTTAATTTGATATATGTGGACACTCATTTTTTTGTTTGTTTTTAAATCCTCTCTACAAAACCAGTTTTAGTTTATATAGTTTCAAGTGAATATATCATATCTTCCCATCACTGTTTAGAATTACATACTTTTAAAATAATTGGATGTGTTCACTAACTCAACAGGGTAGAATCTTTTTACATTGTATACATATATCAAGTCATGCACATTTTAAATATCTTACAACTTTGTCAATTATAACTCATTAAAGCTGAGGGAAAATAGATTAATAAATATCTAGTATGAATTTATAAGATTTTAATATAATTTAAAACAAATAAGTTTCACTACGAATAAAATTTAAAGAACTGATCATTGGAAGTCCTACAGTTCAAACATCAAAATTTCATACTCCCAAGTTCTTTTCATAAAACTTTAAAAAGAGGTAGACTTTATTTATTTAAATCCTACCTCACTGATAAAAGGAATCAAAGGACCTAATATAGCTAATCTTAAGTCATTAATATACGAGTATACTTGTGAATCAAGTAGCAGAATTTCAAAGAGCTTGCATTGCTAAATCATGTAAGTCCATACATTCCCAAGCTGACACAACAGTGGCTCTTAGACAAGATGCTATTTACTTTAAAAACAGAAGAAACAGTAGTATGTACTGATCAGAGCATGGGATAAACAAAAACTGGATTTAAAGGAATCCTGGCAATGCATGAAAAAATATAGCTAAATAAATAGCTGTTAATAATTAAAAAAAAAAATCAACGGCACCTTTAAGTTAGCATAAATATTGCATCAAGAGCCTAAGAAAAATCAGAGTAGATGTAAAAGCTCAATAACAAAACACAAAAACAACCCTCTACCTCCCCTTTCTACAATTTTTGGGTTTTGCTCTCATAGGACTCTTTGGGAGAGATGTTTAAGTATTTATCCTGCAAAAAAATGTATATTATAGGCATCTGGTGATTTGGTTATTAGAAAACATTTTCAATACCTATAAAGTTAGACAATAATGACAAAGGTAAGTATTTGAAAGATCAACACAGGGCCAGCCGAGTGGCGCATTGGTTAAGCGCTGGTTTGGGGATGCCAGCAGCCCCGGTTCGGATCCCACATGAGGGCCAGTGACACTGCCCTCTACAGCTAACAACAGCTCCACCTGGAGCTGGGCTGTACGAGCCCCGGTGATGGTGTGAGCTGCAGCCCCTGCTGCAGTGGGCTGCCATAGGCTACAGTGAGTGGCCCGCAGCTAGCGTGAGCGGCTGGCAGCCAAGCGTGAGCTGCCAATAGCCGCGATGAGCGACATCCAGAGGCCAGCGACCGATCTGCCTCATCCGGGAAGAGCGCAACGATGATACCAACAGTGAAGCAACATCCTCCGCAACTAAACTGAAGAACAAAGAGACGGCAACTTGTCTGTTCCCCTTCCCCAATTCCCCAACGCTGTTCCCCTCCACCAATTCCCCAATAAAATCTTTGAAAAAAAAAAAAGAAAGATCAACACAAATTTGAACATTACCAATTTCTATACATCATCCTGACCAACTCCTTTTCTCCCCTTACCCTGACTTGGAATTTCTCCATTAAATTTAGTATCTGAATGGAGGACACCAAAGAACGACAGCCTTAACAGAAAATATCATGTTGTTTCATGTCTACCACACAACCAAGGACAGCACTACATACATATTGGGTGCTCAGTCAGACTTCTGAAATTAAATAACCATTGTAAATTAAATTAACCTGATATTGGAAATTCTATTATTTTAACATGTATCAACCTTTCCTAATTTGTAAATAAACTGAAATTCTTAATGTTATATTGTTATATAAGGCAATTATACAATTTCTTCAAATAAAGAGTAAAGCTTTTGTCAATCCCACAAGGCCCCACTCGTTGTCCTACAATGGCATTAGCTGAAGCTAGTATTCAAAACATTTGCCGAATCCTTAACACAAGGTTAATTTCAAAGTCAGCATGAAATGATAAATCAACCCGAGATATAAAACATTCATTCAGAGTTCTCTGCCAGGTGAATTAATACTTTAGTGTTTTGCCTGACTATCTTAGTTATTTAATATTTGTATTTTATTTTATTTTTTGAGGGCAGTGTCACTGGCCCTCATATGTGGGACCCGCACCGGGGTCGCTGGCCTCCGAAGCCAGCACTTAACCACCGCGCCACTCGGCCGGTCCATTAATATTTGTATTTTAAAATCTTGTCTTCAAAACATGCTAGTATCTTTTCCTGATGTCTACAATGGAAAGCCATTCCTAGAATAGGGGCTTGAAAGGTCAAAGGGTCTTATGATAAATGTAGACTGTAAATGATCCAAGACTACTCAACTTTTTTTTATTAAAAAGACAAGTTTCTCTAGAAATTTAGTACTGACTCCTTAAACAGGTCCCTCTTTGTTTTTCTAGTCAGTCAATATTGAGAAGCAGGTAATTTTATTTCTAAAATATGGCTAAGAGGTCCAATTATGCACCAAAACATTATAATTCAGTTTTCATACTAAAAGGAAAACATACAGGTTAAGAAGACAAAGTGATCTGCTCAAAATGCCAAAATAAATTTAAATCGAAGTATTTACTATTTCTGGAGAATAAATTCCATCAATTACCTGATGTTGCTGTGTTTGCACTCTGGAAAAGCGAACCTCCCAAACCAGCTAGGGCTCCCCCTAAAGAAAGGCCTGTTGATGCAGTCGTAGTGGTGGCTGTCGTTCCACCCAAATTATTTAGGGTGAACCCTGTGGATGCTATAAAAAGTGAGAGTGTAAGCCTTCATAAGTAAACAACACTTTTAAGAACACAGAAACTACAAAATACTTTCTTAAAAAACAAAACTGATGTCCATGATAAAATTGGATCTTGGGAAAAACTACTCAATAAAGATAAAATTATATATACTTATGAATAAAGAAAAATAGTACCTTCAAAGCAAGAACCAGTGACAGAGAAAAGGGCTTTGGATAATAACAGAATGGTATTGGGTAACTGATTTTAGACAGTAATAGAGTTTTCAGCCCAGGCCACCAACTCCACCTTCAAATTTGAATGAAGCTAAACCAGGGAAGGTTTGTGCAAAGTCCTTATCCTTCCCTGACACCAAAAATGCTCCCTGAAAACAAGGTATCAATAGATACTAACACCTCTCTCACCCAATGCCCTGCTTTGCCCTGTAATGACCAACTTCCAAGCTGGCCTCTGCTTCTTCACAATCAGTAATTTAGGTCAAAATTGCTGAATAATTGAAATAAAAAGTTTCCCAAACTGGTTATCTTTAATAAAGGTGGATGCCCACATTCACTAACCAAATAAAATTGAGACATGAAATGCGACTTTCTCCCACTCCGCCTCACCTGCTGGGGTTGATGTCAGAGCAGAGGAAAGGGTGAGGCCGCTAGCTGAGGTGGAAGTAACAGGCAGAGTAAACGGCGTGGCAGATGCAGCAGGCTTACTGAATCCTAAACTGAAGCCTGTTGTAGAAGCAGATGTAGTGGCTGGCGTTCCTGTGGAGGAAAAAAACAAACTCATTTTACCATAACTGTGTATGTATTACACCATCACTCAGGATCCCTAATAGTTGGCGATCCTACTTCTTATAGCTAGAACAAGGACATACTTGTGTATCAATGAGAGAGAAAAATATAAATGTTGGGACCAAACCAAAGTGAATACTGAAAAGATGGCCCTGTGAATTAAGAAGAGCAAAAGAAAATTCAATCAATGTAGTAATACTGAAATCCAATTTCAGTTGTACCCCAAGATTGACCTAAAATACCATTTATCCTTCCTTTCCTTTCCATTCAGCACAAAAATAGTCCTTTTACTCCCAGACTATTAAACTACCATTTTTGCTACTTAAATTCCCCTCTTCCTTCTGGCTTGAGTCTCGGTCAGCTCCCAGCTCTCTTCCTGCTCCTTTGGTGCTGCTCTTTTCAGTTGACTTGTAGATCTTCCTGCGTTCACTTCTTCAGTGATACTCCATATGGTTCCCTTCCTGCTCCCTTAATTCCTGAAAGATCTCACCTCCTTTCGGAATTTCAACTATAGGCACATGGGTCTCAAGCTACATCTATCTACCTGAGTCTGAATTGGCTGTCTCTACCTGGATGTCCCTTTGGACTCCTACCTTTCTCCCTATAAAAACTTTCCTAAACCCCTCACCATAATCAATTCAGTTGCCCGAGTCAGAAACCACAATCGTCCTTGACATCTCTTCTGTCTTCTATCCCCTGCATTCTATTGGTCACAAATCCTGTCAGTTCTACTTCAAACATAGCCCAGGGATACAGGCATCCTCAAAAACCTTAGTTCAGGCCATCTCTCAATAACCTCTTAATCTGTTTCTCTGTTATCAGTCTCCTCCAACCTCTAATTTAGTCTTGATATTATCATAGTTACTTAAAAAAAAAAGAAGAGAGAACAAAATACCCTGGTGATTCTCCAACTTAAGGTTCCTATTAGTTTTACACTGTCTCTAAAATAGAATCTATAAACAGTCAGCACACAACCACCTTGCCTAGCTGATCCCAACTGCTCCTCAAATCTCTTCTCTCTACCATTCCTACCTCTGAATCCTAAACTCCAAGAACAAAGTATTTTTTCCTATTTACTTGGATCCTCTTATGATTGGGTCATTGCACTTTCCACTCCTCAGTCTAGAACAAGGGTCAACAAACTGTGGCTTGCGAGCCACATGCGGCTCTTTGGGTACATACATGGGTGCATTTTTCTTATTTTAATAAAGATATAATTAATATTATTACTTGTTATAATATTACTTCAAATTTTTGTTATTTATAAAAATATATTTATAGCTGTCGAATAATTTTTAAATTGTTTTGAGAGACAGGACTGGCTCTTTTGTCTCAAGTTTGCCAACCCCTAGTCTAGAATAATGTATTCTGCCCCCCAAACGAACTCCAACTCTCTTCCTCTTTGGTGCCTTTCATACATGTGTTAGAGCATGTATCCAATTACACAAGAACATATGACTACACCTGCCTGTTCCTTTCACATCACAACAAACTGAATGCCTTGTCCACACACTCAGCAGTTCCTGATATCATCGGCACCATCCCCACCAGCAGTACCACCACCAAATCAACAGCTCATACTAAATGTTCAAGGCATTTTGTACACCCAAGGCCAGAGTTAAGAACTAGCAGCTGCGCAAAAATTTGGAAAAAATATAAATGATCTGCATTTTTGCTTCTTCTGTAAACATTAAGCAAAAAGAAGCCAAAATTATGCTTCTGGATTGCCTTTATCAAAACTGGAAATTCCTGCCAGAGCACAGTGCTTTGAAATCATGTATGAGTTCTACAATCTCAGAGAATAAGAGGATTCAAATACTTGCCCTGTAGCCAATCCTGGCCAAAACACTGGTGGTAAACAGATGTATTTTCTGTTGATAACACGTAAGTAACATCCAAGTGAAGAAAGTCCACCAATCTTTAATTTTAAATTAATTTAATTGTAATTGATATTCCTCAATGTCCTTTCCTTCTTTCATTTCCTTTCCCATTATTTACTGCCATCCAGATTCAATGCAGGCTATCACCCTAGTTATTCACACTCCCTTTGGCACATATATCACTATTGAAAATTATGATGTTTTTGAGCTAGGCAGGAATCTCAAAACTTGTTATAGTCCAATACCCTCAATTTAGAAATAACTAAAAGCTGCCAGATAAGACTAAGGCCTCACAACTATTTAGAGGTACAACCAGGGCATAATTCCAAGACTTCTGGCCTACCATTGGGTGCATTTTCCACTAAAAAGACTTGAATGACTGAAAAATGTATTGCACAATAAATTTGCACAGAAAAGCCACTTTTGTATTTTTTTAATTAAAAAAGGACTATACAGTTATTGATTTTTAAAATACTCAAAAGTTCTTTGATAAGTCAGTATCTCTGATCTTTATTCAGTTCCTTACATGCTTCCTTCTATACCCCAGCTCTGTAAGATATTAGGAAAGAGTAGAGTAGAAAAGCACAGATCTGGGATCTTTCCTCAAAAATTCTTACCCAGCGTTAATCCTGTAGTTATAGCTGTTGCTACTCCTGGGGACAAAAGAGAAATAAAATTTAATGGAATATAACATTCTTTCAGTTTGTCATAAGGGCAAGACTTAGAATCACTCTCAGGGAGTAAGAATACTGCTAATAAGACCAATATGTATCACAATTTCTTCTTTCACCATACCATTAATATAAGAATTCTTTCTATAGCACTGGTTTCCATATTGCAAGTTGTATATAATTGGATTAATTAGAGAGTAAGATTTGTAAAATGCAAACAACTATTGCTTATAACAAAATTAGGCAAGGAGAAAAAAACGTTACTCCAGGCAAGCCACTGACACACACAGAGGTCTCAAGAAGCTTGCTGGGGGCCAGCTGAGGAGCGCGTTGGTTAGGAGTTGGCTTCAGACGCCAGCTCTGAGCAGCAGGGCCCCGTTTTAGATCCTACATATTAAGGCCAGTGACGCTGCGCCCTCTATAGCTAAAATGGTGAATAACAGCTCGACCTTGAGCTGGGCTACCATGAGTCGCTGGAGACAGCATAGTTTGCAGTGGAGCTGGCCAGCAGCAGGCGTGAGCTTTCGTGAGCTACTGTGAGCCACCCTGAGCGGCAGTGCAAAAGGCTGGCGACCACCTCAGCCGGGAAAAGCACAATGATAATATCAACATGGGCCAGTGAAGCAATTTCCTCCACAACTAGACTGAAGAACAAAAGGACAGCAACTTGTCTGTTCCCCTCCCCCAATTCCCCAATAAAATCTTGGGGGGAAAAAAAAAAAAAAGGCTCACTGGCTGGTCTCAGATTTACACCTGAACTTCTTTCATTTTCTATGTGTGGCTGTGACAAGTGCAGCAGTCAAAGCTAGGTCAAGGCAAAAGATGGTAACAGAGACCGAGAGGCTTTGAGGGTAGAGTTTAAAGGACAAATAAGGAAGCAACGCCAATGAAACACAGTTTTAGCCTATGCAAAAACTCTGTATTTTAAAAAAACCTCTTTATTATTATAATGTCTACCTTTACACCTCTTGCCCATTTCCCAGTGAAACAACAGTTTCGATAATACAACAATTTAAAACATCTCTTTGGAATGTAAATTATGTTATAGCAAAACAGGATGTTGGCTGTCCCACATATACTAATGTCCAAATTGGTAAACTTGATTTAACAGTCTTCACTAAGGTAAAACACGGCATTATATAATCTAATGTAAAATTTAAATTACTTAATTCATTATATTTAAAGAGCCATAACTTCTCTCTAGATTCTTTAATTCCTTAAGAGTGTGTGTGCGTTCCCTCCTTACACTAAAGTAGATCACAGCTGATGACTAGCCTATCACTGGCCCTTAATTTCACATCCCTATATTTCTTTTCATCTTAGTATTGACCATTTTTTAGGTCCACCATCAATGATGATCCATGTAAAGGGAGGAGACAAGAGTATAGAACCTGAAAAGGGATAAAATCCCAACTCCACCCCCTGAAAATGTGACAATCCTCCTTACCTGTATTTGTTCCTAAAGTGAACCCAGTGGCAGCTTTAGATCCAAAGAGTCCGGTTCCAAAACCACCCGAAGAAGTAGATGTAGTGACTGGAGTCGTGGTGCTTCCAAGAGTTCCAAAATTAAGCCCCACAGAAGGGGTGCTTGTTTATAAAAAAATAAATAAATAAATAAAGTCTACTAGAGCCAATATTTACTTAAGAAAAATGAAATTAATTCTTCAAGGCTAATTATTTTCTTTCATTTAACACATCTTATACATCTCCATAGGATACAAAGGGAATAACTATTTGAACCAAATTTAAATATTTTTCAGTTCTCTTTAGAAATAAATTCACATATAAAATTAGTCTTTAAAAGTATATTAACAGCCTTCCAGAAAAGCATAATCTAGACCAATCAGCATTTCAGATCCCAAGTAATCACTGACAGGACCACACATATTCTGCTTTTACCCCTTTTAGTTTGAAAGAGACCACATTTTAAAACGGCCATAAGGAAATCCTTGAATGTGGATCATTTTCCTTTTGAACTCCCCATGTGCAGTTCACATTACTAAATTCATTTCTTCTTTCCTAACTACTAATATAAAGAAAGTATGACACACCCAGAAATAGAAAAGGTATTCAGTTGTCCTCACCACCTCTCCTATGCATTACCTTATGCATGGGGTGCGGGTGGGGGTGTAGAAAGGGTTTTATGCCACAGCAAAAGCAGTAAGAAGGATTGAGGGTAGGGAGAGGGATAAGAATGAACACATCCTGGGCCGGCGGAGTGGTGCGGTGGTTAAGAGCTGGCTTGGGACGCCAGCAGCCCCGGTTCAGATGCCACATGAGGGCCAGTAACACTGCCCTCTACAGCTAAGATGGTGAACAACAGCTCCACCTGGAGCTGGGCTGCTGTGAGTCCTCGGTTTAGCATAGCTGCAGTGGGCTGCCATAGGCTACAGTGAGTGGCCAGCAGCCAGTGTGAGCGGCTGACAGCTGTTGTGAGCTGCCAAGAACCGCTGTGAGCGGCCGTCCAGAGGCTGGCGACTGATCTGCCTCATCCGGGAAGAGCGCACTGATGATGGGCCAGTGAAGCAACGTCCTCCACAACTAGACTGAAGAACAAAAGGACGGCAACTTGTCTGTTCCCCTCCCCCAATTCCCCAATAAAATCTTTAAAAAAACAAAACAAAAAAAAACGTACACATCCTGGCAAGAGTAAAATGCAAAGCAAAATACGCTCTATATCAAGAGTCTGTGTTCATCAGCAGAAATGCTCTTCAGAGTTTTCTAAGCTTAAAAAGAGCAACTGATAATAACAAGTGATGTGAACAAAGTTCACCACTTTTCAACTGTTTTTATGAAGACATAGAGGCTCCAATTTGCTATAGACAGGTGGGAGATTTATGAAAATAGGAAAAAAATATCTTGACAACCTGACACTTCAAAAATTATGTAGGAGTGTTAAGAGATGTAACAACATGTGCAACACAATGGAAAATCCCATTCATTTTATATATGTATCTTCATTACTTCTCTCCCCACTCTTCCATACACACACAATCCCCATGAGAGAACCCAATGTCAGTTTTTAAAAAGTTAAAAATCTGGGGTATTTCAATTTAAGGGGAAAGCAGTAGTGTTGTGGCTGGGTTCCAGTACCAGTTCCCATGTGCTGACACCTGTGTGACATTACTTAATAAAAGTACCCACTTAACAGAGTTTTTTGTCAAGATTAAGAGATTATATGGGGTGAATTAACTCAATATATGTCGTATTATCATTAGGAACACTTCCAAGTTCAACTACACACAACAAATCACTGTGAGGGGAATGGAGACAGAGGAGCTTGATTAAAAAGGAAGAGCTCGATGGGCCGGCCGAGTGGCGCAGTGGTTAAGTGCTGGCTTGAGAAGCCAGCGGCCCCGGTTCGGGTCCCGCATGTGAGGTCCAGTGACACTGCCCTCAATAAACAAAAAAAAAAAAAGGAAGAGCTCGAAATTAATCAACACACAGTGAGTAGGAAAAAGGAGAGGGCATACCCTAATTGTCTTAGTTTACAACTAGTTCTAAAAATGATACTTAGGAAGACATGTGTGTGCCCTGGTGTATGAAGTACAGGGAGGGGGCTGTCAGAGCAGGGCAGCAAGGTTGCACTGACAAAGCACGGATCTTTAAACACTTAATAAACTGAGTTTGAAAGGTATTTTAAGAAACATTATTGGCAAATGTTGATGACATCAAATTAAGGAAATTATTATTATGCTCTCCTTCCTCTGAAACAAATCAGTGATCCCATTTGTTTTTACTGCAAATCCATAAACATACAAAAGATATACAGTGAAAGTGTGTATTTTTAGACAATTAAAACATTTAAAATTTCTTGACAAGATAACTGAAGACACAGTGAAGTGCTGCATGACTAAAGTTGAAAACATTAGCAAAGACATTCATCAAAGTGAAATCTTCTTACTCTACCAGAGACGCAAAAGAGAAATGTCTCTGTGGCAGAGAAATGCACTTACTTTATTTATTTATTTTTTTTAAAGATTTTATTGGGGAATTGGGGGAGGGGAACAGTGTTGGGGAATTGGGGGATTGGGGGACGGGACTAGCCAAGTTGTTCTTCAATCTTTGTTGTGGAGGGCGCCAGTCGCCATCTGGCTTCCCGTCAGCAGCTCGTGGCCTCTTAAGCTCAAGGTGCTGTGTTCAATCTTAGTTGCGGGTGGGCGTAGCCACCATCCCATGCGGGAGTCAAACCAGCAGCTTTGTTAAGAGCACACGCTCTATCCTCGGAGCCATCTGGGCAGCAGCTCAGCTCAAAGTGCTGAGTTCAATCTTAGTTGCGGGTGGGCATAGCCACCATCCCATGCGGGAGTCGAACCAGTGGCCTTGTTGTTAAGAGCGCATGCTCAATCCACTGAGCCATCAGGGTGGCAGCTCAGCTCAAGGTGCTGAGTTCAATCTTTTAGTTGTGGGTGGGCATAGCCACTACTGAACAGGCAATCTTATTTTTACACCAGCTGAGCCATCCTGCCACCTGCTGGCAGCTGAGCGATAGCTCAACTGGGGCGCAGTGTTCACTGGCCCATTTGGGAATCAAACCAGTGGCCCTGTTGCTCAGAGCATGCACTTTAAACCAACTCTTAACCAACTGAGCCACTCGGCCGACCCCATACTTACTTTAAAAAAAAAAAAAAGCTACCTGAGACCTGACCAATTATTGCCTCAATTATTGCCAGTATTATCTGCCAATGGGATATGTAGTGGAAAAGCCAAGTTGATGCCCACAGGTCAGGAATGTTATTTTAACTTCCCCAGCTTGCCTTAATGTGGACTTAGGAGATAACATAATAGCTAACATTTATTGAGCACTTACCAAATGCCAGAGATGATGCTAAATATTTTACATGCTTTATCTCATTCAACAACCCTCTGAGATAAATATATTATTATAGCCCTTTTCCAAATGTGGGAACTGAGACCTGGAGAGCAACTTCCCCAGAATGAGACCAAATCACCAAGTGGAACCAGAGGCAGTCAGGCCTCCAAACCAGTATTCCAGAGATGTTAGATTGCCTCTCCTTTTATTAATTCATCCAAGCCATTCTAAAACGTATGTAAAATTTTCTAATTTATTACTAATAAATAACTCATTTACTCTATTATTCAACAAGTGTTTATTAAAGCCCTTCTTGGGGGCCAGACACTGTCATAGAGACTGAGGATGGAAGGTAAACAACACTCAGACCCTGTCCTCTGGAAGTTTCCAGTCAGTGAGAGAAAGAGATTAGTCAATCATTCAACAAATATGTACTGAGCTCCACTGTGTCTACTGGAAAACCAGTATGAAAAGGTCTTTACCCTAATGGAGCATACATTCTATTTCTGGGATCAGACAATAAACAAGTCAACAAAAAATATAATGAACTGATTACAACTGTGGTAAGTGCTACCGTACAGGATACTATGACGATGGACACCTCTTCTACACTGAGAGGTCAGAAAAGGCCTCTCTGGGGAAGTAAACAAAAAGTAGGCATTAACGTGGCACATGGATAGGAGGTGGTAGGGGAATTCCACGCAGAGGGGCCTGCCCTAAAGCATGATGAGGTTTGGCCAAGCCTTCCTTAGGGCTGAGAAAAGAGCCATTGTTAAAGCAGTGTTTTTCAAACCAAAATCAGGACCTATCAGAGGGTATAAAATCAATTCAGTGGATCATAACTAGCATTTTTTTTTAAATGAAATGCAACAGAATAGAAAATATCAAAGTGCATCACATGGGGTAAGGGTAAGCATCTTTTTTTTAAACACTGTTTCAGTTACTTATTTGTGTTCATGAACTGGGTGACAATATGTTATTTTTTTATAGCGGGTCTGGATCACCGAATTGGAGCAAACTGAAATGAGGAGAAGATGGGCTCAGGATGAGCCAGCAGCCTAAGAGGTTCCAGATTATTTGGGTCTTGTGGACCACAGCAAAACTTAGTTTTACTTCATTGCAATGATAGTGGAAAATCATTGAAGGGAGGCAATGGGAATTTAAAATATATCAACTTGGCCACAATGGAGTAAAAAAAGAGAGACATAAAAGTGAATTTTTGAGACAGCAATTGGGATTTCATTGAACTAATTTAAGTAGGAGATGATGGAAGCAGTTCTCATTTAACAAGAGAAAGGTCACTGGTTGAAAACTGGGCAGGAATCTTAAGTACTTTCCTAAGAATGTAAGCTTCAGGAGAGCAGGATTCTTAGCTTACCACCTAAAACAGAGCCTACTACAGAGGAGTGTATCCAATAAATATTTGTTCCACAAATGACAAGAGTTTGCAGTAGGGTGGTAGAACTGGAAATGAAGCAAATAGAAAATGAAGAATTAAAATTATCAGGCTTTGCTGATTAAGTGTGTAGCGTGAGAGAAAAAGAGGTATTAAGGAAAACGTCCAGATTTCTGACTTGACTAGTCTATGGTTTCCCTCCCCCGCCTCCTTTTAAATACAAACAACGCTGAAGGTATTTTTGTCTCTTTAACCTACAGCCACATTCTTCAAGCCTCACAAGGTATCTTGTAACTCATTCTATGCACACTGGATTTAAAAACCTCCTCCACTTTTATCTTTAAAAGATTTAGTTCTAAAGGTTAAATCTGTCATCATTAAAATGATCTTTAACTATTTTAATTGCCTCTTTCTGGAATTATGCTAGCCAAATTTTTATCACCCCTTAAAGTGGCGTAGCAGATTACACGCTAACGATGAATATGCTATTAACACCTGCATTTTGCAATTTAATCAAGGCAATGTAAATCATTAAAACAACAATTTTGCATGCTATACAAAATTATCACCAATAAATGCTGTAAAACGTATTTAACACAAAACAAAACAAAAAATGGACAGATAGGGTCCCAAGAGACACAAAGACTAGAAAGCTCCTTCACTACGAAACCGTTCATGCACTGTAATGTCTAAAACCGTGTATCTTGCAATGGAATCTGAATTATCAGGGAGAAACTTTTATTTGTCCTCCTTAAAATTCTCTATAAATTGTCTCTTTTCTAAAACCCCACAATAAACTATCATTTAATTCATTCGTTTAACATTCATTCCGTGCCTACGACTGACGACTTGCTAGGCGCGAATGTGAAATCCCAGGCCTATTGCTCAGCCAGACGTCACTCGGCAGGAACAATGTACGCAGCACTGTGGACTCTGGGGACCTCGTAACAGACACTGTCCACGCTCCTCTCAACCTGTACGGCCGGGGCAGGGTGGCGAGCGGGCGGCCTACGAGGCTGGCACGGAGCAATTCCTTTCCTCCAAGCCCACCGGGAAAGAAGCCCGCAGGAAGAGAGGCGAGACCACCCCACAGGAGCCTGGAGGGGAGGACCCAGGCCGGAGAGGCGAAGAAGTGCGGTTACCTAGACGCCCCCGTCCCGAAGGAGAAACCGCCGCCTGTGCCGGTCCCGCCGGCGGCCACGGTGGTGGAGCCCAGCGTGCCGGTCCCGAAGGAGAAGCCCGTAGACATGACTGCCCCGGGCTCAGCGCCGTCAGCACACGGAGTGGGGTCTTGGACGCTCTCCTCGCCTCAAAGCCGAGGCAGGCCACGCAGCATCGCTCTCACCCGGGCCGGACCTGCCCGGCGGAAACCTCACACACCAGCCGTATTTCAGAATTCAAGGCCTAGGTGGGCGGAGCAACCACCCAAAAGCACGTTACGGCGCTGACCGCGCGCGCTTGCGCGCGCAGCCCACCAGAAGCGAGACCGCCGTACAGGGAACCCTGGGGGGGGAGGGGCGAGTCGCGCAAAGCACCCTGGGACAAGGCGGGGGTGCTGCTCCTCCTACTCTGCTTACGGGGAGCCTCCCAGATTTCAATACAAACGGAATCATTTCTCTTTCAATCGGTATCTATGCTGGCGTAATCTGGACACAATGGCTTTGAATCTCAAGTATTGCTTTTGTCCTTGCTTCCTGCCAAAAACGATGCGCAGAATCCCTGAGTGGGGAGGGCCCTTCTGAGTGTTCCAAACCCCTCTTACAGAAAAGGAGGCAATTTTAATCTTTCGATGGCTGCTACCTTTGAAAGGACGCGGAGCGTGTCTGCTTCCTGACAGTTCGGAAATCAATCGATAATAATTCACTCATCCGTTCAACGACGTGAGCATCACCTTCGTGCTCCATGGCGAGCGGAGCCCGATGCTCGCTACCGAGAAAGTTCAGATAGAAGTGCATCTTTTTGTGGGTAGTGTAGGCTGCCCTGTTCCCTGTGCTGAGCAGACAAAACTGGCCAAGCCCCCTGGATGTCTAAGAAGGTAGTCAAGTATACAAAGGGTGTCGGCGTCTCCGGCTGCATAAGAGTCTGAGACCTGGGGCAGAGCGTGTGGCACCGCTGCCTCCACATTTTGCTGCGCTCCAACGCCACTGTACCACCTACTATGGAAGGGATAAGAAAACTACAGAAACAAGTACAACATAAGGTGATATTTAAGTGTTCTATGAGCAACCCTTAAACATAAGAAAAATAAGGGTTCAAAGAAGAGATCTCCTCTGGCGGAAGGATCTGGAAACGCTGTGTGGCGATGGTGCATTTGAGATCCTGCGACTGTGTCGGGGATCTTTAATGTTCCATCAGGGATTGTTACATGACTCCTGCAAATGGTTTTCCTACCTACGATTTCTAACAATAAAATTAATCCCATAGCAACCACCAAATATGCTTTCCCAAAACAGAATTCTCACCACCACACTGCTTTGATCAAAAACCCGTGGCTTGGGCCGGCCGAGTGGCGCAGTGGTTAAGCGCTGGCTTGGGAAGCCAGCGATCCCGGTTCGGATCCCATATGAGGGCCAGTGACACTGCCCTCAAAAACAAAAACAAAAAACCCATGGCTCTAGTCTGGCACTCGATTCCCCGCCCCTACCCCACCCCCCAATCAATCTTTCTAACCTCACATCTCACAACTGCCCTTAATGCAGCACTTTCTCCTACGTTGAGCTTGGCAATTGCTACCTGCTATGAGCTGAATTGCGTCCCTCCAAAATTCATTCAACTCAGAGTGTTTTAAGTTGTGCTGCAGTAACAAAAAAAATCCCAAGAAGCACTCTAGTGATGAAAACTACGACTGTTGATGAACCGTATTACAATCTACCACATGCGTCTAAATGATTGGACCTTAAAGACCCTTTCTAAGACGACTTCTGTTTGTCCTGTTAGCAAAAAGAAAAGAGGATACAACACTTTACATCCTTATGTCCTATTAAAATAAAACTTCAATGAAAGCAGTTTCTATAAGCCCAATTACTTGCTTATTAAATTGAAAACTTGACAATAAAACGGTAATAATGTACATGCCTATTTATGCATTTATGCCTAAAACCTATCCAGCCAAGCAAAACCATGGAACACTGGAATTTGGCTTAATCTTCCTTACCTAGTGTGAGTGACACATCCTATTGTAAAGGATGTTCCAAATATTCCTCTTTGACTTTATGAGATCTGAATCTATATATCGATTCTATGTGAATTACTGCTTTCCACGATGAAGCTAGTTATTCAGATTTCTAAATTCTATGGCAACCCACTTTGTTTCCTCCTTGTTTTTTGTATATTGTGAAAATTCTGTTAAGATATCCCATCTTTTGCTGATTTGCTGTCCGTATAATGTCATTGTTAATGTCATAATCAAACTAAATTATCTGAAATGCAATAGCATTATTTAAAAAATTCTAATTTCAGTTTGCATTAAAATATCTAAATGGGCTTGCTTCGGTGGTACACTCAGATCAGATTAACCCTTTGAGATGTATCAGCTGATAGGCTCTGACGCAGAAGGGAAGTTGGAATCACAAGTCTATTTAAAGGGATCTGTAATATGTATGGTCTGATCCTATGACATTTTCAAGAGAGAAGATATATTTAGAGACAATATATAACCAATTGCCCTCTATCTTGAACTTATTCTCAGAAGGGGTCTATTGACTTTAAAGATTCCTTTTTTAAAATCCTATTAAATTTTCAAAAGATCCAATAACAATAAAATTTATAGAAATAGATCAGTAATGAAAATGTCACAAAATGTTAACAATTTGTGACTCTACAAGCAAGGTATATTTGTTGTTCAATTGTACTCTTCCAACTTTTTTGTTGGTTTGAAATGTTTCAAAATAAAATGTTGAGGGGGAAGCCTATAGCTAATACAAAAGTTTCCAAAAAAGGATAATAATAGTAATGATCACTTTCCTGATGAAGTTTTCACCTATAACCCAAGAAAAAAATGGAAGCAATATAGGGAGTTTTTCATGAAGTTAAATATATTTAATTCAACACTGTCATTTATTTTGAAATTATGTCCTTCTTATTGGTGAGTGTGGGGGATGGGAAATGAAAAAGTTGCTTCATAGCAGATAAAGATCAGGAAAAGAAACCCGGCAATGTCAAAATAAAATTAATGATGGAAGCTATCTTGCTGCCACCAATTTTTATTTTTCCTTAAAAAATATCCCAATTTTGTTCAAGGCGGTACACTAACCAGATAAACAACTACATATCCCAGCTTCCTTTACAACTAAATGTGGCTAATTAGATATAAGTGGGAGACATGAAATAAGACTTCCAGTCTGACTTATTTAGAGGAGGTGATAGCGGGCATACATCCCTTTTGCCTTTTTCTTTCTTCCTACTGCCTGGAACTTAGACACATAGCTTGATCTCCAACAGCCATCTAGGACTGTGAGGAACTTAAGAATGGAAGTCATATGCTAAGGAGGATGTAGCAGAAAAATAGTATAAATGTAGGTACTTGATGATATCGTAGAGCCAGCATACCAAATCTGTTCTGCTTACCTTCAGATCTCATTCAAATGAGATAAAAATCACCTTCCATATTGTTTAGGCCATTATAGTTGGGTCTCTATCATTCATAGCTCAATTTAGTATATTATCTTTTGTAGGAGTCCACACTAAAAGATGCATTTTATATGTGTTACTGAAGAAACATTTTACATGTGTTAATATCCAAGATGAACCAAGGTCCAAAGTATCTATAGGACTGGAATATAACAATAAAAGCAACAACAACCTGTTATCTAATTGTTTTGAAACATGCTAACAGAAGGGCAATGGTCAGGTTTTAGTCTCCAAAAAATGGGTGCCAAAGAGGAAGAATTTATCTGCATTTATTCGTTTCATCTTTCAAGGAAACAAGTCACTGTATCTGATGGATGCCTGTATTCTGGCCACTAAACCAATGTCCACTGCTGTGAAGCAGGAATACAGTCATAAGACTTTTCCATAGCATGCATGAAGTTTCCCTCAAGCCTGTCCAATTCCCTTTGCCTTGGTCAGTTTTCCCATAACTTAATTAGGACTATTTTGGTTGCAAGGAATAGAAAGCTTCTCAAAGTAGTTCAAGCATGAGTGTATGTGTATGTGTATGTTGGGGGGGGGATAGATGTGTGAAGACAGTTATTGTATGGATACAGGGAAATTTCAAGAAAATCTTGAAAAAGAAATAGGCCTTGAGGATATCAGAAACCAAGATATGGCTCATAAGAAATTAACTGAAGAGTGTTGTGCTTTAGAGAAGTGAGATCTGTAGGTCACAGAGGATGGGGGAAGGGTTAATTGATTGAGTGCCCAAAGGAGAAAGAGGTGGACATTCAGGCATCTGCCACACAAAAATCAGTGATGCCAGATGGTAATGGGACTGGTAAAGTAAGACCTGACTCTCAGACAGCAAAGGCAGGAGTTAGCAAGCAAATGAGGAGAAGATGGAATATGCTTGAAAAAACAGATCTCCCCCACCTCCATCTGCAGTTATCAAAATGGGGGGAGGGGGGTTAGGAGAAAAGGAAAAGCTTTAATTGGGTACAAGGGCAAATCTTTATTTATATTAGACTGGACTCTTTGACTCCCAAAAATTAGATTGTTCTAAAACCCAAGAGTGACTAGTAGTTCTCTAGGAGCTCAAGCTCCGACTGAGGAGAGGCAGAAGGGGAGCCAACAAAGCAGCTTGATGGGTAGCTGTGGAAAAAAAGAAAGCTGCTGCCTGCTTCATCCCGTAAGAACCCAGTGTTCACACAGCATAGAGCCTCACCTACCACTGTATCAGCCAACATCATTAGCAGGTACAAATGGACAGAAAAACCAGACACAACTACCTCGTGGGTAAATCATCAAAATTTACTTATATAAAGGGTTCAGAGAGAAGATCACATAGGGTACACAGAAAAATAATTAGTGACCTTCTTTAAGATAGAATAAGGAGCAAGCTTCCAATTTTTCAAATCCTGAGAGAGTGAGGGTCACATTGACTTTCTGCATAATAATATGTCTCCCTCCAACACAGCATGACACTGAGGCAGTCCTGTATGTCGGCTAACCTGGATATATGCACTTCGCTAGGCCAGGTGTACCTCTTCAGTTGCAGGGTTTTAGAAAACATAATATTATCACTTGAATATACAGCGCGCTCCAGTAAAAACAATTGTTTTATCTTTCACTCAGCCTCCCCGGTGAACACAGCCTGATCCAAATAAACTTCTGAACTCCGTGCTGAAGAATTAGAATGAGGATCAGCAGATATCTCTGGGGATACTAGGATGCATTCTGCTTAATACACGCATACACACAACTATTATTTATTGAGCATTTACTGAGGCAAACAATGTGCTTAAGTATTTCTATACAATCATTTTATTTAATCTACACAAATAACTCAGTGGAGGAGAGAATGATAAGTACTACTATTTACAGATAAGAAAACAAAGAGAGACATTAAGTAGTTTTAATAAACTCACACAGCTAGTATGTGGCAGAACTAAGATTTAAATTCAGAAAGTTTTGATTCCAGGAACAGTGTGTTTTTCCAGGACCCATCAGCTCCAAGTCAAGTAGTTGTTTCAATCTAGTTGTGGAGGGTACAGCTCAGTGGCCCACGTGGGGATCAAACCAGCAACCTTGGTGTTATGAGCTCTGCTCTCTAACCAACTGTGCTAACCGGCTGCCCAAAGAATTCTGATCATAGACTTCATCTTCTGCAATAACACACCTAAAAATAAAAGCCTGGTAATGTAATCAAGTGAAATGTTCTTGCTCTTTTAATGATTTTTGTTTAAGGAGCACTCAAATTAGGAAGTATGATTGCTTTATAATATCCCATTAGCTGATAAACAGTAAACATAATTATAAAAACATCAAAATTTAATTTTAAAACATGAAATGTTTCTTCATATGGAAATCATAGCATCAGACATCTCTTGTACAGTTGATAGGGAAACTCAGCAAGTTGTTTTTTTTTAACAGTATAAAAATAAACATTAAATATTAGGGAGAAATTAATGCAGAAGGCTCTGATTCTTCGTTATTTCAAATCATCGTGATTGTTTATTTAATGCTTTTTGTGTATTTGTTATTTTTGATGCAAAAAACTTCATTTAAATTCAAGATCAATTAAGACAATGATATTTTATTAAAGTCATCAATAATTAGTGATGTCACCTTTTTTTTTTTGTAGGCACATATAAGGCAAAATCTATGTGGCCCCTAGAACTTGGATGATAAAGGAAATTATAAATATACACATCAAAACAAAATTAATCAAAGCATAGATGTCTTACAACTCCTTAAGAAGACAGCATGGCTTCTACCTACATCTTGATAGGAGCTTAGTGGACCAGGTGGCATACCTAGGAAAGAACAGTACCCTCAGCAGGGCAGCTGTTCAGCAATGAAGCCCAGGTTAGGGATATTTAATATATCCCTGTAATAATGAGCTTTCAGGGCTGCTTGCAAAACCTTCCCTGCCTGGACATACTACTGTCTTTCATTATCTTGTTTTGCAGTTTGTATATCCCCATAGGATTTATGGATGCATCAAAATTTTGCCTGAATGACAGCAGTCTCTCCTATCATTTAGCTTTCCCTTACTCTGAATTCATGCTAAACCAACTTCTGAAGTGTAAAGTGTCTGCATAGCTTTATAGGAAGACAATATGCTGACCCTCATGCCTGTCTGCTTTAAACTTCTGTTTCTCGTGGTCAGTGATTAAGTTAGTATTTTGAAATTCACCCATCTAACAAACCCCAAGAAATAGATCTCTTCTTAGTTGCCTGGTCTTCCAGTGAGCTTGTAAGTATCTGTGGACTTTCCACTGAAACTGTAACCGCATTAAGTGCCCTGTTTGCATGAGCGATGAGATCAGGACAGCAGAAAATACTTAATCTGATGTATTTTATTGGATTCAGCATTTTTAGGGAAGGATAAGATTTAGGAACACTGGTGCACATTGAAGTCTTCTTAAACTGGACCATATGCTTTATAGACATTAGTAGGAATAAAAAATCTCAGCTAATGAACCTCGTCTCCTTTCTAGTGTCTCTTTATTTCCCTTAAGTGAATTCACAGAGGAATTGAGACTCTGATTCTGGCAGCAATCACCAGGTAGTATGAATCTAGGCTGTAAATCCATCTAATAACCTTTTTGTGATTGTTAATATTTCCAAGACAGACAATTATTGCCCCTCTCTTCTTTTCAAGGTAAATTTCCTGCAGTATTCTGGGGATTGGATTGGATGAGTTTCTTTCTGGACCTGGCTTTATGTAAGGAGAGTCCCCATTGTACTTGTCATCAGGGTGGGCCCTAGACTCAGACTTCTGAGCTTTGTGTCCTGTAGGGCATCAAAACAGGTACTAGATTCTTGGTATCCTGCTCACATCTCTGGGTCTACACTTTCCTTTATATTTTGCACTTGTAAGTCCTCACTATCTTGTCAGTTACTTGATGCTTTCTAAAACTGATTTTATGTTTTACCTACTATTTTAGTTTTCTAAAATGTAGAGTCATTTCCTAGTTTATCATATTACCATTTCAAAATAGAACTTTTACATGGATTTTGAAAAACAAGTCAATATAGAATAGTTAAGAATACAGACTCTACAGTCAGGCTGTCTGGCTTTATATCATAGATCTAGGCTTTATCTGCTGTGTAATATCAGGCAAGTTATTTAACTTCATTGTGTTTTCCTTTCCTTACCTTTAAAATGAGGAAAGTAATAGTGTGTTCCTCATAATACAGGTAAAGAAAGCACTTAGTACATAAGTGCCACCTGAAAGTCCCTTAATAAGTGTTGGTTAGCATCATTATTACCTCTCTAAAAGAATTGGTAGAAGAGAAAAAATGAGAAATGACAAGAGAAGGGCAGGGGGAGGGTACCTTGGAATGTGAGGATAATGTGTATAGAAACAGGGAATGAGGAAAATGACAAAAATCTGGGGGAAAACAATATAAAAAATCTTGACGTATGTTATGCAATATAATTTACCCTTTTCAGTAAAGCCCTGCAATCGTTTACAATGTTTTCTTTTTTGGTTTTATTTTTAAGCAGGATTTATGTTTCTTTTGGATGTGGTAATCTACTCAGATTGGTTTCTATGTGGCTCAATTTTATTCTTATTATGTATTTATCTTACAGGAGTGATTTTGCCACAAAGACTGTTGGTTTAGTAAGCATTATTATTGGTTTGGCAATCTCTCTGAAACATAGCAGGCACTCAAAACAAAACAAATCAACACGAAGACAATTTGAATAAAAGAAATGAACGAAATGCTGGCAAAGGGAAACAAAATTTTTCATTAGAAAACTTAGATATTGAAAAGGTTTTTTATAACACCAAACATAGTAAGAAAGATGATGTAAAAATAATGATGCTATTTTAAAAACAGCACTTTCTAGTTACAAAAAGTGAAATTGCTTAGTAGAGAATACTTGGAAAACATAGAGCAGTGTTCCTCCACCTTTGAATGTCTGACATCTTGGGGCAGTGGTGGCTGGTGCATGGTAGGGTGTTCAGCAGCAGACTTCGCCTCTACTCACTAGATGCCAGTAGCACTCCACACCCACACCCAGTATGACAACCAAACGTGTCTCCAGATATTGCCAAATGTCCCCTGAGGGCCAAAATCACTCCAGGCTTAGAACTGCTAAAATAGAGGAATTACTAAAGTCACCTGCAATCCTACCATCTAGAACGTAAGCTTTTGTTTGTATAAATAAAAATTACAAAACACAATCACATTGAATTTACTATTCTATAGACAGTTTATATTTCACTTGGTAATATACAGCATCAACATTTTTGTTATGTAATGTTCCTCTACAGCATAATTTTTTTGGTAGTGCAAGTACCTTAACAGTAACAAAAGAATCCTAATTCCTCCCCTCCTTCCCTTGTATTATTGCTGTCATTCATTTCATTATATTAAGTATGTATATATGTATATAAACAAATATATACCACAAGCATTCATAATTCAATTGTTGCTATTATTATTATGAATTAACTGCTATTAGATCAAATAAGAATAAGAAAAAAAATTATTTACTTTCCACTGGCAACAAATTCCCTCCATTTGGCGGGGAGAGGGGTCTGAGAAAGTCTTTATTTCCCCTTCACTTTTTTTTTAATTCTTTTATTGTGAACTAAACTTTTTTTTTTCTTTTTTTTTTCCCCTTCACTTTTTTTTTTTTTTGAGGGCAGTGTCACTGGCCCCCACATGTGGGACCAGAACCAGGGCCACTGGCTTCCCAAGCCAGCACCTAACCACCGTGCCACTCAGCTGGCCCTCCCCTTCACTTTTTGAAGGATAATTTCATAGGGCACCAAATTATAGGTTGTTGGGGGTTTTTTTCCTCTGAACATTTTAAATATTTCACTCCTCACTCTTCTTGCTGGTTTCTGAAGAGAAATCAGATGTAATTCTTATCTTTGATTTTCTATAAGTAAGGTGTTGTTTTCTCTCAGGTTTCTTCAGGATTTTTTTATTTATCTTTGATTTTCTATAGTTTGGGAATAATAAGTAGTTTTTCCCTGGCATTTATACTGCTTGGTGTTCTGTCAGCTTCCTGGATTTGTGGTTTGGTGACTGACATTAACTTGGGGAAAATTCTCAGTCATTATTGCTCCAAATATTTGTTTCTGTTCCTTCCCCTCTTCCTTCTTCTTCAGATATTCCCACTATAGGTATGCTACACCTTTTGTAGCTGTCTCGCAGTTGTTGAATATTCTGTTTTGGGTTTGGGGTTTTTTTTTTCAGCCTTTTTTTCTCTTTGCTTTTCAGTGTTAGGGGTTTTTATTGAGATATCCTGAAGCTAAGAGATTCTTTCCTCAGCTGTGCCCAGTCTACTAATAGGCCCATCAAAGGCAGTCTTCATTTCTGTTGCAGTGTTTTGATCTCTAGCATTTCTTTTTGTTTTTTTCTTAGGATTTCCATCTCTCTGCTTACATTGCCCACCTGTTCTTCCACACTGCCTACTTTACCCATTAGAGCCCTTAACATATAAATCATAATGATTTTAAATTCCCTGCCTGATAAGTCCAAGATCCCTGCAATGTGTGAGTCTGGTTTTGATGCTTGCTCAATGTCTTCAAACTGTGTGTTTCCTTGCCTTTTAGTATACTTACAATGTTTTTTTTTTCTGGGTAGTCAGACACAATGTACTCTGTAAAAGGAACTTCTCAGCACTGATTCCCAGGGAAATTTCTGCTCTGATCATGGTGATTCTCCACATTTGGGGGCAGTAGTTTGCCTTGTGACCTCAGTTCTCTTGTAGATCTAAGACAAGTGGTTAATGGTTTCAGTTTGTTTAGGTTTTACTTGTTAGGACATACTGAAAATATTTTAATGGTTGGTGGTATAAAAATATAATAAATGGAGCTACTTTAAAATAGAGTCAGAGCTGCCATTTCAGACGAAATGCCTTGCAGGTCCTATACCTTAACAAACCTTTGGAATATTAAATCAGGGCAACATAACCTTTCGACTTGTCCTAAAACAACACTGTATCTGACAGAATTGTGTGTAAAACTAAGAAGAAAGCAGATATTATGACTACAGGTCTGATGACTACTAGACTGAAAATTAAAAACATTGTTTAGAATTAGTATCACTATTCAGCTTATCCTGACCAATAGAAATGCCTTCCTACTAGTAATGTAATTGTTTCTCTTCCCTTTCTCATAAATATCTTTCACCTTTGTCTCCTAATCTGAACACTATTTGGGTTTCGGCCTGAATCAGTGCTTTCTAAATAGCTATTCTTAATATTTTTTTAAATCTCAACTAAATGCTTGTTTCCTCTCACTTTGGCCTTTTATTTTTAAGCTATTGCCGGTATTAGCAGCGTATGGGTATACCACGCGTAGGTAATCCCAGAGTATGGGCGATTTTGATAGTTTCAGATAAGTCTAGACTACATATATCTGATTATTTCCTTAGAAATAGATTCTTGTGGGTAGAACTGAAGCTCACACTCAAGCCAAAGTATTGAAATTTGGTGCTGTCCACGGGTGGGCTGACGAACAGCAATGACATCCTGTCTCGCCCTCACCCATCAAATTCTCTCTGCACATGCATGTCCACTCGGGACCGCCACAGCCCGCTGCTTTCCTAGTCCTTCGCCTACTGCCCGATTAGGAGACCGCCTTCTGTCAGGGCTTGGTGAGTCCTCCAGAGGCCGGGGGGGCGCTGTACAATACGCAGCGGCTCCAGAACACCCAGGCGCCGCTCCCCATTGGCCGAAGCTCCGCCTCGCGCTCCTACGCCGCCTCGGCCGCTGCCGGGTTTGGGGAAGTGTTTCTAGGAGACGGCGCGGGCCGGCTGCGCCTGCGCGGTGGGCGCTGCCGGGGGCGGGCTGACGGGCGGTGGCTCTGGCCCTCTGAGCTCGGTCCCGCTGGGTCTGGGTCGCTGGAGCCGCCCGGGTTCTCTCGCCTATGGGGCACCTGTGAGGCGGGTTGCCGGCAGACGTCTCCTCGCGATGGAGCACATCCGTACGACCAAGGTAGTCCGAGCGCGGGAGAGCGCCTGCCGCCGGCCCGCGTCGGGTCCGGCGGGGGCGGGAGAGCCTGAGAGCGCGGTTGGCCCGACGAGGGCTGAGGAGCGGTCGGCCGGGGGCCTGGCTCCGGGCCGGAGGGGCTGCCGGGCCTCGTGTGGGAGGCAGGGGCATCTGGGGCCGAGCGGGGTGGAGGCCTCCTGTGCCCACGGAGGGGTCTCGCGTCCGGTCCGAGGCGTGGGCAGCGGATGGTTTGGGCTGCTGGAGGCTCAGTCCCCGGAAATCGGTCGCCGCCCTCTCGGCATTACGCTTCCTTGGGCAAAATTGGGGCTGCCTTTGGCCGCGGGGCCTTTCAGCCTTTCGCCGCCTCCGATGCCGGAAAAGCCGCGGACCCACACATCAGCCTAACGATGTTGTGCAAGCTTTTCCCTGTTGGCGTGTGAGTGTCCCGGTCGCACAGAGCCTTGATGCAAGTGTCGGGCGCGCTGAGATCCGCCGTCGCCTCCTCCTTACTTTATTGCCTCGGTCCGGAGGCACTGAGCTTCGGTGTTTCCGTCTCTGTGCTCACACTGGATTGTCTTCAGAGTCAGCCCAGGAGCCCCCATGTTTTCAGCTGTCCTTCAATTCAGCTTATTAACTTCCATGCGTAATTTTTGTGTGTGAAAGGCATTTGTTTGGAGAACAAACATGCTTAGGATTCCGTTACAAATGTGAAATCGGAAGGAAATAACAATCCAAAATATGACCAAATTCCTTTACCAGCATTTAAGTTAGACTTCAACTTTGGGAGGGAGAAAACAGTGACCCGAAGAATTGAATAACATGATTTTAAGATCGCTGGGAAGAGGACCCACTGTGAATCTTGACTCTTGGTATTTTGCCGAAACCATCATTTAATTGCTGTTTATCTCAGAGCTACCGTGCATTTAGGAAAATAGCAGGCGTGCATCATCCTCATTTGTTCCGCGGAGAATTGGAGAGCTATGTCATTAAAGTGTTTCACAATCCTTTTTAGGGTGTACGTGGGTTTTTATTACAGCTTGTTTTTAACATTGCATATACGTTATCTAATAAAATTGAAGATGCTAAAAACGAACCCCTTTTTACAAGTGTTTTTTTTTTTAATGAGAAGAAAGGTAAAGTAATTCTAGAATTCACATTGCTGGCCCCTAAAATTTGAAAATAGAAGGGTGATTAAGTAAATAAATAACTGAACTAGTAGACGATGTAGAGGTGGAAAGGAGGACGAGAGTAGGCATCAGCTCAGGTGCTTGTCCTGCTTCCAGGGTTCCAGCTGTGTGCTAATAGCTGTGTGCACTTGGCTTCCCTCTGTACCAGACTGCGCCTCCTCTTTGCATCTTTGTTGATGCTTGCTGCCGGGCAGAGCACGTTAGCGACACAGTAAAAGTGAACTGAGTTTAATCAATTAGAACAAGTCCTAGTCCCAGGTGACTGATAAGAGTGAACAGAATATTGGAAAATCTTTGTGATGCCTTGGCTTATTTTAAGCCTTTCCACTTTAAATTTATAATGAATGTATATCTTTGTTTTTATTTGTATAGTTGTAGCTCCTTATTTCCATAAGATTATTGCCAGTGACTCTTACTTCCTGTCGTATTCCTCTTTACCAGTTGATGGACTTTTCTTTACTATATTTTCTGATTTAGTCTTACCTTTTCACAGTGGAGGTTTAGTTAAGGTCCTTTTGTGACTTTTTAAAGACAAAAAGATTTCTGACTGTTTCTATTAAAAATACTTCTCACGTGTGCTCCTTCCTTACTTTGGATTATTTATCTGGCATTGGACCACTAATATCCTGGAAGTGGCTGCCTGTATACTGCAACTAAATATGTGCTAGGTGCCTGTTAGGTGCCAGGCACTGTACAGATATGGGGTACACACCAGTGAACACAACAGACATGGACCTCATAATGCATTCTGATAATTGTGTGGACTCTAATATTTTCTTAAATTATAACTTATTCTTAAAAGGTTGATTTGAACAGAGCCAACTTTTTGTTTCAACTGTTCATAGGCTTCACCTGGACTTAGTTAATTTGCTGCAAAAATAATTGTAAGTATTTCAAACTAAAAATGAATTACTTTAAGTTTATTTAGCTGTTTTGAATTCTATGTAGTTTAGGCACTCTGATCAAGAATTGACTGTGGAGTAGTACTACGTAGTGATTCGTTCTGTGTTCAGGCAGCTTTATTGGTGACCCTTGAACAACATGGGAGTTAAGAGCGCTGACTCCTGTGCAGTTGAACATATGTGTATAACTTTTGACTCCCCCAAAACATAACCATCATTGGTATCTAAGGGGAATTGGTTCCAGGACCCCAGTGGTTACCAAAATCTATGGATGCTCAAGTCTTATATAAAATGGCGTAGATCAATACATACAGTTGGCCCTCCGCATTTGCGGACTCCCAACCGTGGATGTGATTATTAAAAAACGTCTGTGTATAAGTGGGCCCGTGCAGTTCAAACCCATGTTGTTCAAGAGTCAACTGTATCTCGGGCTGGCCGAGTGGCGCGGTGGTTAAGCGCCGGCTTGGGAAGCCAGCAGCCACGGTTCAGGTCCCACATGTGAGAGCCAGTGACACTGCCCTCAAAAAAAAAAAAAAAAGTCAACTGTATTTAAAAAGTAGTAATTACCATTTTTTGAGCAATTAGATGTCAGTGTAGGAAACTATACAGTATTTCACAATATCATTTCAAATATATTAGTTTATATAAAATTATCACTAATCTCTAATAACTCTGCCAGTTGGGGCCATCTCCATTGACAGATGAGGAAATAGGCTTAGAAAGTGTAAGTAATCTGCCCAATTAGCTCATGAGGTTTGTCTAACTCCAAAGACTGCATAATGTCTTTTGCATTGCCTCTCTAGTTTTAATCTAATTGTAAAAATACATTAATATTAATTCAGAAATAAAGCCTAATAATTCCAAAAGCTTTATCTTCCTCAAGAAGAAGGACATACGTAAATAAGTAAATATTTGTGTGGTATTGTTTTTTGTATTATTTATGATCATTGGTTTTTGGTTTTGTTTTGTTTTTGCTTACCAGAAATTTATCAGATAAAGTATTTTAGCTGAATACCAATTAAATGGTTTTATAGTTCTGAAATTCAGGAATAGATATGTCATCCTGTTTTGGTCACATTGGTTTACTAACTGTATAGTGTCAATAAAGATGTCAAGTGTGAATTTGAATTTCTGAAAGAGCATTTCCAAGCTGTACTTATGACCAGTGTAGCTACTTCCTATCACTGTGAGCTCTACTTTTTGCCAAATGAGGTAGTCTTGCCAAGAAACAGTGGAAATCTGCAGAGACAATTCTTTTTTTATGCAGTTTTTCTCCCTTCCCTGCCAGGCTCCAGTGCTTAGGCTGACATTACGTATTGATGTCGAATTTTGGGCTGTTTGTGAGTAGAACTTGATTGAATGAAATGGGAGAATGTTTTCCTAGCTGTATATGAATGACTGCTTCCTAGAGTTTGTTAAAGAATGGAATAGTCCATGAAAATCTGACCCCACCGGGGCTCAAATTGAGTTATTCCAAAAGTAATGCCTAATTTGTCTTAGCTTGCTACCCCTTTTTGTCATTAAAACATGAGATCATACATGTATGTATACAAGTACATGTTACCTGTTACAAAGAGTGAAGGAGATGCAGAACTTAAGGCTGGACAAAGAGTAAGAAGAAAAGGGTATTATTTTAATTGTCTTTGAAATATGAGCCAGTAGATTTTAGGAACACTTGAATGCCTTCGCCACGAATTAGTAAACTGCCATTTTGACTCTCCCTAGCATCTCATACAGGTGAGAAAACTGAAACTTGCAGAGATTAAATAAAATAATTCATCTTACCTAACAGCTAGCTAGCTAGCTCTCCTAAGGGAGAGGTGGAGCTGGGAGCTGGTCTTTCTGATACCAGTCGTGTTTTTTTGTTTTTTATTAAAAAAAGATTTTATTGAGGAATTGGGGGAGGGGAACAGACAAGTTGCTGTCCTTTTGTTCTTTAGTCTAGTTGCGGAGGACGCCGCTTCACTGGCCCATGTTGGTATCATCGTTGCACTCTTCTCGGGTGAGGCAGCCGGTCGCTGGCCATCGGACGGCCACTCACGTAGCTCATGGCAGCCCCACTGCAGCCTATGCCATTGCCGGCTACTCACAGCAGCCCAGCTCCAGGTGGAGCTGTTGTTCACCATCTTAGCTGTAGAGGGCGCAGCATCACTGGCCCTCATATGGGATCCTAACTGGGGCCCTACTGCTCAGAGATGGCGCTCCCAAGCCAACTCTTAACTAACGCGCCACTCGGCCGGCCTCAGTCGTGTTTTCTTAACCATTACACTCCCCTGCCACACAAACTAATGATCAAATCAAGAGATCTGAGTAGTGGGGTACGTCAGTGTTAATAGAAATGGAAGGGGCGGTTTTGTTTAGTAGTTAGTTGATTATGAGGGAGTAGAGTTAGGGAAAAGGTCCCCAGGGAAATAGATTTAGGAGTTGTCAGTGTTTAGGTAATCACTGAGACTTCCTATTGTGGATGAGTTTATGCAAGAATATGTAGAGACTGTAGAGAAGAGTGGGGAAGTTTAGAGCCCTGGGGATACTTAGAAGGGGCAAACAGGAAGGAGAGGTGGAGAAAGTATTAGGGATAAATTGGGAAGAGATGCATCATGGCTGGGAAGGGAACAGCCTTCCCTCTCTAATTTCCTTCTTTGCTTCCTCTTCCTCTTCCCTCCCCTCATCTGCCTTCTCCTCTTCTGCCCCCTCCTCTGCTCCCTCCTTTGCCATGGTCCAGGCTTGTCCTGTTCTAGATATTGGAGAAATAGCGGTGAATAAATCAGACAAAAATCCCTGCCCTTACAAAACTTATTTTCTACTTGGAGAAGACATAACAATAAACAAAAACAATAAGTCAAATATATAGTATAGTAGAAGGTGGTAAATGCTGTGGAGAGAGTGTCAGGGTGGGGGTGGGGGAGGACAGTTGTACATAGGGTAGTTAGGGAAGTCCTTACAGAGATAGTGACACTTAAGTGCAGACCCGAAAGAGGTGAGGGAGCAAGGCAGGTATGAGGATGAGGGTTGGGGGAGGTGGTGGGAAGAGTCCCAACAGAGGGAATAGCAAGAGCCAACTCATACGTTGGGCATGCCTGGTTGGTAAGAAGTAGCAAGAAGAGTGGTGTGGCTAGACCAGAGTGAGTGAAGGAGAGCCAGACGATTAAAGCTGGGGACAGCAAGTTACTGTAGAGCCTTGAAGGGTAATGTGAAATCTTTGCTCTTACTGAGTGAGAGAGGAAGCCATTCGTGGACTGTCAGCTGTGTCCAGCGTTGCAGGAGAGCAAAGTAAGGCAGGTCAGAAAAGTGCCCCGGATTTATGACCCGTTTCACTTGGCGATTTATGCAGCCAGAAGCTGTGTAGGAACTGGGGATACGAACAAAAAAAATGATAAAACTGCTCTTTTGATGTTTATATTCCACTTCACAAAGGCAATTTGATGTTCTTTCTTTTTGATAGCTAATTCTTGGCAAGATGTCAATATTAGGAGTGTGGAATAGTGATTCTAAGAGTCAAGTGGGTGCCTGGCAGGAAAGCCTTCGCAGTGCACTTTCTGCTTCAGGAGCCATTGCCATGTAGTTGACAAGTAAGCACAGCTGTAGCTTTGTGGGAGGTCATTGACTCTTCCTGTCCCTGAGGCCACTTTTCCCTCTTGGGAGTAGATAAGTATCTGAATTTTTTTAACTTGAGTTTGTATATGTGTGATTTCCTTTGTTTTTCACTTCCTGCTTGGTAATCAGCTGCAATTTGAGCTTCCCGTATAGACCATTTTTTTGCAGGCCCATAGTTGGCAGCAATTCAACTAAATGGCCCTTAAAATAATATGGTGGCATTTTCCATCCTAACCATGATGACCACACCCTCCAGTTTTTTCTCCCTGTTCCATTTTCTTCTTTGTTTAGCCCTCTTTTCCCATAATGTTTTTCCCCTTCCTCATTTCCATTTTGCCTTGGTGACACCTAAAATTAAAGGATCCTGTTTCTGCATGGCCTCCGTGCAGGTGACTGGAAATAGTTATAGTTGCTTTCTAAATATCTGACTTAAAACATTACCAAGAAAACACTGGGGAAAATCTGTAGCAACATCTGTAAAGTACTTTCAGTTCCTTGGTGAAAGGGGGAAATAGGAAGCAGCAGTTGGTGTTCAGAAATTGGCTAAGTCTGTAGCTTGAAATCTGTATGCAGATTTTAGCAAAGAAAAAGATCAATTTCCTTTATTTTAAAAAACTTATCATAGGAGTTCAGCAAAGGACAAAATAAACAGCATATTTTCTCAGAAATTCTCTTATTTTCTCCAGAACTTTCGTTTCAGAACTAAATAAACATTTTGGGATAATTTCAGATTAATTTTATTATTTGTCATACCTGTATAGGGATTGCTATATTGAAGCAGTCATGTAATGATTTTCTGTTATATTTTCTTGATTTGAATATAATTTTGCATTTACTCAGGGCCAGCCGAGTGATGCCGGTGGTTAAGCGCTGGCTTCGGAAGCCAGCGGCCCCAGTTTGGGTGCCACATGTGAGAGCCAGTGACACTGCCCTCAAAAAAAAAAATAAATAAAAAAAATAATTTTGCATTTACTAAGGTAATGAACAATCCTCAGTTTATTATGGTCAAGATGAATTCTTTTTTTTCTCCCAGACTTACATTTCCTTTTATACCCTGTCTTACTGAATGGCAACCAGCCTGACAAGCTTAATATCTTTAAGAAGCCTGTATCTCCTTCCTTCTCACATCAGTTTTATTATCTCACCATGAGCTTCCTCTTTATCCTGTTACAGCTTAGTCCAGGCCCTTATCACTCTCTCCCAGGCACCCCTACATAATTCCGTTAGCCTCTTACCTGGTTACCCCGCCACCAGTTTCTTCCAATTCAGCATTTCTCCACACTGCCTTTGGTGAGATCCTCTTAAAAACCCTATCTGGTTATGGACAACTGTGCTTAAAATTCTCTATTTGTATCCTTTTATTTACAGCACAGATACTCTACCTTACAAGGTGTTTCTTTTTATCAGATAAAATGCCAAGTCCCTCCACTTTTACATTATGTCTCTTGAGAATTCTGTATTTTCTCTTTATTAATCAAGACAATTTTGTTAATTGTTGCTTTCTACATTTATATTAGGAAAACAGTTTTTTCCAAATATAAAGGACATTAGAAAATTGAACTTGCTATTCAAGTTCATGTGCCTCCTCTTCCTTTCTCCATTTGATCTTAAGGAGACAGGAGTTTAATACACAAGACTGTCAGGGCTCAACTTACCTTATCAGCTTATCAGCAGTGGTAATTCTTTTGAGCACTTGCTTGCTTACTAATTGTCAAGCTGACTTGGGGTAAAGTACCTGATGTTTATTACCTAACCTTACTGCAGCCGTGGAGGGGGAGATTCATTGAATCCTGTATGTGTATTTATGTGCATGTTTTCCTATGTTCTTACAAGATGTGTGTATGGGGCAGGGGTGTGCACCCATAATGCAGGTGTATATTTTAAAGGGCCACCTTGTAACAAGCTCTTTAAAAGTGCGAGGACTAGATAAGCTGGGACATTAAATGTCTGGAAAAAGAGCGTAAAGATAGAAAAGAAACCTACCCTAATGTGAGTTAAGAGCAAGAGAAATTAATTTGGAGTTAAAGTTGGAAGGAATTATCAGTTGCATAAGAATGACCTGGTGAACTTAAAAATACAGATTCTTGGTGTCCGTCTTCTGAGATGGTGAGTGGAGTAGAGGTGGGGCCTGGGATCTGTACTTTTGCAGAGCTTTAGAGGTGAATCAAATTAAAGCTAAGCTTTGGAACTTGTATCTAGGTAACCAAAATGAAAGACTGACAAAGGGAAGTTCAGGTAATTTTGGATGTAGAAATTTAGGGGGAATCAAGAAACAGGCTTAGAGTGTTGGGAAGAGTATTTTTACCTGAATTTCCAATCTTGATAGACACCCAGTTAGGGAGAACTATGTACAATAGTATTATCCAACTCTAGAGGAAAAGTGACTTGGTCCTAATTGGGTGATGGGTGGGAATAGAGGACTGAGTCCACACATGTATTTCTTTTTTTTAAAGCTGAACTATAACTATACTGTATTAGTAATTTGTCTGCCTTTTAAAGTTTACTCATGTATTCATAAATTATTGCATAAGTATCTACTGTTCACCTATTGTGTAAGGAAAAGGTGGCAGAGAAAAATGGGGCACAGTATAATGTTATAAAGAAGAATTCTACTTAATAAATCCCTTGGGTGATTTCAGCAAGAGACCACTGGTAACTTGTGGGCAACTAATGTTTTTCCCCATGGGAAATTTCTTTGTGGCACTTCCCCGTAGCTCAGCAGACATTTACTGTGTCAGATGTTGTACTAGCCATTGGTTATTCAGATATAAATAAAAGAGACAGCCCTTGCCCTAGGTATGTTACAGCCTTAGTGGGAGAGATGGGCACATGAGCAGATGCTTTCATTACAGTGTAGGGACTCCTTTAATAGTGGCGAGGGGGAGATTTTTAAAATATTTAGGCTATAAATTGGTAGGAACTGGTGATTAATTGAATATTGGGGGTCAAGAAGCCATAGGATGATTCCCAGATTTCTAAGATGGGTGACTAGATGAGGCTGAAATAGCATTAACTCAGGTCAGAAATGTAGAATTGGTAACATACTTGTGAGTGAAGGGAATTAGTTTTGTTTTCAGGGTGCTTAGCATGACTCTTTAGACATCTGAGGTGGAGCAGTGTGCTGCTCGATGAGAAGGTGCTCCCGCTCAGGCATCAGACCTGTGACACTGTTATGTCTGTGCTAGTCCACGAACCAGCTGCTAGTAGCTGCGTGACGTTGGGATATTTAACCAACCTCCCTAAGTCGCCGTTTCTGTGAGGATAGTAATAGTGCTTACCACACAGGAGGTGTGAAAATTTAAAGACATAGTGTAGGATAAGAACTTCTCATTGTACTGGGCATGTACAATAAGACCTCAATACTATGTGAGGAATTATTGTATGTATAGCAACAGACAATGTAAACTCAGGGGAGATCAGAGCTGGACATACTGTTTGGGGACTCATTAATGTATAGGCCAGAACAATGACGGTTGGGTAAGGTTGCCTATAGAGAATGGAGCCCTGAGAAATAATATAATAGTAATGAATAGGCGATAGGCAAAAGGGTTAAAATCCTAGCAAAAGAGGTGTGATTGTTTTGCATGTAGAGAATTGTGTGTCTGATAGTCATTTAAGGAGCACAACAAGGACTACTTATGACCTTTTAAACATCCCCAGATTTAAAAACCTCAGGTGGACTTTTTAAAAAACAAACACACTGTAGTGTCCTTACAGCCATGTCTGGCATAAAAGTAAACAGTAGTTGATCCCATTGTTTTACAAGCATTCAAATTTAAGTTGTGATTCGAAGTATGTTATATAATGAAGTTGCGTTTTGATTTAAGGAAGAAATGGTCAAAAACTATGAAATATTGTTGACCTCTGAGAGAAATCTTCATTCATGTTTATGAGAAGGAAGTTGTCCTGTTGTCTTAGGACAGTGTGGGATGATCTGATAGCTTTTGTTTTTCAAATCAGCTATCAGACTGAGCTATATAAATCAGGTCATATCTATATGTTTCCAGAGGAAAGTGTTAAAACTCACTTCATTTCAAATGAAGTTTTATGTCAAAAACTAATATTTTAATTTTACATTTAAATTTTAATTTATTTGAAACAGGTGTTGTGATAGGTAAAAAACTTCCTATGGAATTAAATTTCTTGGGGTGGTGCTAATTATTAGCCTTTTAAGTGGTAGTTATTATTTTGGAAATCATAATTTCAAAATGGGGACATTGTTTTCTTCAAATTTAGTAAGGGAAAAATATATATGGGGAAGTATACAATTAATGAGATAATGGTTAGCTATCTGTTTTGAAGACATACACAATTTACAGCACTATCAACAACATATTACTATAGCTGTGGATTGAAAATTTTAAGTTGGTAATGGTTATTTTACTTTTTTCCATAAGAATGGATAGTAGTAAATACTATTTTTGAAAATTGTAGTCTCCCGCACATCCCTGGCCAACTCTAACCCACTGTCCAGTGGCAGCCTCGTGTGTGTGTGTGTGTGTGTGTGTGTGTGTCTGTCTAAATAAAGATGTACTGTGTACCTCACTGCCTCAGCCACTAAAGGATGCAGAAGCAGCATGTGATGTAATCTAGGCCAGGGAATTCAGAGCCACTAAGAGATTAAGTAACTGATTAATTTTCTGAGAAGGATCCCTGTTAGGACATCAGTGAGCCTTGAAGAATGCTTAGTACTTAGCTAAGCAGAACAGAATGCTTTAGAAGGGTGAGCAGTCTGAATAGAAGCGAAGCACAGAGCTGGACACAAAACATTGTCCTGGAATGGTGTGGAGAGTAAGTCGGAGTTTGCAACCACGTAACTATTTCTTGATTTAATTTTTCTGGTAGTTTACTTCTCTAACTATATAATAACCTTTATATTTATTACTTAACTTACCACTTTAAGTAAAATATATTGACTCTTAAATACAAAAATGTTTGTTAATTTGCACTGTACCCCTCCTTCCTGTTCCCCTTAATATTTGTGTTAAATTTTATATTTTTTTACAGGGCTCTTCTCTTTTGGTTATATTTATAACTGTAAATAATGCCTATGTTGTTTGTGATTTATGTATTTCCTAAGATATATGAAATTTGATGTTCAACATTAAATAAACTCATGCATTTGAACCGAAGGAAGAAAAATTTTGAAAATGGTACATTTAAATCCTGGAATAACAGAAAAAGAATTTAATTATTTTCGAGATGAGAGCTAACATCTTTTTCATTTTTAGGTTGAGCAAGTGAAATTACTTGACCGATTCAGTACCAGCAACAAGTCATTAACAGGAACACTGTATCTTACGGCCACACATCTATTATTTATAGATGCCCAGCAGAAAGAAACCTGGGTAAGGACAACCTCTGTTGTACTGTTTACTGTAATCATCATAATGGACTTGGCCTATTGCTGTTTCACTTTGAATGTGTACATAAAATTTCAGTCAATGTTTACCTGTTCAACCAAAAATTTTTCAGTCCCCTGGTCACTTCTACCCTCCTAGTAAAACAATGCTACCATGTAGAATGTAGAATTCTTTTGTAGAATACCAGAAAAACTCTTTTTATCTATGTAAATGATTATAAAATACTGTTCCCTTTTAATTTTAAAAAATCTAAATAATATAGGTACATGTTAACAGATCAAATGGCATATTCCACAGCATTTTTATACCAAATTGCAATTACAGTATTTAACTTTTTTTTTCTTTTTTTGCTAGTACAAATAATGCAGTAATGGATATTTTGTATATGTTTCTTCCTATATATGTGGTAGAGTTTCCCTGGGATTATTTGCCTGGAAGTAAAATTACTGGGCCTTAGATAAGTCTATATTCAACCTTACTAAGTATGCCACTTCTCCAAAATGGTTGTTTCAAAATATTCTCAATAGAGTGTGACACATTTGTTCATCATCCTCAGTAACGTTGATATTATCAAATGGAACATTTTTACCTATCTGGTGGATGTGCAATTTGATTTTAATTTGCTGGTTACAAGGAAGTTATACTTTCAGGTATTTTGGCTTTAGATTTCCTTTTCTTTTTCTGTTGAGTTGTTTGTTCTGTTGAGTTGTTTGTTCTGTTGTGTTATGGATTTTCTGAGTCCTGGTTTTTAATGTTTTGTCAGGCGTATATGTTGTAGATTACTTCTCCCAACATGTGACTTGTCTTGTGTGTATATGTCTTTTAAAGTTTAAAATTTTAGCATAATAGATTTTCCATTTTTCTTTTATGATTTATGCTGTTTTGTGACTTAAGGGACCTTTCCCTATGTCAAGGTCGTAGAGATTGTCCTGTACTTTCTTCTAAAAGTTTACATTTTGTATTCTAAGTGTAAATTGTTAATATAACTGGGAAATATTTGGGTGGATGGTATGGCATAGGGACTCATTTTTATTTTATCTTATTTTTGCATAATTGGCACCATTTATTGTTTTATTCCATTAATGTGTAGTGTCAACTCTGTCATAAATAAGTGAGGATCTGCTTTTGAGCTCTCCATTCTGTTCTTTGGTATATTGATTACACTGTACCAAAGCACACTGCTTTATTGACTATAGCTTTTTAATGAGTCTTACTATCTCTCTCTAATTGTACTCTCTGATTGTACTGATGGCCAGGAACGCTATCCACTTGCTATGTGACTGCAATAAGTGAGTTAAGATCCTTCCCAGAGATGTTGATCTTGGAGAGGTTGTATTCCTCAGAGGTTCAGGATTTCTTCCCCATCCAGTGTTTGCCCAGGAAGAGCCAGGAATCTCACCTAGCAGGGCCTTGTAAAGTCGGCTCATATTCTCATCCACTCTATCTGCCCTTCGGTTTTTTCCCCCCGTCTTAATATCTTCTTTGTGTGTTATCCATCTCCTAGAGCTACAAATGAACGTTTCCCATACAGCTATTTTAGATGTTGGGAATGTAATTTTGGGGGCAGCTAAAAGATATCTACGTTCTCTTCTCTCTGGCTGTTGTCTTTAAAATGCTTTCTTATCAGCATATTCCCCCTGTCTGTCCTGAATGAAGTCCGTCCAGTGTATTAGATCCATAGAAATGAACATTTTAGAGCTAGAAGGGCCTTACTAACTTTTATCTTTTTTCTCATTTTCACATGATTATTTTTTCAAGATCACATAACTAGTTAGTGTCAGAGCCAGGTCCCTTCGTCATTCTCTCCCTGTAAATAATTTTGGGTCTTAATTGGAATCATAGTCGTGGTATGATACTACAGTGACTTATTGTCCCTAATTCTCTAGTTAGATATTACTATTAATTAGATCATTTTGAGTAGCTTCGCAAAAGATGTGCTAATAAAAGTGTTCATAGTGCCAAATCTTAGCTATACATATGAGCTACACATGTGTGCTATGTGTTAATTATCTGTGTTATATATACTTTTAATTTCCATAGGACTTCTCTCGTTAGTCTTTTCTTCAAGCTTTTCTTGATCATTTTATGTATTTAATCTTGCATGCGCACTGTATATAATTAATATTTACATAAATAATCATCTCTCACCCTGCCGCCCAACACACACACACACACACACACACACACACACACACAGCAGGTTGGAATTTTTTACTGGTAAATTTTTAGATTAATTTGGGATGAATTAATCTCTTGCCACGATTTAGTTTTATCATCTGAGAAGCCTGCTGTGATTTCAAGATCTTTTATTTTCTGAAAAAGTTTCTATAAGTATTTTAAATTAATAGGAATGGTATTAAGAAAACTTTTTTTTTAGTGGCAAACAAAATATGATAAGTAATAGTAAGTAATAGATGAGAATGATAATCATGTTTAAAATGCCAGCGGGTATTGAGTTTATAGTAGGACTTTATATTCATTCATTTAGTAAGCATTTATTGTGATGGAGGAGATATCAACAATGACACCTATATTTCTGGTTTGGCCAAATTCTTTTTTTCTTTTTTTTTAAAGATTTTATTAGGGAATTGAGGTAGAGGAACAGGGTTGGGGAATCAGGGAAGGGGAACAGATAAGCCACCATCCCCCTGTTCCTCAGTCTAGCCATGGATGGACACCGCCTCATCAGCCCATGTTGGTATTATCATTGCGCTCTTCCCGGGTGAGGCAGCTGCTCGCCAGCCATTGGACAGTCACTCACGGTGGCTCATGGCAGCTCACAGCAGCTCACGCTCGCTGCCAGCAGCCCTACTGCAGCCTACACCATCGCCGGCTACTCACGGCAGCCCAGCTCCAGGTTGAGCTGTTGTTCACCATCTTAGCTGTAGAGGGCGCAGTGTCACTGGCCCTCACGTGGGACCCGAACCGGGGCCCTGCTGCTCAGAGCTGGCATCCCAAGCTAACTCCTAACCAACACGCCACTCAGCTAGCCCAATTTTGGCCAAGTTCTAAGTTTGAATGTGTAATATATAATATTTGAAATTTTCTTTATTTGAAGAGGTCCATTATAATGTTCCAGGTACTGTGTTAGATGCTGGAGCTATAATGGCACTCAGCTTACGTACAGTATTGCTTCTTATGAAGTTCCCCAAATCTAGCCAGAGAAATAGACATTCACTACCCAACAAATTACACATGTACTAAGTGCAATCAAGGAAAATTGCAGGTTGATGTTGTATAAGAAAGTGTAGGGAGCCTAACTTACTTAAGAAGGGCTGTGGGGATTGGCTATAATACATCCTTCTCAGTGATGAGTTTTAAGCCAAGGCCAGAAATAATACTAGAAGTTCCTAGGTGAAGAGATAGAGCTATAATATTCCAGATAGTAGGAGCAACTCAGTGTGTAAAGGAGCTTGGTTCATTTGAGGAAGCAAAAGAAAGCTATTGTCGCTAGAACTTAGTGATAAGGGGAGGGACTTGAAATGAGGCTGGAGAACTGGGAAATAGTCTATGTCCATGACACCCTGATTGCAGCTAAACAGGGTTGGGCCTGGTTGGTTTTGGATGGGAAAAGTGGGAAATAATGTGACTAGATTACTTTTTTGTTTGTTTTGTTTTTTTGATGGTTACTTACCTACCTTGTAGAAATTGGATTGGAGGTGGGGATAGTCAAGAATGGATCTAGGGAGAGTATTTAGGAGGCTGTTTATAGTAATTTAGGTGTGAAAGAATGGAACGCTGCAGCTAGGAGAGTGACGGGGATGGAGAGAAGCAGACAGCTTACAGAGACATTTCAGGAATGCATTTCTTGGGTTTGAAGATGTATTGAATATGTGCAGTGATGGAGGAAGTGTTGGGACATTTCTGACTTGGGCGTTGCCAAGTCAAAGAAAAATTTTTTCTTTGAGTATATGTAGTGTGTAACATTTGAGTCTATTTGAAGAAGGCATTTCTAACATTTGTGCACTGTGGAGGAGAGTAAGATGTTTAGTGCTTTCCATAATGATGATCACATGGTTTTTTCACACTGTAGATATTGCACCACCATATTGCCTCGGTAGAGAAGCTGGCTTTGACAACGTCTGGGTGCCCACTTGTGATTCAGTGCAAGAACTTCAGGATTGTGCATTTCATTGTTCCCAGAGAAAGAGACTGTCATGATATTTACAACTCTCTGCTACAACTGTCAAAACAAGGTACTGTTCTAGGAGACCAAAGCTTACACGCTCAAATTTTTTTTTTTTTTTTTTTTTTAGAACAGTGTCACTGGCCCTTAATATGTGGGACCCGAACCGGGACCGCTGGCTTCCCAAGCCAGCACCCAACCACCGCGCCACTTGGCTGGCCCTACTCGCTCAATTTTGAGATGGATTACCTAAGATACTGCATTTAATATCTCAGTATTTTTATTTTTATACTTTAAGCTACTCTTAAAAGTCAGGTCCTTGTGCACTCAATTCTAAAAAATTTGGCCTAGAAGTAATTAGAAACTTATGATCTGAGTTGTAAGAATGGTTTCCAAAGAAGGGGTAATACAAAGGACAAAGTAAGCATTTATAGTACAGCTTTTTTTAAAATTTTTTTATAAGTATCCCACAACCAAGGGGAGTGACTTGGAAACTGATTACTAAATGAAAAGTGAAGGAAGGTCAGGTTCCTTTGATTGCAGTGGGACTGATACATTCTAACACATTTAATTGACTGAAGTAGAACATAAAGCCGATGAGCAGAGGGAAAAGAGAGGGTGAATCGTACCATACACGATCCCGGTAGGAGTGAGGGGTACAGGCCCTGACGAGGAACCTTATCACTGCTGTGCCTTGGGGATCTGGTGGTTTACTTCACTCAACATGACTTGAATTACATAGACCTTTGTCTCCAGGGAGACAAAGCATATTAATTACTGGACGTTACTTTGTTTTATCTGAACACCTGGATTGCAGTGGTCTAGGGGCATGTCTATGTTCACTCCCCTGTCCTGATGCATAAAGCCTGTCCCATTTATCCCACTGTCCCAAGTAAAGCCAGACCTTATGGTACAGATGCTTCTGTGACTGCAGGGGCTTCTTCTTGTTCAGAAGTCAGTTCTCTCTGGACCTCTGTGCATTGCCATTTTTGGTCAAAACTGTACTATAGGAATGCGTATGCCATTTCATGTTCTGTATGCCACCTCTAGTTTTTCGTTATAGCATTAGTGTATTTTACATCTCATTTGGGAAAAGTAGTGGGTGGGAAGTGTCTATTTGTGTCTTTAAATTTTTGCTTTTCAGAAAAGGAAATATGACAGTAGAGTGTTTAATGTGTTAATACAAGTCCAAGTGTATTATGTACTAGCTTTTACTGATGATACAAATGGACTCTCAGATTGACATTTGTTCCTTTATGTATAATCATTTGCATCAAAGAACTGAGAAAATACTAAGTTTAAATATGTTCAGGTATTAGGCTTCTCTGATGATTTTAAAGAAAAAAAAATGGAGGAATAAAACTGGAAATTACTTTTATTTGTAGTGAATTAAGCCCTACAAGTTGCATTTTAACATTTGTGTATTTTATATACTACAGCAAAACATGAAGATCTCTATGCATTCTCGTATAACCCCAAGCAAAATGACTCCGAACGACTACAAGGTTGGCAGCTCATTGACCTTGCTGAGGAATATAAGAGGATGGGAGTGCCAAATTCAAACTGGCAGTTGTCTGATGCCAACCGAGAATACAAGGTAACTTGGCAACATTCTGGGGGAAGTCCAGAAAATGTTAGTACCAGAGGGTCGGAGAGTATAGCATAGTAGCAAGTTGTCTCTGTAAGTTTTAAAGTTTTTTAAAGATGGTTTTTAACCTTATGGTGGAACTGTGCATGGAATTGTTATGTTTTTTTTTATTTTTACAGATTTGTGAAACTTATCCCAGAGAACTTTATGTTCCCCGAATAGCAAGCAAGCCGATAATTGTTGGTAGCTCCAAATTCCGCAGCAAGGGAAGATTCCCAGTCCTTTCCTACTACCATCAAAATAAGGAGGTAGGAAGTTTTCCTTCTGGTTTTACAAATGTAGCCTGACCCTCTTCATGTTTAAGTATCCCAAAGAACACTCATGTTTACAGTAAGAGGTCATCATTATAACACTGCTGATAGAGGCTTTTCACTTGAGTACATTTTCAAAATTTTAAACCAAAATTACCCTGAATTATAGAAACATTTGTACTTGTCATCCCCACCCCCACTCTTTCCTTCCTTCCTTCTAGTAGTGACTTGAAAATAATGGGATTAGTGAACATATAGGTTCTCCTCTTTGCCTGTGGTTCTCTTTTGATCCTGCCTGTATTGGGGGAACCAGATAATTTTGGCAAGTCAGCCAACTATTGAGAAAAGGGAGAGAACCAACCAAGCGTGCTTCAGGCTCCCATTTTAATAGGAAGATCTTTAAGTTGGAGGTGTTTCTTGCAATATGAAGAGGTAGAGGAAGCATCTTTGTACTGAGATGCTGTAATAGGAATTGCCCATTATGGTAAAATTGTCCTTTGTAGCCTCTTAACAGTAGGCCAGGTGGTACTACATGTTAAACGTTCATGAAATCCTCTTAGTAACTTTATAACTTTTAAATGGGGAGCTGGAGTTCAGAGATGGTAAGTCACTTTTTCTGAATCTCAAAGATAGTAAGTTGAGCAGTTAGATGCCATTTCTGACTCCCAATTTTTTGTGACCTGATTTTTTTTCCTCAGGAAGCTTTTTTGAAATTTCAGTGTTCTGAGATTTCACAGTGATGTGCCTTGTGGTGTTGTTTTAAATTCTGTCTGGAAACTCAGGCCTCAGTTTTGGGAAGTTGCTCCTCTATTTCTGTGGTAACTCCCTCTCTCCTGTTGATTTTCTCTGTATTGTGTGTGTGTGACTTGACAAATGGACTTCTTGCCATAAACCTCCATTTTTCTTAATTTTCTCTTCAATTTTTCATCTCTTTCTGTTTCCTGAAAGATTTCCTCAATTTTCCTCAACCTTATAGCCAAATCCATCTCTTAGATCCTTTCTTTTTTTTTTTTTTTTCTGCAGTGTTTTAAAGTCTAAGAACTCTTCCCTGTTTTAGATAGTTTTCTATTCTTGGATGTGATTACTTAGTTCTCTCAAGATGTTAAAGATTTTGAAAAGAGTTTTGTGCTCCCCACGTTAGTTATCTGTTTGTTCAGTTTTTGTTTTTTCCGTTTATTTTGTTTTTTGTGTTTCTTTTCTTTTTTTTTTTTTTTTCTCATTAAACTTTGTTTTAATGGGTCTCAAAATTTCTGTGACAGATTTTTGGTCAAGTTGTTTCCATTAAAAAGTACTGACTTTAAAAACTAATAACTTAAAAACTGCCACACAAAAAAAAAACAAATGGTCCACCAAACATCTTCCTTTCCTTCTGAAGGTTTTGCGATGCATTGTAATCATTAACCAGTCTTTTACTATTACACTTAAATGGCCAATTGAGACAAACAGTTCTGAGACCGTTCTTCCACCACTGATTAAGACTGGGGTGGCAGGTATTGGAGATAATATTCATTTAGCCTTCTGAGCTTTCTGGGCAGACTTGGTGACCTTGCCAGCTCCAGCTGCCTTCTTGTCCACTGCTTTGATGACACCCACAGCGACTGTCTGTCTCATGTCACGAACAGCAAAACGACCCAGAGGAGGGTAGTCAGAGAAGCTCTCAACACACATGGGCTTGCCAGGAACCATATCAACGATGGCAGCATCACCAGATTTCAAAAACTTGGGGCCATCTTCCAGCTTCTTGCCTGAACGGCGATCAATCTTCTCCTTCAGCTCTGCAAATTTGCAAGCAATGTGAGCTGTGTGACAATCAAGCACAGGTGCATATCCGGCACTGATTTGTCCTGGATGGTTCAAGATAATCACCTGAGCAGTGAAACCAGCTGCCTCCATTGGTGGGTCATTTTTGCTGTCACCAGCTACATTGCCACGACGAACATCTTTGACAGACACATTCTTAACATTGAAGCCCACGTTGTCACCAGGAAGAGCTTCACTCAAAGCTTCATGGTGCATTTCAACAGACTTGACTTCAGTTGTAACATTGACTGGAGCAAAGGTGACCACCATGCCGGGTTTGAGAACACCAGTCTCCACACGGCCCACAGGGACAGTACCAATACCACCAATTTTGTAGACATCCTGGAGGGGCAGGCGCAAAGGTTTGTCAGTTGGACGAGTTGGAGGCAGGATGCAATCCAGAGCTTCAAGCAGCGTGGTTCCACTGGCACTGCCATCTTTACGGGTGACTTTCCATCCCTTGAACCAAGGCATATTAGCACTTGGCTCCAGCATGTTGTCACCATTCCAACCAGAAATTGGCACAAATGCTACTGTGTCAGGGTTGTAGCCAATTTTCTTAATGTAGGTGCTGACTTCCTTAATGATTTCCTCGTATCTCTTCTGGCTGTAAGGCGGCTCAGTGGAATCCATTTTGTTAACACCCACAATTAGCTGTTTCACACCCAGTGTGTAAGCCAGAAGGGCATGCTCGCGGGTCTGCCCATTCTTGGAGATCCCTGCTTCAAATTCACCAACACCAGCAGCAACAATCAGGACAGCGCAGTCAGCCTGAGATGTGCCCGTAATCATGTTTTTGATAAAGTCTCTGTGCCCTGGGGCATCAATGATGGTCACATAATACTTGCTGGTCTCGAATTTCCACAGGGAGATATCAATGGTGATCCCACGCTCACGTTCAGCTTTCAGCTTATCCAAGACCCAGGCATACTTGAAGGAGCCCTTTCCCATCTCAGCGGCCTCCTTCTCAAATTTCTCGATGGTTCTTTTGTCGATCCCACCACATTTGTAGATCAGATGACCGGTAGTGGTAGACTTGCCGGAATCTACGTGTCCAATGACCACGATGTTGATGTGTGTCTTTTCTTTTCCCATTTTGGGTTAGGTTTAGCGGTGGTTTTCAGTACACCTGTGTTCTGGCGGCAAACCCGTTGCGAAAAAGTGTTTTTTGTGTTTCATGTCTTTTAAATATCTGATTCTTGGCTGGCCTCTCACATTTAAGAGTGAGGTACTACAACGTTATTGAGAAGTTTGTATGCATGAGAGATCTCTATCTTGGGATTCTTTCTCTTATAATTTTCATCCCAATGTGTGTGGTGGTAAGTCTGGCCAGGATCCAAGTATGGAATGAGGGATGGGAAGAGCTCACATTTTGTTACATGGTACTCAGTCCTCCTGATTTGGGGGTGGGGAGGGGTGGGTACAAGGCTTCACCCCCACCACTGCTATACCTGTTATCCAGTCTTCAAGTTAATCCTCTTCATAGAATAAACTTTGTCTTTAGGACGAAGGAAAATCTGGGAGTCTTAACTAGTCCTTATACAGACATTCACCCAGTTCTGCTATTTTCAGTTGTACCCCCTCTCAGGCTTTCAGAGGTACCAAATCCTGAGCCTTTCTGGGATTTTGCAGCTCAAAATATCTTGCTTCTTATGGACTCATGGCAATTTGGCAGCTTTCTATGCTCTGTACGTTAGTTATTGTCAGTCTGCTTTCATTTCCCCAAATTTTATTGACATCTCTATTTTTGTCTCCTTTCCCATTTTCTTTGACCTTTTGATTTTATACATATTAAATTTCTTTATTAGAACTTTCAACTAAGTTTTAGAAGGGAGTCAGAGGTAAAAAGTAAAACTTTAAACAGAAGTTCCTAATCTAGTTTTCAAAACAGAGTCATAGGGAGTTATGGCTGGTTATGGCCTCTGTTTGACATACCCATGTTTACATACATTTTTTATTGGAAATCTGGGTTGAAAATAGATATTTAGTGCCCAACTTAACAAATCAGGAAGTAGCCCTGAAAAAATTTCATAGGCAATCCTCATTTTCTTCTATTTTATTAAATTTTTTATGAGTTTTTTTTTATGTGTGAATTTAAATGTGTAACCGTGTGAATTTATGTATACTTCTTTCTCTTTAATGATACTGTGGTTGGAATGGTCTTTTGTTTTAAGACTTTAAACAACGTTAAATATCTAACCCAACATTCACTACTATTTATAAATATTTTTGCCCTCTTAGATTAACTAAATTCTAACCCAAATTTGAAATGAAGCTCATCTTATGTAAAGATTGCTAATTTCTAAATTAGCAATCTGAAAGCCTTTGGAAAGTAAAAGTTCAACTGTTGCTTGCTATTTAAAAAATTCCCCTTCTACATTTATTGACTAATCTCTCACTTGAACTTCAGTTGAAAGTATCTTGTTATCTACAGCACAGGATGCAAGCCTAGTAGGTTATGTGATAGGGAATCTAACAGGTGTTGCTTCTAAGGACCTAAGATTTTTTCATCAAACCAGATAAGGTGGCATTAGGTTCCTGAGAAGACAATATTGGGAAAAATTAACATCAAGATTTGAAATAGTATTTAATCCAAGTAGGATTTCTAATTGTCCTGCCATTTTTTTAAACAGATTGCACATTTGATTTTAACTTTTTTTTTCCTTCTAAGCATTTTTTGAGACATCTTTCAGACATCTTTGGATAATGTTTTCTGTCTTTTTCCCATTAGGCTGCCATTTGTCGATGTAGTCAACCACTGTCAGGATTCAGCGCCCGGTGCCTGGAGGATGAACATCTGCTGCAGGCCATCAGCAAAGCCAACCCAGCCAATCGCTATATGTATGTTGTGGATACCAGGCCCAAAGTATGTGTCTTCAATAAAGCACAGTCTATTAGTTAATTACCTTTGCTACTTTAATTATTAAGAGTTTATCAGTTTGTCCATATTTAAGATATCTGAACCTTATTTTTACATTAACTGAGGCTATTGATAGTAAGGAAATCAATCTTTTAAAGGATACCAACTTAGAGGCCAATTTTCCAGTAACCCAGATGGTGATTTCTTGGTTTTCTGACACACACACACACACACACACACACACACACACACACACTGAGGTGCCAAAAAAATGTATACAAGTGGACACTTTTGTCAACATTGCTCAAGCCGTAGTTCACCATAATCAGAAGTGTCTGGACACTGATGGGAACCACTTTGAGCACCTCTTGTAATTGCAGAAGTCAAATGTGACTTGTATACATCTTTTGTTATCAGTATATATTGAGTATTACAATTTTAATATTGGGTTGTCAAAAAAGTCATAACATGTTTTTTCTGTGTTTTTCGTTGCAAAAATGCATCATGACTTTTCCGACAACGCAATAGTTTCCTCCTGTCTTAAAAATGTGCATACATTTTTTTGGCACACTATAGATATATGAATTTTGGAAAGCTGAGTTTTACTGGAAACTATTGATGTGTATCAGTATTATATGTTTGAGAAGAATTACTAAATAGTGTGTGTTGTGAAAATTAGAAATTCTTATTACTTTTCTTTGTAGAATTTTTAATTGGAAAAACACTTTGTGTTAAAATAATGGACCTTAATTTGAAATATTCAAGAAAATAAGGAAAATATTTAACTTAGAAAACATTGAACTAGAGAATTATAAATAGTGAACCAGAAATAGGTCTGTTAGCCATATGTTATGTAAGGTTAAATTTTTATCATTGGGACAAATGTCAGAATTTGTCTGATTATAAAAATGTCTTTTTATAGACACGGTTAAACAGCTAATTCATATAGGATCCTGAAACTTAAAGTAATTAAAATCCTCAGTGGTAATAGCTAACATTACTTTTAATTTTTATTATAGCATCGTATGCAGAGCTGGTGGGCTACACAAAAGGATATTGGCAGAGTTATAGTGAGGATTTCTTCAAAAATCTGAAATGATGAGGAAATAAGAAAAAGCTATGAGAAAAAGCGAGTGAGCAATATAGACCACAATTTTAGCCAGCTTTGTTGAAAGGAATAATAGCTGTATTAGAAGTAATTCTCCCAGCGTCCTGGTTCGGTCCCATATATGAGGGCCAGTAACACTGCCCTCAAAAAAAAAAGAGAGAAGTAATTCTCATCATTATGCAGTCTTAAAAAAGATAATGGAGAAAACAGAAGATATGATTAATTTAAGTAAATTAAGGAATATTAAAAATCAGAAACATAATTTGATAATGTTCTGTTAAAAAGACTTTCTTAGAAGATTGTTAGTAATATCTCTTGTAAGAAAAACTTTTACTTTCTTGTATAGTCTAGGTGGACTAATTGTTAGAACTATTTTTAGATGATATTAGATATAAGAGATGGTTGTAATGCAAGACTTTCTGAATATAAGACCTGGGTTATTTCTCAGGAACTTCTTATTTGTATAATTGACTTTTATGGAGAAAACCTATCTTTGTTTTGTTTTAGTAGTTAAACTTAAGTAGTAATACTATAAAAACTTTTTTTTTTAAACTTTATTGGGGAACAGCCATGGTCATTGGGTACACATTGCTTTCATGCTACAATGACACAGCTGACTCTTCTAGGGAGGGCAGTGGCCCATGCGGGGATTGAACTGGCAACCCTGGCGTTATCAGCACCACGTTCCAACCAACTGAGCTAAGCAGTCACCTTCTGTAAAAACATTTTTAATATGTAGCCCTTATTTTAGTCATCATAGGGGCTGAATAACTTGTGAATCAGTAAATAAAATTGACTTGTATTTGGTTCCAACCTGGGCCCCAATCACCTGAATGAAAAGCTACTTTTTCTTCCTAAAATTTAGATTCTGTTTCATCCGAGTTTATAAGAATATTTAGTAAATAGTAATAATGTACTATATGAAATCCTAGCCTGAAAGAATTAAATATGACAAATCTAAAGTGAACCTCTGAAAGCATTTGATCTAAAAATTGAAGATCATGGGCCTACCAGCAATTTGCTTTTTCCCAAGAGACCCATTTATTTTCGGTTCAAATCTTGGAGCTATGTCAAACTAGCAGATTATATGCTGTGTTATATACTGTGTGGGCCTCCAGTAATCTCTAATATGGAGGACCTCAAATAATCTGATGTATATTTCAGATCTGATTTTCAGGGTTCCTGTGGCTTTCTGAATGACCAAGTGCTCCAGGCTTGTTCTGAGGTGAATCTCATAGGTTTATCCTGTAAAATAAAAACTATCCAGCACTGAATTTAGGATTTACATAGGAGATCTTTATTTTTTTAAATTTTGACATATTCCAAATATATGGAAAAGTGAGTAAAAACTAAGTGAACCAGTTTCATGAAGTGTTTGTGGAGACTTGTCTGACTTTTCCATTATATAGTAATCATGGTGTTACTTTATAGTATCTTTCTGCACTATCATTAACTGTTAATTAACTAGAATTCAAGGGCTTTACACAGAGGAAACAGTAACTTGTTTAGATTTCCGTTTTAATTATTAGAAAATGGTAGCACATTTAGTTTTGATGAATTCCTTTAAACTCTCTGCTAGATACAATGTAGTTTATTTGGTGTTTTCCTGATATTTTGGTAAGTTAAAAGGAAAGCAATTTGTCTCTAAATTTCTAAAATTTAAATTTTTAGCTGAATGCCATGGCCAACAGAGCAGCTGGAAAAGGTTATGAAAATGAAGACAATTATTCTAATATTAGATTTCAATTTGTTGGAATTGAAAATATTCATGTCATGCGGTCCAGCCTTCAGAAATTATTGGAAGGTATGAATGATTATTGCTTACCTTTTAGTCAGTTTTGTTCAGTAGAAATATAATGCTCATCAAACATAAAATTTAAAATTTGTAATTTCAAATTTTCTAGTACTGACATTTTAAAAAGTAAAAAACAGTTGAAATTAATTTTAATAATATACTTAATCTAATATATTTAAAACGTTAACATACAATCAATATAAAAAATTAGTAATGATATCTTTTACCTTTTTTTGCCTTTAAGTCTTAGAAATTGATTAGTGTATATTTTATACTTACAGTATATCAGTTTGGACTACCCACATTTTAGGTGTTTAATAGCCATATTTGTGTAGTAGCTACTCTATTGGATGGTATAATTCTAATGGTTTTACAAAAAACTGCTATTGTTAGATAGGTATTCTTGATTAGTCAGTATAGTTAAGATTAATTTATGATGATGTTCCATTTAAATATTAAGGTATCTTTCTAGTCATGGTGTGGAATTTGAAAAATATATCATTTTAATTAAACACTTGTACTACAGATTTTTTTTAAAAGAGAAATCTTTTAAAGCATAAGCTGACAGAAAAATATAACCAAAAAAATCTATTATTGAGCTCCTGATAGCATCTGTTTTTTTAATAAAGTTCTTGCCCATTCATTTTGTCCTGTTCTCTTCTTCCCCAATTCACTCACCTAGAGACACCTTGAATAGGAGACCTGGAGACTCTAGCCCATTCTATTGTAATTGAAATGTTTTTTTTTACCCCCTTTCAGTCAATGGTACCAAAGGGCTTTCTGTCAATGATTTCTACTCTGGTTTGGAGAGTTCAGGATGGCTTCGCCATATCAAAGCTGTGATGGACGCTGCAATCTTCCTAGCCAAAGTAACTTCATTGCTTATATTTGGTTTGGGGGTTTATAACGGTTGGGAAGGAATGGATTTATTCTGTTCGGTGCTGGTATCTTTTTCAGTCAGATAACTTTTATTATATTTTAACTCCTTAATGAAGCTCTTGCTCTGAGCTTTAAAAATATCATGTAACATTTCACGTAGGGACTTAAAAAGAAATTCCCAAACACTTTGAAAAGTATTTTTGTCTTTGTTTTTGTTTGTTTGCTTTGTATTTTGGAAATTATCCTGTGGCAACATTATTACTGAAGTCCTCACTGTTCTTTATAATGCAATACTTAATGGTTTTGAATATAACTTATTGATTCACTTAAAATGTATTCTGCTAGCTAGAACCTAAGTATGTGATCTTTCTTTTCAGGCAATAATGGTTGAAAATGCAAGTGTGTTGGTACATTGTTCTGATGGCTGGGATAGGACTTCTCAGGTCTGTTCCCTTGGCTCTCTTTTATTGGATTCCTACTACAGGACAATCAAAGGATTCATGGTAAGGAGTTACAGACCAGTGGTTCTCAAAAAGGAGTGATTTTAGGATAATGTTAGGAGACAGCTTTGATTGTGACAGTTAATGGAAACTGTGCAACCGGCATCTAGCAGGTAGATGCCCAGGATGCAACTAAACACCCTATATTGCGCAAGACAGCCCTACACCAAAGGCTTATCTGGCCCAGATGTTGGTGCTGATGTTGAGAAACTTTGAGTTAGACTGAATTCCATTTGTGCCACATCTTTGACAAAAACTTGAGATGTAAAACTTTTTATTTCCTAAACTGTTACAATAGAAATATTCAGTATTTTTTCCCCTCATATTTATCTAACAAATATAAATAATGTAGTAAAACAAGGCATAAATAAGAGTACTTAAAATTATAGTCTAGAAGAAACTTTCTATTTAAAACTCCATTTATTAATTGTAGTTACATATTAGGAACCATGTTTATATCTGAAGATTAAATTAAAACCTAGCTGAACAGATTTTCTGCTTTGTGAAGCCAAAGGTCTGGCCCCTGTTTTTCGTTTGTTTTTTAATGTTTGATGAGATGCATTCAGGTTTTCAAAATTTAGTCTTAACTCATGGCAAGTAAAATGAAGAGATGAGAGAAATTTTCATGAGAATTACTAAGTATAGTGCCATATTACAGCAAGAGAAGGTCCCTTTCACCATTATTTGGTGGCACTAACATACCAAATCTGGGACAGGACAAATGGAAATGCTGCTAACAAAATACTGGTCAGCTTACCTTGAGAGTGTAAGATAGGAATATTTTTTTTGCCATGTTTGGCTTTAATCATTTGCTAGGCATCCAAATGACCAGGGACAGGGTGACAGCTTCCCAGGCAAAAGGAGCAGTGAGAACGAAAGCACAGCTCCTTTAGGTGAGTGCAGGTATTGTGTGATGGACGGCGCTCAGGGTGAGTGTTGAGGGGTGCAGAAGAAGATAGTGGGGTGAGGGCCTGAGGAAGAGAAGACTGGAATTGGGTAGTAGTGATTCCATTAAAGGGCTTTAAACAGAGGAAAGAGTAACTTGCTTAGATTTGCTTTAAAAAAAAAAAAATGATTTGGTGTCCTGAAGGCAGAGTGGAGTGGGAATGGAGGCTAAATGACCAGTGTAGAAACTGTTAGGATGACTCGAGAGAGAAAAGAGGGTAGAACTAAGGTGGTAATACAAATGCAGGCGGAGGTGATGGGGTCAGTATGGGGTCAGATGGAGGTGACAGTAGAGTCAGTATGAATTGTTCAAGGATTGGGTGTGAAGCAGGAGACAGGAACCCTAGGGTGATTTCCAGGCTGTGGGCTTAGCTGTCAGGATGTGTGGTACTGTTCTCCTGCTCTTCACTGAGATACTCAGAGAAGTGAGAGTAGTAAGCAAGTTTCAGATGTGGCTGTGGGAGAATGGCAGAGGACTCGTAGTAGAACCTGAGACTGCAACCTGAAGGACACTTACCTGAGGTCACATGGGGGAAGAAGTGGTAAAGCTTGGACTTGAGTCCTTGCAATGGGACTCCAGAAACTGCATCTTTACTGGTTCCATCATATGGCCTTTTGGAGAGACTTAAGACAAAGTTAGACAAGCTACAAGTGGCAACTTGGACACTGAAAAGAATGTGCTTGGTGATTATATATGAAATGATAATGTATGGTATATACTAAGAAGATACGTTGTTTAGACTGAAAAAAAATGAGAAGTCTGTTATTGTTTCAGTAGAATAGTGGCAGAGGAAACATAAAGAAAGTCCATTCAAGAGTTTTGATATTAATATTTGAATTTGAATATAAACTTTTCATTGGTCTCTTTATCATTTTTTTTAAAGTATTACATAAGTAATGTACAAATAAGTTTTAAAATATAACCCCAGTCTACCACCCACAGTTAACCACTGTTAATATTTTGATTTACGTTTTCCTAGCCGTTTTTTCTAGGCATGTATCATAATTATACATACCTAAATGCAACAGTGCTTTATAACATGCGCTTTTCACTTAAGATGTAATAAATGCAACCAAAATAATTTAAGTTGTAAGACTGTGGTATTTCTTTCTATGGATCATTTTTACTCTTTGTTAAACCAACCTCTAATTCAGGTTCTTGCTGGTTTTTGCCTATAATTTTTTAAAAAATTCTGTTTTCTTTGCAACCATAAATTAAAAGTGTAAATGCTTTATTTAAGATAATTGGATTTAATCCATTCTAAACAAACAAACAAAAAATTTCAAAGTTGTTATAAAATGGAATTTAATTTTTCTTATTAAGGTTTTAATAGAAAAGGATTGGATCTCCTTTGGACATAAATTTTCAGAGAGGTGAGCCACAGTTATACATTTATATATTTTGTAAAATAATAAAACTAGAGTGCCAAAATGTTTATATTCTTCGTGAACTTGCATGCCCAATGGGAGGTGAGAGTGTAATGTGGTTTTTTGTGTGAAGACTGACTTAGTTTTTTCCTGTCATTTCTTTGAATTCTCATACCTTTATTAATTTTCATGGCAATTTATTACTTGTTTCTCTGCACTGTAGTAGCTAGAAGGTAATAGACCCTTTAAAATTGGTTGAAAAACACATAGGTATAAATTGTTTCAATTTAAAAACATCACAGTTTTTCTTATGCCAATGTATTCATGTTTTAGGGGGATTTTATTGGATGTGTGTTTAAATTTAATAATACCCAAACAATTGACTTCTTTCAGAGACGTTTTTAAAAGCTTGTGCTTTCTTGGGGGGGCTTAGGTGTGGCCATTTGGATGGTGACCCAAAGGAAGTCTCGCCGGTGTTTACTCAGTTCTTGGAATGTGTGTGGCATTTGACTGAGCAGTTTCCACAAGGCTTTGAATTCAACGAAGCGTTTCTTCTTCAGATTCACGAACATATTCATTCATGCCAATTTGGGAATTTCCTTGGAAATTGTCAGAAAGAAAGAGAAGAACTCAAGTAAGATGGTTTGATTAAATGGGCTCTTTTTTTTCTGACTTAGTTAAGGTCTAACATAAATCATAGTCGAACTTAAAATATCTTGACAGTAGGCAATAGAACTGAATTTTATTGTAAAGATTTTATTGTCCATATTTCTCAGCCAAGTACCCTCTGAATATCCTTCACACCCTCAGGTTAATAGTAAAAATACATTTTTAAAATTTGTTTTGAAGTGTAGCATACATACAGAAAAGTACGTATGTCATAAGTGTGAAGCTCAGTAAGGCTTAACCTCATCCACCTGTGCAGCCAGCGCCCAAAAGAAGAAACATTGCCAGCTTGTGCTCCTTCCCAATCTGGATGTATATTTAGAACAGAGAAATCTTTACATTGTTTTATTTCCTAGCAAGTATTGGTCACTACGTTTTAAGTGTGATAAAATAATTAAAACCTGTTCGGTAATTTAAATTCAGCCTTATAGCTATCTTCACATTTCTAAAAGACAGTTCTTTGGGGAAATACATCTTAACCTATGTTGGCTGCAGTGTGGCTCTCCTTGAGCGGGTCTCGCAGCTATTCTTCCCTAACCAATCTTTGAGGGCAGGGGCTCTGGCTAAATTTTGATGCAAGGGAGATCTGGGGTAAGGCTATGAGAGGACTTCATATACTTTTTACTTTGGGCTTCTGAGTTTTTATTTCTTATAGTAATCAATAAAGAGGAGTTACAGATCTTTGAACATCCAAGTGACATTAGAGAGGCTCAATCTGTTAGTAGTTTGAAGATAGCCGTCTGTTATCATTCCCAACAGAGCTGAAGGCAGAACTGAGAGCATGTGGAAAATTCTAAAGATGTGTAAAGGGAGTAACAATTGAAATAGAGTATGACAGATGAACAAATCCAAGATCATTAATACTTTAGCTCTGTGGTATAGTTCAGTAAGTCCCCGACTTAGAACATTCGTAGATGCGAACAAACCTCGGAAGTAGCTCACGTGTCTGCCGGCCATTGTCCCAGTTGTGCTGCTGTGTGCTTACTGTGCAGTGCGGTAACGTACGGTAGTCCAGTGCTCAGTCAGAGCCCAGGGTGTCCAGAAGCAAGAGGAAAGCAAGAGGAAAGCAATGGGGAGGGGGATGCTAGGAAGTGTCAAAGGTGTGTAAGACTCACTTTGTTAGACTTACAAACGAATCTGACTGACGAACATTCTCCTGGAATGGAACTTGTTCGTAAGTGGGGGACTTACTGTATCTCACAGCATTTCATAATTAGGAGGGGTAACTTTTGGAGTAAAGAGTGATTTTAGGAAAAACTATTCTCAGTGTCATACATCCTCATAAATAGGAAGATGGTAATAAAAATACATCCTAGTGCTCTTGCTCTAAGAACATACTATTGGTCATCTTAGGGGTCATGAAAAAATGAATAGATTCTCCTTTTCCCCGTATCCCTACTTTTTTTTTTTATCTTTATTTGGTAAATATACTATCTAAAACCACTCTGCCCTTTACCCACCTACTTCACCTACTTACTCGTAGATTTGTAGTAAAATTGGGATTTTTTTTTACTCTTGAATAGTGTCCTAATTTTTCCTCATTCCCTTTTTTGTACCCACTCACGCTTCAGTTTGTCCCTAAATGTGCCATTACAGCCCAGGCCTGGAGCTCGGAGACTAGAGCCAAATGGAGAGGTACATTAGGCTCCTATTCCATGTATGTTTAACCCTTGATAATGTGGAGGTCATGGGCACCAACCCTCTCCCTGCACAGTTGAAAATCCGTGTATAATTTAAGTTTGCCCTCTGCATCCATGGATTTGAAAATACTGTTTTCAGTCACACTTAATTGAATCTGCAGATGTGAAACCCAGGGATATGAAGGGCCAACTGTATATTTGTTGAAAAAAATCCGTGTAAGGAAACCCACACAGTTCAAACCCATGTTGTTAAGGGTCAGCTGTACATGTGTGATGACCTGAAATAGGTGTAACAGAGACCAAGATTATGAAACTGAGTAAAGAGAGGAACCTCTTACAATGTGTGGTTGTGAGAGGAAATGGTGTACTTGTGTTGTGTAAGAGAGGCATGGTTTTATTACATGGTTATAAGTGAAAAAGTAGAAAAAGAGAATACAGAATTCAAAGACAAGGTGACGTTAGACTGCAAATAGAACTAAAAACTAAAACTTAAATCTGCTTGGGAAACAATTGCCTGATTATAACACTGAGCATTGGCACCTGTGGGAAAGATCTGTGCTTCTCTCATGATACAAGGTTAAAGGAGAAGACTTACTCCCTGTGGCCGTTTCTTCTGGATGACCAAAAGAAGTACTTAAATCCTCTCTACACATCTCAGAAATTTGCAGTTTTGGAGCCAAATACAGCATCTTTCAATTTTAAGTAAGTTGGCTCATTGACGTATTTATATTCTATTTTTCTCGAACACAATTGATTAAAATTAAAAAAAATTTTTTTTATGGTCATAAAGGTTTTGGAGAAACATGTACCACCAGTTTGATCGAACATTGCACCCCAGGCAGTTGGTGTGTAATATAATTATGAATATGAATGAGGAAAATAAACAGTTAGAGAAAGAAATTAAAGACTTGGAATCTGTAAGTATTCTCAAGTATCTAATGTAATATGTTCGGAATGTTACATTAGCTTGTTTCCTTACTTGTGTTCTTAGTGTAAACTAGGATATATAGAAACCTCATAAGTACACATGGTTGCTTCCGTCAGATCTTCTTTACTTTGAATAGGTTAGTTTGAATCACTTTCCCTGGATTTTGAAATACCTAAAGTACATAGTAGAGATATAGAATGATAAATATCAGGGAGTGTACCACCTGACTTTGTGAGATTCCAAAATTTATCACATTTGCTTCAGAGCTTTCATCTTCTTGTCCTAAGAAATGAAACACAGGTACATCTGAGGACCCCGTGCCCTCCTCCGTCCTCCCCGACCTACCTTCACTGTGCTGAATTTGGGGTTAATCCTTGCAATGCGTATTTGTGTACTTCTACTACATAAATTTGTATCCACAACAATTTATAATATTGTTTTGTGGGGTTTAAAATATTATTTTTATTATATATTGAAAAGATACTGAAGAAAATAGTTGTTGTATGAGGTATAAAGGGCAACATGCACCATGAATGCCCATGCATTCACTCAGCTAAGAAACCATGTTTTAGATTTTTTTTTTTTTTTATTGGGGAATTGGTGGAGGGGAACAGCGTTGGGGAATCGGGGAAGGGGAACAGACAAGTTGCTGTCTTCTTGTTCTTCAGTTTAGTTGCGGAGGATGTTGCTTCACTGTTGGTATCGTCATTGCGCTCTTCCCCGATGAGGCAGATCGGTCGCTGGCCTCTGGATGTCGCTCATCGCAGCTATTGGCAGCTCACGCTTGGCTGCCAGCCGCTCACGCTGGCTGCGGGCCACTCACTGTAGCCTATGGCAGCCCACTGCAGCAGGGGCTGCAGCCCACACCATCACCGGGGCTCGCACAGCCCAGCTCCAGGTGGAGCTGTTGTTAGCTGTAGAGGGCATTGTCACTGGCCCTCATGTGGGATCCGAACCGGGGCTGCTGGCATCCCAAAACCAGCGCTTAACCAATGCGCCACTCGGCCGGCCCAGAAACCATGTTTTAAACCTACACGCTGGTTGTCATACTGTCATGCTTCATTTTGCTCAGCATTGTTTTGGAATTTGTCCATGTTGATACATGTAACTGTAATTTATCTTTTTTGTTAGTAATGACTGTGTATGAGAATATCTCAGTCAGTCCATTCAGCTCCTGAACATGGACATTGTTTTCAGTTTTGGATTTCCATGATAACCAGTGAAATTGAGTGACTTTTCATGTTTGTTGGCCATTTGGTTTTTCCTTTTCTGTGAGTGGCCTCGTCAAGCCTCTGCTCATTTTCTGTTGGCATATCTGCCTTTTATTGATTTGTAAGAATTCTTTATACACCAGACACTGATTCTTTGTTGGTTATATATATCACAAATGGCTTTGTCCAGTCAATTCTTGTCCTTTCCATTTTATATATGGTATGTTTCATATAGATGTTTTGAATTTGAATGTAGCCAAATCGATCAATCTTTATGTTTTATGCTGTTTTGTGTACTTTGTTTAAGAAATCTCTACCTTCAGACGTTTCTGTAATCTTTGCCATCATATGTAACCAAACAGAATCAGTAAGTACATATTTTAAAAACCCTAGACAGTTGTTATAACTCCGGAAGACTGTGTCTTCTGCCTCGCAGGCTGGTGGTGTGTTCCTCAGTCACCTACATAGTGGCTGCTTGAGTCAGGTCTAGGAGGGTATGTCACAAAAAGGCAAGTGCAGGGTATGAGCAATTCAGGATGGAGGGAGGTCAGGGCCAGGGTCTGGAGAGCGGTACTCTGACAAAGAATATGTTTTAAATCTTCTGTTTTGTTTTGTTTTTAACTCTCTTGTGTTCTAAAGCCTGTTGTGTGCACCTAACAAACCATTGTAAGAAAACCATGTGAGAAAGCTCTTTGGGCTGTAAAATCTTTAGCCAAATTACTGTGTGTGTGTTGTATTATGCAGTTGTCATTTCAGGGTGAATGTCTCATATACATTTCTTTCCTTATAAAATGTTTATTTTTTAATACTTTCTATGTATGCCCTTTTCAAATATGAAGGCCTAGTGATTTCTGCAGTCAAGTATAAAGACTTAACTAACCATTTTCCTGAAAAAGTTGTAAACAATTTGGATCGTCAACCATGTCTTATTCATGTGCGCTAGATTTTATTAATTTTTTGAGATTTAATTTTGTATCATACCTAAAGAGGACATTTATAAAAGCATGTTTTCTTCTTTCATCCACATATATTGAACATGTGCTATGTGCAATTAGTAATGTTTTTCAAATTTCGATTTGTTCTAGAAAATTAAGCAGCACAAAAATGAGCAAATAGATGGAGTTCTCACCAAGGACTTGTTACATACAGTTCATCCTGAGTCACCTGCCCTCAAAACCTCCCTGTGTTTTAAGGAGCAAACTCTGCTACCTGTGACTGATGCTCTTCGAACTATAGAGGGCAGCAACCCGGCAGATAATCGTTACAGTGACTACGCTGAGGAGTTTTCCAAATCGGAGCCTGCGGTAGTCAGCCTGGAGTACGGCGTGGCGCGGATGACTTGTTAGACTCAGCATATTTCCTGGACTGACCGTAGTGCGAGAAGTGGATCATTGTGAGGATGGGCTGTGTGCGTGACCAAATGGACTAATGATCTTAGAGTATAGCAGGGGGTTAATAGTCGAAGAAAGGATAATAACTGCTCTTGTGAGAGAGATAAGTCAGTTTAATTGCATTTCTATCAAGGAATATGACTTTCTCAGTTCTTTAAGAAACAAGTCATGTTGGCACGTTTACTCGAAACACAATTTGCATTGTATACCAGTGAACTGACATTCTGTATGATTTATGTAGTAATTACAGCCAAACATGAAGATCCTTACTTAACTATAATTTAATTGCCAGAAAACAGAACTTGACAAGGCAGCCCCTTCCTTAATAATTGACATGGCATGTACTTTGGATTATGTAACCATGTAACGGTGAATATTTACAGATTTTGCCTGTTAGTGATGTTGAATGTTGAAGTGCCATGAGAAATATTTCAAAGAAAGCCTTAAAATCTCAGTTTATTCTTTACTCTTGAGTTTTCTAGTCCAGAGCAAGATTGCTTTGGTTTTCTCTGTGTCGGCCTTGTGATTTGTGAAGATTGCAGCGCAGGTGCCTGTGCGCAGCGCTCCTGTCTGCACAGGCAGGCTCGTGCTGTCAGGGACATGCCTCGCTGGTCCCACTTCCATAGTCCGAATTAGTGAAACCGAAGTCCTTATTCCAATTACAATTTGCTTAGTACTACAGTTGGTGATTTGCTGTCTACAGCTTAGGTCATTGATTTTTTAAACATGTATAAGCACATTTGACTGTCTCTTATGTATGGATTACTGCATCCTATCGATTCTTATTTTGTGGTTGGCTTTATTCCTTTGATAACTCTGTAAACTGAGAAAGCTAAAGCTCTAAAACTTTTTACAAACAATGGATAGTACCTATGTTTTTAAACTTTTTTGTCAGTGACTTACTGCTCTTACTGAGATTATCTTATTTTCAATTTACCCAAACATTTTTGGGTAAAAACAAAAGTAAAGTACAGATAGGTTATATTTTCTTTGGTTTTATGAATCTTAAAGTAGTCATTTCTATGTGGAATATTATTTTCTGTTAATAGAGAAGAAAAAACAGGAAAATGAAGGATAGCCTAAAACAAAGTTAATGTTTAACAAACACGACTTAATCTTGTTATGTTAACTGTTTATGTACTGGCACATATCTTTAAGTTTTATATATATATATATATATATATATATATATATATATATATATATATATATATGTATATGTATGTATATATATAAAATCACAGCTGAGGGCCTGCTGGGCTGGGGCAACCGTGTTCTCACAGGGCCTGGATGCCTGAGGTCAGTACTGCCGAAGCCAGTTGGCTTCAAAACTGCACAGTTAAGTACATGGGTGGCACGAGGTATAATTCAAGGGTACTGGGAAATCTGTATAGGATCGCTCATGCTTCTCTTTATTACATGTGTATTATTATTAGTTTTGAACATAAATATCTTTTTCAAGTTAAAGAAAGCTTTGTTGTATGAGAGCTTATCTAATCCTGTTTATTTTGCCATTTTCTGTAATACATTATATAATAAGAAAAATACACCTTTTTAAACAGTAACAGAACTGCACTGTATATAAAATATAATTTGTGATATTTAAGCACTGGGACAGGAAACTTAATCTTTGTGACCACAAAGGGAAAGCTTTTGTGCCTTGTTACGTGGTTCCAATACTGATTGTGGTTTTAGAATCTTTAAAGAGGTTCTAAAGTCTCATTAGAGACTTCTTATATTCAGCTCTTTGGTTTATTATCTTAATCTTCAACTTGAGACACATATATGTGTTTATATGCTTGGCACACACGGCCTGAGAAATTAGTTAACATCCTAAGTGACCTATAGGGAATATGTTGGCAAAAAGCAAATTGTGTATATGTCTTATAAAATTGAATTTACGTTCAGCGTGTTTAGGAATGTATAGCATGTAAATTATTTCGTATATTATTTAAAGGTAATTAAATGTTCGTGTTTTACTTCAAATGTTTTTCTTTTGGAAAAAAACAAATGGGATCAAGTTGTAGTTGTTTTTTGGGTTTTTTTGGCTCACCTAAATCAAATGGACCTGCACGTTCTACTAAACATAACAGTGTGAAGTTTGAGCAGTTCATTTCCCAAAAGATGGGTGTTGATAAATAATAACTTATCTACAAAAATAACTTCCAAACTACTTAAAATAGATAGAGTGGGCTAAAAGGTTTAGCAGATAGCTGATAATGTCATTAAAATTTCTTTTTTTGCTCCTGTCACCTCGTGATGTTATAATCAGTATTTTATTGTGCCCTTCCCAACTTGTTGATGGGAGGCAGTGTCCAGTGAGTATGTGCTTTCAAGATGAAAGTCTCTCCAAAGGCAGAGCTGGGTGTAAACACCACGAGGAAAGTGATTGACAGAGAAGAGTATTCATTTTCTTTTGGGGCGTTTTAAACAGGTTAGCTAGACTAGAGGTAGCTCAGGAAATCTTGACTAAAGATGAAGGGACGCCCCCCCTACCTCCAAAATTCCTTTATTTGCTAGGGTAGCAGGGCAGGGAATAATATCAGGATAGCCTTTTAAAAAAAAACAAAAAACTATTTTAGGTTTTACAGCACCTATTTAGTGCAGTTTTAGGTTCATAGCAAAATTGAGAGGAAAGTCCAGAGATTTTCCATGTACCCGGTCCCCACACATGCACAGCCTCCCCATTGTCAGCACCCCCCACCAGAGTGCTGCATTTGTTATAGTTGAAGAACCCACTTGTATGTTGACATGTTGTAGTCACCCAAAGACCATAGTTCACCTTAGGGCTTACTTTTGGTGTATTATGGGTTTGCACAAATGTGTAATGCTCTTCCATAGTGCCGTGCAGAGAATTTCCACTGCCCTAAACATCCGCTCCGCCTGTGCATCCCTCACCCCCTGGCACCCACTCACCTTTTCACTGTCTCCATAGTTTTACCTTCCCCAGAACGTCATGTAGTTGGAATAGAGTATGGAGCCATTTCAGATTGGTTTCTTTCCTTTAGTAGCATGTGTTGAAGCTTCCTCCATGCTTTTTCACGGCTTGATAGCTCCTTTTTTAATCACTGAGTGATATTCCTTTGTCTGGATGTACCACAGTTTATCGATCCGTTTACCTACTGAAGGACATCTTGGTTACTTCCAAGTTGTGGCAACTATGAATAAGGCTGTTGTACACATTCATGGGCAGGTTTTTGTGAGGACAGAAGTGTTCCGCAACTTTGGGTAAATATCAAGGAGCAGCATTGCCGGATTGTATGGTAAGAGGATGTTTAGTTTTGTAAGAAACCTCCAAAGGTCTCCCAAAGAGGCTGCACCATTTGCACTCCCACCATCACTGAGAGTTCCCACGGCTGCACGTCCTCAGTCCTCACCAGTGTTTGTGGTGGTGTCATTGTCTGGGACTTTGGGCACTCTAATAGGTGTGTAACTAGCCTGGCCTTTTTTTTTTTTTTTTTTGAGGGCAGTGTCACTGGCCCTCACATGTGGGACCAAACAAGGGCCTCTGGCTTCCCAAGCCAGCACTTAACCACTGCGCCACTCGGCCGGCCTTAGCCTGGCCTTTTTTCATGTTATTTTTTCCAGAAGGTATGCTTTAGAATACTGACAAACTTGCAGCTGGCATTCTAAATTGGATGAAATGCCGATCATTTGCAAAACTATAGAGCAGTTGCAGACTTTTATCAGTGACATTCATCCATTTTCTTTTGCCAAGTTTTAGCTATTTGTTGGCTTTTCCAGGGAGTAGTTCAATTGGCATTAGCATATCTTGATTAATTAAAATATAGAACTTTGTTTTTTAAAAATACGTAGCTAAGCTTTAGGAAACCCATATCTAGAAAAAGACAGCTTGTAATCAAGAATGATTCTCTCAGAAAAGAATATATGCTGTTGTACTTGCTATCTTGTAAGGAAATAAACACCAATTTCTGCCATTTTTATAAACAGTGCTACTCCAGTTATTTCTACGCAAGTAGGATATCTGCATGGCAACTTTTATAAAATAGTGGAATGTACAACAAAGCAACTTTCAGAGGCTTCTCAGTAAAGCCCCAGTCTTTGAATTTCTGGTTCTGGAAGAATGGGTTGGGATTTGAGTTAAAAGTATTTGCATAGCAAAAAACATTTGCATTTAACAGTATTTTTGGAGATCCTGATGCAAAATGGTAGGGGAATCACACTCAGAAACACTGCCTTAAACTACCTACCCTAATCGGGAAGCATCTCTTGTTCTTAAACGAATTAAATAGAATTACTCTGGGACGAAGGGCGATAGATTGAGGAGCATCATACTTCTGAAACATTACTGCACAAGTGAGTATGAGAAATAGACCTTTGTTCTAAGCCACTGGGCGTTTGGGCATAAGCAGGTCTACCCTGAATGATGAAACCATTAGCACACCTGAGACATTAGTAATGCTTTGATTTTATCAAAGTATTGTCCCAAATGGTCTTTTACTTGTTAGTTTTGCACTCATATCCAGTTCAGGTTCACACACTGCATTTGGTCAAAGCTCTTAGTCCCTGTATCTTGAATAGCCCCTTCACCTTTCACTCTTCGTATTGACTTTGAACGAGACCAGCTTCAGAGCGTTGTCCTACATCTGAGTGTTTCCTCTGCAGTTTAACTTGTTCCTGTATCTGCTGTCAAATAGGCACTAGATGGGATTTAGTTGAAGCCATTTAGGAAGGATGCTGTGAACTTCATATTGAGCTACTCAGGAGGGTTTACTGTCAGGCTGTCCACTGTTCCATTGCTAAATTTGACCACGTGCTTGAGCTCTCCAATTAAATGTATATTTGCACTTTGCAAATGCTTTGCAGGGTGATATTTTGGCAACAAAATGAATATCCCATTCCCTAACAACCTATTAACAGATCATGTTTTCCTGAATCAGTTACTTCATTGGGTGTTCCAAAATGGTGATTTTCTAATTTTTCTCTCTTTTTGCATTTATTTGCTGGGATTCTTTAAAGAGGTAGTTTTCCTCATCAGCTGTGAAAATTCTTATGAAAAAAGGCATGGTAGATGCTTAACTCTTCCCCTTTAATCACTAATTTTCAGAGTAAAGATTTGTAAAATAGTCATCTTCCTCTTGTAAGAGTGTGGATTTTTATAATCAATTACAGTAGATGCTCTTTTTAAGCTGTTCTAAATCTAGCCCCAAAAGCTTTATGTTCCTTCCATTGTCTTTTGACATACACCTGTCAGTTTTGAGCACGTTTTTGGTTTCTGACACAAGTAGATGTCATAGGCTCATCTTGTACTTTTGGTACCCCAGTTTTGGAGTTAGCCATATATCCAAGGAACCTTTGTTTCTGTTAGGAATAATATTTAGAAACCAAACTTTGGGCATTAGATGTGTACATTGCTACTAGAGTGTCATTGCTTTTAGGCCCTTTCAATGGACAGAATTAGGAAATACATTTTTAAAAATCATGAGTTTAAACAATGTTAATATTTCAAATTATTACCACAGTGTTTTCTTTAATGTGTATCTCTCCTGTTTAATTGAAAATCCTGGTTTCACATAGCATTGAATATATTGACATTATTTGCTTTATTGTACAATCTACAAAATTTACTTTCAGAATTACAGTGTTACTAATAGAAATACTGAGTAAAAATTAAGAAGACTTTGTGGTTCTCTCTCTCTCTCTCTCTCTCTATATATATATATATATATATATATATACACACACACACACACACACACACACACACACTACCAAGGATTTATAGAATACTGTATTCAAAAGTCACTGGAAATAATTTTTTTTGTTTACTGATTTTATATGCAAATGAGATTTTGTTTTCAGTTTTAGGACTTGCTATTTTTTTTTTATTTAGTAGATTTTTTTTTACTAATTACTGAAAACTACGAAAAAAGTATGATTTTTTTTTTTGAAATTCAGTATTATTTTATATTAGTTTTAGGTGTACAGCATAGTGGTTAGACATTTACATAATTTAGGAAGTGATCCCCCTGACTAGCACCCACCTGGCACTGTACATAGTTATTACCATATTATTGATTATATTCCTTGTGCTTTACTTAACATCCCCATGACTATTTTTTAACTACCAATATGTATTTCTTAATCCCTTCACCTTTTTTACCCTGTCCCCCAACCCCTCTCCCATCTATCACCCCAATAGATCTAGTACCCACCTGATACCATATATAGTTATTACAATATTATTTACTATATTCCTTATGCTACACCCTACATCCCCATGACTACTACTTTGTACTTCTTAATCCCCTCCCTCCTTTTCATGCACACCTCCTAACCCCACTCCCATCTGGCAACCATCAAAATGTTCTCTGTATCTATGAGTTTGTTTGTTTTGTTTATTTTGTTCTTTAGATTCCACTTATAAGTGAAATCATATGACATTTGTCTTTTGCTGTCTGACTTACTACACTCAGCATAATACCCCTAGGTTCCATCCATGTTGTCGCAGATGGCAAGATTTCATTCCTTTTTATTTTATGGCTGAGTAATATTCCATTGTACATATACATATACCACCTCTTCTTTTCTTTCTTCCTTTCTTCCTTCCTTCCTTCCTTCCTTCCTTCCTTCCTTCCTTCCTTCCTTCCTTCCTTCCTTCCTTTCTTTCCTTCCTTCTTTCTTTCTTTCTAGATTTTATTGGGGGATTGGGGAAGGGGAACAACCAAGTTGTTGTCCTTCAGTCTTAGTTGTGGAGGGCACAGCTAGCTCAGCTCCAAGTCTAGTCACCATCCGGCTGCCCATTGGCAGCTCGCAGCCGCTCAACTCAAGGTGCTGTGTTCAATCTTAGTTGTGAGCGGGCCTAGCCACCATCCCATGTGGGAGTCGAACCTGGCAGTCTTGTTAGGAGCACGTGCTTTCACCAGCTGAGCCATCCTGCCACCTGTTGGCAGCTCAGCAGCAGCTCAGCTCGGGCACAGCTCACTGGCCCATGTGAGAATCGAACCGGTGACCGTGTTGCTCAGAGCTTGCACTCTTACCCAACTGAGCCACTCGGCCAGCCTCCACCTCTTCTTTATCCATCCATTCAGGGACACGCAGGTTGACTTCATATCTTGGCTATTGTAAATAATGCTACAATGAACATATGGATGAGCATATCCCCTTGAAGTAGTGCTTTGGGCTCCTTTAGATAAATACCCAGAAGTGGGATTACTGGGTCCTTCTTGGTCTCTGCTATAGCCTTTTTTTTAAAGTCTATTTTGTCTGGTATAAGAATTGCTATCCCAGTTTTTGTTTCTATTTTCATGAAATATCTTTTTCCATTCCTTTACTTTCGGTCTCTGTGTGTCTTTTTATCTGAAGTGAATCTCTTATAGTCAGCATATATAAGGGGTCTTGTTTTTTTGTCCATTCAGCACCCCTGTCTTTTGATTGGAGCATTTAATCCATTTACATTGAAAGTGATTGTTGATAGGTAAGTAGTTATTGCCATTTTATTCATATATATATATACATGTATATTTATTCATATATATATATATATATATATATATATATATATATATATATACATATATTTTTTTTCTTTTTTTTTCATCTTGAAGTCACTCTAAGATTCCTTGTAATAGACTGGTTTAGTGGTGATGAACTCCTTTAGTTTTTTCTTATCTAGGAAACTCTTTATCTATCCTTCAATTATAAATTATAGCTTTGCTGGGTAGAATAATCTTGGTTGTAGATCCTTGCTTTTCATTACTTTGAATATTTTGTGCCAATCCTTTCTGACCTGCAAAGTTTCTGTTGAGAAATCATTGGATAGTCATGGGAGCCCTCTTGTAGATAACTAACTGCTTTTCTCTTTTAAGATTCTCTCTTTGTCTTTAACCTTTGGCATTTTAATTATGATGTGTCTTGGTGTGGGCCTGTTTGAGTTCACCTTGTTTGGAACTCGGCGCTTTCTGGGTTTGTACATCTATTTCCTTCACCAGGTTAGGCAAGTTTTCCATCATTATTTCTTCAAATAAGTTTTCAATTCCTTGCTTGCTTTCTCCTCCTTCTGGTACCCCTATAAGGTGAATATTGGTATGCTTTTTTTAAATTATTATTATTTTTATTTTTTATTGGGGAATCAGGGAAGCGGGACAGACAAGTAGCTGTCCTTTGGTTCTTTAGTCTAGTTGTGGAGGACATCGCTTCACTGGCCCATGTTGGTATTGTGATCATTGCGTTTGTCCCAGCTGGGGCAGATTGGTCACTGGTCATCAGACGACTACTCACTGCAGCTCATGCTGGCTGCTGGCCACTCATGGTAGCTTATGGCAGCCCACTGCAGCTCTGCTGCAGCCTACTCCATCGCCAGCCCCTCACGACAGCCCAGCTCCAGGTCTAGCTCTTCACCATCTTGGCGATAGAGGGCAGTGTCACTGGCCCATGTGGGATTCAAACTGGTGGCCCTGCCACTCAGAGCTCACGCTCCCAAGCGAACTCTTAACCAATGAGCCACTAGCCCTGCCCCTTGGTATGCTTGATATTGTCCCAGAGGCCCTTTACACTCTTCTCATATTTTCTTTGGATTCTTTTTGTTGTTCTGATTGGGTGTTTTCTGCTAACCTATCTTCTAAATCGCTGATTCCGTCCTCTGCTTCATCTAATCTACTGTTGATTCCCTTTAATGTATTCTTCATTTCTATTATTGTATTCTTTATTTCTGACTGGTTCTTTTTTATGTTTTCCAGCTCCATGTTTATGTTTCCTATCTCCTTGTTTAGTTCTCCCTGAGATCATTGAGCATCCTTATAACCAGTGTTTGGAACTCTGCGTCTGGTAGGTTGGTTGTCTCCATTTTGTTTAATCCTTTTCCTGGAGCTTCATTCTGTTCTTTAATTTGGGACATGTTTCTTTGTCTCCCCATTTTGCCTGCCTCCCTGTGTTTGTTTCTATGTATTAGGTAGAGCTGCTGTATCTTCTAGTCTTAGTAGAGTGGCTTATGTAGTAGGTGTCCTGTGGGGCTCAGTGGCACAGTCTCCCTGTCACCTGAGCCAGCACTCCAGGTGTGTCCCTTATGTGTGCCCTCCTATTAGAGTTGAGTTTTTAATTTGCATATCAGTGGGGGGGATTGACCTTCATGCTCATTGGTTGTGAGGACTGGCTGTGACTACACTGGAGGAGTTGTGGTGCAGGGGTGGATCCTACACAGCAGGATCTGCCTCAGCAGAGCTCTGGTGACTGCCCAATCCAACCCTTGAGTGTGTCATCCTTGGAGGCAGCTGGGGGATACCCCAACTCGCTTTGAAGCTGGCCTTGGGGCCACCAGCCTCAGGACCAACTTGGAGGGTATCCACTGCAGGCCAAATTCAGCTGTAGCCCATACCCCACCCAGGGCCACCTGGCAGAAGCCACAAAGCAATCTGCATATGGCTGCTGCCCGTGTCATGCTTGGAAGAGCCTTGAGAGTCCAAGCTATGAACCACGGTTGGCTGCTGCTCGTGCTAGGCTTAGGACTGCTCAGCCAGAGGTATGGGATACACTAAAGCTAGGTGCTGATTGTTGGGGTTTTGTGAACCTTTGAGAGACTTCAGGAAATTAGGCAGCATGAGGCAAGGCAGGCGGTTTGTATGAAAAAGCCATTGAAAGTGGATTGTGGGGGACATGGTCTCAGAATCACCAGGGCCGAGCCAACGGTATTAATCAAGTTGATGAGACTCAGATATGAGGTCTGCCTACATCTGCACGCTGGGAAGGGGGAGGGCTCAACAAAGAAAAAGTGGCTCCCACCAGCCTCCTCTGTCTGGGAGAAAGCTGCCCCTCCAGCCTTTACCCTGGGGCCAGGCAACTCAGTTCCTCCTCATATGTGCCTGTCATCTTTAGAGCTGCTGCCCCAGCACTGGACCTCGGAGTGAGTGAGTCTGTCAGCAAGTAAGTCTGTGTGCGGTTTCTTTAAAAGGAGCGCCTGGGACTCTAGCCGCCCTCTGTCTCAGCCACAATCTCTGCTGGTTTTCACGACTTGAAATTATGTGGGCTTCTCTCCCAGACACTGGCACCCTGGGCTGCGGAGCTTGGTGTGGCACTGGAACCCCTTGCTCCTTTGGGGGCAGGGGAACCTCTGAAGCTGAAATATCCCTCCTGATTTGTAATGGTTACACGCAGGTGTGGGACCAGCCGTTCTGTCTCTGCCCCTCCTACAAGTCCCCAGGTGGCTTCTGTGTCCTTAGTTGTAAAGCTTTGGTTCAGCTAGACTTCAGGCAATTCTTAGTGATGGTGGTTCTGTAGTTTAGTTGTAATTTTGATGTGGCCATGAGAGAAGGTAAGTACAGCATTTAACTGCTTCACCATCTTGACCAGAAGCCTCTGTTGATTTATTGATCATAACCATTCTGACAGGTGTGAAGTGATATCTCATTGTGGTTTTAATTTGCATGTCTCTGATAATTAGTGATGTTGAGCATCTTTTCATATGTCTGTTGGCCATCTGTATGTCCTCTTTGGAGAAATGTCTATTCAGGTCCTCTGTGTGTGTGTGTGTGTGTGTGTGTGTGTGTGTGTGTGTGTGTGTGTGTGTGTAAAGATTTTATTGGGGAATTGGGAGAGGGGTACAGTATTGGGGAATTGGGGAAGCAGAACAGACAAGTTGCTGTCCTTTTATTTTTCAGTCTAGTGGAGGACGTTGCTTCACTGGCCCATGTTGGTATTATCATTGTGCTCTTCCTGTGTGAGGCAGATTGGTCGACGGCCTCTGGACAGCCACTCATGGCAGCTCTTGGCGGCTCACGCCGGCTGCCGGCCACTCACTGTAGCCTATGGCAGCCCACTGCAGCAGGGGCTGCAGCCCACACCATCGCTGGCCATATTAGCTATGGAGGCAACCAGGTGGAGCTGTTGTTCACCATTTTAGCTGTAGAGGGTAGTGTCACTGGCCCTCATATGTGGGATCCAAACCGGGGCCCCGCTGCTCAGAGTTGGCGTCCCAAGCCAGCTCCCTACGCATGACTCGGCCGGCCCTGCCCATTTTTTTTTTTAATTTTAAATCTTTTATTGTGAAATAAACATTTTTAAAAAAATTAGTTTCAAATGTACAACACAATGCAATAGTTATACTTTTTATCCCTCAAAGTGACACCTCCCCTCCCCCAGTTCGCCACCCCATTCCTCCCCCCATATCATACATATCTATTACAATTCCTTTGACTCCCTTCCACAGTATAATCCACATCCTGTGACTATCTATATATTCAATTATAGTTGGCATACAATATTATAACACATCAGCTTCAGGTGTACAGTGCAGTGAATATATACTACTCCATCCATGAAGTGGTCTCCCTAACAAGACATGTGACCATCTGACACACCACAAAATTTTTACAACATTATTATATTCCCCGAACTGTCTTTCATATCCCTGTCCTGCCCATTTTTTTAATTGAATCGTTTGGGGTTTTTTTGGTGTTGTGTTGTATGAGTTCTTTATAAATTTTGCATATTAACCCCTTATCAGATGTATCATTGGTGACTATCTTCCCCTATTCAGTATGTTGTCTTTTCATTTTGTTGGTGGTTTCCTTTGCTGTGCAAAAACTTGTGAATTTGATGTAGACCCATTTGTTTATATTTTCTTTTGTTTTCCTTGCCCAAGGGGATATATCAGAGAAAATATTACTAAGAGCAATGTGGGAGAGTTTACCGCCTATGTTTTCTTGTAGGAATTTTATGGTTTTGGGTCTTACATTTAAGACTTTATTTTGAGTTTATTCTTGTATATGGAGTAAAAAAGTGGTCCAGTTTCATTTTTTAGCAGGTATCTGTCCAGTTTTCCCAATAATAGATGGTCTTTATCCACTGTATGTTCTTGCCTCCTTTGTCAAAGATTAAATTACCATATAAGCTTGGCTTTATTTCTGGGCTCTCTATTTTGTTCCATTGATCTACATGTATGCATCTGTTTTTATGCCAGTACCTCGCTGTTTTGATTACTATAGTTTTGTAGTATAGTTTGATATCAGGTAGCATGATACCTCCAATTATGCTCTTCTTTCTCAAGATTGCTGTGGCTATTTGGAGTCTTATGTGTTTCCATATAAATTTTAAGATTATTTGTTCTAGTTCTATAAATCCCTATCCTTGATATTTTGATAGGGATTGCATTGAATCTATAGATTGCTTTGGATAGTATGGACATTTAAACAATGTTAATTCTTCTTATCCATGAACATAGTAAATGCTTTCATTTATGTATATCTTCTTCAATTTCTTTCTTCACTTTCTTATAGTTCTCCAAATACAGGCATTTTACCTCCTTGGTTAAATTCATTCCTAGATTATTTATTTATTTATTTTATTTGTAATTGTAAATGGGATTGTTTTCTTAATTTCTCTTTCTGACAGTTTATTATTGATTTACAAAACTGCAACTGATTTCTGATTATTAATTTTGTATCCTGCTGCTTTCCTGAATTCCTTTATCAGTTCTAATAGTTTTCTGGTGGAGTCTTTAGGATTCTCTCTATATAGTATCACATTATCTGCAAATAATGACAGTTTTACTTCTTTGTTTCTAATTTGGATGCCTTTTGTTTCTTTTTGTTATCTGATGCTGTGGCTAGGATGTCCAATACTAGGTAAAATAAAAGTGGTGAAAATGGGCATCCTTGTGTTTTTCCTGATCTTGAGAATGTTTTTAGCTTTTCCCATTGATTGTGATGTTAGTTGTGGGTTTGTCATATATGGACTTTATTATGTTGAGGTATATTCCCTCTATTACCACTTTGCTAAGAATTTTTATCACAAAGGAATACTGGATTTTGTCAAATGCTTTTTCAGCATCTATTGATATAATCACAAGGTTTTTATCTTGCACTTTGTTTGTGTGGTGTATCTCATTAATTGATTTGTGGATATTGAACTAACCTTGTATCCCAGGAATAAATCCCACTTGATCATGGTGTATGATCTTTTTAAAGTATTGCTGAATTTGGTCTGCTAATATTTTGTTGAGGATTTTTACATCTATGTTCTTCCTGGAATTCGCCTATAATTTTCTTTTTTTTGTAATGTCTTTGGTTTTGGAATCAGGGTAATGGTAGTCTCATAAAATAAGCTTGGGACCTTTCACTCTTCTTGAATTTTTTGAAATAGTTTGAGAAGGATAGGTGTTAATTCTCCTTTGAATGTTTAGTAAAATTCACCTGTGAAGCCATCCAGTCCAGGACTTTTGTTTGTTTGGTGTTTTTTGATTACTGATTTGCTTTCATTAGTAATAATTTGTTGGTTCAGATTTTATGTTTCTTCTGGGTTTGTTCTTGGAAGATTCTGTTTCTAGGAATTTATTTCTTTCAGATTGTCAAATTTGTTGGCATATAATTGTTTGTAATGTTTTCTTATACTACTTTGTATTTCTATGGTGTCAGTTGTCACTTCTCTTTCATTTCTGGTTTAATTTATTTGGGTCCTCTTTTTTTCTGGATGCATCTGGTTAAAGGTTTATCAATTTTGTTTATCTTGGTTTCATTGATCTTTTGTATTGTTTTTTTTCGACTCTATTTCATTTATTTTCACTCTGATTTTTATTATTTCCTTCCTTTTACTCACTGTGGCCTTTGTTTGCTGTTCTTTTTCTAGTTCCTTTAAGTGTAAGATTAGATTGTTCCTTTTAGATTTTTTCTTTTTTCTTGAGGTAGACCTTTATTGCTATGGGTTTCACTGAGTCCCATAGATTTTGGGTCATTGTGTTTTCATTTTCACATGTCTCAAAGTATCTTTTGATTTCTTCCTTGATCTCATTGTTTTGCTTGATGTTGTCCCAGAGGACCCTTAAACTATCTTCATTTTTTTTTTTTCTGGCCTGATTGGGTGTTTTCTGCTACCTTGTCTTCCAAGTTGCTGATTTGATCCTCTGCTTCATCTAGTCTGCTGGTGATTCCTTCAAGTGCATTCTTTATTTCAGTTATTGTATTCTTCAATTTTGATTGGTTCTTTTACTATCTCTTTGTTTTTAGTTCTCACTGAGTGATCTATTCTTCCCGAGTTCATTGAGCATCCTTATAAGCATTGTTTTGAACTCTGTATATGGTAGGTTGCCTGCCTCCATATTGTTTAGCTATTTTTAAAAATTTTTCTCCTGTTTTTTAATTCGGAACATATTTCTTTGTTTCCTCATTTTGGCTACCTCTCTGTGTTTAGATTAGGTTGATATACTACATCGCCTAGTCTTGGCTGGGTGACCTTATGCTGTGGGGGCCCTGTGGTGCAGTCTCCCTGGTCACCTGTACTGGTGTTCCAGGAGTGTCCTCTTCTGTTATAGTTGAGTCGTCATTGTTATTGGCATGTCAGTGGGTGGGATTGATCCTCAGGCTGACTAGCTATAAGGTTTGGCCACATCCACAGCTTATAGGTTGCTGTGGGGGGGGGACTTACCCTGCAGAGCAGGATTCACCCCAGTGGGCCTGGTGCCTGCTGAGACCACTCTTTGAGTGTGCCACTTAGGGGCTAATTGGGTGGCGCTCTGCTGTGGTCTGAAGCCAACATCCTAGTATATTGGTTCTAGGGCCTCTTGGGGAGCTCCAGTGCAGGCCCAAGTCAGCCACTGCCTGTAACTGGACAGGGACTACCTGCTAGGAGCTACAAAGCAATCCATGTTTGGTTGCCCTCTGTGCTGGACTTGAAGGTGCGAGAGAGAGGCCACGCTTTGCACCGAGAATGACTGCCATCAGTACTGGCCTAGGGTAGCTCTGCAAAAAGCCCAGGGTACCCCAAGACTTTCTGCCACCTGCTGGCTCGCATGAGTCCTTAGCTGTTGATAGAGTCTCATGTGATTTGGGTGTGGCAGGGTCTCAGGAAGCCACCAGAGTGGGATGACTGGTGTTCACCAGGTTGATGTAGATTCTGGTTTGGTGGCAGTGCTGAGCCTGGAGCTACTCAACAAAAGTCTCAGAAAACATACTAGCTACTGTTCACCTGGGGCCCATGGACCCGCAAGAGTTGTTCAAGAAAGAGTGCAGTGGAGGTGGGGCTGGTTGCTCACTGACAAAGTGCCTCAGGTAGTGCAAGAGTTGGGTGGGATGGGCATTCCAGGGTGGAGTGACCAGACTTCACTAGGCCATTGCAGATTCAGATTTGTCCACGTGGGGGAGGGCTCTACATAAGAAAGATGGCACCCACCTTCCAGCTGCACAGGAGAGCTCTACACAGGGAAAATGGTGACCATCCCTCCAGGCTTCTCCCTGAAGTCACACAACTCAGTCTCTTCCTGTATGTCTCTGACTCCTCTAGAGTCATCTTGCCTCTTCCAGAGCCCAGGATGAGTGCCTGTGAGCAAGTGAGTCTGTGTGCAGGCCCTTTAAGAGGACATCTGGGTTTCCCACAGCCTTCTCTGTCTCACCTGGATGGGCAGAATCCTCACTGTTTTTCACAGCTAGATGATGTGCGGGCTTCTCCTCCTGGCACTGGTACTCTGGACTGGTGAGCCTGGGGTGGGGCTGGGGTCCCTTGCTCCTTCAGATGGGGACCTCTGCAGCTGAGATATCCTTCCCAATTCTCAGTTGCCACAGGCAGATGTGGGGCCAGCCTGTTTTGCATCGCTGCTCCCTACTAGTCTCAATGTGGCTTCTTTATATTCTTAGTCATAGGACTTCTGTTTGGCTAAACTGCCAGTGGTTCTCCAGGTTGATTGTTCAGTAATTTAGTTGTAATTTTAATGTGGTCATAGGAGGAGGCAAGCACAGTGTTTATCTACTCCATCATCTTGGATCCCTCACACCGTTTTGATTATTGTAGCATTGTAATAAGTTTCAAAATCAGAAACTGATTCATCTAACTTGGTTTTTCTTTCTTTTATTTTTTTCAAGATTGTTTTAGTTAGTCTGGATCCCTGGAGATTCCATATGATTTCTTAAATGTTCTTTTCTATTTTTGAAACAAACAAACAAACAAAACCAAACTGGGATTTTGACAGGTGCACTGAATCTAGATTGTTTTGGATAGTATTGGCATCTTAATGATATTAAGCCTTCTGATCTATGAACAAAGGAATGTCTTTCCATTTATATGTGTTGTTTTTCAATTTCTTTCAGCAATGTTTTATAGTTTTCAGTGTACAAGATTTTCATTTCCTTGATTAAGTTTATTCCAAAATATTTTGTTCTTTTTGATGCTACTGTAAGTGGAATTGTTTTCTTAATTTTCATTTTCCAATTGTTCATTGCTAGCATATAGAAACATAACTGATTTTCGTGTGTTGATTTTGAATCCTGCAATTTTGCTGAACTCATTTATTAGCTCTAACTGTGTGTGTGTGTGTGTGTGTGTGTGTGTGTGTGTGTAATCTTTAGGGTTTTATATAGTTATATATATATATATATATATATATATATATATATATATATATATATATGAACATGCCATCTGTAAACAGATAATTTTACTTCTTTCCAATTTGGATGCCTTTTGTTTCTTTTACTTCCCTAATTGCTCGGAATAGAACTTCCAGTACGTACTAATTTGAATAGAAGTGGTGAAAACAGGCATCTTTGTATTGTTCTTGATATTAGGGGAAAATCTACATCATTAAGTGTAGTGTGAGCTGTGGGTTTGAAGAACTTTTCTTCAATTTTACATTGTTGGGTGTTTTCATTGTGAAAGGGTGTTGAATTTTGGCAAATGATTTTTCTCTATCAATTGAGATTCTCATGTGGGTTTTTTTCCTTCTTTCTGTTAATGTGGTGTATTACATTGATTGATTTTGTTTTTGTATGTTTAATCATCTTTGCATTCTGGAAATAAATCCCATTTTGTTGTGGTCTATAATCTCTTTACTATGCTGTTGGACTCAGTTTGTTAGTATTTTGTTGAGGAGTTTTCCATCAGTGTCCATAAAATATATTGCTTTGTAGTTTTCTTTCTTGTGGTTTGACCCAGTTATTATTATTATTATTATTATTATTATTTATTATTATTTTTTTTAGCTGAGCCATCCTGCTACCTGTTGGCAGCTCAGCGGCTGCTCAGCTTGGGCTGGGCATTGAACTGCCGTTGCTCAGAGCTCAGCTCACACTCTTGAGCGAGCTCTTAACCAACTGAGCCATTCGGCCGGCCCTGGCCCAGTTATTTTTTTATTGTTGGCATGATATTGGTCAATAAACTAGAGGAAGTGTGAGCATCATGAAAAGCTGTCACTTCAGCAAAAAAAGGAAGAAAAAGCACTTCTCAGCTTCATTAACTAAGCCATCATCCTTCAATTCTTCTTAACTTTTTCTTTTGTTATGGTTACCAAAAATATGAAAATTAAAATAAACATGGCTAAAAGGATCATGTAAACTATATGAAAAATTTTACACACATTACAGGCATCTGAAAGCAAACACAGAGTATTATAAAATAAATGAAGTTGGAGATACGTTGAATAGCACACATGAGTGTGAAATTGGGCAAATGAGAAACTCTCATCAAAATTACCAGATCATCAGATGTTATTGTCAGAGGGTATTTCTGTGCTAAAACAGTGAGTGAAATATAGTGGTAGGGAAAGTCCAGACCAATGCTCTTTAATAGAAATATAATATAAGCCATATATGTAATTTTAAATTGCCACAGGCAGTTGTGGGGCCAGCCTATTATAAAAAAAATAAAAATAAACAGGTAAAATTAATTTTAATATGGTTTAACCCAATATATTCAAAATACTATTATTTTAACAAGTAATGGATATAAAAAGTATTAATGTGATGTTGAACATATTTTTTTCATACTAAATCTTCAAAACCTTGTACATTTTACACTTACAGCACATATCAATTTGGACTAGCCACATGTGCCTACTTTATAGGGCAGCAAAAATCTGAACAATTGAATCTGTCTTGTCCTGATTTGTTTCTCAGTTTCATTTTTGAAATCTTGACAGATGAAATCATCAGCTTGTCTGAGTTCTGTTTTTAACTGATCCGATTTTATGCTTACACATAAGACATTTCCTATTGGAAGACGTAAATCAATCCTGAAGTCTTTAATTTATCTAATGATGTATTCTTTAGAAAAAGCTAACGCTGGACAGATTGTCGAGAGACAAGCCCTCAGCAAGCACTCTTGGCACTTGAGGACGGGGAAAGAGGACCACTGGCTAAGTAGTTGTGGCAGATGAGCACTTCGGGGATCTGTTTAGGATTTTAGGCTCACTGGATCCAGCAGGAGGTAGATTTTTGGAACAGTTGGTAGATAGGGAAACAAAACATCAGAGAGTTTGGGAACAAAAGTTGAGTGGGCAGAGAGCTTGGCCTTTCTTCCTTCCTTCTCTTCTCGCCTGTGTGTGAGTATAAAGGGGGCGTGTGGACATTAGAGTGACGTCTATCAGATCCTCAGTGTCTTGGATTTGGGGTATACCCCATCAACAGCAGCTCACACAGGGGTCCCTCTCTTTTTATACATTTCCCTTTCATCTCGTTTGTATTGTACTCCCTCAAAAACCTCTCTTTAATATATGTCTTTCTAGATGCTTGTCCTTAAAAGTTCGTATGTTTTCAGGTTCCATAAATGCCTGATCTTTCTATCTTTGTCTGACTCATGCTATCGGCTTATTATCCTTTCCTTTGATGCTTTTTCTACTTTGGTTCTTTCCCCCATTTCTTTCCTCTCAGCCATTTAGCATTTATTGAGTGCCTGGTGTATGCCAGGTAGGGTGTTAGGAACATCACAGACACTGTTTCATTAAAGTCTTGTGATACCCCTGCAAGGATGGTGGCATTTTTCTGATTTTGTAAAGGGATCAACTCAGAGCAGTATGGTGACCTGCCTGCCATTATCACACAGCTAGAAACCTGGTTTCACTCTTCACCTACCTGATTTCTAAGCCCATACTCTTTCTGCTATTTCAAAACCTTTCTTGTGTTTCTGTAGAAAAAAATGTACAGTTCTCTCTCTTAGATGAAGAAATGATACAAATCAATTTGACTATCTCTTGGGACCTCAGTCATCCAGCTCTTTGCAGATTTAGACATAGCACCAGCTAACATTTATTCAGCGCTTATGAGAGGAAGTATAGAGTAGTGGTTAAGAGCAAAGACTTTGGAGCCTGGCTGATCCCAGCTCTGCTCCTAATCCCATAAGCATCTGTGGACTTTGGGCAAGTTGTCAGCCCTTCCTGGCCAAATTCTATGTGGTAGAGTGAGTAAATTGTAAGAAAATAACAGTTTTTTATGTTTTTTTCATTCATTCGTTTGTTCATTCATTCATTTGGCAAGTATTTGACAGGACTACCATGTGCCAAGTATTATTCTAGGAGATGGAGATATAGAACAGGACAAGGTACAGAAAGTCCCTGCCCCCTGGAAACTTGCCGTCCAGTGGCAACAAGTAAAAAGGCTGATACGAAAGGAAGGATGGGGACCTTAGCCCAAGGAGGAAAGCATAATAGGCAATAGCTATGATTTCCTGCTGTCTAGTGTGCGCTAGCACCTGCTTCCTACTAAATTCCATTCTCTAAGGCCAAGATTTCATTTCTTTTTTTTTAGGAGGGCAGTGTCACTGACCCTCATATGTGGGACCCGAACCGGGGCCGCTGGCTTCCCAAGCCAGTGCTTAACCACCACGCCACTCGGCTGGCCCAAGATTTCATTTCTTAACAGCTTCATTGAGGTGTAGTTTATGCACTCTAAAATTCTCCCATTTTAAGTTTACAATTCAGTGATTTTTTTTTTTTTGGTAAATTGATAGAGTTGTTCAATCATCATCTCAATCCAGTTTTGAACATGTCCACCACTCCAGAAAGCTCCTTCTTTCTACTTTTCCTAACAAATGAAGGGAGATGGTCTTTCATATGAAAAGAGCACTGACCTAAGCACTCACCTGTAATGGAGAGGGCAGTGCTTTCCAAGTTCCCTTACTGTTCTCAAATTTTATGATTTTATTTAAGGAGAATCTGAGTATCTGTGCCAGTTAGAGGCATTCGAGAAGAGATTCAAAATGGAAGAGGGAAGGGAATGTTGATGGGAAAATGACCAGAAGGCATTTGTGTGAGGTGCACTGGAAATTAAGTAGCTCATCTTTTTCTTTCACTACTTTGTCTAGTGACATTAGCAGTAACCAACAAATGCTGTTAGAGTCCTTTGTTTTCCAAAAAAATGTTTGAAAGTGTCACATACAGAGTTGTTTAGCTTCTTGCTTTATATGAGTAGTTAATTTGAAGTATCTAATGCAGGTATTTTGCAAGTCTCTGTAAACAGTTCATACCGTGAGCTATCAGTGTCTCCTTATTGCTGGAAATAGACTCATTAATATCTTTAAACCTAATCAGATTAGAGAGCCAATTCCAAAAGCCCAAGCACTAGTTCAGAACACTTATCCTTGAAATTCCTCTAGAGCCACTCCTGGTACCAAAATCTGTATTAGGATTCTCTAGGAGACAGAATCAATAGGACATATATAGATATAGATAAGAGGAGGTTTATTATAGAAATTGACTCACCCAGGTATAGAGGACAAGAAGTCCCACCGTCTGCCATCTGAAAGCTGGAGAAAGAGAAGCCAGTGAGTGGTGTAATTCAGTCTGAGTCAAAGGACTAAGAAAGGGGAGAGGGAGGCTGACGGTGTAAGTCCCAGTCTGAGTGTGAAAGCCCAAGTCCATGTCCAAGGGCAGGAGTTGGATGACTTAGATCAAGCAGAGAGAATGGATTCATCCCTCTTCTGCCTTTTTGTTCTATTCAGGCCTTGAACGGATTGGATAAGGCCCACCCTCATACGGGAGGACCATCTGCGTTTCTCAGTCCCCCAATTCAACGGCTACTCTATTCTGGAAACACCCTCATGGACACACCCAATTATAATGTTTTACCAGCTACCTGGGCATCCCACACTTAAAATTAACTGTCACACAGAGGGGCAAACTTTTAAGGGCCTTCAAATCCAGGCCAAGGATGTGATTCAGTTGACTGTCATGGGGACACCATGGAAACTTTTAGTTATTGCTTTTATATATATAGCAGTGAATTATCCAACATATGGTATCCTGGAAGGAAGACCCACCCAAGCTTAAGTCCTATCACCCTATGTGTGAATTTCATTAAGTTAATGGCTATAATCATCTATTTCTTTATCTATAGATAATACCAACCTCATTGGGTTTAAGACAGTTGACAGGTATGTGTGAAGCAAATAATCATGTTTGGTACCAAGTACTTGATGTTTTAAAATTAAAAAAGCTGTTTTATGAATGTTAATTTGGTGGCAATGTATTGAGTGGATTGGAGAGGAGCTAGTAGTTCAGTGTTTTTCAAAATATGGTTCCTGGTTCAACGGTATCAGAATTACTTAGAATACTTTGTTAAAAATGTAAATTCCTGAGCCAGGCCTGAAATCTGATGAATCTAAATACTGGAAGATCATCATTTTTACCTATTCCCAGGTTTGAGAACCACTGTTACTGGTTAGACCTCAGTAAATGTCAGTTGTTGGTTATTTAAAAAAAAATTTGGCGGGCTGGCCAAGTGGCACAGTGATTAAGAGCTGGCTTGGGACGCCAGCGGCCCCGGATCGGATCCCACATGACACTGTCCTCTAAAAAAGAAAAAAATTTGGCTACTGTTGCTGCAAATTCTTATTATTATAATATAGAGAATCCTAACCCAGGTTTTGAACTGTTTGCACAAATGGGTAGGCTTGGGATGAATGTATAGGCTTTGGCCAGGTTAAAAAAAGAGGAAAGTTATCCATCTAGAACAAAGGCACAGATATCGCTTCTCAGCCTTTTGGCTAAGATCAAGTGTAGAACAAAGGCATAGACATATGGGCGACCATGGCTTTTGCAGGGAACTGTAAGTATTTTAGAGTATGATCATAACGGAAACTGTGACTAGAGAGTAGTCAGAGTTGACGTTGGATGTTACATTGAAGAAGATGGAAAAGCAGTTTGAAGTTTTGGTTTTAAGCATGGGTGACATGGGTCAGATTTGTATTTAAGAAGGATTGCTATGGACTAGAAAGAGTCAAAAAGAGGCTGCTGAGATAATCCGAGAAAAGTTATAAAGGCGTGAAGTTAGACTTTGATGATGGAGATGGTAGGAGCAAACAGACAAGACTTGCTGATCACATTGCTGAGGGCCCAGAAGTGTGCACAGGTACAAAGCAATGATGACTTCCAGGTTTTCATAAGGGTAACTGCGTCGGATGGGACTACCATTCACCTAGGTAGGGAACAGAAGAGGAGAATCAGGTATGTGAGGGAGAGATGCTTTAGGCTGTAGGTGTATTACATTGGCAATGTCTGTGGGGCATCCCTATGGAGGTATTTTGTAAAAATCGAATATGGGACTGGTATTAAGAGAGAGAGCTCAATTGGAAAGGGAAGTCTGGAAGCCACCCGTTTCTAGTGGAGGATTAAGCTATGGGTGTGCATAAAAATTTTCAGGAGTATTTTAGAATAAGAGATCTGAGAGTGAAATCCTGAGAAGTAGGCCAAAGAAGAGGAGCCAAAGAAAAAACAGCAGGACAGAGAGCATTAGAAAACCAGAGAAAGACAGGTAGACTCCAGTGAGGAAGAGAGTTTGATTGAAAAGTTATTAACTATGTCAAATGTCAAAGAGAGGTCATATAATTTGAAGAGTACACATTGTGTCATTTGGCAGGAGCAGTTTCAATATCAGCTAGTAGAGGCAGAAATCAGATTTCAGTGGCTTTATAGTTGAATGGGAGATGAATAAGTAGAGACCATGAATGCATACTACACTTATTTTTAGGAAGAAAAAAGTTCTTATCTATATAACTTTTCCATTAAAAAAATTGAAGTACATTAAACATCATTGATTTAAAAACAAACAAACAAAAAACCCTGAATGGACATATCCTATCTCCATATAGTCTCATAGGAGATTTTTGGATCCGGACCATAAGCCTTTCTTTTTTTTTTTTGAGGGCAGTGTCACTGGCCCTCATATGAGCAACGCGAATTGGGGTGGCTCGCTTCCCAAGCCAGCGCTTAACCACCGCGCCACTTGGCCGGCCCCCATAAACCTTTCAATGGCAGGGGGTGTCTTCCCCACTTCATCCACAGTTCCGGAGCGCATTGCCCCACAGGCAGCTGCCCAGTAGAACTCTCCTGATTGGATGGAAGGAAGGTATGCAGACCCCGCCTTTTTAGGGTTATTTTTTTTCTAATTTCAGATCGAGTTAAAAGAAAGGAAATTAAAAGGAACAATGTTAAAATATTGATACATACCAAGAATAATACTTTTAATTTTCAAATAGCGTGTCATTTTTTCAGTTTGGTAGGATTGCGCGTGCTCTCTGTCTCTCTCAATATGCTTTTTCTTTCCTTATAATTTGAGAAGAGTATTTAATCTAAATATTTTAGTATCTTACAGAGCTTGGCAGTGAGTGAGGGTTTTAAAATATGAATGTGGATCATAGATAATACACACACAGAACCCTCGCAGGGGTGTAACACTGGCCCGCGCCCTGTCCATTTGATGAAGGTTCCAATTGGAAGGCCCTGGTGCTCTGAAGGCAGCCTCCTGGCAGTGGGGGCTGAGGCCGCTGCTTTAGGAGGCAGGCCACGTAGCTTTTGGTCAAATGGTTTCTGAAAAGGGGCAATATTAATAAATATTTGATGCTCCTCCTTTCTATGCAGTGGCTACAAAGCGCTGTCCTCTTCGTGAAGATCTTGGTTTGTGGTGCTGTTTTCCTTGACTGTTTCCACGGAATGTTTTAATCCAATTTCTTTTTCTGCATGGCCACGTCTCCATTTACCCTTTCCCAAAGCTTTCTCCAAAGCCTCTGATTTACTGTCTATTTTTAAGTTCCTGGGAATTTTGAACCAATAAAATTTATAGCAGTTGCTCTCACAGGACCATATTCTAAAGGGTAAAATATAAAAAGAAAAGAGAGAAAGCTGCTCCCTATGGCAGAGAAGAGTAAGCGGTAAAGGGATGGAACCTTCAGCTGACTCTGTTCATTTAGTCCTTCCCTAACCATGTGATGGTAAAGGTTTCAGGTGAACTTTATTTGGGGAAGTTTTCAATTTCTCCAGGCACTTAAGTGACATACGAGGTCAGACAATTAAGTTCGCAAACTCATGCTAGAAAAAGTGCTACATACCTCATTGCTGAATATCACTATGGTCACCTTTGAAGTACTCCCCTTGGGAAGCTATGCACTAACACCAGCACCTAGCCCACCCTTCAAAGCAATTTTGGAACTCTCTCTGGAATGTCCATCAGAGCTGTTGGGTATTAATTACCCTGATGTACTAAATGTCATCAAAATGTCTTCCTTTCAATATTTCCTTTATCTTTGGGTAAAGAAAGAAGTCACTGGGGGCCAGATCAGGTGAGTAGAGAGGGGGTTCCATACAGTTATTTGTTTACTGGTTAAAAACTCCCTCACAGACCGTGCCGTGTGAGTTGGTGCATTGTCATGATGCAAGAGTCATTAATTGTTGGTGAAAAGTTCAGGTTGTTTTCGTCTAACTTTTTCATGCAGCCTTTTCAGCATTTCCAAATAGTAAACTTGGTTAGCTGTTTGTCCAGTTGGTAGAAATTCATAATCAATAATCCCTCTGATATCAAAAAAGGTTAGCAACATAGTTGCAACAAGTTCACAAACTTAAGTGTCATACCTCGTATGCATTAAATAAGTGGGTGATTCATTAAAAGTGACCAATTCATGTTACTCAAGAAATAATTAGTGAATGATTTATGGGCCAAATACTGTTTAAGGCACTGAAAAAAAAATTAAGACAGTAGTTCCTGCCTTCAATGATCTCCTAATAAGGTGGAGAAGAGACAAGCATGTAACACAAGAAAATTGATAGGTGAAATTATGAGGTGCATGCATTGTTCACCTGTAACATTTCCTTATAGTTCTTTGTTACAGGAACAGAGGCAGGCAGCTTTAGTTTCTCTGTGGTACAAACTGGGGATGGAGTCAGGAAGGTTCTGCAGGGGAAATAGTAGCTGGGTTGAGTTTTAGATGATGAGTAGGAATTCACCCAGTGGAGAACATTCAAAATGAAAGAATGAACAAACACAAAAGAGTGAAAAGAATTATACTCAGTCTGATATGTCTGGAGCCCAGGGCATTGGTGGGGATGGGTGGTGGGAGATGAGGTTGGGAAGGCAGCGGTGGCCAGGTCATGTCGACTGTACACTCTCTTCTGATGGATGTGGGTGCTGTGTTGTAAAACTCAGTGAGCTGGAGGATTTTAAACAGGAGGGTTATATAATCAGATTTATATTTTAGAAGGAAGGTGGATTCTGTTGGGCAGGTGTCAGAGGCCCCTCATGCCTTGCCCCACACTCCTTCTCCAGCCTGGGAAGTGCAAGAGATTAAACACTTTCACGGTGAGGGATGAGAACTGGTGGGTAGATGCTTCTCCTGGTCCCCACTCAGTGAAAAATTCAGAGAGGCAATGAGTGTGTACCCACGCTACGAGGAGGAGTGGGATTGAGCCCCAGCTACCCATGAAGGTGATCTGAGTAACTCCTCCTCCTATTGGGTTTTATTCCTCCCATCACTCTCCTGCCTCCTTTATTCCTGCTGCCTGGTGTGCCTCCCAAATCAACTACCTACTTACAGGTTCTAGACAAGGTCTGCTCTCGGGGAGGGAGAAGGGAGACCCAGGCTGGGACCAAGAAGGATGCTCTTGCAGGAGTTCACGTGAAGATGATAAAGGACCAAAGCAAAACATTAACTGCCAGGATGTCAAGTCAGGGAAGGAATGGAGAAGGCTGTGGAAGGGAAGAATCAACATGTTTTGATCGCCAATTCCATGCGAGGGGGTGGCGATGAGGGAGGGATTTCCGATGTCTTTTGAATGGCTGTCAGGGATTGGTGGTGTCATTGACCAAGCTGAGAAATAAAGCTGAAGAGGAGTACGTGAGTGGAGAGATCATGGATTCCACTTTTCATGGAAAGAATTTGAGGCGCCGTGGGAAATGCCGGCTGAGATGGTCAGCAGGAAGGTGGATTTGAGAGTCTGCAGCTCAGGAAAGAGCTCTGCACCTGGCAGTTGGTGACTCATGAACGTACAAGAAGGAGAGGACGCCTACATTTTTTTTCACTTTCCAGTATCAGTTAAATGTAGCTCTTATCCCAGATTTTCAGAGGAAAGGGCAAGGTACATTGAATGCCATGAAAATGCCCCAAATCTCCCTCATCTTGCTGTTCCCGTCACTGTCTTTTTTTTTTTTAACTAAAAGAGTAGTCATTTACTAAAAATTACATTTTCATAGTTATATTTTAAAATGTTGTCTTCCGACAACAGTACTCATGATTCCCTCCTTAATTTCAAATGTGTAAAAGAACCTGCAAAACTGTTATTCTCTAGAGCACTTGAGATCTTGCTCCCTGGCATATGTCATCAGTTTGGCTCAAATCAACTCTTAGAAAAAATTGAAAATACACACATACATACTAATGATAAAGACAAAATTTGCTTTATCACATTTTAGAGCAATAGAGGAAGGAGAGGTAGGCAGACAGGCATGGTCACAGGTTAGGTGCTTGGGTTTGATTCCAGGTGTCCTGGGAAGTCATTGGAAAATGCAGCGATTCAAGGACCATGCGTGCTGGGGAGAGGTGCCTGGCATTGGGGGGAGGTTTAATGGCTTTGCCTGCATAACCCATGTTCTCACCCTTCCCTTTGTCCCTCTCTTTGGCTAACTTCTACTCATCCTCTCAGTGTCAGCTTAGGCCAATGAATCCTTGAATTCATGATTAGCAGGAGAACTTCCCTTCATTCCCCGTCAGGGCTGAGTGCTCCACTTGTGATCTAGCAATTCAGATAGAGGTACATGTATCTTAAGCATAACACTGTGTAGAGAAAACATTTATGTGTCTGCCCCCTCAAATACATTATAAGCTCCTTGAGGACAGGGACCAAGGCTTATTTCATCTTTGTATCCTCAGTGTCTGACATGTAACAGGCACTGTTGAAATGTACTCATTGTTGAAAATAAAAGAGAATGACACCCATGGGAACATACCAGGGATGGGTAGGGCAAGAGACACATGAGGAGACTCAGAAGGAGCTGCTCGGGAGGAAGGGACAGTCAATAAGCTATAACCATTAGCGTGGTAGAAACTGATTAAGAGCTATGAAAACAGTAATGCTCTTAGGAGGATGTACAGGCGTGGGTTGCCAGGGTGACGATGGTGAGCCTCACTGAGAAGGTGACATGGGGCAAGCAGGGGGTGAGGATGAGCCATCAGATAGAAAGGCTCTAGGGCAGCAGCTGCCTGGCAAGAATGAGGGTGAGTGGGAGCAGACAGCGGCTTCTTTGTTCCCCAATCGTGTCCACCCTTTTACCATTGTCAGCACAGCTCCAGAGCAGTCCTTTTAAACTGCCAGTCAGCACCCTCGAACATGTGCCCTGTGGGGACAGGGACATTCGTGTGCGTGATGGAACTCAAGGTTTAGTGCACAGTGAACGGTCAGGGATTGGTTGAGTGAATGAATACAGGAAGTCAAGAGGGGGAAGGATTTGGAAAGGAGGGTGGTCTACGATGTGAAATGTTGCTGAGTGGCAAAAGAAAATAAGCACAGGACAGAACTTTTGACCCTAGTCACCTATCCCTGGTGATAGGTTACTGTTACAAAGAAGAAAATGTCTGAATATAAGGCACGTGTTCTATGTGATTCTAAAATTAAACTGTCGTCATCCTCCCTCAGCCACTTTATTTACTCATGAAAGTCTATCTCTTCTGGCTTCTTTCCTTTGATTTGAATTAATGTGGACCCTGTTAAAAGCTATACAGAAGTTTTCATATTTATTTGGATTATTAATATTTGTCATTAATTAATTAATACCTATTTACTTTCTATTCATTTATGGTCTCTGATTGCCCTGTAGAATGTCCAGTTGTTCTCCACAATGGTTTTACTAGTGTGTTTGGAAAATAGATGGAAACAAACTATTTAAAGAAGTATCTAAGAGTCCTATTCTAAGATTCCAATGCAAACATGACCACTCGATGGCTTAGTGTCATGTCCAAAATCAAATATAATAGTTTGCTCTTGGAACATGTACTTGTTGTGTCTATTTCTTCATAGTAGACCACCTCATGACTAACAATGACATGAAACTTAATGAAGGTCGGGTAGTCAATTGTCCTTTCTTAAATAGTAATAGGGTGAAACCCCTTCATTTAGGAATTTAGTATGTGGCATTCACTTTTTGGATTCAATTTATACTTAGTTGTCTGCCATGGAGACAACATGGTAGGGAATGTGTGAGAAGAGAATCTCTTTTTCTTTTAAAAGTGAAAGTGAGTAATCAGAAAGCAAAAAACAAAACAAACAAACAAAAAAAACAGGGTGACAAGTGTTATCTGGGGCATCCAGACTACACAGAAAGGCTTCTAAGGTCTGGGGTTTATGTTGAGTGTAAAGTACAGTCATTCTGACAGAGAAAGCCTGCTTTAGCTATCTCAAATATTTATGAACTTGACTTCTTTCCAGCTCACCCATAGGATAGAAGTACATTCAAAGATAAGCATTTAAACCACAAGGGAAAGCAGGAGTCCATGTGTGTTCATCAGAAGGGAGGAGACATGTTTTATGCAGAAAAAGCAAAAGCGATATGTGAAATAGCCTCTATCAGCTTTGGTGACTATAGGGATATGTTAGAGGTAAAAAAAATAGTGGCGATCCATGTCAGGAAAATTCCATTTCCAGACATCTGAAGTCCAGTTTCTCATGGAAGATGAGACCATAACTAGGAGGGTGATGCTGCTCTGCTTAGAAATGTAGGGAGTACAGTGCCTGCCGGTTGACCCACTGCTCACCCCTCTCCTCCTGCTGAGTGTGTCTAGCTGAGCGATTCTGTGTTTCCCTCCACAGATGCTGGGAATCTGGTAGACCTTTCCAGCTATGGGTGGTTCTCTCTGCCAGTGCTGGCTTTCGGGTAGGATGCAGTCTAACCAACCTTTATTCTTGCGTTCTCTGAAACAAACACACACGCATGCTGTGGAAATTTACTGCTACACACATTTTTAAATGTTGGGGAAGTTTACCAATGTTCCAGAAATATCAGAAAGTTGCCAACCTCAGTAGCTGTGGGAATACCAGCCCACAGAAGAAGCTTGGAGGCTGAGGAAGCAGTTCTATTTAAAACTGATCCTAAAGGTAAGAAGAGTCACTTAGATAAAGTAGGATGTGTGTGTGTTTGGGGAGGGGGAGGAAGTAACGAACATACAACACAGTGCTTTTGTGTTGTTTAAAGTGTGGCTTGAAAGAAGGAATTACCCAAGTAGTCTATATCAATTGGTACAAGTTGAATAATTGAAGACCTCTAAGTGTTCCTTTCTGGAAAAACAAATAAAGAGGGTATTGATCTCTGGAAGTGGTGATCACAGGAGGCAGTGGAATTGACTCACAGAAAAAGGTGAAATGAGCTGGCACCCTCCTCCCCAGCAAACACATCAGGACATGATGAGGTTAACAGTCCTTACCTTTCAGGGGCAGACATTACAGATCAGAGGCTGCAGTTTCCAAGGAAAGAGCAACACATGTTGCGGGGGGGGGGGGGGGCAAAATTCTGTTGTTTCTAAAACACAGGTATGCCTCCCAGTTAAAGACAGATTTTCTGTCAGTAGAGTCACCTCTGGCCCAGTGGCTCCAGACACCAGTTAGCCTGTGGGCTGCTACTTCAGGCCATGATAAAGTTTTCCCAGTCTTCGGCAAAAAGAATGAAGGAAGGACCATGTAGTGTGTACATACGAGGTCTGACAATTAGGTTCATGAACTCATCCTAGAAAAAGTGCTACATACCTCATTGCTGAATATCACTATGGTCACCTAGAAGTACTCCCGTTGGGAAGCTATGCACCGATGCTATAGTGCCTAGTCCACCCTTCAAAGCAATTTTGGAACGGCCATAAGAGCTGTCATCATATTTCCCTTGATGTCCTGAATGTCATCAAAATGTCTTCCTTTCTCTTCAGGTATAGAAAGAAGTTATTGGGGGCCAGATCAGGTGAGTATGGAGGTTGTTCCAATACAGTTATTTGTTTACTGGCTAAAAACTCCCTCACAGACAGTGCCGTGTGAGCTGGTTCATTGTCGTGATGTGAGAGCAATTAATTGTTGGTGAAAATTTTAGGTCATCTAACTTTTCACCTCTCCCAAATAGTAAACTTGGTAAACTGTTTGTCTAGTTGGCACAAATTCATAATGAATAATCCCTCTTATATCAGAAAAATTGCATTAGTAAACAGTGTTGCAACAAGTTTGCGAACTTAATTGTCACACCTCATGTGCTTTGGGATTAGGCTGTTAACTCTCTTCTCTTGGGATGAATGATCCTTGATTCTGAGAGCATGTCATCTGTACATATTTGTTATTTTTGTTTGTTGATCGCTTACTGACCTTACTTGGACTAATTCTGTCTGCCTAACCCTACTTCTCCTTTTGCTCTTTTCAATACATCTTATTGTTTTGTTTTATTTTATTTTTTGCTTGTATTCATTTATTTTTTTAAATCCACGAATACTAACCATCTACCATGAGATTTAGTGGAGCTTAGGCCAGAAAAACCCAACAACTTTGCCCCCATTGAAACACACTTTGAGCTTCATCAGTCCTTTAAACCTCAATGTGGGTAAGTTTTAGATATTTTTCCTAAGAGGATGGGGTGGGGAGAGAGAAGGAGAGATTTTGGAATTCTAAAGAGAGTGGGAAGGATGTAAAAGATGAACACGAGGTTACCAAATTAAACTTTGTCTCAACTTTCCAGGCATCTGAGGGGATGGCTGTTGCCCTTGGTAAGTTCACTAATGTCAACAGAAAAAGTTGTTTGTAAATCACACATACGTTAAAGATGGTTGAGCTGTGGGATCTCAATACCGGAGAAAATGTGGGTTTTATCCTACAGATGTTTAAACTTGGGTTAAGTTTACAAAACTTATAGCCAGATGAAACTGGAACTGATTTTTCCCAACCAGTACCCACTGGTGCCTTTCTTCAACATTAGAATGTAAGTGTCTTGAGGGCAGGGGCTGAGTCTTGTCCATCATTGTTCTTGGTGTCCAGCCCTCTTGCCTAGGACATTTCTAGGACCGAATAAATATTTGTTGATTGGTTTAATATAAAAATGCTTCAGGCCGGCCGAATGGCGTGGTGGTTAAAAGCTGGCCTGAGACACCAGCGGCCCCGGTTCGGATCCCACATATGAGGGTCAGTGGCACTGCCCTCTAAAAAAAAAAAAAATGCTGCAAGATGGCCTAGAATGCCAGGATCTTCTTTCCAAATGAAAACCTGATTCCATGTTATTGTGGGATCCCATGGAAATAGCTGCTTTCAGGGTAAAGTTGCTTTTGCAGGAAATCAAGACTTTGGGAAATTGTTTCTTTTGACCCCAATTTTCTACTGTGTCTTTCAAATTTATGAAGAAGACAACAGAGCCAATAAACTTCCCCCCAATTCCAGGCAGGTTTCTCAAATTCCCTAGTACACACTGTCCTTAATGGCTGTACCTTCCAGTGACTTCCCAGTGCACTTGGAGTAAAGTCTAAACCCCTCACAGCATATGTAACCTTTTCCGGCCAGCCTCTGTCTTGTGTGTTGCGCTAGAATGTGATGAAAGAAACCTTTGTCCTCATTGTGAATCCTTTTTTAGGGAAGACAAATCAAATACACTGTCAAAAGCATGATAGTACCACTTTCAGTATATGAATGCTGACTTACTGAAAAAGACAGTGATGGGAAATGAAACAGTGGGATGCCAGAAGAAGAGGCACTTTCACAGCTCCCTCCGCCTGGCCTCCCCCTTCCTGGGAAGGCCTGGGAAAAGAGCTGTGTCTACCACTGAATTGGCCGTGAAGAGCAGGGTGGAGGTGGGGGGGGTGTCTTCATTGTACTGAGCTGGGTTTCCCACTGAGCTGCCACTCAAAGGGCAGTGGGACTGAAGCCGACGACCCCGTTGCCATGGCCAAATGAACATCCAAGTGCCATCTCCACTGAGAAGGAGCTGTGGGATAATGTGGCTGCTCTCACAAGCATCATCTTCACCAGCATTTTGGGACTTAAAGCTCTCAAATCTGTTTTCTTTCTGCTCCCATAGCCTAAATTAGGGGCTGCTGGTGGTGGCTTAAGTTTTCTTAGGTAGCCAGAGGGACAAGACAGGGCTCCCTGATTGAGCACCATCCTCTCATGAACCTAGCCACCATACTGGAGGAAATTTTTCTAATTCAGATTCCTGAGGTGTTATCGCAAATGCAATTAATTCATGGTTTAAATTCAATCGGGGTTTCCCAGGAGAAAAGGGAGCAAATTTGAAACTCAAAATTTAAATTGAATCACAGTCTAGTTACTCTTTGATAATTAATTACTCCATGTACAGTCGCTGATTTGTTCAAAATCCTAAATCCCAAATCTGAGGTAATTAACATTTGGTTAAGTCATTATCTGCTTTAGATTCTATTTGTGTCATCTTAACTGCCCTTGGAAGTAACATGATTCAGGTGTTGTCAGGCTTGGTTTTCGTTTGTGTGTTTGTTTCCAGTTTTCCATCCCTTAGTCTTAAATTAATGGCTTAATGTTTTACCTTAGACTCGTCTAATTTTTGAGGGGAAATGTTTCATTTAGAATAGTCTTAGGTTTACAGAAGATTTGCAAAGACAGCATAGAAAATTCCGTATATTCCATACCCGGTTTCCCCTGTTAGCAGCTTCTACTACAATGTCACATTGTCACAACTAAGGACCTAACACAGGCATGTTAACTACGAAACTGCATACTGTACTCAGATTTCAGTAGTTTTCTCCTAATGTTCTTTTTCTGTTCCAGGATCTTATCTAGGCTACTACTTTACATTTAGGTGTCATATCTCCTTAACCTCCTCTGGTCTGTGACAATTTCTCAGCCTTTCCTTGCTTTTCATGACCTTGACAGTTCTTAGGGGTGCTGGTCAGTGTGCACTGAATTTAAGAGCCCTGTCCCTCTAATGGGGTGTGTCTAATGTTTTTCTCATCATTAGACTGGGATTATGTGTTCTTGGGAGGAAAAACGCAGAGCTGAAGTGCCATTTTTATCCCATCAGATCAAGGGTACATGTTATGCACATGACCTCACTGTTGATGTTGACCCTGCTCACCTGGCTGAGGTGCTGCTTGCCAAGTTCCTCCACTGTATTAATCAGGGTTTTTCAGAAAAACAGAACCAAGAAAGGTCAGACAATTAAGTTTGAGAACTTTCCACTGTGCACTTACATGGTGAAAAGTTTGAGAATTTAATTGTCCGACCTTCATGTATATCATGTCAGCAGTCTGACTTCCCTGGGACCACCCTCCTGGAGCAACCATTGGCACAGAGTGGGGCCCTGAGGATGAAATGCCAGGGAGAGAGGGAGAGGCCAGGAGGCCCTGAGGAGCCGGAGGCGGGAGTGAAGGTGTCGTCCTAGAAGTGGTTTCTCCAGCCCCATCTCCATTGGATCGGAGACAGATTGCCCAGCACCAGAAGCAAAATCAAATGCTGGTTTCCAGTGAGTAAGTTTTAGGATAGTTTTGGAACTGGCAAAGAGAAATTATGCTGACACTTGTAAGAAACAGCAAGGAAGACTTTATTCAAGACTCTAGGAGTGAAGACTATTGCAGTAGGGGAGGGAGATTGAACACAACTCCAGGGACACGCGGGGAATTTTAAACAACTGGCAGGATGAAGTAGTGGATGGAAAATTACTAAGAAGTTCATTAGGCATCAAGGTGCGGGGAGAAACTTGCTTGGATATCAAGGTTGGGGGTGGGGTGTTCTCAATATACTGACTTACTCTTTGGTAATATTGGACTTGACAGACTAAGCACGGGGGCCAAGGATGAAGACTAACTGAAAAGAGGGCTGTGGCGCCTGACTAAAGCTGTGTCCAGGAAGGAGTTCTTGTCTTACGCAGCCATGGAGACCAGACAGCAGGCGTTGAGGGTGGCTGGAAAAAAATGGCAGGGATGGCACGGGCCTTCCCTGAGCACTCCTGGGTCCTGACTCAGGAGTACTTAGAGGAGCTGGACTTCTTCCCTCTGGCCCCAGCACTCTGCTCAAAAGGCAGTCATCATTTAAACAGATTTCTGCATTTTAAAGAAGGATCAGGAAGAGGAAATGACAGCAATCTTGGGAGAGGACCGCAGTGGCTTGGGTTGTACTAGTGATGGTGTTGGAGATTGAGGGAGCGAGAGCTCATGCTGCCTGCTGAGCAGTACTGGGGGAGCTCGTATCTGGGATCTTCACTTTATCATATCCTTTTGACAGTAAATGAATTACTTGCCTCTCTCTCTGAGTGAAAAAGGCCAAAACTGTGATCTGGGATAGGGACTCCAACACCCTCTGTTTGTCCCTATTCGCATCACTATCCCTGAGAAACTATCTGCCAAGGGAGAGTTCACCTGTATTGACATCAGCCTTCCCATTGCTGTTACTGAGAGCTAGATGCATTTTCTGTGAAGGTATCTTTGCAATCATGGCTGGTCCCCTGTATGATCTTTTCCAGTATGATGTGAGGTCATGGCCCAGCAGCCATTTTTGGAGTGCTGGTTGCTTGGCTGCAGTGTGCCAGGGACCCAGTTGTGCCCTCATAACCCGGTGAGAGCCCACCGACAGGCAAACCTACTTAGAAGTAGACCTATAGAGGGTGTTGGCATGTTCTCCTCCCCACCCCAATCCAGGCAGGCCCTGTCATTCCTCAGCACATCTGGAGTTGGCCCCATCAGCAACTCTGCAGTCATAAGAGGGTCTCTGGAAGACCCCAGGGGAGATGAGATTCTCAGCACCACATACTGTCATTAGCCACCCCAGCCTCTCATTCACCATCTTGGAGAAGAGTGGGAAGAGGGGAAAATATCTGAGAGACTCCGCATTTTACTTAAGAAACTGTGCATGTATCTAAAGGTAATGCTTACACAATTCTGTCAGACTGAATTTACTGAATCCCTGGAAATTTAATTTCCCAGCCTCTCTCCCTGCAGTGCACAGTACACCTGAGGACCAGCAGCTCAGGACTACAGAAATGCAGACCATTTTCTCTGCTCATTTAGGGGAAGGGGTACATGTAGGACCCTCCTCTACATGTGTGTATTCCCAATATAGTAGTTTTTATCCTGTGCCGGCTACTGGGGGCACCCAAAAACCATTTTCTAAATTTCATTTACCTAGCATTTCTTTAAGTATTGGCTGTATAGATGGACTTCTTTATTTCCTAGTGACAAATTTCACCTTTAATCATCACTCTCACAAATGGGACTCACTATTAGTTTCAAGATAGTAATCACAGAATAATGTGATGAATGGAGCCCAGGGCTATAGACCTCCTTTATGTGACACCAGAACTGGGGCTTGCCTAATGAGTTAGATGATTTATTTATGACTCTCATGTTTCACTTTCAACCCAAAGCCTAGAAGATTTCATAAATATTATTTTATATTAAAGCTTGCAGAATCACTATTCCAGAAGTATTTTATTAGTCACATATTCTCTCTCTGAAATTGCTCTCGTGAGGTCAGAGTTATGTGTGCGCTCACACAGTACACGGGCGATAGGCAAGCCGATGCGTGGCCCTGGAGCCTATCCACAAGAGAGCGGCCCCTGGAAAGGAAGTGTTGATTCCACTGCGGCCCAGCAGACCAGCATTGGGCAGGGAAGGGATGAGGTCTGAAATAGAATCTGAAAAGACCGGAGACCTTTGCATAGGTTCAATTCTCCTTCCTGCCCTGGGCAAATTACAGTGCCACTAAAGTCAGAAAAGGGAGGAAAAACAGAACTGTGTCCACCCCCTTTCTCCCAGGGAATAATGACCTGATGTTTGGTAGAGCGTCAGGGGTTACAGAGCTCCTCCAGGAGGGAGTGCTTCTACTCTCGTGTTACAAATGAGGAAGGAGTCCGGGAGGTTCTGCGAATTTAGATCAAGGTCCTACAGCTGCTACCTGGCAACCAGGGCTCCATGTGCTGCTCGTGCCACCCCAGAGCGACCTCTGGACCAAACAACACGGACCCCCAAAGACTTCATTTGGGTAATGTTTCCAGCTTTACAAGGCTTTGTATTACTTAGCGCCTCCTTCAATGTTCACTGTAATGCTATAGAGTTATGTATAACAAGAAGCACTCTTCTCATCCGAGCTAAGGGATGGGAAGCTCTGAAAGACCAGTCTCCAGGCTTGGAGCAGGTGCTGAACCTCGCTCCCGCCGAGGAGTGAGCGCCACCTGGTGGTGGGTGAGGTTGGCTGTGGGCTACTGGTTGTGGCATTTCACAGCCTGCTCTCTAAATGGAGAGGGTTTGTGTTCTCACCTCCTTCCAGATCACAGCAGTGAGTGAAGACAGGGGCTTGGAGGGCAAATCAATCAGCGTGAGCATCTCGATGCCACTTCGACAATCTGATGTAATCAGGCTGACTTCCCGAAAGCTGTTTTCCACCCCCACCCCCACCCTCCGTTTTCTCCTTTGTACAGTAAGGATGTAAATAAATAAGCAAACGCAGGGCTGGCCGAGTGGCACGTTGGTTAAGAGCTGGCTTGGGATGCCAGCAGTGCCGGTTCGAATCCCACATATGAGGGAGGGCCAGTGACACTGCCCTCTACAGCTAAGATGGTGAACAAGGTGGAGCTGGGCTGCTGTGAGTCCCTGGGGAGGCATAGCTGCAGCCCCTGCTGCAGTGGGCTGCCATAGGCTACAGTGAGTGGCCGGCAGCCAGCGTGAGCAGCTGGCAGCAGGTGTGAACTGCCAAGAGCTGCTGTGAGTGGCCGTCCAGAGGCCAAGGACTGATCTGCCTCATCCGGGAAGAGTGCAATGATGATACCAATATGGGCCAGTGAAGCGACGTCCTCCACAACTAGACTGAAGAACAGAAGGACAGCAACTTGTCTGTTCCCCTTCCCTGGTTCCCCAAAGCTGTTCCCCTTCCCCAATTCCCCAATTCCCCAATAAAATCTTTTAAAAAAGAATAATAAATAAGCAAACACACACATGCCAGCGCCCACACGCACATGCATCCTTAGTTTACTATGAGGACATGATAAGATGGTTTGCTGAACAATATCAACACTTAACTGCGATGGAGAGCTTTTCCAGGGGTTCAACTCTTGTGCATTCTCTCACTCGATTCTTGCAACCACCCCGTGATAAGTAGTATTATCACCCTCACTTTATGAAGGAGGAAACTGGGGTTCAGGGGGCTGTCCATGCCTGAGGTCACCTGCGGGTCAGCAAAGCGGTGGCCGCCTGATGCCAGGGCTTTTGCCCGCAGTCCCATCTGTCACGGTGTGCCTGGCCCTCAGTAAGTGGAGGGCACAGTGGGGACAGTAGCAGCTACTGTTTTTATAGCCCAGACTTGCTCCATAGAATCAGGAGGTGTGGAAGTTCCCCCTGGCCAGTCCACTTGGGAGGTGGCATCTCAACAAAAATCTAGGAAAAACCAGCCTCCAACTGGCCTGGTGTTTCAGTTTCTTATCAGAAAATTACATCATTATATAAGCTCAGCATGTGGAAGTTACATATTTTATAGAAATAGCTTATTTAAGAGGCTGAACACTCACTGCTGTCCACACCAGGGCACTTTTCTGGTGGAAAGCTTTTTGAGGACATTCATCTTTAATAAAACAGACTAATATTAAAATCTGATTAAGATGGTAAAACCAATAGAGCTTTGTGAGCAAAATTCCTAAAGTGACTATTTTTTTTAAAAAAAAGATTTTATTGGGGAATTGGGGAAGGGGAACAGCATTAGGGAGCCAGGGAAGGGGAACAGACAAGTTGCTGTCCTTTTGTTCTTCAGTCTAGTTGTGAAGGACATTGCTTCACTGGCCCATGTTGGTATCATCATTGCGCTCTTCTCGGGTGAGGCAGATTGGTCGCTGGCCTCTGGACAGCCGCTCACAGCGGTTCTTGGCAGCTCACACTTGCTGCCAGCCACTCACACTTGCTGCCAGCCACTCACGCTGGCTGCCAGCCACTCACTGTAGTCTATGGCAGCCCACTGCAGTAGGGCCTGCAGCTATGCCATCCCGGGGCCTCACAGCAGCCCAGCTCCAGGTAGAGCTGTTGTTCACCATCTTAGCTGTTGAGGGCAGTGTCACTGGCCCTCCCTCATATGTGGGATCCAAACTGGGGCCGCTGGCATCCCAAACCAGTTCTTAACTGATGTGCCACTCGGCCGGCCCCCTAAAGTGATTATTTTTTAAAGAGCACATGATGTGATGAACGAGTCATCTACTGAAGTTCTGATTAATTCTTTCCCTGCCCCTCCCTGTGATACCTGTAATCAGTGGGTAGGAGAGAGAGACTTCCTGGTATAAGGAGCTTCCCCTCCTCTCCATTTCTCCTTCCTTCCCTCCCTCCCTTTTTCCAGTACTCCTTGTGTGCCAGCTAGTGTGCTGGTTGCTGGGGGTAAAGATGAATGAGACGGATGGGGTTCTGCCTCAGGGAGCTTATGGTCTAAAGGGAGAAAAACAGCTATACCAATGAGCATAGATGTTCAATGGAGAGTTATGCTGTGAAGGTACAGTGTACATAAGAGCATTTAGCAGGGAACCTTCTTAGATGAGGTTCTTCAGGGTTGGTGAGGTGTGAGCTGACCCTGAATTCACCTGTAGCAGGAAGTAGGATGGGGTGAGGGTGGGACTGGTGGATGGGAAGGTTGAAGCAGGAAGTGGGCAGGTGGTTGGGGCCAGGTGGCTGGAGCCTAGGGGTCAAGGGCAAGAGGTGGGGTAGGACAGAGAGACAAGGGCCACGAGATCAGGATATATGGACTAAGTGAAGGTTTTCAGATTTGCTCATCCTAAGAAAAATGGGGAATTTACTGGAAGGTAATAAGCAGGAGACGGACTTTATTCTCGTAATTTCACCATGGATAAGAGGAGGAACTGTTAGCGAGGCTGTCCCTTGCTCCTGCTCTGCCTTGGAAGCTGAGCCCATCCTGAAGGACCTCCACATTCCCTACACAGGTAGTCTCTGGAGAGGGGCCTGGGTGATCCATGCTGGTGGATCACATGGATCCACCTGTGATCCATGCTGGCCCTGCAGTGTGGTCACCCATTCAATAAATACCAAGTCCTTCCCATGGGTAGTGAGGCAATGACAGTTCCAAAGAAGCAAAATGTAAGGGTTCCTTTTTAGGCAACAGTTGGAAGATCTGTTTTGTGGGTTGCTTGGTGTTCCCCATTTGTCATCCAGATAATAGGACACCCCCCCACTCAACGGGGACCTGCGTGGGGGTACCAAGTAGAGCTTCCAGGGGAGATGCATGGTGACTCATGCAGACCAACAGTTGTTTTCGCCGGATAGAAAGAAGTGTTTGGGTTATCAACATATAAGATATAAATAAAAACAGGACTAGGCCAATTTCCCCTCATGAAATATCTCTCTCCATGTGCATAATATGCTCTGGAAGAAAATGAAGCAAAGCTGAGGCCAAGTTAACACAGCCAGGGCGATGAGAATAATTTTGTCAGTGTAGAGTCAAAAACGTCATAGAGAAGTCTTTATCCAAATGCTTTACTGTTTTGCCCTATTTTGTTTTATCCAGATTATTAGTCTAATTGCTTCTAAGGCCTTTGGCTTATGAGTCTAAAATCAAGGCTGTGTTTCCTGCTAGGAATTTTCCATCCTGTTTTTTTCATGAGCAAGTTTAAGGACTTATTCCCTGAGGACAAGCTGCCTGTCTGAAGAGGACCAAGTGGCAATGAGGGACAGATGCTGTCATTTGCTTGGCAGGGGACCAAGGTGCACACCCAGAGATCCCTATATTGCTCTGCCATCCCCACCAGGAAATGGGTGGCCTCATGGTTTTATCTCCTTTCATCTTCTTCCCTTCAGCCAGTGAACTTCTTTTTAATCTTTCCTGCTGCATAGTTCAGCTGTTTCAGGTTTTGATTTTTCCACGCTCTTTTCTAAGGCACAAAATATTCTGGATTGAACTACAACACTTTAGTGCCATTTCTCTCATCCCTGAAATCTCATCACCTGCACCTTGTGCAGATTAAAGATGTGCTGGATGAATGACTGACCTGATAAATGAATTTATTTTTTGGTCACACAGGCAAACACTAGCTATACCAAACCCCTCACCATACCGTTTTTCATGAAGACAGAACTGGAACATGTGTCATTGTCAGAAAAATATTCTTATTGATTTAGGATCAAAATTGAGAAGCAATAAAAGGAGGTTAAGGAACAACAAGTACTGAGCAATGACACTCTTTAGTGCTAAAAAAAAAATGTTCTCCTCTGGGTCCACTTCTCTACATTCTCTTGATTTTTTTTTTTTTTTTGTATCCTCTTGGCCACAAGATGGCTGCCACAGTTCCAAGCATCGCATTATCCACAATAATATACAAAGGCAGGGAGGAAATGGCTTAAAAAAATAAATAAATAAAAAGGAGGGCTTATTAAAGGGATATGTGAGGAAATAAAAAATGAGGACTGTGTAACATGGGGTGGGGGTGTGTGTCTCAGGGAGATAGAGCAGGGGGCCGTCTTTTCCATTTTGAATGGAAAAGCTCTTATGACAGGACTGCCTGGTCCCCCTGGGTGGCAGGCACTGGCTGAACTTCATTCCACTGCCCCAGCTCCCAGGTGATCAGGGCTTGTGGGTTTCTGATATGAGCACGGCCGTCTACACCACTGAATGACGTTTTCCAGTGATCCCTTTGGCCACTGCTTGCTGCCTGCATGGTTTTCATAGGTTTGTGTTCTGCTGGCTTCTGCTCTGCTGGCCTTCTGTATTTCCCTTTGCTTCCACTTTTTTTTGCTAACTCTGTCTCTGTGGTTCACATTCAAACTCTGCAAGAAGGGGATTGGATTAGTTATTACAGTGGTCAAAATTAAATTAGCCCCCAAACTCAGAGCATGGATATTCAAACTAATTAAAAGAAGCCACGCTGTAACCTGCTTAAGTGTTCACCAGAAACCAGAGGCCAGTAGAAAACAGAAATAGAAGTAAACCTCTAAAAGCTAATACACCAACCCAGAGGAAACAGCCCTTTTCTCTTTCCTTCCTCGTTCCCCTGTTTCATCCCTCCCCCATTGTCTACCTCCACTTGCCTTTTCCTTTTTATTTCCATCAAGTTAGATGGTTACATAGTGTGTCGGTAGCAGCGGCATCTGCCATGTGCTCTGGGAACCCCAGCACCCCTCACATTGCTTCTGGCTGACTTTCACATAACATCCCTGCCCTCTTCCCACTTCCCACTCTCTCTTATACAAACCCTAAACAGACCTTGTGTTTCCATTATTTGCAGCTATATTAGTCCTTAGCAGCATCCCCTCTCCCCTGCTGAGCAAACCCAGGCTTCAGGCTGGGAAAGTCAGAGGCCAGAGAGAAGCCAGGGTGGCAGGGTTGCCCAGCAGAGGGGCCAGAGAACACCGACCCCCAGGAAAGACCGAGGACCCTGTGTCTGGGACACACAGTTCGGTGTGGCCCCCTGACATGACTCCTGTTCTTTGATTCTGTATGTTGAGGGACTTTGGGGGACATGTCGTATAGGAACAGGCTTCTTTCAACTGGAGAATTCAGCTTGGTCACCCACATCACTCATGTGTATGACTATTTCATTTCAAGGAGGAGGACTGACGAATGCTGTCTTATGATTTGCCCTGGGAAGTCAGGAAGTAGAAGTAGGTGGTATTTGTCCTTGGGGCCTGTGGTGACAATGTGGTCTACCAACAGCCAGTCCCTCTTTTGTCTTGTTAACAAAATCTCACTTTTGTCCTGGGGTTGGTGATGAAGGAAAGCTGGAACCCCTCTAGAGGATGAATCATGGTTAGTCTAACACAATCATGAGAATTCCATCCCCCTTGGTTAGCAACTGGGTTTGGGCAGGAGGGGCATGGGGGCTGTGTGACCCTGTTCTGGCCAATGAGATGTAAAGGAAAGTCTGTTGGAGAATTTTGGGAAACATTTTCTATTCTGATGAGAACAGAGGTACATGAAATGAATTTACCATTTTCTTCCTGCCTTTGTATATTATTGGATAATAGGATGATAATAGGATGCTTGGCACTGTGGCAGCCATCTTATGACCAAGAGGAGGGGGGAAAAAAAATCAAGAGAATGCAGAGAGGTGGACCCAGAGACCTGACATCATCAAACCATTAAATAGGTGTGGAACTTCTTAGCTTGACATCATTATATGTAATAATAAACCTCTATTGCTTAAGTCACTCTTAGTCAGGTATTCAGTTACTTGCTGCCCAAAGCTCCTTGACTGATGCAGGCGCCCACATACTTTTGGACTTCCTAGGAGAGGCCCACAGTGCTGGAATAAGTCTGCTTACTGCAAACCTGGCAGACAGGAAGGATGATAGCAGAAGATGGAACAGATTCCGCTTTTGAAAATCATTAGCCAAGAAATAGGGCTACTACCCAGGAATGTCAGGACCCACTTTTGTCCCCACCTTTTTCCCAGATTGCTTCCTCAGTCAGGTGTACCCACTTGTCTCTCTCGGGAGAATTTGGAAAGGAAACAAATGAAGAGACCTCAAAGTCAAGAAATAAGCTCTACCCTGTTGCTGGGGCATTGGGATAGGATGAGCTGTGGTCTGCATGGAAGAGCAAACCAGCCTGGAGACATCTTAAAAGGGACTTCATCTGAGAAGGCTATGGGCAGGGACATTGGGATAGCAACAGAGAAACTATGTGTGTGAGGAGGGCATGCATTGCTGGAAATCTGGAATGTGGGCTGGTGTGTGTGTGTGTGTGTGTGTGTGTGTGTGTGTGTGTGTGTGTGTGTGTGTATAGAGGGTGACAACCAGTGGATTGCTTGAAGAGGCATTGTACATATTAGGGAACCTGGGGGTGAGAGAGCCCCAACAAAGGCGAGTCTTTAAAAAATAACATAAAACTTACTTCTACCCTGAAGAAAAGTCAGCTTTGAACAGCTGCCAGGCCCAGAAAACATCTGCATTAGATCCTGAGGGCACTTGTCAGGTGATACAGTCCCTGTCCTTTCTCAGGTCCCCTTCCCAGGGTCACTGAGTGGGTGGAAGGAGGGGTGAGGAAGAGGAGGACTCATGGAGAAACAGAAACTCCTTTTTCTTTCCGGAACATTCCAGCCCAAAGAAGAACGAAGTTGGAGAGAAGCTTTAACTTTTTCATAAAAATGTTTAAAATTATGAAAATGTTCACATATGCACAAAAGTAGAAAGAATAGAGAAACAACCCCCCATTTAGTCACCCCCTCATTTCAGCAATTGTCAATATTCTGCCTTTTATTTTTTACCTGTTCTTCCCCAACGCTATTCTACCTGGAGTATTTTAAAGCAAATCCCACACATAAAGCGTACTCATAAACACTTTAGTATGTGTGCATTTTAACAGAGATGAGCTATGTTTTAAAAAACAATGCTATAATCACATCCAACCAACCAAACTTAACACTATTCCCATCATATCTGATGTTTACTAGGCAGTCCATGTTCGATTTTCGCCCTTGGCTAAAAATATGAATATTTCAGTTGATTTATTGCAACCAGGATCCTAACAGGATCCTTGTGTCCCACTTATGTGATGGGTCTCTGAGGTCTTTACATTGTTCCTGATGGTTTTTAAAAGCCACTGGTGATTGTTCTCAAGCTCCATCATTTCTCTAGGGGATTGTAAAATTGTGATTTTTCTAACAATATAATTACTTCAGTATTAATTAGCTGGGTTGTTATTATGAAGGAGTTCCTCCCATCAACTGTTTGGTTACTTTGAAGTACAGGCTATATAGGAAAGGCAGGCTAGATGCTAGATTCTTTCCTTTTATGTATCCATCTTCAGATGTATAATATATAGGTGTCCTAGTAACCTCCAAGAAAGGTATTACGTTTGGGATTTTTCTGTGTATGTTTGATTTTGTTTTTGTATTATTATGAGGCCATGAGTTTATATATATATTTGACTATGCTCATCCTTTTTTTTTCTATGTACCAATTTGTTCCATCTTTGGTGAATCAGTGCGCCTTCAGGTTGGGTCCTGTTTTGTTTTCAAAATACTCTGTGCTGTTTGATGGCTTCTTTACCTTCAGGATCAAGATATCTTAGGCTCATTGTGTGCCTTCACTGCCCCACGTTTGACATCAGCCATTTCTCTTTTTTAGAGACCAAATCTGTAGGGACTTTAATGAATTTGAAGCCTTGAATATTACATGGAACTGGATATTTTTAATTACAGAGAAATTAGACTGTACTAAAATTGACAGGAAGACTTCTATTTCCGAGGCTGATGAGAGTCGTGGGACCTGCCCTAACTCATATCTAGCTCTGGGCAAACAAATGAACACTTCCAGCCCCAGGTTTTCTCATTTATAAAATGGGAATCCCATACCTGCCTCAGTGGGCTGTGAGAAGAATGAAGTGAGAGAGTCCACGTGTCAAGTTCTTACTTTAATAAATGTTCACCAAACGGTGGTCGTAATCACAATTGTTGTTTCTGAAACCCCAGAGGAGAGACTTACCCTCTACGGACACAGGAAAGTTACCCAGAGGATGGAGAGTTCAAGAAGAATAGCCTGATGGGAGCAGGCACCGAGGACTGACTGTTTGCACACACTGATACGGAGACACATGTGAGCACAAACACACCATTTTGCTATGGTCATAATGAGATAGCATGACACACATTCTGATGTCTGGGCTGTTATTAATAATATTTGCTTTAATCATATACAGACCCAGCATAAGAGAAGCTGATGTTGCCTTGAGAATTCATGGGTTAGCCACCAGCCGTTTGGAATACGGAATGCATGATTGCATTGGGCAGGGAAAGAAAAGGAAGAAACACCATACGCTTGGCCTCACATAGGCAGTTGGTTTTGACTTTACCAGCTGTTTCATGTTGTGCTGCTGAGCATGGCTGCTCAGAGGCCCTACAACCCACTGCAGAAATACAGGGCTTCAGACAACAAACAGAAGCCTACCCTGGCTTTTATGAAGGGAGAACACCAGGTAGGCAAAGTGGTTATGAGTGCCAGGAAGCATGGCCTGAAAAAGAGCTTGGCCACAAGAGAAGGCATTTGGCTGTAAGAAAGAAACGTTTTTGGTTGCTGTTTACTGAGATTTGGGGGTAGTTTGTTACTAAGCTCTGCTGCAGCAAAATCTCACTCATATATCTGGCATTATTGCAGAACAAGGTTTGGCACTTGGTGGTGAATAACTAAATATTCTTTTTATTTTTTAAAAGATTTTATTGGGGATTTGGGGGAGGGGAACAGTGTTGGGGAATCGGAGAAGGGGAACAGACAAGTTGCTGTCCTTTTGATCTTCAGTCTAGATGTGGAAGACGTTGCTTCACTGGCTCATGTTGGTATTATCATTAAGCTATTCCCAGCTGAGGCAGATCGGTTGCCGGCCATTGGACGGCTGCTCACGGTGGCTCACGGCAGCTCACGAAAGCGCACACCAGCTGCCAGCCACTCATGGTGACTTACAGCAGCCCACTGCAGCCCCACTGCAGCCTACGCTGTCACCAGCGACGCTTAGCAGTCCAGCTCTAGGTGGAACTGTTGTTCATCATCTTAGCTGTAGAGGGCAGCGTCACTGGCCCTCTATGTGGGATCCGAACTGGGGCCCTACTGCTCAGAGCTGGAGTCCCAAACCAATTCTTAACCAATACATCACTCGGCCGGCCCTAAATATTATTCTTTTGGTAGTTTACTGTACGTGTCAACTTAACTGGGCTAAGGGATAGCTAGTCTTTCTGAGGGTGCCTGTGAGGGTGTTTCTGGAGAGATTATCATGTGAATTGGTGGACTCAGAAAGGAGGCCTGTTCTCCCCATTGTGGGCGGCATCATCCAATCCACTGGGGACCCAAACAGAACAAAAAGTCAAGGATGAATTCACTCTCTTCTTTTGAGCTGAGGCATCCATCTTCTCCTGCCCTTTGATATCAGCTTGGGCATTCCGACTCAGACGGGACTTACACCATCAGCCTTCCTCTCCCCTTTCTTAGGCCTTTTACTCAGATTGAATTACACCACTGGCTTCCCTTTCTTCAGCTTGCAGATGGCAGATAGTGGGGCCTCTTGGCCTCTATAACTGAGCAAGCCAATTCCTATAATAAACCTCCTCTTATCTATATCTATATATGTCTGTCTCTTTCTCTCTATCTATCTATATATCATTTCTTGGTTCTGTGTGTAGAACACCTGTAACAAATGTCAAGTTGGATGGTTGTCCAACCTGAAGACATTTTGAGCTGGAGATGAACCAGGGGCTTGTGACAGGTGAGGCTGTAGTTCACCTGCAGAAGCAGTTGGAGTCAGCTTCCCAGGCTGAGGAGGAGGGTGAGGAGCGCACCAGTAATGGAGATGCTTCTGTGCTGGGGTCAGCAGAGACCTATTCAGTAAGCTTCACTCAGAGTCCCTGAAAGCTGCCACTCCCTGGAACACAAGTGCAGCCAGGAGGAGTGTCTGGAGAAGAAACACACAATGCTGGCGAGTGTGTCTTATGTTTCTCCTTCACTTCAGGGTAGCAAATTTGAGGATGGGACGGTGGCACATTGTGGTGAATTAAAAAGGGCCACAGGGCCGGCCGAGTGGCATGTTGGTTAAGAGCTGGCTTGGGACGCCAGCGGCCCTGGTTCGGATCCCACATATGAGGGAGGGCCAGTGACACTGCCCTCTGCAGCTAAGATGGTTAACAACAGCTCCACCTGGAGCTGGGCTGCTGTGAGTCCCTGGGACGGCATAGCTGCAGCCCCTACTGCAGTGGGCTGCCATAGGCTACAGTGAGTGGTCTGGCAGCCAGCATGAGCAGCTGGCAGCTGGTGTGAGCTGCCAAGAGCCGCTGTGAGCAGCCATCCAGAGGCTGGCGACTGATCTGCCTCACCCGAGAAGAGCGCAATGATGATACCAACATGGGCCAGTGAAGCAATGTCCTCCACAACTAGACTGAAGAACAAAAGGGCAGCAACTTGTCTGTTCCCCTTCCCTGGTTCCTCAATGCTGTTTCCCTCCCCCAATTCCCCAATAAAATCTTCAAAAAAAAAAAAATGGGCCACAGATGCTTTGCTCCTCATGTCACCAAGAGGTAGAGGCCATTTCCCTCTCTTTATGTCTGTGCTGATCTCAGAACCGCTTGGCCAATAGAATGCGCAGAAATGTCACTGTGTCAATTCTTGGGAAGGCTGCAAGCCTCATCTTTGAGCTTTTGGAACCCGGCTGCCATGCTCTAAGGAAGCCCAACCTGGCCTGTGGAGAGGGGCCACGTGGGGAGTCCCTAGAGAATGAAACGCAGTGTGGGGAGAGAGAGGCCTTGTTGGGGGCATGTGAACCGAGGCACCAAAGCCCCCAGATGGACAATCAGCAGTGAGCGATAGAACAAACAGCTGCCCAGACAGACCACAGAATCACTAGAAATCGCGTTATTTGAAGCCGCTGTGTTTTGGGTGATATTGTTATGTAGCAATGGATCATTGAAACACCTGCATAGCACACACACCAAAAAGGTCAGTATCAAAATTTAAGAAATATATTCAGTAAAACGTTCTGCCTCATAAAACAAGGAGAATAAATACTTCATGGGAACATTCTGTCCTTATAAGAAAAAGAGAACAAAGATCTGGTGTAAGAAAATGACCCACCAGTGACTTATTTCGATTGTAAACTGTGCAAAAAATGGGAAAGAGTCTAGTGATTGGAGAGACAGAGTAATTAGGTGACACAAAAGTTTCTGGATGCTGGCACGAGTCTCATCTTTGCCACACTGGCTGAGACTTTGGGCCATAACTTTTCTGATTTGGAGAGCATCCTTGGAGTTGTAGCTTTCCGAGGTGCTGAAGAGGGCAGTGTGTCATGCAGGAGGCATGTGGGAGAAATGACTTCAGTGGCAATCTGAAGGAATCTGTGAAACGGGTGCTCAGCCCATAGAGCCCCACGGGCCTGTGAGCACTGAGAGCAGCGTGCTTTGATGAACTGCTGAAGGATGGAAACAAAGATGTTTCGATGGAATTCCATGTTCCTGGTGTGATGACTTTGGGACTCTGAAGTCCAAGGGTAAAGAATTCAGGATGAAGGTAAGCCCTGGTCTGGTTACTGTCAGAGCCACGTGACACCCAGTCAGGGGTGTGCCTGCCGCATGGCGAATCCGGGCTTCCTGACTGACTGCTTCCCTCTCACCAAGAGGAAGTTAAATTCAGACAGATGAAGGCAGTGGGAATCCAGGGGAGTTATTAGCTGCCTACAGCAAGAAGCTACACCTGTTCCTGTAATCCAAAATAAAAAATGCACAGAGCTTGCTAACAGCATAACCAAAGGAAGCACTTTGTAAAAGGCCCTTCCAGTGAGGATGGGAAAACCTGTGGGTGCTGGTTCTGGAGGGGCACGGTAAGCTTCCTTCAGGACTGAAAGTACAGCGTGGAGGGACTCCGCATGCTGCTGGATGTCCTTAGCTGCCCTCTCTAAGGAGACTCGGGGACCAGTGGATGGCGGTGGTTTGGGAAAGTCATTTGTGTTGGAGCAAATGTTGTGGGGTGGGGGTTGCTTAAGGTGGGGGGATTATATTTGGAAAAGTGAAAATAAATGTTATAACTTTAGAGTGTTATGTTTTCAAATGTTTTAATTTTAAATGTTTAAGGTGTTATAATTTCAAAATGTTATCAGTTTTATTTTGTTTTATTTGTGGTAATACTTGCTAAACAGAAATGATTAATTTTTATATAATCAAATCTTTTAATGCATTCCTCAATATATATTTTGTAATAGACTTTATTTTTTAGAGCAGTTTATGGTTCATTGTAAAATTGAGTGGAAAATACAGAGAGTCCCATATATTCCCTGCCCCCATATAAGCACGGCCTCCCCCACTATCAGAATCCTGCACCAAAGGGGTGCATTTGTTAGAAGTGATGAACCCACCTTGACCCATTGCTATCACTCAAAGACCTTAGTTTACACAAAGGGTCACTCTTGGTGTTGTATGTTCTGTAGGTTTGGACAAATGTATAATGACATCTATGCACATTGTAGTGTCATGTAGAGTAGCTTCATTACCCTAAAACCCTCTGTGCTCTGCCCATTTATCCTTCTTCTCCAATTAGTCCCTGGCAACCACTAATCATTTTAGTTTTGTCTTTTCCAGAGTGTCATATAGTTGGATCATACAGTATGTAGCCTTCTCAGATTGGCTTCTTTCACTTAGTCATATACATTTAAGGTTCCTCCATGTCTTTTCATGACTTGATAATTAATTTCTTTTTAGCTCTGAATAATATTCTATTTCTGGATGTACCACAGTTTATCCATCCACCTACTGAAGAATATGAGGTGTGATTAAATAATATGGTGAATATTTAAATAAAAATAATTATTACAGTAAATGACACATTGTCATTAATCCCCCTCAAAATACTCTCCCCTCACTTCAAACACACTTATCCCATTATTCTTGTCACTTTCTGAAGCAGTTCTGAAAGTCTTCTTTTGTGAGTGTCTTTAGTTGCGCTGCTGTGGCTGCCTCGATGTCCTGAATCATTTTGACTTTGGGGAAGAGCCAGAAGTCACACAGTGCCAGACCTGGTGAATAAGGTGGGTGAGGACACACCATAATGTTTTTATTTAACAGAAATTGCTGTACCAGAAGTGATGTGTGACATGGGGTGTTGTCATGATGAAGGCTGGTTTATGGCACACTTTAAAATACACCTTCTCTCAACAGGAGTTCACACCTGACTGACTGCACAAAACAAGTTGAAATGTCACATACTGTTACTAAGGTCTGGTGAACCAGTTCCCATATTGAAGATCCCTGCCTTTCCGTTGGATGGCACTTGACAGCAGCATTCACTGTAATTTGTAATCACAACGGAAATGCTCCATGTCACACATCGCTTCCGGTACAGAAATTTCTGTAAAATAAAAACATTATGGCGTGTCTTCATCCACCTTATTCACCGGATCTGGCACCCTGCAACTTCTGGCTCTTCCTCAAGTCTAAATGATGCAGGACATTGAGGCAGCCACGATGGTGCAACTAATGATACTCACAAAAGAGGACTTCCAGAACTGCTTCAGAAAGTGGCAAGAACAATGGGATGAGTGAGTTCAAAGTGAGGGGAGAGTATTTTGAGGGGAATTAATGGCAATGTGTCTTTTACTGTAATAATTTTTTAAAAAATTTAAAAATTCACTGTATTTGTTGATCATTATTTGTATCTTCGTTGCTTCTAAGTTTTGGTAATTATGCATAAAGCTTCTAAGAGCATACATGGGCAGGTTTTTGTGTAAACATAATTTTTGGTTCACTTGGGCAAATACCAAGGAAGGCTACTGTTAGGTTGCATGATAAGAGTATGTTCAGTTTTGTAAAAAACTACCAAACTGTCTCTCGAATTGGCTGTGCCAGTGTGCATTTTCATCAACATGAATGAGTCCTGTTACTCCATATCCTCTTCAGCATTTGGTATTGTCAGTGTTGGATTTGGGCCACTCTAAAAGGTGTGTATTGCTATCTCATTGTCTGGTCAGGTTCTTTTGCCCATTTTTAAGTCAAGTTGCTTGCTTCCTTATTGTTGAGTTATTTGTATATTTTATGTAGCAGATTTTTTTTTTTTTTTTTTTTTTTTTAAAGATTTTATTGGGGAATTGGCGGAGAGGAACAGCGTTGGGGAATCGGGGAAGGGGAACAGACAAGTTGCTGTCTTTCTGTTCTTCAGTTTAGTTGCGGAGGATGTTGCTTCACTGTTGGTATCCTCATTGAGCTCTTCCCGGATGAGGCAGATCGGTCGCTGGCCTCTGGATGTCGCTCACCGCGGCTATTGGCAGCTCACGCTGGCTGCCAGCCGCTCACGCTGGCTGCGGGCCACTCACTGTAGCCTATGGCAGCCCACTGCAGCAGGGGCTGCAGCCCACACCATCACCGGGGCTCGCACAGCCCAGCTCCAGGTGGAGCTGTTGTTAGCTGTAGAGGGCAGTGTCACTGGCCCTCATGTGGGATCCGAACCGGGGCTGCTGGCATCCCAAAACCAGCGCTTAACCAATGCGCCACTCGGCCGGCCCCAGCAGATTTTTTTTTTATCACATATGTGTTTTGCAATATTTTCTCCCAGTCTGTGGCTTATTTTCTTATTCTCTTGACATTGTCTTTTGCAGAGCAGAAGTTTTTAATTTCAGTGAAGCCCAGCTTATCAATTATACCTTTTATGGATCATGTCTTTGGTGTTGCATCTAAAATGTCATTGCCATATCCAAGGTTATCTAAACTTTTTCCTATGTTATCTTACAGAAGTTTTATAATTTTTCAGTTTATATTTAGGTGTATAACCCATTTGAGTTAATTTTTGAGAAAGGGGTAAGGTTTGCATCTAGATTCATTTTTTTTTTTTTTTGGCATGGGGTTGTCCAGTTTTTCCAGCATCGTTTACTGGAAAGACTATCTTTGCTTCATTGTGTTGTCTTTGCTTCTTTGTTAAAGATCAGTTGACTATATTTATGTGGGTCAATTTCTAGACCTTCTAAACTATTCCATTGATCTAAATTTTGTCATTTTTTTTCTTTGCCAGTGTGACACTGTCTTGATTACTGTAGTTTTATAGTAAGTGTTAAAGTCAGATAGTGTCGGCTCTCTGTCTTTGTTTTCTCCTTTAATATTGTGTTCGCTATTTGGGGTCTTTTGCTTCTCCATATATACATTAGAATGAGTTTGTTGATATCCACAAAATGACTTGCTAGGATTTTGATTGGGATTGCACTAAATCTAGAGATCAACTTGGGAAGAACTGACATCTTGACAATATTGTATCTTCCTACCCATGAACATGGAATATCTCTCCATTTACTTAGTTCTTCTATTTTTCTTTTTTTAAGATTTTTATTGGGAAATTGGGGGAGGGGAACAGACAAGTTGCTGTCCTTTTGTTCTTTAGTCTAGTTGTGGAGGATATTGCTTCAGTGGCCCATGTTTGTATTATCATTGCGCTCTTCCCGGATGAGGCAGATCAGTTGCCGGCCTCTGGACAGCCGCTCACCACAGCTATTGGCAGCTCACGCTGGCTGCCGGCCACTCACGCTGCTGCCAGCCACTCACTGTAGCCTATAGCAGCCCACTGCAGCAGGGGCTGCAGCTTACCCTGGCACTGGGACTTGCGCAGCCCAGCTCCAGGTGGAGCTGTTGTTCACCATCTTAGCTGTAGAGGGCAGTGTCACTGGCCCTTATATGTGGGATCCGAACCAGGGCCGTTGGGGTCCCAAGCCAGCTCTTAACCAACGCGCCTCTCTGCTGGCCCTATTTAGTTCTTCTTTGATTACTTCATCAGAGTTGTTCATTTTTCTTCCTATAGGTCTTGTACATATTTGTTAGACTTATACTTGTGTATTTAATTTTTTTGAAGTGTTACTATAAATGGATTTGTGTGTTTTTTTATTTCAAATTCCACTTGTTCAGTGCTGATATATAGGAAAGTGGTCGATTTTTTATATGAACCACCTCAAGCACAGTCATCTTCCCTGGTCCTCCCCTTACCCAGCATGCCCTTTTCTCTTCCTTGGCTTCTTGATTTTTTCAGATTCTGATAGGCTCTATGTCCTGCTTATTCATTTGCTCTTTGTCCATCTCCTCAAGCAGAATGGAAATGCCATAAAGGCGGGCAGGACTTTGTTTTTCTTTGTTGCTGCCCCATCCCCAGCACATACACAATGCCTTACTCTTAATAGCTTTCAATAAATATTTTTTGACTAAATAAATAAATGAATGTGGGCTACTTCTATTTGTCAATTCAGTCAGCCTTGTATGCATTTTTTAAAAAATTATATTTGTTTATTTTACCAGATTGCACAATTTAAGGGCATAGATCCTGCCTCATATGAACTATCTTCATTCATTCAACAAATATTTTTTGAATTGTGTCTGCTATGTGCTGTCAGGGCAATATGTAAGAGGTAGGGAACACAGGCATGTTGGATCCCTATTCTCCTGAAATTTGCAGCTCAGCCATGAATACAGACAATTAAACAGGGAATACAAATGAAATGGATGCTTATTTTACTAGAACATCCACACTTCTGCAGGATTAATGTAGTGCCTGACACCTAATTTTTATTGAGTCAAGGAGTCCTTTGATGCAAGCAATGGTTTTGATGTCATATCCTACTGAGAGATTATAGGGAAATCAATTTCATGCTTTTTTTCACAATTGTTTCCATTTCAACCTCAAAATTAAAAAAAAAAATGTTAGTCTTGGGATAAACTTAAACCGAGCGAATATATTAGGTTGTCGGAAAAGTCATGACATCTTTTTTCTGTGTTTTTCGTTGCAAAAATGCGTCATGACTTTTCTGACAACCCAATAAATCTTAAATCAGCTTAAGTGTTAATATGATTTGGGGCATCTGTTCTTTCTCAGAGGACCCTGTTAGGGCTCAACTGCCCAACAGCATGCATTTGTTCTTGGCTCAGCAAATGATGACAACAGTGAGGTACTATGTCTCTCTCTAGAGTCAGACCCAATTCATCTATCTAAACCACTTTCTCTCCTTCTTTCCCCAGACTCTCCTCTACTTAGGGGTTTCAAACCTTGAGTGAAAAGCTCCCCCTCTTGCCTAAGGCAACAATCGTGACAACCAGCACAGAGCATGCCACTGTTGCTTGCTCGCTAAGGCTGCCTTCCCCCCTTTGTGTGGCCCTGCCTAGCCTCTGGCAGCACATCTGTGCTTGACAATGAGTCTGATTTCACATTCTGGCTCCATCATAGGCATTGTCATGGGAACTGAATCCATGCCCAAAGGGTTATAAACAAGGGGCCATTCAGCAACAAATATCAAAGTGAAGATAAAAGAAAAGTGGTTTGTTTCTCTCAGTCCTCTTGCATTCCCCAGGATTCGTACACAGGGTTTCATGAAAACCTTCTGGTTCTGTTCACCATATTGGCTTCTACCTAAATGTTCACGAGCTTCCTCAGAGAGAGATGGCAGCATCTGTTTTGTGAGAAAATGTTCTCCCTCCAGAACATCTGCCTCCAGTATGTGAGCTTTGTCCAGCTTCCCTGGACATGGGACAGCCCAGCACAGGGGGCAGTCCAAGATCCTTAAACAGTGTTGCTGAGGTCACCATTGGAGGATGGAGTGGGGCTGAGCTGCAGTGCTCAAGCAGAGCATTTATCCTTGCTACCTGCTCTTGAAAAAGCTAGGTGTCATTAGGGAGAATTATGGGATGGTGGTGAGGAGTCCAGAGAGGAGAGAAGAGGCAAACGGTGCTGCCCGGGGACTCCCGTTCCTCTCAGAACACCCTCACCATTGTTGTCTTCTCACTCCCACCTTCAGGGCTTCTGGAAGGTATTCCTCTGAGCCTGTCTCTCCCTGAGTTGGACCATATTCACGTTGGAGTCCTTAGGGACTCAGTGCTCAAGATGGGTGCTTCCAGCATATTGCTTATCTAGGTGACTCGTTCTGCCTCTGTAGTCATGGGGCTCAGACAAAAGGTAAACAAAAGCTGTGTGTATGTTCAGACAGAGGGTCCACAAACAAGATGCATGTATTTCTTTTCAAAATACAGTGGTACAACATAGTGTCCTGTTAGTGGAGTAATTAATTCATCCTGGTCTTTCAGGGATTTTCCTGATATTCAAACTGAAAGTCACCCATGTAAGGAAACCCCTGTTTCAGGGACAGCAGGGTGACTGGTTGCTATTTCTACAGAGGAAATTTAGGAGATGTCCATGTGTTCTCTGAGATTTCCATGTGTGTGTCCCTGACTGGAGCAGCCAGCCTTGCACATTGCAAATAGGTGCTCAGCAATGATTTCAGAGGCTTTTTCCCTCTGGAAGTGCAGACAGACTGTGTGGGCCATTCACACTGTCCAAGCAGTCGCTCTGAAATGGAGAAGCTGCAGGTAGTACTTTGCTGAGTTAAAGTAAGTCTGAGGCTGTAGGACAGAGGTCTTTCCTACATAACAGAATCTGAGCTCTTCCTGGAGCTATGGAGCTAAACTGCCAGTTCAGATCCTCCCTGGGCCTGCCAGCTGGGCATCCTGGGTAAGGGCAGGGCCAGTGAGAACTGAGATTTCTGAATTTCTAACAGTGGGAGTCACTACCTCTTGTGACTGGGAGGATTAAGTGTTAATAAATACAAAGCTCTCAGCATAGTGCTTGACACATACATAGTAAGCACTCAATCAGTATTACTTATTATTATTTTTATTACCAGCTGGGCTCTTTATAAATGGTTCCTGTATTTTCTAATAATGTTTAGAAATTAAATTATAGGGGTGAAAAACAAAGCCCTCTACAGAGAAGTAGGTGACACTTGAAAATAGCCTAATATTTAGATTAATATTTAAAAGATTCAGTAAATGAATCAATAAATGCCAAGCTGGAAAGAATGACTTCAGCTCACTTATGTGACAAGATGGTGGAAATATTTCATAAAGAACCATCTTGATTGGCAGGAAGATGGATAGATAAAATAAAATGATCCCTTTAGTCTCTGGGTTTTATGGGCTTTCCCACCATTATGAAGATGTATGTGTGTCAAAGAAATAATTTCATGTAGTTTAAAGGTTAATTAGTGAGTTTTCTGAGTTGATAGAATTTGAGGCAAAAGGAGAGCAAGGTCTTGGTCTCTGTTTCACCAACCTCAGCCCGTTTCAAGAGACATCTGTGTATGGTAACATTCATTATTCATAAGTGTTCTTTAAAGCAAGAAAAATTTGAAGATTAAACAGAATCTTTCAGGACTAAGGGACCACTTGGGCACAATTCGTTTATAGTAGTCAGTAAAAGGTTGTAAAATGGGAACATGATTGATTTATTTTAAATTTGAATTTTTTTTACTACACTTTTGCCTCACCTCAAACATTCAATCTGGCTAAGGAAAATCAGTTTCTTTCCCAAAGTTCTTTTAAAAAAATCCTATAAAGATGTTGCCTGGCTCATATGTCACACACACAAAAGGACACATATGCCATGAAGTCAATTATCTATTTAATCTGGGAGTAGACATAAGACTGGACCAAGAAAAGATTAAAATGATCTGATTTCATTAGCCTCATTAGGGAGTTCCAAATTAGATTTTTGCAGCTAAATTCTTCAGCCAACCAGGGTGAGCAGCTGTTGCCAAGCGCTGGCCTCAAAGGTAGAGCTCCCACCGCAGTCTGGCAAGTCCTGGCTCTCCCAAAGCTGACCTCAATGAAAGACTGTTCTGGAAGCCCATGGGCCAAATCCTGTCGTCCTGGCTTGCTTTGACTTAAAGAGCCACTTCAAACGTGATTGTTCAGGACAGACTCCACTGGCCTTTTCTGTTATCACTGGGACTCACATGTGCACTTAACTCTGCAGCAGGACCACATAAATAATTGGCGGGGCCCAGAGCAAAATAAAAATTCAGGGGCCAGCCGAGTGGCGCAGTGGTTAAGTGCTGGCTTGGGAAGCCAGCGGCCCTGGTTCAGGTCCCACATATGAGGGCCAGTGACACTGCCCTCAAAAAAAAAAAAAATTCAGAGCTCCCTGCTCTAAAAGTATTAATAATTTCAAGACACAACAGCAGGATGTTAGCCCAGCACGAGTCCTGTGTAACTAGATGTGCCATGAAGCTGGCCCTGATTGGCAAGCTGAGCCATCCCCATACTTACCATATAAGCTGTGGTTATTCCATCTTCTTCCCTTCACATCCTTTCGGCTTAGGAAGCCATGGCTGAGGTCTACGAGGTGTGATAAAAAAAATACGATGGGGCCAGCCGAGTGGCCCATTGATTAAGAGCTGGCTTGGGATGCCAGCTCTGAGCAGCAGAGCCCGGGTTCGGATCCCACATACGGGCCAGTGACGCTGCGCCCTCTACAGCTAAGATGGTGAACAACCACTCCACCTGGAGCTGCTGCTGTGAGTCATCGGCGACAGTGTAGGCTGCAGCCCCTGCTGCAGTGGGGTGCCATAAGCTACAATGAGTGGCCGGCAGCCAGTGTGAGCTGCCAAGAGCCGCCGTGAGTGGCCATCCAGAGGCCGGCGACCGATCTGCCTCGCCTGGGAAGAGCGCAATAATAATACCAACGTGGGCCAGTGAAGCAGCGTCCTCCACAACTAGACTGAAGAACAAAAGGACAGCAACTTGTCTGTTTCCCCTTCCCCTGATTCCCCAACGCTGTTCCCCTCCCCAAATCCCCCAATAAAATCTTTATAAAAAAAATTAAAAATACGGTGAATTACTGCCGAGTGCCATCCAACAGAAAGGCAGGAATCTTCAATACAGGAAGTGGTGCATGGAACCTTAGTAACACTGTGTGACAGGTTTCACCTTGTTCGGTGCAGTCAGTCAGGTGTGAGCTTCGGTTGAGAGAAGGTGTGTTTTAAAGTGTGCCGTAAATCATCCTCCATCATGACAATGTTCCATGTCACACATTGCATCTGGTATATGGCAATTTCTGTCAAACGAAAACATGAAGGTGTGTCCTTATCCACCTTATTCACCGGACCTGGCACAGTGCGACTTCTGGCTCATCCCCAAAGTCAAAATTATTCAAGACATCGAGGCAGTCATGACAGCACAACTAAAGACACTCACAAAAGAGACTTCCAGAACTGCTTCAGGAAGTGGCAAGAATGATGATAAGTGTGTTCGAAGCAAGGGAGAGTATTTTGATGGGGATTAATGGTGATCTGTCTGTTACTGTAATAATTTTTAAAAATTTAAACATTCACCATATTTTTTGATCACACTTCATATAGTGTGTTTCCTTCACAATACATGCATGATCAGATTATTTACCGGTGAGCACCTTTTTATTTATCTTGATCTACATCTAGACAGCATGCTATGATCCCTAGAAGTAGTATTCACAAAAGGAAATGCACTAAATACCAAAAGTCACACTAGTCTAGAATTTAAATATTGTTGAATAACTTTGAGATAGCCAGGAAGAGATAAACACTATTTATAGAGTTCAGGACACCTAAAAATGCAGAGCTATCATCTGATTAAATAAAAACAAAACAAAACCTTGACTATTAGCCACCATCTGGACCAAATTGTATGACAGAAATTTTGTCAAAGACATTCCTCAGAAACAGTGAATTTTATTATTGGGCACAACAGTGTCCAGTGAAGTAGAGGCAGAATACCCAGACAAGCAAGCCAGAAAGTCATTCGGAACATTGTCAAGGCAGCCATGTGTCAGGATGGCATCAAGTTCCAAACAAGTGAAGGGGCAATAGAGCAAAGATATCAACCAACTTCTCTGATAACTTCTATGCTTAACCTGTCTCCTTCCAGCTTCCTCACTGTGGGTTTTCTCCTTCCCTCTTTGCTGCTACATGATTCTCTGTTGGCTGTTCATGCACTCCCATTGTTTCGACTCAACACCAAGGAGAAGGCTCACAGAGGTCTCTTAACCCTGGTCTTCCTGAGCGTTTGCTGTGCGGCTCCATATGCCTGCAGGGCGCCTCATGTGCCAGACACACCTGAAATCCAATTAGACAGAAACAGAGCAGCTGCCAACAATCCCAGTCATTAAACCTCAGCACCCGTCACTCCCTATCCTCTCTTCTCTTCCCTGTTGGTGTTTATCACATGACAGTGTGGCCCTATGCCGGCAATGTTTCTGTAATCTAGTTTCTTTTCCTGTCTAGTGTCAGGCCTGTGACTGACTTCCTCGTCCCCATTTTGCCCCCTTCAATCCACCTGCGCTGGACAACGGTCATCCCTCTTCAGTTCCAATACTCTCCTGCTCAAAAACCTTCAATATTTTCTTCAGCCCGTAGAATAAATTCTCCCATCTGCACTTATAGCTTCCTTAAACTAAATAATTATAATCTACCTTCAGTCTTTCTCCTCCAGTAACTACTCCTCTGTGTGACTTCCGCCCTTATCCAACCCCCCCCACCCCAGCCCCAGCCCAAACCACCACTTGTGACTTGGGAGCTCACTTTCATTCCCCGGTCCCATTCCTGTCCCATATGCCACACTGTGCCTAGAAAGGCCTCCTCCCCCATGTGCTCACCAAGACCCTACTCTTCCTTCGTGGTCCAGAGCAGCTAGGCATGTACCATGAAGCCGTTCTAAATCATCCCGTTCCATGGTCATTCCCCCCGGGGAGGGTCTGAATTTCTCTGTGTTGCACTTCTTAAGTGGCACTGGTCACATCCAGTAATATGCAGACTTTTCTGTTCCAGATTTGTCAAGCTACTTGAGGATCAGCCTTTGTCTTATTTTCCTTTCCTGAGTTCACTGACTTAGTGATTTGATGTTGAAATAGCTATCATAGTAGCTGTCCCATCCAGCTTTATCATGTTTAATGTTTAACCATAAAGCCTGAGAACCAAGTCAATTAGCACATGTTACTACCTCCTACTGCCTCTATTGCCATCACCTTTGCCAAAACCACCACCAGTCCTCCTGGATCACTAAAATGGCCTCCTCACTGGCCTCCCCATGTCCACCTGTCCCCAACCTCCAACTTCCAACCTCCACAAGGCAGCCAGGCAATATTTTAAAAATATAGGTCAGTTCTCATCACCCCCTTGTTTAGAAACCTTCTAGGACTTCTGCAGAGGAAGAGCTTAGAGTGGTGATAATCCAATTGGAAAGGAAGACCAGGAGAATTGTGTTGATGATGTATTTGCACACCAAGAACACTTTTTTATTTATTTATTTATTTTTTTAATTTGCACTTTAAGAACACTGCTTCTTAATTAGAGTGTAAATGGCAGAAGGTGCCTCAGGGTCGCTGATGAAGAAAGATAAAGTGTACCCCAAACCACACGGCTGTGGGTTCCTGGTTCAGAGCTGGAGTGCATTTAAATGAGAAGAATCACAAAGGAGGTGGAGCCTTGCTCATGTCTAGGTCCTGCCTTGGTTGGGAATCTACTAGAAGGTTCCCTGTCTTGCCCCCTCCTCTTCCTTCTTTTGCATTTGTTTCCCTCCTAACTCTCAGAGCCTCCTGACCCCTACCTCCATCCTTCTTCCTTCCTGGGGGCTGTATGTCTTTTCGGGTACTTTTCCCAACAGGGAACTCTTGCCTTGCTCCCTTGGGCCAGGTTCACCTGAGGGGAGAACTAGAAGAAAGCACAGGAGTTCTACATATAAAATGAGAGGATTGGAGGAGTGAGTCTATAAATATATTCCCCCCTGAATGAGGACAATTCCATTCAGTCGAGTGACAGAGCAGTATCATTTCCACAGGTGCAAGAAGAAATTCTCAGAAAAACACAGGGAACCAAACCCCTTGTGATGATTTAAAGAAATGAAAGAACAGAGTCCACACACACCGCCTATAAGAAACTCCATGCACATTATTACAGGGGAAAAGCATTGGCTGCTTGCGCTTCGTGCTGTCGGAAGGAGGGAAAGAGAGAGAAGCTCATTCAAGTGCTACCTACCTCCAAGCTCCGTGTCTGTCCCCAAGACAAGCTGTGAATAGCTGGTGTGCTTCTGAGACACCCAAGGCAGCAAGCTTTGTGTGCGGCTCCAAGATATCCGTATAAAAATTCAGGGAACTCGCTTCAGACTGAAATACTAGCTGGCCATCCCTATCCTCATGGGTCCTCGTGTTTCTTCTGGAACCAGGCCTGTCAGCTGCACAGAGGCTTGTAGTCTGCATCTGGGGAGGCAGTTCTGGGTTAGTCAGAAGCTAAATACTTAGCGGAGGTAATAAGACTAGAGCTTGCCCTGGTTAACTCCCTTAGTTTTGCCAGGCTGAGAAAAGAAGGGAACCCATCCACATTCGAAACCCTACTTGGCCGTGAAAGCCCAGGCAGGTCAGTGGCAGCCTGTGCACTGTGCTCAGAAACCAGCAGGTATGTTCTGCACCTTCGCAGTGAGAGGTCCCCACCTAATGACCAGGCAGCTGGTGTAATCTCCCAGAAATCCTGCTGAGGCATCAGGTGTCATGGAAGCAGTCTGGTAATAGGGCAAGGAGAAGTCAGATAACTAGATCTGCCTTTTTTTTTTTTAATTTTATTGGGGAACGGTGTGTTTTTCCAACACCCATCAGTTCCAAGTCAAGTAGTTGTTTTAATCTAGTTGTGGTGGGCGCATCTCAGTGGCCCCTGTGGAGATCGAACCGGCAACCTTGGTGTTATGAGCACTGCGCTCTAACCAACCAAGCTAACTGGCTGCCCCAGATCTGCCTTTTAAAAACAATGAACTGTTAGACTTTCACTTGGAGGCTAGCGGTGTTATTAGTCCAGGGAAAGGGCAGCAGGACTACCCGTTGGGAGTGTACCGTCTACAGCTGAGGAGGGAAAGAAAACTGCCATTACCTTCCCACACTGGCTTTTCCTGACTTCAAATTTTTTTAAAAAAATGTTTTCCAAATGGTGATATCTCCCAGGTACCTGGGCTCCAAATATTTTTATTATTTCTGAAATCTTGGAAAACCTGGCAATACACATGTAGGAGAACAAAAGCCACCAAGAGTCCTGTTCCCAGAAATGGCCACTGCTACTGTTTGATTAAATCCTCTTTGTTTTACACAGTTGAGACTATACTGGGTATAATTTTAAGATGTTATCTTGCTTTTTTTCCTGCTTAGCTCATATGATCATAAGCATTTTCCCATGTCACGAAAAAGAATTCATACAATAATGTGAGGGGAATATTATTAGCAATGGATGCAAGCATTCCTTTTAGGCAAAAACTTTCCTTTTTTGAGAAAAAAGCTCTGGGAAGAAGCATGAGGAATGATTTGTCAGTTGCTTCAGGGAGTTGAGAGAGCAAAAATATGAGAGTGACATGGAGCAGAGCTGTGGGGTCTGAGCCCCTTTGCAAAATCTCACGACAGTAAATCACCTGAAATGTGAAATGCCGGGCAGATGTGGAAGCTGGGTTTAGGCAGCCCTGGATATGGTGGAGACAGACACACATTTGGAAGGACCGAAGCCCTTGGTCATCTACACAATTAATGGGACAGAATTGCATTTTCATAAACTGCGGACTGGAGAATCAGGGCACTTTAATGAGACACCTGAGAGACTAAGAGAAGGGCCTTTTATGGTCCCTAAGACGCTATCAGGTTATATTCACAGAGGTCTTTTGATGGTTGCCTAGTGTTCCATTGAACAGCAGTATCATTTAAATAACACTTTCAACAATTTTGTCTCTGGATTATTTCCTTGGACTTGAAGGCGCTAGGTCAAATGGTCCAGCATTTTAGAGGAATCTGTTACATTATCACCTGGTTGTCTGAAGAATGTTGCAAATTTTTAGGCCAATGCACACAGGTGCCAGAGTCGTTTCTCTATATCCTCACCAGCACTTCTCTGCCATTTAGGATTTACTCTTCATGCCACTGCCTCCAAGCTTTATGTCTGCCCAGGTAGAAAGAATGTTTCTTATAAACCCTGTACTGTCTGACTGTCACTCTAGTAAAGGCAGTGATTAAATTCTGCTTTGAATTATTATTATTAACATGTATATACCACCCCCTTGAACTAGACAGTAAGCAGCTTGAAGGCAGAAACTGTGCCTTTCTTTTGCTTGCTGTGCAATAAATATTGAATGAGCGCTGAAGCCCACGCTTCTTGAAAAGGTTGGCAGCACTTGTCTTTCTAACTTTATGTCTCCTGACCCAGATTCCCAGGAGGATCAGGTTCTAAGAGGCGCGGTGACTGAGTCAGTGGCTGAGTGCTGAGGTCATCACTGGAACCCTGGAGGTCAGGAGGCCTTCTGGAAGGCTGCCGGCAGGGGAACAGTGCTGTGCTGTTTAGAAATGGGCAGGAGTGAATGCAGTGGGGCAAGATGCTAGCATGGAGGGGTAAGGAAACCATTTAAGAAAGGGAAGTTAGTGATCATTAGGACTCAACAGGGGCTCAGAAAGACAATTCAGACCTAATATTTTTTTTGCTGCCAGGATCATGGTTGTGGCCATTCGCGAGGTGCAAAGAGCAGGGCGTTTCTGGAACCTGAGCTAAGTGCTGGCAATGGTTCTTATGACACTCCTGAGACGAGGTACCAAAGGTAGAGTTGGATGCAGAGACCAGTTGGTGAATCCATAGCTGCCTGAACAACACTGCCCTATCAGTCTGCAAAGTTGCAGATTAATGGCTAGATTTTAATGTGGAGATGTGTTTTGTTAGTGATGTTCCTCAGAGCTTTGTTCTTGTCTGTGGACAGGACAATCGTTTTACCAGTCACTTGGAAGAAGGTGTAGAAGAAGGAGGTAAGTCATGATCTGATAAAGGTTTGAAAGCTGGTAACGGATAGGTGAATAAAGTGGAAGACCTAATCAATCAGGATCCAGAAAGTCTCAATGAATCAGAGTGCCAGACCCAACTCTTCATAAAATGAAATTTAATTTTGAGTCCCTCACAGAAATTGCACAAGTACAGAGTGGGGGACATTGAATTTCAGGTGACAGAATTTCTGTGTGATGCTGCGTGGCCTTCAAACATTGCCGTGTGAATCAATACTTACATCTAGAAGACAGGAAATGATGATTTTTCTGCTCTGTGCCAGCTCAGGCACACCCAGGGAGATGACATTCAGTGCTGGGCACATCAGAGAAGGGCAGAATGAGCCCATCACTCATAAGGGACAGTTGAGAGGGGCCGGCCGAGTGGCTCAGTTGGTTAAGAGCTCGCTCAAGAGTGCGAACTGAGCTCTGAGCAACCACAGTTCGATGTCCAGCCCGAGCTGAGCTGCCGCTGAGCTGCCAATAGGTGCAGAATGGCTCAGCTAAAAAAAAAAAAAAAAAAAAAAAAAAAAGTCGGGGGCTGGCCAAGTGGCGCATTGGTTAAAAGCTGGCTTGGGATGCCAGCGGCCCTGGTTCGGATCCCACATATGAAGGCCAGTGATACTGCCCTCTACAGCTAACAACAGCTCCACCTGGAGCTGGGCTGCAAGCCCTGGTGATGGTGTAGGCTGCAGCCCCTGCTGCAGTGGGCTGCCATAGGCTACAGTGAGTGGCCGGCAGCCAGCGTGAGCAGCCGGCAGGCAGTATGAGTGGCTAGCAGCCGGTGTGAGCTGCCAATAACCGCGGTGAGTGGCTGTCCAGAGGCTGGCAACTGATCTGCCTCATCCGGGAAGAGCGCAATGATGATACAAACATGGGCCAGTGAAGCAATGTCCTTTGCAACTAGACTGAAGAACAAAAAGACAGCAAGTTGTCTGTTCCCCCTCCCCTAATTCCCCAATAAAATCTTTTTAAAAAACGGGACACTTGAAAGAACAAGAAGGCTAACCAGAAAGACAGAAAACTCAGAGATGCTTGAGAGGTAGTTTCAATATCTGGAGAAGTGTCATTTGGAAGTGTGTAGAAACTTATTTTCAGGAGAGGCAGTGCGGTGTTGTGGTTTTGGTAGGTGACAAACTCTCTTGTCCCCCTTGTTCTTTCGTGTTTTGTTCTTGCCATTCTCTTCTAAAGAAATGGAGTTCAGTGGTCCTCCCCTTGCGTCTAGGCTGGCCCCAGGACTTACTTTGACCAATGGAATTAGCTTTCACCTTTGCTGATTGAAATGCTTGTGTTGGGAGTCCAGCTGTCATGAAAAGAAGCACAACCTAGTCATTTGGCAAGAGCCACATAGAACCCCTCAACTGTCCCCACCATGGTTCCAGTTGTATGAGTGAAGTTTTCCTGAGCACCCCAGTTCTAACTGCCATCACACTTGCCATCCCTGAGAGACCTTCGTTGATGCCAAATGGAGCAGAAGATATGCCCAGCTGAGCCCTGCTGAAATATCTGGTCCACAGAATTCTGAGCAAATAAAATGGTCATTATTTTAAGCCACTAAGTTTTGAAGCGGTATGTTATTCAGCAATAAATAATCAAAACAGTGATTGAGAATGTAGACTGTGGAGCCAGACCCCTTGCCCATTTACTAGCTATTTGATCTTGAGTAAATGATTCATCTTTTTCTGTTCCAGTTTCCCCTTCTGTAAGATAGGGAAGACCCACCTTTTGTAATTACTGTGGGGATTAAATAATTTAATGCATGAGAATCACTTGAAACAATTTTCCTGTGCTGTAAAAACTACTTAGTATGGAGGTAGGTCTAGGACTAAGGGATAGAAGCTGTGAAGATACACAATAAATTAACTATTAAAAAAAAATCTCTAATGGAATTTTCTAGACATGGAGTAAGCTGCCTCTGGTTGGGGTGAGGTCCCCTTCCTGGCTGAATTCCAACATGAATGGGCAGCTGCTTATAGAGTTTAAAATCGATGACCTGCCAACCTTGAGCTCCTGTGCTCCACCATGCTGGGTTCATATCTGTCACGATGAAGGCACACAGCGATTTTCTTGAATTGACTTGAACTAGTTATATAAGAAAGAAGTACTCATCTGGAGAAATCATTACAATTTTGAGATTACTCAACATATTTTATTTGCCATAATGTTTTCTCATCAACCATTAATGTTCCTGAATACATCTTTATGAGGTCAGCATTACCACTTCTGCAAGATAAAGCACTAGAAGCAGAGAGGCTAAATGGCTTATGAATTATTGAATTGGCTGCTTACAACACCTTTCTGCCTGTGAATTCAAGGCTGGAACACGAGGTCCCAGCCACTCAGCTTCCTTGTCTAGCTGTGTGGTATGAAGACAGCCCAACCTCCCCAAATGCAGGGGTGAAAAGGCGCAAAGACACAGAACAGATCTCACTGCCCTCCTCTCCAGCTTTTGGGACAAAGAAACAGCCGGGAGTAGCCCTGGAATAACAGAGGTTCAGGGAAAGGCAGAGTCATTGATTCTGTAATTAGAGGAAAGGAGGGCTGGAATCAAAACCTTCCTCTCTGTTAAGATCTAATAAGATGTCCGGGACCTGTTCCCAAGGGCCCTGAGAGATAACAATCCCAAAGTCACTTGCAAGTCAGCAGAATATTTCGTGCCAGCTCATTCTAAGTCAGTGACAAGATAGGGAAAAAGAAGCCGAGGGGTGGTGGTGGGGGGTGGGGTGGGCAGAGGTTCTGGGTGAGGGGGGTTGGGGGCCCCAGCTTGCTTCCCAAGCATTTCCATTTCTCCCATGCAGGCATCAAAAACAGCGATCTTGGGGCTCTAAATGAGGACAGACTGACCCACGAAACAGGGACAGGTGGTCACTTTGCTACTCGCTCTGAAACTCCACATGGGGTATTTTAATAGTGTTCTCCATCTGTCCAACCTAGGGGTTAATCCCTTCCTAATCTGAGCTGTAATAATTGGGTAATCAGACAGGACACTCCACAAAGCCCAGGCCATAGTTTTGCTGTTCTTTTTGGCTAGACTTTTCTTTCATTAGAGCAAAGTAGAGCTGACCTAGAAATTTCCTGTTTGCGCTTTGGTCTTCCACTAAACAAAAGCAGGCCCTCCTGAGAAGCCCGGATGTTTAGCAAGCACAGCCCGTCTTGAGGGTAATTTCAGCCGCGGCTCCCTAAACGTAAGGGAGTGGGAGCTGCTAGGAGCAAACCACATGATTTTGCTCTTTGCTGCAAACTGAAAAAAAAGAAAAAAAAGGCCCGTGGTTAGCTTGAGCTAATGAGCTCACTGGTGTGTGTCCAGGAAACATCCCAGAATGAATACATCTGCTGAGATTTCTGTCTTTCAAAAAAAGTAACCTTGTGGTGGATGGTAAAAGATACACAAATGAAAGTTGTGTGAAAAAGGATCAGGGACTAAACGTAAAGCACACGAAGAAAGCCCAGTAGGTGGTTTGAATCTGGGGTAGAAGTAAGCCTGGCTATGTGGGGATTAACCCATCATGGAGAAAAATAGATATTTTTTTCAAAAGAGAAAAAACTCATAGTCCAGCTGCCGAGGCCTGACCATACTGGCCTGGGCTAGAACAAAGGTACTGTCAGCCTTCAGTGGAGAGTTACACACTGAACCCAGCCTCACCTTGATGAGTCTTCTAGTTGCCATCAAGGGCTGGCATCATCATGGTTTATTCATAACTACACCCAACACACAGTAGACCCTCAATAAATGCTAATGGACCCAGCTAAGGCAACAAGGAGACCCTTTCTAAGAAACTCTGCAGGTGTCAATAACCACAGTCAGGCACTTAATTTCATCTATTTCAAACATGCACTAAATGTATTTTTTTTTTTTTTAGAGGGCAGTGTCACTGGCCCTCACTTGTGGGATCCGAACCGGGGCCACTCGCGTCTCAAGCCAGCTCCCAATCACTATGCCACTCGGCCGGCCTAAATGTATTTATTTTAAAGAAAAAATATATTCTCCAAAGGAGAAGGCTAAGGTATAAAGAGAGAGATGAAGTGGGTGGTAGAGATTGGAACACCGAGGTCTTTTGATCTAATATACCATCCCATGGGAGGAGGAAGCAAGAAGGACAGTGAATCCACTGGGGGACATGGAATGCTCCCTTTGTCCAGTGTAGTTGTTCAATGGGTTAATTTGTGGCAGATTCTGCTCATTGACTGCTCTAATCCGATAGGTTTTATTATTATTTGCATAAGACAAGGTCATTTAAACTTCAAGATCCATGGTTCCAAACTAAGCAATACATTTAAAAGAATATGTGTGTTTCTGTCTGTTGGCTCAGATTGCTTAAGACTCCAAGGCTCTGGTGAATAGCAGGTAGGAAGTTAGAGGGGAAGAAAGAAGGCAGAGGGTCTTTAAGAAGGGGCTGTGCTCCCTCTATCGCCACCCAGATAGCTCCAAAGGATGACACCCACCCCCCTGCAGGGCTTGGGTTGCTGGAGCAGAAAGGACCCTGCTGCTATGTGTCTGGGGCACCTTGTGTGTGTCTGTACCATCACAGTGGGGTGGGGGGAGGGGATGTTACAATATGGGGCAGGGTGGAACCAGAGTGTCATGGGAGAACGAGGGAACTTTCCTGTGTCTCTGAGACTAAAGGTGAAGTAGCTGAGAAAGGGAGTCGGTGATCCAGAAGGTCTCAAGTTTTGAAGAGGGGACGCAAGGCCGAGAGCAGCCTGTTTGGTGGCTGGAGACCACGTAGGAATGAGGGACCTGGGCAGAAAGCCTGCCTTAGCTTCACAGGGTGGTTTGTGTATACTGTCTGTCGGCTGAGCGGGCTGTGTGCTGCTGCTTCGTGTCAAGAAGCAGATACCGAGTAGAGTTTCTTGAAGATAAGTGAAAGTATACCAAGGGAACATGTGTTTGGGCTTTTGGTCATTTTCTGCAGCCACCTCCATGCTCATGCTCTTGAATTCCTGTGCCTTGCCTCCTCATTAACACCTGTGGGCTCTCATCTTGGACCTGGTTCTCTTTTGCATCCCTGCTGGGATTAGCCGATTCCCACTGCTGAGTCTGGCCACTCCCTAAAGTGCACTCGTCCATGCCCAAAGCCCTGGCATCTGGCCCACACGCCCTCTGTTACCTGACCGCATTCTGCTCTGTTTTTGGCTTCCCTGTGCTCACACTGGTGCCGACAGCTTGAAGGGATCCCACCCCACTCTGCTATCTGAGATGGACTATATACTAGGAGTAGCTCTAACCCAATAGCAGACTAGGAGAAAAGGGAATTCTGAGGAGGAACAGACAAACAGTTATGGTGTAACATGGTTTTCAGGTCACTCTGGCTTCTGTGCAGAAGCTAGGAGGACAATGATTGCCACAGTGTTTCTCTCATTCTATCCTATCCACTACGTGGGAACTCAGACACACCTCTTAGGTTCCTCCTGGATAATCCTGAGAGATATGTATACCAAGATCTAGTCTTCCACCACTGGAGATCACCATTTTCTATCTTGTTTACTCTGACTGGCAGTGATACTGTCCTCTCATTGCTGGCAACCCCAGAAGTGCCATCCATGACCTTGAAATCTGCTGAGGACCTACACTAGCTGGAGCAACCCATATCCAGTGTGAACCCACCAACATTGACATCTGGGCCAAGGTCACTGGTGACCGCTTTGAAGGAACAAAGATGAAGCGTTGTCTCCACTGTCGGCAGTGATGCTTCTTGTGGGTGGAATTGTGTCCCTCAAAAGATACGTTCAAGTCCTAACCCCTGGTACCTGCAAATGGGACCTTATTTGGAGATTGGATCTTTGCAGATGTGACTAAGATGTAAATTGGGACACAGATAGACATGTGGGGGAGAGCCTCCTGTGGAGACAAAGGTAGAGTTTGGAACGATGTGTCTAGAAGCTGAGGGATGCTAGTAGGTGCCAGCAGTGACCAGAAGCTGGCAGAGAGGCCTGGAAACTGCCCCAGTGCCAGCTTTGACAGCTGCCACATGGCCTGTGCCCCCTGGGATCCACCAGCATTACAGAGACATGTTCATTTGCTTTTATTTGGTCTTCTATTGTGCACACCCTTGCCCTAGGATCCAGGTTCATACCCATGGGAGCTGGGCCCAGGTGACATCTCATGAGTGGTGACACTTGCCAAGTCAGAACACCTCATGCCCTGAGCTTCTCAGTCCCTCCAGAGTCAACCCTCTCTCCTCTTGAGATGAGCGCTCTCCCCTCAACAACCTCAGGTGTACATTAGGGTTAATGCGGAAAATTACAAGTTTGCTGAGCTATTTACACTTGGATGTCACGAATTAGAAATGAATTTCTCCTCTGAGTAAACATATACCCAGAAAAGCTATTAACCCACAGTGAAACTGATGTTTAGGAAAAATCAGGAATCGAAATATGCAAAAGAAAAAACTAGACAAAAACTTCAGCTTAGCTCAGGGCTTACTGCACCCAGACCTCTCTTGTCCTCACCCTGCCTACTCTGGGCTAGAGCCTTCTCCAGAAAGGTGGGTACAGGAAAGTGCTGTTGCGTTGAGCCCTGGGCCAAGCTCCCTGCAAGAGATATCCACCCCTTTCTCTCCTGGCAACTGTGCACTTCACCTTGTGGTGTCAGCTTGTATGAGGCCCACAGCATCCCACGGAGGGCAAGGACAGGCTTTGGATACCTGGACAGAGTGGACTGGGGGTGAGGGCCAAGGTTAGCAAAGCTGGGGCTCTTCCTGATAGTCTCATAACAGGGACCCTGGGTTGGAAGATATTTGAGGGTCTTCACTGGCATCACAGGTCTTCTAAAGCTCACCTTGGGTGGCAATCACAATACGTGGTGGGTGGAGGTAGACAGGAGCAGGGAGCTGGTATTTCCAGATGGGCTGGGGTCCAAAGCAGGCTGAGGTCTGGGGACAGGAGGTGTTGGTCCCAATTCAGGTATCATTTCCTAACTTCATTGATTAAAAGCCAGCAGCCTCATTCATGGGGATGCTGTGACATGAAGAGCTCCACAGCAGCGGCCACGCCATAGCTCGAAGGGCAGCCCCTCACCCAGCCTCTTGCACATTACCTTCTCTGAGGTTCCCTCAGATTGAAAAATTCTGCTCAGTAAGCTTAGGACACAGGCAGGGGCCAAGCTGGTTAGAAGACACCCTGAAAAAGGAATTGAAGACAATGATGAGGATAAGCTCTCAAACGATTCTTCCTGTGTTTCTCTTTTTCTCTTGCTTTGATTATCCTGCTCCACAGACACTAGCTACCCAGAGAGAGGAGCCTCGCCTGAACAACAAATGCTCGCTTGTGCCAAAAAAGAAAAGCACGCACATGTCTCCAGCAGAACCCATTTGCTGTTTACATGTGTGAAGCATCCTGTCATTTTGGAAAGCTTTTCCCTGAAACATTTGCCCCTTTCTCTGTCCCTTTCTACTTAAATTTTCTGCTCACTATCAAAACTGGGGTGGGGTGAGGGCAGTAGCAGGGGAGGGGAGAAAGAATGAAAGATGAAACCATAACCCCAAACAGGGGATGCTTCTGGTAAAGTTATCTTCACTGTCACAATCTGTCTTTCAGGGGAAAAAGTTACCATTTTGTGCAAAATGCAATCTTTTGCTTCCCTGCACTTGACAGTGAAGAGCAACTTAAGGTTCAGCTAAACCTTTACACTGGTTCCTAACAATGGTCTTTGACTGGAATTCAACCCTCCCCCTCACTTGGTGGGGGTGGGGTGGAAGGGTGTTCTCCTCACCTGTCCAGTTCTTCTGGTAAGGCCCTTGTAAGCAGGCCTCACTATCCTTTCTCTGATAGTCCCCATAACAAGGACCCTGGGTTGGAGGACAGGGAGAGCCCTAGCTCACACCACAGCTTCTAAAGCTCGCACAGCCCCATGCCTTCCTGTCTTCTGACGGTTCTGGGGGATCATCACATTCTCTATCTCAGGCCGATGACTCCCCGCTGTCACTGGGACACCTTCCCCAGACTGAAGGCTGCTTTGTCCCTTTCTCTTTGAGTGTCTATGTCCCAAAGGACTGATAGCCATCCCAGAGTCCTTGCCAAATTTCTCCCAGGGGGCTCAAGGATTCTCATGTAAATAAACCTGACCTTTGACCTGTCCTGCTAGGTCAGAGTTCCCAGTGGGTAAGTAGGTTTACCTTCTTCCAAGTGTCCGCTCAGGGCTAGAGAACCAGAGATTTTTATAGGCTGCTTCATTTTCCCTGAGCCCAGGCACAAACTGCTTCAGACACAGTTATGTAGTAACCCACATAGCTAAGCAATTGTATGGTGTGTATAAAAGAACTGAAAAGGATTTTCAGTTGTCCTCAAAAGGTTGTGAAGAGATAACAAAAGAGTTTCTCTTTATAGTTCCTCATATCTGTTCTCTCCCAGAGGCAGTGAGGACCCTGATTTGCCATGGCAAGTGGTCAACTGGAATTGGGGATGGCCTCTCTCTGGTCTTTACACCCTGTCTGGGAGAGATGCATGCTAAGAGTGGGAAAGAGCTGATGGGATTAGAAGGCTGGGAATAAAAACCTATCCTGAATCTAAAGTCACTGATTACTTCATTTTACAAAGCAGTGTTCTTGGTAAAAATCAACAGGAAAGGGCAAGGATACAGCTATTAACTCCAAGGCCTACATTCAAACCCACTGTGTTGCATGCTACAGAAGCTGCAATGGCCGACAGGTTATCAGTACAACTCCAACCTCAACCAATGGCGACTGGGGTTTCTGAGTGTAATGCAAATAGCACACAAGAAATGAGGCTCAAGATGGTTCAGGAAAAGATTGCTATCTCTATATATGTAAATATTACATATTATTAAATAATTTGGTAAACAGCAATAAATAATATATAGTATTAATACATATTTTAAAATAGTATTAAACTTATAGAAATTGTATATATGTACACATTCTCCACATTTCTTTTTTTGCTAATAAACCCTCAGCCAGGATCATGAAATCGAGTGTCAAGGTTACAATTTAGCAGTCACCTTTCAAGTCTGAGCACGTCTCTAGATTGTGCTGTTACCTGGAACTAGGTTTTCCTTTTCTCAGGTCATGCTGCAGGTTCCTAGGCACTCAGGGACCCTGCCAGGGTTTCCCCTGCTCTGTAGGGGAAGGGGCTGTGGAACAGCCCTGAGGGGTGTTGGGGGGTGGGCGTAGCAGCAGCAGGGGCAGGAGTAGTGCCCATGTCCTGCTGGATGGAAAACAAGGGGGTAGACCCTGGATTCCAAGGACCACCTGTGGAGTGGACCTGAGATTCTCAAACTGTGTCCTCTTTCCTCAGCTTGGTCCACTGCAACCAAATGGAGACCGGGCAGTGGCTTGGATGACCTCAGACCCAGTAGGTCTGGGATAAAAGCTGTGGTAGTCCCAAAGGACCAGTCAACTCCCACCCCACAGGACTGTGGCACTTTCCTGGCAGAGGGTTGCTAATCTGTATTTCACTGATGGCTGGTGTTACTATAGGAAGAATCAGAACAGGCAATAATAAGGATTCAACACCAACCTGGAGATTGTGCTCAGCACGGGACAAGACACGGATGTAGACAGACACACTCCATGCCTGCTGGGCTTGGTACCTAAATGTTAATTAAGGACAGACATGAAGGGCTTGAAAGGCACAAAGATTCATGGTGTCCAGGATAGGTGATAAGAAGACTAAGCAGTGTGTGTGTGTGTGTGTGTGTGTGTGTGTGTGTGTGTGTGTGTGTGTGTTAGTCCATTTTGGGGGCATTTTGTGAAAGACCAAATCTAAAGTAGGAATCTGAAGGTGGGTGAGATTGGATGGAATTTGAATTCCATAATTACGACTCTAATTTCTGCAATCAGCTTGAGGCTCTGTTGCCTGCTCTTGCCACAAAAAAACACTATGCAGCTCCAAGCCAAGTCGGATAGATCTGAAGTGTTAGGGTGTTATATAAGCCCTTGGCGGGCTGGGAGATGGTCTTTTATGTGTGTTCCAGCAGCGGCGGCGGCAGCAGCAGAGGCGGCAGCAGCAGCGGCAGCGGCAGCGGCAGCGGCAGCAGCAGAGGCGGCAGCAGCAGCAGCCGAGTGGCTCAGGTTGATTTAGAATACGGATGACAGTGGCCTGGCGCGAGCCCACGGCTGACGAAAGCTGCTGATCCCGCTCGGTTTCCATGGAGACGAGCGAGCGCGGCGGCGGCGGCGGCGGCGGCGGCGGCGGCGGCGGCGGGGCTGTCAGCGCGCGCGGCGGCGGCGGTCGCGCGTCCGCGGGGGTCTGCAGGAGGAAGGAGGAGGCCGGGGCCGGGACCCTCGCGGCAGACATGGACTTGCCTTGTGATTGTGCTGCCGAAACTCCGGCCGCCGAGCAGCCGTCGGGGAAGATTAACAAAGCTGCTTTCAAATTATTCAAGAAGAGGAAATCGGGTGGCACCATGCCCAGCATATTTGGGGTCAAAAACAAAGGGGATGGGAAGGGCTCGGGTCCGACGGGCATGGTGAGGAGCAGGACCCACGACGGACTCGCCGAGGCGGTGGTGCTGGAGAGCAGCAGGAAGGAGGAGCCGCGCGGCGGCGGCGACACTGGCGGGGGCCGCGGCGGGGGTCCCCCCCGAGCTGCCGGGCCCGGCGTGGGCGCGCTAGCCAGCAGCTCCGTGGCTAAGTCACACAGCTTCTTCTCCCTTTTGAAAAAGAACGGGAGGTCGGAAAATGGCAAAGGGGACCCGGCCGATGCAGGCAAGGCTGGCGGCAAACAAAAGAGGGGGCTGAGAGGGCTGTTCAGCAGTGTGCGCTGGCACAGGAAGGACAAGCGCGGCAAGGAGGGGGAGCGCCAGGCGCGCGCGGGGGGCCCGGGCGGCCTCGCCCTGCCGGGGTCGCTCACGGCCAGCCTGGAGTGCGTCTCGGAGGAAGCGCCCCGACCCGCGTGCGCGCCGGACCACCCCGGCAGGGACGCGCCGGCGGACCCAGCAGGTGAGCCCGGAGGGGGAGAGCCGGGGCCGGCCTCCGCGGATCGCGCCGAAGTGCCCCGCTGCCGAGAGGCCGAGAGCCCCGGGGTCCCTAACGCCACCGGCGCCCAGGGAGAGGACGCCGCGGGGCATCGGCGCGCCGAGGAGCCCCGGGCACCCCCCGAGCTGGGCGCTGGGGAGGTCCGCACTGCCGAGGACGCTTCCAGAACAGGTGACGTTCCGATAAAGACTGTCCCCCTTGTCGACTCCGACTGTGGCAGTGGCCGGGCGTCTGCCGTCCCTGACCCTTCCTCTGTCGATCCACCCTCAGACCCGTCGGCCGATCGTATTTGTTTGATGTTTTCTGACGTGACTTCACTGAAAAGCTTTGACTCTCTTACAGGCTGTGGAGATATTATTGCAGACCAAGAGGACGAGGCAGGTCCCAGCTGTGACAAGCATGCCCCCGGGCCAGGCAAGCCAGTTCTCTCTAAAAAGAACCCCAGCGTGGTGGCCTACCAAGGAGGAGGGGAGGAGATGGCGAGCCCGGATGGGGTGGATGACACCTATCTCCAGGAATTCTGGGACATGCTCTCCCAGACTGAGGACCAAGGTCAAGGGCCCCAAGAGGGAGCGGCGAAGGCGGAGGCGGCGGCAGCACTGGACGCCAAGGTGGTACCCGAGACCTCCAGAGACGTCAGGTGTGCAGAAGCCGCCAAGGATGTGTCCTTGGTCAAGCGCAGGAGGCTCAACCGGATTCCCATTGAGCTCCATCCCAAGGAGGAGCCTAAGCACCTGGAGAAGGAGCAGCAAGAAGGCGTCCCCAACAGTGACGAGGGCTACTGGGATTCCACCACTCCGGGCCCAGAGGAAGACAGCACGAGCAGCGGGAAAAAGGCCAGCATCCCCCGGGATAGCTACAGTGGTGACGCGCTCTACGATCTCTACACGGATCCGGATGCAAGCCCAGCAGTCCCTCCCGCCAATGAGGAGACATCCTGCGTGTCCCGGTTAAAGCCCGTGTCTCCGGTCACCATCACCTGTCCACTGCGAACACCAGGCAGTTTGCTGAAGGACTCTAAGATCCCTATCAGCGTCAAGCACCTAGCGAATCTTCCATCTAGCCATCCTGTGGTGCACCAGCAACCAGCCAGGAGTGAAATGCCCAGAACCAAAATCCCGGTATCCAAAGTGCTGGTCCGCAGGGTCAGCAACCGGGGCTTGGCTGGGACCACCATCAGGGCAGCGGCATGCCACGACAGTGCCAAAAAGTTGTGAGGTCTCCGCTGGACCACATGTCAAGGAATGCAACTCCCTGGAAATCACTAATATAAGTTTTGCTTCCCCTAAGAAAGGCTTTTAGGACTGTCCTTGCTCCAGAGCCTAGAACAAGGAGACCCTGGTGGCCAACTGGGGTAGGAGACACTAGAGAGGGGATGTCACACATGGGATTCTCCTCCAAAGATAAGTCCCTGACAATTATTTTAAAGCACTTTTTTTTTCCTTTTTACCTTTTAAAAAATATTTTTCTCTCTTTTTTTCTTTAATGCACTTAACACTCGGAAGTCACCTTTACTTGCCTTTGCAGAAAACAGGACTTAACCAAACTGAAGTAAGTGTCACGCCATATTTGGTGGTGCCAGGGTCCAGAGGGCCTGGAGGAAGCTTTGTGAGAACCAGAGGAGTCCTCCTCTTCCATGACTCCTCCCCTCCCCTCCCCTCCCCTCCCCTCCCCTCCCTCCCCTCCCCTCCCCTCCCCTCTCTTCTCCTCTCCTTTCCTTTCCAGGAAAAAAAAAAAAAAAAAGACCCTTTGCTGTTATCACTGTGTGGAAAACACCTACGAAGCTGAAAGAGCCAGGAATTTACCTGATGGGCAGAGGGCGTCATTCCTTGGCAGGAAATTTGCCTACTTTCAGTCGCTAGGTATGCCAATAGGTAAATATCTACCACTGGGACAAGAAAGGAGAGTTTTGGTTTGGTTGGTTTAGATCATTTGTTTGGGGAGAAATAAAAAGCTCAGCAGAGCAGGCTTTTCCTTTTTTTTGTTTTTTTCCCCCACCCTGTGCAGAAATCAGGATTGGGGAAAGATCTCACTAAACACCAATAGACCCGGTATTTTAGCATTTATAAACTATCACCTTTTCATATGTACATAATGCATATTTTACAGTTTATGCAGCTGTTAACATTTTATAATCTGTCTGTAACCTCGAGTTTAAAATCTGGTTTTATAGCTGGATTTTGGTAACTGTCCCCAAAACACTGGTGTTCTTTTATGTGCTGTGTAACCTGAAGCAATTCTGTTTTTGTTTTATATGGGTTCTCTGGCTTTCAATTCAGGAAAAAGAAATCTATTGTTGATGATCCAGAGCAATAGTTCTGCCTTGTCTTGGGTAAGAGTCTATTTGTTTCTCCCCCCAAGCCTTGGTTTTCAGAGATTTTACCTTTGATATAAAAATTTTTGGACTTAACCATTCCTCCATATGGGGAGTCTAAAATGTGGAACACATAATGAGTAACAATTGAAAAATATCATTTTTTCATGCCATTTGACTTCTGCTCTATAGACGTAGGACTGAGACAGGTATGTTCAGAGTATGATACTGACAAGCTTATGTATCATAAACACTTTATGCCAATATTTTTTTGGAAAGTGACTTACTTTGTGTATGTTCTTTATTATTTGAGGTGAAACATGTATTTCAAAAAGCGTTCCCATATGCCCGGATGGTTTGAATGATACACTGAAGCAGTTCCTCGAATGCTATTAATGTCTAATGATTCTATAGTATCGTCTGAAATGCACTTCAGTGTATTTAATCAAAAGACCAGAGCTTGCACTAGGAGGTGATTCATGGTATGAGGAAGATTAGATACATTCAAAGGAGACTACACATATGGAAATGACAAAAACACTTCTATATAGCTCTCGTTTTTCAGGGAGATTGCCTAAGTAATGAACTGGTATCACATATTTTTAAAATTTGTTTTCTGCTTTATAAAGGAAAGAATAAGGCAAGCTAAGTATATGAAAACCTATTTTAATAATATGAAGGAAGTAACAAAATAAATGGACACCCAAGGAAAACAAATTTGAGCCAGAAGCACAAAGCAGGTTGTTCCCCATTTTAAATGCACAGTGTTTCAATTAGAAGAGGTGGTAGAGATTTGCCCAATTTCTTTATTAGCCACATTACTGGCTTTTATTACATTGTGTCCTTAATATTATTTCAAAGTAATGTTTTAATATTTAATTTTCTTATGTCCATAGGTAAGGTCCTACTACACTCAGACATAGCCTTAAGCACTCTGAATACACCACCAGGAATTCATAAAGCAACTCACACATGCTCACGCACTAACTGTGCACTACTAGCAGACAAAGGCAACTATCGTAAACTTGGAAGCATTTTAAACATCATTTCTGTCTTGAGAAAGGGATTTAAATTTGATTTAATGCTTGTAGTGCTATTTAGACGCAAAAATACATTCATTTTCCCCTAGTGAATAGAAAGAACATAAATTTTATTCCTAGCTGTAAAACAAAGCATCTTTATTTTCTTCTTGTGCATTTTCTTGCAAGGGTTGTATTCTCCTCTGCATGAATCCATGACAGAATTACATTTGTTCCATTGCGCAGGAAAGTTAAGAGTACCTGAAACACTAAAGAGAATCTTATAGTAATAAAGGCAGTCTATCTATTTATTTTTCAAGCACTGGAACAAACTAGTTTTGCTTTCACAGAGTTGGGGCTTTTTCCTGCATTTACACTGCTGTGCTGTGTCATTATATAAGTAAAGGAAAATGTCAGCAAAGTTTACCTTAATTATATATTTTTCATGTTTTTTTACTCTATATCTCTAAGAATTCCACCTACACCAGTCAAATGAAGGATTCAGGAAATGAATTAAGTGCCCTCAATCACTTGATGGGAAGGAAATAGGACCAATGCAGGAAGAGTGTATCTTAACCTTTTCCAACCACAGACAAGGGATCATAGGGTGTGTGTGTGTGTGTGTGTGTGTGTGTGTGTGTGTGTGTGTGTGTATGTGTGTGTGTGTGTGTGTGAAGAATTACTTTCGCTCATTCATGTTCATGGAGAGTGTTTGTAAGAATTTTAATAGATTTCCATTCCAATTATTATTAATGTTTTATCTAATTTGGCCATATTTCCTGATTGTTTTTAAGGAAAGGGTTGGATATGGGCTGATGACACTTTGCCTGTGTGTATGTATAATTCTGAGACAGTTGGTTGATTAAGTCCCTTTAGTCAAAGAGCTGACTAAATTGAAAGAAAAAGTCAAATCCATTGTGGGCCCTGAATTTATCAGTCAGTTTCATAGATTTGCACAAAGACAGCCTGATTTTAATATCAGCATCACACAGACAGTGTCACTTGAACCACTCTAATGGTGCTAATGGCAGTTGATGCTTTTATTCTTCCATCAGCACCAAAAGGGAGAAATTTTACTACAGCATTCTGAATAATCACACGAAGAAATGGATTTCTATTATTTCACCTAATAACAACAATGAAATATAGAACATTAAGGATTTCCTTTAGATACATTTTCCACAAATTATCTGCCTACTTAAATACAAAGTGTTTTGTTTAGCATCTATGAAGGTGATGATTTACAGAGTGTAAAGTGTTTATTCATTAATCTCAGAAGTAGTTTTCAAGTATTTGCATTAAAATGAACATTCAAATAGCCCTTTGCTTACAGTTATCAAGGTAAAAAGGCTGTATTAGGTATCAAGCTTTCTTTGATCGAACTTTCTAGGAGTTTTCATTATTGACATCTTAGATTAATTTTCAGTGACTGTCTTTAACTTTGTATGGAGAGATTGAGTAATAGGGCTTTCTGTCTGCTCCCTTCGTTCCCATCATATTTGTCTAGTGCCCTCAGATAGCAGTAATGGGACCCTTCTTCTCATGGGTTAGTGTGTTTTGACACTTGTGTAGTGTAACTCATTTCCTGCTTGTAGTCATTTGTAGATTTCTCTCTACAGGGACTTGGCCTCCTATAATTGGCTGCTACTGACACATGTTCTAGTACATTCCCATATACTTTGCTCCCCTTATCATTGTTATGAAATTAATTCAGGAATTTTATACTCTTGAACATAAGGAAGAAAAAGGATCATAGTCACTTCCTATCACCACTGAGGATGGCCAGTTAAAAGTTCCTGGATGAGATGAGAGGAGAAACCCAAATATCAGTCCTACCTTGCTTCCCTCCCCCTTCTCCAGGTAGACCAAGGCATGGACAACACAGTTCTTACTTAGGAATTTTCAATTCATTATATGAAAATATTTATGAGGCAGTTTGAGACCAAAAGGCTAGTGTGACAGCCGAGTGTCTTACTATAGTCTGTGTGGGAAAGCAAGAAACAAGCATTTACTTCATAAAAAGAAACAACTGTAACAGTGTCAGGTAAAATGCAAGTGTGCTCCTTCCTCAAGGGTGGGGATTGATCCTGCTTCAAATGTCTTCCGGAGGCTGTCATGGATTGATTTTCAAAGCCTTGTCACTGTGATGTAATGGTTTAAAGGAGACAGTTTATTGCAACAATAGCCACTCATAAGGAATATTATTATCTCATTGCAGATAATGTTTTTAAGGAGTGATTCAGAATGATATTTTCATGATTATGGAAGGGAGTTCCTTCTCAAACTCAAAGAGGAAAGATCAAAATAGTCACAAAGCATTTCCTCACCCATTCCCTCTATTCCAATAAAAACAAATTCACTAGAAAAACAAAATGTCACCAAGCCTCCAGAACTGAAATTGGGCACATTTTATGACTGATATTTACTTTAATTCAATGCAACACTTTCACGGGGCATATGCTGTTTCTAATAATAAAAACCCATTCAGTTTGGACTTCCTACATAGCTGTACTGTAATTGGACTTAATATTCCTTAAAAACACCTTTATTTTATTTTATCTATTTTTTTTGGTATTTGTTGCTTATAGTTTGTGGGATGAGCATGATATGGATTAAGACACACAAATTCCTCTAACAATAATAACAGTAACGATAACAATGATTAACAGTTGTTGGGTGCTAAGTGCCAGTGACTGCTAGGAGCTTCACAAATATTTACTTAGGCCTCTTAGGAGCCATATAGGTTAGATAACATTATCTTTCTAATATGACATCCTTTTTGTTTGTTTCTATCCTATTCCATCCCCCTCCCCATTTCTTCTAGTCTCTGGGGCAGAGATATTAAACCCTTTAGTGACTTGTGATAATGCAAGAACTAAAGATGGCTTAATGTCATCACTAGCTCACTTTCAATAGGAAAAAAAACCAAAACTTACCCATGTTATGAAGCTGGAAGTTGGTTTTGTGTCTGAGATGATGGTGCTGGTGTCACTGACAAGGAAACCTGTTCATATAGGTTAATAGGCAGGCAGCCTGCCCTCCTTTAGTGGTATCCTCTCCTGGGGAGCACCATCAAAAGGATGGACAGAAATCTCTTCTGTTGTCATGGTGACACTTCTACCCTGAGAGGATGTCAGTCATTCCAAGCATGTTCCACTTGTTTTCCACCTCAAGCTCAGTCTGGCTTGTTCTGGGTGTTCCGTGTTGTTTGTTTAGATAAGAACTAGCTGAGTGATCCCTTGCCTTGATACAATTCTGAACTTCACAGATAAGCTCCTGGTTCTTTCAAAAGTAGAGCATCCTATCTTCTGTCTACAGCCGTTGAATCCTGGCCTATATTTTCTGACTCATTAGTTCATTCAACTAATAGTTATTGAACACCTTCCTATAAGTCTGTCACCATGAATTTGAGTATTTTATACTAAATTAGAACAACTAATGTGTTAGTTATTTTAATTTTATGTAAAACACATACTGGGTGTTTACTCCTCAGGGATGGAGCTCTGTGCTTTCTTTTCTGCTGTGATCTCCACTGTTCACAAGAGCCAGTCAAGGTGGGTATTGGCTCCATTCTACAGAGGAAGTAAATGATGCTCGCCAAGGTGAAACATCTTGGCCAAAGTCACCCATTTAAGAATAGAGAGAATTTGAAACAGAAATCTCACTCTATAACTCTTGCTTTAATTATAAATCTTTATTAGCCATATGATTCAGTTTTTCTATAACTTGTTTTAAGTAAGAAACTGATCAAAGATCTAAACTGCAGGAGTCAAACTAGATTTTTATGATTGGGAATACCATTAAAATGATGTCTATTTTAGTTAAAAGTGAACTTGTGTTTTTGTTTTTCTTTAATTACTTGATGGCTTTGTACATGCAAGTCTAAAAGGGAGATCTCATTGTGCAGCAGGTTTTTTTTCTCATCTGGGCCAGTCAACATTTTGGACCATATTCACCGATTAGAGTTACGTACTAGCAGGTCTATATACAGATTTTATAATCTGATGATTGCTTTGTTACTAAAACCAAAAGCAATTTCTATAGTGAATCCGACAGGTTGCAACCTGAGTTTTCTTCCACTCTGATTCTATTAAGGTGCCACTGTCAGTATTTAGGGAAAATTTATTTGAAAGTGCATCATGGACAATTAACAAGATTATTTTACTAATACACAGGCTACCTGCACTTGGTTAAAAAAATTTTTTTAGACCTCATTTTAATGAGATGCGGTGGAACATTTCAATAAAAGGTGGTCATTTTATTGAATTGTAAACTGGGATAGGTTTTGGAAATGATTCAATAATTGGGTAAAGTAACTTTCTCCTTTATGTGAGAAGATAACATTTTTAATAAAATAAAACCTAGGTTACTGGTTACTGGAGACATATTAAACTTTCTCAAATATCTACCTGGATCATTTAATAAACTAAAGCAGAAATACTAAAAATACCTGGTCAAATTGCAAAGGGGCATAGGGTAGACATACAGTAGATACTCATTAACATATGAAATGAAATTCGTGAACCTTCTGAAATATCTACATTACAACCATTTATCCCCCATTACAGAATTATTTCTAAATAAAAGAGTAGAAACTCTAACAAAGTAATACATAACATTTTTATTGTTTCTAGGGTAAATTTAATTGAACATGAAGGATCTGATAGTAGTGGTTTATCAAGAATATCAGGGAAAATAGTTTTGATGTTAGAGGCAAAGTAAATTCCTGTAATTTTTACTTGACTCCAGCTATCAGTCAGGCTCATTGCTAACTTCAGATTTTGCTCAAGTTATGTATATGAAACCTCTCAGTGTAATATGGGGAATTGCAGGTTATTTGAAAATGATGACAAAGAAAACTCAAATGAGAAACTCCATTTCTCTAATTAGTTTTCCTGAAGGTCAGGCATGTCTTTGAGGACAAGCTTTGGGCTGTATTATTTTTGTGCACAGGAGGAAAATTGTTAGTAGGTTTATAGATATTATTTTTATAATAGAATGTTAAATTCCCCCAAAACATCAAAAATTGTCTCCCAAAACTACACTATGTTTTTAAAACTTGTTTTAAAACTTGTTTTAAAAACAGATTCTAAATAGCAATAGAGTTTTTTCTCCTTTCTCCACTCCATTTATTTAATGGGATAGATAAACCAATGTTTATATTTTTAAACCTGTAAATATTTTATTTTGGGTATTTTGTATATTTGTTGATATAATTCCATTTTGTGCATATGTACCATTGTGCATGTTGCTGTTTTTGATAGTCACCCTTTTAATGAATGTAAGAAGCTTGGACTAATAGCACTTTTCTTGTCTCATTCAAACATCTTACAATGAAAATACAACACTGCCATTTTAACTGTTGTGTTTAATTCAACCAATAAATTTTGTTGCTCCTTTACAATTAAAGTGAATTCTATTAGTTGTTATTTTTCCAGGATGAATTTTATTTACAGTCTTTCCAATTTTTGAAATTCATACTAATGATGGCGATGATGACAATATGGCGTGTGTGTGTCTGTGTGTGCTTGTGTGCACGCGTATGTGCCTGTATTTCATGGGAAGACGAATAGGAGGCCAATATTTCTTTCCACACTTTGTAAACATGTGAAAAATTATTCTTTGGTTTGAGTCGTTGCCTTTTGAAAAGGTTGTTCGTTACTGTGACTCTGATCGGATATCAGCCTTTTACTCAGAAAATCGCCATTCCTCATAATCCTATGTGAGGTCGGCTAATCTTCTGTGACTATTAGGGAGCAGCCAGTTGAAGTCTTTCTAAAAAATTGTTTTCCTTTTTGTTTCGTTTGAGGGATATGTTTTTACTGCATATATCTAATAGTTCAAATCCACAGTATTTTGAAGAGTAATGAGGTTGTCTCATTTTATGTCTGAAAAATAAAAATTAAAGACTGCATAAATTGCTTTGAAGTATACCTCTTAAAATAGGCTTGTCCATACTGCAGTTGCTTCCATTTCTCTTAAATACCAAGAAAAATTCATATTCATCTGTAGAACACTATGAGGATAAAAATCTGATTAGTACAGTAAATAATTACAGTGAATATATACCATTAAAACCACAAATAGATAAAAAATCCACAGATCCTCTCCTCCCTTTCTGCTTTCTCTCCCCCATTCTTGCAGCTCCTTCATCTTCCCTTCTCCTATTCTCTTTTCCTAGAGTTAACACGGAAGACACCTCAAAATAACTGACCGCTATCTCCCTTTAATGAGGCTATGAGGAAACTAACGCTTAGAGATGCTGGGAGACTGCCCTTAAAATTTTTGAAGTAGTTCGGTGTGGCAAACAGGGACCAGATTTGGGAACCAAACAATCTGGGTTTCAATTCTGGTTTGGGCACTTACTAGATTTGTGAATCCAAGCAAGTGCCTTAACTTCTGTGAGCCACGGTTTCCTACCCTATAAAATGAGAATGAGATTTAATTTATAGGGTAGTTATACCATTATTAACTTTTCAAAAGATAGGTATCTAAGACTTAGTATGTTTTTTTGTTTATGTTCATTTAGCTTCTTTTGTTTAAAAAAAGCATTTATAAAAATTAAAAGTTTATGGGTTGGATTTGAAATATTCTTTAACAGAAAACTTGCTTATTTTAAGAGAAAGATAAATATTGACTTTTTGGATTGGGGTGGAGTTGTAGAATGGTGAAATGTGCTTAGAGAAAAATGGAAACAAATGGGGGTAGAGGTGGTCTTCTGAGGCACGTTACTTGGAAATTAAAAGCCCACATACAATTAAGGGAAGCCAGGGGGAAAAGCCTAGCCTTTGTGGAAGAAGTCAAGCGGTAGCAGCTGAGTTGGTTAGAAAGTTAGTTGACAGCTGAACAAGCAAGGACCAGACACAGTGGTGGTCAAATCAGAATGGAGCTTGCACTCCTCTAGTCACCAAACAATGGCACAACCATAATTGAAGATGTTTTCATACAGTGGAAACAAATCATTGGTGGATGTAATCTGAAAAAATGTAAACTATGTGGGCTTGAGAGATAGAAAATAATTTAAAGAAGAGGGCAATTTCCTTTGCCGTTTCAAGCAACAAATGAGCAAGGCCTATGCTCTGAATTGGCCCCGCTGCTGAACATTCCTCATGGCGGGAGCACCCCTCTGCCCTGAGTGGAGTGGGGGATTCTAGAACTTCATGATAACACTGTTTTCATATGACCTGGTACCCAAACTTGAAGCCATCTCATCCAGTGCTTGGTCAGATAAACACCATCTACTCTGACACCAAGGGTCTTGTTGACTATACTGGACATACTGATGAATGGATGTCAATCTCCGATGTGAGACTTCATAGGAGAGTTTTAAGGGTATACACAATTTTTACCTTTCATGTTTTCACTGCATGGAGAACTTGAAGCTGTAGGTTTAGAACCCTGAAGAGGCAACTGTGAACCAAAGGGGAGTGAAAATATGAGTCTCTGAAGGAAAAGTCTAATGTCATAAATCTAAACTGGGAGAATAAAGCAATGGAAAACTGCCCTTGAATTTCCCCCATTCACCTATGCTCTGTACTCACAGACTCCTGTGCACTCCAGGATATGTTTGGGGCTTATGAACCAGCAAGGGTGTCAGGTGACAAGTGATGGAGTGAGGAAAGGGATATTTCCAAGAAGGAATAGAAGAAGCAAAGGCCAGGACCCAGGGTTGCAGACACATTCCTTGCTCCTCATTATTCCCAGGTGGAAGCAGCAAGGTGTGCATTTGTGTTCCATTAGGGAGTGGGTTCCCATTTAAAATAAGCCCTTCCATGTTTTCTGGCTTCTAGGTCTATGATCTGAAAGGTTAGTTTCCTTCCCAACTCTTAAGATTTTTATACTCCCCATGTGCTATGTAAAAGTAACCTTTTAGAAGTAATTGAGAGTCCTTAATGGTTGCTGTCAAGGCCAGAAGCTGCCTCTGTTGGTTTTGTTGTTCAGTGGATATAGGTACTTTTTAGAGGACTCTGTTTCCCTCGGGCAGCTTAGGGACAACTCTTGCCAGGTGATCAAGGGAGGGGTCCCAGTTCCAATGTCACATTCTTGTTGCAGCTTTCCATCTGATGAAAAAACTCATATCCATTATATGTGACAGTAAATGCATTCATGGCATGTGGTTTGGCTCAACAAACATTGAATACTTAATGTGGCTAGGCATGGTGGGTATGAGTGAGTGAGAAATTACACCAGCCCTTCTACTAAGGCCACTTAAACTTTTCAATAAACTCCCTGCATACAAATCTCTGTCTTGGTGTCATTTCCTGGGGAACTCCAACCTCAGATATTATTTCTATTTTTCAGTGAAAAAATGAGGCTTAGAGATCTTAAGTGTTTTTGGCAATATAAAATATTAGATAAGAATTCTAAAAATTCTTATGTGGAATACTTAAAAATGCCAGACAAAATTAATTTTTATATATTTAAATGAATTATTGAGCTATCAAGGAAGGGAGGCCAGAAATCCTTGAATGTAACTACTGGTGTCTAAAGACCTAGAACGTTGGTTTCCATGGTCCAAGATTGGGCTGGGGCCATACGGGAGACAGTTAAGTCCACCGTTAGACTAGAAGGACTGTTTTGTAGACATATTTTTGGCAGTCGAAATATCAAGCAGAACACAAAATCAGTAAGGATAAAGATTTGAGCAACACATTTGGACACATGTAACCCTGAACCAAACAATTAGAGAATCCACATTCTTTTCAAGTACAAGTAAAATATTTATAAAAACTGACTACATCCTAAGCCATGAAGTACGTCTTAACACATTTCAAAAAAATCCGTTTCTGGCCGGCTGAGTGGCGCATTGGTTAAGAGCTGGTTTGGGACGCCAGCGGCCCAGGTTTGGATCCCACATATGAGGGCCAGTGACACTGCCCTCTACAGCTAAGATGGTGAACAACAGCTCCACCTGGAGCTGGGCTGCGCAAGTCCCCGGGACGGCATAGCTGCAGCCCCTGCTGCAGTGGGCTGCCATAGGCTACAGTGAGTGGCCGGCAGCCGGTATGAGCAGCTGGCAGCCAGTGTGAGCTGCCAAGAGCTGTGAACTGCTGTCCAGAGGCTGGCAACTGATCTGCCTCACCCGGGAAGAGCGCAATGATGAGACCAACATGGGCCAGTGAAGCAACCTCCTCCACAACTAGACTGAAGAACAAAAAGACAGCAATTTATCTGTTCCCCTTCCCCGATTCCCCAATGCTGTTTCCCTCCCTCAATTCCTCAATAAAATCTTTAAAAAAGAAAATCAGTTTCTTGCAGAACATGTTCTCTTACCATTGTTATAGAATAAAAATTCAACCAAGTAAATTTAAAGATTCAACTGGCTTTCTTGAATGATTTATGAATGGGACAGCATCCCGTCTAGTCAATATAAAGGAGCTCTGAGGAGCCATACAAAATGGAAGGCTTTTACAGGCAGAAACTGGGAAGGATAAGAAAGTTAAAAGAGTGGATTGTTTCAGGCAGGGATGCCTTTCTTTACGGGAAAGCAAGGGGTCTTCTCAGGTTGATTACCTCACTAGTGCTGACCAGGAGATTTCATACTGATTGGTTTAACATTCCACTCTTGTGAAAGGCTGGAACTGCACTTAGGTTAGGTATTAAGTCTTGGTGGGGCTCAGCACAGTGACTGCATTTTGGGTCTGCTGTTTCTTTTCATCACTATAATACAACTCCACTAGAAATGAGTGTAAAAATTAGTAGCAAAAAGATAAGTAAAACCACTCCATACATTGGGAAAAAATTCTAAGTGGACCTTTTAATAACTTGTGGATCAAAGAATGAGCATGAATATTAGAAAATAATTAGAAGTGCAAACACTATATATTAAAACATGAAATATAGCTAAAGGCTACTTAGAAGAAATTTTACAGCCTTAAATGTTTAGATTAGTAAAGATAAAACGCCAAGGATTAATGAGTTGAGTATCCATTTTAATCAAATTAAGAAGTTAGAAAAGGAGAAACAGAATAAACCCAAAGAAAGTATAAATGAGAAGTAATACAGATTAGAGCAGAAAGCAATGAGACAAAAAACAAAGATACTCTAAAGTGGATCAACAAAAACAAAAACTGATTCTTTTGACAAACATCTAATGATATTTATTAAGAAAAAATACAAATCAGGTTTAGAATGAGAAAATGGGTATAATTACCACTGCAGCAGAGATACAAAGAAAAAGAATGCTATAAATAAAGTTATGCCAATAAGTTTTTAAATTTAGACAAAATACACAAATTCCAAAGACTATATAAACTGCCAAAGTGACTCGAAAAGAAATACATAACCTAAATGTTACCAGAGAACAGACCCTTCTTGGAGTAGTGTCCAGGCTCTTGGTGCCTGAAGCAAAGTATTGAATGAGACACAGAAATACAGTGGTGAAAGAGCAGTTTATTAAAAGGGAAAGTACACTCCAAAGAGGTGGGACCAGGCCCGAGCACAAAGGAGTGGCTCAAAAGGTACTGACTGGTGGAGTCTTGGAGTTATTGCCTTCTCTTCTAGAATGGGTTACTCCTCTCTAATTGTGGGGCTGCTCGATTGATACCTGTGATTGACAATGGCTAATGGTTATGGTGAACAAGGGCATGTTTGGGCGGAGTGGGGATCATTTCCCATAGATTATGTTGGACATGCAGGAATGTTATCTGTCGTATCTAGGCATCTCAGAGACCCAGTTCCTGTCTCTAACTGTCTGCCTTATGTCCCCCTTGAGAGATGTGATCCCCATAAATCTCTATAGGAAGTTGAAGAGCAGGAAATCTTTTCTTCTGTATCTGTTTCCTGCTGAATGTGGCCATTGTCCCTACCTATTGAGGATTCACGGAACTCTTACACCCTGTCTGATCTTAGATGAGGGGAAGGGGTCTTCAGATCTGCCTGGAGGACCATGTTCACCTCTTTGGTTGGGAGGTACTAAAAGACTTGTTGGGGTATCACTTGTATCTTAATGGCTCCTAGATGAGGAGAGATAGATTTTAGTTAATAGAGTTAAAAATGTTGGCCCAAGAAGCAAGATTCAAAGCCATTGACACAGGGTGACTGCATGATGAAAAACTCTTCAGCTTCATGGAGCCTGGCCTTTCTTCTGGTTTAACAGGTCATTCAGTTACTGTTCACCTGGGAGCTGGGCCTGGAGAGAACATTACGCTACAAGGACCATATTCAACAGACATGAATCATAAGATTTAGGGTAATTACCTAAAGCAGGGGATAGGAAATTTCTATGATTCAGGTTAAAATAATCTATTGTTTATGATTAAAAACTGATTTGAAAAATAATTATAACCAGGGGCTATGAAGCTAAAACACTAGGGTAAAGGAGTTTTTATAGTGAGAAGCCCTTTTGTTTGGTCCATATGATAAAGAGTCCTAAAACTATTTATTAAGACATTGCATTGGTAGTTAAAGCCCTCCCTCTCCCTCCAGACAAAACAAAACAGTAAAACCAGATGGCAGAATGAATGTTCTACCAAACATGGAATGATCAGACAAGTGCAATCTAACACAATCTCTTTAAGAGAAAGAGGAACCATTTCTCAATGCATATGGCTGAGGAAAATTACAGAGATATCGCTATCATGGAATTTAATATTTCCATATAAGCTATTTGAAAACTGAATCTAGTAGTCTGTAAAATGAATACTTGTATTAAGTTGGGTTTATTCTAGGAATGCAAATATGGTTCGCCATAAAAATGTTTATTGTAATAGTGTAATTCACTACATTAACAGATGAAAGGACAAGCACATGCTATCTTAAAACCATAGATTCACATTCCCAAAGGCAGTTTTTTTTTTTAATTTTTTAAAAAGATTTTTATTAGGGAATTGCTGGAGGGGAACAGACAAGTTGCTGTCCTTTTGTTCTTCAGTCTAGTTGTGTAGAACGTTGCTTCACTGGTCCATGTTAGTATCATCATTACGCTCTTCCCTGGTGAGGCAGATCGGTCACCGGCCTCTGAACGGCTGCTCACAGCGGCTCTTGGCAGCTCACACCAGCTGCCAGCCGCTCACGCTGGCTGCTGGCCACTCAGACTATGGCAGCCCACTGCAGCAGGGGCCTCAGCTACGCAGTCGCTGTCGACTCAAAGCAGCCCAGCTCCAGGTGGAGCTGTTGTTCACCATCTTAGCTGTAGAGGGCAGTGTCCCTGGCCCTCATATGTGGGATCCGAAACAGAGCCCTGCTGCTCAGAGCTGGCATCCCAAGCCAGCTCTTAACCAACGTGCCACTCAGCCGGCCCCCTTAAAGCCAGATTTTAACAGTTCTATAATTCAGACATCTAATTCTTGTCATGTTCTTAAATCATGGAAACTCTTCAGGACAATGGGTTTCTTTAAGTTTGAACTTTAAACTTTAAATGTTTTGTCTAGTAACATTATTTTAGGCATTAGCCCATATTTCATCCAATCTAAGATGTCATAGTTGTACCATTCTCTTGTGTATCATGAAGGAAAAGAATGTTGCCAATTATAATTGTAAGACACCATTGACTGACATATGCACCCAATTTTAGAGATTTAAAATTGTGAAAATGTGCTTTTTATTTTATTTTTTAAAACTTTTTTGGGGAACAGTGTGTTTTTTCCAGGACCCATCAGCTCCAAGTCAAGTCATTGTTTTCAATCTAGTTGAGGAGGACACAGCTCACTGGCCCATGTGGGACTCAAATTGGCAACCTTAGTGTTAAGAGCCTGTGCTTTAACCACCTGAGCTAATCAGCCTCCCGAAAATGTGTATTTTAGAATGGATGAAATGTTGATGTCTTTGTTTAAAGTTTTAATAATAATAACATTCTTTCTCTTCACTTATCAGAGAAGTGAAGGTTTATGTGAAAAAAAAGAGTTATGTACATGCTGGATTTACAAATATCCAATGTCTAGACATATGGAAACCCCCTTTAATATTTAGTGAGGAACACATCAAATGGACGTAATCAAGGTCTCAAACTTTAGAAAACTTGTGCATTCCTTCTGGTACAAAATTATACACTTTTCATGAAATGATCATGGAAAAAAAATCACATGTACACAGGATTATATTTCAAGCTTCCCACTTTGAAGAAAATGGAGGCCAGCACATTTGTCATCTTTGCCATTTGTCTTTCTTCATCCACCAGGCCCTCCAAGCTGACAGGCAAGAATATAATGATAATCTAAAAAGATCTTCCTTTGCTGGCACCTCAGCACTTCCCAGAAGACTCCGATTTCTCACAGATCTCTGTTTCATACTTATTTTCAGATGGTAGTGTTTCTTAACAAGCTTCCGAATCTTTCTTTTGCCAATGGAGCTGCATTTCAGAAAACACATGTCACACCTTGTTTTCTCAGTCTTGCACATATGCACCAGGCCTGATACATGACCTTACTCACCAATATGTGGCTGCCTGGTGGGTGTCTGGCAGATCTCTTCTAAGTGGAGAGCCCCGTCAACTGGCAAGTTCAAGCCCAACATTATGTTCAAGAGTAGGTTGGTTTCCGATAATGATATCCCTCAACCTGTAGGTCTGTAGCAATAAAAGATGAAACCCTACTTGGCCTCATTCTTTTTGATGGTAAGTACCCTTACCACATGGACATGCATTTTTTAATTGATCATTTCTTTTCAGACTATGTATTTTGAATATAATCTTTCCTTCTTTCTGACCTTTTGTTCTTTATTCTCTTAATAAGCTTCTCTCATACTGACGTTTAGCCCAGAATTACCTTCCCAACAATTCATTTGTTCTCCCTTAGGGGGAAAATCCATATAATACCTGCTTTTTCTGGAAGGCTTTTCCTGGAAGTCTTGTATTAATAAACTAGTATTATTAGGGATTATTGTAATTAAAGAATTTGTCTAGTCTTTGTTCCCACTTCCTGGGGTATAACCTCTAAATTCCTGAAATTTCATGAGTGACATTCAATGGTGGGAATTCGTGTGAGTCCCTGTAACACATCTGAGCTTATGCGAATGAGGTGATTTAGGATGGGGACCAGTCATGCCAGACAGACCAACCATGAAATTAGAGGGCTGGGGCTCTGAGCCACGTGGTATTATCTTGACCTTCCAACATCAGGGGAATGGGTTCAACCTTGAGGCCAACGGTTTAATCAATCATGTCTACGTAATGATACCCCAGTAAAATCTCTGGACCCAGATGCTTCTCAGGGCAGCTTCCTGGCTGGTGACACACCTTGATTCCATGAGAAAGGACACAGAAGCTCTATGTCTAGGACCCTACAGGACCTTGCCCTGTGTGTGTCTTTCTTTGGCTGGTCTTGACTTATTTCCTTTCTAATAACTGTAATTATAGCACTTTCCTGAGTTCTCTGGGTCATTCTAGTGAATTATCAAACCTGAGAGGGTCTTGGGAATTGTCAATTTGTACTCAGTTAGTCTGAAGTGCAGGTGACCTGGGGACTCCAGAACTTGTGGCTGGCATCTGCACTGAGGACAGTTAGGCAGTGTGCCCTTAACCTGTGGAATGTATGCTGACCCCAGGTGGCTAGAGTCAGAATTGAATGGCAGTACTGCAGGGATATGGTGAAAAGAAGGGCTTAATTTTCTAAGGCCCAGATAACACTTTTAAAAAATTAGTTTCATTATGGTATCTGTAAATAAATAAAGATTGATACTATAGTCCCATAGTTTATATACCTAATTGATCAACTAGCTACACTGGCCTTTTGTTATTTTATGAGGTTATTTCTCTGAACCTTTAAAGCGTTTAATTTCTACTCCCTGCTTATGGCTTTAACTGGATATTCCTCAGAGGTATGCTTGGAGGAACTGACCTCAGTCCTTTGGGCAGCCTTCCAGGGCCTGGAGTGGCTGGCCACACCTGGTTTGGGGCTCTTTAGAGAGTGGCTTGGGCAGGGGTAGAGAGCCTGACATTATCCCATGGTATCCACAGGCTGAAGAACGGATGAGAAAACCTGGGACTCCCTGCAGCGCTAAAAAAAAAAAAAAAAAAGGCAAGCAAGATGATCCAGGAGACCTGGAAATCCACCTCAGCCACCTACTGCCTATTTGGTGGACAAGGGGCAGAGATGAGAGAGGAGTTTCTGTGAAAAGGTGCCCGGGGCAGGGTACTACAGCCCAAGGGCAGCCAGGTTTGCAGTGGGAGAGGCTTGGCTGGGCTGTGGGAATCAGGTGGGCCAAGCCCCAAGCTCTGTCTTCCCCGTTACATGCTTCTGTCTGTTTCCATCTGAGGGGCTTTTAGCAGGGTTGCTGTCCTCAAAGTGACTGGTCTCATACATGCAAGATAAGTGAAGGAGAACTCCCACATCGCAGAATTATTGGTGTCAAAAGGCCAATTGGGTTCAAAATCCATCTGCCCTCATTAAAAAAACTTCCATCAGGAAAGAAAAGGAAGAGCTGTTGGAGTCTTTAAACCTAACTTCAACTGTTATAAATGTTTGAAAGGTTTGCAAAATGGTTTTCAATTTTTTATTACCCATTTGGGTGAACATTTTCTCCTAGTGGTGACTACCAAGAGCTAGGAAAGAAATTTGAGACCATGTAAGGCTTAACACCTGAGAGAGACAGCCATGCCCAGGAGGACACACTCAAATTTCTCAATCACGTTCTTGAAGAGATTTTACTGGAAAGTTTCATGGGAAGTCAATATTAAATATTTTCCCAGATACTTCCTCTCTCATTATTCTTGACATAATTATATGATATAATATGAATAAAATATAATGTCCTTTTACCAAGTCCCATATAGTTGTCCCCAAATCTATTTTACTTTGTTCCACAGTGCTGTATAAATACTGTCATTTTCTATGAGGGCTTTGATAGGGAAAGCTTGTGGACCCCTGCTCTTCTCATAGCCGTGAGGTGCCCTACCTCATGGGAGATTCACTCATATTTTAGGGAAACTAAGACCATGGTCAGTAATTTCAGTTATCCTTCCTGTTTTATATTGGAAAAATCAATTTCAATCATTTTTTCCCCCAAGAGCCGTGAGATAATAACAGCGATAGCACCAACATAATCTCAATAGATTCCAGTGTGATATGCAATTGTGAACAGAGGTAAATACACAGGTTTAATACATTTTTAATTTAGAAAAAATCAGAAAGCAATATGGTTGTGTTACTAATGTAATATAAATGACAGCTGGAGTTACCTGATCTTTGGAGTTTAAATGCCATCTTTCCAACAGTGGGAAAGCCTGTTAGGCTAGGATGTAGTTTCGGGGGAGTCCACTCAGCCTGATCCCTGGGGGGCTCTGGAGTATATTTCACCACGAATTCTGTCCCACTTTGAGGAAGAGAACAATGCTTTTGTACCCCTCACCAGTCAGCCTGTAGCTAGGAGGTTGAACACTTTTTCTATATTCATTGTCTATTTGGCTTTCTTTCTCTATATACTGCCTACCCAAAATTTCCCCTTTGTTCGCTATCTCTAAATGACCATGCTCTCACACCTTCCCCAGACAGGCGAACTCTGGTGTTTCTCTAGTAGCAATCTAGTGCTGGCTATTAAAGCACCCTTGCTACCTAAGTAATTAAATATGAGAAAACAGTAAAGACATGAAGGAGAGCAGGCTGTCACAGATAATAATGGAGCCCAGCCTGGGTACCCTGGGAGCACTCTAAAGACTGCTCAGGTGCTGCTGATAGTGACTCGGATCCGCCACCTTCTCTGAGGTTCTGCTTGGCGTGGATTGGCACTACCTCTCCAGGCCTGCCTGGAAGCTGCCCTCACCTCAGTGACTGGAGAGGGGTCCACAAGCCCTACTCCCCAGGCTGAAGGTGGGACAGACTTTTCAATGGGATATATGCTTCAGAGACCCCCGGGATCAGGCTGAGGAGAGACTCACCCCAAATGACACTCTGCTTTACTTTTGCCTTTGTTCCATCCTTTACTACCTTATGGGATGCTCCTAGGAGCCTTCCCGTAATAACATGCTCGCCAGGAGCCCCCACCTCGGCTCTGTTCCTAGAGGACCCAACCTGAGACACAGGGAGAAGACAGGCTTTTCCTGAGGTCCAGATTTCCTGCTCAAGATTTGGAGTGGGAGGAGGTGAAGAAGGGTGACAAGGATAGGTGAGTAGATTGAATCTGAGAGGGATTGTCTCATTTGAAAATGACAGAGAAAGAAAGAGAGCTAAGAAAGATGTGGACATTCTGCCTCTCGAGGGCATCATAAAACAGCTGAGAAAGGCTGTGGGTTGGTGGTTTCCGGTGCCCACGATGTAGAAGGAAAGATCCCTGACAGACCTGGAGATGGTGCGGTCATGTACTCAGCCTTTGTGGGTGGGGCTGTGATTTTGCTTCCTGAGGACGTGGTTACCGGGTGCTGAAGATCAGACAGGGCTGTCTGCCTTGGGGGTCCCTGTCTGTCTGCAATTCTGTTGCTGCATGGACATGTTCCTAGCAGTTTTCCATCTGCTCTGCCCGTCGGCCTCCACTCACCTGGAGATCTGATGCAGCAAACATGGCCTACCTGATAACAGGAAGATGACATTCTAATCACCAGTAAGTGATGATAGACTTCCCCTTTTATATTAATTAATTAAAACAGATATTGAATGCACCATATCTGGCATACAGTAAGTGCTCAATAAATGTTTGCTATTATCTATTGTACCTTCAGTGCCAGTTGCAGGTGACACTGATGAATTAATAGTAATTAATCATATGCCCAAAGATTTAAAACCTAATACGTCAGAGGTTTCAAGCACATTCATACATGTGATCTCCTAGTTTTCACAGTAACCCTGTGAGACAAATGGGGCAGGGCAGAATTATTGGAACTAGAATTCTAGAACCTTTGAGCTGGAGGGACCTTGGAGGTTCTGTATTCCAACCCTTTTGTTTTACAAAGGAGGTAAATGAAGTGCAAGAGGAAAAACAATTTTCTTGAGATTACGTGGTGATGGATCTAAAGGCAGAGCTAAATTTAGATCCTTGTCTGGTTCTCTTTCCAGTGGTGGCTGGAATGGAGAAGGGCAAGACTGCAGATATGAAACCAGTTTCCAGGCTTTTGCTATAACTCCAAACAAGGTGTCTGCAATCCTGAAATGGGCCTTATTAATTAAGGCAAGTGCAGAGGATGAGGGAAAGATACAGATTTGAGAGAGTTTTAGGAGACAGTAATACACTTGATGACCAACCGGACATGAAAAGAGAGAGATAGAGATGACAGAGGACTTAGAAGTTTTTAATTTGGTGAAAAATAGGTGGTGATTAATTGAAACAGGGAATATGGAATAGAAACCAAATGCTGAAAATGAGTTAAGTTAAGGTGTGTTGAGTTGTTATGTTTTCAGGATCTTGTGATAAAAAAATGAAACCTTAGGTCTGGGTGGAGATAGTATTTGGAAATGTTATCAGATACCACCAGATCAAACCAGGTCATAACCTATTTTTCCTCTATTTCAGGAACATAGTTCAAAAAACTGGTTTTCAGGTAGTCACCCACCCAGACCTGCGTTCCTCTTGCCAGAAGATAAACTACACTAAATGAGGAGAAAATACACCTCCAAGATGCTCAAAGTCATGCTTGCTTGAAGCTAAGAGAATTGAGATTAGATGTGACCATTGAACCTTCCTTAAATGAGATAAATGAGTAATTGAATATCTCAATTAAATATCCCCAGAACCAAGAGTTCTGCTCCTAGAGAAGCAACTCTAAATATATTTTCAAAATTATTCCCTTTTGTGGACAAAAATGTCTGTCTACCATTTTGACCAACTGAGCTGGATTATCCAACAGCAGACAATTCCATTTCAGCAGATGATAAGAAGTATTGTTTACTGTTGTCTTAGATAAGCAATGAAAAGATAGTGCCCCTCCTCCATCTAAAAAATCCCTTTCAACTGGGCCATATCTTTCTGTGACTTGACATTTCTGTTTCATTGGATAAAAATAATCAAAGTAAGATTTATCGGAGAGAGGAAAGTCCTAAGTTAAGGCAGTGATTGAAATCACAGAAGTAGTTATTATCCAGAGGGAATCTGGAACAGAAGCGGGTAGATAGCTCTTGAACTTGCCTTCTCAGGATCCATCCTCCCTCCTTCCGGTAGTAACATACTGTTTCCTTTGGGGACCCCCCCCCCCCCGTGTTCGACTTGTTCATGTAAAGATGGGCTCACATTCTGGCCCCAGGGTTGGGAACACCACTCAGAGCCCTGCACCCCCTGGGTGACAATGGTTAATTCAAGGAGGAGCCCCTGACTCACTGCTCCAATGAGAGATCACTCTATGTCTTCTGCTAAAATCGTATTTGGGAAAGAGGGCTCTTTGCTGCGTTGCTGTACTGGTAGGAATGTGAAATAGGAATTGCTGCTGGGCAGCTAATCCCTGTAGGGAGATCTTGCCTGAGAAAGTAGCACTGGGAAGCAGAGTTGAGAGAATGAGGGAGACCCTGAGTGAGCCCATCCTGATGCCCAAGCTCCTGGACACAATTTGACAAAGCTAGCTCTGTTTTTGAACTTCTTGACTGAGCCAATATATTCCCTCTCCTACTAAAGGCGACTTCAATCGTGATCTGACAGCTGGGACCAAAACAAAACAAAAAAAAATTGTGACTAAAACACTTGAGAATATTAATATTTAAAATGTGTTTCTTAAACTTCAGTCTTTGTATTTTGCATTTACATGCACATGGTGGTACAGTAGATTGATTAACCTATCACTTGCCAGTCTAGCCCCTTTTTACCATGCAGCATTGGGATGGTAGAAACTACAGTTCCCATTCCCCTCTGAAACTAGGATTCTGGGTAAGATTTAGGTTCTATCAGTAAGCTGAGCCTGTGAGACACCTTGGTTAGAAACTGGGTCACCTGGAGACCGCGAACCTCCTGTGAGATATGATCTGGGATGGTGTTACAGGAGGAGGAAAGAGTGGGGTGCAGGGCACCCACTCTGCTGGCAGGGTTCCTGCTAGAGCTGGTAGAGTATTTGTGCCAGCAGCTTGGTGGTGCCTCTTTATTTGGAAGCTTTCTCACCAGCATAGGCCGAGCTGTTCTGTGGTGTGGTTTAGCATTCCTGGAAGTTTTGCACTCCCAACCATTAAGGGAACTATCTGTACCCTGAGGAGAGTCCTGTCTGATTAAATGAGCTGGGCTATATATTTTTCAGTCTGTCACTAACAACCTTGACCAATACCATGCAAATTACATGTTTCTAGGGAAACAAACCATAGGCTATGTCAAATTTTTAACAAGTTTTGTAATCCCCGAAAGGCAATGCATTGTTGGCAGATAGAATGGAAAGTGGAGGAAGAACCAGTGAAAATGAGCAGTAAGATCTACAAGGGAAGTGCTCGAAAGGCCATTTTGAGGAGACTAAATCAGGAGAATAAACTGTTACCAAGCAGTGAAATGTCGAAATTAGGCCACTGCACTTGGCAGCTTCAGGAAAGTAGAGGAGCGGAATCCTAATTGCAGGAGGTTGGAAAGTGAGTGAAGGACGAGAAAGTACAGAATAACTGAAGACTGATTTTCAGGAAGAAGGAACACTGTTTTACATCCCTTCTTTGTTTCTTGTTCTCTTTCTTCTTTTAATGAGAGGCTTATATATGTTTATATGCTGAGACTAACGAGCCAGTGGAGCAGGAGAGATAGAAGATAGAAGGAAGAGGGAGAACTTGATAAAGCTAAATCCCGGAGGAGGGCAGTGGAGACAGGACCCAAAGCAGAGGTGGCCCAGCTCCCTGTGGACAGGAGGAAGTAGGTCTTTGAGGATATTCCTACATGATGGAGGTGAAGATGGATGAGAAGTCACAGAGAAGCTGTGGCCTTTGTGCCTGACGTCTTCTCTTTCTCTCTGGAGTCGAAGGCAGGCCATCTGCTGATGGTGAGTAGCAGTGTGACAGGGTTTGTGTGGAGCCTGCCAACAAGCTGCAGAGGCCACTTTAAGGGATGACAGAGGACACTGGATCAGCCAGACTTGTCCGCAGCAGGTGACAGAAAACCCTGCTTAAATAGACTTGAACCAAAAGGAAAGCCACTGGTTCATGTAGTAAAAAGTCCAAGGTCAGGGCTGCATCTAGGAGTTCAAACAATGCCATCAGAACTTGGGTTCTTTCCCTCTCTCTGTTATGTTGGCTCCAGTTCTCAGGTGCCACGGCTCAGTCCCCGGCAGCAATGAACTCATCCTCTCGGGATGAAGTACGGTGAAAAAGATTTCTTCCTAGAGACCATACCTCAGTTCTGGCACTGACCTGGACTAGACCAGTTTGGGTCTTAAACTCATCCTTGAACCAATCACCGTGGCCAGGGATTTGAATTACTCTGATTGGCCAGCCACGGGACATGTGATTGCCTTTGATCCAATCATTGTGGCTGGGAGTTTCAGAGTGCAGAAGAGCCAGACCTGGGTGGCTTGTTGCAGCCCTAAAAACTGTGCTGGAGCCATACTCAAACTAAATTTCCCCAAAGAGGGAAGAGGATGAGGAAATCAATGTAGAGGAGGCAAAGAAGGTCATTGTTACCTACAGGCATGGTTTTAGGACAAGAAAGGCTCTTAAGTTCTTAGTAAAGGGAAAAGGGAAGGCTTGTGCCCAGAGTCAGAGTAAGGGAGGAGCTAGGGGTGACAGGCAGGCTGACACAGCCCCATGGGATTGAGAAAAGGAGGCAGTCAAATATGAATAAAAGGATTGTGAGGAGGGCCCTGAGGTTAGGTTGTGCACACACCTGTTTGGGTCCATCGGCACTTGGTGGCCAGCCCTGGAGTGAGAAGAGAAAGAAGAAATGTTAGCAAAAATATATCCACTGCAGACAGAGTTATAGCCAGGATATAAAGAGTTCCCAATCAGTGATAGTGCATGATTCATGGGAAATTCCTGACTTACCCTAGAAGACACTTGTTTGGGGCATACATAGACCACAGACTACAAGCAGACGTGGTCCACAGCTTTCTGTGCAGCCAAGTTTACTGTTGGGAGATGTGTAATGTCATGCTTTGGAATGATTCCCCAAACAAGGAGGAACAAGGGAGGGATTGTGTGATGTATGCCTTCTTGGATTTGTGTGCTCGTCTTAATCACATGTATCTAAGTATTTAAGTAAGCCAGTACTTAAAATATCTGGGCCACCAGTGAATTGGCATATGAGTAGCACAAAATCTGCTTTCAGTTTTAATTGTATGTTGCTCGCCCTTGGGTATTCTTAATAGCAGCAATAATGTTTCTTGATTCTGGATCCCCTTCCCACCTCCAGTCTCATTTTTTTCTCATTCATTCCCTGCAATAACCATCTGTCCTTCAATTCTAAATGATAGCTTTGCTGTATAGAGTAATTTTGGTTATAGGTCCTTATTTTTCATTACTTTGAATATTTTGTGCCAGTCCCTTTTGACCTGCAAAGTTTCTGTTGAGAAATCAACTGATAATCTTTTATCAGTTGATAAAAGGAGCTCTTTTGTAGGTAATTAACTGCTTTTCTCTTGCTGTTTTTAAGATTCTCTCTTTGTCTTCAACCTTTTGTATTTTAATTATGATGTGTCTTGCTGTTTGGGTTTATCTGTTTGGGAATCCAGGTGCTTCCTGGGCTTCCATGTCTATTTCTTTTCCCAGTTTAGGGAAGTTTTCTGTCATTATTTCTTCAAATAGGTTTTCAATTCCTTGTTCTCTCTCTTCTCCTTCTGGTACCCCAATGATGCAAATGTTGGTACACTTGATATTGTCCCAGAGGCTCCTTAAATTATCCCATTTTTTGTGATTTTTTTTTTGCTATTCTGATTGGGTGTTTTCTACTATGTTATCTTCTAAATCACTGATTTGATTCTCTGATTCATCTAATCTACTGTTGATTCCCTCTAATGCATTCTTTATTTCAGTTATTGTATTCTTCATTTCTGACTGGTTCTTTTTTATGTTTTCTGTCTCCATTTTTATGTTTCCTATATCTTTGTTGAAGTTCTCACTGAGATCATTGAGCATCCTTATAACCATTGTTTTGAACTCTGTGTCTGGCAGATTGCTTGTTTCCATTTTGTTTAGTTCTTTTTGTGAAGCTTTGTTCTGTTCTTTTATTTGAGACCATGTTTCTTTGTCTTCCAATTCCAGGTGCCTCTCAGTGTTTTTTTCTATTCATTATATAGAGCTTCTCTGTCTTCTGGTGTTAGTAGAGTGGCCTTATATAATAGGTGTGCTGTGGGGCTCAGTGGTGCAGTCTCCCTGGTCACCTGAGCCAGGTGCTCCATGTGTGTCCCTTGTGTGGGTTGTATGTGCCCTACTGTTGTAGCTGAGTGTTGGTTTTCTTTGTATGTCAATGGGAGGGAGTGATCCTGGGGCTGATTGGTTGTGAGGACTGGCCATGACTGCAGTGGAGGAGCTGTTGTGCAGGGGCTGACCCTACAGAGCAGGGTTCACTTTAGCAGGGCTCTGGTGTCTGCATTTTGAGTGTGTCATCTTTGGAGGTGGCCAGGTAATACTCTAGATGGGTCCAAAGCCGGTCACTGGTTGTGCCAGCTCTGGGGCCTCCTAGGAGAGACCCCACCACAGGTTAAGTTTAGTTGCAGCCTGTTCCCTGCTCAGGGCCACCTCGTATGAGCCACAAAGCAATCTGTAGATGGCTGCCACCTGCACTGCACTTGGAGGTACCTCAAGAGGTCAATCCATGAACTCAGGTCAACTGTTGTTAGTGCCCAACTTGGGGCGCTCAGCAAGGGGTATGGGACACATTGAAGCCAGATGTTACTTGTTTGGATTTTGTGAACCTTTGAGAGATTTTACGAAAAGTCCAGAGCATGAGCCACAGCAGGCCATTTGTATGGAAAAGCCACTGGTAACAGCTTGGGTGGGCCTGCAAGTTGGGTGGGGCATGGTCTCAGGTAATCACCATGATGGGACAAATGGTATTAGCCAGGTTAATGGAGACTAAGATATGGCGGCTGCCTGCATCTGCACTAGGAGAAGGGCTCAACAAAGGAACAATGGCTTCTGCCAGCACTTCTACCTAAGAGAAAACTGCCCCTCCAGCCCTTGCCCTGAAGCCAGACAATTTAGCTCCTCCCCTTTTGTCCCTAGTGCTTTTTGAGCTGCTGCCCAGTGATGGCCATCTGCAATTAAGTCCATTGCAGGCTCTTTAAGAGGAGCACCTGGGACTCCAGCCACCTTCAGTCTCACCTAGCCACAATCTTCAGTGGTTTTCACAGCCAGAAGTCATGGGGACTTCTCTCCCCAGTACTAGAACCCTGGGCTGGGAAGTCTGGTGTGGGGCTGGGATGAACCCCGTCTCTCCTCCCTGGGGCACCTCTGCAGCCAAGATATCTCTTCTGAGTTTAAATGCCACATTTGGGTGCAGGACTAGCCTGTTTCACATCTCCGCTTCTCCTACTAGTCTCTTGGTGGCTTCTGTATGTCCTTAGCTGTACAATTTCAGTTCAGCTAGACTTCAGGTGATTCTCAATGATGGTTGTTCTGTCACTTAGTTGTAATTTTGAAGTGGTCATGGGAGGAGGCAAGCACAGTGTTTACCTACTCCACAATCTTGATGGGAATTCCTCAGTGTAAACTTTTATATCAATTAAATCGTACTATATGTATCATATCCCCATTTACTTTTAAAAATTCAATATTTTTGAGATTTACCCATGTCAATAATGTAGATCTAATTCATTTACTTACTTCAACTGCTGTATTATAGTGTCATGTATGCATATATCATAATGTATTCATTCATTCTCTAATGATAAACATTTATGTTGTTTCTATTCAACAATGCTGTAACAGATGCCTTTATGCATACTTTCTTATGCACAGGTGTGCGTTTCTCTAGGACAGTGGTTTTTCAAAATTGTGTTCTTTTAACATATTTTGAAAACAATGCAGGTAAGTACAGAAAATAATGAAGCAGAAAACACAAATGTTACTATTAGTTAACAAATCCCTCAAGAAATTGTCATCATGAGGCAAAACACAGAATTTTCTCTCAGGTTTCACAGTCAAGAAACACTGAAAAAATATTTTCTTTTTCTTTGAACCTTGTAATAACTGGAGTGTGATTTTGACTTTGGCTGCTAAGAATCCCGGCACTAAATTTGTAGCCCACACTGGGAACTCTGCAGCATATTGGGGCATATATTCTGTGTTCTAATCTGTCCCTGGCTTAATTTCTTTTCCTCAGGTTTACCACCGCAGTAATTCTGTGTGTGTGTGTTGTATGTGTGTGTGTGCTTCCCTAAAACATTTGTGGAGTGCAGCATAAATGAATTAATGAATAAATAAGCAGATTATTATAGCAAGGCTAGGTAGTGTAGAATGGACAGATCAAATAATCTGTACCCGTTGCAGAATTCTGTCTTAAAGCTAATTTTTGTCAAGACACATTCGTCTTTCATAAATAACGTAGTTTACAATTTCATAGCTTTGGCACTTTCTACTAGGGAACTATGCTCAATTCCATACTATATAACCATCTCAAAATTAAAGGTTCTATTTTCATGTTTCCTAGCTTTGATTGGAGTGTTAATATAAAATCAAAAGGATAATTAATGAGCTTGTTTAATAGCCAGTGGTTAGAGGCAGCAACAACAAAAGTGGCTATAACTAACATATCTGAAAGAAATCTACACCATTAGTCAATGGGTCCTTCTGTTTGAAAAAAATAAAAGTTCAGAGTTGTGAATGTTGTTAATCTGCCAGTAAAAACACTGTATGTAAATCATATGCAAATTATTCCCACGTGCTGACAGTGACTAAGAACAGTTATTGTGTCTCACATGTTCAGCTAATAAGAAATGTGGGGTGTAAGTCAGTCTTTAATAGTATTTTGAGATCTAAGCCATTTTTTTGGCCTCGAATGAGTAGGACTTTTAAATGTTTTACCCCAACTAACCTTTTGTGTTACATGTTGGAGTCTTTTTCCACCTCAATTTAATAAAGTCTTCTGATGTACAGCTACTTCATTTCATTATAAATGTCATATTTTTGGTGGTGTTGTTTTTATGGAAGCTATCTGTCCTATGCTGTAGAAGGCATTTTAAGTGCTTATGTTTCCCCTGCTGACCTACTGTTTTGCTTCAGTTTTGTTTGACACACAGATTGGTTTGGCAGTTTTTAATGACTTGGCAGGTCAAGAGTTTTTGGAAGAGACATTTTGAAAAAGGAAAAACCAGTCGAACCAGAAATTTTTTGTTCCAATGGACCTAACCAGTCATGGTAATCATTGTCATTTTCTGATTTAATGAAAAATAAAGTAAAAATTAAATGCATATAAAAAAACCTACTTAAATTATTTTTGCATGCATACCCCTCCAAATGTTGATTTCTCTTAGTGTGATTCTATTTCATGCATTTTCAACATATGTGGACAAATTGGCCATTGGTTGAATGAGGAAAGTTTGAAGGTCATTGAGTCTCCAAGTGGCAGTTATCTTGTTTAAATTACCAGCTGAATTGTGTGCCGCACTCTAGCATAATTCATTTCATTTTCTTTATTTGTTGCCCAAACAATATTATAGGAAGATTTAAAATGCAAGCAAATCATCTGAGATCTTAATCTTCTGATAACAATTCTTGTTTTTCTTTTCTAAGACTTTGTCTACAAGTGTACTTTTTACATAGTTGTTCCCAACAGCTTTTTCCCCCAGTTCATAAAGAATGCCATTTACCTGTGAGTCATATTCTGGATACAGGGTCTACTTCAGGGTTTTCAACCTCAGTACTATCAACATTTGGGGCTGGGTAATTCTTTATTGCAAGGGTTGTCCTGTTCATTATACGATAGTCAGCAGCATCCCTGGCCTCATCCACTAGATGAAGCCAGCACCGCACCTCTAGTTGTTTATCACAATAAAAATGTCTCCAGACGTTGCCAAATGTCCCTTGGGTGAGGGACTTGGCAAAACTGTCCTAGTTGAGAACAACTGGTCTATTTTTTCTTATCATCTGAGGAAAACAAAGGGTGATGAGCATGAAATCCCATGGTCCAGGCAGGCAGGCAGGAACGCGGCTCCAGGAGTGGTGGAGTCAGCCTTTGTGGAAGGCATCACTGTGCAGCCTTTTTGGCTGACTCTCTAATGAAGCCAGTCAGATGGATATGGGAACCCCAAACCCAACTCAGCCAGAATCAGGGGCAAGCTCTATTGAGAATGTGTGTTATGCCAGGCACTGGATCTTAACCATAATCCTCTGAGGAAGGTAATATTATCCATATTTTATAGATGGGGAAACTGAGGCTCAGAGAGCTTAAGTAACTTGCCCTCCAGGAAAGGGGGAAACCCAAATGCAAACTGTGGGCAGTAGGAGCGTAGAACTTACGGTTCACCTCCTACACTACACAGAGAAGCATTATGTGTGATGCAGGCCTGCAGGATATGGTGGGGGAGGTAAGCTGGGAGGAGGCTGAAGGGGAAGAGGATTTCTGTTCTGTGGAAACATTTTTGTTCCATTACTCATACTTTGGTTCACTTCATATCCTAACCGATGGAGGGGGCTGATCATATTCTCCTTATAATGCACCAATTCAGGGGGGACAGAAATACCAGTTGTCTGCTTAAAGCCCAGGGGAAATATGTAGAGGACAGAAAAGGAGGAAGCCTTGGGGTCAGGCCTGGGTGGGTAGCCCTGAACCACTTGCTGTGCGAACATGAGCAGCCCCAGAAAAACTGTGAGTGAAACATCATTTCTCACATTGGGGCTGCATCATTTCTCATATTGGGGCTGCCTTGTCTTCTTTCCTTCCCGAGATCTTCAGAATCTATGTTTCTGGGAGAGAAGGAGAAGATATGAGGTTGATTATAGTTGAGGGAAATTTTCGAAGAAAGAATTGAGGTATTTAATGGGGAATCTGATTGTTTCTACTGTGTGGAAACTGAGTCCTCTCTACTGAATCCTCATAAAATCTTGAATAAAATACACATTTCACATTATTGCATCATGGAGTTGGATTAGCCACTGGCGATGGGTCGAAGTGTTAAGATGGGTCAAAGTGCTAATTCCTGCTCAGGGTGGGCATGGGACATGAACAGAGGCAGCCCACGTGGGGCTGGCCCAGCCAGCTGCTATGATGATTAGGACATCTTAGAGGAGATGCTATAGAAGAACATGTTATCACGTGTCATAGGACAGCAGCTGGCACAGGGTCCCCAGGGTCTTCCTGTGCACACCGCACTCTCCATGTACTGGCAACCGATCCTCGTCACAACCTTATGAGGTAGATGATGACTCTGGCCACTTTGCAGTTACAGGAACTGAAGCTCAGAGAAGTGATGGAATTTCCCTAAAATGATGTAGGTAGTAAGCAGCAGAGCAGAGATTTTAATCCATCTGAGAGGCTCTTACCTACTTTTTATCATACTGCCTACCGAGGAAGAAGAGAAAAACTGGAAAATTTCTTTATTCTCAGGTTTCTTCACTGGGCAGAGGTGCCCCTATACTCTACTGAGGTAGAGAAATGGGGTTCCTTTCAGGGGGTTCACACTAGCCAAGCCCTGTCAGCCCCAGGGGAGACAAGCATCTCCATCAGTCTTTATTTGTGAATTTCTTTGTTGTAATTCCTATACCATTCCTCAACCTCTCTGCCCCGGAGAGCAGGCAGGTGCGTGATTGTATTCAGGCCCTATTAATCTCGGGAATGTATATAAATCTTTAAAAGAGAAAAAAAGCAGGGTTTAGTGACTGCTATATCTGTTCCTTCAGGTGAAATCTGTTTGGGAGCTACTGTGTTAGCAAGCCTATCAGTTCAGCCAGTCCCCAGCCTTGCTTCTGTGGACTGAGCCTTGGTGTGCAATTGGCATTACCCAGCTACTGACGTTGTTCCCTGAGAGCTGTCAGTTGCCTATAATTGAATACTGACTATTGGCACCAAGGAAAAGCTTACTAGGATGCTGTAATGCTTGAAGAGACCAGAAGTCAGTTATGTCATTTTCAATTACTGTTTGAAGATTAAAAGAAGTACATCAAAGTGAAGCAAAGAAGAAACACGGGCCTGTTTCAAGCTGCGTTTGGTGACCTAAGTTCTGGGGCAGAGAAGGAGCAGCCCATCGGGTCAGGCCAGGACCCTGGACCAGAATCAAACTGGAGAAGCCAAGAGCAAGAATCTGGTGGGAACTCACCAAGCATGGAGGAGGTTAGGACTACACAGAAGTATGAAACACGGTTAGAGCTTTCATGGAGGGAGAGCACCTGTCCTCAGAAAAAGAAAACAAACAAAGAAGATCTATCAACAAGTCTTTGAATTTGGAGTAGAGAGAATCTTCATATTTGTGTGTGTGTGCGCGTGCATGCGCGTGTGCGTGTGTGTGTGTGTGTGACTTGAAGATGATGTAAATATTAGAAGACTATATGGGTATGTACTTTTCTAGGTGGTTGGGATAAAACAATGGACAATAGAAACAAAAAAATTCTTGCTCATGTGAAGATGATGTCATATGTATACCTATATATATTTCTATGTATGTATGTATAAAATGTGTATATACATATGTATTTAACAAATCACATCCACTGAAACCATACTAGTGGCCAATAAAGTATTGATGAATAGCCATTCTTTCTTTAAAGAATAGATGATAAACATGAAATACAGAACATTTTAATTGACTTTGCCAATTATCTTGCAAAAGGCGAAAGCACTTTGTTCCTGTAATTAGGTTATTATCTTGTTTATACTACTAATTGATGTAACAACCTTTTTATGAAGGAATTATGCGGCAGAAGGTAAACCTCAGTTCATTATATGTTCAAATGGTCATGACAGAAATTAGAGTTTTGAATGATCAAGGTTTTACTGCATTTTCACCAGAGCAGGGGTTTTCACCAGCTCTGGGATTTTATTGAGTTTGGACTAGAGTTTATGAAAGCATAGATTGATTCAAGGTGTTGACATTCTTTAAATAGAATAAAATATGGACAGAAATGACTCACCCACTCAGTCAAAGCTTTTTGATGAAAGATAATCTATTTTCCTATTTCAAGATTTGGGGGGGGGGGGAATCCACTGCAGTCAAAAATGACACTGCTGTCATTTAACAGCCAAATTTTGTTTCCTTGAACTTCTTTATTCCTATCTTGTTACTAAGGAGTAACAACACTGAGTGTCATAACATATTGCTATAATATACTTCATTTTCCAAGACAGTTTGCAAAAACCAATTGTGGGGGATTCTCACTCATTGCTGGTGGGAATGCAAAATGGTACGGTCACTTTGGGAGACAGTTTGGTGGTTTCTTATAAAACTAAACATACTCTTACCCCATGACTCAGCAACAGTGCTCCTTGGTATTTACCAAACAGAGTTGAAAACATAGAAGTTCTGTTCATAATTGTCAAAACTTGGAAGCAGCCAAGGTATCCTTTGGTAAGTGAAAGTATACATGAAATGGTCCATCCAGAAAATGGAATATTCTTCAATGCTAAAGAGAAATGAGCTACCAAGCCATGGAAAGACAAGGAGGAAACTTAAATGAGTGTTACCAATTGAAAGAAACCAATGTAAAAAGACCACACACTGTATGCTTCCAACTCTGTGGCATTCTGGGAAACGCAAAGCTATGGAAACAGTAAAAATATCAGTGGTTGCCAGGGCTTGGGGGTTTAGAGGTGGGACGAGATGAATAGACAGAGCACAGAGGATTTTCAGGGCAGTGAAAATACTTTATGATACTGTATGGTGCATACATGTCATTTTTGCCCCAAACCATAAAATGTACAACACCAAGAGTGATTCCTAATGTAAACTATGGACTTTGGGTGATAATGGTGCGTGATATAGTTTCATCAGTTATAATAAAGGCACCCTCTGGTGGGGGTGTTGATGATAGTAGAGGAGTCTTGTGAGTGTGGGGGTACAGAGGTGTATTAGAACTCTCTGTACTTTCTGCTCAATTTTGCTGTGAACTTAAAACTGGCCTAAAAAGTAAAGTTTATTAGTTTAAATACAAAAGCTTTAAGACTGTGGTTTAAAGATCTGATCATACAAATACAGAGGGTACCCAATAAATGAATACACATTTTAAGAAAGAAAAAAAATATTAAAATTGTAACTCTCAATATATACTGAAAACAAAAGATGAATACAAGTTACATTTGACTACTGCAATTACAAGAGCTGTTCAGAGTGGTTACCATCAGCATCCAGACACTTCTGATTATGGTGAACTACTGCTTGAGCAACATTGACCAAACTGTCTACTTGTACACACACTTTTTTGCCACCTCTGGTATTACCAATGATACTTTTACTAACATTGTCTGTGTGACTGATAACAAATTCGTGCAGCAATGTTTGTTGGTGGGGCCTTCGACTCACTCCCTTAACTGGAGAGTCCCTTTCTTGCTGTCAGCAAAATTTACTAGTGTGACAATGGTACATTGCCTCTGTTTTTATGCCCTGAAAGCAGCATTGTGTATGTTCAGCCTCTGTGCCTGTTGGTAATTTTCACTAATTGTTTACAGTGCTCTAATTTTTACACTCTCTGTAAAGGATCTTTGTGTGTGCTGATTGCAGAAGGTAATATTTCTGGCATCAGTAACCATGGTAATGAATCATTCCCCTTTCAGAATTGGTGCCAGCTGCACTAGAGTCTAGATAGTAACACCCTGGGGTTTTGCTAATGAGCAACTTTTCATTTGCTGAAGGAGGACACTTCCGCATCCTCCCATGTTTGCTTGTGTTTTGTTAAAGGCTATTCCTTGAAAACAATGTTAGAAAAAAGAAATCCCTTTTGGTAAAACCTTGATCTCAAAAGGAAAACATTCCTAGTTCCGGAAAGTAGAGCATGCAGAATGAAAGCCTTTGAAGGTTCTATGGGGAGGCCCCCTGCTCCCCCTCCAGTAGCCCCAAGCATCGTTTGTGTCTCTTTCAACTGTGCAGAGAGCTTTCCATACGCATTCTCCTTTGACTACTGGAGAAAGGAGTTGAAACATATCAAAGATTTATGTTATGAATAATTTAAAGAGAAATAAAAGAAAGCTCCTAAACTCTCTTCGAATTATGTAATTGGACCTTGGAAATATGGTAGCATTTTGCTTTATCAGATGTGAATGTCCTTTGTGGGAAGATTGAAGTGGAAATATAAGCCACTTGTCCTTCATTTCACTCATTGATGATGAGACCAGGAGAGACAGAGGGCTGCTTAACCTTGCAAGAAGTGAGAGCCCGCAGGAATGGCCGCTCTTTCCGTCCACATGTAATTTCTTTGAACAATTAGCAGGTACTCTCATCAGATATTTAAATATTTGCATCCCAAACCACTGCTGCTTCTAGCCCGCATGGCATTTTGAAGAGAGATAAGGAAAACTGATATGTAGAATTCCTCTGAGTTTTCTGTTTTCCTGGTCATTTAGATATGGACACCCAATCATGTGATTCTGGTGTAGACATGAAATTTTATGCTGATCATTCACCTGCAGTGATAGGTTTCTGAGCGGCAGCTTCCTATATTCAGGCTTCTGTGTGGTGCTTTCCACATTGTTCCAAGTGCTTCATGTGTGTTAACTTACTTTATCCTTATAATGACCCGATGATGTAGATATTATTTCCATTTTACAGATGACAAGGGAGGCACAAAGAGCTTAGTTAAGTAACTGGTCCATGGTTACCTGGGTGGTAAATGGCAGGGCCAGAATTCACATCCAGGAAGTCTCAGGGCAGAGCTCTTGATGTTATCTATACATATATCTGTGCTTATGTCCATGTCCATGTCCACAGGTCCATGTCCATCCCTATCCCTATCCCTATCCCTATCCCTATCCCTATCCCTATCCCTATCCCTATCCCTATGCCTATCCCTATCACTATCACTATACCTATACCTATACCTATATCAATAGCTACTATATTTTGCTGTGTATAATGCGCTCCTGTATATATTGCTCACCCACGTTTTTGGCCCAAACTTTCAGGGGAAAAAAATCTTCTAATTTTTTAATTCAAATTTTTATTTGTTTACATTTAGATACTTGTTTTTTGTATTATAAAGGAATTTGAGCATTTATTTTTTAACATATTGTGGTACAAGAAATTTTTGTAACAAATAATTACCAAACACAAGAACAAGGTACAAGACATTTTATGTACTGGTAACAAATTTACGATATTTACACATCATAGAAGGTCAAGAATTTTTTGTTGTTGTGAGTTCATCATAAGTTCAATAAAACCGATGATCATATTCCAGGGTATTATTTTGCTTACGGATATCGTTATTGATTTCTAGAGTTATACTTTCAACTCATAAGCATAAATAAAAGAGTTAAAAACATTTATATATGTATGGAATTAGTACTACTCATGTATAATGTGCATCCTTATTTTTCTCTCCAAACCTGGGCTAAAAAGTGTGCATTATACACAGCAAAATACGGTATATCTATCTCAACTCTCTACCATGTAAAGAGGCACACAGAAAGGCTCATTTTCAAATCTCAGCCCTGACACTTGTCATTTGTCCATAGAAGTTCCTATCTTACTGCATCTCAGCTTCTTTCTCCATGCAATAGGAAAAATTGCACCTGCTTCAGAGGGTGCTTGGGAAGGTCAAGTGAGATAAGCACATAAAACCTTTTTAGAAACTCTAAGGTGCTGTGCAAGTGGTTGTACAAAGATGATGGTGATGATGATTACCGGAAATAATAATGAAAAATACACCCTTAAAGAATATTTAGGGCTGACTGAGTGGCTCAGTTGGTTAAGGGTTGGCTTAGAGTGTGAGCTCTGAGCAACGGGGTTGCCGGTCGATTCCCACATGGGCCAGTGAACGCTGCGCCCGAGCTGAGCTGCGAACAGGTGGCAAAATGATTCAGCTGGTCTAACAATAAGATTACCTGTTTGATGGTGGGCTTCACCCACCCACTGAATTCAGCACCTTGAGCTGAGCTGCCGCCCAGATGGCTCAGTGGACAGAGCGTGCGCTCTTAACAACAAGGCTGCCGGGTTTGACTTCCAAATGGGATGGTGGCTACACCCCCTACAACTAAGATTGAACACAGCACCTTGAGCTTAGAGGCCACGAGCTGCCAATGGGAAGCCAGATGGCGACTGGCTCCCTTCACAACGAAGACTGAAGAACAACTTGGCGGGTCCCCTTCCCCAATTCCACAACACTGTTACCCTCCCCCAATTCCCCAATTTAAAAAATCTTCAAAAAAAACACACGAATATTTAAGTAAGTGCTAAGTTATTCAAAATTTTCAGAATTATATGATTAAGAACTCACTTATTTCAAAATATCATTCCTGTTGAATTAGCTTGTAAGTTAAAAACACATAGTTCCAGAACAAGTATAAGACAGACATTTAAAATAGGGTCCAGCACTGTCATTGTTTGTTTGTTTGTTTTTTTTTTATATCTATCCTTTTCAAAGGGATTAACATAATATGTTACTTAAGCAAACAAGCAATAAATCCCTTTATATATCTTTTTAAACAACTCAGTAAAAACGAGAAGGCAACTGGTGAGCAAAATGAGGCCTCGATGGGAGCTAGTGAAAGCCAGGTGAGTGGTGATTAATCAGTAATGGTTAGGATAATACAGAAGGGAACTATAGCACAGCTACCGCAGAGGAATTTTAAAAAGGATAAAAATAAATGGAGTAAATGTTACCGAATGCAGGTCTTAAAACTTAGTTAACAACATATATACGTTTGAGAGAGAAAGGAAGAAACAAGAGGGGAGAGAGGGAAGGAGAATGAGAGACAGAGAAATGGTATTGGGTCTTCGGAAAAGTCATGACACACGTTTGCAACAGATGGCACTAGTTCATTTTTGGAAGTATTCAGATCATTTGCATCTATGTTATTGCTATGTCATTTGACAGCTGACAGTTTTAGCTTCATTCTAAAAAGAAATTGAGCGACTTGGTTGAGGTTTGGAGGTTTTGCAACAAGTTGACAATGGAAGACCAAACTGTATTTTTGCTATATTTTACTGTTTTACTTCCATAAAGGGAAGAACACGCTCCAAGCTTGTGAAAAGTTGCATAAAGTTTAGGTGACAATGCTCTACAAGAATGTCAATGCCAAGAATGGTTCACGAAATTCTGTGCTGGGGATTTTGATCTCAATGATGCCCTTCAGTCAGGGACACACTCCGAGGTTCATGATGACAAAATAAAGGCATTGATTGAGTCAAACCCATGTTACATGACACAAGAGATTGCAGAAACATTGAACATCCATCATTCAAGCATTCATGACCACCTGAAGAAGCTGGGATACGTAAGTAAGCTCGATATTTGGGTTCTGCAGAAACTCAAAGAACCTCATTTGACGGCGCGTATAAACATCTGTGATATGCTCATTAAAAGTGAGGAAAACAATCCTTTATTGAAGCAACTGATAACTGGTGATGAGAAATGGATTGCTTACAGTGTGGTGCACAAACAGTCTTGGTCCTGACGTGATGGTTCGTCTCAAACGACATCGAAAGCAGACATTCATCAGAGGAAGCTTATGCTCTCAGTGTGGTTGGGATTTTAAAGGTGTCATGTTTTTCAAGCTCCTACCAAGGAACCAATCAATTCAAATGTGTACTGTCAGTAATTGGACAGTTTGAATGAATCCATCATCCAGAAATGCCCAGAGCTTGTTAATTGTAAAAGAGTTGTGTTTCATCGCAACAACTTGAGACCACACACAAGTTTGATCACCCATCAAAAATTATTGGAGCTTGGCTGGGATGTGTTGCGATACCCACCATACTCGCCTGACCTTGCACCGTTAGACTTCCACTTTTTTCGCTCTCTTTAAAACTCCTTTCGTGGTATAATGTTCAATTCAGATGAGGCTGTAAATCAGCACCTTGTTCAATTTTTCACAAATAAAGACAGGTCCTTCGATGAATGAGAAATTATGAAGCTCACTGAAAGATGGCAAAACGTTATTGAACAAAATGGGCAATACATCACTGATTGATCTTTGTTCTTTATATATATAAATGACCTTTGAAAAACATAGACAAAATGTGTCATAACTTTTCCAAAGAACCAATAGAATTTCACATTTAAGGTTCAATAAAAGTCTGTGTCTAATGACAGGAGGCTCATTTTTCTTCCTCGTAGAAATTACACCCTGCCTCTGATTTTCCCTTTGAATATTTTCCCAGTAGAAAAAAAAAGTTGCAAGAATATTTGCTATACTTACATAGTTCTCTCAAGTGGGCTAAAATAATCACTTGCTTTAAATGGAGATTTAATTTTTGAACTTAGCTACCAGTAGCCAATATGTTAAATGTTTTATTATTATAATAACTGTATTCCAGAATCCAATTGATGGGTGGAAAATACAAGGACTGGTCTTTCAAACAGTAAATCACAGTAGAAACAGCTTTACTGGTATTGTCCTTTAAGGGAGCACGACTCTATTTTCTTTAAAAGTCGATTATAGTGTTGTGTCTATGAATCAGGAATGTTTGTACTTCTGAGAAGCAGAGAACAGGTGAGAACATCATTTTTTTTTTTTTTTGGCACTGGTGAGGGTGCCAAAAAAAGAGTCCTCTTGGCAATGAAGCCTTTTTGCATACATTTCTCCCACTTCAAAACCTGTGACTATCTTGGAAGGGATCCATTAATATATCCTCAAAAGGACAGATGGTGAATGAAGGAGAGAGAATGCTACAGTAGAAAATGAATTCACTTATTAAGAAATCAGCTACTTGATGGAACATGGCATGTGTCCCATGGGGTTTAAGTCAAAGGGGAGGAGGATTTCCCACCAGCTTGCTCCAAAGTCAGGCAGAATGTGTCTTTGGAGAATCATGATTTACAGTCGTTTTATAAAAGCTTCCTACACGAAGTCTAGGGTTCTCATGTTGATTCTTCTGCTGTCACCTCCATGGCCATTCTTCTGGGGCACTGCTTCCCACCCTCCTCTCCATTTGGCTGCTACCCAAGAAAGCCCAGAGTGATCAGCATTGACCTGGCAGCTCCTCCATGGCAGGCAGGCACAATGCTGGGCTCAGAGAGTGCCATAGATGGCTAAAAGGAGCCACGCACGCACATGCCCCTCAGAATTTAGAGGAGGAGACAAAAAGGGACACATGTCATTTCATGACGGCGGCAGAGCATGAACAAATGAAGCAGCCAGGTATAAGACCTCAGGAAACGGTGTGTCCTGTGGCAAGCTGCAGAGAGCAAGTGTGAATATGGAGATTTCTGTGTGGAAAATGTCTGATTTTTAACACACTTCTGGTGAAGCAAAACACCCTGTGGGTTGAATTCAGCCTGCAGTCTGCCTGCCAGGTTGCATATCACAGTGAAAGATGGGAGGGCAAGAGGTTGGAGGAGGAAATGGTCTAAAACACACCTGTCCATTCCTCTCATCTGTCCTTGGAATGGTAGAGTTAGGATGGTAAAATTGAACAAACAAAACAAAATACTCCAAGGAAAACAAGAAGAATTAAAAGCAAATACAAACAGCTTACGTAACCTTGAGGCATAAGCATGTGCTGGTAAAGTCTACAGAGTTGGATATGGCACTGCCTCAGTTTGAATCATGGTTTCTGGGACTTGCCAGCTGTGTGGGCTTGGAGGAAGTCACTTCAGCTCAGTGCCTCAGTTTTCTCTTCTGTGGAATGGATTGTTGTGGGGATTAAACTACTTGATAGGGGTAAGGTGCTTGGAAGGGTGCCTAGCACCATGTAAGTGTTAGCTATTATTAGCGTTATTCAGACAGATGATTTCGGACTGCAAGGACCTCAGAAAAAGCAGTGAAGAGGTTTACTAGGCAAAAGATGTCATCCATGCAGTCCTTGGTAGCAGCACCTTCATAGCTCATTTGCACATTCTACCCCTTCAACTCTTGTCTCCATCCTAGGCTATGTCTTCTTTCCAGCTCTTTCCTAGGCTGTATCTTCTTTCCAGGTCTAGACCAGCACTCAAGAAACTGTTCTCTGCATCACCTTGCTAAAATGCATATTCTAATTCTGTAGCTCTGGGGTGGGATCTGAAAGTGCACTTCTCTCAAGCTCCCAGGGTTTGCCAACTTTGAGAACCAGGAACCGGAGTACATGTTGTCTCAACATCCTCTTCCAAAGTTCTATAGCAAATCTTGCTTTTTGTTAGGTTGTCGGAAAAGTCATGACGTATTTTTTCTGTTTGTCATTGCAAAAATGCGTTATGACTTTTCCGACAGCCCAATAGTTTGAAGTCTCCTTCAGCCCCTCAGGTCCAGCCCGTATGAAGCCATCCCCCTTCCCACGGCCCAGTCTCTCGCACAGCAGCAATGGAAGATGAGCTCTGCACCCTTAGGGTATTCCAGCTCTTGTTCTCAGCTCCACCTGCCTGCTCCTGTTCTCTAAGGCTTGGGAATACACCTCCTTCCATGGGAATGTTCTAGTCGGTGTCTAGTATGAGTAGTTTCACAATTGTTCTCCAGTGTCAGGATGCTAGGAGGAGAGTCCTCTTTTTCCCAGAATAAGCACAACAAAGCGAAGCCATGTGTTATAGGCTGTTGTCTATTGTATTTGCCTATAGACTTGTCTGCCTCTCTTTGGAGTCAACAATATCATAAAGGCGAGGATGTCTTATTCACTCTTAGACCCCTGCCACCCTTGCTCTGTTGGACCCCTGCATACAGTCACCCCTCAATAGATGTGTGAGGAGGCTGGGAATGAATTTTCACACCCTACGAGTTATTTGGACACATACCACAACCACACTTTTGTTCCAATATGCCCAAGCCACAGATATGCCATTAATTTATGAGGCTGTCATAATTTTCTTGAATAAAATTCTCCCCCCAAAACCCAGGAATAGGGAACCATTGGGCTTATCTCTATGTTGGTACCAACCTAACTAGGTTACAGGCATCCCAGCCACAAAGTAGCAGAAAAGAGCATAATTAAAAGAAAGAAGAATCTGTGAATATATATTTTAAATTGGGAAAATGACAATTACTTAAAACACAGTAGTATCACACTTTCTTTCCAAGTTCCCATGTAGGCAGCCCCCAGTGCCATTTATACTTTGTATATATTATAGTTGTATATATATTAATATATAGCCATATATTAGAGTTGAGGGCCCTCCCAAGGCAGGCACCCTTAGTCTGGTCTTCATCCACACTCTGACCCCACATAATGCCAAGAATTAACTATCGCATTAGGGACTTTTTTATTCATTGATCTTTTTTTTTTTTTTTTTTTTTTGAGAGCAGTGTCATTGGCCCTCATATGTGGGACCCGAACCGGGGCCGCTGGCTTCCCAAGCCAGCGCTTAACCACCGCACCACTCGGCCGGCCCTCATTGATCTTTTTATCAGTATCATTTCTTCATTGATCTGTCCATTCAGCAAATGTTCACCAACTGATACGTGGGAGCAGACAGTACAGTGGATTGGAGTTAGAACAAGGGGAAAGGATGAGAATTCAAAAAAAGCACAGATGATGTGTGTATTGTACTCTGGGAAATTTGGGAAGAACAGAAATGAGGCCTGGTATAACTCCAGCTCCCCAACCAGCCCTGTGGGGAAGTGTTTTCAGGAAGGCCCCTGCCCCATGTTGAGTGACTGGTAATGGATGGTGTCAGCCAAGGGTCAGAGGCAGCTATAGGGCAGTGAGTGCAAGGGAAGTGAGGTCAGGAGTAAAAAGCACTGTCGACAAAGCTAGGACTAGTCCCGGATCCTGGGGAAAGTCCCAGGAGGCATCCTGTATGACTGTGTTGTCCCAAATCTATCGCAAACCTCTGCTCCTGACAGCCCTGAGCCTGAGTGATGATTTTCATGATGAGATTGACAACAGGGGCTCAAAGAGAATCTGTTGCAAGGGAAATGCAACTGCATTGAGATTGGACTTACAAATACCCCATAAAACTCCAAATTCAAAGAAACATTTGACTTTGGAAAAAAATGAAAAAAAACAAACAAACAAACATAAAAAAGATGGTGAAAATTAGAATGCAATGTGCCATAAAAATTACGAGACTCTATCCACATACTCTATACACCTAGTGGATAATGTAGACCATTTTGTGGAGAATAATAGAAGGTCGACTTACAGAATGGTCCTGTAATTACATAGTAATCAATTTACCACGTGATTTTACATAGATTGTTTCCTGTCGCCACCACTGAGGCCTCAGGAGGGACACAGGGAAGATATCATCCCAAATGAACCCATGAGAAATCAGTGGCAGTTTTTCTCAAATTATGGCCCATAAGTCACCCATGTCAGAATCACACAGGGAGCACTTATTTAAAAATCAGTTTCCTGATCTCTGTCAAAGTCTCTGGAGTGGAGTTCAGGAATTTACATTTTTAATAAACTCTCTAGGTGATTTACAAGTGCACTCAAGTTTGAGAACCACCAGCTCCAGGGGTTAAGGAAACTGCCCATCACACACACACACACACACACACACACACACACACACACACACACACACACGACTAGAACTCCGCTCTTCTGGTCTTGAAAGCTTCCCATTGACCCCCTCTGTCTCTCATTAAGTTGGGATGTCCATTGCCACCCATTGCGCACTAAAGTTTCTAAGATGCTTATCACAACTGAAATCCTACCTTTTTTTTTAGGGAGCAAGATTCAGATGGCTTTTTGGGGGACACATGAGTAAAAGATGAGGGTCCTTCTCACTCACGATGTTTCACTCTTTGGGGAGGAAGTGCCTCAGTGTAACCTGCAACAGTGACTCTGGTCCCCGGGGGATGCCATGGGGAAGAGTGGCCCAGCCCTCTCCTGTCCTCCCCATGACAGCTGGCCCTTGGGTAGGACAGCACAGTGCCCGGAGCCCCTCCGTGCTGCAGGATTTACCAGGGCCTGCCCAGGGGAGGCCCTCTGTGGGCTAGTCCTCCCCAGGCTGGTGGGCACAGCTCCCTTACTTTGCGGTCCGGAATATGGAAGCCCACCCACTCTTCCACAAGCGTAAACCACTTTCTCCAGTAATAGCTTTGTCTGTAGCATAAGGAACATTTGGGTGTCCATCAAAGTACCTGTATTTAATTGAACATCTGTTCCTTTCCACTATACATTTTCTGGAGCTAAGATGAAACAGACGTTTGACACACTGAGTTATTTGAAAGGACCCCAAGTGTGTATCTGCTTTAATGGATATAGTTGAACAAGGACTTGCTTTAACGAGGCAGAACTTCTTCTCCTACATTAGGTGCAAAACATCCAGCAACCACCCTTGTAAGAAAAAGCCCAGGAATTCAAGCCAAAAATGACAGCTACAGTTTGGAGCATTTTTATACACTGCTATGTGTGTGGTGCTCTGATCACGGCTTTCTTCATAGCCTCTCTCCCTCCTTCCTCTCCTTTCTGTCACTTCTTTCACTTGGTCTCAATCTAAGAAGTGATGTAGTCTCCCAATTTTGCTAACAAACCCAGGATGTTTGAGAACTGATTAGGCTGTAACATATAAAGAATGGCTGAGTCAATAAGACCCCCAGAATCCAGGCAAGTGCTGTATTCTAATTTCCCAATCACAGGACATCCTTGAATTGTTTTCCTGGCTCTGGGATTCTATCACTCTCATCTGACACCCCACTGGGAGCTCAGAGAATCTAGGCTGCATTGTCTAAGCTTCACAAAGATGCTGGTTGTGAGTTATGTGATTCTCAAAGACTGCCAGATCCCCTCTTCAGTCTGAAAACTTTTAGAGGCTCCCGGCTGTCCAAATGTCCAGGAAAACCATTCATTTAAACACATATCTGAGTGTATACATGGGCATATGCCCAGTATTGAGTGGGGTGGGAGTATATTCTAGTTGGAGAACTAGAGTAGTTTATAAAGCAGTAATAATTATGGAGGGTAACAGCATGATCAGCAAGCAACAGGAGTCAACTGAAAATTATGACAATAAATACTGTGCGATTTTGGGGGGAGAAGAATCCTGTCGACTGCTGTTTAGAGGAAAATTTAAGAACCGGCCTTGCAGAGTGGGTAAAACGATGATGGTTGGCATATAGGAAATGGAAGCAGACATCTGCCAGCTGCCTCATTGTCCCCAACACTGGCCAGATAAGTGTTTTCTGCCTTTTCCAACGTGTCAGGAGTGAGCTCTGCTCAGAGTACTGTGACTATTGCATATTTGGTTGTGAGTCTTGACAGCCATAATCCATGGCTGTGACACACTGGTCCTGATGAGATGGAAGCCTGTCTTTTCAGAGTGTCCAGCAGGCCTTACTGTGTGGTTGGTATTCTGTGTGTGCACACATGTGCATATGTGTATGTGTCTGGAAGCGGGCGACCTGTCTACCCACTGCCTTAAAGAGCTCACCTTTCAGTCATGCCATTCTCGATTAGGGTTTGCATAATTTTCCCTCTCCGTGTTACTATTCGTTGGTTTGAGACAGTTCTATACCTTTCATCTGCTCTCCTTTTTCCTTTTTCTTTTTTAAAGATTTTATTGGGTAATTGGGGGAGAGGAACAGCATTGGGAAACCAGGGAAGGGGAACAGACAAGTTGCTGTCCTTTTGTTCTTCAGTCTAGTTGTGGAGGATGTGGCTTCATTGGCCCATGTTGGTATTATCATTACTCTCTTCCCAAGTGAGGCAGTCGCTCACCAGCCATTGGACGGCTGCTCACAGAGGCTCTCAAAAGCTCATATCTGCTGTGGGCCAGCCCCACTGCAGCCTACGCTGACGCCTGCGACTCATGGCAGCCCAACTCCAAGTCGAGCTGTTGTTCACCATCTTAGCTGTAGAGGGCGCAGCATCACTGGCCCTCATCTGTGGGTTCTGAACAGGGGCCCTGCTGCTCAGAGCTGGCAGCCTGAGCCAACTTCTAACCAATGGGCCACTCGGCCGGCCCTGCTCTCCTTTTTTCTTAATTGTCCTCCTTCAATCTAGGGCTGTCGTCTCCTTGGTGACCCCTCCCCTTCTAATTTATTACCTAGAAATGTGCCCCTTTCTCTTCTTATTTTCTGTACTCTTTCTGAGTGACCTGATCCACGTTAGATGGTTACAACTACTCCCATATACTGACAATGCCAAAAATCAATACCTCAAACTTTATTTCTGAATTGCATTACGGTCACATTTCTGTATTTCTCCATCCTGAGAGCTATACTCAGGCATTTCAATCTAACATATTAAAAATGGAACTCATTATCTTCTCTCTAAAAGTCTCCTGATCTCTTTCATCTTTCACCTTCCTTATCCAATGTGTTCCAAATAGTGTCAACGGTATCTCTGATTTGTTCCCCAAATTGACCCAAACTTCATATCCTGTGTCGTTACCAGACCTCTCTCAGCAGGAGAGCAGCCTTTGAACTTGATTCACTGCCACCAGAATCTCTGCTGCTGGGTTCATCCTTTACATCGCTGCCAGAACAATTTTCCTAAAAATAAATTCTAATTGTGCCCTTTGACTTTAAAATCCTTGGTCGGGTTCTTATAGAAAAAAAATCCAAATTTCTCACTGAAAATTTAGCTTCCTCAGTATCACCTTCCACTGTCCCCATCCCATATCTTATGTTCTCATTAGACTTAACTTCTCCCTGATCTATAAACTAGTGCTTTCACCAGTTCATGCCTTGCACATGCTGTTCCTGTTACCTGGGATGCCTTTCTTGCCATTATTCCTGTGATGACTCCTGTTCATCCTTCAAGACCTCATTTCAATGCCATCTTTCTCCTGGGAAGCCTTCCTGAAGTAGGTTGCAAATCATCCCTCTTACCCTCTGGGATCTCCTAGCACTTAAATTAAACCCTGCTTTATTAATTTGCCACTGTTTTTAATCTGTGAAAAATGCTCCTTTAGTCTTTTACCCACAAACATGTATTGAGGATGTACAGTGTACAAGGTGGTGCCTGTGTTTTGATTACAACCCATTCCATGAAATAAAGCAGGCATTGCTTCAACTCCACGAATGCAGAACATTGCAATCACCCATCACGGCTGTGTGGTGTCACGGTGTGTGTCCCCCCTCAGGAGTCTGTCCCCCATGTCCCTACTTCCTCTTTCTTCCTTCTCAACTCCTTCCTGCCTGACCATCACCTTCATCTTCTCAGCTCATGGAGAGAGGGAGAGGTGACCTAGGACCCAGGAAGCCCACCGTCTCTTCCCTCTCCTGCTCATCTGCTTGATAGACTCTGTGATAGTATCTCTGAGATGATATTCTTGATTTGCATTGGGCGGGTGGTGACAGTGTGTTTGGATTGCTGGTACCTTCAGGGGCCTCCCTCTTGCCTCTCCACTTTCCAAATACATCCTTTGAGTATTACTTCAGATTGGTGGTGGTGACAATGATAAGTTTAAGGGGCTGTTTCCTTCATCTGCCAGGAATCCTGGGATCAGGGCTTGGAGATGTATGAGGGATCCAGAAGGGCTGCCAGAAGACTCGGATTCCAAACAGTGCCCTGGAGGGACGCCTCCTGGTTTCCAGTGTAGTATGTCAGAATGTGTGCATATCCTCATGGGTAATTCGGTAATTCGCAGTCTTTTATTTTCTGGTAGCCAAGTGTTATTATTAATCTCTGTATGCCCAAAGCCCGTGTTCAGTAAATGAATGTTCACAGGGAGAAGGAATGGGTCCATTTATTATAAGAGCTTCAGGGGCTTTCTTTGTTTTCCTTTCCTTTGTTTTTTGAATAATGTAAGAACTGGGCAAATTTTCTGAGGAACCCACTGCCCAAGTGGTGTTTCCCATGCTTGGTGCAGGGTCCACAGGTCCCTCAGTTCCAGCCCAGACACACCGGATTTGTCTCCTTTCTCTGCTTTGACCCATGGGCAGGGCAAGGGGATCCAGCTGTCTTGAGGTGCTTAGCAGGCTGCTGCAAAGTTTGCCATTATCTTCCCCACATCGGAGAGAGCCAGAGGATGGAGTGTTAGATGTGGTCCAAAGGACAAACTAACTTTACCTCTTTCTACTGAGGACATGTGGTTAGTTCATTAACCCCTTTAAGCCTCAGTTTTCTTTTCAGTGAAAAGGGGCAATAATTCCTTTAGAATTACAGAATGTGGGAGCCAGGGAGTAGCTGGAGCCAGTTCCCTGGGATCATTACTTTAACTTCTGCCCACTAACACTGGGTATGTAATTCACTTATATGCTCTGCCTCCCTTATCATCAACTCTTCTCTGTTTTTGAAAACTCAGTGTCTGGAAGAGCTCAGTAAATGTTTGTTGAGTGAATAAATGAACATGAAAAGAAAGAGAAGGAATATAGGAAGTAAACTATGACCTACAGGGTCTAGAATGTATTTTGTTGTGTTTTGTTAATGAGATTTCCAAATCTCATTTGAATGCTGAATTACTGGTGCCAAAATTCTGAGTATTTAGCAGTCACTTTTTAAAAGGTGGAAATGAAACCTGTGGGTTTGATTTCTTGACCTAGAGAAAGAGGTACCTTGGAAGGCCCTGAGGGAAATAGTCTTAGAAGATGAATGTGTGTCTCCCTACAAGAAGAAGCTGCCCAAAGTTGGGGAGTGGGTGGGAGATGGAGGAAGAGAAGTAACTGAGGCCTGAGCCAATTCCGAGCCAGCCCTTAGGTGTCAAATTTGGCCCAGGGGATGGCACTGCTTGGCAACCAGAAGTACTGCTTGAAATGCTCTTCAAGCCTGTGCCAGTGCTCCTGGCAATACTTGGTGCAGACATTGCTAGTTATCATAGCACATGGCCCAGCCCTAGCCACATTGCTGCTGTCCTGCTGGGTCACCCTCACAGCAGTTCTGCGAACCATGCACTGTGTGGGTTGGGACAGACACCCCCTTATCTGGCTCTGGATTCACTTCGTAGACTGAAAAGAGACCATGGGTTAAACCTGACAAGCTCAGAAGACTGAAAATAACTACATAGAATGGCGTGAACATAAAAATTCCTAACTAAGGTGGGCCATGGTGGGTTGGCCTGTAGCTTCCTTGACAAAGGTAAATCTCTACCTTAAGTGAGCCTGTCTTTTGTCTTTTTGCATCTAGGATAACATGCCCTTGTAATGTCAGTAATCCCTTTTTCCAGACCAGAGCAGGAAACTACAGAATCCCTCATTATTATTCCTGTCCCCTGATTACCATCTCTATCTGCTGTAAAAAGTGAACTGTTAAATATCCTGCACACACCTATGTAAAATAAGTATCTGTCTCTCCAATTTATTTTTATCCAAACCCAGAGATTTCCTCACTTTGCTTTCTCCCATCCCTTTAATCTATCACCAATGGATTTCATGTAACCCTCCTCCTTTGATTCTATGTATAAAATAAGCTGCAAACCGCCATTTTGCAGAATATTTTCTCAATCGGTTGAGATTTCAGTTCCCAGCAATTGTCGTCAGTTTGGCTCAAATAAATTTATAAGCTTTCTCTTAGGCTGGGTGTCTTTTCATGGACAACTTGCAGGACTGCTTTTTATTCTTCTCAAAAGCCCCCTTTCAAAATCTGCATAGAGAGTTTGTTGGGGGAAGAAGCAGGGATTAAAAAAAAAAAAGCTTATTTGGAAGTGAGAGCAAGTAACTGTGGAATTCATCACATTCCCTCTGGCTAATAAATAAAAATCTCACTGAGTGAAATAGTCCACAGGAGCACCTAGACCGTCATGATTTTGCGAAAAAGAGATGGAGCTGCCTGCAAATGTCCCAGCAAAGCACATCTGCTTTGACACCTCCCTAAAAAAACAAGCTTATCTGCAAAGACAGTCTATGTTTCCATTATTACACCTCAAATACCAATGGCAAACAGGAACCTGGGAGTTCTTAATTGCTGAACCATATCACATAAGAAGCAATTTTTAAGAATCCCATCATACTATATCTTAAAGGAACAGTAGCAAAAAATCCTGTCCAATTCCCTTATTTTAGACTCCTTAGTTTGGACCTTTTTCTGCTATGCTGTTGTTTCTCCTGCATAAATTGGCTGCAAAATATCTATTTCGTGATTTCTAAGCATATATCTAGACATTCCCATAAACCTATGGCTTTCTAAGTTTTGCTTACGTATTGCACTTACTAAATTTTGCTGAAATAAGAGTATCAGCATTTATAGGCACAGACTCTTACCTGACCTGAAAGGATCAAACCTGACATTGAACTTGTGCCATTGGGAGAGTTCATCTGGAGCACTGGATTGAGATGGAAGACTTTCCTGAGAAGGAGAGACTGAGATGTGACATCACACAGTTGAAAGACAAATGCCTACTGGGCTCCAGGGGGTTGTGCTCAGCCTTGCTTTAGGATGGCAGGAAGTGGGGTGAGCAGTGTGTAGTATTTCCTAAGCAAGAAGAATGAGCAGTTCTGTCAAGCTGGCTCCAAAGCATGTGGGGAGCAGAGGCAAAGCTGGAGCCACAGTGTGGCGGCTCATCTATGACAAAGAATGCAGGTGACATCTGCGGAGACACAGCCTAGTGTCATGCCCCACACACTGAGATTGCTCAGGCATGCAGCTAGCACTGATTGCATTGGATTGAAATGCAGACCTGGCGAAGCCTGACCCAGTAATGAGAGTGCACAGGCCAGCCTGGGGAGATAGGGACGAGCCAAGGAAAGAGCTGCAGTCTCAAGAAAAATGAGAGAAACAGAGCCATCTGTGAAAGGCAGTGCTGGGTTTTCTAGAAGGCAGATGAGGCTCTCTGTTGGGGCACTGGCAAAATAAAGGCACAAAAAGGAAAATAATTCACTAAAGTCCTGATTTTGCAATAAAAATATAGACAAAGGCTATTTGGGTGTCAGCATACATGCACTTTGTGCGGTTGGAGAATATGTCCCTTTACGTGGCACCTCAATGACTTTCGTGCTCAGGGCCACCAAGACCTGAACATATGCCTGGGATTGAGGGTCAGTGAGTGTTCTGGAAAGAGAAGACAAAAAAAGCAAAACCACTTCAGGCTTTTGATGCACTTGGGAGAGACTGCCCCTACCATCTCCACTCCTGCACTGAATTAAACTGTGATGATGCCTCAGTTTTCCCAGGACTCATCTTCCCCACCTTCTCCCTCTTATCCAGCCTCAAGGCTCATGGTCATGGCGCAGAGGGAGGGGTTTGGCCAAGCGCTTTGCCTTATGACGCCATTTCCATGGCTTATTCTCCAGGACCAAGCGTGTTTGGAGGAAATGACCTTTGCCATCTAATTCAATCATCGTGTGTCTTTTCTTATCTCCTTATCTCTTACTATTTTAACTCACTTTCATACAGATTGTTCCCCAATCCCATGTCTAGTCTGACCATTCACTCTGACTCACATCTAAATGTCTGCTGATCAATTACACTTATGGCTTCCTGTCACTTTAAATCATTGTGTTTCTAAGTGAACGTGCCATCTTTCTCATCACACTAGCTCTGCTGACTTCTCTGTTTCCATCACAGGCACCCCCATCTCCTAGTCATCTAGGTTTATAACCATAGATCATTTTGATTCTATCTTTTCTCAACTCAGCATTTTTGTCCTGTAAATCCTTCCTTCCAAGATCTTCTCACATCTGTATTTTCCTGTCTAGCAACAAAACTGCCTTGAGAATTCAGGCCCTCATGTTAGTTCACATTAGACAAATAATGCTATCAGTTGGTAAATGTTTGTTGGGAGAAATGATGGAATAAAGAGGAGATGGAGTGGGTACAGAGATAAGCTCTGCTCATCCCACATTTGCCTCCTTGGAGCACAGGTCACTCAGGTTCTGAACCTGGACAATGATGACTTGATTGATCAAAAGCACTCCTGTTTATTTCCAGGGAGAGTTCTCTCTTGTGCAACCTCCTATAGTGAGATTTCCACCCAGTATTTGGCGGAGGGTCTGCCTTCAGTAACAGTTGAGGCTTTACAAAGTGAATTGGTTGGGCCTCTGACAACGTGTCCTGTGTTTTCACTGAGTGAAGAGCAGCCGAACAGAGGAGAGTGACAGTCAGAGCACTGGAGCAGGCAGTAGGGTGCTTTACCTGGTGAGCGCTGCTGAAATGGGCTCTGAACCTATACAGAGGGAGGAAGACGAAGCACCACTCAGGGTAACCATGATGATAATGAGGATGACGATTTTGACAACAGAACCCTATCAAGCAATTTGACATCATGAGAACTGATTGGTGTAGGATGATCAATTCTCCACCCTGTAACTATCTGGCTCTCCTCATGGCTGGGAGTCCAAGGGGCTGTCAGGGATAGAGCACTGCGCCCCCTTGTGGCGAAGGCAGCGGTGACTTGTTCCAGCTACTTTATTTGGAAACAGAAGCAGAGGCAAGGCGGAGGCAATTGGGAAGATTTCGTCAGCTTTGATCCTATTTCTGACTTACACGGCCAAAGAGAAGGGGGAAGACAGAACGGTGTTTTACATCAAGATAGTTCTATTTATTAGGTCTTGCAGTCATTTTTAAGACAGAGCAGCAATGATGCCTTCCGTTCTATGATCAATCCTTGATGATTTTCCTTTCATATTTCAGAAAACCAAGGGTCCCCCACCTTCAGTAAACACAACTGAACCAACAAATATAGCAGTGTTGGCTTTTTCAATAAGTGAGGTTAATTATATCAAGGTAATTTGAGTTTTAGAACCATGTAGTCAATATTGCAGAGACTGGAATCTCCAGAAGATGGCAGCAGTAAAACATTTCCACCCGGTAGCCATAGCCTGTGAGTCACAAACGTTCACGTTTTGAGCAAACACATTCCTCTTAGGGGAACCTGCATTATTACTCACTATCAGTAAAAATATTCACTGAATGTGGAATAGTGATAACAGAATGAGTCTTTTATTCAATATTAAATCCCAACTTTCAGAAAGTAATTACTGTGTGTGCTGTTGAAATTCATTGCTTCAACAAGGGATAAGATCTATTGCCTAGAAATTTGCTTATGCTCCAAGAGCTTGAAAACTGACATTTTGGAAATCTCCTATCTAATGTAGTCTTTTGATAAGAGGGGTTCTCAGTATTTTCGGTGTCTCAGAAAGGACACTAGCCTTTTGCTTAGACAAGGGAAGACTGAACTTAGTTGTTTTAGTGACAGTTCAAAAGTTAATTTTATTCCTAGAAACACATCCTTCAGTAGGATTGGATATAGTCTTCTTGTTAATAGTAAACAAGCAGACGTATAAACCTAATTACTATTCAAAAAGAAATGCAAAATTTCTTAAATAATGTCTTTATAAGCATGTATATACAGAGAGTACCAAAAAAAATGTATACATATTTTAAGAGAAGAAAAAACTGTATTAAAATTGTAATACAATGGGGCCGGCCGAGTGGCACGGTGGTTAGGCGCTGGCTTGGGAAGCTGGCAGCCCCGGTTCGGGCCCACATGTGAGGGCCAGTGACACTGCCGTCAAAAAAAAAAAAAATTGTAATACAATGAATGACGCTAGCATTCATTTGATTAACACCATCTTTTGAGCGAATGTCATAGTACACATTGCTACTTAATTCAATTCAACTTTGAAAAGTACTACATAGATAGCATCTCAAATATATATATATATATATATATATATATATATATATATACACACATTTTTTGGCACCTTGGTATTTATAGTTTAGCATATTTTTATACTTTAAGAATGTTTAAGAGAGATATATCTGCCACAGATCTGTGATATATAGACATCAGTCACAAGTTCTTTTTAGCTTAATTTCATTTTATAGTAAGACTGTGGATGGCTGCTACCTGAGAGGTCTGTGCCTGAGCAGTATTGTTAAAAGCAAGCCAGTCCATGTCTAGTTGTTTGTAGCTGGCAAACCCTGCAGCTCACTGTGCAGCATGGGGCGCCTGACCTTAGTAGATGGTCCCGATTGATGGAAATTGCATTCGGGAGGAATGCCAGTTCATCTGGATGAACCTGAAATTCCTCAGAGAGCCACGGTGTAGAGGATCAGTTGTTCTCAGAGTAAAACATGTGGATTCTTAATGTTAAGAATCCTCTGCTATTTTGTTATCACACAACTAAGAAAAACTGATTTTTGCATTTGTTCCCACTCAGTTGCAGAGGATCCAAGTCCTAGTCCCACCAGCGAAACTTCTGGGCATTGAGTCTACATGATACACAGGAGAGAAGGGATGACACTTTAGAGCTTTAACCAAAGTCACAATCAATCTTTCCTCAGTTTGTCTGTAAAATCAGGGCTGGGCACGACATGGCTTCTAAGGGCTCTTTCTGTTTTACCATTTCAGTATTTCTTTTTCTGGAGGTATTGGGAGAGGATTAGGATTTAACCCTGCCCCTTACTAGGCCAGAAGTAAGAGAGAACAGTCTTTTTGTTTTAGCACATTCAGATAAGCCAGCTAAAGCAACACCACACAGAAGAAACACTGGACTTCCACTGACTCCCCCAAACCCGAGTTCATATATTTAACATACAGCTTTCACTACTAGCTTCATAAGTCTCAGATCCTTACAAAAGTAAATATTGTGTTTTCTGTAACTATATTCAGAAAAGCAATTCCCTGTATCTGCGTATTGGCCCTGGCAGGAAGCCAATGTCAGCTCATTCCTGTGTAATTGATCTGTGACATCTTAGTTTCAAGGCTTAGCCAAAGTCGTTACTAATAGATTTTAGATGACAGATATGGAATTTTCTTCTCTCATTCTTCAGTGGGAAAATCAGGACAGAACTGTGATGGGTTTTGATGCCTTATGTTAATTTTGGGGAAGCTTAAAAGAATATAAAGAAAAAAACATTGGAGTGTGTATATATAGGAACGATGTTTTAGATGTCTGTTTAATGAACATAGGTTTATTCAACTGTTTTTGGAAGGCAAAATGATTTTTTTTATTGCTGTCAAATTTCATTTGTATGAAACTTGACGATCATGTATAAAAGTACCAAAACAATGCTTGGAACACAGTCACTCAACAACTGTTAATACTCGTTTTTATAGAATGTACCTGAAGGGTGGTTATTCATAATCATCCCAGGAATATCTAGACTATGATAGCAAGTCACATTAGGAGACTAAAAAACAGATTGTCTTAAATAAATGTTGGCTGGTTTCACTTAGGATTTTCTTAGACTAAGGTCTGATGAGACCTAATATACCCTTGAAGATAAATCATTCTGTCGGTGGGAAAATGAAAGTGGTCCACGTAGCCCATTTTATCCCATCTGGCCTGCTTTCCTTTAATTTCAGGAATAAAAGCTCAAAGACCAATATTTCTAGGAAGTTTAATCTGAAGCTTTCCTTGTAAACTCTCAAAGTCACAGGAAACATTGCATAGGTACTGTTACATTTGCTAATATCCTGTGGTCTTGAGAAGAAATGGACAAGAGATGGACCTGCCTATCTCAATAGCTAGGAAAGTTTATTAGTAGCTGTTATATTTTCGTAAGAAGTTCTACACCAAAAGAGCCTTATCTGCTTGATTGATAGCTGACAATACCCAAACAACAGTCTCAGTATTTGCGATGCAGTTAAAGAGACAGTAAAGATGTTCTATTTATTCTCAAGGTGTCTCAAGATGTAAACAGCAGAAAGAGAAATGCTGGGCACAGAGACCCTGGGACTTTGGTGCTCATCGATTATGACAGATGCAAATTCAATGAGCCTTTGACAAAGAGACAGTGTTTTTTTAAAAGGAAAACAAATGCTTTTTTGTTTGTAAGAGTGCTCAAAATAAATGTCAGGGGAATGCATGTAAGAGCATACAAGCGTTCTATCACCATAGTTACTGATTTAGTGAGTCATCTTTACTCTTTGGAGTATCAATATTGAATTGCTTTGTTGTTCCATTAACAGCCATTAGCTGTGCTCTGTTGAACAATCCCATTCCTTCTCTCTGAGAGGATCTTCTTTAATCATTCCAATTATATAACCCTTTAGTATTTTCAGTTATTAGAACAGTCCCATTCTACAAATAACTAGTTCTGTTCATATTTTTAAAAACTACATATTATTTGTTTATTTAGGAAAAGTTTACACAGTGTAATGCATGTATATTAAGTGCAAGCTTCAATGACTTTCATAGGTAGGTATATTCCTACTTGTATGTAAGATGCAAGATAACTACACAAAAATCAATTATATTTCTGTATACTAGCAATCAACCATCTGCAAGTGAAATTAAAAAACAATTCCATTTGCAACAGTATAAAAATAACATATTTAGGAACAAATTTACAAAATAGTAAGACTCATACATTGAAAACTACAAAACACTGTTGAAAGAATTTGAAGTAGACCTAAATAAAAGAACAAGCATTTAATATTAATGGATTGGATGACTTAACATTGTCAAGATGGCAATATTCTACAAGTTGATCTACAGATTTAATATGACACTGATCAAAATCTTAACTGCCTTTTCTTTGCAAAAATCAATCACAAGATAATCCTGAAATTCATATGGAAATGCAAAGGACTGAGAATAGCCAAAATAGGGGTCGGCTGAGTGGCGCGGTAGTTAAGCGCTGGCTTGGGAAGCCAGAGGCCCCGGTTCGGTCCCACATATGAGGGCCAGTGACACTGCCCTCAAAAAAATAAAATAAAAAATAAAAAATAAAAATAGTTAACGCTAAAAAAAAAAAAAAAAGAATAGCCAAAATAATCTCGAAAAAAAAGTACAAAATTGGAGAACTTACACTTCGTAATTTCAAAACTTACTTTACGAGTGGCGCAGTGGTTAAGCGCTGGTTTGGGAAGCCAGCGGCCGCGGTTCGGGTCCCACATATGAGGGCCAGTGACACTGCCCTCAAAAGAAAAAAAAAAAAACTTACTTTAAAGCTTTACTAATTAAGATAGTATAAAGTGGGCTGGCCGAATGGCTCAGTTGGTTAAAAATTTGCTTGGGAGCACAAGCTCTGAGCAGCAGGCTGCTTGTTCAGTTTCCCTCCAGCTGCGCCCTCTACACTGCGCCCTCTACAGTTAACATGGTGAACAACGTCTCGACCTGGAGCTGGGCTGCTGTGAACAGCTGTGAGCGGTGGTCCAATGGCCAGCTATTCACTGCCTCGGCCGGGAAGAGCACAATAATACCAACATGGGCCAGCGAAGCGACATCCTCCATAACTAGATCGAAGAATAAAAGGACAGCAACTTGTCTGTTCCCCTTTTCCAATTCCCCAACACTGTTCCCCTCCCCCTGTTCCCCCAATAAAATCCTTTAAAAAAAATTAAAAAGATAGAAAGTGAGCAAAGGATAGATATATAGAGCAATGGAATTGAATTTACAGTCCAGAAATAAACCATTACACTTATGGTCAATTGATTTTTGTCAATGGTGCCAAGACCATTTGATGAGGAAAGAATAATCTTTTCAACACAGGGTGTTGGGACAAATTGGAGAGCTACTTTAAAAAAATACAAAATTTGGGCCGGCCGCGTGGTGCATTGGTTAAGAGCTGGTTTGGGGATGCCAGCAGCCCCGGTTCGGATCCCACATATGAGGGCTAGTGACACTGCCCTCTACAGCTAACAACAGCTCCACTTGGAGCTGGGCTGTGTGAGCCCCAGTGACGGTGTAGGCTGCAGCCCCCGCTACAGTGGGCTGCCATAGGCTACAGAGAGTGGCCGGCAGCCAGCGTGAGCTGCCAATAGCCGCGGTGAGCGACATCCAGAGGCCGGCAACTGATCTGCCTCATCTGGGAAAAGCGCAATGACGATACCAACATGGGCCAGTGAAGCAACATCCTCCGCAACTAGAAGAAGAAAAGGACAGCAACTTGTCTGTTCCCCTTCCCTGATTCCCCAACGCTGTTCCCCTCCCCCAATTCCCCAATAACATCTTAAAAAAAAAAGAAATACAAAATTTGACCTCTACCTCACACCACATACAAAAATAACTCAACTTAGTTCATAGACGTAAATGTAAAACTAAAACTCTTAGAAGAAACACAGAAATAAATCTTCATTATCTTAAATTAGGCAGCAATTTCTTAGCTGTGACAGCAAAAGCACAACAAAAGAAAAAATAAACTGAACTTCAGCAAAATAAAAAACTTATGTACTTCAAAGAACACCACCAAAAAAGTGAAAAGATAACCAATGAAATGGTGGAAGGAAGTATTTGCAAATCATATCTGATACGAGACTTGTGTCCAGAATATATAAAGCACTCTTACAACTGAACAATAAAGATTTAAATAGACATTTCTCCAAAAAAGATATGCAAGTGAACAATAAGTACCTGAAAAGATGCTCAACATTACTAGTTATCAGGGAAATGCAAATCAAAGTCATAATAAAACACCACTTCTCACACAATAGGGTAGATAAAAAAGACAGACAATAAAAATTGTTGGTGAGGATGCAGAGAAATTGGAACCCTCATAAATTGCTAGCGGGAATTTAAAATGGTACAGCCTCTTTGGAAAACAGTTTGGCAGTTCCTCAAAGGTCAAACCATATAACTTTCATATGACCTAGCAATTCTACTTCTAGAGAATTGAAAATAGATATCCACAGAATAACCTGTACATGAATGTTCATAACAACATCATTCATAATAGCCCAAAAGTGGAAACAACTCAAATGTTGGTCAACTGATGAATGGATATAAATGAAATGTGGCATATTCATACAGTGGAATACTGGGCAAAAAATAGAAATGAAGTATCGATACATGCTACCACATGGGTGAACCTTGAAAACATTATATAAGATAAACACAAAAAGGTCACATTTTATATGATCCCAGTGATATGAAATGCCCAGAAGAGGCAAATCTATAGAGACAGAAAGAAGAGTAATAGTTGCCAGGACCTATGGGAGAAGAAAATGGGAAGTGAGTGTTAATGAGCATGGGTTTTCTTTTTGGAGCAATGAAAATGTCCTAGAATTAGATAGTGGTGTTGGTCATGCCACTCTGGGAATATACTAAAAATTAATGAATTATATACTTTAATATATAAAAAAAGCATATGGTATATGAATTATGCCTCAATAAAGCTGTTATAAAAACGAATATACCTATGTAATTAACTGATTTGTTCGTATTTAAGTTTCAGTCTTATGTTCAATTCATATCCCTACTGTAATCCCCAAGCTAGATTTTGGTTCTCTGCCTCTCCCTGTCCCACATCCCTTGCTGGGAGGGCAAAGAGAAGGGAGAGAAGAAGAGCTGCCTTCTTACTTGACTCTCCATTGCAGGGGGCTCTTGAGAATCTTAGCCACATCTCTGGATTGTTAGCCAGCTGGAGGAATCAGCCACTGTTCCTCTGATGTGTTCAACTCTGGGTTTCTACACACTTTCCCATCTCATTCATCTTTTATGGCCCCCAGATAGTAACATGTTGTGGGGATAAACACAATCCCTGCCATCTAGGTGCTTACAATCTTGTTGAGAAAATTGTATTGTTCACCCAACATCCATTTTCTAGGACCCCCTTTCCTCTTTCTGAACAGAACCCTAATTTCTCTCCAATATCCACCCCATTATCAGCCTTAAGATTAGCACTGGTCAGACTAAACCAGTCTTTGTAATCTCACTCATCCTTCCCTCCTCCAGCCAGTGGTAGGTTTAGATGGAATTGTGACAAAATTGGAGCGGATGAGACACAAGAAGTGGTTTGCTGGAGGTTCTGGGGAAATTCTTCCTCACTATTTTGGAAGATTGTTCAGTAACAATTCTTCCTGCAGGAAGGAGAAAGGGCATAGCCGTGACTGCAAATGTCTCAGCCTCCAAGGGGATTGGGTTTAAACCCTATCTCACACTGGATAGTAGACCAGGAGTCCTCGGTGCCAAGCTCAACCAACCAAGAAGATCTTAGGGCTTCCCTTTAGGGGGGCCATAAATTTTTTGCTGTTTAATCAAGTTTGAGTTGGATTTTCTGATATTTTCCATCAAAAATAAACAGTCAGAAGCAAAACACACAGATGTGAAGGGCAAAACCGTTGTTACAGGACGGGGAAGATCAGAGCTCGAAGCTACTCCTCCTTCTTGCACTATGAACCTGGTTAGCAGTGTGTGTGAGGCTAATCATTAATGAGACATGCTTCCCACTGAGTGAGATGTTCACTTTACTAGAAAGGTTTCTTGTGTTGAGATGAATATCATCCATTCTGTCACTAGGGCAGAAACTTTGTTTAGCAACTATCAGGGGAATGTGTTGCTTTGGCTTTTCTTCCTCCTTTAATTTTAAAAATTGACATATAACTTATAAACAACATGGTGCACAAATCTTGGTTAATTTGTAAAGATGTACATACTCCGTCACCCAGATAAAAATATAGAATATTATTAGCACCCTAGAAGTTTCCTTCTTGTCTCCTTCCACTCAGTGCCCACATTCCCTGCAAAGTTTATCTTCTATTCCTTTTCTAGGGCCATAGATTACTACTATTGCCTGACCTTGACCTTCATATTAAATAGATTGTGGAGCACTTTTTCAGATCTGATTTCTTTTATTTATCGTTATCTCTGTGGGAGTCATCCATGTGAATGCATCCATCAGCAGTATTTTTTTCTCATTGCTGTGTAGTGCTCCATTCTTTAATATCCCATTATTTATTTAGTTATCTGTTTTTCTTCTGATAGACATTCAGATTTTCCTATTCCAGGGTATTATGAGTCCAGGTGCTATAAACAGTCTTGTGCCTAGGAACTCATTTTTGTAGGGTTTATGTATGCAAGTGGAAATGCTGAATCATAGAATATTTGTATATTTAGTTTTTGTAGCATGTCAAACATTTTTTATTTTAAAGATTTTATTGAGGAATTGGGGAAGGGGAATAGCGTTGGGGAATTGGGGAGGGGAACAGACACGTTGTGGTCCTTTTTTGTTCTTCAGTCTAGTTGTGGAAGATGTTGCTTCACTGGCCCATGTTGGTATCATTATTGCACTCTTTCTGGGTGAGGCAGATTGGTCACCGGCCTCTGGACGGCTGCTTACTGCGGCTCTTGGCAGTTCACCTGGGCTGCCGGTCACTCACGCTGTCTGCCAGCCACTCACTGTGGCCTAGGACAGCCCACTGCAGCAGGGGCTGCAGCCCACACAGTCGCTGGCGACTCACAGCAGCCCAGCTCCAGGTGGAGCTGTTGTTCACCATCTTACCTATAGAGGGCAGTGTCACTGGCCCTCTCATAAGTGGCATCTGAACAGGGGCCCCGCTGCTCAGAGCTGGTGTCCCAAGCCAGCTCCTAACCAACGCACCACTCTGCCAGCCCTCAAACAATTTTGTGAAGTTGTTGCCAACATGTATATCCCACTAGCAATATACACAAGTTTCAGTTATTTAACATCCTCCCCATCACTAAGTATTATAAGTCCTTTTAGCTGTAGCCATTCTGGTGATTGTGCAGTGCTATCTCACTGTGGTTTTCATTTGTGCTGTACTGATTGCTGTACATGATGTTAACCATCTTTTTAATACCTACTGTCTGTTTGCATATATGTTAACTGCCTGTTCAAGTATTTTTCTCATTTAGTAAAAAGGTATCAATAAAATAAAACTGGCTTGAGTCTTGTTGTTTTGTGGGAGTTCTTTGAATGTTCTGAAGGAGTTTTACATCAGGTCCATGAATTGCAAACGTCTTCCCAGTCTGTGACTTGCCTTTTTACTTTCAATGTTGTCTTTTGTTGAACAAAAGTTCGTCATTTCAATGAAAATCAATTTATCAATCTTTTCCATTATGGCTACTGTTTTTTGAGTCCTTTGAAAAAAAGTCTTTGCCTACTAACATTCTTGAAAATATTATTCTATTTTTTTTTCTAGAATTTCATTTTTTAAACTTTCACTGTTAGGTCAATAATGTACTCAAATTACTTTATGTGTCTGCTGAAAGGTAGATGTCAGGTTTATTTTTTACAATATATATACCCAATATATCCTGTGATCTTTATTGAAAAGCATACTTCCCCCCTCTTTATTGTACTACATCGGGTGACTATATGTGTGTGTCTGTTCTGGGCACTCTAATTTGTTCATTGTTCTATTTATTTATCCTTGCATAAATACCATATTCTTAATTACTACTGTAGCTTCACAGTAGGCCTTTATATCTATCAATGTAAGTCCTCCAACTCTGTTTTTTTCTTTTGAGATTGTTTTGGCTATTTTAGGTACTATGAATTTTTCATATAAATTTTAAATTCAGCTTGTTAATTTCAACAAAAAGTATGCTGAGATTTTATTTGGGATTTCATTGAATTTATAGAAATTTGAAAAGAATCAACATCTTAACAATAGTAAGTTTTCTTTTTTTTAATTAAAATTTTTGTTTCAATTATAGTTGACATTTAATATTGTGTTAGTTTCAGGTGTATAGCATGGTGGTTAGACATTTATATAATTTACAAAGTGATCCTCCAGTAAGTCTTGCCCCTGCCTGACATCATATATAGTTATTATATTATTAACTATATTCCCTAAGGTGTACTTTACATCTCCATGACTATTTTGTAATTGCCAATTTGTACTTTTTAATCCCGTCACCTTTTTCACCTAGCCCCCCAACCCCACTTCCATCTGGCAACCATCAGTTCTCTGTATCTATGAGTTTGTTTTCATGCTAAGTGAAATAAGTCAGACAGAGAAAGTCAAATACCATATGATTTCATTTATATGTGGAATCTAAAAAGCAAAATAAACTAATAACGGTGAATCTTTTAGTCCATGAATATGGCATATCACTACACTTATTTAGATTTTTTTAAGATTTCTCCCTACAATGTGTTGTATAATAGTTTCCAATGTAGCAGTCTTGTACATCTTTTTTTTTTTTAATTTTTTAATTTATTTTATTTTTAATTAGTTTCAGGTGTACAACACAGTGCAATAGTTATACATTTTACCCCTCAAAGTGACAACCCCCCACCCCCAATACACCACCCCACTCCCCCCCATATCATATATATCTATTACTCTTCCTCTGACTCTCTTCCACAGTATAATCCACAACCCGTGACTATCTATATATATTCAATTACAGTAGGTATACCACCTCCGCTTTAGTAATACAGTGCAGTGATCAAACCTCTACTCCATCCATGAAATGGTCTCCCTAACAAGACCTATGATCATCTGACATTCCACAGAATATTTACAACATTATTAATTATATTCCCCAAACTGTTTTTCCTATCCCAGTAGCAATATTGTAGTTGCCTATTTTTGCTGTCTAATCCCTTCCCCTTCTCCCTCATTCCCATTCCTCTCCCAATTAGCAACCCTGATTTTTCCTCTATATCTATGAGACAGTTTCTGTTTACTTTGCTCATTCATACAGTTTTTCAGATTCCACATATGAGTGAGATCATATGGTATTTGTCCTTCTCTGACTGACTTATTTCACTCAACATTATAGTCTCTAGGTCCATCCATATCATTGCAAATGGCACGATTTCATTCTTCCTTATAGCAGAGTAATACTCCATTGTATAAATATACCACAGTTTCTTAATCCAGTCATCTACTGATGGGCATTTTGGTTGTTTCCAAGTCTTAGCTATTGTAAATTGTGCTGCTATGAACATAGGGGTGCATAACTTTTTTTGAATAAGTGTCTTGGTTTTTTCAGGATAAATACCTAGGAGTGGAATTGCTGGGTCAAACGGTAGCTCTATTTCCAGTTCTTTGAGATACCTCCATACTGACTTCCATAGTGGCTGCACCAATCTGCAGTCCCACCAACAGTGCAGCAGGGTCCCCTTTTCCCCACAGCCCCGCCAGCACTTGTTGTTTGTTGATTTGTTGATGATAGCCATTCTGACTGGAGTGAGGTGGTATCTCATGGTGATTTTTATTTGCATTTCCCTAATGACCAGTGAGGTTGAACTTTTTTTCATATGCCTGTTTGCCATCTGTATGTCCTCTTTAGAGAAATGTCTCTTCATATCTTCTGCCCATTTTTTAATTGGGTTGTTTGTTTTTTTGGTGTTGAGTTTCATGAGTGTTTTATAAATTTTGGATATTAACCCCTTATCAGATATATCGTTGGCAAATATATTCTCTCATTCAGTAGGCTTCCTTTTTGTTTTATTAATGGTTTCCTTTGTTGTGAAAAAACTTTTAAGTCTGATATAATCCCATATGTTCATTTTTTCTTTTACTTCCCTTGCCCGTAGGGATGTATCAGTAAAAATATTGCTCCGGGTAATGTCTGCAAATGGTCTTGTACATCTTTTGTTAGATTCATTTCCTCAAATCTTGATAGAGTCTTTTAAAGTTATTGTAAATGCTATTTATTTTCCAGCAACCTACTCACTTCCTTTTTTAGTGCAATACTATTTAGTGCACCTGTTTAAGTATATAATTTGATCACCCTTAAAAGTTTACTCCTGTTCCTTAATAATCCCTCTCTTTCCACCTCTCTTTGCCCATCCCAACCTTTCCACTGTCAGGCAGTCACTGAGCATCTTTTTGTCACTATAGATTAGTCTGCATGTTTTTTTTAGAATTTTATGTAAATAGAATCATATATTATGTACTTTTGTCTTTTTTTTTGGCCTGGCTTCTTTCACTCATAATCATTTAAGAGACATCCATGTTTTTGCATGTATCACTAGTTTATTCTATTTATTGCTTAGTAATGTTACATTGTACGAATATTCCATAGTTTGTTTAACTTTTTGATGGGCATTTGGGCTGTTTCCAGTTTGGGGATGTTACAAACAAAGCTGCTATGAACATTTGTACAAGTCATTGTATAGACATATTGACTCATTTCTCTTGAGTAAATACCCATGAGTGAATAGCTAGATATTATGGTGAGTGTACATTTAACTTTTTAAGAAAATGCTGAAATATTTTCCAAAGTGATTGTATTGGCATTGGTTTTTAAATTTTATATTTTATTTGGTTTGGCTAGTATTTAAAAGATAATTGATTTTTATTTACTTATGTATTTATTTATTTTTATTTTTTATTTTTTTTGAGGGCAGTGTCACTGGGACCTGAACCGGGGCCGCTGGCTTCCCAAGCTAGCACTTAACCATCAGCCAGCCCAAAGATAATTGATTTTTAGATATTGACCTTGAACTCAGTGACCCACTAAATTCACTCATTATTTCTATTTGTTTATAGATTCTTCTAGCTTTTCTATGTATGCAATCATGTCTTTTAAGAATAATGACAGGTTCACTTTTTCTTTCCTATCTTTATAATTTAACTTCTTTTTCTTGCCTTATTATACTGGCTAGGTCGTCCGGTACAACGTTGAATAAAAATGGTTATAAAGTATATCTTTTTCTTCTTCCTTAATTGACAGGGAAAACATTCAATATTTCACCATTAAGTATGATGTTCTAGATTTTTTTTGATAAATATGCCTACTCTATTCCTAGTTTACTGAGTTTTGTTTTTCATGAACTAGTTTTCAAATTTTATGAAATCCTTTTTCAGCATGTAGTAAAATGATCATATGGTTTTTCTCTTTTATTCTGTTAATATGATGAATTATATTGATTGATTTTCAAATATGAAACCAACTTTTCATTTTGGGAATAACCCCCCCAATGCCTCATGATATGACAACATTCCTTGGAAAAGGAGGTTTCCATATAAATGAAGTTTATTATCACTTTAAGAACAAAACTTTTCCTTAATACCTTTTCAGGGAGAAGGGAGAATATTTCTAAGTTCTTTTGCTTTCTTTCATGACCTTTTAATCATAATATACTGGACACAATTACATTTTTTCCTATTGACTCTGAGTGATTATTGTCATTGGTATTTGTTCCACAGATATTTACTATGTGCCTTCTATTCCCTGTTTTGGTTGATGAAATAATGAAAATTGGTTAAAATGTATTGCAAAATATCAAGGATGTGAAGATGTGTTCAAATAACTACATAACACATTGGGTTTGGTTTTATTGTTGCTGCTGATGTTGTTTTTGTTGAACACTTACATTGCTTTTGCTCATTTCTTCCTATTTGACTACCAAATATTGCTTCTTGCTGCCTCTAGTGTATTTGTTTCTGGCATATTCTCTCTCTCTCTCTTAATTTGACTTTCTAGTAAGAAGGAAATAGCTAACTAACTTGTTAGACTTACGTGTAAAGTCAGGGTAACTTGCTTCTGAATGAGGGTATATGAAATGTTCCTGGAAGGAATAAATTCATGGTCTTTGTATTACTTATTCTGACTGCCTAAGGGCCTTGTTTGCTTATTCATGCATTTTCTGTTCTGTATTAGATAGTTGAGATTGCAGGATAAATGAATATTATGATATTTTAATTTATCACAGACCAAGCAGCTCGGACTTATTTCAAGTTTGAATAATTGCGAACAATAATATTCAATACAAATACCAGTAACGTATACATTTTTATAGAAAATATAAATATTTAATATAAAATATATAAAATCAAAATTTTATATACTGTAATTAAAATTGGTATATAAATTCAATTAATTGATTCTACATATAACAACAAACCACATAAGTTAGAAAGATTAAAAAAAAATACAATTCCTCAAGAATACATTATATGTCCTGTCAACAAATTTAACTACCACCTGGCTCTGCTTTTCTTATCAGTTTATTTTCTTTTATACTTCGCTTTATCCACAGCTCCTGGTAACGTCTCCAACCTAATTATTCACAAAGCATTTATTAAACACTTAGTATGTACCAGTCCTTGTTTTAGTCACCAGGAACACAAAGCTGAAAACACTCCTCGGGTTGTTTACCGTCTAAAGTGACGTCCACATTGAAGGTGATTTTGTGTGTTCCCTGCCCCTCTCAGGGCATTTGACAATGTCTAAAGATCGGTTTGTCACAAATGGGGTGTTCACTTGTGTGCTACGGGTGCCTATGGGTACAGGCCAAGGAAGCTGCTCAACATCCTAGTTGCACAGGACGGCCCCACAACAGTTATCCAGCCCTGATGTCAGTAGTGCCGAGGCTAAGAAGTCCTGCCCTAAAGGGATGATGAACACGGAAACAAACAGGTATATCACAAGGAGATAAATGCAGTCTAAAAAATAACATATATTATATTAATATATTATACTCTATATAGAGGGCTGTTTTTGAAGATGTATTCTTTCATTTAGAGCAGGGGCTGGCAAACTGTGGCTTGTGAGCCACATGCGGCTCTTTGGGTATATTTCATCTCAAAAGTTTGCCAACCCCTGGAAGAGCCAATCCTGTCCCTCACAACAATTTAAAAATTATTCCAGAGCCGTAAATATATTTTGACATAATCACCATTATGTGAATAATATCCTGTAAAAATTTTATAAATGAAACTATGATACTTTTATTTTCATTTTCAATTTTCCTTCAGAGCCACATGTATGTACCCAAAGAGCCGCATGTGGCTCGCGAGCTGCAGTTTGCCGACCCCTGGGGACTCTTCCGTCTCAAAAGTTTGCTCACCCCCGATCTAGAGGTACCTTAAATATTTTTAATCATGGAAAATTTTAAACATACACAAAATAGAAGAGTATAATATACTCCATGTACTAGCTTCAACCATTATCAACATTTGTGTCTTATTTTATATATACGCGCCCCCTCTCACTCTGAGAGGTTATTCTAAAGAAAATCCGAACATATAACTTTCATCTGTAGCAACTTCAGTATGTATCTCCAAGAGATAAGGTGTTTTGTTAAATATATATAACTTTATTTTAATACTAGCAAAAAGCAAAACACTTTGATATATAGATGCATGCTTCATATGAAAAAAAAAAAGATCCTACAGATTTTTTGTTCAATGTTATCAATGGATATTTGACCCACCTCACTCCCTGTATCTTCTAGCTTTGAGATCAGCAGGAAGAGTGTTGAAATCTTTCTTGTTTTGTGTCTTGTTGATTTGTACATCCTATCAGAGGACTCCATACTGACGGATGCTCTCAGGACAATGATCTAACCTGCAAAGTTTGCCGTTTTTTTTTTTGTTTGTTTTTTTACATTGGCTTGATCCATAGACCTGATGAAAATTCTGCTGCACGTCCAAAATGTCTGGTTAAGACAAGATTAACTAGCTGTGTCTTTATTCTAAGTTTATTATTCATGCATCAGAACAGGATGCAATTTCTCAACCTGCTTAACCGTCTTCACTGGGAACAAATTAGTCCCCACATAGAATTTCACTTGACTCTTCCCATTTGTATTTGGTGGGAGAAACCAACCCTGGAAAATCCAAAATGGAGCTCATGAAAAGGAGTCAGTAGAGGGCAAATACACTGAAATGAACTTCTTGTCTCCTGATACTCTTTCTGTGCAGTGTCTCTGAGGATGACTGTCCCGTTAAGAACCTGTTCTGTTCTCAGGAACCTGGAAAGTTTTATCCAAAGCCTCCCATGGAGGTGGCCAAGGCTAGACTTGACCTAATGCAAGAATATTTTGCAATATTGTTATTAGAGAAAACCAATTACTAAGAACACTAAAAACAAAAGGTTAGATTTCAGGTAAGAAATTAATATCCCAAATATATGAGGAATTCTTACAGGTCAATGAAAAAAAGCAAATAACCTGATTAAAAAATGGGTAAAGGACCTGAATAGACATTTCACCAAAGAAATAGGCATCCTGTGTATGAAAAGATGCTCAACATCACAAATCACCAGGGAGATGCAAATCAAAACCACAATGAGAAATCACCTCATAGCTCTTAGAATGGCTAGTATAGAAAAAAAAAAAAAGTTAAGTGTTGGAGAAAAGGAACCCTTGTACACTGTTGGTGGGAATGTAAATTAGTGCAGCCAATAGGGTAAACAGTATGGAGATTCCTATTTTTAAAAAAATAAAAATAGAATGACCATTTCATCCATCAATCCCTCTTCTGGGTATATATCAAAAGGACTTGAAGTCAGTATCTCAAAGAGATTTCTGTACTTCTGTGTTCATTGCAGCATTATTTACAATAGCCAAGAGGTGAAAGCAAACTAAATGAGCAATGTGGATGGATCTGGAGAATATTATGCTAAGTGAAATAAGCTAGACAGGGAAGGACAAATCCTGCATGATCCCACTTTTATGAGGAATCTAAGATAGTCAAACTCATAAAACAGTGGTAGAAGAGTGGTTACCAAGGACTTGGGGAAGGGGAATTGGGAAGATGTCAGTCAAAGGATGCAAAGTTCAGTTATGCAAGATAACTAAGTTGGAGATCCACTGGACAACATAGTCTGTAGTTAATGATACTGTGTTGTATAGTTAAAAATTTGGTAAGAGGGTAGACCTCCTGTTAAGTTTTCTTACCACTAAAAGAAAAAATAATAATTAAAATAAATAAAGAAGACACAAGGAAACTTGCGGATATGATGGATAATTTATCACCTTGATTTAGGTATGCATTTACTTTTGATTAGTTCTCTTTAAAAAAGCCCATATAATGTATAATTATCTTATGATAGCTATTTTATCATAATGTCACTATATGTTTTCTTAATTTATGAATATTAAAAATAAATGCTATTATGTAAAGTTTTGAAAATTTGGATTAAAACATTATTTTCATATTAAAATATATTAGGAACTACAACGATAGTTCAGGAAAAGTAGAAAAATGTCAATAAAATTAATGATTTTATTAGGATAGTTTTCAGAGGCCAAATTTAAAATATCTAGGAAAAAATAAATCAAATGAAAATTTTTTTCTCCTTTCTAATTTATTAATATGTACATTATGTGTTTTTATATGTTATGTGTTCTACTTTATGTATAATACATTCTACTTTGTATATTACATATATAAATATGTAACTATATAATAAATATATGATTATGTAAAATATACAATGTTAATAATATACTATTGTATATTTATATTTTATTAAGGTCAGGCTGAAAATTCACATGTTAAGAGTTTTATACTCAAAAGTGTATAATCTTAATCTTGGGACCTAATGTAGCTACATATCTAAGAAATTGACAATCTGAAATAATTCTGTTTAAAAATATCCTTTTGAAAAGGTCCATTCCTCCAAAGATTAATTGGGAGGGTTGGTTCATATTACAAAATATTCATTACAGGGCTTCTTTAAACAGTAGTCTCCACTAATATAAAATTCAATTAAAGGTTTAAAAATTAAAATTGATACATAGCTTTCTAGGAACACATTTATTATCTCAAGAATGTAGACTTGTAAAAAGCAAGTGTTAAGAAAGGTGATTACTTAAAAATGTGTGATGAATTTTCTGCCTCGTTAACAAATGCAAAATGCTCTCTCTCTTTTTTTTCCCAGAGAATGTAGCATAGTAAAACCATTTCGATGTGTAAATGGATAGGAAGGCAGATTTACAAAGATGTGAATACAGACTAGCTTTTATTCCCTACAGATGCTGCCCTCGGACAATCCACTTAGGTCGAATAGAGTTGGGATGGAATCACCAAAATTCTGGGCTGGAGACCTATGATTTAATTTGTAACTTCATTTTCAGGTCTCCCAGAAGTCTTAAGGATTGTAACCCCCTGCCCAATGAAACTAAGGCATTTGAAGCAAGGCTAGACCATGCATTAGAAGGTCATGTCCATTGAGCAACTATTCAGTCCATTGTATTTAGTATGCAGAAAAGTGATTGTGGTTGGCAAACAGATTCATTCCTGGGGAAAATTTTTTTTTTATTAGTTTCAGGTGTACAACACAAGGCAATAGTTACACTCTTTACCCCCCAAAGTAAAAACCCTCCTCCCCCAGTTCGCCACCCCACTACCCCCCATATCATACATATCCATCACAACTCCCCTGACTCCCCTCCACAGTATACTCCACATCCTGTGACCATCCACATATTCAGTTGCAGTTGGCATACAATACTATACAACATCAGCTTCAGGTGTACAGTGCAGTGATCAAGCCTCTACTCCATCCATAAAGTGGTCTCCCTAACAAGACATGTGACTATCTGACACACCACAAAATTTTTACAACATTATTATATTCCCCGAACTGTGTTTCATATCCCTGTGGCAATATTGTAGTTGTCTATTTATACTGTCTAATCCCTTCACCTTCCCCCCCATCCCCACCCCCCCTCCCAACTAGCCACCCTCAGTTTTTCCTCTACATCTACGAGTCTGTTTACTTTGATCGTTCACTCAGCTCTTCAGACACCACACACAAGTGAGATCACATGGTACCTGTCCTTCTCCGACTGACTTATTTCTTGCAACATAATAGTCTCTTCACAACATTGTCAATTACATTCCCAGAATTGCCCCCATATCCCTGCGGCAACATTGTAGTCCCACATACACTGTCCAAAACCTTCCCCCTCTCCCTCTTCCCCACTCCCTCCCAGCCAGCAACCATCAGTTTTTCCTTTATATCTGCTTGATACGACTTCAATCTTCTTAAACTGTCTCTCTGGGTTAGCTTGTTTACCCCTTTCTTTTGTTTAAAAAAGCCCTTTTAACATTTCTTGCAATGCTGGCTTGGTGGTAATGAATTCCTTAAGCTTATTCTTTTCTGAGAAGCTCTTTATTTCTCCTTCAATTTTAAGTGATAGCCGTGCTGGGTAGAGCAATCTTGGTTGTAGGCTTTATTTTGTGTCACTTTGAATATCTCCTACCACTCCCTTCTGGCCTGCAGAGTTTCTGTAGACAAGTCAGCTGTTAGTCTAACAGGAGTTCCTTTGTATGTAACCTACTGTCTTTATCTTGCAGCCTCTAGGATTCTGTCTCTGTCTTTAACCTTTGCCATTTTGACTATGATGTGTCTTGGTGTGGACCTGTTTGGGTTCAGCTTGTTTGGAACCCTCTGCACTTCCTGGGCATGTATGTTGATTTCCTTCACCAGGGTGGGGAAGTTTTCAGTCATTATTTTTGCAAATACATTCTTGACCCCTTGCTTCTTCTCTTCTCCTTCTGGTATCCCTATGATTCGAAGGTGGTTGCGCTTCACCTTGTCCCATAGGGCTCTTAAACTATTTTCATTGTTTTTTATTCTTTGGTCTTTTTGCTGTGCCAACTGGGTGAGTTCTGCTATTTTATCTTCCAAATCGCTGATCCGCTCTTCTGCTTCATCTACTCTACTGGTGATTCCTTTGAGTGTGTTCTTCATTTCAGTTATTGTATTCTTTAGTTCTAACAGGTTGTTTTTTATGGTTTCTCTATCCTACTTTATGTCCTCGCTAAGTTCCTTAAACATTCTTATCATCAGTGTTCTAAACTCTGTCTCTGAAAGGTTGGATCCCTCTGTTTCATTTGGTTCCATTTCTGGAGGTTTCTTCTGATCTTTTACTTGTGACATGTTTCTTTGTTTTCCCATTCTGGCTGTTGCTCTGGGATTGCTTTGATGTATTAGATAGATCCCCAGGAGAGCCCTGGCTGGATCACGCAGGCACACAGCTCACGGCCCAACACTCCCAGGAAAATTCCCAGTCTCAGCCTGTCCCCAATCAGCCGCTCGCAGATCAGGCCGAGCAGCCCGACAACCAATCACCAGCCTGGCAACTCTGCAAGCGGAGTGCGGAGAGCGGGACCCGAGGCGGCTTGCGCACTCCCGGGTCTCAGTGAGCAGCCTGTTGGAGCCGGAGGGCACACGCCCTGTGTTTCCCTGGCAACGCAGTATAAACCGGGCAGAGGGTGGGGATCCAAGGCCGCAGGCATGCGCGCGCACGCACACACGTACTTCTGCGCCAATTCCACCAGACCAATTAGGTCCTGGACCTGATCCTCCGTGGGAGGGCCCAAGCTTGACAAAATGGTGACCTCCCTACACCACTTGCGTGCAGGCCCCACACCACGGGAATAACAGTCCCAAAACCTCCAGCCTTTGCACCAAAGGTGCTCAGCTCAGTCCGTCCCCGCAGGCTCCCAGCTCACACAGCCACTCCCTCCACCAGGAACCAGGTAAGTGCTAACCGGCGATCAAGCCTGGGCGCCGGGGACTGATTCTCCAGCTGCTCTTAGCCTCACCGAGCTGAGCAAAGAGAGTCCTTACTAATTTACTGCCAGCTATCTTAGAACGTCTCTTCCCAGCAAAGGAGCTCTGGGCTGGAGAGCTTGGTGTGTGGCTGGAGGGTCTCTCCCCCAACCGGAGAAGCCTCCCTTAGCTGGGACCTCCCTCACGGGGTTCGCGCTCTCTCGTCTCAGCCCATCCTACCAGACCCGACATGGTTTCCTCTTTAAGTTCTTCGTTTAGTGGTTCTGTTCCTCCAGTGTTCCGGGGACCTCCAGGGTTGAATGCTGTATAATTTGGTTGTAATTTTGGTGAGATCCTGGGAGGCAGTTAGCACAGCGTCTGTCTATTGCGCCATTTTACCGGAAGTCCCCTGGGGAAAATTTTTGTCTGGTAAGGAAGCGAACTGCATAGATTAAAGGGATTATATTCCTTCCAAGAAGCTCCTGAACCTATATTGGCGTATTGTATGGTTCGGTCAGAGCTGTCAATCACTATGCTTTCCAAAATAAAAAGGAAAATAAATTCACATCTCTAATTCCTACACTTTCTTTGCCTCTTCCCTTTTGTGAAGCTTCCTTTTATTTCATGATTTTCATGAATTACATTCATAAATGCTCATCTGCTGGAGAGCTAATGATGTGTAGAAAACACCTAGTCTTTTTGCAGATAAAACTTAAAGTAGTCTTATGCACAAATAAGGCAGAATGAAGTGAATTCTTGGGTTAAAAAAAGTGAAAAGTATGGGCTGTCAGGCTAAGCTAATGGCATATTATTATTGGCAGTGATGTTGAACTGTATGGTAGGGCTGTAAATGTTGCAGCTGTTCACATATATTAACTTGTCCAAACAGAGAAGTAGAAAAATACACACTTTTGAGGCTATGAAAATTGATGTATATGGGAACTCAGACAATGAACAGAGAGAGAATCATACTTCGCACAACTCTCATGGCTCAGAACCTGTGGGTCAGTTACGAGCTGAAGGATAAACATGTAATCACATCTTATCACCCAGACTGAGAAACAAGGCTACAAGGGCTGCACTCTGTCCATTCTCACTGGATTAGGTGAGGAAATGTTCAGAGTACAATGTGGGTGACAGTGGGTGCAAAGAACCCATTTTAACTAACTTAGAAGTATTTCTCAGGTAACAGACTAATATTCATCAATCTGGGTTTTTGCATTTTAAGATTAATATATTATATCTTTACATTTTAAAATTTTTGAGTAGGGAATACAGTTACGGAGTCCAATATCTCCCCAAATATAAGAAGATAAATGATAACAAGCCTCCCTCCCACCTTTGTCCCTTATTCACTACCCAGCTCTCGCCATCCTTCACCTCCCCTTTGTCCCTCATCTAAACACTGTAACTAGTTTCTTGCCTAGTCTTTCAGAGTATTCTTGTTTATATACAAACAACTGCAAATACCAAGGGTGGCAAATAAAATGTATACACATGACTTGTATTCATCTCTTGTTATTGGTATATATTGAGTATTAAAATTTTAATACAGTTTTTTTCCTTTCTTAAAAGGTGTGTACATTGTTTTTGCTCCCTATGTATATATATTCTTACTTTCCTCACCCTTTTTCTCTACACAAATAGTAACACACTATACACCCTCTTTGGGACCTTTCTTTTTTCAATTAACATTTCCAATTAACATTATGCCATATCAGTACACAGGGCGCATTCTCAGTGTTTGGGCTGTAAAGTATTATATTGCATAGATACACCATAATTTATTCAACCAGTTCTCCATTGTTAGATATTTGGATTGTCTTTGTGTTCGTTTTGTCTTTTTTGTTTTTTGGTTTCTTTTTGCTATTAAAAATAATGCTGAGATGGCAAGTTTATATAGACATAATTTTGCCCTTGTGCAAATACTGGGTTGTCGGAAAAGTCATGACACATTTTCACAATGAAAAACTGAAAAATACGTCATGACTTTTCTGACAACCCAATATATCTGCAAAGTAAATATCCAGGAATACTATAGCTAGATCAAGGAGTAAATACATTTGGAATTCTAATAGATGTTGCCAACTGCCCTTCATAGTACCAATTTACACCCCTCAGAATGGTGTATGGTAGACCCTACACCCACAGGAATACTTTATCATAAATTTGAGTTTTCCTACAAGGTAAGTGGATAGTATTGGGGCATTGAAGGAGTGAAACAGCGTTGGGGAATCGGGGAAGGGGAACAGACAGGTTGCTGTCCTTTGGTTCTTCAGTCTAGTTGTGGAGGATGTCACTTCACTAGCCCATGTTGATATTGTGATAATTGCGCTCTTCCTGGATGAGGCAGTCGATCCCCTGCCATTAGATGGCACTCATGGTGGTTTGTGGCAGCTCACCTGCTGGCTCCCTTAAGGTTCAGCTACTGATAAAGCCTCATGTGGTATACAGGTTGAGTGAAGCAGAGTCTCAGGGAGTCACTGGCATGGAAAGAGTTGTGGTCACCAGGTTAATGTAGACTGTGGTTTGGTGCCAGCGCTGAGCCTGGAGCGACTTAGCAAAAGTCTCAGAGCACACCAAGGCCAGTCACCACCCACCTGGGCCATGGACTCCAATAGTTTTCCAACAAAGAGTGAAATGTGGGAGGGGCTAGCTGGTTTCAGAGAAAGTACATGTGGCAGTGCATGAGTTAGGTGGGGTGGGTTCCCAGCTAAGTCAGCAGGGCAGAGCAGCAGAGCTCACCAGGCCAATCAGATTTAGATTTGGCCTGTGTAGGTAGGCTCAACATAGGAAAGATGGCATCTGTCTTCCAGCTGTATGGGAGAGGACCTCTCAGTGGGAAAATGCCAACTGTCCTTCAGTCCTCCTCCTGAAGCCACACACCTCAGTCTGTCCCCCTGTATGTCTCTGAGGCCCCACAGAGTCTCTGTCCTTCCACTGGAGCCCGAGGTGAGTGCCTGTGGACTAGTGAGTCTGTACGTGGGCCATTTAAGAGGACGTATGTGTTTCTTGAAGCCTTCCATCCCACCCGAACAGCCAGAATCCCCACTGTTTTTCACAGCCAAGTGATGTGGTGGCTCCTCTTCCCAGCACCACTACTCCAGGTTGGGGAGCCTGGTGTGGAGGGCTGGGATGCCTTGCTCCTCCAGGGGGAACCTCCGCAGATATCCCTCCTGATTTTCAACCACCACAGGGAGGTTTGGGACCTGTTCTGCATCTCTGCCCCTCCTACCAGTTGCAATGTGGCTTCTTTGTATTTTTAGTTATAGGACTTCTGTTCGCCTAGACTTCAGATGGTTTTCCAAGTTAATTTTATAATTTAGTTGTAATTTTAATATGTTCAGGGAAAGATGTAGGCACAGTGTTTATGTACTCTTCCATCTTGGTTCTCTCTACACTTAAATCCTGGATTCATTTGGAATTTATCCTGATGTATATTAAACTGTAGGGATTCAACTATACATTTTTTTTCAGAATGCTAACCTATTGTTCCAAAGTCATTTGTTAAATATTCCATCTTTCTCCACTGATCTAAGATAAATTTTTATTATAATTTCTTATAAGTATATGCATATATTTTGGGGCTTTCTTTCAATTACATAAGTTTCTCCTTCTATTCATTTGCCATTACCATAAGTGTTTAAAAAATTAATGATAACAATTTTGTTTTAATATTTGCTCTCCTTTTTCAGAGATTTTCTAGCTATTTTTGTTTGTTTTTCAACATCAATGTTAAAATTGGTTTAAAGAAACAATAATAGCAACAAAACAATAAAAATACCTGCTGGTGTTCAATTTATAAATCAACTAAGGAAGAATTGACATCTTTGTGATGTTGAGGCTTCCCATCCAAGTGTATGGATATCTTCTCATTTTTAAGTCTCCTTTTATTGATTTTGAAGTATTTTTTTACATAGTTTCTGTAACTTTTTGTTCATTACTTCTGATGTGTTTTTCTTTTTGTTGCTATTGCAAGTGGGCTCTGTATCAGTAAAGATTACACTACAGAAGCAAGACTTTTTCTTTTTTTTTTAAAGATTTTATTGGGGAATTAGGGGAGGGGAATAGACAAGTTGCTGTGCTTTTGTTTTTCAGTCTAGTCTAGTTGTGGAGGACGTCGCTTCACTGGCCCATGTTGGTATTGTGATCATTGTATTCTTCTTGGCTAAGGCAGATCAGTCACCAGCCATTGGACAACCTCTCACGGAGGCTCACGGCAGCTCACACCAGCTGCTGGCTGCTCACTCTGGCTGCCGGCCACTCACGGTAGCCTGTGGCAGCCCACTGCAGTCCCACTGCAGCCTACACCATCTCGGGTGACTCACGGCAGCCCAGCTCCAGGTGGAGCTGTTGCTCACCATCATAGCTGTAGAGGGCGCAGTGTCACTGGCCCTCATGTGGGATCCGAACTGGGGCCTTGCTGATCAGAGCTTGTGCTCCCAAGCCAACTCTAATGAACAAGCCACTTGGCTGGCCCGAAGCAAGTGACTTTTAAGTTGAATAACTTGAAGAGATAAAGAGAAAGTTGGTATTTACAAAATGTGAACAGGTAAATAAGCAAGAGGACAGAGTAGTACCTTTAGACTGGTAACAGTAGTCTCTGATCCTTTATTCCCTCACTGTGGCATGAATGGCTGAGGGGAAGGAGTTTCTGGAACCCAGATGCAGAGCTCCTATTGGAGGTAGGAGCTATATCTTCATCCAGGAACACCACTAGCCCACTGTGATGCCACCAGAGACAATAGGGGTAAAGGAGGAATTAAATATGCTACCTCTTAGATCTTCTGCTGGGGCTTTCCACTAGCCAAACCCAAACAGAGGCAAGAGGCCAACAGAGTTCACTGAAATACAGTAGTCAATAATTACACCTCACCAGATATAGGGCAGGGTGGGGTCAGGAAGAGAATAAATGTGGAGGCAAACAGAGGACATCCAACACAGTATCCTTTGTTCCATTGAATCTTTTACTGGCAGTTATTTTTATATTTGAAAGATACTGATTTTTACATATAGATTTTATTTTTTTTCATCTTTGAAAGTATAATTTGCATTCGGTAAAACTCACAGTTGTTTTTTTTTTTAAAGATTTTATTGGGGAATTGGGGGAGGAGAACAGCGCTGGGGAATCGGGTAAGGGGAACAGACAAATTGCTGTCTTTCTTGTTCTTCAGTCTAGTTGCAGAGGACGTTGCTTCACTGGCCCATGTTGGTATCGTCATTGCGCTCTTCCCAGATGAAGCAGATCGGTTGCCGGCCTCTGGATGGCCACTCACCACGGCTATTCGCAGCTGACGCTGGCTGCCAGCCGCTAACGCTGGCTGCCGACCATTCACTGTAGCCTTGGCAGCCCACTGCAGCAGGGGCTGCAGCCCAGCTCCAGGTGGAGCTGTTGTTAGCTGTAGAGGGCAGTGTCACTGGCCCTCATATGTGGGATCCGAACCGGGGCTGCTGGCGTCCTAAGCTAACTCTTAACCAATGCGCCACTCCGCCAGCCCAAAACTCACAGATTTAAGAATATAGTTTAATGAGTTAGGGAAATGTATACAATCACGCAATTCCAATCAAAATCAAAATTCCTTTGTACTTCTTTGCAATCAATCTCTTCTTCCCAACCCTGATCTAAGACAACCACAAGTCTGCTTTTTGTCACTAGAACCTCATGTAAATATATGTTGTCTTCTGTGTCTGGTTTCATTCACTTTGGATATTTTTTAGTTTCATCCATGTTGTTCTATGTATCAGTAGTTCATCCCATCTTATTGCTGAGCAGTAGTCCAGTGTCTGGATATAGAACAACTTGTTTACCTGTTCACTAGTTTATGGATATTTTGTTTGTTTCCAGTTTGAGCACATCATGAATAATATTGCTATGAACATGTGTATACTATGTCTTTATGTGAATATATGTATTTATTCTTGGTTATATGGCTAGGAGTAAAATTGCTGGGATGAATATTAAATGTGTGTTTAACATTTTAAGAGACTGCCAACTTATTTTTCACAGTGGATATGCCATTCTAGTATAACCACTAGTGATAGGTGAGTATTCCAGTTGCTCCATCTCCATTTCTCACTCAATCCTCAGTACTGTCAGGATTTTGAAATTTCAGCCATTCTAGTGAGTATAGAGTGGTATCTCCTTTGTGCCTGCTTCCTGACCATACACTCTTCATAGATCTTACCTTTATTTGGCCCTTGTGTGGTCATTGTTTATGTGGGGTGGTATCATTTTCAGGGGTCATAATGCCCTTTTAACAGCTACTTGTATATTTATTTCAAGAAAACACATTTCTTTCCTGTTTTTATCCTTTTAGGGCAAAATATTTCAACTTTCTTTATTGTGTAGCTGCCTTCATTTGCAATTCAGCCACAAAAACACTTCCCTAATTTCACAATCTGTCAACATCAGGCTAAGCTTATAGAAGCTTTACCTTGTATCTGAGATTTAGTTTCCTTCTAAGATAACAATTTGGAGCAGATGGGTTTAACCACCAACCATGGGAAGCTGAACCCATCAATTAGTGCTAGCAACTCTGGCAAAGGATATTGTTGGTATATTGATGAGTGACTGGGATAAAGAAGATATTTTATACCTTAAGTCTATGGCTTATGTTTTATAAAAGGAACAAGATCACAGAAAACATGAAAAAATTAAAATGTGAAATTCTTTCAATTGCAAAGATGTTAATAATAATATGAAAAAGCCTCCTAAACTGCATCAATTATCCATTGAAAGATGATTACTAGTCAGCAATAAAATAGAGCAAACTCCTAGTATATAATGTAGATGAAATTTCAAAAAAATTATGCTCAGCAAAAGAAGTAAGACACAAAGAAATGCATACTGTAGGATTCCATCTTTATGAAGCCCAACAGCAATGAACATGGGGATAGAAACCAAAATGGTGGCTGCCTCTGAAAGGGGATGGGGAGAGACAAGAAATGGACAAGTGAGAGGAATGCACAGTATATACTTTTGTTAAGGTGGGTGAATACATTTGTCAAAGCTTATCAAACTGTACAATTAAGATTTGTGTATCTTACTGTATGCAATTATACCTTATTATTTTTTTAATTGGGGAATTGAGGGAGGGGAACAGCATTGGGGAATCAGGGAAGGGGAACAGACAAGTTGCTGTCCTTTTGTTCTTCAATCTAGTTGTGGAGGACATCGCTTCACTGGCCCATGTTGGTATTATCATTGCGCTCTTCCCGGGTGAAGTAGTCACTCGCTAGCCATTGGACAGCTGCCCATGGCGGCTCATGGCAGCTCACGAAAGCACACTCCGGCTGCTGGCCAGCCTCACTGCAGCCTACGCCGTCACTGGCGACTCACTGCAGCCCAGCTCCAGGTTGAGCTGTTGTTCACCATCATAGCTGTAGAGGGTGCGGCATCACTGGCCCACATGTGGGATCTGAAACCGAACCCTGCTGCTCATAGCTGGCGTCCCAAGCCAACTCTTAATAAACGTGCCACTCGGCTGACCCCTACACCTTAATTAAAAAAAAAAAGATTAGTACTTTAGTTCAGTTCCCTAAGGCTTTATTGGAAATGTTTTCATAAGAGTAAACTTTTCCTTTGAGAGAAATGTTTGCTTAATATATCTTATTATTAGTAACACATACAGAGGACATGAAAAATTTATGTTTAGAGGTAAATGAGTTCAACCAGCTATGTAAATTTGACCAACTTAATTTAACCTCCAAACCAGTGGTTTCCTTACAAGTAAGCTGGAAATCACAAACAAGACCTTTGGTGGGTTACTGTGAGGACTGGAGCTATGATACACATACTTGGAGTTTGTGAACGTATGTGTTACTCATTTACATGGGTTAATCAGAGGCTCCTCTCTGATCAGGTGACAATGGCAAAGAGCCCTAAAGACCGAGATGAGCTGGGCAGCTCTGTGGGTAGAGGTTCAGCTGGAAAGCCCGCAGATGTGCAGGCATGAGGCTGGAGAGGCACAGTCTAACAGACTAAAGGCATCAAGATTGCTAGTTAAATGGCATAAATTGATGTATTTAGTTTTATATTTTCATTGTGTTGTGTTTATTCAGGCCATAAACACTTTGTACCTAAATATGGATCTTTCTTGTTCTTTTAACTATAAAGATACGAGAGCAGATTCTAATGTGTGATTGATCAGTTTCCAAAAGGAAGCTCATGACACCTCCAGGCACAGAAGGAAAAGCCCCTTTGGCTCTCATGCTTTCCAAACAAGGGTCTCAAGCTAATTGTAAAAGCAGTCCCATGAAAGCTTTTGAGAGCTTTCTCCTATCAGGGCAGCCAAGGAATTGTCAGCATCTACAAACTGAAATTGCACACTTCAGAGTGGTTATTCATTTTCCAAAAGTTGAAATCAACCAGTTGCCAACTCTTGTCTGCCTGGCTAAGTAACCCTGGGGTTTTTCTTGCTGGCCTGTCACTGGTATTTTTTTTTTTTTAATTGGGGAATTGGGGAAGGGAACAGCGTTGGGGAATTGGGAAAGGGGAACAGACAAGTTGCTGTCCTTTTGTTCTTCAGTCTAGTTGTGGAGGATATCGCTTCACTGGCCCATGTTGGTATCATCATTGTGCTCTTCTCGGGTGAGGCAGTCACTCGCCAGCCTCTGGACAGCCACTCACAGCGACTCCTGGCAGCTAACAACAGCTGCCGGCCGCTCATGCTGGCTGCCGGCCACTCGCTGTAGCCTATGACAGCTCACTGCAGCTACACTGTCACCCAGGACTAAAAGCAGCCCCGCTCCAGGTGGAGCTGTTGTTCACCATCTTAACTGTAGAGGGCAGTGTCACTAGCCCTCATATGTGGGATCCAAACCAGGGCTGCTGGCATCCAAATCCAGCTCTTAACCAATGTGCCACTTGGCTGGCCCTGTTACTGGTATTTTTTATATCCACTCAAATATCTTATAAGAAAATGCTGGTATCCTTTTAGGAACAGTTAGCTGACATGGACTATGATGAAATCATAGTCCTTATGTTTCACATTCTGGGCAGATGGTTTAGTATTTATGAAAGAATCTAAGCAACTTCAGCTCCAGCAAACCAAAATGACACACAGACACACAATTGGTTCATGAGAACAGATTCTTCTAGACTACAAGGTCCTAACATTTACGATTTAAGTGAATTTCAAGAGAAAAATAAGATCAGTTTTACAGTGCGTGTTTTTAAATTGTTTATCGGATTAGGGCTGGCCAAGTGGCTCAGTTGGTTAAGCTCACTCAAGAGTGCAAGCTGAGCTCTGAGCAACAGCAGTTCGATGCCCAGCCCAAGCTGAGCTGCCGCTGAGCTGCCAACAGGTGGCAGGATGGCTCAGCTATAAAAACAAAACAAAACAAAACTAAAAAAAACCCAAAAGTTAAATTGTTTATTGGATTGACATCTAAAAGGAAATAGCCTCACAGCATAATGTGGACTTTTTAAATATAATGTGTTCACATTGAAAAGATTCTTAAATTTTAGGTCAAATGCCAGAAGGTATAACATATTCAATGTAAAAAGTCAAGAGTTTCAATAAGGGGTTGACTGAAAAGATAAGGATTATTTCCATTGAAAAAGTAAAGGTGGAAAAGAAAGATTATTACAAATGTAAAATCTAGGGTGGAAATGGAAAACAGACCCCTGAGACACTGCACATTTTTTTGGCAGGTGGTATTCCTAGAAACACCTTGCTCAGAAACTCATACCTGAGTTCCAGCTCCATGTCAGACTTCCCAGTGGGTCTCCACCATTAGGCAGTGAATTCCTCCAGAGCTGGAAGCATGTTGACTTGTTTCCCCTGTGCCTGGCACAGAGTCTCTAGCCCATGGCTTGTGCGAAAGTAATGGTCATTGTGCAAATGAGTGAATGAAGAATGGTGAGCAAAGAGCGCTGAATGAGAGTGTATTCTCTGACAAATTAATATTTTATCAAAGCAAGCAAAAAAAAAAAAAGGAAAAATACCATTTATATAATGATCGTCAAGTAGATACAACTTTCATTACTTCCAAGAACGTGCACAGGCTAAAAACAGAAACCATTTACAAAGGATTTAAATAAGCTAATGGATGATAGATCCACAATGGGGTATTTGAAGGCAGCTAGGAATGGAAAAGATAAAATATGTCACCAAGATATGTGTCGCTAGAGAGCTGAACAAAGGTGATGGTGCTAGGTATGCAGAAGGTGCTTAATGCGAGCTTTCCCCCACCCTTTGCGGTTAAAGGGCAAATAGTCCTGCATCATTTGGAGGCTAAAGATGCTCTTGGGAAGCTGCTATGTCCCAGGAGAGAAGTGGCTGCTCTCACAGGCCCTGTTTTCTCTGTGCTTTGAGTGACAGGCTTGTTGGCCTTTGCGATACTTGAAGAACCAGTAGAATTAGGACGATCTGAGTGTGGTAAGAAGCAACATGTTGAGGAAACGGGGGTGGGGGAGTTGGGGTGTGGGGGTGTGTGGTTAGACACTTTCGCATTTACTCCACAGCAGTCTCCTCCTGAGCCTGACATCTTCTCCCCAGAGTTTCTTGAATCTGTCTGATTTTCCCTTGATATGGTGGCAGTCCCAGCCTTATGGTGTCAATTCCCAGGCTTCAACAGTAGTGCCTGTTTTACCACTTATGGTCATACAGCTGCCAAGATGACTGTCTTTACTTGAAGACCATACCAACAAGTCCTCAAAAGGGGCTGTGGTCATTTCATCGTATTAATCTGATGATTAATCTGCCTTAAATTAGAGGCCCCTCCTACAGCGGTGCCATCTCCTCCCCCAACTCTCCCAGGGTCCCCATTTCCCACTCCCCGTCCTCCCTTTCCTGCGTTCTCATCCAAGTTCCTCACTGCCTCCAACACCCTTCCTACCATTTATGTCATCTAGGGAATCTTTCATGAAGAAATCTACCATTCCTCAGTGACCTCTCAACCTTAGAAATCATAGTTCTTTATATCAAAATTCCAGTTTACAAATTCATTAAAGACTTTTATTCGTATTACCATTGGATTCTTCAAATTTTGTCTTTAAAAACAACATTTAAACAACAATTTAATCTATAAGATTAGATTTACACATCTATGTTATCTTTTCACTCTTTTTTAATGTCCTTGTGGACAATTCCTTTTTTAAAGACACTTCCCAGGTGCCTAGCATCTTGCCTCATGTATAGTTACTTAGTAAACAGTTGCTGAATTAATGAATGAACAAAAGTCAAAGTGAAGAATAACAATTTATCATTTCTTCAATAGCAACAGCTCAGTGTGTATAGTTGGTCACAATAAATGCTTTTGGGGAAATCTGATGAAGAATTCTTATGGATTTATTAAGGGGTGAATTTACTAAGAAACCTCAAGTTTGATCTCATTTCTCCTCCCTCCATATCTACCTGATAGATATGCCTGGAGTTGTTTGTTTATATCTGCATATCATGAGGGAATTCTGTGTTACGATGATCACGTTTGATGCTGGTGGCTGATAACACTGTCAGATCTTGTCAGTTTTATTTATGTACCTATTTCTCTGGGGTATGCAATGAAAATGATAAAAGGTGACTTTAATTGCAATCCCAAGGTAAAATGCATATTTAATGAGTAGAAGAATTTAGGACAGTAGACATGAGTGGGGGTTTTGTTGCCCCCTCCGCCCCACCCTCACCACCTTGATTTCCGTTCATTTAATTCAAGTCCCAATACTGCACTAGAACAATTCATGGGAATAATATTACATTTAGAAATTTGGAGAGATTCTCAAGTATGTATTTGTATTTTTATGCAGTTTCAGATAAAGAACCTCCCACATAATTAGCCTAACATTATTTGTGTATTAACTCAGGAATCCAGGAAAGGATCATAATGCATTTCTATGTATTTAAAAAGCAGAAGAAATTTTTTATCCCAATAATTAACCATAGATAATCACAAAAACTGGGAAAAGAATTAACAAGAGTGATAACTGAGTTAAAAATCTTGGGCCGGGGCCAGCCGAGTGGCACATTGGTTAAGAGCTGGTTTGGGGATGCCAGCGGCCCTGGTTCGGATCCCGTGTGTGAGAGCCAGTGACACTGCCCTCTACAGCTAACAATAGCTCCACCTGGAGCTGGGCTGTGCGAGCCCTGGTGATGGTGTAGGCTGCAGCCCCTGCTGCAGTGGGCTGCCATAGGCTACAGTGAGTGGCCGGCAGCCAGCGTGAGTGGCTGGCAGCCAGAGTGAGCTGCCAATAGCCGCGGTGAGCGACATCCAGAGTCCGGCGACCGAGCTGCCTCATCCAGGAAGAACACAATGAGGATACCAACATGGGCCAGTGAAGCAACAGCCTCTGCAACTAGACTGAAGAACAAAAAGACAGCAACTTGTCTTTCCCCCATTCCCCAACGCTATTCCCCTCCCCCAATTTCCCAAAGAAATCTTAAAAAAAAAAAAATAAAATCTTGGGCCGGCTGAGTGGTGCAGTGGTTAAGCGCTGGCTTGGGACACCAGCAGCCCTGGTTCGGATCCCACATATGAGGGCCAGTGACACTGCCCTCTAAAAAAAAAACATCTTATAGATGACAATATCTGACAATGTAGTGTGTCCATAACAAGATTCATGAACTCTAGGTACGTGAGCAAATATTATACTGAATCTAGTACATGTGAGTAAGAAGATTCATCAGTGTTTGGCCGTCCCTTGTGAGCGACTTACTTGAGCTGTGATTGACATCTTCAGGTGTGACTGAGTAATCGGCCATCTTTCCTGGAGTCCCAGGCATTCCTGGTTCCTGGAACTGTGCCACAGGACTGTCAGTTCATCATGGCCAGGCCTCCCCTGCCCCCTGCCCCTTCTTCACTTCAGTCTCTCCCTAATCCTTTGTGTGAAGGTCGATCTTAAATCCAGAAGCACTATTGAAATGCTTTCACAGACAAATTTACGGCCAACATCAGAAATGTTTCTCAGTGCACTCTAAGTGGGCCTTGAACGGAGATGAGGAAAAATCAACACCCAGGAAACACTTTTCAAAGTCATTCCCAGGAATAAACAAAAGAAGAAAGGTTGGTCAATAGGTCAGTTAACCAGTACCCACTGAGTTCACAAGGTGCAGAGTAATAGACTAGAATCAGGGGAATTTAGGTACTCGTTTATCCCTAGGTCTCAAGTGATTTATTAACTCTTCAGAAGTGACTAGAGCACTAAGGAAAAAGGACACCACCACCCCGCCCCACCCCTATACACACACACATTACAGGCTTTTCTATCATATTAAAAAATATGGTCAGTGTTCAAACAGTGCACAAAACAAATATGTACACTGTAAAAAATTATAGTTGTTTGTACTTTAGAAAGTTCTAGGTCTCTCTACCTCATCACAACTCCATCCTTCTCCCCTAAACACAATATAGTTTTTCATGAATTATACCATGTCTTTTTATTTAAAATGCACCAAAAATTCATCAGTGCATGGTTTGCTTACATCATTTTCAGAGTTAGTTCTAAAAGGGTCTTGATGTAAATAGGTGTAAGTATATGAACTTACATAGATGTAAATATATGAATGCTTGTTCATTTTTTCTATTCTTATTTAACTCTGTGTCATATTTTCCTCTTCTGCCTGTTTTTAATTCTCTTTTTTTTTCAATTGGATTATATATATTTACATATGCCACCTAAAACTCTTTCTGAACCAAAGTGTGATTTAAATAAAACAATGACTAATTATCGGGACATGCTGACAACTATTATTAGCATTTCCAAAAATTTAAAGAAAAAATGGATTCCAACATGAGACAATAACATTGGGTTGTCCGAAAAGTCATGACGCATTTTTGCAACAAAAAACATAGAAAAAGTACGTCATGACTTTTCTGACAACCTAATACACTTAAGGTAAATATGGATACTTAGAGAATTGAACCACAGATGTCGCATTCAATCTAGAAAAGAAGGAAACGAATTAAATTCTTCCTCAATCTCAGGGGAAAGTTAAAGAGGTTTATTCTTAGATCTGCATGAATTTAAACACAACCCTTACTCTGGACAATTTCTTCTTCCAGTTTCTTATTTTCTTTCTTTTCACTGACCTCATATCTCATTTTTCTTATTCCCCCCACCATTCATCCGATGCTAGGTAATTGAAAGCAGTATCCCACATAGATTGTCCTAAAAACTGCCCTTGGAAACTTGGAATATTTTCATGGTTGCTCCCTCTGGGTACTTATTCAGAAAGACCTGTTTCTAGGCATTGGACTCTGATGAGTGTCTGGTATAAAAGCATCTGGGTGTCTTCCATGTTCTTCCATTTGGGAAATGGGCCATGGGGTGGAGCTGCTTGTCGGGATACAGCGTCCAGTGGACTCCCTGCTGAAGGACTGCCCAGGGTCTTCTGGGAAGCGGTTTGCCAAAGAGGACTGAAGGCAGGGTCTCCTCGGCTCAACTCCCTTCTGCCCAGATGGCAGCCCAGACTCAGCTCCTAGGGGTTGTGTCTCTCCCCGGCACCTTGCAAAGGGGCACACACCTAGGGTGCAGCTCTTCTCTTATCTTGCTGCTGTGACCACAGAGACATACCTGACTGGCTCCCAGAAGCTAGAAGACATACCTCTCTTATTCTTGTATAAGAAAATAATCATGTACTTGCTACTATTCTAGTATTAAAGAACCAACAAACAATGAAAATCTTTTCCTTTTGTTTCAAAGCTTTTAAAACTAGTTTTATTTATTGATTGATTGCTGCCCAAAGTGGCACATGCAATGAAGGAGGCTGGGGCTGTGGGAGCAGAGTTTTGAGACAGATGCGTTGGAATCCCAGTTCCACTGTGTAATGTGCTGTGTGTTGCTGGTGAAGAAAGTGACCTCTCGGATCCTCTTTTGAATTTGTGCCATGGTTAGTGGGACTACCACAAAGAGATAATGTATGTAGAGGACCAGTAGATGCCTCAGTAAAAACCAGCCTTTCCCCGTCACATCCTCCTTCCTTTCTCAGGGAAAGAATTATAGGGGAGTAACAAGAATTAGAAAGCAAAGTTAGCCTTCATAATAGCAACCACCTCTTCCAAAGGATATGCCACAGGGCTGCCCTCCAGACGGCCCAGTGGCTTTGGTGAGAAATTATTATAATTGCCCTGTGATTTTTGTACGTTATCTCATTTAATATTCTCAGCAATCTCTGAGATGGGTGTTATTTCCCATGTTTCTAACAGGGAAACCAGACTCGGAGGTGAAGTGTCTTGCCTAGATAATACATTTGGAGCTCAATCTGATATCAGCCTCCTTCATCTGACCACTGGCCACACTCCCAGACCCTCTGAGCCTCTGTGTGTATACAATTAGTACTACAACTTTCTCTGCCACCCTAAAAATTACTGAAAACATAGCCTCATCTTCATTTGTTTGTTCCATGGAGGAAACAGACTCAAAGGCATCCGTATACCTGAGTTACACTGCTTCTGGCCATAGAATTGGTTCTAAACCCTTTTAGATAACCTGGAGTTCATCTCAGTTGTGTAAACCAAAATTTATTTTAAACTGTAATAGAGGATTTAAAAAAACAACACATTTATTTGAGCAAAAAGAGCTGCAGTCTGGAGACACAGATTCAGGTAGTAACCTAAACTGTGCTCCATGAAGACAAAGGGGAGCTTCCCTGTTACAGAGAAAATTCCCACTCAGCTCCACAGTTAGGTCTATTTTATGTAAATGAGGGATCCAAATTCACACATTTCTGACTGTTCTGAATGGTACAGCCCTGATTGGTTGGCATTTATGTGTCCTGATTGGTTGTTATGGAGCAGTCTGATTGGACAAGGCAGGTTTTAGTCTATTGGTAGAAAGAAGAAACCAGGAACTCCCTTATCTCAGGAGTATAAATGAGCAAGGCATAGTGTTTCTCTCTCAGTGTCAATCTGAGGTTCTTGCCGGCATACAGAGTACATAAGGAGCCCCTATCAGCAAATGGCAACTAGGCTCTTACCATTTGTAAAATTTGGGTCCACAGTTGACCATGGGGAGTCCATTTTTCAGCTGATAAATTCCTTCTCAAGATTCACATCAAATGAATCTTTCTTCTCAGGGTGCACAGTTGGTTCCATCAGGGAAGTCACGGCACCTCCATACTCTCTGGGCTTCCAGGACCTGCCTTTCTAAAGGTTATTTATTTATTTATTTATTTATTTTTAGAGGGCAGTGTCACTGGCCCTCATGTGGGATCCGAACCGGGGCCTCTGGTGTCCCAAGCCAGCTCTTAACCACCGTGCCACTCGGCCAGCCCTATTTATTTATTTTTATAGCAATGATCACTACTTTTTGTTTGTTTGTAGTCTGTCCCACACCAGAAGGTCAGCTTCCAGAGCAGAGACACCTGGGCTGTTTCATTGTCAGTTGTCTTCCCAGTATCCCCCACTCACTAGTAGATAGGCAGAGGTGAGGATTTGTACGATGAGCTCATCTCTGAAGTCCTTAAGTCTCATCACCTGTAATTATCGAGAGGTAATGAGTATGGGTCGCCACTTTCAGCTGACAAATTTGTATCTTAACAAGGACTTTTCTGTGGGATGTAAATACAGAGGAGTAAATCTGGTAGTGAAAACATCATGGCAGCTTGTTTGGAGGTAGAGTGTTAGGAAGAAGAATCTTTGCTTCCCGTCAAATCACCTTTCTCAGGTAACTGCCAATACTGAAAGTGGTGGACTGGATCTAAACTCCATGATGTAATTTAGCAAGGATTCTCGTGGTGGAAATTTCAGGGAGAAAAGAGAAAGAATTCTGGAGGACCACTTGTTATACCTAGGGGAAATAGCTCAGCACCATTGGCTTTCAATGCCTCTCCATCAGGCTGTCTTGGCCCCATGTGAACTTTCTTAGGCCTGTCATTTTTCCCTACCCTATTTTTATTTTGTGAAAATGGGTTTCCATTAGCAACGTGACTGTTTATACAAATCAGAAAATCTGGGTTTGGGGGAATGGTGGCGGTCTGCACCACATTAAAAGCACAATTATGATGAAGTTCAATAGAATCAATGCAATTAGCAAGGGCTGCATATGTACATTTTTAACCGCTCTCCTTGGTATGAGGAGCACATAATCCAAAACATTGTTAGAAATCCTTGGGAAAAAAAATAAATCCCCCAATTAGTCTAATACTATAATTAGGACCAAGGGATTTAGTCAGGACCTCCTTGAAATTTCCTCTGCTTAACTCAGGCATTGAGAAATGGTGTGTGTGTGGTGGGGGAAAGCGGCGCGCTCGCGCCCTTGCCGCCTGAACATGGGGGAAGAAATTGTGAAATAGGAATCGTATGTTTGCTTACTTAGTCATATTATCACTTGTTTCCCCACCCTATTCTCCTCTTAGTGTTTCCTTATAAATCCAATCGTCCCCACTTATTTCGTCTTCTTCAAACCTAGGGATTCAAGAGATGGACAGTGACTCCGCCTTCTTATGAATATGCAGCAGCAAAGGGCGGAGAGGAAGCCAGCCAGAAAATCCAGCAAGAAATTCAACCTGAGCCGGCCTGAAGCGGGCTCTTGTCGACAGCCCCCACCCTCCACCGCGTCCTTCCAAGAGCAACAAACAATAGCGCAGCTCGGGTCCTGGAAGTACAACTCGCAGCTGAGGATGAGCGGGCGAGGTTGCTCATCGCCAGGGAAAAGCGGCTTCTGAACAGCCCTGCAGAGCCAATTTGAACTGTGGCCAAGAAGGCAGCAGTCGGCAGGATTAACCGTCTCGGAACCTAGTGGTCTGAAGGTCCCCGCCCTTTGTGGTGCAAATGATGGAGGTGCCCTCGGGGCGGCTCTCGCCGGGGACGAAGTTTCCCATCGGGTTCTCCGTGACTTTCTGCCCACTTTGAGCTCGGCGCGGGATGCTTAGAGCCTTGCAAAGACGCCCCCTGCTCACGCGGAGGAATGCTGGGCAAGGTAAGTGCTTTTTCTTTGCCAGTTGTCACCCCCGCCTCACTTTTGGAGAAGGGACCACTAAGCAGCAGGTGGCTGAAATCCTGTGTCCGCGAAACATTTTTTTCTGAAGCAAGGGTGAGAGAAAGCGAGGACCAGTGGCTTTGGGTAAGAGACCCCGCCGAGCCGACCGCGAGGCCGAGGTTTGAAAAGTTGCCGCGGCCCAGCAGGTGCAGGGGGCGAGCGCGCACAGCTGCGCCCGCGCTGCGCGAGCACAAAGCCAGCGGCCGGCGCGGCGGCGTTGCTATGGCAGCGGGGGCGTGGCCGGCCTCGGCGTGCCGGCGTTGCCGGGCGACGGAAGTGTGCGGGGGAAGGGACGCCGAATCTTGGGAAGCTTCCTCCCAGGGTGGGCCAATAAGTCTGATATTTCTTGACACGTCTCAGTGGATCGTTAACTCAGGTTTGTTGGCAGTCACTTGTCCTTTGGTGAGGGAATCAGGCTTCTAGGCTACCACTTAATCCCATAATGCTCTGCATTTGAAAAGACATGAAAAAGTTAGAAGATACTTCTGTCTAAAGTAATACGTAATAAAAGTATTCTGTTTCCTCGTTTACAATGTAGCACAGTCTGATGGGTATTTCTTGATTTTTATTAAAAAAAAAAAATCTTGGGCCGACCGAGTGGCGCATTGGTTAAGCGTTGGCTTGGGACTCCAGCGGCCCCGGTTCGGGTCCCACATATGAGAGACACTGCCCTCAAAAAAAAAAAAAAATCTTATTATCTTGTTTGGAGCCATGAAAATAAATTGGCCTTCAGCTTTTCCGACATGTTAACCAAAATATTTGGAAAGGAAAAGCACATAGAGCAGGTAAACAGGCACGGTAGTAAGAACCCAGACAGGTGCATCTTAAAATGCTTTAGAAAAGCTCAGCTTTCACAAAGCACAGGAGAGAATCAACTTCCATTTTATTTCACGGGGTATTTTCTTACATGTAAATGTGCCAAATAATTTTGGCGTATTATTACTTGAAAATTACTTGTTTTAGGTATACATTACAGAAAAAAAAAGTTGGCAAGGAATTTGAATTATCTTTCCCACAGCAGTGATTGGCAGTTAGAGTAGTACTCCCCCCCCCCTTTTCCTTTTATCCTACTATAGCTAAAGATATCTTTAGGTGTTTTTAGTTTGTTACTCCAGATTTTAATTGTGTTTGCCAAAGCCATTGATCTGTTACCAGTTCTTAAGGTGTGTTCCACACACTAGTTTATTTCTTCCTATGCTTCCATTTAAAAATTATCCATGTGTTATTTATTTATTCATGTATTCATTCATCAAACATTTGTTGAGGCTTTTCTATGTGATGTGTAGAGTGCCAGACTTGGCTCGAGAAAAGGGATAAGTGGGCAGAGCGACATATAAAGTTGAAATAGAAAAATTCACAGTGTCGGGGGAGGAAAAGGCTGGAGAGTAATTATATCCACTATGACATTCTCATTTAGAGATTCTACCCAGGACTTACGCTGCTCCCATCTGTGTCATTGCCTTTGTGTTTTCAAGGCAGGCATTACTGTACTTACTTAAAATATGAGGAAAATGACTTTCAGGAAAGTACAGTACTTTGGCCCAGGTCTTACAGTTCGTAAGTAGTAAAATCAGGATCTAAGTCAAAATGTGACAGCTTTGAGATGCTGCTTCTGAAGCATTAACCCCTTTTATCTCTGTCTCTACCATTAAACTACCATGCTTTGATCATTCTTAATAGTGAGTGTGAATTTCTGAAAAAACCAACATCATGTGGTTTCTTTTTTGGTTCAGATGTTTCTAAAGTCAGATATCAATTGCATTTCTGAAGAATCTATGGTTTTCCTCCCGGAATGTAGCAACATTGTCAATTAAAAATTTTCAGGGAGGGTCAGCCGAGTGGCGCATTGGTTAAGAGCTGATTTTGGGATGCCAGTGGCCCCGGTTCAGATCCCACATATGAGGACCAGTGACACTGCCCTCTATAGCTAACAACAGCTCCACTTGGAGCTGGACTGTGTGAGCCCTGGTGACAGTGTGGGCTGCAGCCCCTGCTGCAGGGGGCTGCCATGTGCTACAGTGAGTGGCTGGCAGCCAGTGTGAGCGGCTGGCAGCCAGCGTGAGCTGCCAATAGCCGCGGTGAGCGGCAGAGGCCGGCAACTGATCTGCCTCATCCTGGAAGAGCGCAATGAGGATACCAACATGGGCCAGTGAAGCAACATCCTTCCCAACAACAACAAAAAAGACAGCAACTCATCTGTTCCCCTTTCCCGATTCCCCAGTGCTGTTCCCCTTCCCCAATTCCCTAATAAAATCTTAAAAAAAAAAAAAAAATTTTTTCAGGGGTTTCTAAGGAGTTAATGAGACAATAAAGATTGAATTATTCAAATCAAGTTTTAAAAATACATAATGTTGTTGTCTACTAAAACAAAATACACTACTTAAGTTAGCATTCAGGTTTTTGTTACCTTTCTTGATTTTAAATCTTTTAAATCAGATTTATTAGCTTCTGCTGGCAGTGACTATGGTAGGGGATAGCTGGAAATTGCTATCTGGAAAGTTGTCCTAGAAAATTCAGGTATGTCCTTGGCTTGAACTGAAGTGAGATTTGGCTACATATACCCTATTGCAGCCCTGAAAACTACTTTGAACTGATTTTTATAAGTGTTTTTACCTTTAAAATTTTATCTTCCCAAAGAGATTGTAGGATCCGTGAAGGCAAGAACCAGGTCTTTTGTGTCTTTAGAATCTACCTCTTAATACCAAGTACAACATTTTTCATAAATATTAATGAGCAGGAGAAACAAAAATAAACTTTATTAGGCCAATGAAATATAGAGTAGAAATATCTTTTAAACTATATAATATCTGGAGTAACAGAAGTTTTAATTATTTGCTGACTGTTTTTCTCATACTATAAAATTCTATAGGTAGTAACCTCTTTTACAGATAGGAAAACTGCACTATGATGATTAGTATATAAAATATTTACCAATGTATTAATTGAACCTCACCATAACTATGCAAGAATTTGCATCACCATTTTTTAAATATATGATAAATGGAAATATATGATAAATGGAATAAAATGGAAACTCAGAGAAGTTGAGTGACTTGGTCATTCACCCAGAAAGGGAGAGGCACATCTTCTGACGCATGCTTTTATGTTATACCCTTGCAAACCAAACGCACCTGGGAACTTTGGGCAATTAGGCCTCTCAGCAGACCTGGGGATGCTGGGTGCAAGATGCCTTCTTTCCCTCTCTCCTTCCCAAGGCTCCACCAATGGGTGGGAAGAAGGTGAGGGAACCTCTTTAAAAGACAAGTAAAGAAAGAGGCATGGTAGAAAAAAGAAAGATATGGAGAGGGGCACAGTGGAGCAAAAGAAAGTGAGAGTTAGGAAAAACAGTGAAGTTGATAAAAGAAGGAAGCAATGTGCAAAACTGGTAGTGAGGAGATCCAGAGGGTGTCTGCTAGGGCTGTTGTAACCAAGTGCCACAGACGGGCTGACCTAAACAACAGACATTTATTGTCTCACAGCTTTGAAGCCTGGAAGTTCAAGGTCAAAGTGTCAGAAGGGTCGGTCTATTCTAAGACCTTTCTTGTTTTGCAGATGTCCACCTTTTTGCCATATCCTCAGATGGTCCTCCCTCTGTGTGTGTGTGTCTTAATCTTTTCTTATGACACCTGTCATATTGGATTAGGGCCCATTCATATGAACTCATTTTACCAAATTGTCTCTTTAAAGGCCCTATCTCTAAATATAGACACATTTTTTAGGTCCTGGGATTAGGACTTCAGCATATTAATTTGGGGTAACTCAATTCAGCCCATAATAGAGAATGGGGAAAATGAACTTGGTCTGTGACTCTGAAGATAAGACCTATTTCAATTGCTTTATTGTTTCTATTAGTGTTCTTTCCTAACACAAATAAATGTTTGAGTGAGTTGTGGTAATTTTTTATATCAATATACTCCCCCAGAGGTATAAAGAAAATAGAGAGGTTTGGAACTGAATTCTTCGATATTCAGCTTGCTTCATACTTGATTATCACTTTTGCCATTGCAGGGCCATCTCCAAACCTTGTCAAGTTCTGATGAAGCTGATAATGACTTCCCCCTTCCAGTAGCTATGACGGTCCCGCTGCCTTTTCTGAACTGCAGAGCAATTTGAGTCATATGCACTGCCTGTGCAACGTGATAAATCCAATAAAAATGAAATCACAACACTGAAAGGATAGTGAAGCATAGCTTTTACAACCCTCTGAGCCAGAAAGATAAGCTTAGGCAACCTTCTATATGGATGGCGTTTTCCATGCTTATTCTAACAAAATATGTTCAGCAGAGTATTTCAGACTGTTAAGGTAGCCAAAAGAATTTGAAGGTTTTCTCTGAGGCATTGACCAACTAACAAGGTTATAATTGGAATGTGTTATAAAAATTCTTGCAGCCGTGGCTGGACTACACAGGACCTGCTTTGTAAAGGGAGGCATCAACAGTATGTTTCAAGATGGCCAAAGAAGTTTCTGGAGTCATCTGCGATAAAAACTTGTATTAACCAATCGTCAGGATCTCTACTGGTGTCTATCTCCTTGACTTACTTCATAGTCTGCCTTCAGAAAAGGTGGAGCATCGTTGTCCACTTTTCTTCATGTAATAAGATGCTAAAAGGGTTTCAATAGGTCATGTCTTGCCCCTTTTTGGTAAGTTGAATCAAAACTCTTTCCACTGTTTTCGGAATCTGATTTTATGAGGGTCCTAAGGTAGCTGCCCCTCCCCATCTTGAATTGTAGATATTTATGTCCTCATTGCACTTCCCTTGAGGACCACTCTATTTACGTGTAAGTGTGAGGCCCTGGACTACATTCTGAAATATCTGTGCTGGAGAAGGTGCGTCCAATAGACTTGGTGGAGCTTTTTCAAGGAATACCAAAAGCTTTTGAAATGTACCCTTTGGACGTGATCCAGCAGCTTTCCACGATGAGTGGTTTCAGAAACAAGTTGTTGTATGGAATAGCTATTGTCCTCTTAGCCAAAAAAGAATGCCTATTCCTGAGAGCAACGCATACTTAATTAGTGAAAGGATTGATGCCAGCACCTGGAATTTGAAGAGGCAGCTTTGAAAGTCAGTGCAAGTCCCTGAAGGGCAGAACTTAACATTTCTTGCTCTGATCTGAGCCAGACATTTGTGTAACTGGTCAGTTGTGCAAATTTGCTGGCACAAGTCTGGGAGGTGGGTTGTTCTGTTCAGCTGCAGTTTCTATGACACCTTTTAATTAAAAGGTTGCCTCAGAGGCACTCTCTTCAAATTAGGAGAAAAGAACCAAACACAAATGTACAAAGGATAAGGAAAAACTGTTCATGGCTGTTTATGACTTTCCCTGGTTTGGGCACAGTGAAAAACCCTTTATTTCCCTATGCTACTGAAAAAGTCATGACATTGTAGTGGTTTGGGAGTTCCCAGGCAGTCATCAGGTGCTTATCAGTCACTGCCTATCTACTCAGTACTGGCGGCATGAGAAGACATGTCATGTAGCCGATACTCTAGTTCAGGGCAAACAGACATGCAGATGTGAAAGCATGTCTGGGTTCTGTCTTGCATACGCACCAAAAGTCACCAGGATTACCTGCTCGAGGTGGCTCAGTGGCCAGAGAACTACATCTTCCTTCCCAGATGTGTATCTCCTTCAAGTTCTCATCACCCCAGCCCCCTAAACTGGGCCCTTCCCTGCTTTTCGAAGTCTTCAATCCAGTGAAGATGCTCAAGAAACCCTGCCTCTGAATGTGTTTAAACCGGAGTGCATCTGGCCATAGGGTTTTAAGCCTGTATACTCCTGGAGGAACTCCATCAGGGCTTGAAGAAAAGAAGAGAAGGAGAGGGGCTGGAGGAGCAGCCATTTTGAGCTGCCATTTTGTCCCTCTTCCTCATTGTGGATGGTAGTCAGAAATCCCTGGAAAGCCATAAAAACACTGCCCGAGCGTTCATTTTAAGGGGAGATGGATATGTAGGCCACATAAGAATATCACATTGTATTGAGGGCAACAGCAGGGCAGAGAGGAGAAAAACACTGGTCCCAAATCCTAGATGGTGACAGAAGATAGGGCAACAGGAACTGGTCCTTATCCTGATGGTAGAAAGTAAACAGGATGAGTAGGAAGTCAGCTTGGGATACGGAAGTGTCCCTGGGGGTTCTACCTTCAGAAGCCAGGGGCTCCCCACTCCTTACCCACTGGAGCCCAGCTCCTCCTGTCACAATGATCAGTAGTGATTTGGAGTTGGAGGGGTCCCCACCCAGCAGGGAGACAGAGTTGGAAGAATAAAATCGGTTGTTGGTGTAGATTTCTTTTTAGTATACTACTGCTTCATGTGCACATATTAGTTATTTGAGCCTGGTCCAGGGACCTATTTATTGTATATCCTATTTCTAAGGAAAATATATACCAAATTCCAAACAAGTGAAATGTATTTTTGTTGCACAAAGCCTTTGTAACATGAAGATTCCTGAGAATTGATAACTGAGACTTTTATTTGGATGGCCAATGCATAGAGCAAAGAATGTGGAGGAGGTCGGGAGACCTGGGTGCAAGGCTCCTCTCTAACAAAAATAAACAAATGTTTAGCAAGCCAAATTCCCAGACATTACATTTTGTTATCTGCGGGAGGGGCAAGGTCCCTTAGTATACTGGAATTCTGCTCTTTCTAAAAGGCATACTAAAAGGGGAATGTGCCCTCTCTAAGAACCCCAAATGCTTGTCAATTTCAATCCCTTTGCCTTTTACCCATGAATTTCCTAGTGTCCCTATGAAACTGTAATGACGACGATGACGCTACCTCCCTATGTTCAGACACAACGTTGGGAAAGTCTCTCCAGCAAAAATTTCACAGGTGAGACTCTCTCGGGTTGACTTAATTTATTCTTTTGGTTCATGCTTTTGTAAAAATGTAATGGTCTTCACATGCCCCTGGCTTTATTTCTCTTGGCTATGAGATTTCAGCTTTTAGATGGCATCAGTCCATACAGCAGACATATTGACCGAAAAATGTCATGGTCTCTTGGGCCTGTTTTTTATTGTTAGTATATTATTGGGTTGTCGGAAAAGTCATGACGCATTTTTGCGATGAAAAACAGAAAAAATACATCATGACTTTTCCGACAACCGAATACATCTCACACAGAATCTCTCAGGATGCATCCTCAACCCAAATGCCTGCATATCCCTTTGACTGGAAACACAGAGGGATCTATCTCCTTGTACAGTGAGTTACAGCATATACAGAGTGAAGCACAATTATCTGTCATTTTGCACTACATGTGAAAACTTGGAATGTTTTGAATTTTGGCACTTTGGATGGATTTATATTTTAAATGAACTGGGGGATCGAACTAAATGAAGCTTTCCCTGAACCTGCATAATGAACGTAGATCTCTTAGTTTATAGAATTTATAATCGTGGGATGTTATTTATCAGGTTTTCTTTTTAATGGTCATGTCTCTAGGTAATAAATGTGGTGTTTTAGAAAAAATTTTCCTGTCTAGCTCTTAAAATATGTATGTGAGAGCAAGGAGCCACACATCTTACAAGATGCCCACATTTAGATGAAAGATAGCTGGAATAATGGGAAAATCAACAGTTCCTCTAATTGTAGGAATATATTCTCTGGAGAGGAGTTTAAGATCTTTAAAAGTTAAGTGTTACGAAATCACTGTTAGGTCTGGGAATCTGCCCAGACAGATGATTATTCCAACAGTGTTCGCGTTCAGCCAACTCAGGAAGTCAGCCACTGAATGGGGCATTTTTCCCCCCAAAAGATGTGATTTGGCCATTATTATTATTATATTACATATTGATCAAGTAGGTGGTAAAAGCCCTGGATTTGGAAAGTTTGGTATCTTGATGATCCAAAGTATAAACAGAGCTTCCCCCACCACCCAATAAATAGTAGACACAAAATTTTTAATTTCAAATTTGCCAATTTTTAAAGACACGCTGTAAGCAGTACTTTAAAATATTGAGTAATAAGCAAGAAACATTTAAATGCTGACAGCAGTGAGAACCTGTTTTAAGTTAAAAACAAAACAAAACAAAACAAAAAAACCCAGGCAAATTCCTTTAGAAAGTGATTAAAACTCATTTTTCCTGTTAAAAATGAGAAAAGTGAAAGGATTTTCAAAGAATGTCGACAAGTGATAGAGTGTTTTGTAAAAACTATATATATGTTTGGTAGAACTCTAATCAGAAGTTTAGGAGTCAAATAGCCTCTTCTAAAGGCAACAGGAGATAATATTATCAAGATTTGATGAGTCTAGTACCTGCCAAAATGTAATCACACTCACTTTGTTTGTTTATGACTTAATGGGCTTAGGAAAGGGAAGAAAAGAGCGGAACTTAATGGCAGCTGAAAGGAAGGCCCCAGCCCACAGGCTCACTGGGCACCAGTGGGAGCCAACAGTGAGGCAATAGCTGCTTGGAGTGGAAGGAGGGCAGAGACCTTTACTCTCAAATAGTTCGTCCTTGATTATTTTTTTGGAAAAGGTGCTTCTGGAATTTTCACTGGGATCTGATTTATGAAGACAGATTATGAAGAGGTGAGAAACATTGGCCAAGTAGTTGGGCTCAAGTTCATGTGTGAATTAGACAGACACATGGTAGAAAACAACACCCTTTATTAATATTTTTATTCAAGTGATTTTATATGAAAAAATTAGTGGTTATGATAACTTAATTTGCTAATTGAACAAAAAATATATACCATTAATTTACTAAAAATCAATTTTTAAAAACCTGATTATTTAAAACATGGATTTTCATAAGAAGAAGGATGGTATTTATTTTTTATTATTTTATTATTTTTAAATAATTGTGTTATTTTTCAATTACAGCTGACATACAATATTATATATATTAGCCAGGTGTACAGCAGAGTGGTTAGATATTTATGTAACTTATGAAATGATCACTGCAATAAACCTAGAACCCACCTGCACCACACATTGACTATGTTCCTTATGCTATACTTTACATCCCTGTGACTATTTTGTAATTACCAATTTGTACTTCTTAATCCCATCACCTTTTTTACCCACCCTGCAATCCCCTTCCCCACTGGCAACCATCAAAATGTTCTCTGTGTCTATGAGTTTGTTTCTGTATTGTTCGTTTATTTTGTTCTTCAGATTCCACATATAAGTGAGATCATGTGGTATTTGTCTTTCTCTGTCTTATTCCACTCAGCACAGTACTGTCTAGGTCCATCCATATTGTTGCACATGACAAGATTTCATTTTTTATGGCTGAGTAATATTCCATTGTATATATGTACCACCTCTTCTTTATCCACTCATCCATTGATGGCTACCCAGGCTGCCTCCACATCTTGGCCATTGTAAATAATGTAGTAATTAACATATGGATGCACATATCCCATCGAAGTAGTGTTTTGGGTTTCTTCGGATAAATACCCAGAAGTGGAGTTACTAGGTCCTTCTTTGTCTCGTGTTATGCCCTTTGTTTTAAAGTCTATTTTGTCTGGTATAAGTATTGCTACCCCAGCTTTTTTGTTTGTTTGTTTCCATTTTCATGAAATAACTTTTTCCATCTCTTTCAATCTCTGTGTATTTTTTGATCTAAAGTGATTCTCTTGTAGGCAGCAAATGTAAGGGTTTTTTTTGTTTTTGTTTTTTGTTTTACCCTTTTAGCCACCCTATCTTTTGATTGCAGCATTTAATCCATTTACATTTAAAGTAATTATGGATAGATATATTGTTATTGTCATTTTATTCATAGTTTTCACCTTTTGTTTTCCACCTTAAAGAAGTCCCTCTGAGATTCCTTGTGATACTGCTTTGGCAGTGATGAACTTCTTTAGCTTTTTTTTTGGTCTGGGGAACTTTTTATCTGTCCTTTGATTCTAAATGATAACTTTGTTTGGTAGAATAATCTTGGTTATAGGTCCTTGCTTTTCATCACATTGAATATTTTGTGCTAATCCCTTCTGGCCTGCAAAGCTTCTGTTAAGAAATCAGCTGGGAGTCTTATGGGAGATCCCTTGTGAGCAACTAACTGCTTTTCTCTTGCTGCGTTTAAGAGTCACTCTTTGTCTTTAACTCTTCGCATTTTAATGATGATGTGTCTTGGTGTGGCCTCTTTGCATTCATCTTGTTTGGGACTCTGTGCTTCCTGGGCTTCTATGTCTATTTTCTTTGCCGAGTTAAGGAAGTTTTCTGTCATTATTTCTTCAAATAGATTTTCAATTCCTTGCTCTCTTTCTTCTTTTTCTGGTACTCCAATGATGTGAATATTGGTACGCTCAATGTTGTCTTCATTTTTTTGGATTCTTTTTTCTTTTTGCGATTCTAATTGGCTGTTTTCTGCTACCTTGTCTTCTAAATTGCTGAGTTGATCCTCTGCTTCATGTAGTCTACTGTTGATTCCTTCTAATGTATTCTTCATTTCAGTTATTGTCTTCTTCATTTCTGACTGGTTCTATGTTTTCTATCTCCATTTTTATGTTTTCTGTCTCTTTGTTGAAGTTTTTTCTGACATCATTTAGCATCCTCATAACCAATGTTTTGAACTCTGCATCTGGTTAGCTCTTTTTCTGGAGCTTTGTTCTGTTTTTTCATTTAGGACATGTTTCTTTGTCTCCCCATTTTGGCTGCTTCCCTATGTTTATTTCTATATATTAGGTAGGGCTGCTATGTCTCCCAGTCTTAGTAGAGTGTTCTTATGTAGTAGGTGTCTTGTGGGGCCCAGTGGCACAGTCTTCCTTGTCACTTGAGCTGGGTGCTCTAGGTGTGTCCCTTGTCTAGATTGTATGTGCCCTCCTACTGTAGTTAAGCTTTGGTTGCTGTTTGCACATCAATAGGAGGAACTAACCCTCAGACTGATTGGTTGTGAGAACTGGCCATGACTGCAGTGGAGGAGCTATTGTTCAGGGGCTGACCCTATAGAGCAGGATTCATTTTATCAGGGCTCTGGTCCTGGCAAAGTCTGCCCTTTGGGTGTGTCACCCATAGAGGCATCCAGGTGGTGCTCTGGCTGGGTCCAAAGCCAGCCACCAGTCGTGCCAGCCCTGGGGCCTCCTGGGAGTGACCCTGCCACAGGCCAAGTTTAGCTGCAGCCTGTGCCCTGACACGGGACACTTGGCATAAGCCACAAAGCAACTTTCAGATGGCAGCCACCCATGCTGGGCTTGGAGGTGCCTGGGAGGGGTCAAGCTATGAACCAAGACCAGCTGCTGCTAGTGCTGGGGTTGGGGCTTCTCAGCAATATATATAGGAAATGCTGCTTGTTTGGGTTTTGTGAACCTTTGAGAGAGTTTTAGGAAAGTTCAAAGCATGAGCCAAGATAGCCTGTTTGTATGGAAAAGCCACTGGAAGTGGCTTGGTTGTGTCTGAAAGTTGGATGGGGTGGGGTCTCAAGGAATTCCCCAGTGAGGGGTGTATGGTGTTCGCCAGGTTGATGGAGACTCAGATATGTCAGCCACCTGCATCTACAGGCTGGGTGAGTGGAGAGGGCTCAACACAAGAACAATGCCTTCTGGGGCTGGCTGAGTGGTGCGGTGGTTAAGCGCTGGCTTTGGAGGCCAGCGGTCCTGGTTCGGGTCCCATATATGGGGGCCAGGGGCACTGCCCTCATGAAAAAAAAAAAAAAAAAGGAACAATGCCTTCTGCCAGCACTTCTGTCTGGGAGAAATCGCCCCTGTAGCCCTCATCCTGAAGCCAGACAGTTCAGTCCCTCCCCATATGTCCCTGGTGCCTTCTGAGCTGCTGCCCCTGTGCTGGAGCTCAGAATGAGTGAGTCCGTCAACAAGTAAGCCGTGTGTGGGCTCTTTAAGAGGAACACCTGGGATTCCAGTCTCCCTCCGTCTCAATCAGCTACCATCCCTGCTGGTTTTCACAGCCACCAGTTGTGGGGACTTCTCTTCCCATCACTGGAACCCAGGGCTGGGGAGCCTAGTATGGAGCAGCAACTGCTCACTCTTCTGGGAGGACCTCTGCAGCTGACATTTCCCTCCAAATTTTTAGCTGCCACATGTGAGTGTGGGACCAGCCCATTCTGTGTCTCTGCCCCTTCTATCAGTCTCAAGGTGGCTTCTGTATGTTCTTAGTTATAGGATTTCTGTTCAAGTAGAATTCAGGTGGTTCTCAATGATGGTTGTTCTATATTTTAGTTGTGTTTTTTTGTTTTGCTTTGTTTTGAGTTTTTATAAGAGTTTATTTGAGCCAGAACTGGAAGTAAGACTTCAAATGCTCCAATTTTAGTTGTAATTTTGATGTGGTCATGAGAAGAGGCAAGTACAGCATTTACTCCATCCACCATCTTGACCAGAAATCAAGATGTTGGTTTTTTAGGAAAGCAAGAAAAGGCTTTTTTTTTTTTTTTTTAAATTGAATTGCATTAATTTAAAAAATTAACTGTTCCAATTTAAAATATGTAATATATTTACATGCTATAAAATTAGAAGGTATAAAACATCATCTACTGAAAAGTTCCCTCCTCTCTCTCCTGCCTTTTACCCCACCAACAGCCTCAGGTCACCCAGCTTCCCAGTAGGAGGCACCAGTATTAATAGGTTCTTCCATATGCTTTCAAGAAACTCTGTGTCTATATAAGTAAATATATTTTCTCCTATTCCTCTCTATTTTTTACACAAGAGATGATATAGTATACATTGTATCCTGGAAATTTTCCCTTAATGATATATTTTGGAGATTATTCCATATCAGTACAAAAAGCAGTTCTTCATTTTTTTTTTATTGTGGTAAAATATATGTAACATGAAATTTACCATTTTTAAGAGTACAGTTGAGGGGCCGGCCGAGTGGCGGATTGGTTAAGAGCTGGTTTTGGGATGCCAGCGGCCCCGGTTCGGATCCCGCATATGAGGGACACTGACACTGCCCTCTACAGCTAACAACAGCTCCACCTGGAGCTGGGCTGTGCGAGCCCCAGTGATGGTGTAGGCTGCAGGCCCTGCTGCAGTGGGCTGCCATAGGCTACAGTGAGCGGCTGGCAGCCAGCGTGAGCTGCCAATAGCCGCGGTGAGCGACATCCAGAGGCCGGCGACCAATCTGCCTCATCCAGGAAGAGCGCAATGACGATACCAACATGGGCCAGTGAAGCAACATCCTTCACAACTAGACTGAAGAACAAAAAGACAGCAACTTGTCTGTTCCCCTTCCCTGATTCCCCAACGCGGTTCCCCTCCCCCAATTCCCCAATAAAATCTTTTAAAAAAAAAAAGTACAATTGAGTGACATTAAATATATTCACATTGTTGTGTAACCATTGCCACCATCCATCTCCAGAACTTTTTCATCATCCCAAACTGAAATGCTGTCCCCATTAAACAACTCCACATTCCCTTTCCCCCAGCTCCTGATAACCACCAGTCTACTTTCTGTCTCTAGGAATTTGAATACTCTAGATACCTCATATAATCATACGATATTTGCCCTTTTGCGACTGGCTTATTTCACTTAGTACAATGTCCTCAGTTTCATCCATACTGTAGCATGTATCAGAATTTCATTTTCTTTTAAGGGCTGAATAATATTCCATCGTATGTATATACCACATTTTGTTTATCCATTCATCCATCAATGGACATTAGGGTTGTTTCTACCTTTTTTCATCCTTTTTAGTGACTGCATGGTATTCTGTTCTGTGGTTATAACATTGTATAAGCCAGTTCCTTACTGATAGATGTTTACATTCTTTCTATGCTTCGGTGAATAATTGTAAACTTAAACCACTTCACACATATTGGGCCGTCGGAAAAGCTATGACACATTTTTTTCTATGATTTTCGTTGCAAAAATGCATCATGACTTTTCCAACAACCCAATATATGAGTATAATCTGTTAAACAAATTTCTTGGAATGAATTTACTTTAAAAACGTTATGGGCATATTAAATTTAGGGTGATTGCTGAGTTGCCCTCCATGGAAATTGTATCCACTTACACCCCCTTTAGAAACTTTTTCCCCACCTCCTCACCAACACAGTGTGTTACCGAACGCCTTCATCTTTGTTCATCTCAGGGTGGAAAATGGTGCCTCAGTATAGTTGCAATTTACATTTCCCCTTATCTTGAGTGAACTCTGAATGTTTCAAGGCCATTGTTTTTTCTTCTTCTTTTTTTAACTGGGACTATCTTCATTTCCTTTGTTCATGTCTCAATTGGGCTATTGAGTTTTTTCCTCCCTCTTCGTTATATTAGCTGTTGTTGAAAAATCTGCTTTTGTTTGGCAACCTTAACACAGCCTGTGAGAGACTTTTGGAGCTCTGCTGTGAAACCGGAGCTTGGTCTAAGAAGAGTGAAACCTGCTTTTCAACCCCATTAACCAAGTACTGGCCCAGTGACAATACATTTTATTAAGTGGGACAGACTGACTATGCTGTAGGAGGCTTTATTAAAGTAGTTATATTCAGAAGAAAGAATGTCTTTGTGAGAACATTATAAAATTTTCTATTCTCATAACGTGTTTTCTATATGATTTACTCATCTTTCAAATGGCGGAAGTATAAACTTAAGATAGTAAGTAACTTGGTACGTACTGAAAATAATAACCAAAAAAACAGCATATTGTTATATTTCTCTGTGCTGTGCCCATGTGAGTGTGTCCTGGATGCCTCAAACTCAACACACCCCATTCTGAACTCCTTCCCTTGGTCCACAGAGCAATGCCTCAATCGCTGTATTTCCTGTCTGGATTTTTTGAGACATTTCCCCGTGCACCTCCACTTCCGGCACCTCACCAACCAATTTGATCTCCTGAACATCCCTCCAATGTGTCCAGCACCCTGCGCCCCCATCACCAGCACCTTGTCCAGCCCCTGTCTGAGCTCTTCTGGGTGATGACTGCAGCAGCCTCTGACTGGCCTTTGCTCCAGACTTGTCCCCATGCAGTAATTCTCTGATCAGTAGCCAAGAGTAAAGTTTATAAAATGTAAATTGGATTGTCACATCTCTGTTTAAGACCCTTTCACGGTCCCTTATTGCCCTTAGGATAAGATTCAAACTCCTTCACATGACCTCTGAGGTCAGCACACCTGGCCTGCCCTGGTTGTCCCTCAGCACCTCGGTCACCACCCCCTCTCCCTACTCTCTGCTCTTCCCTCAGTGGTCTTTCAATTCCTTAAACTCAAGGTGTGCACTTTTGTTTTAGGAATTTTGAATCTGCTCTTCTTCTGGAATGTTCTACCCTGTTCCATTCCCTCTACCTTCTTCACCTGGATAACTCCTATTCACTCTTCCTCCAGTAAGTCTTGCCTGGCACACACACCCCAATCTGGGTCTGTTGTTTCTCGTAGGCCCCTGGATGCCCCTTATCTCACATGATCACCCTGGACTATAACAGCCTCTTTCCTTCCTACTCCCCACCGGGCTATAAGGGCCCAAGGAGAAGGCCTGGCTCCCTTGTTTCCCTCCGTTGCCCCATCAACTAACGTATTTATTACTCATAAATATCTGTTGATGAATAACTGTTGAGAGATGGCTGGAGAACTGGAGGAAAGTGTCTTGTGGGAATGGGGTGTTGCTATGTGTGAGTGGGTTGTGATAACATTACATATTGAAACCCCAAATGTCTTTCTGGCAAATTCTGAAACTTATGTGGCAAGAAGAGAGGGCTAGGTTGGCTGCGATCCGATTTGTGTGATGGCCCACTTGCCTCATGAGAACAACGCTGAAGATAAGGCTTGCTCAAGGTTAAGACCAGGTCACCTGTGGATGTTCTGGGGGGAGTATCAGACAGGCACATTGTTTGGAGCTCACTGAGGACAGCTGGGTATAAAGCTCAGGGCTGAGATCCGGGTTGGGGTTGGTGAGGAAGGAATGGTTTTTGAGTCACGACAACACAAATTGTCTCTGAGTGCAGCCTTCCAGGGCAGCCCATCTGAGAACCTCTGCTGTCCTGTATTTTTTAATAAGTCATGGCCCTCTCTGTGAGATCTAACTGTGGTTTGGGGCTGAGTCAGGGCAAGAAACTCCGTGTTTGCAACATGTAGTCCCTGATTCGGGACTTAGGGTCTGATCAGTACGGCAGTACGGCAAAAATGACAAAGCACATATTTTAGTGGGTTAGAATTGCAGCATAATGCACATTGTTTGGTGTGACCTAAGGCCACGTGCCTTAAGAAAAGTTGTTCAAGAGGTCCGTATTCTCCTTATTACGTAACACTGAGAGAACAGAATAATCATCAGAAAATACTCTCTGTAGAAGATCAGTTTGGACTGGGGGTGGGTATTGTTTTTTTGTTTTGCTTTGAGAAGAAAATCGTACCTGAAGAGTGTTAAATCCTTATTCAGCATAAAGATTTTAGTGTAGTGATACATATAAAGTGACCCCAAACAGGAAGAGGGAGCAGTGATGACCACAGGGCTACTACGGTCATGACAGTGACTGATATTCATTGTGTTTACTATTCAGCCAAGCCCTCTGCTCAGTATTTTACATGGATTCATTAGGCCTCGCAACAACCTAAAAGTTGGTAGGGCCCATTTTCAGCATCTGGCTGAGGTACAGCACACTCCCTGAGACCCCCCGAAGTCCGGGTTCTTGTATTGAGCAGAGAGCTGGGGTTTAATTAAGTGCTTTTAGCCCCAGGCGACTGATCCACTGCCTCCATCAGTGTCCAGGAGCCAAGCTGGGGTGAGTCCAGCTCTGTTCTGACTGGTGTGTGACATTGTATGACTTGTTGTCCTGCTTCAGAGCAGCATGAGGCACAGGGGTGGTTGTGAGGTTTTTGTACTTGTTTGGGTGACACCAGGTCCTACAATCAACAAAGCCCAACATTTAGTGACTTGACACAATGACAGCCTCCAGCTTCACTGATGGCCGATGCGAATGTTCCTAGTCAGTGGTGGGCAGCTCTGTCCCACACGGTCTGCAAGGATCTCGGTTCATGCATGTTCTGCACCTTCCACAGTGATTCCAGGGCCCCTCAGATCTTAACACCCACCCACAGACCAGGGAAATATGTTGGTAGGGGTGATTCCAGGTATGGTGAGGCCTGAAGGGAACATAATAGGGGGATTCTGTTTAAGAAAAAGAAGGCAAAGTGACCTGTGATCAGATGGCTACAGCCCCTCACAGGCTCGGAAGGGCCCTTTAGGCTGAGACCCATTAGCTTCCTGGCACAGGCTCCTCTGCAGTTTGCCCTCCATGGGCTAGGCTTGGGGGCATGGCCATGCTGGTGCAAGTGCTGGTGATGGTCCGGTGTGCCTGAGATAGGAGACTGCCTCAGGTCTCTGCCTGTATGTGGCTCACATGTATGTGGCGCTCTCTCTCTCTCTCTCTCTCTCTCTCTCTCTCTCTCTCTCTCTCTCTCTCTCTCTCAAGCACACACACACACACACACACACACACACACACACTATTGTATATCTATTGTAGCTCAGGCTTAACAGGGTTCTCAGTACTGGCTGCCTCTTGACAGGGGACCTTTTAAAACAGTACCAATGCTTGGGTCCCTCAATCAGAGATTCTGATACAATTGGTATTTAAAAAAATTTCCCCATGTGGTTCTAATTTAAAAGCTCCCCACGTGGTTGGGTTTCAGGACAACCAGTCCAAATTCTAGCATTGTAGGTATCCAAACGGGATTTATCAGCATGAGGGAAGTCACCCCTGTCTCAGGTGTGGACGCAGGTCAGCCAAGCTCACGGGACTGAGGAAGACACCGAAATGCACCAGAATCAAAGCCCCCCACACCCCACCCGGCTGACTGAAGGGGTTCAGAACCTGCTCCTGTGCTCAGAAGATGGTTCTGTGAGCCTGCAGGCAAGAAGAAGGGGCTGAGAGGCTGGATGGGGTGGAGGTCAGGAGCCCTGGCAGCCTGACTGCCACCCTGCGTGTGCCTTAGTCACCTGTGCCTCGGTTTACTCAGCTGTGGAATGGACGTGCTTCATGACAGAACCTACTTTCTAGAGTTGACACATAAAAAGCATGTAAGGCAATGATTAGTTGTCCCCTACTTAGTGCTCCATGATGCTAGCTGTTTCCCTTCACAAGTTTTCCGGCCTCACACCAGGAGAGCAGGTGTCTGGGCTGCACCCTCTGCACACAGACGCACACCTTCCTGCAGGCTGGCATTTTCCCCACACTTTCCTCGCTGGCCAGTACCCCTCCCCGGGACTGGTTCTCTCTTGAACAAATTAATTAATGTCTTTGCTTAAGTGTATTCAGGCTCTACAGGCATTTAGTCTGTCATATTTTAAGGCGATTTTGGATTTCTCTGTTCTGACCCAATCTGTGTTAGTTTTCAAAGTGCAGTTCTCAGCATCTTTGGTCGTATTTCTAGACAGGCTGTCTCACTTTTACCTATGTCATCTACTGACAACATATAATAATATCATCACTTGTGCTTTCAGAAAAGAGTGGAAGCACCAGCAAAGATGTGATTTAGAAGTCAGCAACCTGACTTGACTCATGGAGGGTGACATGAGCCCAGATCATGAACACAGTATCCCCCAGGTGTGGCCACCATGGCAGCTAGAATCCTAAGCTGACACTTTGTACCTACAGAGTCACAGCTTGTCGCCTGGCATAGAAGGATAGCATCTGGTGTCAGTTTGGTGACATTTGTGGTTCAAGGCAGCAGTGTTCTATCAACTACTGCATTTTATTAATGATTTTATTTGATCTACTAACTAGCCTGTGACTGGTGTCAATGGTACTCAAATGCTGTTATTTCTAACAATGCCTTATGCACAGAATCAAACATTTTGTCCTTGTCAGCACATTCACGGCTATAAGGCCTGTGTGCAGATAAGCCACAGGGGCAGCTGTCAGAAAGGCTGACGTGTTTCACAGACGCCAAACATGAGTCAGCCGCTCTCTCAGCCAGGAGGCTGATAGGATGCATGTTTGTCACCCCACTCCTCACCCCTCCCCACAGGCACCTGCATTACATTCTCTGACCATAGATCCAAACTTACAAGGCTGAGGTAAATAAGAATTTAACTAGAAGAGCCCACCTTTGGGCGAGAGGGACAGAAAGCAGCTGGGATGACTTTCTGAGGAGGCCTCTATGTGCTTTCCCTTAGAATACCGGTCCCGCGCCACACCAACCCTGCTTACAGCAGTCAGCATTTATATGGCTTGAGGGGAAAGTCATTGAATATTTGAAAAACAGGTTTAGTGAGAAAATTAAATTCACTTACTGTGTTCAAGGCACTAGCCATTTGGGGGTGAGTGAAGTCTGGGGAGTGGTGTCACACGCTTCTGCAATCCTTTTGTTGTTGTTGACAAGTAACAAGCAGTTACAACAAAACATCCTTCTTCTCAATTATGAATGACTACCAAGCTTGGAGTCAGCCCATTCTTGTGGATTTCGGGTACAGTTTGGGGGTACAGGCAGTGTATTCCTGGCACTGTAAATTCCAGCTCAGAAACATTCTCTCATGGATACAGCACTATGACAGATAGAAAGGGCTTTCTACCTTAACAGTGGCCCACAAAATCAGCTTTGACCAAGCTTATGGCAAAACTGGAACTGGAAAGGTACTATGTGAGCTTATGTCATAAGGTTGTTAAGCATTTAAAACATATCTTGATGTAGCATGAATGGAATATGAACTTCTCAAAGAACCACTACATAGAGGAGGAATTAGACACGTCCTGCCATGGCTTCAGAGAGCAGGGTTCAGGTGGGAGCCGGAGGGTGATGCCATCTTCCTCAATACAGGCAGAACTTGGGTCAGAACAGAAACAGACACAGACTAAAAACAGAGAGAAATGTGCTAGTGAAAGAGGAGATTCACTGTAGGACGGAACAGAGTTCTGAAGGCATCGTTGTTTTTGTTTTTTTTTTAAAGATTTTATTGGGGAATTGGGGGAGGGGAACAGCGTTGGGGAATCGGGGAAGGGGAACAGACAAATTGCTGTCTTTTTGTTCTTCTGCAGGCATCTTTAAGGCTTGACATCTAGGAGCCTCCAAGTGGAGGATAGGTCCCTCCCACCCATCTATAATTGGGAGCCTGTCTTTAGTGACTATAGGTGTGGAATGTTGACTGTTCTTCAGTGAGTGATAACAATGAGAAAAGGAGAAAATATATACAGAGTTGTTTTTGTTTGCTTGTTAGTTTGGCTTGTTTATACTAGCTTTGCAAAACTGGTGTCTCTGAGTGTAAAGGAATAAGCAGTGCTAATTTTTGGAAACAGAAGAATAGAATTGTAATAGTCAAAAGGCAAAAGATTTTCTCTCACAGCTCCTCAAAGTTATGTAAAAAAATAGCTTGTAACCAAGCTCTGTGTTTTAGGCCTAAAACTCAGATTGAAAGCTAAATTCCCATCAGGATACTGTACAAAGTATTTGCTTTAATCTATAAAGTATGTGCTTTAATTATTACTAAACGCATGAGTTATTCAGCTCGGCGTTCTCAATTGGGGATGATTTTGCTCTCAGGAAACAATTGGCAAGGTCTGGCAAAGTTTTTGATTGTCATGATTGTGTGTAAGAGGATGTTTTGGTGGCTAGTGGGTGAAGGCTGGGGATGTTGCTAATTATTCCACAAAACACAGGGTAGTCCCCAGGCAAAGAATATGGTGTTAAAAATGTCAGTAGTGCCAACCGTGAGAAACTTTGATAGTCTAGGACCCTGAAAATACATAGCAACCTTTCATTTATTTTTTTGGAAAACTACAAAAAATTATGTGTTAAAATGATTTATCATGCACAGCTGATCTGATTTTATCCCTATAAAAACAAAGAAAGGTGTGATCTCTGAATGCATGTAATTAAAAGATTATTTTATTTTTCCGGTTTGGTTTGATCAAATCCAAGTAGGGTTCAGTGTTGTCTTTTGATGAATCCTGTTTAACTTGGTTTGACATTCACATCAACACCACTAGTCTTGGTTTTAAAACTTGTTATTATTTCTAACTTATTTTTAGAACATTGATTATACTGATAACTTGAATCACACCCAGATGGGGAGCAACTGAGGGTGGTCAGCTTCAGCAGGAGGCCTTAGAAGACTACAGTTTCAAGCCCAAAGAGAAGCAATCTTGAGGCCAACTGAGGTTTCCCCTTTGTAATAAATAGTTGATGTTATTTCCATCATTGTCTGATATGCATTTTCATATTTTTAATGGATCATTTCCCGTGATCTACACTGTTCTGGTTCTTACCAAATAGTGCTGGAAAAAAAAATGGCATAGATGGTGAAAGTCTGGGAAATGAAGAAGATAGTGTTAATTAGTGTATTAATTTGCAACTGAGAACAAAGGATTTAAATCTGTGAAAAGAGTAGAAGACAGTGAGAAGAGCTTAGAAATTCAAAATAGTAGCCATTCCAAGAGGGAAAAGCTGACGTGTTTATCCATCTGGTAATCAGGATTCTGAAAGGCGAGGCTGCCTTGAATTGGATGGCAGAAGAGATGGTCCCTTATTCCCAGCACAGATCAGACCCCTAAGAGCATGTGCTCTGCCCATATCCAAGCTTCATTTGTAAAGATTGTGCAATGTTTGGAGAGCAGATTGAGTGGAAAGCTACAGAGATACCTAAACAAATTCATATAGTACCTGTGAGATGCATAGGAATTGGGACAGTCATTCTGGTAGAGAACACACCCTTAATGGGGTCTTTGAGGAAATGAGGGGTTTATGGATAGGTTATGTATTAGTTTCTTTTTGATGCTTTAACAAGATACCACAAACTTAATGGTTTAAAATAACACAAATTTGGGGTGGCCAGTAAGCTCAGTTGGTTAGAGTATGATGCTGATAACACCAAGGTTGCCAGTTCAATCCCCACATGGGCCACTGTGAGCTGCGCCCTCCTTAAAAAAAAAAAAAAAAAAACAACAACAACAAAAAACAAACCTACAAAGTTATCTTACAGTTCTTGGGGCAGAAATCTGAAATGGGTTTCACTGGGCTAAATTCAAGGGGTTGGCAAAATCACTTCCTTCTGGAGACCCTAGGAGAGAATCCATTTCCTTGGCTTTTCTAGCTTCCAGAGGCTGCCTGCATTCCTTGGCTCATGGGCACTTCCTGCATCTTCAAAGCCAGCAATTGCATCATTCCACCTCTGCTTTGTCATCACTTCTTGTCTGACCTTCCTGCCTCCCTCTTTCCTTCATAAGGACCCTTTTGATTACATTGGGTCACCCAGATAATCCTATAGTTTGGTGTTATTATTCTGTTTTATGGGTAGGAAAATACGGCTTAGAGAGTGAATAATGGAATAAGAGCAGTGAATAATGGAATAGCCCATATCATTCTGAGTTTCTAGTCACTCTTGTGAGGATAAAACTTGATTAACAGAGAAATCTGGGCTCTTAAAAAAAATTATTTTTGGGCTGGCCGAATGGCGCAGTGGTTAAGCGCTGGCTTGGGAAGCCAGCAGCCCCAGTTTGGGTCCCACATATGAGGGCCAGTGACACTGCTCTCAAAAAAAAAAAATAATAATAATAATTATTATTATTATTTTTAATTTAAACAATCATATGTTTAAACTAAAAATATTTGAGTGGAAATAGTCTCCATTTTTGTTTTGCCTTTGCTTTTTTACTTATTGAGATATAATGGGCATACAATAAATGGCACACATTTAAAGTGTGTGATTTCTTCTGTGCATTGATCTGTTTCCTATCATTCTAGATTAGTTGACTTTTTTGATAATTTCATATAAAAGGAATCATACTGTATGAATTTTTTTTTTTTAGGTCTTCTTTCACTCAGCATAATTATTTTGAGGTTCACCCATGTTGTTGAGTGTATCACTACGTCATGCATTTGTACTGGTTGGTAGTATTCCATTGTTTGTCTAGTCACCCATGAGTGGTCATTTGGCTTGTTTCCAGTTTAGGGCTATTACTAGTAAAGCTGCTACAAGCATTCACATAAAATCTTTGTGTGGACATGTGCTTTCTTTTCTCCTGTGGTAATACCTACCAATAGAATGACTGGGTCATGTGGTAGATATGCTTAGCTTTGTTAGAAACTGCTAACCAGTTTTTAGAAGTTTTTAAGAAACTTTTAAAGTCACTGTATCATTTTATGTCCCCCCCATCTATGAATGAGAATTCAGTTACTCTGCATTCTCAATGATACTTGGTGTGACGAGGCTTTTAATTCTAGCAATTCTAATTGGTGTGTAGTACTGTCTTAGAAAGGTTTTAATTTGCATTTCATTAATGACTAATGATGTTGAACATTTTTTTTGTTTGTTTGTTTGAGGGCAGTGTCACTGGCCCTCACATGTGGGACCGAACCGGGGCAGCTGGCTTCCCAAGCCAGCGCTTAACCACCATGCCACTCGGCCGGCCCCAATGTTGAACAATTTTTATGTACTCAGTTGCCATCTGTATATCTGTTTTCATGAAATATCCAAATCTTTTGCCAATTTTTTATTGGACTGTTTGTTTTCCTATTATTACATTTGAGAGTTCATATATATATGTATGTATGTATATGTATGACAAAAGTTCTTTATCAGATATGTGATTTACAAACATCTCTCAGCCTGTGGCTTATCTTTTCATTCTCTTAACAGTGTCTTTCAAATAGCAGAAGTTCTTAATTTTGATAGAGTCCAATTTATCAATGTTTTTCTTTTATAGATTGTGATTTTTGGTGCTATATGTATGCAAACTTTACCTAACACGAAGTCACAATGATTTTTCTCTTGTGTGTTCTTTCAGAAGTTTTATATATCTAGGTAAGTTATATATCTAGATTTTTCATTTAGGTCTGTGATCCAATTTGAATTAATTTTTGTAAATGGTGTGAGATATGAATCGAGGTTTGTTATTGTTGTTTTTTTAACATGTACTGAACCATGTGTTACAGGACCGTTTTGAAAAGACTATACATTTCCATTGAAATTCTTTTGTTCTTTTTGTTGAAAATCAATTGATCATATATGTGAGAGCCTATTTCTAGACTCTCTGTTTTGTTCTTCTCACTATCTTTTCATCTTTTTTACCAATGTCAGGCTATCTTGATAACTGTAGCTTTATAAGTCTGAATCAGGTCCTGTGAGTTGTCCATCTTTTTTTACAAGGCTGGTTTGGCTATTCTAGGTACTTTGCATTTCCATATATTTTAGAAAAAGCTTCTCAATTTCTACCAAAAAAAAAAAAAGGACTTAGGATTTTGATTGGCACTGTATGGAATACATAGATCAATTTCAGGAAATGTGTAATGATATAGTGTATCTTTCATTTTAATTTGTCTCAGCATCCGTTTATAATTTTAAGTGTACAGATTGTGTTCTTCCCAGACTCCCAACAACATCTCAATCTGAGCAGACTTCCAGGCTCAGTCTGGTTTCTCCCTTCTTGTGCTATGGTCTGGAACAACCAAAAAGCTCACCTCATTTGTTTCCCACCTCTCAGGGCCCACTGTTATGTGTTGACTGATATCTAATGTTTGAAAACTGTTGTTTCATATATTTAGCTTGTATTCAGTTTTCTTTAAGTGAGAGGGTAACTCTGGTTTCTATTACTTCATATTTTGTAGTCAGAAATCTTTTTCTCTCTTAATAGAAAACTTTCCTCTGCTTAAATACTTATGTGAAGCAAATTCAAAACAGCTCTATTGTAAATCTTCCTAGGCCAAATCTCTATTGTAACAGTACTAACTGGTTAATACACCAAGGTTGAAAGATGGTACAGTGTACTAGAAAATCTTCAACAACGAGTTAGTCTATAAACATAAGAAGGATGCTCGCCCTCATTGATAATCACCAAAATGCAAATTAAAACCACAACAAGATGGCATTTCACACTCCCCGGATTGCCAGGAAATTTAAAAATTAGTTAATACTGAGTGTTGAAGAGGATGTAGAACACTAAATGAACTTTCATTCACTGCTGGTGGAAGTCAAAGTTGGTACAACCACATGGTAAAGAACTTGGCATTATCCAGAGTCTTAGTCTACATTCTTTAGAAAAGAAAGTGTGGGAAAAGCTTCTTTGCTCCCAACAAGCAAGAAGGAAGGAGAAGGAAGAGTGGGGTAAAGGGAGCTGCATTTCTGAGTGACTTGCTAGGTCCTTCTCTAATAGGCAAGGAGAGTGGATTTGCCTGCTGGCTGTTTCTCTCTCACCTCCTGCCCACCCCGCACCTTGATCCAAGATTGCCCCATTGTGAACTGACTCTTCTATACTTTCAGGTTATATCTAGCTCACCTGGCAGCTGGGAAGGTAGAGTCCATGGCCAGCATCATGGTGCTTCATCTCAGCCCAAAGCAAGGAAGAAGTCAGGAGCTGGCAGCTGAGGCAGCAACTGCATAAAGTTGGCCCCACTGGTGGCCTCTAAGCAAAACCCACTGAGTTGCTTGTTCCAGGGACAGGCAGGGAAGAATGTGTAGCCAAGTTTTCCAAAGGGTTGAGGCTGAGAAGATCTAAGGTGTCACAAAAGTGATGTCTGATGCACCAACACAGGTGAACACGTGCATCCAATAGGACACAACAACTATGCTTGTAGGTACATACTCTAGAGTAGCACACAAGCCCAGGAGATTATTGTAGGGGTGTTCATGGCACTGTTGTTCATAGTGGCCACCAATAGGAAACACCCCAAAAGTCTACAAGCAGCCAGCCAAACAATAGAGAAATCATGGTATGTTCATGAAATGGAATAACTATATAGCAATGGAAATGACCTTCAACTACACCCATTAATATGAGCAAACCTCAAAAACATAATGTTAAACAACAACAAAAAAATCAATGCACTGAAGAACATATACAGTATGGTTGCATTTATTTAGAGTTAAAAACTGCTCAGTTAAATAATATATTGTTTAGAGATATATTCTTATAGCAAAAACCAAGAGCACAGTTAATACAAAAGTTTGGATGGTAGTTTACCTATGAGTGTAGAAAGGGGGATGCTATTGGGGAGAGACATAGAAGAAGCTTCTAAGATAATGATGATATTTTATCATTGAGCCTGAGTGAACATGAGTATTCTTTTTATTTTTTTCTTTGAATTGTATGTATGTGTTTAATGCATTTTAATGTATGGGGTATTTTGCATGTGTAGACACATAAGACACATTAGGAAACTTGAGTTCTAGTCCCATGTTCTAGAAACTTGATGTGTAACTTTGGGCAACTCACTTCATTTCTTCATCAAATAAATATTTTTAAAAGCAGTGATATACCAATGCTGTGCTAGGCTCTAGAATACAATGGTGATCAAAACCGATTGTGATTCTTGCCTTGATGGGCTTATAATCTAGTGAGAAAGTTAAACTTCAGTCTAACAAAATTTCAGCTTTGATAATGCAATAAAGGTGAAGGAAATTATGCCAGAAAAAGGTACAACAGGGAGCCTGACTTGGTCTGGAGACTGAGAAGTCTTCCCTGAGGAAGTGGTGGCTGGTCGAGCACCTGAGCTGAGCGGAAGTAGTCAAATACAGGACAGAGAAAGGATTAATAGTATAAGGTCACTGAGGGGATGGAAGGATAGGAGGGTGAATAGCTCTGAAATGCAGAGGGTCAGTCCTCTGCTCTGTAGGGTAAAGGAGACGGAACGTGCAGATATAAAGATGTTTATGGGTATGGCAAGGAGCCTTAGTGGAATTTCTGTCTGATGACATCATTTTCTCTGAGAAGTAGGAAGTGAGGCTATCGAATGAGTGAGGGGAAGTTGGGGGTGCTAGGAAGTGGTGGTTGGAAGTTTGAGGAAAGTGTGAAGTAGTCATCATAGAAAGTGGGAGAATGAGTTAACCAGAGAACTGTATGTTATAGGATCACAGGACAGGCTGACGTCCTCGCTGAGGTTGGTGATTCTGAGTTGTCTCTTCCATCTTGACCGTGACACTCATTAGGAGAGCCTGGCAGCACATAAGGCAGGGAATTAGTTCGCCCAGGCAAATATGATGGGAAGATGGAGGGTGAGGAGGTTAGGATACTGGCATGGATGTTATTTAAATAATGGCCTATGGGTAAGGAGGGAAATGTAGAAAGGAGGGGACTGGTAAATTGGAGAGAGTAAAGGAGTTCCAGGGAGGAGCAGTGGTAATAATTGAACAAGCAAGCTGGGGGAGGGGCTACGAGGTGCTCACTCTAGAAATTTACCTGTAGATGTTGGAAGAGGATGAGGCCAAGGGTGTGACCTTGGGAAGGATGGTGGGATAAAGGGAAAGGCGACAGGAAGTGAGGAGGTGAGGGGAGGGCACTGAGAGGCCAGGAGTCATTCATGTAGACATTGAATTTGCCTGAGGTGGTGATGGGACCAGAGATGGAGAGAGAGACTGTGAGCCCAGTGCCGGGGGTCAGGAAAGTGCAATGGCAAAGATGTGGTCAGGGGCATGACTGAGGCACAAGCTTCAAAAAAGCAGCGGTATAATTTCCTTCCTCTGTACCATGAGGTGGTTGTACCAGAAGAGGCCTAAGATTGATGTCTGTTATTTATCTGTCTATCCATTCAGTAGCTTGCCCTAGCGCCAGACCTGTGGAAGAAAAGGCTTTTGAAAAATGTGTTGTGTAAAATATACTGAATGAGAAGAATACACCAAACTCCAAGTGAGACTTGCAGTCACAGGAATAAATAAAAATATGTCTTCTCAAGGTATTCACAGTTGTAAGCACAGCGGTGTATGGACAGCGGAATTCCAATATTAGACAAATGTCATTGGATCTGCATTCCATAGAGAGAGGAGAGGTAACATATTTGGGAGGAGGGAGAAGAACTGGTGATGAATTTTGTAGGACAGAATTCTGGGAAAACACCAGACTGGCTGAGGTGGTTTAAGGCATGGACAGAGGGGTAGTTGTGTTGATTTTGGGGTTTCCTCAATTCCTCCCTGTTAGATGGATCTGACCATAAGAATTGGAAGCCAGTGAAGAGTTCCCCCATTTCCCCAATTCCCTCAGGGTCTCCATGAAAGCAGGCTGCCCCAAGTCCTGTCTGGCTCCTCTACGGAGGGAGCCAGTATCTCAGCCCACCTGGAACCACCCGCAGGTGAAGCACTGGCCGTGCCCTCTGATGGTTTCCTACCTGGAGTTGGCTACTCTGCTTCCTTAGCCCACACTGCCCTGGTCTTCCCAATAAATAATCATTGGGAAGTCATCCGCCGTCCCTTTCAGGAGCTGGGCCCCTAACAGGACGTTTGCTTCTGACATTCCCAGAAGTAGTACAGCTAATATTTTTCCTCCTCTGAATGTGGGGGATGAACAGAAAAAAATCACTCTCATTTCTTCTTCTATTGATTCTTCTGTGGACTCAGGCCAGGGGAGTGTGGGTAAGTCCAGCTCCCTGAGGCCATTGGTTCAGCCTTAAAAACTGTAGCATTTGCGTAGTTATCCAAATTCCTATTTGTCTGGCTCTACATCATTCTGTTTATAGCATTTTTCTGGCACTAGCCTAGAAAAGTAGATTTTGTGTTTGTATGTGTGTGTGTATACAGAAGTATAGATATGTAACACATAAAGTGGGGAGTACCTATATCATATAACTCAGGGAAAGGGTTGAATTAATTCATTTTGGCGTTTCAGTAACATCTCAATTTAAGCATTGCTTCTCTGACACCAGTAACATTTTCATTACCGGGCCTTGAGATAACAGTGGGTTTATAGGTGAAGGCTTGGTAGATTACACTTTGAAAAAGATTGACAATGCAAATAATGACTGGGGCACACACAGAAACGGCAGTGCTGCTGTGTGTATCTGTATGAAGAACCCGAATTAAATAGGCTGCTGTGCTACATCTCAAGTAATGTATTTTTGGGAGCCATGAAGGGAGTTTGGTGATAATAACTAGCTTTTGTGAAAACCTAGAATTAAAAAAATAATAGTTAAATTAGAATCTTGATGGGGCTGGCCGAGTGATGCATTCTTAAGAGTTGGCTTGGGTTCCTCTTGCGTTCTCATGTTAATGGTGGGCGGAGGCTGCTGAGTGGGACGAAGATAACAGCTGTTGGCACTGGGAAAGTCTCCCTGCCTCCCCTTTTCTGCTTGCCGCCAGAACCCAAACTCGCCAGCATGTCTGTGGTGCTGCCAAATTGCTCACAGACCGGTTGGCCCTGAGAGGCCAACCAGTTGGGCAACAAGTACATTCAGCAGACCCAGCCCTTCACCTTGGAGTACACCGTCAACCTATATCCTCTTACCAATTATACTTTTGGTACAAAAGAGCCCCTCTATGAGAAGGACAGCTCTGTGGCAGCCAGATTTCAGTGCATGAGGGAGGAATTTGAGAAAATTGTAATGAGGACTGTAGAAGGGGTTCTGATTGTACATGAGCACCAGCTACCCCATGTATTACTGCTACAGCTGGGAACAACTTTCTTCAAATTACCTGGTAGTGAACTTAATCCAGGAGAAGATGAAGTTGCAGGACTAAAATGCTTAATGACAGAGATACTGGGTCGTCAAGATGGAGTCCTGCAAGATTGGGTCATTGGTGACTGCATTGGGAACTGGTGGAGACCAAATTTTGAAACTCCTCAATATCCCTATATTCCTGCACATATTACAAAACCTAAGGAACATAAGAAGTTGTTTTTGGTTCAACTTCAAGAGAAAGCTTTGTTTGCAGTCCCTAAAAATTACAAGCTGGTAGCTACACCATTGTTTAGATTGTATGACAATGCACCAGGGTATGGACCCATCATTTCTAGTCTCCCTCAGCTTTTGAGCAGGTTCAATTTTATATACAACTGAATTTCTGCACAGTGGAGAAGTAAAAGAAGCCGTCTCTGTGAGCACAGCTCTACACCATGTAGAATAAATGTGATAGAAAAGCTTTCTGCTTTTATCTCTTTCTCTACCCCTAAATTGCCACCTTCTTTCTATTGTTTGAACAGTAAAGTTAATATGGAGAACTAGATATTGGTGTAAACACATGTGATAATGTTTAATTTGCTTTTGTTTCTACTCATACGTTTTTGTACAACATGAAAGAAAGTGGACTTTTTATTTGTATTCCATTTTTTAAAATTTCACATTAAAATTGTAAAATTCGTGCCAGCCGAGTGGCGCGTTGGTTAAGAGCTGGCTTGGGAGGCCAGCGGCCCGGGGTTCAGATCCCACATATGAGGACCAGTAACACTGCCCTCTACAGCTAAGATGGTGAACAACAGCTCCACCTGGAGCTGGGCTGCTGTGAGTCCCCAGGACAGCATAGCTACAGCCTCTGCTGCAGTGGGCTGCCATAGGCTTCAGTGTGAGCGGCTGGCAGCTGGTGTGAGCTGCCAAGAGCCTCTGTGAGCGGCTGTCCAGAGGCTGGTGACTGATCTGCCTCACCCGAGAAGAGCACAATGATAATACCAACATGGGCCAGTGAAGCAGTGTCCTCCACAACTAGACTGAAGAAAAAAAGGACAGCAACTTGTCTGTTCCCCTTCCCCTGTTCCCCAATGCTGTTCCCCTCCCCCAAGTCCCCAATAAAATCTTTCAAAATAAAATAAAATAAAATTGTAAAATTCTTACCAAAAAAAAAAAAAAGTTGGCTTGGGACGCCAGCTCTGAGCAGCAGGATCCTGGTTCGTATCCCACACGAGGGCCAGTGACACTGCACCCTCTAATGCTAAGATGGTGAACAACGGCTCGACCTGGAACTGGGCTGCCATCAGTCGGCAGCAACAGTGTAGGCTGCAGTGGGGCTGGCCGGCAGCTGGTGTGTGATTTCGTGAGCTGTCATGAGCTGCTGTGAGCAGCTGTCCAATGGCCAGCAAGCAACTGCCTCACCTGGGAGGAGTGCAGTGATAATACCAACATGGGCCAGTGAATCGATGTCCTCCATAACTGGACTGAGGAACAAAAAGACAGCAACTTGTCTATTCCCCTTCCCTGATTCCAACGCTGTTCCCTTCCCCAATTAAAAAAAAAAAAGATTAGAATCTTCATTATGTAATCAGTTCCTTATATATATATACTATATTGGTAACACCCTAACACAGGTTTAATTGCATATAATGCATTTTAAGAAAGTTTGAATTAAACTGGGTTATAATTGTGAATGTATGAATGTAGTAAAGTCAGTCTGTGTTTTTTAAAAATGTAAAATAATTGCAAAATATTTTATTTTACATTCTATATCTGCCATTATTCACTGTATTAATAATCTTAAAATGGCTTATTTTTAGTTCTGTGTTTAATTTAATTTACAAATTTAATCTAATATTAGAGATATTTAAAAAATACACATATGCATACACAGTACCCATAAAAAGGAATCAGTGCAATCGAAGCCCCTTCTCAGTATAATCTCCTCTCTCTCCATGAATTGTTTTGTACATGTATACATAACAGTCTACATTATTGTTATTTTTCAAATATAGAAGTTTCCTTTTGTCTCCTTTCATAGTCCCTGGTGAGCAGTCTGGAGTTCTGGCCTACCCCTCAACGTCATGCAGGGGCCTGGCTTCCTCCCAGGCAGGTGATGGCATGATCCCCTCTATGGCAGAGCCTCTCTACCTGCCGCTGGTAAAGGATTGATTTTTAAAAACATCATCGACAGGGCCAGCCAAGTGGCGCAGTGGTTAAGCCCTGGCTTGGGAAGCCAGCGGCCCCGGTTCGGATCCCACATATGAGGATCAGTGACACTGCCCTCAAAAAAAAAAAAAAAAGTAAAAACATCATCGACCAATATTTTGTAAGTTACAAAAAAAAAAAAAGATGGATAAGTAGAAAAATGAAATGAAAAAGTAATATGCAAAATATGGTTCTGTAGTCATAATTAAATAGAAGTGAAGGTGACTTGTACGAACAGTCTGAACGTGCACTTTGAATGGATACCGTGTATAGCAAGGTTTCAAGTTTTTACTGTGGCAAATATGCCTACTTCTTGTTTGTCAAATTGATCTAATCTGGGTTGGATTGACATTTGTATATTTGAGATTTATGCAATATGGAAGCCTGTGTCACAGAACATTTATTTTCACGCTGTGTGGTTCTCCAGGTTTTTGTTATCTTAACTCATTGGCCATCCAGAGGTGGGTGCTCCCCTCTGGGGAGAAGATGGACAATCAGTGAAGAAGGGACTTGCCCCTTCATCAAGGTGTTTCTTCGGTAACATAGATGTTACCTAGGAAGGCTCTGGAACAGGTCAGAACCTGCATCAGTGAAAAGGGGCTGAAAATTTACTTTCCATATATTTATGATCCCAAATTATATTGAGGCACATGATCCCATGTGAACTGTCAGAAAGACTCCAGTGAGATAAAGCCAATAGTAAAATGCAAAAGGGCACTCAGATAAAATGTCACCACCTAGTGAATGACTCCCAAATTAGACAGTAATCCCCTTCCCAAGATCGGATTTCTAGCAAAAACTTAAAGCTCATCTCCTGCTTTAGCTTCTCTATTATTACAATCTACTATGTGTGAGAATAAAGCAAAGGACTTAATTGATATATATTTGAAAATACATCTACAAATTCCTTTTAGATTGCTACCTTTTACTGACATATGAATTATCTTTGACAGCTTACTCTTCATTTCAAAAGCTCTAAGATGTTCTCGAAGTAAACATTTCGAGTCCTTATTTTATAAGGACTGCTTTTGCTGCCTCTGTAGAGGCAGGATCAAACGCTGAACGACAACATTATCACTGAATTATAATGGAATTCTGCTCTTTGCCAACTTGCATATAGCACTCACATTTCAAAATTGTTTTCATTCTTACATTTTATAATGTTTAATAAATCTGGATGAGGGCCGGCCGAGTGGCGCATTGGTTAAGAACTGGTTTGGGATGCCAGCGGCCCTGGTTCGGATCTCATATATGAGGGCCAGTGACACTGCCCTCTACAGCTAACAACAAGCTCCACCTGGAGCTGGGCTGTGCGAGGCCTGGCGATGGTGTAGGCTGCAGCCCCTGCTGCAGTGGGCTGCCATAGGCTACAGTGAGAGGCCAGCCGCCAGCATGAGTGGCTGGCAGCTGGTGTGAGCTGCCAAGAGCTGCTGTGAGCGGCCGTCCAGAGGCCGGCGACTGATCTGCCTCACCCGAGAAGAGCGCAATGACGATACCAACATGGGCCAGTGAAGCAACGTCCTCCACAACTAGACTGAAGAACAAAAGGACAGCAACTTGTCTGTTCCCCTTCTCCATTCCCCAACGCTGTTCCCCTTCCCCAACTCCCCAATAAAATCTTTAAAAAAAATAAAATCGGGGCAGATTGCATTCAGTGCTGAGAAAAAAAGCAGCGATTCAACCCCACTGAAAAATAAATCAGGATGAGTGGACGAACGTTTGTTCCTAAAAGGCATGCATGCGTTTTGAAGCAAGTCAGGTATCCCATTAGATAACCAACGGAGCGAGGCTGTCTGTGTGCCGAACAGGTAGTCCAGGGGCACGATCTCAGATTTAAGAGTGAGAGAAAGATTATATGCAAGTACAAAATGAAAACAGTAAGTTCAAGAATGCTGGGGAAATAGGAAAAATAGGTGAAGAGGTACAACTATGTAACTTTCTTGCCTGATGAAGGAATGAAATTGGCTGTTTTGCTCACTCTTGGTGTGGGGATGACGGAGGGGGAACAGGAAGATTTTAGTTCAGGAAATTGTCTTTTCTTTAAAGATTTTATTGGGGAATTGGAGAAGGGGAACAGACAAGTTGCTGTCTTTTTGTTCTTCAGTCTAGTTGCAGAGGACGTTGCTTCACTGGCCCATGTTGGTATCATCATTGCACTCTTCCCAGATGAGGCATATCAGTTGCTGGCCTCTGGATGGTCACTCACCACGCCTGTTAGCAGCTCATGCTGGCTGCCTGCCGGCCGCTCACTGTAGTCTATGGCAGCCCACTGCAGCAGGGGCTGCAGCCTACACCGTTGCCGGGGCTCACACAGCCCAGCTCCAGGTGGCGCTGTTGTTAGCTGTAGAGGGTAGTGTCACTGGCCCTCATATGTGGGATCCGAACTGGGGCCGCTGGCATCCCAAAACCAGCTCTTAACCAATGCGCCACTCTGCTGGCCCTGAAATTGTTTTTCAGTCACTGTGAAAAAGAAGAGCTGATACATGTCATGGAAAGGGGTCTGAGGACACTCAAATGTAGAAGGACATTTGCCAAGGAATGCACATTCTTTTAGATTTGCCAGCACACCATAAAAGTTGGATCTGAGGCTCAAGAAGTGGCAGCCTAGGCATTTTTGCCAATGGAGGAGGACACTTCCTTTTCTCCACGCAGCAGCATAACTGACATTTTTTCCCTCCTTAATAAAGACTTTCACTCCCTTGACCTTTAGAGTTGACCTTCTAAAATACAGTACACTATTTCTTGCATAATTGTCACCTGTTCCGCTACGCAATTACCATGCTTAGGCTCATACTTCTGGATAGAAGATACTAGAACAGTTGAGCTAGAAGCAGTTGTAAGTGCTTGTTATATTCTTTCGGTTTTCAGTGTGAAATGCAGAGAAATACAGCCATTTTGTAACTCACCATCCATAAATTCTATAACTAAATAAGAGATTAATAATGGACATAGTGACGTATACTTGAGAGGATATAGAGGGTAAGTTTGAATATTGGCACTTGTTAAGAGTTATTTCCTTGTATAAAATTGTTCCCATTCCCAGAGTGTCTATGGGCTCGTCACCCCTGACTCTTTAGGAGATGCACAATTTATTAGCAGGATCTTAGCATCCTTGAGCACTACAGAAGGAGCAACAGTTTCATACTGCCACCTGACAACATTGTTCTCATGTCATACTGTGGCATATGAAGGAATGGAAAGAAGGCGAGTACGGAGCCTGGAAAACTAGGGGTGTCGGGGCACAATGTGGGGTAGAAGTGCTAGGCAGAAGCCAGACCAGGCAGGCCAGTAGTAACCACCACCACTACTCCTGAGACCAAATCTTAGCACTTCTCATGGACTGGCATATTGAATCATCACATTAGTCCGTGGCCTGTGGACAGCTATGATCCCACGGCAGGGCTGAGGAACTGCATTTCAGCGAGTCTGGTACCTCAGCAACGTGGCTTGCCAGGCGGTGCCGGGCCCAAGGCCCAAGCCCCTCCCACCATTTATTCTGCATTATCAGCTCCCAGTAAGGGTTGTGGCGTTTGTTCTCAGTGTGAGGGAAAGCCGTATGAATGGTGTGGAGAAAAGGATGCTCTAGCTTTGGGATAAACATAAAGCTGCCTCTCACTGCAGTGCTTTCACTGTTTTGTCATTTCAGACTGGCCTCTCCTTGTGTTGTCTCCCCCTCCCCCACTTCCAATACTTCCATTACTGAAGCCCACCGTTCCTCGTAGGTCCAGTTCAAACACCAGTTCCCTCACAAAGCCTTCCCTGACGGCCCTCAGCTAAAGGTCATCTTTCTTGCTTGGGCTCCTAGCGGTGTACCTTAAGACTAATCGCTTTCTAGCTGGTATGGCAGTCATTTTGTTGATATCTTACCTGACTGTTGAGTGTTTCAAGGGCCTCTATGCCTGGTCAACTAGGTGTCCCCCGAAGCAGTGAGCACAGAACCTGTGCAGAGTCAAGTTGTACTTTTGTTGAGTGGCCCTGTCTCTGGTGAAGGGAAGGATGGGCTGTTCTGCCTTCTCAGATCTTTCTTGGGGGCAGTTGAGGGAGGGAGCCAGCTGTGTGTGGCAGTCATATCTGTGGTTGGTAGCTGAGGTCCCCGGGTGACTGAATGCTAGGGTCAAAATTCTGTTCCTCCACTGACCAGCTTGTGATCTGGGAAAGTTATTAAGGCTTGGGTTTTTTTTGTTCTTTTTTCAATTTAGGAGTAATAGTACTGCTTACCTCATGTGTCATTGTGAGGATTAAATGACACATAAGATGTGCTTGATACATAGTAATGGTCCTAAACCTCCTCCTCATCTCTCCATTGGAGGGCCACACTGGTTGTGCCTTCCAAGAAAGCTGGGGGGCAGGAGAGAGGGAGAAAGGAAGAGATTATCAAGAAATGAAAACACAAAGGCGTACTGAGAGAACACTGCTGGAGGACATTTTGGAATAAAGCTATACTTAATATGGAAAGAAGGAACACTGTAGTCCAAAGGCAACTGGGACATCAGCTCGAGTAGGCAGAGGAGTCTCTGCCCTGGACAACCTCACAGAGCTGGAGTCCCTTCCCTGAGAGCCCTCCCCCAGCCCCATTCCACCCAGCTCCTTTCCCCTCCGGGGCCCTTCCCACTCCCTGTACACTCCCACCTCACACATCCCAGAGGGCTCTTGGTTTCATTGTTCTGCTGTCTCTGTCTCTTCCTGCTTCTAGCTGATAGAAGGACTTAAGGCTCCCGGGAACCCAGCTGGTCAGGGCAGCGTTAGGAGGTGGCAAAAAGAGGAGCTGGCAACAGGACCACGTGGGTGGAGGCTGCTCCTGGCCTCAAGGGCAGTTGGACGATGGACCCAAGTGGGCCTTCTGCTTGGATTCAAACTCATGAATGTACTGTGAGTGAACTCGGCCAGACCCTGCCAGGGGCGGGGGTGCTGTGCAGATCGGAGCCGGCTTGCTCCCCGAGCTCCTGCTGCCTCTGATTCCGTTAGCCGCTGACAGATGTAGTTTACTGGGTCACTGACATTACCAACATGGAGGCCACACTCTCCTATGGGCCTCCTGCTCTTTCTTCTCTGATCCCTCATTACTCCCACAGGCTCACCTCCTGCCCACTGTCCCTAATCCTCACCCTCCACCTCAGAAGCTGCTCCACCTGCACCCTGAATCCATCTGCTCTTCCTCCCATGGCCCCATTTCCTCTCTCCTTCCTCCTTCCATAAATATTTATTCCCATCCTTTATCCCTTCCTGTTTTTAACTCTACTGGCTAATATCTCCAATGCAAATGGTGTCTGAATGACACCCATTCTTGGGGTGTCAAGAGATAGAGCACATTGGCTTCTCTTATAGAAGTCCCCTGAGCCCAGCCTTCCTTTTCTCTCCATCTTGACCACTTTCTTTTTCTGTCCTTGTCTGTTTCCATCCTGCTGTGACATGTCCACACTTCCCAGTTGACTGACCCCTCTGAGACCTTGATTTTCATTTCTTTTCCCTGGTCCTGACTGAGCAGCTGTGCCCCTCTCCCCATAGTGATGGCCCAGACTTTGGGGCCATCACTCAGCCTCAACCAGCACTCAAGGATCCCACCTGCCCCAAGTAGAGGTGGGCATAGCTCCTAGGAATTTGCCTTCTTGCCATTCCTGAGGCAAGATTAATGCTTGATTATCACATTCCACAGTTGGGGTGGGCCCAACTGCTGCTGACCACTTGAGATCCCCTGAGGTAGTCCCTGGGTGGGGCCTGGCCTTGCCGCGCCTCCCCTGGGGAATATGGGGACCCAGCTGCAGTGCCTGATAGAGTGTAGCTGCTGGTGAGGACAGAGCCCTGAGCCATACAGGAGCTCTGCAAACCTCCCACTGCTCACTGTGCCCAGGCTGGGCAGCATTCCAGCTGTGCGGCTACACATGCAGCTGGCGGACTGTGCCAGCACACCCAGTGGAACCAGGACCCTTAGATTTGCCCACAAGGGACTGACCCTGCCTTGCTTCTTCAGGTTCCTGATAACACTGGGCCCTAATGTGCTACGGGAGCAGAGCCCACTGAGTCTCCACATCTGCCTGGCAGGGAACATACAGACAGGTGGCCTCCTCTGGCCAAGCGGCCATCTGTCTGCACCTGAAATTCCTAGTGTGGCAACTGGTGATGCCAACTGCAGGCCCTGCCCCAGGGCGAGGGGGTGGCCTGGAGCTTGGAAGCTGGCCCTCCACAGCGCACAGATCTGAGAAGACCTCAGGGAGTCCCAGGGCATGAACCGGCCAGGGCCTGTGAAACCCTGTGGTCTTTCTAAACTCACAGGCCTGAATTCTCAAACTAGGTGGCATCCTGGGGCTTCTTTGCCCTTCTTCATACACTTGTAGTGACACTTTTGCTAGCGACTTACTCCTGCCCCCTGACGGTGAGATTCACTAGGACAGAGCCTAGTTTTGTCTACCATCATATCTGTAAATAACAGTTGGTGACAGACTCACTGAGAGGATGTGAGGGACCCAGTAACCGGCAAACACACTGCCCAGAAGGCGAGTGTGTAACTGGCCTCTGATGAAAGGTCAGTGCGGGTTTCAGTCGCATGTCTGGGAATCTTGCCACCTCCACTGTGCGTCACAGCCAGACCTTCCGACATGAGCACAGGGGCCATGGGGCCACTTGAGAATAGGAACTCCTTTCCACTTTAAGACCAAAACACTTTTAGACTTGGAGGCACAGGGCAATGCATGAACAAAACTATGTCTTGTCCATGGCTGACCCTGGGCAGGACATTAGCCTCAGATACTCCCTGCTGGTCAGTATCTGGAGGATCCCTTTGAGGGCATCTCCAGTGTAACTAGGATGAGGACCAAGATTAAACCTACTGGTTCTAAAGTGTGAGAAAGACACCCATATGGAAAATTCCAACTGGCTTCCCACTTGGATGTCTAATTAGGACCTGTCAAGTTGGCCAAAATGATCAAGGCTATGACCCTCCAATCCTAGTGGCTCCCATGTTCACTAGGATGAGCAGCACGAGTCTGCCCTCCCTTCTGTCATGGGCCCCATAACCAGAGTGCGTGGTGGGAGGGGCTCTAGTGGTCTCCAGCAGAGTGGTTACTGTAGCTGCCAGAGTCATCTATTCCCTCAGTTATGCTGCATAACAAACTCCCCAAAGCCCTGCGGCTCAAGGCAGTAAGCACTTATTTAGCTCCTGGGCCTTCAGGTTGGGGATTCCACTGGGCTTGACTCGGTGCTTCTCCTGGCCTTTCCTGGGCTCATTCACACACAGCTGGCGCCAGCTGGCAATCAGCTGGGGTGAGGTGCACCTGGGCCATGTGTGGATCCCATCCAGCAGGTTAGCCCAGACATGTTCTGAGTGTGCTGGCAGAGGGGAAAGGCAACAAGTCCAAACTGTGCCAGAGCTTTCCAAGCCCCTGCTGTATCCTGCTTGCCAATGCCCCACTGGCAACAGCCCACACGTCTGAGTCCAGAGCCAGAGTGAGAGGGCAGCACAAGGTCACAGGGATAACCTTTGCAAACCTGGCGAAATGTCCACCCGATCTACCGACTGCCTGAAAGGGGTGTGAGCCGGTTTTCTGTGCAGCTCTCAGAGCACTTATGTCCCCTCCCCACTCTCTGTGGCCCTTATGCCCCTCCCCACAAGGGCTTCACCGGGTCTGACTTCCCATTTACTGAGCGGAACTCTCTCACTTTTGCTTGAGTTCCCTCATTTCCATAGCATCCTATTCCTCCTGCCTGGCTCTTCTTCTGCCTGACCCCTGCAGACTGACAGCTGTCAGCTGCTACTCCATTTCCTTCCCTGCCTGTAGCCCTGGGCCCCGCATCACACAACCAGCCCCGTCTCAGCCCTGTATTTCCCGACCATCTGTGCCCTGGGATCTCACAATGGGGACAAAATATCTACAAACAAGCTTAAGACCCACTTACCCTAAAAATGCACTTTTTCCTTGACCTCGTGAGTCCTTTAAAGTCTCATTTTTTTTCTTTTTTACTTTCCTTTTTTTAAAAAAAAGCTTTGGAGGTGTGATCCACACTCAGTGTGTCTATTCCTGACCACCATTTACTCCCTGGTTCTCTACAAGCTGAGTTTTTCTCCATTTTTGTTGCCCTAAAAACTATTCTCTCAACAGTCAGCCAAGTTAGGCACATCATATACATTATGTTAATTAATCTTAAAAACAAAAAACAAACCAAAAAACCCCTGTGAGACGGGTATGAAATATTATCATGGCCATTTCACAAATGAAGAAATCAAAGCCTGGCCTGATTAAGTCAATTATGAAATTACTGGAGGCCCACCTGACTGCAGAGTCTTAAGTTTTTAGCCCTTATCCTAACCCTGAATGCACTGGTAGAGTGTGTTACAGTGAGAACCCCCCAACCCTGGCCACGCAAAGGATGGTGCGTTAGTTTCCCAGGGCTGCCATAGCAAAGTGCCTCAAATGGAGGGCTCAAACAGCAGACAACGAGTGTCTCCCAGTCTGGAGGCTAGAAGCCTGAGACCAAGGCCGTGCTCCCTCTGAAGGCAGTAGGGGAGAGCCTGCTCCAGGCTCCTCTCCTGGCTTCTGGTAGCATAGCCCCAGTCTCAACATGGTGTTCTCCGTGTGTGCATGTGCATGGCCAGATTTCCCACTTCTCTAGGGACTAAATCGTATTGGCTTAGGGTCTATACCCTAATGACCTCATCTTAGCCAACTACATCTGCACTGCCCTATTTCCAAATAAGACCACTTTCTGAGAAACTGGGGTTTCAGACACCAACATATGAATTTGGGGGACACAATTCAACCAATAACAGGTGGTCCATGGACAGCCCATAAGCAGGCAGCGTGGATGTCACCCAGAAGCCCCTGAAACCCCAGTACATCTGGTTCAGATGTACTGAACCAGATTTTGCATTTTAACAAGATGCTCAGGTGATTCCAACACACATGAAAGTGGGAGAAGCACCAGTCTACTGCACTTTCTGGAAAGAAGTGTGGCAACCCAAAGCAAGATTCTTAGGATCATAATTGTTGAATTTCACTTAGGATAGAAATAATTTTAAACATGGACAAAAAGCAATGCATATGAAGATGTTTATTCCAGGCTAGTCCATAGAAATAAAACATTTTTATGCAATAAACATTACTTTCTACCATTGTTAGCCAGAAAACTTTTATATTTCAGGTGACTTGCGAGTTCAAAATGCTCTTGTGGGAAATGGTTTTTGAAATCTAAACAACTGACTTACACATTTCTGGAACAGCACCTATTTGTAAATTTGGGGTTTGTTGCAAATGAATCATTGGAAGTAAAGAGTTAATGAAGAAATAATAATTTTGTTTAGTGTGATAATAGCATTATAAGTATATAAGAAAATGTCCCCCTTTTTTGAGAGAATATTGAATTATTGGGTTGTCAGAAAAAGTCATGACTCATTTTTGCGATGAAAAACGTAGAAAAAAATACATCATGACTTTTCCAACAACCCAATATTTAGGAGTGAAATGGCATGATTGGCTTTTTAAAAATTCAGCAAAATGAAAATAAATTAAATGAGTGTAGCAAAATGGTGATGGTTGTTGAAGCTAGGTGATCTGTGTATAGAGGTTCCCTGCACTCTACTTTTGAGTATATTTGGAAATTTTTACTATAAAAAAGTTTCAAATATAGCTATATAAAGTATTTTTAAAAATAACTAATTTTCTTTCAGGTGTTCTCTTGACTGCCATGTCTCCTTGTCAGTTGTTTTGGTCAAAGTCTATTTACCTGTCTCCTCAGTTTCTTACTTTATAACAAAATCTTTTATTATTATTTAATGGCCTCCTTTGAATGGAAGATTCTATGGTTTAATGTGGGACTGGTGAAAGGACATCATCGCTTTCATTCATAATTAAAGTTGTAATTCACACATACATTATTTAGCCTTATGCCATCCTCCCTTTTTGGTTGTTGTGGGGTTGTTGTGGTTCTAAGACAGCTTCCTTTTTTGGCACTTTCTGGATTTTTATGGTAATAGCAATGTTTTCTCAACAGAGCAAGGGCTGTCATTTCTAAATGATGACCTATGTGAATCTTAACAAGACAAGCCTTGGAAGAAAAAAATCTGCTAGGATAAGCGCTTACTCCAAAAATGACACACAGAATTATTTAATGTTTCTTTTTAGAAGTATTCAGGGAACTTAAGTTCCCTTATCAATTTATCTTTCACTGAGAGGTACTCAATGGACTGTATGTTTTAAAAAAACCATTTCTTCAAAATGCACACCAACAAAACAAAATTTCAGAGATGACCCTGCCTCCAAGCTCATTTCTTTCCCTGCAATCCCTGAATGGCAATTTATCACAAGCACAGTTAAGACCGTGTCAGACTGGTGTCCTCCTTCAGGGTGGTTTATAAACTCCTGCATGAGCCGTCTAAATGCTGTTCACCTCTTCAGCTTCCTTCTTACCACTCCCTGCTCTCAAATTTCTTCTCTGATCATAGTTAAGTCAAAAGCTTAAAAGAAAGTTTTATTGAGGCGCATGCCAAACAGAAAAGGGCTAGGTCCTGGGGCATGACGTCTAAACCACCAGCAGCAGGACTGGGTAGACAAGACAAACATGTCTGCCATCCTGGAGTTGGCAGGGCTCTTACATGCATCAAGTTTTGGGGAAACAAATGAAAATTGAATTGAAAGAACTGACATTGGCTACAGATAAAGGGGATGGAAGACAGTGAGGCGGGCTAGTTCTGGGATAGGTGCAAAGTCTGAGGGCAAAGAAGGGTTTCCTCCTTTGGATCGGCTGTGGGCAACAGTCTAGAAAGTTCATGCGTAAGAAGACCCAGAGCTTCTGGTGGTTGGTGGCGCTGGGCTATTCTTTCTAGTTAATTGTGGAAATAGCTACCTGGAAGTTAATTCAAAGTTCCAGCATGCACTCAGAAATGTAAGTAGTCCTTTGTTAATTTGTCCTACAGTTATTAACTGATTAGCCTCTCTTGTCTCTTCCTTCTACACTCTGGCCTGCTAGAATTTAATTTGGGATATCTCAGAATTTTCTCCTTGTCAGGGTTCTCAGCTGCCTCCCAAAACAGCAGCAGTAGCACCAAAACCACCTCCTGCCCCTAAGTCTGTCCTCTCCACCCCCACTCAGGCTGCCTCCTGATCCAGAATGCCCCTCCCTGGTCCTTCAACAATGCTAATAGGTGACACTTCTTCCAGGCTGGCTTTTTCAAGCACCCTCCCTAGGTGGAGAACTTTGGGTCTCCCGTTGTGAAAAAAACCTAGAGAATTAAAACACTTAATTATATGTAGAAAGAATTTAAAATCCAGTCATATTTACTTTCTTTAGTGAGACTTTATCAAAAAGCCAAAGACACAGTTTTGTTTCCTGCAGCTTCCTGAGTGCAGGCTTTACCCTTCCCCTGTGGAGACAGAATTGATGTTGCTGTGTTCTCTGATGTCACCGGCACCCCAGCTCCTAGTGATGTGGAGGACACGGTCTGTGTGCTGGGAGCAGGGAGACACAGACACAGGTCTCAGCTCTGAGCCCCACTGTAAAATGGCAAGAACCCCAATCCAAGCCCCTCCGTGCCCTGGCAGGTTTGGGATGCTTCATGCATATTCCTCTGAGGCTCTTACAGTCCCTCGGGCCTTGGTCCTGGTTAGTGGCTTTATTCTTCCACTGTGCTCCTGGGTGGCTCCTCCTGATTCCGTGGAGTTAGGCCAGTATGACTTGGAGTTGGTTTCTGCCACATAGGTAACACTCCTTCTCCTTCTATGACCAGGGGTCACTCGGAGTGGCAGTGGCTGCCCTCCTCATGACCAGGAGAGCTGTTTCCCAGGTCATAGTTCTTATCAAATGTGAGTTCTTCCTATTTCTGACAGCACCCTGGATGTCACACTAATTTTATTTAATTGACTTCCAACTTTCTCAAGTTCTTGCTAGAAGAACTTGAAACACCTACCCTTCGGCCCATGGGTAAGAAAATGATACAAAGTACATCCACAACACTGGGCTCAAAATTACCTGTGTCTGCCCACAACCAAGCAAGGTCACTGGCTGACCTTGAGCATTGCTGACTGTACCCCAGCAGCCTCAGGGTCCCAGGGACTCTCCATCTGCTCCCCGCTCCGTTGCTCCCAGCTCTCGTGAGCTAGTGTGTCTTGAGTATTCTCTCTTCCAGAAATTTTACTGTGCTCTTGTTCAGAAAGAAGCCCCAGAGGACACTCCAGGATGTACGTACACCACAGCTCCAGCACTAAGGTGGCAGTTCTGCACCCACCCAGCCCGGCCCCCCAGCGTGGTAATACAGACATGATAAATTTTATGGGGAATCCGGGCCTGTGTCTCTCCCACCTAGGCCCACAGCCAGCCTTCCATAAATACGTGTTAAATTAGTAACTAAATAAATGAATAGGTAGATGCTCACCCAGGTGGTGTAGTGAACATCAAATATTAGCACCTCCCTCCCTAAGAAGTGGCAGACAGCTTCTTGGAAGCGTGCTCCTGGAGGGTAAGAGAGGGCCATGAGCGCGGTTAGGATGCAATGAGGCCGTAGGGACTGAGCAGTAGAACTTCTTTCAGGGAGCAAGCAGTGAGCTGGGGAAGAGAGTCTAGTAAATATCTGTAAAAGAGCAAGGATTGCTGACAAATTGCCCAATTTTATTTTAGCCACAGAGAGCAAATACCCCAAATAACAACATACATTCACATTTGCTTACAGCATGCCAGGCATGGCTGAGCCCTTCCCATGCATGAACCTATTTAATTCTCACAACAATTTTCTGTTGTTAGCCCAGCTTGGAAATTAAATAACTGCCCTGGGTCATGCAGCAAGACATGGTGCGCTGGGATTTGACCCTGTGTGGTCTGGCTGCATGCACTTAACCAGAGTGCCATGGATTTAAAACCGAGGACTTATAGTTATAAAATACACAGCCAGAGCCATGGGACTGATGTGTGATCCAGATATGCTGGTAGCACGCATCATTCTCTCAGTGCTATTAAAAGCTGCTATTAAGGCCACGTGATGTGTGAGTGTGTGTGTGTGTGCACATGCGTGTATACATGTATACACATACATGTATGTATATATTTAGTTTTTATTAATATATATTTTTTCAGGTCAGACTGAACTCTATCTGATGTAATTTAACTTCCAATAACCTGTTTTTACACACCTGTGTACTAACAGAGTATCTTTTTCTTCCTTTCCAGAACTTGCCCTCAAGAGTCGCCAGTGCTCCAAACCTGGTAAGAAAGGCGTGCCCTGCCCCCTCCCTCGCCTGCCCCTTTTGCTCTGTCAGTCCTACTTAGAGTCTCAGACCAATAGCTTCATGCTTTTCCTAACTTTCAACATGGGCCTTCTATCAGGCCCCTTGAGTGACATCTTCCTTTTCGAAGTTAAACCTTCTCTTACCATTTTTTATGCAATAAATGAAATTTATTAATCTGCAGTATTGCCACTACATATTCTCCTATTGTGGCCAATCCATTTGTAGGCAAATTTGGGAACCAGTGGAAAACCAGACACGAGATTCTGACATTTTAAAGACCTTTTTGTAATCAAAACCTAGAAGTGTTTGGGGGTTTAGTTTGTTTTATTGGATGACTAGAAGCTTGGAGCTTCACATATTTTAGTATACTTATGTCCTGTTATAAATTAAATTGTATTATCAACCACTTCAAAGTTGTAAGATCAAAATGTCTTTTTCGATGGACAGAGAAATTGCAAAAGATCAAAACTTACTCAGTGTGTTTTATAATGTTTTTAATATTTATTTTATTTTTATTTATTTATTTAGTTTTTGAGAGCAGTGTCACTGGCCCTCATATGTGGGACTGAACCGGGGCCGCTGGCTTCCCAAGCCAGCGCTTAACCATCGCACCACTCGGCTGGCCCTTTAATATTTATGATGGAGAATACTGAGGCATTCCTGACTGGGGTGGATTTCAGTGGGCATATTATTTTGGATGATACTCAGGGAAAGTGAGTGTGTCTCTAAAGAAGCAGAAGGAGCCTGAAAATTATGATTTTTTTTTTTTAATGAAAGAGAAAAACAGTATGTAATTTTATAACATACAGTATAATCACTACAAATTTGATAGAATTATAATTTCTACATGTTTTTTGTTTTGTTTTACTTGTTGGTAAGCTCATTATTAAAAATCCTTTTATCTAGCAATAATTTATGTATATTTTAAAGCATTTTTTAATGTCACATGCTCAATGGTTATCAAACTTATCAAATAGTATATTTTCTTTTTTCCCTTTTGCATCGTTTATGGTTAGAATCCATATTGTTGATGAAAATGCTCTTCTGGGTTATAAAAATACAACTATAGGAGGGAAACGCTATACAACTGTTCTCAAAATGATGATGTTTGGAAACTGTTGGAATCCTAGGCAGCTTAGATATTCTGTGCAACAAACAATGGGAACCCAAGGGGAAGGAGACATCCCTATACAGGAAAAGATTCTACTAAATAGACTTTATTTTTGTAAAGGAGGTGGCGTTAGCAGCCATGGGTATAGATTTCAGAGTTGTCCCTCTTTTTCTCTCTGGAGCCAGTGAGGACCAGTAGAGATTATGATCGACTCCCACCACACACACACCATTGCCCCTTCCCCCCTGGAGTCCTTCCATAGAGTCATCTGGACAGCTGGAGCTCTTCGTTCCTGGTCAGAATTCAGACACTTACCTTTATTGAAGCCTAAACCCTCACTGTGTGCTCCGCTGACTGACTCCAGCTGCTCCCTTGGGCAGCCCACCTCAGAGCACAGAGACCCACCAACAGCCAGAACTTGAACGTCCTCGGCTTTTCCCTGTTAGCAGGAAACCCCCAACCATAAGCATGGTGACTGAGGAATTTGGACTTCATCAAGAACTGTACTTTTTGGGTTTAATGTTTTGGGATTTTCCTTAGTACCTTGTTTTAAATTGTTCCATTTCAAACTTGAGCATTGATTGTATAGTTAGAATGCTTGAGCTTTTAACTTTTCTTTAATTGATATTATTCCAAATTATGAAATATGTAAAAATACTGTGTTATATATTGTCACGGAGGTCCCAGATATATTCATTCTCATGCTCTGAAAAAATATATATGATTTTCTGAAAACTTGCTTTTGAACCCTAATCAAAATATCTTATTAGCATTTAAATTAAAATATTTTAATATTTTTAAAATCGATTTTTCAATAGTTATTTGAGATGGAAACCATTGACCCAAATTTCAAATAACTATATTTATTCTTGGCATAACAATGACACTTTCATGCCAAATAGAATTTATCATTCACTGATAACTTATAATTTCAAACCTAAAATTGAGAACTATTTCTAAAATAAATTGAAATTCTGGCTTAACTGTTAGCTCTCAAGCCCAGTAAACTCAATTTCCCTCAGAGGCCATGAGAGGGAGCTGTTGAATCTTTAAATGCATTTGAATTTCAACAAATCTTTGGGTAAACTATTCAGATAATCTGGATAGATGTAATGTATAAAATGTATCTGGATAGATGTAATGTATAAAATGTAATGCAATGTGAGAAGCAGTAGCCTAGCTTTTATTCCTATTCAAATGAAAAGTTATACATATAATTAAGAGATACGAGATACTTGCTGTTAAATTCAACGAATATTTTTGAGTGCATATTATTTACAAGGTACTTTCTTCTAAAGGGGATATAATGATAAATAACTCGTGTGGTTCATAAACATGTAAGTGTATGTTTGTGTGTATGCACGTTTGCATTACAAAGTAGAACATAATACTTCAGAACCATAAGAAAAACAAAATACTATGGAGTTTTAAAGGAGAGAGATGGCATTGGAAAAGGCAGGATGGAGGAGGTGGCATTTAAGAATGGACATGGAGGACTTCTGAGTGTGACAAATGGAGATGGGAAAATGACTCTGTGCTGAGTATTTTCCCATCTCCATTAGAGTATTTCCCCATCTCCATTTGGAGACTGACAAAGAATCCAGTTTACTTGTGTGTTGGTTATATAAAAGTGACTGAGAGAATGTCAGGCGAAACAGGCAGGTGGGGCTGCCTTGGGATCCTGCCTAAATGCTGAAGGACTTAATTATTTGCACCTAATTGCTTTGAAGGTCAAATCACAACCAAGTGACTCTTTAACTTGCCCCTGCAAAAGTGAGTGGGAAGCTCATCCTCTACTCGCTATGGTTTCCACTATGACCTCTGATAGTTTGGGACCTCAGATCCAGAGAACACCCTAAGTAGTGTTTAGGCCAGGGGGGGCTAGATTTAGAGGAGATGCTAGTGTTCACACTGTTTATTAGGCATTATTCACCAAATAACTATTAAGTACATCCTAGGCATAAGCTCTTAGAAAAATCTTAATATTTCTTTTATTTTTGAATTTTAAATGCATTTACCATTTTTATTTTGCTATGTAGAAGCATTACATTCACCATGGGCTGTGCAGAAAACCTCTTCACATTTCTTAATTACAGAATTCAGAACCTGATAAAGCATTTGTAACATTTTCAAAAATAGTTGAAAATAATCTTCTCTTTAAAATGATTCATACTTAGATACTTTATTATATTTATTAAGACAGAAATGACTACTTCTTAGAGTATTTGAGGTAACTCTAAAAATCCAAAATAAGATTTTTTTTTTTTTAGAGCTAAAAGAAAACTGATACTACTATAGGAAGTGGGATGAATTTAGTTCTAAATCCATCTTAAATCCAGTGGGAGGCCGGCAGCACTGTGGCCCACTCTGTTTTCTGCAGAATCGGAAGTTTTCCTGTAATTAAACTCAAGCAAAAATGTATAGTGTAGACTCTTACATAAGAGAGGAACTGAATACATGCTGGACAGCAACTTTAATTGTTGTTTTTAAAAACACATGGAAGTTGTTCAAATATATTCGGATCCTCTATAAAGGTAAATAGTAAATTAAGATATTGCCCAGGAAATTATTTCTCTGAAGGGTAGAGATGACACGACCCTGAACCTTTGCTTTTTGATAGCTAATTTGGAGAGAAAATTCGGGAATAAAGAGGAATGTGTTTCATAGTACAATAGGTAGAACACCACCCCTCCCCATCATGTCCTTATGCCTGGACCCTGTGAATATATATTACTTTATATGGCAAAGAGGAATTAAGAGTGCATATCAGCTGATCCTAAAACAAGGAGGTGATCCTGGATTATCCAATGGGCCCAGTGAAATCACCAGAGTCCGTAAAAGTGGGAAGAAGGAGGTAGAAGAGTAGATCAGGGTGATGGCTTTGTGAGGACTTGATCTTGAAGGTGGAGGAGGGGCCAGGGGCCCAGGAATGTGGGCAAGACAAGGAAATGGATTCCCTCCCACGAGCCTTTGAAAAGGAATGCAGCCCTCCTGACATCTTGATTTTACCCAGTAAGACCCCTGTTGGGTTTTTAATCTGCAGAATTGTGGTAACAGATCTGTGTTTTCAAGCCACATAGACCCTCTCTAACATCACAGTCTGTTCCAAGTAGAATCCCCTGGCACCCCTAATGTATACCAACACTGGTATACATGAGCTGTGAGCTCCAGTCACCAGAATTGAGGGGATCAGAACTGCCAGGGTGCTGGGGAGGTTTGTCAATCATGCGCCATGGAAGTTCATGAATCAGAGCTGAGTTCTCCTTCGGAGGAATCCTTTGCAACACACTTTGGAGGAAGGGGTGGCTGAGGGAGAGTGATCAGATAAACCTGGGACTGGACTCCATCCAGTGACCTGTAATTTGATGACTCACTTGTTGCCCTAAGATTTTTCAAACTATAGGACTTTGAATGAAAGATGATGTATGGAGATTGGTAGGTATTTAATGAAGTATTGAGTGGATGAATGCAAGGATGAATAAATGAAGAGAATGACGGGATAAAGACTAATCATGCTGCTGGCCAAAGAAGAAACACCCCTTGGATTATGGCATGGTGACTTCGTGGCACTGGTCCTCCAGAACAGCAGACACAGCAACTGTTACTCCTGTTACTAGATATTGAATGCTTCCACACAGTAATTTCCTTCTAAACATTTTTCATGTTTTTATAAATATTTGGTAACACAAAAGAATACATACTGTGTGTGTTATGAAGCATCACAATAAGGTGAACATCTGGACACTACCCCCCCCCATACATTTTAAGAAATAGGACATTATAAATATCTGAAGTCCTCTGCATGTTACTTAATGATTGCACTCTCCGTCTTCTCTCAAAAGGCAGTCACTATTCTGAATATTGTTTTCAATTTTATTGCTTTTCTTTATTGTTTTACCACAAGTGTATATTTTTTTATATTTTGTTTGTTTTTAAAATATTTATTAAAATGGTGTGATAGTGTATGTGTTCTCCTTCTGATTGCTTTTAATTAACCATACTGATGCTTGAGGTTATAACGTACCAGCTTTCACTGCTCTAAAGTATTTCATTGTACTTATGTCCCCAAATGTATGTGTCTTCTTCTATGGATGAATTATTTCCAGTCTTACCTATTGCAGACATTCTTCTCTGAGCATTCGGTGCACATCTCCCGGGATGAATTTCTTTACGGCATATATGAAGGAGTTGTTGGATCATAGTGGAGTTGTATGTTCAGCTTCAAAAATATCATCCCACACTTTTTCCCAAAGGGGTCATAACCAGTTTATACTTAAAACCAGTGGTAGATACAACTTCCCTTTGCTTTAAATTATTACCAAAATTTGACATTCTTGGTTTTCAAATTTCTGCAACTCGGTGGATTCGCAGAATTGGAATGGTATCTGATTCCAATTCGAATTTTCTTTTCTGTAACTTCTAATGAAGTCAAGCATCTTTTCATATACTTGTTAGCCATTCACATTTCTTTTCAATAAAATATCTGATAATATAGTTGGCTTGCTTATTATTCATATATTTTGGACACTAATTCTCTGTTGGTTATGTGGGTTCCAAATGTTTTGTCCCCAGTGTGGGACTTAACATTTCACCTGTTTTTATGGTGTCTTGATGAGCAGATGTTCTTTTTTTTTTTTTTTTTATAAAGATTTTATTGGAGAATTGGGGGAGGGAAACAGACAAGTTGTTGTCCTTTTGTTCTTCAGTCTAGTTGTGGAGGACGTCGCTTCACTGGCCCATGTTGGTATCATCATTGCGCTCTTCCCAGGTGAGGCAGATCGGTCTCCGGTCCCTGGAAGGCCACTCACAGCGGCTCATGCTGGCTGCCGGCCACTCACTGTACTTTATGGCACCCCACTGCAGCAGGGGCTGCAGCCTACACTGTCACCGGCGACTCACAGCAACCCAGCTCCAGGTCAAGCTGTTGTTCACCATCTTAGCTGTAAGAGGGCGCAGTGTCACTGGCCCTCATGTGGGATCCTAACTGGGGCCGTACTGCTCAGAGCCAGCGTCCCAAACCAGCTTCTAACCAACACGCCACTCGGCAGGCCCGAGCAGATGTTCTTAATGTAGTCTTTTTACTTTTATGACTAATGCTTCTTGTACGTTAAGAAACCTTCCCCAAAGTTGTATAGGCTCCTATATATTCTTCTAAAAGTCTGACGTTCGGTGCCCTTCACTTTAAGGGCACATGAATTACTGTAGTATTTGTTTTTGCTGTGGGCGGGGGAGGGAGGTATGAGGCAGCGTAGATATCCTCTCCTATCTTCCAGGCCTGTTTCAACATTAGTTACTCTTTCTGTTCTCTGATCGAGTTTGGGAAAGATGGAATTATTTACCTTTATGCTTGGTAAAGTTGTTTATAAAACTATGTGTAGAAATTGGTTACAAAACTGCTGTTTCTTTTACAGGAAGATTTTAAATGACTGATTCACATTCTTTAATGGTTGTGAGTATTCTGTTTCTTCTTAAGTGAAATGTCTATTAATTTTTTTCTAGGAATATGTACCTTTTGTGTGTGTGTTCAAATATATAGGCAAAAAATTAATTATAGTACAGTCCTATCTTTTAGATCTGTGTTATATCACAGTCATATCACTTTTCATTCCTGATATTTTTGTTTTCCCTTTTTTCTTGATTAATCTTGCTAGAGATTTATTAATTTTATTAGTATTTTCAAGGAATCAACTTTTGATTTTGCCTCTGTTTTATTAATTTAGGTCTTATCTTGATTATTTCTTTTTCTACATTCTTGGGTTTATTGGGTTGCTTTTTATCTACCTTTCTGGGTTAATGCTTAGCTCATTCATAATCAATTTTTCTTTTCTAATATAAGCAATTAAGCCATTTTCTGGCTATGTGACTTTGGTTAGCTAACTTCACTGTGCTTTAGTTTCACATCCTTCAAATGGGGTTAATAATAGTATCATAGTGTTGTTGGGAAGATTAAATGAATTTATATGTAAGGCACTTAGAATACCTGGCACAGAGTAAACACTAGACAAATGCTCTTCCTCCCCACCTTCTTCCTCTCTCTCTTCTTTTTCTCAAAAACTCCTTAAAGATCCTTTAGCTATTTAACACTGTAAACTTTGATAAAAAGCATTTTTGTTATTCTTCAGTTTTAGTTGTTTTTTATTTTTATTTACTGTTTGATCCATGAATTATTTAAATGTTATTATAATTTCTAGATGTATAGGAGATTTTTAAAGTTATTTTAAAAATGGATTTATTGGGGCGGCTGGTTGGCTCAGTTGGATAGAGCGCAGTGCTCATAATGCCAAGGTTACCAGTTTGATTCCCACATGAGCCAGTGAGCTGTGCCCTCCAAAACTAGATTGAAAACAATGACTTGATTTGGAGCTGATGGGTCCTGGAGGAACACACTGTTGCCCAATAAAATTTAAAAAAAACGGTTATTTTAAAAAACGGATTTATTATATTATGATCAGAAAATATGGTCTATTTGATATCAATTTTTCAAAACTTTTGAGACCTGATTTATGGCCTGATATGTGCTTTTGTAAATATTTTTTTGTTTTGTTTTTAAACCCCACAAGTTAGACTATTACTGTTATGTTATAGTATTAATATTTGTTTAGATTTAGTCATACAGCTACCACTTTCTTTGCTCATCTATTTTTTTCTTTTCTTTTCTTTTTTTTTTTTTTGAGGGGAGTGTCATTGGCCCTCATATGTGGGACCGAACTGGGGCTGCGGGCTTCCCAAGCCAGTGCTTAACCACCGTGCCACTCGGCTGGCCCTTTTTCTTTTTGTATCAGGGCTCCTTTTCTCCTGTAGTGAATTCTAAGTCTTTTTTTTTTCTTTTCTTTTTTTTTTTTTTTGAGGGCAGTGTCACTGGCCCTCATATGTGGGACCCGAACTGGGGAAGCTGGATTCCTAAGCCAGTGCTTAACCACCGCACCACTCGGCCGGCCCCTAAGTCTTTTAAAGAGGGTTTCTTGTTGGTATATAGCCTCCAATTTATCTGGTTGTATATGTTTATTTGAAAGTGTCTATATTTTGCCATCATTCTTCAAAGATAGCTTTGATGGGTGTATAATTCTAGGTTGACAGTTATGTTTCTCCTAATACTTTAGCGATGATCTTCTTCTGACTTCCATGGTTGCAGTTGTGAAGTAGACTGAGTGTCTAATAGATACAAGGTAATAAGATCTCTCTCTTTTTTTTTTTTTTTACTTCAGCCATTTTTAAATCTTTTCTTTGGCTTTGACAGTCTTCAGTTTGTTTCTTTTTTTTTTTTTACTAATGTGTCTAGGAGTGGATTTTTTTTGTTTGTTGGTTTGTTTTTTTTGTTTTTTTAGAGGGCAGTGTCCTTATATGTAGGATCTGAACCGGGGCTGCTGGTGTCCCAAGCCAGCTCTTAACCACCGTGCCACTCGGCCGGCGTGATTTTTTTTAAAGATTTTATTGGGCAATTGGGGGAGGGAACAGCGTTGGGGAATTGGGGAAGGGGTACAGACAAGTTGCTCTCTTTTTGTTCTTCAGTCTAGTTGTGGAGGACATTGCTTCACTAGCCCATGTTGGTATCGTCATTGTGCTCTTCTTGGATGAGGCAGATCCATTGCCGGCCTCTGGATGGTAGCTCATGGCAGCTATTGGCAGCTCACGCTGGCTGCCAGCCATTCATGCTGGCTGTCGGCCACTCACTGTAGCCTATGGCAGCCCACTGCAGCAGGGGCTGCAGCCTACACCATCGCCGGGGCTGACACAGCCCAGCTCCAGGTGGAGCTGTTGTTAGCTTAGAGGGCAGTGTCACTGGCCCTCATATATGGGATCTGAACTGGGGCCGCTGGCTTCCCAAACCAGCTCTTAACCAATGCGCCACTCAGCTGGCCCAGGAGTGGATTTTTTTAAAAAAGTTATCTTGCTTGATATTCTTTATGCTTCTTAATTCTGAGGATTAATACCTACTATTAGTTGGGGAAAATTCTAATTTTCTCTCCTTTATTTGCTTTATCTCTTTATGGAATTTCAATAGAATGTTTGTTGGTTCATCATACTCAAGCTTCCATATTCTTTACTTCATAGTTTCTCTGTCTTGGATTCTGCCTTCTAGATCATTAGTTCTCTGTTCAATCATATATAATCTGCTACTTAACTGTTGCTTTGACTTTTTCATTTTAATAATTATATTTCTCTATTTTAAAGGTTTGTTTGTGGTTTAATGTTTCTGGTCATTTAAAAAATTCTCCTTGCTTATAGTTTTGATTTCCTCAAACATGTAAACATTTCATTTTCTATATCTGATAATTCCAGTCTCTAAAGTCCTGATGAGTCTGGTCCATTATCCTCCCCCCGCTGCCATCATGGCCCTTTTGTTTCTTTCTATGCTTTTTGTTTTTTTATTATAAGCTTATATTTGTTTCTATTTTTCTATTTATTATAAGCTTATATTTGTTTCTATTTTTATTATAAGCTTATATTTGAAATCTATATGTGGAAATTCATTGAGGTCTGTGGTAAAGATGCATTTTTACAGACACCAAGGGACAATACAAGTTTGGATCTATTTAATATAAACATTTTAGCTTACAAATTTTTGGACAGATGAATTCAGGGCCCAAATCCATGTTAGGTCTGGCTAATAGCCATGGACTCTCAGGGAATAAGTTTGTCATAAATAGGTCAGGATGCTCAGTTACATTTGAATTTCAAATAAACAATACATACTTTTTATATTAGTAGTATAAGCAGGTTGTTTACATAAAATTCAAATTTAACTTGGCACCCTGTATTATTTTAATATGTAGACTTATTTTTTTATAGTAGCTTGGGTTCACAGCAAAATTAAACATTAAATACATGAGTGTCACATACACTCCCCACCCACACCCCCCTCACACACACAGCTCCCCTCACCAACAACACTCCCCACCAGAGTGGTACATTGGTTACAATCACAGAACCTACATTGACACGTCATTATCACACAAAGTCCATAGTTTACATTAAGGTTCACTCCTGGTATTGTATATTCTATGGATTTTAACAAATGTATGATGACAAGTATCTATCATTACCGTATCATGTAGAATAGTTTCAATGCTCTAGCAATCCCTGGCACACTGTATCTTTTATTTGTTAAATCTGACAGCCCAACTCCGGAGAATTTTTTTTTCTTTTCCCCTTCCCCTAAAAGCCAAAACAAATAACTTCCCTTGTGTACTGATTGGATAGGGTGTTTAACACTTCGCATAGCCTTTCATATGTCTTGTCTTTCTGTACTGGTCTCTGGTTCTCCTCCCACCTAATCTCCTGCCCACCCATGTTGCCATTAAGATTAAAGCTGTAGGCTGGCTGGGAAGGGAAAATGCCTTCAGGTTAGCTGAATATTCGGTTATCTCTTATTTCCCTGGATTTATCCTACAGCTTTATTCCTGATTTCACAGGAATGCTTTATTCTCTTGCTACCTTACCCATACATTTTTAAAGATGTTTTTAAAATAGTGAAACTAACAGTCTGCAGTGGGGGGATTTTTAGTCTACTCTCTGGCCAGCAGTAGATGATTTAAATCTTTATGGAGATTATCTCTTTCGATCCTCACAACTTAATGAAATGGATATTATTATTATTATTGTTATCTCAATTTCACAGAGAAAATTAAGATTAGAAACATTAAATAATTTGCTTGAATTCATGAATTAACAATCAAATTCAATCCTAGCTATTCAAGTCTTCAAAGACTATAAATTTTCATCCGGTTTTCTGCATCCTCTTCAATTTCTCAATATCTTGTACCATTCAATGTAGCAAACAAGTGTTAAATCTTATTTTTATTTATTTTTTTCAGTTGTGATTTACTTATTTATTTATGCCACAATTAGAACTACTGCCTTGAAGTATCCGTTTGGTGGGTGGCATTGATGCTAGTGTTAGGACTGGCCTGGGGTTTTGGCAGGACCTTCTGTTGGCAGAAGTGTCTTAAGGCCTTCGGCACAGACCTAGGTCTTGTCCTTAGGTTTACTGGTTCAGACACTTGATTATAGCAGATTATCTGGAGCTAATGTACTGATTCATGCTAACAAATCTCATCGGCCTGAATTCCAATATATTAGTCTGCTTGGGAGAGAGTCCTTTTCAGTGACTAGAGTGCTGTGTCCACTCTCCAAGGCCTTTCCAGATACCAAGACAATGGGGAAAACACATCAGTGACTAAATGTATGTTTGGTGAACTTTGAATTAGAAAATAGGTACTTACGAAGGTCTGACAATTAAGTTCACGAACTCGTCCTAGAAAAAGTGATTCATACCTCATTGCTAAATATCACTACAGTCACCTTCAAAGTACTCCCCTTGGGAAGCTATGCACCGATGCCAGCACCTAGTCCACTCTTCAAAGCAGTTTTGGAACTCTTTTTCTGGAATGGCCATCAGAACTGTCGTTGTATTACCCTTGATGTCCTGAATGTCATCAAAATGTCTTCCATTCAATATTTCCTTTATCTTCAGGTGAAGAAAAAAGTCACTGGGGGCCAGACAAAGTGAGTAGGGAGGGTGTTCCGATACAGTTATTTGTTTACTGACTAAAAACTCCCTCACAGACAGTGCTGTGTGGGCTGCTATATTGTCATGATGCAAGAGCTATGAATTGTTGATGAAAAGTTCAGGTCATTTTCGTCTAACTTTTTCATGCAGCCTTTTCAGCACTTCCAAATAGCAAAGTTGGTTAACTGTTTGTCCACTTGGTACAAATTCATAATGCATAATCAATCCCTCTGATATCAAAAATGGTTAGCAACATCATTTTGACTCTTGATTTGAACTGACGGAACATTTTGGTAGTGGAAAACTGGCTGACTTCCATTGTGCACTTTGACACCTTGTCTCTGGGTCATATTGGTACATCCATATTTCATCACCAGTGATAACATGGCCCCAAAACATCATCTTGCCTCCCCAAAAGGTCTTGGCAAACTTTGACTCTCCTTTGCTTTTGTTCATCAGTGAGCTCCTTCCAGACCACTTTTGCACACACCTTTCTCATGCCAAGATTTTCAGTTAAGATTTTCCTAACTGTTTCTCTACTGATGTTTACTTGGTCTGCTATGCTTCTCACAGTCAGCTGATGATTTGGACGCACAATTTTTGTCAGTTCTATTCATACTGGCCCTCCCCCGACCTCTCTTCATCAGTTGACGACACTTCCTCTCCCCTCAGAAAAACGTTTAATCCATTTGTACACTGCCGTTTTCTTCATGGCATTATCTCCATAAACTTGGACTAACACGTCCCTGATTTCACTTTCACTCTTGCCAAGTTTAACAAGAAATTTTAATGTTTGTTCATTGCTCCAATTTAAGCTCAGTCATTCTTGTGATGACACACAAAAACATACAACAACAATAATGAACGCCACTCAGCAAGACACTGCCACACGTCAACATGAACACAGCTGTAAGACACTGATATCCCAAGGTTATGAAACCTTACTGAGCTGCTTGTACAGTGCTGCCCATGTAAGCTCACAGTGGCAAGTTCGAAAACTTCATTGTCATACCTTGTATGTGGCCTAAGAAAATTTTATGGATTTCAAGTTATGGAACACCTGATAAAATTGTTCATAATAATTAAGATTTCTACCATAGAATAGATGACATGATGACATACTGAGCATCTACTGTGTACTGGTTACCATGCCAGCCACTGGCAGGTAACGAATGCAAAGATGAATAAGATAGTGACTTGCCCTTGAGGGACTGATAAACTCAGATCTCCTCTCTCCTTTAAGCAATGTTCAGTCAACACTTAAAAATTCTTTTTTATGTCTACGTGCAATGTTCTTCAGTTAATTCCAGAGCTGAGAAAATTGACTTCAGCCAACTGATTAGACTCTGGTTTCTCAGGTATTCTCAGTACTGTCTTTACAAGCTATCGCTTCAGGCAAGTTGCATCTTTGGGTCACTCTTCTCCATTTTGAGGTACTTCTTCATCCATAATTGTCCTCTGTGTGCGGAGTACTCAGGGCGTTGCTATTTCCTAACAATAACTCATATGGCACTAGCAGGAAATGGAATGCTGTTTGGAATCAGTCCATCTGTGCATCTGGCAGAGATTTTCCAGGGTCTCCTTTCGTATTTGTTCACAGGGGCAGCTGGCTGATTGTGAGGAAAGGCTGTTTGCTTATTTCTGTGGCAATGGTGAGTATGGAGACCTTGGGTTGCAAATAAGACATTCGAGTTTCTGGAACATGGGAAAATCTAGTTCATGAGTAGAATAACTTCAAAATCACTTTACATTTGAGAGTAAAGTTTGCTCCCAAATGTACCCAAACTTATAAATAGGAGTAAACCTAAATGCATTCACACATCAAGGTGGCCCTGCCCTAGAGCAAGGGTCACCATGATTCAGGGTTCAATTTTCAGCCTTATAATTTAGATGGATTGAGTCAGTGGGTCTGAGACTCAATCTTTGTTTTTTTTTGTGAGTCACCCAAACTGGGAATACTGGAGCATTTGGGATAGTTCTAGCCAGGGAGTATTTGACTCATTTATTTGTTTGACTACATGTGAGTTGGTTGGAAAGTTTAGCTTAATGCAATACTTCCAATGGGGAGAAAGGAGAAATTCACATTGTCATCTAGATAAATAAGACAGCAATTTAACATTTGAAAGATATTTAACTCTTGGGGGCCTGCAGCAAGCCTTTCAGCATTAGGTAACTAACGGAATTCCCCTGGACCCCAGGGTTTGATTGTACTGTTTGGAACAGGACTACTCACCTAACCTCTGTGCTGTGTGAAGCCACCAGATTGTATTAAACTGCTCAGAAAATAGAATTTTAAACATCTAATAAAAATGGAAGTCAAAAGCAGTCAAGCTGAGAGGCATGTTAAAAGCAGCCCTTCATGTTTTTTGTTTTGTTTTGTTTTGTTTCTTGGTAGGACTAGAAGAGCACATAGGGTTTCACTCTCTTATTATTGATGACCAGATCTTCACAGAGATAAACTCATTTCCATTAATGGGTATGCTAATTTGACCTTTATACAGTAGTCTTTCTGGCATCTTCCCCAGCCCAAAGTGTTCTGCTAACCTTCTAGTTTCAACTCAGACTGGAAATTGACTATTGTAATGAACCTTGACATGAAAGAAGGGAATAAGGAGAACTGGACACTAAGCAGATGTTTCCGGCTTCCGTTTCCTGGGGCTCATTAGGCTCTGGGTACCTGACCCAGCCTGCAGTGGGGGTGAGTGCAGGGCTGAGGAGCTGTGGACGCTTGGCAGTGCCCTTGGGCTCACGGTGAGTGGAGCGAAGCTGTGTAGGATATTGCTTCGTGTGTCGATGGAGAAAATCTTTTTTGCCCTGGCTGCGTTTCCATCTATCACATGACATGGCAGGTGAGTCCTACGGTTCAACCTGTGTGATCACCTTTGAAAATGAGTCAGCAGAAATGTGTTAAGGTGAAATTAGGAGATGTGGGTAGCTGCAGTTATTGGAGCCACCCCTTTACTTTTCTCATTTATCAAGACCAGTCTTTTCAGTGAACAGAAAGGAAGCAGGCAATAGGGAGTTTGCCGGAGCAAGTCCTTTTGTATGGAAGAGGGAGCACGTTGTCTACACTGAGATTCTGAGAATTCCACACTATTCCTTTCGTTTTTGTGGATGAGCTTTCAGTATTTAATGAAGAATTATAGGCAGTGGCTTCTCCCACTCACAGAGAAATTCCTTTAAGGAATCATGATACCATCAACATTCAACAGCTGTTCAAAAGACTGTGTAGATGTCTGTTATGATGCCGGGAATCCTTGGACTTACGGTCTTGGGCAAGCAAGGAGCTCAAGAGTCGGAAAATTAAATAGTATAATAATATAAATTTCAAACCTAGGGAGAACCTCTTTATATAATCTACTAATCTGCTCCTTTTAACATAGTTATTGCCAAGTGGCAGAGTTTAATGGAAAAAATAAAAAAAGCTAATATCCTTTCTAGTCCTGGTCAAATATAACACAGAAGACCAGATTCTCTATAAAGTTGGTTGAATTTAGTCATTTCATGCCAAATGCTTACTCTGGAATCTGTAGCACCCATTGTTGGTCAGTGTCCAGCGAGCTCTGACAGGCCTTGATAAAGGATTTGGAATGCAGGCCCACTTCTCCATCAATTCAGGCACTCTCCCCCTAAATGATATTCTTATGCCACCTGGTTTAGCTTTGACCATGGAGACTTGGGACAGAGTGGTAGGAACATTCACGGCCCAACGTCTTGTGCACATACCCTAACTTAGAAGAAATGAGAAGCAGACAAGAGGAAAAACATGCCAGAGCAATAAAGTTAATGGATGTGTGTCATTGAGTTATATTTAGTTCATATAAGGCAGGGGTTCTCAAACTTGTTGGTTACAGGACCCCTTTTTTGCTAATAAAAATTGAGGAACTGAGGATCCCAAAGTACAATATAATCCCATGACATAAATAACATATATTTATGAAAACAAGTATATTTTCCAAAACAAATATATATATATATATATAAAGAGTGGCAGAGTTTTGGAGTTTTGCAAATCCTTTTAGTGTCTGGCTTAATAAAAGGCAGCTGAATTCTTACCTCTGATTTTGCATTTAATCTGAATCTGTCGCAATTTGTTGTCTTGGCTGAAGTGAGGAAATCTGGCCTCACACAGTTATGTAAGTGGACAAAGGAGGAGTATTTAAATAGCTCTTTTAGAGAGTGGTAGGTTTGAGTTTTTTGACAGTCAGTTTCTTAAAGGTGAGTTGCAATGTGGAATCTGAAGCCATATCAGTTTCAGATCCATTCTGTTACGTTACAATCCATTGTTCTATTTTGTACTCTCAATAGTGTTTCATCCATGCATGATTTGGTAACATCATGCATTTATCATTTGAAAAATATTGGTTCACTGAATTATGCAGACCTTCCAAATGTTGACACATTTCATTATTATACAATATCAAAAAAGCACACTTGTTAATATAACCACCAATCTCATTAGAAAAGTCTTGAGATACTGGGAAGCTATCAAGTTCATGGTGATGGATACAAGTTTTCAATAATCTAGTTTTTGCTTGAAACTTGAATTTTACTCTCGGCAACAAATACCTTCTGCTGTTTTTCTTTCCGTATCAGGATTTTTGAGAAAATATCTAACAAACACCCAAGTCTGAATAACCATAGTATATCAAGTCCATCACTCTTTCAAGTGAAAATAGTGTACCATGGAAACAGAAGGCTTGCAAATGAACTATTGCACACAATTACACTCAAAGATTGAGGTTTAAAGTTTTACTACATTATAATGGGCATTCTTGAAACATTTTTTTTTTTTTGAGGGCAGTGTCACTGGCCCTCACATGTGGGATCTGAACCGGGGCCGCTGGCTTCCCAAGCCAGCACTCAACCACCGTGCCACTCGGCTGGCCCTATAATGGGCATTCTTAAGTGAAACTGGCTATTGTTTTGTTTGTTTGTTTTTGTAAGTAGAAATACAGAGTAGTGATGAATTTAATAGGACTGCTAGTATAGTTGGGGGCCTTGACTCAGGCTAAGGGCCCAGCAATTTTTCCCACCATTACTTTTGCAACATTGGTACAATGGTGTCAACATAGTAAAAGTTAAATGACATCTTAGTATTTTATTACAGAACTATTGGGTTGTCAGAAAAGTCATGATGCATTTTTGCAATGAAAAACGTAGAAAAAAATACGTCATGACTTTTTGACAACCCAATAATTTTGATATCTAGGACCACTTGATAGGATCTTGGGATTCTTGGGGTTCATAAACCCCATGTGGCTACCACTGCTTTAAAGCATCTCAACTCTTGATCCTTTAGAACCACACAAACATCCCTATTTTGTCTAGCTGTGGAAGACTTAAATTACGTGGCTAATCATTCCCATCAAAGCAAACTGAACTGGACTCTTGAACTTCCTGCCCAGTTTTAGCTTAGCCAAGCTCTAGTTTCCTACTAGTCAGATTCACATACTATGCTTTTTTGTAGAAACGGTGGGCTACTCAGAATGAGGTATCACTAAAGCATATGGTCTATTAACATTGTTTTCCTTTCGCTCTTTTGTTTTATATTTTGCATGTGTACCTTAAGAAAGAATTGAGAATTACTCTTAAAGTAATGGAAACCCTGCTTGGTCTGTTAAATAAATACTAAGTCCTTTAAACCAAGTTCGAGCTTTGACAGTTCTGGTAGTAGCAAGTTTTCTTTAATTATATTCAGACTTGAAGTCTTAGTTGTCAAAAGGAAAACAAAGTCTCCAATAGCAAAAAGTCCTGAAAGAAATTGCTTTGAATCAACTGCCCAGGAAAAATCATGAGTCTAAAAACGGGAGAAAGGCTGGTCCTTCATGAAGGTCAGAGGATTTGACCTTGGACCAAAGACTTGATGTGAGTGAAAGGGACCAACCCAAAATATTACAGCAACATGGAGAGGTAAAAATATAGAGTAAATTGTAAAATAAAAGGCACAAATAATAAAACTGAAAATAAACCTTAAAATCTTTCTCCTCTCATTTAGTTGTAGTATTTATAGGTTGGTTTTCTTTTCTTTTCTTTTCTTTTCTTTTCTTTTCTTTTCTTTTCTTTTCTTTTCTTTTCTTTTCTTTTCTTTTCTATTCTATTCTTTTCTTTTCTATTCTTTTCTTTTCTTTTTTAAATGTGTACTAGAGATCCTAAAATTTAGAAAAACAAGTTTTAATTATACAAGTGAAAAATTAGACATCCTTGGCTATGTGAGAAGTTAGAAGATTATAATTGGCTTCATGCTGTTCATCTAGAGTTTAAATTAACTCCTAAGCATTGGCAATGTCTTAGTGTAGCATATAAAAAGAATTGGGGCTTCTTACACTTTAGACCGGTGTCCCAGCTTCAACATGGGTGGAGGAATCATCTTCCTGGCTTCCTATCCATGTTTGATCATATTACTGTTGGATCCATCCTTCCCCCAGGATTAGGACTGGCTACATAATTTGTGGGGCCCAGTGCAAAATACAAATGCTGTCCACTTATTTAAAAATTATTAACTGAGAACTGTCAGAGCCTGGAAGACCTTTGTAGCTCAAACCTTCCTTGCTCATCTTCCCGCTCCTCTAAAACTTAGCTGCTCTTTCAGATCTTAGACAAATCACATTTCTTCTGTGAAGCCTTCTCTCAGCTTACTGAACAACAGTACCACTGATTGGGCACTTAGTGGATGCTGTCCATTTTAAATTAATTGCTAAGTAATTTCTTGCTAAGTGTTCATTAAGCTAATTGAAAACAGGTTCTTCGATTAGTGCTTTTCAAAACTTGTTTCCCCAAAACTAGCAAAAAAAAAAAAATTGATCAGTTTCTTAATCTGAGGCTGATGGATTAACTCCTTGGGGGCCCAAGAACCCCCAGAAATTACAAATGAGATTACAAATGTCCATATATATGGCAGTACCCCCGCCCCAAAAGGGGTTAATAACAACCAAGCTAGATTCTCAGTAAATATTCTCTGATTGGACTTTGGGGGATTTTAAAGCCAACATCTGCTGTAATGTGGTCACACAGACACTGCCACCCCCAGACCTTCAACTATGGAAGCAAATCCCTCATGATCCAGCCAGTAGACTTTTAGTTCTCTCTGTGTGTTTACATTAGCATGTCAGTCATCTGGTCACCTTTGAAATTCCAAGGGGGGGTCTACGTTTGGAAGAGATCCCTTGGTTTGCCCCAAGCAAACATGTGGTTAGTGCCAGGAAAGCAGGACATATGACTACAGCATTTCACAAGGCTCCTCCTTAGTACTGAGAAGCAAAACAAGCATCTAACTCAGAGGTCAGCAAACTTTTCCTGTAAAAGGCAAACAGTAAACAGTTAAGGCTTTGCAGGTCATGTGGCCTCTGTTGCAACTACTCAACTCTACGCCTTTGCACCAATGCAGCCATAGAAGATAGTCTAGGTGAACAATGGACTTGACAGTGTCCACATATAGCTCTATTGACGGAATCAGGCCGTGACTGCATCTAGCCTCTGGACCAGAGTTTGCTGACCTCTGATTTAATTCATGGCTCACTGGGACCTTGGAAATCCTAGCTTTATTGAAAAAGCACAACACTGAATAATTAGACCTTTCAGAGCTCTGCCCTTCACCAATAGCACATAATTCTAATCTTGGCTTAAGAAAAAAAAAGCCTACACATCCAAAGGAACCAGCTTGTCCCAGGTAATGGCTCAGACAAGCAGCCCAGTGACAGAGGCAGGAAATAGGGGTGATTTTGTTTTCACCATTCCAGTTCTCATGCACCCTTTATCAGAGACATTAAAAAAGGTTATTGTTTACACCATTACAAACAAGGAGAGGGCAGTCTCCTGCTATAAAATCGGGATGGCACTCTGATCTGCCTTTCTGTAATTAGTGACCCTTTCTTTCTCTGGTTCATACAGATGATGAATAAAAGGTTCACGGTGTATGATGTCACCAGAGTTCTTAAAACAATCTCTTGATTGTTCCACTTTAAATTCTGCCTTTGCACCCGGCTGTGGCTGCCACTGCTAGTCATCTCACTACCAGCTACTGCTCAGTCACCAAACTGGCTTTGTTAGCAGCCCCCTTACAGGCTTTCCTGGCAGGAGGAAAGCCTGGTGGGAGTGGGAATCGTAGGTAGAGACATGATGGTGTCATTCCTAAGAAAACACAAACAATGGAAGCTGATTCTCAGTGTCTTACAAGTTCTATGATCTGAAAACATAGAACGGGTTGTAGACAGTTCAATTTACAAATCAGAATTTAAAAACATGCCAAGTGCTGAGACTTATTTAGATTATTTTTTATTACCAAGTTTCATGAACGGGAACTTTTCTTATTCATTCTCAATAGGAAGTCTTGGATCTCAAAAGCAATCAACTTGTTCTGTCGGTCATTCTTCCTTTTGTCTCTTGCTGCTCTATCAACTAGAGCGATCAAGAAGTTATCTATTTCTTTTCTTTTTTTTTTTTCTTTAATAAGTTGCCATTGTTCTCCTAACCTTTAATGTGGTTGGAACTGGGAGAGTGGGGGTGATTCGATAATTGGTTCCAGTTCTATGCCTTCTCTACCAGACCTTGGTTTTCTGGCAACTGTTAATGCTGTCATCAGTGATGCCACCTTTGCTCCAAGAAAGCACCCTTCCAGTCACCTCGGTGCTGTCCCTGCCCAGGAGAGGATGAGCCCTGATCCTTCCTTCTTGGGTTGTTATTCTGTGTCAAAATATGGTGAGGGTCATTCTGATTGGTGGAGCCCAAGCTGCGTGTCACTGCCCCAGAAGTGAGGAAGACAGAAGATCAGCCTGTGTTTGAGCTATCACGGGAGCTTTTTGGTTATATTAGCATTTTCAGCAGCAACTCCCCTAAACTTGCAATAAAACCTAGTCAGCAGAAATTCCCCAACACATACAGGGTTGAGATGCTGTGTGTCCAAACCGAATGGCAAGTGCCCGCTGCTCCAGCTAAACTGGACAAAGTGTCAGTTAGGATGCTGGTCCTGGAGAGGGAGCAGGGAGGAGACAGCTAACCTTTACTGTCAAGCTCTGGACAAGTCCTGGATCTGACCTACGCACTGCAAACCTTACCTCCCTGTTTTCCCAATCAGGAAATCGGGGTTTTGAGAAGTTCCATTCTAAGTCCTCACAGGTGGTAAGTGGCTGAGCCAAGTGGTGAAAAAAAGTCTGTCTGAGGTTGTCTGTCCCAGCTCTTCTTTTTTCTTTTTTTTTTTTAATTGGGAAATTGGGGGAGGGCACCAGCCAAGTTGTTGTTCTTCAATCTTCATTGTGGAGGGCACCAGTCGAAGTCTGGCTTCCCATTGGCAGCTCGTGGCCTCTAAGCTCAGGGTGCTGTGTTCATTCTTAGTTGCAGGTGGGTGTAGTCACCATCCCATGTGGGAGTTGAACCTGGCAGCCTTGTTGTTAAGAGCACACACTCTATCCACTGAGCCATCTGGGTGGCAGCTCAGCTCCAGGTGCCAAGTTCAATCTTTTAGTTGCAGGTGGGTGTAGCCCGCCGTTGAACAGGCAATCTTGTTATTACACCAGCTGAGACATCCTGCCACCTGTTGGCAGCTCAGTGACAGCTCAGCTCGGGCACAGCATTCACTGGCCCATGTGGGAATCCAACCGGTGGCCCTGTGCTCAGAGCACGCACTCTAAGCCAACTCTTAACCAACTGAACCACTCTGCCGGCCCTGTCCCAGCTCTTTTTTGTTGTTGTTGTTGTTGTTGTTCTTCAGTCTAGTTGGGGAGGATGTTGCTTCACTGGCCCATGTTGTTATCGTCATTGCACTCTTTCTGGATGAGGCAGATCAGTCGCTGGCCTCTGGATGTCACTCACCGCGGCTATCGGCAGCTCATGCTGGCTGCCAGCCACTCACGCTGGCTGCCGGCCACTCACTGTAGCCTATGGCAGCCCACTGCAGCAGGGGCTGCAGCCTACACTGTCGCCATGGCTCGCACAGCCCAGCTCCAGGTGGAGTTGTTGTTAGCTATAGAGGGCAGTGTCACTGGCCCTCATATGTGGGATCCGAACCGGGGTTGCTGGCATCCCAAAACCAGTTCTTAACCAATGCGCCACTCGGACGGCCCCCCAGCTCTTTTTAAGAGCACACAGAGTAGTAATTAAAGTGTGGGCAGGAAAAATAATACCACCACGAAGAGAAGCCAGGCAGAACTCCACGATGTGTTCTGAGGGAGGTAAACTGTGACATGCTGACTTTGGAAGATGAGTAGATATGGCCATAGGGTCCAGGGGAAGGTCACATGCAAAGCCAGGCAAGACGAGTTTGGTAAAGCTCAGTTTCCATGAGGAGAAATTACCTGAGGAAAATTCAACTGAGATCTCTCTGTTATGGATACAAATTTTGACAACTGAAACAGGAAAAAAAGGACTTCAATTTTAAATTTTTCATAGTTTAAATCTCTTTCCTCTGGTTTTGCTAATTTGTTTATTCTAATTCCTTTTTAAAGCTATTCCTTGAGTGTTTTTCTTTTTTTAAAGATTTTATAGGGGAATTGGGAGGAGGGAACAGAGTTGGGGAATCAGGGAAGGGGAATAGACAAGTTGCTGTCCTTGTGTTCTTCAGTCTAGTTGTGGAGGATGTCGCTTCATTGGCCCATGTTGGTATTATCATTGCACTCTCCCCAGCTGAGGCATTGGACGGCTGCTCATGGCGGCTCATAGCAGCTCATGAAAGTGCAGGTCAGCTGCCAGCGAGCCCCACTGTAGCCTACGTCATCATCAGTGACTCACGGCAGCCCACCTCCTGGTCAAGCTGTTGTTCACCATCTTAGCTGTAGAGGGCGCAGCATCACTGGCCCTCATGTGGGATCCAAACCAGGGCCCTGCTGCTCAGAGGTGGCATCCCAAGCCAACTCTTAACCAACGTGTCGCTTGGCTGGCCTGGGTGTTTTTGTTTGTTTGTTTGTTTTGTTTTGTTTTGTTTTAGCTGAGCCATCCTGCTACCTGTTGGCAGCTCACCAGCAGCTCACGGGCAACTCAGCTTGGGCTGGGCATCAAACTGCAAACTGCTGTTGCTCAGAGCTCAGCTTGCATTCTTTTTTTTTTTTTTTTTTTCCTTTCGAGGGCAGTGTCACCGGTCCTCATATGTGGGACCCGAACCAGAGCCGCTGGTCTCCCAAGCCAGCGTCCAAACACCGCACCACTTGGCCGGCCTTCAGCTTGCATTCTTGAGCGAGCTCTTAACCGACTGAGCCATTCGGCCGGCCCTCGTTTTGTTTTTTGATGAGAGACTATGGTCGAACAATTGCAAGATACTTTGCTCAGATTAAAGCTCAACATGCTATAGTTATGGTCCAGGAGACACCAAAGTTGGGGTGGGAGCCCGCAGAGAGAAGGTGGCTTGGGGTAAGGTGCTGGTAGATCAGATAGTTAAAGTCACATTTAGACAAAAGTGGCTTTACTTTGAAACAGCAAATAGGGCAAAATATCAATGCCAGCTTGTGCTCTTATCTGTAGGAACATGGTAGGATGAGGCGAGGATGGAGATGAAATGAGGTCTCTCCCTTTAGATTGATTCAATCCACAGTATGCTCAAAACATACAGGAAAATTTGGAAAGCTTCTTTCTCATAATAACAGTGACGTGTTTTCTTTGTAGAATCTCCTGGCAATTTCAATGTTTTAGAGGTTATTTGGATTTTTAAAGTAAAAGGGCTTCAACCTGAATTTTGGATATAAAGGTTTTTTGTTCTCTTTCTAATAAGAACACCCTTTTAGCGCTCATTTTCCCAATGGAGAAATTTTGACCCGGATCAGATTAGCATAATCTACAATGCCTGTGTCAAATTTAAATGCCTCGGAATCAGAATCTCACTTGTAAAAAGCCCTGGTATAATAGATGTCATTATACATTATATAAAACTAAACAAAAAGTCAGTATCAGTTTTGACAAATAGCTCGTAGGTCAAAGGTTTAAAGATATTGGAAATGCAGACAAACCTGGAGCTGGGTTAGGAAATTATAGTGGAGTTAAGAAGTGCTTTCTTTTTAGTGCTTTAGTTCTGCACCACCACCCTCCACCCACCCACCCACAGCTCATCTTTTCACCCTTCCAATATGGTAGGAAAATATCTATCAGAAAGTAGAAAGGAAGAAAGAGGAGGGCTGGGCATGGGCAGGCCTGGTATTAGGATGTCTAGTAGACCATAAATGTGACCCCCACTGTGGTCACATTCTGTGCCTGAAAGGAAGGCGGGAAAGAGCACGATAAGGACGGACCACCTGCTCACAGCCTGAGAACAGAGCCAAGGGGATTTGGTAACCCACAGCAGCTTTGCAAAGGCCAACTGGAATCAGAACGAGTCAGAAAGGTCCATGTTAATATACTTGACACAGCACCTGAACCTTTTCATCATCTTATTTGGAAAATGTCATGAGAATTTCTTGCTGTGAGATCTTGTGTATGTGGGCCTTTGAGAAGGCTATGTGTATGTCCTGTTTTGAGGTATGTGGAATATCAGGTAAATCTGCCCTCAGACATATTTGCCAAAAAGTCCTGGCATCGTGCATGTTACAGGGTGCAGGCTGTAGTCAGTTCCTACAGATTGTGAGAGAGAAAGCAGGGGTCAGAAGACTTCTCTTGTTACTCCCAAATTTTAGGGACACAGTATTTGCGCTTATGAAGGCTTATGGATCAGCAACCTTGGACTCTGGGAATTTTAAACTCTAACTGAAAGGGAGAAGAAGAGAAAAATACATAAAATTTAAAGGCACAAATGGGAGGGACAATGATGAAGTGCTCGGCCACATTTTTGAAGGTTGCATATTTACAACTGCAGTTTCCAGGGCCCACCAGGTTGCTAGGTGAAACTGTTGACCCTTCCCTTCCAAATCACGTAGATCAGAGGCCCGAGAGCACATTCACAAACGTGCCCAACCCCACCATTTCCTCAGAATGGCTCACGAGTGGTCATTGGGTGTGCTGACAATCAAGAAGTAAGCCTTCCTGAATAAGCTGATAAACCTTCTCAAAATATATTGTGCATAGATGTAATCCAAGCAGCTTGATCAGAATTAAAATTCCTACGTGTCAACCCCAGAAGGCTGCCTCAGTGGACCACTAGTGGAGCCCAGAAATCTGCATTTTATCATGCCCTCCCAGTGATTCTGACATAGGTGCTTAGAGAAACACCACTGGGAACTTGCATTAAAAAGTTGGTTCTTTAGAGGTCTGCTGTATATTTCCATTACAAGTTCAAAACATTAACAACAGTTTGGCAGTTGATAGAATGATGCAAATGTTGTATGAAAATATCTATGTAAACATTGTAAACTGGTCTGAGTTGGTAATGAAACCTTTTGCAATGTGTGTTTGGTTCAATTGACTGGAACATACAAACTCATAAACTCTCAAGTATGTACCTTCAGTGTTGATGTGGTCCTCTCTGTTCTTCAGTTTATATTCCCAGAGAAGTGACCGCTGCCAAGGTGAACCTTCTCTCTCTACCAGTCCCCTTTCTCTGCTGGAGTTCTTTACTCCTCGGCCTCACCATGGACATTCTGTTTGGCAGTGGCACATGTACAGGGGATTGTGCAGCGATGGGTTAGGCGGGGCACAGGACTGTCTGATGTGAAGAAATGCTGTCTTGTTTGTCAGCAAGCACTGCACCAACTTTCGCCTTCTCCTCAGCAGCGGACTCTGCAGCATGGGAGGTTCAGGAAAGAGCGTTTGACTTCTTAGGGGAAAGAGAATGTTCCATGTCCTGATTCTGGGCCTTGATTGGTTACATGCACCTACACAAACACACATTTACATGCTCGCACATCTCTCTCACTCCCCCCGCCCCCCCCACACACACACAGAGTCTCGGGTTCACTGGTAATTTCCAGGTGGGAATCCATGACTGTCAGCCTGGGGGGAAAGAGCATGCTTTTCTGGAGGATCAAGTCCTCAGTGAATTGGCCCCCACATTTTGTCTCTCGTAACTTTAAATGGGGATTTTTTTTGTTTACAGCCTTGTGCCACAGGGGAAGGACAGAATATTGAGCAAGCACGACTCATAGTGAAAGGTCACATTTTTGTAATTCTGTGCTGAAACATCACACATATTCAGATTTTCTAATAAATTCCCTTCCTGACAAAATTGGAAAGGACAGTAAGTGGAACGGATGAAATCACCCTCAAGGTAATGGTTACAAGGAGAATGACAAATTTTAACTGCTTCTCAACCTTGGAAGCCTAGGTCTTTTTTTTTTTTTTTTCCCCTATTTTGATGGCTCTGCTAGAGATTAAATGAGCATTTTGCATTTCACAGAATGCTTTAAAGGGAGGTAGGCAGGGCAAGTATTGTTATTAGCAACTGTTCCCTAGTAGGAAAACCATGGCACAGAAGGCAAAAGGTCGGCTTGGCCTGTGACCCTTGAGGGCTGAGCTACTGTCTTAGCTGCACCGCCTGGCCAGCCCAGTGGGTCAGTGCAGCCTTTTAAAATCCAAAATCTTTTGGTTTACTTTTGTTTTTTTCTTGGAGTTCATTCTCTAAAAATAAAATCCAGGGCTGTTTAGTTTGTAAGGTTTTCCTCCTAAAATGACACTTCTTAATATCAATTTACATCAACATATAATTAGCATCATTCATTATCAAACCCTTCTTATAAGTTTCTTTGGCATGCCTCTTGGAAATTTGTATGTGGAAAATTGTCTTCTTTGAATAACTGATCTATTTCCTTTTATCAGATAAGGAGATTTATGTACTTCTTGTCTTCCAGAAAGCTTAGAGCTGAATTTAATATTCAACCATGGCCCTTGTATGATCCTAAATTAGTTTCTTCTCCTTCTATGAGGTTTTAAATTGTGTATTTAAAATGGAACTATAAACAATACCAGGCTTTATGACAAAGAGTACTAAAATAAAACCAGGGAAGTTGAGAAGTTACATGGACGGATGCTAAAGTTTAATTTTAGTTTGAATTATCTCTAAGCAATTCATATGAAATATCATGAGGGGAGATCATTTTTGCACTTCACAGAAAAACAAAATCTGTATGCAGGCAGGGTTCCTGTGACTTCTCCTGATGCTAGGCTCTCAGCTTCAACATGGCAGTCCTCTTCATCCTGTCATAAGCACATAGAATAAAGACCACCGGCCTCCAATCAGAGTGATCTGCCACTTGGCAGATGTGTGGTCTTGACACAATTCATTCCAATCAGAGCCTCATTTTGCTAATCTGTAAAATGGGATCATAACACTCACCTCAGTAGGCAGTGCTGACAATTTAACAAAATGACTTATGAGAAGAAATGAGCACCGGCCTGACACACTTTTCCTTGAAATTAGAATTCTGCCTTGTAAAAAAGAGAAAGTGTTACCCATTCTGTGTCATAATAAATCCTGTGTGGAGCCCTGTCATAGATTTGTACAATAGGTGTTTGCTGGAATCTGTCTCACACATGAAATGGTCCACGGCACGAGTGTGTCAGCATGGTGTTCCCACAAAGAGAACACTCATGTACCAGCATATAGGTTAAGAAACAGCCCCCAGACACCCCCTCCTCTTCCCTCCTAGTCACTACTCTACCCTCAGAAGACATCCACCCACTGTCCAGACTTCCGACACTATAGACTTCTTTCCCCATTTTGGAATTTTATATACATGGAGTTAGTGTATAATCTTTTGTGTCTGGCCTCTTTCATTCCACAGAACATTTGCAAGATTAATCCATGATGTGTGTCAAGCTGTAGTTTGTTCATTCTTGTGGCTGTCTATTGTACAATACCAAAATTTGTTGACATAGTTCTATTATTGACAGAAATTTTGGCTTTTGGTATGAGGACATTATGAATAATGCTATGAACATTCTTGGACATGTGTATATTTCCAGAAAGACACGTGTGAGGATGTTCATAGCAGTTGTATCACAATGTGCTGCTGCTTTGAGGGTGTACCTACTGATCAGCTTTAGTATATCCTACCAGGTTTCCAAAATAGTTGTGCCGATTCATATTCCCAACACAGTGTGTGGAGTTCATCTTCCTCCTCACCAGCACTTGGCATTGCCTGTCGTCTTCATTTGGGAATTCCCAGCGCGTGGCTCTGTGGTGACTTCTAATTTGCATTTCCCAAGTGACTATTGCATCTGTTGCATTGTTAACATTACCTTGTATTGTTTAGCTAAAATAAGATACCTGTATACACAAAACAACACGGACCTAAGCATGTAAAGCAAAAGCTCTTAGAAATAGAATCAGAACTTCATAAAGTACAGATATAGTGATAATTTTAAAGATTCTTTTTTTAAAAAAAGATTTTATTGGGGAATTGGGGGAGGGGAACAAAGTTGGGGAACTGTGGAAGGGGAACAGACAAGTTGCTGTCCTTTTTTGTTCTTCAGTCTTGTTGTGGAGGACATTGTTTCACTGGCCCATGTTGGTATTAATCATTGTGCTCTTCCCAGGTGGGGCAGATCGGTCACCAGCCTCTGGACGGCACTCACGGCAGCTCTTGGCAGCTCACACTGGCTGCTGGTCACTTACTGTAGCCTATGACAGCCCACTGCAGCAGGGGCTGCAGCTATGCCGTCCTGGGGACTCACAGCAGCCCAGTTCCAGGTGGAGCTGTTGTTCACCATCTTAGCTGTAAAGGGAAGTGTCACTGGCCCTCATATGTGGGATCCGAACCAGGGCCGCTGGCGTCCCAGGCCAGCTCTTAACCAACGCGCAACTTGGCTGGCTCTTAAAGATTCTTATTTCACAATTCAGCCCATCTAGTATACTTTAAATAATCAAGGATAAATAGGCTCTTCATACATCCATAATCTCATATAATGATACATATGAAATTTCCATCCTATAAATAGTGAATATATAGTTTTTCCTTATGTATTTTGTCCTTTAAATTTTATAAAATTCAGTTTGGTACCTGATGATGGACATTGCACATAGTTCAAGGAAGAAAATAGAGATTTTTTTTTTTTTGAGGGCAGTGTCACTGGCCCTCATATGTGGGATCCAAACCGGGGCCGCTGGCTTCCCAAGCCAGCAATTAACCACCACACCACTCGGCCGGCCTGAAAATAGAGATTTTTAGAGCCATCGGTTTCTGATCAAAATCCAATAAAACTAAATTGTATAAAGACCCAATCTTAAATACTGAGAAATTAGGGCACACTCTCATAAGTACCCTAGAACATAAGGAAGTCAAGAATGAGATTATATGGGCCAGCCGAGTAGCTTAGTTGGTTAAGAGTTTGCTCTAGAGTGCGAGCTCTGAACAACAGGGTTGTGGGTTCGATTCCCACATGGGCCAGCTGAGCCTGAGCTGAGCTGCTGCTGAGCTGCCATCAGTTGGCAGGATGGCTCAGCTGGTGAGAGCATGTGCCCCTAACATCAAGGTTGTCTGTTTGAGATAGTGGGCTATGCCTGCCTGCAACTAAAGACTGAACTTGGCACCTTGAGCTGAGCTGCTGCCCAGGTGGTTCAGGGGATAGAGCGTGCATTCTTAACAAGAAGGCTGCTGGTTCAACTCTAGCATGGGATGGTGGCTATGTCCCCCTCTTCCCCCCGCAACTAATTGAACATAGCACCTTAAGCTGAGTCGCATGACTGGACTTGGAGTTGAGCTAGCTACTCCCTCTACAACTAGAGATTGAAGGACAACAACTTGCCTGTTCCCCTTCCTCAATTCCCCAACACTGTTCCTCTCTCCCAATTCCTTAATAAAATCTTAAAAAAAAAAGAGATTATAAGTCATCTAGCAAGCATCAAAACGAGGGGATCTTATACTAAACCTATAAGATCCAGGAAAAGGCGTGTTTAGAGGAAATAGCTACCTTCTTTACTATAGAAGGAATTTTTAAAATACAGGCTAGAATTCATCCTAAATAAACTGGAAGAGAAGGGCCGGCCGAGTGGCGCGGTGGTTAAGCGCTGGCTTGGGAAGCCAGCGGTCCTGGTTCGGTCCCACATATGAGGGCCAATGACACTGCCCTGAAAAAAAAAAAAAAATTAAAAAACAAAAAAACAAAAAAAGAACTGGAAGAGAAAACAAAACAAAAACCAAAAGGACCTAAGAAAAGGAAACCAATTAAGATAGGAGCTGATAATAATGAAGTAGACACATGGACTATCAAATCTTTGGCTACTTAAAATCAGTATTTAGGGTTAAGAGATGTCTGAAATATAACGCTGGACAAGATGAAGGGCTGAAAAAACCAACATATCACTTCTCTGGTTATTGAGTTTCCTTTGCTGTAAAATAACAATAGCAGCATCAGTTTTAATAATAGTAATATCTAAGACCTGTGTAAATGGTCATAGTAATTTTTAAAAATGTAATATTGTGGGGCAGGGTGAGTGGTGCGTTGGTTAAGAACTGACTTGGGACTCCAGCAGCCTGGGTTCGGATCCCACATGAGGGCCAGTGACACGGCCCTCTACAGCTAAGATGGTGAACAACAGCTCCTCTTGGAGCTGGGCTGCTGTGAGTCCCCAGAGTGGCATAGCTGCTGCTCCTGCTGCAGTGGGCTGCCATAGGCTACAGTGAGTGGCCGGCAGCCAGTGTGAGCGGCTGACAGCTGTTGTGAGCTGCCAAGAACAGCTGTGAGCGGCTGTCCAGAGGCCGGCGACTGATCTGCCTCATCCAGGAAGAGCGCAATGATGATACCAAAATAGGCCAGTGAAGCGGTGTCCTCCACAACTAGACTGAAGAACCGAAAGGACAGCAACATGTCTGTTCCCCTCCCCCAATTCCCCAATAAAAATCCTTAAAAAAAGAAAGTAATGTTGTGGTACAATTTAGGGAGTATTGATTTCCTACAGACATCTGCTATTAGGCTGACTTCAGAATACTAAAGACACAAAATCACTGTGCTGATAGAGGCCAAGTGGGCGTTCTGTTTGCCAGGGAGGCCTTTGACCATGTATGTATATTCTAAAGAAAGCACCTGAAGTCCCTTTACCACGGAGCCAGCCTAGACACTTCGAGAAGCTTTGTGAACCATCTGTAGAAGTCATAGACTGATAGGAGCTGTGAATTTGTGACAATTTGGTCTAAGTTTACTTGGATTAGTAGGTATTAGGAAACAGATATAAAGTTGATCTTAGTTGGTAACAGAAGACTGAACTCTTCCACGTACTTTCTCCTGTTCCTGAAATCTGATAATGTGGACTGGTCAGTTTCCTAGAGCCAAGTTTACCTGCTCGACCAGTCCTCCCGAGAAACCAAACAACCCTGTTACAAGAGGAAAATGTTGCAACAAAATAAATAAATGAATGAATGAATTGATGGGTGAATAAATAAACAAACAAACCCCCAAAGAAAACACACATGCAGAATAGTTGAAGTATCTTACGTTTTATCGGAGCCGAGGCTGACCTAGACCTTGTGCCATCACTTGGGACCACTTTCCAACTCAGGCAATATCTTGTAAAGGAGGAAGTGGAACCCAGAAGGTTGTCCAGCCAGAGCAGCACCTGGGACACAGAGGATCATGGCTGGGTCTCAGCCCTGGGCAAGTGACCACAGGACGTGAGGTGGTGTTCCTTGCTGTCTCAGCCAGAAGTTCAAATGCAGAGATGGTAATGTACTTCCCTAAAGTTACATAAAACCAGCCTTTGTCCACCTCCAAATGTAGGATTCTGCATAACGTTGCTGATCGTCGTCTGTAGGTTGCTGGGCTGCCCCTGCACTGGCAGACTCTGTGGGCAAGGTTCCGTGTGTTCCCCATGCCCGGCAAACAATAGTTTGCACGACACTCAGATACAAAATCCAGGGGAAGCTGCCTGAATTGATGTTGCTGCAATGCCTTGGGGTGGGGTGGGGAGCTCCTCAGAAATGTGCTCTGTGTACTTCTGTACTAAAACATCTAAGTTGTGTCGCTTGAGAGGTTTTTCTCCCATCATGTTTTAACAGGTGCATGTGTTATTAGTTAACTGTTCTAGACTCAGATCTTCCACTGACTAGTCGGGTAGCCCTGGGAAGGCCTCTTCCCTTGTCTGAATCTCCTCAACATGTGTGAAACGGAGAGAATGTGTGACCTCTAAGGAAACCCTTCTGGCGCTAACCTCCTTAGATGCTCAGAGACCCTAGCTCCCTTTCCTTTCTCCACACAAGCATGTACCTGGGCAGGGTCCTGTGACCTGCCATGAGGATGTGAACTGGAGACCATGACTTCCCGTCCTGGGGACAGCTTGGTGGCTGTAGTCATCAGGATTGCCTGTCTTTGTCTTGACATTTTAGGTGAATGACCTATTTATGCCTGGGGGTGTACAGAACCTGACACTGTCCATCCTTCCTGTTCCTGCCCACACCTGCCCCAGCTCAACCCAGTGGTCACACTGATACCTGTCATGCTGTCCCACTCCCCTGCATCCCAGTTTGTAGCCTGGCCCATTCCAGCCATACACTGGTGACTTACCTGTGCAGGTTCTCACTAGCTTAACCAGGTGCAAGTGATAGGGTTGCCTGAGGTTCAAATGCCTCCAGCTCGGGGGCTCTTAGAAGATGCCCAGGCATGGGTGTCTGGGGGAGGCACTTGGATGCACACATGTGCAACCCGAAAGGTGGGGGGAGGTTAACCTCAGTGGGATGGTCAGTAGAGGGAAGCAGGTAAATAAATGCTGTGTCTTCCACTGGTGGAGAACAGTGGAGCCCTGCGGAGAGAATGGTCCTTGTCAGGGTGGTGTAGGGGCAAGGGGAGGCTAGGAAGAGACTCCACAGAAGAGATCATCTGAGGTGAAGCTTTTTCCTCCCTGCCAAACCCCGCTCCTCTTTAGCAACCTTCTCCTCTGTTCCTTTCTTCTTCTCGTGTCTCTTCCCTTATGGTTTGCTGGTTTTGTTTGGGTTCCTTTCATGAGAAGTGAATCCTAAGAGAAATGAGTAGTTTCAGGGGCAGTTGAGTGAGGTGAGAAGTGATTGGAGGCAGAGGTGTTATCAAAATCATGGGGGAAAGAGCCAAATGATGGTTGGGTTTGCCAGGACCAGGAGGAGGGCAAGGGAGAGTATGGAGGGGAATAGACAAAGCAGCAGCAGGCATGGGGTCCCAAGGGGGTCCCTTGACCTTCCCACAGGCTTACCAGTCCGCCTCCTGCTGCTCTCATCTTTCCAAGTCTCCTACCCAGGTTCAGATGTCCTGTCTCATGCTTTTTTATTCCATGTGTGCTCTTCATCAGTTGTTCCCTCTCTCATACGTGAATTGACACTCCTTAGCTCTTCGGGAATTAATATGGCTGTTGGCATAGCTTGGCTTTTTCACACTGACTCATTCATACTGGGAATTCAGGGCTCCTCAGGTGTCTGTTCTTAATGCAATCTCAAGTGGAAGAATGGGAGGATGAAGCAAGATTCTAAGGGATCTTAGGGTCTCAGTGGCACAGTTTGATCTTAAAGTTGGTGTTTCTTGGTGGTCACTAAGAATTGGTCTTATATTTAAATTCAGAATGGGCCAGCACTTATGTTCAGGTATCCTGGGACCATATTTAAAAAAAAAATACACACACTCACATGCTCACACTCATATATGTTGTTTTGTGTTTATTTATATTTTGAATCTATTATATAATAATAAATGTTCCAGGAAGTTAGCTAGGAATCTCCACCAGAGCATCTCTGCCTGACTCCCCTATTTCCAAATGAACTGGTCTCTGAGGACGCTGGCCTATTAACAGAAGAGATGGAAAGCATAAAAGCTCTTACTTGAGGGAAACCTTGGGACACAGTAGAATGTGATTAAATTTCTCCATAAAAGGCACCGTTTATAAGGGGAATATAAATATTCAGTGTCTTGGCCTTGGACCCCACGACTTTCCCATGGCTGGGGTGAGGTCAGCTCCACAGGATCTGCTCTGTCAGCCATTCCCTCCTTCCTCCGTAGGTTCCTGGTCTCAATCACAGCCCTGCCCAGCTTATTATTTATAAGATGTGTCTCCTATTTTCCATGGAAAATTGTTCCGTTGAGCTTCCTGTAGGGATATTTTGGAGCTAAAATCCTTGACTTCTAATTTTCACCCTCTACCTTGTGTAACAGCTCTGATTACTAATTCTTTTGAATTTTCTCTCTGCTCTGCTGCTCTGTAGGCTAAAAAATAGAAAGTCTCATTTAGCATTCTGTTTTCAGTTTATGCAAACTGTTCCTACCTACATCACATAGTTATTTACCTCTGTGGTATTTTTATTTTAGATATAAAACACGCAGTGTTTGAGGAGCAAGAATATTTTGTTTGCTTGCATTTTATTATCATAAAATGCAGGAAAGGTCTTGTGTGAGTTATGTTTGCGTAGGGTTACAGAGCTAGAATGCTGCCTGTTACGTTTCCTGTAAGCCTGTTTTGACATGTTTTTCTTTTCTTTTCTTTTTTTTTTAAGATTTTATTGGGGAATTGGGGAAGGAACAGTGTTAGGGAGTTAGGGAAGGGGAACATTGTGTTTTTCCAGGACCCATCAGCTCCAACTCAAGTTGTTGTCCTTCAATCTTAGTTGTGGAGGGTGCAAGCTCAGCTCCAAGTCCAATCGCCGTTTTCAATCTAGTTGCTGGGTGCGCAGCCCACCCTCCCATGTGGGAGTCAAACCAGCGACCTGTTGTTAGGAGCACATGCTCTCACTAGCTGAGCCATCCGGCCACCCATTGGCAGCTCAGTGGCAGCTCAGATTGAGCGCAGCTCACTGGCCCATGTGGAAATCAAACCAGTGACCTTGTTGCTCAGAGCTTGCACTCTAACCAACTGAGCCACCCTGCCGTCCCTTGATCTGTTTTTCTTTTTGGCTGAGTTTTAATTCTTTTTCTCTTTTCATAAAGCAGTGCAACAATTGATACAGGATGAATGACAATGTGGAAAACCACGTACATTTAGATGTCAATACCTGGTAAACCATAAGACACTGAAACTCCCTCTCAACCACTTACTGGTACATGGGGGATTTGCCTAGAGTTCCTGCATTTTAATATTCAGGTTGAAATCATCTGTGGAAAATAAGTACTAACACCACCCATTAGAGATGTGAAATTGGGCAAGCCATTCTAACCCTGAAACTCAGCTTTCTTTCAGAAATGAGGAGGGTCAACTAGCTTGATACTGAGCACCCTTCCAGATCTGTCTGTGGGGTGCCGAGTTCAGACAGTGCTTTCACCACGGCCACTAGGTGTCCTGGGGACATACACCTGCCATGCTGACTTTTCAGGCCTCGGGCTCCTTCTTCCCACTGTTGCTGCTTCTACTGGGTCCTTGTGAGCCCTGCTGATGTGAGACAGGCAATGCTTTGGTTTCACATTTATAGTATTTAAGGGCTGGTGATGCTGCCATTGAGACTTAGATAAGAATTTTAAGCAACATCAAAATAACCCCTTCGTTTTCTTGATGGCTGTTTGAAACCTGGCTGTGAACCGCAACATTTTCAGGAATGGATTCTTATGTGTGCCATGGGATAGGAATTTACAAGGCTTTTTCAAATGTAAATAAATTGACAAAGGATGAGTTACTATGGATTATTTATGTACTTAAGGTATAGACATCTTTAAAAATGAACTAGCGGTCACAGGCTTACCCTCTGTGGCCAGAGCTTTGCCTGTGCTGGGTCACTCTGCATAATAGGTGCCCTGTGCTGGGGGCAGCCTTGCAGAAGGGAGTGGGGAGGGGAGACGTGGAGGAGAAGGAGAAGCAGCCCACAGAGAGTCATCCCTTTAACAATATGCCAGACCCCTCCCATGCCACTTCCAAGGTGGGAAAGGCCAGGGTTCCCATCACTCCCCTCCATAGCCCTGGGGTGTGAGCCACTGGCCCCTTTAGCCGGGAAAGCAGGGAATATCATCCTGGGGGTGGGGGTTAAGGAAAACTTCAAGTTCATTTGCAATAATCTTGGATAGACAAATGTCAAGTTTAATAATATTAGCTCTATCCAAGTGAGTCTTTAAGTAGGAGGTTCCAAGGAACAAGCACCAAGCTAAAGTGTCAATGGTGAGACACTAGAAATATCAGCATGCCTGGAGAGAATTTTCCAAGTTAGTATCGGGAAATGGTATAATAGTGCAAGAACCATAGTACTGACGAATCATGCAATAATGGTGCTAACTTCTTGTGAAACTGTGCCCTCTGGCATTTAAAAAATTAGTAGATTTAGCTAGCTACCTTTCAGAAGGTGGTTATTATGACTACAATTTTATGTTTCTAATTCAAATTTTTTATGCACAACATAATTCTAGTTGCCATGACTCGAAATTTATATGCCCAGCAAGCAAATGTTGTGCCCTATCTTATTTGACATAGCCTTTGAGGTCCAGACCAGCAAACCTACATTCTCTAGTCGTCAGACTGTGGTTTATGTGTACATATATCGTATAAGGTGTATAGGTTTGTGGTAATGGTATACATTTGTATGATGTCCAATGTCTGTTTTGTTGTTGTTCTTAACCTGTTCCCCCATCCTCTCCTCTTCCTTCAGGGTTACATATGCTTTTATGTATCCATCCCTTAATCATTGGTACTGTGCAGCTCACAGACTCAATCAGAAAGCCTGGGTTCGAATCCTGTCTCTGTTCTTTTCTACCTGCCTTATCTTCAGCAAATTTCTTAAATTCTGTGTGCTATGGCATATTAAGGATACTAATAGTAGCTACCTCGTTGGCTTGTTGTGAGACATAAATGCCAGGTCATTAAAGAATAGCTAATAGTGGTGTCATGGAAGCTCGTACAGACCTGTGAGCTCCTCAGGATGGGCTGTGGTCTGTTACCAATATCATTGTCATGACTAACGGGCAGTTGCATCTGCATCGTCCACTTGATTGTTGGTCTTAGTTTTCACACTTGAATCCTCATAGCTTCGACAATTTTCAACTGTATAATTCACCTACCAAAAATAATGATTTGGCACCAGTAAGTTACTTAAACTAATGCTTCACTGTCTGAGGGCAATTCCCAAAGGAGAAAGAGAAAACATTGCTGAGAGTCTATTATACACCAAACATAGGTACTTTCATCTCCATTATCTCATTTAATCCTCACATCAGTGTTGTAAAGTAAGTATAATTATGTCCATTTTATAATTTAAGAAGCTGAGTTTCAGAGAGGTTAAGTAACTCACCCAAAGTCACACAGCTAGCTAGTCTGTTTTAGAACTAAGATTTAACTTAGGTGCCTTTGCTCTCTTAAAGAGGAGGTCCAGAGATGTTCAGAGATGATAAAGACATAATCTACCAATGGGAGTACTTTGAAGAACACACTCATTTGCTTGTATTATATAAATGCCGATAGGCTTGATTTGTTAACCTAAAAATAAAAGGCCTTTCAAAGTGAGAGGCAACAACATTTATTTGAGATCCAAAAGAATAGCTACTGGGATGCACTGATTCAGGTAGAAGCCCAAATAATGTTCTAAGTAGGAGGTGAAAGTAAGGCGTATTAATGAAAAAGGGAAGGGGAACAATTACATCAATTGAAAGAAGGCGTTTCTATTGGTGCAGATAAACTAACATAGTGATGCTAATTCTAAACAATGGTTTTGATTTTCAGTCCAGTAGTCACCAGTCCTGTAGTCATAATATCTGCTTTCTTTTATACTTGCAAACAGTTGTTTGGGACCAATACTGCTTTAGGCTCAGTACAAAGGTCAATTTGCCCAGTTTTAACATTCTAAAGATTTGAGGCATAAGATGGGCAAGGCAGTTCCTCTGGAATGATGGCTCTGTCTCCATTTTAAATTCGTTCCTTTTATATTATGTTTTTACAGGTGACATCTCAGAGTGCTTTACTGTGACTGTTGGTGCATTGTTGTTTCCTAATGCTGAAGCTATTTTGTGAAGAGCTGTGAAAACTTCCAGCCTTACGCACACTTCTCTCGATCCCAAAGCTCTGTATTGAGCACCACAAAAATCCTTGTGGGTCTGGATGAGGTTGTGATCTTTTGAGGACAGGCTGAGGGGCAGGGCAGTGTGATGGTAGGTCAGGATGGAGAGAACTTGGGGCATGAGCCCCACTGTGACGGTCCGTCATCATGGGATTCTCATTCTGATGGACCGACCTCCATGGGGCAGTGAGGATGGGGCACGGAACTGCGTTCATTCCTGAGACCCCTGTTCCTTGGTTAGGCCACCTCACCTCTCTGGAGGCCACCTTTCTTATTTGCAAACTAGAGAGTTTAGAGTCAGGTAACAAGAGAGCATCTATCCAGCTCTAACTTTCCTTGGTCTTACAAATGTTGGGCTTGAGTTTCTGGTGGGAATGGCGTAAAGGGATCCGTTACATCCAAGGGACACCTGTCCTGAATGCATTTGTCCACCCCTCCTTGTCCCTCATTGGGGTTAAGTAAGGGAAGAACCAGAACTTCTAAGCTTGGATTTTGGACAGATTTTACTCTAGAAGCTGTTGCAGACCGCACTTGAATTCTTGATGCTGTTCTGACTGTGGTTACAATCCTGCCATCGGACAGTGCCAGGCCCTCCTATTAGCTCCACCATGACGCCCTGATGGCAGGGAGCACAAGCCCTAGCGGGGGTCCGGGCTCCACTTCCTACCACTTCCTTGGAGTTTCTCTCCAGCAGCCTTGACCCGGAGGCCTATCTTTGTAGCCAGTGTTACCCAAACAGGCCCCACAATCACTGAGACTGTGTGCCACTCCTCCAGAGGGGCTAGAATCTCCTGAGCCCTCAGTGGTGGGCGCCCTGGCACTGGGTATCTGTTTAGGCTGAGGCTTCCCGTTTCCAGAGGACACAATCCCCTACAGAAGCTACTTCTGTTTCCCATGTTTTGTGAGATTTGAAGCCAAAGACCACCACTGCCTCCTGCCAGCTCACTCCTAGAAGAAAACCACTCCGCATATAGCCAGCTCCTGGGAGGCCTGGGGAGCACATCTTCCCCATGCTGATGGAACTCATGGTATAGACAGCCGTAGGCCAAGCAAACACATCACACCTCAGGTCTGTCACACGAAACCGGAGCATGACACTTCTGCACTCATTGCATTGTTGACCTGGCATTATACTCAGAACAGAGTTCAAAGGCCCAGCCAAGACCTCTACGGACCTGTGTTCTCGGGCCCTTCACTCCCTCCTTTCCCGCCTCTCCCCACAGCTCCTCTGTTCTGGAAGCATTCCTCCACACACTGCATGCACTGCCATCACTCTGCAGGAAGCCCCCTCATCACAGCCCTCCCTGCCTTTCAGCTCTCTGCTCAGATGCCATCCCTCAGACAGGCTTTTCCAGCCACCTGAGAGAGCAGCCTCTGTCTCTCTGTTTCCTTAGCCTGCCTGATTGTTCCTCACTGCATTTCCCGTGGCCCTTTGTCTGCCCAACTAGCAGGTACACGGCAGGGACTTTGTGTTATTCACGTCTGTATTCTCGTTGCCAAGCCACCATCTGGCACAGAGAACACACTCAGTGAAAAGTCACAGGGCCGGCCGAGTGGCGCGGTGGTTAAGCGCTGGCTTGGCAAGCCAGCGGCCCCGGTTCGGTCCCACATATGAGGGCCAGTGACAATGCCCTCAAAAAAAAGAAAAGAAAAGAAAAGTCATAGGATGAACAGATAAATTATTGTAATCAATGAATTATTGATCTATGTCCAAGATGTAAGCCCCTCTGGCCAACCACCATCCTCTCCTCTTGACCCCAAGCTGATCTGGGCTTCCTCTCCCCTGGTCCAAGGGCCTTGGCTACCTCTTAACATCAGCTACCTCAGCTGCCCTCTAGAGCTCTCGTTGCAGGAAACGCACTCCCCTACATCATCACTGAATGTTCCTCCACCTCCTTGCCTGCACTGAACCCTGGCTATCACCCAAGAACACAGCTTCCCTGAAGCCCACTCAAGAGGGGGCGGCTCCTTCTCCCACATCCTCTGTACCGCAGGGTCAGGAAGAGGGGTCAGCATTCCCCTTGCTCCTGTTTTGCCTTTTGCGAAGCAAAACAAAACAAAAACCTGCTCTCTACTGCATGTCATCAGGTCATGAAACTTCATTGCTGTCCTGAATTGGCACCCCAAACACCCTCATTGAGCTCTGTCGCAACATTACTCTGGAAACTTCACACAGATGACTTCGGGAACAACCTAATGTCCCAGCTGTCTGTCTCCCTGCTTTGTGAGGGCCTCCTTTTCCACCTGTGAGGCTTTCACGCTCTCCCACAGCCACACCTGGAGCTTGCCATACCCTGGAGCTGCTCTGTCTCAGGAGCCTTCCATCCAGTCGTCCATTCTCTGATCATGACCCTCTACCCTTCCAGCACTTTCTCCTGCTAATCTCCACTGCACCTATTCTTCATTCTTATCAGGCCACTCCAAGAACCTCTGTGAATTGACCATCCTGTCACAAATAACAGAGTGAATTCTAAAGCCACAGTACCTTAGCAGATAAGCATGCAACAAAACCCACTGAAGATGGTATGTGTCCCAGGGTTCACATACCTCACATGTTACGATTCAGTGACTGGACTACATTCAGATCCAAAGCATTACAATGAAATCGAAGGGAAAAGTTACAACTGCTCAGGGGAGCAACCTGGCAGCCCCACCTTGACCAGGTGATGAAGATGAGCATCACTGATGATGTCATGAGGATACATGGACCCCTTGACATCCTGGGACAAGAAGGGCACATCACCTCTGGGACATTTTTCCCCCAAAATCCAAACCCAGCTTAATTATGAGAAAAACATCAGACAAACTCAAATTGAAGGAAATTTTATGAAGTGCTTCAGCACTCCTTAAAAGTGTCATGAAAAACAAGGAAAGCCTGAGAAACTATCACAGACCAGAGAAGACTAAGGAGACATGACAACTAAATGCAGTGTGGTCTCCCCATTGGAACCCTAGAACAAGAGAAAAGGCATTTTGCTGGCTACATCTAAACGGATGCTGGAGTTCAGCTAATAGTAGCATATGGATCTCAACCTCATAGGAGTGACAAGTCCATGTTGGCAATATGAGATAACAGTATGGGAAGCTGGGTAAGGGACATGCAGAAGGAACTACCTATACTGTCTTTGCAACTTTTACATAAATCAAAACTATGCCAAAGTTAACTTTATTTACAAATATGAAAATTGACTTTACCTAAGACCCCCTTGTAGTGTCCCGATATCTCTTTGCACCAAGCCAGTCAGTTATGTCAGGGCAGAGCAATCTCTAGACCCCCTGAAGTGGGCCCAGTTGCATATTCCTCACCCCAAATACTGTGCTGAACCACAGGACAAAACCTGCAGAAAGAACTGACACTGTACTTTGGCTGGAGGTTTGGAGAGGCCAGATCTACCAGGAGAATCCATCCATCCATCCTTTCTCCATCCATCCATCCATCCTTCCTCCATCCATCCTTCCATCCTTTATCCATCCATCCAACCAACAAATCATATTGACCCCCACTGCATACCAGGCATTGTGTGAAATGCTGGAGAGAAAGTGATGAACAAAGCACATTGTCCTTCCCACGTTGAAGGTCACAGTCTGGTAGAGAAGACAGACAAGTACACAGGAAGATCGTGCAATGAGACATGGTTCTGGTGGGGTACAATAGGAGCAGAGGGAAGGAAAACTGAGCCTTTGACTGAGAATACCTAAAGACTATTCCAATTCAGGCTCTCCTATATTCTACCACAGTACTACTTACACCTTGCTTTTCTATATATAACTTTATCAGATTTATATAACTATAATTTACAAAGTTAATGAATCGTTTAGTAGTAAAACCCTAGGATGCTGTACCTGTTGGGGGCTGTCGATAATGCACGTTAACATGAAACAGATTTGATGACAATTGGGCAGGAAAGAACTTTTTTAGGTGGCAATCCAGCAACCAAGAGCTGACCGTCTAGTCCATGGTGATATCTAAAACCTGTTTTCTAGGGGCCGGCCAAGTGGCGCGGTGGTTAAGTGCTGACTTGGGAAGCCAGTGGCCCCGGTTCGGTCCCACATATGAGGGCCAGTGACACTGCCTTCAAAACAAAACAAAAAAAAACCCACCTGTTTTCTATGTGCTGAGCTTCGATAGGGAGGCAGAGCACGTGTTGGAGGGTTGTGAGCCTGCCTAGGTTCCATCCCTGCACAATCCTGTGTAGTCAGAGATGTGAGAAAGCAGCACTGAGCTCTGCAAAGAACGGCAACTATAACTCTGAATCGAGATCTTGGCTCTGAGCGAGTCTTAGTACAACAACGAAAACTCAACTGCCAGTTCAAAACAGCATAGGCACCAAAGAGTATTAGCAAATAACACAGAATCCAGGATAATGAAAATAAAAAATGCTCACAGGAGTGTGAGAGCCACACTCCCTAAGCCACAGCCAGCTAAAGATATCTAATTTTTTTAGTTATGGAAGGATGGAATTGACACTAGAAATAACCTGATGAAGCTAATAGTTTGGTAAACCATACATAGTTCTCTTCATAGTGCTGTGGGTTCCATCATTCTTAACTCATTAAAAAAAAATAGTAATTTTAAGCTCTAAAGCATGGGTCTGGAGTCAAATCGTTGGGGTTTGACTCTCAGGTCTTCCACTTACAACCTGGGTGGTCTATTCCACTTAAGCAATCTGAGCCTAAATTTTGTCACTGGTAAACTTGATACTATTATGATCTTCATAGGTTGTTGAAAGGATTAAATGAGGTAGCACACATGAGGCATTTTGTATAATACTGAGTACATGGTATGTATAAAATAAACACCTATTTTTGTTATTTTTATTATGTATTATTAAAGGTAGGTTCTTGTAATGTACATGTATGTTACAAATGGACCCAGGTAATAGTTGAGTTAATCAATTTATGACCAGCATTGGTTGGACCAAGTAAGAAAATCCTTCTGCCTACTCCTCGCACACCCCACCAGAGATTGGTGACTTACATAGGGTTTATTCCTATCCAAGTATGTCATACTTTGTTTCATTTGATCCTCATCAAAACCCTTAGAAACAAGTATTCCTTCCCTAAGTTTGAAGATGAGGAACCCGAGACTCAGAGTTTAAGTGATTTAGCCAGGAGCTAGGATTTCCAAAACTTGAATGTGTGTTTCCCAGTTTTAAGTCCAGGACTCTTTCTGTGATGGGCCAGCTGCCAAACAGACCGGCCATTTTGGGCCTCCTGGTACAAAACTGCCTTTAAACTGCCCATCAAAGCAGAAACATTTCTCAAAGGCAGAAGCGCCTCATGCATGCAGGGTGACAGCAGGTGCCTGGCTGTGGTCACAAGGGCCCCTTTCATTACCAGCATGGGCCCTCTCTTTGTAGGGGCCAGGAAGGGTCCTTTGTAACCCCTCACACTCCTTCTCCCACTCTGACCCTTCCTTGCTTTTTTACACAGACCTCTGCTGCTAGCACAGCACAGAGTCAAGCCATTGAGCAGACCCAGGAAAACCACTTCTCCATGCCAACTGCACTGTCAGCCTTCCAACTCCAGCAAACACGGAAGCAGTCACATTCAGAAACTCAGGCTAGACCCAGCCAGTCAGTGAGCCACAGCCTGGAAAGGGGCAAACCCACCCAGCAGAGGCCCGGGGTTGCCATTTGCACGACCCTAGCTAAAGCAGCCTTTGCTAACCTTACAAACCGAGTGGATTTCTCTTGTGCTATTTTGAAGATAAGCATTCAGAGTTAAATCAGAAGCAGATGAAATTGGTTGTACTTCTTTCTGTCCCTTCCCCACCCCCCATCAATTTGTACATCTAGGCACTGCCACCCTCCCCAGACCAAATCTCTAAGTCTTTACTCCTATCTCATCTCAGGTCAGAATTTAACTTGGTTGTGAATTTCATAAGTAAACAGCAGAATCCAGGTAGTAAGCACCTGGAAATCCTACCAATCCTAGATCCCTGAATTTTGCTTCATGCTTGTTATTCATGAACTATAAATGTTTTGTAAATTGAGAAGGATTATGATTACGTTGAATGAGATTTATTCATTTAAACTTCAGAGCCTCAAAACTAGGTGGCTCAATAAAAAAAACAAGATGTAAAGAAATGCCCAATATTAAATCTTTGTATAGGTGAAGAATATAAGTAGATTAATGAAGGTTATTATAAATACATTCATAGATGACAGATCTATAATAAATATGAAATTAAAATTTCATTACTATGGGGAGTCTAATAGTTCTTTTGAAATTAACAGCAATGGAAAGCAGCCTTTATGCTCTCTCACCAACTAGCTCTTGTTTCTTTCCTCAGGAAAAGAACCTTAGGGTAGAAAAAGCTACTGATTTGACCTATTAATAATTCTATTTTTGTGTCAGCAACTATACTTGTCAACAACTATTCTCTATTTAATCACTTATTTTGTTATTCTTGTCATATTACCAATTCAATAATTCTTTTTAACATTTGTTTGTCATCTATGATCTAATGGCACTGGGGAGAAAATGGGGAATGGGCCGGGTTGAGAGGTTAATCCCCGAAAGGTGACCAACAATTCAAATACCAGTGGCCAGAGCAGTGATTCAAATGCGGGTTCTCTGGGACAGCCTTCTTGCTTGAGCTTTTGGGGGGCAGGATCAGGGGATGTACTGGTGAGCAACTCAATGACCCAAGGTAAGGCTACGCAGAGATGACATTTGAGGGACACTGTCAGAGCTCTAGTACATCATTTAGCCCAGTGTCCCAAATACTGACTGCCTGTAAAGGGAACAGAGCTTCGGGGCAGCGGGCAGATTGCTGACAAGAATGGTCCTAGTGTTGGAGTAAATAGACCAGTTAGACTTCATGTTGCAAGTTACAGAAAGTCCAACCATATTGGTTTACAGAGTCAAAGTGATGGATCTGCCCGTGTAACTGAAATGTCCTGAGGAAATCAGACTTTATAATTTGGCTTGATCAGGTCTGCAGCCCTGGGAGTCTTCTGGCCAGCTCTGTCCTCCTTACATGGCTTCCCTCAGTATAGTGAACAAGTGCAGCACTTCTAGGCATCCCATAGAAAGGAGGTGTGAGAAAGTATTTCTTTTCCGAGAAGTCCACAGCATAGGACTTCTCTGGTCTGTTTCTCTAGTGGTTTGTCATGTGTCTACCCAGAACCAGTGGAATTTTACTGATTAGCTTAGGCCTGAGCCTTGGGAATATAGGCTTATTGTGATGGTCAACTCAACCAGGCCACAGGGGGACCAGATAATTGATCAAATGTTATTCCAGGTGTATCTGTGAGGGTTTTTCTGAATGAGATTAACATTTGATATTTAATCTCATATGCAGAGTAAAGCAGATTGCTCTTCCTAATGTGAGTGGGGCTCACCAATCAGTTGACAGCCTGAGTATAACAGAAAGGGTGACCTTAGGGCCAGCCGAGTGGCTAAATTGGTTAAGAGCTCGCTGAAGAGAGCAAGCTGAACTCTGAGCAACAGCAGTTCGATGCCCAGCCCAAGCTGAGCTGCCGCTGAGCTGCCAACACTTGGCAGGATGGCCCAGCTTAAAAAAAACACACAAAAAACAAAAAGAAAAAGGGTGACCTCCTTGGAGTAAGTGAGAATTCTTCCTGCCTAATGACCTTTGAATTGAGAAATCAGCTTTTTTTTTTCTTCTGCCTTTGGACTCAAACTGAAACAGTGACTCTTTCTGGGTCTCAAACTTGCCAGCCTTTGAACTAGAACTATATTATTGGTTCTTCTGCTTCTTAAGACTTCAGAATTGGACTGGAATTCAATCATCATCTCTCCTGGGTCTCCAGCTTGCGGACTCACCTGCCTCCAAAAATGCATGAGCCCATTTCTTTATATATTATTCTCTTTATATCTATCTATATATCCTCCTGGTTCCATTTCTCTGGAGAGCTGTGAGTCATACACTGTGCTTCAGGGAAGAGCTTTAGTATAATCAGGGGAACTAGAGGTACTCAGAAAACCAATGCCTTAGCTGAGCTATAAATTTCTTGAACATGGTGGTATCATTCCTTTCTAGACGGGAAGTCTGCATCTCAGGAGACTCATAGGAGCCGAGAACTCATTCTAGACACATTTGAATGGAGGGCAGCAAGACCCAAGGAAGCCAGGCATTGTGAAAACTGATACAGAAGCTAGTGGGAGCTCAGCGTGCTATGATGCACTTCAGTGGATTGAACTGAAGTGGAATGATTATGATGCCGCCACCATTATTGGTGCAAGGCATTGGAGTCAGCCTTTGTCTGCTCTGCCAGACTTAGTCCTCATGAGAACCCTGCGATTATCCATAATTTACAGACAAAGAGACTAAGGCTTAGAAATTAAGAACTTTGCCCTAACTCGGGAAAATAGGAGCTCAGAGATGTGAACATTGGTCTGATTCAGCCCTCTGATCTGGAGCGCTTTCTTGCGCTGTCTGCACGGCGCATGCCCACAGGCCTATCCTGCTCTGTGTTGGGTCAGCTTTCACATTCGTTACTGGCATTGTTGCCGCCAGAATTTTTCATTGTTCCACATGCAATAGCATTCAGTGAGGAGGAGGTTCTTGGCATTATTATCCACTTTGCTATCTTTCTGGAAGCCCCTGAGCTGTTTTTATGTTGGCAAAAGTTTTAACATTGCAAGACTTTAAAGAATTCTTGAGTAAGGGAATTTTCTCCATGTGCACTTTATGAAAGCTGCCCTGGGTGCCCCAGTAGCTGGAGAACTTAAAGAAATGAGGATTTGCAGCTGGTTACAGCATGTTTTTGCTGCTTTTGTTGGCATAGTTAAATATGTAACATGTGCTTGCTGAACTAATAATTCAATTTAGATGCCCTTTTTTCATTTTTTTATAGAAGATAAAAGGAGCACAAATCCAAGCAAGGAAATTAAGTAAGAGTGGATTGGAGAAACTACAAAATTGAACACAGGAGTATGTGAGAAAAATAGTTATTCTGTCACAGAGTCATTGTTTTCTTAGAGTCCTAGGAAATGGCTTGTAGCTAACCCTAGAAAAACAAAACAAAAACATGTGAGTTACTGGTGCAAATTTATTTCTGAAAGCCCCCAAATCATTGTCTCTATTTAAGTACCCATTTGCAGAACTATTTTGAATTGCAACAATCTCTAAAATCTTCATGTCTGGATTATCTCTCTGGAGCTTTTGTAGAAAAATCAATGGAAAACCAAACATGGGTATGAACAGGCACGTAGGTGATTAATGTTCAAGTTGAACCCTAGAAAGGTTGCTGTCTACAGTGTGCTCATGGTGGGGTCTACGTCAGCCATCTTTTTATACCTGAGCTTCTGCCACATCCCTCCCCTTGGGGGCTGGGGGACAGGCATGCTTTAGAGATGAACTTCATCATGGGGCTGTGTGGGCTTGCCCCATCCCACTCTGCACCTCCACTCATGCTCACCTCAGTCCCCTGAATTCTGACACCCACTCCTATGCTTGGGTTGAAGCTGTTCTGGAATATCACTAATGACCTGCTTGCCAAACTAGAGCTCTTTCTTTCTCAGTCTCTGCACCCCTTTGTGCCTGTGAGGCTCTTGGCCTCTCGGGAAGCTCTCCTCCACCATCATCTTTTCTCCTGGTTTTTCTAATGTTGCCAGCTCCTCCTCGGTATCTGTTGTTGGCTCCTTTCCTTTTACCACTTCCGTTAATTGTTGCCTAGTGTCACCCTTGGCCATCCCATCCAACCCTGAGCCTAATGCACAAATGACTCCTCAGCTCATATGTCCACACCAGGTCATCTCCTGAATTCTAGATTTGACTTTCCCTTTTGATTTCAAACTGAAACTGGCCAATGTTGAAGCCATTGTTATCTCAAGTTTAAAGATTTATGTGGAGATCATTGATATTTTGATAATGTGAAGTGTTTCTATCCAAGACAATAGTGGGAGCTTCTTTGTTATTTTTCTAGATGATGTTATGGCTGTTAAGTTTAGGTGTGAAAGAAGGGTGTATGTTGATGTCGTAAGGCTAGGGAGTGGAATGTAATTTTTTTAAGATTTGGTTTTTTTTGTTGTTTTTTTGGTTAAGATTTTCAGATTTCTTTACTAAGATTCTGACTTCCCTGTACTTTTCATTTTTGCTATTTTGTAAAATTTCCACATTTATGAAGCCCACTGCCTGAAGAGAATAAACATCCAGAAAATTCCCTTTGCCAGCCTCTTTATCAGCTAGGGCAAAGATAGGTGACTTTCATCAATCAGTCAGATTCACCTATCTGAGATTTCAATATACAAGTTAGAAATTTGAAACTTGAAGTTTTCTATGGAATTTACCCTTGCTGGTGAGAGTGACAGCTGAGACATGCAGTTGTTGGGGGAGTAGTCTGTCCTCAAACTCAAGTGACATTGGTGCTGATGGCAGTTGCAGTTACTGTTGCATATATGTAAATGGTAGCATGTAGGACTTGGTGACATCAATGGCATGGTTTTCTCATCAGCCCCACATAGCATTATGATTTGGGGTCTCTTCCTGGAAGTTTAGCTTGAGTCTAACTCTCAAGCACGTGTAATAACCTTTAAAGATACTCCTCTCCTGCCAATTTCTGTTGCTTATACCAAGAATCTTGACTAACAAACATATCAGGGAAGCGTGGGAGGATGAAACAATTTTGAACGAGAATTACATCAAGGGTCACCATGAATATCCAGGTAGGCTATACACTGACCATTTCCAGTTCAGGGGCCAGTTACGTAGACGAAAGTATGAATGGAAACTCTTGGAGATGTGTGAGCTCCCATGTCGCAATAACCTTTGCTACAGCATAGCCACTACCCTGTCTCTACCCTGATCTGACCTCACAGTGTGCTCTATACTTAGCATTTTTAAAAAACATTGTGGTAAAATACACATAGCATTAAATTTACTGTCTTACCCATGTTTAAGTGTACAGTTCAGTAATGTTATATACATTTGCATTGTTGTACAACCATCACCACCATCCATCTTCAGAACTTCATCTTGCAAAACTGCAACTCTGAACCCCTTAAACAATTATTTCCCATTCACTCCTCCATCTAGCCCCTACTCTAGATACCTTGTATTAAGTATAATCATACAGTATTTGTCTTTTGTGACTATTTCATTTAACATAATGTCCTCAAGGTCCATCCATGTTGTAGCACATGTCAGAATCTCCTTCCTTTGTATGTAAATTATTCCATATTTTGTTTATCCACTCATCCACTGGTGGACATTTGGATTGTTTCCACTTTTTAACTATTGTGAATGATGCAATTGTGAACACGAGTGTATATTCTTAGCACTTTTTATACTAACAATCATGTCTATCCCTTCTATAGCATTTACTATGTATGAGGCATTATTCTAACATATATTAACTCCTTTAAAGGAGTTGCAACCACCCTATGAGTTGATAACTATTATTATCCATATTTTATCAATGAGTCTTCATTGATAAAGAGTTGCAGAGAGTTACAAAACCCTGATAAGAGTTAGGAAATTTGCTCCTTGTTATTTGAATCCATGCAGTAAAATCAGGAGTTAAATGCCCCGGTCTGACTGTGGAGTCTTGACACTTCCCTGTGCTGCCTCTTTTGAGGACCTCCCTTCCTGGGAGGATCACAGTGCCTATTGCTCAGTGTGCTGCCCCGCTGCTGGGAATGGTGTCCCTTTGGCCTTTGATGGAAGTCCCCTCTTGCCATTTTTATCCCAGTGTAAACGTCTTTCCTTACAAAGGCCTTTCTTGACTACCCAATTACTCTTGATCAGAGTACCTGTATTAAATCCATCCATAGTCCTTATTACTCTCTAACATTTTAGTATTCGTTTACCTTTGGTTCACGGCCAGTCTCCCACTACCATGTAAGCTCCATGAAAACATAGGACTATGCTTATTTCATACCATTATATCCTCAGTGCCTAGAATTCTGGTTAACGAAGTGTAGCTACTCAATAAATAGTTGTTGACTGAAATAATAAATAAATACATGAATGAGTTAGTCTGGGCAACTTAGAATCTTACCATAATAAAATTAAAAATTAGGCAAATGTTAATAAAGGGGAAATCTTTCCACTGAGCTCAAGAGTTAAGTAGAGTTGCTAAAATACTCTCTTATTTCTAATGACTGTGAGATATTCTGATACCTTCTGGCTGTGTTTGCTGATTAAAGTCACTATAATGCTGGCATTGTTTCTATTTTATGGAATGGGAAAAGTTATGACAAAGTTGCTTATCCAGCTTTGTAAAAGTTAAGTATTTAGTTCAAAGAAACATGAAGATTGTCTGTAATTTCAGCTGAAGTGAATGTTTTTCATCTTGCCCTCCAAATCAGGAGTGCAAAAGATTACTTGGACAGGCAGCTCTCTTCACTCTGCTAGTCACACGATGTTCTGGTCTCACAGTACCACTTGAGGATGGGAAGGAAAGCAAGGCCCTCAAACTCATTTGACATTTATTGACATTTCCCTCCCTGCAGAAAAGAAATTCCTATAGGAAAAAAGAATTTTTGTAGAAGAATTAGGACCAAAAGTCATCTAGAATAGGAAAAAAAAAACCCTAGAACTAGGAAATAATGTGACAGAAAACACTGTTTTCTCTGAGACTTTCTGTTCTTGTCAATATCTTTAAAATGTGCTTTCCAAACTAAGCTGATCTTTTTCTGTTTCTCTCTCATATCAACATGTTTTTCCACCTATAAAATAGAGAATGTTTGCTTTGGAATTTAGTAAGATAATCAGCACAAATTGATGCACATTCTTGACTGAAAAGTTCTCAGAGACCCTCAAGTAAAAGAACAGAAACATAGCATTTTACATGTTTTAATCATTTGAAAACTGCCACAAATGTGTGTAATTAAACTGCAGTATGTATGTAACTAATGCAGTGAGGTGAAAAATTAGAATCTAAATACATTAGCCTTGTACATTTACCTTGTGACTCAGGGCTAGGAATCCAGATGTTCAACCAAAATCTGTTTTATATCACACCCAGAAAAGAAACATTGTGCTCTTAGTCACTTAAGGAGCTGGCCAGCTACTTGCCTGCTTCATGGACAAGCAGTCTATTCCCTTGGGAAATAATCTCTTCAGTTTCCCTCATTAAAGTTGAATCAAGCAGAATGTTCGCACTGACTATAAACTTTGCAGACAGCACTCCTCATGGGGAAAGAGTGCCCTGTCTGTGTGTGCCAGGTGATGGCCTCGTGCCTGGTGGATGCTCCACTGGAAGTGACAGGTGAGCCACCGAGCAAGTCAATGATGAAGCATGTCTGCAGTGGGCAAGAACTGAGGGGAGCAGAAAAGGAAGGAGGATGTCCCAGAGGGTAGCGAAATTCACAGATTTTGTTTTGTTTTGCTTCTTTATTATTGTTTTCGTATTATTTCTGTCTACAGTGAAACAAAGCTCTTTGTTCATGGGAAGAAATGAGTATAAAAATCAGCAGAATCTGGGACATTAAAACAAAAGGCCATACGGGTTCTCGTGGCTCTGGTCACCGATGGTTCTGTGTGATACTGCAGTGGGTGTAAAATCCAGGCAGTGAGGCCATGGGTAATACAGTGAGATGCAGGAGAGAGGGAGAGAGAGTGAAGGGTTCTGTCACAAAGAGACAAAACAATTTAGAATGTCACTCTTAAGCAAAAGGAAGTTTCTTCCCCCCAGAAAAGAAGGCAGAAGCCAAGCAGAAGGTTGGCCAAGAGAGCAGAGTTCACGTGAGGTCCGCCTGACATGCAGACAAGATTTCTCAAGTCCTCATGGATGAGCTGGCCTGGTGGGCTGACCTGTGTCCTGATGGCAGAATGAATCCCCCTTAACCTTGTTATGTCCTTAAGAACAACTAGCTTTTGGTTAGAAAATGGCCAATGCCTTCCCTTTAATTGGTATGTTGTTGAGGGGACCCTGGGTTCTTTGTCAAGCCACAGTTTTCACTATTACTGTTTTTTGTTAAAATACTGTTTCTTGTGGATAAAGAGAACATGGAATAATGCCAAAGAAGAGCACAATGTCATTATAGTTTAACTGAATAACAACAAATGGATTTTTCCACTGGGTAGGCAGTGCCCACCCTATAAACGGGTTCTGTTCCAAAAATTCTTTTGAAATTGGAATGAATTTTCCTGACAGGAAATAAAAATAGGAATTAGAATCCCAATTGGAGACCCGACGAGCTGGTTTAATTCAGGATATATCTGAATTATAGTTACAGGGGTTGTATTTTCTGAACCCACAATTGGAATCCATGATTTGACAAGTACACATGTTCTTATGGAAACGGAAGCATGGGTTATTGACACTGGATTTGTGCTGGCAGTCCCAGGATGAGCTATATTGTAGTACTTTGATGCTGTACTGTATGCAGTCCCCAACATCGTGCATAACTGTTTCTAGAGGAAAATGCATGCTCTGCTCAATATCAGGCATCAGGACCACATTCCCCTGCTGCTGTCTGACCCTCCCAAACTCCCTACTCACTGGCTTGAAGCCTCAGGAGCTGGCCCACTGCTGCTGTGATGATTGGCCTGCACAGTTCTTTGTTCCCTCAGCTGGTCACACAGTCTTCCCTCTGTCAGGCCCAGTCCCATCCATCCCAGACTCTGGGACTAGTCTCAGCCTTGATCCAAGGACCTCTAAGGCCTAGCCTAGTGTCACCAGCCATCTCGCTTACCCACATTAAGCCACTGTGAGTTTTGAGGGAGGTTCCTGATCTCATCACTTGGCCCCTGCTCCGCTCCTGTCCTTGAAACTTAGGCTCTGTTTGGGCACCCGTGGCCAGAACTGTGCCTGCCCACCTGGACCTCTGCTTGTTGCCCCCTCTCACCCCACAGCTGCCCCAGTCTAGCTGTTTTCCAGTACCAAAGACCTTCAGCCTTAAAGGCTCAGTGCTCCCCAGCCCTTGAACGCAACAGGTAAAGAAAGGAAAGGCTTTGGAGCTAGACACACCTCAGGTTGAGCTCTAACTCGGCCATTTACTAGCTGTGGGACTTTCAACAAATTAATCAAATTTCCTGAGCCCCAGTTTTCTTAAGTTTGAAATGAGGCTGAGAATAATAGCTGTGATATTTTTAGTGCTTACTACATGCCAAACAGCATTATAAGGGCTGTGTATGTATTAGTCCACTTAAACCTCACAATAACAGTTTGAAGTAAATGCTATTATTATCCTATTTTCAAATGAGAAATAGGAAGCACCCAGCACTTTTGTAATTGTCTCAAGAAAAATACTTTCGGTAAGTGATGGAGCCAGAACTCTAACCCATGTGACTTCAGATATGCACTCTGTGCCTCTAGGAATAATATGTGTGAGCACCCAGCAGAGTGCCCAGCAGGCAGCAGGCTGCAGTCAGCAAGCTGTTCCTCTCAGCTGTCAGTCAGTCCAGGTCTCTATCTCCTAATAGATGCGTTCAGAAAATAGTCGTCACCCTGATCTATAAACGCATAATCTTGACATCAGTACACACAGCTTTCCCACTTCTACTGCAAGCCCACTATCCCAGTTGTGTGAGTTTCAGCCCTGATTTGCTCATTCATTCATTCATTCATTCACTATTCAGACAATTATTAAATATCGCTTTGTTCTGGATATGGTGGACACATCAATTCGTGAGATGTATTCAGCCTGTGCCCTCTTGGTGTTTACAATCCACTGGGAAAGCCAACCAAATCATCACTCAATAAACGTAAAGTTATAACTGACAAGTGCTCTGAAGAAGGATGTAGAGTGCTATAATCCTACCACTGAATTTGATCTGACCAGAGAATCAAGGAGGGGTTCCTGGAGGAAGTGATATTTACTTGATAACTGAAGGATGAGTAGGAGGCAGTGGAAGATAAGAAGGAGAGCATCCCAGGCAGTGAGAACAACATGTGCAAAGTCCCTGAGGTGTAAGGGAGCATGATGTGTAGAAGGCCAGTGTGGCTACAGCAGAAACTGTATGGTGTGAAAGGAGACTGCAGATATGAAGGGGGACCAGACCCTCCAAGGCCTTGTAAGCCGCAGTGGGGTTTTATCTTTACACCCAGAACACTGGGAAACTGGGAAGAGTTTTAAACAGAGGTAAGTGTGATATGATTCAGGTTACTCTTTGAAAAGAGCTCTTGGACTTCGTGATGCAAAATGGATTAGAGAGAGGCTGGGGATGGAGAAAAGTAGAGTGTTCCTGGTCTGGACTTTCTTTGAGGTTCTGGCTGAAATTTCTTTGCCAACCTGATTGCTGGTTGCTTTCAGGGTGTCTCATCTAGAAGTGTGAGTTGCTGATCCTGACTTGAGGCTAAGAAAAATGTGCATATGTCTAATGATTCTAATCTTGGAGGACTCGCAAGGAAAGAGTATAGTGTCTACTCTTTTCTGGGCCCTGTTCTGACTCTCAGGTGAGAATGGTGTTTCTTGGGTAACAGGCCAATCTAACTCCAGAACCCTTTTAACACCAAAGCTTCTCTTTGCCACACAACAATCTGTCTCCTTTAACTGCCATGTGTCAGACTAGACTAGGATTCCCAAACCACACCCCAATACGTTTTATTGCTGTAAACAAATAACTTGGGACATCACAGCAAATTGAAATATCTTCTGCCATGGAATGAATGGGCTGTGAAGGGATTAATTAGGTACCAATGACTTAATAGAAATCAAAACAAAGGATTGGACATGCTGCTTGATCACAATCACTTGCCACCCTCGCTTGCCTCGTTGCTTCAAAAGGAATAAAATGCTCAAAAGGCACATTCTCACCCTATAAATACAGAGCGGGGAGGGAGGAAAAATCAGGGTCATACGTACATTTGCTGCTGGGAATTTGAGCCCAGTCAGACTCTGGAATCCATTAGCTTTGACATGCCATATGTCATTTCAGAAGGTAGTTTTCCTTTCAATTTGCAATTAAGTCTGGGATTTGGCCCTCGACCTTGATGTCACAGAGTATCAATTATGCTGCAAGGCAGCATCCCATGTACCTCCCTTCCCCGTAACACAGCAGAGCCAGAGTCACCTTCTTTCGGGTTCTGTCGAGTTCAGAGTCCACAGCACATGCCAGTTTTGCACCTTACTCTCTACTCTTTGGAGGGAGACAAGACTTAAATAAAACAAAGAGTAGAGCATAAGGTTAAACCAACCTTCCTGAGGGTTGGAAAAGCAGCTCCTACATACCTCTTATTTTCTCCTCATCTCCTGGAAACATAGTTGGCCCCTGGGGTGGTCTCCAAAGCTCCCTGTGCCATTGCAAGGCTTCTGTCAGCCTGAGTGAGTACAGGAGGACACAGTCTACATTAATATACAAACAGCTTTTGTTTTATTCATTTATGCAAGCATTTGTTTCTTGTCTGTTATATTCTAGGTGCTCTCCTAAGTATTGTGGATATAAAGAGGAATTAAAACCTTAGCATTACTCTCCAAAAACTCCTTTTTGTCCTTTACATTGGACGGATGGGCACAAATATTTGACTTGTTTCAAGTAAATCTACACAAGTCACAGAGCAGAGACCACCACCTTTTTTTTTTTTTTTTAGACTTGAAGGGATGTATTAATCATGCAAAGTTCACCAATAGTTGGTACAAGACCCTTCTCTTGTTTTATTTTATTTTATTCTTTTTGTTCCACTTTGTCCTTACTCATTCCGACTAACTCTTCCTCCCCCATCCCCAGCTGTAAGCATGCACCCACTCCAGTCATTTGGCGCAGCCCCTTGAATATATATGCATCTTTGAAAAATACAGTGTTGCAACATGTATGTAGATATTTTAAATTTACCTCAGTGGTATTGTGCTGGAGCTCTCACCCTGTTTCTTCCTTTTACAAATATGGCGCACTGTGTCTTGAAGACCAATGGACTTTGCTCACAGCAGCACATCCAGCTGATTCCAGTCTGCTTCACAGCCTTCTCTCAGATGCAGCCCCTGTTTCTCCCATCTAGTCCACTGTGTTAAACCCCAGGTCACCTGCCACTTTGCACACCCACAAAGAATCCCTGAATCCTCGTTCCTTGGCACTGGGGCTCTCTTGGAGCCTACTCCCAGGAGTGGGATTTATGGGTCATAGGTCGCAAACTGCCCTACTTCCCTGGGTGCTGTCATATTGCACTCACCATTGGCTGCACCATTCACACTCAAAGCAGCCCTATACTCTCTTCATACTTATCAGGTTGGTATCTAGAATTACAGCAATCATAATGTCCACTGCCATTTATTGAGCATCGGTTATCTGCCAAGCTCTATGCTAGCTGCTGTGTGTGCAGGATCCAAAGTCCTTACATCTTTGCAAGATATATCTACATCTCATTGTCAGGTGAAGATACCAAGATTCAGAGAGGGTGACTTCCTCACCTAGGGGCACACAGCTCCTGTGGCAGACAAGACTGAAGCTGACATCAGCCACTGGTGCTGAGCTCAGTATGACTTGAAAAACATGTATTAGCAAGTGTGCTAGTTTCCTTGTATTAAAATAGCATAACTAGCTGTGATGGGGGGAAGGAAGGGAAGTGACCTTGGTTGAGAACTCCTTCGCAGTAGTCCTTCGCAGAGTGTTGCCAGGCATAGCCGGGTACTCACAAGGCCATATTTATATACACAGCATTTTTTATACACAACTATAGCCGAAATAAAAACAAGATCTTTGCATCATTCCCACGTAAGTACAACAAAAACTAACACTTCTAAGTACTCTCAGGGTGGAAGGGCTGACTTCTCTGAAGAGCTCTTTAATTTTTAAGAATAGAGTTTTTGTGCAATTTGTTCTCACGGCTTCAGAGTATAAATCTCAAGTTTTTGTGGTTGCTACAGTCCAGGCCTTCTAAGGTGAACTAGAAATTATAGCTCCACTTGAGAGTGAAAGCGCATTTGTTTAGTAAAAATCTTTCATGGATGCAGAGATGGATGAGGCACCCTCTCCAGCTTCAAGGTGCTTACAATCTAAGGAGAGAAGGCATCAATAAATCACTGAGGCCTGAGTCAGTTCTGCACCAGCTAATGCAGAGCTCCTAGGGAAGTAGAGCTGAAACAGACGCCCAGTGGCAGCGTGGGCGACCGCAGCCCCTGGCACCAAGGCACCCAGCCCAGGAGTCAGCCTCAGTTCTGCCTTCTCAGGCAGTGTGAGAGGCAAATTGCAAATGCACTGGTGGGGTCAAAGTACGGTGAGGCTGGCTTGAGCCAGAAGGCACCAGGCCATCTGGGAGTGACGGGTCCCTGACCTCCAAGGGAGAATGGTGAACTGTGCTGGCCAGTGGTGGGCGTTCTGTCAGGTTTCCCTAAATGTCTGAGCCGGTCCTCCCTTCGTCATTTGCTCCGAGAATAATGCTACCCATGTCAGGGGAGCTCACTTTGTCACATTAATCAGAATAAAACCTTGCTTTCTTCTGTTTTGCCCTGCAAGGGTCTCTTGGGAAATGAAAAGAAGTGACTTTTCAGACAGAAAGACTGCACTTACTGTCTGAAATGCTGTGTCCAGCCAAATGGTAAGTAGACCAATCCACTGGCTCCTTCAGAATTATGAGGTTCTAACTGCTCATTTCCTGTCTGCCCCTCCCTTGTCACAGGGCCAATAATCCCCGTTAGAGGTGCAGGTACTTTTCTGACATTTTCCTTGAAGCAAGACAGGGATCCAATCGTATTTCATGGACGTCTGCAAGGGCGATTCACTGGTGCAGCTCGCGGGGTGCCCAGCACCTGTGTTGCCTGCTTGGAAAACTGAAGGTTTTTCTTGATTCCAGTTACATGAGGGTTTTCTGAGCCTTTTTCTCCTGCTCTTTGGAAAGAGGAAGGGGGTGGGGGAGAAAAGGGGAGGAAGGGAGGGATGGGGAGGAGAGGGGAAAGAGAAGGGAAAGGGGGGTGTTGATTGGGGGGGGACTGTCTAGAATTGTAATGAGCTCCCAAACCTGTGCCTAATTATCTTCTGTAACTTAGCAACACACTGAATGAGAGACGCAAGGAGCAGAACAAAAAACAAAATTCATTGGAAGATGTAGGTGGAAATGGGACGGTTGCCCCAGTTACAATAAGAGGCGTTTGCTAGATGGGGAAAGGGTACACGTGTGCAGATCTGCTTCTTTTGAGAAACAAGGGAGGGCCTGGGAGCGGGGCCCACAGGAGAGAGAAGTTGCTAGCAGTGGTAGTTGAGGATTGGTAGACTACCCAGAGAAGGGACCCTGAATCCTGCAGTATTTACTTCTAAATGTGCGCTGCTGTGGGCCGCTAAGAGTGGACTCTGAGCGAGCGCTGAACACTGTCTGCACCCTGACTGGGCCCTCACCCTCTGAGCACGACATAGTGTTCCTTTCAGAATGTCAGGGAAACTTTGCCATCTTGTTTTTCTTTAGAAACACGCTATGCAGATCTTTAGCTGGAAATGAATTTCTGACGGCCACCCAGTGCCCCTGTGTGGGGTCTCCAGGAGTAAACCACAGGGCTCAGAGGGCCCAAGATGAGAAGGACAAGCCCAGCTTGGCAACAGTGTGTGAGAAAAAGATTTGGGGATTTTGTTGAATCACAAACTCAGTATAAGGCCCGGGATGATGGGGTGATAAGCACCTGACTTGACCTCCTGTGTGCTCTCAGAAGCATGGGCTGCAGGTCAAGGGAGACAGTGCTTTTGTTGTTAGCGCTGATCAGGGAGACCCTAATGCAGAGGGTGGGGTCTGGCTCTGTGTCTGGCTCTGGCTCTGTGTTGCTTTTAAGGAGCAACACTGACTGGTTTGAGAATGTCCCAGGGGACAGTGCCCTGTCATGTGAAGACCACTGCAGGAACTGGGAGTGAGTGGCCCAAAGAAGAAAGTCCAAGGGACACCAGATCTAAGAGGGAAGGTCTCTATCTGCAAAAAGGTGACTTTTATAGATGCTGAATTGGCCCTTCCTCTTGGACCAGCTCCCTTTGCGGGGAGGAGTTCCTTCCTGTGACCTGCAGGACTGTGCTGGGCCTCACCAGCCTGCTGCTTCCTAAGTGTTAGCAAGGATGCTGCTGGCCTTCCTGTGGGCATGTCAGCCTTCTTGCTCCTGCCCAGCGTGTTTCCTGGCTTTCCAGTGTTAAGGAGACCCAGGGTGCTATTATACTGCAAAGCGTCTTAACCAAATTGCAGCCAGGTGGTAAACAAACACTATGGTGGTGAAGGAAGCTCTGACTTGAGGGATATTATTGGCAGCATAGGACGTAGACAAGTTTGACTGTAAGGAGTAGTGGGAAAAGGTCAGCTGGCAGAGAGCCTTAAATTCCACATGGGTGAGTTTGGTTTCTGTTAGGAAGGTAAGGAGTAGGATTATCAGATTTGGCCAATGAAATACAATGCCCAGTTAAATTTGAATTCCAGATAAACACCAAATAACTTCTAGTATTAATATGTCCTAAATATTGCATGGGACAGTCATATTAAAAAATGTATTTGTTGCTTATTTGAAATTGAAATTTGACTGGGCATCCTGTATTTTTATCTGGCGACTTATGCAAGGGGAAGTCACTTAGGGATTGTAACAGGGGGGCTCCTGTGTCAGGTTTCGTAAGGAGTCACGTGAACGATGTGTTAACAGCTGAATTAAAGGAAGACACCAGAGTAAGGGCTAGGAAAGGAAACCATTATATATTCTTCATCTAGTCTTGGTATTTCACTTCTAACACCAGATACTAAGGGGAGGGGATTTCTCACACCACGCAACTCTGATGCCAGCTAGGCCCTGCAATTTCATTCAGTTCTGACACCATCTACTTAGAGGTCGCTTCAGATCCACAGGTTGTAGGCTCAGGCCCACCATAACCACCTCTTCAAAAGTCAGGTGATCACCTGGTATTTCTGAGCAACCAGCTATAAATGTAGGTTTCCACAGTCTTCTCCTCGGGTTCAATAATTTGCTAGAATGGCTCATAGAACTCAGGAAAACAGTTTACTTACTAGATTACCAGTTTATTATAACAAGATACAATTTACAGACAGCCAGATGGACGAAATGCACAGCACAAGAAATGGGAGCTCCCACGCCGTCTCACCCTCTCAGCACCTCTACCTGTTTACCAACCCAGAAGCTCTCGGAACCTCTTCAGTTAGGATTTTATGAGGGCTTCATTACATGGGCATGATTGAGTATCTCCTTGGCCACTGGTGATCAACTCAACCTGGAGTCCCTCTCCCCTGCACTGAGGTCAGGAGTAGGGCTGAAAGTACCAATTCTGTAATCATGTGGTTGGTTTCCCTGGCAACCAGGTCCCTTCCTGCAGTGATCTAGGGGCTTTCCAAAAAAATTCCCTCATTAACATAAATTAATGAAAAGGGCTTGTTGTAAATAACAAGACACTCATTTAACTATTATTGCTCAGGAACTGAGGACAAAAGACCAAATATTATAGCAATGGATGCTCTTATTACTTAAGAAATTACAGGGTTTTAGGAGCTCTGTGCCACATCTATCCATGTGGAACTATGGACATGGACAAAGACAAAAATATATATTACTTACTATATATTATTATAAATCACAACATCACAGGCTATTAATAGGAAAATGATTGCAACTGTCCAAGCTTGACTATATAAAAGGACCTTGGTCTGCATTGTAGTAAAAACACAAAAGAAGGGATGGATTCAAGAGGCAAGCTCAATGGCCCAGTTGGCAGTACTTGGTGACTGGTTAGAAGCAATTCAGAGAAGGAGGCAGAGGAACCTGGGGGTGGCAAGGGTAAGTTCAAGGTTTAGGTTACGGAAGACATAGTTCAGAGGAAACATGACATAAGAGGAAAAACAATGGGATTTTGAATTCTCTTGAAGACCTTTGCATGATAGACAGCAAGAGGAAAGTTTCAGCAAACATGAGATACACAACTAAATTCCAGAAGAGAGAGTAAGTTGGAACTGTTGGTTTGGTGACCTCTTGGCTGCTGAAGCAAGTGGAGGTGTGGATGAGCTCTTCAAGAGAGGGAGCAAAGCCAAGTTAAATTGAGTAGCAGCCCAGGGCAGAAAGAAAGCAAACCTGCTGCACGATAAATGGATTCTAATCTCTAATCTGAGCTAAAAAGCGAGTCCGATTTCCCTGTGGCCCAAACATTCTCTTTACATTTTCAATGAAGGCAAAAGTAAATACGACAAAATAGTGGTGGTGTTACGGCTCCCTCCTATGAACACAGTGGGGTGGAGTCCTTTAAATCTCAACACCCACAAAGGTTTTCCCTCTGAGACATGCACTGATCTCCAAGGATCACTAGTAAAACCTGCCAATGCAGCTGTCCTCACGCATGTCAGCCCAGACCTGGGGTGAACGGTGGGGTGGGGGCCTGTGGACAGGAGGCTTGGGTCTTCCCAGTCCTAGCATGAGTTGTGCCCCAGAACCTTGATCCCTGCCCCTGCAGTCTCAGTCGCAGCCCACTGTGGTTTAGTCCACTGCACTCCTCTCCCGGGGACAGTGTTTGGACACACTCATGATGAATCAAGTGCTCTGGTTTTCTCTCAGTCAGGGACACCAGAAAAAATAGGTTGTGAGTGACCCCTAGCCATGGACAGTGTACAGGGACTTAGAAGTAGTTTAATTTCTTTCAATCTAAATGAGATCCTGAAGGTTTCTGGCTCCCATTCAGGTAAAAAAAACTTTGAGTTTTTGAAATTCCAACGGAGTGTAAAGATTTTAAGTGATTGTTTCAAAATCAGTAGACAGCAGGACAAGATGAGGCATTCCAGTAGTAAAGCTAGAGCTGTTCAAAGACACCCCTGCCCACCATCTTTCATCCCCCACCTACATACTCCTCTAGGTCACGGGGTCTGGGGAGGTCCCTGGCACCCTGGGAAGCTCTTTGATCTCCCACTTGGCAAATCTCCCATGGAGCCTCAGGTTCTGGAGCTACCAGGGCTCTGCCCTGCCCCCAGGAGCTGCTGCTGGTGACTCAGCTGAGATGGAAGCCACTGAGAAGGATGGCTGCTGCCGGCTGTCTGTCTGTCTGGCTGTCTGGCTGTCTGGCTGGCGTGCAGCCCCTCAGACTAGCGCTCACACAGACCCAGCCTCAGGCCGTCTCTGGCTTCTCTCCTGGCTCCCTTTGCCCAACCACATTTAATAGCAATTTTATAATGTCTTGAGAGCCATGTTTGACCCTCTAATTTGTGGGTTAGTCTAATGCTTGAGATTAAGACGCCTGGGATCATACCTTTCCGGCCTTGTGATCTTCATTATGTGATGGCAGATTGTCATATGAAGGCTTAGGCCGAGGCATGATCCCAGGAGACCAGGAACTATCGTGCTAAATGCCACTTATATGGCGCTGGATCCCTAAAACAATATTTGAGGTAGATAAGGTTTCCCTTTTACAGACAAGCTACTGAGGCTCAGAGCCCTAGGGGATTTACCCAAGGTCACATGATCAAGAGGTGTCTAACTTGGGACGAGAACCTAAACCCAGCTGACTTCAAGTCCTGAACTCTGTTTGCACTCCATCCACCAGCTTGGAGCTCCAGTTTTATTTTTCTTCCCCTAGAGATAAAAAATGTTTATGAACTGTTTATTCTAACTGATCCGTTAGGTAACAAATATTGATTGTTGGATCAACAGCCTAGAAGACAGACAAAATCTGAGTACTATCCTTGCAGGTGGCAGCCATACTTACTTTTTTTTTTTAATAGACTTTATCTTCTTAGAGCAGTTCAAGATTCACAGAAAAATTCAGTGAAAAGTAAAGAAATTTCCCATGTACCTATTGTCCCCCATACACACTACATACCTTCCCCCCATTATCAACACCCCACACCAGAGTCGTACATTCGTTACATCGATGAGCATACACTGACACGTCATAATCTTCCAAGTCCACAGTTTACATTAAGGTTCACTCATGGTGGGTCATTCTGTGGATTTGGACAAATAATGACATGTATCCATCATTATAGTATAGTAAGAGCAGTTTCACTGCCCTAAAAATCTTCTATGCTCTGCCTATTCATCCCTTTCTCCCCTAACCCTTAGCAACCATTGATCTTTTTACTATGGCCATAGTTTTGCCTTTTCCAGAATGTCATACAGTTGGAATCATATGGTATGGAGCCTTCTCAGATTAGCTTCTTTCACTTACTCATATGCATGTAAGTTTCCTCCATGTTTTTTAATGGCTGATGACGCGTTTATTTTTAGCACTGAATGATATTCCATTGTCTGGATGGATCACAGTTTATTTATCCATTTATTTTCTGAAGAACGCCTTGGTTGCTGCCAAGTTTTGGCAGTTAGAAACATCCATGTGTAGGTTTCTGAGTGAACATAAGTTTTCAGCTCCTTTGGGTAAATACCAAGTAGCGTGATGGCTGGGTTGTATGATATGTATGTTTAGTCTTATAAGAAACTGCCAAACTGTCTTCCTGGTGGCCATGTCATTTTCATTCCCACCTGGGATGAGTGAGAGTTCCTACGGCCCCACATCCTCACCAGTGTTTGGTTCTGTCAAGTGTTTTAAATGTGGGGCATTATAATTGGTGTGTAGTAGTATTACATTGTTTTAATTTGCAGTTCCCTAAAGACTTATGATCTTCAGCACCTTTTCATGTGCTTATTTGCCATCTGTATCTTTTCTTTGGTGAGGTGCCTCTTCAGATCTTTGCTTTATTTTTCAATCAAGTTGTCTGTTTTCTTATTGTTGAGTTTTTTAAAAGTTATTTTTAAATGTGGTAAATACACATCATATAAAATATAACACCTTAACCATTTAAGTGTACAGTTCAGTAGTGTCATGTATATTCACATTGTTGTGAACCAGTCTTCAAAAGTCTTTCCATCTTGCAAAACTGAAAATCTCTCCCCATTAATCAATTCCCCATTTCCCCCTCCCCCCCCACCCCCAGGCAACCGTCATTGTATGTTCTGACTCTGAATCTGACTGCTCTTGGTTGTACTTCTGAAATAATGGTCCCTGCCATCAGACCACGAGCAGGACCAGGCTTTTTGACCCAGAGGTACCGTCCACTTGAATGTAGGCTTAAAGCATGAATTCTTCCCTGTGCCCTGGGACTCTGACTTCCTCTTCTCCCCATGGGCTAGTTTAGCCTCTGAACTAATTTGCCCCATCTTCCAGAGTTGAGGTCTATGCCAGGCAGTGGTGAGGGCTGGCAAGGCATGTGAAGGAACAAATCAGAAGCTTGTGGATTCAAAGCCTTTCAATCAGGACTCTGGCAATTTACTGAGGATCCTAAAATTTGAGACAGCTGAAGTTAATGAGGCAAATGTCCATGGGCAGTGTTAATGTTTAAAATTCAATTATTTTTATTTGTTTATTTATGTATTTACAGTAAAACCTTGGATTGCAACTAACGTGGTTTTCAAGTGTTCCACAAGATGAGCAAACATTTCTAATACATTTTATTAGGTTTTTTTTTTTTTGAGGGCAGTGTCATGGGCCTTCATATGTGGTACCCGAACTGGGGCCACTGGCTTCCCAAGCCAATGCTTAACCACCGCGCCACTCTGCCTGCCCTCTAATACACTTTAACATGGTAAACAAGTGATATCTTGCAATATGAGTGGTTTGTTTCTGGAACAAATTATGCTTGTAAACCAAGGTATTACTGTATGTATTTATTTGTCTGCAACCTTCTCTAGAGCCTTAGGTACAGTTATCTACCTGGTCCATCAGTAAGCCTGCTTGTATCTGAAAATTTGGAGAAAGAAGAAGTTGTGGTTATTAGTAACAAACGGCTGTATGCTAGGGAAGTCATCTAAAAGAAGCTTCTGGATTCTCAGGATTCTCTTCTATATTGATGTTCAGAAAGTAGGGCCAGTCCTTTGCGAATTCTACAATCAATTTTTTTTAATTGAAATATAATTGATGTATAATATTATATTAGTTTCAGGTGTATAATATAATGAATCAATATTTGTATCTATTGTCCACTGGTCATCACAATAAGTTTACCTAACATCCATCACCACATATAATTACAATTTTTTTCTTGTGATGAGAACTTTTGAGATTTACTATCTTAACAACCATGCTGTACATTACATCCCCAGGACTTACTTATTTTGAAACTGGAAGGTGCTACCTTTTGACCCCCTTCACCCATTTTATCCCCCCATATCCCCCACCTCTGGCAATCATCAATCTGTTCTCAGAATCTATGAGGTCATCGTTTTTTGTTTTGTTTTTTTAGATTCCACATACAAGTGGGATCATATAGTATTTATCTTTCTCTGACTTATTTCACTTAGTATATGTTGTTGCAAATAGTAAAGTTTCCTTCTTTGTTATGACTGAATAATATTCCACTGTATATAATTCCACATTTTTGTTATCCATTCATCCATCCATCAACATTTAGGTTGCCTCCCTGTCTTGGCTATTGTAAATGATGCTGCAGTGAATATGGGGGTGCTGATATATTTTTGAGTTAATATTTTTCTTTTCTTTGGATACTCGGAACTAGAATTGCTGGATCGTGTAGTTGTTACATTTTTATTTTTTTGAGGAACCTCCACACTGTTTTCCATAGTGGCTGTACCAATTTAGAATCCTGCCAACAATGCACAAGGGTTCCCTTTTCTCCAGATCCTCACCAACATTTGTTATTTCTTGTCTTTTTGATGATAGCCATTCTGACAGGTATGAAGTGGTATCTCATTGTGGTTTTGATTTGCATGTCCCTGATGACTAATGATATTGAACATCTTTTCATGACCATCTTTTCATTGGCCATCTATATGCCTTCTGTGGAAAAATGTCTGTTTAGATTCTCTGTCCATTTTTAAATCAGATTGTTTGTTTTTGCTTGTCATATGAATTATTTATATATTTTGGATATAGACTACTTGTCAGCTATATGATTTGCAAATTTCCTTTTCTGTATATGATCCATTTTTGAGATAAGTGTTACATGTGGTGTGAGGTGGAGTGTCTACCCTTATACATTTATTCTAGCACCATTTGATGAAAAGACTGTTTTCCCTCATTGAATCATCTTGGCACCCTTGTCAAAAATTAGTTGACCATAAAAGCAAGATTTGTTTCTGGAATCTCAATTCTATTCTATTGATCTCACAACTATTGCATCCATACCAGTACCACATTGCCTTGCTTATTGTCACTTTGTAGTAAGTTTTGAAATTACGATATGTGAGTATTCTAACTTCGTTCTTCTATTTCAAAAAAAAATTTGTTTTGGCCTGTTCTGGTCCCTTGAGTCCCCTATTAATTTTAGGATCAGCTTATTAATGCCTGCAAAAAGACAGCTGAGATTTTGATAAGATTGAATTAAATCTGTAGATCAACTTGAAAGGTATTGCCATTAAAACATTATTGAGTCTTCTATTGAGTCTTGTGATCCATCAGCATGGGACAGCTTTCTATTTATTTAGGTCTTCTTTAATTTCATTCATTGATGTTTTGTAGTTTTCAGTATACAAGAGTTCCACCTCCTAAGTTAAATTTATTTATTTAAATTTATTTCTAAGTATTTTATTCTCTGATGTTATTATAAAATGCAACTGTTTTGAGTAATGACTGGTTAGCTCAGTTGGTTAGAGTGTCGTGCTGATGACACCAAGGTTACCAGTTTGATCCCCGCATGGGCAACTGTGAGCTGTGCCCTCCTTTAAAAAAAAGTCAGCTATGCCATTGTAGCATGAAAGCAATGTGTAACCAATGAGCATCGCTGTTCCCCAATAAAATAAAATAAATAAAAAATAAAAAAAATGCAACTGTTTTCTTAAATTTACTTTTAGATTGTTCATTGCTATTGTCTAGAAATAGAATTGATTTTTCTATATTTTTGTGTCCTGCAAATTGCTGAACTTGTTTATTAATTATAATAGGTTTTTGTGGACTCCTTATCATTTTCTGTATACAGGGTTGTGTTATCTGCAAATAGGCTTAGTTTTACTTCTTCCTTTCCCTAGATAGTTTTTTTTTTTATTCCCCCTTGCTTATTTGTCTTGGCTAGAATTCCAGTACAGTGTTTAAGAAAAGTGGCAAAAGCAGATATCTTTGCCTTGTTCCTAATGCTAGGGGAAAGCATTCAGTCCCTCAACTTTAAGTACAATCTCAGCTATGGATTTTTCGGGTTGGGCAAGTTTTCTTCTGTTCCTAATTTGGGTGGTTTTGTCATGAGGTGGTGTTGTATTTTGCCAAGCTCTTTTTCTGTGTCTATTGAGATGAATGTATAGTTTTTGGATAAGGGAGTACTTCGAAGGTGACCACAGTGATATTCAGCAATGAGGTATGTAGCACTTTTTCTAGGATGAATTTGGTAACTGTCATTCTTCATATAATCCTTTTTATATGTTGCTGGATTTGGTTTACTAGTATTCTGTGTATATTTTTGCATTTTTATTCATAAGAAATACTGGTCTATAGTTTGCTATTCTTTTGATTCCTTTGTTCAGTTTTGATATCTGTGTAATACAGGCCTTGTAGAATGAGATTAAAAAGTGTCTCCTTCCTCAATTTAGTAATCTAAGTCTTTAATTTTCTCTTGGTCATTTTAGCTAGATTTATCAAGTTTGTTGGTCTTTCAAAGAACTAATTTTTGGTTTTGTTTATTTTCTCTATTGTTCTTCTATTCCATATTTTATTTGCATTCTAATCTTTATAATTTTTTCATTCTGCTTGCTTAGGGTTTAGTTTGCTCTTCTTTTGGTAGTTTGCTAAGGTGAAAGCTTATGGTATTGATTTGAGCTCTTTCTCTTTTAATATAGGCAATTATAGCTACAAATTCTTTTCTAAATGTTGCTTTATCTGCATCTCATAAATTTGGTATCATATGTCTTCATTTTCATTCATTGCAAAGTGCTTTCTAATTTTCCCTGTGATTTTTTTCTTTGAACATTGGTTATTTAGGCATGTGTTTTTTATTTTCCACATATTAGTGAATTTCTCTAATATTTTTTCTGTTACTGATTTCTAATTTTACTTCATTGTAGTTGGAGAACATATTTTGTGTAGTTTTACTTTTTTTTAACTTTTTGAGGATTTTTTTATGGCTTAGCTTATCATCTAACCTAACGAATGCTTATTATGCTGTTGTTGGATGGAGTGTTCTATAGATATCTGTTAGGTCTAATTGATTTATACTGTTGTTCAGGTCTTCCATTTTCCTTGTTGATATTCTGCCTAGTTATTCTATCCATTATTTATAGCAGGGTATTGATGTTTCCAACTGTTATATTAGGTCTTTCGAAAAGTCATGACGATGTTTGCAACAGATGGCACTAGTTCATTTTTGGGAGTACTAGAGTCATTCACATCTATGTTATTGCTATGTTATTTGACAGCAGACAGTTCTAGCTTCATTCTAAAAAAAAAAAATTGAGCAATTTGGTTGAGTTTTGGAGATTTTATAACATGGAAAACCAGACTGTGCATTTTGCCATATTTTACTGTTTTACTTCCATAAAGGGAAGAATGCACATCAAGCTTGTGAAAAGTTGTGTAAAGGTTACGGCTCTTCAAGAATGTCAGTGCCAACAATGGTTCACAAAATTCCGTGCTGGTGGTTTTGATCTCAACGATGCTCCTTGGTCAGAAAGGACCACTGAGGTTGATGACAACAAAATAAAGGCATTGATCGAGTCAAACCCACGTTACATGACACTAGAGTTTGCAAAAACATTGAACATCCATCATTCAAGCTTTCATGACCACCTGAAGAAGCTGGGATATGTAAGCAAGCTCGATATTTGGGTTCCCCATGAACTCAAAGAAGTTCATTTGATGTCACGTATAAACATCTGCTACATGCTCATTAAACGAGGAAAAGGATCCTTTTTTGAAGCGACTAATAACTGGTGATGAAAAGTGGATTGTTTACAACAGTGTGGTGCATAAACGGTCTTGGTCCTGACGTGATGATTTGCCTCAAAAGACATTGAAAGCAGACATTCATCAGAAGAAAGTTATGCTCTCAGTGTGGTGGGATTTTAAAGATGTCGTGTTTTTCGAGCCCCTACCAATGAAGCAAACAATCAATTCCATTGTGTACTGTCAGCAATTGGGCAATTTGAATGAATCCATCATCCAGAAATGTTCAAAACTTCTTAATTGTAAAGGAGTTGTGTTCCATCGCAACTTCGTGAGACCACATAGTTTGATCACGCATCAAAAATTATTGGAGCTTGGATGGGATGTGTTGCCATACCCACCATACTTGCCTGACCTTGCAGTCAGACTTCCACTTGTTTCATTCTCTTCAAAACTCTTTGTGTGGTATAACATTCAATTCAGATGAGGCTGTAAGTCAGCCTTGTTCAGTTTTTCACAAATAAAGATAAGTCCTTCTATGAACGAGGAATTATGGAGCCCACTAAAAGATGGCAAAGGTTATTAAACAAAACGGGCAATATATCATTGATTGATCTTTGTACTTTATATAAATAAATGACCTTTGAAAAACGTAGACAAAACACATCATGACTTTTCCAAAGACCCAATAGTTTTATTGTACATTTTTCCCTTCAATTCTCTGAGTTTTTGCTTCATGTATTTTTGGGAGTTTGTTTTTAGGTGTATATATATTTATAACTATTATGTCTTCTGATGGTGTGACTCTTTTATCATTTTTAAATATACATTTTAAAATCTCTAGTAACAATTTTTGTCTTTAAGATTATTTTATCTAATATTAATATAACCCCTTCAGTTATTTTATGGCTGGTACTCTTTGCACATGATATATTTTCCATCCTTCAATTTTTTTTTTTTTTTTTTTTTTTTAGCTGAGTAATCCTGCACCTGTTGGCACCTTAGCGGCAGCTCAGCTCTGGCTGGGCGTCAAACTGCTGTTGCTCAGAGCTCAACTCACACTCTTTTTTTTTTTTTTTTTTTTTTTTTGAGGGCAGTGTCACTGGCCCTCATATGTGGGACCGAACCGGGGCCGCTGGCTTCCGAGGCCAGCGCTTAACCACCGCGCCACTCGGCCGGCCCTCAACTCACACTCTTGAGCGAGCTCTTAACCACTGAGCCACTCGGCCAGCCCTACCATCCTTCAATTTTCAATTTATTTCTATCTTTTAATTAAAGTGTATGTCTCAGAGACACCATATAATTGAATCATGTTTTTTCCTTCTTTTTTAAAAAAAATCTATACTGCCAATCTCTGTCTTTTGATTGAAGTATATTTACATTTAATGTAATCACCAGTTTGGTAGAGTTTACTTCTGCCATTTTGCTATCTGTTTTCTTTGTGTCTCGTCTTATTTGTTCTTCTGTTCCTTTATTGATACCTTCTTTTGTGCTAAATAGATACTCTCTAGTATACCATTTTAATTCCTGTGTTGTTTATTTTACTCTATTTTTTAAAGAAGTTTTTTTTTAGTGTTTTCCCTGGTGATTATAATTAACATCTTAATGCAATCCAGTTTGGATTAATACCAACTTAATTTTAGTAGTATATAAAACTTTGTTTCATTTTAGCTCTATTTATCTCTCTCCTTCTATTATTGTTATATAGCATATTTTTATACATTATAAGCCCATAGACATAGTTTTATAATTATTGCCTTATGCAGTTGTCTTTAAAATCATATAGTAAAATAAAATACTTATAAGCAAACAAAAATATATTTATACTGTCTTTCATACTTGCCTTTCTGTAGTTATCCTTACCAGCATTCTTTATTTCTCTGTATGGAATGAAATTACTGTCTAGTGTCCTTTCATTTCAGACTGACTATCTCCTTTTAGTTTTCCTACTAGGGCAAGTCTGCTAATGATGAGTTCTCTATTATTGTTTATTTGGGATTATCTTCATTTCTTGTTTGGTTTTTGAAGGATAGTTTTGGTGGCTATAAAGTTGATGGTTGATAGTTATTGTTTTTTTCAACACTTTATAATTTTCTTTCTTTGTAATTTTTCTTTCAGAACTAGCTGTAATCCTACTGCCTTCTGGCTTCCAGGCTTCTTATGAGAAGTCAGCTGTTAATCTTATTCAGGATCCTTTGTACATGATGAGTTGCTTTTCTCTTGCTGCTTTCAAAGTTCACCCAGTCTTTATCTTTTGACAGTTTGACTATGATGTATATATTGGGTTGTCGGAAAAGTCATGATGTATTTTTGCAACCAAAAACATAGAAAAAATACATCATGACTTTTCCGACAAAAAAAAAAATATATATATATATATATATATATATATATATATATATATATATATATATGTAAATTTATCCTACTTGGAGTTCATTGAACATGAATGTGTAGATTAATGATTTTTAAAGGCAATTTGGAAAATTTTCACTCATTATTCCTTCAAATATTCTTTTTGCTTCTTTGACTGCTCCCCTTCTGGGACTGCCATTGTGTGTATGTTTCTACACTTGATCGTGTCACACAGTTCTCTATGGATGTTTAATTCTCTTCATTCTTTTCTCTTTCTGTTTACCAGACTGAATAATATCAATTGATCGATGTACAAATTCTGATTCTTTCTTTGCCAGTTCAAGCCTATCATTGAGTCCCTGTAGTGAATTTTTCATTTCAGTATATGAGGTGTGATCAAACAATACAGTGAATGTTTAAATTAAAAAAAAATATTATAGTAAAAGACACATCGTCATTAATCCCCCTCAAAATACTCTCCCTTGCTTTGAACACACTTATCCCACCATTCTTGCCACTTTCTGAAGCAGTTGTAGAAGTCCTTTTTGGTTGTCATAGCTGCCTGAATGTGCTGAATCATTTTGACTTTGGGGAAGAGCCAGAAGTCACATGGTGCCAGATCCAGATCTGGTGAACAAGGTGGATAAGGACACAATGTAATCTTTTTATTTGACAGAAATTCCCATATACGAGAAGTTATGTGTGACATGGAGCATTGTCATGATGGAGGATGATTTACAGCACACTTTAAAACGCATTTTCTCTGAACCATAGCTCACACCCGACTGACTACACTGAACAAGTTGAAACTTGTCAAACCTTGTTACTAAGGTTTGATACGCTGCTTCCCATATTGAAGATCCCTGCCTTTCCATTGGATGGCACTTGGCAGCAGCATTCACTGTATTTTGTGATCACAGCCAAAGGCTCCATATCACACATCACTTCTGGTATGGCAATTTCTGTTAAATATAAACATTACGGTGTGTCCTCATCCACCTTATTCACTGGATCTTGCACTGTGTGACTTCTGGCTCTCCCCCAAAGTGAAAATGACCAAGAAAGGTAAACATTTTGAATTGATTCAGGACATGGAGGCAGCCACACAGTGCAAATAAAGACACTCACGAAAGAGGACTTCCAGAACTGCTTCCAGAAAGTGACAAGAATAATGGGATGTGTTCAAAGCAAGGGGGAGTATTTTGAGGGGGATCAATAGCAACGTGTCTTTTACTGTAAAAAATTTTTACTTAAGCATTCACTTACAATTAAGCATTGTTTGATCACACCTCATACACTTCTCAACACAGGATTTCTATTTGGTTCTTTTTAAATAATTTCTGTCTCATTATTTATATCCTCTATTTGGTGAGACATCATTTTCTTACTTTTAAAAAATTCTTTAGGGGCCTGCCAAGTGGCTCAGTTGGTTAAGAGCATGAGCTCTGAAAAACAGAGTCGGCGTTTCTATTCCCACTTGGGCCAGTGAGCTGCCCCTGAACTGAGCTGTGCTGAGCTGCCAACAGGTGGCAGGATGGCTCAGCTGGTGAGAGCACGTGCTCCTAACAACAGGGTTGCTGGTTTGATTCCCGCATGGTGGGCTACTCCCACCTGCAACTAGGATTGAACATGGCACCTTGAGCTGATCAGCTGCGAAATGCTGATAGGCAGCCGGATGGCGACTGGACTTGGAGCTTAGCTAGCTGTGCCCTCCACAACTAAGATTGAAGAACAACAACTTGGCTGTTCCCCTTCCCCATTTCCCCAACACTGTTCCCCTTTTCCAGCTCCTCAATTAAAACAAAAATTCTTTAAACATGGTTTCCTTTAGTGATTTGAACATATTTGTAACAGGTGAGTTAAAGTTCTTGTTTAGTAAATGCAACATCTGGGATTCCTCTGGGACAGTTTCTATTAATTATTTTTTTCTGTTAATTTCGGTTTTTTTTGCATGGGCCATATGTTTTTTTTCTTTGTATGTCTCACATTTTTTTTTGTAGTAGTTGAAAAGTAGATGTTTTAAATATTAAATATCCAGACTCCCTTCTCTCCAGGATTTGTTGTTATTGTACTTGTTGCTGTTTTCTTGTTTAGTGATTTTCTGGAATGAATTCTTTAATGTATGCATTCTTTGTCACCTGCAGCTACTGAAGTCTCTGTTCCATTAGTTTAGTGGTTGCCTAATGATTGGGGAGAGATTTCCTTAATTTCATTGCAGTAATAAGTTTCCCAGCCTTTTATAAGGAGCTCTGGATGTGTTGGGGAACACCTTCAGTATTCCAGCAGACCATTTATCTCTCTGCCTTAGTCTTCACTCCCTGCTTGCGCACAGTCTCAGTGTCAGCCAGAGGTGAGAGATTAAGCCCCTCTAAGATCTTGCCTGGGTGTACACACAGCTCTGCACCTGTATGTGTAGCCTTCTAGAGTCTCAGTAATTAATATGTCACAACATTGCAAAACTCCCTGTAGATGTCTCATTCCCCAGAATTTCCTTTTGGTTTTTGTTCAGCTTCTTGTTAGCCTCAAGCAGCTGCCATGTAAAACAATTGCCACTGATTATGTTTGACAAATGCCGTAGTGATTCATCTGTTTGCACAGAACTTGCTCTGAATAAAGTTGAATAAAGACAAATCCTGAAAATGAAGCTTTTTGGGGAGCTTCCAGACAGAGTAAAAAATTACAGTTTTCTAGGGGTGGCTTTAGGAGAACTCCAAACCCATGCTGCCCCCTTTTGTTGCTAGATTGCTGGTTTTCAGATTTACCACAGGTATAGGCTTTTGGTTTCCTAGGCTTCCGTCCATGGAGCTGGGGAAAGGGGTGGATGGGGACAGGGCAAATTGAAATGCCACAAAGCTCACTGTTACTGAGATTCAGTCATATGTCTTGAATAAATACTCCATGAGCTGTTACAATCTTTTGATTAGTATATAGAGTACTGAAAAAGTTGTTTTTAACAATTTTTGCCAATTTCTCATTGTTTTTGTGGAGGTTTTCAGAGATCCTTACTCTGCTATTATGGAAGTGCTTCTCCAATACTAACCTTTTTAAAGGGCTTTTTAGAGATTGTTCCATAATTCAAATAGGAAATCATAGTTAATATGATGTTTTTAGGTATCCTGGAACTCCCTCTGAGGGAGCATTTTAGGAAGGGGATATTTAGTGCCTCTGAGAACAGTTAAAAGCATTAGATACTTATTTCACTAATTTTTCACATGCCTGTTTGAATTTTATTACTTCCTTGTTGCATATAGTTATTGAATGACTATAATTGATAATACCTGAATGATAAGACAAAATAATGGTTCACATTTACAAAGTAGGTGAGTCAACGATAGGCAAATTTTTAAAAATAGTGGTGATAATAAAGTAACGTGGGAAGAAATCAAAAGTGAGAGTTTATGACAAGAATTTTTTAAACAGTTTCCTATTGACCTCTGATTCTTGAAAACATATTGTTTTGTTGATATGATAGTTATTCCCCTTCAAACTGCCACATGTTTGGCAGCTTAATAGTTCTATGTATTTGAAGTTGTAGCTTAAAAAGAAGGTATCCGTTTTTAGTAATCATATTTGGGTATTTTTATGTGGAGCTTTTACTCCATAGACTCTACTGTGTGGACTTACTGAGAAAGCTAGTAAGAGCTATAAAGATTGGGCTGGCCAAGTGGTACGTTGGTTAAGAGTTGGCTTGGGATGCCAGCTCTGAGCAGCAGGGCCCTAGTTCAGATCCCACATGCAGGCCAGTGATGCTTCACCCTCTACAGCTAAGATGGTGAACAATAGCTCGACCTGGAGCTGGGCCACCATGAGTTGCCAGCAACAGTGTAGGCTGCAGTGGGGCTGGCCGGCAGCTGGCCTTAGCTCTCCTGAGCTGCCATGAGCCGCTGTGAGTGGTTGTCCAATGGCGGGCAACCGACTGCCTCACCTGGGAAGAACGCAATGGCGATACCAACACGTGCCAGTGAAGCGACGTCCTCCACAGCTGGACTGAAGAACAAAAGAGGACAGCAACTTGTCTTTCCCCTTCCCTGATTCCCCAGTAAAATCTTTTTAAAAAAAAAACCAATAAAAAAACTAAAAGATTGTTTGAGTAAGCCTGGAGCACTAACATGGAGTTGAATTTTTAAATGTTTGGTATCTGCTCAGTGACAATAAAGATGACCATTTTCTTTCAAATAGTCTGAGAACAGAATAGCAGGCTAGCATAATTAATCTGATTTTTCCAGAGCATCCTGTTAAACAGTGAGAGTGATAGCATTTTGTTAGCAAGGTCACATTTTACTTGTATTCTTTTCCAAAGCAATAAACAATCCATCCATTTTCCCACCTGACCCTAATAAAGAGGCCCTGTATTTCATAGGGTTAAAAGGTCAGCCCCACTGAGAAACGTCAATGGGAATCTGCTGTTTCTCTTTGTGATTGAGTCTCATTTCCAATATATTTTATAAAAGGTGAAAATAAACATCTTTGGGTTCACTCAAGCTGTTCATCCTTCCGCAACTGAATAAAAGTCAGGAAATGCTGAAATTCACTTCCCACTCACCAGTACCCCACTGTTCTGTGTCATTAGGGATGCAAATGTTCTATGGTAATTTGCCAACTCTGAAAGAGAACTTATAGTTAGTGGTGTAGCTTTTCTTAAGGTAAAATGACTTCCTGAAAATTGAGATGGACCATATGGAACAAAGTCTACTAAATGTTTCCAACCTAAATGCAAACTTCAGGCATATTTTAGATATATCCCCAAGAATGGCCAGAAAGGTCTTGACCAAATGCTCCTTTGAAATCTGATTAACTTGTTTCTTTCCTGCTAAATTGAACAGTTGTGGGAAGAGGCGATGTTACAGAGAAGCAGCAGAATCTTTGGCTTGGTGGTTATGAGGAAACTACTAGACAGGTTTGTTTCAAATATTTTGAATTTTTTGTAATGTTACAATTTTAAGAAAAGCCTGGCAGCTTTCAGAACCAAGAATCAAGGATCTGACATTAAAATATGGGGCAAATATATGAGGAAAGAGCCTGGCTATGGTCATAATACTTTGAGCACTGTTTCCCAAGTCACGTGTCAGAGAACTGTATGAATGAAGGCAGGACTTGTTAAAAAGGCAGCTTCCAGGCCCACTGAGTGGCTCAGTTGGTTAAGAGTTGGCTTAAGAGTGCAAGCTGTGGGCCAGCCAAGTGGCGTGGTGGTTAAGAGCTGGCTTGGGATGTCAGCGGCCCCAGTTCGGATCCCACATACGAGGGCCAGTGCAAGCTGTGAGAAACAGGGCTGCCGGTTCAATTCCCACATGGGCCAGTGATGCTGTGCCCAAGCTGAGCTGCCACTGAGCTGCCAACAGGAGGCAGGATGGCTCAGCTGGTGAGAGCATGTGCCTGTTCGATGGTGGGGTACACTCGCCCACAACTAAGACTGAACACAGCACTTGAGCTTAGAGGCCACAAGCTGCTGACAGGCAGCCAGATGGCGAATGGCACCCTCCACAACTAAGATTGAAGAACAACAACTTGTCTGGCCCCTTTCCCCAATTCTGCAATACTGTTCCCCGCTCCCAATTCCCCCATTTTTTTTTTTTTTTTAAATGGCAGCTTCCTGGGTCTTTCCCTGCTCTGATAAATTGAAAACTAGGAGCTGGGAATTGAATTTTAATAGTCGACCTTCCAGAATATATCTATATCTATATCTATATCTATATCTATATCTATATCTATATCTATATCTATATCTATATATTAGCTGAGCCATCCTGCCACCTGTTGACAGCTCAGCAGCAGCTTAGCTCAGGCTGGGCATTGAACTGCTGTTGCTCAGAGCTCAGCTTTCACTCTTGAGCGAGCTCTTAACCAACTGAGCCACTCGGCCGGCCCTTCCAGAATTTTATACACTCTAAAATTTGAGAACCACCCTCTGAGAACTTCATGGGACTCCTAGTTTCTGCTTATAAACAACTTGATATCCCAGTTAGACAAAATTTATAAACAAAACTAGCTTCTAGCACAAACTAACTAGTAAATAGTTTCCTCATTTCTTAACTATTGTAACCTCTGCTTGCATGAATGTTTTCGTCATGCAGTTCTCACTTAGGCTATTCTAAATTATGTTCACAACTTTTGGCTGGTCTTTCCTCTAAAACAGTTAATTTCTTCATAAACTTCTCCAGCACTTTTGCTTGTTCATTTGTCTTTCCAGCCTATGAAAAAAAACAAAAACAAAAACAAAAAGCCTCTTTATTTCTTGCTGTTTTTGCCTGCTGGCAAAAGTTAAGGGCAGTTCTAGAATCACCTAGAGCTGGAACTAAGAACATTTCTGTCTATACTGATATTTAAAAACAATAAAAAATAAAAAGTCAAGTGATTAAGCAGGGGTCCCTGTGTCTTTCAGTTTCCCACATATGATGGGAGCTCTGTCACTGCATCTAAACCACCTTACCGTCACCTGAGTCATCTTTCACCTCATAGTTGCCACCTTAAGTGTAGAGCTAAGGTCCAGACCAGTGGTTCTAAACATCGAGAGGCATAGAAATCACCGAGAGATTTATTAAAAATAGGCATTCCTGGGCTCCAGCCACAGAACACGGATCAGGAAATGTGGAGTAGGACTCAGGAATCTGTCTTTTTATCAAGTATGACGGCCACCCCAGATGATTCTGGAGTCTCGAGCCAACCTTTGAGAAAACTTTGATAGAGAAATTTAATGCCTATATTCAGGATAGCTTTGCAGTTCTGACTAAATTCAATACTGGAAAAGTGCAGAGTTCAGGAGACTCGACTTCACACAACCAGCAGCCATCTGAGAACAGCTCCCTGAGGAAAATCCAGCTCCTGCTGACCCAAAGCATGGAAAACTCTCTGGGTGCAAACCTGACTGGAGAATCACAATTCAAGTGATTTTGAAAGAGAATTAGCAAAGCTTGTATCTCGTTGTTGGTGACTTGTATGTGCAACAAGGAGAGATGTACTCAACAGTTCGGGTTTATTAGTGCATTCATAAAATTTGTGCTTAATATTCTTTTAGAAATTTTCACACAAGTACTCCCCCCTCCCCTTTGCCCCTTCTAACTCTCTAGTCACATTCCCGACACACTCACACACATGGTGCCCACGCGTGCTCTGTGGCACTGTAGTAGTTCTAGGTTTAAAACAAAAGGTATTATTAAGAACTTTGAATTTGAGAGTATGGAGAAGACTCTTCAGTGTTTCTAATGCTTGTAAGACAGGGACAAAAGAATGCATAATCATTCATATTGTAAAAGCATATCTTGTCATTCAGTAAATGCTAAAGAAATATTGGCTTTTAAGCAAAATGCCCCCACCCCTAAATTGACAGATTTATTGTCTGCACTAAGATTTTAATAGAAATATAAATAAATAAAAGTGATCATAGCCATTTTTTGAAGGATATTAATAAGAAGACCTGTGCTGTTCTCTTGTCTCAGCAGATCACTCAATGCCCATAGACCCAGAGTCCTCCTCCGCGGGGGTTAAGCCATTTCCACACCTAGGCCTAAGGATGCTGCCCTCTGTAGTGCATGTGCCTGGTGCTCACAGCGTTTGGGGGTCCTCACTTTTGATGAGTATATGAAAGCCATACAATTAAGTTCAAGAACTTTCCACCATGTTAGTGCATGTATATGCATACCTTGGCAGAGGCAGAGAGACCTGATATGGCCCCAACTACCCTCAGACTCTGTTTTTCATACCTCTCCCCATCCCAGAGGTTAACTTCTGTTGCATTGTAGAGCTGCAGGTCCACTCCTTGGGAGACAGATGTACATAGTGGATGTCAATCAGCATGAGTCAGACTCCCATGCACCTGGAACATTCTAGAATAAATCTGGCTGTAAGCTTTGGGAGAAGAGCACAGACAAGTTTGAAGTGACAATTTGGCTGCCCAACTATTATTCGAACCCATCCCAAAGCATGATTTTTTTGCAGTTTTTCAGTCACACAAATATCTGTGTACCTCTAGGTAGTGCGATCATGGGGTCTTGGGGAGCTCATGATGGTCTAGTGGACAGGAACGGGGAGTTAACTTAGCAAACCCAGGTTTGGACCGCACTTTCCCATTGGTGCATTTAGTGATTCTGAATAAATATTTCTGCTTGCTCAGGTAATTTGTGAGAAACACATGGACAGTTTGAGGGAAAACTTGAAAACTCTCTCATGACAAGATATCTCAAAATGCCGGCACAAAGCTGAATGGGGAGAATGGAGTAGGATATGGCAAAATTCTCCTCTCTGACAAAGTCAGAGATGGTTGCACAGATATTTGGTATAATACTTCCTATTCTTTTAGTATGCTTAAAATTTTTCAGAATAAATAAAATTAACATTTGTAATTGCCTTTTCAAACTCATTATGTAAAACTACCTTACCACCACACATGCATTAGAATTATTTTTAAAAAAATAGAAAATAACAAGTTGACAAAGATGTGGAGAAAATGGATCCTTTGTGCACTGTTGGTGGGACCATGAAATGATTCATCTGCTATGGAAAACAGTATGACAGTTTCTCAAAAAAAAGAAAAAGAAAATTAAAAATAGAACTACCATATAAGATCCAGCAATTCCACTTCTGGGTATTTACGTAGAAGGATTTAAAGCAGGGTCTTGAAGAGATAATCTGTACACCCATGTTCATAGCAGCATTACTCACAGTAGCCAAAAGGTGGAAGTAACCTAACTGTCCACAAATGGATGAGTGGATAAACAAAATGTGGTCTACGAGTACAATGAAATATTATTCAGCCTTAAAGGAAATCCTGACATACGCGATAACATGGATGAACCTTAAGGACGTTATGCTAAGAGAAATAAGCCAGTCACCAAATGACAAATACTACATGATTCCACTTATACATGAGGTATCTAGAGTAGCCAAACTCATAGAAACAGGAAGTAGAATTGTAGTTGCCAGGGGCTAGGGGAGGGGGAAATGGGAAGTTATTTAATGGGAAGAGAGTTTTAGATTTACAAGACAGCAATGTGAATGTACTTAACACTGCTGAACAGTATACTTAAAAATGGTTAAGATGGGGGCCGCCCGAGTGGTGTATTGGTTAAGAGCTGGTTTTGGGATGCCAATGGCCCCGGTTCAGATCCCACATATGAGGGCCAGTGATACTGCCCTCTACAGCTAACAACAGCTCCACCTGGAGCTAGGCTGTGCGAGTGCCAGCGACTGTGTAGGCTGCAGCCCTTGCTGCAGTGGGCTGCCATAGGCTACAGTGAGTGGCCGGCAGCCAGCGTGAGTGGCCGGCAGCCAGCGTGAGCTGTCAATAGCCGCAGTGAGCGACCAAAGGCCAGCGACCAATCTGCCTCATCCGGGAAGAGCACAATGATGATACCAACATGGGCCAGTGAAGCAACGTCCTCTGCAACTAGACTGAAGAACAAAAAGACAGCAACTTGTCTGTTCCTCTTCCCCGATTCCCCAACGCTGTTCCTCTCCCCCGATTCCCCAATAAAATTTAAAAAAAAAAAATTTTTTTTGAAACCCACCTTAGAGAATAAAATTATGTTGGGTATTATATATATCCATAAAATTCTCTCCTCTGGGAATGCAAGCTCAAAACAGTGAACTTGAAACATACCTTCTTTTCCCTGCAAAAAGATTTGGCTCCCTACATTAACTTTCCCAGCTATACTGTCCCAAGTGAGTCTTCCCAGCCCAGAGAAGTACTTTGAGTTGTAAAAATTCTCATTTCTATCTTTGGAATGGGTCTTGTCTGGTGGTACCAGACCCATAACACTTCATTTCTCAGACCCCTGTTATCTCAGCCATGTTCTTGTGACCAGAACCTAGATGTCAAGGCTAAATCCAGAGCTCTTTATTCCAGAAGAGATATAACATGATAACTATGCCTTACTCTGAGGAGCTGTTTGCGTTACTTCCCATCTTAGCCTGGATGGAGTCTCTTATCTCTCAGAGCTCTTACTATCGACTGAATCTGTCCATGCCAACTTTATGCTTTTGTTCAGTGACTTTTTATTGTGAACCTACTGTGTGCTGGGCACTAAGCTGAGCATTAGAATACAACAAAGAAGAAAATAAATATAACCGTACTGTCTAGGGTTTATGGTCTTGGGGAAGGTATAGACATTAAACAGATAAATGTATAGCTTGAAATTATGGTTAGTGCTATCAAGGAAAAAGAATATTACAATAGAAAATAACAAGGAGGACCTACTTTAGATAGGTGTGAGGGATATATTGTTTTTTTCCCTACATAAAAATTTGACTCCCTAGGTTAACTTTCCCAGTTATGCTATCTCATTATGTATATACTGAGCCATAGAAGGTCCTGATAATGAAATGATATTTAAACTGATAAATTATGGGTGAGTAGGAGTTAACCAAGAAGAGATGGAGAAGAGCATTCCACACAGAGGCAGCACCTCAGTATGCATCCTGCAGAGAAGAGAGCTCAGTGAAAGGCCAGTGTGTCTAGAGCAAAGAGAGGCGAAGAGCCTGAAGAACTGTGTGGGGTCAGATCACGTCAGGCCTAGGAGTCCATGTGTAGGACTGAATTCTATCCCAAGTGTAAGGAGCTGCCTTTAAGGATTTAAGCAAGAGCATGACATGGTCAGATTTTAATTTTTAAAAGGTCACTCAAGTTGCCTTGTGTGGAATGGATTGAAGGGATTGAAGGGAGCAAAGAAGGAATCAGAGAACATAGTGAATACAGTTAGGAGGCTATTGCAGCAGTCCAAGCAGAGATTGAGGCAGCATAGACTAAATTCGTGCCAGCAGAGTTGAAGTGAAGTGGAGACAGAATTAACAGACTTCTTGGTGGATAAATGCAGGGTGGGTTAGGAGAGGGAGTTGTCAAGGTTTCTGGCTTGAGTCATTGGGTGGGTAGAGGAGGTATTAATAGCTCTCATACATCAAAGTTTACCATCTTCCAAACTTTGTGGTAAACACTTTCCATTATCTACTTAACCCTTTCAATAATCCTGTGGGGCAGTTGTTTACAACTGAGAAATTAAGGAACATTTCCAAGGTCACATAGCTAGTAAGTAACTCAGGAAATTCAGAACATGATCTGCTAACTCCAGGCGCAAGGTTTAGGGGAAGCATAGAAGGAAATAAATTGGGGAGAAAAGAGCCAAAATTAGGTTTTGAATATATACCTGATAACCACTGTTTCCTAGCTCAAAAAATTCTGGGGAGATGGCAGCAAAAGCAACAGAGCTCATAAATATCTCTGAATCCCAACAGATAAAGCAACCAGAGTTTTAAAAAAAGAAAAAAAGAAAGAAAAAGAAAAACGAAACAAAAAACCCATGGACAACAATTACAACAAAACTAGGTGCAAGATACATACATGAGCTCAAGCAAGTGCAGCGAAATCACTAACAGAAACAAGACCTGCATAGTTCCCATGTCTGTGCAGGAGGAAGGAGCGGGGAGCACCGGGCACCTCACTGACCTAAGGGCACCTCACTGACCTAAAGAAAGCCAACAGGTATTCAGTAGAAAGCATGGTGGGCCAGTTCAAGAAGAGCAGCTGAAAATGAGAGGAGGTTTCTCCCGATGTCAGTACATATTAGGGCACAACACAAAGGAGGAAACTCTTAGAATAGAATCAAAATTGAACATCATGGGGACAATAGAGATAGAAAGAGAAGGTCCAGGTAAAAGTTGGGAGAGGACAGAGTCAGGAAGTCTCAGGATAAGCTCCCATGTTTTTTAATACTATGTGAAAAAGTAGGAGGAGCTTTATGAAGTTAGAAGAGCTGCTTTGACCGTGCCTCTTCCTAATAGTGTAGGAAAACTAGTTTCACATGGAAATGGGCAGTAGAAAAATATCCATCATAAATCCCATACAAAGTTAATATGGAAAAAATAAGAGCACCACAGAAAGTTATATTCATAGAACAGTTCAAAAAGGGAGTTTTCATTCCCAATCTAAAAAAAATTTTAAGGAAATGATCCAGAACATGAAAGAATGGAAATCAAAATGGAAAAAACCCTAAGTAACAAAATGGAAAATAATTAGAATCAAAAAGTCATTTCAGAAATGAAGAAGAAACTGGAAGAACTTCAGCATCATAAACAAAACAGGTTATACTTTAAGAGAAAAAGAATGTGAGAAGAGAGAAATTTTCAATAATTATTTAAAAGAAATGAAGAGAATAATAAAGGTTTGAGAGAAAGTGACAAATATTTTAAAATAAGCAAAGATGATCCAACTTAGAAATACTGAAAATTCCTGAAGAAGAAAGGCAAATAAGAGAATAAATCTAATACCAAAAAGTGTCTTTTAGGAAAATTTTCATGAAATTAAAAAAAAAAATTCTACACTACTTATTTACCTGAGACACATGCCTAGGTATAATATATTACCCAGAATGACCAACACCAAAGCATATTTAGTAAAATTACTGGATTTTAAAAGAAAAAATACTTGAGCATCTAGCAAGTGACTTATTGGGGAAAGAAAACTAAATTATCATAAGACTTTTAAGCATAACACTTTATGTCTGAAGAGAATAGAATAATATGTTTAAGATCTTCAAGGCAAGAAAATGTGAAGTAAGAATTTTATATGGCACAATACTGACTTGAGTATAAAGGGCACAAACTGTCATTGACATATAAAAACTTAAGAAATATTGGTCATGAGCCCTTCCTGAAAAATGCACCAGAAAAATAAAGCTTCAGAAAACCAAAGTGATTCAAATCACGTTGACATAAGTACTAATGAGAGCAATAAATATCAGTTATTTGAAGAACTAAGAATAAATTGAGGTAAAAAAAGGAACAGTATATATGAAAAGACTATATGCTCAGGCAATACAGAAGTGTAACTACAAAAAATGGAGAAAAAATGGGGAGAACACGTACAAAATTATTTTATAATTGCCTCAGTCATTCTATTGGTTTGGTGTAGGTTGTGATCAGTATTTTTTTGGTTGATATGTAATTCACATACCTTAAAATCTATCCTTTTTTTTAAGTGGACAATTCAGTGGTTTTAGTCTATTCACAAGGTTGTGCAACAATCTGACTCTAGGACATTTTCATCACCCCAAATGGAAATCTCTTACTTGTTATCCATCACTCCCATTCCCCTTTCACCCCAGCCCCTGGTAACCACTAATATAGTATTTTCTGTTTCTGTGGATTTACCTATTCTGGACATTTTATATAAATAAACTTGTGCAATATGTGCCTTTTGTGTCTGGATTCTTTTACTTACGTAGAATAATATTTTCAAGGTTCATCCATATTGTAGCTTGTATCAGTACTTCATTCCTTTTTATGGCTGAATAATATTTATTGTGCAGATATATCACATATTGTTTGTCCATGCACCAGTTGATGATACTTGGATTTTTTCCACTTTGGAGAATTATTAGTATTGGTGCTGTGAACATTTGTGTACAAGTTTGGGGTAGACATATGTTTTCAGCTCTATTGGGTATATAACTAGGAGTGGAATTGCTGTGTTTTATGATAACTCTATGTTTAACCTTTTGAGGAACAGTCAAACAGTTTTCCAAAGCAGTTGTACATTTTTCCATTCCTACAGCAATGTATGAGGATTCCAATTTATTATCCTTCAAACACTCATTATTGTTTGTCATTTTGATTACAGCCATCTGGTGGATATGAAGTGGTATCTGACACTGGTCTTGCCTTGCATTTCTCTAATGAGTAATGTCGTTGAGCATCTTTTCATGTGCTTCTCTTCTTTGGTGAAATATCTATTTAAATGTTTGTGTTATTTGTCTCTTTATCATTGAGTTGTAAGACTTCTTTGTGTAGTCTTGTTACTCGTCTCTTATCAGATATATAATTTGCAAGTATTTTCTCCCATTCTATAGGCTGTCTTTTCACTTTCTTGTGTCTTTGAAGAGTAAAAGGTTTTGATTTTGATAAAGCCCAATGTATCTATTTTTGTCTTTTGTTGCTTATATTTTAAGTGTCATATCTAGAAAACCATTGCCTAACCCAAGGGTAAAAGATTTACACCTATGTTTTCTTCTAAGAGTTCTAGTTTTAACTTGTACACTTAGGTCTGTGATCTATTTTGAGTTTATTTTTGTATATGGTATGATGTAGGTATCAAACTTCATTCTTTTGCATGTAGATATCTAGTTTTCCAAGCACCATTTGTTGAAAAGACTGTCCTTTCCCCATTGGGCTGACTTGTCACTCTTGTTGAAAATCCATTGACCACAAATCTATGGGACTACTATTATTATTATTCTGAGACTGTTCTGTGTATAATGCCAGTCAAGTAAATGAGTAATCATGGGGTATTCTAACTCTGTCATCTCCTTGGTCCTTGAAAAACAGAGTTCTTGGTGTGGAAGAAAGAAATTACAAATGTGAAGCAGAAGAGGTTATGTTAAAAAAAAAAATGAAGGGCGGCTGGTTGGCTCAGGTGGTTAGAGTGCAGGCTCATAACACCAAGGTTGCCAGTTTGATTCCCACATGGCCTTCCACAACGAGATTGAAAACAATTACTTGAATTGGAGCTGATGGGTCCTGGAAAAATAAACTGTTTCCCAATAAAGTTTTAAAAAAAAATGAAAACCATGTAGTCCTAAATTTGAATTGGAAATATTAGTATAAACTCATGAGATATTTTATATTTAAAAAAGAAAATATTTCCTAATTTTGTTCACTGATATAGTCTAGAAATAATGACCAACCCTAAAGCAATCCTTAGGATCTATATACAGGTCTTAAAATACCTTTTCTGTCTAAAAGAAATTGGAACTTCTTGGAGAAGTGGCTGGTTCCAGGTCTGAGTTCAACGTGAAAAGATGAGCCTGGAAAAATTGTGTTGCTTCAGGTGGCCCCCAAACTATCAAAGACCACTAGGACAATGAGAAATGGACTTGAGAGCCCAACGTGAAAAGGTTTCTACTGAACAAAGATGGGGCCATTTGAGTTGTACAACAAATATTTATTGCAACTGATTGAAACTCATCAAATATATCTAAATCTATGATTTCACAGTGATATTTTAAAAAACTAAGTGGTCATCTACAGAGGATAATGGGGAACCAATTCATTATCTTGAAAGACTGTACATAGAAGAAAAGCAAGAAAGACAAGCGTGTATCTTGCTGAATCTCTACGTAGTGTACCACTTGGCACAATAAATAAGGAAAAGCATCTCTTTGTAAAATTATTTTAATTAATAAATGAGCAAATATATGGAATTCAAGTATCACCATTTTGCAAATCCTAGTGAAATTTAAGTATCCTGTGCTGTCCAGTAGTCACTAACCACATGCATCTAGTTAAATAAAATTAAAATTTTACTTTCTCAGTCACACTAGTCACATTTCAAGTGTTTGATAGTCACATGTGCCAGTGGATTCCATAGTAGACCATATAGAACATTTCCTTCATTGCATAAAGTTTTATTAGACAGCACTATTTTGACATTCACCATCCACAGCAGCTAACCTCACAGAGTGGAAAAGCAGACATTACAACCTCCTGTGAGAGGACAGAACACCACTGATAGTCTTGCCAAAGCAATCCAACATGAGTTCGATCAAACCTCTGGGCCCCCCTGTCAACTTATATGGAGTTCAGAGGACCAGGTAATATGCTGACCAGCATCATGATTACGCAATCAGGAAAACCCAGATTTGGGGGAATTCAACTGACCCAATTTTTGTTGTGGTGGTTTTTAAAAGATTTTATTGGGGAATTGGGGGAGGGGAACAGACAAGTTGCTGTCCTTTTGTTTGTCAGTCTAGTTGTGGAGGACATTGCTTCACTGGCCCATGTTGGTATCATCATTGTACTCCTCTTGGGTGAGGCAGATCGGTCCCCGGCCTCTGGACGACCGCTCACAGCAGCTCTTGGCAGCTCACACCAGCTACCAGCTGCTCACATTGGCTGCCAGCCACTCACTGTAGCCTATGGCAGCCCATTGCAGCAGAGGCAGCAGCTATGCCGTCGCTGGGGACTCACAGCAGCCCAGCTCCAGGTGGAGCTGTTGTTCACCATCTTAGCTGTAGAGGGCAGTGTCACTGGCACTCATATGTGGGATCCAAACTGGGGCTCTGCTGCTCAGAGCTGGCATCCCAAGCCAGCTCTTAACTGACGCGCCACTCGGCCGGCTCCGACCCAAGTTTTTTAACAAATAAATTATTAAAAAAAGAAAGAGGTGAAGAGGAACCTACAGATTCAAATAATTTTTAAGCTGTCAAGACAAAACTATTATGTCTGTGAATGCACACTTGGATGAAAGAGCAAAGAAATGTAAATCAGCAATGTCTATAAAAATCAGGGTAATGATTATGGGTGGTGGAAGGGCTGTGATTAACACAGGGCCCATGGAAGGGCTTCTGGTGTGGCCAGCAACATTCTGTTTGTTGAGGTAGGTGCTAATTATAAAAGTGTTCACCTTATAATAATTCATTAAGCCATGTTTTTACCTCACCAGGTTACAATACCTTCAACAATATAATTTCTTATGATTTGTGATCTTATACCTTTAGTTTTCAGATGAATTTACTTTTATATATCTCATGTGTCTTGAAATGTGTTTGTCGAGACCTTGTTCTTAGCATTCCCTCTCTTTCTCTCTCTCTCTCTCTCTCTCTCTCTCTCTCTCTCTCTCTCTCTCTCTCTCTCTCTTTCTCTCCAATAGAACTTTTTACTTTTTACATTTCCTTGTCTTGTAACAATAGACAGTTCTGCTAGAAGATGGATGAAGATGACTGAATCCAGTCAACCCTCTTTAATATTCCCTTACAAGAACTGGGGCCCAGGGAAGGATGAAATTATTTGGCAAAAGTCACAATTAATTTGGAATGAAGCTGGGGCTAGAACTTTGGTTTGCTAATCCCCCAGTTCTGTTTCTCTTCAAAACCTATATCTAGACTGGGGCAGATGTCGTTTTTATCTGAGCTCCTCTCATCTGGGCTGCCCATAATTTGCACCTCTGTTGATAAGATTCATCCTACTTCATCCCAGCTCCCACCCTTCTTCCAATGAAACTTTGTTTTTGAGCAAGTGTTTTGATAGTCATTTCATTTATGCCCTCATGCATTCTCTTGATATAAATTTTCATTGGATTTTATAGGTTCGAGAAGGAGAAAACATTTATTTTGTGTGACTGACAGCCACATAGCATTATTAATGAGAAATACGACCACCATAAGAATGCATGAGTAATATGGAATAAAACTTGCTGGATGGGCCTTTTGAGCTCTTCCTTTTGCTCGGCCCGCTCCTAACTCTTTAGAGCGTACTTTCTCTTCTAATAATGGCTCTTGAGCCTCTGCTTTCTGCTCTGGCCCCCTTCTATTCTTTGAAGTGTACTTTTTCTTCTAATAAACTGCTCATTCACCACTTAAAAAAAACAACTTGCTGGATGTTTTCACAGGGACACTCACATACATTTGGGGATCCAGGTAAAACTGTGTGGTGGGTGAAACTGTGACTTTTGGTGCCTCCACTCCTTTCACTGGCCTGGGCCCCGTTGGCTCCGCCCCTTCATGCTGGGCTCCTGGACTCCTGGGCTCCTGGGCTCCTGTGCCCACACACTGCAGTTGCTGCTCCTATGGGGCAGCTCCCCAGGAGGGATGACAGGGACTTTTTTCCAGAGCTTCTTTCTATTCCCTAAAGAGTTAATCTAATGTAATTCTTAACTTAAAAAGCCATTTTTTCTGGCTGTGAAATTACATGCCTATGATAAAATCTTGAAAAATACAAAGACCCACTGTTAACACATTGTTTGTGGGAAACGAGTAAACTCCTCATATCACTCAAATGCCCTCATACAATGTGTTAATATCCAGCACTGTTTTGCTGATTGATACGTGCCATCGCTTTCCTTCCACTCTTCTCCACTCTAATCTCCTTTCCTTTTCTCATCTATTCCCTTCTTCCTCCCCTACGCACACTCACACACACTTATAATTTTCAAAAACGCTCTTAAAGTTTAATACTGTCGCATAATAATATGTATTTGGTCTCTGCCAACCCTTTTTTTCCTGGCACACAACTCCTAAAACCCTTGAAATCTCCAGTGTTAAGTGTCGTTTTGTGTGCTGGTGAGATGACAAGGGGCTGGGAGTTCCCAGATGGCCTCGGTGAAGGCTGGTAGCCAGGGGGATACTCCATAGGATTAGAGGCCACATTTTGAGCCCCACACCCAGGCCTTCTCTGGGAGGAGAGAGGGACTGGAGGTTGAGTTAATCACCAGTGGTCACTGATTTATTAGTCATGCCGCCATAATGAAGCCTCCCAAAAACTCTCTTAAATTTGGGGTTCAGAGAGCGTCCAGGTTGGTGGAGATGCTGGGATGATGGCCTACTGGAGAGGGCCTGGAATTCATGCTCCTGCCCACACACTTTGCTCTGTGCATCTCTTCCAGCTGGCTAGTCCTGAGTTCTTTTTAAAACAAAACAAAACAAGCTGGTAATCTCATAAGTAAACTGTTTTCCTGAGTTCTGTGAGTCATTATCAAACCTGAGGAGGGGGTTGTAGGGTCCTCCAGTTTATATATAATCGGTCAGAAACACAGATGACAACCTGGACTTGTCTCTGTCACCTGAAGTTGGGGGTGGGGGGCAGTCTTGTGGGACAGAGTCCTTAATCTGTGGGGTCTGCGCTAGCTCCAGGCAGATCCGGTCAGAATTGAGTTCAATTGTTAGATGCCCCGCTAGTGTTGGAGAGATAGTCGGTGAGGGAAAACAAACCCACACATTTGGTGGCCAGTACTGGAGAAGTGTGTATGATATAGCAGAGAAATAGATTTTTGCTTATACATACTATTTCCTCATTCTCTATGTTTGGATAAATAGTTTATTCTCAATTTGAGAGCACTGTAACCAATGCCATACTTGATTATTTTTCATGTTTTAATGCTAACCCATAGTTTGCTTATTATTTGCCAAAAAGCTTAGATTTATTTTTGTTCCTTTAACCCTGTTTCACACTGCTAAGCATTCAGTTAATCTATTTGTATGTGTGGTAAAAACCATATAACATTAAATATACTATAGTAACCATGTTTAAGTGTGCAGCACAGTAAGGTTAACTGTATCTACATTGCTATGCAACAGATATTGGACTTTTTCATCTTATAAAACTGAACTTTTATACCCATGAAACAACCCCCATTCCCCCCGCTGTCACCCAGCCTCTGGTGACCACATTCCATCTTCTGTTTCTCTAAGTGACTCCTTTAATTACCTCAGAAGTGAAATCATACCACATTTGTCTTTTTGTAACTGGCTTATTTCACTTAGTATGTCCTCAAGATAACATCCAGGTTGTAGCACAAATCAGAGTTCCTGCTTTTTAAAGACTGAATCAGGGCCAGCAGAGTGACGTGGTGGTTAAGCGCTGGTTTGGGAAGCCAGCGGCCCCGGTTTGGGTCCCACATATGAGGGCCAGTGACATTGCCCTCAAAAAAAATAAAAAAATAAAACATAAAGACTGAATCATATTCCATTTTGTTGATCCAGTCATATGTTGATAGATGTTTTAGGTGGCTTTCACCACTTGGTTACTGTGATCAATGTTGCAGTGTACATGGGAGAGGGGATATCTCTGTGAGATCCTGTCTTTGATTCTTTTGGATAGATACCCTAAGTGAACATGCTAGATCTTATGGTAGTTCTATTTTGACTGTTTTGAGGATCTCCACTCTTTTCCCCAGCAGCTGCACCATTTTACATTCCCTCCAAGAGTGTACAAGGGTTCCAGTTTCTCCACAACTACCTAGCACTTGTCATTTTCTGGTTCTTTTGAATGTGGGCTTACTAACAGGTGATAGGTAATATCTCATTGTGGTTTTGATTTGCATTTCCTGATGATTAGTGATTTTGAGAATCTTTTCATATACTTGTTGGCCATTGGTTTATCTTCTTTGGAGAAAGGTCTATTCAAGTCCATTGCCCATTTGTAATTGGGTCATTTAATTTTTAGTATTGAGTTGTAGGGATTTTTTTTTTCTTAGCTGAGCCATCCTGACACCTGTTGGCAGCTCAACGGCAACTCAGCTTGGGCTGGCATCGAACCGCTGTTGCTCAGAGCTCAGCTCGCACTCTTGAGCAAGCTCTTAACCAACTGAGCCACTTGGCCAGCCCTTGGAGGGATTTTTATATATACGTTCTGGACATTAACCCCTTATCAGATATATGGTTTGCAAATATTTTCTTCCATTTCATACACTGCCTTTTCACTCTATTTATTGTTTCCTTTGATAAACAGGAGTGGTTTTTTCCCCCAGCTTTACTGAGATATAATTAACATTTAACTAACTGTGTAAGTTTAAGGTGCACACGTAGTGATTGGATATATGTATATATTACAAAATGATCACTACAGTAAAGTTAGTTGACATATCCATTACCTCACATAGTTACTGTGTGTGTATGTGTGTGTGTTAAGAACTTTTATGACCTGCTACCATAGTAATATTCAAGTATACATTATAGTTTTTAACCATAGTGACCAGGCTGTACATTAGATCCCCGGAACTTATTCATCTTGTAACTGGAAGTTACCTTCACCCTTCTCCCCCACCCCCTGTCATTGGCAACCACCAATCTGTGCTCTGTTTCTATGAATTTGCTGTTTTGTCTTGTTGGATTTTTTTCCTTGTTTTAAAAGATTTTATTGGGGAGTTGGGGGAGGGGAACAGTGTTGGGGAATCGGGGAAGGGGAACAGACAAGTTGCTGTCTTTTGTTCTTCAGTCTAGTTGTGGAGGACGTTGCTTCACTGGCCCATGTTGGTATCGTCATTGCACTCTTCCCCGATGAGGCATATCGGTCGCCGGCCTCTGTATGGCCGCCCACGGCGGCTCTTGGCAGCTCACACTTGCTGCCAGCTGCTCACGCTGGCTGCCGGCCACTCACTTAGCTCATTTCTTTAGCTGTGTAGAAGCTTTTTAATTTGTTGTATTGCCACTTGTTGATTGTTGCTTTTGTTACCTGTGCTTTTGGTATCATAACCAGAAAGTCATTGTCAAGACAAATGTCAAGGAGATTTTTTTCCTGTTTTCTTCTAGAAATTTTATGTTTTCAAGTGTTATATTTAAGTCTTTAACCCATTTCAAATTAATTTTCATGAGTGGCCTAAGATAGGGGTCCAGTTTCATTCTTTTGTCTATGGATATCCAGTGTTCCCAATACCATTTATTGAAGAGATCAGTTAAATTATTTTTAATGAAATAAAATGGAAAATACCAAATCATATATGTTAATTCATTTCAGGTTTTATTGTAAGGCATAACAAGGGCAAGAGAATCTCATGAACTTTGTTTTAAAACTAATTCTGAATATGTCAAAATAAGAAATGAACAAATGAAGAATAATTCTCACCACTCCCACATATTCTATAGATGTTAAACAGTGTTGGGCCGGCCGAGTGGTGCAGTGGTTAAGCGCTGGCTTGGGAAGCCAGTGGCCCTGGTTCGGGTCCCACATATGAGAGCCAGTGACACTGCTCTCAAAAAAAAAAAAAAAAAAGATGTTAAATAGTGTTACTATTCGTATGTGTATATTCTTTATCTGTGTCTAGTTTTTTTTTTTTAAAGATTTTATTGGGGAATTGGGGAAGGGAAACAGACAAGTTGCTATCCTTTGGTTCTTCAGTCTAGTTGTGGAGGATGCCGCTTCACTGGACCATGTTGGTATTGTGATCATTGTGCTCTTCCCGGGTGAGGCAGTTGGTCTCCAGCCATTCGATGGCTGCTCACAGCAGCTCATGATAGCTCTCATGGCTGCCGGCCGCTCACGGTAGCTCATGGCAGGCCACTGCAGACTCACTGCAGCCTACATTGTCAACGGCAGCCCAGCTCCAGATCAAGCTGTTGTTCACCATCTTAGCTGTAGAGGGCACAGCATCACTGGCCCCCATGTGGGATCTGGACCGGTGGCCCTGCTGCTCAGAGCTCACATTCCCAAGCCAACTCTTAACCAACTGAGCCACTTGGCCGGCCCCGTGTCTAGTCGTTTTACTCTTATTATTTGAAAATACCAATAGTGTTACTATTTGTTTTATCACACGTAGTACAAAACAGCCAGAACACCAAAATATATTTAAACATATAGGTTATAATATATTTAACTATATGTAATTATATACATATAAAAATATATATATACATTACATACATAATTATAATTATATATGTATCATGTATCTATATATGTATATATGAGGTATGACAATTAAGTTCACGAACTCATCCAAGAAAAAGTGCTATATACCTTACTGCTGAATATCACTACAGTCACCTTCAAAATACTCCCCTTTGGAAGCTATGCACTGATGACAACTCTTAGTCCACCCTTCAAAGCAATTCTGATTTGTGTTACCCTTGATGTCCTGAACGTCATCCAAATGTCTTCCTTTCAATATTTCCTTTATATTCGGGTAAAGAAAGAAGTCATTGGGGCCAGATCAGGTGAGTAGGGAGGGTGTTCCAATACAGTTATTTGTTTCCTGGATAAAAACTCCCTCATAGACAGTGCCATGTGAGCGATGCATTGTCGTGATGCAAGATTTTTTCACGCAGCCTTTTCAGCACTTCCAAATAGTAAACTTGGTTAACTCTTTGTCCAGCTGGTACAATTTATAATGAATAATCCCTAAAAAGGGATTATCTAAAAAGATTACCAACATTGTTGCAACAAGTTCGCAAATTTAATCGTCAGACCTTGTATATTGTGCCAGCTGAAGTTTACCCCTTTTAACTTACTCCTCCTTCCAGTGCCCCAAATAAACTCAGTGACTGTGTTTCCAGGGTTCCATGAGAGGCCAGTCTGAGACATACATCTCAGAGTAGTGTGTTCATTTGTTATCCAGATGCGATGCGTGTGTCGTGTGTGAGGGAAGGGAGGAAGAATAAGCTGAGGAATGAGATAAGGTTATCCTGTGGAGAAGCCCACACTTAAATATATATATCCCTTTACAGAATTTTCATCATTTTTCATAGTTGTAGCACAGTGTCCAGAGCTGCCCTTTCATCCTCCTGCAGGGAAAACAATAACAAAGGTGGTCACTGTCCAGTCATGCTACTGCATGACCAATCTGTCACTTCTGGTTATTAGCTAAGTAGGAGTTGCTCTAAGTAGGCCTGATTTCAGCACTTTGCAGTGACTCCTTAGTTTGTTTCCTGTAGCTTTCTAATTTCCATGGCCGCAAATAATCCTGCTATATTAAAATGACACACCGGAAATGGCCCTCCCTCCCAGCTAAATTCTGCATCAGCATGTCCACTGCCTGCTACTGATATTTTCATTCTGTGGCATCAACTTGCCACCTTCCTTACCTAAGTACCAGCCAATCTCTTAAAGAATCTTTGTTCTGGAGTATAGGCAGATTGGATAGAATCAAATTTGATTAATCTAACTACTTATATAGAATCTAAAAGTCTAGTTTCCCTCCAATCCCCAAAAGGGCATCCATGCTCTTTTAAGCAATCTGTTATTCCACTTAACACTTACAGAAAATTTGAAGGCATTTAAAACAAATCACAACCATTTTTTGGAACAACTTTCATACTATGTTTACAGCACAAAAAAAAGCCCAACACTAATAGTAGTGACCATGTGACAGTCATCATCCCTGTGACCTGCTCAGTTCACCTCCACATACAGACGTAAGCTAGAGGGACTGGAGAAAGGGCTCCTGGCCTGTGTCATGGGTCCTGTCAAAGTACTGATTACGTGTAGCAACTTGCTTTAGGAAAGGCCTATTCTTCTATGGAGGATTTCATACAAATCACTTTTGGTTCATTGAATTTAAGTTGAAATTAGTTGCTGAAGTCTAAATGATATATGACCTGGTTGAGTCAATAACTTTCCTGATTTCAGTTGTGTCTGAGCCACAGAAAGCTTTGCTGACAAAATTGGATGTTTCAGAAGCATCTTTACCCCCCACCCCCCCGGAAGCTCTTGCTTTGATGTGAATTTTTATCAATAATGTAATGGCATTTCCATGCGACAGCAAATGAAGGCACAAAAAGCTAGGCTCCTCCAAGTGCTGGACCTGTCCTCATCTTGATCTAGGGACAAGCTGTACTATGAAAATATGTCCCGTTTTTGTTTGGTTTTATTTTATCTTTACCCTCATCTTTACTTTATTATTATTCTTTTGTATTTACCGGAGTATTTTAAGGCAAACATCTTACCATTTCACTGTAAACACTTTATTGTATATCTCTAAGACACAAGGATTTAAAAGAAAAATACACAACTTCAATACTATTTTATTCCAAACAAATTAACAATGAAAAAAACATGTTGTCGTCGTTGTTTTTAACTGTGTTACTTATACTTTGATTTATAAGAAAAGAGAGAGAAACAGACAGGAGCCAAAGTGGGAGTGTGAGAGAGAAGGGGACAGACAGATTGATGTGGAGATGGAGGGGGGAATTGGCTCAGCCTGGCCACAGCCTCAGAGACTCACTTCCTGTCTTTAAATGAGAGATAAATTCCTCCTGCTCAGGGCTGTTGTGGAGATTAAATGAGACAAAGCAGCAAAGCACTTGGCTCAGTACTTACCATATATCAAAGGTTCAATAAATGATAGTTATTATTATGATTAACTGTATTTATCATTCATAGTTTTAGAAAAACTGTAGTTTTAGAAAAAAAATCCCAAAATCTTAACCACCGTTCTCAGTTGCTATTCTCTGAGCCATATTTATAAAAACAGGCTTTTGGTGATGGAGCTGCTGGTGCCCAGGGAGAAGAAAGTGGGACATTGTGTTCTCCCTTGCCTCCCAGACACACACACACACACACACACACACACACACACACACACACACACACGTCCATTGACTTTACACAGCTGTGTGGAGGGACAGCGCTGTGGGGTGCATTCCCAGGCACTGTGCCGGGGAATCAGGCCCTTGGCTGCCTTCTTACCCAGAAGCTGAATAAGTTAAGTGAAGAATCAGGTCCCATCAACAGTCCATGAGCTCAGATGATGTATTGATGAATATACTAACATTCATGAAATCTTAATTAGGGTAGCAGTGACCAAAACCTCAGATTCTAAACCCAGACTCAGCTTGAGTCCTACCTGCCACTTACCATTCGTGGCTCTTTGGGCACGTTGCTTGAGCTCATTGTGCCTCAGTTTTAATCTTTAAAATAAAGATGATAATGGTACCGACCTCACAGGTTATTATAAGAATTAACTGAATTACTTATACATAAAATATTTGGCATCATAAAGTGTGTTTGCCATTATTGTTTTCCATATGCCATGCACTGAGGGTGATGGAGAGATATGAATGTTATGTTTTTAATGGTTTTATAAAGGAAATCACTTATGCTTATATATGATACTGATAGAGAGCAATATATATATCACGTTCGAGAATGTGCACCATATATGTAAATGCTGAGAAAACTCCAGTGAGGAAAGGTCTCTGCAGGGTTTTATTGAATAGTATAAAGATTGAGTGAGACCTTTTTAAGGAAAGAGTGTTTGGTGTTTGACAAAAGAATCAGATGATTTCACTTCATGTTTATTTAAAGAGATCCTGGTCCCATTGGTCTGTAAAATGAAGTGATTAGCTCAATTCTTGAATAGGTTTTGATGTGAAAATTCTTAAAGCAGGTGTAAATCCACTGGTTCTTACAAAATGTACACATAATGGAAAGTGTTTTATTTATACAAATTTTTATATATACAAGTGTTTTATATATACAAATATTTGCATATACATAGTGCAAGTATCTTTATCTTCATGGGTAGATACTAGGCATAGAGACAACAGTTTCTTAGAAAGAAAATGATTCCTTTTCATTTACTCATTTATTAGTCACTCATCATGACAAAGATAGGGGTGTATAGAACACAAATAATTACATATAGGACCTGTCAATGAGCTGAGTCTAGTTGGTAAGACAAAATCAATTGAAGATATATCCAAATAACATAAGAACAGTACTTTGCACATTGAAGATGTTCAAAAATCTAGATCTCAATACATTAATTTAATAATTAATTAATATTTTAAAATATAAATTGGCTTCCTCTGGCCAAAGTCCTAATTTCTTAGCCTGGCTCCAACCTAAATCTCTCACTTCCCTATCATCAGCCCCCAGCTCACAACCAGAGAATGTCATATCTTTTCATGCGCTGCACTTTGTACTTTTTGTCCCTCTTTTCTAGAATGATGTTATCTCCATTCTCTTTTCCTGATGAACTCATATCCATCATTTTAAGAGTTTGTTAATTGTTGTCGTCTCTGCTCAGACTTGCTGGCTCCCAGGCAAGAGTCATTCTAAACCCCCACAAAACATTATTCAAATCTTCATTACAGTACTTATTGGCCTGTTGCAGTTTTTTTTTTTTTTACATGTCAATTTCTGCTCAGTGGCAGGAGTCATCCTGAGATCTCTCCAGCACCAAGCACAATGTAAGGGAGCTGCATGGGAACTCAATAAATATATGTGGAAGGAGTGGGAAAAGCAAAGGTGGTATATAAAATAAGAGCTAAATAAGAGCTACAGAGAATGTGTTTAGGAGGATTGAAATGTACAGAAGGATAAAAATGTAAAGAATGTGAAAGTTCCCTGTTATGAGCTGCATTATGTTCCCCTAAATCCATATGTTGAAACCCTAACCCCAGAACTTCAGAATGTGTCTGTATTTGGAGATGGGGCCTTTAAAGAGATGATTGAGTTAAAATGAAGTCATTAGGGTGGGTCCTAATGAAATGTGATTGGTGTCCTTATAAGAAGAGGAGATTAGGACACAGACACACACACAGAGGGAAGACCAGCATGCGGTCCCTAGGTACAAGGAGAAAGTGGCAATCTACACCCCAAGGAGAGAGGCCTCAGAAGAAATCAACCCTGCTGACGCCTTGATCTTGGAATTCAAGCCTCGAGACTTGTGAGGAAATTAAGTTCTGTTGTTTGAGTGCCCCAGTCTGTGGTTAATATTAATTACCAGAACTCTCCCCCATCTCTCATCTCTCAGCTGTCAGAAACCAAGGGTTATTTTTCCTTCTCTGCAGTCAACTCTTCCTTGTATATAAAAATGTAAACGCCTCCCCCATTGAAGTTCATGGGGATTGTGACAGGCTCTTCCATTTCCTGTCCTTCCTTTCATTTCAATCAAGTAGTTGTGCAGCAGAGACTAAGTGTAGCAGTGGTTCATTTAGAGGCCGGTCAGCTGGTGGCATTCACAGGATAACATGCGCATTGTGTTACAGTGGGTGTGAGTGCCAACAGTTCAATAACTGTTTGTTTCCAGTGTAGAATGTCCCGGTGTTGGGCCCACAGAGTCAGCTCTCACTCCACAGCAAACGTCACAAACAAGTTCCAGGGCAGGGCCATGTCCACTTTGAAGAGGTTCCACATTACAGGTATAAAACCAAGGACCTGGTGAAAGAAATGGGCTAAGAGGTAATCTTGTAAAGAAAGAGACAACAAAAGGAAAAGCTTGTTCCTAAATTCATTAGGGATTCCAGATAAAGCAGATCAGGTGCATGTGGGAACACAAATTCAAAAGGAAACCATGCGCTAATGTCTGTGGACCCTTCTGAACACTTGAGGAATTGACTGATAGGATTTTAGTTGCATTTCCTCTCTGAAAACTATATTTCTGGGAACCTTCAGATTAGGCACAAATGTGAAGGGAAGATAACAGCAGAAAAATAGTGGGTAAGGAATTTATGCTTGCCAGAGTATTGGAGGGAATAAATAAAGCTTTTACAACTATATCAGGGGGAGGAAATACTAGAAATTAAAGTAGATATATTAAGCAAAGAAGAGGAATGAAATACAAGATGATTACAAAATGGCTGGGTACTCAAATGCCCTTTTGAAATCTCCCGTGAACAACAAAAAAATTTAAGGCTTTTACTCTCTGTTCAGTCACAGTTACCTGGGTTATACGGGTGAAAATTTCCTATGTACAGAGGCCCAATGACAGTGGCACCCACAGAGAGGAGCGTTTGTCATCAAAATCGCTACTTGTGTAGCCCCAAGAAGGCAGGAAAATAGTTTGTCAAACTTAAAAAGTCAAAAACCCAAAAACCTGAGGCTCTAGTAAGAAATAAAAGCAGAAGTGAACACACTAGCTTTTGATTTAAGTCAAATATTTTCTCTGAGAAAATATTAAAACAAGTGGCGTCAATTCTGTGTTTATGGAAAATCATAGAGAAAAATCTTCTCACTAAAGGTGCCTCAGTGCTGACACCAACATTTTTATATTTATGTACTTCTGAATTACATATGGGAAATAGAAAGGCACAATGATGACCTCTGTATACACTTTCTGCCCTTTAGTTTTAAAATTTTACTGAAGCTCTATATGTACATGGTGGAAAACGTCAGGGAGTAGAGGAAGGGCAACCTTCTGGATTCTTCTCTGTTTTAGACCTTTTGGTGTGAACCCTCATAGCTCTACACAAGCTGCTTATGTTGTTAATTACTGATATATTAATATATCAGTGTAGGTGATATCTTTTGAGCCTCTGGTATGAAAGATAGTCATTCACACTATCCTTGGCCTTACTCCCAATTGTAGTAAACTATTGGGTTGTCGAAAAAGGTATGGCATATTTTTCTATGTTTTTCTTTGCAAAAATGCGTCATGACTTTTCCAACAACCCAATATGTTTGGTTCTGTTAGTTACATTTGCACCTTTGTGCCTAGAGTGAAACCTCTACTTCTTGTTCCTTTAATATTGTACTTGACCTCTCCGTGTAAGATGTCGCCTGTTCATATGTCAGAATAAAGGCCTCTGTTAATCATTCTGGGTGCTTGGGATATGAAGTGCTGCCTGCCTTATGGGCCTCTCCTTCCATGGGGAGCCTGCCTGGGAACTCTGTATTTGTGTGGGGCAGGACCTGCTGAATCTAGGAACCAGGACTTGATTTTTGGTGAGTTTATGCAGAGTCACTCCCCCTTAGAGCAGGAATTCTCCAAGGGCAGTTTACTTAATTTCTCTTTAGAAAAACCCTCCAGCTTGGGGCCCGAGACTAAATGCTGGCTGCTTTCCATAGCAGGCAGAGTTAGGGGAGATGGTGTTGTGGTTCCCCAGGCAGACTTCCAACTTGTCCCTGGTTTTCAGCACCTTTTCTTGTTCTTACCCTGTAAGCCTATTGGCCCCAATCCTAGAGATTCCCTGGGGTTTTGCCAGAAAGATTGGCTCCCACCTCCACCCTCCTTACCTCCCTCCCATGAGTATTCTGGGCTGCACTTCTCTCCACTCAGTTTTAGCCATTAACACACTTGCATTTGCTTTGTCTTCCCAAATGCTTAAAAATCTCTCTTCCACTAATGATTATACACACACACACACACACACACACACACACACACACACACACACACACACTTGAGTGTACATATACTATATATATATACATTTATATATACAGAGGGTGCCAAAAAACATGTATACACATTTTAAGAAAGAAAAAACTGTGTTAATATATACCAATAACAAAAGATGAATACAAGTCACATTTGACTTCTGCAATTACAAGAGGTGCTCCAAGTGGTTCCCATCAGCGTCCACACACGTCTGATTATGGCGAACTACTGCTTGAGCAACGCTGACCAGTGTTAACATCTCTTAAAATGTGTATACATTTTTTGGCATCCCATACACACACACACACACACACACACACCCATTTGTCCTGAGTTCACCATATTGAATCAGAGCTAGAACCTATGGAAACTTAAGGGAAAAAATTAAAAAGAACTCATACTATACATACTCTTGGAGTCTTTTTTCCCCCACTTAGCAAATATGTTTTGAAGCATCTCCTACATCATTGTTATTTTTAAATGTGTGCATAGTATTCCATTATATGGATAGAGTGAAATGCAGTTAACCTGCACCCCATTACTGGGCATTTAGGCTGTTTGTAAATTTTACTATAGTTAGTTAATCTGCCATTATACGTCTGTTAGTATCATCTGTGTACATTACTGGACTGTTTTGTTGGGGTACATTTTTAGAAGTGAAATCACTGAATCAAAGGGTTGTACATTTTTAGAGCTTTTGACACACATTGCCAAATTACCTTACAGAAAGTTTATATCAATTTTTCACTCCCATTCTATGCTCGTTCTAATTTTCTTTCACCCTTGGATGTTATTACACTTGTAAACTTGCAAATTTGACAGACAAAAATGCCATCTTATTTTAATTGTTTGCTGACTTTATTGTTAACAATATAATTCCAGCTAAAAGAGGAAGAACGCCACTTAGTTTGTTGACCTTTACTGGCTGTCCAAACAGGAAGTGGGGGAGGACTAAAAACCGGAGGATATGGATCAGTGCAGCCATGTCTGCTGGCCCAGCCGGCCTCTTCTAGAGCCCTCTCGGTTCTACCAGCCTTGAGAGCATTGGTCAAGGGGTGGGAAATGGAGGGAAGAAGATGATTCTAGATCAGACCTGATTCCCCCTTGTCTAGTGGATTCTAGAGGTATAAAGAAAAAGTGAAGACAAAACCGAGGAGTGGGCTGCATTTGAGGGTCAGGACTGATGGAACTAGATCTGAATTCACTTAATATGGGCGTAAGCCCATGGCTCAACTCCAAACTCCTTAACCCTCCAGAGCTGCTGTGGGGACTTCTTGCTTCCCTTGAACTTGCATCAGTCCTGAGGACTTATTACCCCTTGTTCTGGGTCTAAACTTTGTAATACCTAGGGGAAAGTGGGGGAGAAGCAGGGATTGGGGTAAATGACCATTTATTATTCATTCATCAAGATTTTACTGAGCCTCTACCATGTACCAAGCACTATGCTTAATCCTGGAGACATAGAAATGAAATAAACACATCCTTGCTGGTGAAGTGCTTGAAAGCTATTTAGGAAATAATATTTAACCTGTGATAATAGGGCAGTAATTTTACAGCTCATCAAGCAGATTACACAGAGGAGGGGTAAATTTTTCCAGTCAATAACCTCCTTCAGGTAAGGGTATAAAGAATTGGGTAAGCTAACACCAAGACTTTTGGACCTCTGCTAAAGACCGATATATGTTTGTATTATCTGTAAATATAATATATTCTTGACTCCTTTTTTATTAGTAAAAATAAAGAAAGAGACTAGGAAAGAAACATTTATAATTCTAAAAAGGTAAAGTATAATATCTTTCATCCTTTCCACATCTATTGCCAGTATCTTAATTCAGATACTCATTATTTTATCTCTTTAACATGGATCTTGTCCCCTGAAATGCATCCTTATATGGGGCCTTTTATTGCCTCCATATTCTTTATATAATCAAATTTATTGTTTTTCCTTTTATTGTTTGTACTATATTTGCCTTACCGTGCCCCCCCCAAAAAAAAACTCTTTCCCAAAAGAACAAAGCCAGAGATATCACACTCCCTGATTTTGAACTATACTACAATGCTACAGCAATCAGAACAGCATGGTGTTGGGCTGGCCGAGTGGCTCAGTTGGTTAAGAGCTCACCCAACAGTGCGAGCTGAGCTCTGAGTAACAGCACTTTGATGCCCAGCCTGAGCTAAGCTGCCGCTGAGCTGCCAACAGGTGGCAGGATGGCTCAGCTAAAACAAACAAACAAACAAAACACAGTATGGTGTTGGCAGAAAAACAGTGGAACAGAACGGAGAGCCCAGAAATAAACCCACACATATATGGACTACTTACTTATTACAAAAGAACCAAGAATATATAGTGAAGGAAGAAAAGTCTCTTCAATAAATGGTATTGGAAAAACCAGACAGCTGTATGAAAGAGAGGGGGAGAGAGAGAGAGAGAGAGAGAGAGAGAGAGAGAGAGAGAGAGAGAGAGAGAGAGAGAGAGAGAGAGAAACTGACCACTGTTTTACACCATACACAAAAATTAACTCAAAATTGTTTAAGTACTTGAATGTAAGACCTGAAACAGTAAAATACATAGATGAAAACATAGGCACAAAGCTTCTGGATATTGGTCTCAGAAGGGTTTTTGTGAATTTGACTCCAAAGGGAAGGGAAACAAAAGCAAATACAAATGACTGGGACTGCATCAAACTAAAAAGCTCCTGCACAGCACAAGAAACCATCAACAAAACAAAGAGGCAACCAACTGAATGGGAGAAGATATTTGTAAATGATACTTCCAATTAGGTACTAATATCTAAAATACAAAAAGAACTCATACAACTCAACAACAGAAAATCCAATTAAAAGATGGGCAGAGGATCTGAATAGATGTTTTTCTAAGGAAGACATACAGATGGTGAACAGGCATATGAAAAGATGTTCAATATTGCTAGTTATTAGGGAAATGTAAGTCCAAACCACAATGAGATGTCACCTCACACCTGTTAGAATGGCTATTATCAAAAAATCAAGAATCAAGTGTTGGAGAGGATGTGGAAAAAAGGAACACTCTTGCATTGTTAGTGGGATTCTAAATTGGTGCAGCTACCATGGAAAACCGTTTGGAGGTTCCTCCAAACATTAGGAGTAGAATTACCATATGATCCAGCAATACCCCTTCTGGGTATTTACCTGAAAAATATGAAAACACTATTTTTTAAAAATATATGTACCCCTACATTCATTGCAGCATTATTTACAGTAGTTAAGACATGAAAATTAGCTAAGTATCCATTGACAGACAAATGGATAAAGATGTTATAAATATATGCAACGGAATACTACTCAGCCATAAAAATGATAAAATATTGCTATTTGGAACAACATGGATTGACCTTGAGGGAATTATGCTAAGTGAAATAAGTCAGACAGAAAAGGACAAAAACCATATGATTTCACTCATGTGGCATATAAAACAAAAAGTAACAAAAGAACTAACAAAACAAACTCAAAGATACTGATAACAGAATGGTGGTTATCAGAGGGGTAGGGGGATGGGAGGAGGGCAAATCAGGTAAAGGGGGTTAAGTATATGGTAACAAAAGGTAACTAGACTTTTGATGGTGAATACATAATAGAGAATACAGATATCAAATTATAATGTTGTATACCTGAAATTTATATAATATTATTAGCCAATGTTACCTCAGTAAATTTAATTTAAAAAAAAACTTTCCTCTACTTCACTGCCGTATACTTCCTACTTTCTTCTAAAAGTTTACAGTTTTGTACATTTAGTTATATCTTCATTTGGCTAGAATTATTTTTGTTTTTAATATGAGATATGGATACAGTTTTCCTATATGATAGCTAATTATCCCAGCATTAGCTATTGAATGGTTCATTGTTTCTACTACATTCTAATGCCACCTTGCCATATACTAATTTATCATATAAACGAGAGTCCATTTTGGATTCTCTATTTCCTTAGTCTAATTGCCTCTGTTTCTATTAACATACTGTTTTAATTACTACAGCTTTATTACTAAAGTCTCCATTTTGAATAAGACAAGTCATTCTCACTTCTCTTTTTAAATTATCTTTGGTCCTTTACTGTCTACATGAATTTTAGGAATAGCTTGTCAACATCCTCAAAATATCCTGTTAGCCTTTTGATTGGAATTACACTGAATTTTAGATTATTTGGGAAAAAATTGCCATCTGTGTGATACTGAGTCTTCCATTCACGCACATTATAAATCTCACCATTTTGAAAAAATCTTCTGTAATTTTGTTCAATAAAGTGTTATAATTTTCTGTGAAAATATTTCCTATATTTTTTGTTAGAATTATTTCTAGGTGCCCATAAATTCAATTATTGTGAATGGGATTTCTTTGTGACCTACACGAATTGTTTGTTGCTGGTATATGGAAATGTTATGATTTTTATAAATTGATTTTGTAGCCAGCAACCTTGCAGAATCCTTTTACTAAGCTTAAGAGTTTATGAATACTGGGTTTGTTTTTTTCTTGGCATTTTAATTTTAGACTGTCATATTCTGTGAGTAATGACAGCTTTTCTTCCTTTGTAACCCTTACATGTCTTTATTTTTTTTCTTCTTTGTCTTATTCTGCTAGATACATCACTAGTATAATTTTGAATGAAAGAAGCGATAGCAGGTGTCTTGGCTCTCATTTTCTTTAAAGAGAAAGCTCCTAATATTTTATCTTTAATTACAATATTTGTACTAGATTTTTGGTAGATGCTCTATAGAAAATTAATGAATATTTCATGTGTTCCTAGTTTGCTACTAGTTTTTATGGTGAAATAGATGTTGAATTGAATCAAATACTTTTGCTGCATATAATGAACCAAGCTCCCCCACCCCCTTTTATTTCTTAATGAGGTGACTTGCATAAAATTTTCTAATGTAAAGTTACTGTTGCAATTCCTACTTGGTCATGATAGCTTTTTAAAAATATTGTTTTGGAATTTGTTTGCTAATATCTTGCTTTGGCTATTTTGCCTCTGTGTTCATCATCTTGACTAACTCATAATTTTATCATTTCTACTGTCCTTGTTTGAAATTATTATTAAGGTGTTACTAGATTGACCCAATTAGGAGCATTCTCGCTTTCTTCATTCTGAATTAATTAAGGATTATTGTCCTTGAAGACTAGGTAAATAGCAGCTCGTAGATCTCATCTTCCATTACTGAGCAGCAGCATTCCACATGGCTGGTTACGCTTCTCTCTTTGGCCCCCAGGACACTCTTGTTTAGGGTAGAAGCATTTCTTTCTGCATTGCTGCCCATCATGGCTTCTTGCAGATCTGTGACCACGTTCATGGCAGGACACCAATGAGGACAGATTGGTCTCTCTGCTGACATTGCAAACAAAGCTTTGTGATTTAGCCTAAACGTATTCTCTCCCCAATAAAAACCTCCCCTGGACTTGGCAGGTTGGTTCGCTACTCTGCTCTTGTTTTCTCCACAGCGCTTTATAAACACCTCAGCAGCATTTACCATGCTGTGTTATAATTACTCGTGCACACGTTTTATCTCCAACCAGAGCATGAGCTCCAGGACACTGTGCCTGATTCATCTTTGCAATTTCCATGCCTAATGTAGCACCAGGCACAAAAAAAAAAAAAAAAAAAAAAAAGTCGATGTTGTTGAATAAATGAACTAAATGTTCTGATCAGTTAAACACAAGCAGCTCAGTACAGACCTCACATGCGGCTTATTTTCCTACCAGCTTCTAATTAGAACACAAAGGTGTTCTAATGCCACCTTGCCATATAATAATTTAACATATAAACCAGGTTCCATTTTGGACTCGATTCATTCCCATGGTCTAACTGTTTCTGTTTCTAGTTCCACACTGTTTTAGTGACTATAGCTTTATTATATGTCTCAGCCCCAGTCTCTGTTTTCTCATTGATCCGCAGCTTCCCTTTGCAAGTTCTTCAATGTCTAGTAGTTGTCGCATTTGATCTTTGATGCATCTGATGCAAATTCTTACCCATGCATTTACTCTCTTATGCGATTTCTACTGCTCTGTAGCTAAGGCCTCCTCTCTCTGGTTCAGACATCCTGAATGCTTTCTAGAATTCTACTGTTTTATGGTTCATCCGGACAGACCCCACTTAGCAGGAGGGGCCATTTACTGGGATGACACACAGACAAGGAAGTCTGAATTCTTGGAAGCCTGGGTGCCCTGGGACAGCATCCCCCAGGAAGCAGAACAGATGAGGTGCTTCCTGGTTCTCTTCCCTAACGTGTTTCTGGAATGTTCCTGAAGAAGCAGTCTGGACATTGTCCACTTTAAGTTTTAGTTTTGTAAACTACTTTGTACATATACCCAAACATTTTTACTTCAATCATTTACTATTTTAGGCCAAAGTTATTTTAGTTCAAACCGCTGTTAGTGGTGACATCAATTCTTTTTTGAACTGGATGTTTAAGGAGCTACTTCTGTAAAGCTTTTAAAAGTTGAGTGTGGAAGAATAATTTAACTTCTCATTAGTGCTATTTGAGAAGTGCAAAGTTCATTTGCAGCACAGATTGACAAATGCAGACTTCGGTTAGGTTTTCTAATTCAGATCTACTGCACGGCTTTATAGATAGTGGTTCTCCACAAATAGCTTTTGGAGAGGTTGTGAGTCAGTTTCTTAAAGTCTATAAAAGAATGATTGTTGTTTCTCTTTCTGGTCGTCTGTCAGATCTGATTGGGAAGGTGTCTCATTGCTTCCTGAGTGTTAGAACTGATTGGAAAACAATATGTGAGGATATGGAGCTAATAATTCAATGTATGTGTGTGTATCTGTGTGTGTGTGTCTATGTGTGTGTCTGTGTAGGATGTCATAGATGGTGTTTTATCTCAGTAGACGATTTAGTGAAGTTAGAAGGAAGTTAGAAGAGCACACACTTAGGCCTGGTTCTTCCTCCCACTGCCTCTCTCCTGACTTGTCAGGCTGCCTGCGGGCTACTGCACTGTTTCAAGAGCACTGCTACGTCAGTCACTGTTTTATTATTTTAATTCAGATTATTTCTTCCATTTTTGATTTTTGCTTTTGAAAGCAGCTCAATATCAGTCAAACTCTTCTTGGTTTGCTTTTGAACCTAGCCCAGGTCAGTTCCTGGAGACAGACCAAGGGGTTTCCAGAAACATCCTCTCAGGGGCGTAGACTGGGAGTTTTGCCATGTAGGCTCATGGAAAAGGAAATGACTCAGGAGGTCATCTAGGTCTGCACTTTTGATATGGTAAAAATAAATAATTACATCTTAAAAACGCTTGAGTACTTTTCTCACCAGAAAGTACCCTGGGGCAATGAAATGTTAACTTCAAATACTGGTCCACCAAGTGCTTCTCACAGCAGCAGTTATGGTGGTGGCACTGGAGCTGTATTAGTTACTTGTTGCTGCATAACAAATTACCCCAAACCTAGCAGCTCACAGCAACAGTAAATAGCCTGTATCTCACATGGCTTCTGTGTTCAGGAATTCAGGTGCAGCTTGCCAGGGGGTTCTGGTTCAGGCGTTCTCATGAGGTTACAGTCAAGGTGTCATGCATTCGTATGAGGGCTGGACTGGGCTCAAAGGCCTACTTCAAAGGTGGCTTAGTCGCACGCGGACACTAGTGCTGGTTGGTGGCAGGAGGCCTCATTTCCTTACCGCATGGACCTCTCCATAAGTGTCCCCACAACATTGCAGTTGGCTTGCCCCAGAGTGACTGATCCAAGAGAGCACAAGTGAGAGCTATGATGTCTTTTCTGACCTAGTCACACCATGTTTCTGCAGTGTCTTCTTGGTGTCACAGGTTAGCCATATTCACTGTAGGGGAGAACACAGGGCATGGGCACCAGCCGGCAGGATCCTGGGAGCCATCTCAGAGGCTGACTGCCACACTGCCATTTCCTAGACACATGCCACATGCACTGTATTCAGGACATTATCTTCAGGATGTCATTTAGGCATCACAATGACTCGATCTGCTAGTTAGCTATATCCCATTTTTACCAACAAAGACATGATGAAATATCTCAGCAAGAGTGAGCTACCTGCCCAGTGTGTTACAAGTATCAAGTGGTAGAAGTAGGATTCCATCTGAGGTCTAACTGTCTCAGAAACAGGAGGTGTTCATCATTATACTTTGAATTCTTCCAAGGACAGCACAAGACATTCATTGTAGTGTAACAATTGTGCCCACATAATAGACTGGACTAAAAGATAAATATAGATTTAATAACAGGGTGTATGTGGTCTGGTTTAATTTTGAATTCTCTATCAACATACAAGTGAAACCCTCAGCCTAGTGCACTAAAGGAAATAAATAAATGTTATTGTTTCAACTTCACATAGGTTTTCTTTTTTCCCCCTAGTTCTACAGCAGTTATTCTGTCTTGGCAAATCCATACCACACCGCATCTGATCAGGACTGTTCTCAACCTTGCCTGCAATTTCTCACAATTTAGACTATAAAACATTGTGTCAAATATATTCTATGTCTTTAGTGATTATCTTATTTCATTCATTACTGCACAAATCTGAGCAAATTGTGCAACTTTAGGAGGTGTGTTCACCTTCCAATTGCCTGCCTTATGTCATTTTCCTCTGAAATTTGTTGCCTCAGAAGGATGCTCCCTGAAATGGTCTTTAAGGTTCTTTAAGAAAATGAGAAGAGAAGAGAAGGAGAGAGCCATCTCAAAGTCATGATTGCACAATGACTAAGCAGCCCGAGTTTTGCCGTTTATTTCATTCACTTCTGTTTGGGCCGCACAAACACGGGTTGGAGTTGGAGTGCCATTAGGTAAAGAAACAATTGGTGTTCACCATCTTTTTTTATTTTTATTTTTTATTTTAGCTGAGCCATCCTTCCACCTGTTGGCAGCTCAGCTCGGGCTGGGCATCGAACTGCTGTTGCTCAGAGCTCAGCCCACGCCCTTGAGCAAGCTCTTAACCAACTGAGCCACTCGGCCAGCCCTAGGTGTTCACCATCTTTAAAAGCACTAATAATGAGTATTTTATTCTGCTTCAACATTTTACTGTGTTCCTGAAAAAAAAAAAAAACACTTCACACTATCAAACTCACATTGTAAAATGTACCAGTTCATTTTCTAAAAGTGGACCTAGAAAGACTTGAAGGGTGTTAGCGGTCCTCAAGGAGCTTCAGTAGTAATCTGTTTTTATGGTTCTCGGTTCAATTTGTTACAACCAACTACAAGTTATACATTGATTGATCAGAGCTCTGAAAAAGAAAAACAGAAGACCTGACATCATGAGGAAATCCTGAACAGCACCTAAATCTAAACCTAAGTATAGACCGCCGACAACCAAGGAGCCAGGTGCTGACATAAACTGCTCTGCCTTCTTCCATCTCAGTTGTTTTGATGCCTCAGAGGGCTCATTGCCTGTCATCCTCTCTTTTTACCAACCACAGCCTAATTCTCCCTAATTAACTGATATATTATTTTATAGCAGGAAAATGAGCAGAACTGAAGAAATGGCCATGTGTGCAAAACTACTGATGATAGCATTTCTGACAGTTACAAAAATTGTGTACGAGCAATTCTTGGCAAGTGTGGATTATTCACACATAATGTATTCAGGGATTAAGGGATTTCTAAGCACATGAAACCAAATTCACTGAAATTTAGAATCATTACAATATACATGCCAGATGTGTCCCATTTAGTCTGTGGAGGTTTTCAACCTTCAGCAGCACCAGGGTCACCGGGACTTATGAACTACAGGTGGCTGGACCCTGTCCCCAGAGGTTCTGATTCAGTCAGTCTGGGTTGGGACCTGAGAATTTGCATTTTTGACATGCTTGCTGGTGCTGCTGCTTTGGGGAACACACTTTGAGAACCACTGTGTTGGACTGTTTCTTACGGAGAGGGACGATATGTCTTACCCACCTCTAGCCCCTGGCATAGTGCCTCGCACAGAATTACTTCTCAATAACTGATAATAACAATAGTCAGAAGAACTAAATTTTATTTGGTACTTACTATGCATGCACTTGTCCCTCTTTTAAGAACTTTATAATGATTATTTCATCAAATTCTTACAACTCTGTCAAGGAGATATGAATTTATACTCCCATTTTGCAGAGAGAACAGTGCAGCCTTAGAGAGGTTGATTAACCAGCCCACAGTTACGTGGCCAGTACGTAGTAGGACCAGGAAAGTTGTTTTGGGGGTTGAATTGAAAAGCGAAGATCCTTGAGCAATGTTCTTTTTAATGATTGTCTTCAAGTTCTAATCAAATCCTTTCCAAAGATAAGTCCAAGGATGTTTAAAAGAAGAAAATTCTATACAAATTCAACAGAAAGTTTTCAAATTGATATTGAGGGAGAAAAAAATATTGACCAAACCTGCCTTTGCAGATACTATTTTTTTCTCACTGACTGCTAGACGTTTTCCCATGGACCTGGACATCAACAACTCTTCTAAAGACTCATTTTGCTCCAATGGAAGTGAACAGCTATGATAAACTTTGCTTGGTGTGAGCAGCTGCCACCAAAGAAAAAGGTCCTCAGAAGAAGCCTGACTCACTCCGAAAAGCAGAGCCCCTTTGCAAGATTTTCCCAGTCTGTGTCTTCTCATTTAGCCAAGAATCCAAATTCATGGTTATGAGGCATCTAGCCCCTAGGTTCACTAGAAAGAGTTCTACTGTGAGCCGAACTATGACCAACTGATCAAAGCCAGGAAGGGGACCTCTCTCACAAAGCCCAAGACAATTGGAGACTCTCACAGGGCAGCTAAACTCATTCTCCCCGCCAGTCTACGCGTAGCTAGGGGGATGCTTTGAGAAAATGTCTTAACAAGAAAGAAACACCATGGAGGTTCAGACAAGTCGCATTAGCATTGCCATTAGGGATCAAATGCTGAAGTTCTCTTCAAAACAGCTTTTAGTCCCACCCCCACCCCCAACATAGCAACGAGAAACAATCGCCAAATGGCGGTGTTGTTCCCTGGATTTGTTTATTCCAGCTGTCTTTAGTGGAAAATTGATCAGATCCGACCCTACCATGATTTGTGTCTGGCTCTAAGGCAATCCCGGACTCCAGCCTCCATCTGTTTTCCCTGCCCGCAAGCTCCCGGGATTCTGCTTCCTTGTCTGTAAAAGTCAGGATTCTACTACTACTGCTTAATTTCTAGTTAATGATTATCAAGAAATTGGCTCTCGACTGCAATGAAACATTGCAGAATGCAAGGCTTCTTGCCTTTGCAAATGAGACTCTTTGGGCCAGTCGCCTAGGTTACCCGCTTTGGTCCCGTTGTTATTCAGCTTCTGGGAAGATTTATGGCTTAAGTGGTCTTTCCTTTCCTTTGTCCCTACAGGCATAGCAGCAGTAGGAGCCTCAAAGTAAGCTTACCTTCCTTTTCCTCGTGTAGAGCATGGTCTTGGGGCCAGATAATCTGGATTCAAACTCTGACTCTGCCACTCACTGTGTGACCTTAGGCAAATTACTATATTGCCCTTTGCCTCAGTTTTCTCACCTGTAACACTGCTATTATTGGTACCCAGTCCCTAAGGTTCTGTGAGGAATAAATGTTAATGCTTATGACATGCCCAGACAGTTTCTGGCATAAAGCAAATACTCCTTCAATGCTTGTTGTTGTTATTACTACACATGCTTCAAATCAAAATTAAAGTATCAGCAAAAGAAAAAGGCTTTGGGAATGTTTAGGAGCTAGAGGGGCTGCCCAGTGCTCTAGTGCCTATCAGGCACTGATAGAAGAGATGGGACCAAACCCGCATGGAGAGAAAAGTTCGCAAGAGTTCTGCTTACAAATGGGGACCCTCATGAAAGAATGGATGACAGATTGTGGGACGCTTCCTGGGGCAGAAAAATGCTAGGTAACAAATGATAAAGAGTAAGTAAGAGATGTTCCACTCTGGCTTGCTTGCTTTTTTTTTTAATTAAAAAAAAAATTATAAAAGCTATGACGGCCCACTGGGGAATATACAGGAATGTTTAAAGCAGAAAATATGTCATTTAAAACCCCTCCACCCTGAGAGAACCATTGTTACCCCCTTAACACATTTCCTGTTTTAGGATTTCGAGATAACCTGGGCAAACTGGCCCTGGGAAAGGAAGGCCAGATGCCCGTGAGATACTTCCCCAGGCCGCCTGGGTGGGAAGGGACGGGCCTGTCATTCTGGGGCCTTGGGGTCCTACCAGTGGACACACATGAAGCAGAATTGTAACAACCTCCTTTAACCCTTTGCAGAGTACTTTGCAGAGTACAGCCTGTTTGGGGCTGTCACATGTAAATTCACCAAAGAAAGCAGTTCTCTGGGTTCTTGTAAAGAAAACAGTCGATGATGAACTGTTTGGGGGTTTTAAAATTTTTGTTTGGGGTTTTGTTTCTTTGTTTTTTATAATTTTTGTTTTGTTTGTTTGGAGTGGTATCTTATCTATACTGCAGTAAAACCTCTCTCATTCCCCATCTGTAAGCTTTGGAGGACCAGGACTGCAGCTCTTTCTCTGAGTCAGAGTCTTGCAGGAAGCAGGCTCTTCCAGAATAGTCTAGACCCACAGCCTCCTACATGACCTGAATTAACAAAAGACCAGGGGATAGAAAATACTGGCCCCGCCTGGTCAGGACAGCAGCAGACTATCAGATCTTCTCATACTAAGGTCGATCTCATCTTAGAACACACTGCTGTCATGCAGATTTGAGTGAAAATGGCATTTCTGGACGTGGATTTGTTCAGAGGCCATCGAACAAGTGTAAATGAACACTGGACATTCAATCTCTTCCAAAGCTAGATAAACCATTTGACTGAACTGTCCAAGTTTCATTTAGTTGTTTTATATTGTGTTGATCCTACTTTTGTCCCCTATAACAAATAAGAGGGAGTGAATTACGCCAATTTTTGTCATTTTGAACATGAATTTTTTATATAATCCACACTCAGCCCATTTTGTTTGTTCCATACACACTTGTTCAAAAATTTCTAGTGGGACCAGATGTTACTAGAATATTATCAGCTTTTTTTTTTTTTTTTTCCCATCTCAGCCTGCCTGCCCAGATTTCGTAGAGCAAGTCCCTCATTGGGATCAAGGGTCTGAAAAGAACTGAAACTCATTCACAGGGAGGAAAGGGTGGAGGCAGATGGGTCTGTGAGAATGCAGTGGCAGGTCGGGTGTCTCCACCTTATTTCTCCATGTGGTTCCACTGTGTCTGTTTTCCCCTCTCTCCCATCCCATGTCCCCTGAAAGGCTCTTGGTTGCTGCTTCCCCCAAAGCTTAGGCTGGCATGGCAGGTAGAGGTGGAGCCAGCATTTGGCTGAGAGCCTGCCTCTCCTAGGTTCTTCAGGCTCCAGATGAAGGAGCTGCTTCCTCCAACAGGGGAGAGAGGACCCCTTGACTCAGAGTAGGAGGGCTTCCTCTCATTCCTAACCAGCGTGTCCTCATTGCAGTGGGAAAAGAGATTTAGAAGGGACTCAGGGTCCAGGAAAGGGATGGATGGGAAACAGGGGCCAGAGGAAGATCTGTTTGCCTCTTAATAAACCAGAGAAGCTGGGGAGTGATTATGTTAGGAAAGGAGGGGATGGCAAGGTCCTCCTTTCCCATTTCTCCTTCAGCAGAGATAGAGAATGCAAATGATCCTGGGGCAGGGGTGGGGAGGGGCACATGGAGCAACCTAAATTTTCTCCCACACTTTATAAAAGTTCACCAACTAGAAATCCAGTTGGTTTAAGGACCAAGGGAGGATTAAGGGGACTTATCAGTCCACCCAGTTGAATTAATAACCAGGACATGTCTTCCTCATACTTGGCTAAGATCTTCAAGATTCAAAAAATGGAAGTTTTTCTTGCTAAGGAGCAGAAAGGAGGAGAGAGGTGATTTTGGAGATGAGGAACAAGGAAGAGGGCAACCCAAAGGAAAGTTGTCAGGAAGCAGGAGAAGGACTCAGGAAGCTCAGCCCTGCTCTGAATAGATGCTCAGTAAACATCTGGTCAATTAATTGACAATGTCAGTAAAGGATGAATAGAGGTGAGAGGGAGCCTACTCTGGGATGTGGATTTTAAATGCCCTCTTTCCCCAGGGATGAATCTCCCTGCAGCTGAGAGCAACTGCTTCCTGAAGAGGTGGGGATGAAGCAGTGAGCCAGGTGCCTGTCTCAGAACCAGCCTAGAAATGACGGGAGAGTACCTTCCCCTGCATCCCCAGGTCTACTGTGTGATCCTGCTGCAATTCCGCTCCCTTCTCTACCCTCAAGAGCTACCAGGGCTGCCCCATGGGATGAGGCAACCAGGGCTGGGCCACCAGGAGACGTTGCTGCTGTGATGTAATGTGATGTGTGGTTGAGTCTGGGCAAGGGCATCTGGAGGTGGGTACAGTCTAGGGCCTATGAAACCATTTGTCGCAGCATTGCATTGACTGAAAATGGAGATACTTGAAGTCAGATCTTGGTCTTATCACTGCCACACTCCAACCAGCTGGGCTGACAGACAAATTACTCCCCAGTGCATGTTGGATATAAGTCACTTTCTAAAGCCAGTGACTGTTGGTTGTGTGTATCCTGGAGTGTCCCTGGACAGGAACAGGGAAAGAGACTCAAAAATAGGCATTATTATTATTATTATGATTATTATGATTATTAACTTGGAAGCTCTTTGGTAATCTGTACCACAAAGATTTCTCTCTCTCAAGATGATAATAAGAAGAACACAGGTAGTGAAACCAAACAGAAATGGGTGGGAATTCCTGCACATCCATGATCTAATTGTGGTTTTGATGAAATCCCCTAACCCTTCTGACACTCAGTTCTAGGGTCTATAAAAATCAGTTAAGGATATTACCTCATAGTGTTTTTTTTTTTCGTTTTTTTTCCTCATAGTGTTTTTTGAGGATTTAATTAAATAACAGCAAAGTGCAGTAGAAATGCCAATCAGCTCTGGAGGGAAAGGGGGATGACCTGAAGAATGTTTAATAAAGGGGTCATTTACACAGGTGTAGGGAAGCACAGGGATGTCCTTACCCCAACTTTGGAAGAGTGGGGGGCGCTATCTCCAGGCCTGAGGGGGATCCAGAGGGCATTGCCTGAACCAGGAGACAGAGAGAGCTGCCTTGTAGGTTCCGTGACCCTTAGTCAAGGGCAACCAGCCCACAGTAACACCAGCCTGACCTTATTCTCTCCTCTTTTTCCTCCTTCCAGTCTGGCTGTGCTCCCACTGTGCAAACCCAACCAAAAGCCCCAGGGCACAGGAGCCCCTGGATGTAGTCTGGATGTGGCAGCCTTTGGGGACACAGCAAACTGGAGAAGGGTGAACTGTAGGGTGAACCCAGGAAGGAAAGAGAAGATAAACAACACAGGAAGGGCTCAAGCAATGAGAGCTATGGTGATAGGTCACTTCAAGTTCGGTTTAGATTCTTTCAAGCCCATAATTTGAAAGTTGCTTGAGAGCAGGAATCTTTGTTTTCCCATGAAGCATTAGTCAATCCCTCTTCATATAGTGTGGGCCAGTCAGTAATCAGGTTCTGGAAACAGCATAAAATATTGACTTGTGAGCAAGTGTAACATTTGAATGTAATGTTAAAGCACAGTCTATTAAAGATGGTTATGTTATACATTTAAATTGAAAATCACAGATGGAGATAAAATAGAAAAACATCAAACCTGTTATTACTTTATTCATTTCTTATTTTTTCTCACAAATTCAGTTTGCATCCAAGTATTTCTAACTCTTCTGATGGCAAAATGACAGTGTAATTAATAAATAGCACTTACAAATAAATAACTGTAAATTGCTTTGTAAACAGGGCTAACCCCTGCTGCACACTCTCTCTGCTGTCTGAGATTTCTTCTGAGGTGGTAAGGGAGCACCTCACCTGGGGGAGGCTCTGGATGGATGAACCCTCTAACATATCAGTAATAAGTTCCAGGGTCTGAGGGACAGGGGAAGGAAGTGTCTTTTGCAGGCAACAAAAGTCTATTCCAGATCTGGCATCATTACCCTTGGGCTTGGACTCTTTGATGACCAACCAGACATTTCCCCACACTCTGTAGGGTAATCTATGCATGTGCACTTGTCAAGCCCAGGAGAGGAAATGACATCCATGTCCTGCCATCCCCTGAAATGACCTCAGCCTGTTCTGTTCCCCAGGAATCTTGCCTAACCTGCTCTGTAAAGATTTTCAAAATGTTCTAAAGCATCAACTTTAATTTATTCCACCCCAACCTGCTCAGATATTTCTGGTTTCTGGTTAGCTATTTGAGGAAAAGGGTAACGCCGAGAGGTAATTCAGTCATGGAGCAGAGCAGTTAGGAAGGGCCATTGGGTCAAATGGCTCTGCTGTGGCCTCAAGTAGCTTAATACCAATTAGACTGTTCTTCCCTGTCTCAGACTAAAGCTTTGGAGACCAGTTGTTCCTGCCTGGGCCCAAGGATCTGCATCTCAAACCTTTCCATTGATATGAACATACAGTAGTCCCTAGTTATTCATGGGTATTGGTTCCAGGACCCCTGTGGATACCCAAATCCTGGGATGCTCACATTCCTTACAGAAAATGGCTGTAGGATGTGCATACAACCTGAATTTGCATCTAGGCTCAGCAGGGTCTGCCTACAAGTCATTTCATTCAAGTGGATTCAATGGAGTGCTGGGTGCATGGCAAATTCAAGATTTGCTTTTTGAAACTTTCTGAGATTAAAAAATAAATATATATTTTCAATCTGCAGTTGGTTGAATCTGCAGCTACAGAACCCAGGGATATAGAGAGCCAACTGTCCAGCCATGGCTTGGAAACAGGATTCTGGGCACAAGAGAAGCAAAAAATATATTTAAAGAGGTTTTACATTTATAAATTATATTGCATATATTATAAGAAACTACTTACTTCCCACTAAAATTATGAACTAAAGGTTAGCCTTTAGTTTATCATATTTCTGAAATAATTCATTGTGCACTTACTATATTTTCAATACATTGCCATTTGACTATCCACTGACGTTTTAAAATTTGGTAAGAAAACAAGTGAACTAAAAAATTTTTTTACTTTTTTGACATCTAAAAATCAAATGATTTTCTTTATTTAGGATGATAACAGTTCCAGTACAGTTTTAGTAGAGCAACCATCTAATCTAACGGCTGCAAATCCTGTGATAAAACCCAATACAGGAAAACAACCCTCCTCCTTTGTTGTTACCCTGCTGGCCCCCAAGCCATCAATCTCCTGAGACCCTCTAATGACCATTTATTTTCAAGAGGTGACATCTGCAACGAGGGTCTTTAATCCAAAGCCCGGGTGGTGCCAGTTGAAAAGAGAGCCTGTCTGGACCTCAGTCTCAGGGGCTGCTTTCCACAGCCCACACTAAAATGTTGGGGGTCAGAGGAACATCCAGTGATCAAGGAATTAAGTGAGAAATCTGTCCGGTGTGGGAGGGAGAGAACAGGAATCTGGGCCTGACTTTAATCCTTAAATTCCCACAGTCCATCCTTTAACCATTTGTGTTTCAAGTTAAAAAAAAAAAAGAGAGAGAGAGAGAGAAAGGAAGAAACCTCTTTAAAGCACAGATTGTGGCTGGGTGTCACAGAAAGTTTAAACCTAAGGTTTTTATGTCCCTCAACCTCCTGGAGTTTGGGGTGGGAGGTGGCAAGAAGGGTCTTACAGATCTGGCATTTGCTGGAGACCTAAGCTTAAAAGTATAAAGTCCTGGGTTTGTTCTGCTTTAAGAGCCACCTGTTTGATCCCACTGGTATTTGCCTGAAGTTAGATGAGATGGGCTGTCTGTGTCTGGGATAAAAGGAAGAGCTAGTGGCTTCTGATCTCTGCTAGGATTTCTGGCTGCTTCTGTTTTATATACTTAGCGTGCCCAAGGGCTAGCTGTGTGATAGCCAGATTTTTGTCAGACAGAAGTCCTCCTAGGAATTGAGCCCAGCCCCACCCAGCTCCTGCCTGGTGAGTGATGCTTGGGCTGTCTGCCTCCTCAGGACTGAAGACCACACACTAGCTCTGGAGCCACGGTGGTGGCTTAAACATCTCATGACCCTGGGCCAACAGGTCAGGACCCTGGAGGACCCTGGAGTCCTAGCCTGTGGCTCCTTGTGCTGCTTCCTGATGATCGGTTGTCTTTTCCTGATTCAGAAAGCCATGTGGGACTCCCTCCAATTCCCCAGCATTTTAGGAAAGTGCAATGAGGTGGGTGAGGCGTCCTGCAGGCTGCCCCACTCCACCCCTTCCTTCAGGATGTTTTCTTTCTGCCCAATGCTGGCAGTGAACCCCCAGGCTGACCTCATCCCCTGTTTAAGAGTTGTCTTTGCTGGAGGTGTGTTTGCACCATGCTCCATGTGTGCCCAGTGCCCTGTGTCTGGGAATCATGCCAGAGAAATAACAAGTCCCCTGTATGTCCCCAGGAGTCCTTACTGGAGAGCCACTGGCTGATGCAATACTGGATGGCATTGCACAAACAGATGCTGGTGACTAAGGGAGTAGAGCCCAGACGTTAGGTGGCCAAAGGAAAATTCCTTCCAGAATCCAGTAGGAGACAATGTGGACACCTATCTGTAACTGGATTAAAATGGAGACTTCTTAGCAAACATGAATCAAACCACTGTCCCAGGATCCATCTGGGAGGAGAGAAAATATGAAGCAGAGAAGAGAGAAAATTGAAAGAAATCAGGGAGAAAGGCAAAAGTAGAGTTGGGAATTCTGGAAGCACATGGGAAGAATAATAACTTTTCCGATGTATTGGCTACATTTCAACTCATTATTCAGTGTCATGAGAGCAAGGTGTTTATCAGACGACATCAGAAGCTTAAAGGTGGCCAGCTTTATAGGATTAATCATTCCATGTTCCCTAAGCAGATAAGGAAATAGTTCTTTGTGCTGATAGCATACTGAAAGTTTAACAGTCTTTCAGGATAAATCACCGAACTCTTGTGGAAAAAGTAACTGCTTGGTCCAGGACTGAGAAGGGAGAAATCAACAGAAACTGTAAACACACTACTGTCCTGGACAGAAATAAAGTTCTGCTCAAATTTTGACTCCTTTTTACATTCTTTATTTTTCCCTCTCTAGGCTTTACATATGCAATCTAAGGAGTTGGGAATCTCAGCAGGTAACCTTGCTTAAAAGAGCTATGGTGAGCTCTCAGCAATGCCACTCTCCTGCTTCTTCTGCTTCCTGTGTTGTCTCCTTATGTGTTCAGAAATAACACCCTTCCAAAAGGGCAAGGATTTTTCAGTGAGGAAATTCAAAGGATTTTTATATAAGCTGAAAAGGAACCCAGAAGAGGATTGTATTTGAACAAATTACATTTGCAAAAGAATGCTTTGAACAAAGTCTTCATCATTCAAGCCCACTCAGGTGGGTGGCTGCTTTGAACAAACCAACATTTACTTGGGTTTTTAAGTTCTTATGCATTTGTTTACAGCAAAAAAGAAAAGAATTCATACCACGTTCTGGGCATACCTTGTCAAGATCAAACAGCCCTATTCCCAGGATGCTTCCTGGCCTCCTGTAGACACCCACCTGTGTCCCTCCTCTCTGTGGCCCCACATGCCATGCACCAGCCCCAAGTAGGCACTCCTCACAGCATGGACTCACAGAACCATCTTCACTTACCTGACCAGGACACTGGACTATCTTCCCATCCAGACAGAGAGCACCCAGAAGACAGAGAGGTCTTGTCTCATTCACCTCAGTATCCCAGAGCTTGGAAATAGCTCAAAATCAAGACATGTCAGGCAAAGGGGATTTAACACTACTTCCAGATTTCCAGGAGGTGGAGTTCGGATGCTGAAATGTTGAGAATTATTGTTTATGAAAACAATAAGACCATGTATTTGAAATGAGGGATAGAAAGAAAATCCATGATGAACATAGCTTTCATACAGTTGCAGTCATTACTTTTATAGATTGTTGCTTTTGACATCTCTCTGAGGATATAGAAGTTTTGCTGAGAAATAGGCAACAGTTGTGGAGCCTAGCTCTCTTGGGATATTGTAACACTTTGTGGGGCTGCAACTGGGGTGAGAGAAGACAAGGAAATGTTGGGGCAGGACAGACATATGGCAACATAAAGTAAGAGAAGGCAGTTTAGAGGGACAGGCAATTGTAGCAAACACAACCAACCATCCATTCCTTATAGTAGCTCAGATTTTGTTCAGGGTTGCAATGTGCCCAGCTTAATGCACCTAGCTTCCCAGACTCCCTTGCAGCTAGAGTTGACCAGATAACACAGTTCAGCCAATAAGATGCAGTGAAGTCATTGGGCAGAGTTTCCAGAGTTACTCCTTAAAGTAAAAGTAACTGACATAGACCATTTTGCCCTTTGCCCATCTTCCTGGAACATGGAGCTGGTACTTCAAGGTGGGAACCATCTTGCCACCACAAGGATGAAAACCACTTACCAAGTGTGACAGATAGAAATATAGAAAGAGCCTGGAACTAGATTACATTATGGAACTGTCATGTCAGCCTTGGGTGGCTTAACTCCAAATTTCTCACTATAGAGAAAAATAAACCTCTATTTGGTTAAGCCATCATACCCAGCCTTCAATTCCACATGGCTGGCTGAATGCAATCCTGATTTATGCTGTACTTTAATGTAAAGAACACTGAACAGAGAGTCCAGAGGCCTGAGTTCTGGCCTTGGCTTGGTCCTTATTTATTAGTGTGCAACCTCAGGCAAATCGCCCAAAGCCTCCGAGCATCATTACCTCATATGTGAAATCATGGTTAAAATAACTCTCTTGACATCGCTTAAAAGGCTATGTTGAATATCAAAAATTATTTGAAAAGTCACATTTTGAAAGCCTAAAAAATTTTACACAAATATAAAATGTTATTAATACCTGTATTAAGGAAGTACAGGGCTGGCCGAGTGGTACAGTGGTTAAGCACTGGCTTGGGAAGCCAGTGGCCCCGGTTCAGGTTCCACATATGAGGGCCAGTGACAATGCCCTCAAAAACAAAAACAAAAAACCAGGAAGTACAGAAAGGAGTTCCCTGGGCAACAGGAGAAGACATTAAGAAAACATGGTATTTGGAGTTCAAAGTATAGGAAAGGCAATTTCAAGGGATTCCCATAAAAGGAAACTTCTTAGACGTCAGGGCCAGAATGCATTTATTTTTATTTCCTCCACAGTGACTATGTGCCTGTCACAAAGGAGATGCTGATAATTTTGCTTTGTTTGAAAGCAGAGGCAGAAACTAGTACTTGCTGCTGTCAAAAGCAGGACTGGATGTAGAACTTACCTGAGGGAAATGGAGCATCATGGTAGGAAGTCTTGGGTAATGAGGTAGCTCAGAGATGCAGGAAGAAGTTAAAAGGCTTGAATAGCAGGCTAAGGAGTGTGGATGGATTGGAGATAATGAAACCACTGCAGGTTCTTAAGCAAGAAAGGGTGAGTGATGTAAAGAAAATGATGTCTCAGAAATACCATCTAGATCCTAGAGAGAGTAGAGAAAGGGGCTAAGTCAGAAGGAGAATAGTAGTTAACATTGATGAAAGATAAATTGTTACTTGAAAGATAAGTTTATGGTTAGTCTGTGGACTTACGGTAGCTTGATTTTGAAGGGTCCCGAGATCTAGGGACAGTCACTGATGGACCCCTGTCAAAAGCTCTTTGTTCTTTTGGCCCTATTCTTGGGCCTCGGTTCTAGGAACAGGACTTCTGTCCTCACTCTGAGACCCAGGATTTACACTGGAGTCCAGTTTTATCAAGTAATCCCTGTACCTGAGTCTTTGTTTTGGTAATTAGCCAAGCACTGAAGTCCCTGGTGGCCAGAAACCCTGATCCTTAGATCAGGGGCAGGCCCACTGGCTGCCTGCCTGCTCGAATCCAAGACCACTTTCAACTCTAAGAGTCCCCACCATGGGGCTCTGTCTGCCTCCTCCTGAGCCAAGCCCAAGAGGTATGAGGGTCTATTTCACCCTCGATGTGAGGAGGAGGTATTTGGAAATGCGAAGAGGTTGAGGAGACCTGACAGGTAGAGAGGGCTCTGTCCCAATTCTCATATGTGTGGCTGTTTTAGGGTAGAGATGGTGGGTGATGGTGTCCCTTATGTCCCATGCAGGTCCCCATGGCCTGTAAATGATGGGGAGGGAGGGGGGACCCAGAAATCCCTCCTGTTACATCAAGGCAGGCAGGTGGGAAAAGAGAGCTGGTGGAATTATAAGGGACTCGGTGTTCGGACAAGGAGGACACAGCACATATTGATGTTATAACTGAGGCGAGGGCAGGATCGCAACAGGCTTCCACACATTCCCAGTAGGCAGGTAGTTCCAGTAGATGTAACCAGGAGACCCAAAGGGTGAGACTGTGAGTCCTGTGGTGACCAGATGATAGCACAGAGATCGGCCATCCCCCTGAAACATGCCCTATGCCCAGATGCTACACAGGGAAACAAAAAAAGAAACTTGAAAGACTATTTGCCTCAAAGCAACCTGGTAGAGTTAACCTGGTAGAGACTATTTAAAACTACAATAACTATGCTAAGTCTTTTTCTACCTGTAAGTGGAAGTAACAGCTCTTGGGACATTTGAGGTCAGTTATAGGAAATAGTTATATTTCTATATGTCTGCGACATTGTATGTAAATTTCAATGCCAGCATGCACAGCTTCAGAAGGGTTAATTTCAGTGGGCACATAAAAGATGGAGAGTCAGAAATGGAACTAGATACTCCTACTGAGGTAAGGCAGGTGCTAGATATACGTGAAGGTGAGGGAAGAAAAGCAAGTTGTGTAGGTACAATACAATAGCCAGAGACAAACAACAGGTGGTAGGTAAGCCAAAAGGTGTCCCAGGGCTCCATAACAGGTGGGCAGGTGCTGTGCAGCAAAGGGAAGCTGAGCAGAGGACTCCAGAGATGGGAGCAGATGGCTGGGGCGGAGGTTGGCCCCACCCTCATAACTGGGACAATAGTTCCAGACCTGTACAAAGGAAAATAGCAAAAGAAAGCAGAGTTCTGAAATAAAAGGAAAAGGAACAAGACAAGTTATCAAGTCAAGGACCTTGGCCCTAGAACTACATTTAGTGTGGTTGTGGCTTCCAGGAGAGGGTACGGCCCACTTTTGGACCAGACAGGCAGCATATCGCCTGGGCCTTTCACAAGAGCTTCTTAGTTTCCTGGCCTAGGAGAGGGCTGGCTCCAGAACCTGTGTAAGACCCATTCCCCAGACCTTCCAGGGGCATGTGGGATCTCTGGTTGCTGGCAGGAGGGCAGGAGTGGGTAGAGAGAGGTATCAAATGGTATAAATGAGGAGGAAGGTTGAACGGTACCTGGGTAGGACCCTGCGAGGCAAAATAAGCAAAGAGAACTTCAAAACCTGTGTGATTGGCTGTGGCTTCAGGTTGCATGAGTTTCCCTCCCTGATGTGAGGACATCTTTGCCTTTATCCAAGGAGTAATAGAGACAGTACCAGGTGGCGTCATGTTGGTCTCAGAGGCCTTTCCAAGCCTAGGAAACCCAAGGGCTTAGCTGCCTTCCCAGGAAGCAGTTCTGCCCTGGGATTTCTGGGGATCCTGTGTGAGGCTATGGGGACGGGATCAACCCATGGCTCACTTCTTGCTATGGGTTATCACACTGGCAGATGTGAAGGATTTACTGCATAGAGATTGACCCGGCACCCAGAGTAGAGTGTCTCTTTTTGGCAGGTAGGCCAGGCAGTGATCAGCAAAGGGGTACCACTGGGAAATGCTTTCACTGTCTATGAGGCTGGATAGTTTTTAGCAGGAGAGGGGCAAGGGAATATCAATAGAGATCCTGGATGTGCCAACCCGATAAGCCAGTAATTCTCACTGGCTTAAGGACCAGTGACCTCCAAGAGAAGCTGATGAAAAGCTAAAGACCTTTTCCCAAGAAAGCAAGCAACCTCACTCATGGGCACGAATTTGGGGGTCTCAGAAATGTTCTTCAAGGATTTTCACTCACTAAGACTCCTTGTTCTTCAGCAAGATGGTGAGTGAGTCCAAACTTGTCAGCCTCCTGTTGTGATTATCGATAGCACAGAGGGGTGGGAAAGTTGCTCAAATTTTCACCAAGTTTGATAAGAAATCAACTGTGACATTATATGTTGAGCTGGAAGAGCCCTTTGCAATCTGCAGGAAACTCTGGCCATCAAGTTGGAGGAGAAAACCTCGGATGAGGAGTTGGACATCGAAAGTTGTGGGTTATCATCTTTGCCCCAGTGCTTGTTCATTCTAAGATCTCTCATCATTCATCTTCTCTGGGTCTCAACTTTCCTATCCAATTTTTCATCCATTTGAAAGCAGAGGTTATACTTTCATTTACTTGGTTTTTGTAAGATTTCACTGAGATGACGCAGATAAACTCTTGGTAATAAGTAACACTCGGTATGGATTGCAAATTATGTCATTCAGGTCACCTGCTGGCGGTGGCATGCAAAGACAAGATTTGGTTCTTCTGAGCCCAGCAGTGTTTCCCTCTGCCCCAGCTTTTGCTCCTCGGAGAGCCAGCAGACAACCCCTGTATTTCCTAGTTGTAACCTGTCCTCATTGCTAGTAGTGCCAACATGGCTTCCTGGACCTATAAAACATAAAGCCTCAATTTAGTGGTTTTATGGGCCTCAGGATAGCTTTACTCATTGTTATGTTGAATTGTGACCCTCCCAAAACTTCATATGTTGAAGTCCTAACCTCCAGTACCTCAGAATGTGACCTTGTTTGGAAATATGGTTGTTGCAAATGTAGAATGAGCCCTAGTCCAATATGACTGGTGTCTTTGTAGAAAGGGGAAATTTGAACACAAAGGCAGATACATAGAAGAAAAATGACATGAAGAGACACAGGGAAAAGACAGCGACCTACAAGCCAAGAAGAAAGGCCTGGAGCAGATGTTTCTCTTACAGTCCTCACAGGAACTAACCCTGCCGACACCTTGGCTTGGACTTCCAGCCTCCAGAACTTTGAGAAAAAACATTTTTTTTTTTTTTGAGGGCAGTGTCACTGGCCCTCATATGTGGGATCTGAACTGGAGCCGCTGGCATCCCAAGCCAGCACTTAACCACCATGCCGCTCTGCCAGCCCAACATTTTTGTTGTTTTAGTCACTCAGTTGGTGGTACTTTGTTATAGTAGCCCAAGCAAACTAATATACTCAAAATTTTTAAAAAAAGGGCCAGCCAAGTGGCTCAGTTGGTTAAGAGTTGGCTTAAGATCATGAGCTCTGAGCAACAGGGCTGCCAGTTCGATTCCCACATGGGCAATTAACACTGTGCCTGAGCTGAGCTGTCACTGAGCTGCCAACAGGCAGCAGGTTGGCTCAGCTGGTGTAACAATAAGCTTGCCTGTTCTATGGTGGGCTACATTCACCTGCAACTAAGACTGAACTTGGCACCTTGAGCTGAGCTGCCACCCAGAGGGCCCGGTGGATAGCATGTGTGCTCTTAACAACAAGGCTGCTGGTTCGACTCCCACATGGGATGGTGGCTACGCCCTTCAGCAGCTAAGATTGAACTCAGCACCTTGAGCTTAGAGGCCACAAGCTGCCGATGGGAAGCCAGATGGCGACTGGCGCCCCCCACAACGTGAGGAACACTGGTCCCCCTCCCCAATTTCCCAACGCTATTCCCCTCCCCCAATTCCCCAATAAAATCTTTAAAAAAAAAAACTACTTTTGGGTCAGCCGAGTGGTGTGGTGGTTGGGCGCTGGCTTGGAAAGCCAGCGGCCCCGGTTCGGGTCCCACATGTGAGGGCCACTGACACTGCCCTCCAAAAAAAAAAAAAAAAAAAAAGCTACTTTTCCTTCCCCCACCTCTTTCCCTTGGTAAGGCATGGCACATCAATTCTAAACAAATATGTATTTTTAGTGGAGGTTGAAAGACTTTGTGTCCTATAAAATCATATTTGTTCAAGGTCAAAAATAATCTCCTAACCTAGGAGATCAATTCCTTTTACACTCAGGATTGAAAATTATATCATGTGCTTTACTTTCACACTTCATCACTAATTTTAGATAGAATTCATTTTCCTCAACCAGGAGCTTTTTGCTAATCCTTAGAATTACTGCTGGATAAAGGAGATGCTGGTAGTATTTACTGAGTGTAAATCCTCACAGGGTCCTCTGGAATGATGCATTGGCCTGACTTGTAGGAAGAGTACTCGTTTCACAGAAGTTGGCAAATTGAGCACAATCTGAAAGAAACTGGGGATAGAGATACTTCTTTTTAGTTAAGTCTTTGGATCTCCTGAAAACAATGTGTTCACTTTCCTGAGCTGAATTGGAAAGTTGGTTGCCCTTTAAACAGCAGTTGGCCTCAGAAGCCGTGCAGAGAGCATTAAGCTTGATTGGGCTGGTGTGGGAGAGCAGTTTTCCTAAGCACATTATTAATAGGAAATTATTTGTCTGAGGTTCTGAAGGGTCTTTCACTGCCAGGCCACAAAAATTCTTCATTTTAAAATAAACAGTTGTGGGCAGAAAAAACTAGGAAACTCAGAAAATTTATTGGATCAATTCCGATTCTAGACCTCCCAAAACTAAATTGACAGGCTCAGTTTTGGAGACCACAGTGCCCACCAATATTGCTGACTTCTAGGCCTGCTGGGCCTGGGCAGATAGCCCCTAGCACAAGGCCAGCTCACAGTAGGCCCACAGAAATATCTGTTGAGGGAATGCTGAATGGATTTGGGTGCAACAAATCTGTGTGGTTGATGAAAATATATCAAAGATGGTCAGTTACTTATGCGAGGTGTGGTCATGCGGCCCAGAAACGAGCTTTCACCCTTGTGATTGCTGTGTGAACGTGACAAAATCATGTACTCTCCTTCGTCTTCAGTTTCCTCGTCTGTAACTTGACTACTAATCTCCTCCAACTTTGAAAAGGTCAATATAGACTTCCCTAGTATCTCTGTGCAGTGAAAGACAGCTGAACTGAAATGAGAAGATGTGACTTCTAGCCCTGGTTTGGCCACCAATTAGCTCAGGGGCTTAGTTCAAGCTGCTTACTGTTTCTGAGCCTCAGTTTCCATTTCAGTAAAATTGGGATGATAGAACTTACCTCAGGATTTCTTTGAAAAATGAATTCTATAACAGAGAAAACATCTTTTACTATAGTTGTGCAATGTAATATGTATTATAATTTTTAAGACTGGAGTGGGATTTTGGAATAATAACTCTTTAAATTCAGCTTCAATATTATTACAAGGTGGTAATAATATTATGGGTAAGTAATATTAAGGATTCTCAAGAGTGCTTGTGCTCTCAGACTTTTGTTTGAGAATTTTATGTGCCTCATCAGAGGAGGGTTATCAGGTGCAGGGAGGTAAGAGAGGCAAGTAACTAAACAGCTATATTTTTATAAAGTTTGACACTCAGTGATGTATCTGAGTGCCTTTGTGATTGTGTGCTCTTGGAATTTTACTCAGTTCCTTTTGAACCTGATCAGATGCCCAGAGGTAGTTATAAAAGTATTACTGAATAAGTATTAGCAAATTGTTTCTTCAGTAGAATTGTACCAATTCTACATGTCTTCCAATAATGTTTAAGTGTGTCAGATTTCCCACAACTGGAGCCGCACTAACAATTCATATTATGTTGAATTTTTGCTACTTTAATCTAAGAATTACAACATTGGTGTTTTAATGTGTATTTCTTTAATAAATAGCAAGGTTGAACATATTTTTTCTATGGTTGTTTAGTAAGTGTTTTTTTTTTGGGTCATCATATATCTTCATAACCTTTACTTATTGGGATATTAATGGATTTTATCATCTTATTTAGTAACATAGCTGTATTAATTTCCTAGGGGTGCCATAACAAATTACCATACACTGGGTGACTCAAAGAAACAAAAATTTATTCTCTCCCAGTTGCAGAGGCTAGAAGTCTGAATTAAAGTATCAATCACCACACTCTCTGTGGCTCTTGGGGAGGATCTATTCTGCCCCGTCCAGGTTCTGCTGGTTGCCAGCAATCTTTGGTGTTCCTTGACTTATGCACACGTCATTCCAACGCCTGCCTCCATCTTGATATGGTGTGTTCCTCGTGGGTCTCTGTGTCGCAATTTCCCTCTTCTTAAGGATACCACTGCCAGGATCTAAACCCCAGATTAACTGGATTATCTGGGTTTAGATAACCTTTCAAACCAATTCATCTTCACTTGACTATATCTATAAAGACCCTCTTTCAAAATAAGATCACAATTACAGGGGTTAGGATTTCAACCTATTTTGGGGTGAGGGGGAAACGGGGGCACCATTCTGCCCAGAACACCTAAAAAGAAAATATGAGCAGGAGGTCTTCTGATGGGGCAGAAACAGAAACCTAGCAGGTGAATGCTACAGTCTCAGAGGAAAATCTGTGGAGGTTTATTATCATCTGTTACATCAAGGTACCACAAAAAGCCATGTTTTTCCAATTTTAAACTATTTGGATTTTAGAAACATAACTTAGTTGTGAAGATTTTAGAATAAATACTGGTTACTAACCAATGGAACTACAGAAATACTCTCTGGCAATCTCGTAAGGTAGAAAGTACATTCTTCATAGTCAGGCACTCTGTTTTTTCTTTGTTTGTTTTTTCTGGCTCTGGCACTGCTTAGCTGTGTGAGTTAGAACAACTTGCTTAATCAGCATATCTGTCCTTGTTCTAAATTTTGTAACACCTTCAAGGCCCTTTCCAATTCTAATAGCCTATAATGCAAATACAAGAAGAAGTTAAATCCATTTGCTGCAGTTTTCATGTGTATATTTGTAGGGATAAATGATTCTTCAATTTCCTGTTTAGTAAACAGAAGCCTAGTAATTGAGGTGAAAGGTAGTTGGTATCCAAACCATTGTCATCCTTGAATACCATTGGATTGGGGGAAGGCCGAGAGCTCTGACAGATGCTGAGAGGCTCACATAATGAACCCACAGTTTGTTCTCCCTACAGGAGGAGAAGATATTTTCAAAATATAAAAGGTTCATTGATGTTGGATGTGAAACTGGTGATTTAACAATCGTTTTCATCTTCAAAGCCCTTTCTAAACAAATGATTTGGTGGGACCTGGAATAACAAATTCCAGAACCCAAAACAAATAGGGTCAGATGCAGAAACAGAACTCTTTGGACCAACAGCCATCCTCTGTCTGCTGGGGTCAAATGTTCTTGCTCAAAAGTTTGGTTGTATGTGTATTTCTGTTTGGGTGGAGGTCCTTCTGAAACAATATCAGTAGCTTATTAAACATTCAGGACTAAAATTAAGCTAGATATTGTTTGTGATTCTGTGCCATTCGCTTAAGGAAAAAGCCAAGAATGATAATATAGTGCGGTAGGTGAGCTCACGAACTCAGGGCCAATTTTCTTTTTTTTTTTCTAAGATTTTATTGGGTAATTGGGGGAGGGAAACAGACAAGCTGCTGTCTTTTTGTTCTTCAGTCTAGTTGCAGAGGACATTGCTTCACTGGCCCATGTTGGTATCATCATTGCATTCTTCCTGGATGAGGCAGATTGGTCGCCGGCCTCTGGATGGTCACTCACAGTGGCTCTTGGCAGCTCACGCTGGCTGCCAGCTGCTCACGGTGGCTGCTGGCCACTCACTGTAGCCTATGGCAGCCCACTGCAGCAGGGCCTGCAGCCTACACCATCGCCGGGGCTTGCACAGCCCAGCTCCAGGTGGAGCTGTTGTTAGCTGTAGAGGCAGTGTCACTGGCACTCATGTGGTATCTGAACCGGGGCCGCTGGCATCCCAAACCAGCTCTTAAACAATGTGCCACTCGGCCGGCCTGGCCAATTTTCTAAGTTCTCTCTTGATGAACACTAGGAGTCACTTCTCATATGACTCTGCCACATTTTTAACATTGTGACTGCGAAAGCTTATCTGTTTCAGAAAATCTTGAAGGGGAGTGGTGGGAATTAATATTTTACAAATTAACTTATTAAGCATCCTGAGGAATTATAATGAAGGTCACTATTTAACATTAGGCCACGGTAGTGCTTTTGAATCTTCTGCCACTTCCTGCTTCCCCATACATACTAGCCTCAGTCGACTCTTGAACATATTATGAGATTTCACAAGTCCACACACCCTTCTGTTACTTATTTATTACAAACTCCTGCTTATTCCTCAAAGCCTTACTTGACTCCTCCATTTGAGCTAATCCTTCTCTCTCCTGTTTCAAGAACACTTTGCATGCTCCTCTATTACAGAGCTTATTAATATAATATGATTAATTAGGACAGTCTCTGTTGGGTAGGCATGCTTCATAACAAATGGTCCAAGTCCTGTTTATCCCTGCAGCCCTAGTGCCTGGTATATAGGAGGTATTTAATGGATGTTTGTTAAATAAGTAAAAAAAAGGTGGACCTATAAAAGCTGTGGTCTTTTGTATCACTAGCTATGAAGCCTCAGCTGGTTACGAAACAGAACCTGATATATTATGAATTGAACATGGTCAATTTTTTCTTCTATTTCATGCATCGCTTCCAGGGCAATAATGTGCTGTTTCAGAGCAGACTAACAACCACTTTGGGCAAGTCTGGTGTTTTTCTTTTCTTCAAAACTGCCATTTAACTTCGGCTGGCAAATAGGGCGTTAGGTCTTCACATAGTTATTTATTCACCTGGCTCAGGAGTCTCAGATGAACCTTGTAGAAATAACACCAGTGTTTCCAAGAATGGGCCACACATGACTTCGAAATACTGCTATGGATGTTCTAGTTTGTGTGATTATAAAAAGTAGACAAGGCAGTGTCTTTTTCTCGTTTTTTTTTTTTTTCATTTTTTACCGGAAACAATCCAGCAAGCTTTCCGCAATTATGATTTACAGTCCTGATGTTAGAGCAGTCCTGAACCGGGTGGTTAATCATTTGTTGGGAACATCTTGAGCCTTTACTTTAAAATAATTTTAGACTCACAGAAATGTTATAAAAATAGGACAGAATTCCTGTATATCCTTCAACCAGGTCCCCTGAATGTTAGCATCTGAAATAACCACAGTGCAATGATCCAAACCAGGATTAACATTGATAAAATACTATATACTAATTGATCTATAGGTCTTATTCCAAATTTGCCATTTTCCTCACTAAGGTCCTCTGTCTTGTTTAGGACCCAGTCCAGGATCCCACATTGCATTTACTTGTCAAACTAAACTATTTTCTCCAAATGGTTACAGTTCTTCAGTCTCTCTTTGTCTTTCATGACCTTTGGAATTTCAAAGAACACCAGCCAGTTATTCCCTCAGTTTGAATTTGTCTGGAGTTCTCTCGTGTTAGATTGAGGTTATGCATTTGAGGCAGAAATACCACAGAAGAGATATTGCATTCTGCTCAGTGCATGTAAAAAAAATTTTACACTGACCTTTTCTGCGAGTAGTTCTTAAGGAATTACTCCTTAACAGATAATTACTTTTACTTATTTACTTTTGTTGGCATTTAATATTCTCTGTATTTTGGCAGTTAATATTCTCAGGAATTTGGTAGAGCACTCAAAGGACTGCGAGTTAGGGATCATGATTCATGGACCAGGATGCTCTTAGAGACCGTTCATTTCCCTACATTGGGGGATTTGAGAAAAGACTGAGCTGGCAGTCCTGCCCTTTCTCCCGTGAGCAGAGAGGCATCATCAACCAGGGAGGGGGCCTTCTCCTCCTGCCCAAGCAGCTCTCAGTCTAGCCCTGCCTTGTACTGATTACAAGCTGCTTCTAGGTTGGGTCCATCCAGAAGCCAGTCCTGAGACAATGATTTGAGTATCAGTCCCTCATCTGGGAGGTGAGACCAGGAGGCACCACCGGTGGGAGAGCAGGCAGCAGGGGCAGGAAGGGAGAAAGACCCTGGCATTCCCTCTGTCCCCGATGTCATCAAATGAGGGCTGCTCCCAGGGCACTTGCTTCCTGGCATTCTGGTCCATTCCAAACCAGGGAATACCTCCAGGTGCCTGCAGGAGAAGGTCTAGAACATCTTTAGTGTTTAAGGCAACTGCTAGTACCCGGAGATCTGGCCGGGACAGCATATTACCAACATGGGTCAATCAGGGACCAGATGATGCTGAGTCCTGGTTTCAAAAAATCAGTGACCTGGGCTAGCCGAGTGGCCCGGTGGTTAAGCGCTGGCTTGGGAAGCCAGCAGCCCCAGTTCGGGTCACACATATGAGGGCCAGTGACACTGCCCTCAAAAACAAGAAAAAATATCAGTGACGAAAAGCAGAAAAGAAAAATGTATTTCCTAAACTTAAATAGTTATTGTTTCCAAGTTGTGGTCTTTCTCCCCAGGTTTTAGGAGTCTGAGATCAGTCGTATAATGAGATGCATTATTTACTGAGCTTGGGGTTGTCCCAGTAGAACCCACACTTAAACAACCTACAAATGGAAGCATAGAACACCTAACACTGGGGGTTTAACTCTTTTCAGAAACTTTTTGGCAACTTGATGCCACGTCTCGCAGCGGGACATTCAGAGGTTCTAAGGTGGCTCCCCAAAATGGGAGCAAGGGCTTACAACGGGGAGAGAAATGTGGAGCTTCTACACTTTGCTCTCTAGCAGGTGTCGTTAGGTGAGTTATTTGTCTGATTTTCTCATCTTTAGGATGGGAGTAATCACGCCTACCTTGTGTGGGCACGCTGAAATGAGATAAGGTCACGTTGGTGAGAAGCTCCTGGTTCAGGGTCGGCTCATGGCGGGGCGGGAGGTAACTCCTCACTGATTCTCACACCTTGTATTATCCACATCCTAGACGATCCTAGCACTCACTAGCCTTGTGAGATCGTTATTATGACCCCCACTTTGCAGAGTAGGAACGTAGTTCCCAGAGAGGGTGCACCCCTGCCTCTGTCAGGATCCGAGCCCAGATCCACTCTGCCACCTGCCTTATGGACATCACACCCGAATGAAGAGCTGGTACTTGCCTTCCTCCGACCTCATCTTCCCACATCAAATGGATGGATAGAGAATGCCTGTAAGCTCCATGTCCTCTGTCAAAAAGACAAAAAGGAAGGAAAGAGGACTAACATCACTCAGCACTGCGGCCCTGGCATGATGGGCTGCTACACGAAAGGCATCTGTTTAAGACAAGTCGGAAGACAGTGAGACAGACCTCTCCATGTTGAAGGGGACACCTTGCTGGCTGTGTCAGGCTGGCCAGCCCCGCTCAGAGGTCCTTTGGTCCCTGCCCGTCAGAGCCCACCTGGCCGCAGCATGTAGCCAGCTTCCGTTCCACTTCCCAGGCTTTGGCTGCTGTCCCCCAGACCAGTGCAAGGAGCCACAGAGACTGTGGTTCTAGGTCCCGGTGGCAGCAGCACTTAGAATGTGGATGACTAGTCATTTTCTGTATCCTTCTGGCTTTTGACCTCCTTGCCTTCATCTTCCAGTTCCTACCCAGAGCTCTCTCTTGGCCTCATGATGCTGACTCCTCTCTTGAAGTCTTTCATTCCTCCCCAAATTCAGACTAAGATTTTTGTAGACCTGTGACCTCACAGAGGATGAAGAAATGGAGGTCCTTCGGGTAGGGATGAGGTGGCAGAAAGGGGAGAGAAAGGGGTATTGTGAATATAGGCAGAAAGAAAGGCTACAATAATTCACCACAATGAGCCATGATTCTGAACTAGGCAAGTCCAAGGAAACCTGTTCCTACCACCTTCTCCTCAAGTCCCTGGTAATACTGACCTCACTTGGTAATTTGGATGTTGGTGATGTCAAGAAGGGTGAGTGTGGAAAAGCATGGATAGGTTACTTGTTTAAAATGTACAAATATATAAATAAATTCTTCTACTGCCCTAGAAGAATTTGATTTGTTACAATGGCCACAAAATACCAACTAACTGGATAACAGATGGTGATCTAACTTCTTTTCTATTAATTAGGGCTGTTTCTATAACACTTGTGGCACTTATAATAGCTAGAGGATTCCAGCCAAACACTGACTTTGCAGGGTCTTTGAGCAGGTTTCAAGGATGTACCTTCAGAAGAAAAGCTTATATCCACAGAAGGAAGCTGACTGTAGAATCCCTCCTAGTGAGTTGTTCTGAGGGTTCTCAGTTAATTTGAGGACTCAGAAGACATAAACCGAGTGAAATGTTAACAGATGTAATGAAAATAATCACAGGCCTTGGTAAGAAGAGCCAGAGGGTGGAGGTTGGCACCTGACCAATAGCATTTGTGGAGCTAGATTTGAGCTAGTAGCAGAGGAGGACTGGTAAATACTTCCTCTTAAATTCTCAATTTACAGATCGCGGAGAACAAAGGATTAGTAGCTGGGATGACATTTGTTAGACTTTGGGGAGGGGCCATCTGGTGAAAGTAGAAAGCCAACACATGCTGAGGAAGAAGGCATTAGAGTACTGTGTGCTTTTAAACAAGAACTGATTATGGTTTTGCCTGTTTTATGAACCACACAAGAATAAAAGACAAAGAAAAGAAAGGTAAGCCAATGAGAGTAGATGTAAAAGACTTAATCCATATTTCTGGAAGTTCTTTGTCCAATGCAGAAAGGCCCCACTCATACTCCAGGTAAAGAGAAACGTGCATGGACAAAACACAGAGGTGGCTAAATGCCAGGTCAGTGGTGCCAACTAGGAGGGTGTGAAGACTTAGAAGAGAAAGTCCTTGTAGATGGCACTGGAAGAAAGAGAACACTAGCTAGGTCTTGGAAGAGAGAAGGCTTTATGCTGCTGGCAGTGTGGAGGGGTGGGCGGGGAGGGCTATTCAGATGGAAGGTGGAAGGTAGACAAGCACCCCCGAAAAAAATCACAGGCATCAAATATGAGGCTTGGTCTGCTGAGTAGGGGGAGCAGAAGCTTCAACTGAACAGGTAGCATGAGGTCACTTTCTGGAGAGCTTTGGAAGCTAGGAAGGAAGAAATGGATTTGGGTACATTGGCTGATTGGACAGGAGGGTGACACTTGCAGAAATGGTGTTTTAGGCAGCACCCATACACATTCCGTTTAGGATAGAGGGAGCCTCAGGCAACAGACTTTGGATATCCTGATCCCATTGACAAAGCCTGTCCTAATTCAAATGATTGTCAGGGATGACAGCCAATTAAGTGTGAGTAGTCGGCCCCACCAGCAAGGTGGTTCCTCTTGTGGAATGGGGCATTAGACTCTTTACATCTGACACAATTAACCTTCCAATTCAGCCAATGCCAGTCTTCCAGTCTTCGCTGTCACCAAGTGTCCCTGTGATTGTTAATGGCTTCCATGCAGGCAGGTCTACAGGAAATCCATTGGTTTTAATTTAAAGATACAAATTGATAACTAAAACTGCTGCTAAGGAGATACGTAAGTAAGTAGTTGAGAGTCTTATTCTTATCTATATAGCCCTAATAAGATAAGGAATAACATAAACTGCTGTAATAGTTGACATAGAGGAATGTAGGCTGTAAACAACCTCAGAAATGTTCTTTTAGATATCATTGCAGGAAGTGTACAGAAAATGTTTTGAAATCACCAATAATTTTCTTACTTGCCTGTAGGCATTTTAAAAAACTTCATGATTATGTTACACATTCAGTGAGCATATCCCCTTGTATCTAAAGCATTTTCTACTGTGCTTGGCTCTGTGTTGTACAGTTTATATGCTTTCTATACTGTGGAATACCCTATCCCACACCTGAGCTGACATTTGTTTAACACTTCCCCTCATTTTGAACATTCCCACAAGTTCCCCCTTTAAGAGACCTTATGCAGATATAAAATGTTTTCTTCCTAGGAAAATTGCATTGCACCTGGAAATAAAGGGAAGGAAACATTTTGGTGATTCTTTTTTTAAAAGATTTTATTGGGGAATTGGGGGAGGGGAACAGCGTTGGGGAATTGGGGAAGGGGAACAGGCAAGTTGCTGCCCTTTTGTTCTTCAGTCTAGTTGTGGCGGACGTTGCTTCACTAGCCCATGTTGGTGTTGTGATCATTGTGCTCTTCCCGAGTGAGGCAGTCACTCACTGGCCATTGGACAGCTGCTCACGGCAGCTCATGAAAGCTCACCTTAACTGCCGGTCAACCCCACTGCAGCCTACGCCATCACCAGCGACTCAATGGCAGCCCAGCTCCAGGCCCAGCTCCAGGTCGAGCTGTTGTTCGCCATCTTAGCTATAGAGGGCAGAGTCACTGGCCCTCATATGTGGGATCCGAACCGGGGCCCTGCTGCTTAGAGATGGTGTCCCAAGCCAACTCCTAACCAAAGCACTACTCAGCAGGCCCAACTTTTTTGTTTTTTGTTTTGCTGAGCAATCCTGCCACTTGTTGGCAGCTCAATGGCTGCTCAGCTTGGGCCGGGAATCCAACTGGCAATCTGTTGCTCAGAGCTCAGCTAGCACTCTTGAGCGAGCTCTTAACCAACTGGGCCACTCGGCCAGCCCTACATTTTGGTGATTCTTGATTTATGTCAATAGATTCTTTCCCCAATAGGCCTCTGGGTGAGTTTATTATTTTCCACAGTCTGTACCACCAAGCATTCACAGGTATGCTGATGGAAGAAATTCCAAGCCTAAAGAAAGGTTTAAAGAGTTTATGTGAGCCAAGGTTTGGGGGCCAGTCCCGGAAAGAAAATCTCAACGGACTGAGAAAATGCTCCAGGAAATAGCAGCTTTGCAGTTTATTTTATACATTAGAATCAAAGGAGAAGATGGGAAAATGGTTACATGAAATCCACTGGTGGTAGATTAAGGAGGTGGGAGAAAGCAACGCAGGGAAGTACAATTGGATAAACAGTAAAATGGAGAGATAAATACTTCTTTTGCATTGGTGAGTGCAGGATAGTTAACAAGTAACATACACGGCTTATAGAGGTATGTGGGTAAGAGATAATCATGAAGAATGTTGGGGTTGTCTCGCCCTGCACCAGGGTGTTTAACTTTGGAGGCCTGGAGAAGAGATCAACTTTGGAGGTCGGAGAAGAGATCATTCTGACATTTTAAGTATGTCATCCTAGATGCACAAGAACAATGGACAGTGCTTGCTCAAGGTCAAGATTAATCTATCATATAGGCTTAAGGATGAGACTTGCCAGTATAAACTGTTCAGTTAGGAATTCTTCTATGATCAAAATATGCCATGTGGTTACTTTTAGTTATTGAGCTTGTTAGCCTTGCCAAGGTAGCTCCATTTTTTGTTCACAGATGGAAGATGACACCTGCTAGGTAAGATGATGTTTTTAACTACTAGGAGTGGAATGCTTTTCCACATATCGTAAAAACCGTTTTTTGAGATGATTAGTCTGATTAATTGGAATGGGGGCGATGCCTTGACATGTAACATTTGTAGTAATTTCGGCAGAACACAAGGCAGTGAAGGTAGAGGAGGTGGAATGATGACACCGGTGAGTAACTTGGTCGTGACAGCATAGTATAGTCTGTTTTGCTAAAAGTCAAGTTTCCGTAAAGTGCTAGCTCAATGCCACTGGCAAAGAATGGAAGGATGTCAGTATAATGGGAAAGTTGCGTTGGTTTAGAGATTCCTGCAATGTAGTGTTTGGTGCCTCCCCTAATGCCACGTGCATGGTCGCCAGCTCCTTCATCCAGTTCCTTCTTCAGTGCTCAGTTCACTCAACCGGTGTGCATTTCGCCCTTGTCCTCATAAGTCACCAGTGTCAACCTTTAAGCCTCTTCCATGAAGCTACCCACACCTAATTTTTTGTTTTGTTTTTTTTTTTTTTTTTGAGGGCAGTGTCACCGGCCCTCATATGTGGGACCGAACCGGGCCGCTGGCTTCCCAGGCCAGCACTTAACTACCGCGCCACTTGGCCGACCCTCACACCTTACTTTTTAAATTATGGCAAAATTCACAGAACATGAAATTTCCCATCTTAACCATTTTCAAGTGTACAATTCAATGGCATTGAGTACTTTCACATTGTTGTGCAGCCATCACTGTCATCCACCTCCAGAACTCTCTTCATCTTGCAAAACTGAAACTGTACCCATTAAACAAAAACTCCCCATTCTCCCCTCCCTCCAGAGTCTCTGGCAACCACCATTCTACTTTGTGACTTTATAATTTTGGTTTCTGTATCTCATATAAGTGCAGCCATACAGTATTTGTCCTTCTGTGTCTGGCTTATTTCAGTTTGCATAATGTCCTCAAGGTCCATCCATGTTTTCATCCATATTGTAACATGAATCAGAATTTCCTTCCTTATTAAGGCTCAATAATATTCAATTGTATGGATACAACACATTTGTTCATCCATTCATCTGTTGATGGACACTTGGGTTGCTTCTGCATCTTGGCTATTGTGAATAATGCTGCTGTGAACATGGGTGTGTAAATATCTTCTTGAGTCCCTACTTTTCATTCCCTCCTTCTGTAAAGACGAAGTCCTATATTTGCTATTGTGCTCTTTAAAATAGGACTCTAACATGCCTTTTTTTTTACTGTGAAAATCTTTTAATTAGGATTATTACTATTTTGTTAGGGCTCTGGTGATAAAGTTGTAAGGATTTGAGTGGTCTGCCTCAGCTCTGCTCCTCCCACAAACCCTATCTTCTAGTCACAATTTTACAGAATAAGAGGGTTATGTGTTTGTTTAGAGGTGCATGAGTGCATCACGTCATAGCAGAAATACGCATAGATTTGAAAGAACATAAGCTGGGGTACAGCTGTGTGCTGTACTACCCGACACCTAGGTGACCTTAGAAATTTAACCAAACCCAGTTTTCTCCCCAGTGGCTCTGCCTACCGGGACTCCTGGAGCAGTACCTGACCCGAGGTACCTGGTCCCTGTTCACTCATCACAGGAGTTTCAAATGTTAGCATTTTCAATAGGATTGAGCAGAAGTTGAAAAGAAGGAACTTGGTTGGAGAATTGCTCTGTAAGCAGTGGGCTCAACTGTTCTCTTGTGCCTACAACTGTTTACATCATACACAAGGTTTGATGGACTAAACAAATTAGATAAGCCAAAACGGAGAACACAAGCTTTCTGTTCTAGCATAAGTGTGTGTACAGAGAGACTTGGAAAGCAGGAGGCCAGGGAAGGGTGGGTTGAGGGAGGGAAGGTAGCAGGAGCTGCTGTCGACCTTGGTAGAGTTGTGTGTTTATTGTTCATGGTTTATTGTTCCACGAGCATTTCTACCAGAAAAGAAAGGCCCTTCTCTACGTGCTGCAGAGAGGACTGATTCAGCGATGGTGACTAGCCTTGCTGGAATGTAAACTCAGTCTACAAACAAAGAAGAAGTAGAATGGGGATTTAATGTGATAGTTGACCCCTCAGAAAAATTATTTGTGACCGTGGAGGAGACCCAGAGACCCACACGGAGGTTCAGGCTTTAGGTAATTCTGAGGGTCTAATAAAGATGACATCAATCTAGTCCTCAGCATAGTGAGGCCCGAACAATCGCCAGAACTGAGTTCTTGGGCTTCTGTTTTATGGAAATATTGAAAACAGAACAGATAAAGAGCCTCTTCTTGGTTTTTCAGTTATATGATAACTTAGAACATGGAATGTCAGTGTTACTATATGAATAAAATTTTCAGTTGTTTAAAGTTACAATTAGAATTTACCAGAGAAAGGGAAATAGCATCTATTTGTTTGGAATGGAGGCATAAAGGGATGGCTACCTGAAATCAACTAACTGTCTTTGCATGAGAGGAAGAAGAGAGTGGGGCAAAAAGGGAGAAGAACGAACAGGAGCTGAGGGAAGGGATGTCATGTCTGTGCCCAATGCACCTTCACACTGGTGTAGTTTTCACATTACTGATCACTGTAATGTTTTTTCCAGTTATGGAATTCATCCCATTAGTTACTCCACTGGAACAAAGTAAGATAAGACAGAGTAGAGAATATCAGAATTCATTTCGCCTGTGGTCAGGGTCAGTATTGTTTATAAATAATTTCTCCACGCATCTATGTTCATGAATGTATCTACTGCATTATAATGCAAAATATATTTCTTCTTTTTTTAAAAAACTATTTTTAAAGGATTTTATTGGGGAACAGTGTGTTTTTCCAGGACCCATCAGCTCCAAGTTAAGTAGTTGTCTTCAATCTAGTTGAGGGCGCAGCTCCGTGGCCATGTGGGGATTGAACCGGCAACCTTGGTGTTATGATCACTATGCTCTAACCACCTGAGCTAACAGGCCACCCCAAAATACATTTCTTACTGTGGGTTGTGGTCAGAAGTTTGAGAAACATTCTGACATTTGCCTGTCTTCTGCTCCTGGTCCTTCCTTTTCAGTCAATGAGAATTTTGTGTCCAAATTTGGCTACTGTTAGACTCTCAGTAAATGGTACCTGGTTGATTCTAATGTGTATTAACTTCCCACCATCACCTATTCAGGAATTGGGAATTGCCCCAAGGGCACCCCATACTCCCAGCATGTCTATCAGCTGTGGAGTAGGGGAAAGAATCCTGAATTTAGAGCTAAAACCTTGAATTTGAATCTCAGTTCAGCCACAGATATGGTTGCATAAAAATCTCTCGGATCCAAGCCAATCTTTTCCAGCCCAATTTATTCAATGAGTGTTTATTGAATGCCTACTGAATACAGGGTTGATGCTAGGCACCAGGAATTTGAGAAGCTTGTAGGCTGGTGATGGAGATAAACCCATAATTCTAAAATAACTATTTTGGAAAAAAATGAGGGGTGATACTTAATTCTACATGTAGGAAAGGTAGGATGTAAGGTAGGAACTGAGCCTTCAAGAAGGAATAGCTTTGAATTGCCAAGTGGAGAATTACAGGACTGGCTTTCCAGGCAGTGGGACCACCAGGAGTAGGTCCCAGGCCTGGGGAAAGCTCCTGACATGGGCCCTGAAGGAGAATGTGGCCCTAGGTAACGCTGAGAGTTTAGGTAGTTGAATGGATGGACAGTCATGTCAGAAGATGGCCAATGAGAAGCACAGGCTCTAAGGAGAGAATCCAGGCCCTTCCTTCATGGAGGTGCCTCAGCTCTCAAGTGTCCTCTGTTTCCCCTTTGCTCCCCATCCACGGCTTCATCCTCTATGAACAACCCAGGTATCCCACCCTCGCGACCCCACCCCACCCCCAGCACCAGGTGTACTCCTGGCTCCTCCATGCCCCTTGGTTGGCATCCTACAGAAGTTACCTCTTGCCTATCATCTAGAGAGCAGATTGTAGCGACCTTTAGCATTCTGAACATTTGAATCCTATTAGGTGTCTCTGGTATCTGTCTACTCTTTGGCGAAATGGTTTAGGCAAGGTCTCCTTTTTGAAGACTTTCCAGACTTACCCTTTACCCTGTATTCATCGGAATTTTCCTCAGAAACAGAATAAATAGGGTATATTTGTTGAGAGAAACAGAGAGGGAGAGACAGAGAGATGGAGAGAGACTGAGATTTAAGGAGCTGTGATAGTGAAGATTGGCAAACCCAAAATCTGTAGGGTTGACTGGCAGCCTGAAAACTAAAGCAGAGTTTCTTTGTTGCAGCCTTGAGGCCAAATGCCTTCTTCCATGGAAAACTTTAATCTTTGCTCTTAAAACCTTCAGTTGATTGGATGAGGCCCATCCACATTATGGAGGGTCATCTGCTTTACTCAAGGTCTACTGATTTAAATGCTAATTTTATCTAAAAAATACCTTCACAGCAACGTCTAGACTGGTGTTTGAACAAACAACTGGGCACCATGGCCCAGCCAAATTGAAACATAAAATTAACCACCACGACCTCCCCGCCCCAACACACACTAAAGAACTGGCAAGTTCCCGTCTAGCCCTTCACTTAATTTAATTCGCTCTGTCTGTAAGTCCTGGAAAGAGATATAATTCTCATCATTGTACAAATGAGCCCACTGAGATTCATGCAGGTTAAAAGAGCTTGATTGCTGTCTGAGCTCTGCCTGCACAGGCAGCTGAGGACTTGGGATCATTTATTTAAGCTCTCTGTGCCTTAGTTTCCCCATTTATAAAATGAAGATCATAATAAACTTCCCCTAGGGTGGTTTTAACTATGAAATGAAATATGCAGCATGGTACCTGGCACGTAGTTGTCATGTACTACACAATAATATTGGCAGTAATAACAAAAATATTTAATCTTTCACAGCCAATTTGTGTAGAGAGAATGAAAATGTCCATGTATATAGATGAAAGTTCTGTCTGCATCAAGGTTTCATGATACATGTTCCCAGTTATGCATACATAGATATATATGCAGTCCCAGATTATTCCATAATTTTAATAAATGAATTTACATGTCTTTACTATTTATCTTACCATTCCTAAATACCTCCGTACTGCTTCCTACTTACTATTTTTTTTTTTTTTTGAGGGCAGTGTCACTGGCCCTCATATGTGGGACCTGAACCAGGGCCGATGGCTTCCCAAGCCAGTGCTTAACCACTGTGTCACTCGGCCGGCCCCCTACTTATTATTTTTAAGTGAGCACCAAATGTTTGTGTTTCTGGTAGTCTATTGAACATTTCATTTCCTTTGACTGTTTTTTGTTTTTTGTTTTTTGTACTTAGCCTGTGATTCTGTTTTTTGTTCCATTTAACTTCCTAGAAGGCACATTGTGCGAGGGTGGGGTCTGGAGTTCAATTGTCCCAATTCAAGTCCGAGCCATGGGTCATCTTGGGTAAGATCTCCCTAGAGAGGCCTTGGTTTCCTCATCTGTAAAATGGGACAATTAGCAGTTCCTACCCTTGGGGTTATCAGGAGGACTAAATGAGTAAAAATATGTAAATGTTTATAATACACATCTTAGTTATTAAATATGCATTAGTAGACATTACTGTTTCTACTATTCTTATAGCTTTCAACAATATTAAGCATTATACATGCTCAGATAATTCCACTGATATTGCACGTGGCTGGAGGAGGGCTGCAAAGGGACGAGACGGGTGTGCTGCCAAAGAGACATGGTTCCGTAACCGGGAAATGCATGGTTCTGTATGGTTCGTTGGGGAGACCTCTGAAAGGAGCAAACATGACAAGCTGAGATGCCTGCCAGTGTCAGAAGGCACAGGGGACACTGTGGGACTCAGGCGAGTACGTGGTTAGCTCTGGGCTGCTCTCCTTAGCACTTCACTGCCTCCACCCCACAGCACCCATCATATGTAATGACCCCCTCCTCCTCTGCCTCCACTAGACCCTGAGCTCAAGGAGGGGGGCCATGTGGATCCCTAGCAGTCTGTACGGCAGGAGCTCTGTGTCTATTATGAGATAAATTCATAAAAGCACTCCATCTGCCCAAGTCCCAATCACACAGCTGCCACACAGCCTCCCCATGTGACCAGCATCTAGGCTCCCAGCACCTTGTCCCACAACCGGGTCCCTCACAGACGTGTACCAGAGATGATGCTCAGGGCCTTTTCAAAATTGTGCAGTGCCAGACGTCTCTGTCACTCATGGTTACTCTGTCTTCATACCCGGCTTATTCATTCATCAGGCTTATATTGGACATCACCAGGTCCAGGAGCGAGGGCTAAAATGATGAATGATTCAGCCCCTATCCTGAGGGAACTGGCACATCCTGAACCGGTTTGCTCTCTCTCCTCTCAGTATTCAGGGTTGAATGTTGATTACCCTTTTCTTTCTCACTTTTACCTCTTAAATTGTAACTGCTCTTTGCATCTCTAACTTTTATGTGTTTTCTATAAATAATGTCCTTGAATGTGCTAGAGGCAAATGTGCATAACAAAAACTAAGACTGAATAGCAGCTGAAAAAATCTGCATTCTACCTGTGCCCCCGTCTAGTGATGTTCATATTGAGACTGTGGCATCCTCTCTAGATGGTATCCTCAATCTGATGTTGTTTCAGCTCCATTTTCCCCAAGAACATTAAATCAACATTATAACATTCTAGTGTATTACAAACACATCAGCCCTCTGGCAAACCAGCCATCATGCTAGACTGGCCTGTGCGTCTTTGGGATTTCCAAACAGGCCCTTGGGTGGTCCCGGGACCTATGACGTGCAAGGCACATTGACCATCTGCCGTCCTGTCTTTGGGCTGCATGGCCCATGTCACCAGCCTTCACTTAGTATATGCCTCTCTCATTGTCACACACAATCCTGCACTGTCTTTCTTTGTGAACAGAACTTGTTGTCATGCAGACAAGGAATAAATGATACAGCAAATGGTCTGTTAATATGAGGTTCGACAATTAAGTCCGTGAACTCGTCCTAGAAAAAGTGCTACATACCTCATTGCTGAATATCACTACAGTCACCTTTGAAGTACTCCCCTGGGGAAGCTATGCACCAATGCCAGCGCCTAGTCTACCCTTCAAAGCAATTTTGGAACTCTTTTTCTGGAATGGCCATCAGAGCTGTTGTTGTATTACCCTTGATGTTCTGAATGTCATTAAAATGTCTTCCTTTCAATTATTTCCTTTATCTTTGGGTAAAGAAAGAAGTCATTGGGGGCCAGATCAGGTGAGTAGGGAGGGTGTTCCAATACAGTTATTTGTTTACTGGCTAAAAACTCCCTCACAGACAGTTCCGTGTGAGCTGGTGCATTGTAGTGATGCAAGAGCCATGAATTGTTGGCGAAAAGTTCAGGTTGTCTAACTTTTTCATGCAGCCTTTTCAGCACTTCCAAATATTGGGTTGTCGGGAAAGTCTTGACATATTTTTTCTATGTTTTTCGTTGCAAAATTGCATCATGACTTTTCTGACAACCCAATAGTAAACTTGGTTAATTGTTTGTCCAGTTGGTACAAATTCATAATGAATAATCCCTCTGATATCAAAAAAGGTTAGTAACATTGTTGCAACAAGTTTGCAAACTTAATTGTCAGACCTTTGTATATATGGCAGAAAAGTGAAGAAGTTGATGGTTTAGAATGAAGCATGAATAAAGTAAGCTCTTTAGATGAAGAAATCATCTGAAAAATGGAATAATTAGCAGTTCCTACCCTGTAAATTGGCAACGACAGCCAAGGCCACTTTCAACAGAAAATACTTGGTAGAGGAAGTTCTCCCTAGTAAATTGCAATAAAGAAAGCACAAAACTCTCTACATTATTTTTATTTTTATTGTTTTAATTAATTTATTTATTTTTAATTAGTTTCAGGTGTACAACACAGTGCAATAGTTATACATTTTACCCCTCCAAGTGACAACCCCCACCCCCAATTCGCCACCCCACTTCCCCCCCATCATATATATCTATTACTCTTCCTCTGAAAACTCTCTACATTATTGAGCTGCAATTTTCTTTATCTTTTAAGTCATGTAGAAAGAGCATATACTTCTTGGGAATGTATGCAGGAGAATGGAGTCCAAAAGAAGAGATAATTTTGAAGTATTTGTGGAGATCGATGCCCATTAAAAATGGCTGAGAAGTTGCCTGGTGGAGGTATGGTGGAAAGGGGACAGAGTTTGGAATTGATCCCTTGGGGTTTGAATCTCAGCCCAGCCTGTGTGACCTGGCAAGCAAAGTGGAAATAAACATCTACCATTTATCAAACCAGTGTTGTTTTATGAGGATATTTTATATATGTCTCACTTGATGTTCACAACAACTCTGGATGGTGAGTGCTGTTGTTATTCTTATTTTTCCAACAGAAAACCTAGGCTAAGACAATACCCACTGTGAGTGAGGGTGGTGGAGCACCTGGAACTCTATTATATCACTTGTGGGAATGTAACCTGATACAATCATTTTGGAAAGAAAAAAAAAGTTTGGCAGTACCATATAAAGGTAAACATATGCAAACTCTGAGCCAGCAATACCACTCTTGGGTATGTACCAAGAAGAAGCAGGATTTTTTTTTTTTCCTACTAAAAGCATGTTCAAGAATGGTCATGGAAGCATAATCACCATAATGGTCCATCACATAGTTGACTAGGACATGGTATATTCAGTGGAATGCCACACCACAATGGAGAGGGTAAAGGTGAAAAGAGCCCTCTATGTCTAGAAGCCAGTCACCAAAGGTAGAGATCACATGTCATGTAGAGGATTTAAAAAAGCTGCAAAGAATATTGGAGCACATATATCTTTACAGATAAATGTTTTCAGGTTTTTTGGGTAGATACCCAGGAGAGGGATTGCTGGGTCATATGGTAATTCTATTATTAATTTTTTGAGGAACCTCCCCATTGCCTTCCATAGCAGCTGCACCAATCTGCATTCCCACCAACAGTGTATAAGGGTTCCTTTTTCTCCACAGCCTCTCCAACACTTGTTATTATTTGTCTTGTCGATGACAGCCATTCTAACTGGTGTGAGGTGGTATCTCATTGTGGTTTTTATTTGCATTTCTCTGATGATTAGTGATGTTGAGCATTTTTCAGTTGAGGCCAGAGACCAAGGCCAGAAGAGTTACTATGCAGAAGCTCCTCAAAGGAAAAAAAAATCTTTTTTTAAAATGAGGACAAAGGAGTTTCCTTTCTGTATTACCTCCGGCTGCCATGACAAAATACCACAGACTGGGTGGCTTCAACAACAGGAATGGATTTCTCACAGTTCTGGAGGCTGGGAAATCCAAGATCGAGCTGCTGGTTGATTTGGTTCCTAGTAAGAGCCGTCTTCCTGGCTTGTAGACCCCACCTTCTTTCTGTGTCTTCACATGGCAAAAAGAGAGAGGGGGAGTGCAATTTGGTTTCTCTTCCTAGTCTTACAAGGTCTCCAACCTCATCATGGGACCCACCCTTGTGACTTCACGTAAACCTACTTACCTTCCAAAAGTCCTACCTAATACCATCTCACTGGGGGTTTGGGCTTCAACACAAGAATTTGGGAGGGGGAACATATTCATCCACAATACTTTCCTCCCTTATTCCTCCTCCTGAGAAACCCCCGAGGAGTGGGACTTTCAGCAGATTGAATACAACAAGTTTCTTCAGAAGCTCACAGGAACTCGAGTATTGATTTCTTCATAGTGTTTAGAAGCAGAAGCATGAACTCAAATCTTGGCTACATCATTCACTCGCTGTGTTATCTTCTCTGAGCTTTGTTTTTACCATCTATAAAGGAGAATGAGAGTAGTGCTTTGGGGCTGCTTTGAGCCTTTAAAGAGATAATGAATATAAAGGACATAGCATATCAGAAAGACACCTAATTTTGGAGATGTTATTATGGGGGGGGAAGGGTACATCATAGACATGGTTAGAGATGGTAGTTTCCATCCTACAGAAAGCACCAGTGGTATTACAATGCATCTTCGGTGAAAGCTTTATGTTGGTACTGTTGGGAGTGTAAGCTGCTAGTCAGAGTTGGGCACCAGCAGATCACCAAGAGGAAAAAGTTCAAAGAAACCTTTGGAGGTCCCCTTTTGTGGGGAAGGACAGAATGCAGATGTCAGCTTTGTTTGCAGGGCAGTGAGTAATGGCCTGTCCTGTGGCCAGAGAGGGGCCATGATAGGAGAGTTAGGCTGCTTTACTCAGAAGTCACAACTTCCCCATGGAATAATAGAAGCTGGAGGAAGTTTAGATCGCTGGTCCAAATCCCTCATTTAACAGATTACAGAAGTCAGACCCAGAGAAGTTTAGTGAGTTAGTGACTTGATGCACATAGCCAGTGATGGTGCCGGGCTTAGAGCAGCCAGTCTCTCTGTGTCAGATTTTACTCTTGAACCATCTTGCTTCCTCCAACAAATTAATAATCTAAAACCAGAAATACCTTTACCTCAGGATCTCAAGATCTCCACTAAAACCCTGAAAAATGTATTTTTAAGAGAACAAGAACTAATTTTTCAGCTCTTGTATGTGCTGGAGACTTACATGGGCGAAAGTTTTGTATTTTCCAGCCAATCCAGAGGGAGAGGTCCCATTGCTTCCCTTTTCACTGAAGAGGCAGCTGAAACTCAGAAACGTAAAGAGTTTGCCCAAGGGTCACAGGGAAGCGGCTGCCTCTAGGCTGTGTTTTTACAACTCTACAGAAATCTATTTATTTACCTGCCAGGCCAATTTTCCCCAATAACTTTTTTTTTTTTTTAAATAATGTTTTCTTCACTAGAAAAAGTGTCGCATGTTAAATAGTAATAATGGTTTCTGAGCAGGCAGAAATGATCCTGAGACACAGATCATTTTAAAAGGAAAAATCAATACTTTCTTTTCAGATTTGTGCTAATTCTAAAGAGAAAATAAAAACCTTCTCAATTTAGTCCTTGATATTCTTTTCTTTTTTAAAAATTATTTATTTACTTATTTATTACAACAGTGCAATAGTTATACTTTTTACCCCTCAAAATGACAACCCTCCTCCCCCAATCCGCCGCCCCACTCCCACCCCCCATATCATACATATCTATTACAATTCCCTTGACCCTTGATATTCTTTTTTAACAGTATTAAAACAGAGTTCATTTTTAAAATTTATGAGAGCTTTATGAAAATTTTGTTAAAGTTATGTCAAATAGAAATAAAATGGAATATTTTATATTAGTCTCTCATGCTATATTTCTAGAATATTCCAGTTTATTTTTATAATATTTTTTTCTGCTTTAAAAATACATGCTCATTGTCAAAAATTTGGGAAATTTCAATATAGAGTCAAACAATAAGATAAAAAATTGCCCGCATTTCCACCACCCAGAGATAATTACCATTAATATTTTGGTGTGTGATTTAATTTACAGACATTTTTAGAGTAGTTTTAGGTTTACAGAAAAATTGATTGCAAAGTACACAGTTCCCATATAATCTCTCAAATCCACCCCATTGTTCCTCCTATTATTGGCACCTTACACCAGTGAGGTACGTTTGTTACACTTGATGAGCCAATATTGATACGTTATTGTGAATGATTACTAGGATTCACTCTTTGTGTTGTATGTTCTGTGGGATTTTATCAATGTTTCCACCATTTGAGTATCATACAGTATAGTTTTATCACTATTTAAAAAAGCATATATAAAATGAATTTTGGCTTTTCATTGGGTAATTAATAAGTTCTTTAGTTTAAAAATAGTGGTTATTGCTCTTTGATTATAAAAGTGATGTATGTTTATAATAATAATGCTGACATAATAACTACTCAAATGAATCATCTTAAAAACGACACTTAAAAAAAGAATGTGTTTATTTTATGAATTCCATCAGTTGCATATCAGGAAACAATCACGAAACATTCGGGTCTCAGATCTTGACGCAGAAGGGTTTCCTTCGCCTCTGTAGCTTTCTAGTGAATTAATGATTGAGCCACACAGGAAAGATGATAGTCCTTTAAATGGATTCACCTATACAGTCCGCGAAAGACTTGCCCCAGGCCCTGGGGAAACCTGTAGGTTTAAAAATCCTCACTCAACGTTTCCTTTGCTCAGAAAATCGCAGCCACCGTGCCTTCGCCTAGAGTGAACTCCCCGGGGCCGAGGTGGAGCCTCAGTGGGCAGTGCGGGGCGGTTTCCCGGGGTAACGCGGCGCTCCTCCAGCTCTCGGCGAGGATGGGGGGCGGGGGTTGATGATGGGGTGGCGGTCAGATTTAGTGGGGCCGGGCCGGGGATAGGCGGGAGTCTCTGAGGTGGCTGGAAGGAGCCGGTCTGGGGGTGTGTATAGCGTAGGGCAAGCGGAGCTGGACTGGGGGAAAATGTAGCAGGGCCGGGGGCTGGGGAATCTACAGATGGAGAATGGGGTCGAGGTGGGAATGGTTGGGGGAATAAAGGGGACAGCCAGGCCGGGGACCTAGCGGCGGGGTAGGGCGATGGGCGGGAGCCGGGGTCAGGACGTGGCCTGGGGGACCCGGGTTTGGGGCCTAGTGGCCTGGGGAGGAGAGAGGGAAAGAGCGGGCTGGGGGCGTGGCCGGGGCGGGGGTTGGGGGTGTGGTCTGAGGGAAGGGAGAGCCGGTTGGGGGCGTGGTCCGCGGGGAGGGAGAGCCGGTTGGGGGCGTGGTCGGGCCGGGTCGGGGCGTGGTCCCGGGAGCCGGGCGGCCGCGGCGCGGGCTGGTGTGCAGCGCCGCGTTTTCTCCGGCGCCGGCGGCCAGCCCGGAGGCTGCGAGCTGGATCAGAAGCTCCCCCGAGAGCCCGGTGTGCTCTCATCTTCGAGGGACCGGCCCGGGTTCGCTGGGACATCTTGGAGCCTCTGACTTCGCAGGCTTCGCCGAGTGGGGGCCGCGTGAGGTGAGGCTGTGCGGGGGGCGTGCGGGGCCAGTGTCCCAGGTTGTGAGCTGGGACCCCGGGAGTGGGATCAGCCCCACCCGGCGGCGTTCGTAGCTTGAGGGCGCCCCGTCGCTGCCTCCTGTGGGATTCCGGGAGGCGCCTGGCTGCCCACCTGTTGGTGTTGGTGCCTTGTGTTGGTTGCTCGGCGTCCTCTGCTGGCCGGGCTGCGTGGCCCCGGGGAGGGCATGCAGGCGGCGTTCCGCAGGACCGCCGTCTAAGGAGGACCCTGAAACTTCCCCCCGCGCTGCCCTGGTGGGGCCTGGCCTGCGGGGTAGCGCTGGGCGCGGAGCCCGCTGCGGCCGGCACTCCCTGCACCTCTCAGTTCCGTCCCGCGGCGCGGCCAGCGCTGCCCGCACGGCCCAGGGGACCGAGAGGGGATGCGGTCGGAGAACTTAACTCCGACCCCAAGTTTCTCCCCAGGTCCCACCTGGGAGTCATTTCACGAGAAAGACAGTGGGACCTGGCGTCAGTCGCCTCTGGGTTGGTTTAGTTCCATTTCTTCTATTCAAGACTTGGCGGTGGGGGGGGCGGGTGCCGCATTGGCCGAGGAATATAGAAGCCAGCGCTACTGCCCACGTGAGAGGGAACTCAGGTGACCCGTGCTGGCGGGCTACCGGTCTGGCTGCAGTTACGAGCCTGAGCAAATTTGCCCTCCCTCCAAGTACGAAAAACCAAACCAAAGGTGGGAAAAAAACCCAACACTCTCTCGGTTAGTTGCTTCCCAGCCTTAGATAATAACGGTGATAAAATAGAAGAATAATTTCAGTTTATTTAGCACTTGTTACCAAGGCTATTGAAATTCACATATCATCCACCCCCTACGCCCAAGGTTTTCTCCACACCTCACCTCACTTTCTGGGTTGCCTGGTGTTTTCTTTCCAATTTACCCCTCCAGGTCTCCCAGTTCTTTGCGCTCCTTTGCTACCAGGCACAGACACTTCACTCCACTTTATATTTCCACCTTTACTAACTTGCATCTTTTCTCTTCATGTCCGCCCTCCTCCATCTTCCAAACTGCACTGTTCTCCGGATGCTTGCTCAATTATGCGCCCCTCCAAGAGTGCAGAACCTTGTTCTCGGCACCCCTCCTCCCATCCTTTAGAGTTTCACGTGGCTATTTCTTATGATCCAGTATTCTAATTTTCACTTACCTCTTTTGGCACTCAAATGTGCCATCTTCCTCCCATCCGGTTTGACTCTTATCTTTTTTATTTGTGTTCCTGCACATGAGGTGTCTATATTCTTTCCCCAGTTTCTCCCCAGGGCACTTTCTCACCTTTTACCTACTTCTCCCTGATAGGTGTTTTTTCAGCCACGGCCTGAGGCTACTCCCTCAACACACCTTGTTTCTGTTCCTTTGGCTGTGATTTTTTTCCTACTCTCTTCCTCTTCCCAGTCTCCTTTTCCTCTTTTTCAATTAGTCCTCCCTGACCTTGCAGTCATCTTTATTTCAGAATGTCTGAGAGTGTCAGGAGGAGGGGGTGGTGGCAGCAGCCAGCAGCTGTGTTTCCCCAGGAGAGCCCTGCATTTCAGGACCTTCCAATCTGCTCCTGTTTGTTTTCTTACTGAAGTAGTATCCAACACCTAGTTCTTCATAATGTTAATACTGATACCAATATGAATATTAGGTAGCATTTATCCAGCACGAAGTATGTGCCCAGCACACTTCTGAGGGCTTTGCATGCAATAATAACTCATCAATCCTCCTTACATCCCTGTAATGTAGAACATTATTACTGTCCCCATTTTACAGATGAGAAAAAAGAGGCTCAGAGTGGTTAAGTAATAGACCCACACTCTTAGGCCAGTATAGTGGTAGAGCCCCTCTTCTAGGCAGGCAAGGAACCTTTTGCACTCAGACATGGGCTGGGATCCAGCTTTGGAAATGAGGTCATTATTTGCACATTTTTTTTTAGTTTGCACTTTGCACCAGTTGAAGACAGAGTATCTACACCTGTAGAACAGTGTATGGGGAAAACCTAATGCCAACTGTCCTGAAAGCCTGGGGATGCTGCCCAAGCAGACTGTCAGCTCCTGCTCGCTTATGGCCTGCTTTCCTGAGCAGAACACACTGGCCTTGGCGCCTCCAAGAAGCCCAGAAGAAAGCCTCATAAAACAGACCCTTGCCAACCATCTCCTCCCATGCGTTAAGAGTTCAGTTTCACTTTAGGTGGCCAGAACTTTAGGGTCCCTGATAACCCTGTAATTTTATGAGCCTTGTTTATTTCTGTTTCATTATATGATCTTAAAGCTTCCTCTAAATATTTCCTTGTTAGTCTTCACCTTCCTGAAAGTTGGAGATAAGTACTTGTAATTTTTCAGATACTGAAGCAGAGTATTGGTAAAGTTTTATACTTTAATAGCTGGAAGGGATCTTCCATTCCACACATGAGGAAACTGGCCCAGAGAAGTAAAAATGACATCTAAGGGGAAAGCAGCCAGAGAGCGGAGCTGTCTTTCCTTAGATGGCAGGTCTTCTAGCCCCTGGCCCAGGGCCCTGCAGCTTGGTGAGTTGACCTCTCTGCCTGCTGCCGAAAGCAAAGAACCTTCTTTCCCCTTCCTTTCTTGAGCTCGGAGGCATTTAGAATGGGAAATGTCAGTGGTTTTCATTTTTTTATTTGGCCTGAAAGCTAAACATTTCAAAATGTTTGCTTTTGAGACACGTAATGACATAAATGGGATCATAAGATTGCAGAAGCATAAATTCAGATGTTTTAGAGAGAAATATTTTTGTTATTTCAAAACACCAGGAAAGAACACCAAACGTACATTGCTTTCTAGAGACAAATTGTATAATACATGGCAGTTTGCAAATTATAACTGGGATATTGAATTGTTTTCCATTTGCAAAGAGGCGTTCATTAGTACAAAATATTTACATGACTTGAGTTATCTCTGCATCTCAGATGAAACAGCAGTGAGGGGGAGAGCACGTCAAGTTAGTGGCTGTTTTTGTTCGCTCTTCTCTTAGACTCAGACTCCACCCGGGCTCTCCTTGTTCTGCTCCTGCCTGTCCATCTGATCCCTTTCTGGAACCTTCAGGGAACCAAGAGGATGTTGTTTACCCATGATGCTCAGTTCATTCCATATCAGCCTTATTTAACAGAATTAAATCCCGATACCCGAAGGTAAACGTTGTATGTAATTAGCTGCTCTCCTAGGCTTCTATTGTAGAACGAGATGGGTGGTTATGTACCATCCTTGGGAGAACTGAGGAAGCATTCACTCAAAGCAGTCTCTGTTCTGTGGTTCAGATGAAGATGATTATACTGATGAGCAAGTTAGGCTCTCCCGCTCCCTTTTCACAGTTGAACAAGTGGAGGCTCAGGGGCTTTGTTGTAGTCAGAGCATTGCAGGAAATGATCAGACGGAGATTTGAATGCAGGGCTGCCTGGCTCAGGAGATCCACCCACTTCTATGTGCTTGTCTCCTCTGTAGCTTGTTACTTCCACAGAGCCTTTTGCAAACTAGATGATTCCTGCTTGCTGCCTGAAGATGGGACCTTTGATGTTCAAATGTCCTGCAGATGGGACTTAGCTCATCTACCCAGGACCTTAAAGGACCTGATTTCTTGGTTAGAAATAACGTCTGCCCGTTTCCCTGTGGCAGGACCCCTCTGTGTCATGGAAGAAACGAGAGCTCACCATTGTACTTTCAGCAACCACGTGCCTGACTCAAAATATGGTCCGCTCAAGACCACCACAGCTGGACTGCAAGCCCCCACACTCCCATCATCCTCACTCTGGATTGAGCTGTGGGTTTGGGGAGCTCTAAGAGCTAACCTGTTAGAGGGAAGGGATGACCTTTCCCCTCAGCCCCTCCTAGCAGTGAGGCAGAATTTACTAGGATTGACAGGCTATCCCTGGAGAGAAAGAGAATACAGGTCTGAAAAGACCAGGATCTGAAATGACCAGACTAGAAAGTGTCACGGAGGGAGACAGCCTACAGGAAGCTGGAAACTGGGATCTTTGCTCACCATCTAGGGAAGGTGCAAGGGGAGGGAGGGTCCAGGATTTTATTGTCTTACAGCAGAAGGGGGCAGGAATGAGATGTGTTCCCAGTATGGGAACTTTGACCCCAGTCTTTCTTAGAAATTATTGTTCTGTGTAGCAGGACCAGTGAGCCCTCTTGTACTTGAGAGTTAAAATTACAATTCAGTCACATTAAACAAGTTTCCAAGGTTAGGCCCTATACATATATTTCTTTCTATCTATCTATCTATCTATCTATCTATCTATCTATCTATCTATCTACATAGATAGATAGAGAAATGCATTCCCAGTCCTAAAACAACTTACACATGTATTTTGAAACACATCCAATTTGTATATTGGAACTTTTCCTATGGCTGAAAGAAAAACAGCCCCTGCTTCAGAAATCTCCATTTCTCCTCTTCCTGGTGGGATGGAGTGCTTATATGCACACAACTCACTATGTATCTTTTATGTTTACGATGGAAAGAGTAATCAGAAACAGCCCCTGTTCTCAAGAGGAGGTCACATTCCTGTCTGGTGGCAGAGGTAGACATGTGAAAGGCAAGTCTTGATACACACAGCCGGTGTCAGGATGCGTTTATGGGGAGGGTGTTAGGGGAGCTCATGGGAGGCCTGGGATACAGGAAGGCTTCCTGGAGGAGGAGCGAACTACAGCCTGGGCTGAGTGGTAACAAGCTCAAGCACCTTGGGAAAGGAGCTGACAGAGGGAGGCATGCCACCCTCTGGAAACAGCATAAGCGGAGGTGCAGAGACAGACTTCAGCTTGGTGACCCTAGGGACGCTGACACAGCTCTGTGTAGCTGCAGCTCCCAGCTTATCCCTTATGACTGTTACTTTGGGCCTCAGGCAGTGCTTCTGGGTCAGCGTCACTTGGGAATTTGTTAAAAAAGCAAATTGTAGGGCTCTCCCCCCCCCGACTTAACTGAACTCGAAATCCTGGAGTGGGGCCCAGCAGCCTGTGTTGTAATCAGTCGTCCAGGTATGCTAACGTGCATGAACCACTGGTCTAGAACACAGGCTTTCCAGGGACCCCAAACAGGCAGTCTTCATGGCTATGTGATAATCTTTTCAGAGGACAGTAGCTGTGTTCCCAACTGGTTGGACTGTAAGATTTTCCTCACGTCCACAGCTATCCGCATTTCTTGTAATTTTTCGCCAGCATACATCCTCAGTTTCTTTTGCCCTTGCTTCATTTCATTGCATACTAGTAATTTTATTATTTCGATAATACCTCTACCTGATATGATTTCTTAGTTTTTGGCAGCAGTCAAATAACCTGGGTTCAGATTCCAGCTCTTCTGCTTGCCTGCTGTGTAACCTTGGGAAATCATTAACCTCTCTGTGCCTTAGTTGCCTTATCCTTAAAATGTAGATAGTAATGGCACTCATCTCTTAGGTAAGTGTTTCAAACTTTGCTGTACATTGAAACTATGCTTTTGGGCATGACCTAGGCAGTGGCATTTTTAGAATCTTCCCACATGCACTAAAGTTTGGGAACCACTGTCGCAGGCTGTTGAGAGGATGAAATGAATTGATCCTTGTGAAATGCTTAGAAGAGTGCTGTGCACATAGTAAGTGCTCTGAGTAAGTCCGGGGGTGGAGGCTCTGATGGTTTTTTGGTAGGAGGAGGAGAAAGTGGCTCCTTATCTGTCGTTTGATGAATGCTTGTTGAATGCCTGTCCAAATGGAAATCTCCTGGTGGTTTGTCTTTTGTTCTGAGAGCTGGGAGGTGAAATAGCCCCCTGTGGTGCAGCTTCATAGCTAATTCTCTGAGCCCCTCTGCAGAAGGATATAGAAAATCATGCTTTAAACAACACAGGGGAGCCCCCACCCTCACCCATCCCACAGCCTTCCCAGCACTGGGCACCATTTCCCCACCACTGTACTGTAAAAACTGAATTGTGGAATGTAACCAGATTCTTAAATCATGAAGTCGCAAGTGCTTCCCAATGTGGATGGGAATGGGGTGGTAAGTGGGCTCCCTAAGATGTTGTACCTGCTCCAATCTGTCGTTTATACCCAAATGCCAACTTTCAAATACACAGCACCTCCCTAGAGTTTGGCACCTGATCTGTCTTCTAGCATCTAAATGTCACCATGTTATAGATTGCATATTTCTAACCATTGTTTGAAAGAATGTACAATCTTTCCACATACTTTGTCTTGTCACATATATTCATCCAAACTTCAGTCATTGTTTTATTAATTCAACAGATATTGATGAGCACCTGCTTTGCACCAAACACCGAGCTACCAATTTTATCCCTTGTTTTTCCTACTATGGAGAGAGAGACAGACATGCCTCTCTGTCTGTCAGCATGTATGAAATATTTCTTTTGGTTTTGGTTTGTAACTGCAGCCTTCTCTGAAGTTGTCTCTTTTCCTGACATAATTACTCAACTTTTAATAATAGAACATTTGAAGGACATTTTTCATGTCTATTTCATGTGCCTTCTTTGAACCCTGCTGAGATTAATTAAATCAAACTGCATGCAATGATTACTCTAAAAGATCCTGACAAGTTATTAAAATCTAGTTCGACCAGGACCAGGTACGTAAGCCCCAGCTGGAATGTTCAGAAGGAAATCTGTGATCGGTGTAAGTACCGTGCACTTCTAACTTCGTTTAGTCCCAGATGAGTCCTAGATTATGGCCACATTAGTTAAAGAAATGAGAAATGGGTGAATTCCTATCTCGAGTTCATGATTAGTTCTCTTTCTGGGGAGAAGTTAGAGGCTGTTTTTGGTTTGGTTTTGCGGTGCAGGGAATGCAGATAACTGATGTTTACTGGTAGTTTGGCCCTGTGTTGCAAATGGAAATAATTGATTCACTCTTATTTGTTCTGCTGCCCAATTACTAAGTGAAAATCTACCACTGGGAGACTCTTGTACAGCCAGTACACAAGCAGCTCAGTATTATGGTAAAGACTAGCCTCCATTGTGTGGTCTTACCATTATCACTCGTGTTACCCACAGACTGAATAGGCTTTAGAAATACAGGCCTTCAAAGGAGTTGCCCTTGCTTAAATGTTCCACAGATCCTTCTGAAATAACATCCCCCAAACCCTCATTCAAAACAATATATACTCAAAAGGATTCTATACTTAAAATGAGGAAAGGTAAAAATACGTTTTCATTTTTAAAATTTGAGGTTAACAAGTAATCCAAAATATAGTAGGAAAAGGAAACAGAATATTCTTTAAAATGGCATATTTCGAGTTCTGCCAGACCTGCTTTTTCTACCTTTGACTTTTCTAACACAGATCTAAACTCCCCGGAGTGGATTGCTTGGGTCTTCTTCCTGAGAAAGCCTCCTTGTTTTACCAAGTCAAAGTCAGTCCTGGCGTTAGAGTCTCTGTGTGTCCTTAGGCCACTCTGCCTAAGTGTCCTGTCCTTCCTAGAAAAAGGTGGGGGACTTGATTCTCTTATGTCTTAGCTCCAGTTCTTGGCTGTGGTATATTGGTGTGTGTGTGTGTGTGTGTGTGTGTGTGTGTGTGTGTGTGTGTGTGTGTCAGACGGAGCCAGAGTGAGGTGCTCTGTTGTACTGCTGTGACAAGGGATGAGATGTTAAGTACATACAGGTCCCCTCCAAGCCAAGTCTTAGACTCCTGGCCTCATTAAGCCAATGAAACAGTGGAATTCTGAATAAAAAAAGGATTTTTTGAACATTTAGTTTTTCAACGACAGGTCTTGGCAAGGTGTGAGTAAGGAGGCTGGTTGATGAACTTGCAGCTTGTTTAGTAGAGCTGCCTGTGGGGACCGTTTGTGTTTCCAGTTGCGGTCCTCACCAGCTAGCCTCCGTCTGAACAGCGCTGCTCAGTGTGGAGCCATCGGAGGGCAGAATGCCGTCTCCAGACTCAGCTCTTGAAATGCCATGCACCCAGCGGAGTATCTTGTGCTCCCACAAATCAAGTTGACTCATGGCTCATGGATAATAACAATGCTCATTGAGACAAAGGGACAGACCATTTATTCATAATGACAGACACGGTGGGTTCTGGCCAGGGTGAGGCGCTGGTACTAAGCACATACTTACAATGTCGCGTGTCAGTAATTGAGGCAGTGCTTACCTCCACACTCCCCTTTCTACTCTCCCCTTCTTTTGTTAGATCTTTATTGGGTGGGGGGAGATTGCTGAAGGTTAACCTCCCTTAGACTTTTCTTTCCAGCCTGGAACCTTCTGCTGCCAGGAGGTGGGGCCCAGGAGAAGTGAGAGGGGACGTGTGCTCATTGGTCCCTTCTCCTCTCCTGTCTCCCCTTCTGCCTGCAGACCGTCTGTGCTTCTGTGGTCCCACCCAAAGTTAGGAAAAATACTGAGAGCTCAGGAAGTCCTGCTCGCCTTCCTTCCGAGATAGAGGCAATCTTGTAGGAGGAAGTAAGAACTCTTTCTGCTTCTCCTGATGTTTATTTCTAATCTGACCCCTTACACAAGGTGCTCATGCTGAGTGGGTGCTGACCCAGAAGCCTTTGAGCGGTAAACAGAAGTGAGAATGGCCTAGCGTGACAAGGTCAGTGCTCACAGGTAGATAGGTCACACCATCTGATACCACTGCCACTGCCCAAATATGTCTGATTTGGTAGCACTGGTTTCATTTTCATACTAGTACATTTGAAGGAAGTTTATCACATTGACTTCCTGGAGGCTCTTTTCAACCCTGCTGAGATTAATTAAGTCCAGCCCCATGCAGCAATTGTTCTAAAGCTTAGTGCCTTATTATATTTCAGTGCATGCGACTCCTGAATTTAAATTGTTCAAGTAGTTGTTAACATTTTTGTTGATTTCCTGCTCTAGGAGTCTAATGTCCTTTTTTTATTTTTGTGGGTGGATGGATATTACTAATCTCTTAGTTTTTATTTCCTGCTGGGCTGAGGAATCTCTAAAAGAAGAAGGAAATGCCTGCTGTCAACAGGACAGCACTGTTTTCTAGGCTTTCCTGGAAAGTGCCCTGTAGAAGCCAGGTCTTACTCTGTACATAGTGCATCTGTCTCTCTCTGGTTGGGGATTTTTAAGAACACTTTGTGTCACTTGGAACACTTCTCTTCTGAGTTAAAGATAGTGGGTATCTGTGCAGATCAGTCTGGGATAAACAGATCATTGTGAAAGGAGACCTGGCTCAGCAGGAGGGTTCTGGGCCCTGAACTTGGACAGCGGTCTTCTTTGTATACTTCCAGGTCAGCTGAACAGACCTGGGAAGCTCTTTACTCGTTGTTGAGGGATTTCAAACAAAACAAAACAAAAACCCTCTCTGAAGCTTGTGTTTGTATTTCTTTGTCTTACCAACAGAAGAGTATTCTTCTATGTGATTATTTTAAAGAGAGCCGGTCATGCCGCGGCCAGTTACTTACACACGCCTGGTTACTGAATCTTTCTCTTCCTTGTATTATACAAACTCATTGCCGCAGGATTCAGAAAGAATTAGCTTGGTACACATTTCTCATGGATTTTGTAGTTGGAAGATGTTTCCCCATTAGGAGGATCCCATAGCTTTTTCTTCAAAAGAGTGAGGAATTCAGATTTTGTCAGGATCCACACTAGCCGGGTGGTTTCAGATCCCCATGGAAGTGGCTGTTGTGCCATCTGAGGGCAAAGCCACTTGGAAAGCATTGCCCGTTGGCTGCCTCATGTATTCAGTGCTGCCATTTGGCAAGAGGCAGAGGAAGTTGGTGCTGGTGCCATGGTGCCTGTCGTCTCAGAACCCGCAGGGCAGATCTGACAGCACCTGCTGTTTCCATGTGGAGGACGGCGCAAGGAGAATCATGTGTGGGAAGGCTGCCTGCCATGGATGTGTCTCACGTAGGGTCTTATAATGCAATGTGCCCTGCTTCTCCCACAGTTACCTCCTGATGCAGGTAACAGTGGTGTTATAAGACTTGGGTGAATGGTTTCAAAGAAAGTGATATAGGGGGCCGACAGTTACCAGTGGCCTGATACAGGTGTCCACACGTACTAGCTGGTGCATGACTGGGTAATCTACACTGGAGTTCAGACAGACCCCCAGCATTAAATCCTAGGCTCTCCTACTGAACGTGTCTGCATTAGTTATGTGGTGTGGATAGTCACGAGAGGATCTCTTTGAAATGCTCTGAGGGCCGGCCGACTGGCTCAGTTGTTAAAGAGCTCGCTCAAAAGTGCGAGCTGAGCTCTGAGCAACAGCAGTTCGATGCCCAGCCCGAGCTGAGTGTGTAAAGGCATACCCAAACCCCGGTGATTGGTTGTGTGGAAGACACAGTAATGGTGGGTAGATTGCTTTCCCTAGCTGCAATAATGTTGGTAAGTCAGCATCTGACATAGATGCTTCATTGGCAATTCAGAAGCAAGAACTGGCAGAAGAAGAGAGTGGGGAGTTGAGAGTTAAGGCAATATATAGTTGTATTTGTGAAGAGTTTAAAATTCTTATTTATTAGTTTTTTAAATTAAACTATATTTTGAATTTAGTTGTAGATCCATGTGTGTGATGTAGTACACTAATAGTTATACTGTACTGTAGTACAGCATCCCCACCCGGGTTTGACATTGACGTAGTCAAGACACAGGCTGTTTCCATCACCGCAAGGATTCCTCACATTATCCTGTTATAACCACGCCCACTTTCTTCCTGCCCCCACTCCTTCCTTTACCTCTGGCAACCACTAATTTGTTCTCTAAACAATTTTCTCATTTCAAAAATGTTTAAAAATTGGAATTGTATAGTATGTTGGGATTGGCTTTCTTCATTCAGTTGAATTCTCTGAAGATATTAGTTCTTTCTTAAACATGTGACTTGTAGATATGTCCTCTGACTATTCAGCTTCTCAACAAGGTCTTTTGAATAACAAAAGTTTTTAATTTTAATGAGGTTCAATTCATTGATTCCCCCCTCCCCCCCGTTATAGATCACGGTTTTGGTGTCAAATCTAAGAACTCTTTACCTAGCCCTCGATCCCAAAGATTTTCATCTATAAGTTATATAGTTTTAAAATTTTACATAAGTCCGTGATTCATTTGTGTAACGTGTGAGATTGAGGTCATAGTTTCTCATGGGTTTGTTTGTTTGTTTGTTTGTTGGCTTGTGGATGACTAATTGCTACAACACTATTTTTTATTGAAAAGGCTCTCCCTCTTCCATTCAGTTGCTATTGCATCTTTGTCAAAAATCAGTTGCGCTTTTTATGTAGGTATGTCCCTGAACTCTCCTTTCTGTGCATTGAGCCGTGTCTGTTCCTTAGCCAGTATCACAGTCTTGATTACTATAGTATATAAAAGTCTTGAAATTAGGTAGATTGATTCATCCCACTGTATTCTTCCTTTTCAAAATTATTTTAGATATTCTAATTCCTTTTCCCTTTCTATATTAATTATACAATGCTTTTCTACAAAAATTTTGCTGGGATTTGGAGAATTGACATTTTTACTACTTTGAGTTTTCTAATCAGTGAACATATTAGGTCCCTGCATTTCTTTCATCAGCATTGTGTAGTTTTTAGCATGTAATTCCTATACATGTTTTCTTAAATTTACACCTAAGTATTTCAATTTTTTAAACAACTGTAAATGGTATTGTCTTTAATGTCAGTGTCCACATCTTTATTGCTAGTATATAGAAATACACATCATTTTTTTTTTTTTGTACGTTTAGCTTGTATCCTGCAAACTTGTATAACTCACTCATTAGTTCTAGGAGTTTTTGGTAGATTTTTTAGGATTTTCCTTGTAGACAATCATGCCATCTGCCAATAGGGGTAGTTTAATTTTTTTCCTTTTCAATCTTTATGCCTTTTATTTCCTTTTCTTGCTTTATTGCACTAGCTACACTTAGACCATGTTGCTTGAATGAGAGCAACATCCTAACCTTTTGTTCTTGATCTTGTGGGAAAAACCGCTCATCTTCCACCATTAAATATAAAAATTAATATTAATATAATGTTAATATTAACATTATATTATTAACATTAATGTAAATATAATGTAGGTTTTTTGTAAATGCTCCTTATTATGTAAAAAAAGGTTCCCCTCTATTTCTGTTTTCCTGAGAGTCTGTAAAGGATGAATGGGTGTTGAATTTTATTAAATGCTTTGTATCAATTGATATGATCATATGATTTTTCTTCTTTAGCTTGTTAATATGGTGGATTATATTAATTAATCTTCAAATATCGAACCAGTCTTTGATCTCTAGAATAAAGTCAACTGGATTAAACCCTACTTGGTCATGCGGATAATTATTTTTATATATTGCTGATTTTTATTTTGCTAAACATTCTTGTGTATATATTCATGAGGGGTACTGGTCTGTAGTTTTGTTTATTTTGTCTATCTTTAGCTCCCACTCCTTATCTGGTTTTAGAATCATGGTAAAAATAGCTTCATAAAATGAATAGAGAGAGCTGTCACCTTTTCTTTCATTTCCTGAAAAGAATATTGAATTGGTATTAATTTTTCTTTAAACATTTGGTAGGATTCTTTAGTGAGACCATCTGGGCCTGGAAGTTCTTTTTCTTTTTTTGGGCGTGGTGGGGGGAGTTTTGAAATTATACATTCAATTTCCTTAATGGTTAAGGGCTGTTAAAGTTATCTATATCACATTGTGTGAGCTTTGGTAGTTTGGGTGTTTTGAGGTAGTGGGCCATTGTGTCTAAGTTGTCAAATTTATGTCTGTAAAGTTGTTCATAGTATGCCCTTATCCTTTTGATATCAGCCAGGTCCATAAGGATATCTTGTTTCATTCTTAATGTTGCTGTATTGTGACTTCTCTCTTTTTACAGTCTTGTTAGAAATTTATAAATTTTGTTAATGTTTTAAAAGAACCAGCTCTTGATTTAATGGATTTTTTATATTTTTCTGTTTTTAATGTCTTTTACATCTGCTCTTACCATTATTATTTCTTTCCTTCTGTTTACTTATTTTGTTCTTTTTCTAGGTTTTTGAGGTGGGAGCTTAGAATATCGATTTGAATTTTCTCTGATGTATGCATTTCATGCTATAAATTAACCTCAGAGCACTGCTTTAGCTGTGTCCTACAAATTTTGATATGTTGCATTTTCATTTAGTTAAATGTACTTTTAAAATTTCTCTTTAGACTTCCTCCTTGACCTGTGGATTATTTAGAAGTGCGTTATTTAGTTTTCAAGTGTTTGGAGATTTTCCTATTAATTTTCTGTTATTGATTTCTAGTTTATTCCATTATGGTGGGAGAATACATTCTATATGATTTCAGTGCTTTAAAATTTGTTGAAGTTTGTTTTATGGCCCAGGATATTGTCTATCTTGATACATGTTTCATATGCACCCCAAAAGATCACATATTCTGCTGTTGTAGGGTGGAGTGTTCTGTAACTGTCTAATCCTGCTGGTTGATGGTGTCAATTCTGAAATGGAGTATTTTGTTGTGGTAATGTTGGTAGTTGTTTGTTTTTGTTTCTGTTTTTGTTTTGTTTTTTGGCAGGGAAATGGGAATGAGGATTGTAGAGCAGAGAACTTGGAATCATATTGTCTGGCAAAAATAAGGAGATTAAAAGTCTATATTGACAATTTAGGGTAATTTTGACAATTAACCAAGTGGAGAGTAGAATTCATATTCTCAGTTGAAGATGTAGGTATCAGAGGGCCATTTCATCATGCAATTGTTTTAGAATTACAAAGTCTGAAGAAAAACAAGCTTGATCTCAAAATCAGCGGTCAGACAGTTAAAGTTGCCAGCTAGGACTGGAGGAACAAGGTATGTTTCAAGGTCTTGTTGAGTAGTATTTATGAGTTAAGTCGTTGATTGTTTACTAAGTACTTATTCAATCATTACTTTAATCAGATCCTGAGCAGATATATGGATTATTAATATAAAAACTAGATTATTCATATATTCTAAAAATTTTGTCAAATAATTTCTCTATTCTAGACCTGGAGCTAGTCCCTGAGGATATAAAAATAGAGAGACATGGACTTAAGTATCATTTATTCTCCTACACAAGACAAACCTAGGACTCCCAATGGCTTCTATAAAGAGTGATTACTAGAAAATATAAGAGTAAATTCAACCTTGAAGATTGTTTTAGTTTCAGATGCTGCAGCTTAAATTTGGAAAACAATGTTAAAAATGTTTTGCAGGGAAACTATGTTTTATAACCTGATTACATAGTCACTTTCAGTTCAGCACCTGGCATTTCTTGCATGTTTCCTCTGTGTGCCAGGCACCGAGGTGGGTGCATGGGGTCTGCATTTGCTCAGGTTCTGGTCTGCTTCTTAAGCCTGACTGTTATAATGATCGAGGCCCGTTATAAAGTTCTTAAACTTTATATCCATTTTAATGTTCTATTTCTTAAGAAATAGAAGCTTCCATGTATACTAGAAAATTTTATTTACATTGTCTTCAATGACACAAATTTATAAAGAATACCTACATAAGTCATGTTGAACCTAAGTACGAACAGGTCCAGTATTGATATCAATACTGAAGTCACTTCACGTCAATTTGTAAACACACCATTAGTGTAACCTGTCTAACCAGGTACAGTTTTGGAAGACCAGCAAAGACTTTTCACATAACACACCAAAAAGTGAGAAAATACTGCTAAATATATCATAGTATTTGCTCTCTTTTCCCCATGACATCATAGTTTCCCTTTAATATCTGGTTTTCAGATCATGAAAACATGTTATTTTCCCAGAAAATCAGTTGCTTTGATTAATGGGGCCAGGCCAGTGCAAGGACAGATTAAGCACACAGGGTCCTGGCATGAGTCCTAGAAATTAGCCTCAGTCTTCACTCTCACCTTGGAGCTATTTGGTTTAATTACTATGTTTTCAGTGAAAATAGAGCCCGGTAATTCTCTGAAGAAGTTCCATATATCTAAGTAAATGATAGATAATTGGTTGATAAGTTATTAATTGTTAATAGATAATCTCTTGCTTGTTTTGTATCATTTTATTAACAAGCCTCCTCCTTTCTTCCTAGTATAAAAAGAAGTTGAAAATTATACTGTCTATTCAACTCTTTTATTATTCCTTAATTAATCAAAGCATAGTGTACATGAAAACTACTTCCCTTCACCATTACTTTTAACTGTTTCATTATTATAGACAGCTGGAAGAAAGTGATCAAATACTTGTATAATAATTCGGGCGTGTATCAGTTAGCCTGGCTGATACGACTTGCCTTAGATAAATCAGAGAACTTGTTGGAGCCTTGTTCTTTCCCTTTCTGTGAAATGAATCTGGCTGATAATAAGTGACCCTACCTATTTTGTTTGGCTGCTTTCATCATCCCCTGCTAGTCTGTGAGCTCCTTAAGATCAAGAGCTGTGGCCCATTTATCTTTGTATCTCCAGCCTGTGACAGCCCAGATGTTGCAGATGCTATACCTTTTGGAACCACGCAAATAACAGAGGAGCTCAGCACTTTGGATGGAGACTGTTGCTCCATAGGATCTGCGTATGGAGTTCGCAAGAAAATGTGGCCCACTGTTAGCAAGTTCTCTTATTTTCCAAGAGAATCTAGAAATCTGGATTTACAGTGAAAATCTCTCTGTTCTTAGATATTGAAAATGAATTCATTATTTTTAAAAACTCCCTGTGTAGGCCAAACAAGACCTGAGTGCTATGAAATCCAACCCCAAAGCCAGTGCTTGCCACCTGGGAACATGCTCTTAAAAAAATGCTTATTGAATTAACAGCAGTTTATTTTTTGAGCTGTATTATAATATGGCTGCCATGAATAGAGATCATTTTAATATTTCCGAGGAAGGTGCACCTGTCTTCCTAAAGTAAGAGCTTTTACAGCCATAAAATTATATAGACACTACTTGTATACAATTATTAATAGGACTGTTAGTCACAAGTACCATAATAAATGAGCTTACCATGTGCCATGCATTACTGAGAAGGTATTATTATCCACATAAGAAAGACTCACAAATTGAAGATCAGAAAGTTTAAATAATACATGCTATCTAATGGCTGAGCTGAGGTTTTAACCCAGTAAGTGGTTCATTCATTCCTGCCTATCATCACCTTCTGTCTAGATAAAGAATTAACTGACACCACAGCAAAACAACTACCCTAGTTAGTTTCTTTTTTTAACAACTTTATTGAAATATAATTGACATGCCATGCAGTTCTTCTACTTAAAGGGCAAAATTCAATTGTTTGTAGGATATTTAGTTATGCCAATTATCACCAGTCAATTTTTGAACATTTTCATCACTCCGAAAAGAAATCCTGTACCCATTAGCAGTCATGCCCCATGTCCCTCCAGGCCCCCAGCCATAGATAATAACTCGTTTACATTCTGTCACTATAAATTTGTGTTTTCTAGACATTTCATATAAATGGAGTCAGACAACATGTGATCTTTTTGTGTGTGGCTTCTTTTATTTTAGCATAATATTCCAAGGTTCGTCCATTGTAGCATGTCAGTAATTCATTTTCTTTTATTGCTGAGTAATATTCCGTTGTATGTCTATACCACACAGTATATATTCATTCATCAGTTCAGAGACATTTGGGTTGTTTATACATTTTGGCTATTATGAACAGTAATACTGTTATTTGTGTACATGTTTTTATGTGGGCGTGTGTTTTTATTTCCCTTGGGTATATACCTAGGAGAGGCATTGCTGGGTCACATGGTAACTGTTTAACCTTTTAAGGAATTGTCAGACTGTTTTCTGAAGTGACTGTACCATTTTACATCCCCACCAGTAATATAGGAGGTTCCAGTTTCTTCACTTTGTTATCAACACTTGTGGGTATTATTTTAAATTGTGGTAACATTTACATATCAAATATTTACCATCTTAACCATTTTTAAGTGCACAGTTCAGTGGTATTAAATCCATTCACATTGTTGTGCTTTCATCACCACCATCCACCCCCATAACTCTTCTCATCTTACAAAATGAAACTCTGTGCCCATTAAACAATAACTCCCCATTTCTCCCCTCCCCCCAGCTCCTGGCAACCATCATTTTACATTACAGAGAAACGTCTTTATGATTTTGGCTACTCTACGTACCTCATATCAGTTGACTCTTGCAGTATTTTTCTTTTTGTGACTAGCTTATTTCACTTAGTATAGTGTAAAATTTCCTTCTTTTTTAAAGACTGAGTGATATTCCATTGTGTGTATAGACCACACTTTGTTTATCCATTCATCTGTCGATGAACACTTGGGTGGCTTCCACCTTTTGGCTATTATGAATAATGCTGCTGTGAACATGGGTGTACAAATGTCTCTTTGAAGCCCGGCTTTCAATTCTTTTGGGCATATAAGTGGAATTGCTGAATAATTTCTAACTTCATTCATTGTGATCAGAGAAGATACTTTGTATGATAGCTCTCTTTTTTAAAAAAAAATCTATTGAGACTTTATTTTGTGGCCTAACATGGTATATCCTGAAAAATATCTGATGTGCACTTGAGAAGAATGTATATAAGAAAACACATGCACACTCACACACAGTGCCAAAAAATGTATACACATTTTAAGAAAGGAAAACTGTATGAAAATTGTAATACTCAGTATATACCGATAACAAACGATGAGTACAAATTATGTGTTTACATTTTTTTGGCACCCCCAGTATTTTGTTGGGCATAGTGTTTTGTATATATGTGTTAGATCTAGTTGGTTTATTGTGTTGTTTAAATCCTCTATTTTCTTACTTATCTTCTGTCTGGTTGTTCTATTCATTATTGCGAGTGAGGCATTGGCGTCTCCAACTATCATTGTAGAACTATACATTTCTCCTTTTATTTCTGTTGGTTTCTACTTCATATATTTTGATGATCTCTCATTAAGTGTTTAAATGTTTATAATTGTTATATCTTCTTGCTGTATTGAACTATTATTAAAATATAATGTCCTTCTTTATCTCTTATAATCTTTTTTGATTTAAAGTCTATTTTGTCTCATAATAGTATAGCCATTTCTGCTCTCCTCTGTTACTATTTGCATGCAATATCTTTTTCATCCTTTCACTTTCAACTTGTTTGTGTCTTTGGATCTCAGGTAACTTTTGTGGACAGAATATAGTTGGATCCTGTATTTTTATCCATTCTGCCAATCTCTGTCTTTTGATTGGAGAGTGTAACACATTTACATTTAAGGTAATGACTGATAAAGAGAGACATACAGCTCACTGTGCTATTTATTTTCTATATGCCTTACAACTTTTTTGTTCCATATTTTCATATTACTGTCTTCTTTTGTATTTAGTTGATTTTTTTTTTTTTTGAGGGCAGTGTCACTGACCCTCATAGGTGGGACCTGAACCGGGGCCGCTGGCTTCTGAAGCCAGCGCTTAACCACCGCGCCACTCTGCCGGCCCTTGATTTTTTTTTTTTTTTGATTTTTTTTTGTAGTGAAATGTTTACATGCCTTTCTCATTTCCTTTTGTGTACATTCTATATCTATTTTCTTTGTGGTTACATAGGGATTACATTTAACATCATGAAGTTATAACACTCTAATTTGAATTTAAACCAGTTTAACTTCAGTAGCATACAAAAACTCAGCTCCTTTACAGGTCTGTCTTATACCTTTTAGTTGTTGATATCACAAAATTATATTGTTATACATTATGTGCTCCAAAACATCTACTGCATTAGTTTCTTAAATCATGTAGAAAACAAAAAGTGCAGTCACAACCATTGTTACAATAATACTAGCATTTACTATTGCCCCTGTATTTACCTCTATTGAGATTTTTATTTCTCCATATGGCTTTGAGTTACTGGCTAGTGTCATTTCATTTCATCTTGCAGGACTCCCTTGAGCATTTCTTGCAGGACAGACCTAATCATGACAGACTTCCTCAACTTTTGCTTACTTTCTCCCTCACTGTTGAAGGACAGTTTGGCTGGATTTGGGATTCTTGGTAGACAGGTTTTTTCTTTCAGCACTTTTAATACATTGGCCATTCTTACCTCCAAAGTTTCTGATGAGAAATATGCCTATCATCTTACTTAAGGTCCCTTATATGTGATGATCTGCTTCTCTCTTGGTCTTTGATTGTAATGTGTCTCAGTGTGAGTTTCTTTGTGTTCATCTTCCTTCGAGTTCATTGAGCTTCTTGAATGTTTATATTCATCAAATTTGGGAAGTTTTCAGTTATTATTTTTTTTAAGTATTCTCTCTGCTCCTTTTTCTGTCTCTTCTTCTGGGACTCCCATGATGTGTATGTTGGTTCACTTGATGGCATTCTATAGGTCCCTTAGGATCTGTTTGCTATTCCTCAGTCCTTTTTCTCTCTGTTTCTCAGATTCTATAATTTCCATTGTCCTATCTTCAAATTCTCTGATTCTTTCTTCTGCCTGCTCAAGTCTGTCTTTGATTCCCATTAGTGAATTTTTCATTTCAGTTAATGTAGTTTTCAGCACTAGTCTTCCTTTTTGTTTTATTTTTATTTATTTATTTTTTAATCTCCTATTGATATTTCCATTTTATTTACATATTGTTTTCTTGACTTTCTTCACATCTTCTTTTGGTTCTTTGAACATCTTTAAGACCAGTATTTTAAAGTCTTTGTCTAGTAGATCTGCCATCAGGTCTTTCTAAAAGACAGTTTCTATTTACTTTTTTCCCCTTGAGCGGGCCATACTTTCCTGTTTCTTTGTATGCTTTGTGATTAATAATGGACATTTGAATGTCATAATGTGGTAGGTCTGGAATTCAAATTCTCCCTTTTCCCCACACCACACACACATACACACACACACACACTGGGGATGCCAAAAAAATGGGTACAAGAGAACACTCACTGGTTAACGTTGCTCAAGCAGTAGTTCACCGAAATCAGAAGTATTTGGACACTGATGGTAATCACTTTGAGCACCTCTTGTAATTGCAGAAGTCAAATGTGACTTGTATTCATCTTTTGTTATTTGTATATATTGAGTATTGCAATTTTAATACAATTTACCTTTCATAAAACGTGTATATGTTTTTTTGTTTCTGTCTATCTCTGTATATATATGTGTGTGTGTGTGTATGTGTGTATATATATATATATATAAAATGTGTCTGTATATACATTCTCACATGACCATATATGTTATTTCAAACATAGACCAAAGTGTAATTAAAAGAGACTTGGGAGGCTGTATTCCTGAGTTCCAATCCTGGCTCTTTGATGGAAGTACATCTTGCCCTCAGTCTGTTCTCTTATACATAAAATGGAAATTATTGCGAGGATTAGAACAAAATCTATATTTAGTCCAATACTTTATACTAGTGGGCACTCAATAAATAATGACTATTATAATTGGTGACTTAAGCTCCTTCTAAAGAATGAACCTGATATTACTCATGTTTTAAGTTATGTTTAATACTTAAGTATTAACCATGTTCTAATATTTATTTGAAATATAGATGATTTTGTTCTAAGTCTTAAAATTTTGTTTAATGGCTGATTAGCTGAAGTTTTTATTATTAAGTTCCTTGAAAAAAGGTAATCTTTTTTCCTATTAATTCTTTGGATTGGCTTTGGAAACAGTTGTTAAAAGACTGTAATTTTTCCTTGACCATAAACACTTGAGGAAGTGCCAAAAAGCATGGGCTCCAAGTCAGCCTGAACTCAAGTTCAACATTCACTAGCTATGTGACTCCCCACTTCTCATCTGTCACACAGGGATGAGCACTTGCCTCCTAGGCCCTTCTGAGGATTCAGAGAGGTACTCAGTGAGAAGCACTTAGCATAGGACCTGGCATTTAGTAAGTGCTAGTGTTAGGTAATTATGTTCTTTATATTCATAGTCAGGACTCAATAAATGTTTGAGTGAAAAGTTATATTATGAACTTGTGGAAAACTCCTCTTTGTGGTTTTCTTCCCCCCCCTCCTGTAGGAAGAATTCTTCATTGGGAAGGAGTCCTGGCTAGGTGAGATGCAAAGTTTTTCTAGATAGGCTGAGAGTCTTAGTGTGGAGAAAGGATCCTTTTCCACAATCCTTAGTTAAAGATGAGATTAGCGGTTCTGTGATGCTATGATTTTATGATTATACATTTATCCTACCTTAAGTTTTTTTCTTAATTTTTAAAAGCCTTCAGTTTTAGTAATTTTGTGTGTTTCTGATATGGTTAAATATAGTTAGTTGTGCAGATTTTATCAGTTAGAAAACTCACTGTGTTGTTCTACTTCATTAGTCAGGCCCGTTAACAACCTCGAGTCCATTAAACCAAACCCGATGAGACCCAAAGGGGCTGGTGCAGTGACCGTCGTGGCATTGTTCTCCTCAGCGGTGGTGGGGCTCATAGATTAGTGGCACACGGTGGGCACCATTAGTTTTATTGCTGCATTTGGAATCAGAGTGTATGAAGCTACCAAAGAAAGATGTTTACTCACACACATTCCTGATTTGTGGTAACTTGCCAGAAAAGGTAGAGAAAGATGGTTACTTATGATTTCCAGTACTCTCAAGTATTCTGTCTTACTAAGTCTAAATTTTTTCATCTACTTTTTTTTTTTTTTTTGGCCATTTTTTTAGCTGAGCCATCCTGCCACCTGTTGGCAGCTCAGCGGCAGCTCAGCTCGGGCTGGGCATCAAACTGCTGTTGCTCAGATCTCAGCTTGCACTCTTGAGCGAGCTCTTAACCAACTGAGTCACTTGACCGGCCCATTTCATCTACTTTTGTTTTCATGTTGGGGTTGTTTTAGTGGAGGGCTGCATGTTTCAAATATAAAAGTCACCTAAATTGAACATAAATTTTTCAAATATAAGTCAAATATAGTGAATACAAATTTCCTTCAGGATAGCCATAATTCTTCACAGTTTCCCTACAGACAACTGCCATTAAACCAAAGCAAGATTAACGGCAGAACAAAACCAGGTTGTCATCATTCCTCAAAGTCAGTACACAAAAAGGCATAATGTCCAAAAGTTGGAACTCTCTCTATGTGGAATGTTTCCAAAGAGATCCAAGTCAAGGCTTTTATGACTTTGTAGTGTTCTCCATTGGCTGGCAGTGGCCTTACCTATCAGAGTAGCTGGGCTGAGAGGAGGGGAGGTGACTGATATTTCTGCCTACCTTGGGGTTAGAAATCTGCACCATTCATTCTAATCCTGATTTCGTGCTGTGGGATTTTTAAAAATATTCATGTTGGCTTCCTCTGAAATGGTGCCACTGAGGTTTTTCATATGTTGGTTCACTTACCGTACAGCACTCATTGAGCAGACACTATCATTCCCACTGTACGCAGGGAGTGACTAGGCTGTGTGGGTTTCTTCTTCATTTGTGGCATGTGTTGACTGCTGTGTTTGAATGACTGACTTTGAATAAATAGGAGTTGAGCATCAGTGCTCACTGAGAATGACTTATTTTGAGAAATCAACATTAAACCCATTTGGATGTTGACATTCTATACAGAAGATTCTCTGGGAAGAAATTCTGGTTCTACCAGTAGTCAGGCTGCTTTTCTCCTGAAACCAAAACCACTCAGTTCAACAGAACCTGCCCCTGCTGAGTAGATCAGAGGTGGGCCCAGCGATCTTCACTCCACGAACCACTCAGCCACAAGCAAATGCCCTCACATGTATGAGAAAGTGGGGGAGAAAGCATAGAAATAGGGCCAACCAACTTGCAAAGTTTACCACTTTCTTCTTCTTAAGTTTTGGTTTTTCTAAAGTGTATATTTAACTCGCTGATTTTTTTTTTCTCTCTGATGTGTAATTGTTGTTACACATTAACTTAATACCAGGCAACAGCATGAACTTACAAATTACATTGGTGGGTATTCTGTGCAGCACAAAGTTCAAAGCTCTGATCATTTCATGATCTGAGCTGCTGAGCAGTTGGGCCTAAAATAAAATCCCACCTACTGTGGTGTGACTTCTTGAGAGGCCTGTGAAGGACTTGGAAAGGTAGGATGGGTCCTGTCACTCGTTTCTAAATGAAACAGTTCTCTCGTTTTCTTAATGAAGATCAGAGTTTAAGAAAATCCATTGCTTTATTATTGGTTTGAGTTCAAGGTGAAGTGGTGGAGTCTGTAGAAAGTGACTGTTGCTTTCCTGTTATAGGATTTGAGTAGATGTATTATTGGTCATTCCACAAGAAACAGCTGGCGCCTTTGAGGACAGACACTGGAACCAGTCCTTCCACGTGTATTCACCTTGTATCGTTTTCCTCCAGGGGACCGCCTCTCTCACTGTATTTATAACCAACTTCGGCATTTTCCCCCTTTATGTAATGTAATATAAGCCTTTCCTAATAACAGAGACCAGTGCCTCTCACTGGGACATGTGTTTGTGGTCCTGAGTGGATGCTAGTTCATGTTACAAAAGACTGTACAATAAATGCTTCTATTTATAATAGTTCCCAACACACGTGATAGGCACTCACTAAAATTTTATCGCTTGCTTTATGAAAGAATTTTTTAAATCAATCACAAGGGATTGATTTATTGGCAACATTCAGCCATGAGTATGATTTTAAGGGGCCTATAATTTAGATTTTTCTGATTCAAGGCTATAATTTATTTTAAAGCTACCCAGAGATCCATTCAGTAAAAAAAAAAAGCCAATGTAGAGAATTAAGAGACTGAGATCTGAAAGGGCCAAATTAAGTTATGACTTTTATTTTACATCCGGAAAGCTCCTTCAATTTAAAATCCATTAGTAGCCTTCTATAATTTTTGATATCATGATTATTGACAATTCAGTATATGTAGCCTTTTAATATAGCCTCATTTTAGAAACATTCAGCAAATCATTGGTTCTAACATCATAGGCACGACACTTCAAGGATCATATGATGCCTTGTATTGAAGGTTTCTAATGATCTGGATTTAACAAGTTTTTCCAGAGAAACAGAACCAGTGGAATACACCGGGGGTGCCAAAAAAATGTGTACAAGTGGACATTTTGGTCAACCTTGCTCAAGCAGTGGTTCGTCGTAATCAGAAGTGTCTGGACACTGATGGGTAACCACTTTGAGCACCTCTTGTAATTGCAGAAGTCAAACCTGGCTTGTACTCATCTCTTGTCATTGGTATATATTGAGTATTAAATTATACAGTTTCCCTTTCTTAAAATGGGTATACAGGGCCGGCCGAGTGGCACGGTGGTTAAGTGCTGGCTTGGGAAGCCAGGCGGCCCCGGTTCAGGTCCTACATATGAGGGTCAGTGACACTGCCCTCAAAAAAAAAAAAATGTGTATACATGTTTTTGGCACCCTCTGTATATGGAGGGTGAGGAGAGATTGATTGTAAGGAATTAGGTCATACAGTGTGGGGACTAGTGAATTCAAAACCTGCAGGGCAGCTTGTCAGGCTGGAAGCTATGTTGCAGTCTTGAATCCTAGGCTATTGTGAGCCTTTGAATGTTTTCCTCTTCAGGGGACTCAGTCTTTTCTCTTAAGTCCTTTTACTGATTGGATGAGGCCCACCCACGTTATGGAGGGTCATCTGCTTTACTGCATCTACTGACTTAACTGTTAATCACTAAAAAATACCTTCATAGCAATATCCAGACTGGTGTTAGACCAAACCGCTGGGCATCAATGCCCAGCCAAAGTGACACATAAAACTAACCATTACCGCCACCAAATGGGGAAATATGGCTATAACCATCTACCTGTGGAAGTGGAGAAAAACTCATATTTCCTACACCTGCTCACACGATGTACACTTAATTAAAAGCTAAAGGTGAAAAATTAGAAAGTAGGGGAGTAACCACAGGAAAAATTAGATACCACGCCAGCAAGCAGAAATGAACAGTGTGACTAAATAGAGGAGTTTAGGGAATATCAAGGACTTAGGAAGCCTATGTCCGCGGAGGCCGGGGCTGATCATAGTCTTCAGAAAGGGTGTGGGCGAAGGAACGGCAGCAGCCGCCCAGCAACACTGATGACAGAAAACCCTGAAGTCCCAGCCTGAACACACAGAGAACTTCAGCAAAACACTCTGATTTAAGGTTCCAGCCAAACTGATTCTAGGGTGTCATCCGGGTGGAAGTCAGGCTACTGCACCAGGCCCAATAGCCAGAGAGATGTTCCCTTTCAGGATTTCTCAGCTTCAAATTTCAGGAAGTGAAAGCAAAGTATAGTAATGTGGTGGGCACATTTATTTTCTGCATGGAAAATACAGGTTGAGAGAGGGTGCTCCAGGGGCAGCTTGTCTGAAATGGGCAACAGAACAATTGAAAAAAAAAATCTATCCAGTTGAAAGGAAAAGAATAAAAGGAAGAAAGCAATACCAAAAGATAGGATGGGAAATAGTAGTGCACTTGGCTTTTGTATATCCTCAGGAAATTCGAAATGGCTAATTTATCAAGGAAGCGATTTCATTTCTGCAAAGCTTCACATGCTGCTTAGTTAAAAGAGCCTCAGTATGGGTGAGATGAGTAGGTATGGGCTTATGCAAACGGAGCAGAATCAACAAAGAGCCTTTTATTCTTCCTTTTAGGAGGCTGTTGAGTTGTATGTTATGACACTTTGGCAGGAAACCACTTTTGTCAAAGCATTGTCACCTGTGCTGTCACTGGCCCTGCAATTCCAGGTGTTCAGAGCCCATTCATTCTTCCGCTTTCCAAGGAAAGGGGAGAGTAATAGGCCAAACCAGACATTTTGTTCTATTGTAGAATCATCCCTGCCCCAAAGTGCCATACGAGTCACTGCTGGAGTTCAGTGAAATCCTAACAGCGCTCTGTCGTCAGGTGGGCATTTTTCTGAGTCCTAGCCATCTCCAGTTCTCAGTGAGCGGTGTTAACACACAGCCACTGCCCGGTCTCTCTCCACCCTCCTTTTCCAGAGGCTTGGCAGGGGTGTGGGAAATAATGGCCCCTCTTCCTCAACTGTGTTTATTTCTAAAACCCCTGGCATTTCATGTATCTCATCCAAGTACTGAAAGCACACTCTCAGTTAAACAGTGACTAAATTGTCACACTGTGACCTCTTAATTATCACATCAGTGGTCTTTTCTTTCTTTGTTTTTTTTTAAAGATTTTATTGGGGAATCAGAGAAGGGGAACAGACAAGTTGCTGTCCTTTTGTTCTTCAGTCTAGTTGTGGAGGACATCACTTCACTGGCCAATGTTGGTATTATAATTAAGCTCTTCCTGGGTGAGGCAGATCGGTTGCTGGCCCTTGGACAGCCACTCACGGTGGTGCATGGCAGCTCATGAAAGTGCATGCCAGCTGCCAGTCAGCCCCATTGTAGCTACGCCATCTCCTGCAACTCATGGCAGCCCAGCTCCAGGTCGAGCTCTTGTTCCCCATCTTAGCTGTAAAGGGCGCAGCGTCACTGGCCCATGTGGGATTTGAACAAGCAGCCCTGCTGCTCAGAGCTCCTGCTCCCAAGCCAACTCCCAACCAACGTGCCACGCGGCTGGCCCTAGTCTTTTCTTGCTACTTCTTGATTCTCTGTCACGCTGACCATTGTTACCCTCAGCCTCCTTGAAACTCCTTGGTTGCTGGGCTGCCTGTTCTCCTCGTAGCCTTCTGCCCTTTCAGCTTCTGTGCCAGCTCCTCGTCTTCCTCCCGGCACTGAATGTAGGTGTCCTTCAGGATGTCGGTTTCCAACACTCCCTCCATATCAACTCCAGCTGTTCCCATGCCCTCACCTCTCACCTTGTCCCCACTCATTCATCTCCTTTGTGTCTCTTTTGAGTCAGGACCCAGAAGTTCTGGCTGTTAGGACGTGTTTAATGTGGCAGGCACGTGGGTATGGAGTAAAAGCACAGCTATCTTCCTTTCACTAGAACGGAGTCCCCTGGCATAGGCTCCAAAGGACAGAGCATGTCTATCTACTTGCAGGGTGTGTGTGGGGTGGAGAAGCAAAGGGAAGGTTTGGTTTGAGGAGGGGGTGTCACGTGAGGCAGAGCCCATAGGGTTTTGAAAGGCTAACATGGCCCCAAAGGGCCTTCCTCGTGGGGGTAACAGTGAACAGAGGCCAGGGGACAGTAGACATGTCAGAGACAAGGGACGACTGAGGCCTAAAGCATCCGCCTGGAAAGAGCATGAGATGAAACTATCCTTATTCTCCCTGCTGTTCTCACAACACCCAGCGCTATGCCTTGCATGTCATGGGAGCTCCTGAAAGTTTTTGAAAATAGTTGAAAATAAGAGTGGGTATGAATGATGAGAGCCCTAAAGGCCAGACGGAAGAGATTGACTTTTCATCCAGGAAGTGATAGAAGCCACTGGAAGTTGTTGAGCAGGATGCTGACTGATCAGGGGCATACCTCAGGAAACATTACCTGGCATTTGGGTGCTGAATTAGGGAATAGGAAAATGGAAAAACGGTACCACGTCTTGGCTAGGAATATGAGGTAGGCTCTGAGATAGGAGGGTGGCAGAGGAAGTAGATGTGAGGGAAAGATTCTCTCTGGAATCTTTCCTGGGGGGTAGGGGTGGGGGTGGGAAATAGGCGAGGACATGGAGAGATGGAGAAGTCCAGTATTAAGGCTGTGGGTGTGAACAACTTGGAGAACTGAAGTGATGTTAACAGAAGATGGTTTAAGGTTTTGTTTGTATTGGGGACTGCTGACAAGAGGACTTGAACTTGGTTGAGTTTAAGAGCCAGAGGTGAATCCTGGTGAAGAAGCTCCCCAGCTGTTAGCAGAGTTTAACCTGGCGCTAAAAGAAGAATGGGTGATGGAGTGGTCTCTCAGACACAAGCAGCTGGAGAAATCAGTTGCATTTGGAACCGTGGGGTGGGCAAAGAAGACGAGGTGATGAGATGGAAAAGGAGCCACTAGAGAGGAGACTCAGCTGACAGGGGCATCTCTGAAACCTAGAGAAGAACCAATTGTTCCGATGTCTGAGGCCACAGGGAAGTCAGGTTCGATTCTTTCTGAGAGGAGGGCATTCGATTTGGCACTGAGAGCTACAATGGCAAAAGTAGAAACCGCTATTTTGAGAGTGTAGGGAGGCAGAAGCATGATTACAAACTAGCTGTTCACTCAGTCAGCGTAGCCCTGCACATCAGACATTGTGCTAGTAGGTGAAGCCCCGGCCAAGGTCGATGTGGTCTCGTCCCTCATAGAGTTTCTGGGTAGTGCACTGTAAGGTGGGGATTCAGAGAACTGTAATATGATGAGAGAAGTCTAGAAAGGAGGAAGTTCTGAGGATTATAAACACACAGAGAAGCAGAAATTCGGAGAGTGTGAAGAGTAGTCTTATACTGTCAGCCATTCAAGTTCCAGGTCCATCTTCCCATCTTTGCATCCATGTTTCTTCATCTGGGCCCTCGATGGCACATCATTAATCTTTGCTGCCTTACAGTGACATGAGCTCTAGCCACTTCATACACACACACGGAGGGTGCTGGGAACAGAGATTCTGGAGTGGTGAGGCTGTAGTCCTACATGGAGTGGGCAGAAGTGCAAATTATGTTCATGAGTGCCAATATATGAAATGATTTCAATGTGCATTTACAGGTGCGTTGAACTTGGCATCATTCAAAAGCCATGACTATGGTTTCTTAAAGAAAGAAAAGTCCATGCAATTAATATCAGCTTGAGAGTTCTCTTTTCCTTCTGGCCTCTGAGAGTAGGGCAGGAACTAGAGGGGAGAATTTCCAGGCAGGAGGAGGTATATGTTGGGAACATTGGAGAATCAGCCCTGCGAAGATGAGAGATATACCTGGGGCCGTAGGATGGGTGCTGCAGTCGGTTCCTGTGGACATTTGAGTAATCCGTGGACCATGGACCATGGATTACTGATTATTCATCTAAGTTCTCCCCTTCAAGTGACTTTTTTTTTAAACAAATCATTTTTTTTTTAAGATTTTATTGGGGAATTGGGGGAGGGGAACAGCGTTGGGGAATCGGGGAAGGGGAACAGACAAGTTGCTATCCTTTTGTTCTTCAGTCTAGCTGTGGAGGATATTGTTTCACTGGCCCATGTTGGTATCATCATTGTGCTCTTCTCGGGTGAGGCTGATTAGTCGCTGGCCTCTGGACGGCCGCTCACAGCAGCTCTTGGCAGCTCACGCTGGCTGCCCGCCACTCGCTGTAGCCTATGGCAGCCCACTGCAGCAGGGGCTGCAGCTATGCTGGCCCGGGGACTCACAGCAGCCCAGCTCCAGGTAGAGCCGTTGTTCACCATCTTAGCTGTAGAGGGCAGCGTCACTGGCTCTCCCTCATATGTGATCCGAACCGGGCTGCTGGTGTCCCAAGCCAGTTCTTAACCAGCGTGCCACTCAGCCGGCCCTCAAGTGACGTTTAAAAGGTGGTTATTTTACATTTTCTTAACCTGTTTTGGGACTACGGTCCTGCATAGTCAATGTTTCACCATGAACTGGTCTGGTCTGCTGTGCTCAGCTGGAAGGATGAAGGTTTCCTCTTCTGACACTACTTTTTATTCAATGGCTGAATCGCTCTCAAACTATTAAAACTTCTACCTGCTTAAAGGTATGTTGGAAGCTTGACTTCCCTGGCAGGACATTCATCAATGATTTCATCTGTACCCACACAATGAGCTCACAGAGGTTTCCTTACCTGAAGGGCAGTTGCAGAATGTTTGTACCTGGAGCAAGAGGCAAAACAGTTCATCTTGTAAAGATAAATTATGACTGAGTCCATGGGACGTGGAAAATACAGCTTTTGAAAATAGTTTCTCCATTTCCCTATCCCCCATATGCCCCAGCCTCCGGCAACCACTAGTGAACTTCCAGTCTCCATGGATTTGTTTATTCTTGACATTTCATATAAATGGAATCATATGCTATGCAATCTGTTGTGACTGGCTTCTCTCAGTTAGGGTAATATTTTCAAGGTTCATCCATGTGTGTAGCATGTATCAGTGCTTCCTTTTTATGGCTGAATAATATTCAAATCTATGGGTATGTCATATTTGGTTTATTTCCTGCATCAGTTGATGGATATTTGGGTTTTTTCCCACTTCTTAATTCTTAAGAAGACTGTTGCTATAAACATTCACGTACAAGTTTTTGTGTGGATGTATGGTTTTGGGGTTTTTTTGTGTTTTTTTTTTAAAGATTTTATTGGGGAATTGGGGGAGGGGAACAGCGTTGGGGAATCGGGGAAGGGGAACAGACAAGTTGCTGTCCTTTTGTTCTTCTGTTTAGTTGTGGAGGACGTTGCTTCACTGGCCCATGTTGGTATCGTCATTGCGCTCTTCCCGGGTGAGGCCGTAGCTCACCAGCCATTGGACGGTGGCTCAAGGCAACTGACGCTGGCTGCCGGCCGCTCACAATGGCTGCCAGCCACTCATTGTAGCTCACGGCAGCCCACTGTAGCAGTGGCTGCAGCCTATGCCATTGCCAGGGACTCATGGCAGCCCAGCTCCAGGTCAAGCTGTTGTTCACCATCTTAGCTGTAGAGGGCGCAGCGTCACTGGCCGTCTATGTGGGATCCGAATTGGGGCCCTGCTTCTCAGAGCTGGCATAAAGCCAACTCTTAACCAACGTATCACCTGGCCGGCCCTGGATATATGTTTATAATTCTCTTGGGTATATATGTAGGAGTGGAATTGCTGGGTTATATGATAACTTTATATTTAATATTTTGAAGAATTGCCAAACTGTTTTCTAAAGCTGCTGCCCCGTTTACATCCCTACCAGGCATGTAAGAAGCTTCTGATTTCTTCATATCCTTGTCAACACAGTATTATAGCAAACTCCTAATTATCTTGGCTCTGATTATCTGTAAGATGGGTTTTCTAGGATTTTGGGTTCTCTTTCTCTGTGTCCTTAGTAACTGGTTTGTTGGTTTCACCTTAATAATATCTAGTTTCACTCCCCTGGGGACAGGCGGGTGAGCAGAATGAGGAACAAGTTCAGTTGGTTAATGTAGGTACATATTAACAACTGTTAACAAGTTGGCTAGAAAGGTTCAAGGGGGAAAGGCTGAATGTATTTGCTTACGTGATGTTTCAGATTTAGATTATCCTATCCTGTAGAACGGGATATTTATATTCTTGGGTACTACAATAATTTGTGAATTTTGTGTCCTTACTTAGGGAAATATGGAAAACTAAATGTGTCCCATATTATCTGGATGACCACGGTGTAGGGAAAACTGCCATTTCATTTTAGTGCCTTTGTTTGCATTTGAGTTTCATTCTTTGGTGCCAAGAAATTCAACAAAAGTGACAGCACTTAATGCAGAGTTTTCGAAACATCTTAGGGGCTCTGGGGTCATTTTTCTAAGAGTTTCCTATACTACTCAAATGTGATAAGGAATGTCACGGGCAGTGCTTCTCTGGTGTTTTTAGGAAGCCGTCGTCATGATGGTGGGGACAAAGGCACACTCCCAAGCGCCGAAGGTGTAGCATGAAGAGGCCTATTGCAAGAGAACACCATTACTTTGAAGTGTCACACTACAGCCTTTAACATTCACAAGAATTTATTTTCTGTTTCTTAATATTCAAATAGATAATCGCACTTATTTTAATACAGAAGTCAAATTACATAGCATCAAATTAAAATAGCTATACCTTTCCCAGCACACTAAAAACATTTCTAATTCATGCAGAACAGATTTTCACTATCCTTTCCACATCATTCGTTTATTTAATAAGTGTATTATTCTGTGTAGTAGGGATATAAAAAACATAAAGATGTTATCCAATCTCTTTAAGACCCTGCAAGGTACTTGAAGAAAGAGCACCAAGATGTGACATTCGAAATTAAGTACAAAGCAACCTAAAATGAAAGGGAGGCAAGGATACTATAGAGGGAGATTTTGGGGCAGGGTGCTTAAATGTTTGTGACTAAATTGTTGAAGATGACAGTTATATAGCAGGAGGACCTGAGTTTACATCCCAGTTCTTACACTTGCTGTATGACATTGGAAAAGTGACTTATCCTTTCTGAGTATCACTTTGCTGCCCCAATGCATGGTTAAATTCATGTTGGAAATTTCTAGAATGGATTAGTTTTGAGATACAGTGTCATATGGTAGAGAAGAGGTGGGATTCTCTTATTTCATTATTGTTTAACTCAGGCTATGTGACGTGGACCTCTCTATGATTCTCTGGGACTCAGTTTCCTTATATGAGGTGTGACAATTAAATTCGCAAACCTGTTGGTACCATGTTGCTAACCTTTTTTGATATCAGAGGGATTATTCATTATGAATTTGTACTAACTGGACAAACAGTTAACCAAGTTTACTAATTGGAAGTGCTGAAAAAGCTGTGTGAAAAAGTTAGACACCTGAACTTTTCGCCAACAGTTCATGGCTCTTGCATTATGACATTACCAGCTCACACGGCACTGTCTGTGAGGGAGTTTTTAGCCAGGAAACAAATTACTGTATTGGAACATCCCCCTTGCTCACCTGATCTGACCCCCCCCCCCAATGACTTCTTTCTTTACCTGAAGAGAAAGGAAATATTGAAAGGAAGACATTTTGATGACATTTAGGATATCAAGGGTAATACGATGACAGCTCTGATGGCCATTCTAGAAAAAGTTCCAAAATTGTTAGGTGCTGGCATCAGTGCATAGCTTCCCAAAAGGGGAGTACTTTGAAGGTGACTGTAGTGATATTCAGCAATGAGGTATGTAGCACTTTTTCTAGGGTGAGTTTGGGCACTTAATTGTCCAACCTGGAATGTGAAATGAAGGTAATTGGGACTGCATGTAGACTGGAAACGAGTAATTAGATTGTTCCGATCTTTGTGCATATGTGGGCATGTGATAATGAATCTGGAGAATGAGTGGAGCATAGAGAAAAATATTTAAAAGTTATATGAGCTAAGTAGGTCCATGTGATATACTGCAATATAATGTGTATAGTAATAACATACAGAAAAATAAAAGAGGCAGAAAAGATAGAAAGCACTTAGAGGGTAAAAAACAGAGAAGAGGAGAAACAAGAGTCTTTTGAGAATTATCGCAATGGGGGATGATGTTTTTAGAAAGTCAAGATTGTAGTTCATTTTAAAAATAATTCTGATTTCTTTGTTTATACACATGAACAATAGTCTATTACAATGTCTGGCACTTAATGTTCATTAAATATTATTTACTTTCTGAAAAAATGGCAGATTAGTAAAGAGTAGAATTTTTCAAGAGGCAGTAGGCCTGGATTCTATATTAGACTAGAGTATTGGATTGACTAGAAGAAGAGAATAAATTTAAGGGGTAGAAAGAATTGAGTTTGAAATGAGCAATCAGCTGCCAGGCATGGGTAAGTAGTGAACAAATATAGAGAGTGCCCAAAAAAAAGTACACATTTTAAGAAAGGAAAGCTGTATTAAAATTGCAATACTCACTGTATACCTATAACAAAAGATGAATACAAGTCACATTTGACTTCTGCAATTACAAGAGGTGCTCCAAGTGGTTCCCATCAGCGTCCACACACGTCTGATTATGGCGAACTACTGCTTGAGCAACGTTGGCAAAAGTGTCCACTTGTGTACATTTTTTGGCACCCCCAGTATATTGGAAAAGTAGAACTCAGCTATTTAGAAATCTTAACCTTGTGATAAAACAGTTTGTTTTTATTTTTATTTTCAGTCTTTTTAGAAAAGACCCATGTGTAGAGGAGGACATATATCTTTAATTCTACTCTTCAAGACCTGCTACAATAATACTTGTATGATAAAATAATTAAGCATGTACAATAATAGTAACAAAAATTGTGACATACATAATATAGACTCAATAGAAATTATAAAGCTGGAAAGAGTAAATGGGACATGGTAATTGAATACAGATATATCAAAGTACAATGTTATAAATGTTAAAACACGACTCTCCTGCAGGTATATTGTGAGCATGTGTCAAAAACTGATTTAGCTCATTAATGAGGAAAGCAGCAGGATATCTCCACTGGCTCACAGAACATAGTGGAAAAGAGATTTACATAGTCTGTCAGGAAAGGCATGCTGAAATATTTGCTAAGTTAGAGACAAACTTATTAACAAAACTGGTGGACGTCCTATAGGGCAGTAAAACCATAACCTCTGCAGTTATTTTTTTCACAAGGCATTATTTGCATCTCTACTGGAAAGAAATAATCTAGAAATTAACCCATAAGGTACCTAACTAGCAGTCAATAGCAAGTCAAAATAAGGTATGTTCTCGTAGAGAATGACATAATCTTTGGGTTGTGTTAGGCCTGCTCTGTTGTGATATTGAAAGGTGGCCATCCTTTGCCTAATTTCCATTTCTAGTTAATTTTTTTACAATGTAGATTAGGACTAGAGAGGGGCCATTAATACCACCAAAACGACTAGGATGGCTGGGATTTTCCATCTTGTTCCTTGTGTATCTCCATGTGCATGGAGTCTCTTGGAGGCAGTTTTGGCCTGGGCTCAAGTCACCCTATAACATATATTTGGTTTCTTAAAAGCGGAGCTGTTGCGGGGCTGGCCGAGTGGCGTGGTGGTTAAGCGCTGGCTTGGGAAGCCAGTGGCCCTGGTTTGGTCCCACATATGAGGACCAGTGACACTGCCCTCAAAAAAAAAACAAAAAACAAAAAAAAAACAAGACAAAAAAAGCGGAGCTGTTGCTTTTCCAACAGTCCGCCTTCCCACCTTTCTTCTCCTGTTAGCTCATTTTGTTTCGAAACTGACCATACTAAAAATGTCAGGTTCTCACAGCCTCTCCACACCCCCATGTAGACATAGACTCATAGAAAGTCATTTTATAATAAAGCAGCAAGCCTATTTTAGATAAAAATTGCTTTGCTGGATGTTCCAGAAACAGACAAAAAAAGCCTAGAGGTCTCCAAAACTTTTTGCCTTTCATTCCTTTGGACTCAGTTAACAAAATCACAGGCGTCTCCCTCTTAGTAAGTTTGGCCTGGGGTGACCATCAAGGCATCATTCTTTCTCACTCTCATGGCAGTTTACATCAGTTTCCTAAATAAGTGTTTCTTGGAATTTAAAAGTAGATGATGCTTAAACAAGTAAGTAGGTGAGTGTTTTACAGTCTCCACCTTTGTTCTGCCAAGCTCAGGTGTTATGTGGGCCTGTCCTGCATGTCACCATTAGGACATGGAAACGGATCAAATTTCTTCTGCTTAGCAAAGTTAGAAGAATACCAACAAGGGCAGATTGCCAATTAATAACCAGAGGGTGTCAGAGATGGATGGTACCCCTTCAGAAAGGACCTGTTCTGTGGTTTATAAGGACTGTATTTTTAGGGTATGTTTTATATATTTTCAGGAACCCTCAGAGGTTATGCATTCAGCCCCCACGCCATGTGCAATCTGGGTCCCCAGCCACTGAGCCCTCCTCAGGGGGAAAGCCCAAATCTCAGTAGACGGCATTTTTTGTTTCTTTGATTGTGAGTTCTCTGTTCCAGGATGATAAACCACCTCGTTCTTTGCACTGATTTTTTTCAGAGGGTGCACATCAGAATAAATCTGTGCTCCTTCTTCCATAGGAAAATCACTGTGCTATCTTCCCTAAAAGCTGTCTTTTTCAAGCTGAGTAGTATTGCCGAATCCTACCGTTTGTGAAAGGATGTGAGTGGCTGATTGTTGTTCAAACTGAACTGCAGTTTGTCTGTGTTTCTTTTAAGCTATGGGGCTTAGACTTGACACATTAACCCAAATTAACAGGCCAGTGTATGGTGTTAGGGGAAGAATGGTAAAGTCTTTTCTCTTGAGCTCTGAGCTGTACTATCAATCGTCTGTGTGGACCAAGAGTGTATTAGAATTTCTGACAGCTTCATGACAATGTCGTATCATATCAATCCTTTCTGGTTCACTACATCTTTGGGTTCTTTTTGACATTAGTTCCTTTTGTGTCAAATATTTCCATCTGAGCCAGTAGAGGTAATTTAAAACCAAATTTTAAGCCTTAGCTGTGAATATTTATGATAATAATAAACAACACCATTAATGATAATACACAGCTTATCAGAGAGAAAGAATGGTGGTCAAAAGCCCAGCACTGGAATCAGACTGTTTACGGGTTCAAATCCTGTCTCCTGTGCTAATGACTGACTATAGGACCTTGAGACAGTTCCGTGTGATCCTGCTTGTGAGGTCCTTCCCATGGCTCTTGACACATGGTCAGTGATCAACAAATGAGAGCTGTTATTATCCGCTTTGCCAGACTCCCAATGACCTTTTCAACACCTT